>OX465409.1:0-2500000 GCA_950005105.1 Lycophotia porphyrea
ACCTAACCTAACCTAACCTAACCTAACCTAACCTAACCTAACCTAACCTAACCTAACCTAACCTAACCTAACCTAACCTAACCTAACCTAACCTAACCTAACCTAACCTAACCTAACCTAACCTAACCTAACCTAACCTAACCTAACCTAACCTAACCTAACCTAACCTAACCTAACCTAACCTAACCTAACCTAACCTAACCTAACCTAACCTAACCTAACCTAACCTAACCTAACCTAACCTAACCTAACCTAACCTAACCTAACCTAACCTAACCTAACCTAACCTAACCTAACCTAACCTAACCTAACCTAACCTAACCTAACCTAACCTAACCTAACCTAACCTAACCTAACCTAACCTAACCTAACCTAACCTAACCTAACCTAACCTAACCTAACCTAACCTAACCTAACCTAACCTAACCTAACCTAACCTAACCTAACCTAACCTAACCTAACCTAACCTAACCTAACCTAACCTAACCTAACCTAACCTAACCTAACCTAACCTAACCTAACCTAACCTAACCTAACCTAACCTAACCTAACCTAACCTAACCTAACCTAACCTAACCTAACCTAACCTAACCTAACCTAACCTAACCTAACCTAACCTAACCTAACCTAACCTAACCTAACCTAACCTAACCTAACCTAACCTAACCTAACCTAACCTAACCTAACCTAACCTAACCTAACCTAACCTAACCTAACCTAACCTAACCTAACCTAACCTAACCTAACCTAACCTAACCTAACCTAACCTAACCTAACCTAACCTAACCTAACCTAACCTAACCTAACCTAACCTAACCTAACCTAACCTAACCTAACCTAACCTAACCTAACCTAACCTAACCTAACCTAACCTAACCTAACCTAACCTAACCTAACCTAACCTAACCTAACCTAACCTAACCTAACCTAACCTAACCTAACCTAACCTAACCTAACCTAACCTAACCTAACCTAACCTAACCTAACCTAACCTAACCTAACCTAACCTAACCTAACCTAACCTAACCTAACCTAACCTAACCTAACCTAACCTAACCTAACCTAACCTAACCTAACCTAACCTAACCTAACCTAACCTAACCTAACCTAACCTAACCTAACCTAACCTAACCTAACCTAACCTAACCTAACCTAACCTAACCTAACCTAACCTAACCTAACCTAACCTAACCTAACCTAACCTAACCTAACCTAACCTAACCTAACCTAACCTAACCTAACCTAACCTAACCTAACCTAACCTAACCTAACCTAACCTAACCTAACCTAACCTAACCTAACCTAACCTAACCTAACCTAACCTAACCTAACCTAACCTAACCTAACCTAACCTAACCTAACCTAACCTAACCTAACCTAACCTAACCTAACCTAACCTAACCTAACCTAACCTAACCTAACCTAACCTAACCTAACCTAACCTAACCTAACCTAACCTAACCTAACCTAACCTAACCTAACCTAACCTAACCTAACCTAACCTAACCTAACCTAACCTAACCTAACCTAACCTAACCTAACCTAACCTAACCTAACCTAACCTAACCTAACCTAACCTAACCTAACCTAACCTAACCTAACCTAACCTAACCTAACCTAACCTAACCTAACCTAACCTAACCTAACCTAACCTAACCTAACCTAACCTAACCTAACCTAACCTAACCTAACCTAACCTAACCTAACCTAACCTAACCTAACCTAACCTAACCTAACCTAACCTAACCTAACCTAACCTAACCTAACCTAACCTAACCTAACCTAACCTAACCTAACCTAACCTAACCTAACCTAACCTAACCTAACCTAACCTAACCTAACCTAACCTAACCTAACCTAACCTAACCTAACCTAACCTAACCTAACCTAACCTAACCTAACCTAACCTAACCTAACCTAACCTAACCTAACCTAACCTAACCTAACCTAACCTAACCTAACCTAACCTAACCTAACCTAACCTAACCTAACCTAACCTAACCTAACCTAACCTAACCTAACCTAACCTAACCTAACCTAACCTAACCTAACCTAACCTAACCTAACCTAACCTAACCTAACCTAACCTAACCTAACCTAACCTAACCTAACCTAACCTAACCTAACCTAACCTAACCTAACCTAACCTAACCTAACCTAACCTAACCTAACCTAACCTAACCTAACCTAACCTAACCTAACCTAACCTAACCTAACCTAACCTAACCTAACCTAACCTAACCTAACCTAACCTAACCTAACCTAACCTAACCTAACCTAACCTAACCTAACCTAACCTAACCTAACCTAACCTAACCTAACCTAACCTAACCTAACCTAACCTAACCTAACCTAACCTAACCTAACCTAACCTAACCTAACCTAACCTAACCTAACCTAACCTAACCTAACCTAACCTAACCTAACCTAACCTAACCTAACCTAACCTAACCTAACCTAACCTAACCTAACCTAACCTAACCTAACCTAACCTAACCTAACCTAACCTAACCTAACCTAACCTAACCTAACCTAACCTAACCTAACCTAACCTAACCTAACCTAACCTAACCTAACCTAACCTAACCTAACCTAACCTAACCTAACCTAACCTAACCTAACCTAACCTAACCTAACCTAACCTAACCTAACCTAACCTAACCTAACCTAACCTAACCTAACCTAACCTAACCTAACCTAACCTAACCTAACCTAACCTAACCTAACCTAACCTAACCTAACCTAACCTAACCTAACCTAACCTAACCTAACCTAACCTAACCTAACCTAACCTAACCTAACCTAACCTAACCTAACCTAACCTAACCTAACCTAACCTAACCTAACCTAACCTAACCTAACCTAACCTAACCTAACCTAACCTAACCTAACCTAACCTAACCTAACCTAACCTAACCTAACCTAACCTAACCTAACCTAACCTAACCTAACCTAACCTAACCTAACCTAACCTAACCTAACCTAACCTAACCTAACCTAACCTAACCTAACCTAACCTAACCTAACCTAACCTAACCTAACCTAACCTAACCTAACCTAACCTAACCTAACCTAACCTAACCTAACCTAACCTAACCTAACCTAACCTAACCTAACCTAACCTAACCTAACCTAACCTAACCTAACCTAACCTAACCTAACCTAACCTAACCTAACCTAACCTAACCTAACCTAACCTAACCTAACCTAACCTAACCTAACCTAACCTAACCTAACCTAACCTAACCTAACCTAACCTAACCTAACCTAACCTAACCTAACCTAACCTAACCTAACCTAACCTAACCTAACCTAACCTAACCTAACCTAACCTAACCTAACCTAACCTAACCTAACCTAACCTAACCTAACCTAACCTAACCTAACCTAACCTAACCTAACCTAACCTAACCTAACCTAACCTAACCTAACCTAACCTAACCTAACCTAACCTAACCTAACCTAACCTAACCTAACCTAACCTAACCTAACCTAACCTAACCTAACCTAACCTAACCTAACCTAACCTAACCTAACCTAACCTAACCTAACCTAACCTAACCTAACCTAACCTAACCTAACCTAACCTAACCTAACCTAACCTAACCTAACCTAACCTAACCTAACCTAACCTAACCTAACCTAACCTAACCTAACCTAACCTAACCTAACCTAACCTAACCTAACCTAACCTAACCTAACCTAACCTAACCTAACCTAACCTAACCTAACCTAACCTAACCTAACCTAACCTAACCTAACCTAACCTAACCTAACCTAACCTAACCTAACCTAACCTAACCTAACCTAACCTAACCTAACCTAACCTAACCTAACCTAACCTAACCTAACCTAACCTAACCTAACCTAACCTAACCTAACCTAACCTAACCTAACCTAACCTAACCTAACCTAACCTAACCTAACCTAACCTAACCTAACCTAACCTAACCTAACCTAACCTAACCTAACCTAACCTAACCTAACCTAACCTAACCTAACCTAACCTAACCTAACCTAACCTAACCTAACCTAACCTAACCTAACCTAACCTAACCTAACCTAACCTAACCTAACCTAACCTAACCTAACCTAACCTAACCTAACCTAACCTAACCTAACCTAACCTAACCTAACCTAACCTAACCTAACCTAACCTAACCTAACCTAACCTAACCTAACCTAACCTAACCTAACCTAACCTAACCTAACCTAACCTAACCTAACCTAACCTAACCTAACCTAACCTAACCTAACCTAACCTAACCTAACCTAACCTAACCTAACCTAACCTAACCTAACCTAACCTAACCTAACCTAACCTAACCTAACCTAACCTAACCTAACCTAACCTAACCTAACCTAACCTAACCTAACCTAACCTAACCTAACCTAACCTAACCTAACCTAACCTAACCTAACCCGTCTGGCTCCAACCACCGCCGCGAACGCCACGTTTTTGCACGTCTCCAGCTTCAAAAATTCGAATAAGTGGTTAAATGTGGTCCGATTTTCACGAAAATTGTGTCAATGTGCGGGGATAAGTTCCATCTATACGCCCCAGTGAAAAGTTTAAACCGGATTGCAGTGCTGGTATCAATAAACCTGAAAACCCTCTAAATTTTGAGGTTAAAGTTGTTTCAAAATACTTGAAACGAAGACGCTGACGAAACGAGATCGGCGACCCCCTTCTTTTTCATCGGAATCCTGTGGACATTGTGGTTCCTGACCATCTGGGCCACTCAAAATTGCCCTGACATCGCGCCTTCGTGAGTTATTCAGTATTTTCTAAAAACCACGTGGCCTGAAAAACCTGAAGGAGTGGAGACAGCGGTACGAATTTTGGACGCAACCTGCACCTCTACAAGACAAGGCGAGTGCAGCTATTTTTAGAATTTTTTGACAGCTGGGAGATTTAATATGACTTTTTGAAGTTACAAACTTCAGACCTTAATATCTCCGGTTCCAACCATTATTTTCAAGATTTTCAACTGCAGCCTGTTGCGCGCTCATCAAATTATTAGAGATTTTAAGTTTTAGATTTTTCGCTCCAATAGTTTTTAAGATATTAAAATTTTTTCAGGAAAATCATATTTTTAAAAAAAAATCATACTTTCTTTTAGTTTTTAAAATTTTCTTTTTAATTATCCTGTAGCCTTATTATTAACGTATTTTTAGCACATTTTTTCAAAATTTTTAGCCGAATAGTTTTAAAGTTATCAAATTTTATATGTTTTTTGTAAATAACTCTTTAATAATAGGAAAAATCCAATTTTTTATGTTTGTATTGTGTTTGTCTACCTTGTCCGGACTGACATAAGCCCAAACACGGGCCTTATAGCTGTTAATTTGACGTTTTTGATGAAAACGCGCCATATTGGTTTTCAGGTTTAAAATTTAAGAGCTAGTTATCTCGGGAACCGCTGGTCCTATAAACACCGGATTTTCACGAAAGCTTGTAGCGTACCTCCGACTTTGGGTGTCGACCACTTTCAGGCCATTTCAGGCCAAAAAATTTTTTGCCGCTGAAATTGCTTTCAGAACATACCTGAAGTGACGCCGAGCTGTAAACCCAAAACCCCGTCCTTCTGCGACGAAGGGTTACGTAGTTACGGTTGTTTTAATACCACGTTTGACAGTTCGGCGGCCATTTTGTTTATTTTCAAACCGCCATAACTCCGGAACCAGAGGTCGTGGGAGATTGCGGTTTTCAATATTAGACCCAAGGGCTTATTACCCTGTCTACCCCACATTTTCAGGCGGTTTGAACCTAAACATTTTCGGGGTCCTGAAAGTGGTTTCAGCGGATAGCGGAGTTTAGGCCAAGTTGGGAGAGCCCAAACTCGGGGGGTCTGCGACTTTACCAAAAGAAGTTATCAGCTGTCGAGGATTGACTTTGACAGGTCCGCGGCCATTTTGTGCAATCTTCTGACACTCATAACTTCTGAACGGAGGGTCGTAGAGGGCCAGGACTTTCTTTAAATATATTAGCTGACCACAATCTAGTGATTAGGTTATTTTTCAGGCGGTTTCCAGGTATCAAATATTTTCAGCCTGAAAGTGGTGTCAGTGGGTGGGCCTCATCAAGCCAAGTGCGAAAAGCCCAAACACAAGGATTTTTAGACTAGTGGTTCCGGAGATATCCACTTGTAACCACCTTCCGGCCGCCATCTTGGCAAAAAACCAAAATCTTCGAGTTGAGATATCTCCGTAACCCCTTGGTGGAACTGCACCGAGCTTGGAGTCATTTGGAAGGGCTTGAGGAGGGCTATCCATTGACAGTAACTAAACGACTCTACATAGAGCCAAACCATTTTTGACTCCTGGAAGCCAAATTTTCATCTGCTTTGCTACTCGACCCGTTCTATTGAACGTAAGGGCTGACCGTGCAAACTCTACATAGAGTAAGCACCTAAGATTGCACTATATATATAGCACTTAAGATTTTTACGATCTCAAGTGCACTTTTATTTCTTACCTTATACACCTTTACACTTTTATTTAACTTTTATATATTTTGACGCGCACCTACCATGATCGGATTTAGGACCCCACTGAAGAAGGTGGCTGATGGTGAGACATCACCACCCAAAGAGAAGACATCACCTCCAAATGTTAGACGCAGTGTGGGGGAGTGGGAAGCTGCCAAACCCACTAGCACGGAAATAACACCTCCCATAACCACAAAATCGATACAGGCTGGCCCATCCAAAACAACACAAAAACCTCCGCAGGCGCAGGAAAACAAAACCCTCCCAACCCGCTCAAAACTGATAGAGCTACACTCCCCGCCTAAACACCAATACGCGGACCGGTCGTCAGAGGCTAGGGCCTGCCTCAACAAAGCCAAATTGTTACTTAGCTCCTCACGAAACACCAAAACAGAGATAAAGAATGGCATTACCGAGGCCCTAGATAGGTTGTTCCAGCTGGTGAAAGAGGCTGACAGATTAGCTAAAACTAAGGGCCAAGTAGGGGAGAAGGAGAGCACTCGGCCCGAAGTTGACGCTACCTTCACGTGCCCAACAGAATACGACCACCAACAGCTGGAAAAACAAATAAAAAACCACTCAGTATTACTAGAAGATCATGTCAAAAAGATGGAAGAGCTAAGAGCAGCAATCGAACACCATAAAGACACCTTAGGAAACAGTACCGCCATAACGTACGCGAGCGTAGCTGCGACCCACAGCGGAAAAGCAAACCCAGTGCGGAGTACGCTGCATTCCATCGTTGTTACCTCAAAGGACGAGATGGAAACAGGGGACGAAGTCTTAAATAAAGTTCGAAAGGCTGTAGATGCGAAAGAGGGCTGGGTTAAGGTCGAAAAAGTAAGGAAGGCGAAAGACAGGAAAATTATAATGGGTTTTCAGACTACAGAAGAAAGAGATAAGATCAAAAACAAGTTGGCAAGCGACAGACAGGACCTCAATGTCGAGGAGGTGAAAAACAAGGACCCTTTACTGATCCTCAGGAGCGTCCTCTCTGTTAACTCAGACGAAGACGTCTTAAAGGCACTGAGGAACCAAAATAAGGATGTTTTTCAAAACCTCGACAAAGAGGAGGACAGAGTGGTGGTTAAGTTCCGAAGAAGAACTAGGAACCCACACACGAGTCACATTGTGGTCAGCGTCTCACCTACCATCTGGAGACGGGCAACGGAAATCGGATGCCTGCACGTGGACCTCCAGCGCGTAAGGGTTGAAGACCAAACCCCGTTGGTACAGTGTACGCGCTGCCTGGGCTACGGGCATGGCAGACGATTCTGCAAAGAACCGGCTGACTTGTGCAGTCATTGCGGCTGCCCACATTTGAGGTCGGAATGTGCCGATTTTCTGGCGGGTGAACCACCCAAATGCCAAAACTGCACAAGAGCCAAGCTCGGAGACGTTGACCACAACGCCTTTAGCCCCGAATGTCCGACACGCCGTAAGTGGGATGAAATAGCCAGATCAACTGTAGCCTACTGCTAAGGGCACCCAAGGCAACCCAAACCTGTACAGGCTCATACAAGCTAACCTCCAGCGGAAAAGACTGGCAACAAACGAACTCCTGCTAGAAGCTGTTAACCGCGGAGTCGCCGTTGCTCTCCTCCAAGAACCATATGTGGGTGGGGCTAAGGTCATGAGGAACCACAGGGGCGTTCGGATCTTCCAGAGCACTGACACTGGAGAAGGGACTGTAAAGGCCGCAATCGCGGTTTTTGATCAAGACCTTATAGTCACACAGTACCCGAAACTCACCACGAATAACATCACCGTGGTGGGGATCCGAACCAGTGCCTGGAAGATCACGCTTGTCTCGTTTTACTTTGAGCCGGACCAGCCAATCGGACCGTACCTGGAGCACCTCAAACTCATTGAGGAAGAAGTAGGTTCTAGAATGTGGATTGTTGGAGGAGACGCAAACGCAAAAAGTACCTGGTGGGGAAGCTTGTCCATCGATCGTAGGGGTGAAGAAGTGTCCGGGGTTCTCGACGAGCTGAGTCTTAACATACTCAACAGAGGGGAAATTCCGACCTTTGATACGACCAGGGGGGGAATACGATACTGCAGCTACGTGGATATCACAGCATGCTCAACTGATATTCTGGACCTGGTGGACGACTGGAGGGTAGACGAGGGCCTCACGAGCTCGGACCATAACGGCATTGTTTTCAATATAAAACTCAAAAGGTCAAAAGGCATACAAATTAAAAGAACAACTAGGATTTTTAATACTAAAAAAGCAAATTGGACCGAGTTTCGTGAGAAACTTGGCCAATTAATGCAGGAAAACAAAATTAATAAAGTAGAAATTGATAAATTAAATACAGTTCACCAACTCAACACAATCACGAACATATACACTAACGTAATAAAAGACGCATGCACTTCATCAATGCCTATGAAGAAGAGCAGTGAAGTGCTTACTTTGCCGTGGTGGTCCGAGAAACTCGAGAGTATGAAGAAGGAAGTCGCCACCAGGAAATGCAGAGTGAGGTGTGCTGCACCGGTCCGAAGGTCAAAGGTCGTGGAAGAGTACCTGAAACTGAAAGTTGAGTATGAGACAGAGGCAGCCAAAGACGAAATCGAGAGTTGGAAGAACTTTTGCACAAGACAAGACAGAGAAGGGGTTTGGGAAGGGATCTACCGGGTGATAGGACGGACCAAGGGAAGGGGAGAGGACCAGCCTCTAGTGAAGGACGGGGAAGTGCTGGACACAAAGGGTTCAGTTGAACTACTGGCGAACACATTTTATCCAGAAGACCACTCAGGTACTGATAGCACCTGCCACCGCCTAATCAGAGAAAAGGCCGAAGTCGTGAATGCTGGAGAGCAAGATGACTCATGCGACCCACCATTCACAATGGCTGAACTGATGGCAGCGAGCGGGTCCTTCAACGCCAAAAAAGCGCCAGGAGCAGACGGCTTCACTGCCGACATCTGTTGCCAAGCCATTAGAGGCGCTCCTGAGGTGGCTTTGGCTCTGCTAAATGGCTGCCGGAGATGCTACCTCTTCCCTGAAGTCTGGAAGGAGGCGACTGTTGTTATTTTGAAGAAGCCTGGAAAAACCGATTACAGCACCCCAAAGGCGTACAGACCAATCGGCCTTTTACCAATACTTGGTAAAATATACGAGAAGATGTTGGTGGCCCGCCTCAAGTTTCATCTGATTCCAAGGATGAGTACTCGCCAGTATGGATTCATGCCCCAGAAGAGCACCGAGGACTCCCTCTATGCACTAATGCAACACATACGCGGTAAGCTGGAACTAAAGAAAATAGTAGTCATGATATCATTGGACATAGAGGGAGCCTTCGACAGTGCCTGGTGGCCAGCAATAAGGGTCCGTCTGGCTGAGGAAAAGTGTCCAGTCGGCTTGAGGAGGGTCATCGACAGCTATCTTGAAAACCGAAGGGTCAGGGTCAGGTACGCAGGTGAAGAGTTCTGCAAGGCCACAAGCAAGGGCTGTGTCCAGGGTTCTATAGGGGGCCCAATATTCTGGAACCTTCTGCTGGACCCACTCTTAAAGAGCTTGGAAGCTAGGGAGGACTATTGCCAGGCGTTTGCAGACGACGTTGTGCTGATATTCGATGGTGACACGTCGTTGGAGATCGAAGGACGTGCCAATGCCGCTCTCGAACATGTCCGGGCGTGGGGGGTACAAAACAAACTTAAATTTGCTCCGCATAAAACCAACGCAATGGTTATCACTCGCAAACTAAAATACGACACCCCACGCCTGAGCATGGGCGGAATCGGCATTGCCATGTCTAACGAGATCAAAATCCTGGGTGTCATCATCGATAAACAGCTGACTTTTAACGCACACGTCGCAAACGTGTGTAAAAGGGCAATAGGAATCTACAAACAGCTAAGCAGGGCTGCAAAGACCACCTGGGGGCTTCACCCCGAAGTCATAAGAATAATATATGTGGCCACCGTCGAACCAATCATCCTGTATGCCGCCAGTGTATGGGCCCCGGCGGTTGAAAAGCTGGGCGTCAAGAAGCAGTTGGGAGTAGTTCAGCGCGGTATTGCACAGAAGCTGTGCAAGGCATACCGGACAGTCTCCTTAAACTCCGCGTTAGTGCTGGCTGGGATACTACCTCTCGACCTACGTGTCCGCGAAGCGGCATCGTTATACGAGGCCAGGAGGGGGGTGCCTCGGCCGGCACTTGGCGACAGGAGGGTCGAGCAGACTGCACCGGCAATGCAGGCCCCACACCCTGCGGAGCGCGCTGAGCTAGAGCTCGTAAGCCTCGTAAACCAAGAGCAACTCGATGCCCAGAACGAACTTGAAGTTCGTATCTTTACGGACGGGAGCAGGATTGGTGGCAAGGTTGGAGCTGCACTTTCCATGTGGAGCGGTGACGCCGAAACCAAAACTATTAAGCTTGCTCTCCCACATTACTCCACCGTCTACCAGGCAGAGCTTCTGGCAATATGCGTTGCAACCAGGGAAATCCTGAAACACAGTGCGCAATCGTTTGGAATTTTCAGTGACTCCATGGCGGCTCTCCAAACTATACAGAATTACAACCGGCACCACCCTCTAGCAGTTGAGACCAGGGCAAATCTTAGGTCCCTGACTACCCAAAATAAGGCTGTTACCTTGTTTTGGATCAAAGCTCATGCGGGGTTGGAAGGTAATGAGAGAGCCGACGAACTGGCCAAAAGTGCCGCTGAAAGTTCCAAGCGACAGCCTGACTACGACCTGTGTCCGGTGTCGTACGTCAAGCGATGTATTCGTACGGCAACGCTTGACGTGTGGAACCAAAGATACAGCTCTGGAGAAACTGCTTCAGTGACCAAATTGTTTTTCCCGGATGCGGTGGCGGCCTACAGGATAGTCAGGAAGTGCAAAATAAACAGCATTACAACGCAAATCATGACGGGCCATGGTGGATTTTCGGAATACTTGAATCGTTTCAAGTGCAAAGAGAGCCCGTCGTGCATTTGCGATCCTGATGCTGCTGAAACGGTGCCACATATATTATTCAGCTGTCCCGTCTTCGAAAAAGAAAGACTCGTGGCCGAGCACGTACTCGACACCAAACTAGACGCCGGAAATATAGGGCAATTAATGGCGGGTAAAAAGAGAACGTTGTTTTTGGAATATTGCGTAAAACTAAGTGAAAAGGTGATCAAAAGAAATAAAAGTGCATAAGAAAAAATGCTTACATAATATTGTATAAAATATTCATGTCAAGCATTGAAAACAGTGAAAATTTAATGTTATGGAATAAGCATAAAATTCAAGTTATAGAAAATTAAGTTGCCCATATTATTAAAACAAAGGTGAATAGTTGTAAGAACTTGATGAAATACAAGAATAGATTTTAAGATGCTGTTTAGTGTAATCCCACAATGTATTATTAGTACTAAAAAATAGATATAAGAAGAATTCCTGAATGTTGCTGGAAATAAGAAATACTTTTAGGAATAAGAATAGATAACTAAGATGGCTGTGTAAATAATGCCTACATGTAATAGAATTAATGAATAGATTAAGAACTCTTAGGAATACAGTACTAGAAATAAGAATAGATAAATATATAAGATGGCTGTAAAAGCTGTTAACAAACATGTTATAAAAATAAGATAGAATAAGAATTACTGTAGAAGAGAAATAAAGAAACATTGGTGTTGATGTGTTAACCCCGAAATAAAAGAAATAAAAACAAAAATGGAATAGAGAATAGTATAGGGAAAAGTAGAAGGGCGTCCTACCCTTAAAGACAGAAAGAAGAAAGAATAAAAGAAAGATAAAGTATGTAGAATGAAAGTACGAGAGGAAAATAAGCGAGAACTAGTATGAACGAAAAGCCTAACATAGGCTCCGATTATGTTGGAGGTAGCAGTATAAAAAAAAAAAAAAAAAAAAAAAAAAAAAAACCTAACCTAACCTAACCTAACCTAACCTAACCTAACCTAACCTAACCTAACCTAACCTAACCTAACCTAACCTAACCTAACCTAACCTAACCTAACCTAACCTAACCTAACCTAACCTAACCTAACCTAACCTAACCTAACCTAACCTAACCTAACCTAACCTAACCTAACCTAACCTAACCTAACCTAACCTAACCTAACCTAACCTAACCTAACCTAACCTAACCTAACCTAACCTAACCTAACCTAACCTAACCTAACCTAACCTAACCTAACCTAACCTAACCTAACCTAACCTAACCTAACCTAACCTAACCTAACCTAACCTAACCTAACCTAACCTAACCTAACCTAACCTAACCTAACCTAACCTAACCTAACCTAACCTAACCTAACCTAACCTAACCTAACCTAACCTAACCTAACCTAACCTAACCTAACCTAACCTAACCTAACCTAACCTAACCTAACCTAACCTAACCTAACCTAACCTAACCTAACCTAACCTAACCTAACCTAACCTAACCTAACCTAACCTAACCTAACCTAACCTAACCTAACCTAACCTAACCTAACCTAACCTAACCTAACCTAACCTAACCTAACCTAACCTAACCTAACCTAACCTAACCTAACCTAACCTAACCTAACCTAACCTAACCTAACCTAACCTAACCTAACCTAACCTAACCTAACCTAACCTAACCTAACCTAACCTAACCTAACCTAACCTAACCTAACCTAACCTAACCTAACCTAACCTAACCTAACCTAACCTAACCTAACCTAACCTAACCTAACCTAACCTAACCTAACCTAACCTAACCTAACCTAACCTAACCTAACCTAACCTAACCTAACCTAACCTAACCTAACCTAACCTAACCTAACCTAACCTAACCTAACCTAACCTAACCTAACCTAACCTAACCTAACCTAACCTAACCTAACCTAACCTAACCTAACCTAACCTAACCTAACCTAACCTAACCTAACCTAACCTAACCTAACCTAACCTAACCTAACCTAACCTATCCTAACCTAACCTAACCTAACCTAACCTAACCTAACCTAACCCAGTTGCACTCGGTCTCTCGAGCTGGAAGCAGCAAAAACCCACGCGCTCCGCACTAAAAAAATTCAAATTAATTGGTTTTTGTGCTCTAATATTAGCAAGTGAAGTGTCGTTGGATGCGGAAAATTGAGCCGCATAAAGTGCCGTGCCCAAATCCTACCGAGCTGCAGTGACAAAGAAGTTTTCAGCCGAAAACCTCCGTTTTAGAGGTTAAGTGAAACTTTTCAAATAGAAAAACGCAAACGCTGCAGAAACTAAAGTGGTGACCCCCTGTTTTTTCACCGCCATCGTGAGGACATCGTGGTTCCCCATCATCTGGACCACCGAAAACCAACCTGACATCACGCAACTTCGAGTTATTCAGGATTTTCAAAAAACCACGTGCTCTGAAAAAGTGGAAGGAGTGGACACAGCGGCTTGAAACTTGGTGTCAACTTGGACCCCTATTAAACAAGGCGAGTGCAACTTACTTTGGATTTTTACGACAACTGGTATATTTTATATAACAGTTTGATTTTTGCAACTTTCGACCTCAATATCTCTGGACAGAAGACCATCTTCAAAATTTTTCGACTGCAGCCTGGTGCGCGCTCATTAGGACACTAGAGATCCTAAGTTTTAGATTTTTATTTCCAGTAATTTTAAAATTATACCATATTTTATAAGAAAATCATATTTTCAAAATTTTCTCACCGGTTTTCCGACTTTTTAAATTTTTGTTTTTAATTTACTGTACCTTTTTATTTTAAGTATTTTATGTAATTTTTTCAGATTTTTCCAATCAGTATCTTTAGAGATATCGAATTTTAACTGTTTTTCGGCCATAATTCCTAATTTAATTGTAAAAATCAATTTTTGACCTTAGGACAGGGTCCTACATAGACATTGTGACCCATTTAAGCCCAAACTCGGGCCACATAACTTTTATTCTGGCCGTTTTGACAAAAACACCATATATTGGTTGTTGGGTTTTAATTTTCCAATTAGGATATCTCCGGAACCGCTGGCCCGATTAAACCCAATTTTCCACTAAGGCCTTTAGATTAGTGTTAATTTTAAGTTTTTTAGGTTTTCAGCCTGTTTCAGACGTCCAAAGTTTTTGTCGCTGAAATTGCTTTCAGAAGACACCTGAAGTGACGCCGAGCTGTACATCCAAAACCCCGTCCAATTGTGACGAGGGGTTCCGAAGTTACGGACACTTTTAGTCGACCTTTGACAGCTCGGCGGCCATTTTGTTTAACTTCAAACCGCCATAACTCTTGAACCAGAGGTCGTGGGAGATCGCTGTTTTTGGTTTTGTACTCAGGGATCTTTCGTCTCTTTCACCCCACGATTTCAGGCGGTTTGGGGCAGAAATTTTTCAGGATTCTGAAAGTGGTTTCAGCGGACAGCGGAGCTCGGGCCGAGTTGGGAGAACCCAAACTCGGGGGGTCTGCGGCTTTTCAGAGGGAAGTTATCAGTGGTCAAAAATCAACTTTGACAGCACCGCGGCCATCTTGTGTAAACTTTAGACGGCCATAACTTCCTAACGGAGAGTCGTAGAGGGCTGGGGTCTTCGCTGGACATACCGGTAGGGCTTAGGGAATAACATAAGACTACTTTCAGGCGTTTTCAGGACTTCAGGATTTTTCAGCCTGAAAACCGTTCTGGTGGATCGGTCTCGCCGAGCCAAGCTCGGAAAGCCCAAACACCGGGGTTTTTGGACCGGTGGTTCCGGGGATATCCTCTTATAACCATTTTCGGTTTTTTATTTTAGTAAAGAACCAGATTTTTCAGATTGGGATATCTCCGGAACCCCTTGGTGTAACCATACCGAGTTTGGGTTCACCTGAGAGGGCTCGGTGAGAGCTATCCACTGGACGTGACGGAACGACTCTACCTAGAGTCCTTCCAAAAGTCACTCTATTTTTACACATTTTTGACTTCTGAAGCTTTCTCGCTACTGTTTTCAGTGCATGACCGATTTTGACTCCCCTTTTACAGGATCATAACGGAACCATATATTACAGGCCGTACACAGGACATACACTCACCCCCCTATACAGGGACAGACTTTTGACAAACCACTTGGTTTTACTTTATAGATTATATTTATTATTTTTATATTTACATAGACAACTTTCCCCGTTCTCTTCGCTGTGCCCTATACACACAAGCCACACAACCTAATACATCAAAATGGTTCTCGGAATTCGCACCCCAGTAAAAGCAGGAGGGCCGGGGGCCGGCACCAGCGGACCACAAGAGCCCACGTCTCCCACCCACCCGGGAAATGAGGGACCGTCTGGAGTGCGCGAAGCGCCGAAGGGGTTATCCCTGATGTTCGGCAGAAAAGACGCGGCCCGAGGAACCCTAGCGGAAACAGCCGAAACGCCAATGTCATCGTCGGCAGGGACCTCTGGTGCTGTCGCTCCTACCACCACTCCCAGTCCTGTAGGCCCGCCTGGACAGGCATTGGACGCCGCCAGGACATTTATCCGGAGACCAGAGCGAAAGAGAAGGTCTATAGACAATATGGAGGCGTACAAAAAACAGGTTGACACTTACTCCGCATTATCAAACGACAAACTTCTCCAGGAGGTCATGAAAACCTTTGAAGATATTCCGACCAGAGTCAAAGACTACCCTCAGATGAGGAGAGACATTAAGATCTTCCTGGAGACCCAGTCGGACAAAAGCCTAAAAATTTTATTTGAACTGAGTAAGCGATTTAAGAGCCTGGAAAGTGCACCAAAACCAGCTCCGCCCAAAAAGGCCAACACCACGCCTTCATCACCCGAATTATCGGAGGAAACCTTGGATAGACTTGAAAAGGTTGAAAGAAATATAAAAATGCGGCTCAACGACCTTGAAGAGAAATTCTCAAGGGGCTTCCAGGACATGACCGAGCACTACACCGAAAGCGGTTCCGACATCATCGACAGGGTCATCGAAAAGATCGGCGAGGTCAGCGACAAGATTGGCGCAGTGCAGGCAAGCATAGACCACACAACGAAAGGGGTGAAAGTCGTTGGTAACGCCATGGCCGTCCTGGAGGACAAGATCGTTGACGTTGCCGGTGAGGTCGCCACCAGAACCGATAGGCTAAAGGAGCTCATAAGGGAAGAGGCATGCGAGCCAAAAACGGACTCGCTGTCATACGCCAACGTCACGGCAGCCAAACTCGGGCATCGGCCGGCACTCCATTCGATGGCGGTCACCATGGAGGGCAGCCTGGAGACTGCAGACGAGGTGCTTGCCAGGGTGAAGAAGGCGGTCGATGCCAGGGGAACTGGCCTAAAAATAAATAAAGTCCGAAAGGCGAAAAACCAGACGGTAATACTGGGGTGTGACTCAGAGGCGGAGCTCAAAAGAGTGAAAGATAGGATTGAGAGCCGAGGTGAAGGCCTAATAGTAGCGCCCATGAAGAATAAAAACCCGCTCGTCGTCCTAAAAGACGTCTTTTTGGACAGTGACGACGACGAAATGGTAAAGGCGCTCTACTCCCAGAATGAGAACATCTTTAGGGACTTGGACCAAGAAGATAAGGAAATGGTTATAAAATACAAAAAGAGGACTAGAAACCCTAAAACAGCGCACGTTGTCGTTCAGGTCAGACCCAAGGTATGGCAAAGGATGACGGAGGCTGGGGCTCTTTACCTTGACCTGCAAAGGGTCAGAGTGGAGGATCAGTCGCCGCTCATCCAATGTACGAAATGCCTAGCATTCGGGCACGGTCGGAAATTTTGTACTGAGGGTGCGGACAGGTGTAGCCACTGCGGAGGACCGCATCTGCGTGAGAAATGCGTGGAATTTGTTGCGGGCAATGAACCGCAGTGCTGCAACTGCTCGCACTCGAAGTTTCAGAGGACCGATCACAACGCATTCAGCGTGGAGTGCCCGGTCCGCAAGAAATGGGACTATCTGGCTCGGACGACAACGGCATACGCCTAAACCGATCCTTGGGGTGTACGTAGCACACGCAACACACACAGAAACACACCAATACAGTGACACAAACTGGGAGTACGAGACGAAATTGGATTATAACCATGAAATAAACAGATACATGGAAACCAGAAAACAACAACAAACACTGATATATCAAACATATAGTAAATATATACAAATATATCAAAAACACACGCGCAACACCAAACAAACACCCCAAACAACCCTTAAAAACACTGAGAAAAATTTAAACCCTAGAGCAAGAAATGACAATAAATATGTATAATCTAAGTATGTATATATATATTATTGCCGCAACCTGAAGGAAAATAAATAACACGTAAAAATCCACACAAATATAGAAACACACACAAAAACACAAAACACGCACCACAAACAACCCAAAAGTAATAACTAACAAGAAATCAGCATAAGAAATATCAATAAATATATATAAATAAAAGAATGTATACTTAACGTATTAATTTATTAGTAAGGTTAGGTAGGAATTTGTCCAAATTGAAAGAAGTTTATAGATTGTTTCAAATTAAATAGGTCCAAACTTTATGTCACGATACCGGAAGATAAATACAGCAAACCACCGTGTAAAACCCAAACATGTACATTGTGTTAGTAAATAAAAAGATAAGTAAAGTATTGAGATTAACCTCGAATTGTACAAACATAGAATAAGACAATAAACTTGTAAACCAATCATGTAAGAATGTATAAAAAAACATCTAAAATTGAAAATAAAAAATGTAGTAAAATAAGAAAGCACATATGTATAAATATAATATAGAAAAAAGAGATTATATAAGAAGCCTAGAATATATAAAAACTTAGAATATAGCAACATAGTTAAGAAATAGATATAAGGAAACAAACATGTAATCACCTATGCAAAAAGCAAAACCATGTTAATAAAACGGAGTTGTGCACTTTAAATATCCCTAAATAAAGATAAGTATTAGATAGAATAGCGGGAGTCCCACCCGGCTAAGAATGTAAAGGATGTATAAAAGAAAGACACAGTATGAAGCTTGAAAGTGCGAGAGGAATAAATGCGAGAACTGGAATGAATGAGTAATTAGAATAACAAGATCCCGTTGTACCCATGAACGGGGAAAAGCAAAAAAAAAAAAAAAAAAAAAAAAAAAAAAAAAACCTAACCTAACCTAACCTAACCTAACCTAACCTAACCTAACCTAACCGTTGATATCTTCGCTTCCAGACGCGCGATTTTGACGCTGTTTTCAGCTCAAATTGACATAACTAGGCGTCCGCCTACGTATTGACCACCCCGCACTGACCTGCACCCCTGGATAAAATATTTACGACCTACCCCTAGTTTTTTAATACATTTTTCAAGTAAATCGTCAAAATTAATTGTTTTTCCAAATTTTCTTTGCAATCTTACATCAAATTATAGTTTCAATAGTACTCACCCTTCATCCCTGTGTCCCGGTCCGCGTTCCGTGAGCCGGCGTCCCAGTTGGAGGCTGATAACCTAAATTTTTTGGTTCAAAAACTGGTTTTTTGACCATAATTCCAGAATTTTCTTTGGCACTCATCCCGTTTTATTTCACAGATCGCTAGCCCGCGCGGAGACGCGTCTCTGGACGTATCGCACGTGCGTCTAGCTCAAATAAAACATAAATATTTTTTCAAAATTGTCAATTTCAAGTAGTTTCTGCTAGTACCAAAATCCAGCTAAGGGGTTAAGAGAAATATAAAAACGTTGATATCTTCGCTTCCAGACGCGCGATTTTGACGCTGTTTTCAGCTCAAATTGACATAACTAGGCGTCCGCCTACGTATTGACCACCCCGCACTGACCTGCACCCCTGGATAAAATATTTACGACCTACCCCTAGTTTTTTAATACATTTTTCAAGTAAATCGTCAAAATTAATTGTTTTTCCAAATTTTCTTTGCAATCTTACATCAAATTATAGTTTCAATAGTACTCACCCTTCATCCCTGTGTCCCGGTCCGCGTTCCGTGAGCCGGCGTCCCAGTTGGAGGCTGATAACCTAAATTTTTTGGTTCAAAAACTGGTTTTTTGACCATAATTCCAGAATTTTCTTTGGCACTCATCCCGTTTTATTTCACAGATCGCTAGCCCGCGCGGAGACGCGTCTCTGGACGTATCGCACGTGCGTCTAGCTCAAATAAAACATAAATATTTTTTCAAAATTGTCAATTTCAAGTAGTTTCTGCTAGTACCAAAATCCAGCTAAGGGGTTAAGAGAAATATAAAAACGTTGATATCTTCGCTTCCAGACGCGCGATTTTGACGCTGTTTTCAGCTCAAATTGACATAACTAGGCGTCCGCCTACGTATTGACCACCCCGCACTGACCTGCACCCCTGGATAAAATATTTACGACCTACCCCTAGTTTTTTAATACATTTTTCAAGTAAATCGTCAAAATTAATTGTTTTTCCAAATTTTCTTTGCAATCTTACATCAAATTATAGTTTCAATAGTACTCACCCTTCATCCCTGTGTCCCGGTCCGCGTTCCGTGAGCCGGCGTCCCAGTTGGAGGCTGA
Organism: Lycophotia porphyrea; assembly: GCA_950005105.1. NCBI lineage: Eukaryota > Metazoa > Arthropoda > Insecta > Lepidoptera > Noctuidae > Lycophotia > Lycophotia porphyrea. The sequence goes on from OX465409.1 coordinate 19,944, forward strand.
TAACCTAAATTTTTTGGTTCAAAAACTGGTTTTTTGACCATAATTCCAGAATTTTCTTTGGCACTCATCCCGTTTTATTTCACAGATCGCTAGCCCGCGCGGAGACGCGTCTCTGGACGTATCGCACGTGCGTCTAGCTCAAATAAAACATAAATATTTTTTCAAAATTGTCAATTTCAAGTAGTTTCTGCTAGTACCAAAATCCAGCTAAGGGGTTAAGAGAAATATAAAAACGTTGATATCTTCGCTTCCAGACGCGCGATTTTGACGCTGTTTTCAGCTCAAATTGACATAACTAGGCGTCCGCCTACGTATTGACCACCCCGCACTGACCTGCACCCCTGGATAAAATATTTACGACCTACCCCTAGTTTTTTAATACATTTTTCAAGTAAATCGTCAAAATTAATTGTTTTTCCAAATTTTCTTTGCAATCTTACATCAAATTATAGTTTCAATAGTACTCACCCTTCATCCCTGTGTCCCGGTCCGCGTTCCGTGAGCCGGCGTCCCAGTTGGAGGCTGATAACCTAAATTTTTTGGTTCAAAAACTGGTTTTTTGACCATAATTCCAGAATTTTCTTTGGCACTCATCCCGTTTTATTTCACAGATCGCTAGCCCGCGCGGAGACGCGTCTCTGGACGTATCGCACGTGCGTCTAGCTCAAATAAAACATAAATATTTTTTCAAAATTGTCAATTTCAAGTAGTTTCTGCTAGTACCAAAATCCAGCTAAGGGGTTAAGAGAAATATAAAAACGTTGATATCTTCGCTTCCAGACGCGCGATTTTGACGCTGTTTTCAGCTCAAATTGACATAACTAGGCGTCCGCCTACGTATTGACCACCCCGCACTGACCTGCACCCCTGGATAAAATATTTACGACCTACCCCTAGTTTTTTAATACATTTTTCAAGTAAATCGTCAAAATTAATTGTTTTTCCAAATTTTCTTTGCAATCTTACATCAAATTATAGTTTCAATAGTACTCACCCTTCATCCCTGTGTCCCGGTCCGCGTTCCGTGAGCCGGCGTCCCAGTTGGAGGCTGATAACCTAAATTTTTTGGTTCAAAAACTGGTTTTTTGACCATAATTCCAGAATTTTCTTTGGCACTCATCCCGTTTTATTTCACAGATCGCTAGCCCGCGCGGAGACGCGTCTCTGGACGTATCGCACGTGCGTCTAGCTCAAATAAAACATAAATATTTTTTCAAAATTGTCAATTTCAAGTAGTTTCTGCTAGTACCAAAATCCAGCTAAGGGGTTAAGAGAAATATAAAAACGTTGATATCTTCGCTTCCAGACGCGCGATTTTGACGCTGTTTTCAGCTCAAATTGACATAACTAGGCGTCCGCCTACGTATTGACCACCCCGCACTGACCTGCACCCCTGGATAAAATATTTACGACCTACCCCTAGTTTTTTAATACATTTTTCAAGTAAATCGTCAAAATTAATTGTTTTTCCAAATTTTCTTTGCAATCTTACATCAAATTATAGTTTCAATAGTACTCACCCTTCATCCCTGTGTCCCGGTCCGCGTTCCGTGAGCCGGCGTCCCAGTTGGAGGCTGATAACCTAAATTTTTTGGTTCAAAAACTGGTTTTTTGACCATAATTCCAGAATTTTCTTTGGCACTCATCCCGTTTTATTTCACAGATCGCTAGCCCGCGCGGAGACGCGTCTCTGGACGTATCGCACGTGCGTCTAGCTCAAATAAAACATAAATATTTTTTCAAAATTGTCAATTTCAAGTAGTTTCTGCTAGTACCAAAATCCAGCTAAGGGGTTAAGAGAAATATAAAAACGTTGATATCTTCGCTTCCAGACGCGCGATTTTGACGCTGTTTTCAGCTCAAATTGACATAACTAGGCGTCCGCCTACGTATTGACCACCCCGCACTGACCTGCACCCCTGGATAAAATATTTACGACCTACCCCTAGTTTTTTAATACATTTTTCAAGTAAATCGTCAAAATTAATTGTTTTTCCAAATTTTCTTTGCAATCTTACATCAAATTATAGTTTCAATAGTACTCACCCTTCATCCCTGTGTCCCGGTCCGCGTTCCGTGAGCCGGCGTCCCAGTTGGAGGCTGATAACCTAAATTTTTTGGTTCAAAAACTGGTTTTTTGACCATAATTCCAGAATTTTCTTTGGCACTCATCCCGTTTTATTTCACAGATCGCTAGCCCGCGCGGAGACGCGTCTCTGGACGTATCGCACGTGCGTCTAGCTCAAATAAAACATAAATATTTTTTCAAAATTGTCAATTTCAAGTAGTTTCTGCTAGTACCAAAATCCAGCTAAGGGGTTAAGAGAAATATAAAAACGTTGATATCTTCGCTTCCAGACGCGCGATTTTGACGCTGTTTTCAGCTCAAATTGACATAACTAGGCGTCCGCCTACGTATTGACCACCCCGCACTGACCTGCACCCCTGGATAAAATATTTACGACCTACCCCTAGTTTTTTAATACATTTTTCAAGTAAATCGTCAAAATTAATTGTTTTTCCAAATTTTCTTTGCAATCTTACATCAAATTATAGTTTCAATAGTACTCACCCTTCATCCCTGTGTCCCGGTCCGCGTTCCGTGAGCCGGCGTCCCAGTTGGAGGCTGATAACCTAAATTTTTTGGTTCAAAAACTGGTTTTTTGACCATAATTCCAGAATTTTCTTTGGCACTCATCCCGTTTTATTTCACAGATCGCTAGCCCGCGCGGAGACGCGTCTCTGGACGTATCGCACGTGCGTCTAGCTCAAATAAAATTTTGCCCACCCACCCGCCCTCTGGTCTATAGGAAGGTAGACGTGGGGTTTTTGGCAAAAATTATTTATTACATTTTATCTTCTTTTATTTTTGTTAAACTGGTCGAAATATTTTGTAGGGGTTAGCTCGCTTTTTAACCATTCTGACAAATGTTAAAATATTTTAACGCATTTTAAATTTTAATTGGTTTATGGTATTATATTTTATTTTTGTAATTATTTTAGTTTGACAGTCGTTTGCATAGAAGCGACTATAATTATACAACATTTTTTTATTTTTATTTTAATTGATTATTATACTTTTATTTACTGTGTTCCCCTCTTTACAGGGACACAGGAATATCCAGTGTCCACCGTCTCTCCTCTCGAGCAGTTATTTCTGAAACGACCTCTCCTTTACAGGGGTCTGTTCCCAAAATACCTGCTCCCAGATTTTAAATATGTTTCGCACCCCATCTAGCACCGTAAGGTTGCAAGTCTCTAGCGGCTCGCCGCGATCGGCGGAGAAGGCGGGGCCTTCACCTGCTGACGCGAGGAGGAGGATCTCTTTTGGAGACGACTCTCCTTCCGCCTCGGGAGGGGCCCCTGCCACTCCGGGGACGCGCCGAGCCGCTACAAATGCCTCCATACATCAGTTCAAGAAGCCTGAGGCCCGGTACCCCAACCGCACTGCGGAGGCGAGAGCTTGCCTAAGCAAAGCAAAGCTTAACTTGGGCAACTCTCGCAACCTTAAGACGGACATTAAGACCGCGGTACTTGAGGCCATAAACAGACTTTTTGAGCTGGTGAAGGAGTCGGAGCGAGACAAGGCCCCTGCCGCACCAGTAGACGCTCCGGTACCCGCACCCACCGCAAACCCTGGTCCCCAACCCACCTCCATCGAGGTTCTTGCTGGCCAGACTGAGCTCCTGAATACCCTGAAAGAGCACATCTCGGAGTTAAAGGATAACTCCGAGAAACTCGATAGACTCCGAGACAGTCTGGCCAGCAAAGAAAGTGTGGGGGAGACAACCTACGCGGGTGTAGCAGCCGTCAATAGCCACACTGGGACACAGGCCCTGGAGCGAACGACGCTACACTCGGTGATTGTCTCCTCAACACAGGAGATGGACACTGGGGCCGAAATACTCGAAAGAGTGCGGAAAGCGGTGGATGCGAAGGAGGGCTGGGTGCGCGTAGAGAGAGTCAGGAAGGCCAAAGACCAAAAGGTCATCATGGGGTGCGCAACAAAAGAGGAGAGGGCGAAACTTAAAGCGCGGTTGGAGAAGGCCGGAGAGAACCTCGTCGTCGAGGCGGTGCAGAATCGGGACCCGCTTCTGGTTCTTAGGGACGTGCTGACAGTACACACCGACGAGGAAGTGTTGAGAGCCCTTAAGAACCAGAACCGGGAGATCTTTCACGGCCTCGGGGACGAGGAACATAAAATGTCTGTCAAATATCGGAAAAAGTCGCGAAATCCGCACGTGAATAGCATTGTGCTGAGTGTCACCCCAGCAATCTGGAGGAGGGCACTTGAAGGAGGCAAGCTTCGGATTGACCTCCAGAGAGTGCGCGTCGAAGACCAGACGCCTCTGGTGCAGTGCACCCGTTGCCTGGCATACGGGCACGGCAAACGCCTGTGCACGGAGCCAGCCGATCTGTGTAGCCACTGCGGCGGTCCACACCTCAGGGTGGACTGCCCTGGTAACCGGATTGGCGAAGCAGCGGCGTGCATAAACTGCACCAGAGCCAAACTTGGGGAGCACCAGCACAATGCATTCAGCAACGATTGCCCGGTGCGTAAGAAGTGGGACGCATTTGCGAGAGCAATGATAGCCTATTGCTAAAGTCGTCAATGCGCCCACTTCAAAGCACACTGAAATAACCAATTCGACACAGCTGGATAGTAGACGCATTAAGCGAACCACTGGGGTTGGCTTAATGGGTAATGCCAATTGGAGTCACTTTCCTGAGAAAGTGGCTGGAATTATGCTGGACCGTAAGCCAACTCTAGTGGAATCTTCAGGTTGTGTCGAATCTGGTGCCAAATTCTGCTGTCTTATTAGTTATACTGATATCTTAAGTAAATATATTAATGCGGTATATATTAAGTATATACCGCAAATATCACTCATCCAAGCAAAATAAAATACAAAAGTCATAAGAGCAGTAACTTTCGAAGGGCATAAAGTCGTGACAATTCATTCATCATTTTAATAAAACACCAGTAATATAAATAGTAGAAGAGACAGTTCATAAATATAAGGATGATATAATTATGTAGTAAAATGTTTAGAACAGTAGTAAAACAAACAAATAAAAAGTAAAATTCTGTGTGATTAAATTGTGATAATAACCATAATGAAGCAAAAACGCATTATAATGTGGTCTTTCCGGTCACCAAACAGCGTACCAAAAACAAAAAAGACAGATGTTAAGGACTCTGATCATGTCAGAGGGACACTGGCTGGGGCAGGAGTGGTTTTTAGCCGGTTCGAGTCCGGCACTACCTCGACTGTCTCACAATCAGCGAGGCAGTCGAGGTGTCCGTGGGGATTTCCCACTCCTGCCAAAACAAAAAAAAAAAAAAAAAAAAAAAAAAAAAAAAAAAAAAACCTAACCTAACCTAACCTAACCTAACCTAACCTAACCTAACCTAACCTAACCTAACCTAACCTAACCTAACCTAACCTAACCTAACCTAACCTAACCTAACCTAACCTAACCTAACCTAACCTAACCTAACCTAACCTAACCTAACCTAACCTAACCTAACCTAACCGTTGATATCTTCGTTTCCAGACGCGCGATTTTGACGCTGTTTTCAGCTCAAATTGACATAACTAGGCGTCCGCCTACGTATTGACCACCCCGCACCGACCTGCACCCCTGGATAAAATATTTACGACCTACCCCTAGTTTTTTAATACATTTTTCAAGTAAATCGTCTAAATTAATTGTTTTTCCAAATTTTCTTTGCAATCTAACATCAAATTATAGTTTCAATAGTACTCACCCTTCATCCCTGTGTCCCGGTCCGCGTTCCGTGAGCCGGCGTCCCGGTTGGAGGCTGATAACCTAAATTTTTTGGTTCAAAAACTGGTTTTTTGACCAAAACTCCAGAATTTTCTTTGGCACCTACCACGTTTTATTTCGCAGATCGCTAGCCCGCGCGGAGACGCGTCTCTGGACGTATCGCACGTGCGTCTAGCTCAAATAAAATTTTGCCCACCCACCCTCCCTCTGGTCTATAGGAAGGTAGACGTGGGATTTTCGGCAAAAATTATTTATTAGATTGCATCTTCTTTTGCTTTTTTGGGGGTTTGTTGAAGGGTTTTGGGGGGAAAACCTGCTTTTCCGTTGTATTTTTAACCATTTTGACTAAGTGTAAGAAATTTCAACGAATTTTAAATTGTAATTATTTTATGTAACTGTTGTAATTATATTTTATTCTTGCTGTTTGAATGTGACAGTCGTTGGTGAATGAGCGACTATAATTACGAGTATTTAATACTGTATTTATTTTAATTGATTTATTATACTATTTATTTATACTGTTCCCCTCTTTACAGGGACAGAAATATCCAGTGACCGTCCTCTCTCCTCTTGAGCGGTTATTCTAGTACTTACCTCCTCTTTACAGGGGTCTGTTCTTAGAGTACCTGCTCCCAGTTTTTAGCATGTTCCGCACCCCATCCAGCACCGTGAGGATGCTAGTCTCCAGTGGCTCGCCGCGATCAGCGGAGCAGGCGGGGCCTTCGCCTGCTGATGCGAGGAGGAAAATTGTATTCGACGACGATACACCCCTCGCATCCCAGGAATGTTCTGCTGCTCCGGGGACGCGCCGAGCTCCTGCTGGGGCTCCGGGATCGCTCAGAAAGCCTGAGGCAGGGCACCGCAGTCGCACTGCGGAGGCGAGAGCTTGCCTAAATAAGGCAAAGCTTAATTTGGGCAACTCTCGCAACCTCAAGGCCGAGATCAAAACTGCGGTGCTCGAAGCTATTAACAGGCTTTATGAGCTGGTCAAGGAGTCCGAGCGAGACGAAGCCCCTACCGCACCCGTAGCCGTACCGGTGCCTGCGCCCACTGCTGACCGTAGCCCCCAACCCGTCTCCGCCGAGGTCCTTGCTAGCCAGACTGAACTCCTTAACACCTTAAAGGAGCACATCTCGGAGTTAAAGGATAACTCTGAGAGACTCGCCAGGCTCCGAGACAGTCTGGCTAGCAGAGAAAGTGTGGGGGAGACAACCTACGCGGGTGTAGCAGCCGCCAGTAGAAGCCACACCGGGGCACCGGCCCTGGAGCGAACGACGCTACACTCGGTGATTGTCTCCTCAACACAGGAGATGGATACGGGGGACGAAATACTCGAAAGGGTACGGAAAGCAGTGGACGCGAAGGAGGGCTGGGTGCGCGTAGAGCGCGTGAGAAAGGCCAAAGACCAAAAGGTCATCATGGGGTGTGCTACGAAGGAAGAGAGGCAAAAACTAAAATCGCGTTTGGAAGGGGCCGGAGAGAACCTCGTCGTCGAGGAAGTGAAAAATCGAGACCCGCTTCTGGTTCTTAGGGACGTGCTGCTAATTCACAGTGATGAAGAAGTGCTGAAAGCCCTTAAGAACCAGAACCGGGAGATTTTCCACGGCCTCGACGACGGGGAACTGCGAATGTCCGTGAAGTTCAGGAGGAAAACAAAAAACCCGCACGTGAACAGCATTGTGTTGAGTGTGTCCCCCGCGATCTGGAGGAGGGCACTCGAAGGAGGCAAACTACGTATTGACCTCCAGAGAGTGCGCGTCGAAGACCAGACGCCTCTAGTGCAGTGTACCCGCTGCCTAGCATATGGTCACGGCAAACGTCTTTGCACAGAGCCAGTTGACCTGTGCAGCCACTGCGGCGGTCCACACTTAAGGGTGGACTGCCCACACAAAGTCAGTGGCGAGGCAGCGGTATGCCTAAACTGCACTAGAGCCAAGCTGGGGGAACACCAGCACAATGCGTTCAGTACTGAATGCCCGGTGCGTAGGAAGTGGGACGCATTCGCTAGAGCGTCAATAGCTTATTGCTAAAGTTGTCGGTGCGCCCACTTCCAAGCACGCGGTGATGCCCATAGTTCCGGCGCGACTGGACGGCAGCCGCATTAAACGAACCACTGGGGTTGGCAACAGTAAAAACTGTAACCTGAGTCAGTTTCATGAGAAACTGGCCCAGGTTATACGAGACACGAAATTAACCCTAGTGGTGTCGACCAGTTGCGTTGAACTTGATACTAAATATAGCCATTTGATTGGATTAGAAATAAAAACATTCGGTAAAATAAGTAATAAATTAAGAACATTAGACATAAAAATATATAAATTAGCTGCAAAATATTTGATATTTAACTATATAATGGGTATATAGTATAGATATTAAAGAAATAAAACGAAAACCAATATAAAATAAAAATAGAAATATCATACGGCTATAAGAAGTACGGGCATTATCTTGAAATTTAAAAATTAAATTATAATAAAAAGTTAAGCGTTAAGTGTAAGTGTAAAGTTTAATAAGTAGTCTAAATATTAGTAGTGATTAATGGAACTTAGTATAATAAAACGGTAAATAATATATTATGTACATGAATAGCTATTAAAAATTATATAAGTCCTAATAGAATGCAATAGAGCGTGGTCTATTCGGCCTTCTGAACTTCAGGGCAACGTAAGGCAAATCCTCCGCAACAAAGGTCTCTGATCATGTCAGAGGGACACTGGCGGGGCAGGAGTGTGGTTTTAGCCGGTTCGAGTCCGGCACTACCTCGACTGTCTCACAATCTGCGAGGCAGTCGAGGTGTCCGTGGGGATTTCCCACTCCTGCCAATCAATAAAAAAAAAAAAAAAAAAAAAAAAAAAAAAAACCTAACCTAACCTAACCTAACCTAACCTAACCTAACCTAACCTAACCTAACCTAACCTAACCTAACCTAACCTAACCTAACCTAACCTAACCTAACCTAACCTAACCTAACCTAACCTAACCTAACCTAACCTAACCTAACCTAACCTAACCTAACCTTTTTTTTTTTTTTTTTTTTTTTTTTTTTTTTTTTTTTTGACGCTGGGAAAAAATGCATTACGCATACCCTCCCGTCGGGGGACGGGAGGGGTATGTGGGACTCCCCGGGCGAACCCGGTATACCCACTAAAACGACCCAGCGCATTCCCGCTTCGTCAGAGTGGAGGGGGACTGGGAAACCGGCACAGCCTTTACTTCCAGTCCCCCGCCGACGATTGCAAGGCAAGACCCCTCACACCCTCACGGGTGTGGGGGGTCGGGAATGACCGACGGTGGTGACGGCTGCAATGCGGGCGGAGGCACCCCCGTGCCGGCCGCCCGCCCGTCACCATGAGGAGGGAGGGCACGACGCCTTCTCCCCCTTCTCCGTCTGCGGAGCGGCGCAGCGAGAGGGTCGTCCTCCCGCGCCCGCTCCGCCTCCTCCTTCTGCAAGAGTACGTCCTCGCAGAAGGAGGCTACTGCCGACCAGGCCTCCTCGCTCCCCAGCATGGCGTTAACCACGCCGGGAAGCGAGAGGTCCGGTCCGACCACCGCGGTGAGACCGCGGCGCAGCTCGGACCACGCCGGGCACACCTCGAGGGTGTGCTGTGCCGTGTCCTCCGCCGCGCCGCAGTCGTGGCACGCCAGGGTTTCCTCCCTCCCGATCCGGTGCAGGTGCGATCCGAAGCAACCATGCCCAGACAACACCTGGACCAGACGGAAAGAGAGGAAACCGTGAGACCGCTCGAGCCAGCCCTGCAGGACCGGACCGAGCGCATCCAACGTCCGGCGGCCAAAGGCGGCGCTGGCGAGGTCCTCCGTCCAATGGAGGACGATGGCGTCCTTCGCCTCTCGCCGCACCGCCTCCCGCTCTTCGCCCATGGGGCGCTCCCCGAGCGCCTTTCGGCGCGCCGTCCACTCGTACACTCTGGCGAGCACCCAAGCCTCCAATTCCCATGGAGGGGTGCCCGCCAGAGCGCACGCCGCCGAAAAGCCCACTGAGCGGTAAGCCCTCGCCACCCGCTGTGCAATAGCCCGCTGGGGCTTGCGGATGGCGGTAGCATTCTCCCTCCTATGGAGGGAGTCCGCCCAGATGGGTGCCCCATATAGGGCCATGCTCCGCAAAATGCCGGCATAGAGGCGCCGGCACTTCGCTTTGGGCCCCCCCAGGTTTGGGAGGAGCCATGAGAGGGCGTCCGCGGCCTTCAACAGGCGCGTCGACAGCCCGCTGAAATGCGGGCCGAAGCGCCACCTGTCGTCCAGCACCAGCCCCAGATATTTCATCCGGGGCTGGACCCCTATACGGACGCCCTCCACGACGATGTGGCCGTCGGGAGGGCAGCGCTGCCGGGGACCGCGAAAGAACACGGCCTCCGTTTTGTGCAGCGCCACCCTCAATCCCAGGCGGCGGATCCTCTCTGCCACCAAGGATCCGCCGGCCGAGGCCAAACAGGCCGCGTCGGCGAAGTTCCTCCCCCGGGCAGTAAGGAGAGTGTCATCCGCGTAGCAGATGACACTCGTGCCCGGGAGGAGGGCTCCCCGCAAGAGCCAGTCGAAGCCGATGTTCCACAAGGGAGGGCCTAGCACCGACCCCTGTGGAACACCGGACTCTGCGCCGTACCGCCTCACCGTGGCCAGCCTGTCTACGAGGAGGACCTCTCGGCCCTCCAAGTAACTGGCCAGCAGGTCCCGCAAGTATTGGGGCACTCCGTGATATCGGAGTGCCTCCAATATCGTCGAGTGGGGGACGGAGTTGAAGGCGTTGGCAATGTCGAACGACACCGCCAGCACTCCGTCCCCCGCCTCCACCGCCTCCTTCACCTGGCCCTTGAGTAGGGCCAGCGCATCGATCGTCGAACGCCCACGACGGAAACCGAATTGGGCGTCCGACAGATCCGGCCCTACCCCCCTCAGGTGGGTTTCCAGTCTCCCGGCGACGATCCCCTCGAACATTTTACCGACCTCATCGAGTAAAACGATGGGCCGGTATGCCGAGGGTGAGTCCACCGGGCGACCCTCCTTTCGGAGGAGGCATAGCTGCCCCTCCTTCCACAGTTTCGGGAACCTCCCAGCCGTAAAACACAGGCTGAAGAGGTCCCGAAACCTGTCCTCCATTTCGGTGGCGGCGATCGCCACCACCCGCGCGGGGACGCCGTCCGGCCCGGGGGCGGTCCTCTTCGCGCGGAGGCTCAAAACCCCCGCGTAGAATTCCGCCGACGTGACCGAGGGCACCTCCGCCTCCGGTGGAGCCGCCCCTTGCGGGGGATCCATTGTTGGTGGGGCGAAGTCGGTCCTGCATGGAAACAGGGACCGAACCACCCCATCCAACAATGCCGGCTCGAGGGTCTCCGACAGTGGGGGACCATAGGGGCGGAGCTGATTCCGCGCCGCCTTGTACGGTCTCCCATAGGGGTCCCTGTCGAGACCCTCCAGCATCTCGGCCCTCGCCGAGTCCTGCGCAGCGCCCATTGCAGACTTGAGGGCCGCCGTAGCCTCTCGGTAAGAGGCGTACAGGCGGTCCTCCTCCGCCCGGACTCGGTTCTGGGCGCTACGCCGCCGGCTCCGCGTGTAGGCCCTTCGGGCCGCCACGCAGGTGGCCCGGAGCCCCGCCAGCTCCTCCGTCCACCAGTACACGGCACGACGGGGAGGCGGACGGCGAGACCGAGGCATGCAGGAGTTGCACACCTCGGTCAAGGACCCCCGTAGCCGGCCCGCTGCGGCGTCCACGTCCGGGGCCTCCTCGACAGGGGGAGGCGACAGCCAGTCCTGGAGGAAGGCAGCCTCCCTGGCTGCCTCCCGGTCCAGGCGGGTGAGCGCCCACCGCGGGAAGGGAGATTGCCCAGCGCGGGCCGTCCCCCCTCCCCGCTGTGTGGAGATGTCGAACCGCACGTAACGGTGGTCCGACAAGGTCTCCACCAGCTCCACCCGCCAGTTCACAACGCGGGCGGCCAGCGCGGGGGTGGCGAACGAGACGTCCACCACCGACCCGCCCTGTTGCCGCACACACGTGTGGACCGTCCCCCTGTTGAGGAGGGACACACCGCACGAGGCCGTCCAAAACTCGACGGCGCGTCCCCGGACGTTACAACCGGCGGCCGGGTTGCCCCAGGCCGCCGACTTGGCGTTGAGGTCGCCGAGCACCACGACCTGGCGTGGTGCCGCCCTCCCTACGACAGCAGTGAGGACCTCTAAGAAATCCTCAAAGTCCGAGAGAGGGCGGTTTGGGGAGAAATACACCCCCACTATCGCTATCTCTCCCCACGCGGCGGCCACGTATCCCGGTCCCCTCTCTAAGAGCGAGATGGGAGGGGAGTCTGTGGAAGACCGCGCCACCAACGCCACTAGGCCATCCCGGTCGCCCAGCCAACGGCCAGGGACCGAGTATGGTTCGGCGACCACCGCCAAGTCCACCAACCACTCAGCCATGGTCTGCATCAGCAGATCCTGGGCTGTCCTGCAGTGGTTGGCGTTCGCCTGAAGGATGCGATGTTCGACTCTGGGCATTAGTCGGACATCGCACCCTCCTCCGCTGCCGCCGCAGGAACGGCAGCGTTAGCGGCAACAGCTGGCGCAGGCCCGGTCGGTGCCTGCGCTTTGCCACGCTTAGGGGGGGGATTGCACCTCCTCCCCATCGTGACGTGGCCTGCCAGGCGGCCACTGGCGGCACACACCGCGCAGTGCGGCGTGGCGGCCCGGCAGGAGGAGGCTTTGTGGCCCTCCTTGCCGCAGCGGTAGCAAGTGTCCGACCGATCCACTTTGGACGGACACAGGGGCCGGGTGTGGCCGATGCCGAAGCACCGGAAACACCGCAAAGGCTGGTCCTCGAGTGCCCGAACCGCACCCGAGCTAAACCCGACTTGAAGCCGTCCTTTTGCAAGGACGGCTTTGGCAGCTGCGATTGGGCACTCGAGGCGGATTGTGCCCATTCCGCCGCGGCCGGGCCTTATGTCCCGGCCTTGGACCGCCGCTGCACCACAGCCCCCTACCGCTGCGACCGCCGCCACTACCTCCTCCTTGGTGACGGAGTCATCCAACTCCGTCACTTCGATGGCCGCCGACTTGACCGGCCGGGCCACCCTCGCCGAGTCCGCGATGACCTCTTGCAGCTTTGCTGCGAAGAGGTCCGCGTGGGCACTCCCCTCGGCCCCCGGGAACTCGAATACTCGAGCCCCGGCCTGGGTCCGCCGGCAGGACACACTGCCGATCCCCAGCTGAGCGGGATCGGCATTGCTACGCGCCCGCACCAGGATGGAGGCGTAGGTCTCCCCCCGCCCCGCAGCCTCCGCGGTGAGCGTCACCACGACGGCTGCGGTTTTAGGGGGGACTAACTTCCCCCTTCCCTTTTCTTTCCCCTTCCCCTTTCCCTTGCCAGTCGTCTGTGGCTGGCTGGCCAGGGTGGTTGCGGGGACGGCAGGGACGGCTGTCGGCGCCTTTTTGGCCTTGCCCTTCCCCCTACGGACCACTTCCGTCCACCCTGGCTGGTTGGACGGGGTGGTGGCTGGAAGAAGGGCGTCTTCCTCCTGGGACGAGGACGGCCCCGGCTCAGACCGCCTTACATCCGCCTGGGAGGACGACGGCTCCGGCTCAGACCGCCTCTTATCCGCCGCAAGCGGCGGTCGGAGGCGCTTCTCCGGCAGGAGCCGGTCCTCGATCCCTGCTAGGCAGGCTCTTGTGAAGGCCCTCTCCTCCAATATTACCTTGCGGATGACATCCTCAAGGTTGGAGGAGGGGCCTTCTGCCGCCGGGCTCGCCTTGGCCCGTTGTGGCTGGGCCGAGACAGGGCCCTCTGCCACAGGACCTGCCTCGGCCTGCACTGGCCGGGCCGTGGCTTCAGCCAGCTTCTGATGAAGCTGGCTGACCTCCGACTGCAGGCGATCCACCCTCGCCTGCAGTTGCCGCGTCTCGTCGCTGGTCGTCCGCTGGACCAACTCAGCGACGACACCACGCAGGCTCGCGGCCCTGCACTTTAGGGCCTTTTGAATGGTGCCCTTTAGGTTGGAGGACTTAGAGGCGACCTCCACGATCTCCTCCTCGTCCTCCTCCGCCATCCTCTGGAGCTCCTCCAGAGACTGGTCCGCGTACACAACGCGGGACGCACCGTACCCGGACTTTGCCCGGGCAGCCTGCGCCCGCTTCTCCTTAGCGGCCACCCGCTCCTCCAGCTCTTGCTGGAATTGCGCCTTCCGGGCCAGGTCTAACTGGCGCTGGGCGTCCGCAAGCCCAACGACGTGGGTGTCCGCAGCTGTCGTTGGCTTTTTTGCCTTCGACCGCCGCGCCGACCCCGACCCCGATGAGCCCTCGGACCCATCCTTTCGGAAGGCCCGCTTACGCGACTGCGCATCGGCCGCGTCCGACACACTGACGAATGTGTCGTCGGAGTCTGACGACTCGTCCGCCCTTCCGAAGAAGCTAACCGCAGACGGCGCGCGGCTAGCCTCTGACGCCGAAGCGTCGGAGTGGCCCTGAGAAGGGCCTTTTGGTTGGCCCTGAGAAGGGCCTTTGGGTTGGCCCTGAGAAGGGCCTTTTTTGAACCGCCCGGAGGCGTCCCGCGAAGGTTTAGGCATTGCCTAAAATAAAATAAAATCCCGCAAACTCGACAGCAACAAGGCAAATAAAATAGCTACGAGAGCACAGAGCACTTTGGCCAGTCCCAGTCTGCCACTCCGTTACGGTGGTCAGAACTGGGCTGTTTCCAGGGGACGCGACGTGGACGCAAGCTCTGTGGGGTGGTCCCCAACCTAACCTAACCTTTTTTTTTTTTTTTTTTTTTTTTTTTTTTTTGACGCTGGGAAAAAATGCATTTCGCATACCCTCCCGTTGGGGGATGGGAGGGGTATGTGGGACTCCCCGGGCGGCCAAACACCACGGTATACCCACTAAAACGACCCAGCGCATTCCCGCTTCGTCATAGTGGAGGGGGACTGGGAAACCGGCACAGCCTTTACTTCCAGTCCCCCGCCGACGAACACACAAGGCTGACCCCCCTCTTGTCCTCACGGCACGGACGTGGAGGGGGGGTTCGGGAATGACCGACGGAGGTGACGGGTGCAATGCGGGCGTAGGCACCCCCGCGCCTGTCGCCCGCCCGTCACCGTGAGGAGGGAGGGCAAACGCCCCTTCCCCCCCCCCCCGCCCGCAGAGCAGCGCAGCGAGAGTAAACTCCCGCTGGCGCTCCGCCTCCTCCTTCTGCGAAATTGCAGAAGGAGGCAACCGCTGACCAGGCCTCTCGCCCCCCAGCACGGTGTTCACGCACGCACGCCGGGAAGCGTGAGGCCCAGTCGCCCGCAAGGTGACGGGTGCAATGCGGGCGGAGGCACCTCCGTGCCTGTCGCCCGCCCGTCACCGTGAGGAGGGAGGGCAAATGCCCCTTCCCCCCCTCTCCGCTAGCGGAGCGGCGCAACGAGAGGGACCTCCCGCGCGCGCTCCGCTGACCAGGCCTCCTCTCCACACTCCCCAGCATGGCCTCGACCACGCCGGGAAGCGGGAGGCCCAGTCCCCCGCGGCACTCCCCTGCTGTGCCCTCTGCTATGCCCGCTGCTCAGAGGGCACGCAGGGGAACGCACACCGCACATCGCATGAGTCATCACACGACGTGCGGCGCGCCCCTCCCCAGAAAGCGCCTGGTGGTTATTTGTTGCGTCTATTTCTTATGGAATTAGACCAAGAACAGGGCGGCAACCACGTGAAGGTAACACACCAGACTTGCCTTGAGGATCTACACGACCGTAGCGCTCCCCCTCAAGACCCCGCCACCCTACCGCCTCTGAAGGAGGCAGTAAGGTAGACCTGCATCTATGCTACCAAGCAAAGCATGTGCAAAGCTTGTCGTTGTGCAACCGCGAAAGCATAAATACAGATCCGCCCCAACCTAACCTAACCTTTTTTTTTTTTTTTTTTTTTTTTTTTTTTTTTTTTTTTTTGACGCTGGGAAAAAATGCATTACGCATACCCTCCCGTCGGGGGATGGGAGGGGTATGTGGGACTCCCCGGGCGGCCAAACACCACGGTATACCCACTAAAACGACCCAGCGCATTCCCGCTTCGTCATAGTGGAGGGGGACTGGGAAACCGGCACAGCCTTTACTTCCAGTCCCCCGCCGACGAACACACAAGGCTGACCCCCCTCTTGTCCTCACGGCACGGACGTGGAGGGGGGGTTCGGGAATGACCGACGGAGGTGACGGGTGCAATGCGGGCGTAGGCACCCCCGCGCCTGTCGCCCGCCCGTCACCGTGAGGAGGGAGGGCAAACGCCGCTTCCCCCCCCCCGCCCGCAGAGCAGCGCAGCGAGAGTAAAATCCCGCTGGCGCTCCGCCTCCTCCTTCTGCGAAATCGCAGAAGGAGGCAACCGCTGACCAGGCCTCTCACCCCCCAGCGCGGTGTTCACGCACGCACGCCGGGAAGCGTGAGGCCCAGTCGCCCGCAAGGTGACGGGTGCAATGCAGGCGGAGGCACCTCCGCGCCTGTCGCCCGCCCGTCACCGTGAGGAGGGAGGGCAAATGCCCCTTCCCCCCCTCTCCGCTAGCGGAGCGGCGCAGTGGGAGGGTCCTCCCGCGCGCGCTCCGCTGACCAGGCCTCCTCTCCACACTCCCCAGCATGGCCTCGACCACGCCGGGAAGCGGGAGGCCCAGTCCCCCGCGGCCCTCCCCTGCTGTGCCCTCCGCTATGCCCGCTGCTCAGAGGGCACGCAGGGGAACGCACACCGCACATCGCATGAGTCATCACACGACGTGCGGCGCGCCCCTCCCCAGAAAGCGCCTGGTGGTTTTTTGTTGCGTCTATTTCTTATGGAATTAGACCAAGAACAGGGCGGCAACCACGTGAAGGTAACACACCAGACTTGCCTTGAGGATCTACACGACCGTAGCGCTCCCCCTCAAGACCCCGCCACCCTACCGCCTCTGAGGGAGGCAGTAAGGTAGACCTGCATCTATGCTACCAAGCAAAGCATGTGCAAAGCTTGTCGTTGTGCAACCGCGAAAGCATAAATACAGATCCGCCCCAACCTAACCTAACCTTTTTTTTTTTTTTTTTTTTTTTTTTTTTTTTTTGACGCTGGGAAAAAATGCATTACGCATACCCTCCCGTCGGGGGATGGGAGGGGTATGTGGGACTCCCCGGGCGGCCAAACACCACGGTATACCCACTAAAACGACCCAGCGCATTCCCGCTTCGTCAAAGTGGAGGGGGACTGGGAAACCGGCACAGCCTTTACTTCCAGTCCGCCGCCGACGAACACACAAGGCTGACCCCCCTCTTGTCCTCACGGCACGGACGTGGAGGGGGGGTTCGGGAATGACCGACGGAGGTGACGGGTGCAATGCGGGCGTAGGCACCCCCGCGCCTTTCGCCCGCCCGTAACCTAACCTAACCTTTTTTTTTTTTTTTTTTTTTTTTTTTTTTTTTTTTTTTTTTTTTTTTTGACGCTGGGAAAAAATGCATTACGCATACCCTCCCGTCGGGGGATGGGAGGGGTATGTGGGACTCCCCGGGCGGCCAAACACCACGGTATACCCACTAAAACGACCCAGCGCATTCCCGCTTCGTCATAGTGGAGGGGGACTGGGAAACCGGCACAGCCTTTACTTCCAGTCCCCCGCCGACGAACACACAAGGCGGACCCCCCCTCTTGTCCTCACGGCACGGACGTGGAGGGGGGGGTTCGGGAATGACCGACGGAGGTGACGGGTGCAATGCGGGCGGAGACACCCCCGCGCCTGTCGCCCGCCCGTCACCGTGAGGAGGGAGGGCAAACGCCCCTTCCCCCCCCCCGCCCGCAGAGCAGCGCAGCGAGAGTAAACTCCCGCTGGCGCTCCGCCTCCTCCTTCTGCGAAATCGCAGAAGGAGGCAACCGCTGACCAGGCCTCTCGCCCCCCAGCACGGTGTTCACGCACGCACGCCAGGAAGCGTGAGGCCCAGTCGCCCGCAAGGTGACGGGTGCAATGCGGGCGGAGGCACCTCCGTGCCTGTCGCCCGCCCGTCACCGTGAGGGGGAGGGCAAACGCCCCTTCCCCCCCTCTCCGCTAGCGGAGTAGGCCTCCTCTCCACACTCCCCAGCATGGCCTCGACCACGCCGGGAAGCGGGAGGCCCAGTCCCCCGCGGCACTCCCCTGCTGTGCCCTCCGCTATGCCCGCTGCTCAGAGGGCACGCAGGGGAACGCACACCGCACATCGCATGAGTCATCACACGACGTGCGGTGCGCCCCTCCCCAGAAAGCGCCTGGTGGTTTTTTGTTGCGTCTATATCTTATGGAATTAGACCAAGAACAGGGCGGCAACCACGTGAAGGTAACACACCAGACTTGCCTTGAGGATCTACACGACCGTAGCGCTCCCCCTCAAGACCCCGCCACCCTACCGCCTCTGAGGGAGGCAGTAAGGTAGACCTGCATCTATGCTACCAAGCAAAGCATGTGCAAAGCTTGTCGTTGTGCAACCGCGAAAGCATAAATACAGATCCGCCCCAACCTAACCTAACCTAACCTAACCTAACCTAACCCAGTTGCACTTCCGGTATGGTGGAGAAGAATACGCGCAGAGCACGAACAAAGGTTGTGTACAGGGCTCCATTGGAGGCCCCTTTTTCTGGAACCTGCTCCTGGACCCACTTTTGAAGAATCTGCAGAGGAGAGGGGACTATTGCCAGGCATTCGCGGACGATGTTGTTCTGGTCTTCGATGGTGACACAGCATTAGAAATCGAGCGGAAAGCCAACGCCGCGCTCGACCATGTTCGGGCGTGGGGTGTTAAAAACAAACTTAAATTTGCACCACTAAAAACCAATGCGATGGTCATCACCAAGAAATTAAGGTACGATACCCCACGCCTGAGCATGGGCGGGATCGACATAACTATTTCAAAAGTAATCAAGATTCTGGGGGTCACCATCGACGACAAGCTAACATTTAACACTCATGTGTCTAATGTATGCCGCAGGGCCATAGGTGTTTACAAACAACTGTGTAGGGCGGCAAGGGTGAGCTGGGGACTAAGTCCAGAGGTAATAAAAATCATATACACAGCAGCTATAGAGCCGATCGTCTTGTACGCCACCAGTGTATGGGCCCCAGCAGCAAATAAGTTGGGAATCATAAAGCAGCTGGGTGTCTTGCAACGCGGAATTGCACAGAAAATGTGCAAAGCCTACCGAACTGTCTCCCTGAACTCGGCGCTGCTTCTGGCTGGGATGCTCCCTCTGGATCTCCGAGTCCGCGAGGCGGCCTCACTCTATGAGACCAGGAGAGGCATGTCCCAAGCAGTGCTAGGGGACCGGGAGGTGGAGCGGGTGGCATCCGCCATGGAATCTCCGCATCCAGCTAGGCGTATCGACTTGGAGTTCGTAAGCCTGGCGGACCGTGAACAGGTCGACGCCAGCGCAAACGTGGAAGTTAAAATCTTCACAGATGGAAGCAAAATAGACGGGCGCGTCGGGGCCGCACTTTCCATATGGAGGGGCGACGCCGAGGCGCGTGCTATCCGATTGGCGCTGCCGAGCTACTGCACGGTCTACCAGGCGGAACTCCTGGCGATATGCCGGGCAACCAAGGAAATCCAGAAGCACTCGGCATCCAGCTTCGGAGTGTACAGCGACTCCATGGCGGCCCTCCAGACAGTGAAAAACCACAGCTGCCTTCATCCCTTGGCAGTGGAAGCCAGGGATAATTTAACATCAACATCCCACCAAAACAAGGTGGTTAACTTGTTTTGGATAAAGGCCCATGCAGGGTTTGAGGGCAACGAAAGAGCGGATCAGCTGGCAAAGGAGGCCGCCATGAATAGTAAGAGAAAACCTGACTACGACCTGTGCCCGGTTTCTTTCATCAAGCGTCACATTCGTTTGGTGACGCTTGATGAATGGAATCAAAGATATACAGCGGGTCAGACGGCCTCCATCACAAAAATGTTTTTCCCGGACGCAGTGGCGGCGTACAGAACGGTCAAAAAAATACAAATAAACCCGACACTAACACAAATCATGACGGGGCACGGTGGGTTCTCCGAATACTTGCATCGCTTCAAGTGTAAGGGGAACCCATCGTGCATCTGTGGCCCTGGAGTGAATGAAACTGTCCCACACCTACTACTAGACTGCCCGGTGTACGCGACTGAAAGGTACGAACTAGAAAATAAAATAGATACAAAACTCGAGAGGGGTAACATTAGGGAAATAATATCAGGAAAAGAGAGACATGAATTTTTAAAATATTGCATCAAAATCTGCAGTAAAACAATTGAGAGAAACAAAAGTGGTTCAGATGTCTAAACTATGTTTCAAATATATTGCTATATATGTATATTTTTTGTAAACATAGAAATTTAAGAGTAAAATAGATTGTATATTAGAATAAGTAAAATAAAAATAGATTATATGATACATGTAAAAATAAGAACATAAATTGTAAATAGGTTAAGAACAAAATGTTTTAAGACTATTGTACTGATTTATTTTCCCTAGCAACAATGTAAATAAGAATAGAATAGTAAAAATAAGTAAAAGTCCCGAACATGTGCTGGGAATAAGGAACATTTTTAGAAATAAGAATATACACCTAAGATGGCTGCGCAAATTGTAACCCACAAATATAAAAGAAAAAGAAATAAGTAGACCTAAGGAATATGCTACTAGAAGCAAGAATAGATAATAATGAAATAGGAAACAAACATGTTATAGCATTTAGAAATATAAATAAGTTAGTATAAGATTTATTAGATAAGATGAATAAAAAATTGTGTCCATGAGTTTTTCCCGAAATAAATAAAAGAAGAACAAGATAGATAGAATAGACAAAAGTAGAAGGGCGCCCTACCCTTAAAGAAAGAAAGAGAATGTATGTAAGAAAGAACAAGTATGCAGTATGCAAGTGCGAGAGGAATAAATGAGAGAACTGGAATGAAAGCAAAAGATTAACATAGGCTCCGATTATGTTGGAGGTAGCAGTATATATAATATAATAAAAAAAAAAAAAAAAAAAAAAAAAACCCAGTTGCACTCGGTCTCTCGAGCTGGAAGCAGCAAAAACCCACGCGCTCCGCACTAAAAAATTCAAATTAATTGGTTTTTGTGCTCTAATATTAGCAAGTGAAGTGTCGTTGGATGCGGAAAATTGAGCCGCATAAAGTGCCGTGCCCAAATCCTACCGGGCTGCAGTGACAAAGAAGTTTTCAGCCGAAAACCTCAGTTTTAGAGGTTAAGTGAAACTTTTCAAATAGAAAAACGCAAACGCTGCAGAAACTAAAGTGGTGACCCCCTGTTTTTTCACCGCCATCGTGAGGACATCGTGGTTCCCCATCATCTGGACCACCGAAAACCAACCTGACATCACGCAACTTCGAGTTATTCAGGATTTTCAAAAAACCACGTGCTCTGAAAAAGTGGAAGGAGTGGACACAGCGGCTTGAAACTTGGTGTCAACTTGGACCCCTATTAAACAAGGCGAGTGCAACTTACTTTGGATTTTTACGACAACTGGTATATTTTATATAACAGTTTGAATTTCGCAACTTTCGACCTCAATATCTCTGGACAGAAGACCATCTTCAAAATTTTTCGACTGCAGCCTGGTGCGCGCTCATTAGGACACTAGAGATCCTAAGTTTTAGATTTTTATTTCCAGTAATTTTAAAATTATACCATATTTTATAAGAAAATCATATTTTCAAAATTTTCTCACCGGTTTTCCGACTTTTTAAATTTTTGTTTTTAATTTACTGTACCTTTTTATTTTAAGTATTTTATGTAATTTTTTCAGATTTTTCCAATCAGTATCTTTAGAGATATCGAATTTTAACTGTTTTTCGGCCATAATTCCTAATTTAATTGTAAAAATCAATTTTTGACCTTAGGACAGGGTCCTACATAGACACTGTGACCCATTTAAGCCCAAACTCGGGCCACATAACTTTTATTCTGGCCGTTTTGACAAAAACACCATATATTGGTTGTTGGGTTTTAATTTTCCAATTAGGATATCTCGGGAACCGCTGGCCCGATTAAACCCAATTTTCCACTAAGGCCTTTAGATTAGTGTTAATTTTAAGTTTTTTAGGTTTTCAGCCTGTTTCAGACGTCCAAAGTTTTTGTCGCTGAAATTGCTTTCAGGAGACACCTGAAGTGACGCCGAGCTGTACATCCAAAACCCCGTCCAATTGTGACGAGGGGTTCCGAAGTTACGGACACTTTTAGTCGACCTTTGAGAGCTCGGCGGCCATTTTGTTTAACTTCAAACCGCCATAACTCTTGAACCAGAGGTCGTGGGAGATCGCTGTTTTTGGTTTTGTACTCAAGGATCTTCCGTCTCTTTCACCCCACGATTTCAGGCGGTTTGGGGCTGAAATTTTTCAGGATTCTGAGAGTGGTTTCAGCGGAAAGCGGAGCTCGGGCCGAGTTGGGAGAACCCAAACTCGGGGGGTCTGCGGCTTTTCAGAGGGAAGTTATCAGTGGTCAAAAATCAACTTTGACAGCACCGCGGCCATCTTGTGTAAACTTTAGACGGCCATAACTTCCTAACGGAGAGTCGTAGAGGGCTGGGGTCTTCGCTGGACATACCGGTAGGGCTTAGGGAATAACATAAGACTACTTTCAGGCGTTTTCAGGACTTCAGGATTTTTCAGCCTGAAAACCGTTCTGGTGGATCGGTCTCGCCGAGCCAAGCTCGGAAAGCCCAAACACCGGGGTTTTTGGACCGGTGGTTCCGGGGATATCCTCTTATAACCATTTTCGGTTTTTTATTTTAGTAAAGAACCAGATTTTTCAGATTGGGATATCTCCGGAACCCCTTGGTGTAACCATACCGAGTTTGGGTTCACCTGAGAGGGCTCGGTGAGAGCTATCCACTGGACGTGACAGAACGACTCTACCTAGAGTCCTTCCAAAAGTCACTTTATTTTTACACATTTTTGACTTCTGAAGTTTTCTCGCTACTGTTTTCAGTGCATGACCGATTTTGACTCCCCTTTTACAGGATCATAACGGAACCATATATTACAGGCCGTACACAGGACATACACTCACCCCCCTATACAGGGACAGACTTTTGACAAACCACTTGGTTTTACTTTATAGATTATATTTATTATTTTTATATTTACATAGACAACTTTCCCCGTTCTCCTCGCTGTGCCCTATACACACAAGCCACACAACCTAATACATCAAAATGGTTCTCGGAATTCGCACCCCAGTAAAAGCAGGAGGGCCGGGGGCCGGCACCAGCGGACCACAAGAGCCCACGTCCCCCACCCACCCGGGAAATGAGGGACCGTCTGGAGTGCGCGAAGCGCCGAAGGGGTTATCCCTGATGTTCGGCAGAAAAGACGCGGCCCGAGGAACCCTAGCGGAAACAGCCGAAACGCCAATGTCATCGTCGGCAGGGACCTCTGGTGCTGTCGCTCCTACCACCACTCCCAGTCCTGTAGGCCCGCCTGGACAGGCATTGGACGCCGCCAGGACATTTATCCGGAGACCAGAGCGAAAGAGAAGGTCTATAGACAATATGGAGGCGTACAAAAAACAGGTTGACACTTACTCCGCATTATCAAACGACAAACTTCTCCAGGAGGTCATGAAAACCTTTGAAGATATTCCGACCAGAGTCAAAGACTACCCTCAGATGAGGAGAGACATTAAGATCTTCCTGGAGACCCAGTCGGACAAAAGCCTAAAAATTTTATTTGAACTGAGTAAGCGATTTAAGAGCCTGGAAAGTGCACCAAAACCAGCTCCGCCCAAAAAGGCCAACACCACGCCTTCATCACCCGAATTATCGGAGGAAACCTTGGATAGACTTGAAAAGGTTGAAAGAAATATAAAAATGCGGCTCAACGACCTTGAAGAGAAATTCTCAAGGGGCTTCCAGGACATGACCGAGCACTACACCGAAAGCGGTTCCGACATCATCGACAGGGTCATCGAAAAGATCGGCGAGGTCAGCGACAAGATTGGCGCAGTGCAGGCAAGCATAGACCACACAACGAAAGGGGTGAAAGTCGTTGGTAACGCCATGGCCGTCCTGGAGGACAAGATCGGTGACGTTGCCGGTGAGGTCGCCACCAGAACCGATAGGCTAAAGGAGCTCATAAGGGAAGAGGCATGCGAGCCAAAAACGGACTCGCTGTCATACGCCAACGTCACGGCAGCCAAACTCGGGCATCGGCCGGCACTCCATTCGATGGCGGTCACCATGGAGGGCAGCCTGGAGACTGCAGACGAGGTGCTTGCCAGGGTGAAGAAGGCGGTCGATGCCAGGGGAACTGGCCTAAAAATAAATAAAGTCCGAAAAGCGAAAAACCAGACGGTAATACTGGGGTGTGACTCAGAGGCGGAGCTCAAAAGAGTGAAAGATAGGATTGAGAGCCGAGGTGAAGGCCTAATAGTAGCGCCCATGAAGAATAAAAACCCGCTCGTCGTCCTAAAAGACGTCTTTTTGGACAGTGACGACGACGAAATGGTAAAGGCGCTCTACTCCCAGAATGAGAACATCTTTAGGGACTTGGACCAAGAAGATAAGGAAATGGCTATAAAATACAAAAAGAGGACTAGAAACCCTAAAACAGCGCACGTTGTCGTCCAGGTCAGACCCAAGGTATGGCAAAGGATGACGGAGGCTGGGGCTCTTTACCTTGACCTGCAAAGGGTCAGAGTGGAGGATCAGTCGCCGCTCATCCAATGTACGAAATGCTTAGCATTCGGGCACGGTCGGAAATTTTGTACTGAGGGTGCGGACAGGTGTAGCCACTGCGGAGGACCGCATCTGCGTGAGAAATGCGTGGAATTTGTTGCGGGCAATGAACCGCAGTGCTGCAACTGCTCGCACTCGAAGTTTCAGAGGACCGATCACAACGCATTCAGCGTGGAGTGCCCGGTCCGCAAGAAATGGGACTATCTGGCTCGGACGACAACGGCATACGCCTAAACCGATCCTTGGGGTGTACGTAGCACACGCAACACACACAGAAACACACCAATACAGTGACACAAACTGGGAGTACGAGACGAAATTGGATTATAACCATGAAATAAACAGATACATGGAAACCAGAAAACAACAACAAACACTGATATATCAAACATATAGTAAATATATACAAATATATCAAAAACACACGCGCAACACCAAACAAACACCCCAAACAACCCTTAAAAACACTGAGAAAAATTTAAACCCTAGAGCAAGAAATGACAATAAATATGTATAATCTAAGTATGTATATATATATTATTGCCGCAACCTGAAGGAAAATAAATAACACGTAAAAATCCACACAAATATAGAAACACACACAAAAACACAAAACACGCACCACAAACAACCCAAAAGTAATAACTAACAAGAAATCAGCATAAGAAATATCAATAAATATAATTATATAAATAAAAGAATGTATACTTAACGTATTAATTTATTAGTAAGGTTAGGTAGGAATTTGTCCAAATTGAAAGAAGTTTATAGATTGTTTCAAATTAAATAGGTCCAAACTTTATGTCACGATACCGGAAGATAAATACAGCAAACCACCGTGTAAAACCCAAACATGTACATTGTGTTAGTAAATAAAAAGATAAGTAAAGTATTGAGATTAACCTCGAATTGTACAAACATAGAATAAGACAATAAACTTGTAAACCAATCATGTAAGAATGTATAAAAAACATCTAAAATTGAAAATAAAAAATGTAGTAAAATAAGAAAGCACATATGTATAAATATAATATAGAAATAAGAGATTATATAAGAAGCCTAGAATATATAAAAACTTAGAATATAGCAACATAGTTAAGAAATAGATATAAGGAAACAAACATGTAATCACCTATGCAAAAAGCAAAACCATGTTAATAAAACGGAGTTGTGAACTTTAAATATCCCTAAATAAAGATAAGTATTAGATAGAATAGCGGGAGTCCCACCCGGCTAAGAATGTAAAGGATGTATAAAAGAAAGACACAGTATGAAGCTTGAAAGTGCGAGAGGAATAAATGCGAGAACTGGAATGAATGAGTAATTAGAATAACAAGATCCCGTTGTACCCATGAACGGGGAAAAGAAAAAAAAAAAAAAAAAAAAAAAAAACCTAACCTTACCTTTTTTTTTGACGCTGGGAAAAAATGCATTACGCATACCCTCCCATCCCCCGACGGGAGGGTATGGGATGGGAGGGGTATGTGGGACTCCCCGGGCGGCCAAACACCACGGTATACCCACTAAAACGACCCAGCGCATTCCCGCTTCGTCATAATGGAGGGGGACTGGGAAACCGGCACAGCCTTTACTTCCAGTCCCCCGCCGACGAACACACAAGGCTGACCCCCCTCTTGTCCTCACGGCACGGACGTGGAGGGGGGGTTCGGGAATGACCGACGGAGGTGACGGGTGCAATGCGGGCGTAGGCACCCCCGCGCCTGTCGCCCGCCCGTCACCGTGAGGAGGGAGGGCAAACGCCCCTTCCCCCCCCCCGCCCGCAGAGCAGCGCAGCGAGAGTAAACTCCCGCTGGCGCTCCGCCTCCTCCTTCTGCGAAATCGCAGAAGGAGGCAACCGCTGACCAGGCCTCCTCGCTCCCCAGCATGGTGTTCCGTGGCACGCACGCCAGGAAGCGGGAGGCCCAGTCGCCCGCGAGGTGACGGGTGCAATGCGAGCGAAGGCACCTCCGTGCCTGTCGCCCGCCCGTCACCGTGAGGGGGGAGGGCAAACGCCCCTTCCCCCCCTCTCCGCTAGCGGAGCGGCGCAGCGGGAGGGTCCTCCCGCGCGCGCTCCGCTGACCAGGCCTCCTCTCCACACTCCCCAGCATGGCCTCGACCACGCCGGGAAGCGGGAGGCCCAGTCCCCCGCGGCACTCCCCTGCTGTGCCCTCCGCTATGCCCGCTGCTCAGAGGGCACGCAGGGGAACGCACACCGCACATCGCATGAGTCATCACACGACGTGCGGTGCGCCCCTCCCCAGAAAGCGCCTGGTGGTTTTTTGTTGCGTCTATTTCATATGGAATTAGACCAAGAACAGGGCGGCAACCACGTGAAGGTAACACACCAGACTTGCCTTGAGGATCTACACGACCGTAGCGCTCCCCCTCAAGACCCCGCCACCCTACCGCCTCTGAGGGAGGCAGTAAGGTAGACCTGCATCTATGCTACCAAGCAAAGCATGTGCAAAGCTTGTCGTTGTGCAACCGCGAAAGCATAAATACAGATCCGCCCCAACCTAACCTAACCTAACCTTTTTTTTTTTTTTTTTTTTTTTTTTTTTGACGCTGGGAAAAAATGCATTACGCATACCCTCCCGTCGGGGGATGGGAGGGGTATGTGGGACTCCCCGGGCGGCCAAACACCACGGTATACCCACTAAAACGACCCAGCGCATTCCCGCTTCGTCATAGTGGAGGGGGACTGGGAAACCGGCACAGCCTTGACTTCCAGTCCCCCGCCGACGAACACACAAGGCTGACCCCCCTCTTGTCCTCACGGCACGGACGTGGAGGGGGGGTTCGGGAATGACCGACGGAGGTGACGGGTGCAATGCGGGCGTAGGCACCCCCGCGCCTGTCGCCCGCCCGTCACCGTGAGGAGGGAGGGCAAACGCCCCTTCCCCCCCCCCCCGCCCGCAGAGCAGCGCAGCGAGAGTAAACTCCCGCTGGCGCTCCGCCTCCTCCTTCTGCGAAATCGCAGAAGGAGGCAACCGCTGACCAGGCCTCCTCGCTCCCCAGCATGGTGTTCCGTGGCACGCACGCCGGGAAGCGGGAGGCCAAGTCGCCCGCGAGGTGACGGGTGCAATGCGAGCGAAGGCACCTCCGTGCCTGTCGCCCGCCCGTCACCGTGAGGGGGGAGGGCAAACGCCCCTTCCCCCCCTCTCCGCTAGCGGAGCGGCGCAACGAGAAGGACCTCCCGCGCGCGCTCCGCTGACCAGGCCTCCTCTCCACACTCCCCAGCACGGCCTCGACCACGCCGGGAAGCGGGAGGCCCAGTCCCCCGCGGCACTCCCCTGCTGTGCCCTCTGCTATGCCCGCTGCTCAGAGGGCACGCAGGGGAACGCACACCGCACATCGCATGAGTCATCACACGACGTGCGGCGCGCCCCTCCCCAGAAAGCGCCTGGTGGTTTTTTGTTGCGTCTATTTCTTATGGAATTAGACCAAGAACAGGGCGGCAACCACGTGAAGGTAACACACCAGACTTGCCTTGAGGATCTACACGACCGTAGCGCTCCCCCTCAAGACCCCGCCACCCTACCGCCTCTGAGGGAGGCAGTAAGGTAGACCTGCATCTATGCTACCAAGCAAAGCATAATTATGCAAAGCTTGTCGTTGTGCAACCGCGAAAGCATAAATACAGATCCGCCCCAACCAAACCTAACCTTTTTTTTTTTTTTTTTTTTTTTTTTTTTTTTGACGCTGGGAAAAAATGCATTACGCATACCCTCCCGTCGGGGGATGGGAGGGGTATGTGGGACTCCCCGGGCGGCCAAACACCACGGTATACCCACTAAAACGACCCAGCGCATTCCCGCTTCGTCATAGTGGAGGGGGACTGGGAAACCGGCACAGCCTTGACTTCCAGTCCCCCGCCGACGAACACACAAGGCTGACCCCCCTCTTGTCCTCACGGCACGGACGTGGAGGGGGGGTTCGGGAATGACCGACGGAGGTGACGGGTGCAATGCGGGCGTAGGCACCCCCGCGCCTTTCGCCCGCCCGTCACCGTGAGGAGGGAGGGCAAACGCCCCTTCCCCCCCCCCCGCCCGCAGAGCAGCGCAGCGAGAGTAAACTCCCGCTGGCGCTCCGCCTCCTCCTTCTGCGAAATCGCAGAAGGAGGCAACCGCTGACCAGGCCTCCTCGCTCCCCAGCATGGTGTTCCGTGGCACGCACGCCGGGAAGCGGGAGGCCCAGTCGCCCGCGAGGTGACGGGAGCAATGCGAGCGAAGGCACCTCCGTGCCTGTCGCCCGCCCGTCACCGTGAGGGGGGAGGGCAAACGCCCCTTCCCCCCCTCTCCGCTAGCGGAGCGGCGCAGCGAGAGGGTCCTCCCGCGCGCGCTCCGCTGACCAGGCCTCCTCTCCACACTCCCCAGCATGGCCTCGACCACGCCGGGAAGCGGGAGGCCCAGTCCCCCGCGGTACTCCCCTGCTGTGCCCTCTGCTATGCCCGCTGCTCAGAGGGCACGCAGGGGAACGCACACCGCACATCGCATGAGTCATCACACGACGTGCGGTGCGCCCCTCCCCAGAAAGCGCCTGGTGGTTTTTTGTTGCGTCTATTTCTTATGGAATTAGACCAAGAACAGGGCGGCAACCACGTGAAGGTAACACACCAGACTTGCCTTGAGGATCTACACGACCGTAGCGCTCCCCCTCAAGACCCCGCCACCCTACCGCCTCTGAGGGAGGCAGTAAGGTAGACCTGCATCTATGCTACCAAGCAAAGCATGTGCAAAGCTTGTCGTTGTGCAACCGCGAAAGCATAAATACAGATCCGCCCCAACCTAACCTAACCTAACCTTTTTTTTTTTTTTTTTTTTTTTTTTTTTGACGCTGGGAAAAAATGCATTACGCATACCCTCCCGTCGGGGGACGGGAGGGGTATGTGGGACTCCCCGGGCGAACCCGGTATACCCACTAAAACGACCCAGCGCATTCCCGCTTCGTCAGAGTGGAGGGGGACTGGGAAACCGGCACAGCCTTTACTTCCAGTCCCCCGCCGACGATTGCAAGGCAAGACCCCTCACACCCTCACGGGTGTGGGGGGTCGGGAATGACCGACGGTGGTGACGGCTGCAATGCAGGCGGAGGCACCCCCGTGCCTGCCGCCCGCCCGTCACCATGAGGAGGGAGAGCACGACGCCTTCTCCCCCTTCTCCGTCTGCGGAGCGGCGCAGCGAGAGGGTCGTCCTCCCTCGCCCGCTCCGCCTCCTCCTTCTGCAAGAGTACGTCCTCGCAGAAGGAGGCTACTGCCGACCAGGCCTCCTCGCTCCCCAGCATGGCGTTAACCACGCCGGGAAGCGAGAGGTCCGGTCCGACCACCGCGGTGAGACCGCGGCGCAGCTCGGACCACGCCGGGCACTCCTCGAGGGTGTGCTGCGCCGTGTCCTCCGCCGCGCCGCAGTCGTGGCACGCCGGGGTTTCCTCCCTCCCGATCCGGTGCAGGTGCGATCCGAAGCATCCATGCCCAGACAACACCTGCACCAGACGGAAAGAGAGGAAACCGTGGGACCGCTCGAGCCAGCCCTGCAGGACCGGACCGAGCGCATCCAACGTCCGGCGGCCAAAGGCGGCGCTGGCGAGGTCCTCCGTCCAATGGAGGACGATGGCGTCCTTCGCCTCTCGCCGCACCGCCTCCCGCTCTTCGCCCATGGGGCGCTCCCCGAGCGCCTTTCGGCGCGCCGTCCACTCGTACACTCTGGCGAGCACCCAAGCCTCCAATTCCCATGGAGGGGTGCCCGCCAGAGCGCACGCCGCCGAAAAGCCCACTGAGCGGTAAGCCCTCGCCACCCGCTGTGCAATAGCCCGCTGGGGCTTGCGGATGGCGGTAGCATTCTCCCTCCTATGGAGGGAGTCCACCCAGATGGGTGCCCCATATAGGGCCATGCTCCGCAAAATGCCGGCATAGAGGCGCCGGCACTTCGCCTTGGGCCCCCCCAGGTTTGGGAGGAGCCATGAGAGGGCGTCCGCGGCCTTCAACAGGCGCGTCGACAGCCCGCTGAAATGCGGGCCGAAGCGCCACCTGTCGTCCAGCACCAGACCCAGATATTTCATCCGGGGCTGGACCCCTATACGGACGCCCTCCACGACGATGTGGCCGTCGGGAGGGCAGCGCTGCCGGGGACCGCGAAAGAACACGGCCTCCGTTTTGTGCAGCGCCACCCTCAATCCCAGGCGGCGGATCCTCTCTGCCACCAAGGATCCGCCAGCCGAGGCCAAACAGGCCGCGTCGGCGAAGTTCCTCCCCCGGGCAGTAAGGAGAGTGTCATCCGCGTAGCAGATGACACTCGTGCCCGGGAGGAGGGCTCCCCGCAAGAGCCAGTCGAAGCCGATGTTCCACAAGGGAGGGCCTAGCACCGACCCCTGCGGAACACCGGACTCTGCGCCGTACCGCCTCACTGTGGCCAACCTGTCCACGAGGAGGACCTCTCGGCCCTCCAAGTAACTGGCCAGCAGGTCCCGCAAGTATTGGGGCACTCCGTGATATCGGAGTGCCTCCAATATCGTCGAGTGGGGGACGGAGTTGAAGGCGTTGGCAATGTCGAATGACACCGCCAGCACCCCGTCCCCCGCCTCCACCGCCTCCTTTACCTGGCCCTTGAGTAGGGCCAGCGCATCGATCGTCGAACGCCCACGACGGAAACCGAATTGGGCGTCCGACAGATCCGGCCCTACCCCCCTCAGGTGGTTTTCAAGTCTCCCGGCGACAATCCCCTCGAACATTTTACCGACCTCATCGAGTAAAACGATGGGCCGGTATGCCGAGGGTGAGTCCACCGGGCGACCCTCCTTTCGGAGGAGGCATAGCTGCCCCTCCTTCCACAGTTTCGGGAACCTCCCAGCCGTAAAACACAGGCTGAAGAGGTCCCGAAACCTGTCCTCCATTTCGGTGGCGGCGATCGCCACCACCCGCGCGGGGACGCCGTCCGGCCCGGGGGCGGTCCTCTTCGCGCGGAGGCTCAAAACCCCCGCGTAGAATTCCGCCGACGTGACCGGGGGCACCTCCGCCTCCGGTGGAGCCGCCCCTTGCGGGGGATCCATTGTTGGTGGGGCGAAGTCGGTCCTGCCTGGAAATAGGGACCGAACCACCCCATCCAACAATGCCGGCTCGAGGGTCTCCGACAGTGGGGGACCATAGGGGCGGAGCTGATTCCGCGCCGCCTTGTACGGTCTCCCATAGGGGTCCCTGTCGAGACCCTCCAGCATCTCGGCCCTCGCCGAGTCCTGCGCAGCGCCCATTGCAGACTTGAGGGCCACCGTAGCCTCTCGGTAAGAGGCGTACAGGCGGTCCTCCTCCGCCCGGACTCGGTTCTGGGCGCTGCGCCGCCGGCTCCGCGTGTAGGCCCTTCGGGCCGCCACGCAGGTGGCCCGGAGCCCCGCCAGCTCCTCCGTCCACCAGTACACGGCACGACGGGGAGGCGGACGGCGAGACCGAGGCATGCAGGAGTTGCACACCTCGGTCAAGGACCTCCGTAGCCGGACCGCTGCGGCGTCCACGTCCGGGGCCTCCTCGACAGGGGGAGGCGACAGCCAGTCCTGGAGGAAGGCAGCCTCCCTGGCTGCCTCCCGGTCCAGGCGGGTGAGCGCCCACCGCGGGAAGGGAGATTGCCCAGCGCGGGCCGTCCCCCCTCCCCGCTGTGTGGAGATGTCGAACCGCACGTAACGGTGGTCCGACAAGGTCTCCACCAGCTCCACCCGCCAGTTCACAACGCGGGCGGCTAGCGCGGGGGTGGCGAACGAGACGTCCACCACCGACCCGCCCTGTTGCCGCACACACGTGTGGACCGCCCCCCTGTTGAGGAGGGACACACCGCACGAGGCCGTCCAGAACTCGACGGCGCGTCCCCGGACGTTACAACCGGCGGCCGGGTTGCCCCAGGCCGCCGACTTGGCGTTGAGGTCGCCGAGCACCACGACCTGGCGTGGTGCCGCCCTCCCTACGACAGCAGTGAGGATCTCTAAGAAATCCTCAAAGTCCGAGAGAGGGCGGTTTGGGGAGAAATACACCCCCACTATCGCTATCTCTCCCCACGCGGCGGCCACGTATCCCGGTCCCCTCTCTAAGAGCGAGAGGGGAGGGGAGTCTGTGGAAGACCGCGCCACCAACGCCACTAGGCCATCCCGGTCGCCCAGCCAACGGCCAGGGACCGAGTATGGTTGGTACGGTCGGCGCCTGCGCTTTGCCACGCTTAGGGGGGGGATTGCACCTCCTCCCCATCGTGACGTGGCCTGCCAGGCGGCCACTGGCGGCACACACCGCGCAGTGCGGCGTGGCGGCCTGGCAGGAGGAGGCTTTGTGGCCCTCCTTGCCGCAGCGGTAGCAAGTGTCCGACCGATCCACTTTGGACGGACACAGGGGCCGGGTGTGGCCGATGCCGAAGCACCGGAAACACCGCAAAGGCTGGTCCTCGAGTGCCCGAACCGCACCCGAGCTAAACCCGACTTGAAGCCGTCCTTTTGCAAGGACGGCTTTGGCAGCTGCGATTGGGCACTCGAGGCGGATTGTGCCCATTCCGCCGCGGCCGGGCCTTATGTCCCGGCCTTGGACCGCCGCTGCACCACAGCCCCCTACCGCTGCGACCGCCGCCACTACCTCCTCCTTGGTGACGGAGTCATCCAACTCCGTCACTTCGATGGCCGCCGACTTGACCGGCCGGGCCACCTTCGCCGAGTCCGCGATGACCTCTTGCAGCTTCGCTGCGAAGAGGTCCGCGTGGGCACTCCCCTCGGCCCCCGGGAACTCGAATATTCGAGCCCCGGCCTGGGTCCGCCGGCAGGACACACTGCCGATCCCCAGCTGAGCGGGATCGGCATTGCCACGCGCCCGCACCAGAATGGAGGCGTAGGTCTCCCCTCGCCCCGCAGCCTCCGCGGTGAGCGTCACCACGACGGCCGCGGTTTTAGGAGGGACCAACTTCCCCCTTCCCTTCCCCTTTCCCTTGCCAGTCGCCTGTGGCTGGCTGGCCAGGGTGGTTGCGGGGACGGCAGGGACGGCTGTCGGCGCCTTTTTGGCCTTGCCCTTCCCCCTACGGACCACTTCCGTCCACCCTGGCTGGTTGGACGGGGTGGTGGCTGGAAGAAGGGCGTCTTCCTCCTGGGAGGACGGCCCCGGCTCACACTGCCTCTTATCCGCCGCGAGCGGCGGTCGGAGGCGTTTCTCCGGCAAGAGCCGGTCCTCAATGCCTGCAAAGCAGGCTCTTGTGAAGGCCCTCTCCTCCATTACGACCTTGCGGATGACATCCTCAAGGTTGGAAGAGGGGCCCTCTGCCGCCGGGCTCGCCTTGGCCCGTTGTGGCTGGGCCGAGACAGGGCCCTCTGCCACAGGGCCTGCCTTGGCCTGCTCTGGCCGGGCCGTGGCTTCAGCCAGCTTCTGATGAAGCTGGCTGACCTCCGACTGCAGGCGATCCACCCTCGCCTGCAGTTGCCGCGTCTCGTCGCTGGTCGTCCGCTGGACCAACTCAGCGACGACACCACGCAGGCTCGCGGCCCTGCACTTTAGGGCCTTTTGCAGAGTGCCCTTTAGGTTGGAGGACTTAGAGGCGACCTCCACGATCTCCTCCTCGTCCTCCTCCGCCATCCTCTGGAGCTCTTCCAGGGACTGGTCCGCGTACAGAACGCGGGACGCACCGTACCCGGACTTTGCCCGGGCAGCCTGCGCCCGCTTCTCCTTAGCGGCCACCCGCTCCTCCAGCTCTTGCTGGAGCTGCGCCCGTCTAGCCAGGTCTAGCTGGGCGTCCGCAAGCCCAATGACGTGGGTGTCCGCAGCTGTCGTTGGCTTTTTTGCCTTCGACCGCCGCGCCGACCCCGACCCCGATGAGCCCTCGGACCCATCCTTTCGGAAGGCCCGCTTACGCGACTGCGCATCGGCCGCGTCCGACACACTGACGAATGTGTCGTCGGAGTCTGACGACTCGTCCGCCCTTCCGAAGAAGCTAACCGCAGACGGCGCGCGGCTAGCCTCTGACGCCGAAGCGTCGGAGTGGCCCTGAGAAGGGCCTTTGGGTTGGCCCTGAGAAGGGCCTTTTTTGAACCGCCCGGAGGCGTCCCGCGAAGGTTTAGGCATTGCCTAAAATAAAATAAAATAAAATCCCGCAAACTCGACAGCAACAAGGCAAATAGAATAGCTACGAGAGCACAGAGCACTTTGGCCAGTCCCAGTCTGCCACTCCGTTACGGTGGTCAGAACTGGGCTGTTTCCAGGGGACGCGACGTGGACGCAAGCTCTGTGGGGTGGTCCCCCAACCTAACCTAACCTAACCTAACCTTTTTTTTTTTTTTTTTTTTTGTTCTCGATGTGGAAATCCTCTATGGATGTCCTCCGCCCTGGGGAGAGCGGAGGGGTCTGTCAGACTCGTACTGACTAAAACCACACCGGTGTTCCCTCGCACACTTGCGTCGGGGGGCAACGGGATCTAATGCGACTTCCGCTGCCCCAGACTAGTGCCGGCCCGCTTGACCTGCGGGCCTCGTCTCGGGGGGGAGTGAGGTGAAACTCCCCCCGTTACGTCAATGAGAGGCGCGCGTGGAACACGACGCGCCGCCGTCTCGGGTCCAGTGTGATAGGGGGCGACGGATGTCCCCGAATCCGTCACCCCTGGACCTATTTAGGGGGGCCGGAAGAGAGCGTTGTCTGCCCTCTGCCGACGCCCGGTGCGCCTGCTGCGGGATGGGAGGGAACTCGTCATCTCCCTCTCCCTTTCCGCAGCTTCCTTCTGCGACATGACAGTTTCGCAGAAAGATATCACTGCGTCCCAGGACTCTGCGCTGACGACCATCGAACGAACAACGGCCGGCAGCGACAGGTCTCCTCCTACCTCTGTAACGAGGGCACGGCGTGGCTCATCCCACGCGACACACTCAGCCAGCGTATGCCGCGCCGTATCCTCTAGACAGTGGGCGCAGTGATGGCACCGGGCGTCCGGCTCCCTGCTTATGCGACACAGGTACTTCCCGAAGCAGCCGTGCCCCGAGAGTACCTGCGTCGCCCGAAACGTCAGGGAGCCGTGCTTCCTCCCGAGCCAGTCGTCGAGTACTGGCCGGATCGCCTCGATTGTGTCGAGGCCGGCGGTAGGGAGCTCTAGCCTCCCCCGCCATTCCGCCACCATGACCTGTTGGAGCTGAGACCGGTACAGCGTTATCTGTCGCTGAACCAGCCTCTCGCCCCGATCCTTGGCCTCCTCGCGCCACCGGTACAGTGTCGCGAGGGTCTTCGCCTCCAGGTCCCACGGCGGGGATCCGGCCAGTACACAAGCCGCCTCGTAGGAGATCGTGCGATATCCCCGTGTGGCCCTGACGGCCATCACCCTCTGCGGTCTGCGCAGAACTGCGATAGTGCGGGCCGTCAGATCTGTCGCCCATATCGGGGCCCCGTACAGGGCCATTGATCGCACGATCCCTACGTACAACCGCCTACAGGCGGTGCTCGGCCCCCCCAAATTGGGAAGCAGCGTTGACAGCGCGCCCGCCGCGCCCATCAACTTGGGCACCAGCCGCTGAAAGTGAGGGCCAAAGTCCCAACGGCTGTCGAGTACCAATCCCAGGTACTTCATGGTTGACTCGACAGCGATCTGGACCCCACCGACCACAATGTGTGATCCCAACGGCGGCGCCCGTCGGGGGCCATGAAAGGCGATGGCCTCCGACTTGTTGAGGGCCACTTCCAGGCCCAGGCGTCGTATGCGGCTCACCACCTGTGAGACCGCAGCCGTAGCCAGCAACGCTGCCTCCCTGTACGAGCTCCCCCGAGCCGTGACCAGCGTGTCGTCCGCATAACACGTCAGGTTTACTCCCGGTGGGAGCTCGCACCGCAAAACCCAGTCGTATCCAATGTTCCACAGGGGAGGGCCCAGAACCGAGCCCTGTGGAACACCGCATGACATCTCGCGACGGCCTGCGCCGTCGCGTCCCATGTAGGTGACACACCTTCCCGACAGATAAGCCCCCACAATGTTGCGGAGGTAGGAAGGCACCCGATGGTATCGCAGGGCCTCCCTAATGCAACTCCAGGGCAGGGTGTTGAACGCGTTGGAGATATCCAAGGACACCGCCAGCACCACCCCGCCCTGGGACACCGCTTCCTCCGCCAGGACTCTCACTCTCATGATGGCGTCGATGGTAGAGCGCCCACACCGGAAGCCGAATTGGCTGTCGTCCAAGTTCGGCCCCTCTGTACACAAGTGGCTGACGAGGCGATCTGCGATTACTCGCTCGAGCAGCTTGCCCGCCTCGTCCAGCAGCACTATGGGCCGGTAAGCGGACGACGAGTCCGCCGGGCGCCCCGCCTTCTTGAGCAGGACCAGTCGACCAGCCTTCCACTTGGTAGGGAACTGACCCTGCTCAAGGCACGCAGAGAAGAGTCCCCTCAGTGGGGGCTCCAGCTCCTTCAGCGCGAGAACTAGAGCGCGGCCAGGCACTCCGTCAGGCCCCGGTGCAGTATTTTTTGCCCGGAGCCGAATCACGGCCGCGCTCATCTCCGCCTGTGTCACCTCTGGGACGGTTTCGCTCTGCTCTTCCTCCGACTCTGCAGCTGAGGGCACAGCCATCGGCGGTGGCTCGTGCTCAGCTCGCTCAGGAAAGAGAGCTGACACCACTCGCTCCAGAAACTGCGGCTCGAGACCTTCCGTTAGCGGAGGGGCCCACGGCCGAAGTTTCCCTCGGACCGTGCGGTAAGGGCGCCCCCACGGATCCCCGTCTAGGGTCCCCAGCAGCTCCTCTCTGGAGCGCGTCTTCGACTCGCCGATGGCCAGCCACAGAGCATCCTTCGCCGCGCGGTACACCTCATACAGCGCGGCTTCTTCGTCGGGATCCCGCAGACGTCTCCTCCGACATCGCGTGTACGGTCGTCTGGCGTCGGCGCACTCGACGCGAAGCCGCTCGACCTCGATGCACCACCAGTACACGCGACGCCTTGCGGACAGAGAGGAGACGCGTGGCATAGACGCGTCGCAGATTTGCGTCATCGCGTCGCTAAACCACTGCGCCTCCTGTTCGACGTCGACGGGACCGACGGTAGCCGACTCCCGGATCCAGGCTTGGACGATAGTGGCTTCCTCGAGAGCCTCCCTGTCGAGTCGTTTCAGCGCCCAACGCGGGCCGTCTCTTCGGGGGGCCGATTGGCTACGACCTCCAGCGGTCTGGGTGGAGACGTCGAAACGGATGTATCGGTGATCCGATAGCGTCTCCACCTCCGCTTCCACGTGCCAATCTCGAACGCGGTGCACGACAGCGGGACTAGCGAACGATACGTCCACAATGGACCCGCCTCGCTGCCGCACACACGTGTTGACCGAACCCCGATTTAAGACGGCCAGGCCCGTCGTGATGGCCCACTCCTCTAGCACTTCGCCTCTCGGGTCTGTGACCGGGGATCCCCACGCAGCAGACTTGGCGTTCAGATCACCGAGAAGCAAAATGGGCCGAGGGTGAGACTGGCCGACGACGGCGCCCAACTCGACAAGGAAGCTCTCGAAATCGGCGAGACTCCTGTTGGGCGAAAAGTATGCCCCGATCGTG
This sequence comes from Lycophotia porphyrea, assembly GCA_950005105.1. Classification (NCBI taxonomy): domain Eukaryota; kingdom Metazoa; phylum Arthropoda; class Insecta; order Lepidoptera; family Noctuidae; genus Lycophotia; species Lycophotia porphyrea. The sequence goes on from OX465409.1 coordinate 57,925, forward strand.
ACGATCCCGTTCACAAGGGCGGCAACCCAACTGTGACCCCGGGATACGTCGACAAGAGTCGCGCCGATGATGGCCACCAGGCCGTCCAGATCCCCTGCCCAGTTATCCCGGGGCGGGACAAAGTACGGCTCGGCGACCACCGCCACACTTATCGACCACTCCGCCATGCTCAGGACCAAGAGATCCTGAGCTCTGGTGCAGTGGTTGATATTCGCCTGGAGGAAACGGAAGTGTGCCATCACTGGCACTCCATTTCCTCGGCGTTTCGTCCTACCTCAGGCCGGGAGTCGGCCAAAGAGGTGCTAGGGGCTGCGGCCCCCGCCGGCTTGGTCCAACGCTTGCTGCGCTTTCTGGGCGCGCCGCAAGCGTTGCCGCCTATTTTGTGCCCCGCGGACTTTCCTGCAGCTGAACAGAGACTGCAGTTTGGCTCCGCGGAGCACTGGGACGCCTTATGGCCGGGCTGACCGCAACGATAACACAAATCACTGCGGTCACAGCCAGTGCACAGTGCCCGGACGTGCCCTTTCTCCAAGCACCGGTAACACTGCATGGCCCTGGGTGCCAGGAGTTTAACTCCCGCTGCCACCCAGCCCACCAGCAGACGTCCCACGTCGGCAATCTTTTTCGCAGCAGCCACCGGACACCGCACCCAGATGGTGCCGAGCCCGCGAGCATTGATGCGGATGTCGCCCGCCCGCACGTTTTCTGGAGGGCATCCGCCGTTTCGGGCTATGGCCGCCACCACCTCCTCTGGGGTCACTGAGTCGTCCAGCCCATCGACGCGAACCTCAGCCGTCTTGATGGGCCTGGACACCCGGGCCTCCTCGGGGTTGAGGACGTCCCTCAGCTTTGCAGCTAGAGAGTCCGCCCTCTCGGCACTGTTATTCCCCGCCAACTCGAACATTTTGGCCCCCGTGGCTGCCGTTTTGAAACGGAAGCCTTCCGGAGTGCCGAAATCGGCGAGGACGAGCTTGCCCCTTGCTTCCGCCAGTACCTTTTGGTAAGTGACGCCTCGCTCCTTGGCTTCGGGCTGTAGCGTGATCACTACAGCCTCGGAGCGAGGGACGCGGATCCGTGGGACCTGCCCCTTGGAGCCCGGTGCGTTCTTGGACTTGCGGCCCTTCTTCCGCCTCTTTTTGCGGCCTTCGGCCGTTTTCCAAGCACCCTCGTTGGTAGCCTGGTCGGTCCCCTGCATTACAGCTCCCACCTTAGGGTTTTTGGCTCCCTCTGTGGGCCGTTTGGGCGCCTGAGAGGGCCTTTTGGCCGCCTGCGAGTGCGTTTTTGCCACAGGTGGCGCTTCAGCCACCTGGGCCCACGTTGGCCCAGCCGTTGCTGGAGTGGGCTCTGCGTCCTTCCTCCGCTTATCTGCCGCCAGCGGCGGACGAAGGCTAGTAGGGGGGTTGAGCCTTGGCTCAATGCTATCCAGGCGGGCGGTCATTATGCTCAACAGCCGGTTGAACAGGTCTTCCCCCAAAGACCTGTCCTGTGGCAGAGTACGACTCTCCGTAGTCGTCGTACCCTGCTGCCGGCTGAAGTCCGCCCTCAGGGCGCTGACCTCCCTCTGAAGATCCTCCATCTTCGTTTGGAGACGGTAATTTTCCTCTCGGAGTTTTATCGTCTCCTCCGAGGCCGTCCGATCAAGGAGGACGCCCACCGCCTCCTTGATTCCATCCGCTGCGTCTTTTAGGGCCCGCGTGAACGTCCCCTTCAGGTTGCCAGATTTAGTGGCAACCTTCAAAACGACATCCACGCCATCTAAAACCTGACGGCTAAGGGCATCTGCCGTCAAGCCCTCAGGAGCTGCGGCGGTCTGCAACCGCCTCTCTCTTGCCCGACGAGCCAACTCAGCGACCTCGTCAGTCGCGATAGCCTTCCGGCCCTCTCTTTTCGCGGCATTGAGCTCCGCCTTGGTGCTCACTAATGCGGTGGAGGATGCAGTCTGCTCCACCTGCATTGCACCGTCGGAGTCGCTCACTCCGCTAGCCTCTGGCGTATCGGGGTGCTTCAAGAAGCGACCCCGAGAATTGTGGGAGGACGCTGCCGGAGCGCTCGCTCCGGAAGGTGACCCGCGTCCACGGCCCCTCCTTGCTGCCAGCACCTTGGGGGCCGGCAGGTTCTCCTCGCTAGAGGACAAACCCGCTGAAGCCGCGTCAGACCCACAGGCACGCGGGCGCTTCCTCCAAAACTTTGAGGGAGCGACCGCAACTGCTTGCGGTGTGTTCTCAACATGCGACACCGCACTCACCCTCCGCAGAACCACACGTGGTTCCACTGGAGCCACTGCTCCCGTCCTAAGTGACGCAGCGCCGGAGTCCGACACTGTGTCCGCACTACTCTCAACCAGTTTGCGGTCGGGTGTTTTGTAAGAAATCAGGTCTTCGAAAGACCGTGATCTCGTTGAGCCTCCTCGGCTCTCGTTGCCATTGGCAAGTGGATGACGGTGGTTGCCCTCCCCAGAATACGAGGGGCTTGACGATCCCGAAGGGATCGTGGCGGATTCTCCAGCTGCGGAGCAGCTGGTACCGCCCTGGGGTATTTTTTTTCCAGTCGTCTTTTTCATTTTTTTAAAGTTTTCCTTTGAAGGGTTTGGTCCCTGTCTCCTAACTTCTTCATATTTTCCCTCCCCCTCCCTTATTCATGTTTCTCAACTATTTCATCACTCTCATAGTCTTGTCTGATGGCCAGACACGTACCAGAGAGCGATGAAAGCCGCGATCCAAGAACAAGGAAGATCCCCGACCCTGATTCACTCCCCGAGAACTTCGAGGAATGAATCACTTATCACGTACCGTCCGATAACCCGCTCCGTGAGCTATCGCACGATACACGACGAAATTACCCTGCCCTGATTCACTCCCCGAGAACTTCGAGGAGTGAATCACTAATCACGTACCGTCCGATGAGCCCGCTCCGTGAGCCATCGCACGATACACGACGAAACAACCCAGCCCTGATTCACTCCCCGAGAATCTCGAGGAGTGAATCACTAATCACGTACCGTCCAATGAGCCCGCTCCGTAAGCCATCGCACGGTACACGACGAATATCCCAACCCTGATCTACTCCTCGAGAAACTTGAGGAGTAAATCGCGAATCACACATCGTCCGATAGACCCGCTCCGTGAGTCATCGCACGATGTCCGATATAACGCCTCCCCATATTCACACTCCAATGACTTGGAGTGTGAATCGCCTCGCAGAAGTCTGAAGCGACTCCGGCGTGTGTGTGTCTCTCTTAGTTCGGTCTCTCACTTGGGATTTGAAAACTCCAAGATCACTGAAACACGCAAGCCCCACCACGACGACAACGTGGAGACACCCTCGGTGGGGTCTCCTAACCTAACCTAACCTAACCCAGTAACCGATCGAACATCGTCACATTAACATCAGCTCCGCGTAAAAAAAAAAAAAAAAAAAAAAAAAAAAATTACACGCGTTGAGTTAAGTGCGCCAAAAGTTTACCAGTGGAATTGTGCAGTGTTGATTCACCGGGATACGTGTGGGCAAGTGTCTACCTCCACGGGTTGCGGAGCAGGACCCTCAAAACTTCAGAGGAGAATAACGCGGAAAAGGTCAGTGGAAACATTCTGCCAACATTACATCTGAGAGAAGCGGCAAGAGCCAATCCATTGACACCGGAATCATCAAAATCGGAGCAGGGACTTGGGAGTTATTAAGGTGCAAGGAACACCGAAACACGTGGTTTTTTGTGTTAAAATAACCTCACTTTTCACCAAGTGTTTTTCCGACACGAGGCGTGACGCAAAACCCAGCCATCCCAGCCTGTACTGAAGACTCCGAAGCCGGCCGAGGAATCTCTCTGCAAACCAGCCATCACTGACGACTCCGCAGCTCGCAACCAGGTAAGCCCCGAGGGAACTCCTGAACCCCTGGTCCTAGCCCCCTCGAGCTTGGGCTCATCCGACTTGGAACTTCGGGATCTTTCCTGAGCCACCAAGGGTTTCATCACCCCCCCCCCTTTCTTTCTTCACCCCCGCATTCAACCCCCCCCCCACGCCTCTTTTGTCAGAGGCCCGAGTTAGGGTATCTCTTGCACACCCCACCCTTACCCCTCACTAAAAAGTGACTCCCCCTCACCCCTTATATTAACCCCCATCAACAGACCCCCCTAACCCCTCACCCCCCCTGACCTCCCCACGAAACCTTCCCCCCCCAACCCCCCTCGAGGCTACCTCACCCCCCCGCGGCCTAACTTCGCACCCGTTGGAGCTAAAAAGCCGAGTTTGGGCTTGTTTGAAAGGGCACGAAGAGATCTTTCATCTGGCCCCAACAGAATCCTGAAATTCGGCACCACTTGTGAACAACAATCCAGCGGCGCCGTAGGATTCCACTGTGAACCACCATCAAGGCGCACTCAGGGCTCACAACACCGAGTTCTGGCAGCATCGGGCTCCTCATCGGACAGCAGACGCAGAACACCGGCGGAAGTTTCCGTGAGTCCATCAACTTAAAAAAAAAAAAATATATATATATATAAAAAAAGGAAATATATATATTATCAGGCATATTAGTAATTACAATTTAATTTTATCATTTTTAGTATTAATACACTTGTAGAAACTGTAACCTTAGCATAAACTTAAACAAACAACTTAAACATAGGGAATTATAGACCCATAAGCCTATTAGCCAGCACTTACAAATTATTCTCATCTATACTCCTGGAAAGGTTAGCACATGATATTGATCGTCTGCAACCAAAAGAGCAAGCAGGCTTCAGGTCGGGGTTTAGCACAGTGGACCATATACAGACACTAGAACAAATTATAGAAAAATACCGAGAGTTTAACAGACCCCTGTATCTGGCCTTCATTGATTACAGCAAGGCCTTCGACAGCATTAGCCATTGCTCAATATGGAATGCACTACAATGCTCAAATGTTAACAAAAAATATATATTAACATCTTAAAATATATATATGCAAACAGTACGAGCAAAGTCAAATTAGAAAAAAGAGGAGAAGAGATAAGCATAGAAAGAGGAGTTAGACAGGGGGACCCTCTGTCCTCTATCCTGGGCTCTTTATTGCTGTACTCGAACATGTGTTTCAGAAGCTAGACTGGTCAAGCAATGGAGTGCTAGTAAACGGGTGCTATCTAAACCATCTAAGGTTCGCAGACGACATAGTCATAATTGGTGAAACTTCGAAAGACCTAGAGGAAATGTTGAGATCACTTGATGATGAAAGTTCTAAAATCGGCTTAGAAATGAATGTCAACAAAACAAAGATAATGACCAACAGCCATAAAAGATCCTTAGAAATAAAGGGTAACAACATAGAATATGTAAACAATTATATATATTTGGGAAAACAATTATCATTTAACAAGCTCAACAATGAAGAGGAAATAACAAGAAGAATCAACATAACTTGGAAGAAGTTTTGGTCACTGAAAGAAGTCCTAAAAGGAAACTACAGCAAGCATCTAAAAAAAAAAAAAAAGTTGTTTTTGATACATGTCTCTTACCATGCTTACTATACGGTTGCCAAACCTGGACATACACAAACAAAGCAAGACAGCAAATTAAATGCACTCAAACAGCAATGGAAAGAAGCATGTTGAAGATTAGGAAAATCCAAAAAGTGAAGAATGTGACCATCAGACAAAAAACTAAAGTTACAGACGCTCTTATCCATGCACTCACACTTAAATGGAAGTGGGCCGGACACATCTTACGATATACAGACAAGAGTTGGACCATGGAAACCACACGGTGGAAAGGCCCATCAGGGAAAAGAAATGTTGGAAGACCAATGAGACGGTGGGCTGATGATTTTATTCAAGTAGTAGGAAACAATTGGATAATTTCTGGTAAAGACAAAGAGTTATGGAAGAAGATGGAGGAGGCCTTTACCCTTACAGGGGTCCATATTTCAATCACAGATACTAATACTACTAACATAATTTAAGCAAACGTACTAACAAACCAACCAACAAAATTTGAAATGTACAGTAGAAATATGGATTAAATGGCTTTATTATTATTATTAACTCCAGAATTTTCTTCGGCACCTACCACGTTTTATTTCACAGATCGCTAGCCCGCGCGGAGACGCGTCTCTGGACGTATCGCACGTGCGTCTAGCTCAAATAAAACATAAATAAAAAATGTCATTTTCAAGTAGTTTCTGCTAGTACCCAAATCCACCTAAGGGGTTAAGAGAAATATAAAAACGTTGATATCTTCGCTTCCAGACGCGCGATTTTGCCGCTGTTTTCAGCTCATATAGACATAACTAGGCGTCCGCCTACGGATTGACCACCCCGCACTCACCTGCACCCCTGGATTAAATACTTCGTTCTAAAACGATATAACCCCATCGAGTTTGGGCTCGTTTGATTCGTCTTAAAGAATAGTTTGTCTTTAGATTGTATCCAGGGTCTGATGCAATAATTCAAAATAATTCATGACAAGAATTTGTGTGGCATACAACTAAAAAAGGTAAAATAAAAAACTTTCTGCGAAAAAAACCGACTTCCAAAAAAACTTTATCTATTTTTTTTGTTTTTTGGAAGTCAGTTTTTTTTTGTGTGTTTTTTTTTTTGTTTTAGGGTGGAAAATCCTCATGGATGGCCTCCGCCCTGTGGTGGCCGGAGTGCCTATGGTTTATGTACCAAGTTTCAACTGGACCCGCAAGGACCGATGTCTGCCGGGGCTAAGGGACTGTTCAAAAGAGATACCGTGGCCCTGGAAAGGGCAAGGAAGGAACATAGATGGGTTTTAGTCAGTACAAGTCTGACATTCTCTTCCGCTCTGCCCAAAGCGGGAGGAGTCATTTGATGATTTACTATCCTAAAAAAAAGGGAATAAGAAATTAACACATACGTAGATATCTTCGTTTTTAGAAGTGCGATTTTGACGCTGTTGTCAGCATTTTTAGACAAAACTAGGCCTCCGCTTACGTACTGGCCATTTTGCACTCCCCTGCGCACCCGTATAAAAGTTTCCTTATCCACACAAAATCCTTTCCTCGATCTAATAAACGAGGCATTGTACTTCTTCATGTTAAGGAATATGCTTCTCTTAGTCGTTGGGAAGATGACCAGTCTGGGACGAACATTACAGGGACGCGCGGATGGCAGGCCGCGGCCTTTTCCCCTTCAGGGAAACCAACCTTAATACTATATTAATATTAATATGATTTAGGAAAAACAAACATTTTATCAGCATCGGGTAATTTAGGAACAGTCACACTCTCCTGATACTTTTGTAAGAGTTCTACGTTTATTTATAACGTTTTTGCATAGTCATAAACATTTCACCTCATAAAAATGCCAATGTATATTTGGAGACCTTTCAGAATGAAACTAACACGAACTTAAAAAAATCCGTTTGTTTTAAAATAATACATTTCATATATGCAAACAATATTATACAGCAGTAGTATAACTATACAATACTTGTAGAATGTTAATCTTTAAAGTGCGGCAGCTACTTGTCGGCGGTCAAGTGATGTCACCTTTATCCTAGAAATAAAGATAAGATAAGATAAGATATTTATTTTGGAAATATGGGTAACAAGACACGGTGACATAAAATATAATTAGCAACAGCCATATTTTTTTAATGCATTCCGGTAAGTCATTAATATAATATAAATATCAAAGGGCCCAACACACTTCTCTGCGGTACCCCATATATAACTATTCGCGCGTCTGATCTAAATATCTCGTCGTGTTTATTAACTAAATTAATTTTACCAATTTCCGTTATTTGTCGTCTATTATGTAAATAAGACTGAAATAGGTCTAGAACATTTCCCCTTACGCCATATGTTTCGAGTTTTTTCAGAAGTGTAGGATGATGGACATAATCAAACGCCTTCGTCATGTCACAGAAAATGGCGCAGACTGGGTTTCGTTTATCCACATTATTAATGACATTCTGTATAAAATCAAAAATCGCCATATTTATTGTTCTGCTGGGTCTAAATCCTTTTTGTTGTTCCAAATTTCGGCTGTATGGATCCAACAATCTCGGAGTAAAATGTCTGTGACGTACGGACAGACAGATGAACAGGCCAAATCAATAAGGGTGTCGTGTTTGCCATTTAGCAACGGAACCCTAGAAACACTACAGACGCCGCGACTAAGGTATCGGTCTACTGGGCCCAGGCATAAGTCGTACTATAGACACGAGAGTAGAAGAAGAAGTTAAACATAGAGAGTATTTAATGAGTCAGTGATATAGGTGTAAGTGCATGTACTGGTACCGGAGCTGGTGGCGTTAGCGGCGATGGCGATGAGGTCGGCGAGCTGGTTGAGCGCGTTGATCTTGGTCTGCAGCCCCAGCTCCGCGAACTGCGCCAGCACGTTGGTGCCGTTATTACTGTTTATGAAACGATCAGGTATTAAACTTACAAAGTGATGTTGGTTCTGATAAAACAAACATACTAATGAAAATAAAAAGAAACATCGTAATCATCGTTTCCAAAATCAATCGGCTAGAGACACTTTTGAGTAATTTTCGCTATTACTCATAGTTTCGGATTTGGCCCTCCACGCCCGCTTGAAACATTCAACCTGTATACAAGCGTACACAAAAATGCGACTCCCGTGCGACTAGATGCGGCGCAACCCTTAGAGTATTTCTTGCAGAACACGCGGCAGCATGGCATGGTGACACGTTAGTGTAGGAGAAGTACGTACTTGGTGAGGAGCCGGAGCAGCAACCCGAAGGTGGGCGCCGCCTCCGCCTCGCCACACCACTGCGGACAAGCGACACGTTATCAAGCGGGTTTACTATACAACACACACATACTAGTGGACATTCCCTTTTACACACCATCATTATTTTGACCTCTAAAGAAAGAAAATTTTCATTTGGGACAGCCACAGGACGTACTTACAAACAGTAAACACCGGACAAGCGCGAGTCGGATTCGCTTTCAAAGGGTTCCGTAGCACCAAACAATTTATTAACAATATTTTTAAAGCTAATTCAGCTAATTTGCTTCTCATAGTATGTTAATGTAAAACAACGTTACTGCTGCAGTTTTAACAAAAAGTCCCAATCTTATAAGTTGATATTAAATCTTATTCAAACTAATTTTAGATTAAGTTCTTTTTACGTTCTACGAACCCATTTTTTTCAGAACTTTCGTCTTCTTACTTAAGAAATTAGAGGGGCGGACACACATAATGTTTACTACTTTAGAAGCAAATATCTCTTATAACTTAAAAAAGAACAAAACAACGAATTTCGGTATGATCTGTAAGAGCTATCGAGAGAAACCCCACCACACAGTTATATATGTAGACATTTTTTTCCAACCCTCAGTTAGATGTATAGAGGGCCAGCCACGCAAATATGATGTGACATATTTTTCATAATGTCATATTTGTGTAGCGGTTCATAGCATGCACCTACTCTCTTAAGTGTTCCAATCTTTAAAATTCATAATTTATTGAAATTTCCGTGTCTATAAAGTTTAGAAATAGCTATTTTTGTTAAATGTAATCGTCAGCTATTTTTTACATTATCGGAAAGCTGATACCGAGATGGATATTTGCGAGCTCAATACCAAAATTGGTTACGCACAGGTTATAGAACTGCTTTGTTGAGGAAGAGTGTTTTTGGTATGGCACCGGCTATTTTTAACCACATTCTTAATTCTATAAAAAAGGAGTTGGTAAAAATGTTCAAAAAGAAGCTTACTGAACTTCTATTAATTAAATGTTATTACTCCGTTTCGGATTTTCTAAATGATACATTTTAGTTGTGTCCAATGTTTTATATGTTTGATGATGAACTGCATCAATGTTTGCATGGCAAAATGGTAGAATGTACAAGGATTCCATAGTATTATTGTAACCACCTTATTGTAAATACCTACATTCTGAACAAATAAATAAATATTCTATTCTATTCTCTAAATTTCAAATGTGTGGTGTAAACAAAAAATCTCGGAGCAAAAGGGTCAGGATCTACGGACGGATTCACAGGCAGACAGACGAACAAGATGAATCTTATGGGTTTAGTTTTTGCCATATGGCTACGGAACCGTAAAAAGGTGCATTTGCATTTGCGGTATGAGATGACGAAGCTTGACACTATACTGATATTTTGTTACAATACTTTAAGCTATAAGGTTTAGTACGATTGTTTCAAAATACCCACCACAATCAAAACTCTCATAAAGTTGTGGAAAAAACGCGTCAGGTGTCACTTACGAGCATCAGCAGCACAGCCAGCAGCAACACGACACACGAGAAGCGCAACATGACGAGATCGATGCGGTAACAGTGAGACAGGTCGCAGAGAGTGTCAGCGGACCAGTGAGCACTGGTGGAGGAGTGCGCAGTGGTGGATATACCGCGCACGCATTACCATGTGAAAGCGGTGCGTGACACGACACACGACCCTCGCACGCGGCGCATGCGGTTGAACAATCATCATAAATACGTTTATTGTGTATTCATTTCTCTAACAAGGAAATAAACACTGACATGACGCTTGCATTGGTCACGACTTTGTACCTGATCTCCTACCCTGTACGGTTCACGTACAGGCAAATTGCTAACGCCGCAACCTACTTTACGCTACTCGTTTAGTTTACTTTTATAATTACTTATACTTATTAAAATTAGTTGACCAATAGCTGCCGTAGCGCTATAACCGCGGATTAGCATCCAAACATAACTTACTTGTAACTTTACAAATATACTGAACTAAGGTGAAATCTGTGGTTTTCGTCAACTCACAACTTAACTACCTCTGAGCCATACATAAAAGTGGTCCTTCGAGCCGGATGACACGGCATATCATCTCGTGAGTCGTCGTGTCTCCTCATCAGCAGAGTGCTTAGCGTGGTATATCCCAGTTACGTTAGCAAATCGGTGCTATTGGCCTCCCACAAGCGGGTCTCACCAGTAGCATTGAGACGTTGCACATAGCGTAAAGGAGGGTGATCTACACTGAGTGCCTGTAACTTACGAGCTAGCAGAGATCACGTCTGCTGCTACAGCTGAACTATCGGCGAAAACTTCGCAACTTGGGTGAACTAGTACCTGTGGTGATACAACTTTACTCCACCAACGGTCAACCCAATAACTAACAAAAATGGTTCAGAGCTTGGCAGAACTGATAAGTCATCAGGAAACTACTTTCAGAGACTTAAAACTTATCTGCACAAACTACAAGAAGGACAGTGCCACCAGGAAGAACTTGGCATACCTGGAGGAGCGTCTTTCTCGGTTGAACAAAAACTGGGAGAAGTTTGTTCATAACTACCAACTGCTGGAAGAGTCTGGAGCGACAGACCTTCAATACTTCAATGACGACATTTTCAACAGTACGAAGAAGATGTATGAAGAAGTGCTGCAAGACATGTTGAAACGTAAGTCTGAATTGCCACCTCCGTCTACTAGTAAGACGGAGCAACCACCTGCGACGCCTAACCAAGGGAAGGGGCAATCGAAATTTACTTTCGACGATATCCAATTCCACATACCTCCTCGGGGAACAAGCGAGTCGACGGAGAAACAACAAGATCTTTTGCGTCAACAATACTGTAACTTTAGAGCATTCGAACGCACTGTGGAGAAGATCACCATAGCATTGGCAACACCAATGGAAAAATGGGAATTGGAAGACAAGTTAAGCACCCTGAAAACGAAATGGGAGCACATAGAAAAAGCAAATTGGGAGTTAGACTATATTTTACAAGATGACGACTCAACTTACCAACTAAAATATAATACAGCGGAAAACCACTATGATGACCTGAAAAGGCAACTTCAAAACAACATATGGAAAAATGCGCATTATGAGAAATCTACGCCAAACATACAAATACCGGATTTTCATGGCAACTATAACCAGTGGATGAGTTTTAGAGACCTCTATCTTGAAAGTGTACACAACAATCCGACACTTTCAAAGGCACAAAAAATGCAGCACTTAAAAACAAAACTCAAAGGTGAGGCGGAGAAACTGGTTCAGCATCTTGGCATCAGTGCTGAGAACTACGCATCTTGCTGGGAGATGCTGGCCCACCGCTACGACAACAAACGGCTGTTATTCACCTCATACATGAACACGCTTCTGAATCAACCTAGTATTCAGCAACCAACCGCTGCAAGCATACGGAAACTTCACGACATCATGATGGAAGGCTTGAACGGGCTGAAAAACATCGGGCTAGACACCACCAATTGGGACCCGATCGTGGTTCACCTATTGGTTCAAAAACTAGATAGCGTTACATATAACGAATATATAAAGGAGGTCAAACATCCCCGGGAGTTTCCCGACCTAGAAGAGTTTATCAAGTTTTTGGAATCAAAATTCATGTCACTGGAAGCTCTGCAAGGAAATAGTCAAAAATTATCATCATCTAGCAAACCATGGAAAACGGAAAAGCAGCCGCATAAAGGGTCAGAAAACCGAAATAACAACTACAAGAATAAAACGCAGGGGTCATCGTACTTTAACAAGTCACAAAACTCGCCAAAAACCTTCTTCACGACAGCAAAAACATGCCCGATTTGCAAAACTAATCACGTTTTGATGAATTGCGAACAATTCCTGGCGATGAACATAAACAAACGGATTGACGCAATTCGCAAATTGCACATTTGTAAAAACTGCCTATTCAGCCATGGAGAAAAACAATGCAAATCAAGAAAGACGTGTAAATTGTGTCATAAGGCACACCACACACTTATGCATGAAGATGAAACTGAGCTAACAAGCCACAAATAAGCAACAAGGGAGGAAAACCCATCTTCGATCCCATCGACGTCCTATGGGGTCAATAACTTAACGAATGAAGAGAGGGAAGTGCTGTTGACAACAGTACTTCTGAAAGTCAAAACAATTGACGGAAACTTCGTAAACTTGAGAGGTCTACTTGACCAAGGCTCCCAAGTAAGCCTAATAACAGAAAACGCGGCACAACGCCTCCGATTGCAGCGACGAAAAATGAGCGCTGTTGTATCGGGTGTGGGAACCCTTAGCGGCAACTGCAAAAGGGCAATGAACTTAGAATGTCAGTCAATACATTCAGACTACAAATTCAACTTTGAAGCGTTAATAATGAAAAAACTCATAAGCAACTTACCTACCGCATCGTTCTCAATCAGCAACTGGGACTACTTAGAAAACTTAAAACTAGCGGACCCACAGTTCAACCTGTCGGGTCCGATCGACCTACTCTTGGGCGCGGACATCTATTCCGAACTTATCCTGAACGGCGTCATCAGGAGTGACAAGAGATACCCAGTAGCTCAACAAACTAAAGTGGGTTGGATTCTATGCGGGAATGTAAAGACATTCAACTGCTTGGTGACACTTAACGATTTCGAAAACATGACAAGATTTTGGGAAACAGAGGAAATTCCAGACAAACCATCATCAACTACTGAGGAACAACACTGTGAGGAACATTATAACGCAACTACCACAAGACTGGCGAACGGACAATATGTGGTACAAATGCCAATGAAACCTAACTTCGAAGCAAACTTAAAAAACGCAAAGTCGCAAGCATTAGCACAATTCCTTCAACTGGAAAGGAAAATGTCAAAAAACAAAGAACTCAGTACCGAATACAAGCGTTTTATGAACGAATACATCGCTATGGGACACATGAAACCTGTCTCAGGAGAAAGTAGGAGCCAAGTCTACCTACCTCACCATGGCGTGTTAAGAGCTGAGTCCACTACAACAAAACTAAGAGTAGTGTTCAACGCGTCGTACAAGACAAAAGGAGACAGCAGTCTCAACGATCACATGTACTGCGGTCCGAACTTACAAAAGGATATACTGACACTACTTATTAACTGGAGAACATACAGATACGTCTTCACGGCAGATGTCGAAAAACTATATCGGTTCATCTGGCTAAACGATAAACAACAACATCTGCAAACTATAGTCTGGAGATCTTCCCCTAACGAACCTCTACAAGATTGGCAGTTGGGCACAGTAACTTACGGAACAAAAAGTGCACCTTATCTGGCAATGCGCACTCTGCATAAACTCGCAGAAGATGAAAAAGATACTTACCCGGAAGCAGGAAACGTCCTAAAAAACTACTTCTACATGGATGATTTGGTTTACGGGCAAGATACTATTGCTGCATCGAAAACACTGGTAACACAACTAATTGAGTTGCTAAAAAAAGGAGGATTTAACTTGAGAAAATGGAAGACGAACGAACCAACTATCTTGGAGGACTTGCGAAATGATCAAAAGAGCCAGAATACGAACATAGACTTTAGCCCAGAAGAAACAACAAACTCAAAAATGTTGGGCATCAGGTGGAATCAAGACAACGATAGCTTCACATACCAATGGGATCTACCGCTCAAGAAAAAGCTGACAAAACGAGTACTACTGAGCGAAATTAGCAAACTGTACGACCCACTTGGACTACTATCGCCACTTACAATAAAAACCAAACTCCTGTTCCAAAAAATCTGGATAAGCAAAATCAACTGGGATGAACGTTTATCCGAAGATCTCGCAACGGAATGGGAAACTATGAGAAAAGATATCCCAGTGCTTAACAAACTTTCCATACCACGATGGCTGCAATGTCAAGAAAACAACCTAGAGATATATGGGTTTTGCGACGCAAGCGAAAAAGCTTATGCATGTGTCATTTATAGCCGAGTTAAAAATCAAACCGGCGAATACAAGACTACGCTAATTACGGCAAAAACAAAGGTTGCACCAATCAGCAATAAGATAACAGTACCTAGAATGGAACTTTGCGGGGCCGTTTTACTAGCTAAACTGCTAGAAAAGGTGCGAAACACTCTCTACACGAAAAACCTACACATAAGATGCTGGACCGACTCCAAGGTCGTTTTAGCCTGGCTCCAGGGCGATATAAACAGATGGGACAAATATGTAGCTAACAGAGTGAAACAAATAAACAGCATTATCTCGGCAAACTGCTGGGAGTATGTGAAATCAGAAGAAAATCCTGCTGACTGTGCAACTCGAGGTTTAACACCATTACAACTTCTCGATTTTAAACTTTGGTGGAATGGGCCAGAATGGTTACAAACAAATACGTTACAAAACCATCAAGACAATCGCTTGACCTACACAACAAACACTGAGTTGCGAGAAATAAACTGCTGCGCTGTCACATACAAGAAATGTGAAATAATTGACACATTACTGAATAAAAACAGTAATTATAAACGCGTAATACGAGTGCTTGGATGGATTCTACGACTCAGCAATATTCGTAAGCAAAAACGCGCACTAAACGCAACCAATAACTTAACCGACTGCGGTAATAAAAAGGAGGTTTTGTGCTTAACAACACAAGACATAATGGGAGCAACAGAATTGGTTATTAAGAACGTTCAAAAGGAAAACTATGCCGACGATATAGAATGTTTAAAGAAAAACCGACCAATATCAAAAAAAAGCAACTTGCTGAAGTTAACCCCATTTCTGGACAACAGTGGAATACTGCGCGTGAAGGGGCGACTAGGCTACTCAACTTTATCTCCCGAAGCTAAACATCCTATTATTCTTCCGGCAACAGGAAGATTAACGGAGCTTATTATTCAAGAGGCTCATCGTGACACTCTCCATGGTGGCGCCCGGCTCACTTTGGCTCATTTACGTCAGAAATTTTGGGTCATTGGAGGTAGCAGGACAGTCAAGAAGGGGCTTCGACAATGCATCCGATGTCATCGGTTCAAACCAAACCGAAACGTCCAACTGATGGCAGACTTACCAAAGGAGCGTGTCACTCCATCAAGACCGTTCACGAACACGGGTGTAGACTATACCGGACATGTTGATGTGAAAATCAACAAAGGAAGAGGAGTTACAACTTGCAAGGCTTACATAGCAATATTCATATGCATGGTGACCAAAGCCGTGCATTTGGAATTGGTGTCAGACCTGACTACGCAAACGTTCCTCGCCGCATTCAAAAGGATGTGTGCCCGCAGGGGTACACCCCGCCACGTATTCTCCGACAACGGCACGAATTTTGTGGGCGTAGCAAAACTTCTTCAACAGGGATTTGAAAAACACAATACGTTTAAGACTTCTGAATTCACCGATGAGATGAGCCACTTACAAATTGAGTGGCATTTCAACGCGCCACTATGGCCAACAGCTGGAGGCCTGTGGGAGGCTGCCGTCAAATCAATGAAATATCACCTACATCGAGTACTGGGGGAACAGAAGCTTACTTTCGAGCAATTCACTACTTTACTTAATCAAATTGAAGCCTGTCTAAACTCTCGTCCGCTGTGCCCATTAACAGAGGATGTCGAAGACCTGGAATATCTAACGCCAGGCCACTTCCTCATTGGCGGCCCCCTCCTGTCACTACCACAAGAAGAGCAAGACTTTGCTGAGCACGATCTACGAAACAGATGGAAGCTTGTTGAACAAATGAACGTGCACATCTGGAAGCGCTGGTCGAACGAATATTTACATCAACTCCAAACCCGTAGCAAATGGCAGCACCCAAAAGAAAACCTGAAACAAGGAAGCCTAGTACTAGTAAAAGATGAACACTTACCTCCTGGGCGCTGGGCTTTAGGAAGAGTCCAGGAACTACATCCAGGCGCCGATGGTCGAGTACGAGTTGTTACCTTGAAAACTGGAAAAGGTTCACTTAAACGACCAATAACGAAGCTTTCACCATTACCGCTGAAACTAGAAGAAACAAGAGTAAACGAAGAGGAAGAGAAAAGGACACCTACTCCGGAAACCAAAAAACTAGGAGGCACAGCTAAAAACAAAAACAATTGGCTGTCACTTGTTCTCCTATCCATAGTAGCGATGACGGGAATTGCACAATCTGCGCCAACGACGAATAACTGGAAGGTTACACCTATACCGAGCAATCATCCGATTTACTTCGATGAAGCAGGGACAATACAACTAATACATGACGAATGGAATCTATTGGTTTACTATAACTTAACGTCATACTGGCAAGCAACTGATCGAATCAATGATTACGTGAACCAAATAGATAAACTATGCCAAAGAATATCACATGACTACACGCCTTGTGAAACAATTGTCGGCCACCTACGTCATGAACTGAGTCATCTAACCGACTACAACTCTATGCTGCTCACTCAACACTCAAGACCAAAACGAGGTTACTTTGATGGAGTTGGGAAATTATCAAGAACTCTTTTTGGAGTTCTTGACGCAGACTTTGCCGAAAAGTACGAAAAAGACATACAGAACCTACAATCAAACGATGACTACCTACTCCAACTTATAAAAAACCAAACACTGATTGTAGAGGCTGAAAATAACATTATAAAAAGAAACACTGCCTTTATGGATGAACAATTCAAAACATTGTGCGCCTATATAAACCAAACTAGCAGCGACATCACAAAAATAGTAAACAGGGCGCAAATGCTATTCACGATGAATGACATAAATACCGCAGCCATGACGGCAACTCTGATTTTTAGTGATTTAAATCGAATAGTGGAAATGTTGATAAATGCTCTCGCCAACATTTATAGAGGACATTTAGATACACATTTATTTCCCGCTAACCAACTGATCGAACAGCTCAACATAATATCAGGCAGGTTGCCACAGGGATTGTCGTTACCGGTAAAGGACATTCAAAGGGATTTGAAAAATATTTATGACCTCATCCACGTGAAGGCTCGCATTACAAACAACTTTATGCTATTTGAAATACACATCCCCTTGCTGAGCGATGAGGCCTACAAAATATACCGAGTTATACCAACACCGATCCTTACACGAGGACGTTTAAAACTCGTGCAAGCAAGTTCAAGCTTCATCGCAATCAACTTTTTAAAGAACTCTTACATAACAATGGAAGACCAAGACATGCGGCAATGTACATCATACGGAGAAGACGAATTCCTATGTGTCTCACGTAATCCTGTCTACAACATGCACGACAAGTACGCTCCATGTGAGGCCCAAGTCTTCAACCAACAAGAGTCTTTATCATGCGTCCTCAAAGACGTAACATGCAAGGAAACCTGGATAAAGCTGCACAAACCGAACATGTGGCTATTTACACTGTGCGGAAAACAGCTGATGCGCGTCATATGTAACGGTCAAGTTACGCCTGCGGTCATTGACGGGACTGGAGTGATTTCCTTGAAATCAAAATGCTTACTGCAGAAAAACGACGCCACAATATTTACACACAATCAGCTGGGAAGTAGTTACAACATGGAACCAGAGATCGAAATACCTACTTTAAACTCAACAATCAACAACATATTTGACCACGGCTGGAATAATGCCAAATTGAATATAACCGAACAAGGATCACCAACTGCTGTAGAAATAAGAAAAATAGACCAGCAGTTGACATTCCAGAAAAACAGGGAAATATTACCGAAGGCATCCGACATGTCAAATCACGACATCTATCTCTATTCGGTTACTTCTTTGTTGTTGGGAGGAATCGCTGTGCTTGCCCTCTATCATATCATCAAACGAAGGTGCAAAACAAAGAAAGGCATCAAAACACTCTCTTCCAAAACTGGAGTGACACCTAGAGGAAGGGAGAACTTTGGAGGAGACATCGAGCTACAAGAAATACATTCGACAGCAGCGGAGCCCGTTTACAGCGAAGCAAGACAGCCGAAGAAAGTATTTCACTTTGACGATTTAAATTGAGTGTTATACCTATACTTTTACATTTATAACTTTACACATTAACTTTTGTTTACTATTTAACTTTTATTATTTACTTTGCACTTTTCTTAGATAATAATTATTTGCTTTGTAATGGATGCTCATCCCACTTTTCCCTCGGGAGCATGTACGGTTCACGTACAGGCAAATTGCTAACGCCGCAACCTACTTTACGCTACTCGTTTAGTTTACTTTTATAATTACTTATACTTATTAAAATTAGTTGACCAATAGCTGCCGTAGCGCTATAACCGCGGATTAGCATCCAAACATAACTTACGTGTAACTTTACAAATACACTGAACTAAGGTGAAATCTGTGGTTTTCGTCAACTCACAACTTAACTACCTCTGAGCCATACATACCCCATATCTTGACTGTTCCCAAGCTATTTTGTGATTATGTTTTCCGATCGTATGGAAATAAACCTTGACAGTTACAGTAGATGTTGATTGACCGGAATTTGAAACCTCAAGACTGATCCCATCGTGCTACGATTCATAACCGTCCGATGGTGAGTGTAAGTATATTTTTGGCTATTGCATTAAAGATCGCATTTAAGAACAAGATGGATAATTTTAACTACGAAATTGTATTCTTTTTAGAGTTCCGTACCCGGAGGGTAACCAACGGGACCCTACTACTAAGCCTCCGCTGTCCGTCCGTCTGTTCGTACCGTACGTCTGTCTGTCAGCGGGCTGTATCTCATGATCCTTAATAGATAGAGTCTTGAAATTTTCACAGAATGTGTATTTTTGTTGCCGCTATAACAATAAATAATAAAAATAAATTCAAATTTAAAGGGGGCTCCCCTTCTACGATGGTGGCTTCGCCGGATTTTTAATTACTTCGAGCGCGTCTGATTCATAATCGTAATCATTTATTTGCAATTATTAGTACATATTGGTCTTAAAGTAAGTTGAGCTTCCTAATACATAGTCAAATATAATATGACATGCAAATTTAATGTTAGAGTATACAAGTCTATAATATTTATGTCTTCAAAACATTCATTATCTTAACTTAATATAAAATAGATTAATTATTAACATTATTTATAAATTCATTAATAGAATAAAATCGTTTTTCCAGCAGCCATAATTTTAACATTATAAAAAATAAATGACTACTATACTCTTTAAAGTACTTTGGTATTTTATTATAAATTAAAAAAAAAAAAATTTTTTTTTTGTTATTTTATTTTTACGTTTTTTTTTGGGAGTCGGTTATTTTTTTCAAATAAGTTTTTATTTTGTGTTTTTTTTTTATAGTCGGTTTTTTTTTCTTCCTATCATCTAATCTACCAATTCTAATATGTTTCCGTGGCGCTCGAGTAACTACACATTTAGCATAGATGTTGCTTTCGGAGTTAGAGAAAACCTTGCGTGAAAACATTGGTATGTCAACGGTTTGGTCTATGCAAGAAGGATTCGTCAAGAATCCTTTGTTTGTTGTGACGGTTATTAAACACAAGGTCAACTAAGAGCTGTGAACGATTCTGCTCACCTTCACTTCAATCATTCAAACTATGCTTCATAAATGTCTGTTACTCTGCTAAAATTACATGAGCAGCGTCATTTGTGTAGAGAACATAGCACATTAATATTGGCAGTACCAACACGTACTAACGTCGCATTCTCTAGTTTATTAAGTACTTTTATTGTTTAATATATCCCAGGCTGCAAAACGAACCATTACGCTACTATACCAAGACTTTGTAGGCAATACCACAGGCTGGCTAAAAGTACTTATTTTCATATCAGCTAATCTATTGCTAAATATACGAAAATGTCTCAAAAATGTATCGTTATGAATTATTCTTATTTTAATGATAATCATCATCATCTGCCTAGCCTTTTCCCAACTATGTCGGGGTCGGCTTCCAGTCTAACCGGATGCAGCTGAATTTTTATCTTATTTTAATGATAATGTTAGGTGATTTATAATTCTATGATCTATTATTTTACTGAATCTGTTGTGTTTTCAGAGTTCATGTTCATAAATGTTGGTTTGTCTTTCTTTATTTCATCTAATCCCGCCGACAAACTGTAACGCAGTTTGGTGGAATTTTATAAAATGTATGTACAACATTTTTGGTCCAGAATTATTAATGATTCAAAAAAGGAGGAGGTTCTATGTTTCACTGTATTTTTTCACTGATTACTCGAAGACACCTGAACCGATTTGAACAATTATTTTTTTTGTTTGAAAGAAACTCAAGATAGTCCCGTAGAAATCTTGTCATGACCCGATCATAGCGGCGCTCTTCAATAAAAGTGAGCAAATACATCGTGATTGCGCTATCGCTTGGATGTTTATTGTTTACATAACATTATAACCAGATCTCTGATGGGGTACGCAGATGTGTACAATACACCCACATTTCGACAGGTAGGTATGTTAAGTTCCATGTAATTGAGGATAAACGTATTACTATGAAATGTATTGTTAATAACAATGTATAATAAATGCAGAGCAAATTAAAAACTTTTATGCAAAAAATAAAATAAAAAAAAATAATATAAAAAAATGCCACCAAGCCCACCAGCATTGTGAACAGGGTCCGAGCTACCGGTGGTCAGGGCTCTTGAGAGAGGAACCTCCTAACAATACGCGCCGTGTCCAGAAGTACTGCTTTCTGAATCAAGCCCTTGATCCAGCTGCCAAGCAACAGCCTCATTTTTTTTTTACGGATGGGAAATCGGCAAATGACTGCTCCCGCTCTGGGCAGAGTGGAAGGGAGTGTCAGACTTGTACTGACTAAAATCCATCCATGTTCCTTCCTTGCCCTTTGTGTTCCAGAGTCGCGGTATCTCTTTCGAACAGCCCGCAGCCCTGGCAGGCATCGGCCCTTGAGGGCCCCTCCCTGTTTACTGACATCTCTTAAACAACACGAACACGAACGCGCCGTCTACACGGCCTGTCGTCAAAAGACGGACGGACGGCGAGCTAGCCCATTACTCACCGTCCACAGGTCCGCGTCTACGGCGGCCGGAAGCCACCACGTGACCCTCGACGCCCGAGGCATCTCCCGCGGTGGATGGGACGAGAGGTTCTCTCCCTCTCACGCTCCACCACCTCCTTCGCTAGCATGACTGCTTCGCATGACTGCCGCCGCCGATTGCCGCTACGAGGACACGGCGGTGCTCCGCCCAAGCGGGGCAGACAGTGCTCCACCGTGTCCTCCGGGCGATCCACGCAGTGGTAACACCCGGGCGTTTCCTCCAGCCCGATTCGGTGCAGGAACCTCCCGAAACAACCGTGTCCGGTGAGGACCTGCGTCAGGCGGAAGGTGAGGGTGCCGTGGCGCCTCTCCAGCCACTCCTCAAAGAGGGGACTTATCGCCACTATTGTGGCGTGCCCTGCACGGGGTTGCGATAGTCACTCTCTCCATTTCGCCATGAGATCGCGCCGGAAGTCTGTCCGCTGCGCGACAATTTGCCGCGGCAGCGGAGTTTCCCCCCAGCGTAGTGCCTCCACGCGCCACTCGTGTAGGCGCGCAAGGACTATCGCCTCCAGCTCCTATGGCGGCAATCCGGCAAGGAGGCTCGCCGCCTCGCCGGAGATCGTGCGGTACCCCCAGACTAGCCTTACGGCTACCACCTTCTGGTGCGCGTTCAGGTAGTGGGCGGCTCGCCGCCTCAAGGAACGCGCCCAGCGACAGCCTCCTCAGATTTTGTTCGAGGTTATTGGCTATTTCGCCAATGGCCGACAAGACTATCGGCACAATGACTGCTGTACTCAGTTACTCACGTCCCACAATATCGACAACCTTGCCAGCCAAGTCAAGAAACATAATTTGCTTGTCTTTCTCGGCTTTCACGAGGTTCTAATCATGCGGGACCGTTATATCAATAATCATTGCGCGCCGCTCCGATCGATCCACTACCACTGTATCAAACTTATTGGCTAAAATAGTCCTGTCAGTGATGATGGATTGATCCCAGTACAATGTTTTATTTATATTTATTTATTTAATGTTATATTGCCGATTCGAGAACTGGGTCGGGCACTTACCTATAATTGATTGCATTGCGCTCATCGCATACAGACGTGCACATCAATGCAGTATTGTAAAATAATAAATTAACACTTGCTATAAATACTGACCCAGTTTAAGTGCGCTTGATATAAAAATCAACGTAGTAAGCAGTTTCCACTGAAAATAATGGAGTGACTGGATTATAAATAGTTATTATAATCTAAAAAATGGATAGCAGCCCCTTTAATTGGAGTGGGAGAACGCCACGCAGCCCTCCGTCGACACCAACACCGAGACCACCTCAACAACCAAAGCAGCAAGAAGAAGCCGTTGAACCAATCTCTACTGCGGAGATTCAGAACTGGTTGGGGACCATCGAGGAGCACCTAAATAAGGTCTGCTTTATTGCCGCTGAGGGAAAACTTAATTCTGAGCAGAAGCAAAGAATTGGCAATCTCTGCCGTAAAGTTGGACGAGGTGTTTCACAATTGGCTAAGCAATACCAGTCCCTGAAATCAAGAGCCATACAAACACATAATGCCTTGAAAACTATGACCGAAGCTCGAGACCTAGCCGACTGTCTCACAGAGATGAATCGCACGATTCAGGAATCGTGTACGAAGCAGGGTGTAACTCCTAACTCTTTTGCCGATATGGTGAAGAAGGGGTCCAGCAGTTTTATTCGCCCCAATACTCTTAGTTCCGTGGCGATTTTTCCATGCGACAACACAAAGACCAGTGACGAAACCAAGAACATGGTACAAAAATCATATGCCCTGGTGAAATGGAGCTGCAAGTACGACGCGTACGTAAAATAGGAAAAGGAGGACTTATCATCAGCACTGAGACCAAAGATGACCTAGACAAGCTCAAACAAACAGTCCAAATCGCTTCGTCAGACCTTACCGTCGACGAACCTCGGAAACGCAAACCTCGCATTATTGTAATAGGAGTTCCCGCATCAATGGCTGAAAATGAGGTTTATAAATGCATTTACGACCAGAATATTACGGAAAAACTGCCTATGACACTGGATACATTTTTGTCTTCAATTAAACTTAGCCACAAATCAGGTAGGAAAGATGCTGAGAGCTGTAATTATATAATAGAAGTTTCAGCCGTCATCCGCAAGGCCCTCATCACACAGGACAGATTATTTATAAATTGGACCTCCTGCCCGGTACGAGACTTCACTCTAGTAACAAGATGTTACAAGTGCCAGCAGTACGGACATGCGTCTAAGACATGCAAGAGCGCTGTCCCGGTTTGTGGACATTGCGGTGAAGAAGAACACTCTAGCCAAGACTGCGCAAAAAAAGCTGAAGATCCAAAATGTGCTACATGTATGCGCTTTAAAAAACTAGCCAACCATAAGACGGGAGACGCAGTTTGCCCGGCTAAACTAGCTGCCGAATACAGGTATATTAACTCCATTGACTATGAAGGCGCCTAAGAGCGCCACTTATTTTGTTTAATCTTAGACATAATTTATTGTTGTTTGTTATTTTTAAATAGAATGGATATTAATTTAATTACCGACATAGATAACACTTTTTTTATGGAGTCAAAGTCATGTGAGGTTGAAGACTGCAAACAATATCTTTCTCAGCATCAAAAGTCACTAACCATACGAACCCAAAACATACGTAGTGTTTATAAGAACATAGATAGTTTTAACATTTTTCTTCATAGACTTAACTTTAATTGTGGTTCTAACAGAATGCTGGTTATCAAATCGCCACGATCATCTCCCAACAATACCAGGTTACATCTTATTGTACACTAAAATTAACCACACTCAAAATGATGGTGTCGTTGTTTTGCAAAGGAATCATTAAAGGTCAAAGTCGAAGAACCTGATCTACAAGATTGTAGTAGTAACTGCCTTATCATCAAAATTGGTACAACCACAGCGATAATGGCTTTGTATAGATCACCATCCGCTAGAAACGTAACCTCTTTCAACAGTTCCCTAAACCAGATCTTTCAAGCTCTTAGCCCATTCAAGAATGTAATACTAACAGGTGATACTAACATTAATATTGGCTCGGAAAACTGCGATGCGGGGACTCAAGATTACCTTAACATCTGCTCATACCATGGTTTTCTGCCTGCTCACACATTGCCTACTCATCAGAGCGGTTCTTGCCTCGACCATATGATGCTCAAAACCAGGTTTTCATATATTACGCTTGTTACTCACTCAACAATAACCGACCATCATTCTGTGTTACTAGCCGTAAAGCTAGCTGGCTAAGCAAAATCGCCCCCAGACAAAGACTAAATTAAACATAAACATACTCGAATATTGTAGGGACTACAGGCAGCAATGTGCTAACGCTGCAAATGGTAATATTCCCCCGCGCATATGGTTTAGCCGGCAGTCGTTTGCGCCGCGCCGAAACGGTAACTTGTGTAACACTGTATTAACCCTGTAACGTGAATATCAATAGACTGGTTTACGGACTTGTGCATTTTATTTACTCTCCTCACTACAACCACCTCAACAAATATGATTTACGTAAGATTGATTATAGCCTAGTTTACAATACTGCTGACGCTAATTCGGCTTTATCGTACTTAATAAAACATGTCCAACAAGCAATATTGCGTAATACGACAGTTGTGACAGTAAATAATCATCTTCATAATATACCTTGGATTACTCCTGGACTAATTCGGTGTATAACACACAGAGTTAAACTTCATCAGAGAACTAAGAAGTTTCCTGATAATTTAATCATTCTAAACAGCTACAAAAGATACAGGAATTTCTGCAACAATCTCTTAAAGAAGCTTAAAAATAATTACGATAAAAATGAATTAAATTAAGCAGGCAACAATAGCAAGCAAATTTGGAAGCAAATTAAAAACGTCACCTATATGACTAAACAACATGAATCAAATTCGAGGTTACTACTTACTAATTCTTCACCTCTCATATCCGCTAACAAAGTAAATAAGTTTTTTGCTAATATTGGGAAAACTTTGGTCGAACAGATAGCGAAATATTGCGCCCAACCACCTTTCCAAAAATTAAACAACAGCTGTAACCTGAAATCATTTGCTATGATGGATATTGAAGAAAACGAAATATCCAGAATCATTTCTGGCCTTAAAGATGACTGTGCAGTTGGATGGGATAACATAAGCAACAAGATCCTTAAACTTTATAAGCATGTATTGGCACCTCCCTTAACGCATATTTTTCGAATCTGTCTCTCCAAAGGAATTTTCCCTAAATGTCTAAAAAAGGCAGTTGTTATCCCTATCTATAAATCTAGAGACAGGGAATTGGTTAATAATTATAGGCCAATATGAAAGAGAAAGGAGTCAACGATGCCGTGACGTCTGACAGGGGAGAATGGAAGAAGAAAACATGTTGCGCCGACCCCAAATAAAATGGGATAAGGGCAGGAAGGTGATGATGATGATGATCATTACTCGCCTCAATCTCGAAAATACTTGAGAAAATTATAAACCACAGACTAGTTAGCTACCTAGAAATAAACAACTTCTTGTCACCAGCGCAATTTGGCTTCAGAGCCAAATTATCCACAGCCGATGCGGTGCATAGCCTGACAAATTATATCTCAGAAGAGCTAGGCAAAGGAAACCAGGTCTTGAGAGTCTTCCTTGATTTAGCGAAAGCCTTTGACACTGTCTATGTATCTCTGTTCCTAAAAAAATTAGAGGCCATGGGAATAAGGGGAACGCCGCTGACACTACTTGCTGACTACTTAACCGACCGATACCAGTGTGTTAGGATTGACAACTTTACGAGCGATGATGAGAAAAATTCTGGATTTGGTGTTCCCCAGGGAAGCATTTTGGGCCCCACCTTATTCCTGGTTTATATTAACGGCCTATGTAATTTAGATATCAAGCACGGTAAAATAATATCATATGCTGACGACACAGCGCTAATATTTTCTGCTAAAAACAGTGGCGAACTGTTTGAAAACGCTCAACTCGCTTTTAATACTGTGACTAATTGGCTTCAAAGCAATTTACTAACATTAAATGCTGACAAGACTAAATATATTCACTTCTCCATGCGCAAGCCTCAGCTAAACACTGCTAACTTTCTTATATATGCACATCAATGTGGTAACCTGTCAGCTAACATGTGGAATTGTCCTACTATCCTCAAAACCTGTAACATTAAATACCTCGGGGTGATAATAGACGACACACTCTCTTTTAGGCATCATATTGAAAGTCTGGTTAAAAGAGTGCGCAAATTAATAGATGTATTTAAAAAAAATCGTAATTTTGCGGATTCAAAACTAATAACACAAGTTTATTTCACCCTATGTCAATCAATAATTCATTACTGTATCATTTCATGGGGTGGTGCATCAAAAACTATCTTGCTTCCCCTTGAAAGAGCTCAAAGAGCAATTTTAAAGGTAGCAAACTTCCATCCTTTTTTCTTTCCCACAGATCAGCTCTATAAATCCTGCAACGTGCTGACTGTGTGTCAGCTTTTCATTATGCACTTAGTACTAAAACAGCACACCATGCTCACGTACAATGCTGACAATACTAACAAGAGGCGGAATTATATAGTATGCGTTTCTAATGCAACCTCCAAACATGTCTTTGTCGAAAGATTCTTTTCATTTTTAGGCCCATTTCTGTACAATAGATTAAATAGAAAATTAGGTATATATAAGTTAAATTATTTTAGCTGTAAAAAATCTGTAATTACCTATTCACAACCCATGTCTTATGCACAGACAGAAGATCTACTTGTTGTGTGCAAATAAACTGCTAACACGCTGTTTTTAATTTGATTTTTATTTATATTTACTTTAATTTTCTTGAAATGTTAATTTATTTATTTTAAGAAACTTTATTAGTTTAAACTAACTATATACATTGATAATTAAAAACTATGAAACTAAAATAGATAAACTAACAACAAACTATAAAAGGGCATCGAAAAACTCCTCCTCAACGCTGTCAGATGGTAATGTGCCCAAGAGACTGGCGGCGTTGCCACGTTGTATGGCAACACTTAGCCTCTGGCCAAAGTAAAAGCCAGCCCTTGGGTCACGGGAAGCGTCAACTAGGCGTTTCGAAATTTCCTTAAATAGGCTATGAGCACTCAGACCCCACGGCCCTAGAGTTTCAACCCCAAACGGCTCGAAAATATAGTTACCACACAGGTTTCTATATTTACGCCGCTTGAGGTTCTCTGCAGCCGCAGCGGCAGCACCAGCACAGCACGATGAGCTTGGAACATGGGATGGCGCAAGAGTATCGACGCATGTTGCGTCCCACAATAAAGGCCTACCCATCTTCCAAGGAAACAAAGACATGCCGTCCGGTCTCATGCCATCGTCGCGTGCCAAGCCATTGGGTTCTAAAACAGCTGGGACGCCGACGGTGACAAGAGCTCGTAATGTCGTTTATATTTGCGTGCCGTGCAAAACGGCCCGCACTTCGGCTGCATGACAGGCCGTGGTGACCGAGGTTGTTGACAGCTTCACCGCAGTGACAGCGATGAGGAGAACAGCAAGCGGCACCAAGGCGTAAAGAAACAGCGAGGCGGAAGGTTGTGTCGTCGAAGAATGTGCCTATGCTCGACGACGGTAGTGCGTGAAGCCAAAGACCCGACTCCCACTCACCCACAGCCCGCAGGCGCGCACGCTCAGCAGTAGTAGCAGATGTGTTCAGCAGATTGCTCTGAACTACTCTGCAGAGCGGCTCGTCCCACCGTCTCTGGGAAAATGGATGGTCGGGTTCTTCAGTATTCGGGCAAGCGAGTTTCCAAGCATCGATAGCCTCGGGCATGCACGGCACATCAAAATCAATTAGTGTGGAAGACAGGATATTCCTGATTAATTTCTTAGTGCCGTGGACCGAGGATATAAAAGCCGGTAAACTAATACTGGAAATTTTATTTTAAGTAGGTAATTACGCTTTGTAGCCTGAAACACCGGTTCAACCTAGTTCAGGCAAATGAGCAAATTGTGGTGTATTTTAATTGTTAAGATATTTTATTGTAAATGTGCCCCTTTTTATAAATAAACGATTTATTTATTTATTTATAATACGGCACTTCCGATTCCACAAGGTTGTATTTTAGAGCAAGTTACTGATCGATAATCCTGGTTATAAGGTTGTGTCTATGCAAGTACTTTCCGTTAGCCGGACGAGAACACCCGGAGATGATGTGACGGATTGATTCACCTGGACGGTGGCATGCCCAACATATGCCAACCGTACCGTCTTTCACAATACATCTCCGGTAGTTATACGTCAGTATAAGTGCACAGGCAAAACCTTCGGTTTCTACGAATAGGTCTCCAGAACGTAGCCAGGCTACGGACGCTGATAGGTCTACATCGGGCTCCTGCAGAGCCCGGAAAAAGCGTCCGTGAAGCTTCTTAGTCTGCCACACCTCCCTGCGGTCGTTAGTGTCAAGCACTTCAGGTTTGCGCCAGTACTCTTTAGCCAAGAAGAGCGTGGTTAGGCCCTTGTCCACCGCGACCACATTCCGATGCAAATATTCCCTGAGACTGCATGTCTCGCGATTGTGGAGAGTCTTTAAAAGCCTCGGACCGTCCTATACAGGGCGTCAATATTGATGCCCAACGCTTCCGATATACCCAAATATTTATAGATTTCGGTAGCTGACAGGGATCTAAGATTTATAGAATGTGAGAGCTGGGTTCCCACAGATTCCACAATTTCTCCTCGCTTAACGTTTACATGCACATTTTTATTATTATTATTTATTAATTTATTAAGCACTAGCTGATGCCCGCGGCTTCGCCTGCGTGGATGTCGGTTATCGCGACCAAAAGTAATCATGATGATCCCATTTTCTCAACTCATGGGAACCTAGTTTGCCCATTTTCAAAGTATTAAAATGGATATAGTATATTATCGGTTTAAAGATTATTTAATTATTCTAAAAGAACATACATTGTTCACTTGCAGAATAAATACATAACTAAGGTAAATTGTAGTCCAGTAGTTAACAGTTTTGTTAGCTTAATACAGGTGGGTACGATGTCGACATATTATTGTGAGTAACTTAATAGTTTTGTGTTGTTAGTGACGTGCTGCCTGAGTTTAGCTTTAAATAGGTTGAAAGAAGATGTGTTCCTGATATCTGCTGGTAGACTGTTGTAAAGTTGAATACCTTCGTACTTTATATTTTTCCTGCCATATTGCGTTCGCGGGGCGCGCGTCTGGATTGGTTAGGGTTTCTTTGGCTGTATTTGGATGTTTTCGTGTTAAATGACAACTGTGTGTGTATGGTTTTGTTAAGAATTTTTCGAATGAGAATGCAAGAATTGAATGTGTAAAGTTGATGAATGCTCATTAGTTTCGTGTTTTTGTATAGTTCGAATGTGGGTGTGTGATAATCGTAGTTGAATAGAAGTTTAATTATTTTATTTTGTGTTATTTGTAGATCTTAGAGATCCTTAAGAGATAGACATAAGCCATCGCGGATTTTTCTGTAGACCTATATAAGATATACAATTATCTTAAAGGGCAGCGTTTTCGTTGAAACCTCCACCAGACGGCTTATTTTTTTCCAACACCTCCAACATATATCATTGGCTGAACAACTTTTGCTAAGACGTCATTCCTATATATATTATAGTGTAACTGGGCTCTTGGAGCTCCACAACAGGTGTTCCACATCTTCAATTTTTATACGTCAACAGAGAGTGCTTATCAGTCTGAACAACTCTTGCTAAGACGTCATTCCTATATATGTTATAGTGTGGCTGGGCTCTTGGAGTTCCACATCAGCTGTTCCAGATCTTCTAATTTATTCTCTTAGCAGAAAATGCTCATTACGTGGAACAATTTTTGCTATGGTACCATTTTTGTATCTTTTACAGTTTAGCTGATCTGTTGCGGTTCTGCATCAGGTGTTCAAGTTTCCAAGATAAATTATAGCCAATATGTTGCCCAGACTTAATACCTTTACAACAAAAAAAAAATCATTCAAATCCGTCGAGTAGTTCCGAAGATTAGCGTGTACAGACAAACAGACAGATTTTTTTTTTTGGATTCGTGCTCTATTACTGTTTCTAAACACACCCCAATTTTTTTTTTTTTAATATATTCAATAATAAAATAATAATAATAAATCTTTATTCAGAAACTCAGAAGGTAAATAAAATACAATATGAATCTAAAACTAGCAATGTAGGTATAACAATGTATGATGCCTGTACTAGGATAATCCTGTATCACAGGCTGGAGGACCTCTAAGAATATTCTATATATAGGACAGTATATTTTTTTTTATATTAAACAATTAAAACAATTTCAAACTTATTTTGATTAACTTAAACTCTATTAACTTAGAACTAAACACATAATTATTACACGAAAATATTTGCGTCAGCAGAATTATAAACTAGGTTGCAAAACACATTCGAGGCGCACTTGTTTATATTCGATATTTGCGCCTAGCTACTAATATGCTTAGACAATAAATAAAATCGATGGTAAGTATGTCAGCGCAGTGGTCTGTTATTGCTATGTTGTGTCAGCAACATGCGTATGATGCTCTACGTACCCTCGTAGTCGATGGAGTTGATATACCTATATTCTGCTAATTTCTTAGCTGGGCATTCAACATCTCCCGTTTTGTGGTTGTTGGGCTTTTTAAACCGCGAGCAGGTTGCACATTTAGGGGTATCCGCTTTCTTTGTGCACTCAGACATCGAGTGTCCTACTTCTCCACAATGACCACACGTAGAGTTTACCTCTCTGCATGATTTTGCTGCATGACCAAATTGTTGGCATTTGTAGCATCTGGTAACCAAGGTGAAGTCTCTAACAGGGCAGGAAGTCCAATTTATAAAAAGCCTTGCCTGAGATATTAATGCTCTACGTATCTTGGCTGGAACTTCTATCACAAAGTTACAGGTCGATGCATCTTTCTTCCCAGATTTGTGGCTAAATCTAACTTCGGTCAAAAAGGTCTCCAGTGACATCGCTGGAAACTTATCGGCGATGTTCTGCTCGTACATGAACCTGAAGACGTCAGCATCAGCCAAAGAAGTCGGCACTCCTACAACCGTGATCCGTGGTTTCCGCTTGATGGGCTCGTCGGCGGTGAGTCCTGATGTAGACGTCTGAACTGCGTGTTTGAGTTTATCAGCATCCTGTTTGGTCTCAGTGCTGATAATGACACCTCCATTTTTGGTTTTCCGCACACCACGTACATGGAGCTTCATTTCGTCAGGCCGTATGATGTTTTGCACGAGGTTTTTTGTCTCGTCACTCGACTTCAATTTATCGTTGGGATAAACTGCCACGGAACTTAAATTGTTAGGCCGAACGAAACCACTGGATCCCTTCTTCACCATATCGGCAAACGAAGCGGTTCCCACAGCACCAGAGTCCTTTATCGCCTGATTGAGCTCCGCAATTTGTTCTGTGAGGTTGCGTTTTTCTTTCAGGTCATCGATTATGATGAGGGCTTGATGGGATTTCTGCTTCAGAGCCTGATACAGCACTGCCATTTGAGAGGTGTCAGATTCTACTTTACGGCATAGGTTGTTAACCTTCAATTTCTGCTCCGAGTTGAGTTTGCCTTCTGTGGCAATAGAGCAAACCTCATTTAACTTCAGCTGAATGGATGACATCCATTTTTGGATTTCGGGCGTGGATACAAATTCGATGGTAAAGTTAGACTGGGGGCTTTTCATAGGCGAGGCATTGGGTTGCACTCGACTTCTTGAATTACCGGGGCTGTTATCCATTTTTGTACCAGTTCACTATTTTTATATTTCCATTATTTAATAAATTAGAAACGTAGCAAAATACTAAAGCAGGTCACTATTATTGCGTTAAATAAATACTGCTAACGAGCACGTCTGTATACTGCGAACGGCCGAATCAACTGTCAATGTACAGACACAGTTTTTTACTGTCTTATTATATGTATAGATAGATAACTTCTAAACGCCTTAACGGTAACCGATTTGGATGTATTTGGTGTCTGCAATATCCCTGGAAACAAGGGCTAGTAAAATAAACCAAGTCATATATACATACAAGCTAGATACCGATAGATTCCTTGTAATGTAAGGAATAATCCTGGTTAGGTTACAATCCCCAAATCCATGTTGAACGGGAACTCATAATTATCATTCTCCTGCCTATTTATGTGCGGTCGGCACAGTATGTCTTCTTCTTACATACTTCTCTATTACTCGAATTTTCATCTCATCAGACACCTCCTTTCTTTCCGTATCATCCTGAACGGGAACTATAGGGTGCGAAAGTTTGAAGCCGTCCTATAAAAGGTCAATGTACTCGACTACGGAGGAACCGTCTGTAGTAAAACAACTACGTAGTTAAAAGAAATTATTTATTACAAAATAATTTAAAGGTAACAACTTAACCTAGAATAATTCCAAAAGATCTTAAAGTTATGTTTGTCTGGCGGCAGTGGTACGTCGGTGAGGGTCGAGGTGCTGTCTGCAGTTTATCCTGCTGAACAAAAACCACAGATTCGTCACATGCTTTTGACAGAGTAGACACAGGAATATAATGAACACATGAAGCATATCATCGCCATTAGAACATTATGTAAGTAGTTAGCACGTTTAAAGTAGATACGATACGACGGTGATGATTTATAGAATTGTTGTTCAAAATTATATTCATGTTATTTACAGGTGTCCCTCAAGCCGCCTTCCTACGACATCGGAATAACTTTTATCTTGTAATTATAAATATACCTGGTATGTACTGTAGTAGATGTGTACTGACCGGTAGAGTTGCCGGCGAAGCTGATGGCGTTGGCGAGCGCGTCGAGCGCAGAGATTTTCTGCTGCAAGTGGATCTGCAGCAGCTCTCCCGCCAGACTGGTGCGGTTCGAACTGTAACAATACAACATTATTACGGCAAATTCAACACTCTTTAAAAGAAAACCTACTGATACTTTCTCTATAATATATTAAAAAAAAATATTCCGACGAATTAATCTAGTCATTAAGTAATTACCATCATGTGTATCAGAGCAGTTCCTGGCTACAGAAGAATATTTTACTCTGCGGGGAATTTCTGGGGTTGCGGGCACAGCTTATTTATTGTTATTTATTGGTTTATTGGTTTACAAATATATATACAAATAATAATAAATACTGGTACAAAACTGGTTTGTAAAACGTAAGTATTCGGACATGCACCCTGCAAAGGCACTGCAGTTGACTAGCTATTAGTTTAGTTAAAATTTCGTATAATAGTCATTTTACGTTTAAAAATATTTGAATATACGAGTATATAACAGTAACCAACCGGTATCAGGAACAGGGTCCATCTCCCTACCAGCGGTCAGGGCTGGGAACCGATCACTTTTCCGAATTTCATTTTACCTAAAACTTTTCATCTATTATCGTTTCGTTTTTTTTACTTCATCGAAGTCACGTCTGCCACTGTATCAGTTGACCTATTATCAATTTGATTTTTTTCGTTACTCCGACGTTTCATTTGGTCGAAAAACTTTTTACCGAAGTTACACTTAGCTGAAATAACATTTGTGCGAAGTATTATATTACCGAACATTCCTTATACCACTGATTTAATTCCTGTCTGGGCTCCAGAGAGAGGAACTTCCTAACAACGCGCGGCGTGTCCAGAAGTACCTCTCTCTGAATGAAGCACTTGATCCAGCTGCCTTACGAGAGCCGGAACTCATGTGGTGGTTGAGGCTCTTGGCAAATAAGACATTGGCACAATAATTGCCAAGTCCACATCCCACATGTCGACAACCTCATGAGCCTAAATGCGTGATCTGCTTTCCCGAGGGTTAGTTTATTTTAGGAGAAATAAAATTACGTACCCGCCAAACAAACCGAGCAAGCCGAACAGCGGCTTCGAGTCCACGTTGCCAGCGCAGCACCACTGTGGACATGCAATACGTTACTACTCAGCTCGCTGTGAGCACAGCACACATTTAGAAAACAACAAAAATGAAATGAAGGAATGGTGCACAAAATGCATTATTTGATGTGTAAAGAAATCAAAACCTTCATCGGCTCATCAGTAAAGATTGAACGCGACAATGAAGCGGATAATATTCCATTCATATGTAAAGTGGAGACCTCGCTGGCGTTGTCAGAGACGAACTTGTCTCATGGGCAGCGCTAATGTTCGCACCTAATTATGTTAATGAACAAGATGCCAAATGTTTACATCTCGCTGACATAGTCATTGTGATTGTTTGCATAAAAGAATCAACGAAATGATACCTAAATAAACAATAATAATTAATAATTGTCTAATTGTCTATTTACATATAGATAATTATACTTTGATATATATTTATAGTATTTAAATATATATTTATTTATTTATGCAGTGATAGTATAGTGTTTTAGTAACCGTGTTTGTATTAGGAACAGTTTGTACTCCGATTCGACAATGTAATCGTGTCTTTAACTTGGTGACGAAGTCAAAGCTAAAAATTTTGTTCCTTCATTCTCCTTAATCAGCTCAATATTATTCACTCCTTTTTCATTCCTACCGTTCTGATCACCATCCTCACTTTCTTCCGCCACATCGTCCATCCAACTAACTACCTAGCTTAACGGATACGATTCAACTTTCTGTTACTGGCGTCAGATTCAAACTTTTCTAAAATCATTTATCTTACTTTATGAATTGTTCAATACACGCATCCACCGTAACATTTCCAATACAAAAATTTTCTTTCATCCGCTTTCTTCACAACCCATATTAATAATTATTATAAATGCGAAAATATCTTAGTATGTGTCTATTACCTTTGCACGCCTTGAGGGCTGAGCAATTGAGCATCGATATATCGATGAGGAACACAAGTAGACCTGACCTGGGTTGGGTTAGTAAAAGTAAATATTGGCAGTTCGTTCCCTAACACAGTGCCTAAAATCCACGCGGATGAAACAAGTGAAACTGTAAGGTTATTATTACTTACGAGCATCAGTAGCGCGGACAGCAGCAACATGACACACGAGTAGCGCCACATGACAAGACGAGTGCAATAGCTGTGTGTGACTGGAGTTAGGGTGTAGCACTGTGCACTGGAGCGCAGTGGACGGCGAGTGGCGCACGAGTGCGGAGCAATGGTCGCTGCGCCAAATATACTACACGCGCATTACCATCTCAATAAAACCACTTAGAGAACATTAAGCAAAAATAAAGCAGTATACCAATGAAACGTTGTAAACAAACATATTTTTAAGTGTAAAATTATAAATTTAATTTGCAAGTCATTACCGACGGTTGGCTCCCAAACTGGAACCGGCCGGGGCTGCCTTCAGGCGGCTCTTAACCACCCTGGGGGGTCCAAACGCGTCCTGCCGGAGGCTCTATGCGGGGGTCGTGCAGTCCATGGCCCTTTACGGGGCCCCGGTGTGGGCGCGTTTCTTGAGGTGGGGAGCCACTGGTCCAGCGGTACCACACGATCACCGGCATCGCGGCGAGCCTCCTTGCCGGACTGCCGCCATGGGATCTGGAGACGATAGTTCTCGCGCGTCTGCTCGAGTGGCACAGGGAGGCACTACGCCGAGGGGAAACTCCGCTGCTGCGGCAAATTGTCGCACAACGGACAGACCTCCGCCGCGATCTCATGGCGACATGCAGAGAGCGACTATCGCAACCCCGTGCAGGGAAGTGGAGTCTTATCGCCACAATAGTGGCGATAAGTCTCCACTTTGAGGAGTAGCTAGAGAGGTGCCACGACACTCTCACCTTCCACATGACGCAGGTCCTCACCGGACACGGTTGTTTCGGGAGGTTCCTGCACTGAATCGGGCGGGAAGAAACGTCTGGGTATTATCACTGTGAGAATCGCCCGGAGGACACAGTGGAGCACACCGTGGAGGTCTGCTCCACTTTACCGTATCCTCGTAGCGGCGACCTATCGCGTTCGGCCCTGGTTCAATCCATGGTCTGGAGCGAGAGGGAAGGGACGCCGTCACCTCCTTTTGCGAAGCAGTCATGCTAGCGACGGAGGTGGTGGAACGTGAGAGGGAGAGAACCTCACGTCCCAGCCGTCGCGGGAAACGCCCCGGGCATCGGGGGTCACGTGGTGGCTTCCGGCCACCGTAGACGCGGACCTGTGGACGGTGAGTGATGGGCTAGCTCCCCGTCCGTCTGTCTTATGGCGACAAGCCGTGTTGACGGCGCGTTTGTGTTCCACGCGCGCCTCAAAGAGATGTCAGCAAACAGGTAGGGGCCCGTAAGGCCCGATGCCTGCCAGGGCTG
The DNA here is from genome assembly GCA_950005105.1 of Lycophotia porphyrea. Classification (NCBI taxonomy): domain Eukaryota; kingdom Metazoa; phylum Arthropoda; class Insecta; order Lepidoptera; family Noctuidae; genus Lycophotia; species Lycophotia porphyrea. The sequence continues at coordinate 94,821 of OX465409.1, forward strand.
CGGAACTGTTCGAAAGAGATACCACGGCTCTGGAACATAAAGGGCAAGGAAGGAACATGGATGGGTTTTAGTCAGTACAAGTTTGACACTCCTTTCCGCTCCGCTCAGATCGGGAGGGGTCATTTGATGATATCCCACACTAAAAAAAAAGAAGGCAAGTCATTATTGCCCTAGACTTCAGCCGGACAGTAGATAATATTCTATTGAATTTCATTACGGTCCGCTGGTCAATAATGTGATTTGAATTTGGAACTTCAAATAAAAAATGAGTATGATAGCTTTTACAAAAGACTTCGTAGGTTTTAGCTGCCGTCGATTCTTCTTTGTCGTGTCGATGGTTTTCCTTCTTTTTAAAATTAATTCGATGATCCTAATAACTAAATATCGGAACTTAATAGTAATGTCTAGGACATGCGGCAGCGTGTTCAGCCAAGTTCAAGCCAAGAAGGAACTGGGGACGCAGCAGCCGTGTGTTGTATTTATTACACGAACCATTTGCAGCCACTTTTGACCCCTTATTGTCTCAAAATCTATTTACAATAAACAGGGTTTGCTTTGTTTATAAGAACCCCTTAAAGCTAGAACCCTTTGGTTCGGAGGTCATCTTGTTGAAACAACTTGTTCGACAATGTTGAATGATTTAAGTAAGACAAGCATCTAGTTAAAATAACAAATTTTATTGAACAACAAAATATTCTGGAACATAAATAATAAATAACAACAATAGCCTAGGTTACTTCGAAGCTGTTTGTAATGTGCGTAGGTCCGGTGCTCCAGTGGACGGTCGCCGTGAGATCTGCTTTAGGACCCTGTTACAAAAAAAAAAACATGTGTGCAATTCACACGTGGTAGAAGTGAAACCTTCAAAAAGTTTGGCTTCAAGATAAACACTGTAAAATGCTTCCTATCTCAATTTCCCCCACGTTAAATCTTATGAATTTATGTGTTTGTCTCTTTACTGTCGCTTTTTCATTTCAGCGACTTTCAAATCACAACGATGCTAAGTTTTCACTTAAAAAAAATGCATTGTCAAATGCTTTTAACAGAGTACATAGTACACAATAGCAGTAAACGCAATTTACTTTATCACTATTGTTAGTATATCAGTAATAGGCAATGAACCCATCAGATAGATCTAATAGTGACAAAGGCTTAATTTTTCTAAATGTTAGTTAAAAGTGTTCTTCAAGGGTCCATCTTGTTACCTCTGTTAGTTACGGGTATTTGTGTATACTGACCGGTGCCGTTGGCAGCGATGGCGATGAAGTCGGCGAGGATCTCCAGCGTCTCGATCTTTTCCTGCACGTGGTTCAGCAGCAACGTCGACAGTATATCGGTGCCGTTCCTGTAACACGTAACACATCATCATGACCATCACTGGGGCTGAAGGTACGGATGTCATATGCGGTGTAGTGGGTTATACTCACGAGCCGAGGAGGGAGAGCAGGCCGAACAGCGGCGCCGCGTTCGTACCGCCGCCCCACTGCGGACAAGCAACGCGTCAGTATAGGAGATCGGTGAGCTTCTGATCATTATTGTGTCAAACCTGGATAACAACGTCGTGTCGTCGTCTTGGTGTTGAAGCCGAGACTCCAGCAGTAGTAGCAAACAGTACGTAAGGTGACTCACGAGCAGTAGCAGTACGGGCAGCAGGATCGCGACACACGAGCAGCGCCACATGGTGTGTAGTACGGACAGTGACAAGGAGAAGTAGGTGAGAGTGCACTGGGGTGCAGTGGACAACGAGTAGCGAGTGGCGAGCAAGTGCGGAGCGGCCGGTATATATCGCGCGCGCATTACCATCTCAAAGAGACTCGTGCGCTACATGACCTAAGGCGCATCATACACGCACTATGCGCAACAAACAAGAGCCACTCACCACGAGCAGGATACTGCTGCTGTGACTGTGTACATAAATACCTGATCAGAGTTCATGTCAGGAAGTAGTCAGATTCTCATCCGTTTGAATTGTCACATTACTTCCGGTGTTTCTGGTTTTACCATTAAAACTGAAAAAGGAGTCAATTAATTGTTTACCTAGTTTCGAACCTATTCAGAGCGACCAGATGAATGGGTTCATGAATGTGTGAACTGACAAGAGGTGATCTATGAGGAGTGGATCTTCTGTAGCTGCGTGTGAGATGTGCACGTTACCGTTACAAGTCAGTTCGCGACCGTCGATTACCCGTGCACAATGCTTTGTCACGCTGGCGGCGGCACAATGTCACACGTCCGCGCCGCTTCTAGGCGAAGGCTACTCTGTGAACTAGATTATGATGCGCGAGAACATTTCGTGATTCTGCTGTACGTCTATCGTGCGTAATACAGGTCGTGGTTGAAATGCTATCTCTATAATGAATGGCGTTTCAGGTTTTCCGTGACGGCATTGTGTTAGTCGCCATCATGTCATATGTCGTGGCGGCGTATGTTGGTGAGTATCATCGGTGATCGTCTGTATCGGGATTCGGGAGCGGCTGATCCCCTCTTTGTGCGTCGCGTGGCTTGTCGCCGGGTGCGAGGCGCAGGGTGCGGGGGCGGGGTGCCGGGTGTGCTCCCGTGCGCCGGGGGAGGGGTGAAGTGGAGGGTCGGGTGCGGGGGTGGCAGTTTGTCCGCGGCTCCTGGCGAAAGAGGACGTCCCGTGTGTGTGTGTGTGTTAGTTTCAATAGGCTCCGCGTCCCGACATCGGTGAGTGTTACACGATGACAACACAGTGCTTCAGTGAACTCAACACATATCTGGCGATACTCATCACTTAAGTTCGGCGGTTCCAAGTTTGATTTCAATTATTTTCTGTAAATTTCATCGTTACTTTTTAGGAAACGCGCGTTTTTTGTCAGTGGTCACATTTAAATATGAAAACATCTATTAAAATATCCTTGAAACAAGATTCTTTGAAATATATCTGGTCTATCCACCATTCAAAATTATGTAGGTACATTTTTATTGCATTTGAGAAAATAAACGAGGAAGATGAATCCTTTTTTGCTCACGATCCTTAAACAGTGCCTGAGTGTTCATTAGAAATGGCACTTAAGTAGGCTCAGTAAACAGTTACTATAATATTATATAATAATAGTAGTACCACTGAACTGTTATAAACATACCGTTAATGTTTTCACGTTAACGGTTTCAGAGATATACCACAGCATCTTGACTGCCTTTGTGACAAATATACAAAACTAAATAATTAATCATGCTAATATCAAAAACGTGTCAACAATGACATATCGAGATGTCCCCCTGTACGTGGAGCTAGTAACAGTACATAGTGTTCAATACAATGTATCCAAGACACGAAGCTATTGCCCTCAATAATACTATTTCTACATTTATGTGTCTTCTTCGTTGTGTATTGTTTAAATACATCCGATTGTCTCTCATTCCTGCTATCCGTGACACTAGCTATCATCATAATTGTTTGACCAATCGACTATTAGGAAAAACATCCTGCAGACTGTTTTTGATTAAAAGATTAAACTCGAGCACAAATGCTCGGTTTGTGCAGAATTGGAACCAAAGTTGCTGTTGGCTCGACAACGAGTCTGAGTAAGTACTGACGACTGTCGCTGTCGGTTCAACAGCTTAAAGAATCGTAAAATGATCTAAAAATAAAACAGGCACAGTCCACAGGTTGATCCTGCCTGCACAAGTGGGCACTGCTCTAAACCAGCAGCAATGGTGTCTTGACTAACAAGTGAGAGGCGTCTTCCTCGGCTCTCCAACGATTTTCTTGAAAAATGTAATGAATTGACGATGCTCAGACAAGATTTGATTTCTTGCCAAAGGCTGTGTACAGTCGCTGATGGAACTCCAACAGGAACAATAAGATTGGCAGTATCCGCCCCGATCGCGCCGCAACACACCTGTTGTTAGCCATCAAAACAATACCTAATAATAGGTAGTATTCCTATTGGTTTGATTGTTTCATCCAAGATAAAATGTCCAAAGTAACATTTTCCATGTTACTGAAAACTTGGGAGTACGACTTCAAATAATTATGATCTATCTACATTATTATTCAGAAGTTCAGCGGAAGGATCTTTTAATGTAATATTGTAGCGAACTAGTTGACTGTCACGAGGGGGTGTGAGACAGACATGATATCGTGGGTGGAATCATTACCGAGTGGTAGATATATCGCATGACGGTTATATCTAATTTAAGACAATTAGCGTTCATGACTAAACGAACTTCAAAGTTAAGTGCTTGCCGAGGCCGCTCTCTGGATGGGTGACCATCGAAGGACCGTGGATGTGTAATTACTCATTGAATTCTCTCCGTGCCTCGGAAAGCACGTCAAGCCTTTGGTATTGGCTTTCATTTGTACATCTTTGACTGTCGTTACAGATGTTAGTCTCCGAAAGTCTGACAACCAGCCTTACCATGAGGTAAGACCCAATATCTAAATGGTTTTGGAGATAAGATAAGCAGCCGCTCCATGTAAAATACTGGTATTCAGCTGCATCCGGTTAGACTAGAAGCTGACCCTTACATAGTTGGGAAAATAATAATAAACAATTCATGACCAATAGACTCGACATTACTGTTCAAGACAAAACCTAACTTTCATAATATTCGAGCCACAATATCCGAAAAGCTCAGTAAATACCATCACCTTGCCATTGAAATTACAACCCAATGGAAAGCACAAACTGCTCATATAGTCCCCATTGTTCTTTCATCTACTGGTACTATACCAAAATCTCTCACACAAAACCTCAATACTCTACAGGATGCCACACACACTTTACATGCTGCAAAAAGATATCATTCTCAACACCTGTCGAATCACCCGAAAGTTTCTGACTTCTTCTACATTATCATCCACTGTCATTATCTAAATTTCACCTTACATCCTTGGTTCAGACCCGCGTGTAAGGTTTCTTAGGCTCTCTTAAATGAGAAGAAACATAAAGAACAACAACATAATAATTTTTAAAAGCCGAGGTGGGTATGCACCGAGATGAGGTCGCAGTGGACGTTCGTGTCCTGACTACGTTTCGGCGAGCTCTTTGGGGAAACTGAAAGTTATGTTTATGCGATTATGGACTGTGGAACAACTATCGGAAATATATTATGAAGGACGGGACGGTTGACGTGTGTCGGGCATGCCACCGTCCGGGTGAGTCCATCAGACATAATTATTATTTCTGGTTGTTCTTTCAACTAAACAATTCCATTCACAAAACTATGTAATAATCCAACCCGTAAATTTACACCAAAACCATATTGGAATCAAAAACTTTCTAAAGTGGTAGGTAGCCGAGCGTTGTTTAGCTTTAGCAAACTTTAGAAAAAACCCTATACCTCAAAATCTAGATGTACTTACTATTAAAATTTATGAAAGTCAGGAGATTATAAGGCAAGCTAGGTCTAAGTCTTTCTATAATTTCTGTGACAGTATTGATGAAACTACAACTTCAGCAACCATGTGGAGAAAAATGCGTTGGATGAAGGGATTCGGACAGACGAGATCTTATTCATCGGATGAAAAAAAAAAGAACTCCTTAGTTCATTGGCCCCAGACTTTGTGATGACTCCAACACCTGTGTTTGATAGTAATGAGTCACCTCTAAATTGTGAATTATTGAAACATGAGTTGGAATCATGCTTTAAAGCTAAGGATACATCGCCCGGTATCGATAATATTACATATTCAATAATTTTTAATTTACCTCTTATTGCAAAAAAATATTTACTTGAACTATATAATTTAATTTTTAAAACGTCAACGGTTTCCTTTCAATGGTGAGATATTTACATAATACCGATTCCTAAGCCTAGCAGTTCCGATAGTAAGCTTCGTCCAATCGCATTGATATCTTGTTTGTGCAAAATATTTCACTCCATGATTCTAAAGCGGCTTGAATGGTTTATAGAATACTATAAAATATTATCTCCTAGTACAAATGGTTTTAGAAGAGATCACTCATGTCATGATAGTCTGGCACGCTTAGTTACTAAAATACAAATTGGCTTATCCGAAAATACCCCAACTGTAGCTGCTTTTTTGGACGTGGAAGGAGCTTAAATGATTTGAAAGTTGGGAAATATATATTTGTTCTTATATTTGGGAATTTTTAAAAGAAAGAAATCTCACTATAAAGGCTGACGAAAGCAATAGACAATATGTAAGATGGACTGGTAAGGGAATTGCACAGGGTGATCCTTTTTCTCCCCTTCTCTTTAATATAATTACGGCCAATATTTGTCAAAATATTAATAACGTTTGTGTCAATCAATATGCTGATGATTTTGTTTTATACTGTAGTACATCTAAAATACAAGACAGTGTTGCTAATCTGCAGCAAGCTTTAGATTTTTTTTTAACTTCAATAGATGTTTTAGGATTAGAACTATCAAACAATAAATCCAAATTATGTACTCGTATATTTACCAGAGGACGCAGAACACTCTCAGTTGATATTAAAGTAAACAATAATACTTTAGAAGCTGTCAACCATATTAAATATTTAGGAATGTGGCTAGATAAGTGCTTGAGATGGGGTAAGCATATTAACAAAGGTATAAGAGTTCACAAAAAAATAATCAATTACTCAAAGTTATGCGTAGACTCTATATGGCCCTTATTAGGAGTAGAATTGATTACGGATGTTTTTTGTACGGTAACTCTGCAATTAGTCACACTTATAAACTGGAAAAATGACAAAATCTAGCTTTAAGAATAATCGGCGGTTTTATTAAGTCGGCTCCGATACACGTAATGGAGAGTGAGTTGAGTATACCTCCTTTACAAATTAGAAGACAATTCCTCTCTCTAAAATTTTGTTTAAAGCTGCAATCCCGAACAAAGGACATTTCAACGAGTTTGATTACAGATCTTAGAAGTATGATTGAAAATAGTTAGTGGAATAGGAAAAGGAAACCTTTACTCGTTACTTCACATAGTATGGTAGTAGCTGAGGAACTTTCGTCTTCGTATCCAGTTCTAATTTAGAGACATGGGTGTCTAACATAGATATTAAGGATGTTATTAAATGTAATTTAGTTAGTGTCACTGCCCCAAAATCACATTATAATATTAATTTGTTAAAGTATAATCCCATTAATGAATTACGGGAAAACGCTGGTTGGCATGTCTTGTACACAGATGGATCCAAAACATCGGACGGAGTGGGAGCAGCTTTTTGCGATTTAGCAAATAAATATCATTAAACTTATAATAATAGAATAACCATATTTCTATCATGACTGCCGAACTATTTGCCATTTCTGAGGTCTTGAAATATGTGCTAGAAGTAAATGCGATGCAAGTGGTGATATGTACCGATAGCAAAAGCGCTTTACAGCATATTTCTAAATGTGTTCGTAATGGGTCAAAGGGCTTAGCTTTAGTTAGCATTCAGAATTTTAGAACAAATTCAGTTTTTTAACCAAACAGGTAAAAAAGTAGCCATTCAGTGGGTGCCGTCCCATGTTGGACTTCCAGGTACTGAGGAGGCTGACAGATTAGCCAAATATGCCATTCTGTTAGGTACAAAGACACAGGATATATTACCAAGCTATTCGGAAATGTTATGTAAATCTATACATATAATAAAATCGTAGGAAAGTCAAAACTGTACATTGAATATTTTTTTAAAAGAATACTTGGTGCGTGATCTGCAATGCATCTTTCGAGTTTCTCCTTAGGCGGTTTGATCAAGGGCCTGATTCAGAAGGCAGTACTCCTCGATACGGCTCGCATTGTAAGGAGATTCCTGTCTCTGGAGCCCTAACCACCAGTAGCTTGGACCCTGATCCCGACACCGGCGCGCGGACCGATATTTTTTTATATTTTTTTTAAGAAATATTTGTCGGGTTGCCAGGATTTATTGCGTTAGGCTCGCACATCATGTGGGCAGACGATGGGTTTCGTGCAATGAAAATACACTGGGTGCGATACACTGTCTCTACTAAACTAACAAGTTACTTGAAATTACACTAACACAGTAACACGGGGCACAATGAATCGGGTACAGTTCCAGGACGTCTTAACTCCGCTATCGTTCGAATACTGAATATCGTTCCAGCGTCGAGCTGTGAACTTCAGGGCTCTGTAGAAGCACGCTGTGGTGTTGGTAGACTTGTGAGTAGGTCGCGTGATTCCTTACCACAGGCGTGCTTGCGATTTATTTTATGTCCGTACTAACGACCTGATCCGACATATTTAAAATGTGTAGATAAAATGAATAAAGGAAATAATAATAAAACATTCATTTCAGGCACTGGTTCCATATATCTTTGTTAGTAGAAAATTAATTAAAACTTAGTTAAAAGGCAGGCAGATGATGATGATGATAGACGCGTACCTATTATAGCGCGACTCCATTTGCCTGGATTTTAGTTTTACTTTCTCATGTGTTTCGTCAACTTTAGTTGTACATTCCTACTCAGTCAGTCAGTAAGTAAAATACGTCTTGTACAAATCACTTTATCATACACTAGCTAATGCCCGCGGCTTCGCCCGCGTGGATGTTGGTTATTGCGACCAAAAGTGATCATGAAATTTTGATCCCGTTCCCGCAACAAAAACTTGACAAATTATATTTTAAAACCTTCCTCGAGAACCACTCTATCCATGGGTGAAATCAGCATAAAAATCGGTGCAATAGTTTCTGACTTTATCGCGAACAGACAGACAGACGCGGCGGAGGACTATGCTTTATAATATGTAGTGATGATAGTGATAGTGATGATAGTGATCTGGGGGCTTAAAATGGCCGCTTTAGCAGAATTACATTGGGATTATTATACGACGATACAATTCGTAAACTGGTGACAAAGTAGATAATTCATAATACTCAATAATCTGTGACCATTTTAACGCGATTCATTTTGGTATACTATTATGATCTGCTAGATCGGCCATTTGAGGCCCCCTGGACAGCAGAGAGCAGAGGTGAGTAACTCTGCTCTCTGCTGTCCAGGGGGCCTATCTATTCATCTAAGTTTCCATGTTCGCGGGCGTAGTGTTAACTAGTTTTGACATTTGATTCTAAACTTGAGATTTTTATTCCAATGATTCTCGTCAAAGCAGCAAGTGTGATGCTGATCTCGTTGATCTTTCTATTTGTTAACAGACAGCGGCGTAAGTAATAACAAACTGGAATACTTACTTCACAATAAAGTGAAAAAAAAGACCTGACAATTAAATCTGTTAATGGATACAATGGCGATATTTCTTTTGGTTGTGTGGCATCTTAACACATAGTGTTACAAATGCCCATGTGAGAAAACGATAGAACTGATTCCAGCCGGCTCGCCCCCCCCCCCCGTACCCCTGTCCCCTGAGTGGTCGGCAGCTGTAGTAACTCCGTGTTTATTGCTCGCAATACATTCATGTACAAGTTTACGATAAGTGGGAGTTTTGTGTTGGCGGCGCAAGTTGTAGCAGCAGTAACACATTAGTCAGCCGGCCTGCGGGTGCGAGCGGCGGCGGCGGCGGCGTAACGAAACGAATATGAAAACTGGAGACTGGAGAGAAGGAGAGCGAAAGTTCCTGCGAAACAATAAAATTGTGTAAAGTAGAGCGATAAATTCCTAATACTCGTTTGTATCGCCCTCGCGCCTCGATCGCGCTCGCCCTCCAGCCTCCAGCCTGTCGCAACTAGTTATTACTAGAATTTTCCTTGAGCGCTGTCGTTGACATTTATCAAGAGCGAGCACGGAACCCGTTCCCCGCACCCCGCCAGCACCCCGCTGACATCCTCGCGAGGATGCTGCGAGAGCCGAGACAGAAATAACAAACTAATCGCGAGGGGTGCATAACATTGAGGCAGGGATCGACTGCATACGATACAAGAAGACATCAATGTGTGCTGTCATGCTGCGTACGTCCGCGGATCACATAATCCGCCGCCGCACAGTAATCAGGATCTGTTCACTCGACGTGAGGGGACTCCACTAAACACAAACGCTGCGCGAATTGTGTTTGTCGTGATTTATTGCACACTGCACTACGAGCTCTACGATAATAAGTTTGACGGAATCTGATGCTGTTATTATCACAGATTCATCTCAGGAGTTAACAATGAACAAACAAACAACAACAAAACACAACAACAACAATGAACAACAAACAATGAACAATGTCCTAGATCTTAAGAAATAAGTGTACTGTACTGGCGGTGAAGTCTTGTACCTACATCGTAATGCAGTGTAGGTGTAGACACAGCACTGCAAGCTCATGTGCACCACACGGATATAGCATTTAACCATTATACTATCTCAGACACCGATAAAGTTCACAACTTATTGAACGAGAAGCGATCCCGTGAACCTGTAAGCGTCCAAGTAAAGTCAATAAAACTCATTATTTGGATAGCTAACGCTAAGTTATCGCGAGTGAATAATGAGTACTCGATGATCGCGGTGAGAATGTGACCCAGTGGATGTGTGTTTACAAGCTACTTCACGGGTATTCCTTGTGTTTGTTGAGAGAGGTATGGGAGGGGAGGGCTAGAGGGGGCGGGGGGGGGGGGCGGAGCTCACCTGAACACTTATTACAAGTTGCCGAACAACAAGTGTAACAACTTAACAAGTTTAAGCTCATAATGTGCTACGCAGTGTTACAGGGTTAGAGAGCTGTTTGACCGAACCATGTAGAATCAATGACGTATTATAAGTAGATGCGTCATGCATGAACAGCACGGCACTCGAAAACAGCGTAAAAGTTATCGGAAGGGAAAGAAAATGAAATGTCATCTACGGAATTCCTGTTGTTAGAGAGAGATAAATATAGTTCTTTAGTTACGTTGTTATTCTGTACGCACAGCACGTGACTTACCTCAGACGCCAGCCGTAGCCAGCCGACATTATAAGGCATCAAAAAAAAAAATATTTTTCTTGATACTTACCATGAAATGATACTTTTTTATCATTAACAGTTGCAATATAATTTTTACATTTCCTAAAAACACGGGATGGTATTTTGTTTTTGCTTTTTGAGGAAGTTATTCACACAAGCTATTTTAATATCACGTACGGCCGCGGCACTGGTTGGTACGCGACTACATGGACGTGCGGTAATTAACGGGTAGCGGGTAACGTATCTATAGTTTACATATCATTTTGTAGAATGCACTGTTCGTACATTCGTACGAACCTCCAAGTTGTTGGTCAAATCATCATTTCATCGAAAGTGTCAGTGTAGGTCTGCCAGAAGACTGCCTCATTTGTTTGCATCTAACGTGGTGTTGGTGCGTGCTGTAACTATTAGATTATGATCACACGGCCCCGACATAAGTAACCAACTAAATGATTTCAGCTTTTACTTTCACTTTCCCAAGTTAAACTCTCTGCAGTTAATTGAGCAGGTGGGATCCCCTGCTAAGATTACTCTCACCGCGTATGTCTCGCGCGGCGTATCACTGAAGATGAATGTATAATGCCTCCCCTCCCAAGAAGTTTCAAACTGTTTCAATTGAGCTTCCACAAGCTCACATATTGCTGTAACAACCGTTTGTCGTGTAACAAACATAGGATAGAGTATGACGTGGTCAAGTAGGTAGATAGACGATGAATATTATAGTAGTTGCAAGCCGACAACCTCAGCGCCACAGCTGTGGTATTGGTGCAGTTCCGTGTGGTAAATAAAATAAGTATATGAATGATGGTGTTGTAGCAAGTATACCCACTGCGTCAATAATGAAGTGGTACTTACAAATTCAGCATGTTACAAATTCAGCATGGTAGTCATAGTCAACTGCAATAGTCGCAATAAAATAACGTCATTATCATACTTAATTTAGTACATAGTGTTCCCTACCTTGTGCTTCTGTTGTAACTGATGGTCGTGGGTGTGTCTCGTACTGCGACCACCCGCTATCCGCACCGTGGTCTCACACACACACCCACAAATGTGTACATACACGTAATACACGTACATAGTTTGCTGTCTTTGACGTTTCGGACGCTGCACGCTGAGAACACTCAAGACATTTAGCTAGGGGCGGCAGCAAAACTGTAATTTATATCACTGTCCTCTTTCTTAAAAAGCGGTTCAACTACCCACCCACTTAAGTACCCATGTTGAGGTTTAGTTCCACTGCCATCGTCTCGTATACACATCACATACTGACCTAGGTTGTTTGATGTTAAATCTACATAACTATTGCTTCTACATCCTCTATCTATCCCAAGAAAGCCGTCTCCCCTCCCGAGTTGTACCCCAGCGTGTCGGAGCAGTGGGTTGTGGGTCACTTCCGCGTCAGTGTGCACAAAGAGTTCCTCGCCACACATAATGGAAGCGTCGTCGTCGGCAACGCTTGGCAATTCCCGAACGCTTCCGATCCGTAGTTTGGCGCTCGCAGTAGTCGCTGAGCAGAGGAAGCTCGCTAAACACTTCCTTCCACTCGATCCGGGGAAATACGATCAGTTCTCGCACAGACGACCCCCCACACCCCCTCGGTGGGGGTCACCCAGCGCTACACACGACACAGGCTGGAGCTCAGAAGGTGCAACTAACGCTAAAATCAGAAAGGCAACTGAGAACTTCAAAAACGAAAGTAGATAGCCTATTTTGAAATGAGAACACAAATTAAGTGTTTTATCTAACTTGGGATCGGTTTCTAGACTAGCGCAAAATTAATGCCATTTCATATCTTAATAATCATAAATGTTTTGGGGGCCAGTAGCGACTAGCGTTCTAGCTTTTACAGTTTGTCACGTCAGCACCTGCGATAATATTGTGGGGTATGTATAAAACTATACCTTCTGAAGCGTGTTTAATGTGCGTAGTGGCAGCGCGCGACGCGGGACCTAACTCAACTCGACACACTGCTCAGGCTGCTCAGTGCTCACTGGCACAATAACACTGATCCCTCGCCGTGCGGCATTTGCAGGGGTCGGCATTCGGGTGTCTGTCGTGCTTCACCAATTATACAACGTGTAACGGAAAGGGTTCACACAACTCGTCATTCTGAACAACTTTTGTTCTACGACTGGAAAATTCGCGAAAAAAAAATTTGCTGCTCTATAGAAACTTTGTTGGTCACGTGACCTTTTAGTATGGGGAGTAGAATATTTTTTTCACAAATTTCCAAATGTTGTAGAACAAAAGTGGTTCAGAATGACGACTTGTGTGGACCCTTTCCGTTACACGTTGTATAGTAATTTTTTACTTTGACGATATTGTCGACCTAACGACAACATAATTCAAACTCAAATATCAAACTCTTTATTGCATTCTTGTGTACATTTAGTTGTTACATATATGTAAGTAAGTTCCAACATGAAACCCGGTTAGGGCACGGCAACCTAAAGACATGGACAAGACAACACAAGACAAGACAATAAAGACAATTACAAGGTGAGTTCGTAAAAATCATCGTAAGCCTACAAACGCAAACGAAAGTAAGCTTTCGAAACGCCTAGTTGACGCTTGCCGTGACCCAAGGGCTGGCATTTACCGTGGCCAGAGGCTAAGTGTTGCCACGCAACGTGGCAACGCTGCCAGTCTCTTGGGTACATTACCATTAGCTGACAGCGTTGAGGAGTTTTTCGATGCCCTTTTTACCCGACTACGGCGAAGCAAAAAGGAGGGTTACGATTTTGACCGGTATGTATGTATGTATGTGTGTATGTATGTATGTTCATCTGTTCCCTCAGAACTTCTGACCTACTCATCATAATTTGACAAATGAGGTATCGTTGGAAGCGTCTTGATCATCCGCTGGTTATAGACTATGTGACGTCACATTAAATTGGATATGGCGCCCTCTGGAGATCATAAACTCATGATCTAAAAAATAAAATTAAATTAATGATGGCGTGTTGGGTATCAAATGGAAGGGCTTAAGGAGCACATTTCAAAAATATTGTTAGCTGTTGCTTGTGGCTTTGCTTGCATGCACCCGATAATTAGGAATAACTTCTAAACATCACGCCTCACTCCAAACCTTCCCTTAATACGTATACAACGTGTTACTGTTTATGAAATACGTATTTCACTACTATAGGCACACGTTAAAATTAATTAAAAATAATAATAGATATTAGATACAGTATACAAGGTGTGCACGATTCCTTCACGAAGCCGTCAACCAAGCATTGTGTACTGTGGGCGGCATCCATTGGGTACCCCAGTTGGGAACATAGGTGCTTGCAAGGGGGGTACCTTCTGAGCCCTCCTACATACAAATTTTCCATCGGTTATTTTAAAAAAATGAGCTGTTTCCTACAAAAGTGCAATACCTACACGGTCAAAATGTATGGAACAGCTGATTTTTTGTGCCCCGGGGGCTCAGAACGATGCACTGAATACTTGGTAACCGTATTCGCGTCAGGTTCCCCTCCACCCACTCCCGTACTCTTGTCTCATTACCCCTCACTGTGGCCAAGACACCTTTAGCCGTCTCTGATCAGTCTCGTGAGTCTGCGGGACTGGCAATGAGTGTACCCTTTTCGAACCTAGAGTTCCTGCCCAGTATCCGCCTGTAACCTTAGATCGTATGGTGCAGACATCCTAAACTTATCTATATATTTATTTATCACATACTAGGTATATGATAGGTTAGGGCTTAAATATAGGTCTTAGGGTCATAGGGTCTGTTAGGCTGGTAGGTCTGAGTAGGTTCTGAAAGTTATTATACATTTTCATGTACCCATATCATTAGTGCAGCAGTACGTGACGTTTGTTAGGGCGGGGCGTACAGTCTAGAACACAAAAATGATCACAATGATGACGGGGAGAACGAGTGCCTTTCGGCTTGCTTAAGGGTACTTTTATACCCATTATGTGTAAGTTTGGTGTATTACTTTTGTACAGTAAAACCTTAACAAAAAAAAGTAAAGTGGCTCTGCAAATACTGTATCACGAATTTATAACCCCAAAATAATTTAAATAAAAAATAAGTTCAAAAACTAAAACCCGACTACTGAAAAAACACCGCTCTAAAAAAAAAGTATAAAACAAGCTAATCATTCTCGTCTGAAATTGTTATGTACTCGTACCTACAAACCATTCAATATTTATCGTCTATTTAATAAACAACTTACACGTTATATAATTACTGTATCGGGACAACCTTTGGAATCTGCTGTTGGCTGTCAACAAGGTGACCCCCTCGGGCCAGTGATTTTTAGTTTAGCTATTCACCCAATTGTTCGACAGCTAAATTCCAAATTAAACGTTTGGTATCTTGATGATGGAACCTTGGGAGGCGATGTAGATTCTGTTTTAAAAGATCTAAATTTCCTAAAAAATGAACTTCATTTCATTGGCCTCGACCTCAACCTTTCAAAATGTGAAATTTATGTAGCGGACAGTACCGACAGACAACAGACTCTATCAAAATTTAACGCCATAGCCCCTGGCATCAAAATTACAGAAAAAAGCTCTCTTCGTCTCCTTGGGTCTCCCATCTTTGAAAATTCTTTTCCCGATTTTATCGAGGAAAAAATTCAAAATTTCAATGATGTTTCGGAAAGATTGCTCGAAATTAACATACATTCGGCCATCACAATAATTCGTTACTGCTGTTTCAGTCCAAAATTAACGTATTTTCGAAACGCCTACTTGACGCTTCCCGTGACCCAAGGGCTGGCTTTTACTTTGGCCAGAGACTAAGTGTTGCCATACAACGTGGCAACGCCGCCAGTCTCTTGGGCACATTACCAGCTGACAGCGTTGTGGAGGAGTTTTTCGATGCCCTTTTATAGTTTGTTGTTAGTTTATTTATTTTAGTTTAATAGTTTTTAATATAATTAATCAATATTAATAGTGATGTTCAAAGGAGAGCCGTGGTCGTATGCCACCTACTCTAAAATACAATACTTTCTTACAGCTGTAAGGGATCATAAACTTTACATCAAAGTGGCATATGACCACGGCTGTCCTTTGAAAATCACTATGAATATTGATTAATTATATTAAATTATATAACGTGTAAGTTGTTTATTAAATAGACGATAAATATTGAATGGTTTGTAGGTACGAGTACATAACAATATCAGACGAGAATGATTAGCTTGTTTTATACTTTTTTTTAGAGCGGGGTTTTTTTTCTACTTTTTTGTTAATATTCTAGTTGTGCACTGCACTTTTTTACTTAGTTCTGTTTGTTTAATTGGTTTTTGACGAAGGATACTCTTATTTTACGATATATAGTATGGTATAGGTAACATTATTATTTTATTATCCTTTTTTTGATTAAGTCCGTCGCCCAATTCACTGGATAACAATGTCACATAGGCTTTAGATGTTCTTTCACAGTTTTAAATAGCAACACTTGTTATATCACTTAGACTATTTTTTTATGAATAAATAACACGGACCCGATGTAAAGGCGACAGCTAGCACCATCTGACTTTGTCATACCATCACTAGTCAAACCATCTTTCACACTGTCCATTCATCGTTTCGTTTCCAGGTCTTGGACACTTGACTCACACGCACCACATTTTTTCTAACCCATGTTATGTTCTAGCAATTGTAAAGATCGTGGTTGCTTGTTGCAGATGCTGCGTCCGTGGAGATGAGCCGCCCGCCGCCGCCGCCGCCGCCGCCCGCCTGTCTCGCTCGCCCGCGCGTGCCTCTCCCTCGCCCCCGGCCCACCCCCCGCCATGACGCGCGCTCATAGGCCGAGCGTGCCGTGGCCTCGCCCCGCGCGCCGCACGCGCACCCTTCTCTCCACACTCCTCTACTTCACCTTCCTTACTGGTGAGTCTCTTGTTTTCATCTTGTCTTTCTCTTACTACTTTATAAACGCAGAAGTTTGTGAGCTTGTTCTTGCACGCAAAAAAGGTGAACGGATTTAAAAGAAAATTTGGCATACAGGTTGGTTATTATATCCTGAAGTAACACATAGGATATCTTTTATACTACATTCCCTTTTTTTTACGGATGGGATATCATCAAATGACTTCTCCCGCTCTGGGCAGAGCGGAAGGGAGTGTCAGACTTGTACTGACTAAAACCCATCCATGTTCCTTCCTTGCCCTTTGTGTTCCAGGGTCGCGGTATCTCTTTCGAACAGCCCTCAGCCCTGGGTACTACATTCCCTTTGGAAACATATTCGACTTCCACGCTGGCGAAGCCTTAGGCAAAACCTAGTGTTAAAATAATATAACAATAGGTAGCGAGTTAAAAACGGTCTACAGTGACGATCGCACTACTACAACCACATTCATCTCACATTCTAACCTTTGAGGAGGAATAGGATTTCTCTGTTGGGTGAATGGAATCACCAAACGCAACGCGTCGACAGGGTGACAAGTGGTAGTCCATAGCACTAACCTGCTGAAACATATAATGCTAAACAGACCTGACGTAACAGCCGTACGAGTATTATACTCATTTAGTGAGAGTACCTGCAAACCGATCCAGTTTGGGTCCGGATTACTGGTGATCTGAAATCACCAGTAATCCCGCAACCATAATTAATATACCGTACGACCTCACACGACATCGCACGACATCGCTCGACATCGCACGATACCGCACGGCGCACCGCCGCGTCACGCCACTCCGCACTCATATAATCCGCATTATGTTCCCATCAAATTAATGGAGAGATTTAATTACAAAAGCTTTACTTGAAAGCCAAGAGATGCGCCTCGTGCCGCTATTTATTGTTTCCATCGCGACGGAACGTTAAACTCACTTTATGTCTTTCTACCATTTGGATTGTCTGAATGTCTATCCATTTAAACATTTGCTTGAGTACATTTTTACTGCGGCTTAGCTGCCTAAACGTTCAGTTAATTAATTGCAGAACGTGTGGTCCCTTATTACACTAATGAATACATCAGATATCACTATTGAATATATTTTTTCTGCCAATCAAAACGCCTAACTATGGTAGGGTCAACGTCGTCTAACCGTATACAGCTGAAAACTAGTAATTAAACATGGAGCGGCTGCCTATCTGACCTCCACAACCTAGTTAGTACTAAGTAATATGATGCCTCTTGGTAAAACTGGTCAGACACTACTAAATTTAGTAGATACCAAAATTGTGATGAATTTGTCGAGCGGACCGGTGTAGAAAAGGAAGTCAAGTTATAAATCGCGAGGTCGGTCGTGGGCCGCGACGTGGGGTGGGCCGCAGCCGTCCCGATATATTTTTCTTCCAATGTACTACCGTAGTCCGGGCTGTCTAAGAAATTGTGGACCGAAATAGATCCTTGGGGCACCGCGAACATCCCAAGTGTTCTTCCAATGCTATAGATGTAACCGCGGGACAACGGGACGCTGAGCTAATTATTCATTACAATGAACATGTCATCGAACATGCAGCAGGTATGGTGTCTGTCACGGCTCCACGCCTACGCGGGCTAAATTACACTCTAGGGGTAGGGTAGACAAGACTACGTGAACTCGGTTTTGCAGCGATTCGTTTCTGTCACCAACTTTTGTAACACAACATATTGACTTTTTACACGACTGCCCAAAAAACAAATGAATTGACAAAATTAACAAAATAATTAAAAACAAGTTACATTGTGCCCAAAACTGGAAAACCGAAAACCAATCTTTTCATTGCAGTCGGGGGACCTGTAAAGAACTTTTCTAAGGAACCGTCCCGTCCCCCGACTTCTTTTGTTATTAGTGAACTGATGCATATTGAATACTAGTGTTACATATTTTTGTTATGTATTAAGCAAGCTCTAGACGATGATAGTATACGTAGTCAAATTTTCAGGAAAAAATCAAAATATTTCCATTTTTTTCATGAACCATGGCTCCCCATTTATATTTTTTTTAATGTTCACTAGCCTATGTTACCCGGAATAACTCAACGCTTCTAACGATACCACATACATTGAAATCGGTTAAGCCGTTTAGAAGTTATGGTGGAATAAAGAAACTCACAAACATACATACATACTTACATGAACCCTAAAAACATAACACTCCTTTTTTTGGGCAGTCGTGTAAAAAGGAATGTTATATATGTAATAA
The DNA here is from genome assembly GCA_950005105.1 of Lycophotia porphyrea. Lineage (NCBI taxonomy): Eukaryota > Metazoa > Arthropoda > Insecta > Lepidoptera > Noctuidae > Lycophotia > Lycophotia porphyrea. The sequence goes on from OX465409.1 coordinate 113,728, forward strand.
AAAAAGGAAAATATAACTAAATATGCACTGCTAGAATGCAACATTACGAAAATGTTAGTAGCAATTTTATTAATCTATGATGATGAAGTAGATTTGCATCTTTAAAGTATTTAAGTAGTTTAGTTTAAATAGGGCCCCAATTTCATTTTTGCCTCGGGGCTCTTGGTTACCTAGCTACGCCATTGACCTACTGTTATTTCGATAAATCGAATACTAGATTCTGTTTGGATTATTGGAGATTTCCCTTCGTGATTTTGGATTCTAACGTATTTTTGGAAATTTATTTACCTTATACCTAGATTTTCTTTACGGTAACGGATTTCGGTTTACCTACTTAGCAAATTTGGATTTTGACGATTTTAGGAAATAATGACGAATATTGGACTTAGTTTAGCTAAGGGCCAAGCTTATGCCGCTCTTAGTCGCATGAGTGTGCTAGGAAGCTTGGCAATTGGTGTATTAGATCCACGAAAGCTTACCAACGAGCCCCATGACAAAAAGTCTCTGCAAGAACTAAATCGCCAATTTTGCGTTACCTTCTGCGCGATATTGATTTGATTTGATTGAACAAAATAATTAAAAACAAGTTACATTGTGGCCAAAACTGGAAAACTGAAAACCAATATGCCAATATGCCTAATAAAATTAAGCCCAATAAAATTCTGCCATCTTCATAGTACGCCAAGTGAAATTGTCCCAAATAATCGTCGCTCTCAATAAACAATATGATAAATGAAAGTAGACGTTTTTAAACTGTATTAAACGTTACTTATAGATTTTGAATTATATGCGTAATTGAATATTGCTAATTGAATCAAAATCCTTCTTTTAGCAGTTTATTCAAAGTATTGAAAATCGGAATGTCGTTTTCCGAGAACCCATCGAGCATTTGATTCTTCGAACTTATGAAAATCGGAAAACAAACAAATGGCATTTACGACTTTCGGTAAAATAAATTTCGCGATTTTAAATAATAGATTTATAATATCTATTATTTAAAATCGCGAAATTTATTTTCTTAGGTTTTTTGAAATTCGGACTTTTGACACTCGGAACATCGAAATTCGGATTAAAATTTTCAGAATAATTCGGTGTTCTCCATCGAAACTGAATGTATAAAAGCGATAGACCGTGCCAGCAAAGCTAGTTTATTCAAACGCACGAGCTATGAGCGCACTGATGGAGCAGTATAAGCCGGTTTGGAGTTAATTATACAAAAAGCTAATAGAAGTGAGCGCGGTATTAATGTGGAGCTCTCGCAACTTGAGGCGCTTCTACGTTACTCGTGCGAAACAACAATGAATCATTTAAGTTATATTTCTCTAAATCTTCACGATCACTTTCTGAATTGCTGTCTTCTGATCAATAGATAGCACTTTGGTAGACGTCGTTTTTGTCTTGCAATAAAAAATTCATACCTAAGTCTAAAGTCACAATTCCCAATAGACTAAAGGACTTCATATTAGGCATATAAGATATCTGATTATTTGAGCGATCGTCAGCAATCTGTAAAAATTGATCCGCATACTACAAGTTCTGACCTTTCTAATACTTGTTTTGAAATTCCAAGGCAGTGTTTTAGGTCGTACATTATTTTTAATCTATATAAATGACCTATGCTGCCGCCCACTCCTAAATGGTGTTATAATGTCTTATGCGGATGACACTGCTTTGTTGTTTCCAGCTAAATCAAGAGCAAATAACATTGTGTCTAATTGGCTCAAAAATAATCTTCTAACACTAAATGCTGATAAAACGAAGTACATTTTATTTACAATGAGAAATACTTACACCCTGCTTACTAACAAAAACATTTACGCGCATAACTGTAGAATGTACGCTGACACTACTACCCCTACTACTTGCCCTACTTTCGATAAAGCTGACCACTTGAAATATCTAGGTGTCACTATTGACTCCTATCTAAATATCCGTAAACATATCGAGTTACTGTGTACTAGAGTGCGTAAAGTAATATAATTATGTTTTTAAGTATTTACGTAATGTAGCCGACTATACATTAATAAAACAGATTTATCTAGCGTTGTGTCAGTCTATTTTAACATATTGTATAATATCGTGGGGTGGCGCGGGAAATACAATTCTTCTTCCGCTAGAACGTGCTCAAAGAGCTATTCTAGAAGTTGCTACCTTCCGTCCTTTTAGGTTCCCTACAGACCAACTCCACAAAGCATGTCATGTACTCACCGTACGGAAATTATTTATTCTTCACATAACTCTACACCAGCACTCTACACTTCCCTATGACCCAGTTCCTTCCGATAGGAGAAGGAAGGACTTGGTGTGCACAAAGCCGCAAACTAGACATGCATTTGCGAATCGATTTTATGTGTTTTTAGGACCTTTTCTGTATAATAGACTCAACAAGATATTAAACTTCTATAGTTTAAGTTATAGAAAATGTAGTTTTGTCACGTCGGATTATTTAGCGATGCTTAATTACACGGACACAGAAAAACTTCTAGAATTTGTGATTTGACTATGTTATCCCCTGTACATATTTAATTAATCTAGTTTTAGTGTATTTTGTACCAATTTAATTATACTTTTATAGTGAATAGATTAATTTTATTTTATAATTTTACTGTCCTAATTTAATTATTCTATGTAAAGTGAAAGCCTGAAACACAGGTTCAGCTAAACCTAGATCGGGCAGGTCGCTACCAAACATTCATTGAAGATTATCACTAATGTTGAATATATTTTAGTTATAGTTTATTTATAAGTACTAATTATACCATTTTATATTAATAATACTACTGCACCTAAATGTACACATTTTGCTGTAATACTTTCTTTAAATAAATTATTCTTATTCTTAATTATTCTTATTATTAATTTTGATTTTTTTCTTCAATTGGACCACTTTTTACAAAATTAAAATTATTAAATTTTCATCGAAGATTTTCACAAAATCGATTTTTGGTATACATATATCTTTTTAATAAACGACTTTTATAAGAGAATGCCTACTTTTGGGCCCACGCGTTACAGTCAACTGTTTTATTGCAAAGTATCGTAATTTAACCATAAAACAAAAACACGAAAAAAAATTATTAAATTCACAGTGGCAAACATGCATTTTATTGCATTTACTAGTGACCCACCCCGGCTTCGCACGGGTGCAATGTAGATACCAATGTGGGGCAGTGTGGAGTGATTTATATACATATAAACCTGTTGAATTATTTTATCTATTGCTGATAACTGCATTAAAATCCGTGGCGTAGAGAGAGTAGCGGTGGCCCAGTGGTAGCGACCCCGACTTACTAACAGTAAGTCGTGGGTTCGAACCCAGGCAGGCGCATTACTTTGTGTAATTTATTTCATCACCACTGCTCTCAAAAACGGTGAAGGAAAACATCGTGAGGAAACCGGCATGTCCTAGAACCAAAAATTCGAAGACATGTGACATCTACCAATCCGCGCTGGGCCCGCGTGGTGGATTATAGCCCATTCTCTTTCATAGAGAAAGGAGGCCTGTGTCCCAGCAGTGGGAACATTAAAAAGGCTGATGATGATGATGATAAGTCAGATTATACCTAGTGTATTTGTCTAAAAAACTACACCAATTTTATGACTATAACAGTTGGGCCCAGAGATGTAGGGAAAATTGGCTTTCTCCTTTGATAATGTGATGTGTGTGGGTAGTGTGATGTGTGTGATGTGTGTGATGTGGGTGTGTGTAATGTGGGTTGTGGTCAAATCAGATTATCAAATTTTCTCAAGTGGAGACTGGTGTTCCTGTTTAGTCGTTTGTACGAAAACTGTGCTGTAACATACAGTGAGCTAGATAATCTCTTGTATCATTGTTCTTACTACAATTCACATTAATGATAGGGATTGTATTTTCATTATCCATATCAGAAGCAGTATTTCATTCCCGCGTTTACTAGATGACTGAGTAATTAAAAAAAAAAGAAACTTGAATTCTGTATAATGTCGTATTGTGAAACTTAGTATAGATGTGTGCGCTCTGTTCATTCTCGTACGGTAGAACATCGTCTTGGTATAGATGTGTGCGCTCTGCTCATTCTCGTACGGTAGAACATCGTCTTGTATAGATGTGTGCGCTCTGCTCATTCTCGTACGGTAGAACATCGTCTTGGTATAGATGTGTGCGCTCTGCTCATTCTCGTACGGTAGAACATCGTCTTGGTATAGACGTGTGCGCTCTGTTCATTCTCGTACGGTAGAACATCGTCTTGGTATAGATGTGTGCGCTCTGCTCATTCTCGTACGGTAGAACATCGTCTTGGCTCCCTTCCCCGTTGTTCTGTACTAAAGTCGTCGATGGCGGCGCGTCGTTAAGTGTGTCCAATAAATCAGTCTGTGTCGTCACCACGCGCTCGCGACTGTTCCCACTCGGGGTTTTCCTCCCAATCGCACATTTCTGTCGCTACTAATATCTCTCGGCGTCACTTGGCATTATTTCATTCCCCTCTACATGCGGAATTCATTACAATCGAGCGCCGAAATAAAGAGGTCGCCATCGATCGGCGAGATATTTGCGATAAAACGTAGCGTAGAGATTTCCGCTGTTCGGAGTGCCCTACGCAAGTATTCCCTGACGCATTAGCATAGGAGGCGCGCGGCGTGCTCACTACGGTATATCTGGAGCCGCGCGCAAGCACGAGTGCACGACAGTCACGCAACAAGCAGTGCGCTCACCGCTGACCTTGTCTGGGGTACACTGCGAGTATTTCCGAGATATATTTGTGAGGGGTGCCTATTGTTTGTACTAGCCACGTATACCCTCTCTCTCTCTCTCTCTCGTCAATCTCCGGAACATTTCAATTTACCTTAGCGTTCCATTGTATCTTTTAGAAATAAAACAGTTGATTCCAGAGTTATTTTTTCGTTAGACGTGTGCAATATTAGGTGGTTCTTCTGCGTGTTGCGTACATTACATACATACATAAGCGTTCAGAAGTGATCGAGAATGTCGAGTTGATGTCATATCAGTTTAAAGACCAGGACGCGCGGGGCGTGGGTCGGGGGTGTGGGGGGTAAGGGTAATCTTCGTGCAGATTGTGAGTGACGGCGCTTCCGCAAGCACTAGCGGTGCTAATATGCCAATGTACGAAGATTTTAGATCGATGTCAAGTAGCAATGATTGTAAGTGCACACTTATTGCTCAAGTATGAGGATAAGCGAGATGGTCCAAGATTCCAGAGCTTTATGACATAATTTATTTTCACAAAGATGAAACCTTAGGTTCTGAGTAGTGTCTCATGTACATTTAATACCTGCGTAGTTGTAGAGTTCGCTCTCAGGCGGTAGTATAAGGGTTGGTTGTTTAGCCGCCGAAACAAAAGGAGGCGTTCTCAATTCGACGCATATATTTTTACAGAGAAGAGAGTTTGGTCTCATTTCATGCACCTTAATGAGAACTTTAAACCTAGCTGGAGTATGACTGTCGTAAGGCTGTCGAGGGAAGCCCTTATTTGGAAAAATATAAGTTAATTTTTTACGATTAATGCAAAGATTTCCGAGAAATTAAATTGTCACCTACTTGAATCTATACTAATATTATAAAGGTGGAGAGTTTGTTTGTTTAGTTGGTTCCTCTTAAAAAGTTCTAATAATAATTCAGCGATATCTATCTTTTAAGGTTGACTCACACTCTCTCTAACCCTCTCTCTCTCTCTTATGTGACGCAGACGTAACATAAAATATTATACTGTATGCATACACATATTATTATGTCAGTTATACCTTCCTTAAACTTATTTTGATTAAGTACAGGCAATGTTATTCCTGACTTTATACATTCTTGCTAGAAAATAATAGTTCAGGTTTCCCGATATTATTAAGTACGCTTTTTAACAATTTGTGTTAAAACAGTAATATAAACGTGATATGATACATATATTTTTTAAATGGTCTTTTCACTAGCTTTCATTTGATACCCATATTGCTATGGTAAGAAAAAAACCAACCCACCCTCCCCTTTTTTCATTTGGGGGCGCCATTTTTAAAATTTATATATAGGGTATATACATTTTGTCTCTACCACAATTCTGACAAATACAACGACACCTCACATATCAAAAACAGTCTCGCCGTTTGGGCTGTAGAGCGTGCCAAAGAAATGGACATACTCGTACATACTTACTTACATACAGAACATCGACCCGCCTGGACCCGCCTCGCGCCTCGCTGCTCGGTACAGCTTACGTACCGCATTCAGCGATAAGAGACTAGTATCGTGTCTCATATCGTCATTTAGTGCTGTTTCAGAAAGAGCGACATTGACTGTTGGAACGAAGGAAAGACCGAAACGAAACATTATTTGTTTGGTCGCTCGCTTTGTTTGCTCATGTTTAACAACAGAAGTTATTTTATCTTTTTCGATAGTAGGCGGTAAAGTCAAGAAGAGTACATACGTTATCGACGTCGACAGCCGACAGTGACGAGCCGCCTCGCGCCGGTAAGTCTGTCCAGAGTACATAAGTAACACGACGCACAATCAGCAACGGAACTCACACAATTTTCTTTAATTCGTACTGTTTGTGCAACAAGAACAACTAATAAACGAATCAATCGGGACGAACATCTCTTTGGAGAAGTTATAATGGATCTCTTTGCTTCTGTAACTGGGTTATGGAGCAGTAGCTCCACGTCAAATACTGGCGTTCAGTTGCATCCGGTGAGATAGAACCCCATCTCAACAAAGTTAGGGGTAGGCAGGCAGGTGATGGCTGTTGAGTGTAGGTAAAGAAATATAAAATGAAAGTAATCAGTATCAGTTACAAAAGCAGTACACGAAACATGAACGAGGTGTCGAGGTACCTCATAAGCTCGTCAGCGGCTGTCACATGTAGCCACTTATAAGCCAATAATAATGTAACAATAACTCTCCGCTGAAGTATGTTCAACACATTTAACAACAACACGAATACGTCGCCTGGGGTGATGGGGGTCGCAGCCGTGCGGTGCGGCGGGGTGCGGGGACACACACACACACACACCTTGTAATTACGTTTTCACAAGAAATGAACACACATTATGAAACATATCACTATCAGCTCGGGCCGGTTCTGGTTGAACTCACTTACAAAGCATAATATTGTGTGCACTGTTACAAGGCTGCTATTTATTCATTCAATATTTCATTACTTACAGAATAAACAAAGGAAACGCAGGTGCCAAAGTACCTACTGTTATTTCACACTTTAGATGATCTATTTAAGTCTAATAAAATTATTGTAAACACTCCAGCGTTAACGAGCAAGCAGCTGAATACCAGTATGCTACGTGGAGCGACAGCCTATCTGCCTATCTGACTTCCCTGACCCTTTTAGTGCTGCGTAATACGATACCCCTTGGTCATACTTTCGGGCCACTGACTATCTGTAACGACTGACAAATATCTACAAATAACAGCCGGGACCAACGGCTAAACGTGCTTTCCAAGCCGCGGAGGAAATTCGGTATGTAATGGGTGGTCACCCATCCACGGGACAACCTAGGCAAGTGCGGCTTAACCCGAAGAACGAGCCGAGCATATTTCTTAATTTAGGCACGAGCTCTTCAGGTAAATGTGATCAGTGTAACAATCAGTCGCTCCTTGGTGTTGGTGATGGCCGCTCTCTCTTCGCTCGTCACGCACACACGTGAACAATTCGCTGAAAAAGGTTGAACGCCTCCTCCCCCCCCACAGGCCCTCCACCCCGCACCGGTGCTTCGCGCCTTTTTTAGAAGGAAGGAAGCTGAATGAAGGCATTATTTTTAAAGTGTTATTGCTCGCGGCTAATGTATTCATAGATTGCGGTTAAAAGCGTTGCCGCGCACCTCTCAACAACTCAGGTACAACACCAGAAGGATTGTTCACGCTCTCATAGTAATCTTCATCGTCATGGCGGCGAATCTCATTTAGTTACAGCACTGATGACAATATTTGTGTCACTTGTTTAATTTAGTATTTTACAATATTTTCTTAAATTCTGTGTTTCATCAACATTATGTTGTCCAAGTACAGCGCACTAGTGAATTTCTTTTGTTTCTCTCCTTCTCCCGCTGTGTCAGACATAAGTAATACATAAGAATAGCTGGTGAATGCACCGTCATCCCTCCGTGCCACAATAGTTCATTACGTGTCAGCACATCAGAGTTAATGTTCAGCAGAGGACGGCTGGACGGGTACAGCTGATGTGTTATGACAGTGATGCTGTTAGCAGCTGAGTTGTGACCGAACTGATATAATGTACTGCCACCCCCCCTCTCACCCCTGCCCCAAAGGGTGATGATGTGACGTCACAGAAGCCGAAGCAATAAGAAGTGCTTCGGCTCGGAGAGCGCGAGGGATCGGGGCTCGGTGAGTGACGCGACGTTGGAACAAATAACAAATATTAGGCTTTCATTTGTAATTATTAATTGAATATTGTGCTTCTTATGATCAACGAAATATTCGCAGTATTTGATACATCTGTGTTGCGCGCGGATTGAAGTTTGTCTTTTGAAACAGTGGCGAGAATTACGAAGTAAACACTGACAATGAGTGTGGTAGTTTAATGTTACGACGACTCACTACTGTAACTGTCACTGGGCGAACTTCAGAGATCTAAGTGCTGTGCCATTCTAATGCAGTCAAAGAAAAGCGTTGTTTAGCAAATTGTTACGCGATACTACGTACGTTAACCGCGTCAGGACTACTGCATCGATAAGTGTTATACCCATTTCATACAAGTGAAGGGTTAAACTATAATAGGTAAGGACAAAATGCTGAAGCCAAATAACCTGTTTCCCTGCGTGTACAGTGTGCACATCGCAACAGTAACACAATGTTACCACAGCCGCAATCCATCACCACTTCCGACACATTGTGATGTGTCCCGGGCGCGGGAGGCCCACGACGCGTGTAGCTACATGTGTCCACGGCCGCCGGCAAACATCCGCCACCAACGCATTACTAGGTACTAGACGATTGACCCTCGCACAAACACCACACACGCACAGATCGCGGTGGAACACTTTATTTGTCGGCTGCGCGGAATGTTCGACGCTTTATCATATTTTTTATGCAGAGCTGCAATATTGCCGTAATGTCAGCTTATTACTTACTCATATAATATTAGGGTTCCTTCTCGCAGTATTGCAGTAGACGTACACAAAGGACAGTAGAGTAGGTACGTCCTAGGTGATGATCAAATTATGTTGCAAAAATATTCAGCGGTTTAGGACATTGTACGGAGGTTAAAACAGCTATCGTAGCTCTGAAACTAACGGTCCGGCTGGGACGTCAGACGCTTCGCAACGTAGCTAACGGTCGGCGGGCTCATTGGCTTTGCTAATAAACGTGTAATTAAGCAATTGAAGCGCTCACTGAAACAAAACGCAGCTTTCTATCGCATCTCTTGTGGCGTCGCGTTAAGCGCTGCAGCGCGTGCGGGTACATACACGGCTGAACGATCACGTGAATAGAAAGCAATAAAGCGGGTTACGGTCGGGATATCTGCGTCGTACAGAGACGACACGCAGGGCTGAGAGGAGGGTGGAGGGGAGTGAGGGGGAGGGAAGGTAATGACCCCTCAGTGAAAAGTTGTGGAAGCAGCCCTGGCGCGGCTAATCGCGTTGCGCTGAAAAAGTAAGTTGCTATCATATATTACTACTTGCTATTATATCATAGCAGTCTATTTTAATATTTGTACCAGCTATGTTTAATTGCAATATGTGCGCGTATTGTACCTGATCTAGTCCTTCTCATCACTTTGACAATACTAATCAGTTGATTGCTCGTCGCTCTGTCAGTAGAGAACGCACTGCTTGTATTTCCATTGACATTCCGTGTCAGCGGTTCGCCAACAATTCCTTTGAGTCAATCACTTGGTGTCACATTTCAATAGCACCAGTTCCGATTCAACTCGGTAACAAATCTTGTGCCGTGTGTACCGCGGGCGGTGCGGGCAGCGCGGTTAAGAGCCCGCACCACAGCGCACACTGCACAACTCGCTACTCGATGAGAAAAAGTGTTTGACTAACAAAACGCATGTTTTAACAAGTTTCTTTTGATTAGCGAAGTGTTCCTCTCTTCCGTAGGATGACGTGGGCGACGTGGGCGACGTGGGCGACGTGGGCGACGTGGGCGTCCCTACTCCCTACTGAATTCAATATAATACAAAGAGTTTACTTGTTTATCTTAATTAATTCGGCCTTACGGCGTACTAAGAGCTGTGTAACGAAATATTATTTCTTTCAACACAAAGTATCTGTATCGAAGAGTTCTACATTTATTTTATTGTATCGATAACTTCCAGAACACTTTATTAGGTCAGACAGACACAACACTTTCTGGTATAAACACGAATACTTCAACTATGATAATATGTCTGATACATTAATCCGTTCTAGTGGGCTAGGTTCGGACGCCATGGACGCCATGCGCCACTACAACGACGTGCAATAGAGATGTTCGTATGAACGAGTGGAATACATTAAGTATACACTCGTAAACGCACTAGACCCGAGCAGCGGCACATAAGTGTAAAACAAACCGAATCTGTGCGACGATTGTCCCTCGTCCGTGTGTGGGTGTGTGTGTGTATAGATGACTGCATCTCTGTGTGTACATGTGTGCCGTGGTGTGGGCCACTGTGCAGTTAGATGCACGGAAGGTCCTCCTGGTACAACATACCTACTAGCTCTAATAAGGGACTAGGGCTAATACAACTATCACTTCTGGTGCATATGCAAGTTCATCGCATGGATTACATATCCAGACCTAGAATATTTTTATCAACCTCAACGTATTCATGAATGATTATTAACTTTATTATAGCGCGTAGTACTGCACCTTTTGCTCCATCTCCACTAGTCGGTCGTGTGTATCGATCCGCATGCGACGCACCGTTACACACACACACAAACGCACGTCGCTAGTTAGCCTGCAGTCTCGGACTTGCTGGACAGTAGTACAGATAACGCAGACCGGCCAAATCCGCGACATTGACACTGAAACCATGCACTAGATTGAGGCTGGTTACACTATATTCGATTCTTCTCCGGTCGATCGTACACAATCTAATCTGCGCTAGTCCACAATGCGGTGCTACGAGAATTCGTAGCGTGTGGCTATGGCGTAGCACGGCGTAGCCGTAGCTGTTCTCTCGTTCTAGGAATGATAACATAGAACGTAATCAAGTTGCTATCTTGACTGACATTAGGGTCGTCTAGAACTGCACCTAAAATATTCTCGAAATTCTTATGCGTTAGAGTCAAATTGTATTTTTTGTAATAATTATATTATGATAACAATGTTATTTATATATATTTATTATGTTATTATATTATTTTATATTAATTTGTTAATTCGAATATTCTGTCAAACATAGCATGGCATGGTACATTGGTGCCAAACGGAGCGTGTCCACGGCGACACCTGAAATAAAATCATTTGAAGAACCGTCCGGACCAAACGAAGCATACTTTCTATAAAAACAAAACGAGTACCTGCGAGTTATTTTTGACTTAATTTTTAACGAATTTGTTTCGGAAGATTTCTCAAAAAATGTTTTAATGTAGTCTTTGAGCCGTGAGATAAGTATCGCAAATGAGGATGATAATGTAATCAATGGTAATCAGTGGTGAAGTCTGCCGGCTCTCGGGGAGAGAGCCGGGGGTGAGTGGTGAACAAAAACAGAAGAACAACGCAGCGATGACGAGCACGTGTTAACATCTGTTACGTATTCATGAGGAGGGAGAGGGCGCGGAGGTTAGCCGCACTCTTCCGGACGTTTCTTAAGGTTAGGGAAATGCGTTATTTAGCAGATTGACACACATTAGCCTTACCATGAAGTTGTTTCATACCACTGAAGAAGAAGAAATTTGTTATTAAAACATACGGACAATATAAGTTAAATGTTAATTTGCAAAACTCTCCGGACTGAACATAAGACTACTCTCACTTTTCAATGATTAGTCATGGTGAAGTCAAATGCTTTTAATATCTGATGCGATTTACATGTAGCCATGTAAATCGCATCAGATATTAAAAGCATTTTCTAAAAGCATAGCCTACAGTAAGTAATTTGATAAGACGTTCAATCGAAACGAAAGAAGAAGAAGAACAGACTACGACTGCCCAGTTTCAGTCTCCAGCCCCACAGCGCAAGTTATCGTAGTCGTCGACTTACGGTCGCACGTTCGGTGGTCTCCGTGCAGTGGGACTCAGGACTCATTAGGATAATATTTGGAAACGTTTTCCTTATGTTTGTGTTTCCGGCTCGTTGTTATCGTTATTATGCAGATTCCGACATTTCCGGCTGACACCCACATTTACAATATTTTTTATTATAATGTCATTCATTCATTCTCGAAAGCCTTTGATAGTTTGAAACACGATGCTATATTTGACGCTCTCAACAACCAAGAAGTTGAGCCCACCTACATCAGTCTACTCCGTAAAGTGCACTGCTTCCATTAAGTTACAAACATCCGGACCATCATTCTTCATAGAAAAAGGCGTAAAGTAAGGAGACCCACTTTCACCTAAGCTTTTTAATAGCGCTCTTGAAGAAGTGTTCAAAAAGCTAACGGCTAGTTGGGAGAGAAACGGTATTGAAATCGGTGAGGTGCGGTTAACAAACTTTCACTTCGCTGACGACCTTGTCGTATTCTCTTCCACGGCGGCAGAACTAGAGCTAATGTTAAACCAACTCAGTAATGCAAGCCTTGAGGTTGGACTAGCGATGAACATGTCGAAGACCAAACTGATGTCAATACCACTAAGCATAGGATCAAAGTGAATGCTGACGAATTGCAATATGTCCATGAATACATCTACTTGGGCCAGTTAGTCTCTTTCCAGTCCAGGCAAGACAAGGAAGTCACAAGATGAACCGAAAATGCCTGGAAGAGCTACTGGTCCATGAAGGAGCTTATGAAGGGAAACCTTCCTTTATCACCGAAGCGAAAAATCATGGACATGTGCATTCTTCCTATTTTGACTTATGGATCCCAGACTTGGTCTTTGTCAAACATTCAAAAGTTCAAAGTCAAGGTCTGCCAACGTGCAATGGAGCGCAGCATTCTAGGCGTCAAACTAACCGACCATGTACGCAAAACCACTCTGCGCTTCAAAACACAAATGACTGACGTTGCTCAAAAGGCTGCTAAGCTGAAGTAGGACTGGACTGGCCACGTCTGCCGTATGCTCAATGAGCTGTGGGCCAAAATAACCACTTTCTGGAGCCCTGACACATTGTTATTTGTTCACTACTGGAACTGATAGATGCTACTGAAGGCGTCAAACTCGTGGCTCAATTCTGGGGCCAATTTAGATTGACATCGCCACGCTAAGAAGAAGAGTCAGCTAATGTCCCTCGGATGTATCTTCGTAATTTAGTCAGATCGCACACACACATAGTCTCGCTCGTCACGTCACGATTTAAGCCATTAAAGTTTCTTAAACATAACAGACCTTACTTATTATTGGGATTTCTTCACAATTCCAAAAAGAACAGCTTGAATATTAAGTGAATCGTAAACATTTGTGTTGTGTCACATCAGTCTGCGTCATTAGATCGACGTTTGTTCCACATTAGTGCTGGTAGCTGCCGCTGTCGGCGCCTTGTCGGGAGCCACTCGCTAACGAGCACAAACGAGCTTAACTCATTTACATACATTTTTGATGGCGTGCTTTGTTTGCGACGTTTAACTGCCGCTGTTGTTAGACGTGCCCTATATTAGGGGCTCTCCTTAATTGTGGGGGCAAACAAGAACCCAGTCCCAAGAAACTAGCAACAAAGTATCACTTCCGCGAATGGCTCCATACAAGAACACTTAGGTGCCGTCAGTGGAGTAGTATTGGGTGACATTTGATTAGCTCTGGTGTGATGTGCTGTCCGAAGCGTTTTTGAGTACCTTACTATTAATGAAAACCTTATGAACGTACCGAGTTAAGTGCGAAGATAGTACTACTAATATATGCGTATGCGGGAAGCTCGTTTCGAAATGATTTGATTTGTTATTATTGTAGCTTTGGGATATTATTACAAATTTTTCCTTAGTTTAACTACAATGTTATTATGTTTGCCTGGTGCCTAGTGCTACTACTGTACGAGTACGTTTCCATTCCCGATTCCATGTAATGCTCAGATGATGAAAATGTTTAGAAAATACGTCAAATAGGTCACACCCTTCACCTTTTCTTTGAATCAAGAAATATCCCGGTCAAGTACGTGTTTGACACGCTAGCCGAGGGTTCCGTACGATGTGAGGGCTTGCGACTTTAACACCTCGATCTAAAAGTATAAACAAAGCTAAACGCAGAAACTAGTTTCTGCGTTTAGCTTTGTTTATACTTTCGTGCAAGTGATTCGATAACAGTTTCTTTGATTTCAAATAATCATCGTGTAGTTTACTTCTCGTAGGGAGGTATTTATATATGTATCCTTGACTCTTCTCATTACTTCTCGTAGGGAGGTATTTATATATGTATCCTTGACTCTTCTCGTAGGGAGGTATTTATATATGTATCCTTGACTCTACTCATTACTCAGTGAATAAAACTCATCCTACACATTTTCATTCCAATACAATTTCCTAAGCCGAAAATAGATCTACACCCCATTTCATATCATTATGATTATTTAAAAACGTTTTGAATAAGACGCTGTAAGTACTACTTATCTGAAATCTTTTACAAAAGTTTAAATGATTTTGCTAACAGCTCCGCCGATAAGGGCCTTTTGATACAGAACCCTAATTCAATAATAATATCGTTTAGAATCTTTTCAATATTAGATGAGTGGCTGTCAGTGACATCCGCGCCTTTCATCAGCGTTGACTTACGACGCCCCTCCCACCCGCCCCCGCTCTCCGCGAGTGGCGAGCTCCGACTGGCGAGTGGCGAGTTGCGAGTGGCGAGTGATTGAACGGCGACGTCGTCGAACTTTACTGTTACGTCGCGGGGGTAGCCGTGTTAGAGGGGGCTGGGGGGGAAGGGGGCTCGATTAACTGATGACACTGACCGATGGGAGTATGATAACGCAGCAATTATTTAAAGGCTCGTTTGGGTATAGTCGTCATCTTGAATAAATACATCGTTGACTAAATGGAAAAATGTCAGTTTTAAAATTTTTTTGGAAAATAAGATTATAACAAAACGAGTGTACTATCAAGATTATTTTATATGTAAAAGCGACATTTTAAAAAGTTGATGATATATGACACTTATATTTAAATATAACACTTATAAAGAAAAATGAATTTTAATGAAATTAAAAACTTCAAATGCTTGTACTGTAAAATTTGTACTTTTTTCATTTTTCTATTTAACCGACGACATATTGTGCGAAAATAAGTTCCCATGACAATATCTAGCAACTGAACGTTTATTGCTGTTTCTAGATTGTCCTCGCTACTGACTCACAGTCTATCGACTGAGACCGTGACTCTAGCCAATCTTCGTAATTTTGAAATATCGATGCGTGAGTGAGTACTCGCTGGGGCGCGCAGCTAATGCGTCGTTATCACGCCTCTGTGCAACCGCACGTTCGGCTAGTCGCGAGTCGGGTCTCCCGACTGAGCCACAGATGATGAGGTGCTGAGTACTTGGTGCACCCCGACTACATTTTGTAATAAGCTTATAACGGTCCCACTGCTAGGGCTCCACAGCTATTTGTGAGAGAGAGTGAGTACACGCGCTGACCCAGTATGTGGATGTCATCATCGTCATGACTCAGTTAGTGCTGGGTAATACGATACCCCTTGGTAAGACTGGTTGTCAGACTTTTGGGCTACTGATGACTGACAAAGATCGACAAAAGACAGACGCGCCTAGCGGTACTTATAAAATGTAAGGTTTGTAATAGTCTCAACTCAAAAAACTCAAAAGCATTTATTTCAATTAGACATTTACAGGCACTTTTGAATGTCAGAAAAATAAAGAAGGCTAAGCTACAGTCACAGACACAAGGCATAATAACTTGTCAAAGTACTGTAGTTGCCCATTCCAAAGCGTAGATCTCTATAGAGAAGAATGGGCAAGGACACTCATTTCAATCAAAATATTGTTACAAAATCTTGGTTACATCATTCATGTTGTACCTACCTACTGCTTACCTACTCCTACCTACTGCCTACCAACTGCCTACCTACTGCCTACCTACTGCCTACCTGCTGCCTACCTACTGCCTACCTGCTGCCTACCTACTGCTTACCTACTGCCTACCAACTGCCTACCTACTGCCTACCTACTGCCTACCTACTGCCTACCTACTGCCTACCTACTGCCTACCTACTGCCTACCTACTGCCTACCTGCTGCCTACCTACTGCCTACCTACTTCCTACCTACTGCCTACCTAATGCCAACCTACTGCCTACCTACTGCCTACCTACTGCCTACCTACTGCCTACCTACTGCCTACTTACTGCCTACCTACTGCCTACCTACTGCCTACCTACTGCCTACCTACTGCCTACCTGCTGCCTACCTACTGCCTACCTACTACCTACCTACCTAAATTTTCTGATATGCGCGTACATACATTTCGGCGATTCATTTTTACCCGACTGCTACAGAAGGAGGGTAATGTTTTTATATTTATAGATAGACTAGCACTTCGCCCGCGACTTCGTCCGCGTGGGTGGAAAATACAGCCCTTGGCAACCAAAGAGAATGTTTGTCACTGGGACTTGTTAATAGTTAGGGCAAATTATGTTTTTACGGGAAACTGGAGTCGCTTAGAGAATGCCTCGTTGGTCTAGTGGTCGCAAGCGCGACTGCTGAGCATGAGGTCCTGGGTTTGATTCCCAGGTCGAGCAAAGTGTTATTAGTTTTTCCTTCAGGAATTTCTCAGTAGCAGCCACGGAGTCTGGATTTGTGCCCGGTTGATGACAATAGGCTCGCCCCCTATTACATGGGACATAACATAACTATTAGTACTATTAGGTACACCTCTGCCTATCCCTTCGGGGATTACAGGCGTGATTTTATGTTATAATCTTATAGCAAAATAACTACGTGCAAGATTATTTTTCCAAATCAACATATCTCGAAGTATGTAATCCTGGAATACAGTTAGTAGTTACTCGTATGTTATGTGTGGAGTCGCTTAAACGATATACGCAGGCCTCTGGGAATCTCGGGATCTGCGCCAACTGGCCTGCTCCTGGTCCGATGAGAATGTACCATACCTACCTAGTACCTACCTATCTACCTTCCTGTTACCTACCTACCTCCCTAATACCTACCTACATCCCTAGTACCTACCTACCCTACCTACCTACCCTACCTACCTCCGTAGTACCTACCTACTTACGTGACGTGAACTATCAATTGCGCTAGTTTAAGAACGCTTTTATTTATAATTGTGATAGCTTCAAGATGTCTTCAGTCATCGTCAGGCAGGAGAGAAGTTTATTGCATTGCACCAAGCTGTTATGTAAGTTCAACGTTTTTTGAAAAAAAAAACGATGTGGTTATTTTATGGGTCAATTTCGATGAAAATCCAGTAGCTGTGTATCTGTATTTTTTTTCTTTTCATTGTATTTCAAATTGATTTTCTGGTATTAAACTGTTATACTTATATTAAAATAAAATTCGGGTCGGAAAAATATGTCTTGTCAATTTGAGACTCGGGCCACAGATTTGACAGATTGTTTTTAGAATAAAATCGGATTGAATTTTACACAAGGAGTATTGATATCAACATTTTAAACAGTACCCCATGAAAGATGAGTCTACTTTAACTAGCCTAAAAGCTAGCCCCTGGCTGTGCTAGTTGGTCCCATTTTTTAGTAAGTGGTGCTTGTCACCTCTTTTACTAAATAAATGCAGATTCTTCCTAACGTACATAATATTTTTATAGATATATTGACAAGGTACTGTCATGATGTTAATTTCCTTAAACAGTTATCTTAGAGAATCACGCCTACGTAGATCATTTAAGGCTGTGATAGCTCTTCTTGCAGAATAAATATAGACTCGATGTCTGCAGCCCGTCCCCATAGTAAAATACCGTATGACATAATACTATAAAAATAACTAAAATAGACTAGCCTCGCGGTATCTACATTAGTAAATTGACGGATCTTTCTGACAGCATATACTGCTGAACTCGGCCGTCCTGCAAGAGATGTTATATGCGGATCCCATTGAAGTCTTGAGTCGAGCGTGATCCCCAGGAAAACAATTTCTTCGACGAATTCAAGTTTCTCTTGATTCAATACTATGTCACTATCACTACTTTTGACATTCGGTAGAGCAAATCTTATGCACTTCGTTTTTTTCCCATTTAATACTAATTTATTTGCGGTGAACCAATTATGGACCTGCAGTAGGGCGCTAATTACGTCGTCAAGATTTATGGCACATCTGTTTATCTTAAATTTAAAGAGGTATCGTCAGCAAACAAAACCATTTGTGGTTGGTTTTTAAATAAATGGGGTAGATCATTTATATAGACTAAAAAGAGGAAAGGACCTAATATCAAACCTTGCGTTACACCCATACTTTCTTTTAAACCCATTGAATTGACATCATTTATTTGTACTTGCTGATGTCTATCGTATAAATACGATTTCACTAAACTGAGCGCAAGTTTCCCTAAGCCGTAATGTTCAAATTGTAAGAGTAGGGTTTTGTGGTTTAAGCAATCAAATGCTTTCGAAAGGTCACAGAAGATTCCTATGGCATCTTGTGCCTCTTCCCACGCAGTAGATATTTGTTTTAATAAGGTAACACCGGCGCAGTCGTACAATGTCCTTTGGTGAAACCATACTGTTTCTCATGTAAGATTTTATTGGTGTTAAAGTGGTTGAGCATTTGATTAAGCATAACCTTTTCAAAAGGCCTTGCTGGAAACCGGCACCACGAATACGGGTCTATAGTTATTGGTGTCTTTTCTTCAAACTCTTGGTTCTAGGATATCCCAGGTTCCTCACAATGTTTTCCCTCAACATTTAGAGAGCAGAGAAACGAATCCATCGTTTCTCTGCTCTCTAAACTGTGTAACGAATGATATGGCAGGAAAGGAGCTGTCTGATGAGATGATGAGTAACAGAGAAGTATGGAAGAAGAAGACATACTACGCCGACCCCAAATTAATTGGGACAAGGGCAAGAGAATGATGATGATTTAGAGAGCAGAGGTGATGAAGTAAATGACGCAATGTAAATTTGCTGGGTCCGGGGCTACAAATGGCCTACATCCCGCGTGAGTCAGGGTCGATACTGCTAGGCCACTGCTGCTGTCCGCAAGTATCTATGATGAGTGCGTACCACCACCACTCTACCCAACAATAGTATAGCAACCGACATGACAAGCAAGCGCCGCCGTTACAGGCGCTACAGCTAACAATCAATGAGACGTCCGTATGAGTACTAGATTCTAGGTGCTCATTTGATACTGTGCACACCACGACCACGACTTTACTATAGTTCTAACCTCGTGTGAGTTGCCTCACTACTTCACTAGGGAGGTCGTTTACTCGCGCGAGTGGTTAACGGTCGCGCGGTCGTGATTCTTCGGAGACAATCACAAACTGTTATGACTTCCTGAGAGCAACAAACTTAAAAATTACAACATTAATGATTTTAACTCAATTTTTTTACCAGTATGAATTATATTTAGCAAAATATAAACTTTTACAGTCTTACTACAAAAAAGTTAAACATCTGTTGAGCACAAAAAAAGTGTTACTATAAAACTGCGTTTTACGATTGTCTAGAGATAGACACTGCTTAGAAATTAGGCCTCTGCCTCGAATCTTGCGGGCAGCGGGGTGGCGGCGGCGGCGGCGCGGGAGCGGCAGGATCTTATGCGTACATTTAAATGGACCGGTTCTCGAAAACAGCGGCGCGGGAGCGGGCAACGAGCGGTGCACTCCAGTCTAGCGGCGCCGCCGCCGCCGCCGCCCCGCTGCCCACAAAATTCGAGGCAGCGGCCTAAGACAGACGTGGAAGCTTGTTTTGCAAATGTCTAACCTTAAATTTTGACAGAATTATAAGTTTATAGTTGGTGTGTCATTCGTATGGCATAGTTTTGGTAGTAAAATGGATGTCTTGGATTTTGTGAATTTAAGTTATTTGAGTTAGCAAAATAGCACCAGACCAAGATCACAAGATAACTAAATTCAATTCAAATCTCCGAGATGCAAATTTAAGACAACGTCAACCGAAAAACAGATTGACAAACGAAATGACAGTGCTAAGCATTACGTTCCTTTCTTCGGTTGCAATCACTTTCATTTCTATGTTTCTCGTATGTACAAAAATGTTTGCCAGAATCGTAGGTTCTTTGCATAAAATGTAACGACTTAACGAGTGAAGTAAATGTGACCAAGCGATAAAAAAAAATGGAGTTAGACGTTAAACACGGTTTTGTGGTAGCGTAAATTAGACAGCGGTCTTACACGTGTTTAACGTTATAGGAGGCGTTTAGCTAAATACGTGTTAGACCAATGTTTAAATATTTTTTTTGTAGTAAGACTGTTAGTTTTCTTACCTTTCACAATTTCCGACGATGAATGAGTATAAATACTGGTATAGACAGTAAATTGATAGAAACTACGTACTTACCTACGTACGTTCCTACCCGCCTATTATCTTGTATATGAATACAATATGAACTAATAAGAAGTTTTCTCATTACGGGTGACGTGGCAAAACCTTGTTGATAATGACTACAATTAATTACGACCGCAGTCGGGACACTCTACAGATAGAAACAGAAGGATTATTCAACGTAACTAGCATGAACCGCCGCACGCACTCATAACCGCGTCTGTACGGTCGGTAGTCGATGTACGTGAAACGTGTCGTATGTGTAAGTGCCCTTTCGCTCGCTGTACGGAGCGGACTCTCTGTACTTTCTACTCTGTGGTAGGCATGGCTATTAATTTGAGGACGGACTTTTAATTAAGGAATGCTAATTAATACCACGCGAGGCTCACTTATACTCTCACCCTGACTTTAGTCCTGTACAAGTAATTGGTTTTGTGCCCACACTACTTCAACTACCCAGACATCAATTAGAGATTTTGCGGTAGTATTTGCAATCAGTTTTTTAAGTTATTCTAAAAGTACGTTTAATTGACACAATTTGCATAGTTTCCGTTTTAAAACATTACAAAGCGCAAAGTCCCAGTAAATCCATACAATCCATAAGTAATTGATTCAAATTCCTAGCAAAATACATGAGACAGCCCCCAAAATACGCCCCCCTCCACAAGCAGATAAAACGGGTTGAAGTTTTCAAGCGAACAATCTCGCCGGCCATGGCACGTCAAGAAAAATGTCCACGTCTTTGGTAACAAAATGTCCCGTCTGCTGCGCACAGAGCGGTCCAGTTACAAACGGATCGCTGTCGCTAATGAAGTCGCCATAACTTTACGTTCGTCGTCGAATGTCGTGCGTTTTGTTTTACGAGCGCCGCCGACGAGCGCTCCCCGGTCTCGACGGGACGAGACGCAGTAGCGAGACCGACAGAGAGACCATACCGTACAATATCAGTTATGTTCTACCGTCGCACACGTTTCCACAGACGTAGACGTAGGCCTACGGCCACGAGGTACCCGCTCGAGAGACACGCATATTGCGTCACCACTACAGCGGCTGCGGAGAAAACAAATGCAAGATGTTGTTTATAGCATGCCGCGAATCCACGCCATCGTCCACACTCACATGCGCATGTGACCCTGTGTAACTCTTTACAGAATGTGAAGCAGTCACTGTGAGCTACGGATTAGGTCGGCACTGTCGGAACCGGTGTTAGATGTTAGACATACAGCTATCCCAGTCCTACATCATTATGGGTATTCATGTGTAGGAAACACAATCTATCAATCCACTAATCTTGTTCTCAGTAGGTAGTCCTTCTACAAGCCCGCGCGTCCGCCGCGCCGCCAGTCGCGCGGGTGCGACGCTCCCATTCACACGACGCGACACGCGACGTGACGGCGTCGGCTGACCTCTTAACATTAAGGCGGGTCCAGACATGTATCATTTGCCCGATCCGATCACCGTATCCGTATCTGCGTATTGTATAAAACTTGATACGGGGCTTGATACAATACGCAGATACGGATACGGTGATCGGATCGGGCAAATGATACATGTCTGGACCCGCCTTTAGGTACATCAAGCTACTTTAGATAGTCGCGCTTGTCGGGACTCAGCGGGGTTAGGGGGGAGGGGGGGGGGGGGGGACGTGTCGAATCCGATCGTGTCGAGAATTTTAATATTGCGTTAGTCGCGGCATAAAGCACAGATTTGTACTGTGTATTGGGTGTAGCGCCGGATTAGTGCCGGGCGGGTCATGACGCGCGACGCGGCGACGTCACCAGATTGCAACGTAGATATAAAGCCGCAACGCTGAACAATTGCGTGTGCCATGGTATCGGAAGACGAAGATCGACGAGTCATCGATTCGTCGAGTGTCGGGTACAGTCGGCTCGCTGTGTAATCCGCTATCATGTTTAGGTAGTAACGTCGAATCACTCGCGGCCGCCCACTGACTCAATTATTCAGAACCGAGGGGAGTTGAATGTCAGAGTGTTTTGTTGAAACGATGCTCGATACACTTCTTTAACGTTAACAATTCAGTTGGTAACGTTATTGGTTTACTAATATTTAATGATGGAGGGAATGGAGGTACCATTGAAATACTTACCACAAAAACGGGTTTCTCGAGTGAAATACAAATGTCCTCATAAACTTATAAGAATAACTTCGTTGTCCTAGCTATACATTGCTACTTCAGATCCCTCAATGCACACCGCTCCTCACGCTCAGCATGCATTGGACGCGGAACATCACCCCGCTGTCGGTGACAGATGCGCTCAGATTGATAGATGGACTCCCCAGCGATGTAGCGATGAGCCAGTGATCGATAGCGCACATGTGACATATATCTCAGCTCGGGGAGACGTGTGACCTGCACAGTGATACATACAAGTTATGATCACGCGGACTGCTGTGGTAATAATGAATGGATTAACGTTTAGGTGTTAGACCACAGGGGTTCAACATTGGCGAAATAAAATTAAGGTGAGAGCCTAAATGGTGTTTAGAGCTGTAACTAAAAGAATGAATATGAAAATAATAATATCCAGTCCCTGGACTAAGGTCTGTAAGTGTATTGCTAAGCAGATGAGAGTTACAAGGTTTGTATCCGCCGTGTTGGAGCCCATTTCATATGAGTGATAAAGAATCACAAGTTGTGATTTTAATCTGCGGTCACGTAAGTCGGTGGTCAATTTGCTGACCAATCTCATTCCCTGACTATTTCAATTTGGTAGCAAATTCTCAAAGATGTCAGACACAAAGCTTAGTCAACCTTATGTTAATATAATTGTAATATATAGTAGTAGTTAGAAATAAGTATAAAGTAATAGTGGCTCGTATCATAACAGTGCTCGTAACATTAAAGCCGCTTATATAAAGTTCCCGCTAAAGCCTCACTATACACTTCCTAAGATCTCTCGCTGTAAACTGATCACGCCCATTCGACACAAGCTGACGTACAAATAGCGCCGGCGGTCGCATTGCTTTCATCAATGTATATTTTTTTTGTTAGCCTGAACTGTCCCACTCCTGGGCAAAGCCCCAATTCCTTTCACTTTTCTCGATGTAGCCCCTCTTCTCGCGATGATCGAGGAAGCCACCCAAGGCGTCCCGCCGCCTTCTCCTCGGTCTGCCGCGAACCCGTCCAGCTGTCACAGGGCTTCAGTTTAGCGATATGCGGGCCCACAGCTTTGCATCCGGCAGACATGGCCTGTCCAGCCTCAATTAAGTATTGCAGTTTTATGACCTACGTCAGCAATTTGAGTTCTGAAGCGCAGTGTGGTGTTCCTTATTCGATCAGTAATTGTAACGTTAAGTATGCAGAACTTCATTGCCCGTTGGCAAACCTTTTTTTTTTTAGGAAGTGAAATCAATGACCCCTCCCGCTCTGGGCGGAGCGGAAGGGAGTGTCAGACTTGTACTGACTAAAACCCCTCCATATTCCTACCTTGCCCTTTGTGTTCCAGGGCCGCAGTATCTCTTTCGAACAGTCCAGCAGCCCCGGCAGGCATCAGCCTTTGCGGGCCCCTCCCTGTTTGCTGACATCTCTTTGAGGCACGCGTGGAACACGAATGCGCTGTCGACACGGCCTGTCGTCATAAGACTGACGCACGGCCAGCTAGCCCATTACTCACCGTCCACAGGTCCGCGCCTACGGTGGCCGGAAGCCACCACGTCGCCCCCGACGCCCAGGGCATCTGCCGCGGCGGCTGGGCCGTGAGGTTCTCTCCCTCTCACGTTCCGCCACCTCCTTCGCTAGCATTACTGTTTCGCAGAAGGAGGTGACGGCGTCCCATTTCCTCTGGCTCCGGACTATTGAGTTCTCAATGTCTTTTAGTGTTTAAATATTTTAGGTTGGAGAACTTTCTATTTCTATAAATCATTAAAGAGATTTAAGATAATATATAGAGGCTATCAGAAGAATTAAAATGGCCGCCTGTAAACCCCGAGGGGTTAGGCCGAGGTGTACCTTGTAGTAGGTCATAAGTCATAAGTCATTTATTTCGAAACAATATACATTGTGTAGAAATTTTGTAAAATAAAACTGTACCATAAAAACATTACAATTGAAAAACATGTCAAAGATAAGAATAATAATAAAAAAACAAACATTAATAATTCACATTTAAAAATACCAGTAATAATATGTCATCTAATTGTAAAAAGAAATAGTAAAAATAGAATGTCAAAGATGAAAAAAAAGAAATGATAATAATATAATTGTTACTAGAGATAATATGTCATTTAATAATCTATGAGTGATACAATAACATAAACCAAATGACATTTAAAAAAATCAATATTAGTATAAAAAATTCAATATAATAATAATCAACATGCCATTTTAAATTAATACCAATCTGGAATAATGAGATTACGGTTGTCGCTTATCATCTAGGTACTCATCGACACTGTAATAGCCCTTCCTCAATAAATGTCTTCAATTTGATTTTAAATAGGTTTGCGCTATTAGTGCTTTTAAATTCTAAGGCGAGCTTGTTGTATAGTAGTACTGATTGATACCTAGGACTGCGATGAACCACGTTTATTTTCGGTTGGATTATATAAGGCAAGTCTTTCCTACGTGTATTAACCCGAACTTGTCGTTGGTCATCAGTTTCAAATGTGTGCAAGTTCTTAACAAAACTGGTTAGTAGCACCAGTATATAAAGGCATAGCACTGTCAAAATATTAAGTTTAATGAAATGGTCTCTGCACGAATCCGTCTGTTTTAAGCGAAGCATTGTCCTTAAGGCAGTTTTTTGAATTACAAATACCGAGTGGATATTGTACTTATAGCTGTTGCCCCAAAACTCAATACTATACCTGAGCCTAGACTCAACCAAGGCAAAGTATACCATCCTAAGCTGGGCCAAAGTCAGTTCTTATTTATTTTTAAACTTCATGTGCAAGAGTGGTACATAGGCGGACTTAATGCCACAAGGCATTCTCTACCAGTCAACCTTTGGGTCAAATAGGACAGCATTGTGGTAGAGTACAAAACGTAGTGATACACATAAACGGATACATACTAATACATATATATAAAGATATAATAAACTAATATATATTATAATACATACAAATAGCTTGAAATACGAGAAACCTTATAATAATTACCATGTCTCCAGTGATGACTAGATAGCAAGGAATTTAGTCAGACTTTAAATAGCACTTCCGAAATGCCCTTTTGAAAGCGATTTTGCTTTCAGCTTTTTTAATGCCAAGGGGTAGCGCATTCCAGAGCCTAATTGTTGAGATAGCGTAAGAAGAGGACATGAAACCAGTACGATGAGAGGGAATTTGAAGGAGTAGGTTCTTCCTTCAATTTCGCAGTTCTTCCCATGCATAGCATGCATAGCATGCAGAGCTAACAGACTTCGTTACAGGCGATGTCTCAACCTTCCAGTTTAGCAATGCGTCAATGTGAACACCTAGGAATTTTACATAGTCAACCACTTCGACTTTGTTGCTACATGACAAAACCTCAAGCCAAGCGTTGTTCCAAACGTTCGACTTGAATAGTACACATTTTGTTTTATTTACATTGAGTTTAAGATTGTTTGTACCAAACCAATGTTCAAAAGCTTTTAATAAGTTATTAATTTTTAATTCTAAATTATTTAAGTTATTTGCAGACACTACTGCATTAGTGTCATCCGCAAAAATAACGAGCCTAGTGTCTGTAATACATTTTTTAATGTACTCAATTAAATCATTAAGAAATAGAATGAAGAAAGTTGGGCCTAGAACAGATCCCTGAGGGACACCTCGGAATACTGTCATTAAATTGGAGTTAAATATTTTTTGTTCTTCATCGACTACCGTCTTTATCTCTACAAATTGGCTTCAATTATGTAAATAAGATCGAAATAGCTTCAGAACGTTCTCTCGTATGTTCCAACTTGGCCAGCAAAATTTCATGGTCCACCGTGTCGAAAGCAGAACTAAGATCAAGAAATACACCTGCCACCTTATGTTTGTCATTAAGGTTGCAAATAACCTCATCGACTAATGCCTCAATTGCATCGGCGGTGCCCAATGACTTTTGATAACCAAATTGTTGTCTATTTAAGATGCTATACATTAGTAAGTGTTTCATAAGCCTATCCTTCATAATCTTTTCAAAAATCTTTGATAGTACAGGTAATAGGGAAATCGGCCTATAGTTGCTAGGATCCTTTTTGGAACCCTTCTTAAAAATTGGAATTACTCGTGCAATTTTAAACAGATCAGGGTACAGACCTTCCTCAATACAGTTATTATAAAAAGATTCTAGTGTAGTTGCCAAAATGTCAATATTATTTTTAATGATAGTCAGGGGAATTTCGTCATAGCCTGTAGACGATTTATTGATAATCCTTTTAACTATGTTAAAAATTTCAGAGGGGTTGACTGCCTCAAAACTCATGTTAGAGTTTACTCTGCTGACACTTTCAGTCAGATAAGTAATTGCCAATTTATGATCACACACTTTAAAGCGGACATTGTTGTCGAACCTTATTGAAAAAATGTTAGCCACGTCTACAGCATTACTAATAATTGTGTTGTCAATCTTTAGAATAATTTGGTCGTTGTCAAAGTTTTTCGTAGCATTACGCTGTCGATTGACTATTTTCCAGATCATCCTACTAGAATCTGTTGCCATTTCTATTTGTTTTCTGACACAGTTCCTTTTTGCACAACTCAACACTTTCCTATACGTTCTAATATACTGGTTTCGTTTTAGTTCTACAAACGAATTGTCGCATTGCGTCTTATCCAATGTGTTTAGGAAACGTTTTACTTTGCTAGCTATTCTAATTCTTTTCGTTATCCATTTGTAACATTTACTTCTATTAACATTAACTCTCACTTTGTACTTTTTAAAGATAGAAGAGTGTAATTCCCTGAATTTACTGATAAATGAGTTGATACCTGTGTTCCAGTTAGCCTCTAATACCTTCTTCCTAAACTCACCTGTTTTCTCGTTATCATATGTATATTATTTTCCAAAGACGAAGGTAATTTGTCCGCTTCTTAAACTCAACCTTTTCCAGACTTAGTGTACAGAATAGACCCGCGTGTCCGTCTGACAACCCATTATGATCCACATTAGTGTATCTACAAAACTGTCAGGTAGGTTAGTCAAATAATTATTATCTATACATGATTCAGAATTATTTCTTTTGAAGGTTGGGGAACTAATTAAATAGCGGAAATTATAGCATGTTAATAACGATAAAAAAGAATTGTGTCTCAAGTCATCTTTTAAGACATTAACATTGAAATCATTAAATGCATGTACCTAATAATATTGATTTCATTACTAATGTGAAAGTTTACATAATTTTATATAACTCACTTTATGATATATCAAACGTTAAATGGTGTTAAAAGTAAAGACAATAATAAAATATATTTGTACGCCTCTAGGCAAAACATAGAGGATCTACCTATCTGTAACATCACTATTGTAATTTGACCTATGTTTACAAATAAAGCATTCTGATTCTGATTCTGATTCTGATTCTCCACAAATGACACATAGTTTATTGAGGAAATGCTGGAACAGTTTTTCAAGGCTATCCATGAAGTCATCAAAATGACTGTTTGTAGGAGTTCTTTAACAGCAAATAACACACAAATTAGTCTCAATATCTTTGACTCCACTTACTTCGAAATAATCGGTTTTATATAATTGCTACATTATACACACTTGAAGTTCATCTACATTTCTATCATTGAGTGTTAAAATAGGTAGTTTAAGTCACATGTAACAGGGCTTGAGCTTATTTCTGATGGGTAAAAACCAAAAACTTTTTGCCGGACCTGGAAGTCGAACCCAGAACCTCGTGGTCATCAGTCGCACAGCTCGCACTTGCGACGGCTGTTATAGGCAGTAACTTGAAAAGTCGTCTAAAACAGTATCTTCGCCCGTTCACATTTATTGTCAACTAGAGCTACGTGTCCAATGTTCCTATTATTACAATTTCCTTTCCTCTTCAAGTCTTAAGTGTCTCCCAATATGGGTAAACGAGTAGGCTGACATGATCTAGCTCGAGCCGGTATCATCAAGTACCTACCGCCTGAAGTTTTGCGTGTTTAATTTGAGACACTTCCTGATTTCCGATTGAATTAAAAATTTGCACGCTTATGTATATCGCGTGATAGTACTATATATCGATGACATGGAGCTGATCTGATGATGGAACTGGACAGCGGCCTTAGGAACTCCGTTATGAAACGACATAACCCCAAAGAGTTTGGGCTCGTATGATTCGTCTTGACGAGTATTTTGTCTCTAGATGATATCCAGGGTCTGATGATGAAGCTGGAAGGTGGCCATAGGATCTCCATGATAAAACGACGTAACTGCATCAAGTTTGGGCTCGTTTGATTCGTCTAAATGAGTAGTTTGTCTATAGATGGTATCCAGGGTCTGATGATGGAGCTGTAAGGTGGCCATAGGATCTGCGTGATAAAACGACATAAACGCATCGAGTTAGGGCTCGTTTGATTCGTCTAAATAAGTTGTTTGTCTTTAGATAGTATCCAGGGTCTGATGATGGAGCTTGAAGGTGGCCATAGGATCTCCGTGATAAAACGACGTAACCGCATCGAGTTTGGGCTCGTTTGATTCGTCTTAATGAGTAGTTTGTCTTTAGATAGTATCCAGGGTCTGTCGATGGAGCTGTAAGGTCGCCTTAAGAACTCCGCTATAAAACGACAACCCCATCGAGTTTGGACTCGTTTGATTCGTCTTGACGAGTACTTCCTTAAAGTTCTGGTTACAATATAAAAAATAATTCATGATTAGAATTTGTGTGGTATGCTAAAAAGTCTACAACTAAAAAGGGTAAAATAAAAAACTTTCTGCGAAAAAAAACCGACTTCCAAGTCGGTGACAAAAAATTACAATGAAACAAACAAAGTCACCGACTTCCGAAAGTAATTTAAAAAAAGTTATTTTAGTTTTTTTTTTGTGTTTTTTTGGAAGTCGGTTTTTTTTCGCAGAAAGTTTTAATGTCATGTATAGGAAAGCCTTGTGGACCTTCTGGCCCTTGTAACTAGATGTGATCTCCTGGATATTACTTTTAAGGATCCTATTACTATAAGACTTTGTAAGTACGTATTATGTTATATTCTCAAGGCCCTTCTCTCGCTCAAGGTTACGTATTACTCCGACTCAAAGTTTATATGCTGTGTAGCGCGACTGACACGGCTGCCGGATAAACAGGCATTATTGAATTACTTACTGAAGACAGGGTCCTGGGTTCGATCCTCAGGCCAGGCTATTATAGGTTTTTTTTAAATAAAGGGCTAACAGTCAATGTTTGGGTTAAATGGATCAAATCTTTGGGTTTTTCAGTAAATCATTTCTTAGTCCTCCTCAGCCTAGCCTTTTCCTAACAATGTTTGAATCGGCTTCTAACCTAGCCGAATGCAGCAGTATTTGACATGGGGCGAGTACCTATCTAACCTCCATAACCCAGTTAGCACTGGGTTACTATACCCCTTGTTAAGTCTGGTTGAAAGACGGTGAAAGACCTACAAATGACGGCCGGGATCAACGACTTAAGATCGATCCTTGTGGTTTTTATTATGTAGCCCCGAGCACCTTAAATAATTTCTTAGTAACAGTATCCAGGGTCTGATGATGGAGCTAGAAGGTGGCCATAGGAACTCCGTTATAAAACGACATAACCCCATCGAGTTTGGACTCGTTTGATTCGTCTTGACGAGTACTTTAGTTCTAAATAGTAACCAGGGTTTAATGATGAAGCTGGAAGGTGGCCATAGGATCTGCGTAATAAACGGACTCAACGACACCGAGTTCTGGGTCGTTTGATTCGTCTTGATGAGTATTTTATCTTTAGATGGTATCCACAGTCTGATGATGGAACTGGAAGGTGGCCGTAGGAACTCCGTTATAAAACGGGTGCAAAGTTCTCAGCAATAGAAATGAATTAAGTCCATACACAAGGTAGCTACTGTAAAACGTTGAGGAGTTCCCTTGACTGTCCTTCGCCTTTATCGTCAGACCCCTAATGACAGTCACAACCCATCTAGGTGTAAAGTTCTCAGCAATACAAATTAACCAATCCCAAACACCAGCTAATTGTTGTACATCGTTGTTGATTTTCCTCGACTGTCTTTCGGCTCCATCATCAGATCAACTCCAGACCTTCATTACTTAATGAAAAAATTAACAAACGCACTAGTCGCCACTACGATTTTCGAAGGTTCCCCTCGATTTCTCTGGGATGCCATCATCAGATCATCCTGGTTTCCTTATCATGGTACCACCCTTGGAATATCTCCTTTCTAACAAATAAAGAATCATCACAATCGGTTCATAAAAAACGGAGTTATCCGCGAACACACATAAACAACGGAGTTATCCGCGAACACACATAAACAACGGAGTTATCCGCGAACACAAATACCCAACGGAGTTATCCGCGAACACACATAAAAAAAAGTATACGATCGAATTATGAAATCTCCTCCTTTTATTGAAGTTGGTTAAAAATGACTGTTCGGAGCAATGTCGGTGTACAATATTCTTCTGCATACCCTTCGAGGAATACTGGCGCGATATTATGGTATACATTGAGAATATTCTACTCAATGTCATGGATATTGGCTGATCGTTTCAGCTTATAATAAATAATTATATTCGTCGCATTTGATATTATTTATTTATTTATTTATTTATTAGGCTTCTCAACAATGAGTACACTGTTACTTTGTAGTTTTAACATACACAATCTTAAGTCTAAGCGCCTCATTACTTAAAGAAAAGCACCGCTTGCACTAAACTATGCGCAGATATAATAATAACATACAAATAAATTAATTAAAACAAGTAGGTAATACACAGAATGGAAAAAAATAATAACAACAAATTATACATTAAAATCTAAAATCATAACAATTATATTAGGATCCATTAAAATAATAATAAATGAGTAAAATAACATGCATTGTAAATTAAATTCATTTGGTGTATGATTAGATTAATATTAATACAGATTTGAAAAAAAAAAAAAAAAAAAAAAAGAATAGAGATATCCTTTAAATGGCTAACGCTTTTTTGAGGGCAGGTACCGACGTGTGAAAGAGGTCTATTATACATTCTAGACAGTGGACAGTATTGCCTTAAGTTGGTATGACATCTTGGCATGCAAAAAAGCCTCCTATTAGAACTTCTTGGCAGAGTACGTGGCACATTGAACAACACCCTACTGAGCAAATCCGGGCAGTTCAGAGAGCCCGTGACTAGTTTCTTAAGGAAAACCAAATCTAGCATTTTCCTGCGTTTCTCCAGCGAGACCATCCCAAAAAACTTCAGTCGTTTATGGTACGAGTTGAGCTTATTGCCCATATTACAGCTGAACGTAAGATGCCATAAGAACCGTTTTTGCAGCCGTTCGATGCGCTTGATGTGGACCTGATATTTTGGGGACCAGACCACACTGCAGTACTCAAGATGGCTTCTAACTAGCGAGTTGTACATAATCTTTTTAATTTGAGGTTTTTTGAAATGTTTACACTCTCTCATAACAAAGCCAAGCATCTTCGATGCTTTTAATATGATTTTGTCAATATGTTCGACAAAGCTTAGCTTTTTATCGAACTGAACGCCCAAGTCTCGTACAGTTTCAACTTCCTCGAGCCTCTCATCATTCAATTTGTAAACGGATCGCAGAATGTTTTTTTTTTTTGTGAATTTGACGTGATGGCACTTTTTTATATTCAATGACATTCTGTTGTCATCACACCATTTAGACAGAAGGTCTAAGTCACTTTGAAATTGTGCTGAGTCCGCAGGGTTTCTTATAATCTTTATGGCTTTGAGGTCATCAGCGAATAGAAATACTTTCGAGCTGGGGAAGCATTTGTGAATGTCATTAATGAAAAGAATGAATATAGGCGGACCCAAATGAGATCCCTGAGGGATTCCAGATGTTGCAATGTACGAATCTGACGAGCAGCCATCCACTACAACCTTGAGGATCCGTCCAGAAAGATATGACCGGAACCAACTCAAGAGGGGGTCCGTGACGCCATACATTTCAAGTTTCTTGACGAGTATGCCGTGGTCTACCGTGTCAAAAGCCTTGCTAAAGTCGGTGTAGACTGCGTCAACCTGGACACGCGCATCAACAGCCTCCACAATGCTTTCAACATAAGTTACCAAATTGGTAGCTGTAGATTTTCCCTTCATAAATCCATATTGGCTATCTGTTATTAGCTGCGATAAATGTCTAGCTAGCTCAGGGCATATGAGGGCTTCAAAAACCTTTGCAAGTATAGAGAGAATAGCGATGGGCCTATAATTGCTCACATCAGACTGATCCCCGTTTTTGAAAATTGGCACAATTTTGGTTTCCTTCCACATGGTCGGGAAAGTACCCCGGTGCATAGAAAGATTAAAAATAATACTTAATGGAAGTGAAAGAACAACTGCGAGTTTATTTAAAAACAAAGCAGGTATATTATCAGGG
Source organism: Lycophotia porphyrea (assembly GCA_950005105.1). Taxonomy (NCBI): domain Eukaryota; kingdom Metazoa; phylum Arthropoda; class Insecta; order Lepidoptera; family Noctuidae; genus Lycophotia; species Lycophotia porphyrea. The sequence continues at coordinate 146,753 of OX465409.1, forward strand.
CCTGCCCCTTTGTGAACATTATGAGTATCGCGAGTTGCTATCTTATGTTGAACCTTGTTACTTGACGATTTACGTGTAGGTTCACACCAAAGTTTCGATATATACATCCGATGTACGGAACGCAGCACATTCGGTGTACGGAACGCAGCACATTATGCAGCACTGTTCGCCATCACTGTGAATGTTTGTGTTGGAAGCTTAACATTAATGATATGTTATGAAAAGTTGATGAAGCTGAACAAACAGGCTTCCAATTAGCGGCGCGCGTGACATTAAATTGATAAAATTACATTACTTTTGGATATTTCAGCAATCAGTTTGGGATGAAAACTCGTATAGAATCACTTTGGTGTTGCGAGTGCGCCGTTGACTTGTTTTTAATCAATACCATAAATAAATAGTATAATGGACCGTGATAGACTCAACCCAAGCTATCTGGGTACTTGCCAACACGGAGGTCCGACCGGAGTCACGCGATGATGCGAGACAGAACACTGTTTACGTATTTTATTTAAAAACTCATTCCAAAAACACTACTTTATTCAAGCCTCCTCGAAAAAGTGTTGCCTTTTCACGTCGGGCTAATAGTGACACCCTCACATACATAGCTAACGCCACGGCGAGGCGGCGTCGCCTCGCTTGTCTTACAAAATGCGGGTTGTCTGAACATGCATAGCCTACATCAGGCCATACTCTGGTCTGTTCTACTGTCTGGGATGTCTATTGTCTCTCGACGTCACATTCACATCGGTGTATACTTTTGTTGCGCTTGCTGTCTAAGAACACAATGTCGGGCTACTGAGCAAAAGATTACAGTAGTTAATATCTCAAAGAGTACTTACATTGAATGAAGTGGCCCTTCTGTCGGTTATCTCCCACGAGGTGTTACGAGGCGCGCGCCGTAATGCTCGGCGCTAATGAGTGTGTTCGACACGTTACGTGCGATCACTCGCGATGTGACGTGCGACGTGCTTACACACGCGTGTAGTTGTGTAACATCGTCTGTACGAGATACGAGTAACATGTTGTGAGATGTACAGACACGGCGACAAGCTGGGAGAACATTCACTCATGTTGTACTTTTATAGGGAACAATTCTAAAGGTGGCTGTACACTCTCACCGAGACACACCTGTATGCACAAGAGCACACGCTTGGCTTCCTCGCTTGGCTGCAGTGTCTCGGCGCGACAGTCGAGTTGTCTTGCTTGTAAACAAAAGAAACTATTATCACATCACGCTGTATGCTGTAGTGAGTGGCGAGTCAGTACTTTGCACTAGAATGACGTGACCCCTATTCGAACCCTCTCGATGTTGTTGACATGGAGAGGCGACATAACAACAACAATAAGTTGACATTAAAGATATTGTGATATATGTATATTATTAGTCTATATATAAAGTATTGTGGACGAGGCGAAAGGAGTATGTAAGGATGATCGTAGCAGGTAGTGTTGTGTGACTCTGCCTACCTCCATAGGAAAAAGGCGTAAATTTATGTATGTATAAAAGTCTTGTGATTTTTTTAAACATGATCTAGCTGTTTTCGTAAAAAAAAATGTTGAAGCAAATTAGGTAATAATTATGATGGAATTTAACAGCTATTAGATAGCATAACTTAACGTAACTACAGCAACAATTAAATCCTAGAATGTTATTGTAATGATAGTAACTGTAGCGCAGAGAGTGTTCGGTTACTTCACGCGGCTGCCGCCAACATGAGGGGAGCGAACGAAACCCGGAGCACGAACTAGTCACTACTGGTTAGGGTCCGTTGAGTACTTGAGTCTACATTCTAGATCCGACAATCTACATTTAATATCATGAAGAGTTAAAGTGTGGATGTAGGGATGATGGGAAGTCAAATTATTCCCAAGTGGCCTAAGCTATAAAACGTTCCCATGGAATAATTTCCGACCATAACGCGAGTGAAGCCGCAGGCAAAAGCTAGTAGTAGATAGATAGGTGGACATAGTAAGTGGTTATTATCAAAAGCTAGTAGTAGATAGATGGTAGACACAGTAACTGGTTATTAGCGGAATTTTTCTTGATAGGTATTTATTAATGTAGTTTATAGTCTAAATGTTGCCGAATTATACAATGGACAGAGAGTAACCGTTATGATTTAAACGACCCTTTCCCATTAGGCAAAACAGTAAAAAAAATTAAAGAAAACTAAACGGACAGATCAGATGAGGTAGTAATTGAGTGGTCGGTGATGGGTGGCGGCAGAGAGTTATTCACGTCACTGTCCAGTGCGTCCCTTCGCATTACCTCAAAGTGGCGATGTGACGAAGTGCCTCATAAAAAGCAATACAGTACCCGAAAATGTTCAGTCGAACAATAAATGATGAATTCAAACCTTTTACTTTTTAAAGGGTAAAAACGGGACCCTATTACTAAGACTTCGCTGTCTGTCCGTCCGTCTGTCTGTCACCAGGCTGTATCTCATGAACCGTGATAGCTAAACAGTTAAAATTTTCACAGATGATGTATTATTGTTGCCGCTATAACAACAAATAATAAAAAATATAAATTATTAAATATTTAAAGGGGGCTCCCATATAAGACACGTGTTTTGTTTCGGTTTATGGTACGGAACCCTTCGTGCGCGAGTCCGACTCGCACTTGGCCAGTTTTTAGGGTTCCGTAGCCAATGGCAAAAAACGGAACCCTTATGGATTCGTCATGTCTGTCTGTCTGTCTGTCTGTCTGTCCGTCCGTATGTCAAAGCCACTTATTTCCGAAACTATAAGAACTATACTTTTGAAACTTGGTAAGTAGATGTATTCTGTGAACCGCATTAAGATTTTTACACAAAAATAGAAAAAAAAAACAATAAATTTTGGGGGTTCCCCATACTTAGATCTGAAACTCAATTTTTTTTTTCATCAATAGCCCATACGTATAGCGTATCTATGGATAGGTCTTTAAAAATGATATAAAGTTTCTAATATCATTTTTTTCTAAACTGAATAGTTTGCGCGGGAGACACTTCCAAAGTGGTGAAATGTCTGTGTCTCCCTCTGTAACTTCTAAATTAAAAGAATGATAAAACTAAAAAAAACTATATGATGTACACTACCATACAAACTTCCACCGAAAATTGATTTGAACGAGATCCAGTAAGTAGTTTTTTTTTAATACGTCATAAATCGTAAACCGCAATTTACCTTTGTCTAATGTTGTATACATAATGGTACGGAACCCTTCGTGCGCGAGTCCGACTCGCACTTGGCCAGTTTTTTTATTTGTGTACGTACCTTTTTAATTTCATTTCTAACGTTAACTCGGGTCTTTATAACGAAGAATCAATCTTTCTATCTAGTTATAAGCACATTAATCTACGACGAAATAAAACGGATATTAATCGTTTTCACAATATTGTTGGAATTGTTGGATGCTGTGTCGTAGCTACTACGGCGTAGTGCCGTCAGAGTGGCTTCTACGCCGTTGCTACGGCGTAGGCTTGACTGTTCCGTCAACTGTGAATGTAGTTTGCTATGCGTTTTATTTATCTACAGTTGTAATGTGGCTATAGACTTACGTTTTATTTGGCTGGTAATTTCTAATCAATCACTTTATCAAGTACTTGCCTTGCTTTTTATTGCATTTTCTGTAGGTTTTGGTTATTCTTTTAAGTGTTGTATCCTTTCCCGCCGTAGTCTAAACAAGTCTACGCAGGTACGCTGCATATTTGTGAATGTAACAAACAATCAATCAGTTCTGGTGTCTCTCACAGCGTTCCACGTTCTCTTGTTTGTGTGCTACACAGTACTTGCACGAACACAAAGGAATTCATTGGATTACGCAAACGACCACGTTTTACCGACAGCAGTACGAGCATGTACGGTAACGTGTTGCGGCTCCTACCTATCGCAGATCACCTATGTGTGGTAACGTGTTGTGGCTCCTACCTATCGCAGATCACCTATGTGCGGTAACGTGCTGTGGCTCCTATCTATCGCACATCACCTATGTGCGGTAACGTGCTGTGGCTCCTATCTAACGCAGATCACCTATTTGTGGTAACGTGTTGCGACTCCTACCTATCGCAGATCACCTATGTGTGGTAACGTGTTGTGGCTCCTACCTATCGCAGATCACCTATGTGCGGTAACGTGCTGTGGCTCCTATCTATCGCACATCACCTATGTGCGGTAACGTGCTGTGGCTCCTATCTAACGCAGATCACCTATTTGTGGTAACGTGTTGCGGCTCCTACCTATCGCAGATCACTTACGTGCGGTAACGTGTTGTGGCTCCTATCTATCGCAGATCACCTATGTGCGGTAACGTGTTGTGGCTCCTACCTATCGCAGATCACCTATGTGCGGTAACGTGCTGTGGCTCCTATCTATCGCACATCACCTATGTGCGGTAACGTGCTGTGGCTCCTATCTAACGCAGATCACCTATTTGTGGTAACGTGTTGTGGCTCCTATCTATCGCAGATCACTTACGTGCGGTAACGTGTTGTGGCTCCTATCTATCGCAGATCACCTATGTGCGGTAACGTGTTGTGGCTCCTATCTATCGCAGATCACCTATGTGCGGTAACGTGTTGTGGCTCCTACCTATCGCAGATCACCTATTTGTGGTAACGTGTTGCGACTCCTACCTATCGCAGATCACCTATGTGTGGTAACGTGTTGTGGCTCCTACCTATCGCAGATCACCTATGTGCGGTAACGTGCTGTGGCTCCTATCTATCGCACATCACCTATGTGCGGTAACGTGCTGTGGCTCCTATCTAACGCAGATCACCTATTTGTGGTAACGTGTTGCGGCTCCTACCTATCGCAGATCACTTACGTGCGGTAACGTGTTGTGGCTCCTATCTATCGCAGATCACCTATGTGCGGTAACGTGTTGTGGCTCCTACCTATCGCAGATCACCTATGTGCGGTAACGTGCTGTGGCTCCTATCTATCGCACATCACCTATGTGCGGTAACGTGCTGTGGCTCCTATCTAACGCAGATCACCTATTTGTGGTAACGTGTTGTGGCTCCTATCTATCGCAGATCACTTACGTGCGGTAACGTGTTGTGGCTCCTATCTATCGCAGATCACCTATGTGCGGTAACGTGTTGTGGCTCCTATCTATCGCAGATCACCTATGTGCGGTAACGTGTTGTGGCTCCTACCTATCGCAGATCACCTATGTGCGGTAACGTGCTGTGGCTCCTATCTATCGCACATCACCTATGTGCGGTAACGTGCTGTGGCTCCTATCTATCGCAGATCACCTATTTGTGGTAACGTGTTGTGGCTCCTATCTATCGCAGATCACTTACGTGCGGTAACGTGTTGTGGCTCCTATCTATCGCAGATCACCTATGTGCGGTAACGTGTTGTGGCTCCTACCTATCGCAGATCACCTATGTGCGGTAACGTGCTGTGGCTCCTATCTATCGCACATCACCTATGTGCGGTAACGTGTTGTGACTCCTATCTATCGCAGATCACCTAGGTGTGGTAACGTGTTGTGGCTCCTATCTATCGCAGATCACCTATGTGTGGTAACGTGTTGTGGCTCCTACCTATCGCAGATCACCTATGTGTGGTAACGTGTTGTGGCTCCTATCTATCGCAGATCACCTATGTGTGGTAACGTGTTGTGGCTCCTATCTATCGCAGATCACCTACGTGCGGTAACGTGTTGTGGCTCCTATCTATCGCAGATCACCTATGTGCGGTAACGTGTTGTGGCTCCTACCTATCGCAGATCACCTATGTGCGGTAACGTGTTGTGGCTCCTACCTATCGCAGATCACCTATGTGCGGTAACGTGCTGTGGCTCCTATCTATCGCAGATCACCTATGTGCGGTAACGTGCTGTGGCTCCTATCTATCGCAGATCTCCTATGTGCGGTAACGTGTTGTGGCTCCTACCTATCGCAGATCACCTATGTGCGGTAACGTGCTGTGGCTCCTATCTATCGCAGATCACCTATGTGCGGTAACGTGTTGTGGCTCCTACCTATCACAGATCACCTATGTACGGTAACGTGTTGTGGCTCCTATCTATCGCAGATCACCTATGTGCGGTAACGTGTTGTGGCTCCTACCTATCGCAGATCACCTATGTGCGGTAACGTGTTGTGGCTCCTACCTATCGCAGATCACCTATGTGCGGTAACGTGTTGTGGCTCCTACCTATCGCAGATCACCTATGTGCGGTAACGTGCTGTGGCTCCTATCTATCGCACATCACCTATGTGCGGTAACGTGTTGTGACTCCTATCTATCGCAGATCACCTATGTGCGGTAACGTGTTGTGGCTCCTACCTATCGCAGATCACCTATGTGCGGTAACGTGTTGTGGCTCCTATCTATCGCAGATCACCTATGTGTGGTAACGTGTTGTGGCTCCTACCTATCGCAGATCACCTATGTGTGGTAACGTGTTGTGGCTCCTATCTATCGCAGATCACCTATGTGTGGTAACGTGTTGTGGCTCCTATCTATCGCAGATCACCTACGTGCGGTAACGTGTTGTGGCTCCTATCTATCGCAGATCACCTATGTGCGGTAACGTGTTGTGGCTCCTACCTATCGCAGATCACCTATGTGCGGTAACGTGTTGTGGCTCCTACCTATCGCAGATCACCTATGTGCGGTAACGTGCTGTGGCTCCTATCTATCGCAGATCACCTATGTGCGGTAACGTGCTGTGGCTCCTATCTATCGCAGATCACCTATGTGCGGTAACGTGTTGTGGCTCCTACCTATCACAGATCACCTATGTACGGTAACGTGCTGTGGCTCCTATCTATCGCAGATCACCTATGTGCGGTAACATGTTGTGGCTCCTACCTATCGCAGATCACCACGTATTGACTAGATATATAGATTTACGATCTGTTTCACCGCCCCTGATTAAGTTTCCGTTATTTTACTAGCGTGATAATTTGACGTACTAATTTGTATCATCATCTGACTAGCCTTTTCCCAACTATGTAGGGGTCGGTTGCGCAGCTGAATAATAACCCAGTAAGTACTAATAACTATGCCGTGACGTCTGACAGGGGAGAATGGAAGAAGAAAACATGTTGCGCCGACCCCGAGTAGAACGGGATAAGGGCAGGAAGATGATGATGAAGTACTAATAACTATGTCAAATTATATTTATGTAGCTATGTAACTGCCTAGTTGGACTTGTCGCAAGCGGGACTGCTGAGCATGATGTCCTGGGTTCGATTTCCAGGTCGGGCCAAGTGTTATTAGGTTTTTCCATCAAAAATTTCTCAAAAGCAGCCACGGAGTCAGGATTTGTTCTCGATTGTTGGCAATAGAATCGCCCCCTATAACATGGGACTTGAACATAACAGGCGATATGTGGGTGTAATATTAGGTATCTCTGCCTAACTCTTTGGAGGTTACGGGCGTGAGGTTGTGTTATGTTTTTCTTTAAAATATCTAGCGACGAGTGGAGATTCGGACATAATAATTGCGACCTTAAGTCTTTTGGCGGAAATCTCAGTAAAGTCCCATTTCAACAAAAAACCAATAATTCCGTTTGTTTAGTACTGTCAACGCATTATCCTGTTTCCCACATCTAATCGTTTAAGCGCCTTCTCGGTGAGACGAAGAGTAATGAACGTTCCTCTGTCACTCAGAGGGCGGAGGGCGGAGGGACTGTTCACTGTATAGCAGAGGGTTATGACAAGTGCCCGCTAAGTGTCGCTCGTTAGCACTAAATGCACAGAGGCACAGAATATGCACAGATGTAAAGGCACACACTCACAGGCCGTGCGTAGTTGGTCGACCGTAAATGGATGTATCGCTCCCTGCTCTCATGCGTAGATTTGTGAAAGTCGTCAGTTTTAGTTCAGAAGCCCGAAAGTATACAAGTTTATTAACCAGCTTCATCAAGGGAAATCTTCTGAAAATTTTCCAGTGGTTGAGTTGCGGAGGTCAGATAGGCAGTACATACTGGTATTCAGCTGCATCCGGTTAGACTGGAAGACAATCGTAGCATAGTTGGGATGTGGCAGGTAGACGACGATGTGTATAATGGTCTCCCTGCTGCAGGCCGCACATTGCGCAGTGTTTCTTTCTGTGTGAACCCGTACTTCGCTAACTCCACACAGCGCGTGTAGTACATGCACGCACGCACTGCTCACCGGCCGCATGTTTACCGACTCACTCGCGGCTCGTCAAATCACAGCGGCGATAAAACTAACAACATAGAGGCTCTGAGTACCTGCACACTGTACTACAGTTACGCCTCCAGCAATCAGCAGTGGGTAATTGATGCAATGGTTGAGAGCGTCCTCTATAGTCGGGGACCTGGACCGCACATCAGCTCCTATCTTTCACGTTCGAGATCTAATTTAGCGCGTAGCATAAATATTCTGCAAATCCAACTATAATATTATTATAAATGCGATAGTAAGTTACCTTTTCACGCCTAAACCGCAGAACCGGTCATTCTGAAATTTTGCATATGCATTGTCAGGTGTACAGAAACGGACTCAGGGTTCCTTTCATACCGAAAAAAAGTTAATAGATGGCGCCACGTGTCTTTCAAGTGTTAAGAGTTTGTCAAATTCTAAATTAACGTGAGCGAAGCCGCGGGCAAAAGCCAGTTGGTTATAGTTTACGTCTCTCCGTATTAATGAGTGTGCGTAAACATATTCTCCATACAGGCGTATGTCGAGTGAAGTTGAGTTAGACGGTTTAAGTTATTGGTGAGTTTTTTTGTTAGAATCTTGTATACAAACAACAACACAACCAACAAATTGACAAATTCGTGATTCTGACAAATTCTTATTCATAAACGATTTTCTCCTATTTTAATGATAACCTTTTTACGTCTAAACGAACAAAGTATTTGTGAAACCATACCCTACCTCAAGGAAGAACCGTTATTTCACAAGAAAATCGTTTTTGGATTTTGCCAAGTGTTTGATTTCATTGCTCGTTCCTGTACTGCCGCTGCCCCCCTCCCTCATGAGGGATACAGAAAAGATGTTTTATTGTTGAATGTACCTTCTGCCCGTACCTGTACATGTAAGTATGTCGTGTGGTGTGTAAACATAGCGCGATGGGTCCCGCGGGGCGCGTGAGTGGCGGCCTCTGGCGGCCTCTGGCGGCCTGTGGCGGCCACAGCGAGCGACGGACGGTTATTTGTTGGCAACAGTTGCTTCATTACAACATTTGTTACTACATTAGCTGCCGCGGGACCTTTCATAATGGTACGGTTTCTGAAATGAGAGAAAATTCTCAATGACAAAGTAATAAAAGAAATAACATAGCATCACGCCTGTAATCCCAAAAGGGTTATTCAGAGGTGTATCCCAGGTGCATTTACTAGTATTTTACATGGAGTGCCTGCCTGACCTCCATAACACGGTAAATGTAATTTTTAATGTTTTAGTCTCATGTTATGTGAGCGAAAATAAAATAGTAATAGCTCGCTATTTTACATAAGCAATAGTAGCATAGTTATTGCAATTTGTATAATCTTCTATTTTATTTTTTCTGAATAAGAATAGTAATCGTAGCAGTTTGAACAAAATTATGCAGTTGTAATACTCCCTATCATTTTAAAGTTAGTCAGTGTCATGCATCAATTCTTATCAAACGCAAAATCATAAAAATACGTGACACCGGCAACCACAACCACAACCACAACCACTACCACAACCACAACCACAACCGCCACCCTTTGACAAGGTAATCCATTACCCGTCTTAATTTCACACAACAAATTGTATTTAATACCCATTGTTTTAAAAATTGTTTCAAAACATTATAGAGTTGAATAGCGGCGGAACACGCCCCCCCCTCACCTCGCACACTTCCGTGTTGTGGCCTTGTTCTGAATAATTACTCGTTTTTGTCCCCCCCCCCCCCGTTTCTCCTCCGCTGCGCCCTCTCGTATTAATCGCTTGCCATCCCTCAGCCGGACAGCCATGCATCACGCGCGCTTATCTGTCGACCCCTTTGTATTAAAACACCCACTTTTGCTAATAAAATATTCCACAAAGCCAGAATACAAGGACTGCCGCTGGACGGCTGGACTATTACAACATTCACAATTATTATTGCAAACCTAAAATATCCATTTTGGACAAATCTATAAAGTTGGATGAAACAAAAAGAGTATGTAAGAATCGGCGCAGGGGGCGTCCTGTGTCCTGTAGTTTCTGCTTTAGGCGTGAGTTTATGTATTATGTGTGTAAAGACAGTTCTGAACTAAAACATTGGTGAAAAATGTCCTTAGTACGGTTCAAACGTTTGCCTTTTTATTTCGGCTTCTCACAATTTTATGTTATTCCTTATCAAAAATATAATGTTAGTATGGAGTCAGTGGGCTGCGAATAATAAAATATCGACGTTATGAGTGTTCACTGTGCGGGGTGATCGTACGAACATTCAGTCAAATGGATCGTTTGGCTACTTCAATGGTCCATTATTCAAAACAACGGTTTCAAAACTCGGTAAATCGTCATTTTGCTGGGTTACAGTTCCCTTTCTGTTAACAACTTCATTAACTTATCCGTAATTCAGTTCGTAACTATTAGTGGTACATGGTATACAAACAAGACTATTCTATGTATCTAGTGAACGCGTTGTTCGTCGCACTTGCACTATCTCGCCCAACCCTCACTCCGCTCACACGATCACGTGTGTGAACAAAACTTTTTAAATTAACGAACTATGTTGACACTATTAACCCTATCGCGATTCGCGGCGGCGCGGCGTGTGGCCGGCGGGTGGCCGGCGGGTGGCCGGCGGGTGGCCGGCGGGTGACGGGCACGTGCCCTACACGGGGTACGGATGCAGCTTTACACATCCACCCTTTCGTAGCTAGGACCGCCCGGCAACCTCGACTGTCATGAAATGAGAATTTTAAGTTTACTTAACTTAGTAATAGAGTTTCAATTAGAAAGTCTGACAACAAGTCTAACCTTAAAGGATTATACAAATTGAGAATATCGATACTTCTTTAGGGTTTCGTACCTCAAAAGGTAAAAAAAGGAACCCTTATAAGATCACTCCCTTGTCCGCCTTTCTGTCCGTGTCAGTGCCGATTTTCTCAGGAACGGGTGGGCCTGGCAAGTTGAAATTTATACCAGATACTGAGGTCTATAGTCCCTATTAGGTGCATAAAAATCAAGGTCTTGAGTCAACACGATAAATAGATATGGGCAAATTTAGATTTTCGCGAAAACTTGTAAGTACCAAAATTTATCTTAATTTATCAACTTTTTTTATTTTTCGGAATTTTCCCTTTACTTGTGTTGGTAATTCACAACGTTGGTTTACAATTCTAGGTAAACCGGAGGTACCCTATAGGTTTTGGGTCGAAAACCTATATGGTAGTTTCCGTTGACCTAGAATCACGAAATTTGGCAAGAAGCAATGTAAATCTGAAAACCGCAAATATGTAGTTTAATAATAAAATACCTACAAGTTTATACGGAACCCTCGCGCGAGTCCAACTCGCACTTGGCCGGTTCTTGGGTTTTAAAGCGATCCACCCCTAAAATAAGCGTATTGTCTTAAAAACTACGAACTATTTCTTACTTTATTATTCTTACCTTATAATGTTATTTTGCCTTCTAACATTCAGGTAACAAAGAGCCTTTGTTCTTAAAGGTTATTTTTTTTATATATTTTTTTTATATATATATTATTTATTTTGCATCAGACACAACGTTCCATAGTTTAGGTAGTAAGCACACTTAAAAATAATATAGGAAATCAAGAAACAGAGATAAACACACCACAAAATACCATAAATAAGTTGAACATAAAATTTAAAATAAACGAATACAATAATTTAGTCAAATATGAGGAAAAATCTAAAATGTCCGTAATAAAAAATAAAATTTAAAGAATTGCAATACATAATCTGTCATTATTATAAAAAAAAAAATGAAAATCAATATAAATTAATCAATGTAAATTCTGTGATATTTTTACCTGCCCCAATCCTGATATACGGTTTAAGATTAAAAGAGTTATTGGTGTTGCGGCGTATAAATAGCTGGCAACAAGCGGGGAGCTCAATTATGTTTTTAAAAGAATTAATTATGAGTCTTGGTTCCTAAGAAACCCACCCTGTGAAACTGTAGAATGAGAAAATGGTTTCTACGTCAGCACTGAAATCTATTTTGGCCCACTACCACCTTAACACCAGCTCAGGTACGCCTCACCAGCTTCCGTCCGCAGCTCACACCGTGCAGCACTTGCACGAAACAGATTGTATGATCACTGTTGGGTATTTTATCGAATTTCTGGAAACTTTTAGATGTCCATAACGGAGCAAAACATGAAAAACTGAAACTGTCAACCACGAGAAACAAAACGAGAAGAAAAAGTTCGTTTTTTTGAAATATTTTTGAAATGCACACTTTGGTCGCCGCTCGGTGAACGGTAGCCACAAATATGGCGCTGGTGTCGCCAGGTTCAGCCAATCCCAGAGCGCGATCCTTATGGCGCGCGAGCCAAACAGCCTCAGATACTAACTTAAAGAAATCATTTGAAACGCTTTAATTATTGTTAAGAAAATGACCTAATACTTAGGTTTAGTAGAAATAAATATTAAACAAATTAATCTGGATCACATAAGGTGGCAACCGTAAATGAAATATGTAGTAACATTTAATAAGAAAGACGGCTTCGTTGATCTCGTGGTCGCAAGCGCGACTGTACTGTGTGTGGTTTATATTCCCGGGTCACTTGAGTGTGCCAGGAATCCCTCAGTACCAGCCCAAAGTCAGGATTTGTGCGTGGTTAATGGCACAAGGCTCGCTCCTTTTACCTACTTTAAATTGCTGGCGAAATGTGGGTATCGCTATCTTTACTTCCTTACTTAATATTATGAAAGTAAGTTTGTGTGTTACCTTTTCACGCTTAAGCGACTGAACCGATCATCCTGAAATTTTGCATATACGTTGTCAGGTGTACAAAAACGGACATAGGGTACCTTTCATCCCGAAAAAAACTGCCATTCCCGAGGAAAACAACAATAACGTTCTTATGATAAATAGATAGCGCTACGTGTCTTTCGAATCACGATTGAATTATATACAAGCACAGTACAACCCGAATTGATTATCAAATTCTAAATTAACGTGAGTGAAACGGCGGGCAAAAGCGAGTTGTTTATATATCTGCCTAACCCTTTTGCACAGTCTTACACTGAATAAATGTAGTGCGAACCAAGTAAGCTTTTCTCTTTTGTTTACTTCAACGTAACAACAACTCTGCGAGTGTACGCTCCGTACACCTTTGGTTATTACAGGCGTGATGTTATATTCATGATTTGTGGAACCACCAGAACTGGATCATTATTACATTGAATATTTGCACAATAAATACTTTTGTGTTCTAACTCAATACCATAAATCACGCAGTACACCATGTATATAGCGCACGCGGTCTCAGACGAATGTCCGTTCTGCCCAGTCACCAGGGCCACGTCGCCGCGTCGCTCGGTGAGCTGGTTATTACTCCTTGAGTCTATACGACGTACTACTGCTGCAACTTCGCTCTCGAGTCACTCCAATTAAACTGAAACTTTACAAACTTGTTGTTAACTCCTTTTAAATAACTTGACCATTTTTTGTTCTCGCTGCTTTTTTGTTTTCGTTTATTTTCCATGGCGGAGGTTTTCGCGTCACTAAACTAAACTAAACTGAGTGATTGCTCAGGGGTGTGGGAATGACCTCGACTCACCACTAGCACTGCACCCAAAACGGTGAACGAAAACATCGTGAGGGAACCGGCATGTCCTAAAACAAAGACATGTGACATTCATCAACCAGCACTGGGCTCGCGTGGTAGATTACAGCTCACTCCTGCTCTTAGAGACGATGCCTGTGTCCCAGCAGTGGGAATATTATGAGCTGATTATGCTAAACTGAGTGGAGTCGCATCTGTGGCGTCCCTCACGGCGAGGAAGGGCCCGACGCTCAAGTTGTTGCCAACATAACAGCATGTTCCTTGGGACGTCTTTACTGAAATATTAATGAGTTGATTTGTTTGTGAAAACTTTATGTTCTCGGGTTAACTCGTCGGAAACATGGGTAAAATGTTATACGATATTACTAACATGTGATCCGGTAACAGGTCAGATGGCATTCAGTTAATTAAGTTTAAAACCCGCGGGAAGTTCTGTCGTGTTTCCGAGTCATTTATTATCTTGAAAACTGAATTTATAATGATGTTACGCGCACGATAAACTTTGTGCTAGGAGTATATGTGCTGTTTAACTTACTTTAGGTTGCACACTGCATTTAGAACTCGCTATGTGACATTAGTTTAAGTGTATCTAGTTAATCCTATAACCTCACCGTAACCTATGAATTTGGATGCGGCCGGCAATAAAGTAAAATAAAATCAAATGCAGCAAAGTAAAAAAATAGCCTGTGAAAATATTGTCCTTTATCTGCTTGTTTCTACAATAAACTATCACCACTCTAGCCCCTGCGTACGGCATCAGGCGATGCGCTTGCATCAAGCGACATGCGCGCGGTTCTGCGTGAGAATCGCCGTCGCGCAAGTGGCATCACGGTGACTCGTGACAAGCTCTGAGCAATTACTTTCATTTGTCTTTTCTGCAGCCGTGCTCGCGACACGCGTGTCACTAGAGCATGTAGCTCGTGACCACGAGGTTAGGGATCTATTGTAATAGTGATGTTTGTTGTACAGGCTTCCCCTTGTCGCGCGCGTCATGGTCGAGCTCAGAGCGCGCTCCGCCTGCACCGCCCGCGCCCCCCTCACCGAGCGCGCCCCCCGCCCCGGCGGACGCGGCCGACGCCGTGCGCGACGCCAAGTTGTACCCCGTGCTGAGCGGCGACGACACGACGGACGTGACCGACACGATGAGCGCCTCCGACACGACACCCACGGAGAGTGATCGCGCGACCGACGTGCAGACGCACGACGTGCGCACCAAGCGCAGTAGCGGACAGGACTGGGAGAAAGCGCCTAAAGTGAGTCGTGTTTTATACATAATTAATAAATGAATATTATATTTCAATACATTCTATTTCCACGTGTCGTGCTTGTGTGTAACTAATGTGTCTACTGGGCGGATGATGCAAATGAATTTGTGTCACAAATAATCAAGTACAAAATTGATTGGCATAAAAACCTTACCACACCACACTAACAAATAGAGTTCTCGTGCCATCGAGACATGTGGAATGCATACCAACTCGGGCAAACTAAGCAGTTTGGCAAGAACAACTTTGAGAAGTCTAAGCACATCACCGTCGTCTTTATCTAGACACGCGATAGCGAGTCAAGCCAAGTTCAAGCTAACGGAACTGGCGAGCAGCACCGTGTGTAACATTACACGAACCATTTGGAAAACATCAAATGACTTCTCCCGCTCTGGGCAGAGCGGAAGGGAGTGTGAGACTTGTACTGACTAAAACCCATCCATGTTCCATCCTTGCCCTTTGTGTTCCAGGGCCGCGGTATCTCTTTCGAACAGTCCCGCAGCCCTGAATTTTGACCCCCTCATAACTCAAAAACTGTTTCACATAAACATGTCAAATTTGGCTCATATATTGAAACCTGCGACATACATATGTGCTTCAAACTTCATAAACACACCTTAAATGGTTATTTAGATATTAACGTCCAAAAATCATCATTTTTATCACTGTCTGACCTACAGATCTAACCCAGTTCCAGATGACCTAGAAAGTTCGAATTTGGCATCCAGATAGGTAGTTGGTTGAATACAAAGGAATAAATCAGAAACTAATAAATATTTATCATTTTATTATAATTTTTCGATTAATAAATTCTATTAGGAACACTTACTTATATAGTGCTTGTAATGTAAGTATCAGCAATCAAAGCTGATGACAGATGGTCTTTATGTAGACTTCACGGTGTTCACGTGAATATGTAACGAGTGGAATAGCACCCCTCATGTTTGTTAAATCCAAACATATCAGTTTTAGTACCTACTTATAACTACTTATAATTGAGATTATAGTCGACTTTCTATTTATTAACGTTAATAAATATACGTTATAAACGTTTGTTAACGTTATTAACTGGGATTTAGTATTCATTCCTTCATTTATCTATATACATATTACTTCATATTTTTAAATATTTGAATAAAACTACATAAAAAAACATTTAAAAATATAAAAATAGTGGCCCACCAGCATTGGGAACAGGGTCCGAGCTACCGGTGGTCAGGGCTGTTGAGAGAGGAACCTCCTGACAATACGCGCCGTGTCCAGAAGTACTGCTTTCTGAATCAAGCCCTTGATTCGGCTGCCAAGCGAGAGCCTCCTTAGATGTTGGTCGAGGCTACTGGCTATTAATCCATTGGCTGACACGACTATCGGCACAATAACTGCTGTACTCACATCCCACATGTCGACAACCTCGCGAGCCAGATCTAGATACTTGAACTGCTTATCTTTTTCTGCTTTCACGAGGTTCTCGTCATGCGGGACTGTTATATCAACAATCATTGCGCGGCGCTCCAACTGATCTATCACCACAATGTCAGGCTTATTGGCAACAATAGTCCTGTCAGTGGTGATAGATCGATCCCAATACAACGTGATATTACCATTATCGAGAACTGGGTCGGGCGAACACTTATAGTATGGCACTTCTGATTCCACAAGGCTATACTTCAAAGCAAGTTGCTGGTGGATAATCCTGGCAACGAGGTTGTGTCTATGCAAGTATTCTCCGTTAGCTAGACTAGAACACCCAGAAATAATGTGTCGGATCGATTCTCCCGGACGGTGGCATGCCCGACATATGTCAACCGTGCCATCCTTCACAATGTATTTCCGATAGTTATTCGTCATCATAACTTCGTCCATTATTGCACAGACAAAACCTTCGGATTCACCGAAGCGCAGCCAAGATACGGAAGCTAAGAAGTCTACATCGGGCCCATGTAGGGCCCGGTAAAAGCGTCCGTGAAGCTCCTTGCCCTGCCATACCTCCTTGCGGTCATTAGTGTCTAATTTAGTATTAATTATTATTTCAATATATAGCGCACATCAATAGTGTGAGATAATTACTTATCAATAATTAAATAACAAAAACCATTTGGTATTAATTTTATTATTACAAAATACCTACTATTAATTTCTGTACAAAAAGTAATGATATCCCATCAAACATATAAATGTGAAATGATAGGCAAGTTCAATATTATGATATACGCCTTGGTTGTTGACTTCAAGTGAGATCTAAATAGGTGTCAAGTTCAATAGTCAGTCCAGAAATTTATTTATAACCACATAAAATATTTTATAACAACTTATAATAACATTTCTTCTTATAACTTAGGATAATATATTGAAGCTTAAGGTCTGACTTGGCTAGTTTTTATATACGAATTATAATATAGCCTTCGCAAGTTCTAAAGCTGTAAGTTCTTATTTTATTCTTCCGAAAATTTGGCTTGCTGGTAGAAACTAGCCATGGGACATAAGGCTCTGCCATGACTGTTTTAGTAGGTACTTAATAATAATTCGTATATGAGAACAAGCCAAGCCAGACCTTAGGCTTCAATATATTATCCTAAGTTATAAGCAGAAATTATATTTTAAGTTGTTATAAAATATTTTATGTGGTTATTAATAAATTTCAGGATTGACCATTCAACTTGACACCCATTAACTCACTTCTTTTTTCGTTGAAGTCAACAACCAAGGTATATATCATAATATTGAACTTGGCTATCATTTCATATTTATGTTTTTGATGGAATAGATCTTACCCTAAGTTCCAAAAACTCACGTTCCGTAAACTTGGTTTAGTCGAGCGTGGGCACTCGTCGCGTGAAGACGGGCGACACGATCCTGAACATCCGCGGCGCTGTGCGCGATGCCATCGGCGACGCGGGCGCCGCGCCGGGCCCGCGCGCCTCCTCACGCCTCGACACCTTCGTGATTCGCCCCGCGCATGCGCAGCCGCGCAAGCCGCAGCATGACCAGCCGCAGCCGCAGCCCGTTCAACAGGTATACTGTGCTTTTATAAAAACAAATTTAAAATATCGTTTACTAGCGACCCGCCCCAGCTTCGCACGGGTGCAATGTAGATATAAACCTTTCTCTTGAATTACTCTATCTATTAAAAAAACCCGCATCAAAATCCGTTGCGTAGTTTTAAAGATTTAAGCATACATAGGGACGGACAGACAGCAGGAGCAACTTTGTTTTATACTATGTAGTGATAGCTCAATTTGTGACACAACTTTATTAATTTTTTAGACCTTTTCAAAAGGACTACCTAGTTATTTTGAAATCACTTTATTCACAATAACTTAGAATTCATTTTCGCTTAAATAGGAATACCTAGCATCTATTGAAACGAGGATTTAAAAAGGCTTTTAAATAAGATCTGTTGTACAGTAAACATCACATCCATGATAACTATTCGACATCAGCAGTGCCTTCATACTTTGGCTGATGACGTGATTGTTTTAGTTGTCGTTCTCTGATAATCGTCGGTCTGCCTTTCACCACCATCATCGCTTCAATAGGAAACCGTCCACTGCTGGATATAGATCATCGCCGCGACTGCCGCGGCCCTTATCCCAGCTGAGTGGTGGTCGGCGCAGCATGGCTTGTTATTTTAATACTAGATTTAGTCCTATTCTTTGTTATTTCATTATGCTTAGTTATTGATATTATGCTTAGTTATTAGTTTGTGCAACAATAGTTTATTGCTATCTGCGGAGGCTTGTTAATGGCTTTTCGTTGTTTGCGTCAATATCTATTTTTTTATTACTAGCTGTAAGCCAACCAAATATAATAAAATAAAATGTCTTCTTCTTCCATACATCTATTAGTCATCATCTTAGTCATTTCTAACCAAATCATCTTTCTCACAATCCGGTAATGAAACTCAATCATAACAATGAGTAAGCAGTGATAAAGCGCACGTTGTAATGAGCAGGTACAACACTCAGTTCAGTGAGACGTGCCTAGTTTCCTTTATTACCTTGTTCAGTACATCAGATGTCGTGACGTACACACTTATTTGTCGCGAGTCCCGGCCGGACTTCATTAGGAGTTATAACGTAATTAGCGAGGACCTCTCTCTCTCCGAGAGGCTGTGACTGTGCACCGCGTGCCGCCTGATTTACATCCGCGCTGATTGTCTCAGCTGTGAGCTATTTGTTATCGTTTTAATTTTTAATCTTGTGATTTGTTCAGTTGTTTGTGTTGCGACTTTTGTTGTTTTTCTTTCGACGATTTAATTTTCTTTGATTTATATTTTGAACTTAGCTTATATTTTGTTCAAGCATACACATCACCAAGCACGTTCACAAATTTGTTAGTATTTACTTTTGGCTATCGACACGCTGATAAAAATAAATCAATGTCGGACTTGTGCTCTTAGATGAAAAGCTATTTTAGTTTACGTTATTGACAAGATAGAGACACACACAACAATACAGTAAATCATTACTGTGGAAATAATCATGGACGGATGGACAAACAAACAGACTGATGACGTAGGCCTTCATAGGTTCCTGTTTCCACCCTAATATTATGTTATCCTATTATGTTGTCTGTTTATATTTGATCTTGTACATTCGTTATACAGCCGACAGTTTACAGAAGGAGACGCTCGTTCCATTCCAGTATTAATCTATTGACATGAATGTCGCGCGACTCATTGTCTGAAGTACAAACAATTTCCGTTTTCTATTAGAAGCGGGACTGTTGTTCGTCGAGCTCTGGGTGCCTCTCGTAGTTCACTCTTATCGAGTACTTATGTACTGTTTATATTGTAGTACAGTTTACTATACAGGGTGTAAATAGATTCTACACGAAGCCATTAACCAAGCATTATGTATGTACATCAAACTAAGTAACTTTATGCAATAATTATTGCTGGGAAACGATTTTTATTTTTTGGACTGAATAATCACGTTTTACGGTAGGACTCAACATAACGCACTCAAAATATTATGTTGTTTGATGGATGGCATAGTAGGGTGGGTTGTGGAGTTGTTTATTGTATGTTTATTTGATAGTCATCAGACAACTAGTCATAATTGATCATTCGCCTTGAAACATAATCGATAGTCTATTTTGATTGATGAGTCACCGACCCAAAGACATCGATCTATGAATGATCAACTATCGATCGGCTTTCATTTTGAAAAATACTGTTTACCTAATTTGATTAGTGTTACATAGTAGACCGGCTGGCACCGATCGACCTTAATGTTATTGCACTTTTAACGTCAATCAGTCAGTCAGTCAGTCAGTCAGTCAGTCAGTCAGTCAGTCAGTCAGTCAGTCAGTCAGTCAGTCAGTCAGTCAGTCAGTCAGTCAGTCAGTCAGTCAGTCAGTCAGTCAGTCAGTCGTCGTCAGTGCATTGTGCAGTAAGAACTGCAGGGGATCATCATCGACGCAAATCGAGCCATTCGAGACTTTTTCTTTGAAACTCTATTCTACAACACACACTCAGAAGTATGATTCGGGATCAGCTAGTAAAGAGAAGTCATGGAGCTCGCGGCGGGCCGGCGACCTGTCTTTGGGTGACCAAGATCCGATGAACCGGGGCGATGTTGATCACGCTTTTAATTTATTGATATGTTGATTAACCTGTTTTTTAATCCATCAGTTGCCAAAATACGACCGTGAGCTGCTGGTAGAGGCGCACGCACGCGCTCGCATCGAGTGTGACGTCAGCAACTCGAGCGAGGTGCGCTGGTACAAGGACGGCGAGCTGACGGCGGCGCGCGGGGGCGCGGCCGGCGCGGGCGGGGAGGGGGTGTGGCGCGACGGCGGCGCCATCGTGGTGGGGCGCGCTACCCGCGGGGACGCCGCCGCCTGGCGCTGCACCTACAGCGACCACAACGGGAAGACTGTGTCGGGGAAGCCCACTAAGTTGCTGATCTATGGTGAGAATACTGCTGGCTAAATTGGATTACAGGCCACTCTCTCTCACAGAGAAGAGGTCTGTGGGTCACATCCAGGGGAGGAAATATCATTTTGATAGAAAGTAGACTTTTTTTTGCGCCTGACGTGAGGCTATGATGCGTCCAAGGGTGGTCGTGCACGCTTGCCTAGAACATTACTAAATTATAATTATGTTGATATACCTGAAGGGACATCGATATATTTTATGAGAACTAACCAGTATATGTTTTCATAGAGCCGGTGCGCTCCGTGTACCTGGCCGTGGACGGGCGGCGCCTGGACGCCGGCAACACCTGGGTGCCCGTAAGAGACAAGACTGAGCTGGAAGTGCGCTGCGTCGCTGAAGGTAAATAATTAACAAGTATTCTGTAGTGCACTTCTGGAGTCAAGAAATACTGAGCTTTTTTTTTATAAAGGTATTGAGTGGCTGCACCTTACTGCCTGAACTAACATTTTTTTTAACAGCCTATACTGTCCCACTGCTGGACAAAGGCCTCCCCCAATTCCTTCCACGTGCCTCCTCAAACCAGCCCTCGCGGTACGCGTCGTTTAACATACTCAAACTAACTTATAATTAATTGCCTTGAACAGTAACATAAATGTCTAAACAAGCGATAGACTATAGCACTACATGTACGAGTATGTAGTACTCTGTAGCACTAGCACCGCTTGGCCACAACGTCTTGCGACTGTGACTACGTGGTTACGTAGAAAACAGAAACTACCAGAGCAAGCAACAAATTATAGTGGCGTTACTCACGCGAAGGAAACAAGTGATGTACGAGTGTTTGAGTTGACGCAAGCCGAGTCGCAAGTGGCACTGGCTAAGGTAGGCACTGGACAGTAACAGTGTGGTTGTGTGCAGGCGGCGTGCCGGCGCCCGAGCTGTCGTGGCGGCTGCTGGCGCTGGAGCCCGCGCTGGACCACCGCCCCTATCTGCGGATACACCACACTAACTACTCCATCGGTGAGTGCACATTTGTTTACGCCTCTTAGATGAACTGTATTCCTAACTGTTCGACTTACTCGTTTGGGGTAATAAAAGGCTTAGTGGACTGTATAGAAAGGCTTGCTGTATTGCCGATAGATTTACAATTTGTAACCGTCCCGGACAAACATAAAATATAAGGTCTGAGTATCGTCCGTCGCGGAGGTCTCCGAGAAAGCGAGTGTCCGTCGGCGCCCGGCCGGCTCCCCACGCCGCACCTCCGCTCACTCGCGGACGGTGATGACGCGTAGCTCGGTCACGTCGGCTGCGCGTGCCGGCCGCGTGTATGTTGGGTTCGAGTCCCAACATTCGCCGATGGAGATGATGCGTAGGCCGATCACGTTGCCTGCGCGTGCCGGCTGCGTGGATGTTGGGTGCGATTCCCAACATGCTGCCCGGGTTGAAGTGAAGGCTTCAAAAATCTGGAAGGGGGCAAATATTATTGAAAGCCCTCCTTATGGTGCCCCTCTTTGTCTTTACCTCTGCAACTCTTGCTACGCCGTCGCTGCCAGGGTAAACCTTTGTAACCCTTCCTAAAGACCAGAGTAGAGGAGGCAAAGCTCTATCTTTAATGAGTACAAGAGAGCCTAACTTCAGCTCTGTCTTCGAAGAGCGCCACTTCACCTTCTGCTGCAGTAGAGCTACGTATTCCAGTGAGAAACGCTGCCAGAAGTGCTGTTTGACGTGCTCTATTCTCTTGAAGCGCTCTAGGCGATTAATGTTGCAATCAGAGACCTGTGGATGAGGTATAGCATTAAGTGGCCGTCCAATTAGAAAGTGAGAAGGTGTCAGAGCGGAAAAATCAAGGGGTTCTGAGGAAAGAGGAGTAATAGGACGGGAGTTCAAAATAGCTTCTATTTGGGTGAGGCACGTAGCCATTTCCTCGTAAGTGAGATGAGTCGATTGCAATAACCTTTTTAGTTGGTGTTTTGTGGAACGAACAGCTGCCTCGGCTAAGCCGTTGAAGTGGGGACTGTATGCAGGTACGAATTTAAATTCTATACCTTCTTGAGCTATATGACCCTCAAGATCAGACTGTACAAGAAACTTTGATAGTTCATTGTAAGTGCCGACAAAGTTAGTGCCGTTATCGGACGTAATACTTTGCGGTTTCCCCCGACGTGACACAAAACGATTAAGAGCGGCTAAATAGGCTTCACTAGATAGTGCAGTAACAAGCTCGATATGACAGGCTTTTGTCGAGTTACAGATGAAGATTGCCAAAAACGATTTAATAAGTCTACAACCTCTGCCTTTCCTGTCCGCGATCATCACTGGCCCTGCGTAATCAACACTACAATGTAAGAAAGGATATTCTAACTCAGTTCGAGTTGTTGGTAACTGTCCCATAATGGGTTGCACTGATTCCGCCTTGTACCGACAACATCGAACACACTTATTTACAATGGCTTTGGCTAAGCTCCTGCCACCCAAGGGCCAATAAGTTTGCCTAGCGTTCGCTAATAAGAGTTGGGGACCAGCATGTAAATAAATTAAGTGTAGATGCTCAAAGATGTTTTGTATCATACATGTATGGGGAGTTGTCTAATCTACCACCGACACGTAATAGGTTATTGGGGTCTAGAAATGGGGACAAGGAACTAAGTCTATTCTTTTTATGCAATACCTTTGCCGCTTTAAGAATAGCGTATTCGTCAGGAAACATTTCCAACTGAACTTTGTGTAATATTAAATTTAAAGAATTTTTTAGTTCGACAACTGAAATTGGACCAGTACGTTTGTTGGTTTTGTTACGACAATTGTGTACAAACCTTTGTAAATATGCTATTGATCTTTGTAAATGAATTAAATTAGATCTATTGTTAATCAAACTACTTATCGAATCTACATTAAAAGGACTGTTAGTTACTACGACAGAACAAGATACCAATTCTGGTAGATCGTGTCTCTCGTTACGATTGGGCATTTTTGGCCATTCACGTTCATCTTTCTCTAAGAAAGTGGGACCAGACCACCACAAGGATGAACCACTGATGGAATCAGCCTTCAGCCCACGGGAAACAAGATCCGCCGGATTGTCTTTCGACGGTACGTAGCCCCACACGTGACCCTCTGTGCTCTCTTGAATTTCGTGGATTCGGTTACGAACGAAATTTTTTAGTTGCAGTGGGGGTGTAGATAACCACCCTAGAACTATAGTAGAGTCACACCAAAATCTACATTTGCTTACCTTTAGAGTAAGAGAGGTTAATACTTTTGTACACAACCTTGCAGCCAACAAGGCTCCGCAAAGCTCTAAGCGAGGTATCGTCGTAGGCTTTATCGGCGCTATCCTACTTTTAGAGGTTAAGAGGTGTATTTTTACTAAATCTGATTGATCCTCAGAACGAATGTACAGACAAGCGCCGTACGCTCGCTCTGAAGCGTCTGAAAAAACATGAATTTCATGAATTCCTGAGTTGTCACTAAGAACCCATCGAGGAATTCTTAATTGATTCAGAAGGGGTAAAGTGTCAGCAAATGTAAACCATAAATGTTTGGAGTCTTGTGAGACCTCATCATCCCATGAATATTGATCGATCCACAATCTCTGCATAATGAATTTGGCTTCGACAATACATGGGCCGACGAGTCCCAATGGGTCGAAGATCTGACTTATAACTGAAAGTATGTGTCGTTTTGTAACTTTTTTATTTAACTGTATATTAATTGAAAACGACAAAGTGTCCGTATCACAAATCCAGTTCAGACCAAGAGTTTTTGATGAGACATCCATGTTTGTTTGTGAAAAGTCTAAAATATTGTCATCTAAATTATTATAAGAAGACGAAATTTGCTCTAAAATAAATTTATTATTTGATTTAAATTTTCTTAAATTAAATTGTGCTGATTTTAAAGTAGATATGACTCCCTGAGCAATTTCGATTGTTTTATTTATAGAGTCAGAGCCACCCAGATAATCGTCAACATAAAAGTCTCTTTGAATTGATTGTTTGACGTCATCATCAGGGGCATTGGAAGCTAAGCTAACCAAACATTTGGTGGCTAAGTAAGGCGCACTTGCCGTGCCATAAGTCACTGTGTTGAGAGTGTAGGTTTTTAAAGGCTCTTTAGAATCAGAGCGGAAGATAATCTTTTGTAAGGAGCGTTGAGAAGGATGAAGTTCAATCGCTCTGTACATTTTTTCTACGTCACCAGTTACAACATATTTATGCTGGCGAAAGCGTAGCAGTATAGAAAAAATATCTTCTTGTACAGTCGGACCAACCATTTGGAGGTCATTTAGTGACACACCAGTACTAGTGGTGGCCGATGCATCGAAAACTGTACGAAGCTTGGTAGTTGTGCTTGACTCACGGATGACGCCGTGATGTGGTAAATAATAGGTATTCTCCTGAAGACAGCCCGGCGAAGACTCCTTATCTTTAGTCATGTGACCTAGGCGTTCATACTCTTGCATGAACTCAACGTACCTGCTTTTGAAGGCAGGGTCTCTAAGAAACTTACGCTCTAGTGACATGAACCGACACTTTGCCTTAGAAAAGGAATCGCCTAAGACTGAAGGATCTTTCTTCAGTGGCATGGTTACGACAAAGCGTCCGTCGTCTTTACGAGTGGTATGTTTCTTAAAGCTCTGCTCACAGGCACGCTCCTCAGGAGATAAGGAGTGCTTGGCTGCAATGGTATCTAATTCCCAAAAACGAGATAAGTCTGGGTCGGCGTTCTCATTTAAAAAATGACAAACGGGAGAAGAAGAGTGTGACTTATGACGGGCAACGTACCCTGACACTAACCAACCCAATTTCGTTTCATATAACTTAGGCTGATTTTTACCTAAGTCTATAGAATTATTACATAAGACGGACCAAAATACTTCGGCCCCAACTAGGATATCAATAGCTGACGGTATATTAAATGTTGGGTCAGCTAGACTTATTCCCAATGGAATAGGAATATTATCTAAGTCTATGAATGAAGACGGCAAAGCTCTAGTGATCTGAGGTAAAATATGACAGTCTATAGTAAGTTTACAGTCGTCATCATAGTGGGACGTAATAGTAAGGTTGCAAGACTGTGTACAATAAGAAGTATTATTATTTATACCTGT
Source organism: Lycophotia porphyrea (assembly GCA_950005105.1). NCBI lineage: Eukaryota > Metazoa > Arthropoda > Insecta > Lepidoptera > Noctuidae > Lycophotia > Lycophotia porphyrea. Next base: position 172,713 of record OX465409.1, read on the forward strand.
CACGGTGGCGCTCGCATTACGTCGCGACAAACCCAGCTTACCGCATAGTGACTCATCTATGAAGTTGCCCGTACTACCGTTGTCGAGCAGTACTCGGGCAGTGTGCACGTCGCCCTTGTTGTCAACCACTCTCACGATCGCTGTGGAAAGCAAAACATTCGGAGGAGTAGTAAACTGCTGAACACTAGTTGAACCGGCAAAGTTATTGACGGGAATAACTGGAGTAGGATTTGTTTCTGCCTCATGTAAATGAAGCAGAGTACTGTGGGTTTTCTTGCAATATTTGCAAGGTACAAGATTGCATCTTGATTCTACGTGCCCTGGTCGTAGACAATTAAGACAGACCTTTGCCTCTTTGGCCTTTTGTATACGAGTTTCAATAGATAGGGCCCTAAAGGCATCACAATTGAATAAGAAATGAGTCTGAGTGCACATAGGACATGTATACGTATTTTTTCTATTATTGTGTTTTTTATTCTTAATATTGTTGTTTTCATTTGTTTTTTGATCTGATTTTGTAGCTGTAAGTAGGTTAGAATTATGTTTGCAAGTGTCTGCCTGTTGTGTTTTATTGTTATTTGTTTTATGTTCTTGCAATGTTTCTAATAAATCTGCTCTGTTGCTTAGGAACTTTAAAAAAAAATCTAAGGGGGGTGGATTGTTTAAGGTGTTTCGATGTTCTTCCCATTCCCTACGTGTGACACTGTCCAGTTTTTCGGACATCATGTGGATTATGAGGGTATCTCGTAAATTAAAGTCACTGTCCTGACCTAACGTTGTCAAGGCACGAAGGTTTTTATTTGTGACATCAATCAGGTTACGAATAGAAGAACACGATTCACTCTGCATATATTCAACGCTAAATAATGCACGAACATGATTATTAACGAGCAATCTTTTGTTGCCGTATCTTTCACACAATAAATTCCAAGCTGACTCATAATTCTGTGCTCTAAAATCTAGATTATCTATTACTAGTAACGCACTACCTTTAAGAGAAGCACGCAGGTAGTGTAACTTATTAACATTGTCCATGTCCTTTCGTGAATGAATAAGTGAAATGTAAGTGTCTCTAAACTCGAGCCAGTGTTGATAGTGACCGTGAAAAACTGGTAAATTTATTTTTGGCAACCTAACACAATTGGATTTAAAGCCACCTGCCTGTACATCCTCGTCACCCGTTACGTAACCATCTTGTTGACTGCCAGACTGGGGGGGACGAGCACCGAGCAGACTCCGCGCCGTCGCCACCAGTTTATAATACTGATTCTCAAACTGCTCACGCTCCTTGCTCTCGTCATCAGGGTTCTCCAGCAACATCTCGATGTCACACTGTAATTTGTCGAAATCCACATATAAGCTATCAAATTTATTAAATCTAGTTTCTAAATCTAATAGTTGTAAGCTGCTAAGTTCGTCGCAACTTTCAAGCATGTGAAGGTAGTTGCCAAAAATGGTGAGCTTAGATTTCATACAGCTGCGTTTTTTAACGAGTTTTTCGACTTTTTCGTCAGCCATAGCTACAAGCGATAATCACAAACAAGTAATGAAAGATAAGAAACCAGTTTATAAAATGCGAAGTAAAAAAATAACGTAGCTAGCTAATGAGGTATGACTCAATAGTGCGAACAAAAGAACACCTGGCGCGCAGGTAGTTAGCCGAGCGATCAGCTGTTATAGATAAGAAGCGAAGTAAACGTAACCAGATGGAGTAATTTAAAGGTTATATAGTAGCTTTATAAGCAGAATGGTTGAGTTTTAAGAAATGCAATACTATAAAATAACGGAAGGCACTCACTCAATTTTTGCTATTTGACATGAAATAAGATAAAGAATAGGAAAAGATATAAGGGACAAATTGGAACGAACTCACTGAATGTTTTAACCATCCACAGGATAACGATGATGCTTCAAGTTCCTCCTTGTCCTTGACGATGACTCGAACTTTCGACAGGTCCAAAGTCCGTTTTACGGCCGACCTCTAGATGACTTCTTCTCTGGGTGTGTGCGGTAGCTATGCGCAATTTCTTCGACAGGAAATTGACGGCTCCTGCAGGAACTGTCGCCGCTGAAGACCGCAACCGAAGAGCTTCGAGTTTGAAGTTTTTTCTTCCGTGACCGTTGCTTTTTGAAAAAATACCGGCGAGATCCTAGAAGGACCAATGTTCGACTTGCTCGTTTGGGGTAATAAAAGGCTTAGTGGACTGTATAGAAAGGCTTGCTGTATTGCCGATAGATTTACAATTTGTAACCGTCCCGGACAAACATAAAATATAAGGTCTGAGTATCGTCCGTCGCGGAGGTCTCCGAGAAAGCGAGTGTCCGTCGGCGCCCGGCCGGCTCCCCACGCCGCACCTCCGCTCACTCGCGGACGGTGATGACGCGTAGCTCGGTCACGTCGGCTGCGCGTGCCGGCCGCGTGTATGTTGGGTTCGAGTCCCAACATTCGCCGATGGAGATGATGCGTAGGCCGATCACGTTGCCTGCGCGTGCCGGCTGCGTGGATGTTGGGTGCGATTCCCAACACTAACATAGACAGTAAAATCTTAAAACATTGCGTTTCTTGGTCCATTTTTGCTATTTCGAAATCTGTTACATCATTGACCTCATGTAAACAAGGTGTAAACTAATCCTTCACGAAGCCGTCAACTAAGAATTCTGTACATCACATGTTCTGTACATGAGTAAACCTACGCAAAAATTATTGTGTGTTCTCGAGTGGAGACTGCGAAACATCGGTAAATAAGACACCCACAAGTTAAGCGGAGCGTCAATCATGGTACGGTAGCCAAGGATCGAGTTAGATAACAGAGTCATATGACCAACTGCGGATTGATGTTTTTTGTTGGGTGAAGAAGGTGTCGGTGTCGCACAACGCCACGCTGCGGTGCGAGGCGTGATGTTTAATGTTGTATCCTTGGGTGCAGAAGGCGTGTCGGTGTCGCACGCGGTGGTGACGGCGGCGCGCGAACTACACAACGCCACACTGCAGTGCGAGGCGCGCCAGCGCACGCCCGCGCGCCCCGCCCCCTCCCCCGCGCCCGCCGCACCGCTCACGTCCGCAGCAGCGCACGTCATGGCCGCCAAGCTGGAGATACACGTCACATGTGAGTGAAACGATATCGCTATTTACACTCAGGGAAACAGATCATTAGCAAAACGAATATTACTCAATCTCAAGTGTCCATCATTATGTTCAAGTAAAAAGTGTATTTTATGAAGTGGTTAAATATATTCCCCGTATATTAAGCATGCAACACCTTTAGCTACGAAAACTCAATGACTGGCGCTCGCTACGCTCGCAATAATAAAAACAAACCCACTTTCTGTCACAAACGTCGTCGTCGCTCCGCCGGCCTTCGGCCAACGCTCCTCACGCCAGCTAGCAAGACTTTTACGATAATTTTTGGGTTAATTGCTGATTACCCATGCGTTGCGGTAAGCATCCCCTATGCGGGGGCAGAAATATAACAACTAAATCAAATTAGATAGAAAAATTATCAGCGTTTAATATCCAATACACCTTTTAGAAATAATATAACGAAATGCATACTCATAATAAGAATAATAATCTAACTGCCCATTCCATCATTTTACTGCCCATCCCATAATTTTACTGGCCATTTAATTATAAGTCTGCTCACATATTTTTAGTAACGACATTATAAGACGAAATAACCGGCCAATTGTTTTTTTATTACTGTTTATGTTTTACTGTCGCACAAATTTACCAACTGTCGATAAAAAAATAACTGCCTATTATTTTTTTCAACTGATCATAATAACTCAAACTCAAACTCAAACTCAAAAACATTTATTTCAATTAGACCATTACAGGCACTTTTGAATGTCAGAAAAACAAATTAGGCTAAGCTACAGTCACAGACACAAGGCATAATAACTTGTGAAAGTACTGTAGTTGCCCATTCCAAAGCGTAGATCTCTATGGAGAAGAATGGGCAAGAAATTCCATGGACACTCTTTTCGATCAAAATTTTGTTACAAAATCTTGGTTACATCATTCATATTGAGATTATACATATATGTGAGAACGATGTAGAAATACGTGCACGTTAAGAGCGTCCAGAGTAAAATATTATATCAACAATTTAAAAACAAAGTAAGTAGTTAAAATAAACCGTGGCAGCTTTGAGATGACCAGTCCCAACCGACAGCGCCCGTTCACGAGCATGACGCATGGATCAGCCCCATTCAGCTCAACCATAATGAAGGAAGCTAAATGACCCGACACACCCGCCACCATCAGCGAGACATTTTAGTGAGCATGACATTCTCTCACCCACCAGGGTAAATTCAAGTCAATGAAAGATAACCAAATGTAAATGGTAGCTTTACAGTACATAGTACTCACACATGTGCTATGCAATTATATAATACTAAGATATTGAGTTTATACAATGCAAAGATATTATTACAATCTTCTGCAGCTTCCACAATAACTTCACATGGTAATCAATTAGTTTGCTCCTATGGTTGTACCAGCATTGAGCCAAGCATTTTTATCATCAATGTAATCCCCCAACTTACTCGTATACTCGTAATATGCTTGCCTACATAGTGTGCGTTTTATACAAGATTTAAATTTCGTCTCATTTAGTTTTAGAATGTGGGGAGGTATTTTATTGTAACATTTTAAACAGTACCCCATAAAAGATGAGTCTACTTTAGCTAGCCTAAAACCTGGTTGTACTAGTTGTCCCTGTTTCTAGTACTATAGTGGTGCCTGTCACCTCTTTTACTAAATAGATGCAGATTTTTCCTAACGTACATGATGTTTTGATAGATGTATTGACAAGGTACTGTCATGATGTTAATTTCTTTGAACAGTTCTCTTAGAGAATCACGCCTACGTAGATGATATAAGGCTCTGATAGCTCTTTTCTGCAGAATTAATATAGACTCGATGTCTGCAGCCCGTCCCCATAGTAAAATACCGTATGACATAATACTATGAAAATAACTAAAATAGACTAGCCTCGCGGTATCTACATCAGTAAATTGACGGATTTTTCTAACAGCATATGCTGCTGAACTCAGCCGTCCTGCAAGAGATGTTATATGCGGACCCCATTGTAGCCTTGAGTCGAGCGTGATTCCCAGAAAAACAGTATCTTCGACGAATTCTAGTTTCTCTTGAATCTATACTATGTCACTAACAATACTTTTGACATTCGGTAGAGCAAATCTTATGCGTTTCGTTTTTTTCCCATTTAATACTAAATTATTCGCGGTGAACCAATCATGGACCTGCAGTAGGGCGTTATTTACATCGTCAAGATTTGTGGCACGTCTGTTTATCTTAAATATTAAAGAGGTATCGTCAGCAAACAACACCATTTGTGGTTGGTTTTTAAATAAATGGGGTAGATCCTTTATATAAACTAAAAAGAGGAAAGGACCTAATATTGAACCTTGCGGTACACCCATACTTACTTTTAAACCCATTGAATTGACACCATTTATGTGTACTTGCTGATGTCTATCGTTCAAATACGATTTCACTAACCTAATCGCAAGTTTCCCTAAACCGTAATGTTCGAGTTTAAAGAGTAGGGTTTCGTGGTTTACGCAATCAAATGCTTTCGAGAGGTCACAAAAGATTCCTATGGCATCTTGTGCCTCTTCCCACGCAGTAAATATGTGTTTTAATAAGGTAACACCGGCGTCAGTCGTACAACGTCCTTTGGTGAAACCATACTGCTTCTCATGTAAGATTTTATTGGTGTTAAAGTGGTTGAGCATTTTAACCTCTCGAATATTTTTATAACAGTTCAAAAAATTAGTTCCCTTTCTATAATAGTTGTAAGTAATGGCTGTAACACTGCTTAACGTAATGTGTCAATCTGTTTGCTGTAAGGTTGATTGTTGGACAGCTTTTTTTCGCTAATTCGGTGGTGGTCCCACGGAGAAACTATTTCAGTTTGATGGTCTTAAACACACCCTGAAATATGACTACACCTTTCTGGTACACGCTGCATAAGTCGGAAAAATATCAAGTACTCGTAGGTACAAACAACAACACACTTAACTGCCCATTAAAGACGCAAGCGCAACTGACTCGAATTATCACTGTTCGAAAGGGATAGATATATGTTAGTCATTTTCAATGTAGTCATAAGTTTTTCAGGTTAATCATTCTTAATTCGGTCTTATCTGGACACGCGGTAGCTTGTCAAGCCAAGTTCAAGCTAACAGAACTGGCGAGCAGCACCGTGTGTAATATTACACGAACCATTTGGAGCCACTTTTGACCCCCTCATAACTTAAAAACTGTTTCACATAAACATGTTTTTGGCTCATATATTAAAACTTGCAAATAGTCAAGCTAGACCTTGGGCTTTAATATATTATCTTAAGTTATTAGAAGAAATTATATTTTAAGTTATTTTAAAATATTTCATGTTGTTACAAATTAATTTCAGGACTGACCATTGAACTTGGCACCCATTTAGATCTCATTTCTTTTGTCGTTAAAGTCAACAACCAAGGCATATATATTGAACTTGGGTCTCATTTCACATTTATGTTTTTGATGGGATTGTAACTTGGTATTCCAAATAAAAACTGCATGGATCTTTTAAAAACAAAAATCTTGATGTCAATTCTGTCTTATTACTTTACACAAGTTCTTTTAAAATAATTTTAAAATCTCCAATAATTTGATCAAATGCTTGCAATGCTCACCGCTGCGGAAAGAATCCGTATAGTAATTTTAAAAGAAATGGGGACAAAAGTGAAGTGCAAGAAGTGCCGAAATATCGCGACAGCTATATGTGCACGTAAGTTTTACACATTTTTGTTTTTTTTTGTTTCTCGGAGTTTGTCTAACATTAGGTTTAGCTGAGGTTTTATTAGCAGCATTAATTTTGTTTTTAGAGACGGTCGATATACACGTGGCTACGACGTCACGAGGAAGGTGGCGATGAAGCCCTACGCCACCGTCCTCCTGGTGCTCGAGGACGCCACAACGGAAGCCGAAGACACCGCCGTAGTCTCCGCCACTCGCAGGATCCCTTCCACCCCACTAGTGATACTGCCACCCACGAACGTGTTAGTTAATATGATAAAAATGTCTAGTTGTCGGTATTGTTATTTCAGTGAAAGATATACTAAGTCTTAACGCTTGTTACAGATTTCAATGCAAAAAGTGCGTCGTCGCCTTAATGAAGGGGGTCTGCAGTGACATACACCAGCCGAAAAATTTTACTTAAACAAAGACGACGGAATAGCTTTTTGCCTTAAATACTACAATTTTGACTGGATTAATAATATAGTCATATTTGTAGATGAAAAGACATTCAAATCAGATAAGCATGGTCGGAAAATATTATACAGGCGGAAAAACGAACGTTACGTAGAAACGAATATTGTACCGAATAGGTCAGGTGGAAGAATAAGTCTGGGTTTTTGGATGTTGGATGAGTTCCATGGGTCCAGGGGAAGTTGTCGAAGAATGAATGGACATCAATATATGGAACTCGCTTAGGGATGTTTTTTTATCGACTATCATTCATAGATCTCAAATTGTGCAAGAATGGTTGGCAAGTCATCCTGATATCGAAATCTTACAATGGCCAGCAAGAAGACCTGATCTAAATCCCATTGAGAATCTTTGGGCACAAATAATTCTCAATTAGAATCCAACTGAGGTGCGTAATCAGACCAATCTACGAGATCTGGTGTATTCCACTTGGGAATCGTTAAGAGGCAGCGAAATGTGCTGGAACATGGCGGAGGATAGGCGAATCAGGATGACTTGTATACTGGAATACGGTGGAGGTCACGTTCTATACTAAGGGCCTTTCCCGAAAAAGTGTCGGTTATTGCCATAAACTCCACGCTTGGCTGGCGGATTCGATTTCAACTATTGGTCCGTGTCCATATTTGGTCCTGCTGTTTATGCGTGATTAGGTTAAAATAATAATAATAAGAATAATCGGAGCGGCGCACAATGATTGTTGACATTACGGTCCCGCATGACGAGAACCTCGTGAAAGCCAAGAAAGATAAACAAATCAAGTATCTTGACTTAGCTCGCGAGGTTGTCGACATGTGGGATGTGGACTTAGCAATCATTGTGCCGGTAGTCGTATCAGCCCATGGCTTAATTGCCAAGAGCCTCGACCAACACCTGAGAAGGCTCTCGTTAGGCAGCTGGATCAAGGGCTTGATTCAGAAAGCGGTACTCCTAGACACGGCTCGTATTGTTAGGAGGTTCCTCTCTCTGGAGCCCCGACCGCCGGTAGCTTGGACCCTGTTCCCGATACCGGTGGGCTACTATTTTTTATATTTTTTATATTTTTAAATGTTTTTGTATATTGTAATTTTTGTTAGTAAAATATTTAAACATGTTATTAATAAGGATAAAAATGAATAAAGGAAATAAGAATAATATATTTTTAAATGTTTTTAATGGGGTGGTAGGCTGGTTGCGGGGAGCGGCTGACTGTCGTAACATGACTATGGTCGTTTGATAACATTTTTGAAAGTTATTTCAATATAACTTATGTATCACTGTACGTAGAGTAGCCTACTTTACTCTGTTTGGTAGAAAAAGTTAATTGGCTAATTAATAACAGCAACAACACACACTAAAGTTAACTTAATGACTTTTAAGAGTTTATAAACGATAGCACAGTTAAAACGATAACACCAATGTCAACGCCGTTCCAGGGAAATAGAATAGAATACTCATTTATTTCTCACCACAAATTAAATATCAATATTTATACAAACTAAATTCAGTAGAACTAAAAACAGTTTTCACCTGTGGGAGACTGGTGCCTGTAGAGTCGGACTTATAACAGTCGCACTTATTCGGAAGTGTGTGCTGTACAAATATACCTCATTTTTCGACCATGATTATCTGTAGATCATTTTATTAGTCAATTAACACTATATTATATATTCGAATTGGCTACGCTTCTCTTCGCTCAATAATGACGATTTTCAGATGATACCAATGTTTTTCGAAACTAAAGTTATTTTTGAGTTGGAGTCGATATGTGTTGAACATGCAATTCCAAATAATTGCACAAGATGAAAAATCTAAATAAAATAATAATAACAAATAATTGTTTTATTTAAATGTGGTTATGGATAGTCGATATATCCTTTAGACCCATTGTTGAATTCCTAAAATGTCGATCAGTAACAAATTATTATTAAAATCATTATATATATCATTATAGTAACAAATAAGATGTCTAAAATAATGTCGTTTCAATAAGATACAACGAAATAAAACGACTCTTACCGATTTTGCTCGATTTGATAAATTATCCGACGAAATTAAAGTTCAGTTCACTCAGCCACTGGCTAGGGTTCATAATTGTCAACGTCAAATGTGAGTCTCTTTCCTGCGATATGTCAGATAAAATTGTGTATAGGTAACTGTTGCTGTTTGTACATGACCCACGCATGCGTTTGCGTTACATCAACACTTCATTTCCTATAGACTCTGTGTTTATATGGAATCAATTTAACCGCTGCTTCTAGTATTTAAATAAAACCAAGATTCTCCCTGAAGTAAGTTTCATGAGTACCACAAGCGTATTGTTTGAATTCTAGTGCCGTTTACTCCGTTTCCAACCGAAGTAATGAAACCCATCTGTGGCTAATTGTGCCGTTTGATTGAAAATACTTTCAGTTCTTTCTTTTTGTTTCTCGTGAAAATTTTGGATGTTCGTGTATAATTTTACAAGCAATTTTTTTTATATGGGATTAAAATGATTATTGTGACTTTTGTCCAGTCCTTTTTAAAGTAAAAGATGAGGATTTCGTTAACGGATTCAAAGAAGTTTAATTTAATATATTATGGATAACTTGTTTTAATTTAATTGAAAGTTCAAAATAAACTAACTCCCTCAAGATATGTTGGGATTATGTGAACCAAATTGTTTTAATACTTCGTTGTTACAGCGCTAGGAATATCTGAATTTGAAGATATAACATTGTCTATCTTATTTATTTATTTACCAGTTGATGTACACACTAAATCTAGAAAAGAAGAAAGGAACAGAAAAATAGGAACAAAGGTGATGCTTATTTCTAAACATATCTGTTCCTGCATACCCTTGAAAGGAGAGTAGATAAAAAGAGATGTAGACACAGTGTGTGAAAGAAGAAGAAGAAATAGAATACACAAAAACATAAAGCAAATAACGAATTTAAATATAACATACAATACAAGAATATACTTACATACATACAAGAACAAAGACAAAATATATAACATAAATATCAAATACAATATAATAATCAAATATATGAAATCAAACTGGTTAATAAAGCAAGAAAACAAAAAATTTAAACAATAAATCAATCAATTTATTTTTTGCTAAAGTTCTTAAGGTCTTACTCTTTGTAGTTTCTGTTACGAATAAAGTCGGATGTAGTAGGGTACCTACTTAGCAAAAAATAATAATAAAATACTTAATAGTAACTAACTTTTCTACCCACATTTTATGCTAAGCACATAAATTATTTATTAATATAAAATATTTGCCTTGTAATGTTTTAATCACACTATACTCAATTACTCATACTGCACGCGCGCCCCACTCGAGCCTTGCCAGATTTGCAATAGAGCGGCGCACCAAACGTAGGCCACGCGCGCAGTTCGCAAGCGGCTCGCGAGTGGTGCATTCGCGGTGCATTCGCCTATTTTTACCCGACTACGGCGAAGAAAAAAGGAGGGTTATTATTTTGACCGGTATGTATGTATCGTCCGCTGGTTATAAACTATGTGAAGTCACATTAAATTGGATATGGCGCCCTCTAGAGATCTTAAACTCATGATTTAAAAAATAAAATAAAATTAATGTTGGCGTGTTGGGTATCAAATGAAAGGGCTTTAGGAGCACATTTTAAAAATGTATATATTGTTAGCTGTTGCTTGTGGCTTTGCTTGCATGCACCCGATAATTAGGAATAACTTCTAAACATCACGCCTCACTCCAAACCTTCCCTTAATACGTATACAACGTGTTACTGTTTATGAAATACGTATTTCACTACACTATAGACTATGGGCACACGTTAAAATTAATTAAACATAATACAAAAGACAGAACGCGTGTAATATTCATGTAATGTTCTCGCTATTTCCACTATTCGCTAAGGAACAGGTCTATGTAGCCCTAAGTAGACTTCGGCCTATAGATGGATTATTTATTTGTTCCTAGGATCATAATACATAACTAAAAATCCTCATGACTCACGATTACTTGAGAAGGTAATTGGAAAGGATAAGAAGATATTAGATACAGTATACAAGGTGTGAACGATTCCTTCACGAAGCCGTCAACCAAGCATTGTGTACGGTGGGCGGCATCCATTGGGTACCCCAGTTGGGAACATAGATAGGTGCTTTCAAGGGGGGTGCCTTCTGAGCCCTCCTCCATCGGTTATTTAAAAAAAGATCAGCTGTTCCATACATTTTGACCGTGTAGGTATTGCACTTTTGTAGGAAACAGCTCATTTTTTTTAATGACCGTGGAAACATTTCTTTGTGCCCCGGGGGCTCAGAGTGATGCACTGAATACTTGGTAACCGTATTCGCGTCAGTTTCCCCTCCACCCACTCCCGTACTCTTGTCTCATTCCCCCTCACTGTGGCCAAGACACCTTTAGCCGTCTCTGATCAGTCTCGTGAGTCTGCGGGACTGGCAGTGAGTGTACCCTTTCCGAACCTGGAGTTCCTGTCCAGTATCCGCCTGTAACCTTAGGTCGCATGGTGCAGACATCCTGAACTTATCTAAAGGGTGTAAAAAGACTCTTAACGAAGCCGAAAGGCACTTTTTCTCCCCGTCGTCATTGCGATCATTTTTTTGTTCGAGACCATACCTGGGAACCTTCTAGTTGCGGAAATATTGGGGGTCAAAATTTCAAGTTTTGCACAATTTTTTTTTTAAATACATGTTTTTGATGTATTTTTTTTAGTCCAGAACACAAAAATGATCGCAATGATGACGGGGAGAACGAGTGCCATTCGGTTTCCATAAGGGTACTTTTATACCCATTATGTGTAAGTTTGGTGTATTACTTTTGTACATACAATAAAACCTTAATAGACGTTAGGGTTCATTTTGATCTGCTTACTTACTTACTGTACTTGTGATAAGTGTAAAATGTATTTCCTATTTTTTTTTCAATAAAGATAAAGTGTTATTTCACTCCACGTTTGAAATCTGTAACAGCATCTTATGTTTTGTTATAAAGTAAAGATCCGACGTAGGCAATATTGAAGTAACTATTACAACACAGTTACACAGTTCAACTTCACCAACATGACGTAGCTAATTGTGTTCGATGCTGGAAGCCGCTGTGTACACAAACACAACACAGAATAATATGTTCAATATTGATTCGATAGTTGGGCCTTAATACGAAAATCTATGTAAATGCTGTTAAAGTTGGCACAACTCAAATATTAGCTAGTATGATTATGCGAGCTCTGGTATTCAAGTACATTATGCTCCACACCGCTCCGTCCGCTCCGACCGCTCCGACCGCTTGGATCGGTCCCGCAGGAGAGCGTGAACGTAGTCGCGCCGAATATATCGCTCCGTAATGCGCCATAATGTCTGTTTATTTCTGGGTGTAAATGATGGTTTTGTCATTGTTTTATCTTTATCATACTCCACGCCTACGGATAAAGTAGCTTGTTTGAAGCTATCATGGTTTTTTCTTTTACTTAAATTGTTTTATCATTCATTTACATGGACAAGAATATACGAGAAAGGTAAAACGACTTAGAAGCGAGTTTTCAAGTCTCATTTAAATGTAAGGGCACTATGTGCAGTTATTAAATTAATAGTAAGCATGAATATTATCTGTACAAGTGATGTCATCCTCCTAGATCCCCCATCGTTCGTGATCTCTCGCTGGCCGGGGTTCGGCGTGTCGCTGTCTGCCGGAGGCGCGGCGGCGCTGCGCTGCGACGTGGACGCCAACCCGCCCGCTCGGGCCTGGTGGCTGCGGGACGACGCCAATCCCACAAGGTATGGACTCACGATAGGCCTTTGATTGAGATAAACATGACTTTAGATGAACTACAGGAAAAAATAACTATTCATTGAGACGAAACCATAAGCGTAGAGTACTATTTGTTTTCATAGGAAATTATAAAACTGTTGTTATTTCTACTCAGTCAATTCTTATAAAATTGCCAATGAACCTTGAGATCCTACAGGGTAGTATACTAGCTCCAAGTACCAACACAATATCTTTATTAGAAATAGTTCTAGAACACCTACACTCGTTAATCTTACTTTAGAAAGGTGACAACAACGGACAAAAGCCCCAAAATAAAGAAACCTCCGGCGTTCCATCACAACATCATTTATGTACAATGTGAAGGAAAGCAACGCGTCCGCCACCCGCCCGGGTGGATTATAAGTTGTCGACTCGTAAGTGAACTAAACAATCCGAGACAAAGGGCGCTGACACTCCACTTTTATTCGGCGTGTCTCCATTCCCTTTATCCGTGGCCGGAGCGGCCGGAGCCCGCCCGAGGGTGCCTTTTGTTGGTATCACTCCACACGGCCATCCCGTTACGTTATAATACAGAATACGGACATCACTTGTTAGTTATTTAAGCCCGTTTACGTTGTTTGTTAATAAAAGTTGTTTTTTCGTTGTTGTTGGGAAGTTCGTAATGTTTTGAATACTGACTCAATTAAAGTTTGTTTGGCGGATGTTTTGTATGTAAATACGTGTGTTGACTACTGGCGCGTAATGTACCTATAACGAACCGGAAAATAAGGTTTCGGGGATTGTTTGAACAAAAAACAAACTTTCTCAGTTTCGTGTTGCGTAGTGGTTGATTTACTACTAGACGGGAGTAAGCCCTGAACACACACGATGTATTAGTGAGTCACCAGAGGACCGAAACCCGCCGAATGCATTGACACAGGATTACAGAGCCTTGGCCGATTGACCCGAATCCGTTTGCTATGGCATCATTTGCGGAATTAATGCTAATTAGAATTTCACGAGAGGAGAAATGTATTGTTAATAAATTATAGCACTCTAATTATGCAGCTTAGTTGGAATGAGAAACGCATTCATTTCCTACATAGTAAAAAAAATCTATTGCGTCTGATATTGAAATTTTGAGGTCTAGTTAGAAATCAGCGTTAGGTAGGCACTACGTACTTAAGTTTTATGCTGAACTGGGCCTGTTTAAAGTAAGGTACTCGTACATATCTATTAATGTTGTCTAGGTTCTTGAAAAACGTAACTTCTTTCTTTTTTTGGGTTCCGTACCTCAGAAGGTTAAAAAAAGAACCCTTATAAGATCACTCTCATGTCCGTCTGTCTGTCGGTTTGTCTGTTTGTCCGTGTGTCACCACCGATTGTCTCAGGAAATGGTGGACCTAGCAAGTTGAAATTAATACCAGATACTGAAGTCTATAGTCCCTATTAGGTGTATAAAAATCAAGGTCCTGAGTCAACACAATAAAAAGATATGGGCAAATTTAGATTTTCGCGAAAACTTGCAAGTACCAAAATTTAGTACCTTAATTTTCAACTTTTTTATTTTTCGGACTTTTCTCTTTACTTGTTCTATAAGACTTTGCTTTTAACCAAAATTGACAATTCTAGGTCAACCGGAAGTACTCTATAGGTTTCGGGCCGAAAACCTATGTGGTAGTTCCCGTTGATCTAGAATCACGAAATTTAGCAAGAAGCAATGTCTTACAGCACATGTAATGGAAAAAATCTGAAAACCGCAAATATGTAGTTTAATAACAAAATAGCTACAAGTTTATACGGAACCCTCGCGCGAGTCCAATTTGCACTTGTTTTTTGTTGTAATATCAAAATGAAAATGATGGTTCTGAGAGTGTACTATTATTATCAACTCCAGTTGTGATCTTTTTGTGTAATTTGTGTGTATCACGTTTTTAACCTGACTTTTTGTTTACCTATAAACCTTTTAGGGGGTAATTGTACCATCATTGTGAACTCCTGGCTTACCTCCTGCCCTAGCTCTGTGTGTAATCCACGTGCACTTTGAGGGAGCCGTCCGCAGCCGCCACCAACGCTGTCGAGGTGACAGAGTTCTGGTCGTAGCTAATAAAGGTGATCATCGACACGAGGAAGAAGAAGACTATGGGACAAAATTGTAAGCTTGCATATTCTATCAGTTCTCCGCCGCCGCTGGAGGCCGGCGACGAGACGGCGCGCGGCTCGGCCACACTGCGCTGGGCGGCGCTGCGGGGCTCGCACGCGGGCTGGTACCGCTGCCGCGCTACCTGGCTCGACACCGAGTACTCCTCCATTGGCTACTACCTCAATGTCATGTGTGAGTATGCCTGTATTTGTTTCGTTTAGTTTTTCATTATTCAGGGGTTATGTGAACTTCATCTGCCTGCCGGCCGCCCTGGCTCCATGATGACTTGCTATCAGAGCTAAATGTTTCTCACTTCCATTCTTCTCTTTTAGTTGTGTCATTATCATTCACTATTTTTCCTATGGAAATTCCGTTCACATTATTGTACATTGTCACCATTTTTAAGTGACCTATTGTTAACCGACTTTCTTCAAAAAGGAGGAGGTTCTCAATTCGGTTGTATGTTTTTTTTTATGTTTGTTACCTCATATCTCCGTCGTTTCTAAACCGATTTCAAAAATTCTTCTTTTATGTGAAAGGATATACTTCCCGATTGGTCCCATAGAAATTTCATCAGAATCGGTTCAGTAATTTGGTATGTTTTCACGTTAATTGCTATATCACGCGACGACGCCTGAAGTTTTACGTGTTTAATTTGACACACTTCCAGATTTCCGATTGAATAAAAAATTTGCACACTTATGTATATCGCGTGATAGTACAATATATCGATGACATGGAGCTGATCTAATGATGGAGCTGGACGGCGGCCTTAGGAACTCCGTTATGAAACGACATAACCCCATCGAGTTTGGGCTCGTATGATTCGTCTTGACGAGTACTTTGTCTCTAGATGATATCCAGGGTCTGATGATGAACCTGAAAGGTGGCCATAGGATCTCCATGATAAAACGACGTAACCGCATCAAGTTTGGACTCGTTTGATTCGTCTAAATGAGTAGTTTGTCTATAGATGGTATCCAGGGTCTGATGATGGAGCTGAAAGGTGGCCATAGGATCTGCGTGATAAAACGACGTAACCGCATCGAGTTTGGGCTCGTTTGATTCGTCTTAATGAGTAGTTTGTCTTTAGATACTATCCAGGGTCTGGTGATGGAGCTGTAAGGTCGCCTTAAGAACTCCGCTATAAAACGAAAACCCCATCGAGTTTGGACTCGTTTGATTCGTCTTGACGAGTACGTCCTTAAAGTTCTGGTTACAATATAAAAATTAATTCATGATTAGAATTTGTGTGGTATGCTAAAAAGTCTATAACTAAAAAGGGTAAAATAAAAAACTTTCTGCGAAAAAAACCGACTTCTAAAAAAACACAAAAAAAAAACTAAAATAACTTTTTTAAAATTACTTTCGGAAGTCGGTGACAAAAATTACAATGAAACAAACAAAGTCACCGACTTCCGAAAGTAATTTAAAAAAAGTTATTTTAGTTTTTTTATGTGTTTTTTGTTAGAAAACCATTCAATATTTTATCTGTAGTATGTACGAGTACAGCATCCAACTAATCTGTCCCCTGAAAAAGTTGCAAACATCCCAACATTATCGTCTTTTATTCATCAACAAACAAGTCCTATTATCCAGGGTTAGTCCCCAGCAGTGCGTTGATCCATGTTATGATTATTGTCACCAAAATGTGGACTCCTACTCACAAAGCACGTAATTTCCTACAAGCTCCCGAAGAGAACACGGAGACGGTGACGGAACCGGAGAGTGAGCCGGAGGAGCCAGATCATCAGAAGGTGGAAGTTCCTCTCGGAGGGAACGTGCAGCTACACTGTCCTAAAGGTATGTTTATGGTCACTACGCAATATACGCGCTTTGCAAGTTGTGGACACCAGCCCGTTATACAATACATTGGTTATTGTCTACCAGGCTTAGGAAATTCATGAAGGACATTTTTTTTTGTAATTTTTGTTTGGTAATCCGTTTTTGCGATTCGGTGTCCGTATGCAAGTGAAGGCAATTTAATTAATAAGCAAATTGACTCTCAACTTTCATATTAAATTCAAATGAACTCATTCTTTGTTAGCCGTCTGAAAACGCTGTGAAACGGCAGTTTAAAATAGTATGCCAATCTGTTCAATAAACAAATAAACATATACAATATATTTCTCTTACTATACAAATAGTTTTGTCTGTCCAAGTCGATTCTGTCAATGTTTATGATGTAATGATCACGTATCTTGGTGTACAGGGAGTGTTGGTTGCTGGTGGCGCCGCGTGGTGGGTAACTCCAGCGAGAACTGGGCTCCTGCCGGCTCGCATCACGCTCACGGCGTCTTGGGTAACTTATCAACAAATGTACAGCATAGCAAAACACCTTCTAAAGACTTGATCATTAAAGTTGATTATTCTGTACACAGGTATAAAAGACGCATTATATCAAGAGGGAGGAGAGTATCGTTGCGTAGGAGCACGCGCGCCCGACCTCATGCGACTGAAAGAGCTCAAACGAGTCACTCTCAAAGTTACTGGTGAGTACATTTTTGAAAAAGTTATGAAGACAATTGGAGCTATAACATACGTCATAGTCTTCTAGTATGGGAAGACCAGGTTAAGCTTCTAGACAGGCGTGGACTGTCGCATGTCGTCCACTGAATCAACACTTATGTCTTCATATTGTTACCCATTACCCATATCATTTTTACGCATCTATACATACAAATAAATAAAATTGAAGTCTCTGTTAGTAATTTCAAAATAACAGCTTAATTTTTGTCTGTCTGTCTGTTTGTTCCGGCTAATTTCTGAAACGGCTGGATTGATATTTTGAGGGGACTTTTTTTAGATTGATTTTTGGCAGATAGCTGATGTTATAACTTGAACTTTTATTTTGGAAAATGTATTAAGTTTCCGTGCTACAAAATGTATTAAGTTTCCGTGCTACAAAATGTATTAAGTTTCCGTGCTACAAAATGTATTAAGTTTCCGTGCTACAAAATGTATTAAGTTTCCGTGCTACAAAATTAAAACCCTTGAAATTGTTGACAAAGTCCGATTGAAATAGGGAAGTAATATATTAATGTCACTAGGACGAATTTCGCGGACTGTTGTCGCGCTGGTAAAAATAAAACTGGCCAAGTGCAAGTCAGACTCGCGCGCGAAGGGTTCCGTACCATAAACCGAAAAAAACACGTTCCTTGTATGGGAGCCCCCTTTAATTACTCAATAATTTATATTTTTATTATTTGTTGTTATAGCAATAATAGAAATACATCATCTGTGAAAATTTCAACTGTCTAGCTATCACGGTTAATGAAATACAGCCTGGTGACAGACAGCCAGACAGACAGACAGATAGACGACAGCGGACAGCGGAGTCTTAGTAATAGGGTCCCGTTTTTACCCTTTGAGTATGGAACCCTAAAAATGACACAGTCTCGACATGACGACATGCCAGCTGACACATCTGGAACCCATCATAACATTGGCACAGGTGGAGCCACAGCCACAGCTCTGAGCGCGGAGCCCGCCAACGGCGGCTGGCGGCTGGAGTGCGGCGCGTGCGGCCGCAACGTGCGCGTGGTGTGGGTGCGCGCGGGCGGCGCCTCGCCCGCCCCGCTGGCGCCCGACCTGGCGCAGCACTGCTGGCGCGCCGTGCTGCACGTGGCCGAGCCCGACGAGGTGTGGTGCGTGGCGGCGGCCGGCCACTCGGGCGCCGTGGCCGTGTTCCCGCGCCGCACCGCGCACCCCTCCCCCGCGCCCGCGCGCCACACCGTGCGCGCCAAGCACAACGCAGCAGGCGCACGGGCGCTAGCTGTGGCTCCTCTCCTGATGCTCCTGCTCGTCTCGGGGTTGCAGTGACTCCGTCGAATGTTCTGACGAGAGAAATGCCACTGCAATGGAACAAATATTGGACAAACAGTCGTCACTATGGAGTCCGAAATGCGGACCGAGATCCGATACAGTGTAGTGAACAATATACATGAAAAAAGAAGTCACTTACGTCCAGAATCAGAGTTTTATCGAAGCGAGCTAAGTGATTGTGACGTCATCATAGTGTCCAAAGCTTACTGTGGTGCGCCGAACTGTTATGTGAAAGTTTACGCTCGTTGTCCACAAACTATAGCATTCGCGGGAATGTGTTGTTACTCGTCCAAGACGAGCTGACTTGTCAGTCTATCCCCTACTCTAGTCTTCGTAGCATCCTACTGTATTACGTCACTATTGGTTACTCTAGCGTGTCTATACTCGTATTATCTACTGGCACGTTCGCTGAAGCAACAACTGTTTTATCTTCTTCTACAATCCAAAGGTCGTTGACAAAGTCACTTTATACATTTTGCCAAGACTACACAGATAGGTGTTTGTTTGATGTTAGCATCGTCAGTAAATTACAGTTGGCTCAGATTTTCGTTGGTGACCTTATATGTTCTAGCAGGCTGTCACAATTGTTATAACCATCACGAGAGTTTCATAAATTTTAAACAAAATTAAAAGTGACTCTGTCGTCAGGTTTTATAATTGTTTGTTGTTTCTAATTCGTACGTATCCCTTCCCCTCGCAAGCTCTTTCTCGCTAGTATCAGATACTACTTCCTTCTTGCCTCAGCGAGCGTGTGCGCGGCCTAATCCTTATATCCCTTGAGTTATATCTTCTCTCCACCTTCCTGTATCCTCTTATTTTCTAACGTAATTTATAAACAGGAATCAAATGTGCCAAATTGTTGATATTTTAATATTTAACATAGATTTTTCTTATATTGATTATTATAAATATATGGTCGATTATTACGTTATGTTCGTATTTTAATGGACTGTGAATTACTAGTGCAATGTGAACACCAAATGATATGAGATTATAAAGTTAAGTAAGTAAGTGAGAGTTAGGCTCGTGAGTCGTGTGCTAGTGAAGCAATACGCGGCGGCGGCTGTGGCGTCCGAGTGGTCCATCGACAGATGTCTGGGGCTCGATGCACTACGCACTATGACCAATCGTGTGACCAACTAATCGTACGACAAATTATATCGTAGTAGTGCGGTGACGAGCGAACGAATGCAGCAATGTAAAGCAATAAATACAATATCGAGAAGAGTTTGTCTCCGACGCCACAGCCACTATCAGCCCAGGCTAGCATATAACTATAATATATTTTATATAGATGTCAAATTCTTAAAGTATAAATACTATGTATCATAGCTTAAACTGAATCATGTAAATTTCGATGTCAATTTTAGTCGTTCGTTTAGATCGGACGTTTTTTGTATGGACAAGATACTAATAATATTTGCTACCACAATTTTTGCAACAATCTCGTAGTGTAAGGGGTTTTGATCAAATGTTCGGCGTTGGTGTTATTGGTCGGTTGGTCGGTTGGTCCGTTGGTCGGTTGGTTCGTTACGTTGTGTTTAGTATTGTTCTGTTTCTTCTGAAACTCGACGCTGTCTCTATGTGTAGCCGATGTTTGTGTGCGATGTGAGATGACTCTGCAGCAGATTGTGTTGGGAACCTTTGCATTGTCTGACTATACTGTTGTCTCGAGGTGACGGAGGAGTCAAACGATGGAGTGCTTGCAGAACCACTAAGGTCATTCGTCCATAAATTGTATTATTGTTGTTCAGTTTTATTACATTAAAGTACTTGGTTATTATACCACGAAATTCATAAACATCTAGTTTCTTAAGACATGTGCAAAGTCATCTCTCACCACACACACTGAGTATAAAGATATAGTAGTCGTTGTTAAGATTTTGATAAGAGGCGCGGGCGCGTCGCGGATCGCATCGTCCGTGTGTCGCGAGCCCAATAGATGTCCGGCATGTGCGTCTGTCCGTGTGTCAGAGAATTTAACAAGTAACCAGTATCGTTAGTTCATTAGCTGTAGCGAGATGTATTTTTGTATGTCTGAGCGTTTATCGTCAATTGGACAATGAGTTTGGAAAAAAATAATGTAATTGTAATTAATAATTATAAAGGCGCTATGCACATCCAGCGGATAGTGAACAGAAGATTTTTCTTAAACATTGAATATCATTGCGATTATTTAAACTTTTCTTGAAGCTCCCGCCGATGTCCTGTCAACGTTGATGATCATCTTAGAGAAAAGCATACAACAGCTGCTATTTTAGCATTCGTTTGCCCAGTTTCGTCCATAATTTTACTATGAACATTCCATAAATTATTTTAAGCAACATCCCTGTATTTTAGCACTGCGTCTGCATTGTTGATGTTCACAGTATGCCCTCAAGCCCGTGGATTCCTCTGAAGAACATCCGCTGGACTCTCATAGCGTCTAAAACGTCTAAAAAAAAATCGTTGTTTCGTTCGTACCTGGATGATGATATAATGATCCGTCCATGCGGAATTCGATGTAGTTAGTTAAGGAGCTACGTAGAACCTTCGTGTCCCGTTCCCGCCATTGCTGTCGTGTGTAGCTCGCGGTACAGGGGCAGGTGGTACAGAGCGCTCACTGTACAAGGAAAATCGCTGAAACGAACTCATACAAAACAGTATTTCTATATCAGCCAGTCTCTCCACTGTAACGCACCGATTGGATGCCAGACAAATTATATCTTTCAACTAAGATTAAAATGTACATCCATCATAATTATAGCCGTTTCATAATAATGATACAAAACGACAGTTTTCATTTGAATTTACCAACAAAGTCAAACAAAGATAAGCAATGTATGTTTTTGACTGTTCTGTGTATATTTGATACTTACTCAGTATGTAATACTTCACACTCCATGTGAGCAGTGAGCTCTCAGTACCATGACTGCTCTGTGGTATCATGCTGTATGATTCTAGTAGGTCGTCATCTGTCTCTCTCGGACATTCTGTCTCATTCCTTCCTCATCCTTCTGCACTTCCTCTCTCTGTCCCCCGTCGTCCCTTACAGCCTTTGTTCCCTTTGCCCTCATTGTTTCATTGGTCTTTTTGGTTTTTTGAGACCTTTGAGGTGCAAAATGGATATTTCGCTACTATGACCGCTTTGGTCTACTCATTTAGATCGGAGAACCATTGTGTTTTTCTTGGCATTTTATGTGTATGTCCACGTGTCATCCGTTTACCTACCAAGGTGAACACAGTTCACCTGAACTGTGACCACTTTGTGCCAGTGACTTAGTTATGCCATGGCGGCCATATTGCGTAACTATCTACTCTCTCTACTACTCTGTGTTCGTCGAGTCTCTCTCAGTCGGTAGCTCGCTCCGCGGCCCCCGCACCCCGCACCTCACGTCTACTGCCGCGCCCGCCGCTCTAAACATATTTGTGTTTAGTGTTAAGACTACCACACATTGACATCTGAACAAGCCAACAACGACCAGACTACGTTCTTCTGATCGTAACCACCCAGCTTGTGGTGTTGCCTGCCTCTGTAGGAAAAAGGCGTGAGTTCATGTATGCCTGTGGGTGTACGTCACCCGGCTATCGTAGCCGACCGAGCTCGAGGCCGTAACCGTAATACACAATTGCGCATTACTCAGATCAGACGGATTTAAAAGAAGAACTGTCTGTGTGTGGTAGTCGTACCGTTATAACTGAACAACTGAAGGGGCGTAGTGTTGAACGCTTTCAGTGTGTGGTGTGTACATGACTCTCGTAACTCACGCGTTGTTTGTTCACCATCTCCATTGGCACGCTCGGTGACAGAAAGCTTCTCAGTAGCACGATGCTGCGCAGTTCAACTGGAGGCTGTTGACGACATCTCGAAACTACATTGTGGTGTCTTGTGTAGCTACTGAGAAGCCTTTCTGGAACCCTCTACCTGTCAAATGCACGTTTGTAGAAGCATTTTGCAATAGTGGCTTGATGTCATAGCAGTAAGGGTGGTTTTCGTAGTGGAAGTGGTGCCTCTACCGTGCGGTTGAGTGTATATTGATGCCATAGTTATGAAGTGTCATGTGCTGGCGCGGGCGCGGCGCTTCCTCCTTAGTTTCGTACTTAGCGTCCATTCGATACTACGTGTCGCATCTCGGTGCCAACATAAGTTAATAGATCATAATATATATTTACATTTTATTATATACATTGTATTCTTTACTTTGATATTGAATGTACAGAATCCATATATTCATCGCCATGTGTTTATGGAAATCGTATACCGGATAAAATAAATGATATAAAAATATTGGAGTTTCATTTCATCGTTCCACTTTGACTTTGCATCGATAGGAAGCGTCGGGTCGTCGCTGTACAATGTAGAGTGAGCCCTAAGTTTGGGGTGTTATGGTTGATATCAGGGTACAAAGGAGGGGTTTTAATAAAATTAATTTAAGTAAGGGTGCGTGAGAAGTCAGTGGTGCGTGCCATCGAGGACACAGGAATGGGAACAACGCGATGAGCCTCTTCAGTCCTCGTGTAGTGAAAGCGTTTGTTCTCTTGCTGTAACCCGAACACGGAAGTATCTAAACTGCTTATATGTATTGAGTAAATATAAACGTCCTACGCAATACATCGAACAATTCGAACAGTACCATTACGCCTGCATTCCTCGAGAGGTTGAACAGATGTAATTATTATAATAATAGTCCTGACCGTTTTCAGTCACGGTGGCTAATCTCGGCTGGCACTGAAGATATTATAGTACACTAGTGAGTGCGCAGACACAGTTGCACTTAATCAATCTGCGTTTATTTATTTCGAATAAGGTATAATTTGTTACAAGTTCGATTCTAGAACTCAGCCCGTTTTTTGTAACAATGTATACCAGCCTTGCTTTCCCCCCCGGGGGCCCTGCACCCCCTCCCCTTACGGCCAGTTCTGAAAAAGTTTCGAAACATATATTTTTTGTCATCGACCTGTATTATTTGATCTCGAGTGTAGGTTCACAAAAAATACAGTCATCAATAAGCCAAACAATCTGTTTCCCTGACTGTTTAAGTGTCCACTGGAAAAATAGACTCCCGCGTTGGAGCTGATTTAATGAGTAACATTGAGGTGCTATAGCGCGCGGGGCTCAACTGTTAGTTCTGATAAAGCGCTCACCGGCGAAGGATTAGTACTCACTAGGAGGAGGTGTCGCGGAGAGGCGATGTGAACCGATGGTGTGGAGAACGTTGCGATAACAGGGTCCCGTGAGAGCGAGGTGAAGCTGGGTATACAGAAGAATATCTAGTTGTTTCTCGTCGGCGAGCGCCTAAAGGCAGAAAATCGCAATTTGGTAAGCAATTCGACGATTAGCGTAACCCATCGTAAGACATCTCTCACCCTGATATAACTCAACATCATCTTACGTTATAATGTTGATCTCGCTGAAAATCCTCGTGTGAAGTAAAGCTGACAAACGAAGCAATATATCTCAATAGTCAGCGACAGAAGAACGTCTCACTCGTGTAGTTATATCTCAATAGTCAGCGACAGAAGAACGTCACTCGTGTAGTTATATCTCAATAGTCAGCGACAGAAGAACGTCTCACTCGTGTAGTTATATCTCAATAGTCAGCGACAGAAGAACGTCACTCGTGTAGTTATATCTCAATAGTCAGCGACAGAAGAACGTCACTCGTGTAGTTATATCTCAATAGTCAGCGACAGAAGAACGTCTCACTCGTGTAGTCATATCTCAATAGTCAGCGACAGAAGAACGTCACTCGTGTAGTTATTGTGCTATAACTGACACGGCTGCTTTATCACCGTGTTTCTCTGACAAACGGTTCGCGAGGCTGACGGACACTTTCACTGACTGGCTGATCAATAGTCCTTGTTACTCTATGTCAGGATGATCAATAAGAAAACTCTTGTCTTAGACAGAAGCGAAGACTTCAGTGTTATTTAACGATTGTGTATTTATATGTTTATAAAGGGTGTAAAAAGACTCTTAACGAAGCTGAAGGACACTTGTTCTCCCCATCATTTCGATCATTTTTTTGCTATAGAACATACCTGGGAACCTTCTAGTTACGGAGATATTGGGGGTCAAAGTTCCAACTTTTTCACAAGTTTTTTTTTTTTAATACTTGTTTTTAATGTTTTTTTTTACTTAAGACACAATCACAATGGCAGACATCCATCAGCACAATGTTTTGAATGCGTTACATTAAGTCCTACCATGAAACATGATTTTTCACCTCAAAAAAAAAAGTCGTTTCCCAGCAATAATTTTTGCGTAAAGTTACTTAGTTTGATGTACATAATACTTGGTTAACCGCTTCGTGAAGAGTCTGTTTACACCCTGTATGTAGACACTTTCTGTTTGCTGTATATAACATAACGTCACGCCTATAATCTCCGAAGGGTTAGGCAGAGGTGTAACTATATGAGGTCTATCTATTCATACAAGAAATCTCTTAAGGGGTCATTGTACTCATCCTTACGAACAAACGGCAAAAAATCAGCTTTTGACATTAGCGTTTAAGTCCTATATATTAAACCTAAGAACGAACGACGACAAATGGATGAGATTTTTAGAATACGAATCGACAGAATTTCATCACAGCTATCACTGACCCTAAATAGTACGCTGAAATAGCGCTATACTGTCTGTACAACACCATAGAGTCTTTACAAGTAACCACAGATAGGTAATATTCAAATAAAGATAGTAACGCACACATCTGACTGACTTTTTACTGTTTCACCGGTCCGGTAGCAGCGTGCAGCGTGCAGCGTGCAACACCGCTCCGTCAGCCCGCACTGACTCGCCCGCAATGGCTGAAACAATACTGTAAGCCAGTCTTTGTCCACGTAATGCCTTGCACACACGGCGGCACATTGTGTCGCTGCAGCTAACACCTTCATTCTCCCGAGTAGAAGTTATTGAATGTTTGTCTAATACGACTGTCGGGTGAACTCGGGTGTCGCGTCGTTGTGCAATTATGGCTTGATGTGAACGAGGCTTACGTTTAATGCGGTAGCTTTTGTAGTGTCTTGCGCTCGGTACCAATTTAAGTTGAGCGAGATAGAAGTATTTTCACAACGAGAGTGTGGTTTAGGGCCAGATAATAAACCTCTAATGACGCCGTCAATATAACTGAGAATATCAAGTTTTGCATAGCAGTAAAACAGTCTGAAAGAACACGTTTTAATATTGTATTAAATAAAACAGTAACTTGTGTTGATGACCTACTGTCTCTTAGTCAGTAAATCTTGACCTTGTGTTGGTCTTAATCTTTTAAGGATAGTCGTGAAACTAAGAATTGCGTATACGTTCCAACGTAGAAAGTTAATCCGTATCTGTTTATGTAATGACCTGTGTCCTGTGGCACTTGGACACACTTCAGTCTTTTCTTCTTTTCGCAAGTTTGTAAGACTCATGATCCGTGGCGGCATTAGCGAGCGACTCACAGTGCAAGCGCCTCATTAAACTGCAATGAACGGCGAACTAAGTTGTTGTCTGTCAGTCGTTGATCTATGCATGTCCTCAGTAATGTATGAACAAATTACTTGCAGTAACGTGCAGACAGCACAGGATAGAACGCAACACTAGTGGTGGGATAGTGTTTTGAAAAAAAAGTGGATACTCTTGTTGACACTCTCGAACACTTGCATCGGACAGTCATGAAACTGTAATCTGACATTCGAAACTTTCATCTGACCTTCTTGCGTTTCGACACTGACATCTGGCACTTGTCACTCTCGTCTGACACTTGTGACACTCGCAACACCGACACTTATCTAACCGGTTTTTTCCTAAAGCTGCATGCGCCACACCGGCGGCGGTTACTTTCCTACAATATTTAGTGAGCTCTCGCAGACAAATGTGTCTATTATAGAATGTGGTGTGCTTCAGTTGTGTACTGCATAATATACACGCCTGCAGTTTGGTACCGCGCGCACTTCCGTAATCAACGTCACACGGGATCCATACCAGGTATGTGCTACTGCTATTGTGTTCCAAAATTATGTAGGTACTTTATGTGAGCCGCACCCAAGTTTTAACATATTTCCTGAACTTTCATCATTTTTACTTACTGACCGGTAGGAGGTATTAATTCCCAGAAATAGTGGCTGATATCTTGATGTTACTCATAATAAAAATGTATCCAAAACTGAAAACCAGTCATAGAAAGGGTTTTATAAGAGATTAGCTTTTGCCCGCGACTTCGCTCGCGTGGTGCATTTTTCCAACAGAAAAAGCCTATGTGCTATTCCAGACTATAGTTTATCTCTGTGCCAACTTTCATTCAAATGAGTTCAGCCGTTCTGGCGTGATTGAGTAACAAACATCCATCCATCGATCCAAACTTTCGCATTTATAATATTAATAAAAAGTATAGATAAGTTTTCCTTTTTAGGGTTCCGCACCCAAATTTACCCAATTAGTAATAGGGTCCCGACCCTATTGCTAACACTCCGCTATCCATCCGTCTGTCACCAGGCGGGCTAGTAGACTGTTCAGAAGGGTTTCTGATGGGTTCTTGATGTTAAGTTTATAAGGGCAGGCCAAGGATTTAGGCTTGTTTGTATCGTAAGATCTATCTCATGGGCCGTGATAGCTAGACAGTTGAAATTTTCACAGATGATGTATTTCTGTCTGTATAACAACAAATACTAAAAACAGAATAAAATAAATATTTAAGGGGGCCCCCATACAACAAACGTGATTTTGATGCCGTTTTGTTTTTGTCTAATGTTGTATAGATAATGGTACGGAACCCTTCGTGCATTTGGCCAGTTTTTTCTACTTTATGCGAAAACCAATTCACTACTCGTCAGTATATTCTCTTTGTATTCAATACAACAAGAGCGCAGATAGCAGAGCGTTACATCGTCCGTCTGTGTCGTTTGTTTTGTTTCTAGCTCATTTCGATCGTCTTTCGTAGAATCCGGACGCCATTTAGTGCCGACAGCGATACGTCCGGACTGATAGACGAGCACCAGAGGAAGCGCCGTCTCTGTCGCGGAGTGGAAGCTAGTGTTGTGCCGGTCATGTTCAGTTTCAGAAACCTTGGCATGAAAATAGGGGTATTTTATATTTCAGTCATTTTATTTGAAAGAAAACTGGCAGACCTCAACAAGCTGGCAGAAGAAATTGCGTTTTATTTCCTAAATAGTTACTTACCGCTGAATATTTATTCAAAACGAACAGGAAGGATTTTATTTTCTCCAAAATGTCCCCTTTCTGATTTAATCAAAAAGAGATCAGCAGATTAGGTTTTTACCTGAGAATCCTGAATACACCTGAAAAATTAGTCATTACTAAACTTAGTTAGCGTAAATTCGTTTTACTTCAAAACTTTTGCGGGAAAGTTGGTCGCAACAGCCTTGAAGGAGAGCAAATTGACTTTCATTTCTGAGAAACCGCTACGAAAATACTCGACTGTACCATCGTCTACAAAGAAAAAAATCAATCTCATTACATTCGAAATGAATCGAAGTGCAGTCTCCCGATATTACATCAATCCAATCCCAGGGTGACGGCGGCGTCCCGGGGAGAGTCCCGGGGCGAATCCCGGGGCGCTGTGGGACGCGCGTCTCTTCGAGACGTGGCTAATATAAGGATATTGCCGTCAGCTGGACACTGCCGTCCTACCTACAGTATATATACATACCTACAGTAAGTATGGAAGGACTGGTCAGTTTCTGTCGATCACCGAATTGCTCACTGGGTAGGAAATATTATTGGGTGTTGCTTTATGCAAGTGCTAGTGATAGTTAACCTCCTACAAAAAATAATTCTATCTTTTTACCCAACTGTGGCGAAGCCCAAATAGATGGTTATTAGACTATTTTACAATCTCTAAGATATTTAATTTAGTTTTTATTCTCTACGATATTTTCCAAATTCAGCCCTTATCTTTTCTTTCAACTTTCATACTAATATTTCAGCAATCATATATCTCGAATATATGTATTGCAACAAATACATCCTTTTTTTTCGGATGGGAAGACATCAAATGACTTCTCCCGCTCTGGGCAGAGCGGAAGGGAGTGTCAGACTTGTACTGACTAAAACCCATCCATGTTCCTTTCTTGACCTTTGTGTTCCTGGGCTGCGGTATCTCTTTCGAACAGTCCCGCAGCCCTGGCAGGCATCGGCTCTTGCGGGCCCGTCCCTGTTTGCTGACATCTCTTTGAGGCGCGCGTGGAACACGAACGCGCCGCCTACACCGAACAACTACATCCTGCACTTCGCACTCCACGCGTCATATTAGCAGGCGTCGCCGGATATCGCCACGTGCCTCATGCGCTACTCTCATCGACCGAACTGTTCGACATTATGTCGTAAAGGCAGCTTATTCAGTTCTCGATACCGCGCAGCATGCTCGTATTCACCGAAAGCATAGACGGGCGGTGGTGTACTCGTAGCAGTATCAGCCGTAGCAGTATCATTTACTCCTATTTATATCATTCCCCACACAATCCATCCATCTTTTAACTGGCTTATCTCTCGCTCTGCATCCGTCAACATTTATGTTCATTCTCTTTCTCCAAAAACAACGCTACGAAAGCGAAATACTAATAGTAATAAAGGTCAATGTTAATAACCTCTTCCAATAGTCCGCCCACAAAACAGCTGTTATGTTACATCGACTGACCTTTCAAGTTAACTAGCGTATTATTATCAGGAAAGTTAATGATACCTTGTAAGCGATGAATAATTCAGCGTCTGATTTGCGGCTATCCGGCACACGCCCACTGCGACGCATACCACAGGTAGATACGGCACAGAAGGTTAGCACTGTCCAAAAGATTTATGATATCATTAAAAGGAAAATGTCAATGAAAAACTGTGATCCCACGTCTCAGTGACGTTTTAAAGTAAAACGATCTAATTCCAAGTTTGCCACGTTATTTATTTAGCGACATTACCCAGTTGGCTGTTGCAAGTAGTCCACTAATCCCGTCTGTCGACCGTAAGTATGTCTTTAGTTAGCCTTATCCAATAATTTAACAATTGAACTGACATGACACGACTGCGCTACCCGTGTGACGCGTGACGGGGCACACCGCGCAATGGAGATTCTCGCTCTACTACATACAGCGGCCGATATCTACGGCACGCCGCGCGCCGGCTGTGGACGAGTGAAGCGGACGTACCCGTGCAGGTGTTGAGACAGGACATAGTGATTGGGAATTTACCAGAAGCATGATAATTGGTTCCCCTCCTATTTTCATGGATCTTGAAAATAACTGGCGAAAAGTGTAAGTTCCCGCTATACATTAATTTTGTGCCTACCTCGCTGGTTGGGAAAAATAAATTGATAAATCATTTTGTATACCTATATATCAATAGTTTGTACTATTTAATAGAGCACGATCAGTTTTAATCGAGATTAGATTACGTTATTTCCCGAACTGATAGACAGCGACCAGTCAAGATGATCGCTTTGATTGATACCTGCTGATATCTATAGATACAAACTTACGTTAATCTAGAATACTTAGAAGATCTGTTTAATCCACTTCTCAATTTGGTTTCCCTATACTATCAATGTAAAATCGGTAAACATCTTCTTTGGAGATCCTGTTTAGATCAAAAGATTGTGTCTCGTTAGTAACCACTTTAATTATTCAGTGCAAATGATATCATGTGGTAAATGTCTCCAAAGGATCGCCTGCGCATACTTTAAAACAAATAAAGCAATTATTGTCTCAAGCCGATGAACACAAAAAGTTCTGATTTAATCAAATAAAAGTTTCGGTAAAAAATAAATGCCGTTTAAAAAACGTAACATACAAGTTTTTCATTTTTGGGAATTCGCTCGCTAAAATATTTGCAGTTTTTCGTAATATAGGTACTGAGATTACATCTCGCTCACAATTTACCGGTAACTCACACTGAGTCACTAGTTCAACATTCGTGGCAAATGTTTGGCCAACAGCATAATAGTTGAGTACGGACTGTTGCCAACATATAGACCAATGTAGGTAGCTCATCACTCAACAATAAACGTTTCAATGAATGTCTTTTATCTATTTTCCTTTTAGATATCCAGGGATCGGATCAACAGCCACACACCCTACGGACTTCGTTCACATCATACTTAGAGTAGAACTGACCATCTATGTTGTCT
Organism: Lycophotia porphyrea; assembly: GCA_950005105.1. Lineage (NCBI taxonomy): Eukaryota > Metazoa > Arthropoda > Insecta > Lepidoptera > Noctuidae > Lycophotia > Lycophotia porphyrea. The sequence continues at coordinate 203,774 of OX465409.1, forward strand.
AACCAGCCAGCGAAGACAACTGACAATCACTTTCAAAGGGGTTCGTGTGTCTCTCGTTTCGAATTGACAAAAACTTTTCGGTAGCTTACGTCAGTCCAATACATTATGTTTAACTTTACCATAATCGTTTTCGTTGACAGAATGTCATGTTGTCTAGCTCCGCCGGTTTAGTTTGTCACGTGTACCTCCTTAGTCTCCAACGTTTCATACCTTTTCCTCATCATAACCACAATATTCCGAACTGATCCTTTAGTAATACGTCGTACGCGGCCAAGGTTCATGTCGCTCGTTCGTAATGCGGGAACAGCAGAGATGTCGCTGCCACGTGACTGGACTATGAGAGAACGTTCCGTTTTGCTCCGACGCGCGAAGGGTTTACTTTAAATATAGAGCTCTTGAAATATCGCCTTCAGCCTTGTAAGAACCACGGGAGGAAAAAGTTTGAGACCTTAATCTGGGTGAATAGACAGTCATCAATCTAGCTTCGAGTTAGGTTTGTAGAAAGTGATAAACTGAGATTTAAAACTGCGTGTACGAGATGTATTGATGTATGTATGAACGCGACGAAGCAAAAGGAGTATTTACGGATCGTAGCAGGTGGCCTATCTGTAGTTTCTGCTTATCTCCAAGAGAAAAAAAGCGAGAGTTTATCACGATTACTTTTAAAGCTTCTTACCAACAATAATAATTAACATAATTACGTACTTTATTTATATTTAAAAAGAATGTTGGACTTTCTGTAATTTCTAGCTGAAAAATCTATGTAAGTATAAAGAGAGGCGATATCGGTAAGTTTTCAGGGAATTAATTGGAGAACTTGGAACTAACACTATTCAGTGTTAGTTTGAAAAATGGCGGGCTATATTTACATTCTTGCTATTTTAAGTTAAGTTTAGTTTATTCATATCAACAACTACGGGTCAGATTTTGAGAAAAGTAAAAAAAAAACATTATACATTAAAAACAGCATGAAACACAAATAATCATAATAAAAAAATAATTAAAATAAATAATAATTAAGAACACACTAAAAATAGAGAGCAGCGGTGGCCCAGTGGTAGTGACGCTGACTTACGAACAGTAAGTCGTGGGTTCGAACCCAGGCAGGCGCATTACTTTGTGTAATTTATTTCATCACCACTGCTCTCAAAAATGGTGAAGGAAAACATCGTGAGGAAATCGGCATGTCCTAGAACCAATAATTCGAAGACATGTAACATCTACCAATCCGCATTGGGCCCGCGTGGTGGATTATAGCCCATTCCCTCTCATAGGGAGGAGGCCTGTGTCCCAGCAGTGGAAACATTAAAGGCTGATGATGATGATGAATAAATAGAATAATGGGTTTCACTTACATAATAATCACATCAAATTACCTAAAACCATTCTTCTAGCTTATATGTATAATGCCTGGTCGGTTAGCCAGCCTTTGAGTTCAGCTTTAAAAGCATTGTCAGACGTCGCGCTCAAAATAATATCCGGTAGCCGGTTGCATACCGACATGAATTAACTTTCCCGTTTTAGATAGGGTGTGTGGGTAGCTAGCTAATTTGTTTCTACCACGAGTACAGTAATTATGTCTCTCTCCGCGTTTATTGTATTCTTCGAGATGTTGCCTAACGTATACCGCTGCTTGCAATATCACCATAGCAGAAACAGTCAATATTTTTAGCCGTTTAAAAAGTGGTTTTGCGTTGGCATCCCACTGTGATCGCGTAATGGCTCTCACGGCACGCTTCTGCATCCTGAAGGCTCACTCCCAATCGGCAGCTCGGCCCAAGAACTCAACGCCATACTGGAGCTCCGAGTGTATCAGCGCGAAATAACACCATCTCATCATTTTACGTGGGAGCGTTTGCGCTAATCGTTCCAGAGCATGCTCGTCCGAGTTGGCCGCGCATTTTATCAATGTGCGGCCCCCAAGTGAGAGAACTATCCAGTTCGAAGCCGAGAAATGTGATGACTTGTACCTGTTCGACTACACTGCTTCCTACCCGAAATGACAGACAGTTGACACAAGAATGTAGGGCTGTCCCGCCGTTTAACACCATTGTGACGATACTTTAAAAAGATTATTAATCAAACTCGCCCATCACCGCCTCTTCGACACTCCTTACTATTTATACAACGTTCAATTGAATTTAATTCCAAGTTCCCGGTCGTTCCGCTTCACCCCGCGTCACCCCCTGCAAGTCAGGACTTGTGAAAGTTTGCGCAAGTTTTTCAGCGCTTCAGATATCATCGGCGGATGATTTATATTGCTGTGCGTGGGGCAAAAAGTTCTGAACGTCACCCCCTCCCCTGCCCCCCGTGCCGCACCGGGCCTACCCGCCCCCCTCGCTCGCCCGGACACTTGATGAATTCTATCCATACATTGGGAGTGTACGAGTATAAGTGGTAAGTGCAGAAGTCATAGTTGTAACAAAATGAAACAATTAGGTACAGTTTTCAGTGGACTGACCTTTTCAAGAGCTGAATGGAAGAACAACTATCTGCCTGCAAACGCTTACCATGTCATGACACATGTCTGCTAAACGTTTAAGACTTATTAACTTAGTCACTATCCTTTTTGTCGAATGATATGACTGCATTACTTAGTAGAAAGAAAAAGATAATAATGACTTGCTGTATTTTTTTCGCAAAAACAATGTTAAGTAGGTTTGTGATAGGGTAGTAACCCCAATGCTTTTTTTAAGTTTTTTTCTAAAAGAACTCCAATTTAAAACTGTAATTTCATACAGCGACCGACGCAACGGCTTACAATCATCTACTCCACTTCAACACTGTTTCTTCGAACATCAAATAATTTATTTCATTGAACCTTCTGTTCTATCTTCTATGTTAGTGTGTGCCGGAAACTTTTGTAAGATATATGAAATTGTATGAAATATGAATCTGTGCGAACTCACATGTAAGTCGCGCTGGTCAGCTCTGTGCTATACATACAGTACATGTACATTTATATGACGTGAAGTTGAAGGGGGCTGTATACAGAGTATGGGCCGATGGGATTGCATTTAGTTTGTTTGAGTTTTATTGAAAACTTTGCAAGATAACTAATCATCCTAAATGGGGTATGTTCTTAAACTAAAATTAGTGAAAACATTAAAATAGAGCTCGGTTTGTTTCTGGTTACATCTTCAGACCTAACTTTTTCTAGAGTCGAGCTCACATTTTTGTTCATTTATCAAAAGTTTCGCAGTCCCGTCTCACCCCCCCCTCCCCCTCCCGTATAGTTGTGTACATATGTTACAAAAACGTAGTGGCCGATGTATAGCTATAGAGTAAGATGTACAGAAACGTATACGTAACAAAAAGCGAGGGATGTTATTAAACTGTATTCATGCGGACGTGCGTCTTCACTAGCTGTGCGGAGCGGGGAGTTGTGAGTGAAGGAAGGTTGGAGAGTATACTTGTGCAGAGCACTTGTGATGGGGGGTTAGATGAGGAGAAGGAGATAGTAACAAAGGATTTAATTGATTACTTTAATTTTAAGTACTTTTAAATTCTTAATGAGTCAGTGGATTCCTACAGTTGATTCTAGTTGATTTCTGCAGTATGCAATGGATATTGGAAAGGATGTTATTTTTTTTATATGTTATTGTGACCGCGAGCGCGACTGCTGTGCATGAGGTTCTGGGTTCCAGGTTGGGCAAAATGTTATTGTGTTTTTCTATCAGAAACTCCTCAGTAGCAGCCACGGAGTCTGGATTAGTGCCCGGTTGATGGCAATAGGCTCACCCCCTATTACATAGGACTTAAAACATAACTGGCAAAATGTGGGTGTGCTATTTAAGTACACCTCTGCCCAAACCTTCGGGCATTACAGGCGTGATGTTATGTTATGTTATTTTTCTTAAAAAAGTATGCAATTCTTTTTACAATAAATAAAATAAATGGATACAAACTGAATTTATGACCATCATGCGATTTTCCGAAAAGTAGATTTGTTAAGATTTTATAAAAATCTTTCTGCTACAGCAGAACCCTGCGAAACCGCAATGAATCTGCCATCTGGAATTTCAATTATATTCCGTGCACGTACGGTATGATGAGCCACACACTAATAGGTGCTAATAGCGTCAATTTGACACTGACAGCGCAATTATTTTGTAACAATATTGCCGGCTATCGTATTTCCAAAGGGCCACTACTTGGCCGAACCACAGGCTCTGTCTATAACACAAGAGTCAGGACACAGATCGCGTCGCCAGTCCTTTGGGAAAGATTCCCATGTTATCAACACTTTTATCTTTTTATCTTTTCGCGTTCAGTTGCTCAGTGTAAGCCGATCTTAATTGCCAATTAGCGTCTCTTATAAACTCGAGAGAGTTTCCAAAGGATTTGTATTTACAAGTTTTCTTCCGTTTTTGTTGTAAACTTTGAGGAAGTCATTCCTCAAATGTTCCTTACTTGTGATAAGTTCAAATGGAAATATTTATTAAGTTGCTTTAAACCTTAGAGCGTGTTTACATGGGACTTCTCAAGGGAGACCTGAGGGTTAAAAGGACGGGTCAGCAGCAGTGTAGATTGCCTTTAAAGATGAATGTTTATACCGGGCTGTGGAACATTCATTTTCAGTCATAGAAATGTCCGTTGTACAATTTCATAAAAATAAGTTTAGACAAAGTTGATAATCACTTTGCTTAACATTATTTGTCTCTGACTGTATAATAATCTGCTTGCTTAGCCTTTTTCCTTGCTTTTGTCGGCTTCCACTCTTACTGAAGACTACAGATCTGTTATCGGTTACAGCCTCGCAATGTGATGGGTGGTCTGGTCACCCATCCTCAGACCGACCTACGTAAGCGTTGCTTAACCTTAAAAATCGACACGTGCAGCTGTTATAATTTAGCCACGAGCCGCACTTTTCCCTACAGTACATTAAAACAAATAAAGAGTGATTTTAATTAGATCCTCCACACGCACATTATGCAGACAATCTTAAGTACATTCATGTGAGATTAAAATCCTTGCAAGTTTGAAGTTATGAAGAGTTGGTACTTGTCGGGAAGCGTGAGTTTGTGAAGATTAGCTGTGAGTCCTACATCTGAGTTGAATACTAGTTTATATTTGTTTTATTTTTTATACTTTGTGTAGAGATCAAAGTGGTTAATTTACTATTTATCTACATTGACTTAATACTAGTATTAAATATGATATAAGAAAAACGAAAATTTCATCAGCCTTGGGAAGTTTTTTAGGAACAGTCACGTGTGTATATAGGAATACTAACTTTTGCTCGCGTTTTCGCCCACGTAGAGGTCAGAACGTACGGCCACGGAGAAGTACCGTAAGGATGAATTGTATTCAAAATACTATCTGAGGCTATGATTTGCATCCCTGCCAGGGCGGCGGGTCTCCTGCCAGGGCTGCAGGACTGTTCGAAAGAGATACCGCGGCACTGGAATACAAAGGGCAAGAAGGAACATGGATGGTTCCCATCCGAAAAACAAAAAAAAAAGGTCATGGTCATGGTATTAGTATGGATCCTGTGGTCGCAAGCGTGAAAGCTGAGTTTTGGGGCCTCTGGTTTGATTTCCAGACGTGGTGAAAGTGCCCATGGAATTGCTTGCCCATTATTCTCGATAGAGATCTACGCTTTGGAATGGGCAACTAGAGTACTTTGACAAGTTATTATGCCTTGTGACTGGGACTATAGCTTCGCTCTCTTTGTTTTTCTGATATTCAAAAGTGCATGTACCGGGCTAATTGAAATAAATGCTTTGAGTTTGAGGAGGCAAAGCGATTTTCAGTCCGATATTCAGAATTCAGAATCGAGAAGTCTATTGTTACGAATACAATTATGGTAATTGAATACATCCTCTATCTCTTCGGATAATAGAGGCGTGATACGTTATTTATTTCAGAACTGAACCTATAAAACAGTGTAATCTCATTAATGTTTCCAGCACGTTCATACACAATATCATACCGACAAGACAAAGACGCGCGCTCGGAACAAGTGTGACGTGGATAAGAGATGTAGCCACGAATAACCGCGGTTTTGTGGTCTTGTAGCCGCCATAAGCGTTTAAACAGTGGCGTAGAATGAGAAAGTCGCGGTGTAGCATGTCGTAGCAAAGGTGTAGCACGTTGTAGCATGTCGTAGCAGAGTTGTAGCATAATGCATCATGTTGTAGTTAACGAAGTATTTCGTAGCAAAGGTTAGGCTGAAATAGTAGTTATGTAGTATTTTGTAGCAGAGGTGTTACATTTCGTAGAAGTGGCGTAACTGTTACGTAGTATGATGAAGCAGTTACGTAGCATATTATGTCGTAGCGAGGTATAGCATTTGTAGCAGTCGTAGAACTTACGTAGCATTTCGAAGCAGAGGTGTAGCAAGCTGTAGCAGTGAGCAGTGGCGTAGCAGTTACTCAGCATGTAATAGTTGGGGACATGCATGTTGTAGCAGTCATCTTCATCATCATCATTCACAGCTCCACTTCACCCACTGCTGGGTATAGCCACTCTGTGCTTATGCCAAGCTCCGCGCTCTTGTACCAGTCGCATCCAGGATATTCCCACAATGGAAACAATGTTGTCTGCCCATCTCGCCGTTATAGCAGTACCGTAGCATAATGTAGCAGAACCGTAGCGGAGGTTTCCGGCAGAGCGTTGCAATATAATACAGTATTATCACATTAAAGTGGTTGGCAGTCTTATAAGGTAACAAAAAAACCGACCAAGTGCGTGATTGCTATGCACACTGTAGGGTTCCGTAGTTGCCCATCAAAATATGCGGACACTTCCTACGGTCCGATTTGCCTTCGAACGATGATTTTTATTGTAATATAAAAACAAACTTACATTTGCAGTTGAAAAACCTGTGCTCCCATATATTATGCTTAGGAAAGTATGTTATACTAGCTGATGCCCGCGGCTGCGCCCGCGTGCATGTCGGTTATCGCGACCAAAAGTAATCATGACATTTTGATCCCGTTCCCGCAACCCATGGGAACCTATTTCGCCCATTACTTGAAGCATTAAAATGTATATAGCATATTATCCTTAAGAGATAGACATATGCCATCGCGGCCTTTTCTGTAGACCTATATAAGATACACAATTCCACGATACATCATTTTGTTATATCTGAAAGGGTTTAGCCTATAGTTGTGGAGCAGGACCAGCATTGAGCAAAGCGTTTTTATCATCTATGTAATCTTCCAACTTATAATATGCTTGCCTACATAGTGTGCGTTTTATATAAGATTTAAATTTTGTCTCATTCAGTTATAGAATCTTAAAACAAAACGTGTGATAAATCATTCAAGTAGAAATTTTGGATCGCTCCCACTAAATTTACTAAACAGTTCTACTGTAAGACTAATTGGAATATTTTTTCTCGCAATATTTTTTAAAGACCTATCCAACGACAAAATACTTTTCGAGATTTTATTTTTCCACTTTGTCGAAGTAACTAATTTGTATATTCATGCCAAATTACAGCTTTCTAGCACTAAGAGTGTTTGAGCTAAGCTGCGGCCAGACGGACGAACATGGCGAAACTATAAGGGTTCCTTGTTGACTACGAAACCCTAAAACCTACTCCCCAGTTACAGATATAATTTTCCCGATAGAGTTTTGAATGTCAGTATGATCCAGACATGCAGCCCTCGCCTACACACCTATTATTAGTAATAGTTCCGTACTATAGCGACTAGACATAGCGGCGCAGGCAGCGTGCCAGCTTGTACTCACACACACATGCGCAGACAGTATCAAGTGCTTGTAAATAAAAACCCGAGACAGGTATAGTAGCTTCAGTACTTATGACAGTTTCACAAGTTGCTGTTCTCGTGTTGTGGCTGATCGATCATTGTTGCGACTTTATTATTATTTTAGACGACGCGCGACGTGAGTTACTTCTGGTATCTATCATTCTGTTTTTTAAAGATACTTGTTATTTTTGTTCCGAAACTGCTTGTTTTCATAATCAGCAAAAAACAAAATTGACAGTTCAAAATTGGCTGTGAATTGTTCAATGGAAGAAGGAAATTGCTTGGAGTTTGAGTTATAAATGAAATAAACAAATTGGGATCTAAAGAGATAAATAATGTAAATATTATGAAATATCATAATTGGTATATATTCATAGTCACAAAAAACCCTTAGTTGACATAATTTGCGTCAACTATTAAAAGGAAACTCGATATTTGGTTAGGAACAACCATGAAGAAGGTACCTAATAGTGTTAGTAAGGAGAGCTCAGAACAGAAATAAAACGAAGCTGTATCAGATAGAAAATTAAATTCTTCGAGTATATCTCGTTTGGAAGGAATATATCGGTTCGGAGAGCAGTCGTGATCGGACTGGAGATCTATAATGCTGGGGTGGACCTACCCTGCAGTCATTACAAGCTGTTAGGTTTAGATGTTCATTGCTTGTGTATTGATGTGATGTATTTTAAGTTCCACTGAGTCAAACGTTCCTGTTCCTGGGCCGAAATACTGGCAGAAGATTTTTAAATTGGAAATTTAAATATCTCTGCCTTAAGTATTGTTAAGTTAATGCTTTTAAGTGCATGTCGCCCGATTGACACAAACACCGAAGGGTAAAAAAAATGAGAAATTTTAAAAGTTTCACAACTTAAAAATCTCAGTTCAGCAAGTGAGTGAGCATTATACTTAGCAAGTGGTCGTTATCCATTTAGCATGTTTGTTTTGGGATTTATTTCGAGTCACAAAACAGAAAAGTATCATAATAATGAGTGTTCATGGCAGATACAAAATAACTGCAGACCAGACATGAGTACAAACAGTTTGGCACCATTACCCATGAAACTGTGATGTAGAGGCAGTTTTGGCATAGGCTGGCATTACAACGGCATAGGCTGGCATTACAACGACTTTACCCTGAACTTAATGGTTTCGTTACAATCATAAAAGCTTATTTTGCTGTATCGTAGTAGGCCCCTATCTGCTGGAAAATAGATGTTAAATAGGAATTAAATTAAAGTATCCGTTAAGTATAATCGTGAAACAGACTAACTTTTGTGTTTAAATGTATAGCATCAAATCAAATTAAGACATTGATTATTTATAGACCACTAGATTATGTTCGCGCCTTCACACGCGTGAAGTTCGGTAACAATTGTGCGCGGCGCGGGCCTACGGGATCATACTGCCGAGATAAAAAGTATCCTATATGTTAATCCAGGTTATAAACTATATATGTGACAAATTTCATCTAAATCTGTTCAGTAGTTTTTGTGTGAAAGAGTAACTCACATCCATCCATTCATACATCCTCACAAACTTTCGCATTTTTAATATAGGTAAGAAGCAAGAAAAGTAAGAAGTGAGATATTAAACATAAGCAAGTGTCATGTTTAACAAAACTTTAAACCATACCCAACCCTGACAGCCCACTGCTGAGCAAAGTGTTTCCAGGAGCTCTCGTCCCGCGCCAACTTGAACTATTGCAAAAGTTAAAATGATCAGACATGCCAATAAGAGCATGACTAACCATTCGCGCACTACGGCCATAGTTAACCATTAAGCGTATAAAACAATGCAAAACTAACAACTTGTGTAAACCACTCACCTCATAGACTGCTCAGACCGCGGGCCCCTCGACTGGGCCCCTGATCCCTGCGGGGCCGGTAGTTAATGGGACGAGCTCTGCTCACCCACTCATCGCTACTGTTTCGGTGACGGAGTGGAGGACTAATGGCAGAGATTTATGATGTACACACTGGGGCCAGGGGGCTGATTGTTTGTGGGACTGAAGAGTTGTTCAGATAAATGGTTGTGTTGATTGGGCGAAACTTTCATAATTTTTGTAAGTGTTTAGTTTATGTTGAAATCCGTCGCCGAAAATGGCCCCTTCAATCTCTTTTATTGAAGTTGGTTAAAAAGTAGTGTACATATCTTAATGTTTCTAATCTATCCACGATTGTGATTTACTTCTGGCTTAAAAAAAATCTTTTCCTAACGTTTGATGAGGTTAGCTGTTTGTTTCTTACTTGAATTCTATGAAATTTCGGTACAAAGGGCGAGCATGACCAGGATTAGAACATACTTTTTATCCCAATAATACGTTCCTGTGGGATAATATCAGACCTCCTCGCGAACAGAACTGCGTGTTACATCTAGTAACTTACAAACAATAAAGAATCTTTTTTACTACAAAACCTAACTGTGGTGTAATATAAACATTATAGCGTGACTTTTGCAATTAGTAACTTACTTAATTATTCCTAACATTATAACAGGCTGAGTTGAAAATTAATTACACACAAAGTATCTACTATGTCAAGAGAAAAACGCTGAAACGAAAGTCTGACAGGAACAAAGTCGGTATTAAATTATATTACCAGATGAAATATTATGTACATTCATCAACATAACTTGTGTACTAACGTTATAACTCCATCGCGTACAACAAATTAATTTGGATAAAATATTAGACGAAAAATGGTATGAAATTCATACAAAACATTATATTTCTTACTGGTTAACTGATAGTAAGCGCGACTGCTGAGCATGGGTTCCAATCAAGTGTTTTTGGGTTTTTCTAATATAAATTATTATAATTATGTTCATTATCTGACTGGCTTTTCTCATACTATGTTGGGTTCAGATTCTAGTCTTACTGGATGCAGCTGAATACCAATATCTTATATGGAGCGACTACCTGTCTGACCGTAACTATCCAACTCCTGGGTAATTCGAGAACCTTTGGAAGACTGGTTGCTCAATGTCGGGCTTGTGTCTGCTAGACAAAGTTATTTAAATATATCAATTTGTTTACATACATGAGTAAAAACCTTGTCTCTGCAAAGGATGTTTCAAAAAGTTCTACTTTTGGGCATTTTTAATGCTTTTTTACATAGAAGATAATTATAATAATATTATAATATATAAAAAGGTCCATGGTACAACTTAATATTGTACTTTGGAATGCTCAATTCAATTTATTATGTTTCATACAGTAATACACCAAAAATAATTCCGTAAAACAGAGAGATACTGCCCATTTTTCGTCCGTAATTATATTGTTTATCTATGAAGATATAATCCAAATCCAACCAAAAAGTATTTAATAAGTAAGGTCACTATCTATTTTTTTCGCATCCGCTGCCGCATGCCGTCTAATTTACCTAAACTGAAATCTTTTATTTTGTAATAGCCCTCATAAGATGTGTATGTTTATTACTATCTAATTAAATTATATGATCTGTAAATTAAATGATTTGATTTGATTTATTTATTTAATGTAACCACCCTGGGAGAATGAAAGCGTAATGTTATACATATTATTATACAAGAAAGTAACATATTTTGAACAAGTTCATAATGATTGTGTGACGGGGAGCGCAAACGCACTTCACTTCACCCCCTCGTCAAATTAACGAAGGGTTTGAGTGAGCAATCTCTTGAGTTCAACCCTTTAATCCGGGGTGCACTCTCTGATAAAAAAGTGCTTGTGAATTCGCGGGATTTATTATAGTATGTAAATTATTGTGTCCAGGGGGAGAACAGTGGAAGTGATTGATTTAAACTTTTACGTTCTTTGTGTTGCAGTTTAACATCAAGTTGTGTCTAGTTCTTGTCGTCTTGAATTATTAGCTTTTATTGTTCCCTTTATTCATTCAAATACATATTCATTACATTTTTAAGTATTCAAATTTATGTCAATATAAAAAAAAAAACATGTAAAATATAAAAAAATAGTAGTAGGAACAGGGTCTGAGCTACCGTTGGTCAGGGCTCTTGAGAGAGGAACCTTCTAACAATACGCGCCGTGTCCCAGAAGTACTACTTTCTGAATCAAGCCCTTTATCCAGCTGCCAAGCGAGAGCCTCCTTAGATATTGGTCGAGGCTGGCTAATAGGCCATTGGCTGACACGACTATCGGCACAATGACTGCTGTACTCACATCCCACATGTCTACAATCTCGCGGGCCAGATCTAGTGAACTGTTTTTCTTTCTCTGGTTACACGAGGCTAGCTTTTTATTATTATGCTAGTCGAGGTGGCGTACTAAGAACTTTGTTTGTTTCTTTTGACAATATTACTGAAAACTCCGAATGATTGCATTTTAAAACTCAAATTCATCTTGTTAGAAGGATAAAACGTAAATACGGGCAAAAGACCGAACCACCAAATAACCTATTTTAATTTAGGTAAATATTTTGTGCCAACATTTTGTGTGCCAACATTTATCTACTGTACGCACCATTAACCCTAAACACTATAAAGGTCGCTTAACACTTTAGCAGTAGAAATATTCAAATGACTAGAATAAGTGCTTCGTCTTTTGTTAACCTTTGCTGTCCCTGGGCTTGCCTTTTCCTGCTAGCCAGTCAGAAACCACTAGAAATCGTCACACCAGCATTTTAAGGCCGAAATATCATTCGCCACAGAGATATATAAACTCGCCTGTTCCGTGAAACTACAGAACGCCGCTTGCTACGATCTTTATGCTTTTTGCGATTCGTCCACGTTCATACATCTTGTCACACACGCACGCCGCTCGGTTACGAGTACTGCGACCCTGACCACGCTCTCCTGTCATTCATCCCATTACCAATAAGGTAAAACGTAAAACCCTGTTCTCTCCATTCTTTCCGTATTATCTATTGAACGACTATACAATAGAGCCATGTATCCATGTTGAGCTCGCTCGACTTCTCGCACAGTTCCATTCGTCTATTGTTTCCACACTACAATGTACTACAACGTGCTATGATGATGTCGTGACGTGACGTGCTCCACCCATCGACCGACGTCCTAGGAGGAAACAGAGCTAAGCGAAAATATTCTTTAAAAGCTGTTAACAGAGTCTTTTCTTTTCATGTCTGATTGTAACAATTTTTGTTTTTGTGCTTCTAAGTGACTGCTGCCTATAGATATTCGCAATACTAGGCATACCAGAGGCAACACAGAACGTTTCGCTAGCAGTTACACCGATACCTATAGATAAAGGTATGACACTTTATGCTATGAAACGGTGTACGACAAAAGTGTTAATTTCCTAGAAGTTTATTTCATGGTATCGCGTAGCATCGACCACTCACGTGGGACATTGCTGCACGTCTCAATATCGACACACGTATCCTTCAGTTTTTGCTTCTAACTGGGTCAAGTCGTTTCTTAGGCGCCTGCCGCCAAACTTGGCACAAATGTGTGCCAGACTTGGCACAAAGGTATCAAGTAATTGTATCGTATTGCACGTCTGTGGGGATACAGACGGGCTCTGTGAAGCGTTTCATTTGATACTCCGGCTTTCTATTACGTCCCAAAGCTTAGGTTTAATTCGAAGTCTTGAATGGAGAAGTATCTCGCTACTGATTCCGATTCCAAAGACTTTTATAGGTTAAAGATCTATTCCCAATTAAGGATTTTATTTACTAAGTATCTCAATAGTCTTTTTTTTAAACAAAAAACCGTTTTACGACTTTGAGAAAAGCCCTCTTCCAGAGGTCAAAGGAGAAGGCAGTCCTGAAATCAAAACAGTCTTAAATCTACTGGAGAATTCGCCGGCATTTGTTTAAAAAGGCATTAGGTTTGGGTCGAGCGGTACCCTACCCACTAATTGCGCTACCATCGGCGGAGGCACTTTTATCGCAGAAGAGATGGATAAACAATACAGAAGGTTAGCTTCATACAACGAGCGAACACGCACGCACACGTAGACAAACATGCTCCACGTACAGTGTAACGCAAGCGCACTCGCGACCGGCATTTGTTTGAGATCGCTCCACGCACACAGAAACGTTTCACGTACAGCGAGTGCAAGCGCACTCTGGACCGCCATTTGTTTAATGTCGCCGTACCTGGTACGCGTATATGTGTGCGTGCGCCCGGTCTAGCTCATTGCATGGAGTTAACCTTCTGGCGTCTACCTATTCTGTACTTTTATGCTAATTTGATTGGGACATCGTCAGTCAGTGAATTACGAGTGTATCCCTCCTACTTGTTTTGTATTATACAGGGTGACTTGCAGGTTGAGATTTAAGTAGGTAGGTAGGTTTTAGGGCGTTGTGGTGAAAATGATGTGCAATTTTAACCCTCTGAGTTTTGATGGAATTTGAAAATAATTTGCGTTTCAACTAACGAGTTTTTGTTGGTAGTCACCTCGCATGACAGAAGGATTGGTGATGTTATTTAGTTAATGTTTATCTATTTTATTTAATATTAGAGAGAGATAAGAGATAAAGAGACAAACTTTGTAAGTTTGGATGTAGGGGGTAAACTTTTTAACTACTGATTCGATTCAGAAAATCATTTCACTTGTGGAAAGCTACATTATCCCCGACTGTCATATGCTACATTTAAACCTTTCCCGTGGGATACTTTACGACCATAACGCGAGCAAAGCCTTGGGGAATAACCTAGTTTGTAGTCATTTTCTAACACAGGCACCGAATAAAGCCAATATCAACAAAATTACAAGCTTTAAGTAATTAGTTCTCTATCTCCCTGTCCGCGATCCCCCTGTACACAGTTTACGATCTAAAGCACTCGACCTTCATAAATTCGCACAATTTCAGCGAGAGCTAATTATCCTAATGTAGAACCAATGATAATAAAAATGTAATAACTTCGTCACTAATTCAATTTTCCATTTAACTGAAATGTTTTAAACGGAAGCCGGTGGGAAGTTTCTCTTATCTCCAGCACATCGGGAAATTTCATTAAGAAGGAGGTCAACCAACTCATTTCAGTTTAAAATAATTCTTTTATGAGATGGTTTGTGTGAGTTTCTCAAAAACCTCAAATTACATATTCATTTCAAGTTTGATACGTAACACGACTTGTACGGATATGGACACCAAACCGTTGACAACGCGAAATAAAGTTTACTTCATTGTAAGTACAGACGCCAGCACATCAAGGTAAACCCTATACATATCTATAACTACAACAGCTACTGCTGTGTTAGAAAGAAAGTATCCTTGGCGTGATTGGTGGATTTTTCAACGTTTCCAAAGTTGCCCAATGGTTGCGCACACTAACAATTAGCAGCCAATAATTCATGCCTCACGGGGAATAGGCCACACCTCCTTGCTCCTACGCAACCGACCGGCCACGTTTATTCATCCCTTAGTCCATAACGCTAGTCATTAAAAATTCGCGGAGCAAGTTGGTTCGGCTTGTAGCTACTTAGTGGAAGTGTGTGGCGAACTTTTTATATTTTTTAAATGATTAATTATGGCGCCTCAGTTAACGAGAATTGAAAGGGGGCGCATTATAGCGCTCCGATTGAGTGGATGCCGTATAATAGATATTTGTCGACAGACGGGCATTACGGTGAGTAATATTTTTTGTAGTTATAATTTTTAAGTTAAAATAAGCAAAGGCTAATATTGAAAAAATGTGTCAATGGTGTTTTTCTATAGAACTTTCAAAATAGATACGAGCTAATGTTATTTGTGAGATAATTACATTAAAGTGTTACATTATTTGGAAAACTGTTACCAATTTAATTTAATTTTCGTATACTGCTTCTATCGGCGGATGGCCCTAAACCATAATATTTAAACAACTTTGTGCCTACCGTATCTTACGAATAAGGGTGTTTCTCATTTTTCGTGCATATTACTCGTCCAGATCAAAAACCTTGAATAGTTCATTAAATATTTATATTCCCATAAAGAAAGCCAAACCAAAT
Organism: Lycophotia porphyrea; assembly: GCA_950005105.1. NCBI lineage: Eukaryota > Metazoa > Arthropoda > Insecta > Lepidoptera > Noctuidae > Lycophotia > Lycophotia porphyrea. Next base: position 219,398 of record OX465409.1, read on the forward strand.
CAAGTTGTGCTTACATGCATGGAACATTTTAAGTCAAAATAATACAATTATTTTCTTTATTGCATAGTATAAAACAAATTTCCTTTATTTACTGTCCATACATAGATTAGATATTATTGTTTATTTATTACTTACTTTATAAGTCAAAAAAGTGGAAATTAAGTGTCAGCACTAGTAAACCTTATTTTTAATACTTATTATTCCGTTCCCACAGATAAACCGAGAAAACGGTTTTGTGGGGCAAAGTTCTTATGTAATATTTTTATAAACTCTCCTTTATTATAGAAATATTAATGAAGTCGCTCTCGCTGTCTGTACGCTTAGATCTTTTTATCTACGCAACGGATTTATTAATGCTGTTTTCAGCTATAGATAACTCAAGAGGAAGGTTTATATATACCTATATAAATCACTCCACACTGCCCCACATTAGTATCTACATTGCATCCGTGCGAAGCTGGGGCGGGTCGCTAGTTAAATTATATGAAAACTTAACTAATTGTCATTTCCTTCGAAGTCTATTTAGTAATGTCCCAAACATTTGCTTTTTATAAAAAAATATCCATGCTGAAATTAAACACAGTAACCATAATAAAAAAAAACTACATTAAAAAATACAGCTTTTACACCTAAAATAAAAAAAAACAATAACTCAGTACTTAATATAATGAAATTTTAATTCATAAATGTTGTAAGTAGGTAATTTAAACTTATGAAAATAAATATTATGGAATGTGCACGAAATACGAGAAACACCCATAAATGTCTTTACCTACCTATTTTCTTGTGTTCTTTGCTAATGAGTTCCCGGTATAGTAAGTTTTTAACACTGCGCGCTGTCCCAAGCGCTATTGTTATTTTTTTAAAGTCGGCACCCGGTTGGATTTTAAAGTAAATACCTACGCAATTAGACACTTCTTTTTGTCTGTTGAAACATTGCAGGGATAAGGCTTTTTTAGTGCTGTTTGTGTGTAAATAATAATAAGCTAGCAATTATCGTAGGAAAGCATATAAGTAGTCAATTGAGTAATAATGTGCAAATAAACAATAGCTACTTGTTTCGTTCCAGGAAAAAAAAAACAGTTTACTTTTGGCTAAGCGGAACCATCAAAGCGCAACATCGCCAACTTTACGCGAGAGCCACGACGGCAGCAGACGTTGGCTATCGTCTCTGCACACTCTGCTGATCCGTTTTTAAGCACAAGAGTGTTCTCAACTGCATACAATGTGAGTCCATGTATATATTTTTTTATAGTCATAGTTTTACGCGCACCGCGTGGCCTGGACGTTCTAACAATACCTAATAATTGCGCAAGCTACAGCAGCAAAACGTATTGGACTCAGTGAATGACATTACTATTAGATAAAGCTTCAGTTCTTTAGCACCTATCTCAACAAAGGTGGAAGTTCTCAATTCGACGGATTGTCTATTTATGTATATGTTTATATTTAAAGGAATAATTTGAAACTGTCCCATACTCATATATAGTGTGACTGGTAATTAGTGACCAATACTTATACACGTGATTGCTCATGATAACAAACAACTTTCCCGAAGAAACATGTGCTTTCACTTTTATTACAATAACACAACAGCCTTATGAAATTCGCGCGCACGAGCCTGTGACCTATCAGCTGTTAGGCAGAGCACCCGCGCGGCTAGCTAGCCCGCTCCGTAATGTGTGTGATAAAAGCGAATAAGTATAAAAAAAAAATATAGAAAGTTGTTTGTTAGTATCATGAATCACGTGTTTAAGTATCGGTCACTATTACCAGTCAACCTATAGTTAAATTGACCCGTACAATTGGTCATAATTAAGAATCGGTAAGTATTGAAATTGACAAAATTTTCTTTGTTTTAGATTTCAATGGACACCGTTACAAGGCGCCTAAAGGACGCCGGAAAAAATGCTGCCGCCCTGCCAAGAAAATATTAATGAACCAGGCGCATAAGGAGGCAAGAGTAAATTTTTGCCTGGAATATTATAATTTTGACTGGGCAAACAATATAGTCATTTTTGTAGATGAAGAGGCGTAACAGACAGACAAAGTAACTTTCGCATTTATAATATTAGTATGGATAATTCTTCCAATAATGCTAAAGCGGTAATAAAAAAAATATTAACTTCTTTTCGCACCATTGTTACATTCTTGATAATGTTTTCTTTGCTATTGTTGGTGACACTTTAAGTTACGGCTTTAAAATATAAATATGATCCAGTTGTTTTTAATGTATGGTGAGTTTAGTTTTATATTTTCTGTTGTTTGTATAGTTTATAGTTTTATACCTTTTTGTTGTTTGTATGGTTTAGTTTTATATTTTAATTTAGAGTATTTTTGTTTCTCAGTATTGTATTATAGTAATATTAATGTTTAAAAATAAAAGGTTAAAGATTGTTATGTCGCATTTTATTTTGATACTACCCTGCTGCGCAACTTCGTCTGCGTCACATAACCGAGAGAGTTAGAGAGAGTGGTTCTTAGGCACCTATAAAACAATTCTAAAGGTAGTTGAACTTTCTTAGAAGTGGTTCGTGGATGAAACAATCATCCACGAACCACTTCTGTGATACAGGCCGCCTATATTTTACATCAAAAACAGGACGCTGTCATGGCATGATGCCCTCTCTATGCCACGCCAAATCAACCTTTTCCCATTAAAATAAAGTTCATTTTTGATTTCAGATTACGAAATGTATTTTTTTTTCTGCCCTAAAGCAAAATAAATCTTTAGAGAACGAAGGTATAGGTATAGTTATTTTAAAATGTAGAATCTGTGAATTATGCTAGTTGCGACTAAAATTAAAACGACCAATCCAACCAATTATTTGTAGTGCCTATCCTATTCCTTTCACGCAAGTAATGAGCTGCATGTTCATGGGTAATTTAGAATATTATATTATATTGACAAATAATCAACGTTCCTGCTACAGTCTGTTAATACAATGTTAAGGTGATTACAATGTTACATACCTACTTCAGTTATCATTAGCCTAAGCCGCCACAGTATTTTTTTTAATACCGTCCAATACACCTTCCTAACACCACAGGCACTATCTATTACAGAAATCATGTAAGATACGTCAAATAATATCCCGTAGCTCAACAAAATCAGATTCAAATAGTAGTAAGTAGGTGGTATATTTTTATAATAATTTCACGCGTACGAAGTTCCCGAGTATCAGCTAGTGAATATAATGAATAAATTATATGAAAAACATTTAATCCCATCGGTATCGGGAACTGGGTCCGAGCTAGCGATTATTATTATCATAAAAGTAAAAATAAATTGATTTAATTAAACGCAAACACGAAAAGAAACCCATTTTTTTTCATTATTTTACCTATGAATACGTTTCGTCGCGTATGGTCAAACTCGTAATCAGTCAAATTCATGAAAATCGCAATCCGTCAAAATTGCAAAGCGTCAATATTGACCAAAAAAATCTTATTAGTCCGTCAGTCATAAAAAAGAAATGAAGACGCTACAGTGTGTCGAAAACTCGTGTGACGTCACATTTCGGAACACTTTTTACCGGAAAGTGACATCACAACCCCACTCGTGATCTTTGATGCATTTAATATCTTCATAAGTTTTTATTGATTTGATAAAACACAAAATACGTATCCAATATTTTTCGATAATCTAAGTGACAGACAAAATATAGGTAGGTAATCATATTTTTTACTCAGGAAAAATCCCTTTTCTAATATTACATAGATATTTCACAAGCGCCGGGCGTACCGTAACCGCCAACTTATTTTTACTACCATGCCATTACTTCGATTCCATTCAAGTATGCGATCCGCCAAACTAGTATTTTGGCATAGCAAGTATCTTATTCTACACAACGACGCGCATACGCACACAGCCTAACGCACGCACTGCAGCACGAAACATTACAAGCAAGAACAGACAAAAAGATATTTATCTCTTTCGCACGATTCTCGCTGTTGTTGCTTATAAGGCGCTCAAGGTCACAGTGTGGTAGCTTGATGTGCTGGCGACTGTACATAACGATCTTGTACACTTTGTCCGTCTACTTACAGTATATTTAAGTCTTAAAGTCTTTGTCTTATATAGAAGTACCTTACCGACTTAGTTGCCTCAGTGCTATTACTAAAATCAAAACGATAATTAAATGGGATTTCTAGTTTTGTTAAGCTTTTTATCCTTGTCTGTCTACGATGTTGACTTCGCTTGGCTGAGGTGTTGATCTATCTTGTGCAAGTAAATGTTTGATAGTATATTATTTGATAATGCTTTTGATTCTAATACAACCATATAGCTAAGTAAGTGAGTGTAAGTTACTGTAAGTTTTATGTAAGCTGCGAGTCGTATATAGAGTCGTTATACCCAGAGTAATTGAAAAAAATTCAATTAAGAATTTTATGAATTGAATTAATAACTATTCCTCATTCCTAAAGGACAGCTTTTAGTTTAGCTTTACTATTCCAAATTCACGATCACTGACTGACTTCAGAAGTTTTCAGAAAAAAAGGCAACGTGGAGTCCAAGATTGTCCAGATTAAGGAAGTAAACAGCGCGGGATTAATTTGGCAAATCCTGCGGGATATCCGGGATCCCGGGACTCGGGCACATGAGGTCTCTTCTACTCCTAATCCCGGCTTTGGGGCTTCAGTGCCGTTTTTAGGCCCAACTAAATTAAACTTACGTCTTTACTCGGTGGACTGTGAAACTTGTTATGAGACTTGTGTGCTCTTTCACTAACATTGAGCGACACGTAAATGAATGCCTAAATGTTTTTATACCTTTGGAATTTCAACCCTCAGCGCCCTAGTTGAGCGTTCATTTACGTGTTCCCTGGTATAGTGAAAACTTAATCTTTTGAGATGAATGTAATAATGAGAGACTATTCTTGTAATTATTGCTGCTACTGTCTAGTGTTAATTAAAGCCTTCGTTTTAATTTCTTTTTCATCTTGATATCTTAGCATTAATCTTGGAATGAGAGAAAAATATATAACGGTGGATTAATTAGTCTCATACCGACTGTAATTGGTTTGAAATATAATTGTAATATATTTGTGTAATATTACAATACCCTACCACATAATATAAGCATTAATTTCATGGAGATATAATTGTAAAGTCGTCGTCATGGCACACTTAATAGAGAAAAGTAAAGAATATGGGATAATTATTATTTTTTAATTAATTTTTAATATATTATTATTATTACTTTTTAAGCCTTTGTGTGACATTCCAGCAATTTAAAATAATGACATGCTTTGATATTATCTACTTTTATGTTTAATTTAGACTGGTAAAATATTTTTCTAGTATTGTAATGATTTTCTTTATTATTTTATAATGTTTCTCTTATTGTTACCAACATTATTTGTTAAATTTTGCATGCCAAAACTCAGGCAGAATGTACCCGGCTCACTATATTTTATAACAACTTGATTGTACAATACCTACATTCTATGCGAATAAATGATTTGATTTGATTTGATTTTGATTTGATTTGAAGACTCTGTAGAACACACTGCTATCTGGAAAACACCCATTAATGAATCCGAAAGTTTCTTGTTCTTCTCGTCTTGTGTGTTTCTTTTGTTACGGAGATATTGAAGGTCAAAGTTCCAACTTCTTCACACCTTTTGTTTTTTTAAATATCTACGTTTTAAATAATGTATAACTTTACTTTAATTCCTCCAGGACTTCTTTACTATTCAGTGCATTCATCGGCACAACGTTTCGAGCGTGTTATCATAAACCGTGATTTTTAACTGCCTTCCAAAAGGAGGAGGTTGTCAATTCGACTGAGTTAATTTTTTGTGTGACTTGGTCCCATAGAAATATTGTCGTGATTTGACTATGGACTTCAGAGATATGGAACGGAACTCTTCAATAACAGACAGCAAATCTGTGGTGATTGCTGCAATCGCTTGGATGTTTATTGTTTACAAAACACCACAACATAATATCACGCCTGTATGCTCTGGAGGGGTACGCAGACGTGTACAGTAGACCCACATTTTGACAGTTGATGTTAAGTTCCATTTTATTGGGGTTAACCCTAATAGTACCTACCATGACATGTAGTCTTAACAATTAATGTTAAATAAATGCATAGCAAATATTTGTATAAGTTATTACAACTAAAAAAGGAAAAATAAAAAACTTTTTGCAAAAAATAAAATCTGTTTTATTTTTTGTAAAAAAGTTTTTTTCCCACCATTGTGACTTAGTTTGCTGTACAGAATGCTTGGTTGACGGCTTCGTGAAGGGTACCGTGTACTATCTCGCATGTATCGTGTATTATCTGAAGAGGTGGTCAGAGCTGTTGGTATCGTACAGCTACAGTTCGCCAGTTATGTTTAAGTTGCAAGTGGGAGCTCTTGGTCACTTAGTTCACAAATCCCGATGACGACATGATATTCAATGCGTCAAAACCCACGAATTCTCATGCAATAAGCCATTCTTACACCTTCAAAGAGTTCCATAAGAGTGACGTTATAACGATAAGGAAGAACCATTACTTTTGATTGTGCGCACCGCGATACCGCCTCCAGCTTGAGAAGTATTGGAACAACTGCCTACTATCACAGGATCGCCGGAGGACGGAGGAGTGAGGAGTACTCACGGAAGTCATCAAAGTCTCGTAATTCTACGTCCAGAACGCAGAGGAGTAACAGCATGGAGTACTCAAGCTATCGCATCTTATTGATTTGACTTGTCAGATTCATGTTGTAAAGTAACTATCCTGGAAACTATTCGACGAAATAAAACTAAATAAACCTAAAGTTTCAGTCGAAATCAGTTAGAGACGTTAAGTTAATTACATGAGGTTCAATTTATTTTAATAAAATCATCTCATCAAAACAGCAACACTTTCTACGAAGTTCCGTTTGCATCACCAATCACTACCTAAACAAACTTAGCGATAAGCGAAAACTCATTCTATTTATGTCAATCGTTTGAAGTTGAAAGAGGCATGGTTCGTGGTGGAAGAAGGACCAAGCTCATGCACCATTGCACATGGTCACTCCATCTGCTCACTCATCCGTGCCCCGTTCGGGCTCGCTCAATGGCGGACACTTGAGCCCGATTTACGGCGCGCCCCAGGACCGGCCATGAAAAGAATCGCAATAATAGAATGGAGAATTAATTGCTTGTTTTGACTGTAGGGACTCGGAGGAAAAGGCTTTTCTTTACGTTTGTACCAAGCCGTGTAGATGTACCTATTGTAAGCATGACTTGTATCAGCACCATCCCGGCAGCGTCAGTGGCATGATAAGGGACAGTGTAATGAGAACATTGTATAATTCACCAATCCGTTACCTAAGCTCTGTTATTAAGAAAAATCTTGACAAAGTGATCAATTTAATTTTTATTGCAACAGCATTATTTTATAAAAGAAGAAATAATTGTTGTAATTACAGATCGTAATAAATCTGAGCAGATGTTTTCTCTTATTAGATGGAATGTAAATATTGGTAATGTTTAAGATTTCAATGACACATATTGTGAAAAAGTCAGAAATTACAAAGAACAGTATTTGTTAGGTCGTTGTACCTCTCTTTACGAGTTTTCTGTGCCACTCAAGCTGGAACACTTGACAACGGTACACGATCGCAACGTGTTTAATTTTTCGAAATACAGCCCATTTCGAAAAATTAACTACTTGAGAACGGTGAAGTGGCTGTCCTTGCGGTTGTCAAATTAAAAAAACAAAAAAAACTCTTTTTTGCATGTTTTACAGTCATGCTCCATGAAGTCATAAGGGGCTCTTACCTGGGAGTAATGGGCTAGCTCACCGTCCATCTTTTGACGACAGGCCGTGTAGACGGCGCGTTCGTGTTCCACGCGCGCCTCAAAGAGATGTCAGTAAACAGGAAGGGGCGCCCGCAAGGGCCGATGCCTGCCAGGGCTGCGGGCTGTTCGAAAGAGATACCGCGGCCCTAGAACACAAAGGGCTAGGAAGGAACATGGATGGGTTTTAGTCAGTACAAGTCTGACACTCCTTTCCGCTCTGCCCAGAGCGGGAGAAGTCATTTGATGATTTCCCATCCGTAAAAAAAGGGGCTCTTACCTGCCCTTGTGTCCCAAAACATACGGTCAAAGGGTCCTCAGCGCTGCCACCATAGGAGCTGTGGAAGTAGCAAAAAAAGTGTTAATAAGCAAACTGGAACATAAGCACACCAAACAATGTTTATCGTACACACTGTGTCACTGTCCCCAAGAGATGGCTCTGATGTAATGAGCAACCCTTGACAATGGCTCCATTTAGATTGTTTTCTCTACTCATTAACTTATATCGCGCGGCGCAGAGATTTTAAAAATGAAATGTTCCCCGCGGGAGCCGTGGAGCGAGGACCAAGCTACCAAAAGACACAGAACAAAATCTTCGTAAACACAGAAACGATGTTATTGTGGAACAAAGTGCTTGTAATGTTCGTTAATATTACGACAATGTTGTGTTCTCAAGAGCTTTACAATATTGCTTTAGGATTTTTTTGTTGTCTTTTTGGAAAGTCGTTTTAGTTTTTAAGTGCCTTTAATTTAGTGCCTATTGGTTTCTCTATTTTGGAAAACTACATAACATGACATGAAGCCTAAGCCTAATTCCTGATGGGTTAGGCAGAGCTATGCTTAAGTCCCATGGAATAGCGGGCGAGCCTATTGCCAGCGACTGGGTACAAATCCAGCCTCTGGACCATTACAGAGAAAATCCTGATGAAAAAACCCTGTCACATTTTGCCCGTACATAGAAATTGAACAAAATCATCATGCTCAGCAGTAGAGCTAGCGACAGGTAGTCTGAACTAGCGACAAGTTGTCTGAACTAGCGACAGGCAGTCTGAACTAGCGACAGGCAGTCTGAACTAGTGACAGGCAGTCTGAACTAGCGACAGGCAGTCTGAACTAGCGACAGGCAGTCTGAACTAGCGACAGGCAGTCTGAACTAGCGACAGGTAGTCTTAACTAGCGACAGGCAGTCTGAACTAGCGACAGGCAGTCTGAACTCAATATTACAAAACTGTTTTTTTTTTCTACTTTTCGTTTATGGTACTTTTCAATCCCCTAGTTGAGTTAAATTGTGATTGGTAATTCGACCTAGGGTCTTCTGAACAGCATTCTTATACATGGAAGCGGTATCACAGATTTGCTCCTATCACATGGGACTAATAAAAATCATTGGCAAAATAAAGGGTGCAACCCCTTTCGGATTTGTCACAGTGCGTTTTAAATAAAGTATAGGTTATTCAAGTCAATGTCAATAACGTTGATCTGTTCGTATTAAAACGTAAGAAAGCTGTTAAACAAATAAGATTATGATAATGTTCTTGTCGATGTAAAGTGGTGTTCTCGTTTTATTTGTAAAGCGCGAGAACTTGGCACCGGGGACGCATGTAGGCGGCCTGCGCGTGCTAGGGATGGGACACCGTACTCGCGTCTTAAGAGGAATAATCTATTTTAGCTACAGTGGGCCCTTTCGCCCTCAATAACAAAGTATAGAGCTTCGCACCACAGCAACATGTCAGTTTAAACTGATTATCCGAGCATAATCTAAGCCGCCTGCGTCCGATTTAAATCACGACTTTTATTGTATACAACGGTTGTTAATAAATAAATGATTTGATATTATGTTAGTAACATAGTGCAAGGTCATGTTAGGTCTGGAATACAGTCTAGTCATGTCTACATTTGCTCTCGATCCCGGAAATTGAACAGTTGATTGAGCTGTGAATTATATCAGTCTGTTTATAGTCGAATATGGACCATTCACAGCTTCGTGCGGCATTATGTGTTTCTAAGGTTAATTTCATCAAAATAATATAATAAACACACACTCATTTTTTCCAGCAAGCTTCCAGTTTAACCACAAAGATTTGACCACACTTCCACACATCGCACGTTAATCAATTAATCACTCGGACATCTATCGAACTTTTTCCCTACAATACTATAGTACGGGTACATCCCTAAGAGACGCTGGCAGCAATGAAAGTCCCGGATCAAGATAGAACATTTATTATAGGTTCAATGTGCCAGTGCAGTAGCTGCCACTGGCATTGGCTGGCAGTCTGGCGCGCTGGCACGGATACCTGCTGCTTCTTTTTGTGGTACAATAGACAGGCTAGACATCCCGGTTATTAATACTAATATAAATTGTCGGACAAGGTTTAGATTTACTCTGAATTTGCTTCGGTGTTTCTTCTCTGGGGGTAGTTAGATAAACAATGATCCCATCTAGTTTTAAAACATAATTTATTTCTAACGTGTAAATTATTATTAAGTCAGCAAAAACCGGCATTTAGACGGACTCGTGAACTAAGGGTAACGTACCACTACTGTGAATCATTACTTTCTTTTTATTATTTTCTATTACAGATGACAATTATACAAACAAAAATAAAATAAGCTAAAAATGTAGTGACCAAAGGATTAAAATATAACTGTGACGTATAAAATCATGTTTTTCATAGAAATTCAAAATATGTTTTATCTTATTTTACTATACATTTGGTATTTTTATTTTCACAAGCATACTTTATGCGAAAATAACCTAGTTCTCAGTGGGCATAGTAATCTGTTCATTCAGGGTCGGTTGAGGCAATAAACGCATTCCTCGAGTTCAGGACGTGGAACTAATCAGACGCGCCAGCCGCCTAGCGCCTGGGTCAGGGGAATGTTCGCCAGGAGAGCAGTTGTATTAGATTTCGAGGATTTTATTAGTTTACTAGCCGACCCACGCAACTTCGTCTGCGTCACATAAGAGAGGCAGAGGGTTAGAGAGTGTGAGTCGACCATAAAAGATAGACATTAATGCTATCCTGGATTTTTTTTGAACTTTTTAAGAGGAACGTTTCAATCATACGATTGTTGCGGCACTTCAACCGTTTACGCAGCGCACGCAACGGAAGCTCTCAAATTGAATAAATTTTGTTTTTGCAACATTTTTCATTGATTCTCCGCTCTTATATTTGGTTGTAGAGTGATGTTATAATAACCTCCTTCAATAAACGGGTTATTTGAACCAGTAGTTAACCAAACGAACAAACTCATAAGCATAATAATATAGTTTCAAGAAGGTAACAATTTGATTTCTCGGCAATATTTGCAATAATTACATATAAAATATTTCTAAAATATTTTCCTTATTTTTTTCCAAATAAGGGCTTCCTGCGACAGCCTTACGTCTTCATCCTTAGACACTCAATGGCAGTCATACTCCAGCTAGTTCAAAAGTTCTCATCAAGGTGCATGAAATGAGCCGAGACACGATAAAGATGCTGTAAACTGTAGCGAACCTCTTGCAACTGCCTTCTGTCTCCATCGTCAGACCTTCGATGTCAGCCTGGCAGCATACTCCAGGCAGGTCTAAGTTCTCACCAAGGTGCATGAAATGAGCTCAGTAACAATATAGCTGCTGTATACTGTTGAAGACCTCTTGCCTTCCGTCTCCATCGTTAGACTGTCGATGACAAGCATACTCCAGCTAGGTCTGAAGTTCTTAACAAGGTGTATAAAATGAGCCCAAACACGATTGTTCAATTTCAAATGTGACCAACTCTGAGATATACGCTTTTAAAAAACAAAGAAAACATGCATAGGTTCTCGTTTTACCCTAAAAATGGTAGAAATGAGTTCTGTTAGTGACCCTCAATGACGTTATCAATGCACAGAAACGACGTCTACAGTTTTATTATATGTATAGGTATTAGAATGATATTGATATCTAACAAAACATATAATTTTAAAATCCCGCCTGTACTCGCCAAAGGTGCTACGCTGGTGCCTACAGATCTTTAGTCCTATGTAATATAGGAGGGCGCCTATTGCTATCAACCTGGACATTCAGACAGCGTGCTATTGAGGGGCTCCTCATGAAATACACCAAATACCCCTAGGGCGCGTTCCTACTATGTCGTGACGAGTAATTTATCGTTGGTTTCTTGTAGGCAAAAGTCGTGGGTTTTTAGTCGTCTGTGTGTGAACACCTCCATTTAAATACACAAGCCACGACGCTGTAAGCGACACGATAATATGTCGTCACGACTTAGTGGAACCAGGGTGGGTTTCCACTAAGTCGTGACGACTTGAATATCAAAACAAGACCCATGCTCTCCCTACACCGCCGATGCAGTCAGGTAAATTGTCAATTTTGTCCTAAATCTTCGGTTGTCTTCAACAAGACCCAAGGGTATTGCAGGGATAGCCAATTCTTTCTCAAGAACAACGGTTTCAAAGTACCCGAGAAGTGCCGACTGATACCCCTGGAACCTACTGAGGGTAAGTTTTACCCTCTAAGCGATTTTTGCCAGAGGGAGTGACGATAGTTTGATGAATGTTTTCAAAACAAGCGGAGTACGGACGCTCCGGACCCTCTGCTCGTACAAGTTTCAAAAGAAGGGGAACATCCCTTTCAGTTACTTCCGAAGTTATGTTGGTTCGTTCATCAACATGTTTTATTTATGAAATGGTTATTATTGAAAGATTAACTTTCTGGTCTGGTACCGGAGGAAACTTTATTAGAATAACGCCTGTTTTCACTTACGTCAATAAACGCAACTGGTGAAAGTTATCAAAGTCTTACGATAGCGCGAGGGACGACTCCGTTAATCTCTAACAACAAGCTTGTGTCTAAATAAATATCCAAGTTTCGCTTTGTTTTACTATAATCTTCAATGGATGTTATTTTGTCCGAAATAAACATTATTTAATTTAATTTATTAACGAATTGGTGCCGCAACTTAAGACATCGCCTTGTTGTCCCTGAAATGTTTCTTGCGTTTGTACTAGGTTAAGTGTCGCTTGGTGTTTGTGAAAACGGGTGCTAGTAGCTGCTGCTGTCGGTAGAATACAAAGCAATCGGAACACCCGAGCTAACGGCCGCGGGTGTGAGGAACGTCTCATCATCATTCGAGCTCATAGATCCTCTGCAAATAGAACCTCCATTATTATTAAACTATCGGTCCTTCGATCTTTCGTTAGTACTACAGTAGGTACCTATTGGATATCCAAATCTTTGCTGTCAATTCAAGTTACTTCGACTTAAAGGAATATGAACTTTATGTCAGTAGCAATAAGTTTATATCTGAATGACTAGTACAAAAAGAAAAAGCTAAGAAAATGTTTGAAGTTTAGCGCAAACAAAATGTTAAGTACGGATAATAAAGGGTTTTTTAAAAGCACCTACTTGTTTATGTTTTTGAAAATCTATTTGGAAACGCAGTATATTTACATCTAGTGAAGGGACTCACTCGTGTACTAAACAAATATATCGCTTCACACTGGACGCTCTCCGTCTGTACGTTCGTCACTAGTTCATAAGTGGTTACTATAGTATAAACAGCCGTTAGTGCGGTCCTGCGAGAGGGAAGTGCTTAAACTCGCGTTAAACTGATAAACTGCTGTAAGAGTATTGTCTGTAGAACTCGGTTTAGAGAACACACGCTTTAGTGTTATAATTGATGTCTTCATGGGGGAAACATTACTGTTATTATGTAATTATTTTAAAGGCAATTTTAAGTTTGCTTTAACTTATCAATAGGTTTAAAACGATGAAATAGTAGCACTGCCTCGTATGCGCTACTCCTGAGCATGCGGGTTCGATTCCCAGGTCGGGCAAAGTGTTATTGGAATATTCCATCAGAAGTTTCGGTTGTGGGCTACAGGCCTCAACCGAAACTATTACAAAAAATCAAAATCAAAGCATTTATTTCAAGTGGGCCAGTTACAGGCACTTTTGAATTGTCGACAAGATAAAAATGTAATGAAGCTACAGTCCCAGTCACAAGGCATAAAAACTGTGAAAGTACTGTAGTTGCCCATTCCCTAGCGCGTAGATCTCTATGGAGAAGAACGGGCAAGAAACTCCATGGACACTCTTTTAAATCAGTATATTTTACAAAAACTTTGGTTACATCATTCATGTTGAGATGTGAGAACGTTGTAGCAAGATGTGCAGTGTGCACGTTAAAAGTGTACATAGTAAAAACAAAAAAAATAAACAATTCAAAAATAAAATAATTACACCTCGCCCCCTATGACATCGTGCAACAACATACCTGCCGAGCTGTAGGTATACCATGGGTTCTCCTCGGCCTAACCCTTCGGGATGACAGGCGTGACGTCATGATGTTTGAAGTAAATGAAGGCTAGGGCTACTTGTGCTCATCGCTGTGAACAACTTTAATATGGGAACAACTCGAATCCCAAAAAAACTGTTACTGCTTACTCTTTGCGAACTTAAGTGTTTAATGCAGTTATTTTTTGGGTTGGTTAAAAGCTTGAGTTTATGACGAAACTATGTATGTATTTTACTGTAGGTACTTTAGAGTACCTACAGTAAAATACATACATAGTTAACCACACAACAAAAAAAAAAAGCTTGAGTTTATGACGAAACTATGTATACATAGTTTCGTCATAAACTCAAGCTTTTCCTATAGAGTTAAGTAGAAACTGCAGAATGCTGCTACGATCCGTACATTACTCCTCTTGCTCGGGCCAAGTTCATCTTTTCATAGACGCAATAAATGCCAATACAACTTGGCCTTTCTGAAACTAACTCACTGAAAGTAATCATAGTAAGAGGATTTCAGTTACTTTAATATTAAAGAATGTTAACACCTAGAATTTAAGTTTACTTTGACTTTTACCTCGTAATCACAAATTTACTCAATCAAAATGGGCCGTTTCATAAAATTGTAATACTTTTAATATAAACAAATGATTAAGTAGCACCACTTTCAGTTATTTTGTCAGCCCTCCCGCCGTTTATTGTATAACGTCAATAATGTCTCCTCATCGGACATTTATTGGTGACCGGAATGGCAACAGAGCAGTGGCAGGCTGCCAACTCACATCGTGCAATGCTATTGACATTTGTGACAGCAATCATATCATATCAGACCTACCTTTAACGTAAAATCATGCCTGATCTACCGAAGGCTTAGGTACAGTTGTACAGAACACCCACTTTCATCAGTTATGTTAAAGTCCCACGTAAAAGGGGGCAAGCTCATGGCCATCAAACGGGGACAAGTACAGTACTTCTTAATGGAAAATACTTTGCATTACCCGGAACTCGAACTCAGGACTATACATGTTTATCAGTCGCGCTTGCGATCTAGACTACTACACTGGATCTGTGCTCAAAAGTATCGCCATTCACAATCTTTATAAGTAACGTGGACGAGACGACAGAAGTACGTAAGGGTCGGACGAGGAGGAAGTGGCGCTCTGCGGCGCAATGCCTACCCTTAAAGAGGCGTGAGTTTATATATGTCATTGTCAATGCGTAACACAAAGTTCAAACACTAAATTGGAAAGTTACAAAATATAGAACCCGACTCAAAGTTATTCGACAAATTGTCCGTACATTAGTGAATCCGATTCGATGTTCAATTGTGGCTAGTTCCAGTATTTTGAGGGCAACATTATAATATTCTGACCGCGGCACGCAGGCTCCTGTACTGCGTTCTCGATATAGTTTCCAAACATGTACATAATTGTTTTTGTACAAACAACCTTAGCTTCCAACGTATAAAGTTAAGTTTGGACTGTAAATTTAATGTCTTCATTGACTTCTGAAATCAATTTTATTTATACTTGCGTAAAGTTGATATTCGTTTAAACAGAAATAACATCAATATGTAACAAGGTTTTGTAAAGGCTCCTAAACCCCGTTGACTGCGGCTTCACACCTGGGTTATGAATATATCCACTGAGTGGCGAGCTTTCATGCTTAAATGCTAAAAATCCTGTGTATTTGTTATTAGTGGTCATTTAGTCTGAAATGCTTAAAAAATTGCAGCGAATAAAAATAGTGAACAATACATTTCAGCGTTATTATACTAGTTCGGTATTAAATTATTGTCCCACAGGATTGTATTACCGATACAAAGTATACAATCCAGTTTATATACTATCTTTGTGAATCCGTTCATTAGTTTTGTTGTGAGTGACAAACATCCATCCACACATACTTTCGCATTTGTAGCAAGTTACAAGGAGCGCGTATCTGACACAGTTAATACTGGGTAATATTTGGGAAAACTGGTTGTCAGATTTTCGGGCCACTGACTTCCTGTAAAAACAGTCAAAGAACTACAAATGACAGCCGGGACCAACGGCTTCACATGCTTTCCGAAGAAACTCGGTATGTAATGGCTGGTCACCGATCCATGGACCAACCTAGGCAAGCGCTGCTTAACCTTGAAGATTGAACCCATGCGGCTGTTTACTCTTATTATTTAGCCACAAAGCTCTTATTACCATCAACTGCATACTAATTAAGACTCCAGGCTGCTATCATTTGAACTTAAGATCATAAATCTATCTTTGTTCAGACGACGCGACGTCGCGATTATGACCATAAATAAATCCGTTAAAAAATATTTGTGAAATAAATCCAAATAACTTCAGTTTAGCGTTTTATTTACTGCTAGTATATTCCACTTTTTACTAAAACCCACACTGGAACCGAAGAGAGCACTATTTCACTTGTATATCTTTTCTTTATCTTTTTACTTCAAAATCACGTGTGAAATGTGACTGCGCTCACAAAATGTTGTCTACGATCGGTCCAGCCTTCAAGCCTTTTAGCTCTTATCTACGAGATCATACGGTGTAAATTCCAACGACATGAATTTCCAAGCTACCAAAACGCGTGACTCTTAAATTCAAACGCATAAGGTTTAGTTTCGAACAGATAGTAATTTAGTGCTGTAGCAAAGGTGTCCACTTTTCCTTTGTGCCAGCAACAATGGCTATTCCTAGTAGTGACGTTCATTTCAGCTACTTTTACCTTTGACTTGGTTAACTGTTGGCGGGAAAGTCGGGTTTTATTGTGAGAAGAGAAGAAAGTTATTTTGTCATTTGATGTTAGGTAGTTAAGGGGATAACATATACACACATAACATTACGCCTGTAATCACCAAAGGGTTAGGCAGAGTTGTTCCTAATAGTACGCTCAAAGGAGAAGGACGAAACCTGCCCAGTGTGTGTTTTTTATTTTTCCATTATTTTTTTATATTTTTTTTACAGTGTTAACAATACATTTCATGGTAAAAGGCTTAATCATCATCATTTTGCAGCGGAAACACGTCCACTGCTAGACATAGGCCTCCCAATTGGTGCACCGATGACCTAGTGAAGGTTGCGGGGTTCCGCTGGATACGAGACGCACGGGACCGGTAATAGGCTTATCCTCAATAAAATGGAACTTAACATACCTAACTGTCGAAATGTGGGTGTACTATACACATCTGTGTACCTCCTCGGAGCATACAGGCGTAATGAAGCTCATTCATCGTGAGGATTTTTTTGTTGTAATACACAACTCAGCATTAAAATCTGTGAGTGAACAATAAATCACCCATATTTTCCCACCCTATTTTTTACGGACGGGAAATCATCAAGTGACTTCTCCCGCTCTGGGCAGAGCGACAGAGGGAATGTCACTTGTACTGACTAAAACCCATCCATGTTCCTTCCTTGCCCTTTGTGCTCCGGGGCTGGTAGGGTGTATCTCTTTCGAACAGTCCCGCAGCCCTGGTAGGCATCGGCCCTCGCGGATATTTTCCCTACCTTAGGGTAGGTTTTTTTTTTTCAAATTTGTATGAGACTAACTCGAGGTAGGGAATACCTCGAGTTAGTCTCATACAAATTCAATAAAATCCAATCCAATAAAAAAAAAATATTAATTTCGGTCCATGACTGCTGAGCAATATGCACCTTTTTTATTTCTGTTACATGGACGCACACATCATCTATTAATACAATACCTTGCATGTCTGATTAGGCAGTTTGTGTAAACGCATGTTTGACAAATAAACTATCTTTATCTCTTTATCTTAATCTTAAAGAAGATCTACAATGTTGTATAATAATATGTACATACATTCTGGGCACTGGCTCATACAATGACGATGATGATGATGATGGAGGTGGACATATTGTACCCCAAAGTTGTTTTGTAACACTCTTTGTGTAAAGCAATTGTAGATTTGCATCTCCTCGAATGTTCGTTCGTAGAACATGGACATGCTGGTTTTCTGACAGTTTATTTCTTCACCGTTTACAGAGCAAAGAGGTAGCGTGGTATCTGTTGAAAGAGCCTTTCCGAACTCTGTAACCGAGGCACAAAGTCGTTCTGTCAATAAAAGTAGGTTTTTGATTCAGTAAAATTATTTATTAGTGGCTAGGAGGGGGAACTCTTGATGACTACTGTTTGGGAGAACAAGCCACTGAGTCAGGGACGCCTTTCGGCTGAAATGATGATCAACTGTGACAGTAGTTGCCAATGCGTTTCGTATTCCCACATTGACTTTCAGCAGGTTGACATCAGCGGTTCAATAGCGTATATTAATCACAATACTTTCTTAACTTTTCTATCATAGTTATCGCTGGTGAAATGTGACTTTGTATAAGCATTCAGAAGAATGATGATGATGACGACCTTTGAATGGTGCCCCATTCAAAGAATGTTCTTCAGGAATCGTTTCTTAGAACTATGTTGGGTTCGGTTTCCAGTCTTACCGGATGCAATTGAATACCAGTATTTTACATGGAGTGACTGCCTATCTGACCTCAACAACCCAGTTACTGGTAATACGACACCCCTTGGTAAACTGGTTAACAGGGCTTTCGGGCTCTACGCGGGGTCGTGCGGTCCATGGCCCTTTACGGGGCCCCGGTGTGGGCGCGTTCCTTGAGGCAGCGAGCCGCCCACTACCTGAACGCGCCCCAGAAGGTGGTAGCCGTAAGGCTACTCCGGGGGTACCGCACGATCTCCGGCGAGGTGGCGAGCCTCCTTGCTGGATTGCCGCCATAGGATCTGGAGGCGATAGTACTCGCGCGCCTACACGAGTGGCGCGTAGAGGCACTACGCCGGGGGGAAACTCCGCTGCCGCGGCAAATTGTCGCGCAGCGGACAGACTTCCAGCGCGATCTCATGGCGACATGGAAAGAGCGACTATCGCTACCCCGTACAGGGCACGCCACAATAGTGGCGATAAGTCCCCTCTTTGAGGAGTGACTGGAGACCGTTGTTTCGGGAGGTTCCTGCACCTAATCGGGCGGGAGGAAACGCCTGGGTGTTACCACTGCGAGGATCGCCCAGAGGACACGGTGGAGCACACGGTGGAGGTCTGCCCCGCTTGGGCGGAGCACCGCCGTGTCCTCGTAGCGGCGATCGGCGGCGGCGATCTATCGCGTCGGGCCCTGGTCCAGTCCATGGTCCGGAGCGAGAGGGAATGGGACGCCGTCACCTCCTTCTGCGAAGCAGTCTTGCTAGCGAAGGAGGTGGCGGAGGGTGATAGGGAGTGAACCTCTCGTTCCAGCCACCGCGGGTCACGTGGTGGCTTCCGGCCACCGTAGACGCAGACCTGTGGACGGTGAGTAATGGGCTAGCTCGCCGACCGTCCGACTTTTGACGACAGGCCGTGTTGACGGCGCGTTCGTTTTCCACGCGCGCCTCAAAGAGATGTCAGCAAACAGGGAGGGGCCCGCAAGGGCCGATGCCTGCCAGGGCTGCGGGCTGTTCGAAAGAGATACCGCGGCCCTGGAACACAAAGGGCAAGGAAGGAACATGGATGGGTTTTAGTCAGTACAAGTCTGGCACTCCCTTCCGCTCTGCCCAGAGCGGGAGAAGTCATTTGATGATTTCCCATCCGTAAAAAAAAGGGCTTTCGGGCTTCTGTTTACTAACGACTACAAAAGATTTACAAAATGACGGCTGTGACCAACGGCTTCACGTGCTTTCTGACGTACGGAGGTGACTCGGTATATAGTGGACCGTCACCTATCCACGGAAACACCTTGACAAGCGTAGCTTAACCTTCAATCGGTTATTAAAATTACCGTTAATATCCCTTTAAAAGTAGACGCGTCATTGAGCAAGTAATAAGTGCGCATAAAGCATGCCCTATATTAGATCGATCACTCATTGCCTGAAGAGGCGAGTGTTCACTGCTCAAGTTCACAGCGATCCATCAATCTCGCTGTGCTCTAGGGCTCATATTGTGATGTAACGAGGCGAAGGTTAGGACGATATTATACGAGGTGTTATAGGTGTGTGAGGCTGCTGTTTCAAAAAATATCAGTAACATAATTGTAGGTACTGTAGAGGTCCTATGATGATATATCGTTCTGGCAGCCAATTCATACAGGCAGTTTATTAAAGTAAATACATTTTGAATGTAAAAAAAATAAAATATATTATTGATGGATCGTCAGAAGGAGACATAGAAATATATCGAACAGTGTAAAAAACATATATTCATTGATTTTAAAAGTATAAAGATAATGAGTTACTAGTTTACAAGCGTATGGTAGTGTAGACTCTGTGCATGCTACAGTACTGACTCATTGTAACTACTAAAGTGGGCTTTTAGGCTTTAACAGTAGGTTTTATTTTTAATAAAAATAAAATAACTACTAATATCCACCTTATTTATATGTTATGCTGTTTCAAAAAACACTTTATAGGCATTAAGTTAAAACGGTGATCCATTCGGGCCAAATGAGCAAACCCAATGAAATTGTAAAAGCGTGTTTAAAAAATAAACATCAGCGATTTAAAAGGTTTCGTCACGCTGATCGTCAATCTAGAAAATTCAATAGAAACTTCTGAAATACATCACAATTACTCAGGAAAATACTGTACTTCAGTTTCATTCGCTTTTGAATAGGTACTTGGGTGTAAACCTCTATGGTTATTCATGATTTAATTAGCATGTTGTAATACTAAAGGAAATAAACACTAATTCATAACTGGAAGAAATAATAAAAGTTTAGGAGGAGCTAAGCGTGCGTCAAAGTGTCTGACATATACATATAATGCTATACCAATAATAATTATTTGTATGTTATGCCTTAATGGCTTGTTGTATAGAAACACTTATAAATCACACACGATAATGTTTAGGTCCCTACAGTACTTTCACAATGAAGTCGGTGTTGCTCGCAGCTCGACACAGAACTCGTTCCTAAGTTAGCTATAAAGAAATGTTAAATAACATTTCTTTCTTGTTTGAAACTTGTGTAGGCGGCACTAGAATGGTTTCTGCTATCATTGAAAATAAATGAGTATCTATTCCACGAATAAGACGTAAAGACCTAGTTGACGCTTCCCGTGACCCAAGGGCTGGCTTTTACTTTGGCCAGAGGCTAAGTGTTGCCATACAACGTGGCAACGCCGCCAGTCTCTTGGGCACATTACCATCTGACAGCGTTGAGGAGGAGTTTTTCGATGCCCTTTTATAGTTTGTTGTTAGTTTATCTATTTTAGTTTAATAGTTTTAAATTATCAATGTAGGTAGACGTAAAGACGTTGAGTGAGTTTCATAAAAGTCTGTATACGAGTATTTCCTTACAAACTGATGGTGTTGCGCTACTATTATTAATGCGAAAGTTTGTGAGGATGAATGGTTGGCTGTTTATTTTTTTTGTGTTTTTCTTACACGCAAAAACTACTGAACAGATTTTAATAAAACTTTACAATAATATAGTTTAAACATCAGAATAACATATACATAATTTGTACCGATTATTGTAAAAAAATAAATTACGTGGGCGAAAGCTAGTTTCATATACGTATAGCTAGTGGTCGCAGTGCCGTTGTAACAACAGGCACATTTATGTTGTGTCGGATGTGGTAGGAGTGCAGATGTCTCTTATCTCTTCTACGAACTGTGAGACACCTGATATCGTGTCCTGCATCCCACGCTACAGGAACAGATGATCGTTCGCGATATCGCCAAACAAAATTGTTGGCCGAATAAATGTAGATATCTATTGATACGCTAAGAAGAAGGCGCCTCTGGATTGCAGACACGCTGGCAAATATCTACAGGCTGCGGTCATGGCACTTATACATTAGGTTTGCCGTTGGCTTAGTAAAAGGATCCATCATAATGCTGTCAACCAAGCATTCTGTACATCAAACTGAATAACACTTTGTTTTGGTGAGAAAAAGTCACAGTTCTGATTATGATTAGTACAAAAAATATTGAAATAATGGGAGAACACGTCCCCTTCGGACTTTGTTAAGGGTGTGTTTACACCCGTTATATTTCGAGTTCCATTATGTTCTTTTCATATTGGATGGTAAACATTCAATAACATAAAATGCTTTCTATTTTTATCGTTACACGAAATAATTCTCAAAACTAAATAATCCATCGTTCGCATATTTCTTCAACTATGTCAATATTGTCGTTTCTTACGTAGGTAAACAGTAAACGTAGCGAGTCAACATGCGCTGTCACACTTGCCGAAGTAACATTATTAGTTTTTTTTTTTAAATCGCGTCCCCATACTAGAAATTTCTCCTGTATCATGGATGCGTTTACGAACATTTAAACTCACATACACAAACAGCCAGACCCGGAACTACCTGGAACTACCTGTAGGCCATATAATTATTTGTTCCATGCGGGAATCGAACCCGCGACACGCAGCACCGCAGCCAATCGCTCAGCCACTGCGCCGTCATCATGTCCAGTTATTAGCAACAGGGCCACCGTTTACCGATAGGACTTAAATCAAAACTGACGCTTGTTTGGTTGGATTTTGGGAATACACTTCTGATGTTATTTTCAGGGCTTACGATAAATCTTTGATTCTAGCGCAACACTTCGAGCCAGGTTTTGTATCTCGAACTCCATTTTGAATACGGTTAGTTCCTAATTCAAAACTGACAACTTAGCTTAAAGACTCAGCTATCAGTTTCTGTGCTTTTTTTTTTTGCTTTTCTTTGTTAAGTTTTTTTTTTTTTATATGGGTTATACTTGCTTAAAATAAATGAAATTTATGGTTTTAATAACACGAGGAGCTCGTGGCTACATAATACCAGCCGCACGGGTCAATCTTCAAGGCGAGGTAGCGCTGGTCTAGGTCGGTCTGTGGATCTATCACATACGAGTTTCTTCCGTGCCTCAGAAAGCACGTTAAGCCGTTGGTCCCGGCTGTCATTTGTAGATCTGTGGTAGTCGTTACAGAGGTAGTCAGTGGCCCGAAAGTCTGACAATCAGTCGTATAACCCAGCAATAACTGCGTTGTGGAGGTCTGATAAGCAGTAGTATGTAAAATCTGGTATTCAGCTGCATCTGACCGGAAGCCGTCCCTAACATAGTTGGGAACAGGCTAGGCAGATGATGATGGTTTGAATAATTTTTTTTTTCGTTCTTTTGTATTAGGAACGTATGTAATTCAACTATTTCTAATTCAATACAAAGCCTCATATTTTGAAAACTAAAGACACGTTTTAATTTACGAACCACAAAGCAATTACCACGTATTTTAATCAAAATGTAAACGAACTCCAATGAACGAATGAACGTAATTTTAACTGTAGTAACAATAAAACACGTGCCACTTTGTAAATGATTTACTTTTTCGCGAATAAATAAATAATCACAGGTGAATTAAAATGTCATAGGAGAATGTTCATTTATATTAATTGAGCCATTTTTACTTAATTGTGCTCGCAAGCTTTACAGGTTTGTCTGTTAGTCTTTTTGAGCTTATTTCTTGAGTTTTACTCAGTGAAGTTGTGGTGAGGTGCTTACAAAAGTAATGGGAGCTAGTATCTTACTTTGACTTCACTTTGTAAAGTAAGCGCAGCATACAAATGCAATATTTCGATTCGTAATTAGAATGTTGATGTTTGCTGCTTTATGCAGGTGCAAATTAGAGTACATGTGAAGCGTATACTTATACTACTAGTGAGGCCACAAAACTATTACATAAATGCTACCTTCGTTCTATGCGTGTCTTGCATTCTGGTTATTTTCTTTACTCTGTGTCGTCCTTAGGACCAAACAGTGTATTTCACCAGGAAGCCAGGATGCGAGCTTGTTACTACTACAATAAAGTTGTACTCTATAAAATGAACGCGGACTCTTGCAGCCATTCGTATTGGCGTTCTGATTGCAGAGAAAACACTGGCCGGCTCAGATTGGATCATTTATTTTGGAGTTCCCGCAGCAAGGAAAATCTAGGACATTCGGTTTCACAGAGTAATCTCATTGTAGCTTTGTGTAGCTATTTGACTAATTTTCTTAATTTATTAGATAATACTGATTGATCTGCTACATTTACTGAAATGAAGATATTACTTTTCTGAAACTAAGAAAAAAAAAGAAACAGGTTTTACTGATTTTGTAAAAACTTTCTACTACGAAAATATTAGTTTTGAACATTACGACCGTGTAACTACTAATGTACAGTGATAGTTCTACATCCCTATATCGATATGTGACACCGACACCTCTGTTACTACAAATCGATAGTTCAGCACTAGCCGGTAGTGATTGGCTCAGTTATTATTTGGGCAGCTGTTCGGAGCTCGTTACGTCACGTTATTGGGCACTGTTACTGCTGAATGGCTTGTTTTCAGCTTGCTCCGGTAAAACTAGCAAAACTGCTGACGTTCGCGAAATAACAGAAATATTGGATTTATTACTGAAAATACTAGAAGAGTCCAAGCTTTCTTTTATTGAAAAAGGTTCCATGTTATCAGGTAGGACATGGCTAGATAGTTATTATGGAATGGGCTGACTACTGAGATGACGACCTATAGAAAAGTCTGGAAGAAGTATACATGACGCGGGCCCCAAATAAACTGGGAAAAACAGATTCAGATTTATTATTTGCCATCAATGTAGGTACAAGTTTAAGATGATACAAAACAAGACAATAATTATGATTATGTAATGTAGTGGAGCCTTGACACAGCCAGAAGGCGACGCGGTAGACGTTGCAGCAGGTGGCGAGACGAGCTGGACAGAACCAACGACCAGTGGTCCACATTGGCCCTGGACAGAGAGATTTGGAGGTCATGGGGGAGGCCACAGCCCAGCAGTGGGATGACATAGGCTAACAGTGATGTAATGTAGTGACGTCATCATTAGGTAGGATATTTACACCCTGGTGGTAAGTAGTGTCATGTCTACTTATTTTTAACAAATAAAAAGTAGGAAAGTAGACTGTACAATTAACACACCTACACGCACTTAAGACTCGGGTAGTAGGAGGAGAAAGTTTGAGGTTACTTGCTGTTTTTTCCGAAGGGTGTAGGCCCTTGGAGCACCTGGTCCTGCGGGCTTCACAGTCCTGGCCGTACTGGAGTCAGGCAGACTCCGCAGCTTGGAAAGGAGTCCCCGGCGAGTCCGTTAGCGGAGCCCCGGGATGTAGTTACTACGTCTTCTGCGAGGTGGAGGGACGCGTCAGAGCGTCGGCGCCTTACCACTTGTCACTGGCACTTGTCCACTTTTAGTGGACTGGACTTTACCGTACTAGTTACTAGCTACTGAAATTCCGTCGTAAACTGATTGAACTACGTCAAAGCTTTCTCTTATAGGGAACTTTTCACCGTTCTAGAGTTTTTTTGCTTGTGTTACGATTTTAGTTGTTGAACCAAATAATCATCTGACCTGCCAGGTGTAGTCGGCCAAGACATATAAAACCTCATAACCCGAGAGTGCGTTAAGAAATTTATAATTATCATTTAGTATTCCATTAATCAGTAGACAAACGTAATTCAATATAAAAACTAGATTTAGACTAACCAAAACGATATAAATGATTTTTAGTAATACATCCTAATGCAAACTTCATTGAACAGGCTGGAACAGAAAATCTAAGAGAAAGAATAAAAAACCTTGACAGCTTGAAGTTAATTGTCATGTCTGGAAAATATCATATAACATTTCGTAAAATTTATAAAAGTGACAAAATTACATTGTTAATGACGATAATAATGGATGGGAATATAAATGCAATAGATTTCAAAATCTGTTACCAAAGATGCTATATTTATGATGATAAGTAACATAAAAGAAATTATGAAAATGAAATCGTAAGTAAAAATGTTATTTATACCATATCCGCATAAGCAGATACTACAGTAGGTAGTACATAACTTGGTCCAGAACAAGAATCGGTCTCAAAACCTGTATTTTCATCAACCGTACTTGTAACCACATACCTATGATTTACTTACTCGATTAAATCTACCCATTGCGCGCAGGTAAACAGATCCTCTCCCATCGTCTCTGGAGTATCGTCAGGTGAATCCGATACATACATGTACACATAAATAGGTAATATATTGTTCACCTGAACATTAACAACCCATCACGGTATTATCTCACAAATCGGTTCGTAATATCGGTCCATAGGGACTTAGGGAGCACATTATATCGGCCACTGTCTGACCAAACGTATGTAATTGCGTTCGTTCATATAAATCTATAGTGCAATAAAATTCGGACAGTATAATTGTCTGATGATGCTTGAAAGTTGAAATATTTCTGCGTTTTAATTGGATTCCAGTGAACCATCGATGGAAATACTGAGTCACAGACAGAGAGAACTTTTTCAAAATATTGTATGATTGAGTAATAATAATTATTACTGAATCAAGTTAGATTTTTTTTCTTACTTTGGCGTCACATTTTGCCGACTTCTATCGCAATATTTTATCTATCACATTTTATTCAACTTATTGAATATGCACTTGCTTATGTTCGTGGTTTAACTTGTATCCTAAAATAATACAAAATTGTACTCAGCTCAAAAATATCCTTTATCCAGGGCAAAATCAACCTGTGTACCAAATAACATACAAACCTTTTTTTTACAAACATTATCACTAACACAATCTAATGTAATCTAACTAAAAGCGAAAGGTCACTCACTCACTCATCACGAAATACAGAACACCGCTTGACGTATAAAGATATTTGGCAGGGAAGTTTATAGTTAGTAGACGTCCGCTAAGAACAGATTTTCACAGGGCCGGGTTAAGGAGGTCTAAGGGCTCTCGCAAGTTTGTATGAAAGCCCTTAATTTTGTGTGCTACTAACTTACAGGGAGGTAATTAGTAGGCTGTAAGTAAAGCTGCATTGCAACGCATGCCGGGTACATCTAGTGATCGTGGTGCTGGCAACAGCGCCGAAATATGAGGAACTTGAAACTAATAGTAAACATGGTAAATATCCCGTTTTCAGTGTAAATAACACTTAAAACTGTTCAGCCGATATAGTATTCTGCCTAGGCGGATATTCGGTATCTGCCTATGCAAATATTGGTATTAATAACACTGTACTTACAATTGATTTTCATAAATCCTTTCATGTACTTATCATCATAAATATAGTATCTGTGGTGACAGATTCTGTATATAAATCACTGCTCCAAGGGGCTACACCCTTCGAATAAAACAACAAGTAACATTCAAACTTTCTCCACCTACTAGCCCAGGTCTTGAGTGCGTGTAGATAGATGTGTTTTTTATTAGATTTGTATTTTGTACCTTCCCTCTTTTTACAAATTAAATTTAATTGTACTGTCTACCTCCTACTTTTTATTTGTTCGGAATAGTAGACATGACACCGTTCAGGCATTATTGAGTAACAAACATATCTCAGCAGAGACCAGCCATCGGCGCTGGACACACTATCGTGCACAGGTGTGGGTGCGAACATACGAGTAGGTGCACTCTCTCTTCCGTCGCTCCCATAGTCCAATGGGATGGCATACAAATACATAAACATCTACAATACAAAGTTCAGTAGGTCACAACTTGCGATATTACGTTATTTCCTGCCCTCTGGATATAGTCGCAGGCACAGCGAGTATGTGTTGGACGGTGTAGTTCATTTAGCAAATGTTATAATAGAGCGGTAGCTTGATTTAAGTCGTGTCATAATAGTCTGGGAGCCCGCGGGACGCCTCGCTTCATCAGTAACGTACGTGTAATACTATAGTGACTATGTTATTGTATAATGTGAACTGTGGGATGAATGGAGAGGAAGTTGACAGACATTATTATAAGTATAACTATGACTAATATAGTTCGTGTATTTTGTCATGAGAATCGTATTCGGTAAAACCGGTACGGATAAATTGAATATGGGAGCCGGATCTGGACACCTCCATACAAGCACTTACTAAAATAACATTCATGCATATATGCATTCATGGTAACATCTGTTTGTCAAAGACAAACCAACATCAACATCAAAAAAAAGATAGATTCAAGTAAACCTCATTTATTGCTCTATCGTACTAACAAAGGCTAGAACGTAGTAATTGAAATGACATTCACATAAATCTAGATAGCTATAAAATCTGAAATAATTTCCATTAAAATATTTCAATTGTAGCCGTCTTTGTAGTACTATACCAGAGAGTTCGTATTAAATGTTATTAGTCTATCCTGCAGAAAGCGTCGCCGCGTCGCG
Organism: Lycophotia porphyrea; assembly: GCA_950005105.1. Classification (NCBI taxonomy): domain Eukaryota; kingdom Metazoa; phylum Arthropoda; class Insecta; order Lepidoptera; family Noctuidae; genus Lycophotia; species Lycophotia porphyrea. The sequence goes on from OX465409.1 coordinate 247,633, forward strand.
ACGGTCTAAAAGATTCCATCCCTTTCTGCTTCGATTGAAATTCCGTCGATTCCATCATTAGTACGACATGAAAGAGATGGAATATATTACGACAAAGGGTGGACAGAATCCTCCAATAAAAACTTTTGCGAACAAAAAGACCAATAAAAAAGTTGGTCCTTTCGGATTTAATTTTTATCAGTACTGCATAGTCAGTGGTACTATTTAACAAACATTCAGAAGTCTTACTCTATACAAACTGTGAGACAGCTAAAGCACTTTACGACTGTACTAGTATGCGAGAAAACAATCAGATATTATTTAGTCAGTGGTTCACCCACGCTACCTTTATTTAGAGATGAGATAACCTATTCAGGATGGTAATTTATTTACTAGCCTCATCATCGAAGGGGGTATTTTACCCTTCACCATCATTCCTCAAAAAGAACTAAATCCTATAAAAAACTAAACAGAACATTTCGAGGCATGTTTACGCGGCCACAATAACTTATTGCTTCTTGAACTAAATAATAATTAAAAAAATTACGCCATATGACAGTAACTGATGTGGTCTTTCTTAAATCTTTCTACTCGGTGGCACCACGCCACACGCGAGCAGCGACGTATAAAATTAATCATATTCCATTTCCGCGCTCGCCGGTATAATGATAGTAATCGCACGAGAGTGATCAGAACAGCCGATAATGTGTGACGAACAATTGAACATTGTCGTGTACGGGAGGAAATTGTTAAGGGGTTCGTGGTTACATCAGTAATGACAGATTTGTAAGGTAACACCTGGATGAGTATGAACGAAGGAGACATGCTGCGCTGAGCCCAAATAAATTGGAATAAGGAAAACGGATGATAAAGGTATATCATTGATGAATAGGTATCCGTTCATAAGCTTCCGTGCCCGAAGGGTAACCAACGGGAACCTGTTACTAAGCCTCCGCTGTTCGACCGTCCGTACGTCTGTCCGTACGCATGTACGTCTGTCTGTCCGAGGGCTGTATCTCATGATCCGTAATAGGTTGTTGAAATTTTCACAGAATATGTATTTATATAACCTCTATAACCACAACTAACAAAAATAAATTCCTATGATCCTTACTACGATGGTACGGAACCGTTCATGCGTCAATCCGACTCGCACTTTACCGGTTTTTGTATATATCAAAACCACGTTTCTGATTATTTAACAAAAGTGACAGCCAATGAACAAATAGATAATATATTTTAAGGAAGTGGACGAAGCACACAAAAGCACACCAGCCAAGCTATTAAGTAATTGGATTGCAAAGCTCACATTCAGACGTTGTCTGAAAACTGACTACAAAATGGCTGAAACCAGGCTTTAAGTCCAAATCAATTATATCACCATAAATTAGTCCAGCACGCAAAGTACTCTGAACAATTAAACATGGCCGCTCAGTGCTCACGTAAGCCAATTATACCACCAACTTGACGGACCATTTTCGTATCTATATATATGAACTGGTATTATTTTAAGCGATAATTATCAAATTTTGGGCCATTCTCGTGGTAATACGCGCATAGTTTTAACTAGAGCTGTTACTGAGCTATTTCAGCTATTAAGGGAATATTAAAGTTAATAGAGGTGGGATTATACCGTTAAGTTTGTACTTAAGTGTTGTTTTGTTTAAATCGGATAAATTAATGTTATAGGGCTTTAATTGTTGTTGAGACCAAACGTGTTTAAGTACCAAGTGGGGAGTTAAAAGTTGACAAGTACAGACAAGCCAATGTGACTTTTCCAATTTAAAACATCATGCGGTCTTTGGATTTACATTGAATCACGCCTCTCTGCCGCAATAATAAATTAGAGACAAAATCAAAATCAAAATATTTTATTTCACTTAGGCCCAGAAACGGTTCGGTTGGTTGTTTCCTATGCAGAAGAACCGACAAGAAACTCCAAGGTTACTATTTTCAAATCACACATTTGTTTAGGAATGTAAATCCCATCTCATAAAATAAAGAAAACCAGCCTGTTGTCAATAACCAGGGTAAATAAAGGAAGTTGAGATAACTAAAGGCTGCTCTTGTTAAAAGCTTGATGATAAAATCGAATAAGTCTTGGTCCCGCTCAGAAATAGAAGTCGGGACCCCATGTTCAGCAACCACACTTGGGACCATCAGTCAAATTAAACAATTGACAATGATGAGGAACTCGGAATACAGCCTAGATTGTCTGTAAAGTAATAAACTTGTGTCAGAACCAGTACTGTAATGTTACGGTCGCCGGTTCGAATCCCAAGACGAACACAAGTTAAATTGAGTTTGTTTGTTAGAAAATTGACAATTATGGCACAGGACCGGCCCTGAAATACTGAACACAATCATATTATATAGTTTAGTAGCCAGAGTATTGTGGAAACTAAATTATATAGTTGCCTTGTTAGTGAAATGGTCAGCATGGTGATAACAACCGTTGAGCGTAGTTTCTTACGTTCAATTCCTTGCCGAACAAAGTTTTACTGGTTTTTATGGAAATTCTCAGTAACCGCTCAGGGTCTGGGCGTTTGCCCAGTTAATGACAATAGGATCGAACACTTTAACATGAAATATATGTTAAGAAAATAATCATCTATTCATTTAATAGTTTACTGAATGATAAAAACATGTAGCGTTTATTAGTCAGAATTAAAAAGAACAGAGTTATTTTTTGAACGGCGGAGTTCGTGTAGCGCTACGATAGCGTAGCTCGTAGCAGTCGTAGCGCGTAGCTCGTAGCACCGCGTAACCAAGCGTAGCCACCTTTGCTGCTTTTGTTGGGATTTTGCTAAAAACGGAGTAAGAGTATACAGGAAGGGGTCTTTTTTGTAGATTTAAAAATAAAAGTGCTCGTGTTTATGGCGTGACATAATTTAGGATAGTGAAGTACTGAACTTATAAGAACAAACATCAGTTTGAGACTGCTAGGTAAATAATTTCCTTTATTATTTGTTTAACAATTTCATAAAAATAATGAGTTTAAATAATTCTTAAGTTTTATGCACACTACCTCTTTCTTTTCCCTAGCATGACCAGCAAAAAAGCTTAGCTTGTGCAAGAATTCTGTCGACGGACTTTGAACATCATTTATAACCTAGTTTCCAACCACCAATCAGTATGTAATAGTAATAACAAGAAACAGTTACGTTAATGACTAAACTGCACGACTGTGATGCTTACACCATTAGGCGGCATAAGAACCAAAATTATGTTACTATTACATCGTTACAAGGTTAACGAAACTATTTGTGAGTAAGATTTTGGTTATTTAATAGAGCATTTTGGTCCTCTAATTCAGTGCTAGCTGATTGTAGTATGACTGACAAGTACACCTTGGTTAAGTAGTAAACTGTTACTAACTTTGTGATGAATATATAAACGAGTATTACGCTAAAATTTTCATTTTCATTTGTAAAGTTATCTTTTGGTCCTTTGAGCCGGATACGAAGAATTATATGGAGTTGAAAAAAATCATTTGAAGAGTGGCCTCTGAGTTCCGCATATTTCTTAGTACAACAGTGATAAGCTTTTGTTGCTTTGCTTTTTGAACTGCAATATGATCGTTGCCTTACTAGAAAAAAATGCCGCTGCATGTTTTAATTTCGGAATAAATCAATGACCTAAAGTAGAAAGCAATTTCACGAATAATTCTAACCTCATATCCCTGAAACCTGTTTATATTAAAGTCGTGAATCGTAGCGCACGGTTGAGCATCACAAATAATATAAAGCTGAGCAGCAAGCGGTCTGCGCGGTCTGCGCGATCTGCGGTCCAAACAACTGGCAACTAACTTCCCTACTGACTCACTAGTATCAGTAGTAGCATAGTAGTAGCGAGACTGCTGGTACATACCGCTCGATTCACAACGATGCTCATTTCAATGAATATGGATTAAAAAAATGGAGGTGAAACGAGACATCCATAATGGACAAAACACGAATCGCATAATAAAGTCTCACGTTTATATTTCTCGAAGGGGTAGGCAGAGGTATTTTGCATACTGACATTTCGCTAGTTATATTTTAATTTCATGCAAGCCCAAATACAAATCATTTATTTGCGTAACACAAGTTCAGAGGATGTTACAAAATACCCACTGAGATGAATCCTACTACTTCCGACCAGTCACAAAGGCACTCCAGGCTGCTGCTGAAAAATCCGTAGTGGAAAAATTCGGATGCTACTACTAGTAGTATTTGCGGGTACATAAAAAATGGCATCCCCTTATATTTAAAATTTTGAGAACAAAAAACAAGCCAATTGGAACTGTGTAGCAATTTTATTTTTTGGATTTAAAAATATATTTTTACAGAAAATAACGTACAATAGTAGTGAAACCGATTTTTTTATTTATTTAAAGGGTTTTGTCGCTTAGCGACCACATCGCCAAGTGCAGGAAAACAAATTACTTACAATCTATTTCACACTGACTTACGATCTACTTATTACTAACCCCCACTTGATGTACTTATTACTAAATCATACAATTCTTTTGCTTTCTGGGACACTGGACGAGCAAGGATGGTATTACAAATGCCAATATTATAAGTTTAATATTGTCCAAAAACATTCATTCTACTATTATCATTCCAGACACATTCCATCAGAATATAAAAAATCTCAGCAATGACTCCATAGTCATCACATTTTGGAGACAACACTTTCTTGAATAAGTGATCAAACTTATTCGCAGGAATAATATCCGGAACTAAGTCTTAAGGCTATATATAGTAAGTAAGTTTCTATTCAGATCACAATCAATCTACGGAGCTCGAGAAATCTCTAGCTGGATAGTTCGCTTTTATCAAAATACTCTTGCCAAAGGTCAGAATCAGAATCATTTATTTTTGCTTTTCCAAAATAGTCTGAATACAGCGGGGTAATATTCATGGGAACTCCATCAACTCACGCTTGTTTGGCGAGCATAACAACCATGTCATTTTCTTCAAATTGTATATGCGACGGAATCTATTGGAGACGCACCGTGTTGAAATTAACTTGAAATTTTAAGATCGATTCATATATCGCGTAGGCGTCGGAATACCTCGCATGTGAGAAGTGTGCCGAGCCAAGTGCTGCAGCGAACTTTTGGAGTCCACCAGGATCACAAAATTATCGCCATTAATTGACAGAATATAGGAAGGAGCTTCCAATATAGCTATCCATTGAATGTGCATAATACAACATAAGCTACATGTGGTTCAGAAGAGTGGGATCCAATAAGTCGTTGTGTAAATTGTTCCATTTTTTGATACGACTGATTGAGCGCCGACAAAGCTATCGCTGATTGGCACCTCCCCGCCCCTTACGTCCATCATTACACCAAAAATAGATCAGAAAATCAATAAATACAACAGGGTGCTAGACTTTGATGAGAGTTTGCAAACCAGAGAAGCATGGCAAAACAGGAAGCAGGCCTGTACGTGTAATGCTAGTTAGAGTTAAGCTAAAGTCAAACCATTTATTTCAATTTAACCATTATAAGGCACTTTTGAACGTCAAACTTTAAAACAAAGGTAATAAAATTGATTATACGAAAGGAAAAAGTAAGCAACAAACATAAAGACACAGGATTAACATTAATATCTCGAGATAGATTCTACTTGTAATACTTGTAATCACGTATAATATTGTAGATTTACAGAAAGAGAAGATATCTTGAACCAATCATCAGGTTTCTCCCTTGGGTGTGGAACTGTAGAAGGTTGCTTACCATCTGAAAATAAGTCAGAGATTTAGAGATTTTTCAGCGGTTTTTTTTTCTTAAAAATGGTTTATTTTATTAAAATCAGGATAGAGACTGCTCCCTATCCTTTCAAGATCACCACTCATCTGTAGTTTATATTGCATGTTATATCATTAATCTATATCATTAATATCTCCAATAAATCGTTTAGAGTCACTAATATGATTTTTTTTTAGAATCAACATAATTTTGTAAGAAATCACCTGTATACCTACATTATCATCTTCTTGCTCTTGTTCCATTCTACTTGTCCTAGCAACATATTTTGTTTCTCGATTCTCCCCTGCCAGGGTCACGGCATCGCCATCCATCTCTTCTTTGGTCTTCCTCTTCCTCATCCTCTCCATCCATTAACATTCATGTCCATTATTTTTATAGTCACTTGCGTTTCATCTATTCTCAACATGCGGGCATACCAAGACAGATAACTCCCTTTCAAATATTCTGTAACAGGCGCCACTTTCAAACTTCCTCTACTATACTCACTCCTTACCTCTATAATATCTACAACCAATTTTCCTATAGTATTGCGCGGACTAGTCCTACCGCCTCACCTCCGCTGCTCCCCTGGTACCCACAAAGGGGAATATAAAAACCGCAGCGAGTTTGATTGCACAAAGCGCCGCTAGAGGTACATGCACGACACATACACGAATCAACCGCTTTTACAATATCCTCACTCAAATGACGTATTTTTTAACGAATATTTGAACTAACAAGAAAAAAATGTCCTCACATATTTTCATACCCAAAGAAGAAGCAAAAAGGATAATGTACCCAGAATTTTGTATTAACCAGTTTGATTAAAAAAAAAAAAAGCCATGAAGTTTCTTGCTCGTTCTGCTTCATAGAGATCTACGTTTTTCAAGGGGCAATTGAAAAAGCTTTCTAACTGACCGACTTCTTGGCAATTCAATAGTGCATCTAAATGATTAAATAAAAATAAATGCTTAACTTCTTGTTTACAAAAACAAGAAGTTAAAACACCTGTCAGATAAATTGAAAAATTATTTTCTTTTTTATGTTCTTCTATCCCTCTAGCATTCTGTTGAGCGAAGGTCTTCTCATAGCCATCCATACCTTTAAGTGCAGTTTCTCTGGATAATCTCGTAGATATCTTCTTAATAACAATGACAAAAGTATTCCTCTACCATAACCTGCCACTGTTCCTACAACTAACGTCAAATCCTTGCCACTTGCACACTAACAATATAACCCACTTCTTGTGCTCTTGGCTCCCATTATATCGCTAAGCGGCTCACAGCGCTGTATTTCTTCTAGCAGATCATCGCAGATATTAATAATGGCTTTTCTGAATTACAACTGACAAACATTATTACTTGCAACAATTCCTGCTATCCGATTTTCAACCTTATTACTCTACGATAGAGGTGTTATTCATGTAGTCTTTTCCAAATTACTTTAATAAAAATATCACTTCCATGCCAAGTGATTATCAACCTTAATATCGAAAGGTAAGGTTTTGAACACATTGGCAGAAGGTGACATTGTAGATACGACTTGCGACAAAAACGTGCGACAATACACCAGAGCCTTGTTTTTAACTGAGACGCGAGTGTTGTGTCGATGTGGCACCTAGTGCAGGACGGAGCAGTAAGTCAACATGATAAGAACCTTTAATTTTACCACTGTTGAGGCGCAGGCTTCCTCTCTGTGGGAGGGACCGAGCCGTAATCCAGCAGGCGAGCGTAGTGTTGTTAGTGGATGACATTATTTTGAGTAAACAGGGTGACTGGGACTAATATATTTGGACAATCGTATTTGGTGAAAAAAAGACTACTTTCTTGTTACGTTATTTTATCATAATTCAGCCAAAAAAGACCCTCAAGCCTACAAGTGGGTTACTTCGCACATCCCGTGACTTTGACAGGGTCGAGGACCTTAACAAAGTTAGTATTTTAAGGTCAATTAATCATAACGTTTTGACTTGATAACTACTATGCGGTCACAAGTTAGATTAACTTAGCTTTTGGAGGCTTCGAACAAACGGGTGTCTGCAGTGACACTAACGAGGAACCAGTTACCAATTAAATCCTTCCTCTGAAAGCAACACGATCCGTTGTGCTACTGCAGAGTCCACTATTCGATACACTGAGAACAATAGCGCATTGTCTCGTCGGGAGCCCCGGCCTCTCGTCCCGTAGTCCGGGGTTTATCGCGCCGATCCCGGATTACTCGCCCCTCGCATGGTGACACTTTATGAGCGAAATGGCGGCGTTCAGAAGAACAGTTTTATAGCACCCGTATGAGATAACAAGCTACACACACACACAAACGTTGGTAGCCAGGAACTAATAAAATACTACTATACTTCCGTCATACAAACACAACCAGATGAAGTTGGGGTTCAATACCCCATTCACCCCCAGTGCGAGTGCGGTAATTCTAATCAAGCCAGTGACCAGAGTGAGCTGATGCCTGATGCCACAAACAACGTGCCCACCTACTTGGACTCAAAAAATATGATAGTCTAACCACAATTCGAACGATACGAATAGAAGAGAGGTCACCTCAAGCCATTGTGCAAGGTTGAACGTAATGTGTTGCGCCATAACAATTACGACATAATTTAATCCTATGGCTAAAGAGCGAGCATTTTTATAAATTGGACACAAATCCAGATTACTGGGTTTTTAAAGAAACGCCTAATTGAAAACAAAATAATGCTTTGCCTGGCCTGAGGATTGAATCTCCATATTAACCAGTCACTTGTGAAGTTGTGAATAAGAGACAGTTTCAAACTGAACACTTAGCCATGGCCGGATAACAAGATAAACTAATATCAAAGTGTTCCTTCTTAAATTCGCATATTTACCCGACGCCGCGGCCGGCCGGCGCGGCGCCGACGTCTACAACATGCGAGTGAATTAAAATTCCCCGTTTAGTCCCGCGTTTCTATTTTATGCATTTTAATTTGCAAAATGTGTGACAACATTAAAACGCAGTCTGTACTTGCTTGTATTGCGGATTCATATTTTTTCCTTCAAATGAAGAAAACGAGAAAAAAGTATCTGTGGTGTTCTGCATGCTATTTAGAGTTGTAGGAAACAGAAAATGTTCCAATCTGCAGCTCAGAGAATTCAGAGAAAATATATAAAATGTTTCTGTATTTTGCAGCTTTAGTTTTGCACGTTTTTATGGACCTCTAGGTACAAGAGTGGTTTTAAAACTTAGCCAAGTTTTAAAACCTGAATTTGAAAATAATTTGTGAGTAGTTAGTCGCCATCCGTTTCCACCAAGCGGAAAATCCTCTGACAAGCAGTCTTACAAAGGGGTATTACCCAGTACTCACTGGGTTGTGAAGGTCAGATAGGCAATCGCTCCATGTAAAATACTGATATTCAGCTGACCTAAATATTGTAAACAAATGCCTCGATTACTCACTAACATCCTGACATCTGACCACCACGGCTGATCCTGATTGAAAACAAGGCCGCCGGGCCGCCACGCGGTCAAGGGAGCGACGCGCACGGCTGGACACAGGGTAACACGCACTGATATTGTGCCGATTTGTACCTATTACTTGTTACACGACATTGTTTGTCTAGGGAGCGAGTATGTTGAACATAGGGTTCGATCCCTGGATTGGAAAATATTATTTTGTTTTTTCATTTGTTAATAGTTAATAATATAGTTTCGGATTTGCGCCCTGATAATAGCAATTGGCTTTTTTACATAGGACTCATGAAATGATTGTGAACATAACACACCTCTGTCTATACATTCTAGGAATAAGCGTGGTGTTATGCTCTATGGATCAAGAGCATTTTCTTACCATGAGTTTCCAAGGTGGCCAGCACCCGGCTGTCCCTGCGGCGTTGGGGGGCTGTGGTAGAACCGTGTGAACTGACATTGATGGCTTGTCAACCGCGCTTTGTGTTTACAATGTTATGCTCTGTGTGCAACCGTCAACTGGGGTCACAAAGAACGAGGTTTTAGTAGGAGCTGTTTAGTAACTTCACGATTGTATTCCCCGAAAGGATAGGCAGAAGTATAAGTTCACCCAAATGTCGCCAGTTGTGTCAGTTTCGAATAATAGGTTGGAAATAAGAGGAAGATGATTTCCATTAATCGGGAACCAATTTAGCCCTGGGGCCATAACAGAGAAACCTCTGATTGAAAAATCAACCCTGTGCAACCTACTATGTCAAAGAAAAAGAAATCCTAACAACGCGATACAAATATGTCATAAGTAATAACTTAAAATATAACTTAAAATAATAGAGTTGGTGTGAAACCCAGATAAAATACCTCATACCCTATGAGAATGCCCGAGCCATAGGTCCTCCCTTGTACAGTGTTTTTTACATTATGTACATAAAGTTTCATAAAAAAATAGCGGTTTTAAGGAAAAAGTGAAAAAAGAATAATTTACTCTGTATTTTAACGGGATTTAATACAACATTAAATTGATTGCGCCTCTATTTTACGTTTTCAAGCTAGTTTTCCACTTTGATCTTTCGGTAGATAAATAGTTTCTAACCTGGACTAACACATAGGATGCTTCTATCCTGGCAAATGAACCCCCACAAGCAGCGGCAGCCTTAAGTTATCACAGAAATAGCTAAAAATACATGAAATACTCGAATCGCTTTTCTTAACTTTTTCACAACAGATCGAAAGTACCAGGGTATAAGCATCGCTTGGAGGCTCGGAGCTCGCAGGCAAAGGAAGGATTTTCCTCTAAGAAAAGAAAAGGGGCGAATAAGCCACCATTCTAAATTACATGTCTAAATTATTTCCGTGCGAATAAAGCTCGGGGCAACAGCTTTCTTTCAAAAGATAAAGATATTTTTACGTTTTTTTCTTTTTGTAGCTTTTGTGGTTCGTGATGAGAAATTATGTAAGTAGGTGCCGTTTCTCCTTGAAGGTGACCGATAAATTATGTTCTCGAGTGTGCAGTAGCTTGGCTGCTAACAACAATAAACCGTTGCTGGAAATCCTTCTATGTATTAACCCGACAGACGATAGTATATCACAAGAATGTACTCAAAACAACAGTAAATAATTATAATCGAGTGGGTGGATTATCGGCAAACGCTTGGCAAGTTATGCATGAAAATTATATTATGAATGTTTATTAGAAAATTTGAACACCACCACCTCGCATTGAGTTCGTATAGTAGATTAGAACCCACTTCCTCTGTGCCGGAACAGTCCAGCTTTTGCTGGGTGAGGAGCAAGCTGAAGCTTACCTGAAAGCAGGAGGTCCCTGCATCCTATGGGCTTCTGCAACACAAAACGCGACGCAGTTACGTTACTTTCCTAGATACAAAGCTCAAATGCCGCATGTACAGATTCTTAAAAGTTCAGTTATTTATTTTTGTCACCAATAAGCCGCTTCTCAGTGTTTCGTTTTGAAATTGAAAAGTCTTTAAATACTCCTTGGTATACAATACAAGAAAGTGCCAGCATTAATACATCAAGTAAAGGCCTAGGTCACACCCTTCCCTCCTTCATCTACGTTATCTAGATTCCATTCATATGATGTAGACTACTCTTTACAAAAGCATTTGTCGAGATTGAATGATTGCCGACGGTCCTGTCAGCACTTTGCAGGTATCCCAGTCAATAAGCTTCAGACCAAACCACCAGATTTCAAGACCCTCAGACTTTAACCTAAACATAATGTTGAAGGACCAAAGTAAACTGGTTTTTGTATCGAAGGACTAGGATCTCTTGACCCCTAATTAAGAGTTATGGTTTGGTTTCGATAGGTCTTGTTAAACTGGCGGTTTCGAAGTAACAAAAGATCTGATCCGAAGGTCATAATAATCTGGTTAGCGTCCAAATACTCCAGAGTAACTTGGTCTCTGATTCGAAGCTAAAGGTTTCAAATCAAAGGTCATTGTTCACTGGACGTTCAAAAGGATCGCTCGCAGCGTGCCGGTTATTTCCTGGGAATATTTTATTATTTGCGGACGATACCCGGGCCCCGGCCCCAGCCCCCGGGCCCCTGGGCCCCTGCTTGTGAGTCCCGGCGGACGCACTGGGACGGAAAACCGTTGAAAACGTACAAATCGGGTTTTAAATAGGAAAAGAGGATATTATTTTGTAATTGAGCACTTTTTTGTTTGATATCGTTTTTTATAGGTTTTTGAGAGGTTTTCATGGACTATAACAATATTTATTATATTCTAAGAACCTGTTATGAATTTTAATTAATTCTTACAAATAACTAGTTAATTAAGAACTATACAGCCCAGTAGTTCTCTAGTCACAGACAACCGTTTAGTTCTGTATGTGTTTTCATTCAGTAACAAAGAAATTCCACACTATTAGAACTACATTTGCTTTGACTGCGAAATAGAAAGATTACTTAAACGGAAAATATAAAGTTCTGTTATTTATATAAAAATCCTTCCTTTTACTGTGAGTACGTGTATTTGGATCACATTAGCATTTATATAAAGTTTTCTCACATATCTTTAGCTATTTTATTTGCGACAGCGAATACGAACATTCTGTATAATATATTCTTATTTGATGTTTTAAACGTTAACCACGTTTTATTTAGCAGTGTTGAAACTGTCCCACTTTATTACAAGAATAAAGTCAACAGCATACCTAAGACTCGAGCTAGTATATCAATCGTATCGCTACGAAATACAGGCGGTGCCGGTGTCAGCATCAATCATTGTTACCATTTGTAGGTCAGTAATTTTACTGCTAAACGTGGATTGCAACAATTCAAAAGCGATTTTCTCGTGGATAACGATTTCAACTTTGAGGAAGGACGAACTTCAATATAATATGAAATTGGCTTCAAAAATAACATGTTTGTAACAACATGAAATTGTGAAGTACTAGGAAATCTCTCTAAAAAGTTGCTATGTGTATACATAATGGTGCTACAGACGATGCAAAAAACCCCAACACTTATCATATTTAAAGTAATTCTAAAACACCCATATCAAAATATATACCTACACATTTACGTGCGCGCATTCCGCGATTAAACGCGCGGGTGATTGCGACACGTAAATCACGGTGTGCGATCTACGCGCGTCTATATCGAGGCGACCGACGCGCCGCCTGACGCGCCACACGCCACACGCCTGACACTCCATCCGTCAGCGGCTTCATTGCCGTCTACCCGCCATTCGTAAGACGCGTGTGACTACGCACGGTGATCTATTGGGCAATTTAGCTTAGGTTTGGTACGTAGTTTTTTGGTTATAATCTGACATTATTTAGGGAATTCCTAAATTAAATTACTAAATTAAAGTGATATTGGTGCCGATTCCCTTGTTTACAACTAAACCAAATTTAAGTTCAGTGCTTCTTTTTCTTTCTATTTCATTAAGAAAAGGACAGAAGATATATTTTAGTTTAGTCCTGTCAAAGTAACCAGCGCCTGACACAAGTTTAGACGTGATTAAAAAGTTGACAACTAAAATTACATCTAATTACGTCAGGTGCTGACTAATTTGACAGGACTAAACTAATATTTATCTTCTGTCCTTTTCATAATGAAATAGACTTTATACACGTGCAGTCTGTGGGCTCGCTACACACAAGCTAGCCACAGTGCCCTCCGCGTCCAGTATAACAACGCGTTCAGGGCAGTGTTGGGGCTGGCTCGTTTCTGCAGTGCCTCGGGCATATTTGCGGAAGCGCGCACCGACTGTTTTCACGCCACCATGCGCAAGCGGTGCGCGTCCTTGGTGCGCAGGGTGCGAGCCAGCTCCAACGCTGTCCTGGCAATGATTGCGGGCAGACTTGATTGTCCCTATATGAGGCACTGTTGTAGCCGGCATATTGTGAAGGTCTAATAAATGTTATTTTATTTTGTCAATCTTTTGTGTAATCTATCTTGTTTGTAATTAAATTTTCACATTTTGTAATTAATAATATTTAATAATTTATTTTGACATTTGTTATTGTATTTATAATTATTGATTGTGTATTTTTGTTTTTTTTTTTCTCTCTAGTGTAATTCTGACATTTTTGTGATTGTATTTTTATGTGAAATTGTTTATATGGGTTTCGGACCTGAATTAAATGAAATTATTATTATTATAGAAAGAAAAAGATGCACTCAACTTAAATTTAGTTTAGTTTGTGAAAAAGGGAGTCGGCACCATTGTCAGTGTTTGGTGAATTTGGATAAATTGATCCGACGACAAATGGGCAACAAGAAACACTGAGTAACGCCGCGCGCCGAATCACATCGCAGCTCATAAACTCAAACTCAAACTCAAAAGCATTTATTTCAATTAGACCATTACAGGCACTTTTGAATGTCAGAAAAACAAATAAGGCTAAGCTACAGTCACAGACACAAGGCATAATAACTTGTGAAAGTACTGTAGTTGCCCATTCCAAAGCGTAGATCTCTATGGAGAAGAATGGGCAAGAAACTCCATGGACACTCTTTTCAAACAAAATATTGTACAAAATCTTGGTTACATCATTCATGTTGAGATTATACATATGTGAGAACGATGTAGAAATACGTGCACGTTAAGAGCGTCCAGAGTAAAACATTATATCAACAATTTAAAAACAAAGTAAGTAGTTAAAATAAACCATGGCAGCCTAGAGATGACCAGTCCTAACTGACAGCGCCCGTTCACGAACATGACGCATGGATCAGCCCCATTCAGCTCAACCATATTGAAGGGAGCTAAATGACCCGACACACCCGCCACCATCAGCGAGACATTTGAGTGAGCATGACATTCTCTCAGCCACCAGGGCAAATTCAAGTCAATGAAAGATAACTAAATGTAAATGGTAGCTTTACAGTACATAGTACTCACACATGTGATATGCAATTATATAATACTAAGAGATTGAATTTATACAATGCAAAGATATTATTACAATCTTCTGCAGCTTCCACAATAACTTCACATGGTAATAAATTAGTTTGCCCCTATGGTTGTGGAGCAGGACCAGCAGTAAGCCAAGCATTTTTATCATCAATGTAATCCCCCAACTTATAATATGCTTGCCTACAAGATTTAAATTTCGTCTCGTTTAGTTGTAGAATGTGGGGAGTTATTTTATTGTAACATTTTAAACAGTACCCCATGAAAGATGAGTCTACTTTAGCTAACCTAAAACCTGGCTGTACTAGTTGGTCCCTGTTTCCAGGCGAAGATGGCGGGACGACATGACTCCTACCGAGAAAACTGCCGCAAGACACACTCGTGTGGAAAATAAAGAGGGAAGTCTTTGAACAGCAGTGGGTCAATACGGGCTAGTAAGTTAGTTTTCACAAGTTAAACAACTTGTTCTACGATATCGTGAACCAAATTTTCAGTCCTCGCCCGTGATGATCAGGTACTTGAAGAATTCCGCTCTTAAAATAAGTGGCAATAACGAAAAGAAATCTAGAGTCCTCTATAACCTCTCCCATAAGAGAGTGAGTAGCTCAAGAACAAATAAAACACACGTTCTCCCCCAGAACCCAGACATAATGTAGCGCCGCCATTCTCACAAATGCATTATCCCTTCATAACGCGAGGAAATTTAAAGGCTCACGGGATTGTTCCACTCTGCCCCATCGATTCGTTCCACCAGTGCAGTAGTGGGACAAAGTGGCCATGAGCCT
Organism: Lycophotia porphyrea; assembly: GCA_950005105.1. NCBI lineage: Eukaryota > Metazoa > Arthropoda > Insecta > Lepidoptera > Noctuidae > Lycophotia > Lycophotia porphyrea. Next base: position 262,959 of record OX465409.1, read on the forward strand.
TTTGGACCACAACCTAAAAACCAGCCAACAGTGATGAGACGTAATTAATAGCACATACCTACGAAAGTTTATAATGTTCATCACACTTCATTTTATTCAGACACAGACAATAAAATAAATAAATAAAACACATAGACATTATACATATACACATATACACGCGCCCCAAATGCAGCGAATTAGGTAATCAGCGAGTGGTAAGACTGTCACCTTTTATGTAAGGGGATGTGGTACCATTTTGTTCTTATTAATTTACATTAAATAAACTATAAGCCTGAGTTTAATAAATAGATTAGTAGGGTAACTAAACATTTTCTGGAACTCTTTAATTTCACAAACAACAACAATGCCTGGAAAAGTCTTGACTTTAAAGAAGACTGTGACCTCTGAGTTTCTTTCGATGTCTTCTCAGAGTAGTCGCATAAGAAACAGTGATCTGAAACATTGCACTTTGTCCCACTGGTGGAACAAATAGGAGGGTCATAAGTGGAGCAGGCGGCTCACGTCCGCGCCGCGCGTCACGTGTGGCCAATGGCACTTATAACCGCGCGCCGATAAATATTGACGCGTATGGACGAATCTGCCCCCATAAGCCAAAAAGTTGTAACTCTAAAAATCTTAGTTTTGAGAAAACCGGGTATTTGTGAAAATTCTTCTCTCTTCTCCAATACAAAAATGAGACTCATTTCACCATTATCTGCCTAACCTTTAATAAGTCTGTTGGGATCGGCTTCCAGTCTTATCGGATGCAGCCGAATACCAGTTTTACATGGATGGACTGACTATCTGACTTCCACAGCCCAGTTACTCGGTGAGACTGGTTGTCAGACTTTCTGACTACTCGTATCGATTGTCAAAGGTCTGTAAATGACAGCCGTGACGCTTTACTGAGGAACGGAGGAGGTCGATAATGATGATTGGTCACCCACCTAGGGCCGACCATCGCAAGCGTGGCTCAACCTTCGATCAACTCGTTCGGCTGTTATGTAGGCACGAGCTCTCTCTTCTGGATGTTCCTAACTGCCAGACGCAAAACAAGCAGGTTTTCGAGATATAGCCTTTTGGTTTACAAGAGTAGAAATATCTATCTCTATGGTTATCGTATGGGTGCGAGATGGGTTCGGGGTGCATTTTTTATTGTTATTACTGAGCTCGCAAATGTGTTTGTAGTGTTATTAGTTTTGAAATGTGGTCATTGTTTTTATTGCCAATGAGATACGTTTGTGAAAATTTATGTGATTTCATTTGTTTGGAGTAGTTTGTTTTTGTTTAATTATAATTTGTTTGTTTATCGACCTCAACTACTTTATACCATCCATCTGCCTAGCTTTTTCCCAACTATGTTGGGGTCGGCTTCCAGTCCAACCGGATGCAGCTGAATACCAGTATTTTACATGGAGCGACTGCCTATCTGACCTCCACAACCCAATTAGTACTGGGTAATACGATACCCAACTACTTTATACATGAAGTAATTAAGTATCAAACAGTGATGGATTCCCTCGTAATTTATATAAAACTGTTTACCGTGAAGGGACTGATTCTACGAACGTGGCAAAGAAAGTCAAGCTAAGAAGTCACACTTAGGGGTAAGATCGCCCATTATATGTATACATATTGCTTAACTACTCCCATTATATTTTATTTAAAAAATAGCAGTTACGCATACATCATCATCTGCCTAGCCTTTTCCCAACTATGTTGGGGTCAGCTTCCAGTCTAACCGGATGCAGCTGAATACCAGTATTTTACATGGAGCGACTGCCTATCTGACCTCCACAAACCAGTTACTACTGGGAAATACGATACCCCTTGGTAAGACTGGTTGTCAGACTTTTTGGGCCACTGACTACTTTAACGACTGTCAAAGATCTTCAAATGACAGCCGGGACCAACGGCTTAACGTGCTTTCCGAGGCACGGAGGAAACTCGGTATGTAATGGGTGGTCACCCATCCACAGACCAACCTAGGCAAGCACGGCTTAACGTAAAGATCGACCCGAGCGGCTGTTATTGTTTAGCCACGAGCTCCTCTATAGCAGTTACGCATACAACCTGTAACAATCAATAGCTAATATTAATACAAACAAGTTTTGGATGAGATAAAATCTCTTAAAGCGTCACGTTTCCGAGATATACACACAAAAATAATCCACATAAACAAAATATATTTATTTCTCTCTGCAAGTTAGTCAACGCTCATTCTGTAAACTTTTCAAATGACATGTCCTGCAGAACTATAAAACACGACCTGCCAACTTATTTCAACGACGTCATCTTGTTAAACAAAGCTCGTATGACCCTTGTATAGGTATAGCGAACTAGCTAGTGCCCGCAGCATCGCCTACATCGTGGAAAAAAGTTTAATTGCAGGTTTATTCTAAATTCAAACAGCATGGCTGGTGGCTTCAGCCTTGATGTTTGACATAACTTTATTCTCATAAGAATATAGAATTCACTTACATGAGAATATTAAAACTATTACATAATAATAATTTTTCAATACTGTTGAGACTTATACAAAAACTAGACATTTGTACAATAGTTACATATTTTGTGGGTAGATGAAAAATATTATACAGACAACTCAATGTTCGCTTGATACACGGGCTCAAAACATCGACACAAAGGTTAACAAGTCTCCGATCAACAATGATAAGCACTAGCTGGATGTGGCTTGAAATTATTGTAGGGAATGTGAATTTTTTATGATGTGCTGTTTGGGTAGTTTTTTAAAGGTGGTTATGGATTTGGATTCTGTGATGTATTTCGGTAATTTATTACATAGTTTGGATCCGTCATACATGATACTTTTTAACCGATCTGTTGTATGTTTTTTTTTTTTTTTTTTTTTTTTTGTGTTTGTTACCTCATATCTCCGTCGTTTCTTAACCGATTTGAAAAATTCTTCTTTTATGTGAAAGGATATACTTCCCGATTGGTCTCATAAAAATTTCATCAAAATCGGTTCAGTAATTTGGTATGTTTTCACGTTAATTGCTATATCGTGCGACGACGCCTGAAGTCTTGCATGTTTAATTTGACACACTTCCTGATTTCCGATTGAATTAAAAATTTGCACGCTTATGTATATCGCGTGATAGTACAATATATCGATGACATGGAGCTGATCTGATGATGGAGCTGGACGACGGCCTTAGGAACTCCGTTATGAAACGACATAACCCCATCGAGTTTGGGCTCGTATGATTCGTCTTGACGAGTACTTTGTCTCTAGATGTTATCCAGGGTCTGTTGATGAAGCTGGAAGGTGGCCATAGGATCTCCATGATAAAACGACGTAACCGCATCATGTTTGGGCTCGTTTGATTCGTCTAAATGAGTAGTTTGTCTATAGATGGTATCCAGGGTCTGATGATGGAGCTGTAAGGTGGCCATAGGATCTGCGTGATAAAACGACATAAACGCATCGAGTTAGGGCTCGTTTGATTCGTCTAAATAAGTTGTTTGTCTTTAGATAGTGTCCAGGGTCTGATGATGGAGCTTGAAGGTGGCCATAGGATCTCCGTGATAAAACGACGTAACCGCATCGAGTTTGGGCTCGTTTGATTCGTCTTAATAAGTAGTTTGTCTTTAGATAGTATTCAGGGTCTGGTGATGGAGCTGTAAGGTCGCCTTCAGAACTCCGCTATAAAACGACAACCCCATCGAGTTTGGACTCGTTTGATTCGTCTTGACGAGTACTTCCTTAAAGTTCTGGTTACAATATAAAAATTAATTCATGATTAGAATTTGTGTGGTATGCTAAAAAGTCTATAACTAAAAAGGGTAAAATAAAAAACTTTCTGCGAAAAAAAACCGACTTCCAAAAAAACACAAAAAAAAAAACTAAAATAACTTTTTTTAAATTACTTTCGAAAGTCGGTGACAAAAATTACAATGAAACAAACAAAGTCACCGACTTCCGAAAGTAATTTAAAAAAAGTTATTTTAGTTTTTTTTTGGTGTTTTTTTGGAAGTCGTTTTTTTTTCGCAGAAAGTTTTTTGTAGTAAAAAAAGATTCTTCTTCCGTAGTTTGTGCGTGGTGGCTATATAGCTGTAGTAGGTCTTGTTCACGTCTCAATTTCATTTCGTGTTTTTTTTTCTTTTCGTGTAGGTGATGTTTGAGTGTATATTTTTAGTTAGTATTTTTCGTATCAATATGCATGTATTGTAAATGTATGTTTGTGTAATATCCATTAATTTCGTTTCTTTGTAAAGTGTTAGTGTTGGAGTGAGACAATCATAATTAATTAGCATTTTAAGTAATTTGTTTTGTGCAGTTTGTAGTAAATTTATATGTGTTTTTGCGACGGAACCCCATACTTCAGCTAGGTAGTCAATGTGTGGCTTAACGTGAAGTGAGAAATAGATTAAATATCAATTTGGCGTGGCAAGCAGCGAACGATGCCTCGAAGGGCACCCGTGAGTGTTGCTTTGTTCGCGTGTTCTTGTTGAAAGGTTGAACTATCCCTTATAGTAGTAATGGTGGTCAGCAGACGTGTGTCTGTGCTTGGTTTGAAGTCAAATAAACTAGTTACATACATACATAGATAAGCTCACGCCTTAGTCTCATGCACATGACATGGACATAGGAGTAAGGCAGAACGCTACCTGCTACTGAACTTACGTACTTTCACCTCGTCCACGGACATATTACACCTGGTCTTTCTGAAAAACCTTTTCCAATCAGGTTAGTGAATGTCCTTTTTCTTTTTTCGTCTTCTCAACACGACCAAACCATCTCAGCATACTCTTGTGTGGTGGTGATCATGAACAGTACAAGCAACAGTTTCACAATAAACAGAGTAAGTACAAAACAAAACCACATTGTTTATTATTATTTATTGTTTAATACATGTCCCATAACTACATGGAGATTAATAACCCGCGAGATAACTCTGTCCTACATTTGAAACGTTTTTCATTTCCACCGTGTTCAAATTTTCAAATATTTCTGCATTCGTTTTTAATAATCCCCCAAAGGAAACCAAACCTTGTTTTTAACAAGCCAAAGTTTATTTTCAACACTGTAAAAAGAAAGCACAGTTTAACACGTCACACGTTGTAAAACATACACTATTTTTCTTAGCACAAAGTTGAGTTTTAAGTGTGTTGGAGGTGGGTGGGTTGTTATGATTGTCACGTATTAGATTAGGCCACGCTGTGTTCGCGGCGCGTCTACTGCGTCTACTGCGTCTAGTCTCGTTGCGCGTCGGATAAGCATGCTGATTTATAAGGAGACGTGCGACGAGATGCGACACGAGAAACACATAATATTTATCGTCAGCATAATAACGATTAAAAACGTGAAAATAATTCTGTCTGACCGTTACCTATTCACGGCTTAACGAATTTTGGTAGACGTAAGATACATCGCATCATACGGAGGGAAATATACTAATTTTTTATCTTACCGCACACAAAGTCGAGGGCAAAATCAAATCAAATCATTTATTTCTTTGCAAACATGGCTAAGTACAAAGATGTTATTTTTTATTAAGGTTCTCCACATTTTGCCGTCATATGCAAATAGTAGGTGTACAATGATTATAAAATTAAGTGGCATGTCATTCGACATGATTGGACATGATTACATGCATACTAATTGTTATGACTGTGACGTCATAAGTTTGGAAACGTTATCGAATAAGAAGTCGTTCAAGTTATAGTAACATTTATTAACTAAAAGGCTCTTTAGACTTTTCTTAAATAAGGTAGTATTCAATGCCCTTATTTATTAAAATTATGAGCCATGGGAAACACGCTTCTATGCATATGTTCAGCAGATATAGAGTGAACGAAGTGCGCCACTAACGTTGTTGCCTATTATTTTCACTTCTGAGGTTAATGTAAATAAGTTTTTATTGGTTTTGACAAATACCGAGACCTCATAGATATAAAGGCTTGGGAGAGTTAAAATGTTGTACTTCTGGAAAAACGGATTACAGGTTCACGGTAACGGTTTACGGCAATAGTTAGTATTAAGTGCAAAAGTAACCCTGTCTGTCTGCGACCTTGACGGCTGGAGGGATTTGGATCAAATTTGGCATACGACGATATAGGGATATAGGCCTAGCCTCCTAGCCTATTCATCTCGGCAACATGTTCCTGTGGGACAACTTTCAACCCACAGACCTAAATAATATTTTTCAAAACGGATCAGAGGAACGAAAACAAGACTCGATAATCATGTAGAAGCTTTCGTCCTGTCAACAATTTGTGAGCAGTGTTCACAAACCGTGTACCTCATCAGATGAGGTGACAATGATCAGGGTAGCACCGCCGCCGCCGCCGGGTGTACTCCTAAGGCGCAAGAGATGCGGGTAGTTCAACAAGGGTGCAAGATTGTAAGACATCTCGCTTGCTGAGCAAACAGAATTAGTGCTACTTTGTTGATATATCTCAAGGTACAGATGATAATAGAAGGTTTAGCTACGGTATATGTACGTTGTTTTGGTGTGGTATGATTTTTTTAAGTATTTCTTTTGCGGTTGAGTTTAAGAATCATAAAAACATAGTATAATTTTGTATCCGTTATCGTCGTTCAGTGAGTACCTTAGTTATAAAAAGTTCATTTCAGAACAATAACAACAATACTGAAGGAATTTAAACAATTTTTTCATGTTTTATTGCTGAGTAGCTGTTGCCAAAAGTTGTGAAATTATTTTAGAAATACAATTTTCCCCGTTGTTGCAACATTTTTGATTCCCATTGGTCGTAGTGTAATGTTATATAGCCTATAGCCTTCCTCGATAAATGGGCTATCCAACACTAAAATATTTTTTCAATTCGAAACAGTAATTCCTCAGATTAGCGCGTTCAATCAAACAAACTCTTCAGCTTTATAATATTATTGTAACTAAATAAGTAATAACTAATATATAACTAATAACTATATAAGTATAGATTAAGTGGATTCATGTGAAATTTTAGTGAAACTCAAATACTTTATTATTATTGTAGTGGCCTTATACCTCTTATGTTGCTAGCTTAATTCACATTCTGATTTGCTCTTATTTTTCTAAATCACATAAGGTAGGTACAGCAAATTATAAAAAAAACTAAGTTTGACGAACAGTCCACATGGCCTGGTGATTTAGGTTGTAACTCGTATTTAGTCCGTCATAGTTTCCAGCATATGTTACTAACTTCAGCTGAAACTGTACGTGCCGATCGACGTGAAATGAATCCTCCAACTATTTGCACAAACTACGCTCTAACTGTTTCAGTTTTACTATTGTGTCCAACTTTTTCAGAGCGGAATTTATTTTGATAACTAACGCACCAACTGGGATTGATAACTAACGCACCAACTGGGATTGATAACTAACGCACCAACTGGGATTGATAACTAACGCACCAACTGGGATTGATAACTAACGCACCAACTGGGATTGATAACTAACGCACCAACTGGGATTGATAACTAACGCACCAACTGGGATTGATAACTAACGCACCAACTGGGATTGATAACTAACGCACCAACTGGGATTGATAACTAACGCACCAACTGGGATTGATAACTAACGCACCAACTGGGATTGATAACTAACGCACCAACTGGGATTGATAACTAACGCACCAACTGGGATTGACGGAACGACTATAAAAACGCTGAATTCTAGTTTCGTAGCTTTCATTTCTTTTATATTTCGGAACCAATTTCAACATTTGGATGTATACTGATTTTGTCATGTTGATATGTTTGGTGTAATAAAAGCCGAACGGATGGATTTTCAAGGTTAAGCCTTGTTTTAACTTTAACCATTACCATACTGCGATTCCACCGCTAAGCCGTTGGTCCCGGCTGTCATTTGTAGATCTTTGATAGTCGTTACAGGTAAGTGGCCCGAAAGTCTGTATATACTATATTATAATAGAAAAACCCGACAACAGCTATCGGGCAGTTGGCCCTTGCGTGTGGTATGAAGAACTTTACATCCTGTTCTTCATACTTGGAGTATGAAGAACCAGAATTAATCACTAGAGTGTTATGTATGTGACGCAAAATGTTTAAAGAATGTAGGTAAACAATTTCAAACATCTATGTTGATATTTGTTTATTGAAGTTTTGTAGGGTGAAGGAGGGGTGAATCTATGAATACTTGAGATATAACTCCATACTCATAAACACGTGCTATGTCTTAGGGTGTCGAGCTGCCATAAGAATACACAAATTACGATCACAAATGAAATAAACCGCACGATTGGTGTAGTAGGACCTCATACTATACCTGCATTTTGTTGATCCCGGTGTCGGTATGGAAGGAAAATGTTTCACTGACTGTTTAGTGGGTTGAAATAACTCGGAGATGTTAAACTCAATTGTAAGTTTCAAAATATTTTCAGAAGCATCGTTCAGACAAAGTCACATTCTACAATATAGAAAAAGAAAACCATTATGGAAATCATAAAAACAAGGTACCGATAAAGTTATGACAATCTTGTTAAGAGTCGTCGTTGTCGATTAAGACTAGTCCTTCTGTAGTTTTACACTTACAGTAGGTACTGATGTAACATGTTATATAATAAGACCCTCTTGTCAGTTCCATCAAACCTGATTCCAACTGTCAGTTCAATTAGAATAACCCGTGTTATTCCAACCCACAACCCTCCACTTCATTACGTATTTTTTCAATAAGCCTTCATCACGTGTTCACGTCACCTGACCGCGTCATCGACGTGACACCAAGTGGGGGCGACACTCGGACCCTCGTCACTTGTCTCTGGTCACCTTGACCTCCTGGAATGGTGATCAGTAAGTCTACTGTCAGATCACATTAGTTTATACAATTACAATATAAGCTAAAATGACGCTTTTATTTTCTAAAGGGGTAGGCACAGGTGGTTCTCCCTCCCACATTTATTGCAGCTAGTTGTGGAAGCTATTATTAGCAACCGCCTGGGTTGTAGAGGTCAGATAGGCAGTCGCTCCGTGTAAAATACTGATATTCAGCTGCATCTGGCTGGACTCGAAGCCGACCCCAACTTGATTGGGAATAAGATTAGGCAGATAATGATGTTGTTATGAACCTGGATGAAACCAGACTGTTACTGAGACAGTCCTAATCAAACATCTAATATTAAAAATTTTGCTCGACGTGGGTATCGAACTCAGAACCCCATGCTAAACTGTCGCGGTTTCGACCGCAAAACCAAAGAGGCATTCAAAAGCCATTAACAATTCATTTATAATTAATTAGGTATGTTGACATAAATGGAATCGAATTTAGAAACCATGGTTTAATGGTTGTGTGGTTGCGAGGGCGAATCGTTTTGGGTTTAATTAATTTTAACGATGGGGTCTTCTACAAAATAAAGCCTCACATTCTTTCAGTGCGTGTTAAGTGATGTGATATGAGAATTGATTACTTTCTAAAGAGACATAAATTAAGTCACGCTTTTTCCTATGGGGGTAGTCAGAAACTAAAAAGCCACCTGCTACAATTATTACATAGGGCTCTTTTTGCTTAGTCCACGATCATAGTTTCAAGAGATTAGCTCAGATTCTATTGCGCTGGATAACTTGCGGTGAGTCTAACACTGTTTACAAATGCACTTATAATTAAAAAAATAATAATAATAATCACGGAACATACCCCGTAAGTGAGTTGCAGTGAGTCAGTTTGCAAACCGTTTATCCATATACATATCTGTGGAGTACAAAACAGGATTAGAAGAACAACAAAAAAGCGGTAACTCCGCCGGGATACGAACCGAACACTTCCATTCACAAGGACAGCCCGCTCTACAACTCCGTAACACTTTGTGTGGGAATTCAATTTGCGTGTTATATATAGAAGCAATTACGACTGGGACGTTCTGTCTGCGGCACAAAGCGGTGAGGTACACCCTGTGGGGGCCGGGGGGGGGGGGGGGGGGACAGATTTCATTGATGAAAAATCAGACGGAAAATTGAAACCGATAGAATTTTGTGGTTCGAAGGGTTAGCGGCCATGGAAGTGTTAGGGATGAATAGCTTGTGGTGTGTTCTGGTGTGTGGTGAGACAGGAATTTGTTGTTAATGGCTACTTGTTTACCGATATGTGGTTGTTTAATGATTTGATTTCACAGGCTTTTGGCTGTTGCTAGTTCGAAAAATCACTGCAGATAAATTGAATAAGCAAGTATCGTATTTTGAAGTTTTGGCGAGCATAATGAATAAAATGTATGCCAGTAATAATGAAATTAAGGGGCTGTCAATCAATATTATGTATATCTAGTACTGCAAAAAGCCATAAGATTTAAGCTAACTTCCAAAACCCATACACAATTGTGTGTCACATCTAGTGACGCCACAATCACTGAATCGGTCCGAGAGTACCATTACTCAGTAATTTGTTTACTCTCCGCACTCAACTCCGCTCAACTCGACTCAACATCGGATTACTAACGACGTAAACCGCGCTGATTGTGTTACGTATAGATATGTCATTTAGCATTTCCTGGATACAATAGTCATATCTGTGTTTTACTTCACCCAGCTAATAGAATTCCCACTGCTGGGACACAGACCTCCTCTGTGAGCGGGAGTGGGTTGCAACCAGTAAGTGACCACGCAGCTCACAGGCCAAGTGCGGGATAAATATACCAATACATCATCATCGTCTGCCTGGCCTTTTCCCAACTATGTTGGGGTCGGCTTCTAGTGTAACCGGATGCAGTTAAATACCAATATTTTACATGAAGCGACTGCCTATCTGACCTCCAACCCAGTTAGTACAGGCAGGGTGTTACAATACAAGCGTGGTTTTAATGTGATTTGAACTATAATTTTCCTTAAAAATCATTCTGTGGTCTTAACTCTTTTGTTTAAACGATGAAATAACTTTCCAACTTATTTTTCTTTCAGACTTCAAAGATTTTAGTCACAGTTTGCTAAACTGTGAAATTTAAAACGGTTCATACACTTGATCCGACAGGTAGATAATTAATCTGTAAACTTGAGGTTTAGCGGAAACTTGAGGTTTATCGGAAACTTCGGTTTGTGAAGGAATTCTGACGATTTTACTACATTAATTATTGAATCGAAATATAGATTGGAATTAGAATATCATTCTATAAACAATGAGATTTTGGCGTAATGGGTGAATAGAACATAATTATCATAACATCACGCCTTCATACCTCCAAGGGGTTAGGCAGAGGAGATCCCTGAAATAGAGGCAGATATGAAGGTATCAGGCAAGAGGTAGTGAATGTGCTACTTGCTCATTAATAAAGTGCCTCTTTAGGTATATTTGTAAAACTAATCTGTAATTAAACCCGGACCACACGTATTACGGCATGTATAAACAAAAGAACAGAGGTTTCTTAAAAATCTATTAAAATCTATTTTTCAAATATTGTGAATTTACATGACTACATCTTGAGCATAACAAACTACATCCGACGGTCCTTCAAGACGCGCCCTTCACCATTTCCTACTTATTTAGTTGGAGAGATTGTTCTTATTGTTTACCTTCGGGCTCGTGAAGTGTTAGTCACCAGTCGCCAACCTCTTCTGTTCCACTCCTGGATCTTTATCTAGCGTTTGCCTCCCTCCACTTCTCCCAAACTTGCACGTCCTGCTTGCAGTTTTGACGAAACCTATTCTGTTTTTCTCCTCCATGGCTTACCGTGACCCCTCGTCACTGTCTGAGGGCGCCAGTTTTGCGCTATTTTGACCCATAGAGTATCCGGCATCCGGCAAATCATACCCAGTCCCATTTCAATTGAGCAGCCTCTAGAGCCACTTCAACGAGATTTGAAGCGCTGTATTGTGTTTCGAATACTAACACATGCACAGTTATAAAGAAGAATATAATCTTGGTTCCATCGCACCTCTTTGTACCACTATGCGCCATCCTACGCCACTTCGCTCCATCCACCGCCACTCGCAGTCCAAACCGGGAAGCACTTGTACCAACAAACAAACGCAAAGTAATTCTTGTTTGGCGTCTTAACAATCTGAATGAAAAGCCCGTTCTTTATGTACTTCAGCTAAATTGGACCGACTTGAAGATGCCGTTGTTTCTTTTTTGTTTAGGATTTTGTTATGTATTTCTTCTTTTCAAATTTGTAGTACCTACCAAGTGTAAATTGTAGAAGTTTTTCTGGTTTGTGGCATAAGATTCGTAATCTAGATTGATTCCGCCCACTTTCAGTAGCGTCCATCAGCTCCTGTACTATGCAAACACCAGGACAGACAGGACACGAAATCAAGTGTCCCATTGTTTGTGGAACAACCCCACATTTTCACTCCAGACCAGAGTCATCTATGAATCTCCACCTGATCAGGTTTTCCTTGCCAAAGAACAACCTGTGTCCGGGAAAGCGTTGTAGAAATATTAAATGCTTTAAAGCCGATTGCCACTTGGTAAGACCTTCAGGTACTTACTAGCAAAATATAAGGTCCCATTAAAATAGATGGACAAACTTTTAGAAATCATTCAGACCACTAAAATAAGGAAATTGGTAAAAAAAAAAGCTTTTTTGCAAAAAAAAACCGACTTTAAAAAAAAACACAAAATAAAAACTTTTTTAAAATAAAAAAACCGACTGCCAGAAAAAGACGTAAAAATAAAATTACAAAGAAAGAAATAAAAAAGTGGAAAATAACTTAACTTTCGGAAGTCGGTGGCTTTGTTTGTTATATTGATTTTTTTGCCACCGACAAATTTATTATTTTAGGCCAAAATAAAATCACTTTAACCAGTGTCTTTTTTGCTTGTATATCTTTCGTTAGACGTCTCGTTCGTTCGTTTCGTGAAGACTGTGTTAAAATTTGTCCATCTATTTTAATGGCACCTTATATAGCCGAGCTAAGCAAGCAAGCGCACCTGCCTAGATTTGATCTCAAGGTTGGCCCACGTATTATTGAGCTTTTCCGTCAAGATTTGTATATCTCTTACATCTGTGAATCCGTTCGTGGACTACACGAATGATGTAATGATACGTTGATTGTACACCTAGAAGTCCAGAACCTTCGTCATTATTCTCTAGAACAAATTGATTCGCATATTTTAACGCAAGGAAACAACATTGACGTTGACATTTAGTTTCAAGTTTCTACTTTATGTACTTTGTTTTAACTTCAAATAATCTATCTAAAGAATTTCTTTGCTACGTTCTATAAAAAAAGGTCAAAGGTCTTCATTTTTGGTATTTTAAGGTGTTACAAATAATACATTTTCAATTTTAACAATGACGTGAGATGTTGTTAAATACAGTTTCTAAAAGTCGTCGAAAAACGATAAAGTTGATTGAACTATTTTGCTTGATTTTCGTACTAGGGTTCGAATTCAACATAATGTTATTCTGTATAAGGGGTCTGTCAGACCCTGTAACTGTCTATCTGCTGGCTTTGTAGACCCCTTTATAATTGTATCAACTTGGAAATAAGGAATTACTATTACACATTGGAGTAGGAATGAGGCAAGCTTTGTATTGTAAATGTCAACAGTTTAATGTAACTACAAAATTAGATATTGCTTGTATATAAATGGTGTAAAAAGACTCTTAGCGAACTTGTTCTCCCCGTCATACCTGGGAATCTTCTAGTTACGGAGATATTGGGTTTCGAAATTCCAACTTTTTTACAAGTTACATGTACATGTTTTAAATGTTTTTTTTACTTAAGACACCTCCATGGTGTCATGGAGGTGTCTTAAGTACCTTACTATTTAATCCATCCATCAGCACAATATTTTAAGTGCGTTACATTGAGTACTACCGTAAAACGTGATTTTTCATCCCAAAAACAGTTGTTTCCCAGCACAAATTTTTGCATAAAGTTACTTAGTTTGATGAACATAATACTTGGTTAGCGGCTTCGTAAAGAGTCTGTTTACACCCTGTTATATGCAATTCATCGTCAAGTAAATGTTTATTTTGGGTGAAAGATGAATGAGTACATGCTGGCATGACGTTTTGACCTCGTACTGGCCGGCCACGGTGAAGGAGAAACATAAACAGGAATGGATTATGGGGAGATAGGTATAATATACATATATAGCCCAGCACTCGAACATAGGCTTATATTGAGTGCATTTATTTGCGAAAACGTAAAGCCCATGTTTCATTGTGCAAGTTGCACTATTACAGTTTGTCTAATTCATACTCCCCAATGCACACTGCACGCACCATTGACATCGTAAACGTCGTTCATATCAGCCGCGCGCGTGGAGTATGTGTGTCTGTGTGTATGTGCGTGTGTGTGTGGGTTGCGGCTTTGGGCAAATTAACTCGTTGATGTAATGCACTGCGTGAAATTGCTCGGTGTTGTATTTTGTTATTATTACTTTGTTATAGAGTGTAATTTTATGACAATAGCTCATTCAAATAAAAACTAACTTTTTTTAAGATATTGCTGAAAGTGCTTCGTTTTGGCTTGAGTTTAACCTAGGTCTTAACCAAACTTTGACTGGTACAGGCACTCTCAGCTATATATCGTTGTGGTGAGATACATTGAAACAGTTCTTCAGTGTATTTAAAACTACACAAAGAACCTTTGGAAACATTCCAATGAAAAAATGTTGAAACCGTATTTCTATCTAAGCCACAATAACTTCTCTACCGTTTGCCAATACTTCCTATTCCTCCACAAAACCTCTTAGCTAGTTCTAGTTCCTCCACATTCCTTTGAAATACTATTCTCTATATCTCCGTGCAGTATTCTAAGTTTAAATCAAAGCGTAGAAAGGCGTTTGACACAGAAAAGACACGCCTCCTCTGAATTTGTTCAGGACGCGAAGTGCATACAAATGCGACGTTGTCAAACATCGCGCGATGCGAACGTTGCGAGCTCTACGTGCAAGCTGGTGCAGCTGCCAACTTTGAGGAATGAACGGGATCATGAATATTGATGAGGATTGTAGGAAAGTGTTCGATGTATCATAATTATGTTTAAAATATACTATAAACACAGTTACCATAGTTACTTACGGGTCGTGAGCCTGACAGTCTGATAACCAGTCTCACAATCTTATCCAACGACTTGGTTGTGGAAGTCAAATAAGTAGTCGCTCAATGTTAAATATCGGTCTTCAGCTGGAAGTCGATCGCAACGATGTTGGGAAAAGTCTAAGTAAGTGATGATAATTATGATCGCAAATAGATAGGCTCTTTGTAAAAACAATTCGTTCGGGAAAACTACTACCTATGTAGT
The DNA here is from genome assembly GCA_950005105.1 of Lycophotia porphyrea. Lineage (NCBI taxonomy): Eukaryota > Metazoa > Arthropoda > Insecta > Lepidoptera > Noctuidae > Lycophotia > Lycophotia porphyrea. The sequence continues at coordinate 278,113 of OX465409.1, forward strand.
CGATAGCTAGGTATAGGAAAATCTAAATAAATGTATTGTCTGAGAGAATTACTTTATCTACTTCCCAACTTAACTACCTTGCTGCTTCAATATTACTATTCCACCATCATCAAAAAGTGCACGTTTCCACATGAACAGTAACAAGTCTGGTTCAGGAACAGTTCCCCAATAAGCGAGTGAAGAGCGCGCGCTCTCGAACTCAGAGGAATATCAATGAGCGTAAGTTCCGATGGTTAAAACTACGACGTAATCGATTAGTTGGCGTCCTATGTGGAGGATGCGATGAGGCGGATGTGATGGTAATTCGTTTGTCGTTTCCCAAGCGAGTGACATTACTTAATGTTATTCCGTTCAGGTTCTTAATAATCATCATGCCCTGATGTTTTTAGGGTTCCGTACCTCAAAAGAGTAGAGTTCGTTCATCAACTCGAATACTATTTATTGATACATCACAAAACTGTTTTATTAATGTTATTTGAAACGATCCGTGCTCAAATTCTGTCTTGAGTCCCCCCCCCCCCCTAGGAATTTCTCCTCTGTCAAAGGTGCGATTACAAACTTTTAAACTCACATACACGAACAGCAGGAGACTTGTACTATAGGTACACCTCTATCTATTGCTTCAGGAATTACATACGTAATATTACGTTGTGTTTTAAAACAGAACTGGCGAAATCTGGGTCCACTATGTCGAAATCAGAGCTGTTCCATGCATTTTGACCGTGTAGGTATTGCAGTTTTGTAGGAAACCGTTGTTTTTTATAACAATATAGTTCAGAATGATGTACTGAATTTTTTTTTTTTTTTTTTTTTTTTTTTCCTTATTAGAAAGAACCAAGTTCTTACTAATTAATTGCAATCTAGCCTAAAAAGACTAATAAACAATTTAAATCTAACTTATTATGCTACGTTAAGAAAATTATGTTAATGCTAAGAATAGTGTCCATAATTAGGTATGCACTTTTACACACGTTCGTAACACTTCCTTAGAGTCTGGTAAAATTGATAAAACACTTTCTTCATGTGTTATATAAATAGCACAACATTGTTACTATTATTGATTCACTTACACTACACTAATTCAAATGGTTTAGTTCTCTTTAGTCTACGCACTATGTCTGTATTGTCTAACAGCTGGATTGCCTCAACATTCACGTGTCGATGGAGTCTGTGTTCGTGAGCTTCAGCAAATTTTTGTGTGATGGTTGTGACGAATTCCATGTCGAGGTCACGGTGGAGATCATCGTTTCTTATGTACCAGGGTGCATTTACAGCAGCCCTGAGTACTTTATTTTGGAACTGTTGAATTATTTTGACGTTGGTTGGCTTAGTACAGCCCCAGAGTTGGATACCATACGTCCAAATTGGCATCAGAATATGCTTGTATATTATCAACTTATTATGTATTGATAAACAGGATTTCCTTCCCAGTAACCAATACAAACGTTTATAACGAATATCGAGTTCCTGTTTTTTCTTTTTGATATGGGCTTTCCAACGCAGCTTGGCGTCGAGAGTTATGCCAAGGTATTTGGCTGTATTAGCATAAGGTATTTGCATACCATTTATGTAGAGTGGGTGGTAGTCACTGTGTTTGTTTGTGAAGTTAATGTGAACTGATTTTGACTCATTCAGATTGATCTTCCACTTTTGTGTCCAGTCGTAAACTTTGTTCACAGCTAGTTGAACTTTCTCTACTGCTTCTCTGTGGCTTGATCCGGTGGCCATAATAGCAGTATCATCTGCAAAGGTCGCTATGGTGTTGTTTTCCAGCTCTGGGATGTCACAAGTGTATAACAAGTACAAAATTGGGCCAAGTACACTTCCTTGAGGCACCCCAGCTTTTATGGTTTTTAGCTCGGAATATGCGTCCTCTTGGCGTATTCTAAACATTCTTTTAGTTAAATACGACTCTAGGATATCTACAAATTCTGGTAGCATGCGTCTGAGCTTATATATGAGACCCTCATGCCAAACTTTGTCAAAAGCTTGCGCGACGTCTAAGAACACGGTAGCACAGACTTCTTTATTTTCTAGCGTTTTTTCAATAACATTAGTTATTCTATGTACCTGGTCTAACGTTGAGTGTTTTTCTCTGAAGCCAAATTGGTGATCTGGAATTAGGTTTTTATCTTCTATTACTGGTTTTATCCGTTTTAGTAACAGTTTTTCAAATAACTTTGATAGTACGGGTAACAGAGAAATGGGTCTGTATGATGATGCTTCGTGGGGAGGTTTCCCAGGCTTCGCAATCATAATGACTTCAGCAACCTTCCATGGCTCAGGTACATATCTTAAGATAAAAGAAGCATTTATTAGTTTGGTCAGCTTTACTATGGCTTTGCGTGGGAGGCGTCTTAGAATTTCCCCTGTGATGAGGTCGTAGCCGGGAGACTTTTTTGAGCTAATGTTGTTTTGAATTTCTCTCATTACTTCCTTAGGAGTCACAAGGTTGATACTTTGGTTTTGTGATAAATTTACACTCTCATGTATTTCTACAGAGCTTTCGTTGGGTTGAAAGGTTTCTTCTAAATGTTGAGCAAATCGGAACGCCTTTTGGTCATTGCTTATTGCCCATTTTCCGTTGCTATCTCTGATGGGCGGTATTTGTATAATCTGCCTTTTTAGATTTCTCGTCGCTTTCCAAAGTGAGTAATCCGTTGATTTGTCATTGGTAAGCTGAAGAAGGTTGGTATTCAGAGATTCATCCTCAAATTGTAGAATTTTTCTCTTTAGTCGTTTAGTTAGGTTATTTAGTGTTGTTTTATGACGCGGGAACCTTGTTTGCTGCCACAACTTCCTTTGTTTTCTTTTCTCTGATAGTAAATCCACAATTTCTTTAGGATAGATAAATCCCTTATATTTGCGTTTTAGCTGAGGTGTATTGCTCCACGCACATTGTTGAATATTAATAATAAATTTGTTTACTTCTGAGTCAAGCTGATCTTGCGTTTTTATCGGAGTTTTAAGGTCGATAATATTATCTAGATCAAGAGCAAAACTGTCCCAATCTGTAGACTTATTAACCAAGGTTAAGTGGCTTTCTTTTAGTAGGATTTTTTGACTTAGCATTAGTATAATCGGAGAATGGTCAGAGTTCATAGTAAAACTTTCCTCCAAACTGATGTAATTGGTGGATATATTTTTGCAGATGAAAAAATCTATAAGATCCGGTATTTTCTGGTGGTCAGTGGGCCAGTATGTAGGTTTGCCTGTACTCATTACTTCACAATGTGTTTCTTTAACTGCACTTAAGAGCTGTCTTCCTTTAGTTGTGGTAAGTCTTGAACCCCAATGCGTATGCTTAGCATTAAAATCGCCGCCTAGGATAAATCGCTGGCCTAATAATTCAAAAAGATGTAAGTATCGCTCTTTTCTTATCATGTGCCTAGGGGGCGAGTATATGGCTGCAATGGACACTTGACAAAACTTAGTTTTAACAGATACTGCCACTGCTTGAATGTCTTCTTCTTCATATTTACACTGCATGTAGTGACTAATGTTTTCTTTAATTATAACCGCACTACCCCCCCTGGCAGAGTTGCTAGGGTGGAGGGAATTATATATCATGTATCCTCTAAATTTGATAAAAGATTGCTTTGTGAAATGCGTTTCGGAGATTAAACACACGTCTATATTTTCTGTATCTAGGACCGCCTGCAACTCATGCTGATGTTTGAGGAGTCCATTGGAGTTCCACGCCATTATTTTAAGTGTGTTATTCATTTTTGATTATTCAAGACAGCTGTTTTAGTGCTGGATTCTAGCTTCTCTAATCTCTTATCAAAAGAGGTAATACACTTCAAGATCTGGTTAATCTTATCCTCTAAGTTCAGCGGTTGAGATCCTTGTTTTGCAGCTTGTGCGTAAGTACCAATGTTGGTTACTTGCATGGCTGGTTGTTTTGCAGTTGACTGGACACTTGCTTTCTGCGCCTGTTTACCAGGGTGTGTTATAGGAGGAAACTGTTGGGTATTAGGCACCGTAGGTTTCTTTTTTAAAACTTTATTTTTCATAATTTGCATCTGTTTGGCTACTTCACACCCTCTATAGTTGGCAGGGTGAGGTAGGCCGCAGTGGATACATTTTGGTTTCTCCTGCGGAGATTTGGTACAATTGGCTGTAAGATGCTTGCCAGTGCATTTCACACACCTTGGCTCTTTTTGACAATATTTATGTGTATGCCCATAAGCTTGGCATCTCTTGCATTGGGGAATGAGTGCTGGATTTTTGAGTGGATGTATTTCAATTTTACACCCTAATATGTACTTAATGCCGTAGATTTTGTTGACATCTTCATCGTTATAAAATGATAAAACGAACATGTTGAGTGGTTCCTTAGTCTTCCAGCTCAATTTACTGTCTACCTTTTCTATTTTTAGGCCTTGGGTTGTTAAATCTTCCTTAATTCGATCTGGTTGGCAAGAAGAGTGTAGTTTCTTTACCACAACTCTAATTGGTCTAGCCTGCTTGTTCTCGTATGAATGCCAGTGGTAGTCTTTTTCAGACAAGAACCTGGCAATTACTCTATATGAGTCTTCTGATTTGGCGTTAACCTTCACACAAATCTGTCGTCGGTGCCCCTTTTTTTTAGGCAGAGGGGTATCGATACATATATATGTATCGATACTCCTCTACCTAAAAAACACCCGAACAAGAGCGATTATTATAGTATCCACACGAAGCGATAATTCATCGATAAGTCATACGATAATTATAACGAGGACAGGAGCTAATAACTGTATGTAAAAGATCTGAATTTATTCGCACGGTAGGTAACATAAAACTTCTAGAAAATTCCTTCAATTTATCGTTCAAACAATACCAGACGACTAGTATGATATCTACGAATTTACGTCTGATTTAGCAGATCTGTTAGAGTGGAACCCTTATTTGCTTGGAGTAGAATTGGCCGCGACAGCGTAACGCGAGCGCCGCGGGACCCGCCTGAGTCGCCTGACGCGACAAATGGAGACTTTAGTTTCATTGAAAACCGAAATAAATCCCATGTGTTAGTGTCGGTTTGCGTTTGAGAGTGATGGCTGGTCTTGAGAATGTCGTGTCTAATAAATACTGTGATCGTTTTTAATCCACTTCTAAAAAGGACGAGGTTCTCACATCAGCAGTTTTTTATAATCTTTGTTAAGTACCTCATAATAGACTACAGTGAGAGGTTCTGATTTCAACCCGTTTAAAATGCGATTTATTATTGATACTGTTATTGTATTATGTATTGTCCGTAATCAACATTATCCGTAATTTTCTTTGAAATTATCGAACTTTTGATGACTTTTTGGCTATTATGGCTCCTGGTTGGACGACGGTCTAGTGGGACTTGTAGCATAATAAAATGATTTTCCAAGCTGGGTGTCAAGTTATTTTTTTTTTGGTCAACAACTAATGGTTACGCAACTAACGGTTAGGCATTGGCTAAATCTTAAAGATAAAAATAATCCTCAAAAATCTTTTAGTACACTAGCGCGCATAAAATATTATCATAATCTGTCTGGCCCACTTAAAGCAAAGATCTTACATAACAGATTGCTGCCGCCTCCCGTCCACTAAACCATTCAAATGATATGCAGTAACAATAATCTGCGCGGTCTGCCACTATTGACTTAACTATTTCATTTGATTCAGCCGCACGTTCCCTTAGGGTGGTGTTCCACGGAGGGACGGAATGATTAAGTTATGTTTAGCGATGGCACGCTAACTTTAGTTTCATTCGGAGTCTTCTTAGATGTTTGTTCATTTGACATTTCAAAGTTTAAGTCTTCTCATTGGTATAAGACTACTGTTGGGTTACTGCTGCGGCAAAGATGATTAAAACATATCATTGTTTTCGCACATAAATAAGGTACCACATATGGTATCTGTTTTTCGCGCAGTAATAATGGGGAATTGTCAATTCCCTCAAAAGAAGTTATGTGATCACCTGCAATAAACGTGGGATGCATCTACTGGGATTTGTATTTACACACCGATGCTCTTGTAGTGCCTCACCTTGTGTTCTTAGGACCTTCCGATGCTGTTATGGGTTCTAGTTCTCATTTCTTATCCATCGCGATGCTTGGCTTCCACAGAAGTGCGGGCACTCCCGGCGTTAACTAGGTATTAACATAAACCACATTTAATACCGGCTTATTTTCGGACGCACGCTATAAGCCGGCCGAATTGCGAAGTACTATTGTTGTTAAGCGACTGTGAATGTGTGCTTCGTAATTTGGGTGGGTAAATCCTCCAGTTTTCACGGATGTGGAAGTAAAGATTTTTCTTTTGTACGTATGTTAATCCCAGAGTCGAAAGAATATACTTATTGTTTTAGACCGGCTCGGCTTAATCATTACAAAAGGACGAATTGATTTTCGGCTAAGCTACTCGTGCCGAGGACGGCGTAGATGGGTGGCCAATGTGACCATCCCTTACATATCGAGGTCCCTCCGTGCCCAGAAAGTACGTTATGCCGTTGTTCCCGGCTGTGATTCGTATTGATATTTGACAATCGTTGCGGGTATTCACAACCCCACAAACCTTACTAAAGGGTATTTGGTTATCTTACCCAGTAACTGGGTTGTGGAGGTCAGATAAGAAGTCGCCACTAACTGGTAATACTGCATCTGGTTAGACTGGAAGTCGTCCCAACATAGTGGGAAAACGGCTAGGCAGATGATGATGATAATATGAAATCGTTTTAATTGCCCCAATCATACCCAAGCGCACGGTAATCTCCCAGTACAGCAGTAAGTCAAAGGTCACAAGGTGTAAATAAAAAGCCTATAACAAACTTCTTTATTCCTCCGCTTGGCAAAATGAAAATAAACGTGTTTTACTGCCGTCACGTTGGCATTACTTCGCCGTAAGGTTGGTAGATCGTTTGTGAGAACATAACGGAGCAAGTTCCGGATTTACTGCCCGGCCATGTGTGAGACGGTGTGAGATATGTCAGCGATCGTCACAAGTGTGACAAGAGAATATTTAGAGAGCTGGGCACAAATCAGGGAACAAATTAACTATCAACAATTTATATTTTCATGTTTATCAATCATATGAACTGATGACTATAACAAGGTACGAAGACTAAGCATTATGATGGGCCAGAGTCGTCACGCAGAGGGTGCCAGAAGACGGGCATTGTCACCGAGGAAGGCCTAGAAAACGTTGGCGCCAATCTCGGAGAAAACCCCACGGAGAGAAGAGTGGAAGGCTATGGGGAAGGTCTTAACCCGGTAGAGGAAAATATAGGCTAAAGAAAACCCGTTTCAAATTTTTTGAAAAATCTCTAAAACTTCAATGTTCTTATATGACCGCGGGCGAAGCAATGGCGTATGTTTTGTATGTAAAGATCGTAGCAGGGGATTCTATAGTTTCTACCTACCTCCATCTATGAATGTAATCTCAAGCTTAGTAACGAACATGTTTGGGAGGCACCTCAAACCCACGCCTACTTACTTACTAATATATTAATGATCATAAAACCAAAACCCAGTAGCTATAGCTTCACCATCGCATTTCCATAAGAAAATAAAACCGTTTCGCTCAGAACACGGCAGTTTCGTGATGGCTGCTAACAAAAGACGATCGTTTGGAGTTCGCCCGATCTGATAGCTATCGTAACATTAACTTACTTTGCACACACACACACACACAAAGATACACTCACACACACACGTGGGACATTAACTTGTAGTACACACACATCGTAGGCTTATGTGGACCATGATGTAACAGAATGTAGAAAATCCGTTTCTAAGACTTCAACCATGTTCAGTTCGTGGATAGGTAGTCTAAACTCAAATATCTGTTTTGTTATTCAGCAAAAGTAGTTTTAAACCAAAATTGAGTCAGTGATTTATGGAAAGGCCTTCGCAGTCATCATCCTCGTCATAAGCTTATAGTAGTCCACCGCTGGACAAGTGGACATTCATAGACGTGTCCAGCCGTACGCCACTGTAACCTATCATTCGGTACTCTTGAGCAGCTGCTGAGTACGAGGCATCCTTCCCATTGCCATATCATCTTAGTCTTTACTCTACTGGCAAGCTGTAGCTTTTCAATGATAAACAGGACTGAATATTTAACGTTCTCCCCACAGCACCTAGAAGACCAATGTGTCAAGAATAATCAATAATCACCAATCGACAGACTAGCCTTATCAAGTGCAGCTTAAGTTCGCGGTTTCTTCAGTTTCGAAGTAGACCTTCTGCACGTACCTCCTCAGTGGTGCTAGCGTGTGATTACCCCCGGACGAGCACACATCGCATAACTTACTTTTCTTTATTCCGCTCGGAATCGTTCCGCAGTTAGCTCTAGATAAGGATTGTTTCGTCTACATTGTTTCACTTGACCAACTTATTATAGTAGGAAGAAATAGACACAGAACTGAGGAAACCGACTTTTTGTTGGTAACGTTCTTATTAGAGTTGATCCTATTCAATTTAATTCAATAAGATAGGCAGTCGCTCCATGTAAATACTGGTATTCAGTTACTGGAACCGGACTCCAATAAAGTTGGGAAAGCACAGGTCATCTGCCTAGTCTTGTCCCAACTATGTGGAGATAGGTTTCCAGTCTAACCAGATGCAGCAGGATAGCAAATTTACAAGGAGCTACAGCCTATCTGACGTCCACCACCTAGAATTCGTCTTGTCTTGTAACTTTCTTTTACTTGGTGTTTTAATTAGTTTTGATTTTAAAGTCTTGGGAAGAAAACCATAGTCGAATCAAATTTTGTAGGTGCTCAAGAAGCCTCTTTCAAGCCAGTGCCTCTTCTCAAACAAGTATCGCACAGGCGTTTTGTTTGATACTAGTGGTATCGCCCAAGGCTTTAAACGAAGCCTTAAACATAGCTGGTGAAACGGTTTGACTATACACCACTGCCTATCTTTCTGGGTGATAAATAGGCGTGATATTACACGTATGTTACTAAGATAGCATGACACTCAATCAGCTGCTTACAGCCGCGTGCTAATTGCTCAGTCGATTGAATGTAACAGTCGTAGTGGACCTTGCGATAATATGTAGCCTCTCAGATAGCCACGTATTAGCACTATATGTAGCCTCTCAGTCACTACAATAACCACGACTTGATGCTAGAATATGGGACAAGCGTTAAACACGTATGTTGGGTTTCAAGACAGTTGTTGATCGTCAGAAGGCCGAGACGAAATGACAATAGTTTTCAAAGCGTTTTGTTATTCAACAATGACCTTTAACTGTATGAACATACGTTTTTCCTGAAAACTAAGTTTAGAGGTCAACAGCTTGACAGTTCCTTTAAATTTATCAACGTTAAAACTCAAGGTTATCCCAATATGCCCAAAATGACTTGATACTGAACTATTAAGTAGTAGGAGGGAAGGTATCAGTATCCATCAGTAACCCGTCGGGAATGAAGCCACAGTGACCGTGACGGGATCGACCCCGCGTCGTACTCGCTTGTCAATCGGGCTCTAGGGGCGCGGTCACATCCACGGTATTGCAGAAGAGAGAGTTGAAATATATTGAAATTTTGATAAGATTTAATAGAGAAGAATTGGTCTGCTAGTTCCGGAAGGGTGAGGCAGAGGTACCTAGTAGGTGTCGTATAGTCACATTTCGCTAGTTATGTTTAAGTCCCATGTAATAGGGGACGAGCCAATTGCCATCATATAGCCGGGCAAAAATCTGACTCCAGGTTGCTTCTGAGAATTTTCTGATGGAAAACTTCAATAACACTCTGTATGTCTGTTCTGGGAATCGAATTCCGGACTTCATGCTCAGTAGTCGCTGTTGCGTCCACAAGACCAACGAAGCAAACAATGTAACTGATTATAATGTAATTTTTATTGACGTTTTTCATTTAATTTCGTTTTCGACTATTCTTGGTAATTTTATTGTGGCGAGATACAAGGAGGCTGTACCACTAGGCAAACTCACCTCATGCTGGACTACTCACTCGATCATCTCATCAATCAGTTCACAGATCCATCTCAGATATCATCAGTATTAACATCAACTTTGCCAGATGTACTACAGATGTGTGTCTAAAGTAATTACTTACGGTTCCCTTCACTTCGAGCTCTTGTTAATTGCTATTTGGGGTAACGAGAGGATACTACTACTACTGCTCTTGAATTTCGAGGGGTGTCGAATTACTCAGTACTAACTGAGTTGTCGAGGTCAGATAGACAGTCGCTCCATGTCAAATATTCAGTTGCATCGGGTTAAACTGAAAGCCGACCACAGCCGGCCACAACATATTTGGGAACAGGCTGCAGATGATGATGACTCTTTTGAGTCTGTCTGTCTCGTTGTTGCAGTGCTTGCAAGCGCTACTGTGGATCCTGCTCCTGGGAGGAGTGCCGACCGGGCCATTGAAGCCAGGACCTCACACCAGGGCTAAGGGTTATCTAGTTCTTCTATCAGGAATTTCTAAGTAGCAGCTCAGAATCTAATTTATGCCTGGTTGATGGCAATAGGCTCGACTAAGATACACCTCTTAGCCTACCAATTGTTCTTATGATCTACCAATTGTATTGTATAACGCGCTGGTATCCGCAACTCCACGTCCATAGCGCTTATTTTGCGTACTTGAGCTATATCAAAACTCAACTCAAAAAAAGTCAAAACTCAAAAGAATTTATTTCAATTAGACCATTACAGGCACTTTTGAATGTTAAAAAAACAAAAAAGGCTAAGCTACAGTTACAGACACAAGGCATAATAACTTGTGAAAATATGAAAGTACTGTAGTTGCCCATTCCAAAGCGTAGATCTCTATGGAGAAGAATGGGCAAGAAACTCCATGGACACTCTTTCCAATCCAAATATTGTAACAAAATCTTGGTTACATCATTCATGTTGAGGTTATACATAATTATATGTGAGAACGATGTAGAAATACGTTAAGAGCGTCCAGAGTAAAAGATTATATCAACAATTTAAAAACAAAGTAAGTAGTTAAAATAAACTGAGGTAGCTTAGAGATGACCAGTTCCAACTGACAGCGCCCGTTCACGAACATGACGTATGAATCAGCCCCATTCAGCTCAACTATTATTGAAGGGAGCTAAATGACCCGACACACCCGCCACCACCAGCGAGAGACCTTTGAGTGAGCATGACATTCTCTCAGCCACCAAGCTCTCTCTATATCAACACTCATGAATTCCTAAATCGATATCGACACACATTATTCGAAGAGAATTTGTTGATAGGAAGTCCAATATAAATTCTGGAATCGCTCTATTTTTTCACATCGCAATACAAAAATCATACATTTTTCTTCCATAAAAACTAGATCATATCATTAATGTAAATTGAAAACACATCGATACGTCACTGTAACGCTGCCTTACCGATAAACTATTCCACAACTGTTCAAACAACTGGAATTCAACCTTATCACTATGCTATTTAAAGCCGATTTTCCCTCGAGAAAGTATTAACTCATCTGCTAGGGGAGATAAGCTAAATTTAACCTTGTGCTGCGTAGATATGGTTCAATTTGGTTTGCTTCATGGTGAAGCCCTCAAAATGACGTTTGTCAGGATTGACGTAAGCTTAAGGGTTCCGTCGATTCGACGAGAGGCGATGTGAACGAGTTCCACAAAGTATTTTTAGAGTTCCGTAACAGGAAAGTGTAATAAAAACTTTTTTGTGACGTCATTCGATGTAAAATGGCGTCTTTTTTGGCGGGAAACGACTATTTTTGTTCTAACTTGTGTATCACATTCCTCAGAACCCTTTCTGGGTTCTGAGGATAGAATTTAGTCTTTTAAGAAGAGTTTCTGACTGCCAAAGATATTGATTTTAAGCCTAGTCCACGCTCAGACACAGAATATACAGTAATCTCACTCGCTCGCTGTTTTAGAGTTGCCGAGGATCGAGCTGATTGACATGCAAGTGAAGAAGCTAATGTCCAGCATTGGACTGCCTTAGGCTGATGATGATGATAAGCATAACTTCAGTACATCATTCCTCATCAGCTTATCACCCACAAGACGTCCACTGCTGGCCATAAGCTTCTCTGAAGCGTTGCAACATTGGCTGGTCCAAAGGTTCTCGCATTCCGTCGATTTTTTCAGGTCAAGTAATACGTGGCCACTGCCAAACCTTCTGACTCCATGTGATGCCACTTAAGTTTGTCCCATATTATTTGAACATATCCTCACAGACCACAGATTATTTAAAAGTATAGTCGAATTTAAAGAAACAAACCATGTAATGGTCCAAATATTCCCACCAGCACTTAAGCAATAATTATACTCAACGGTAGACCCCGGCCCACTCAACAGGGACCACTCAGTCGAGAACTCTCATTTCCTCGTAAATTGCGGCCACTCCACATCAAATTATCGTAAAAAGAGGTAATTACTTTACGACGAAAGACTCGGGATTGAGAAATTATAAGTTCTTCCGATTTTCTCCTTTCTTACAGCCGTTGGTATTCATAGTTAACTTTACTGTCTACTACTGAGCACGAAGACCGTGTCACCTTTATTAAAAAAATATATATATTTTTATTCAAGTATCACTGATTCATTTTTATTATGAGTCATTGATAACTACCTGAAAAAAAAAATCAAACAAATTGAAAATGTTTTTTTTTTTAAATTATCTTATTTTATTTACTAGCATAGAAACTGATTGTTTTGAATGAAGTCCATTTCAGAAGTTATGCGCTCAGTGCACTTTCGCCGCTACGAATTTTATTGTAATTCTGGATACTGCCGCCACAGATATTGAGTGCTGTGTGCACTGACATAAAAGTTCATCCCAATCTATAACTGACAAAAATATGTTAAATTAAAAAATATGTTGATAAAAATACCTATGTTATGTGTTGTATCATTTTTGAGTTTTTTTTTTTATGTATGACAGTATTGCGCATTCCATATATATTAATAAGACATACTGGAAAATTTTACTTCTTAGAAATCGTTGGCACTTTTTTCATGAAAAAAAATCTCTCATTATCCCAAAATGCACCAGTCTTTGGCATCAAGTCTATCCTCCCCGCTTCCGGTTCATGAAATTTGCCTCGACTCGGAAATCGAACTTGAAACCGCATGCTCAGCAGCCTCGTGGCCAACACACCAACACCACATCATTAACTACAAACCACTTCAGTAAGAACCCCAAAATACCGTCCATTCAGTAACCGACGAGTTTCATTGTGTCCAAATTGCGGCCACTAGCCGCTCGAAATAACGATATAATGCGATTTGGAACTAACAACCCCCTGAATTTCGACATAATTGAGTAAAAACTCATAGCTTGGGGTAGTTTTGTATAACAGGGGGCGATTCAATAAAGACCGGAGGTACGTGGGGCGGGGGGTGGACAGTAGCGTGGCCATCTTGGATTCGGATAGACAGATGAAGTTAATTTATTTTAAAGTCTTTGACAGATATTCTAACTGGTGTCATGTTTATACAATAATTAAAAGTTTAGTTCACTAATTGAGAAGACAACACATAACATAAATCCATCCCATAACATATTCCTTGAATAGTGCGAACGACACCTACATTTCGTTTTTATGTGCGAGTACCATGTAGACTTTACTATAGCACAGTACTACTGAGAAAATCATTATGAAAGGCCTCAGTAGTTTTTTGCCCGACCAAGGAATCAATCCCATGGCCCCCAGCCCAGCCCCTAGGGTCAGTCATCACGAAACTGTAAGTATACACCAACGAAGCAGTATTATGCATAAGATGCAGAAAATCTTACGATTTAGGACAAACTGCAAGTATGCATGTTTCCTCGTAATAGTCAATCTGCGCAAGTTTGCAGTTTCCTCAGCGAATAGCTACAGGAGACATGTTGGAGGCGCGGAGTTTACGAAGGAGCGTTCTCTATAGCGTGTGAGACGGAGAACTTGTGTCGTGGAATTTCGTTATTTGAACTAATTGGTTTTAATTTAAGGAATTGTTTTAATAGGCTTAACCCTTCAGCAAGAGCAGGCGTGACGTTTTAATTGTATTGTAATGTAATGAAGTGTAAAAGAAATACCCTATTGACATCGGCAACACCGTTACGTCCCATACACAAAGCTGAAATATCAGAAATACGTCTGTAATTACAGCTGCTCTCATACTAGCCAAACTGCTTAGCCGCAATTTGAACGGTAAAGATCAAAAGCAAAAGTTATTTAGCTCCATTTGTACGATACGTCTTCTTAGGATATTCCCCGAATAAGCTGCTTCACTGATTAAACACAACTAACATCAAAACTACACAGACTGAATGACACAGGAATACAGGAATTAAAATATGTATAATGTATGGTGAAACTCTACTATTTCTCTTTGTACACACGGCGGCATATCAAGCTTTAACTTTTTCTGTATAACGTGGCCTCGCTTTGTATATATTTTCTGTACAATGAGAGATCCGCATAAACTCCGCATAGCTTGATCAGCCGTCGTGCGTACCAACCTCGTATACCAACTGAAAGAAATGGTCACACAATGGCCCCTCGATCGAGTCTAAGCTTGACACTTCCCCTTGTGCCTCAGAATTATCACTCCACTGTCACTTAAACCAGAAAGTCCATTTCCAATTTCAGCTACTTTACATCTGCAGTATTTTACCTATGTGTCCGGCATGGTTCGGACACAGTGCCTGTCCGCCCGTAATCCGGACACAATGGCCGGGAATTATTCACGGCGCCCGCATATCATTGTCTACCTGCACGTTATTAGATCTTGTGGAAATTGTCGCGTGTGTTTGTGGGGCAACTTTGGGGAAATAGTTCTGTTTTTGTTTTCAGGTATATACCTAGCGGCTTTATGCCAAAGAAAAGCGTATTGAAAAATAATAAAGTGAAGTTTTGTGTGATTCTATAATTATAATAATACCAGTTTTAAAACTATGTGAACCTAATACCCATTTTCATAAACACTACGCGAAACCCAAATTATCATTCTCCTGCCCTTCCCAACTTAGGGTGTTACCGCAGCAATCGATCGATCGTCGATCGAGGCTATCGATCGATGGTAGAATGGATAAGACGACGTCGGTGGACAGTTTCTACTACATCAATCGATTGATTGTCGTCATTTCTACAATTGATCGATTGGTGTGGCAACACCCTTATTTGTGGTCGGTGCAGCATGTCTTCTTGTTCCATACTTTTATATTACTCATCATCTCAGCAGTCACCTCCTTTTTAGCCATATCATCTTTCACACAGTCTATCCATCGTTTTTTTGCTTCGAAACCTAAATCGATTGCCTAATTATAATGCTCGGTTCAGGTTAAGCGCCGGGTGAGTGTGCAATAATATTTGGTCATTCATTTATTTAGTTCTCACGTAGAATAAAAATAAACTCGTGATCATTCTCCGGATGATGGAGTTGTCACTTACACACCTAAGTGAATTCCTAAGTATTGTTGTTTTGATGGAATATCATTCTCATTTGCTGAGCCCAGCGTTGAAATTCCAACGATCGATTTTATTTATACATCCACTTAGATGCCACAAAGTAATAATGAAGACGAGCAAAGATCCTGACTAAGTGTTGAGATTAAGTAAATCCAAGCTGAGGTGTGTATTTTATACTAGCTACATGCACACTAACTAAAATAATAACATTCAAATCAGTTGAGATTTTACCAAAAAAAATGCTGTAACCTCACACAAAACTCTCATACAAAACCTTCTCTTTTAAAATCGATTATAACTGAAAGCGAATTTGCTTAGTAAGTTCTGTACTACGCTAAAACAAAGTTTATACAGGTATAGAATCCTTTATCTTTCCGCGCCGTGGAACAACTGGGGAAAGAGCTCGCCCTATTTCACTGTGGCTATTTGGGAACGAATTCTTTACAGAAGCCTGAATTCACAAAGTACGTAGGTGTGAAAATATGTAATGTATGTTTAACATAGATCGGTGAAGGCCCCAGGAATATGCGAGAAGATCAGGACTGGTCAATGTGGTTACCGTTTGGGAATTTTGAAGGCCTATGTCCAGCTGAGCACGTCTTCTGGCTAAAATAGGTGCAAAATAGGTGCCAATATTCTCACAAAATGAATACACAACAGACCAGACCTCACAACCCAAATACGGGGAAACTTGATAACCCTTGATAAGACTGCTTGTCAGACTTTCTGGCTTGTGACTACCCTCACCGACTCTCAAGGATCTACAAATGACAACCGGGACCAACGACTTAACGTACATTGTGAGATACGGAGAGGACTCCGTAGGTTAGGCCTGGTCACCCATCCATACAGAGACATGCCTCGGCAGATGTTGCTTAACCTCGAGGTTCTGGGCGTCAATATGATTAGTTGTTATTTTAAGACAATACCATTCTACAGAAAAAAAACTACTATGTATGTTTCCAACCAACAAGATGAACTCCATGATTTTATTCAGTCAATCTAGATCGTAAATAGAAAGTATCTGATCCTTACTGTAAAGCTGTAACGGCTATTTTATTGCTAAACGATTTGTGACTTGTGGCCGCTCGTGGCCGCCGACTGAATATCTAAGACCTTTTATATCGAAAAGTGGATATTTTGGTTCAATTCTTCTTATTTGGAAATAAGATAAATTGTATTGGTCTGTATATAAAGTAGGCCTTTTCATCCATGCTATTATTGACAGCGCGTTAGTAAACCTATTTTATATCTGTTATCTTTTCAAGAACTTGCTTCGATAAAATATGGCAAACAGATAAATCATGACCTGAACTACTATAAGGATACTTTTTATCCCGGTAGTTCGTTCCCGTGAGAACATTTCTAACCTACACACTAGTGAGGGAACATGGATCACCACGCATGACGAACGAAATTTGACAATTCGTTCCGGTTTCCGTCAGTATGCGTTTAGACCGTATCCTGGAGACCTACCGTATCCTGAAGTCTATTTTATTTATATAAGTTTATTGTAATCCTGCTATTATGAACACCCCACATTAACGCATTTCACCTCAAAAGCTACATAATATTTACTAACGACTTTAACCAATAAAACCACAACTGTCTAACCCTAAAGTTGTCGTAAATATTCGGAACAGATCGGCTCAACCCTCCCCGTTTGGTTTCGGTCTCAATTTTCCGTATTACGGCCACAATCGCCCCGTTTCCTGAACAAGCCCGTTTTTGCGCCACACTATTATTACTGAGAGAGTATTGTGGTCGGAGGCCTTTCCTGTTTTTATCATGGTCTTGAGGTTAAAAAGGTGTTGAAAGTAAAAACAACAGGACTGCAGACGAGTCACTGTGAGAGGCGATAAAAATTACAATAGCCAAACTATAAGACCAAGACATTGAGGTTTACTACAACAAGGTCAAAATAATTTAAATGCTGCTGGTCCTAAATTAGTTGTCTGCGACTTAGGAGTCAGTGATTCACCATGACAAACAAAGCCATATTTATTGTGAATCGGGACAAATGGTGGAAAAGTAAAAAAAATAATAAAAACGCTTAACTGTACGGTGAGGTGTGTATGTGTTAATATAAAAATAAAGACTACGGGCATTCTGGATGTTTAATCAGATAAAATGTGAATCTAGAAGTGTAAAAGGCGACTTAAACATTTTTATAATATAAACCTTAACTCATTCTACCACTCACTGACAGGCAACGCTCGATAAGCATAGTCCGTTCCGTCTAGAATCATGGAGATCATAAATCAAAGTTAATACTTCACTCCCTAAAGGGGTTAAGTAAAGGTTTGTCTGGAAGTTCATCGCTATTCCCAAAGAAAAATCAGCGGGTGCACAGCATAAACAAATACGTAAATAGATTCTTATTATGCCTAACTTGATAACACTTGAATTAAATGCCATAAGTATTGTATACCTAAAAAGATTTCCAGCAAATCTCTTAACATTCCAAGTTAACACTCGGCTCGAATTTCGAACACTTTATTTTTAATCTAAATCCAGATTCTAGATTAGCAAAAAATATTCGCTTACTGTAGCAGAATGCCAACTATCTGGGTTTGAAGTGAAAACAACTTAGTATTCAGGGAACACGCTGTAACTTAGGTCGCGACTGAATCGTTTACGAATAAAAAATAAGCTCTTTTAAATCTGGGAGAAACGTTTAAACCGTTTTGGGATACTTAGAAAAGGTCTTACTTGTTATAGATTTATGTTAGGGACTACCTTGTTCATCAAGATTAATTTCTAATATTAATAAAAAAAAAAAAAAACAACAAAATCATATGAAAGATTTTGAATTTTGACAGGTTACCATTTTGAGAACTCAGTTTGTAGCGTCCTGTATTTTCATATTTCTATCTTTGCGTCAACTTGTGGAGAAGTCGAATAGTAAGTTTAGCACTAAAGTTTCTAAAACGTGAAAAGGATTTCGTCATAATGCTGCGAGCTAGGAGGTATTTCGTTTTACCAAAAACGCTTCGTAAGACGAGAGTTAAGATATATAACACAATAAACTGTGATAAAATTATCTAAAACTATCATAAAACAAATGGAACTACGTAGACATTCATAGCACTCCCCACCAGAGATCTAAAAGTAACAAAAATAAAATTAAATGCTACACAAGGCAGGTTTTTGTGAATTTACATTTAAATTGGTATCTGCGACTGGAGTCAAGGGCGCGGGGCGCGGGGCGCTGCGTAATCACGTCTTTACAAATCGGAGATCTGGGGCTGGGCTGCTCAACTTGTAGACCTGGGGGCCGCATCGGCCTATTGCTCAGTTACGTAAGCTGAGTGGAGAAAATTGAACAAAGGCAGTTATATTCCTTGTTATTCGTATTTTAAATAAAAACATGCCTGTTCTGTCTTGAACGATAACCTCCTCCTCTAGCCTTAATTACCTACTCGATAAGATAATATTTTCAAGTCACGGAATTAGGGAACAGAAGACCAAAGAAAAGATGGATAGACTGGGTGAGAAATGATATAATGTAAGAAAAAGAAGTAAATGATAGCATGACGGTTGTCAGGGAAGAACGGAAGCAAAAAACGTATTCCAATGACGCCAAATAACATGGAACAAGGGTTGACACTGTTGATGAAGGTTATCTTTCGCTATCTTACCATCGTACACGATCTGCTGGTTTTTCTTCTTATCGATGATTCCATTTTCTATTTAACTTAAAATAAATAAGCTAACAACAAACTATAAAAGGGCATCGAAAAACTCCTCTTCAACGCTGTCAGCTGGTAATGTTCCCAAAAGACTGGCGGCGTTGCCACGTTGTATGGCAACACTGCCTCTGGCCAAGGTAAAAGCCAGCACTTGGGTCACTGGAAGCGTCAACAAGGCGTTTCAAAATTTCCTTAAATAGGCTATGAGCACTCGGAACCCCCGGCCCCAGAGTTTCAAACCCAAACGGCTCGAAAATATAGTTACCACAAAGGTTTCTATATTTACGCCGCTTGAGGTTCTCTGCAGCCGCAGCGGCAGCACCAGCATAGCACGATGAGCTTGGAAGATGGGATGGCGCAAGAGTATCGACGCATGTTGCGTCCCACACTAAAGGCCTACCCATCTTCCAAGGAAACAAAGACATGCCGTCCGGTCTCTTGCCATCGTCGCGTGCCAAGCCATTGGGTTCTAAAACAGCTGGGACGCCGACGGTGACAAGAGCTCGTCAGATGATGTCGTTTATATAAGCGTGCCGTGCAAAACGGCCCGCACTTCGGCTGCATGACAGGCTGTGGTGACCGAGGTTTTTGACACCGCAGTGACAGCGATGAGGAGAACAGCAGGCGGCGGAAGGTTGTGTCGTCGAACAATGTGCCTATTCTCGACGACGGCAGTGTGTGAAGCCAAAGACCCGACTCCCACTCACCCACAGCCAGTAGGCGCGCACGCTCAGCAGTAGTAGCAGACGTGTTCAGCAGATTGCTCTGAACTACTCTGCAGAGCGGCTCGTCCCACCGTCTCTGGGAAAATGGATGGTCGGGTTCTTCAGTATTCGGGCAAGCGAGTTTCCAAGCATCGATAGCCTCGGACATGCACGGCACATCAAAATCAATCAGTGAGGAAGACAGGATATTCCTGATTAATTTCTTAGTGCCGTGGACCGAGGATATAAAAGCCGGTAAACTAATACTGGAAATGTTGCGGACGCCGAGTCCTCCCGTGCGAATAGGAAGAGTAGCTTGTGCCCAAGCTCGGTCGTCCAAAGCCACATTTAAAATTGACGTTAGAGTATGTCTGATAATTTCATGCATTTTGTCCAAAAGGGGAGTGTGCTTACATAAAGCGGAAACACGAAGGAAATACGTTAATTTTGGACTGAAAACGCAGTAACGAATTATTGTGATGGCCGAATGTATGTTAATTTCGAGCAATCTTTCCGAAACATCATTGAAATTTTGAAATTTTTCCTCGCCAAAATCGGGAAAAGAATTTTCAAAGATAGGTGACCCAAATAGACAAGAGAGCTTTTTTCTGTAATTTTGATGCCAGGGGCTATTGCGTTAAATTTTGATAGAGTCAGTTGTCTGTCGGTACTATCCGCTACATAAATTTCACATTTTGAAAGGTTGAGGTCGAGGCCAATAGAATGAAGTTCATTTTTTTTTTTTTTTTTTCTTTATTTAGATCTTTTAGAACAGAATCTACATCGCCTCCCAAGGTTCCATCATCTAGATACCAAACGTTAAATTTGGAATTTAGCTGTCGAACAATTGGGTGAATAGCTTAACTAAAAATCACTGGCCCGAGGGGGTCACCTTGTTTAGAGCCAACAGCAGATTCCAAAAGGTTGTCCCGATACAGTAATTTAGATGGGTGTCTGTAACATTGCCAAAGAAAACTATAAATTTGGGGTAATTCTTTTTTAGTTTCTGTTAACAAGGTGTCCCTATTCACTGAATTGAAGGCGTTCTTTATGTCAACCTTCAGGATGACCTCACCTTTGCCAGAATTTAGGTAGGTCGACAAAGCGTGTACGGTAGCCTCACAGCCCCCTTTAGAGCCGTATCCAAGCTGCAGGGGCTGAAATTTTTTCGAAACAATTTTTTTTGTATTTTGTGTTTGCTTCAGTCAGTTTTCAGTCACCTCGAATCATAAATGATATACCTACATTAAAATTTCATCTATCGCACAACAACTGAAACTTTATGATAGCGGGCCGTAGGTTGAGGACCCCAGTTCTGGGAACATTCACAAAACTTCTGAGAGGGCAAATGTCAGGAAAATCGACTTTCCCCATACACAGCTTTTATTCGGTAGGACTCGGGAGTAAGAAGATTGTATGAATGTCATATTATTACTATTTGATTCCCTTCACAAATGTCATATTACAGACCCATTTCCTCATTGAGGTTATGTTGTGGTATTAAACAGTTCTATATTCAGTTGGATATAACAAAATGATAAGCTTCGTTGCCCGAAAAACTAAATCGAAAAAAAAACAAAAACTTTCATGTGGTATTAGTTCAAAATATTGAATAGGCTAATAGCACCGGTTATGGGTCACCCAGTCAGGAGCATTATTTTGTGCAATTTACATTTTGCATCACCACTGCTTTCAAAACGGTGAAGGAAACGCTCTAGAATGAAAACGCAGACATGTGACATTCATTGAGTGATGAATAACCTCCTCACAGAGATGAGGCCGGTATCCCAGCAGTGGGAACATTACAGGCTGATTATGCTTATGTAAAGGGCAACAGCTTATGGAGGTGTTGTCGCGTGTGTAGGTAAGCAGAAGTGTAAATGATAGTCCCTATCACTACACATAAAGCAGTAGAAAGAATACAGTTGTATGCAGTAGCCCACCAGACACAACACTCGTCTGGTCGGGCATCAGAGCTTTTTTATGGGGATTGAAGAACTTTACACCCGGTTCTTCATATCCCTATAAGCTTTTACCCATGCTCGGTTTCCCCCTGTACGACAGAGTTACAGGCAGCGAGATGTTCACAGGCTGCAAAAGTAGTACCTTTTTTATTTGCAGACACTTCTAGAATAATTAAACAACAGTCATCTCTCAGCTTGTTTAATGAATGTAAACTTTGCAACGAAGACGAATGACTGCGCGAGTAAAGTTCCAGCTTTCAGTAACAACTGCTCAGCACTAGGCTCAGATTAAAACGTCATTTTTAACTCTTCAAGAGTTATAATTGCTTACAATTTTTCATGAAAAACTTCTGCTTGTTTCACGGAAAGTTCTGAATGTAATTGCCTCGTTATATTTTCCCGGTGAGATATGTAAACAGAATGAATGTATATATGTATGTCGTACACCCATACATTAACCTTCTTGGGCAAATCGTTTCAAGGCGCTACTGGTAATTATGGTGGTCTTGGGTTCGATTCTGAAGACGAGCATGATATCGGATTTTTAAATCAGAAATTTATCTTTTTTTATAGTCTGGATCTGTGTCCGGTTGATGGCAATAGTTATATAAATTCAGATTCAGTCAGTTACTTATATAAATTTAAGTCCCATGTAATAGAAGACATGGAACTTAAAAACTTCTGGTCAAATCGTCGTATCCTACGAATAATGCCCTAACGAACATAGGGGCTTTTTTTATTGCATAATTCAATTCTGCACATCAGACCACATATAACCAGTTCAACAAAACAATTCAAAACGGTACAGGTTATCAAATAATAACGTTTTCTAAAAAGCCACAATTGTAATCACTACGTTTTCAACGAAGAATAAAGCCACAATCGCCATCAGGACGCGATGGACGACGATTTTTCGCGAGTACTTAGTGGGGTATTTAAATATTGGGTACATAGAAAAAAACCCTCATGATGATTGTGGCCGTGTTCTGAAATTCGCTAAATTGCGTATGTATAGAAGAGACGAAGAAGAGAAGTCCTAATTACGTTTGTGTCTTTCTTCTACATTCAAATTATGTTTTTGTCTTTTATTCGTCCATAATCGCCATTGTCTTTGACTAACATCCAGAAGTCCAAACTCAAGGTTTGCCAACGAGCAATGGAGCGCAGTATACTAGGTGTTAAATTAACGGATTGTGTTCGAAACACAATACTGCGCTCCAAAACCAATATAGCTGACGTGGCTCAAAAGGCTGCCCAACTCAAATGGGACTGGGCAGGACATGTCTGCCGCATGCCGGACAAACTGTGGGCCAAAATAGCAGGTAACTGGTGCCCTGACACAGTGAGGCGGGCTCGCGGCAGGCCACGAAGGAGATGGCGGGACGAACTGGACAAGTTCCGTCCGAACTGGAAGGAGGACGCGCGGATTCGTGAGAGATGGAAGGAGTGGAGGGAGGCCTTTGCCCAGGAGTGGGACAGAGCAGGCTAGTAAAAAAAAAAAAAAAAAAAAATCGCCATTGTTGCCTCAACATTTCCAGAGATAAAAGGCGTAATGTAACTTATTGCTTAAGTCCAGCCCTAATTCGCCTTAATACAACAGAGAATAAGGATTTAAGAGACAAAATGCGTATAAAATATAAAGATAATTTATTGAAAATAATCCTAGCCGAACCAAAATATACCAATACACATTATTTGAAACCGACAATACATATTTGTTTAAATTAAATAAACATAAAAAGTGTCTCCTGAAAAGTAGCTATATGCAGTTACGCCCCTATTCGTAGGATACGACGAAATGTGGTGAGTACATATCAGCCTAAATCTTCGAACACGCGTAATAAATCTCAACTATTATACAGGCTTTCCGTCCCTGTTATTTTTTCATGCATTGCATTAGTTTGTTTTGATTTTTTGGACCATTTTAATAATGATAAAAGCCTTTACCTGATGTCGTTAGTAGTATAATAATCCTATACATTAGATAAAATAAGCCGAGCTTGGCTGAACACTTGCTCGGAAGTTAAGCGATACGTGGAGACGTCGCGGCGCCAATGTAGGCGTTCAACAGATATATTACGAGCTAAAACACTTGTAATAGTATTAGCAGTATCATGAAACATTATAATGTTAACCGGAGTACATACAGAATACTTAATTTGTTATTTTTACTTAAAACAAGTAGGTTTTCTAAAGTTGGTAAAATACTTTGATAGGCGACAGTTTTGATTTAGAAATTGTAGTTTAACCCTAAGTCCATTCACCTCTAATTTAATAAATCAGAAGGCAATTGCTTCCAAGGTCCTTCTTATAATATTTGTACAACAACATTTGCATAACCTTTCCCATAGCTTATCTCATAAATATTCTAAATCGACCATTTAACCTCAATCAGTCCTTTGAATAAAGTGACTTGCAAGCATCTCCAAGCATAACACCAAAAGGCCACTAACATTCCCCGCCTAGCTCTTACATCAGCACTGAATCGAGTTCCCCGAACGAATTCAGACATCATGCAATCTATCTAGATCTCTCTCGACAGTCTGACCTTGAGTTAGACTCAATGAAATTTTACCGAGTACAGTCAAGGGCAAATATAACGCCGTATCCCAGTAGTTCCATTCTCTAGTTCCATTATGGGACTACTGGGATTTTTTTCTCAAGGTAGTTCCATGTTTATACAAGATGAATATGTACCCAGACATTTGGCAAAAAATGCCGAATAGCCAACATCCCACTTGCGTAACACACTTTTCAATTAAAATTGAAGGATTTTGAAAGAAATTCATAATCCGACAATGGGTGACACATTTCATCGTTGTGGTTTTCCCTGGATACCCACTAGGAGACATCAAGATCAGGAGCATGTCCACTTGTGAATGAAATACAAAGCATGTCGTGTAGTATAATTTTAATTAATAAAAACTGAAATATGTGTTACTAATTGTTACAGTTACTAATGTGTGCGTCTTGATTCTAGTAGAATCAAATGATTCTAAAAAATCACTAGATCTAAACATGTTTTAGCCCTCGACTGTACCCACAAGTAACTCCGACCGGGTAGGGAACACGGACTCTATTCCCTGTGTAATGGAATGAAACGAATACGATCTAATGTGATTGAACCCTTACCGAGAAGTCTGGAGGAAAGAGCTCAGATATCCCCTTTTTTATAGAGAAAAATAAACCGATATACCTAAACAAAAAACAGTTAAATCCTATATTTCTATACGCATAACGTAAATTTCCTAAAATATTGTGGCACGAGGATGTTAAGCAGTCTCCTCTTAAGTAGACTGAAACATCCAATTGCTTTCGCAATTGCAATTACAATAACTTAAACCAGGTAGCAGTGGACGTGTTTTGGTTGAATGGTAAAGTATGATGATGCAACCCAGACACAATCATCATCTGCATGCCATTTCCTAACTATGTTTGGGTTCGCCTTGCAGACTAATTGTATACAATGACAAAGTACAATAAATCACGTCTGCAACATTGTCCCAACATTTTGTTGTCTAGCTCTTTACGACGGTGACAAGTACAGACGGTGCAATGTCCTTTCGAATTTCCTCTAACTTCATTATTTATTCTACTACATACATACATTATTACTCATTCTTTTTACTATTCATAATAAAAATCATAACCAGCAATTTGAATATCCACCTCTCATACATAGTAGTTCGCAACTTCGTACTGCGACTGCATCATAACGAATACATTTAACTGGTCACTCGGTATGCGCGGCACGTACCCTCCCCACTACTTCTACCCCGGTGCGATGTAGACCGCGCGCCGCAAAATTACTGATAGTAATAGAAAGATTGGTTCGTAATGAAATCAGCCTGTTAAGTGGGGTTAGTGACTGTGAAAATTATTATATTTTATGAAGGAAAATGCGAAGTTTATTAGTCTAGTGTCGTAAATTAGCACTTATGAGTTTACGGTTTCGGTGCCATATTGGTAATTTATCGGTTTTAAAAGTGCTTACTGTGTGAAGTAATTGGAAAACGGATCAGGGAATTAGGTACTCTGTTAAGTATAAGACCCACTTGATTGCTCAATGTGGTGATTCGTTTTCTGACACCTAAGTTGTTTATTAGTATTTAGTATAAAAAAATATCACGACTACCCCAAAAAGAAAAGGATGGCATTTCATTACTCTTTAGAAGATTTGGTGAGTTCTATTGTAATAATCTAAAGCCTAGTCTGCAAAAAACTTAATCCAGTTTTCTTGTTCTGTGAATCAAACCCAAGAAGGACCAACTTGACCAGACATTAAGAAGGTTGCTCAAAATTCTCATAAATCTTAACTTTTCAACTACAATTAAACTTGATTCTTTCCCTCTTTATGTTCTAAATTATGACGTTCCCTTTAAGGAGGGTTCGAGCAGCTATAAACCGTAACCCGAACAGGAAGTTAACCCTCACACACAATGCTTGTAACCTTTAACCCGTACGTGTTTGCCATCCGTTATGTCGGCGGTATTAAGGTTACCTTTGTGTAAATAACGCTATATTTAGATGTTTTGTGAAGGAAATAGACAGCTGTGATACTGAAGGGGTGTAATAGTGATGTTGTTGCTGCTGAGAACAATGAATCTTTGCTTTGCTTCATAACGTAACATCACGCCTGTTATTCTAGAAAGGTTTGGCACAGGTACATCTCTGCCTGAAACATAACTGGTGAAATGTGGTGTACTATTAAGTACAGCTAGTATCTAATACAACACCCACATTTCGCCAGTTATGTTTAAGTCCCATGTAATAGGGGGCGAGCCTAATGCCATCACTTGGGCGCAAATCCAGACTCCGAGGCTACTACTAAGAAATGCCTCATGAAAAACCGAATAACACTTTACCCGACTTGAGAATCGAACCCAGGACTTATCTTGCTTAACATCCACGTTTGCTGTTCATAATTTTTATAAAGGGGTGAGGGGTAAGTGTTTTTGGAACGGACCGGGGCTGCCTTCAGGCGGCTCCTGCCCAACCTGGAGGGTCCAATATCTTGCCGGAGGCTCTACGCGGGGGCCGTGCGGTCCATGGCCCTTTACGGGGCCCCGGTGTGGGCGTGTTCCTTGAGGTGGCGAGCCGCCCACTACCTGAACGCGCCCCAGAAGGTGTTAGCCGTAAGGCTAGTCCGGGGGTACCGCATGATCTCCGACGAGCCGGCGGACCTCCTTGCCGGATTGCCGCCATGGGATCTGGAGGCGATAGTATTCGCGCGCCTACACGAGTGGCGCGTGGAGGCACTACGTCGGGGGAAACTCCACTGCCGCGGCAAATTGTCGCGCTGCCGTCAGACTTCCGGCGCGATCTCATGGGGACATGGAGAGAGCGACTATCGCAATCCCGTGCAGGGCACGCCATAATAGTGGCGATAAGTCCCCTCTTTGAGGAGTGGCTGGAGAGGCGCCACGGCGCCCTCACCTTCCGCCTGACGCAGGTCTTCACCGGACACGGTTCCTTCGGGCGGGAGGAAGCGCCCGAGTGTTACCACTGCGTGGATCGCTCAGAGGACACGGTGGAGCACACGGTGGAGGTCTGCCCCGCTTGGGTGACCTATCGCGTCCGGCCCTGGTTCAAGCCATGGTCCGGAGCGAGAGGAAATGGGACGCCGTCACCTCCTTCTGCGAAGCAGCCATACTAGCGAAGGAGGTGGCGGAGCGTGAGAGGGAGAGAACCTCTCGTCCCAGCCACCGCGGGAGACGCCTCGGGCGTCGGGAGTCACGTGGTGGCTTCCGGCCACCGTAGACGCGAACCTGTGGACGGTGATTAATGGGCTAGCTCGCCGTCCGTCCGTCTTTTGACGACAGGCCGTGTAGACGGCGCGTTCGTGTTCCACGCGCGCCTCAAAGAGATGTCAGCAAACAGGGAGGGGCCTGCAAGGGCCGATGCCTGCCAGGGCTGCGGGCTGTTCGAAAGAGATACCGCAGCCCGGGAACAAAAAGGGCATGGAAGGAACATGGATGGGTTTTAGTCAGTACAAGTCTGACACTCCCTTCCGCTCTGCCCAGAGCGGGAGAAACCATTTGATGATTTCCCATCCGTAAAAAAAAAAACAAGGGGATGATTAAGGATGGCCTATGCTTGTCTGAAACTTATATCAGCTTAGTGATATTGGTGATGAATTAATTATCAAATGTACATAATGTGCATACATTTCATTTCACAACAAGTAAACACAACGAATACATGACTTCATAATGAGCAAGCCTTATTCATCGAACACTTTCAATCCTACACAATCATCATTTAACATTAAATGCCATTAATTTCCTCATTCATTCCCTTCGCAAAGTCCGTTTATAATTAAATAGCGCTCGTGTTCCCGCGTAACACGTCTATAACGACGCGTGAATTATTCGCGAGTGATCGCAACCGATCGTGCCCGATCGCAACCGATCGCGCCCGATCGCAACCGATCATGTACGGCGCCGTGCGATTACGTGCGACTGTGCGGATTTGTGTGAATAATGAATTGACAAGCGTGAGTGTGTTGTGTTGATAGGTTTAGGCACAATGAAATGTATTGGTATTGAGTTGGTTATATGTTTTGTGAAGATAGGGGCTTCAGTGATTTGTTATGGAACGAAAATTGTATTCTGTTTTATATTTCTTCATGGTAGTGTGCATTTAAAAACGTATGCATGAACAAATATTCGTAACACCCTAATGCAACACCAAGACGTCATATTAATCGTGAAGTCGCACGTATACACGATTTTGATGGACTTGTACAGACTTTTTTTTTTTTAATTCCATCTAATGCTGTGCGCTCTTAAAGCTATTCCGTTTTATAAAACCTTCATTATATCTTTAGAAACAGTCTACCTACTCAGAAACTAACCCTAGTAATTGAAAAATGAATTCTTCAATAAGCTTAACGCCGCTGCCTGGTAATCTTATATTAGAACATCAAACTCAGGGTGAAGGCTTCACCGAGAGAGAGCTGATCCTTTCGGCTTCATTACTGGTTCGCTCCGTCAGCGATCGACGCCGACCTCAGTACTAAGTGTTACTAACTGGAAGTAATGCTCAAAAACGTTCAGTTTAACAGAAACTCGTGAAGTTGATGGATAATTGCCAAGTTTTTAAAGAGAATCTTGTAAGACTTACTTGGTTTAATTTATCTGGAGATTGACTACTCTCAGATATAGAACAACAAATATCACCAATAAGGTCACTTACTAGTGATGTTCTGTATGTTGTCGGACGTAAAGAATAGCACCATCCCATATCTTCCCGTGGACGTAAGAGGCGACTAAGGGACTTACCAGAGAATGGGCAGTAGCGTTCTCTGTGCTTTTGTAACTAACAACCATACTCCGATCGCCAACCCGCCTGCCAAGCGTGGCGATTATGGCAAAAGACGTCCACTGCTGGTCATAGGGCTCCCTGAAAGGGGGGATTTCAGGGAGCCCTATGTCCAGCAGTGGACATCTTTTGGCTGTAATGATGATGATGATTAGTGATGTTTGATATGAAGGTGCGTTTTACTCGCAACAGTGAACGACCAGGTATATACATATAAACGTGGACGAAGCGAACAGAGAATGTAAAGATCGTAGCATGTATACTATAGTTTCTGCTTACCCTCATGGGAAAAAGGCGTAAGTTTATGTATATTAAGTGAATCATGATGTAGGATAAACGTACTTTGCAATGAGAACTCTTAGAATTAAAGCTGGTATTGTTAAAGTCCTACATATAGAAACATCGAACGCCTTTCTTTGCCTCTGTCTGAAACAGCAAAGCCTCTCAAGCTCAACCCTAAATAAAAACAAGCATTCTTAATCAAACACATGTGGTTCTGAAGTACACTCCGCACACTCCGCAGTGTATGGTCGACTAGTGAGGACTTCTCGATACGTACACTGGCGGCCGATAGAAAGTGGCAATGGAAAGCAATCTAAGTAGATTCCCAGATATTAGTAGGTAGGGTATGGAATAAATAATATGTGTATTCCTGTAAACGTGTTATTCGATGAAGGCGGAGGAAGTTAAAAAAGTGCTGCACTTTAGCTTAATTTGAATCAATTTTTTTTGATGACTGCCTCGTTGGTCTTGTGTTCGCCAGCGCGACTGCTAAGCATGAGGTCCTGGGTTCGGTTCCCGGGTTGGGCAAAGTGTTATTGGGTTTCTCCATCAGGAATATCGCAGTACCAGCCACGCAGTTTGGTAATGCGCCCGGTTGATTGCAATAGGCTCGCCCCCTATTAAATGAGACTTAAAACATAACTGGGAAATATGGGTGACCTATTAGGTACACCTGTGCCTAACCCTTCGGATATTACAGGCGTGATGTTATGTTTCTTTTGATGACCAATAATCCGACACGACGGAGTAATGATCATGCACAGGACGAACCGCTCAGACTTGTCAAAATCTGCATAGTTACAAAAACTAACTTTATATTTTATTCCTCTCATCTCAACATTTGAATACCCAAAAGACACACTCGGCGCCACAATCATTACCCCCGTCCAGCACTCGCTCCACAAAACCATGTATTTTCAAGCAAACTGCATAAGCCATTGTCTGTCGCATCGCACTGTGGTGTACACGCTAACCTATTCACGAGATATTCTATCCGACGACACCGGCGCGCGGCGCACTGCTATCCGCTGACATAATTCGACCCACAACATGCAGTCATTATCGGCAGAAGTTTTAACGAAAGTAGAAAATGAGAGGGCACGAAAGGGCTGCTCTAACCGGTAGGTTTCAGGCTTCAATGGCACATAGATATATACCTTATAAACTAACATATATAAAGAAGACCACCAACTAAAACTAAAGAACTAAAACACACACACACACTAACTAAAGAAGATGATTACTTGGCATAGTTGTCTACCAACTTAGCTTAGTGGAACTCATGGATAAATATTTGCCGAATGGGTCGATATTCAAGGTTAAGCCACGCTGGACTAATTTCGTCCGAGGATGGGTGACCATCCATTACATACCGAGTTTCCTCAGCGTCTCGGAATGCACGTTAAGCTATTGTTGCGTTGGTGTCGGCTGACATTTGTATAAGATCTTTGACAGTCGTTACAGATGGTCATCAGTTGCCCGAAAGAGTGACAACCAGTCATACAAAGGGGTATCGTATTACCCAGTACTAACTGGGTTGTGGAGATCAGAAAGACAGTCGCTTCATGTAAAATACTGGGACTCAGCTGTATCCGGTTAGACTGGATTTCAACCCCAACGTAGTTGGGAAAAGATTAGGCAGAATATGATGAGGTTATTGTTTGTAAATTCGAAGCACAAAATATTCGTACTAAATGACTTTAACTATAGTAAAATTACTTAACACCCGGTTTCCTAAACGTATATCATTATTTACGCGCCGAGATTAACTGCAAGTCAAGTGAAGTGATTGGCTGTCGATTATTAGTTTAATTAATCATGACAATTAATTAGCTAAGTTTTGAGTTGATGTTTCATTCTATCTAATCAGGTGACAGATAAAAATCAATAATTTCCCGACCGTAACCAATAAAAAAACATTTATAATATTCAATATTTTTTCTAGACCTGACGGATACTACACGTTTTTCGGTGGTCGAAGTAAATCTTTTGGAATTTTCGGACATAATGTTACGAATGTTATTTGTAGTAAACCTTCTGTCCTTCTCTGCCTATCCCACGTCCGCTGTCACATTCATACAAGGAACCTTTGGTTACGTCATTGTGAATTAATATCTGCAACGTTTAAACTAAATGCAGTGCAAACCCGTGCTGGGCTGTTATGAGAGTTTCCAATGGGAGCTACCTTGCTATTTTCGGCGACAGAATATGATGTTTTTGGAAAGGCAATGTGATCTTAGTGCCCCTACCCCTTAGTGTAACTTTCACTCATGATTGAAGTTTGTGGAAATGATTTTTGTAGACCCTTGCTTATTTTACACACTAAGTAATTTACGTCACTCACAGCTTAGCATGAGTGGCGTGTTGGCTGTATTTTGCTATATACCAGTGAAAAGTAAATAGTTTTAAATATTAGTCGAAATTTCTTAACCACGCACGACCTGTTCAGATGTCACCACGAACACGTAGGTTGCTATTAGAAAATACACCAGCCTAGCATATTCGAATGTCTAGCCCACAGAGATATGGTATTATTCGAGAGTAGACGTACGTTTTCAAATTCAACTCATGAGCTTGCAATTTGTGTGGTCACCAATGTCACCATGCTCAATGTATGCGGCGTCTGTCTCGTTACTCTTACTAAAGCACCTTGTAGACAACTTAGAGGTGTTAACTTGTATTACCAACAAACGAACTTAATGTAACAAAGTTCAGTCGAAATAGTACTCTACAACTTTTGCACACAATTCATAGTAATTCGAAACTTCACTTTTAAGGATGAAATTGAGCCAGTTTGTTTCCTCATAGGAAAAAATATGAGATCGAATATACAAAACTGACAAAGGTTCTCGTAAGCTGATTGTACACGCAGCAGGCGTGAGTTCTCCTACAAAATCAGTATTAGTAACATACAGTACAATATTTCGGGCGCTACTCAGGCGGTGCCGGTGTGGTCAAACTATAGTTCTTCGTGAGTTTATAACGGACGGTTGTAAGTTTGTGGCGACTATCGGACGTGACAACTATCGACAACAAATACGGAGCAGGGGTGGCACAACACACGTATTTCTTATACGTTTTTTTTTTATTACTAGGTGCTTGTAGCTACATTATAACAGCTGCACGGGTAGATCTTCAAGGTTCAGCAGCTCTTGCTGAGGTTCGTCCACGGATAACTGATCTTCATTCCTAACATCTGATCGAGACCGAGATAGATTTTGATTATAATATTACCTCGCCATAAGATTTACCACGGCATGCTTAGCGTTGCGTTGCGTAGGGTTCATTACGCCTGTTTTTGGGAAGGAGGAGGCAGAGCTTTAGCTAGCTATATATTTACCGGTATTAATTCCTATTCTAGCCTATTGCCATTAACCGGGCACAGATCCAGAACCGAGGACGCTACTATAAAATCAAATAACATTACATTACAATATTAATCCGGTATGATATTACTATCATAGTTCGGTATCATAGTATCATGATCGTTGTAACCTGGTGCCGTTTGGCTTCATCCCAAATCTTTGCGGTAATAATCGGTTGGAAAATGTACCACAAAATGTTCGGATGGATTAAAATCTTTGCAAGGCTGACAGTGTTAGTTACTAGACTAGCTAGTTTAATAGGATAGAAGTTTGACAAATTAAGTACGAAAAAGGTAGATAAGGAGACAAAGGACATAACATATTATCACGTTTTTCCCCGAAGGGTTAGATAGAGGTGTACATAAATGTGTCTGTACCAAATATACCCATATTTCGCCTCTTGTGTTTAAGTTCCATGTAACATGGAACTTAAACACGAGAGGATGAGCCTATTACCATCAACCGGGCATAAATCTAGACTCGGAGCTGCTATGAGAAATTGTAAATAAATGGATAAAACAACCAAATTCTGCCCGATTTTTGACAACCAAATTCATGACCATGGTCATGAGACGCGGGCAATAGTCTTAGGTATGAGCTGGGCGGTATCGCTAACAACCACTTGACCAACCAGGCCATCACAAGTTACTATTGATTGTAACAAAGGACGTACAGCACTGTTCTTGTCTTTCCCGAGACAATTCTTTATTTTAACGACTTATGTGGTGACGTGGACACTTCCCTATAAAGGAAGAGGAAAGATAATTTGGTTTACCTGATTTTTGTTACCAGTGTCACTTCAACATCTAAGCAACATAATGATACATTGGTTTTTGCTAGTTTTCTAAACCTGCTATCTTGGTGTCACCCCTGAATGTTCCCATAAAACTCCAATCGTTCGGATTTGTTAGTATTCGCGCGAGACGTTACCCGCGATATTTTCGTATCGTCGTATTGTCGCAGTGTCGCACTGGCGGAGTGCCGGTAAACGTGTGTTATATAAATGACGCTATTGTCCGAGACGCTTGTTGTTCAAGTTTTATAGCTCTTTGTTACAAGAGAGAGTTTACAATAAAATGGAATAGCTATCTCTTATTGGCTACTTGTGTGAACAGAGCAGCGAGGATTTCTTTATAACACGTTTTAGCTATTTCAAACGCCACATTCATTTTGTTTAGATTTCATATGAAACCGTCTAATCAAATTAATCAAATGAAATCAAAAGTCATTTATACAAATAAGGTTGATAATCAGCACTGCCCACAGTTGGTTTTCCTTTTTTTTTCGGATGGAAACCATCATCGCTCTGGGCGGAGCGGAAGGGAGTGTCAGACTTGTACTGACTAAAACCCATTCATGTTCCTTCCTTGCCCTTTGTGGTCCAGGGCCGCGGTATCTCTTTCAAACAGCCCGCAGCCCTGGCAGGCATCGGCCCCTTGCGGACCCCGTTAGCTTTGTTTGCTGACATCTCTTTGAGGCGCGCGTGGAACACGAACGCGCCGTCAACACGGCCTGTCGTCATAAGACGGACGGACGGGAAGTTAGCCCATTACTCACCGTCCACAGGTCCGCGCCTACGGTGGCCAGAAGCCATCAGGTGGCCCCCGACGCCCGGGGCGTCACCCGCGGCGGCTGGGACGTGAGGTTCTCTCCCTCTCACGTTCCGCCACCTCGTTCGCTAGTATGACTACTTCGCAGGAGATGATGGCGTCCCATCACCTCTTGCTTCGCACCACGGATTGAACCAGGGCCGGACGCAATAGGTCGCCGCTACGTGGACACAGCGGTGCTCCGCCCAAGCGGGGCATACCTCCACGGTGTGCTCCACTGTATCCTCCGGGCGATCTTTGCACACCTGGGCGTTTCCTCCCACCCGAAACAGTCAGTTTGCCTGGATTAAAAAAACAGTCTGAGAACGTTTTATATTGGACTGTGACAACTACAGAGATATTGGTTTTCTTACTTGATTTGTTGTATGTTCAGGTTTTATTGTGAACCTACATTATGAATTCTGTGTATCACAGAAACTTAAAAACTGATAGTTTTTAGTGTTCCGAAGTCAACAAGGAACCCTTATAGTTTCGCCATGTCCATTCGTCTGTCTGTCCGCAGCTTAGCTCAAAGACTCTTAGTACTAGAAAACTGTAAGTTGGATTATACAGATTAGTTACGCCGACAAAGTGGTAAAATAAAATCTAGTAAGTATTTTTTTTAGGGTAAAGTGGGGATGGTTTTTTATTTCTTGCGTATCCCATATTGTGGGATGTCGTGGGTCTTTAATAATATTACGAGTTTGTTCAAATATTGTTTCGATGAAGGTATTCATTTGTAAAATATTAAATTAAGCTTTAAAATGCTAAAGTCAATAGTTTCCTTAGACTAAAGTCGTCCTGGAAAATCATCCATGAAAAAATTCTCGGTAGTAGTAAAGTTTACGAGTAATAGTTGACCAAGTTATAAAATGTACTTGGATAACTTATTTTCCTAAACAAGTATGAGAGAACAAGTTTTTTAGCTGCAAATGTAAGTTTGGTTTTTGATTATTATGGGCAACTACGGAACCCTACATAGTGTGTGGCCCAACACGCACTTGGCCGGTTTTTTAGAGTTAATAATAGTACTAAATCGTCGCACCTAACATTACATGTAATCTCATTTATAAAACGCGCAGTTGCTCATAACTTATGGATCGCTACACACGCGTTACGAGCTTACGATAGATCTGTTTTACGACGTCTTACGATTTGTACGAGGTAAGATAATGGCAGTAAAAAGTCATATTCGCTGAATATAGTCATTTTAATAAGTCATACCAGGTCAAAGGTTCAGAAGCTTGTAAAAAAGTGACGTGTTAATAACTAGTTGTTGCTTGCAGTCTCTCTCAAGTCCTAGGGATCATGTCGCTGTATTGGGTGGCAATCAACCTGGTGACCTCACTGAGGGCCTACAAAAATATTATAGTTAGCAACAACGATGATGAAAAAGTAAAAATTGTATTGACATGACCTACCGAAAAGCTGACGTAGATCCGATTGAATGTCGTTGTTGAATACACAAAGAAATACGAACGCTTTTGAAACGATTGTCACTCGTCTACCCAAGTAGCACACACGCTGTATAACAAACTACACAGTATCTGGTTAGAAATTCTTCATAACGCAATCGGCTCCATAGACAAATCCTACAGTTGCCGTATAAGCGGCTACAGCGCTGCTGTACCCCCAAAACTGGTACTGAGTTATACGGCTTGCGGTGGTAGATTATTTATTGCACTACAATGATCGTAAATGTGTGTTATTACAACGATACAAAGGTGCTAAGAAAATGATATTGTGTAGAATTTGAACCAATTGTCATTTGTCTATAAATTTTCGACGGTACGGTTGGCGAAGTGGCTCAGGGATTGACTTCTGCGCTGCGTGTTGCGGGTTCTATCCTCGCACGGAATAAATATTTGTATGGCCTACAGATAGGAGTTCCGGGTCTGGCTGTTTGTGTATGTGAGTTTAAATGTTTGTAAACGCACCCACGATACAGAAGAAATTCCTAGTGTGGGGCAACGTTTTTTTTTTTTTATAATACAGAAAACATAATAGGCCCTCTGATAGATAGTGGTCACTATAGTCTGTGAACGTATGCAATACCAGGAGCATTTCAACTCATGCGGACATGCTGTCACAGAGAAAAAGCTGAAATAATTATTTAAGTGCCTGAACATGAGCCTATATCTTTTACCCTTCGTGACGGATGAGCTCCTTCTCAAAGCGAAAATCGTTTCCATGTAGGTTAAAAATTATCCCATGTCCAAGATTTGTGTGCTCAGTGAATAAATTATGTTCAACTGAAAGCACTTACAGGAAAAATTCTCGTATTTGTATTTGAGCTCAACCCTGGGGTACATACTACACAGGGATGTACTTCAGACAGACCCTGATATAATTAGTGGTGTTTTTATTTGGCGCTGATCAAAAGAAGACGCAGGTGGCGGATCAAAGCGGGCGAGCGGAATGATGCGGGTGAGGCAAGCGATGAGCGGGAACGAGAACTTATTAACCATTTATTTCTCACAGCTGTAGCTACTTCTCCTTTCTATCCCCAGATAGCCTATTTTCAATAACCTGTATAGGTTATGTAAGGCGATACTCACAGGACACCACCCATCCGTGCGGTAGTGCTGTGCACGTGCGTAAGGTATCAACGCAGTCCACACAATGCGACTACCATTCTATGTTCCACCACCCGTCCACGCGAGCGGTGTCGTGTGGGAATCGCCTAAACCATCGTGTTCTTAATGATCCTGTCTCACTATCCTCTGGATTTCCATTAGTTTTCCGCTAACCTTGTGGGAAGCCTATTCATCGCCATCGCTTTGCGCAGTTGAAACGAGATACCGAAAGTCGGAGCCGGTCCCATAAATTAAAAATACTATCACTTAAACTCTTTCGCGGCTCGCCTTTCCCTTGCACCACCCCCATAGCTTCGGGTGCGAAATTTACGCAAATTTTCACTTTCTCGTCGCGTAATAAGGCTTTTATCTCGCCGCCGTGTTGCGTAATTGTTGGAAGCTGCATCCGGACGATGGAATAACTTTCAAAGTATTATCGTGGAGCTATTTTAACATGTATTTTATTGTTTTTTGAGCTAAAAATATACATTTTAGGGTTTTTTTGGTAAGTTAGGTGAAATTTGAGACCATTTTGGAAAATGATGAAATTCATTCTGGTAATCCCAGTGAGGGTAGGCAGCTGATGTGAATCGTACAATTCACCCAC
The DNA here is from genome assembly GCA_950005105.1 of Lycophotia porphyrea. Lineage (NCBI taxonomy): Eukaryota > Metazoa > Arthropoda > Insecta > Lepidoptera > Noctuidae > Lycophotia > Lycophotia porphyrea. Next base: position 315,588 of record OX465409.1, read on the forward strand.
ATTTCGTCAAGTTATATTTGAGCACTAAGCATTGAAAGCTTTCTATTGCTACCATAATAGATGCAGACGAGCAACTACTTAAGGAATAAACAATCCCACAGAGTTCGTTCCTTTATTTAGAAAATGAACATTTAACCATGCTACAGATCTATTTAAAAGATATTTATTTTAAATTTACCCTTTCTTGGTCTCGATATCTTATCGAAACAAAAGGGTAAACCACTTGAGTAAATTACAGTATTTTCTTCAGACACAATGGTACAAAAAGTTAGTGAAATAGTAACATTGTTATCAGTAAGAGCGGACCACTTCCTAGACAACAGAAATACAATGGAAAATGCAAATGTGTTGCCACAGAGCTAGGAAACTAATGAAAATAAACAGATGTGACACACAGGGTGAATTGATGTACAAATCGGTAACTTTTTAAGATAATAAATAATAAAGGGTGGCATTGGACCGGATACGTTGGAAATCAATTGGGTAGGCAGAAGTTCAGCAGAAGTCAGCAACGGGCCGATATGATGATGATGATGAAAGGGTGTAAAAAGACTCTGAACGAAGCCCAAAAGCACCGTCATTGTAATACGTCATTTTGCATTGCGATCATGTTCTAGACCATACCTGGGAACCTTCTAGTTACGGAGATATTGGGGGACAAACTTCCAACTTTTTCACATTTTTTTTAAATACATGTTTTTTCTTTATTTTTTTTAATTAACGCACCTTCATGACCCTCGTACTATTCAATCCATCCATCAGCACAATGTTTTGAATGCGTTTTATTGAGTCCTACCGAAAAACGTGATTTTCCACCCCAAAAAAAAGTCATTTCACAGCTATATTTTTTGCGTAAAGTTTCTTAGTTTGATGTACATAATGCTTGGTTAACGGCTTTGTGAAGAGTCTGTTTACACCTTGTATAGTAAATGGTAGGCAGTGAGAACGAAATAAAAATAAAAATTAAAGAAGCCTCGTGATTTTTTAAATTTTTGTGTGTGAAGATGACGTAGGAATTATAAGGGGACTACGAAACCCCCTAACTGTTACAAGTGATGAGATTGCGTGATGTTACGTTATTAACGTAACATCACGCCTCGTTTGTTTACTAAACTAACATTACAGGCATTTTTCATTTCCATTACCTAATGTTGGTGGTAAATTGTCAAAGAATCTGATGCACAGATATTACTCGATTAAGGCAGCTTCCGAGACCGGACACTGATAGATAGTTTTATACATTATCTGTCGGTGTCCGGAAACACGTCCGCAATGTCTCCGTATCAGTTAGACCGAACGTTTACACCACATCGCCCTCATTGCTGTGATCCTCGACCCCCACAATACACAAAGCGCCCAGACGTTGGCTGACATACTAAATAATACAGTTTTTAGTTAGTTGTAACTGAAACCATTGCTCCACAAACAGAATGCAAGCAACCTTCTGTTGGTTCTTAATACTATAGCTTTGTTTCTGTTCCAGCTCAAATAGCTTGTTTTTGTACTAGCGAGTACCGCTGATCTGTTTTAGAGAAAAGAAAAGGATTTTAAGCTGATTTATATTAATGTGGTTTGTGATGAGGAAAATATAGTAGGAATATTAGTTGTGACTCACTCACCCGGGGGAGTCCCTTCACCATGTCAATTTCTGCTGTCAAACAGTGTGGCTGTGGTCAAGTTAGAAGGTTAATAGTGTTAGTGTAATTAAAGACACATCAGTAGAGACCGGATTAAATGCGACTTAAAGTCTTTGTAAAATGCATGCAATTTTTTTTATTACACTTTCGACGTGATGTTATAGTTTTTTGCTTGAGTACAGTTACAAATTATCAGTAGTACAATTGAGTTTTCTTCTTCACCTCTGGCACATTTTTTTTCCAGTTAAAATTTAAGGAACAAGCCAATAAATGCACGATATGCTGATTTTAGCTAAAATATGCATAATCTTCAAAAAACACCTTTTTTTTTGCAAATAATGTTTTGCAGCATTTACATATAATCCGGTCTATACACAACAGTAATTACAGCTATGTCTCTAAGCCGGCCATCTGCGAAACCTCAGGTATCGCATGTAGGCGGCGCCGGCGATCAAACGCAACGACCCAATAATATGAAAATAGTAATCCATAGTAGTTACATTACAATTAATAAAGGGAGTGACAGATTATATCAATACAAAAAAAAGAGTTCAGAATCATTAATTTTCTGCCCCGCCAATGTCCAAAACTCAAACCCTTGGACAAAGAAAGCTAACATTTCGCCCAGAAGTTCCTTTAAATAAAGACTAAGGTCAGATTTGTGGAGGTCTGATCGACATTAAAACACGGTATTTAGCTGCATCTAGTTAGATTGGAAGTCGACAATATATATTTTAATCAATAACTTCGACCAAAACAAACCCATTACGGAATGAACCCAATAACAAAGGCGCAAAAAGACAATGGCAGTAGGGCACTGGGTCACTGACCTGCTAACCGATAGTATTGGCTGCGTTGTTTGGCGTACTAGCCACATAATAGATAGATAAGTACAGAAGACCAGCGCCTCACAACAATCAAACTCCTCAAACAAACTCGCATATAGCTGTGTAAGGTTAAACATGGCGGTACAACTTACGCATCCACATATATGTAGTGTGTTCTTGAAAAAATAAAATAAGGGAAATAAGCAAGGGCAGTTTTCGTAGCTCAAAAAATGATAGCACTGAAGTGCATTCGCTTGTAGATATTACGTACGGTGGTCTCAAACTATGCATGTGAAAGACCGCCACGAGCCTTTGCTTCTTGAACTTTTTTTACAAACATTTGCGGTGAACATTAATTCGCTAAATGAATAGTTCGATGAGTATGTGAGTACAAACACAAAAAACAAAATCTAATCGCTGATGTTCACAGAACGACCGATTGATAGAGAAATCTTCTTTCGGGCTCCTTGAAACAAATGCCGCTGCCGGTCTGAAGTGCGCTTGAACTCGCTGTGCGTGGAGCGTATCTATGTGTGCGTGCGTTTTCACTCATTGCACGTTTCTGAACTTTTATAAACGTACCTAACTTCCTTCTTCTAATTCAACCTTCTCTATGTGTGTTATTGTGCCAGGAAATATCAGGCGGACGGGATCGGTACAACACGTGGCTGATTTTATTAGCGATTCGTGATTATTTTAGAAGATCTTACAGTTAGTCTTTGGTTAAACTTGGTGATTTTCTTGGTAGGAATTCCATTTTAAATTAACTACAATCTGAATAGACAAGAAAGTTATTTTCAGAAGAGATACGTATTTTTCTAATGTTAAAATGGTTGTAAAGACAATTCGGTAGTCAGCAGACAAGAGACCTGCAGACATCTGACACCTGGTATCTGATGTCAGATGTCTGGTTGTCGAAATAAGTCAAAAATGTTACATATTAAGCATTGATTACTCACGTTTGCTCAAGGGGGTTACCAATTTTCAGACTTATAACAATGCTGTGGCAATTTCTAAATTTGGATAACCCACGCGCCTTTTTTTTTCGTCGGGGTATTGAAAAATAGGGCATAGTTGCTGTTACTTTTACACTGCTGAGCAAAAGCCCTATTTCCACTTCTTTCCATTCAGGGCTAATGCGAGCCATTGGTTGTAAAAAAAATAGTAACTCCAACATTTTTTAATTCTAACGTAGGCAGAAAAGTGTTGCATCTGTGCGTCGTAACTGTTTGATTGATGACGCGTCAGCGCCACTCGGTGGCTCATAGATTAAGACGTAGACGGGACGCGTTGTACTTAATGTATGTTGATGGTTGGAGTAAAATAAACGTTTTTGTGAAATTATTTTGCGTTGCTTATTTTTTGTGTTTGACATCGTTAACCTTATAAAAGGGGTCACGTTTAACGTTATACGTTTTATAATCAGCTTTTCTGCTCAAACCCCATTTCAGCTAGATTTCTAAGAGGAGCAGAAATTAAGGCAAGCTCTCTCATCGACTGCCTCGTTAGTCTAGTAGTCGCTAGCGCGACTGCTGATCATAAGATCCTGGGGTTCGATTCCCGGGTCGGACAATGTGTTATTTGGTTTTTCCATCAGGAATTTCTCAGTAGCAGCCACGGAGTCTGGATTTGTGTCCGGTTGCTTGCAATAGGCAAATCCCACATTAAATGGGACTTAAACATAACTTGTGAAATGTGGGTGTACTTATAGTGACACCTCTGCCTAACCCTACGGGGATTACAGGCGTGATATTGTGTTCTATTCTCTCATCGATCATCGTCTCAAATTTTTATCAACTTGCCGATGAGTGCGCCAGCCGCACCGATACGCCACTCAAGCCTGCACTACCAAGCTGAAACAGTTAATTTTGGTCGTGTAGCTCTGTCGTTGTTGGGAAATTTAACGTGAGCTACATGACAGCGCGTTATTTTTCTTGTGCATAGGCTATCAAGGTAGACGTGGTCTAAGTTCAGGCGATGTGGAGCGGTACTCCCGGAATGCACCTTCCAAAGCGCTCCTCAACTGTGCGGTGCATTGGGTACTCACGGATATAACATTGTCATCATCCTGTTCACCATCGCGGTCGGATCGCGGCGGCGCACTGGAAATATTTTGCAGCTGCACCGCGATCATTGGCGAAGCAGGCGTAACTAGGTAACTCCGTGATTCCGAGCGTAGTCGATCAAGTACGGTGTCATCCAATATATTAGGATGACACGCACCTGATCCGACAGTCGTTGCGCCAACACGCTGACAGCCGCCTCAAGCACCTGAAACAGAGAGAGCATCCGACCACGGCACTTATGACACTTTTAACGTGCACACTGCACATCTTGCTACATCGTTCTCACATAATGTACCATCTCAACATGAATGATGTAACCAAGGTTTTTGTAAAAATATACTGATTTAAAAGAGTGTCCATGGAGTTTCTTGCCCGTTCTTCTCCATAGAGATCTACGCTAGGGAATGGGCAACTACAGTACTTTCACAGTTTTTATGCCTTGTGACTGGGACTGTAGCTTCATTACATTTTTATCTTGTCGACAATTCAAAAGTGCCTGTAACTGGCCTACTTGAAATAAATGCTTTGATTTTGATTTTGGTACGCAGTCAAGTTGCTTCCCCCCTCAGTAGCCCCATAATATGCGCGCATGACATTTTCACTAATGGACTGAGTCCGTCGTATGCGCGACACATTTCCACCGGCAGCGGAGACCCTGTTCGGGACCAGTTGACTTCGAGGTCCCAAGCCCGCTGGTGGCCGTCCTCTTCCTCGTCGTCGTGGTGGTGATGGTGTCGACGGCGGGGAGAAAAACTCGTCTTTCGAGCTCGACGCAACTGCAGCGACCGGTGATACGGCGCTCAGGGGTGTGGCGCGTCCCGACGGCTGCACGGCGGAGTTGAGCGACGAGCCCGGGGATGATGCGTGTCCCTCCTGGCTCGACTTCTCGTAGTCATTGATGACATTTCATTATATTTGTTTTCTTCTATTTTCATTTTTAGTGTTTTTCTGTCATGTTTCACTTTATTTGGGAATTGTTTTTTTTCTCCATTATTTAAATATAAATGATAATTTGGTGATAATATTAAATTAAATGGGTTTGATAAAAAATGTATCGTCATGTTAATTTGACATCCGACCCACAGATCATTATTATTATGAGCCTTAGTATTCTATTCATTATGTCTTATTTATTAGGTTGGCGTAAGCTGGATACAAAGATAAACGTTAGCATGTCTAAAATACTAAAAGAGAGTAAATCACGTGTCGAAAAAAGTTAAAACATACTTACACACATACACACACTACACACATACATACACATACACACATACATACATACTTTGAATAGGTTTTTATGTTTTAATAAATATTAAATATTCACACGTAGACAACATAAGGCTTACAAATAAGTTTGTTCAAATAATATAAGCCTACATTAAAAGAGAATGATTAAAAAAGTTGTTTGCTATCAAACATCATTTTATATCATAAACATTGTAGCAAATTGAATCCTTTCTAGTAAAAAGGCTTTCAAAGTAAATTGCTATTTGTGTTTATTACCAAAATTACCTAATACGCTAATTGATTATTGTCTTTATAACAAGAGGGCTAATCGCAAAATCCAAGGATAGAGTTTTGTTGACATATTTTTGCAAACAGAAGTTTCCAATAAACTTTATTTTAGTAGTCAGTAAACATACACATTCGGGTCGGCTTCACCTGGCATAGCTCGTTGGCAAAATCAAGGCAAGGAACGGATTTGGATGAAATTTGGCACACTGATGGTTTATAAACTGGATTAACATGTACAATACTTTTTTATCCCAGTATTAAGAGCCCGTGGGACAATTATCGAAGTCAACGCGAGCTAAGCCGCGGGCAAAGGCTAGTGAAGTACAATAACTAGATGAAGATTACAGCTTTCGTAGCTGGATTAGATCAGATTATGAGCACTGATTGCTTCGGATCGGGTTTTTTGTTCAATAAATGTGCCGACTCCCGTATCCGGTTTACATAGTTCCCCAAGGATTTTTGTCCGGGATTCAAAATATCTTACATAACAGGACCAGGTTAATTTTTTATCGCATGCGAGCACCATCGTCGAATTGGATTTATTTTCACAAAAACCCGTATTAAACTACCGTTGTCAAAGCTTCGACAAAAAATTGACACGAACAAGTCAATATCATCGACAACGCTCATCAATATTCATAAATATCGTCAAAGTTTGAAAATATCGTAAAAACCGATAGCACCTCTAGTCGGTGCTACGCGGCTACGATGCTACGAGACTACGCGGCTACGCGGCTACGAAACGTGCTACATTACTGGTACGGTCTGAACTTTGAAGAAATATAAAGAAACTCATCTGAAGTTTTGACAGTAATGGCATATTGTAAGAAGGAGCAGAAGTCTTATTGATAAACAATATACATTTAATATTAATATTGATTATTCAAAGCCTGTCGAAAAAAGCTATCATTTAAATGTAACGGACGGTGAATGTTTTTAACCGATTTCAAGAATGAAGGTTCTGTATGTATGTGTCTCATGTGTGTTTATTAGTGTGTATGTATGAATGTTAGTATGACCTTAATTTTCTCAAAAAACAATTCATCATTTGATGACAAACAAAAGCAAAGCGACTTCGGAAACTGAAGTTATTTTTCAGTTATTGAACTTGATTTTTTTTCTGAACAATGGTACTATTTCCTTCTTTCTATCTTTCTCACATATTAGATGTAGTGAAACTTTTATTTCCCTTTTGTAGTGGCAGCTAAGAAACGTTCCTATATTTTTAAGTTATACACGTAAACTAGTTAAGATGTTTCTTTTTCTTTGAGTTTCAGACAAGTGAAGACGTTGTACAACTGCCGCGAACCGTGTCGTGTTTAGAGTGGAGCGGATATCATTCTGGGATAGTTGGACAAGTCCGTCGATTGTTTTACAACTTTACAGTTTTATGATCTTTGACAACTGAATGATATTGACAAAGGAGAGCTGTTGATAAAAAAAGATGGCGGCAGAAGTTCCTAGTAAAGAAATTGTGTCGTATCATCAAATAGAAAAGAAGTTTGTTATATCTCTCGTTTCACAGTTCATCAATATAAATTATTTCGTTGATGGAGGTGTCAAGTCACTTTTATCTTATTCCTATGTTCATGTCACATGTGTGTGGGTATGAGAAACATAAACATAATATATATAATCAGCCTATAATGTTCCCACTGCTGGGACACAGGCCTCCTCTCTATGAGAGGAAGTGGGCTGTAATCCATCACGCGGGCCCCAGTGCAGGTTGGTGGATGTCACATGTCTTCGAATTTTTTGGTTCTAGGACATGCCGGTTTCGTCACGATGTTTTCCTTCACCGTTTTGAAAACAGTAAGTACTATAATGTTATATCAATTAGATACCAGCTAGATAAGAAATGTATTTGTTTTGACCGATGTCAAAGTGTTGAGAGTTATCTGTTACGATTGTTTGTAGTATTTATTTATTTATTGGCCTATCTACAATTGTTACACTGTTACAATCAATATGATACAAGCATAGTGTACAATATGATGCGATAGACACAGCATGCAAAAAAAACTAAATTAAAACCTAAAAAATAATTACAATAATAGTGCAGAGATAACACTTCCAACAGCAGCGGGTGCGAAGTATAGCAAATACAGAGTTGACAGAAAAGAAAAGAAAAAAGTCAATAAGGTGGTTAGTTTTGGCGCACTTGGCGCATGAATTTTTGAAGTTTTGTGTAAAATTCATCGCAATGATTAAGAAGCCTGCAAATTCTGGGGATGGGGGAGTTGGATCCTGATACAGTTTTGCGGAATGGGGGACGTAATAACTTAATAGGGTGATTGCTTTGAGATTGATAGTCAGTGAAAAATATTCTACAGGATAATGCAGATACTGAAATCTGTATCAAAGCCCGCCGCGCTGCCGCTTAAACCACGCTCACAGTCACACCCGCGGCTTATAATAACCAGACACCGGGTCACACTTTCACGGAATTAAGAGAAACTTGCTATAACTGGCAATGAGGCAATACACAAGTATTTGAGATGTGGCAGAACTCATACGTGTGTGGTGTGATATCGTACCTGACTTATGTGTTGTAGTGTGGTGTTTGTAAATAAATTTAAGTTCTTTTCTTAACAGTCGACTTAACTATGGAGTTTCAAAGACTGTCGATGCTTGTAGTTTTGCTTGCTATCATCATATTTTTTCCGTGTTTAAAAAGGGGTTGGAGTCGGTATAGCATGTTTTCGTCTTCCACATACATATCTCAGAAAGTCGTCATCTTGCCAGTCATCTTCTTTCTAAGCAACGAACCATCCATTGCTGCTGTGGTCCACTGTCGTCATTTTAGCCTTGTCCCAACTATATTGCAGACGACTTTCAATCTAACCGAATGCAAATATTAATGGTTCATGAAGCGCCTATGTAATTGATCTTCACAACATAGTACCTTGGTAGTACGATATCCCTTGGTAAGACTGGTTGTCAGACTGTCAGGCTTTTGAAGATCCGTAACTACTGTCAATGATCTACAAATTACACCCGGGACCAATGGCCACGAGTCATGGAGGGGTTTCTCTATGTAATGAAGGGTCACCCATCCACGGACCTAATCAAATCATTTATTTCTTTGCAAATATGGGTAATAGCTACATAGATGTTCTTTTATAATAAGGTTCTCCACATTTTGCCGTCACATGGACATGCATGGGTTTACATTTATAAATTTAAATTAAGTAGTATGTCGTTGGATATATAAAAAAAAAAAAACAATCTGGTCAAAGTAATAAAAAAAATATATATTATCAATAATGTCAAACGGAATAACATTTTGCCAACTAGAATAACAATATATCAATTAGAGTAACAGTGGGTATATTATAAATCAGTCAATAAGAGTAGGTGTATAGGGCAACTCTAATATATCAGAATTATTATTTAGAAAGTCGTCAATGAAGTAATAGCTTTTCATAATTTAAATTTCGTTTAGCGCCCTTTTAAATTTTAATACAGTCAAGTTTTTTATAACATTAGGTACAACTACTATATATGCGTGAGGCAATACCAAAAAAACTTCAAATTCCAATTATTTGCATAAGTGCGGTTTTACATTTCACTTGACATAATTTACTGACGTATTGATTACGTATTGGATTTTTTCTGACCTCTGATAATTTTTGAAATAGATGTGGATTACGTCACAAACAAAGCCGTTTCTAATATAAACAAAGAAGATAAAGTTAACATTTTTAATGATTTAAAATAGGGCACAAAGCTATCAGTTGTCTTAAGACCGCACATTGACCTGATGCATCGCTTCTATAATCTAAATACCAACCTCGGCAAGTGCAGTTTTAACTTCGATCAACCCGTTTTACTTACCTACGAGCCACTGCTGCAGCGGACTACGGTCCAGTGCAATTAATCAACCATGTAAATGAGTGCCAACAGTAAAAGAGGAGGTTTCAGAATGTCTGACGTAACGCTGAACAAATCTCCTCACGCTAACTGTTGATTAATTTAAGGGAGCTGGCAGAACGCCAGCCGGGCTCGCTCTAAACAAAATACAAATAGAAATCTGGAAAAGTTCGAGCTAGACTTCAAATGGTGGACAGACAGGGGGGGGAGGTAGACGGGAATAAATCATATTTTTCCACTGCTGGGTAAAGGTCTCGACAAATTACTAAATCTAAATGCCATAAGACACACAGAATAGAGACTTGGGTATTACATTCTAAGCCACACTATGAATAGTAGTAATACACGAAGTTTCCATTCAAAAAGTGCTCACCGAAACAACCCTCTTACGGAACCACACAAACGGTTCACTCAGCTCTCACTGTAAGTCGCTCTCTCAAAAGGCTGTAATTGCTTGGATAACACCTTTCGCCGCGGACTCCTAATACTGTACGTGCTTCGTAGGGTTCCGTCTGAACTCAGCTGCTCTGGTGAATTAAATGACGGTGAACGGTTGCTATCTTTGAATGAGACTACGACTCAAATTAAAGGTTCTATCAATGTGTCTAATCAAACGATAAAATTCACTGAGACAATTCGCTTTACGAATTTATTTTCTAAACATTAATTGTTTGCAAAATACGAGCTTTAGTCAAATCGAAAATACACGCTTCTTTTTTTTACTTTGCTTTGCTTTACTGTTTTTGTAAATTTTCGCGTTCTAGAAATTAATTTTTTGACTGAAAAAATAAAACTGAACTCATGAGTGAATCGATCACTCACTCGCCTGTCCAATGTTTGCAAACCATTTCTATCTAAACTAAGTTTGTTGTGGTCGACTTGCAGTCCAACTGGATATAATTGAAAGCCAGTATTTTATATGGACCGACCATCTGATCAGTTACTGGGTGAGTAGTAAGTACCGTCATTTTCATAAAATGCTTAGTTTTGCTCCACTCCTTGCGAGAGTTTATCTACGTCGCATTAGTTCAGAAATGATCGTGTTTGTCGATGCACGGTAAAACCTGAAACTTGTATCGTACTGACTGTATCTGCGAGTTCTAGGTTTCTCAGAATATAAACTCTTCGAACTGAAGAAAAGTTTGTTCAGAACTAGAACTAGGATACGACGGCTTTGAATTTTTTAAGATACAGTTTAATGTTAAAGCTGTGCTTTGGAAATATTATTATATAGATCTTTATATTCCGTATTTGACCAAGAAATGATTGCCATGCAACGTCCCAAAATTTTGCAATTGAAGCATTGTGAGAATAAAAGCCTGTTCCACTACCACTAACTACATGTTACGTATGTATGTATGTATGTATGACTGACTACACTTAGACAGCTGCTTTCGGCACTAAACATTTTTTGAGCGAGCCTTAATACCGTTGAAAATTACGGAAAACGACAAAAGAAGATAAAGAGACATCCATTTATATACAGAAGGATTTCCTCTCAATTCCATGACTAACAGTTATTCCAAAGCGAGAGGGGGAGGACTGAAACTCCCCAAAATTATGGAAAACTGCTGAAATCCCCCACGTTCGACGTCGCACTTTAAAATATTCAGTCTATGACGTCATACTGAATAATTCAACAGTATACAATAAACGATCAGTGTTGGAGAAATTAATCAATCGTGATTAATGATCAGTCCAGTGATAAATAGAGAGAATACAGTGTTTTGAATTTTTTCAACAAATATTTAAACACTGAAAGTTTTGGTCTTAAATAGAAAAAAAACGGCTTTCATCGCTAAATTGAAGTCGTTAATTTTATGAAATAAGTTTTATAAAGTGTCAGTTTTGTCCTTTTCGGGATTCCGTACCCAAAGGTTAACACGGGACCCTATTACTGAAACTCCGCTGTCCGTCCGTCTGTCAGTCTGTCTGTCTGTCCGTCTGTAACCAGGTGTTTCTCATGAACCGTGATAGCTAGACAGTTGAAGTTTTCACATATGATGTATTTCTGTTGCCGCTATAACAACAAATATTAAAAACGGAATAAAATAAATATTTAAGGGGGCTCTAATACAACAAACGTGATTTTTTGCAGTTTTTTTGCTTGATATTAATAACGGCGACGGGCAGACTCTTGAAATCTTCACAGAATATTTAGTTGTATACTCAATCAAAAAAAAAAAAAAAAAATTAAATTAAAATAAATATTTAAGGGGGCGTTTTTGTCTAATGTTGTATAGATAATGGTACGGAACCCTTCGTGCGCGAGTCCGACTCACACTTGGCCAGTTTTTCTAGTTGAAGCTCCTCATGAAATGATTGGTTTCTCAGACAGAGGCTCATGAAATTCAAGTTTCTTAAAAACAATACGTTGTTTGCATAGTATCCATATACATTTTTTTCACGTCATAAAAATACGTTCCAAATATAGAAAACTGTACACATTTGCGCAACGACATTTCATTCTCAAAAAGCTTCATTTCATCTGCCTCTTGTTTCGTTTAGTACTAGTTGGAACCAAATAAACGACTTTTGTATTTAAGTTTGAACCTTTTTTATGTATACATAATCGTAATCCTCAAAGGTCAGCAAAAGTACATTACATATCATATTAATATAATTATATCTGTCCCCTGATTGCACTCAAATGTGCTCCATGTGCTTATCATAGTATAGTCACGAGGGGTGCAAGGGGTTCTAATATAATAATTAAATTGTGATTTATTAAATTAATAGCTTTCGTGTAGAACTTAAACTATCCTGAAGTTAAAGTCACAGAAGTATCACAACCAAAACTAAATGTTTAAAGTTCTCTCTACTAAATGTACTACAACGGGATAAAAATTTAAATCTTGACGGCAACAAACTTGATGTTATAGCGAAAACTGTATTCTTAGGGATAACTATCGATTCCAAATTGCAGTGGGGCGCACATTAGAACTCTTTCGGGTAGGTTAAGCTCAGCTGCATATGCAGTAAGGAAAATAAGGCTTTTGACTGATGTAGCCACGGCTAGGTTAGTATACTATTCTTATTCCCACAGTATTATGTCTTATGGCATTCAGCTGCGAGGATCGGGAGGGCTCTTCAAAATTAGAAGCTTTCATAATATAAATACACGCAGTAAACACGAATTTGTAATTCCCAAATTCAGGTTAACAAAAACTAGCAATCTTTTCTTATAAACAGTATTCGCTTTTATAACAAGTTGCCAAAGTCAGTTATAATTAAAAAAATAAACAATTATTTCAATAAGTTATTATTTTATTTTCATAAATACACCCTTCCTCACATAAATCAAACAAAAGAAGGCACCTCCTAATACATTTTTACCATCTCACAAGCTTAACAAAACATGACGTCATTTACGACTGCCGTATTCCAAACAAAATAATGCGATTGTTTACACTTCAATTCTCGAACTCTCAACGCCTAGTGGCTTGGGTTACAATTTTATCATAATGCGTCTCAGGCTGTTACAAGAGATTAGTCAATTAGTAAAAAATAACCAAAGCAGACACTTAAAAACAGGTGTAAAAATATCTACTCAAACATTGGATCACTGTGTAAATTTTGTTTAACATTTGTTGAAATCTAATTGATATTCTACAAGTGGAAAATATTTCCAAAACGATAGTCAAATAAAACAGACATGCTTCCTAAGAAAAACATTCCACAAATCAACAATCAAAACTAACAAAATCACCAAAAAAACACAAGTACACAGAACATAGAACAAATTGATGCGGCAAATACTTTGAAATAAAAAAATATATTACATACTTGTACATAGTATTATTAATTTAAGTCCTTTAGCGTGGATATTATGTAAAAAAAAAAACAACAACAAAAATAAATCAGCATTGCAATAGACGAGAATCTTTTGGAGTTTTTTTTTTTAAAAGATATGATTTTTTTTTAAAAAGCTGCAAAAAGAGGCATCAACATCACCACCGCGTCAAAAGAAAAACCATTAGATATCACGCTACACCGTCACATATTAAAATTTATAAAAAAAATGTAAAACGTAACACTTCCTTGGCAGTCGGGTAAAAAATAAAAAAGTTGTCAAGTCTTTCTAAAAAGACCCAAGGCCGGACACAAAGGATACAACGGCGGATGTACAATTACACTATTCGCACAGTCAATTAAAAACATGCCTTTCGGAGAAAGTTGTTACAGACAGATAACCCATGAACCGTTACGCGCAGCTGCGCGCGGCAGTGCGCATACGTCCGAAAAATGCGCACGCGGGTGCTTTTTCTGTGCGTCTGATTAAAACGACGATATCTCCGAAACTACGTTAGTTAGCTCGCTACCAGCACTATCATTGGAATCGTTATTAAATTAACTAACAGAATATGTATGGTTTAGTATAGTTTTGTCTTGTAATGTATTAGTAATTGTAATATGCGTTCAGTGTGAGGGAATTTTACCAGTTTCTTGTGTAAAGGTCATTATAGAATTAACCGATGTAAAGTTCAAAAACTACATCAAACGTATAAAGAGTGTAAACAGACTCTTAACGAAGCCGAAAGGCACTTGTTCTCCCCGTCATTGCGATTATTTTTTTATTCTAGACACACCTGGGAAACTTCTAGTTACGGAGACATTGAGGGTCAAAGTTCTAACTTTTGCACAAGTTTTTTTTTTTTAAATACATGTTTTCAATGTAAGATTTTTACTTTAAACACCTCCAGGACCCCCTTACTATTCAATCCATCCATCAGCACAATGTTTTGAGTGCGTTACATTAAGTCCTACTGTAAAAGGTGATCTTTCAGCCCAAAAAAAAATCGTTTCCCAGAACTAATTTTTGCGTAAAGTTACTTAGTTTGATGTACATAATGCTTGGTTGACGGCTTCGTGAAGAGTCTGTTTACACCCTGTATATATAATAAGCAGTTCAAAAAGCATATTACAAAATCAAGGACTACGTTCAAGACAAAGAGGTTTTGCTGTAGTTCCTTCTGCGCATGCGGGTTCCCTGGTAGCTCGTAAACGGCACAAATATGAGGATGTCTCTAACTATTCTCATTCACATCTTTTCTTTTCCTTTTAATCAGACTTTTTTATAATAGTTCCCAAATCAATTAAGCTCTGGCTTGGCACGACGATGGCAAGAGACCGGACGGCATGTCTTTGTTTCCTTGGAAGATGGGTAGGCCTTTAGTGTGGGACGCAACATGCGTCGATACTCTTGCGCCATCCCATCTTCCAAGCTCATCGTGCTGTGCTGGTGCTGCCGCTGCGGCTGCAGAGAACCTCAAGCGGCGTAAATATAGAAACCTGTGTGGTAACTATATTTTCGAGCCGTTTGGGGTTGAAACTCTAGGGCCGTGGGGTCCGAGTGCTCATAGCCTATTTAAGGAAATTTCGAAACGCCTAGTTGACGCTTCCCGTGACCCAAGGGCTGGCTTTTACTTTGGCCAGAGGCTAAGTGTTGCCATACAACGTGGCAACGCCGCCAGTCTCTTGGGCACATTACCATCAGGCAGCGTTGAGGAGGAGTCTTTCGATGCCCTTTTATAGTTTGTTGTTAGTTTATTTATTTTAGTTTAATAGTTTTTGATTATCAATGTATATAGTTAGTTTAACCTAATAAAGAATAATACCATTAAGCTTTTTATTCAAAATGGTTGCAGCACTATTGACGATATCTGTGGCACATGTTTACTTTAGTATTTTTATATATTTTTTTTTTTACAGTTGTTTAAATTCTTTTTAATGATTGTTTGTGAATTTGTAAACAGTGTAAGCAATGTAGATTTCTAGATGCGTGTTATCTTTTGTTAACCTTTTATCTTGTTTTACGTGAGTAGTATGCAACGACTTAATGTCGGACCTTTGCTGTCCCCCCACACTTAAGTACCTCCGAATGCTGTAACATGATAATATTGTAAACCAATTGATTTAAAAAGAGTAACCGTGAAGTTTCTTGCCGGTTCGGAAACGACGAACCGAACCGTGCACCTTTTTTTGTCGACGTTTTATAAGTGCCCATGGGCCTATGTGAAATAAAATATTTTGATTTTAACAACTTTAAAACATGATTTTCTCCTACTGTTTTGATTCAAATGTGTGTCGTTAATATAGTATTCTGGAACTCATATTTTTTATGAAAAAAATCCTATCTCCATGTTACAATCGTTATTTCTCGCGAAAATTTTGTGACTGTATACCTATACCGTTTCTATCTTAAGCGTGAGATACCCTAACAAAATAATCGACGTCAGATTTCAAATTCATCTTTCACTATCATGTCAGGAAACATACACAACATATACATTACACATACAATACGTACCTATTAATTACAGTACGTGACAACGAACACATACGAGCAGTAGTCATATACTGTAAATATCCGCTGAAAAGTAGTAGCAGTAGTAATTTCTTTCTTTCTTATTCTTTTAGTCCTTAACTACTACAATTTTATTAATATATATCACACATAAGATAACTCCCCATTACAAATGCAACTCGTCGTTCGTACCGTCCTCCCAGCCCGCGTGCACGTCTGATTGCATCGCTCCGTCACCTCTGCTAGACACGCGTCGTGTGAGTGAATGCATGTAAGCAGTCCAAGTATTGCCTGTTCCGTGGCAGCATGAGTGCAGTAAGTTTTGTACTTATCGAGATGAATATTCAGATGACTTTATGGGTGTTAGAGAAATAGTCGTTCAACTTAAACTGATTACCTTATTTAAATCATTAAATTATGATCGAGGCCAAATAAAAAGCCGCGCTCGCCTAGGCTGGTCCGTGCTAGTCCCAGCTGACATTTGTAAATAACAGTCGTTACACTGACTAGGTAGTCAGTGACCCGAAAGTCTGACAACCAGTCTTACCAAGGGGTATCGTATTACTCAGTACTAGCTGGGTTGTGGAGGTCAGATAGGCAGCCGCTCCATGTGAAATACTGGTATTCAACTGCATTCGATTGGATTAGAAGCCGACCGAAAGACTAAGCAGATGATGATTTAAATCACAATTGGCATTCTGTGTGCCATAAGGAATGTGCTCTCAACAGCAATCAACATTAGCAAACCCACCAGGTAAAGACGACTAAAGTTTTCTGTGATCTCTACAGAAACTGGAACAGGCAGCCAAGTCGCCATCTATAGAGAAAAAATCGTATCACTGGTGATTGGGCGACATTGCTGCTACGGTGTGTGATTACTGCCGCCTTAAGACACACACCTTCATAATTATAACTTCATAAACACAATACAACACCCGAATTGTACATACTTTGTGTAAATCTCACAAAGTTAGAATAAAATCTGGCCAAGTGCGAGTCGGACTCGCGCACGAAGGGTTCCGTACCATAAACCGAAAAAAACACGTTGCTTGTATGGGAGCCCCTTTAATTATGAAATAATTCATATTTTTATTATTTGTTGTTATAGCGGCAACAGAAATACATCATTTGTGAAAATTTTAACTCTCTAACTATCACGGTCCATGAGATACAGCCTGGTGACAGACGGACAGACGGACGGATAGTGGAGTCTTAGTAATAGGGTCCCGTTTTACCCTTTGGGTACGGAACCCTAAAAACCAAAGTAAGTATCAAAATATTAAACTGAGACCTATAAACACACACAAACACCTTCGTTTCTACAAAAGAATACCAAATCCAGCCAAACTATAAAAACTGAACCAGACTTGTTTATCCCCTGCGAGCTATAAATTACTTTTTCATCAAACTTACATTGTCATCGATAGTTTCCTACTTTCGTCGGCAATACGCAGACGGACAAACTTCCCGCTCTCGGGAAAACTTATAAAACTTGCAAAAAATAACAATCGAAATAATTGTATCCCAACTAACTAGTTTCGTAGTTTAACAAAGTTTCCGACACATAAATCGTGTTTTATTTTCGTTACCTATGTATTTTAACTACAGGATGTTTCTAAATATATTTTAAATTAAAGGGAAAGAGGGGTAAAATATATATATATATAATTAAGACAACCTGGGTTTGATTCCGAGTTTGGACAAAATGATATTGATTTTTTCCATCAGCAGGAACTCTCCGCAGGAAGTCTGCAAACTCGCACTTGGCCAGTTTTTATTAAAAATGTACATGTTTTAAATGTTATAATGTTATAACTTTACTTAAAATACCTCCCTGATCTCATGTACTATTCAATTCATCCATCAGCACAATGTTTTGAGTGCGTTACATTGAGCGCTACCGTAAACCGTGATTTTTCACACCAAAAGAAAGGTCGTTTCGCAGCAATTACTTTTGCGCAGTGTTACTAAGTTGGATGTTCAGAATGCTTTTTTTATGGCTATGAGTCCTTCCACATCCTGTATAAGAATAAATGCAATATTTTATACTAAACACCAAATAAATTAACTCAAATCTTGAGTAACTGGGCTCCAACATAATGATTATAATTACACCTTATAATTAATTAACCAAAGCGTTATGAGTTAGGAAATAGTAATTTCTTACGGAAATAATTATACTTTCAAAAGAGATCGACGGATATGGTCGGTGTGGTAGTGTGTACTGCTGCTAGGTACACCTCTGCCTGACTCTTCAGGGATTACAGGCGTGATGTTATATTGCTAGGTTTTTATTTTCGCCTTGCAGCAAATAACGCTGTCCAAATTGTAAGGTCAGTTTGATGTAAGCAAAGTTAAGTAAGCAAAGTTATGATAATAATTTGTTGTAGGTATAAGATATGACAGCCGGGTCGGGTCCGACCCTGACATAAGTCAGGCTCAAGTGTCGGGCGTCAAGCCTCAGCCTAGGACAGCGCTACGTCGCCTGACTTATCTAGATCACGTCTGAAACGAGGATGAATTACATTTTGTAGGGTTTGTGCTAAGTGGGTTTACAAACTGTTGTATCATTTTATGTACTGTGAGTGGCTTGGAGTTGGCTGCCATTATCTAATCAGATTGTCTTCCTAATAGGTACCTATTTGTTTTTGTTTATCAGTCTTTCCACACTTTTGTTGTCTTATTATAGATGTTCTTCTAAACTAAGCGAACGGATTTTGATGCGGTTTCTTCCATCATTTAGATTTTTTAATTTTTTTTTTGTGTTTTGATTAATTTTAAATTGACTTAGTGAAATGATAAGGATTTTCGATTTTTTGTCAAATAGGAGACCGTGTGAAGCCGAGGCGGGTGCTATCAACTTCTGAAATACGGACTTATGTACCTACTATGATGTAATGTTAACGCACTCAAAACATTGTGCTGATGGATCTCTTGAATAGTAAGGGGGTCCTGGAAGTGTTTAAAGTAAAAATCTTACATTAAAAACATGTATTTAAAAAAAAACTTGTGAAAAAGTTGGAACTTTGACCCCCAATATCTCCGTAACTAGAAGTTTCCCAGGTATGGTCTAGAACAAAAAAATAATCCCAATGGGACAACAAGTGCCCTTCGGCTTCGTTAAGAGTCTGTTTACACCCTTTATGCTGAAAAACTGAAACTCTAATCAAACTACTAAGACTCCCCTTGGCAGAGTCCCGAAGCATGGTCGCCATGTAATGTTGGGGTCCCTAAGGGGTCGTTTCATAGGAAACAACCACATCTGTTTAATGAATGAATGAATAATTATAAAATAAGCGCACATGAGGTATAGTGCTAACTCAGCATACATGATACAGTTATAAAGGAGTGTACTTACTTACTAAAGTAAAGGAATATATCATATTCACACACTTCAATGAAAACTGTAACGAAATTATGTTTTTTTTTTAATGTGTCTGACTGGGTCTTGCTATTGGGCAGCCATGCGTCCCAGTTGTACTCGTCAGTTTTTCTGTCAAAGGTCAATGAACACATCGAACAACATACATTAATTACTGGAACATTTTCCATAATGTCACACCTAGAATCGCTGAATCATTCCATGTAATATATACTTCATTCGCAGTCCCATCCAAGTTTACTTCGTTGTAACGAGTCTAAACTTTTCACATTATGTCATTATCCTTTATTAAAGGGTTCGCATTCTACGGAACCGCGACCCGAAGGCAAATACGTAACCATTTCTCGTTTATAATAGAATTTTCAACCTTAAATTTTTCCGCATAAGGTGTAGTTTTGTTTAAAGTCTTGGCATTCTAAAGTGTAACTTGTATTTGTTCTAAAACGTAGTAGGTACAATATAATTTTTGTTGAGAAGCAGGCTCTACGTTGAGTAGTATAGGGTCGGTTTTCGGGTGACGAAATTTCAAAGTTAGAGGTATTTGAAATGGAGGAGGCGATAGTGTGAAGTAACGTTAGTATCACTAAAAAGAAGGGTGACAATAAAACGATTGCGTTTTCAAGGAAAAAATGCAGCGAGACTCGCCATTTGCGGGCTAGTAGGGTGACCATGATATTTTGTATTGTATAAAAGGTCACGAATACTTTAGCAATTACATTACATTGTTTTTCTTAGTAAAACAGTTCTCTCATTATTTTAAATAATAATTTTGTATTAAGTGTTAAAAAGACAGTAAACTGCCCCATAAACGATTACTAAGTTCAACATAAAATTTAATATAATATAGCTATGTAGAATGGCAATAACGCGATTTTTGCTGCAACTTTATCAGCTTAGGTTATGTTCTTAGTAAATAAATACCATAAGCTCACAAAATCACTCCTTTTCCGCAACATACGCCATGTAGTGCTAAACAAAATGTCGAAGCGACAAAATAATAGCGCCATATATTCTGGCAACAGTCTTCCGCCAGATTTATAGTTAGCCAGTAACAATATGTTTGGCACAATACGCTTTACTAAAGTTTTGTGGAGCTACAGTATCAGATTGTATTGCTGATTTAGAGAAAGAGATAAAAATGTTTACTCCAACTTAAATGGATGACTTCAATGGTTGCTGTACTTAAGTTAATTATTTACTTGCTAGGTGAAGTTGTCCTAGTAATACATACCCTATGTTTAAGTGCAAAAGGTAAAATATTATAAGGGACTCATCATCATCATCATTTCAACCGAAAGACGTCCACTGCTGGGCATATACCTCTCCCAAGTGCCGCCAGATTGACCGGTCCCATGCGACTCGCATCCAGCAGATGGATTCGCGGCTAAATAATTACAGCCGAAGGTCAATTGAAGAGTATGCTGCACTTAAGGTCGATGTGTCGTGGCAGTCATTTATTTGCCAGTCGTCACGTGTATAACTACAAAAATCTGACAATGAGTCGATCAAAGTGTCGCCGCAGCAGTCTTACCAAGGGGTTTCGTGCTACCCAGTGACTTGATGTAGAGCTCAAATAGTTAGTCACTTTTGTTTTTATCACAATTTTGTGTAACATACATAAAAACGAAAACCAACTTAATGATTTTCAAAGCAAGTATAACAATTATCAAGAACGAAAAAAACAATTCAGTTATTAAATAATGTGTTCAAAGAAATTATTCTTCCTTGATTATTTAGCTAGAACGATATTAAACTTCTCATATTGTTCGAAGCCGCTTAGTCGAGGCTTAAGGAAACTATAGTAAAAGATCTATAAATAACTTTTACTTCACCTCTAAGTTCTCCCTCGCTTCACAAACTGTTTGAGGTACAGATTTATTAATGTATAGGCCTTAAAGTGTTTTACTTGTGACTAATCTGTAAAGCTAACTGAATTTCAAGTTGGCTTTGTGAGATTTGGGTATTTCTCGTGGGGTAGTTTTAATCTAGTTTTGTTTAAATGATCCCTCTTTGCGGTTATTAGCACGAAGTAAAGTCATGCTAAAATTAAATTTCGATACAATATGTTATGAGGGTAAAAAGGTTAAACTGTTTGTAACTTTACTCCGCGTGTTTGTGTTTTATTTCTTACTACCTTCAGCCCACGGCTCCACTCGTGGCCCTTCATTTTTTACCTCTAGCGATATTTACGATGGCTTAAGTGTTATTCTGATGTATAAACTACATTATTGTAAAGTTTCATCAATATCCTTTCTGCAGTTTTCGCGTGAAAGAGTAAAAAATCGATGCATCCATCCTCATAGACTTTCTCGTTTATAATAAGTTAAATAAGATTTATAGTAACATTTACTTCTTAGACAATAGAGAAAATAATGATGATAGTCAGTTTACGCTGTTTTATAAGGGCATCTAGCCTAAATTTTAAGTTTAATAATATTCTATTCATTTCCACAACCGTACCTACCTACTTACTTATTTTTTCTCTTGAAATATGAGTTAATACTTACAAACGAAATACCCAGACTTGCTATAGTTCTGTCCTTGTTCACAACACCGTGTGGCGACAGTACACTCAGGTGAAGTTATACCCGTCGGAGCGTATTGTAAAAAGTTGTGTTTCGCCGCGCTGTCCCCTGTACGCGGTTAGTTCGCGACGCGTTACGCTTCTACGATTCTGTGGGTGCACGTGTGGAGTATGAGTTCAGTTTGTTTTTTTACTGTTTAGGTACCACCTGTATTAAATAGAATGTGCCATGATTTTTTTTATTTTGTTATTCTGCGGCTAGACGACCAAAGAGATTTAACATGAGAATAACAATAAAATGCATTGAAACTAAAAATAAAAACAATAAAAATAAAAATTGAAAATATTTGTATGATACTGGGCAATTATCATAATGAGACATGCGGTGGTTGCGTTACATGAGTCTGGGACATGGTTTAGAGTTAATGTAGGAGCATGTAATTACTTGTAAACAAGTAAAATCAATCTGAATTAAATTAGATTTATCAGAGGCTATCAGAGGAAATAACATCACACCTGCAATCCCCGTAGGGTTAGGCAGAGGTGTACCTTGTAGTACACCCATATTTCGCCAGTTATGTTTAAGTCCCATGTAATAGATGGCGAGCCTATTACCATCAACCGGGCACAAATCCAGACTCCGTGGCTACTACTGAGAAATTCCTGATGGAAAAACCCAATAGCACTTTGCCCGACCTGGGAATCGAACCCAGGACCTCTTGCTCAGCAGTCGCACTTGCGGCCACTCGACCAAAGAGGCAGTCAATAAATATATATATATCATTGAAAAATGTGACCTGCTGTCTCAGGGATGTTAAAAGATTGTTGCGTCGTTACACTGTGCCGACACCAACCAGTTGACTTTTGTCCATCGTAAGAACGGTGAGGAACTTTGAACGATTTAAATATTTGTACATTGCTATGCTGATATCAACATCTGCCAAACGTTGGTGATCAGACCGCATGTCATAGAATGCCACTCAGTGGGTTTTGGTGATTAATTGTAGTATCAATATCAACTATAAAACAAAATACAAGTCCTAAATATTATGAATAATGCTGAAACAGCTGCCCTTCGCTATAACGTCGTAAATTGACGTCAGTCCTAATTGTATCTTGATTGCACTAATTAGCTGTATTGATGCGTTTAACCCATTCACTGCCCAGTACTTCGCGAAAACTTCGCGAAATTCGTTCGCGTGCCCACAACCCGTATCCGAGTCGTCGTTATAATAAGCTATCGATGACTTGTATCCATACCCAGAACCCGACTAGCGTGTCCATAGCTACTGATACGGGTTGTGCGAACGAACGAATTTATTGTTCGACCCGTGTGTCGGGTGCTGGGCACTGAAAGGGTTAACAATGCCTAATGTCCTGTTTATGCGATTCTGATTACCTTTATTATAATATGTAACTAGATTTGTGCCTTAATCCCCGAAAGGTTAGGCAGAGGTGTTCCTATGTCCTACACCCACATTTTTACCGTAATAGGGGACGAGCCCATTGCCATTGATCATCATCATTCATCATTTCAGTCCGTTGCTGTCCACTGCTGAACGTAGGCCTCCCCAATCGATTTCCATCGTGTCCGGTCCAATATCACCTGCATCCAGCGACTCCCTGCAGTTTTTAAACTATTGCCATTAACCAGGCACAATTTCAGACGCGTGGGTGCTACTAAGAAATTCCTGATAGAAAAACCCAAGAACAATTTGCAAGACCCGGGAATCGAACTTGGGACCTCATGCTGAGCAGTCGTGATTGCGACCAATGGACCAACGAGGCAGTCCGGATATATTTGGGTTCCGTGTGATAAGGTGCAAGCTTATTGCCATCAACCGAGCAAACATTCAGGCTTTGGGCTGCTGGTGAAAAAGCTTAAAATTAAACGAATATCGTAGATTTCCTCGACTAAAAATATTAAAGAATCAATAACATATGAATCAATTTCAGTTGAATTAATCATGGACAGAATCTATTTTCTGAAGCTAAACTGAATCTCTCTAGAGAATAGTCTTAGATAGGAAATCAGATCTGAGATTGATTAATATATGTTTCTAGGACTTTATAAATTGATACGACAATATAATTATGTGGGATTGGGATTCTTACCGCTTGGCCACAAGATACACGTTCAAGTAACACGCGTCCTGCGACAAAATGAAAACAAATGAAAGCAATTGTTGAGAACATGCCAAAACTCCATGTGTCTCCACGACGGGACGGTCGGTACTCACGCTCACGTCACTCACTTAACGCAAGTTGCATCTCCCGAGGTCGTGAATGTGACTTTATAGAACATCGTAATTAATTAGAACCCATTCAATTAATGTGCAATGCAAACAAGAATAAATTACTATTGTTTAAGTGGTTGGATTAGGTAAATTCCATTAATTGAATAGAATAATAACTGGCATCAGCCTCATGGTGTCCCATTGTAGGGTAAGACCTCTTTACAGACAAAAAATCATTTATTAATAGTCCAGGTTTCTTTACTATCTTTTCTGTCAACGATATCATTGATATCCAAGATAAACTAAGAAAGCGCATGAATAAATTCAATATCAAACTACTACTATTTACTAACAGTTTCAGTCTACGCAAACTCAGCCTATAATTCAATATCATTACATACCCAAGCCTACCTAAATTGGGGTGCGTCAGAATTCCTCCACGTGTGTCCAGTGGCTGCTGGTCCCTTTAGATACGTCTGAAGGGAACAGCAGTTGCTGGGCCGGTGCACCCTGGGCGCGGGCAGTATCTTTCCCCGAGGAATGGGAAGAGATTCTTATTCTTCGGGGATTGGTACTGTCCGTGGCTAATATTTTGACTGGGAGGGGTCCAACCTGGACCAACGGGGCGTTGTTCCGCGTGACCCTCTGAATAGCAGAGGGCACAGTGGAGCAGCAAGGGCGGGCTCGGTGTGCACTCACCCTGCCTCCGAGCAGACAGTGGAGGACTGCGTCCTTCACTGTCCCCGTCGAACTCGTAACCCATCGAAGTGTCGTGGAACAAGTCTCGCGGCTTTGATGGGACCGAGGGTCTTGGCTTAACCGCCCGGACCGCGAGGTAGAAAACCTCTATAAAAAGTTACCCCGAATCCCAAGTGGCGGAGCACCGCGAGGGGATGTATGGCTGACGGGCGTTCATATGAACAATCAGTCGTTAGTGCTTCCCCCGCCAGAGTACTTGCCGACCCTCTGGCGGGTTATAAATGACATAGGCTTATCCGTGGTACAGGGGTCTCTGCCCGGATGGACTTTTATTTCCCCCATACTCGTGGGACTGAATATGGAAAACCCAACAAACAAAACTGCCGATAAAGGCGAAGGAGAGAGTAGGGATACGGGGTCGGAGTCCGACGCCGTATCGAGTGGTGCTAGCGCGGGAGGCTCGGAGAGCTCCCGCCGCGGGAGGATCGGAGCTGCTGCTGAGAGCAGCAAGTCCTTCCGCAAGCGGACCAGACCGGAGGGCGATCGCGGATCGTCCTCCGAAGGCGAGTTGGCCTCGGCTCGCAAGATCTCCACCAGCAAGCGTGGTGGGATCCGAGGCAAGGGGAGGGGGCTCGCCGCGGCCGACAGATCGGCGCGGCCTGCCGAGGAGGGGCGCCACCTGGGGGTGGCCGGTCCTGGGGAGGCCCGCTCGGGCTCCTTTAGTGGAGAGGCGGACGCAGCTGGCGGCTCCGAGGCGGAGCGTAAGGCCAGGTTTGTGAAGGAGGTGGAGGCCGCGGTGAGGTCTGTAGCTTTGAAGAAGTTGCCTTCGACAAAGCACAGGGCCATACCCGTGGCTTCCGCCTCTATAGTGGCGGCAGCGGAGGCCAATTATGCGGGGTCTGCGTCAGGCGAAGTGGCCAAATTGCGGGCGGAGGTCGCCCGCCTGACGGCCGCGACGGAGCTTCTCCAGAAGGAGAATATGCAGCTCCGAGCAGATCTGGCAGGTCTGCGCGAGCCTGGCTCCCGCAAGGCGGCCCGCAATGTGGACCAGCAGCGGCAAAGCCAGCCCGTGCCGTCAGAAAACCAGGTCCTGAGCCTGGTTCGGCAGGAGCTGGCTGCCTTCCAGGCGCGGTTCGCCGTCTTGGAGGGCATCGTCCTGCGCCCTCCCCTGACGGCAAACAAGGCGGCCTCGAGCCCGAGGACGGCCTCATATGCGGCTGCAGCCGCTGCCTCCTCCGAGGCGGGGCCGTCCAGCCAGCCCTCCGGCAGGGCAGTGCCGGTGCCAAAAAAGCCGGCTCCGGCGAAACCGCCGCCGGCTAAAAAGGCGACAGCCCCAAAAAAGGGCAAAGCTGCTGCACCGGTGGAGAATGTGCCAGCGCCAGCAGCCAGCCTGCAGGCGCAACCGCCCCCCCCACCCCCTAAGCCTCCCGTGGCCGAGGCCGGTTGGCAGGTTGTCGGGGAGAAAAAGAAAGGGCGGAAAGCGGCCAAAAAGGCCCGAAAGGAGAAGCGGAGGCGCCAGCACAAGGCGCGGAGCGTCGCGGCTAGGCTCCGCGCCCCGAAAACCGCAGCTGTAGTGATTACACTACAGCCGGACGCGGAAAAGAGGGGCGTGTCCTACCGCGACGTACTCGCAAAAGCGAAAGCGGCGGTGGATCTCGGGGAGCTCGGGATCACCGGGGGCCTCCGGCTCAAGGTCTCTAAGACAGGGGCTCGAGTGCTGGAGATCCCTGGTGAAACCAGTGGCTCGTCCGCTGACGCTCTGGCTGAAAAGCTCAGAGCGTCCTTAGATGCGGACGAGGCCCGAGTGTCCAGGCCCGTCAAATGTGCAGACATGCGCATCGTGGGCCTGGATGACTCGACAACCAAGGAGGAGGTGTTGGCTGCCGTAATCAAGTCCGGGGGGTGCCCTGCCGAGCAGGTCAGGGTAGGCACCCTACGTCCGGACCTCACGGGCACGCAGACCGTCACGGTTTGCTGCCCTGTTACGGCGGCCAAAAAAATCGTGGAGGACCGAAGGCTCCTGGTGGGCTGGGTTGCAGCGCAGGTGAAGCTGCTGGAGCCCAAACCTCTGAGGTGCTACCGCTGCCTCGTGGGACACCACGTGTCAGTGAAATGCACTTCGGAGGTGGACCGCAGCGGACTTTGCTTCCGCTGCGGTCAGCCCGGTCACATGGCCGCGGTTTGTTTCGCCACGCCGCACTGCTCTGCATGTGCGGCGGCTGGCAAACCGGCCGATCACCGAGCAGGGAGTAAGACCTGCGCCCCACCCGCCCAGGCCAGAGGCAGGGGAAGGCCCTCCGCCACCACCCCCACCGTCGTTACCGCCGCAGCCGCCGCCACTGTCACCGCTGCCGCCGCCGCCGTAACTGCCGCCTCCGCAGCGGAGCCGCCCCAGGGGGCCCGAGAGGGGACTGAAATGGAGTGCCAATAACGGCCCCATTACGTCTCCTCCAGGCGAACATCAACCACTGCGCCTGCGCTCAGGACCTGTTGCTCCAGAGCATGGCGCAGTGGTCGATTAACGTCGCCGTGGTCGCTGAGCCCTACTTTGTCCTGCCCAGGGAAGACTGGGTGAAGGACCTTAGTGGCTCAGTGACCATCATTTCGTCGGCCGCCGCCGGTACCCCGACCCTGGAGAGTGTCAGGCAGGGTCAGGGGTGCGTAGCAGCACGGTTCGGGGAGATCGTCGTAGTGGGTGTCTACTTCTCCCCGAGCCGAACTCTCGCCGAGTTCCACAACTCCCTCAGGGAGTTGAGTGTCGTCGTCCGCAGCTATCCCCTCCCCGTGCTTGTGCTCGGGGACTTCAATGCCAAGAACTTGGCTTGGGGTTCTCGTTACACTGACGTGCGGGGTAGGATGGTGGAGGACTGGGCTCTGGAGACAGGCCTAGTCGTCCTAAATCGGGGTTCTGTCCCCACGTGTGTGCGGATGCGGGGTGATTCGGTGGTGGACATCTCGTTCGCTAGCCCCGCTCTGTCACCGCGTGTCGTTGACTGGCGCGTCATGGAGGGGGTGGAGACATACTCCGACCACCGGTATATCCGGTTCGATGTCTCTGCCCAGACCTCAAGCGCGCTGGTCCTACAGGCCCCGAGTGGTCCGCGATGGGCGCTGAAGCAGCTGGACCGGGAGCTCCTCCTGGAAGCCTCGATAGTGCAGGCCTGGGTGACATCACCGGTCAGGCCTGCCGACATCAACGATGAGGCGGGTTGGTTCCAGGAGGCCATGTCCGATATATGCGACGTGGCAATGCCCCGAGTTCGGCCAGAAAGCGCCCGGCGTCAGGTGTACTGGTGGTCGCGAGAGCTGACGTCTCTGCGCGAGGCGTGCGTCGCTGCGCGGCACCTGTACGCCAGGCATCGCAGGCTCCGCATCCGCCCTCCGGATGCGGCAGCCATTGAGGCGGAGCTGTATGAGGGATACAGAGTGGCGAAGACCGCCCTCCTAGAGGCTGTCCAGCGGGCCAAGGATGCGGCCCGCGAAGAGATGCTGGAGACTCTGAACGCAGATCCGTGGGGGCGCCCTTACAAAATGGTGAGGGACAAACTCCGCATCAGGGCCCCCCCGCTGACGCAGAGTCTCCGGCCTGAGCTGGTGGAGGATGTGGTGAGCGCTCTGTTCCCCTCGCGTGGGGAACACCCTCCCCCACCTATGGCTCCGCCGCTTGCGATGCCAGAAGCGGACCACCCAACGGACGACGACGACGTTCCGGAAGTGACCGGGGTAGACCTGAGAGTGGCGGTAGGCAGGCTTAAGGCCAAAAATACCGCCCCGGGACCCGATGGCTTGCCTGGCAAAGCCTGGGTCCTGGCCTCGGAGGCTCTCGGGCCCCGACTGGAGGGACTCTTAAGCGCATGCTTGGAGAGAGGCCAGTTCCCGCTTCGTTGGAAGACGGGCAAACTGGTCCTCATTCGGAAGCCGGGGCGCCCTGCGGACTCTCCGTCCGCATACCGGCCCATTGTGTTGCTCGACGAGGTGGGCAAGCTCTTTGAAAGAGTAATTGCAAACCGCCTCGCCGGGCACCTTGCGGGGATTGGGCCGGATCTTGCGGAACACCAGTTTGGTTTCCGCAAGAGGCGCTCGACGGTGGACGCCATCATGCGCGTGAGAGCCCTCACGACGGGGAATGCGGTGTCCCGGGGTGGGGTGGTTTTGGCGGTGTCTCTTGACATCGCCAATGCCTTCAACTCCATACCCTGGAGCTGCATTAGGGAGGCACTCCGGTATCACCAGGTGCCGACCTACCTCCGTCGTATTGTCGGGGACTACCTAACGGATAGGGCCGTCATCTACCCTGGTCGCGACGGCCAGTGGAACCGGCGAGAGATGTCGTGCGGTGTTCCACAGGGATCGGTCCTAGGGCCGCCCTTGTGGAACATCGGTTACGACTGGGTGCTGCGCGCCGACCTCCCTGGTGGCGTCAGCGTAGTTTGTTACGCTGACGACACGCTGGTGCTGGCGCAGGGGAGGTCGTACGAGGCGGCGGCCGAACTTATGACACGCGGGGTTGCGATAGTCGTGGAGAGGATCCGGCAATTGGGTCTCGAGGTGGCTTTGCACAAGTCCGAGGCCATGTGCTTTCATGGGCCTCGGAATGCGCCACCGTCGGGATCCATAGTAACGGCGGGAGGGGTTCCCATCGGCGTCGAGTCGACGTTGAAATACCTAGGGCTCGTCCTCGATAGCCGGTGGAACTTCGTGGAGCATTTCCGACGTTTGGCCCCCAAATTGGAACGGACCGGGGCTGCCTTCAGGCGGCTCCTGCCCAACCTGGGGGGTCCAAGCGCCTCCTGCCGGAGGCTCTACGCGGGGGTCGTGCGGTCCATGGCCCTTTACGGGGCCCCGGTGTGGGCGCGTTCCTTGAGGCGGCGAGCCGCCCACTACCTGAACGCGCCCCAGAAGGTGGTAGCCGTAAGGCTAGTCCGGGGGTACCGCACGATCTCCGGCGAGGCGGCGAGCCTCCTTGCTGGATTGCCGCCATGGGATCTGGAGGCGATAGTCCTCGCGCGCCTACATGAGTGGCGCGTAGAGGCACTACGCCGGGGGGAAACTCCGCTGCCGCGGCAAATTGTCGCACTGCGGACAGACTTCCGGCGCGATCTCATGGCGACATGGAGAGAGCGACTATCGCAACCCCGTGCAGGGCACGCCACAATAGTGGCGATAAGTCCCCTCTTTGAGGAGTGGCTGGAGAGGGGCCACGGCACCCTCACCTTCCGCCTGACGCAGGTCCTCACCGGACACGGTTGTTTCGGGAGGTTCCTGCACCGAATCGGGCGGGAGGAAACGCCCGGGTGTTACCACTGTGAGGGCCGCCCAGAGGATACGGTGGAGCACACGGTAGAGGTCTGCCCCGCTTGGGCGGAGCACCGCCGTGTCCTCGTAGCGGCGATCGGCGGCGGCGACCTATCGCGTCCGGCCCTGGTCCAGTCCATGGTCCGGAGCGAAAGGGAATGGGACGCCGTCACCTCCTTCTGCGAAGCAGTCATGCTAGCGAAGGAGGTGGCGGAGCGTGAGAGGGAGAGAACCTCTCGTCCCAGCCGCCGCGGGAGACGCCTCGGGCGTCGGGGGTCACGTGGTGGCTTCCGGCCACCGTACGGCGCGTTCGTGTTCCACGCGCGCCTCAAAGAGATGTCAGCAAATAGGGAGGGGCCCGCAAGGGCCGATGCCTGCCAGGGCTGCGGGCTGTTCGAAAGAGATACCGCGGCCCTGGAACACAAAGGGCAAGGAAGGAACATGGATGGGTTTTAGTCAGTACAAGTCTGACACTCCCTTCTTCCCTTCCTTTCTCTCGCTCTGCCCAGAGCGAGAGAAGTCATTTGATGATTTCCCATCCGTAAAAAAAAAAAAAAAAAAAAAAAAGCCTACCTAAATAAAACATGAACGAAAAAACTTCTAAGAAAAAAAAAATATACTTACACTTACATTCTCGTATCAGACCGTAACTGAAATATATTGGAGCCAAAACTAATATCTAAAAGAAATAACATTAAAACAGCCCGAATTATCAGTGACTGGAGACGGTTATAAATCTGAACCTGAGCTGAGATAGGATGAAGAATGGCCCGTGATTTACTGCCTAGCCCCCCCTAGACCCCTCCTAGCCCCCCAGGAGTGGTAGGTGCACGCTTACCCCCCGGGCATCGCCCCGCTGCAAGCTAGGCCGGTCAGGGAATCTAGACCGTGGGGTCACCTTACTGACACCTACGGTTCAATAATTCTTTCAACATTTGTCTAAGTTGCGTGACGACTATGATTTAGTTGAATTGAGGGATAATTACTTTTTCCAAGTGTCCCTAGTCTGCTGGGATTAGGTTTCTTTTCTCTTCATAATATATTTGTGAGAGAATTTTCGTTCAGGAATATAAAAGTCTCAGTACTTATAAAATTATGAAATATGAAATGTTCAAGGAACAACCGTGGTCATATGCCACTTTGACCTACAGTTTATGATCCCTTACTGCTGTAAGAAAGTATTGTTTTTTAGAGTAGGTGACATACGACCACGGCTCTCCTTTGAACATCAACACGCCATCATTAATTTAATTTTAATTTTTAGATCATGAGTTTATGATCTCTAGAGGGCGCCATATCCAATTTAATGTGACGCCATAACCAGCGGCCGATCAAGACGCTTCCAACGATACCTCATTTTTCAAATCATGATAAGTAGGTCATAAGTTCTGAGGGAACAGATGAACATACATACACACATACATACATACCGGTCAAAATCATAACCCTCCTTTTTGCTTCGCCGTAGTCGGGTAAAAATCGGCTTCCAGCCAACTCAGATGCCACTATTTATTTGCACAAATCGAGTAAATAATTATTTGTGCAAATAAATCACTAATACAGCATGCTCCCCTGCACGCTCGTCATCCTCCCCGGCCGTGTGTGACATCGTCAAGCTAGCCTAGGCACGTGCCTCTGTTTGATAAGGGAACTTTATTAGCAAGAACTTACTTTATTTGCCCTACGTGTGTGTACGCTACGCTCCCGAAACACACGCGAATCTCAACCTTAACACAACTGTACAAGACTAGCCAAACTTGGCAAGGAAACTAGGAAACTAGTTTTCGGTATATAAAGAGTCGGTATCTATATTTCCTCTCCGCTGTGTGACTTTCCGATTTTCAAAGTTTTGTTCTGAAAATAAGACCGGTTCTGATTTTGAAAGAGCCAGCGATAAAATATCTCGGCTTAGGATTTTCTATATTTTATACGGGCCGATTGATTTTCTTTGTGGATGTTTCTCGAAGGTTCTAAAGCGAATTTATAGCTGAAAGGTTTTTGTTATGGAAACGAGGGGAGTTTCCAAGAATTAATAGGAAGAGGAAGTCATTCTGTGCGCTGCAATAAAATGGCGGCGTTTAGACAGGAATTATGTTTTGGAACTTCGTCTCATGAATCTTTTAAAGACTACCGGTTATTTCTACTGTGTCTTTATGGCCGTGTTATCTTTATTCTCCGCTGAAATTACGCTCTGCCTAGGTCAACTGAACAAGCGAGTCTTGAACAAACTTTTTTGTAAAGTTTTGAAATGAAAACTGAAAATTAGTAGATTTAAAATTTATTCTTGACATAGACGACTGTTACGTATGTATCTCTGAGTTCATATCAATGGTATACAATTTACTTACATAATTATGTTGTATATCTTCTGCTGGCAATCTATAATTGCCTATCATAATCCAGCTATACCAAACCTCTTATAGCTAAAATCTCATCGCCCAAACATCGCCTTGACCTCCACCGTACCCCAGCCTGCATGACCTCCGTCCGATCCAGTGCTTCTTCAATTACCCTCACATTATCTGCGCTCACTGACAGACCCTCGTCATACGCGGCTCAGCCACTTTATATTCACTACATTAACTTTATTTGGCGTACTAGTTGCTAGTTCGGGTTTGCGGACTCGGCTCGAATCTGTACATATGAGTTTAATGAAGCACCTCTCACTGTTTCGTAGATCCAGCGATCGCTCCTCGGGTCGAGTACCTTTTTGGTTTTTGGATTTTTAGTAACAGTAAAAAACTAGTCCTAAGCTTCACCTGGAGTTTAAAAACGGATTTAACCTATGCACCTACGATTTATTTATTTTTTAAGCCAACAACAACGCCAATGTCGATTATAGACATGCTATGTAAGAAGTTTTATAGCTGTTTACTATCGTTTTTGTAGTGCCAGAAATCACTATCACTAAGTCCTTCGCCGCTTCTGTCAGTCTGTTCACGTTAAACTCAAAAATGACTGCACCGATTTTCATGCTGTTTTCAACAATGGATAGAATGGTTCTCGAGGAAGGTTGGTATATATAATTTGTCCAGTTTTTGCATACATTGGCTAAAATATAATGACATTTGTTGGAGATGCCGGAAAAAAAAAAGCCGTCTAGGAGCTTTCAACGAAAACGCTGCCTTAACCCTTTGAGATATAACAAAATAATCTATGGCAGAATTATGTATCTTATATAGGTCTATAGAAAAGTCCGGGATCGCATATGTCTATCTCTTAAAGATAAAATACTATATCCATATTAATACTTAAAAAAATTGGCAAAATAGGTTCCCATAGGTGCAGGAGCGGGATCAAAATTTCATGATTACTTTTGGTCACGATAACTGACATCCACACGGGCAAAGCCGCGGGCATCAGCTAGTTCTATTTAAACTAAAAAAACCTTTTCAATAAATTCACCATCGTTTTCACATTCATTATCCGACACAAAAATTTCAAACGATTTTCCTCACCGACACAGAACCAACACAAAGTAAACGACTTTCAACAAACAGATTTGAGAATATTTTCCAAAAACACGAGAAACTAATAAAGCAATTAACGCTCATCAAACAAACTGGTGCTTTTACCCTACGTGCGAGAAAGACAGCACGATAAACGTCAAAAGAGTGAGAGGGATAGAGAGTGTAGTGTCATTCGCTTTTGTAAGCCAACCCTTTGGAGGGTGACGATGAGTCGAGCAAGAAATTAATTAATGTTCGGGTGCTTTCGGATTATGTTCGTAAGTGGTTCTTGCAGATATTGTTATAGTCGGGTTTAATGGCGCCGTGATAGTGTCAATCTAGTTTATTGTTGAGTAAGTACCTAGTTAAGTAATCGGGAGATATATTAAAGATACGCCTTTTAGCTGTTAAGTAATAAATCATAATAATACATATAAAATTTCATTCTATTTTATATCATCATTCAATAAATCTAGTTTTTTTTAACCTGAAAATAGTGCCAACATTCTGGTGCAGCATCAAAAATATATAGAAATTTAAGTCGACAATCCAAAACATAATTTAACACTAATACCAAAAATCTTTACAAATTACTGAATGAAAAAGAGACACGAAAAAATATGATTTTAAGCCGTAATTAGGAATGTCCTGCAAAAATCACAAATCACGGCTCCCCTATTCCGGCCGCCAAAGAGAACAGTTTTTCATCTTATTTTTTCCATAAAATTTCGTTCAGAGAAAACAGCCTAATTATACTACAGCTTAATTGCCTTTCAGTCTTCAAATTATTTATCATTTCAGCTTAAAAATAATGTTTCATTTTTAAAGTGAATGGGCGGATTTGTGTTATTTGAAAAAGTAGAAAAAAATAGCTTTTCACGCGTGGAAGATGGAAAATATCCCATGGAAATTAACTACCAGGAAAAATGCGGGATTATATACCTCATGGCCTAATTCATCATCTTCATAGTCTATCTGTCTGTATACCAAATTTAGTCGAGAACCGTTCAGCCGTTATTAGGTGTGATGGCGTGACGAACAAACCAACAAATAAACATACTCACTTTCACATTTATAACATTAGTAAGGATTTAGGCCTAAATATATTTTTAGAAAAATAGGCTTACATTTTAAGACGAAATTATAATTGTGTTATCTCAATACTATTAAAATAAATTAAACTGTTTAATATTTTTAGTTAGCAAAACGTTTTTCTTTTAATATTTTACATCTTTTAAATTTCCTTTTCCTGAAAGCTTCTTGGAATTGAGCTCCTGAATAATTTCTATTGAGATTTCATGATATTGCCAACGAAAGTGGTTCATTGCGAAACGATAGTTTGAATTGATTTCTTCGTATTTCATCTTTGTCTTGCATTGACGGGGTTCGAGTAAGTAGGGAAACTTATTGAAATGGAACTTTGTCAATTTCAAGTTATCTGAATTGATAAGAATAATTTACTTGGTTGTGATCCCTCCATACCATGCTCATACGGGTTAAGAAATTTACTTAATAATAATTTAATTTAATTAATGTAATTAAATATGTTGTATGTTGTAATTATGTTGTGAGAAAAATTTCTCATTGGAATTTTCCACTGAATTGTTTCTTGGTGATGTGACAGCTCCTGAGTCTGATCAGTCTCCAGTCGTGTGGCTTGGTGCCCATCGGACTGTGAGTAAGGGAAGACGGAGTGCACCTGTGCACTATAATATTACTTGCATCGACGGCTAATCTCCGCAGAACTTGACTGTCGTGACCAAAAACAGTCAGAAACACAATTTCATATGCCTTTCAAAAGATATCTATTATTTTTCATCCATTTACAACAGAATACCGAACGCATCCGGCATTTGGAACAATAACCGACCGCACAAAGAAGAACTGGGTTCAACCCGAACACGTTACAGCCTGGAGGGGTATAACAACGTGAAGCTCCTCTGATGTTACTGCAACGAATACGTGAGCATACAATGTGGATGACGTAATGGAATGTATCTGGGTTTTGAATGGTTGCGAAATAAAGGTTATTATATTTTTTTGGAGAAGAAATTATTTGTGTAGTCCTCTTGGTATCAAAGTGATTATGAAAGGATTCTCTTTAAAAATGTAAGGTTGGATGCATCAATTGGGTACCCCAGTTGGGAAAGTAGGTGTTTTCAAAAGGGGTACCCATATCGTGACGCTGACTGTATATAGTTTATATATACGTAACGTCACGTCTATATTCTTGAATGAATAAAAAGAAGCGTACATTATACCGACATAAGACTAGACATAACTCATCACCTAATCCTCAAACCAGGTTACCATTACAGAACACCAGGCTACATTCATATTGAAACAAAATGAAAAAGTCTACAAACACTTGCCTCGATCCGGTAAAACCCAAGACCTTCTCAAAACTTGAAAATGTTTCTTTTTTCAGTGAAATATACAATCCGTGCGTTCCCGAGCAGACAGACACTCACAAAACTTAAGTTATAATCTTTTGAAACACAAATAACATAAATTGGGTGAAACCATAACAAAATTGACACCCCCACATTATTTTTAACAGATTGTGAACGTACAGTAATGATAACAACGTAACGACACGTCACACAGTTCCAATCAGTGTTCCCGACAGACAGAACCATCCCTAGCCATCCTCAGGGCAGCGGGGGTGTGAGGCAGGGGGTAGAGACGAGGGGGGGTCCATCAAACGCAGGCCGAATGCTGTCATATCTCGCACTCGATATTTTACGAAGCGATGGAGCTGTTGCTGACGTGGCTGTGGGGTCACGGTGACAGCGAGTTTACTTCTGCCTTGTTGGCACGGACTATTAGAGGATACAGGCAATGAGCAAGATCGTGAAGGTAGAACAAAAACGTTTGGGTGGTTTACACACCATCATGCGCAAGAAAGCAAACTCCTTGCTGCACCGTCTACGGAGCAGCAGCAACAGCATTCTAAAGACGATTGCTGCTCGTTTTGACTGTCTTTTCTAGAATCAGTGGATGAGGACAGTCATAGGCATCAGTTAAATTTAGTTGCTAAAAATACTAATTATATTTTGAGGTATCATCATCATCATCATCATTTCAGCCAAAAGACGTCTACTGCTGGACAAAGGCCTCCCCCAAGTGTCGCCACATTGACCGGTCCCGTGCGACTCGCATCCAGCGGATCCCTGCAACCTTCATCAGGTCATCGGTCCAACTAGTGGGAGGCCTTCCAACGCAACGTCTTCCGGTTCGCGGTCGCCACTCCAGAACTTTACGGCCCATCGGCCATCCGTTCTGCGAGCAATGTGCCCTGCCCACTGCCACTTAAGTTTGGCAATTCTTCGGGCTACGTCGGTAACCTTGGTTCTCTTGCGGATGTCCTCATTTCTGATTCGATCACGCAAGGAAACTCCGAGCATAGCCCTCTCCATTGCCCTTTGGGTGACTTTAAGCTTTCTAATTAGGCCCATTGTGAGCGACCACGTTTCGGTCCCGTATGTAATCACTGGCAACACACACTGGTCATAGACTTTCGTCTTGAGACACTGCGGTAAGTTGGACGAGAAGATACCACGCAACTTCCCGAACGCTGCCCAGCCGAGTCGGATTCGACGATTGACCTCTTTCTCGAAGTTAGACCTACCTAACTGGACCGTTTGTCCCAGGTAGACATAATCGTCTACAACTTCGATTGTAGAGTCTCCGATCTTGATAGGACTGGGTGTTACATGGGCATTCAACATGACCTTGGTTTTGTCCATGTTCATTTTAAGACCCACTCTTTCGCAAGCTCTACTGAGGTCACCAAGCATTGTACTGAGGTCCTCCATGGTCTCAGCCATAACCACAATATCGTCGGCAAACCGAAGGTGAGAGATGTACTCGCCATTGACATTGATGCCTAGCCCTCGCCAGTCCAGAACCTTGAAGACATCCTCCAGTGCAGCGGTGAACAGTTTCGGAGATATGACGTCTCCCTGTCTCACACCTCGCTGCAGAAAGATAGGTTCCGAGGTCTGGTCCTGATAGTCGATTTGGCACCGTTGGAGAGACTGCAGAACAGCCCAAGTCTCGATCCAATCAAAGGCTTTATCGTAGTCTACAAACGCTAAACAGAGAGGCAGGTT
This sequence comes from Lycophotia porphyrea, assembly GCA_950005105.1. Lineage (NCBI taxonomy): Eukaryota > Metazoa > Arthropoda > Insecta > Lepidoptera > Noctuidae > Lycophotia > Lycophotia porphyrea. The sequence goes on from OX465409.1 coordinate 353,514, forward strand.
ATACTCTTCGGTCTTCTGTATAACCTGCCGCAGCGTATGTATGTGGTCTACGGTGCTAAAGCCTTTTCGGAAACCGGCTTGTTCGGGAGGCTGGAAATCGTCAAACCTGCGTGCGAGACGATTCGTGATGACTCTTGAAAACAACTTGTAGACATGGCTCTTGGATTTTGAGGTATAAAATGTACATTTTTGTTACTAAAACACTAACATTTTATGTTTTGTCTGGTTTTAATGGTTTTATTTTTATTTTTTGTGCTTTATTTTTATGTAACTTTTATGGAGATTCTCTGATTTAAATAACTAATAAATATAAAAAAAAAAAAAACTAAGGACTATGAAAACATAGCTGGGACAGACAAGAAACCGACAGGCGGGGGGGGGGGGGGAGCCTATCGATTTTTAGCTCAATTTGTCGGGACCTGTGTGGAGCAATAAGTGAACGTGATTGATTGAAGGTGGCAAGAGGGGGCTTTATAGTCAAAGCAATAGATCCACGTTATGTTAAGCCGCCTTCAGACATCTGCTATAGCAAAGCCACTGCCTCTGAATGAGCGTTGCCAAGGATTTTCTAAACTAGATTGTCTCTATTATTATTTTTCTTGAGACTGTCCACACTCGTTTATTTTTGTTTCGTCACTACTAGAGCTAAAATAATTAGATTGCCCTCCCATTATAAGTCACAAGTTGGGAAAGGTTAAAACTTAAGACTAATAGAAAAAAGGAGAGAAGATTTCAATTGTACCGACCTCTACTCTCTCTTTCATCCTTCTCCACTATTTTTCCTTTTCCCGTGTCTTTTTACACTCGCGTACATTGTCACCCCGCTCACTAAAAGGGTGCACTTCAGATATTTCGAGTGTAGCCCCATCAAGTACATATTTTTACGCACTGTACCTACATACCTATTTACTCTCCTTATGTACAAACTGCTTACAGACGAAGTATCCATTCGGTTGGATTTCTGCTGAGATCGCGTTTATTTTATGTCACTAGGAGAAATGTGACGATCGTCTTTTATTTTAGATCATAACATCACGCCAATATTGTTCAAAGAGTTCAGCAGAGGTGTAACTGACTTCAACTTTCTGACTCACTAACTGACTCATTGAATATTCGAAAGTGTCTGTAAACGATCTACATAACATAACATCATGGCTGTAATCTCCAAAGGGCTAGGCAGCAGTGAAACTAATTGTATACCCACATTTCACCGGTTATGTTTGAGTCCGATTTAATATGGGTGAGAATCCCAGACTTTGTGACTGTTACTAAGAAATTCCTGATGCAGAAATCCAATAACACTTTTTCCGACCTGGGAATCGGACCTAGAGCCACATGATCAGCAGTTGCGCTCACGACCACTAGAGCCACGAGGCACTTCGAACTGGGGATTGACAGGCGGAAAAATACAGAATTTTACACTTAATTCGAAACGTTTCACCAATCATTCACCATTGGTACATTTAAGTAACTTTTGTAAGACATAATCAGCTTATTTCGTTTGAACTGCCGGGACACAGGCCTCCTCTCTGCTTTAAGAGGGATTACGTGCAGGGTACAGAACTCCTTTGATAATTTACCACTTTTCCACCCGAGTGCGTAATAGTGTTATAAAATACTGTCCAATAAAAAATTACAGCCTATCCTGCAACAACAGTAAACCATATCCCCTCAGTAAACGTTTACGATGTTCAGCCGATAACTAGCTGAGGCGTGGAGTACTTCCCTTCTTTTCGTTCAGATCAGCTTGGAGGAACATATCCCTTTAATAAGGTGTCAAACGCCGACTCATAGCGAAGTGAAGTGGGTGGTTGTTGTAAATAGCTTGAGCGGCGCTTTGCCGCTTCAGCTGAGCTGTGTATTTAAAGGCAGAAGGCTTGGAGGCAGGGGACAGGGTGTGGTATTTCGTACTTGAGAAAGAAGCTAACAGAAGGATCCAGAGGAGTGGCTCCGGGCTTAAAAATAACAGCTGTATGGGACGATGTTCAAGGTTATGCAACGCTTGCCAAGATCGGTCCGTGGATGGGTGACCCGTTGGATAGAGAGTTTTTGCGTACCTCGGGAAGCGGTGTACCATTGTTCCCGGTCATATATAGATCTTAGAGAGTCATTACGGGTAATCTTTAGAGGGGTAACATCTAGGTTGTGGAGGTCAGAAAGGCAGTTGCTCCATATAAAATACTAGAAAAGCTGCATTCGATTAGACTGGAAGTTAGGTGAAAGATAGTTGGGATAAGGTTCGACAGATAATATGAACAAGGCCAAAAATGGATCTATTTGGGCTGGACATCTCGACGCCTAATGGCGCAACGTTTGAAGACTAAGGTCTTCAAGGAGTGCGTGCTGTCCATTTTGACGCACGGTTCCAAAGTATGAAGTCTGACAGTCGGGTTGGTCCACGAATTGAAGGTTGCTTATCCCGAAAAGAAATGGATTTGCTAACATTTAACTTGCAGAATAAGCTGATCTGGCGTATAAACCACAAGGGGCTGTCCATGTCTGTCCAAGGACCAATAGCTGCTGGAGCAAACTAGGTTACGAGTGAAGACCGTATACCCAAGTGACTTTAATAAGATGACTGTGTCAAACTGGATGTGGAACGTGTTGGGGCGCAGTTTGGGAGAGGCCTATGCCCAGCAGTGGACAAGTGAAAAGCTGAGTTGATTGCCTGGGCTATATTAAGTCAAAATTAAAAAAATGTTTCCAAATTTCGCTGAAGCAAGCCTTCTGCATTCTTTCCGTTTAGTGAAATGTATACAGTAAGTTTATAGTGATCATAAAATCTGCGCTGTAAAGCGCTGGAAGCGATGGCCTGGTATATTGCGTCAGCGTATCAAGCAAAGTGGTTCATTTTTACTTTGATAACACAAAAAGTGGACGCATGCATGGACTATAGACTGTAGGGTATGAAGTATAGAGCAATATTGTTGAGTGATGACATGGGCGTGGGTCGTGTGGTGAAAATTGTGATGAAAATGGTTGGAGTAGAAAACTGAACGGTTTGGTTACAAACTAGAACTAGATAGGAAATTAATAGGGGAATCAGGATTTTATCGAGACTGATTTAATGTAGAGGTTCCGTACACCTCATGCAGGGAGTAAGGGACATCAACGCGCTAACTGTGATTCTAGAACAATATTAAAACAAAGTTTGGAAAAAAACTTTTTTTTTTTCTTAGCGTTGGAGGTATCTCACTTTTGTCCAGCTGATTTTCTGAATAACTGACGAAACAAGTACTACAGACTTATGCTGAATTATTTAGTAACTATGTAGTTTAAAAGGGTCTTATACTATCTAGATCAAATATCAAAGACTTCCCGATAACGATCTAGATTAAAATTGATAGTCTTTTTGTTAACTTCAGTATTGATAAGCCAACGACCTCAGTATCAATACACAATCATTACGGGACGATATATTAACTTGGAATATATTCAATAAGCGATGTGGGACATCGTGGGGCTTCAGGACGACGATCCTGCTAATCTTTGTTTATTGAGTCAACGACCCGAGCCCCGACTGTGATATGGCACACTTCTCTCGCTAATATGCGTTGGAAGGAGAAAGAGTATTTCGTAGAATAATTATACAGCGTGCACTGAAAAAAATGCACGCCAATCAAGTGACTCTTTAGCTTATTTAGATTAATCCAAATCTTAGTTAGGTTGATCATCACGACATGATTGTAGCAATACTAGTTCAAATGATTGAACGCTCAAACAAGTTTCTTGATTACCCTTAACATGACATCATTGTAGAAGACTTAAAAATGAGACAATTTTATTGAAGTAATCAAAATGCTTGATTGACACAACTAACTTACTTTTGATTTGATTACTGCAAATAGGTTTTGTGATAACTCCAAACAAGATCCCGTTTCAAATCTCAACCAAATAAAAGTAGTAGCTGTGATCATTGTGCTTGATAGGCTCAGATGCAAACAAGTTATCTAAACAAAATCTTGATTGTAGAAACTACTTTTTTTTTTCAGTGTGAACCAGAAAGGTTTGGTCATATTTCAGGAAGTGATTCAGACCATCAAACTGAACAACTTTCTCCATGGGACCCACAAGGCAATTGCAACAAAAAAAAAAAACTACCCCGTGCAAAACTTTAACACATACTCGACCCAAATGTATAAGAAAGCAGTTTTTTTTTCGCGAATTCTATTTTGGTCCAATAGAGAATGTCACCAGAGAAATACTCATTTTTTGATTTAAGCTGAAGAGTAACCATGGAGTTTCTTGCCGGTTCTTTTCCATAGGAAACGACCAACCCAAACCGTGCATCTTTTTGTCGACGTTTTATAAGTGCCCATCTGGGCCTATGTGAAATAAAATATTTAGATTTTTTGATTTTGCTGTATAATCGAAGTGCCGACATTATTGCCTTGAAAATAATTATGATGAGTCAGCGTTGAATCTATACCCCTTTTTTCCGGGTGGGAAATCATCAAATTACCCCTCCCGCCCTGGACGGAAGTGAGTGTCAGACTTGTACTGACTAAAACCCACCCAAGTTCCTTCCTTGCCCTTTGTGTTCCAGGGCCGCGGTATCTCTTTCGAACAGTCCCGCAGCCCTGGCAGGTGAATCAATACACTCTCATGGAGAAAATGACAAGCTCTACTTGATCATTCCTTCAAAGTGACTCTTTTGAAATAGAAATTCAGAAGATACTCAATAAATAAACGTAAATAATAACCTACAAAAATGCATCCTTATGCTCAATTCAGAAAACCTGGTGGTCCGCCAAATTGCGTAACGCTAGTCGGTGCTCCATCTTTCATATTATTCAACATGTCCCAGGCACATTTAAAATAAGTGCCCGAATATACTTGACCAATTTGAGAAGATATTCCTTGAAAAGGATGATAATTCAACATTAGCTCTAAGCAGGTCGCGCACAATTACCATAGAAAAAACTAAAGGGACCCACAATCTCAATTTAAAAACTTTTTACTCCTCGTCACCTGAATTCCCTATCAGCGCAAAACTTGCCCGGTTAACGTTTCTTTAGATACATTCAATAAAGTTGATACGGTCGCTGAAATCCATCGCGACAGTGAGTTGGGTCACCTGGGCATACCCGGGCATGCTGGGTAGGCCGGTTGGTGCCAGAAGCAAGCGCCAATTGTTACGTGATAACGACTTTTAAAGGTTTTATATTAACTTTCTTACGTTACCTAAAATTACGGATAGATACTGTTTAACTGTTGAAATGAATCCCGATTAGGTAGAGTAGTCGAGGTTAGGGTCCATAAGATAAGTTGCTAAATTTGGGAAGCGTTTTGTATTTCTACAACGATTTTTAACAGAATAATGTTGTGTATGCTTTTCGGTAGCAGTCAATCCTGAATATTTCTGACTTTTTATCATTATTTTTTCTCAACATTGACTAGTTACCCGTCATAATGTGTTTCATTCCAACCTCTTTTCGAATACTGCAACGCTCTGAAATAAAATAAGAATCGAACGTCAAACCAACGTTTATGCGGCCTGTCAAAATGAAAAAACAGCAGTACAATTCCATGCCGCCATCGCCAGGAGCGTGCCGCCAGGAGCGTGCCGCCAGGAGCGTGCCCAAACTCACGTTTCGATATAAATCGAGGAACTGTTTAAAGTTTGCGTGTGTAGTGATAACTTATGCCAATTGTATATCTCAAGAAGACTAAGAATCAACAGCAGTGGGAACACCCACAAATTAAAAGAAATAATTATTATTATAAGCTGGACAAGACAAGTAACTTGTAAGTAAGAAATTCCTTTCTACTAACGAGCGTTCTGATCGTTCGCGTTGCAGCCTATTCGAATATTTACCCTAGGCTGCCCCCAAATGTGTGGAAGCATTATTCCTCTCACACAATGCAATGATATGATTGGTCAGAGTAACTGTTCACTTCGGTCTTCCGTGTTTCTTGCAGTGATATTTGATCTCTCGTAATAAGTAATCGATTCTGGGGAGTTTGTTTCGCCAATTCTACTTCCCAGCTAACACTAGGTAGTGTTCACCACTTTTCGGGCATTTTGGGAGACTGTCAAGAAGACAAAAACTTCAAAGATACATACGTGTACACGTATGTATCTTTGAAGTTTTTGTCTTCGAATTTGATCCGTCACTATACTTATCTTATCTCCAATCCTATTTCCATGTCAAATGTGAAGTTCAAGTGCTTGAAGTAAATTCTTTGTAGCCTGACTTTCGGTCTTTCAGCAAGCATTTCCAATTCTTTTTGACTGACAAACTGAAGTGCAAACTAACCATAACCTTAAAATATTTTGTTTGTCTCAGCTTTATCAGATAATCCCGCACTAAAACTACTAATGAAATGCTAAATAATAAAATTTCCAGAGCACCATAGTTTAAAGACAAAGGATTAAATCCAGGTCAGAACGTTACTGCCCCATTTCCTCTCACCCGAGGGAGTTACCGTAAAAATGTGAATATATGGATATAGCTAACGAAGAAAAAGTTTAGCGCACTCGGAGAAAAACGTGTTGAAGTTTAGTTAGTGCGTGGCTTTTTAAATGTACGGCTAGACGATGTGGGTAGGTCAGTTACTGCTATACCTACCTGAGTTTGAATAAGACACTTGGAAATATATATAGATGCTGTCATGCAGGCATTAGTGACTACTATCACCATCAAAAGTCATTCGTTAGTCGACAAAATAAAGAGCGTTATAGGATGATGTACATTGTAAGCGCTAAAGTGGCCGAATCAAATTAGATTACCGTCGACACGCTAAGAAGATTAGGGACTGTTAGCTTTATCGTTTTGTTCTATACTGGACGAATCCCTGGCAATTCGAAAGTGCCAAAGAAACATTTATTCTCTCGCACTAGATAATAGTGTGATTTTTTTTTCAGTTAAAGATTTTTTTAATTTTAGAGGCCTATGCCCAGTAGTGGGATAACACAGACTAACTAACGGTAATTTTTAAAATCGGTTGAGATATTTCGGAGATTACAATCAAATTTACAAAACAACAAAATAATATAATGCCCTTGTGGGTAACTATATTTTCTAGCCGTTTGTGGTTGAAACCCTCGGGTGATGGGGTCCGCCCGAGTGCTCATAGTAAACGGTTAGTTGACGCTTCCCATAACCCAAAGGGCTAAGCGTTGCCATAAAACGTGGCATTGCCGTAAGACTCATGGGCGCTTTACTGGTTGACAGCTTTGAAGAGGAGTTTTTTGATGCTGTGTTTTAGATTTCCAAAAATAAAGTAGAATTTCTAATGACAAAGAAAACTTACAATACCTCTCTGTGGTATTTTCTTAATATTAATAAGTGCTTTGAGTTTCAGGGGCCTATTTCACGATGCCCAAATATCCATTACTTACCGAATAAATTCAGAATTGCAAAAAAACTTGTATGAAATAATCTGCCAAGTAAGTTAACAGGAACTTAATCGCAGGTAGTCAACCACGCCCTTAGTTTTAAGATTTGAAGGACGAGCTACAAATGAACACCGTCTTACCGAAACCGGAACGTTTCAATAATGCACCGAGTTCGTGCTGCTAAGTGAGCACTAGACTAAGTAGAGAGCTAAGCTGCGCCCAAGTTAGGACTAAGTTACACGCACTTCCGAACTACATGTAATGCTGCCCCGTCTGACTATTTGTCGGGTGATGTCATTATACTGGTATTAGTTTTAAAGAGGTTATAGAGAGAGATTTTGAAGAATTAAATTATTGTGTAAAGGCAAACCAAGCCACAGGGCAGTGTGGGTCCGGTAGCAACGAGGTCGAGGTTCGAGGTCACTGGCATTAAAAACAAACTACATACATTCACCCTGCCACCATGTTCCATACATAACATCACGCCTGTAAATCCCGAAGGGTTAGGCAGAGGTGTACCTAAAAGTACACCCACATTTCGGCGGTTATGTTTAAGTTCCTTGTAATAAAGGGCGAGCCTATGCTACTTAGAAATTCTTGATGGAAAAACTCAATTACACTTTCCCGACCTGGGAATCGAACCTAGGACCTTATGCTCATCAGTCGCCCTTGCGATAGCTAGTCTAACGACGTGTAACTTCACACCTTTACCGCTGCACGGATATTCATAATTTAAGCGCACTGGTACTCCGCACGCAAAATACGCGCATTGGACGTGGAGTTGCGGACACCAGCCCGTTATACAATACAAGCGCACTGGTAAACCATGACTCGGGGTAAGACATGGAATAGTTTATATCTTGATAATACGGTCCTGTGGGGTAATTCTTTACCCCACCGAAAAACTACTCTATAGATTATCGACTCATATTCTATCTCATTGAGATAAATGTACACATTTCATCTTAAATCAACAATTATGATCCAATCTGTTTCCATATTCTCGTGTACATGCATACATGGTACTAGGGAACTATCTGGTAGACCGGTACTATCCGCCACTCCCCCGGGGACGCGGGTAATGGATGATCACCCGCCGGAAGTACTGGCTTATTGGCAAGCTTAAATTGAATAGGGGGAAGTGACGTCGTATTAACTATTAGCTGTGCCCGCGGTTCCTCCCGTTTTGACAGTAATTGAGTTTAGAAAAGCAAGAATTGTATTTTTTAGATATTAAAATAACGACTGCCTCGTTGGTCTAGTGGTCGCAGTCGCAGCTGCTGAGCATGATGCCGGGGTTCGATTCCCATGTCGGGCAAAGTGTTATTGGGTTTCTCCATCAGGAATTTCTCAGTAGCAGCCACGGAGTCTAGATTCGTGCCCGGTTGACGGCAATAGGCTCGCCCCCTATTAGGTACATGGGACTTAAACATAACTGGCGAAATGTGAGTGTACTATTAGGTACACCTCTGCCTAACCCTACGGGGATTACGGGGATTATCCGTCAGAGTTTCATAGTTCTGAAGAATAATTGTATTTTTTTCGTACCGGTTTTACGACGCATGCCTCTATTACTATGTAAATACCTGTAATAGGTAAGGACTCGCCGACCCTATCTATCTATTTACATAACATCACGCCTGTAATCACGAAGGGATGGCCCAGATGTACCTATTAAGACACAAACAAACATGCACAAACTAAGACTAGAAGCTGCCGCTAATAAATTCCAGACTCATCAAATCTTGGCTGAAGAAAAAACGAAAACTTTTTCAACTCCAACGCTATCAGTTAAAAAAACGGTCGCACAACAAAATATTTGAAATTCATTCGGAATTTGATTCTCGAACTAAAGTTTTTTCATTCGCCCGCAGAGAGTCGCGCCAATCATGAATCCGAATTCAAAATTCGAACGCTCGTCGTTTGAAATTTGAAAAAACTTTCTCAGATTCCAAACTTGAACATCGTTGGATTGAAAACTACAACTCGACGATTGTTACCAAGAAACTTTTCAGGATTTGAATATTTTGAGTAAAACTATCGTTTCGACATCTTCTTCTTCTTAGCGTGTCGATGGCAATCTATATTGTGTCGGCCCAGAACTGAGCTACTAGTTTGGCGCTTTCGGTAGCTTATAAAACCGGCTTTGTGCGTAGTCTCGGTCAACATCGAAGGGTTCTCACAAGACAAATCAGAAATTCTTTCTGATGTCTACCGCAAAACTCACTGCGACATTCTTTGCGTCCAAGAGACTCACCGAGCTGAAACACAAAGTCGGCCACACATCGATGGACTTACGCTTATCGCCGAGATCTGTCACCCGAAGCACGGTAACGCAGTGTTTGCTGCTCCCGGCGTAAGCATACTATCCACCAAGTGCTCAAACGAGAATGGTATAGAGATTATCACCTTGGACATAAACTGCTGTCTTTGTTGAGACATGTGTTTAAATCTTTATAGTAAATCCGCAATGTATGGGCCAAAGTTAAAAAATGACAAATTCGTTTTACTCATTAGGGAGTCGCAATATGGATTATTTAAGTGAATGAAGATACTTTTTCTTTCTGTTCGATATTGCAGAATAGTAAATCAGTGAATTTGTGATAAATATTTAGATCTAGCTTATGCCCGGACTTCCCACGCGTGGTATTCGACTATTTTCAAAAATGTATCCTACGTGTTAATCCAGGTTATAAACTATACAATGTGTGTGCCACAAACAGATCAGTAATTTTTGCGTGAAGGCGGGAACTCCGTACTGAAGCAGCCAGACAGAGAGGTACACATGTTTCCTAACTAAGAAGACCTCATCATAAGATTAATATCTAAAATTTTCTCGGTCCTTGGTTTTTATCGCCGCAATTCGCCTTAATTTTATCGAGATTGTAAAATAATTTTATCTAAGACTAGATCCAAAGTAAGTCTATGCTTAGTTATAAAGAGGTCTTATTCTACGAGAAGTAATGTTTCAATCATATCTAATGATATTGGCGTCTCGATATTATAAAGTTTAAGTTAAAATTCCAGGTCCACTTAACTTGAATCGGTCTTTGTACCAAGAAAATTTTCCTTTTAATAAATTAGTATTGCAATGATTTTATTAAAATACCTACTATTTTGTTCGAAGCAATTTAATTTTCCATAGAGCTCATTTTAAATAATAATATTTTGAAAAAATATCTCTTGAGCGTTGTGAAAAGTCTTAAGAGTTAGGAATTTCAGTAGCAGTAGTAAGATAAGCGGACATATTACGGACTTGCAGCGGAGTTTGGACATGGGATAATGGCTTTAATGAATTCATAAGTGTCCGGATACACACTGCACTTATGGACTACGCATCAAGTACCTAAAACAAATTAAACACAAACAAACTTAAACTCAATTTATGAAACCTCCCATAAGAACAAACAAATAGTGCTAAATCTCAGCCCAATTTGAATCGAGAACGCCTGAGACAATAGTAGTAGCAATCGTACGTGTAATCAGATATGCGTGCTCACGCGCGATCAATAGGCAATTTGCATTAATTATGCGCCAACTATTATTAGACGTGCTCCCAATATTATTATAATAAATAATAAAGTAGGTTTTGTTCGTGGTCCCACTATCTGCTATTCAGTGTTTGTGTTATGTCCCACGCGATTATATCTATAGTATTTATGAAGCTTTCGTGTGGCCGTACCGAAATACCTTTTCATTGTTTTGATAATGTTATTAACAGCTAATATTGTAATGGGCATATTGTTTCAGTCTTATGTAGGTACATAAGCGGGACAATCTGGGACCAACTAAGTATATGCAGAATATTATGAGCTTATCAAATCAAAGGAAAATAATTGTTCATCAAATTGAGCAACAAGTTAAAACGTCCGTACATTCGAGAGGCAACTGTCAGCCTTTTACAGTTATATGAAATGGCTATAACGAGCTAATTTAAGCACGAAATCCAGTCAATCTGTCGCACCTAGAGGTTTCACACTATAACTGGGTTGTGGAAGTCAGATGGGCAGTCTTACCACGTAAAATACTTGTATTCAGCTTCATTTGGATAGACTGCAAGATGTGCCTCGGATCAGTCGCTTATTGTAACATGGCTCAGTTTTGCTTTTGTGACACTAGATGGCACTACAAGTTCATCCGTAATCAATGGCGCCTCAAAGCGCCGTCGTTATTGACCTACCGAGAACTGGCTACAAATCAAGGTGACGTAGATAAAACATCACGCCTGCAGTCCTCCATAAGGTAGGCAGAGTTTGTCTCGCTATTTTAAGCAAGTTTAGTGAGAAAAAATTACTCTGTCTTTTAAAATAGGACCCTATAAATAAGCCTGCCTCGTTGTTCTAGTGGTCGTGAGTGTTACTACTGAGCACGAGGTCCTGGGTTTGATTACCACGTCAGGCAGTGCAAGTATTTTTGGGTTTTTATTTTTTCTATTAGGAATATTTCATTAGCAGCCTGCACGGAGTTTGAATTCGTGCCCGGTTGAGAGCAATATTCATGGACCCTATTGCATGGAACTTAAACATAACTGGCGAAATGAGAGTGTGCTATTAGGTACACCTGTGACTTTTTTTTTAAAATTACTTATGGGAAATCATCAAATCACTGCTCCCGCTCTGGACAGTGCGGAAGGGAGTGTCAGACTTGTACTGACTAAAACCGATCCATGTTCCTTCCTTGCCATTTGTGTTCCAGGGCCGCGATATCTCTTTCGAACAGTCCCGCAGCCCTGGCAGGAGGTACAACTGTGCCTGAGACTGCGTGGTGTTAGGATGTTACGTGTAATAAGAAATAGGTAATTTACTCGACTCAGAAATCGAATTAGGTACCTACTAACGAGATAGTTACATAGTGATAGTTACATCTGACATCGAGTTGAGAAAAACCGTTCGATTTAGAAAGGCAAAGCTTTCTGTAGGTGACTCATAAATGAAACTATTCTATGGTTTATTATAACAACTTGTGAGAAATGTTTCTAGTTCTAGGAGTCATGTATCAGTTGTGAAAGTCGTGGGCTTCGGTTGTTATTTCAGGGCCCGCATGGTTGGTTATGGCCTGTAGGGGTATGTCGGGGTCACTAGTATAGGGGTATGAAAAACAGGGTGTTAAGTTCTTCATCCATAGAAAAGAGAGGGTCCTCCGACCAGGCGGGTGTTGTGTCTGGTGGGCTACTGCCCGACAGCTGGTGTTGTCGGGTTTTACTTTATACTCTTAAGCCATTGCTGTCGGGTTTAGAAAGGTCATCATAAACGGTTATAACGGGTTTCGAACGGTCATCATAAGCGGTTAAATCCTATATGTTTTGTGTTGAAAAGTATCAGACTATGTCCACTAGAACGTTCTGTCACCGTCGCGTGCCATGCACGGAGCGTCAACCATTGTCATTGCTTGACACGTGACGGTGTCACTCAGAATTGGAACAGTCTGTGGCAAAAAATTAGGCAGTCTCACACTTTGCAATACCAAGTTTTTATTTTTGTCTGATTCCTTCGTAAAATGGTTACGGTAGATATGTAGAGTTTAGTGGGCAGATTCCTTAAAGGATAAACTAAACGTTATCCGCATTTTAATTATAAAAAAACAATAAAAACATGAACTACAATTTATTATACACAAAGATAGCTACATTAATTAGATATAGTGTAATTACCACATCCACAAACTTGTAACTGACGTCACCACAAGATTGTTATTATGAGTAATTAAACATCTTACTTGTTAGAGTAATTAATTACTGTACCTACTTACTAATTATCTTTGAATAAAATTATATAATAACAGTACAGTCTTGAAGTTCTGTCTTATGTAATAATTGGGGGCAAACTAAATACCATTCACACAAACTAAATACAAAACTATACGTTTTCTTATGAAAATCCACAATAACCCAAACCAGAGATCGAACCCAAAACCACACCCTCAACAGTCGCGCTTAAACCACTGCACCAACGAAGCAAAAGGTAGAATTGCTAATTAAATTCTTAACAATATAACATTGCAATCTTGTATGACACATTGTATGTCGGAATGTCATTGACATGAGTAATCTCATACAAATCTCATACATGAGTCACACACTGACTCATACAACTACGGGTACATAACTACGGTATCCGAGATTATATACTTACCTGTTGTGTGAGAATATTGATTGTTTGAGGATAATTTAAATGAGGTAATTTTGGTGTAGGTAGAGGAAAATGTCCACATTTTTGATTTGATTAATTTACTCCTGCTACATAACGCCGATGCGCGTTTTGACATTTAGGACTCCCACATACCCTATTAATAAGGGTACTTTTTATGAAATTCGTAATAGAAGTACCCAGTAATACATTGCACAACCAGGGAGTCGAACCCAGGAATCCATACTCAGCAGCCTCGCTTGCGAGTTACGACTACAGGACCTAATGGAGCAGTTTACTAATTAGGTACCAATTTTAATGATTAACGAAGAACAAAGGCGAATTAATGTCGAAGGCATTTTCTATTGGTTCATCTTAGAACTTGACGAACCTAAGCGTTACCTTACCGTTCATATTACATACAAATTAGTTACTTATTACCGTTCGTAAATTGTTATGTTGATTTGCCGTGTGATAGCCATTACATAGAGTCATGTGGGGCAAGTGCGCGCAGTGAGTAAGAATGCGCATACCCATTCATTTCAGTTCCAAATACATGGGTTTGCGCACTCTTACCCATTCATTTCAGTTCCGAATACGTGGGATTGCGCACTCTTACCCATTCATTTCAGTTCCAAATACATGGGATTGCGCACTCTTACCCATTCATTTCAGTTCCAAATACATGGGATTGCGCACTCTTACCTATTCATTTCAGTTCCAAATACATGGGATTGTGCACTCTTACCCATTCATTTCAGTTCCAAATACAAGGGATTGCGCACTCTTACCTATTCATTTCAGTTCCAAATACATGGGATTGTGCACTCTTACCCATTCATTTCAGTTCCAAATACATGGGATTGCGCACTCTTACCTATTCATTTCATTTCCAAATACATGGGATTGTGCACTCTTACCTACTGCGCGCACTTGCCCCACATGACTCTACATCTGTTAGCTTTGATTTCATGCATGGAGTTATAGCTTGGCAGTCCATTTTCTTCACAATGAATCTCTCTGACTCCTTCCAGCTAAATAGCGCTATGCTACCTGGATTGGTTTGAAAAAATCTACAATCCCCTAAAAAAGATGTAAATCATTCACCCTTTACTGACAAAAAATATGTAAAACCGGTAACGACAGCGTCACCACTCTCGCCTAACTTCCAACTTTTACACATCTGGCATCAGAACCCTCCAGACCCCGAGAGATTCGCACATATCTGATGCAGCCCTTTAAATAAATAGCCGGAGAAATGTGAGCAATAAATAATAGCCCGGGCTAGTAAAATATTGCCCGAACTATGCACGTGAATATAATAGGGCTGGGAATTTGTCTAGGATAAAAATTACTTTTTATATTGCCCGGGATTTTGTAGGTGTGAGTATAAATTGAGGGTTCGGTGGAGGTTGGTAGTATTTTATTCTTACTTTTCCGTTTTTTTTCATTTTGGAGGAAAATTGTAGTAAGTCATGCAAGGTGGGTGTCTGTTATTTGTAAAAACAATGTTTGGAAGGCAATATTATAATGTTTGTGAGTTATTTCTGACGTTAGACCCTGAGATACTGCAGAATGCTGCCCACACAAATACTTCTAGCCGATAGTTTTTCTAGCCTTCTAGCTGTTCATGTCGTCAAACTATTTAGCTATGTCGCAGGAATGACAATGACATTAATAACCCACACCGATTTAGGCGTTGGTGCTATGAATTTAATTCTTTATCAAACAATGACACTTGTGATCAATCATGACGTTAATTTCCGTGATATTCAAGTAGTAGACACTACTCGGAGTCTTTTTTTGTGGCACACATTAAAGTATTTTTTCCTGATTCACTAGCATTTGATTCCGACTTCGCTTGCGTTGAGATCGGAAATTTTTTCACAAAAAAATACCCTTGCCTTTGCAGTCAGTTAGCCACATTGTCTAGAAAGCAGTTCTCTTTCCGAGCGAGTGTCCACTAGTGAGGGGACTGTATCGGGACATCGCCGGGACTGGACCGGGACATATCGTATCCATACGTGATTAGTTCGGCGCAGTCAGCAGGACGTGTAATTGCTGTAATCCGGAGTTTTGGACACAGTGCGGGACGATACGGTAGGACAATAATAATTCGGAGTTTCAAAAAATACATTATACTCTTATTACTGTTTAGTATGACGTGCATGAGTAATATCGGGTGCTGAGATATCTATTATTCATTATTTTCAGATTACGGACTGTCTGCGGACACTGGCCTTTAGCTTATACTTCAGTTCATTCGGTCAGATTCCGATGTCCGGAGTCCGGTCCGCCATCTGTTCAAACGGACTTTAAATAGTTACAATAACATTGAATCTCGGGAAAAGAATGTTTAAAAAGGGCTTCGCTAATTATGATTCCAGAAGATTATTTTAAACAAAATTATTTTAAAACAGTACCAGTTTATTGTAAACACTTTACAATAAACTGGTACTGTTTTAAAATAATTTTCTGAAAAAATATCTAAAAAAATAATTAATTTGAAAAAAACTCCAGTTAACATTCAAACTTGATCAATCATCGATAAAGAATACTCTGAAAAGGATAGATACATGATACTGCTGCAGTGGCAAAAAGATTTAAAGTTTAACCCAATTTGCAACGAATATAGAGGTCAATGCAAGCTCACAAGAGAACACTAAATAGATGAAGAAACAGAAGGTGAGCTACATACAACGGGTGCAAACGCACTTAATGCACCAACACATGACACGCTTCACGTACAACGAGAGCAAGCGCACTCGCGACCGGCATTTGTTTGAGATCCTGTAAGTACTCCGTCAAAAATTGCGTTTTTAGAACTCAACACTTTGCAAGGTGTACAACTGTACAGCCGGCGTCACGCCACCTTCCTTCTGCCTTCAGAAGAGCCATCGGTCAGTAGACCGGAGAGAAACTACCGTCCGCATTGCACGAGCTCATGTGAGTAAGGTGATCGGACATCACTAAGCGGGAGGCGAAAGACCCCGCTGAGGGGTCACGAACGTCATGCAAAGCAGTACCCGTAATAAAACCGTTTGAAAAGAGCGGGAATTTGGCAAAGATGGCGGAGTTTTTGTTGGAATACCATGCCGCCCCACAAACGGTGTGGTATGCAGTAGGTATTACATCCGCCGGAAAAAAAGAAGGGTTGTGGAAATTGGCACAAGCAAAGCTGTACCCAGATGATGGATGATGATGCAAGAATTGACCTTCTGTACATATCTATTTTGTGTACAGAATCTGCACAAACGCATGGTATTATTTAATTAATCCGTCCCCGGGATATTGGTCTTTGTTTGTATATTAACAGCAGTGCAACACTGCGCATACATATATCAGTCTATAGTGGAGTGGTGTTTCATTATCAGAGCTCTGGAATATAAATGTATTAAATAGGTGAACGAGTATTTGATGGTTTGGTTAATGATCATGTGATTCGGGGTAGTTTAAACATAAACATTTGAGAAAATGTTAACGAATTTAAAATTGGTTTAAAAGTAGACTCATGCTGTAGGTTGGTATTGGACTGTATTTCAGACCCTTCATGTCCAACCCCAACTGGCAGTGCTACAAACAAGCGCTGGTGGTAACGATTTGCGCAACTCTATAATCATGTTGCAACGTTTCTTCCACCTCTTAGCACGCCTGCTACACTATAACTCAATTCTAGTACAGCTAGGAAAGCCTAATAGTTTACAGATGGTGCTATTTTGGTTATTTAGATAAAGTATATCATGTCATTAGTGTTGTGCCTCCATGATTAAGGCTTTTTATCTTATCTTATGTATGTAACTTAAGCCCGATTTTCCTCGTACATAAATAACAACATTCTTAACAGCCAGAAAGGTTATAAAATAAAACTTGTTAGTCTGTTCACGACTGTCTATTATTTGGTCAAATTTATTGATGCTTCGCAAATAACAAAAACCGATTCATTTGTCCTTGAAGCTCCTTGGCCCAGATAAAGCTCACGCTTTACAAATTAAAGTACTCATACAAACCTGTTTAGGATAATCACCTTGAGTATCGGACAACTACAACTGTACGATTCTTTAATTCACGATTGTTTTGTTTGGGAGTTCGTAATAAATTGTCTGATAAAATGTTAAAATGTGCAAAGGTATTTTTAAATTTACTGTCCGAAGGCTTCACCAGTTTTAACCATCAAAACCGCTGCAAATACACCCACACGAGTACTTACTTGTACTAAATTAAATTGAAATCAGTGCTTAACTCGAGTAGAAAAAGACTACCATTCTCGGATACTATGGACTTTGAACGGCTGGAAGTGCATGAGCTCCTAAACACTTCGTACAAGGCAAGGCAAAAGAGTATACTAGACAGATGGATTTAAGACCGCGGTTCGTCGTTTTGAATCAGAGAATCATAATAATTAAATCACCTATAGCGGAGGCGGAGAGGCAGCTTTTGAAATGCTTTAGAACCGGATTGTAGAGTCGCAAGCACATCAAGTTACCACAAACTGTCAAATTTCTCCAAAGAATTTGAAACCATAAAATGTTGCTGGTTAAATTCAAAACCGAATGAGAAATTTTGACAGTTTGTTGTAAATTCATCCACTGGCGACTGCACAACGACATCTCGGTATTAAACTTATAGTAATGTAATCTAGTCATCTAGTAGCATCTGAGCTCGTCTCAGGAAGTACTCTGAACGTACTGTTACTGCCAACAAGCCTCCCTGCTAACAATGAAACAGGGCAAGACAAAATTGGGGAACGTATTTTTTGTCTTTTCAAGGATTTTTGCGTTATATGACCCACTTTGACGTTCTTATTCTGAGAAACTGAAAGACTTCCACAACTTTTACTTAATAAGTGGTGTAGAATATGTATTGGTTTAGTTTAAAGTGGTCTTAATAAAAGTAAAAATCAAAGTATAAAACTTTAAATAAACGTAATTACAACTGCCAAATTGCTACATAATTCGATGCGTCTCGGCTGCTTGGACTCAGTACCGCAGTACAACTCAGCAAATTGGTGATAGGCCTCTTCAAAACTTCTGAGGCTCATAAAACTTTTGAACTTGGGAGTCTAAGGGTGAGCAAACTCGTGACAGTTGCAAATTATCTAGAAATACTTCTATAGGTCGTGATAACCAACTTTCACTAGGTAGTCTGCTCGTTAATTGCTAGGTAACTTCCTTTACACACAACGAATTAATTCTCCAATGTTAATAGGAAAGGTTTATTTATGTAAGAATTAATTAATTAATACATTTGTATGTAAACGAGATTCAAATGTCGCGATACCGACCGCCACGTTTGTCTTACGTTTCAATTTATATAGTGTTGTTGTTATGTGACTTTCGACAGTTTTACATACTCGCTCTGTGTTGATTGTTCAAGGTGGCTTGGTCTACTATAAGATACTATTTTTGGAGGTGTGTAAGAATATCGGTAACTTATAACGTCGTACATTAGAAGAAATTATCGGATATTCTTTTGGATTCATTTCACAACATATTAAAATTCCTTCATTTTAAAATTGCGTCTTTTATATTTGGTTTGGAAATGCTCGAAAAAAGACAACCTTCAATTAAGAATCATACCAAAGTTACAATTTTCATTTTTGTCTAAATAAAGTTGGTTGGGTATGACTATACCTAGACTGCTTATACTATGTACCCATTTGCATACATTTTCAATTAATGATTTTAGGCACTGAAACGACTTACTTACGAGTATCTATTTTCCTCATTACAGTATTCAGTAATAATATCATTTCTCTAACTTAAATATGTGCTTGTCTCACTGTTCTCCCCGCACTGTGGCTGTTATCCCACTGAGTCCCGCAGTCCCGCTAAATCACCGTCCCGGGACAGTTTATCAGTGGCACCACTAATGTGGTCCACGCATCGACTTTACTGACAAACGCTATTTGTTACTACATAGTACATAGCTATTCTCTTATATAGGAGGTACTTTAGCTTGGTATTGATTGAGAAAAGAATTGCTGGTAGGATCAACTATTTTAGACAGAGGTTTTCAGTGCATATAATAAAATCAAACTGTTTTCTGGTAGCAGGCGGTGTGGCCTCTGCCTATCCCAGGCAGAGGCCACACCGCCTGCTACCTGTATTTTTAGTGACATACATAATTTTTATGTACCTGTACCTGTTTTGTTATTTTGTGTTGGTGGAAGTCAGGTTAATTGATTGTTAAACAAAATTGATTAACAACTTTAATTGGTTGTATGTACATTCAAATTGAAAATTTGATTAAATGTAGAGCAGTATAGCAGAAACAGATGTATAGTATTAATTTGCTTAACAATTACTTTGTTTGACTGTATAATCATATAACATAACATCACGCCTGTAATCCCCGAAGCGTTAGGCAGAGGTGTACCTAATAGTACACCCACGTTTTGCCAGTTATGTTTAAGCGCCATGTAATAGGGGGCGAGCTTATTGCCATCAACCGGGCGCAAATCCAGACTCCGTGGCTACTACTGAGAAATTCATGATGGAGAAAACCCAATAATACTTTGCCCGAGCCGTGAATCAAACAAAGGGCCTTTTGCCCCTTTAGTATTTCGAATCATGATTGAACAAGCAGAGTTCAACCCGAATTGATTGTCAAATTCTAAATTAACGTGAGCAAAGCCACGGGCAAAAGTAACACGAAGAAGAAAAGTAGTGAAAGAAAGAAAGAAAAGAAAGAAAGAAAAAGTATTTATTGATTTCACAATATATTTCAAAAGAAGTTTAGAAGTGCCATCTAAATCTGAAAGCTTTTATTTCCAACAGCTTCAACCTGCTATTACATCAAATCGTCTTCATAGGACGTATATTCTTCTTTTGAAATATAGTTTTACACAGAGGACTTGAAGCGGTGTAGGGAGATAGTAAAACCTATTTAGATAGTTTCTTTTATGTTCTTGATCACACTTATTCAGGTTCCTGCTTGTCCAATTAAGCTGGGGCTCGTTAAATTAATTAGCACATAACTAGTACCATTTACGAGTATATTTGGACTGTCAAAGACAGACACAAGGTAGGATCTAAGGTGAAATTAGAAATGTAGAATTAAGAGATTTTAGTTATTACCCGTGACTACAGGCCTATGTGATACAGGAAGAAAATGAGCCTGTGTAGATTTCAGGTTCTAGGCTAACTATCTATATTAAGTTCAGTAGTTTAAGCGAGTAAAGAAGCTGACTAGGAGTTAATCATCATCATCATCATTTCTGCCGAAGACGTCCACTGCTGGACATAGCCTCCCCCAAGTGTCGCCACATTGACCGGTCCCATGCGACTCACATCCAGCGGTTCGCCGCAACCTGCACCAGGTCATCGGACTAGGAGTTACTTTCACATTATTTGATAATATTAGTATGGATGTAACCATTTTCCATCAGGTGCTACATACACGCAAAAAGTTTTCATCATACAAGATCCGCAAAGCCTCAACTCAAATCTCTCTCAAGTAAAAAAGGAAATTCGCCGTCAAAAACAAAAATCGTTTGCAATACATTATCTCAACGCCACAACGCAGTAAAAAGTCCCATATTTTCCCCCTCTCCCCTCTAACGCCTTTTTCCAACTATAATTGTGGTCGTCTTCCAGTCTTACCGGATGTGACTAAATACCATTATTTCACATGGCCCTTGTACCAATCTAATCTCCACAACCAAGTTACTGGGTAATACGATACCCCTTGGTAAGACTGGTCTGGATTTGTCAGATTTTCGAACTTCTGACGACATGTAAGGACTGTCATAGATTTACAATACACAACCGTGACCACCGGTTTAACGTGCTTTCCGAGGTACAAATAAACTCAGCTGATGCTTGATGTAACGGATGGTCACTCATCCACGGACCGACGACGCCAAGCATTGCTTAACTTTATCCATGAGCCTCTTAGGGACGCCAGGGCTGCGGGACTGTTCGAAAGAGATAACGTGGCCCTGGAACACAAGGGGCAAGGAAGGAACATGGATGGGTTTAGGTCAGTACAAGTCTGACACTCCCTTCCGCTCTGCCCACAGCAGGAAAAGTCATTTGATGATTTCCCATCAGACAAAAAAAAAGCCTCTCAGGGACTCGTGAAATGCTCTTTATTTGTTTTCTCAACAGTCACTTTCGCAACACGCGGGTCTCTCGAGCGTGCAGGTCGTGGCCAAGTCGTTAAACTCCCATATTTTCCCTCCCCTCCTCCTGAAGTCCTATAACTTTCCCTCCCGCTCTTATCTGCATCGTTATCACAAATCTTTTTATCCGGGGGATAGTAACTCAACCGGGTGAACTACAAATCGTCCTCGGTACCTATTGTTTGGGCTAGTGAGGGGAAAACGCGAAGTCGGGGAAGTCGAAGTTGGGAAAAAGTCTTGTTTAATCTGGACGTTTAATCTAGAATTTGAAAAGTAGTTTCTTAGTAAGAAGCTTTAAATAAAACAGGTTATTATTATATAAAACAAAATATCTTAACATAACATCACAACTGCAATCCCTAAAGAGTTAGGGAGACCTGTAACTAATACCAAACCTACGATTCGTCTGTAACAGGGAGCGAACCTGTGGCCAACCAGGCACAAATTCGAACTCCGGCCTGCTATTGAAAAAGCCTGATGGAAAAACCCAATAACACTTTACCCGACCTAGGAGTCGAACCCAGGCCTCATACTCTGCAAAAGCGCTTGCGACTACTTCATCAACGAGGTACTTTAGATTCATAATACCGATAATTCCTAAAGTTAAAGTAACTTTAGCACTAACAAACTTTCGACTAAATTGCTTAGTAATTGACTCCGACTAGAAACCAAGTTTATAAAATGGTTCCTATTTATAAGAAACTACATATATAATAATATATAAGTTCTTGAGGTGGAGCTCGTGGCTATATAAGAACAACCGCTCAGCATCTTTTGGTTAAGCGGCGCTTGCCTAGGTTGGTTCGTGGATGGATGAATCAACCATTACATACCAAGTTTCACGCCAAAGCACGTTAAACCGTTGGTCCCGACTGTCATTTGTAAATCTTTGACAGTCGTTACACGTAGACAGTGACCTAAAAGTCTGACAAACAGTCTTACCAAAGGGTATCGTATTACCCGGTACTAACAGGGTTGTGGAGGTCAGATAGATAGTCGCTCCATGTAAAATACTGGTATTCAGCTGCATCCGGTTAGACTGGAAGCCGAATCCAACATAGTTGGGGGAAGGTTAGGCAGATGATGAAAGATAAGATTTTTAAGGGCGAAAATGAATACAAAAATAATGCAGATGAAAGGGTTAAAGAGGTCAATTCAACAGTTTAACCTCTGTTTATCATTAGACCTTACGGTTAGGTTTATCTTAACTCTCTCAGTCTCGTCAATTTTCTCAAAGAACTTAAAAGTTAAATTGGAAATGGAACGACGTTACATTTGCTAGACGGGTTTTTAAAATGGAGTCTTAATATATGTACTTTAGACAAATATTACAAAAAAGGGATTAGAGATAAATTCTATAAAAGTTCGCCAAATGAAGTTTTTTGATGGAGTAAAATATTAGGTATGTACATACGTGCCTTTTAATATGATCTAAACAAAAATAAATAATAGTTTGGGGAGTATGTATTGCCGTAATAAATACCTAGATTGGAAGAGTTACCCAGTCATACTAATATTATAACGCGAAAGTAACTTACTCTGAACCTTTTCCCACCTCTACGGCTCAATGTATTTGGAGGTTTGGTGCACTAATAGTTAAACGATAGGATACTACTCCCGATAATCTATTCCCAAGAGAAAGATGATGAGATTCAAGCAAGATATAGTTGATATAGAATTAAAATTTATTTTATTTACAAATCCTATACGTACAGCTAATAAATAGCATTACGCTTTACCAATTATTTCGACAACGGTAAAAACATTTGCCCTGCTCACTTTTATCGGTAGAGTACGGTTCACGGTCCCGTCACTAGTAATCTTTGGGCGCAGACAATGGAATGCAATTAAACGGTTCAGGCCGGATCGCTCCCGTATTTTGTGGATACACGGAGGTCACTGGGCATGGAGTGCTACAATATTTATGCTTTGACAGAAATATCATTTACGATGAAACTCTCCTGCTCGAGGAAATTTCAAGTTTCATATTTACTTAAAGTTGTTGTAATCCAGAAACTTTTGAACTTTGTTGACTATTTTGTTATAACTTAAAATTGTTACTTATATTGTTAGAAGAACTAGCATCAGCCCGCGGCTTCACCCGCGGTTTAGTCGGTAATTATCCCACAGGGATGTAAAAAGCATCAGAGCATGTTATAAAGCCATCTCATGGCCTATCCGTGTGCTTTATCCAAATTTGTTCAGCCGTTTATGTGTGAAAATTAAACAACAAGCTGAGTTGCTTTAGCATTTACAATTTATAGTATTAGTATAGTTAAGACTACTGTGAGAGTTAGAAAAGGAAATAAAGGGTTTACAATATTAGCACTCCATTTACTCTGTACTCTACAACCCGGATATAACCAGGCATTACCGCGTGTATCCGGATCGAATCGGAATAAAAGTTTAATATACGCACAATCTTTGTGTACTTGCGTTTGTGCCATTTTAATGAGAGTTCTCTTTTTAAACATGTCGCAGCACAATTGGATAAATCGTTTATTTTGTAAAAATCTTACGTATTTTGTAAAAAAAAATAGCTATATTAATATTATAAAGAGGCAAGTTTGTATGTTTGTAAGATTGGATGTAGGGGTTATCTTCAAAACTACTGATACGATTCCGATTCAAGTAGGGTAATTTCCAACCATAGAGCGAGTGAAACTGGGGTCAAAAGCTAACGACGATAAGTATGAACGCTGATTGGTTTTGCTTATTGTTTTTTTAACAATTTTACCCGAGACAAGTTCTAACCAACAAGATGTTATAAATTGCTCAGACTCTTACCTTAGCCGACCGCAACCAAGGTTCCAGACGTTCTAAACAGACTGGTTTTTTCAAAAATCCAAGGCTTTTCATTAAAACACGATTTTCCACTTAGGCTGCGACATACATATGTACATACTCACAATCAATGTGTGTGGGTAGGCATCGGCCATCAGTTACATTGTCGAGTTATTTAAACGTTTGGCAGTGGAAGTAGTTTTTAATTAATTAATTCGATTTGATTATTTTAACGAGCTCTGCCTTTTGTTAATGTTTTTTTTTTTTATAATTTGGGATGAAAAGTAGTGGTGATAAAGTGCTACATGGATACTTTGGCGGCTGAATGACATTGACAGGAGCGCGTTTTTGGTAAACATAAACGTGAAATTATTTATTTAGTTTCGATTTTTAGCCATGATCCAAAATTCTTGCAACATTATCATTTTCCACCATGACGTTCAGATGACTCTGTAGAGCGTTTTATGGTGTTACTAGCGACCCGCCCCCGCATCGCACAGGTATAGAGTAGAGCAAGGTGGCTTGACTTTTTCCGACACTTCCAACAATTATCGTCATAGTTCAACCAATTTACACAAAACCTTGACAAATTATATACTTGAACCTTTCTCATGAATCATTCTGTCTATTCGTGAAAGCCGCATGAAAACACGTTCAGAAGTTTTTGAGTTTATCGCGAATACACATACGCGTATTTACGGCCAATTAGATACCGTAGCTACAGTTAACCGCACTTTGATAGATCATAAAATCATCAAGACGTAGTATTAATATATTATGATACTCGTAGCATTTCTCCTAATTTTTGACCAGTTTTTTTTTCACAAAAGTCTCTGATATCTTCTTATTCCTCGGTATTACAGTTTTGGCTTTAAATAGACGCTTCCCTACTATGCAGGACCCAATTATGTAATTGGCGAAATAAAATGAAAAGGTGGAATAAATCCATGCGAGTGAGGGAGAGGGAACATTGAACAGATGCCAGGGCCGCTTGGCAACTGTTCTACTCAACTTGGAATAGGGATGTGCATAGAGGTTGGCTACGGGAGTATAGCAGAATTTCAGGACACTTTACTTGGATACTTACGGAGTCTGATTTCTAACATAGGCAAGGTATCACAGTATACTACTTAGTGCTTATTAGTTAGTAGTACTTAGTTAAAGGAAGACCAAAGAAATGATGGATGGATTGTGTGAGGAATGATATAAATAAATAAATAATATCTTGGGACAACCAACACACTGCCATCTGATCCCAAACTAGGCAGAGCCTGTACTATGGCAACCAGACAACTGATAAACATACTTATATATTTTTAAATACATACAAGTTATAGATAAATTACACACCCAGATACGGAACAAATAATCGTACTCATCGCACAAAGATTTGTCCTGTGTGGGAATCGAACCCACGACGTCCGTCCTAGCAGTCAGGGTTACTAACCACTAGACCAACAGGTCATATGAAAGTTATAGGAGTAAATGATAGCAAGTCGGTTGGCAGAGGAGAATGGAAGAGGTGCGTGTTGCGCCGACCTCAAGTAACAACGTGTTGCGCCGACCTCAAGTAACATGGGACAAGGGCAGGGAGATGAAGAGTTCATTCACTTTTTTTTATTCTCAAACAATTTACATTGTGTTCGAACTTTACAAAATAATTACATTTCAAATCATAACACAAGCAATAATCAAGTTCTTAGTACCTAGTACCTAGCTACCGAGTACTTATTACCTAGCTCCGTGAATTTATTATACCTACTTCCTGACGTCGTCAACCTAGTGTTCGCAAGTAAACTGAGCGTGAGATCTGGTGTTAGATCTCCAGATAAAGCAAAATGCGATTGTGTTTTTTCATCAGGAATTTCTCAGTAACAGCTTGGATGTATGTCTGGTCATGACAATAGGCTCACTCACGGCTCACCACTATAACGTGGGATGTACATACTGGCGAAATGTGTGTGGAACACCTCTGCCTAGCTCTCGAGGATAAGAAGCATCAATTATTAGTTATTTATAACAAACAAAGGTCGATCTAATATTTGCATTAAATGAAATAAACTTTTTATTTAAATATTTCCAGGAAAACCGCTGTTTTAATATGTTTTCAAAAGCATAATCCTAAGTTCAATCAATGCTATTGACGGTGTCGTCACCCACGCTCATATACAATACATAAAAGATCTATATTACGCACAGAAAAAATGTGTACAACTAAAATCACAAACGTAGGAAAATCCACGTACAAAATGATTCATACAAATATTATTTACTTTTCTATGTCAATATTTACAGTGATCGACAGTTCATTGTAAATAAAAAAATAAATGTAGGAATTTTACCTGCCACATACGTTTTATTCCGTAAAGGATTATACCATATTAATGCATAATATCATCATCAGCTGGTTAGCCTTTTCCCAAATATATGTTCCCACTACTGGGACCCGTAATCCACCACGCGGGTCCAATTCAAGTTGGAGGATGTCACAATATCTTGAGAAGAAAAATTAAATAAAGCATCAATAAAGTATAAGGAAACTTCTAAATTAATTGTGTGAGGCAACGTTCATTTAAAAAATATCTGAAGATAATATTCAACTTAAATATTTCTTTTCTTGTCCCATCCCTAATTAGAGCCCAGTTGAGTTAGGGGAAAGAAAATTAGCGATAATCTATGGAAATTGTACAATAAAGTAAGTAAATTTGGAACAGAGGGTTTGTCTATGGATACCGCGATACAGATCTCAATGGGATACAATTTGCATCAAGTATATTGGGGGGTGAGCAGAGAGAGTAGTTCCAAAGTTTATCTCTTTGTTAGTAATTAGGTATGTTTGAAATATACCCCATGTTTTTCTAAATTGCGTACTTTGTGTTTGGTTTGTTTAATCATAGTGCGTGGTTCGTGTCTTTGTGTATGAAAATTAGGGGCACTTTGTTATATGATTTTATTAATATCCTAATAAATGCATCTTCAATGACCTCATAAATAATATTTGTTTCTAAAATAGATCTATCACCTAAATTGAATCACTTAATAATATCAAAAGGCTTAAATATTAATTAACAATTACCTATAAATAATATCAATTATCAAATAATTGTATAGGGTTTCAAAATAATAGAAGACTCACCAAAATTGAATCATCAATGTAAAAATGTCACCACATTGACCGGTCCTATGCGTCTCGCATCCAGCGGATCCCCGCAACCTTCAACAGGCCATCCGTCCACCTAGTGAGAGGCCTTCTCTTCTGCTGTCCGGTTACTAAAAGGCCTTCTCTTCTGCTGTCCGGTTACTAAAAGGCCGCTATGTGAATAAACCTGATTTTGAGCTATGGTCTAAAAGGTGGGAAATAATGTCCCTAGAAATTGATTAGACATACTTGTCATCTGCAGCGGTGAACAGTTTCTGTGATATGACGTCTTCTGTTTCACACCTCGCTGCAGAAGGATGGGTTCCCAAGTCTGGTCCTGAAGGTGGACTGACATGGTGGCGTTGTTGTACAAACACTTCAACACCTCGATGTACCGATAGTCAATTTGGCACCGTTGGAGAGACTGCGAAACGGCCCAAATCTCGATCGAATCGAAGGCTTTCTCGCAGTCCACAAAAGCTAAACAGAGAGGCAGGTTATACTCTTTGGTCTTCTTTATAACCTGCCGCAGCGTATGTATGTGGTATCTGGTGCCAAAGCCTTTTCGGAAACCGGCTTGTTCTGGAGGCTGGAAATCGTCTAGCGCGCGCGAGACGATTCGTGATGACCCCTGAAAACAACTTGTAGACATGGCTTAGAAGTGAGATGGGCCTATAATTCTTCAGCCGGGCATTGTCATCCCTCTTGAAGAAGAGTACCACCACATCCCTGCACTATGCCTTTACCTATTGCGGAAGGGAGTGTCAGACTTGTACTGACTAAAACCCATCCATGTTTCTTCCTTGTCCTTAGTGTTCCAGGGCCGCGGTATCTCTTTCGAACAGGCCCGCAGTCAGCTTCTGAACGGCCTGCCATGTCTTCGGTTAAGTGTCTGGTCAGTCTAGCTCTTGGATCATTTGCTAGATCTACAACGGGTTTACTGTTGAAGTGTACAACTGCCCATAGAATCTTTCAATCTCCCTCAGAAGCTCGGGTTTAGCGGATACGATCCTGCCATCGTCGGTCTTCAGTTTCTGCCCAATAGCTAGATCTCTTGCAAATACCTTGAAGCATTTATTCCGCTCAATTGCGTCTTTAATACGCTCGGTATTAAAGCAGCGGAGGTCGCTCTTCAAGGATTTTCAGATCCGATTATTGCAGTGCCGGTATTTCCACACCTCGTCTGAAGACTGCAGGATAATCTCACGCGGCTCCTTCACGAGCTTGAGAGTATGATCAGAGCGACGGAAAATATTGTTCCCAACAATATGCATTAGTGGCTCTGTGATTATTTTAGACATAAAGTGAACGGATGACTGGACAGTTGGACACTACTTTTATGAGCACAGGTATAAATTCACTCTTATAAAATGGATTAGTAGAGCGTAGTATAACACAAAATGATTTTGATGGCCGTTACTAAATATTTTATATTCACCATTTTTAAAATACACCAAACATTTTTATAAACGAGGCTATCTATATATTCCACACGAGCCTAGCTAACCCAATTATGAAAAAAACTACGCCATGAATTTAAAAAATCCCTTCAAAAATTCTATGTAACAACGTTAAAATAAAACCTGTTCGTTTTAACCTGAACCATTCACAATTCAAACCAACACATCCATGAAACTGTCCACTCAAATGAAAACGTTATTAAAAAGTAAAAAAAAATTAACTGAAAAGTTTTAATGCACGCTTTTCGAAACCATAGAGGTTTAACTGGCAGCGAGTTTTACGTGCGCATAAACTTGTATGGCAGAATGGCACAACGACGGGCCCGATGGCTGCCAAACCGATGGCAGATGTTAGTGCTGGGTTGACGATCCAACATTGATATTTATGTTTGTAATAATTTTACTGTTACGTTTACTGTTTTGAAGATGTTTTTTTTATGTTGTAGACAATAATCAAAGTTAATCAACGCTAGCGGGGATTGGGCTGTAGTAAGTGACCATCCATTTAATATCGACACCCAAAGAAGACACGTTAAACCTTTGGTTAACCGTTGGTTTCGGTTGCCATTTGTAGATTCTTTTGCAGTCACTACGGGTAAGAAAAAGCTTAAAACTCTGTTGTTTAGTCTGACTAAGAGGCATTTTGTCGTAGTACTCAGTTTGGGGATTTTAGAGTGCAGATATGCAGTCGCTTCATAAATAATTCTAATGTCCTGCTGCATCAAGTAAGACTAGAAGCCGACCCCAACATACTTGGAGAAAGACTAGGCATGGATAAGTGTTTTGCAAAAATAAATTAATCCTAACCAGCAATTGGTTGATTCCTAAGAAAGATTTTATCAAAAGTATAATTTTCCTTTTTCACAAAGTAAGTTCACATAAGAGCAGGCTGTTAAACGAAAGCGGTTAGATAATACGGACATAGAAGACGTTAATGGCGGAAAACAAGAAAATCGAATCCCAATGGAGTCTTATAAAAAGATACGATCGTAATACCGTGCCGTTTTAGTAAACGATTAGCTATCAAAATAAAGTTTATGGAAGCCCAGAATAATAGAGATCGCTTAGAGAGAATATTATTGAGAACTGAAACTTATTTATTTTTATTTTGGGTGAAAATTATTTGTATCAAAAACTCTATCGAAAATTGTGAATACATCAAATAAACTGACAGGCATCATCTAGGCAGATGATGGTTTCAGTTACAACTAACTAAAAACTGTATTATTTAGTATGTCAGCCAACGTCTGGGCGCTTTGTGTTTTGTGGGGGTCAAGGATCACAGCAATGAGGGCGATGTGGTGTAAACGTTCGGTCTAACTGATACGGAGACATTGTGGACGTGTTTCCGGACACCGACAGATAATGTATAAAAGTATCTATGTGTCCGGTCTCGGAAGCTGGGGCACTAATCGAGTAATTTCTGTGCATCAGAATCTTTAACAATTTACCACCAACATTAGGTAATCATCATCAGCCTAGCCTTTTCCCAACTATATTGTGGTCAGCTTCCAATCTAACTGGATGCAGCTGAATACCAGTATTTTACATGGAGCAACCGCCTATCCAACCTCCACTACCCAGTTAGTACTGCGTAATACGATACCCCTTGGTAAGACTGGTTGACAGACCTGTAACGACTGTCACAAATGTACAAATGACAGCCGGGACCAACGGTTTATCGTGCTTTCCGAGGCACGGAGGAAACTCTGTCACCTAGGCAAGCACGGCTAAAGATTGGCCTGAGCGGCTGTTATTATTTCGCCATGAGCTCCTCGTCAAATAAATTGACAGTAAATTCTCTTTCAAACCAGAGTTTATAATATCACGCCTGTTTTCGTTGAAGTATTAGGCAGAGGTGAACCTGTGGCAAACCCCTATCTTGTGAGTTAGGTTTAGAGTTGAAGTTCCATGCAATAGGTGGCAAACCTTCAACCGGGCACAAATACAGAAGCCAAGCTGCTACTTAGAAATTCCTGATGGAAAAACATAATAACACTGTCCGACCTGAGAATCGAACCCAAAACCTCATGCTCAGTAGCACCAGCAACAAAAGACCAAAGCAGTAGCAGTCGTCGATATAAAACCACAGCAAGTGCTCATTCAAAAGAGTTTATGAAAAAAAAACACAGTTTATTTTACAAATTAATGTATAATGACGACACAAAATAATACCATCGTACCTTCAAAGCATATTTCGGTAATGAAGTGCTCGACGTTTCAGCGAGTCAGTTAAATGTGTTAATCTGAATATTCTTCAAACATTTTTTTCTGTTTATTTTACTTTTTTCTCAATTACTAACGACTTTTGCCGGTTTCGCTCCTAATATTTTATGGTACGAGAAGTTTTTGTGAAAATTGTATTTTTTCGGTGGTAAATAGACAATTTGACTTGTAGTAGAAATGAAAGCTTTTTTTATAATTATACTCTTTTCTTCCTTTTGTATTTAAGAGGTATGAAGGGTGTAAAGGGTGCTTCTCCTGCATAGAAACTAGAGGATCTGACGAGCCGAGGTTACAGTCGGGTTTTTGTGTATTCGGGGTGGAAACGACACCGATGCAGAAACGGTTACCATGTACAGTACATCATCCTGAACCTCCATTTATAGAAATTCTTCATCACTAATTTAACAAAAAAACTGTTGTTTCCGACAAAACTGCAATACCTACACAAAATGTATGGAACAGTAGATTTTGTTTTATTGCCGTTGGTGCGTCAGTGTCCTTTCCAGTTTGTATGTTAAACGCGCGGATAACTTTAATATCGTGATGTAGGATTTTTGTCAATTTGGTTTTTATGTGAATCTTTTAAAATACTAGTCAAAGTACAAAAACAGAAATAAAAAGCAAATTACAATACATAATAATTATGAAATTGAGTGAAAAATGTGTTAATCCCAATTTTCTTAATGTATAATTGGTAAAAAGTTAGCCAAAAACTTGGTCCCTTGGGATGAGTTTAAGAAGTCGGTCAACCGAACTGGGTCGCAGCAATTTGTATAGATATTATTAAAATTGGGGTTTGGCGTTGTTGCTTAAGTACTTTTGTGTTTACGTGGCTCGAATTCTAACATTTTTGAAATTACGAGTTAATTTTAGAATAACAGCATTTGTATAGATATCTCTTTCTTTTAACAATACGAAGTTATAAGTATAACTATTATTAAAATCAACAGGGATGCTGAACACAAAATCGTGACCTTTACTAAATAGGAATAGTCCTCCTGAGTCGTGTCCAAATTTCAGCAATGTTGGTTTCCGAGGAGAATAGCCTTTGACGTGGAAAGATATTGTGTGCGTAAATATAATAATTATGTACCTCTTTATACCCTAACTTTACTAATAGAGTAACAAAATGTTGCGTGTGCAATCGTCACGTATTGTACGACCTCTATTTAATTAAAACGACTAGTTATGTCCACATTATTGTCGAAGGAAGAAACATCATGAGGAACCCTGGCCTTACAATCAATAATCTGAAGTCTGAAATCGCTAAACTGCCAATAATGCTCGTACCCTTTATGAGACCAGGCCTTCATCCTACACTGGGACAGTAAAAGACTGGTAGTATTATTTATTTAAGCTGTATGTCGATGTCCAACACAGTGTTATGTGCAACATGCACTGTGAGCAGGGAGCCTAACGTTACAAACTACGTGCAGTTGACGCTGCGCTCCCGTGCGTGAACTGAGGGCGGTAAGATGGCGCTTGCTTCATCGCGATTATTGTCATCGATACTTTATTATTAAATGTTTTCAATGAATAAATTATCTGTTCCCGTAAGTAAAAGGCTGGGATAGGTGTAAGATTTTATTTCAAGACTTCGTTGTTGGCACGTTTCTGTGAATAAGCAAAAAAAATTAATTAAGCATATTTCGAAAGTCTTACAGAGTTTCTAACTGACACGTTAGCTGGTAAACGTCATATAAGGTGTTGTTGTGAATGCTTATGATAACAACAATCAAATCGGGTGCAAGTGTACCTAAACATTAAAAGTGAATAATCAAAACTGACTAAATATTAGCATGCACTACGTTATCTAGTTTAATAGTTCATTTCCTTTACGATAGTTTATGGCTGAGTCAAACAATGTGTTTCCGTCCTAATTACTAGATAAGAACACAGACACCTCTGGAAATTAGAAAAACCTACAATGACTCAGATGGAGACTAGCGACAACAACTTGAAATTTTCCGGGTACAAACACTCCATTAGTCTGAACAAGGTGTGTTTACTTTTAAAAAAATCTGTTGAATCATACATTTATGTAACTTATACACTACTAGCACTTCGCCCGTGACTTCGTCCGCAAAAATTGAGATAGCTCGGCTAATATGAATGATTTAAATATAATTTATAGCCCAAGACAGTCACAAATCATGTGGATGTCTATAAGTAAAAGAATTTTCAAAATCGGTTCTGTAAATCCAGAGATTATCCCCTACAACCTTACAAACTCACAAACTTTACCTCTTTATAATATTATAAGTATAGATTCAGGATTAATCCCAGAATTAAAGTTGTTCATAATGATGAGTGCAATAATTATTTTTGGTTTATTTTTCTTTTCGTTTTTTAAATTAAATTACTATCTTTGTTCATAAATTAAGTTCCACTATTTATCTCTGAGCCACACAAAAGTTGATAGTTAATGCAAATGGCATTAAGTCCTCCTCTGTACATTAAATAAATAAATAAATTAGTAATACTTTTCTTTATGACACTCAGGTCATGCCACCTTGTAAAAGGACAATCAATTTTACCATGACTCAGACGCTGCCATTGTTCTCACCCCTTCCTTTCATGTTACATTGAGGAAAAGAAAATTCTCCTCAACCTAAGTACAAGTATCTCTACAGTTTGTGTAAAAACCGGGCAGTATGCCAGGGTGTGTTATAAAAGATATTATTATGTATCTGGCACATTTCAAGATTGATACAG
The DNA here is from genome assembly GCA_950005105.1 of Lycophotia porphyrea. Classification (NCBI taxonomy): domain Eukaryota; kingdom Metazoa; phylum Arthropoda; class Insecta; order Lepidoptera; family Noctuidae; genus Lycophotia; species Lycophotia porphyrea. The sequence continues at coordinate 387,427 of OX465409.1, forward strand.
AAGTTTAATCCTATGCGAAGACATCTGTACTTTTCTTTGTGTTATTATTTCATCTCCACTGGTCCCAAAACATGTGACGACGAAGACATGTTATGGATATGGCCCACTTTTTCTTAAAGAGAAGACGCATGTTTCAGTAATTGAAACATTAGTATGTGTGTAGCTTGATTATGTACTCAACAACGGTCCAGCCTTAGAGGTTACACTGAGTGGAAAACAAATGACAAAGCGAAAACAGTAAAGCATGGCTAAGGAAAATCGGTCCCTTTCTCATTTTGACAAACTCGTGGCATATCCGGTGGATTTTTCATAAATTGTGATTAAATTGTTGTAATTTTTTTTTTTTTTTTTATGTTGGTTTTATTCACGTAGAAACATTTTCTTTTTATGTATTTTTCAAAGTTCTCTTTCTGTTTTGCGCTTTTTAGTGGTTCTACCACGGTGCCAATTATTGAATATAATTGAGAAATTATTATTTAATGGTTTTCGTCGTAATGACTACGAAAATGCCGAGGTTTAAACATTACAAGCGTCGTCTGGTTTATTTTAAAATAAAGGTTTTAATAAAAACGAGGTTTTAGAGCTCTATACGATTATGATCCTTATAACCCTACCCTAGTTGCTTGTTACTTTAATTTGTTTATCAGTCATGACGAATGTATTCCTGATTTTACGTATACTTCGTTTTTTTAGTTATATAACCAAAAATCTTATTTAATAAAAATAATGAAAACATTGCATTATTTTGATACGAAACTTATCAAGTTAACTAACAGACAGAAATAAATTTTTAATATCATCCTATCAAGTTACTGTATAAGTTTTTGGTTACCGAAAATACACAGCAACACTTTATCGGCCCAAAGTGATAGCGATATGCGATATCCAAAAATTGGAAAAAAGCCACGTGAATTTATGCTTTTAATATTCCTTTGTGCGAGCAACAGAGCAACCAGCGGTAACAGAAAGCAATATAGGGCATAAAGGGCAATATAGCTGGTACTTCACGTTGATTCGGAGGTAATACCTGGCTAGGTATAAACTCGGGGAAACTAAACCACAAACTAACTCGATCTATTTTATAGGATAACTGGCCATTCAAACGTTTTATGAATGTTAAATGTCCTTTCGAGAAACACTCAAACATCTGTCATTATAAACACCTTAGTAAAGTTTAAGGATAGAACCAAGAATGTGAGACGGTGTTCAGAAGACAGGTACAGAAGTTCCACACCAGTAAAATAATCGGCTTACAAAATGAAGTCAAAGACCTTATAGTAAGTATACCTAAGTGGCTGCCACGGCTTTAATGTAGCTGAACGTAAGGGGTTTACCGTTAATAAGCCATCCTAAAGACAGAATTGAAATAATTATAATTATCATGTGTTTCTAATTCCATGAACACTTCATCCTTCTATCGTCATTATCTACCATGGAGCGGCTGCCTATCTGACCTCCACAACCCAGTTATTACTGGGTAATACAATACCCCTTGGTAAGACTGGTTGTCAGGCTTCTGGGCCACTGCCGAGGTCAACGTGCTTTCCGAGGCACGTAGGATATTTGGTATGTTTTGGATAGTCACCCGTACATTGACCGACCTTGGCAAGCGTCGCTTAACCTAAGAGTTTGATCCTTGTGGCTGTTCTTATTTGGCCACGACCCTGTCCCCTAACCCTTGTAACTAGAATACACTAATAATGCTCAGTGGCAGAAATTGATTTGATACCAGTGTATCCTGAACCAATTACTACCTATCTACTTCTACCCATTCAATTAACGTACACAATAAACCTACCTATATTCCCAAACAATTAATTTCCCAGATATGCCACGACAAAACAGTAAAATCAAATTAGTGCCGTATAGTTCGCACTAGACTAAAGCGCTGAATATAATTTGAATTTGTCGCTGGAAGCGACACGCTTCATTGCCGCGGTGCCGATAACAGACGCATTGTTTATTGGTCTAATTAAATCGGCATGTATGTTGGTACACAGATAATATATAAATATAGGTGTAGAGTTAATAAGGAATTAGTAGAAAATTATGAACTATTTTAGTGGATAATGGTGGTCTGGGCAAGTGTTGCCAATACGAAATAGATTACCACCATGGATAATTCATAAGCTGATTATGCATAAACTAATTTTTATTTTGCTTTCAAGCAGTGTTGTTGTGTTCCAGTTTAGAAGAACACACCAATATAGAAGAAAAATCGTGTGGAAACCAGCATGCCTGAGAGATATTTACTGACGGCATGTAAAGCCAAGTCAGACGCCCATGGGCAGTATAAAAACTCTGACACCAGGTTAGGCTCTAACCTCACGATAAATAAAGAAAAGAAGTTAAAAAGATATAGGGTGCCGATATAGCGACAAACGCATAAGATATTTTAGCTAATCTCTAGGAAGGAAAGATACCTCTAGGATGCGATACCTCTGGTCATGCATATGCGAGTAAACTCCGGAAAACCCCATCAAGGAGTATGGTACACCCAGATTTCGTCTGATATGTCCTTATGTGCTAGTCCTATATCCCAGGGCCAGCTTATCACCATCAACCGAAAATTGCTTTACAATTTAGGAAAGTGTACACACATAATTGGCATTTGTGACTGCTCTTGACCAAAGAAACGATGGATGGACTGTGTGAAAGATGATATGACTAGAAAGGAGGTGACTGCTGAGATGACGAGAAACAGAGAAGAATGTAAGAGATAGATATGAGATGATGAATATAATATTTAGAAAATATTACATTCTCTCGCTTTCATAACACTTACATTCAGCTGAATACCATTCCCCATGTAATAATTAGGAGCTCACAAAGCCACAGTAACGTTATGTCATCTTCATACAAAGGCTATTGGGTACAGTAGCTCACACAAGTTCGTGGAGGACACAATGGACGTACAATGGCCGACGTCACTGAGGGAGCGGTTGTACTTCCTGTGACGATACCACATTGTGATGGTAGATGTTTGTTTTTGGTGGTAGATGTTAATTTAAACTAGTTTTCAGACTGTAAAGTTGTTTGGAGAAAATAAGGAGACTCCCTATTGTATAGCATGGATGACTATTGTTACATTATAGTTATGTGTTACCCTCATGAAAAAAGAACGAGCTGACTAATCGATATTAATTGCTCAGAAATTCCTGAAAAATGAGAGTAAAAAAATGAATAGCGCTTTACACGCCTTGGGAACCGAACCCTGGCGCGATGCGCTTGAGACCGCTGGACCAACGATGGAGTATAGTTTTGTAAGTGTTTCTTACTAGAATTTTCTAATAACAGCTAGAAATACGGATCCTCAAATACACAAGGCCCTACATTGCTAATTTTTCGAAGTTCCTACAATTTGTGGGTAAGAATCGTCATCATCTGACTGCCTTTTCCTAATTTGATTGTAAAGATACAACAACAACATACATTTATTTTCAGGCTACTTAGGCCCATAGATATATACCTTACAGACTAACATACATATAATATAATACAAAAGATGAAAACAAAGACAAAAACAAAGATGGCAGCCTGCTCCTCGTCTAACTGGCAGTACAACCGTAACTAAATACCACCTTACATAAAGTGATCTTCACCAGCCAGTTACTAGAAAATACGATAAGACTGGTTGTAAGACTTTATTGGCAGGACCTGGTCACATACTCTGCTTACCCCCTTGAAAACCACAAGCGTGATATCGGCACTATTTCAAGAATTTTTCTCGAGTAGCCCAGTTTCCACAAAGAAGTGTGAACTGACACCTTCAAGGCACCGCCTCACTTCTTAATTAATGACCTAACGACGAACATTCTTGTTCTTTTAATTAGTTCGCTACAGGTTCTCACGAGAACGGAAAGCAGTTTTGCTGAAATATACGTTTTGGTTGTTTCATCATTTATTTATGACTAGCTTTTACTCGCTTTTTTTTTCTAGTTTTTGCTTTTGCATACGGGACCGAAACGTGGTCGCTCACAATGGGCCTTATCAGAAGCTTTAAAGTCAACCAAAGGGCAATGGAGAGGGCTATGCTAGAAGTTTCCTTGCGTGATCGAATCAGAAATGAGGACATCCGCAAGAGAACCAAGGTTACCGACGTAGCCCGAAGAATTGCCAAACTTAAGTGGCAGTGGGCAGGGCACATTGCTCGCCGAACGGATGGCCGATGGGGCCGTAAAGTTCTGGAGTGGCGACCGCGAACCGGAAGACGTTGCATTGGAAATTGAATTGTTTTTAGAAAAGAAAATGTTTGTCATTATTTGTTTTACTGAACATTGGCTAAAGGATTACCAAATGCTTATTAATTATGAGAACTATACGGTGGGTAGCTGCTTTAACCGTAAATCTATGCTGCGCGGAGGTTCCTTAATATTATTGAAACATTTTGTTAAATATAAACAACGTAATGACATAGTAGGTCTCTCGGTTGAACACAGCGTCGAACAGTCCTGTGTTGAGCTAGATAAGCATGTAATTGTGTGTGTGTACAAACCCCCAAACTATCAAAACTTTTCTTAATTGAGTCAATAATGGAAGATGTTTTGGCAAAACTTGTAGCCAGTAATAAATCTACAATTATTTGTGGTGATTTCAATATCAATATTTTAGAAGAAAATTCAAATAGCAGACGGTTATTAAATCTTTTTAAGTCATTTGACTTGACCAACATTTTTATAGAACCTACTAGAGTCACGCCATCTTCCGCTAATTGTATAGATAATGTTTTCTGCAATTGTGATTACTTAGATAAAGCCATAGTAAATAGTTTGCCGTCCGACCATAGCGGACAAACTGTAACTTTCAGGTGTAACACACCATTGCAAAAATTTCAAATTAAATTTAGACCTATAACTACTAGCAAATTAAATATGTATAATATTTCCCTACAGAACAAGTTAAGTGTTATGAGCCATCATATGGAAGATATTAATATAAATCAATTGTATGGTCATTTCTTTTCAATAGTTCACACTGAATTCAACAAAACTTTTGAAAGGAAGTCAAAAAGTAATTGCCCTAAATTTATTTTTAGTGATTGGGCAACTAGAGGTATCAGAAAAAGTAGGGAAAGACTATTTGAGCTTTATGGCCTTAAGCCTTATATAAACACTGAAACTTTTAACAAGTATGTTTAAGTATTCAAAAATATTTAGAAATACATGCAAGGTTGCCAAAGCCCTGCACATTAGCAACAAGATCAAAACAACAGAAAATAAAATAAAAACAGTTTGGGAAGTCATAAATAACGAGACTAACAGGAAGAAAATACGTAACACTAGCTACACATTAGATACAGCTTGTGGTCCTAAAAGCTCTAATCAGGAAGTAGCTCAAGAATTTGTATACCATTAAAAACTACGGAGGCTCTTAATTCTTCTCCTGAAGTCTCAATTGGTTTATTGAAGGCGAATGTGTCTGGCTGCTCGGCTGAATTTAAATTTAAACCCAAACCCTATGATAGTTCTTAAAGCTTTTCGGCAAATAAAAGTCAAACTAACCGAAGATTTATGGGGAATGTCTATCAAAGTTTATACATCCATAGTTGAGACTATAGCACCATACTTAGCTTTAATTTTTAATTTGTGTATAGACCAAGGAGTTTTCCCTGATTTAATGAAATACAGTAAAGTCATACCGCTTTTCAAATCCGAGGATAGTAAAGATACTAATAATTATAGACCTGTATCCGTGTTGCCAGTTTTTAGTAAGGTGTTTGAAAAAGTAATGCTTAATCAAATGCTCAATCATTTTAACACCAACAGAATCTCACACGATCAACAGTATGGTTTCACCAAGGGACGTTGTACAGCCGACGCCGGTGTAACCTTATTAAAGAACATATTTACTGCGTGGGAAGACGCCCAAGACGCTATTGGAATATTTTGTGACCTCTCCAAAGCATTCGATGGCGTAAATCACGACACATTACTTTTGAAACTAGAGCATTATGGACTAGGTAAACTTGCACTTAGTTTGGTAAAATCTTATTTGAGTGATAGACAGCAACATGTTCAAATAAATGGTGTTATTCACAGGGTTTAAAAGTAAAAATGGGGGTTCCGCAAGGCTCAATATTAGGTTCTTTCCTCTTTCTAGTATATATTAATGATCTGTCTTATTTATTGGAAAACCAGCCTCAAAATATGGTGCTATTTGCTGATGATACTTCTCTAATTTTTAAGATAAATAGAAGGGCCCAAAATCTAGATGACGTGAATAATGCCTTAATTCAAGTCCATAATTGGTTCACAGCAAACAATTTAGTATTAAATGAAAAAAAAACGAAATGCATAAGATTTGCTTTACCGAATGTTAAACATAGCGATTGTGATATAGTTTTGAATAAAGAGAAACTTGAATTCGTAGATAAAACGGTGTTCCTCTTGCAGGACGGCTAAGTTCAGCAGCATACGCTATTAGAAAAATCCGTCAATTTACTGATGTCGATACCGCTAGACTGGTCTATTTTAATTACTTTCATAGCATAATGTCTTATAGCATTTTGTTATAGGGACGGGCTGCAGACATTGAGTCTATATTTATTCTGCAAAAAAGAGCCATCAGAGCCATAATATAATCTTCGTAGGCGCGATTCTCTAAGGGAACTGTTTAAGGAAATTAACATCATGACGGTACATTGTCAATACATCTACGAAAACATAATGTACGTAAGAAAAAATCTACATCTTTTTAATAAAAGAGGTGACAGACATAATTACAGTACTAGAAATAGGGACCAATTAGTTCAGCCAGGCTTCAGACTCGCTAAAGTAGACTCATCTTTCATGGGGTACTGTTTGAGATACTACAATAAAATTCCACAAAGTATTCTTGAACTGAATGAGACGGAATTTAAAACATGCATTAAACGCACACTATGTAAGCAAGCATATTACAAGTTGGACAATTATATCGCTGATAAAAATGGCTGGGCGCATAAATGGATAGTATTAAACTGTATTGTTAGAGCTGTTAAAGATTGTACAACTATCTTTGCATTGTATAAACTCAAAAAAACAAACTCAAAAGCATTTATTTCAATTAGACCATTACAGGCACTTTTGAATAAATTCAATCTCTTTAGTATTATATAGCCGCATAGCCCATATTGTGTGAGTACTTTGTACTAGATAGCTATCGTTCACTGGTAACCTACTCTTTTCTTGACTTGAATGTGCCCTGGCGGTTAGGAGTATGTCATGCTCACTCAAAGGTCTCGCTGATGGTGGCGCGTGTGTCGGATCATTTAGTTCCCTTCAAAATGGTTGAGTTGAATGGTGCTGGTACATACGTCATGTTCGTGAACGGGCGGTGTCAGTTGTGACTGGTCATCTCTTGGTTGCCACGGCTTATTTGAATTAATTATTTTATTTTTGGAATTGTTTATTTTTTTTAGTTTTTACATGGACACTTTTAACGTGCACACTGCACATCTTGCTACATCGTTCTCACATAATGTACCATCTCAACATGAATGATGTAACCAAGGTTTTTGTAAAATATACAGATTTAAAAGAGTGTCCATGGAGTTTCTTGCCCATTCTTCTCCATAGAGATCTACGCTAGGGAATGGGCAACTACAGTACTTTCACAGTTTTTATGCCTTGTGACTGTAGCTTCATTACATTTTTATCTCGTCGACAATTCAAAAGTGCCTGTAACTGGCCTACTTGAAAGAAATGCTTTGATTTTGATTTTTTGATTTTGGAAGGCCTCCCATTAGGTGAACCGATGACCTGTCGAATGTTACGGGGATCTGCTAGATGCGAGTCGCACGGGACCGGTCAATGTGGCGACACTTGGGGGAGGCCTATGTCCAGCAATGGAGCTTTTTCCCGCGGCTTGGCTTGTGTGGAGGTGAAAAGATTCATGGAAACGTTCTACCTGGATAAAAAGAAGGGAACGTGCCTATATTACCGAGTACAAGTATCTATGTGCCATCCAAATTTTGTTCAGCCGTTAATCATGACAAGGTGACAGACTAACTTCCACATTACAATGTTACAATAAAGTATGAATTATAATGGGATTACATCGGATAATTTACCAACACGTCTGTTGTTCCCGGAAGGGTTAGCAGAGCTCTGTAGCAAACTAGCAGAGAAGTATAATAACTGATAGAGTATTATGAGCTCAAATCAGCTATATGTTTTAGTCTGATGGTATAGGAGTAATAATAAGAACTACTCAAACTTCTTGTAATTTCTGTAACGTATAGAAGTGTAGGTAAATCTTGGTAACTAACAAATTGAAAGGGGACGACCCTATTGTCATCAACATAGACCTAATTCCACACAAGCTACTACTAAGAAATACATTCCCCTAAAGCAAGTTATTCAAATTGAATAGACCCTTGATTTTCTTTGAAAAATATCTCTCTACCCAAACAGGTAGGTAGGTATGTAAAGATGTCTTCTCTTGTAATATATTTCGCGCCACACAACACAACTCTTATTGAAATGTTGACAAGTACGTGCTAAACATAATATGAGTCATGTACCTACACGAAACTAGAATATACCGCGGTTTTATTCGCTGTGACTCATCTGTTACTTTATTTAGGTGGTAGTAGATTGTTATTGTTATTTATTTTTCTGCAGCTCGGAAGCCATTGTTCCCAGCTATCATTTGTACATATATCGTGATTGAATCAGAAATGAGGACATCCCGCAAGAGAACCAAGGTTCCCGACGTAGCCCGAAGAATTGTCAAACTTAAGTGGCAGTGGGCAGGGCACATTGCCGATGGGGCCGTAAACTTCTGGAGTATCGACCGCGAACCGGAAGACGTTGCGTTGGAAGGCTTCCCACTAGGTGGACCGATGACCTGGTGAAGGTTGCGGGGATCCGCTGGATGCGAGTCGCACGAGACCGGTCCATGCGGTGACACTTGGGGGAGGCCTATGTCCAGTAGTGGACGTCTTTTGGCTGAAAAGATAATTATGATGATGATTTGTATATCTTTGACAGTCGTTACGAGTGGCCAGAAGCCTGAAACTAACAATCAGTCTTACCAAGGGGTATCGAATTATATTCCAGTAACTGCATTATGGAGGATACATAGGCAGCCGCTCCATATAAAACTGCTACTCTGCTGCATGCGGCAAGTCTGGAAGCCAGAACAGATTTTGAGATAATTATAATATAGCGCGTATTGGAAACCTGAAGGAGCGGAGTAAGGGGTCCAATATCTTCGCGATTGGTTATGCAGAGTCATATTACGAAACAAAAGACAAAACTGAACACGTTAAAGGCACCCCCTCACCATCCGATTTTCTGCAGACACCAGTGAATAATATGAAACATTACATTACAGGAGAACGCTCCCGGTGAGGGAGGGCATCAAAAAGTATGTAACCTCTTTGCAGATCGGCCAAACAAAGCACCAACCACTGAAATTATATCGAAGACTTTTACGAACACTTCTGAAGGTGGGTAGAAAACTGGTATTTTAGACCATTCAGAAGCTATTTGGGTACGTTTACACGATATTTATACTCAAAAGAAATTAAGGAAGTTTTGACTATAAACGTGGATGAAAGAGTAGGGGAAGACCAAAGAAATGTGGGCTAGACAGGAAGTGACCCATAGATGACGACTAAATAAGTTGGGATGAAGGTAGGAAAGGAATGATGCTCGAGCGGAAACCGCCACCGGAAAACAAAACACTGATAATAATGTTCCCAATACCCATTCACCTGTGGGCTTATAGATACAGACAGATGGACACACAATTTGTGCTACAATAAACCGTATTATACTCAACGTCTAATGTGTACTCATAACATTAGCACAGGTGTGTAAGCTAACGTACGTATGTATCACCGAACAAATATCTCAATTATACCTGTTCCAAGTTAGGACTGTGGTCAGGCCGAGCTAAATGATTTTCAGAAGAGGTGGTAGGTATAGTGATCAATATTGTTTTTGTGAATCATAGTTGACTGTGGCTGGAGAATTAAATTGAATAGGGATTGATTTTTGTCTTCATTAAAATAATAGGTTTCACATTTTATTAATAATCGTTTGAGTTTTGCGGTTGCACAATCGAAAAATGTCGTCAAGCGGTCGAATGATGTTGACGTACTTACGCAGTATTTAGACATTGTTTTTTTGTGGGTAGGTACAAAATCTGGCCACATGCAGATATAACTTTTTCAGCGTAAGATACTTGATTTGTGAAAGAAGTTGGCTAGAAAGTGGTTGAATCATGAGGTGACGACTAATAGAGAAGTTTGGAAACAGAAGACAATGACATACTGTGCGTGATGATTCATTTAAGAAGATATCACCAAAAAAATATACACTGGGACTGAAATGTAGCAAACACACAGTGAAGAAACGTGGTTATGTGGTCGTCCATATTCTTTCCTTCATCACATTCATTTTTATAACATTTTTATCTTACCAATCTAACTTACAAATCTGACCACTCTACATAACAATTAACAACCCTATTTTCGTCGGAAGCAGTAATTATTTGCACCCAATCAGAAACCACCCCACATTGTAAATACTGCCCCATTATATCAGGGGTATACCCCTATCCTCCAGCACCCTTCGAGGAAGCGATGCAATTCCACAGATGCCATAAAGATTAGGACGAGGGTAGTCCACATTAAGATTGTAGTTTTATGTGCAATTCCGGTATGGAGAATGTTGATTTGGTATTTGTTTTGATGAAGTATTGAGGAAGAATTGGATGATTTATCTTACTAGTGCTTAATTAGTTTAAATGCAGTATACAAAATATCCAGATAAAAACTAAGAATTCCGACGTTAAACCACGGGTTAAAAGATTTCTTAGCATGAAGAAATGAGTTCGATTGCCAGAACGGATAAGTGTTATTAGATTTTTCCATCTCATTGTTAATTACTCAGTAGAGTAGTGCAGGACCAAGAGTCGAGATTTGCAATAGGTTCTGCCCTCTATGACGCGGGATTCCTATTATAGGAGTATTCCCATTTGAGCACCGATTTCAAGAGCCCATTATACACACACATTACACAAGTTATTGTTTTCCTGCTCAACCCTTCGGGGATTTTAAGCTTTTGTCAAACCACGGAGTAAGGATGTCCAATTTTGTATCAATATCCAAATGTTATTACGAATGCCTAGGATTATTTTTCACTAAGTTAGCAGCTGATTTACCGTGAAGGAAATCGTCGTGTGGAAACAGGGTGGAATGTATTCTCATCAATGACTTCAATAAAAAAACAATACATCTGTGTATCTATCGTATCATCAAAAAGCTCGATCTCATTCGCAATAAAAAGTGCTAAACAAGCCGTTCTTACTGCGCAGTGCTTCAACAGAATAATGCTGCCCGGTTTCACTAACACTCACCTTCACCTAAACGAATGCCTAAATATTATAGCGTTGTTGGAATTTTAACTCTAGGCGTCAAGCAGAGTGTTGAAAATCTAAAAGACGTTTAACCTAAAGTGCTAGAGAATTAGCAATTTCGCTTTTGTTCGTAAATCACACCGGTTTGTTTATTGGTTTTTACTATTGCAGTGAAGTTTTAAAATTGTTTGTATCTTTTTAGAAACGGTTGGTTATAAATAGGGTTATAAAAAGTGTTTGTTTTTCGAAGTACGTTGCGTTGGAAGGCCTACCACTAGCTGGACCGATGACCTGGTGAAGGTTGCGGGGATCCGCTAGATGCGAGACGCATAGGACCGGTCAATGTGGTGACACATGGGGCCAACACTTGGGGCCTATGTCCAGCAGTGGACGTCTTTCGGCTGAAATGATGATTATGATGATGGCAACAAGTTTTGAGTTAGAAAGACGACGGCTATTAAAAATAAAGGAAAAGCAAGGAATTTATGAATCATCATCATCATCATATCAGCCCGTTGCTGTCCACTGCTGAACATAGGCCTCCCCAATCGATTTCCAGCGTGTCCGGTCCAATGCCACCTGCATCCAGCGACTTCCTGCAGTTTTGATAAGGTCGTCGGTCCATCTGGCAGGTGGCCGTCCCACGCTGCGCTTTCCAATGCGTGGTCTCCACTCCAGTATCTGTTTGCCTCATCGGCCGTTCGATCTTCGCGCTATGTGGCCTGCCCATTGCCACTTCAGCTTGCTAACCCGCTGGGCTATGTCGACGACCTTGGTTCGTCTACGGATTTCCTCATTTCTGATTCTATCACGTAGTGAAACGCCGAGCATAGCCCTTTCCATGACCCGCTGAGCGAACTTTTGTTTCAGACCTATTGATTTGAATTGATGAATGAATTGTGTTAGTGAAAGATATTATAGCTAGAAAGGGGTTGTGTACTAAAATTAAGTTCGATAAAAATAAATATAAGATGAATTAAAGAAGGAGACAAGGAGACATGCTGCACTTGTCATCAGTATTACTACGTTAATGATGCGAACACTGATCTCATCTCACTTTACAAGTGCGTCTACATTAATATAAAGAGTATGGGCAGATCTAATATCTGACATCGAGAGCCAATCATACAAATTGAGAATTTACAAATCTGGAAATTGCTAAACACCTATATTTTCCAGGCATGGCGTTGTTCCCCGAAAAATTACCTAAAAAGCAATGTTTCTCCCAAAATAATCCTTTGTGAAACAAAAAGGAAATAATTCAGAGGAAGTTCCACCATGATACATGAATACCATTGCAGAATTAAATGAAGTAAACTTAATTCCGTTGGATTGTGTTGAAACAAAAGCACTGGAAGAAGATATGAAGTGATTTACTAAAAACACTGTAGCGCTACGCTTTCCAGCTACGGACTCTGTGTGTACTATTCAATTTGAGGAAGAAGGGTGCAGGAGGAATGTTGATGAGAGTAGGTTAGGTTGGAACAAAACGGACACCGATCAAAACGCTTATTGGTGATGTTCTACACAAACATCAGTTGCGTAGTAGGTATTCGCGACCATTGGCGTGTACGAGACGTTATCGAAGCAAGAGAAGTATGTGAAAATCGCTACAAGTGGCGTTCTATAGTTTTCATCTACCGCTACAAGAAAATGGCGTGAATTTATTATGTAAGGTATTTGCGCTGTCAGTTGTGACTGGTCATCTCTTAGTTGCTACCGCTTAATTGTATTCATCATTTTATTTTTGAATTGTCTTTTTTGTCTTTACTATGGACACTTTTAACGTGCACATCTTGCGTTGTTCTCACATAATGTACTATCTCAACAGGAATGAAGTAACCAAGGTTTTGTAACAATAATCTGATTAAAAGAGTGCCCGTGGCGTTTCTTGCCCGTTTTTCTCCATAGAGATCTACGCTTTGGAATGGGCAACTACAGTACTTTCACACTTATTATGCCATGTGACTGGGACTGTAGCTTAATTTTATTGTTGTCTTGGTTTCGACAATTCAAAAGTATCTGAATCTGTATCTGGCCTACTTGAAATAAATGCTTTGATTTTCATTTTCATTTTGAGAGAGATGACAATAATGTGAAAAAAGATGGATAGACAGATTACATCTAAAAGAGATTTTATGGATCGTCATGGCAGTAAGACGATATGATGGGATTTTGTGTAAAGAGGTTGGTCAGAAATTGATTCATTAATAGCAGTTACCATCTAAAGAGTCATTAAGGTACCGTTTAACTTCCTAAGCCCTAGTTAATCACGGACGCCAAATGTCAGAAGAATAAACACAATGGCTACTACCTAACTGTACTAGATAAGCCTTACAGTTATAAGTCCACTCACACACGCGGGGCATCAATCTATTCCATTCATTGGAGGTTAACGGTAGCTACACAAATATTCGCAATGATCTCGTGCGATCTCTTGATTAATAGTTACACGAAGCCTTGATGAGGATTATACAAAGAATGAGTAACTCAGTACAGACAATCCAAAACTTAGGTCGTTAGATAAATGACATTGCCGTCCGAAGGAATTCATCTTGTTCCTCATAATTATGTATGTACGTACATACAATTCCGAGCCTACACCGAAAATGTGCAAAAAAATGTTTTAAAGATTCTTTAATTTCCTAGGAATTGTATGCAATTCCGGGATGATACTGGGGAATATATAAAAACGACTGCTCTCTGTGAATAAAAAAAAACAAGAATAAAATCAATACACATGGGTCTCAGGGAGAACTTGGTCAAAACCAAGGTTATATTTAAACGAACACGTCACCCCAGGACCTATTGTTGTCAATGGCGGTCTTCTCGAGATTGTTCGAGAACATTACCTCGGGCAAACTGTAGTGTAGCAAACTGTGGTAAGAACAACTTTAAAAGGGATACTGCCAGAAGAACGCAACTGGGCTGGGCAGCATTTGGGAAACTTAGTCGGGTCTTCTCTACGCGTATTCCACAGAGCCTAAGGTCTTCAAGGGCGTCCTGCCCGTTATGACTTACGGGGTCAAAATGTGGACACTCACGGTACGGCTGGTCCATAAATTCAAGGTTGCTCAGAGAGCTATGGAACGGGCAATGCTTTTGTCTCTCTGAGGGATCGCATCTGGAACGAGGTGATCCAACAGACAATCAGAGTTGTCGACTTACTCACAGAGTAAGCTGAAGTTGCAATGGCCCGGTCATATTAGCTGTAGAACCGACGACCGTAGGGATAGACGTGTTTTTGAGTGGAGGCCGCGAATCGGCAAACATAAGGTGGGAAACCCCCGTTCGAAAGAGATACCGAAAGTTCGAAAGGAACATGGATAGATCAGTACAAGTCTGACACTCCTTTCTGCTCCGCTCAGAGCGGGAGAAATATTTTGACCAGGTTCCCACTATTCAAAATATTTATTATGTTTTTTATTTTGACGTAGGTACCTTTCAGTGTTCAAATCGGGGCTGGCGCCGCAAGTCTTCTGCCATTCTTATTAGTCGTCATTTTAGTAGCGACCCGCTTTCTAATCACATCATTTTTCACACAGTTAAGCCTTTGTACATATTCTAGTCTTCCTCTATTCATATACCCCTCATATTCATACTCTTACACTTCTGTGTTCATCTGTGTTGTATTTTTGTTGGCAGTGGGTGTCGCCCAGAACTGTTTGTCACTTTTATTGCTGGTGTTTATCTCTTAAATTAGTTCTGCTGTCGCTGATTATGTTCAAGTTTTTAATTAATCACGTTTTTTCCCCTTATCGTGCACTTTTTGATCATTTTAATGTTGTTTGTAGTTGTAAAGTTTTGGAAAAAATATGTTTTGGGAATATTGTTGAAATGTGAAATATTTTTTGTTGTAGTGCAACAGAGGCCATCTTCTAGTAACTATTAGTTATTCAAAGCCATGGAAACAGGCTGTGGTGGAGGTTTATTGATGATATCATCAAGCCTGAAGTGCAAATGTGCCAACCTGATATGATGAGCTACGTGCCCTGATATCTGCGTACTACAGGAGTCGACGGGCGGTAACGAAAGAAGCAAACTCATAGCTAAGTTCTGGCCTAACTCATTGTAATAGCCATCGCCGCACTAGAAAGAGGCACTAGGTGTATGCAAGACAGTCACTACAGACCCTCGATCCCTTTTTATGATTCTTAACAACCATTTAGTTAATTTATATGAAAAATACCTGCAGGCTTGTAACCTTTCCAGTAATGAAGTCGTTAACGGTGAAACTTATTTTGAAGCGCTTTTTTTACTGCTGGTATTTGAAAATAATCTCATGTAATGGAGATTGTTTCTAAATGTCAAGACTAAAAAAAGCTCCCTTTTATTCCCCTGCGAAAAGAGAAAGAATTATTTGTAGCCCTCGTAAAAGTATTTTAGGATTTTTTTTTTTATCAAAAGCAACACAAAGAGAAATCCATAGACAATCATAACCCGCCATTTTCATTATCGTCGTAAAAGATAAACCGTCACCAAACAAAGAAATACGGAAGAGAATCGGTGCTTTTAAAAATTTAAAGCTCCCTCTCAAAGATTCTATCCTCGCCATCCAAACCAGTTGACATTACACTTCTAATAAAATATCGTCGACAAAATCCTAATAGAACCGTAAAAGAGGAGACGAATCGCGTCTATGGTCGTTTCGCGCCAATTCTCGTCAAGATGGCCGCTGTACAAAATGGTGGATGAAACGCTTTGTTTTAAGGAGATGTTTTTAGAGTTTATGGTCAACTGAGGAAGGTTTTGATAAAAATGTTTATGGTAGGGACAAAATTATGGAAAATAATCACAATGTTGCAAAGTGGCATGCATCATGTAGTTTTTTCGTCTTGCTGGTTTTTCTCCATGGGAATTATCAATTCTTACCATGCACCTAGATTCTGACGGTTAACATTTATGGCCCATATAGGTTTATGTGAAATAAAAAAAAAAACACAAACAAAATTATTTCATTTTTTAAGTTTTATTTTTAACTGAATTGGGTTTTGAAAAAAAACTGTATTTGCAGAAAATGGCATTATATTTTCAGCTGTATTTGAATACAGAAATTCAGCCCGAAACCATAATCTTATTAGAAAAAGTCGTAGGACGGACTTCTCCGATAAAATTATCTGAAGTACCAATTCTACAATATTAATATATGTTCGCAAACAACATTAGGCCGACAATGCCCGCTTATTTGGTTCGCGTATCAATAACTGTGGACTGTACTGTTCGGGTTCCATTCAATTTGGGTTCAATGCCGACCTCACTTGGGATGATTATGGATGATACGTCACTCTTGGGGAACGGTTTACATGGAGGTGAGTTGTAACGATAACAGTTTTGATGGGAAAATTGTACCGGAAATTATGATATGGTGTTTTTATCTGATATATTATAAAATAGTCGTAATAAACCAGTGGCTTCACGTTGCTGCACGAGGTCGTGGAATGAAATCCGGGCAGGCACGAACGTGACGTTTTGTATTCTGTTGGTCTAGTGGTTAGTGACCCTGACTGCTAGGACGGACGTCGTGGGTTCGATTCCCACACAGGACAAATCTTTGTGCGATGAGTACGATTATTTGTTCTGTATCTGGGTGTAAATTTATCTATAATATGTATGTATTTAGAAATATATAAGTATGTTTATCAGTTGTCTGGTTGCCATAGTACAGGCTCTGCCTAGTTTGGGATCAGATGGCGGTGTGTTGGTTGTCCCAAGATATTATTATTCATAATTGAAGTTATACTTCTTTTGGCGCGTTAGGGAAAATGATGAGAGTAAAGTTTTTACGATGCGCGCGTACACCGTCACGAAAAACCGACACCCTGAAGTTAGCTAGTCAACATACACCCTGAAGTTAACTAGTCAACATTTTAGTTTTATACGCCAAAGAATTATAACTTCTTACGTACGTAATAAGTACACACACACTTTTTTTCCTACTTTCTTAGTTTTTCTTGGACATCAATGACATTAGTAAAGTTAGGCGTGTTGAGGCAATTTGGAATTATAAAGGGCTTGGAAGATTTTTGTATGAAGCCTGGCCGACCTAACTTCCGCCATTACATAGTTGTTCTGAAGATGCGATTAGTGAATGGACTTTAGCTTTGATAGCTCATATCTCGGAAACGTGACACTTTAGATCATTTTGTCTCATACAAAACTAGTTTGTTTTGACACCATGTATCGATTACTATAGGTTTTATGCGTGCCGCCACTTTGAAAAAAAAAAGCGAAAGTTAGGCCGGCCATTAAATTTAAACCCT
This sequence comes from Lycophotia porphyrea, assembly GCA_950005105.1. NCBI lineage: Eukaryota > Metazoa > Arthropoda > Insecta > Lepidoptera > Noctuidae > Lycophotia > Lycophotia porphyrea. The sequence continues at coordinate 405,036 of OX465409.1, forward strand.
TATAAAGGTACCTTTAATCTAATCTCATAATTACCCACATCTTATTTACCCACAGTTAGTGGCGGGTATGATATAAAAAAGACATTTGAATTTTATTTTAAATGAAAAAAAAAATAAGAATGACAGAAATTAATCATTATGTCACAAGTCTTAACAGGAAAACAATAATTAACATAGAACTTCAATTAGCGTAGCTATAGCTACCTCCTTATTCTTAATAATATTTATTCAGGAAAAAAACGTGAGAAAATCTATAGTTATGAACTTATGAACTTCGATATATTTACGCCACGCCTGTAATAAGCGAAGAATGAGCAGCGCCACCACATTAGCATCAGAATATGGATGTGATGCGACGCATAGCATATGCATACCGTGACTCATGGACCGCAATTTTAATATTGAACACATAATAGAAAAGAGCAGAAGCTTGTTCCAAAATGACAAAAATCTAAGCTTTATAAATCTTATCCTATTCAGCCTTCCACTATGGCTGGGATTGGTTAATCTTGTAGTGCAAAGAAATAAAACGTCTTAACGCCAAAATTATCAGATGCTACGATTTCATTGCCAGTGACACATCATTTATGTCACATTTGTCTTTAGACAACAGTTACTATACACCATCGCATGCTTGTTAACAAGAGGTACTCTTTTTAACCTTCTGTGTGCGTCTACACTCTGGCTACATAAATGGACGTATCTTCCAGTCCTTTAAGGATCACAAGCGCCGTACTATTATGCTTCCTCAACAATAAAGTTATGATGTGATGGTATGTTATTGTTTATTAGACAACCGTTTAATGTTTGCTATTTAACAAATAACATTTAGATTTACGACGCCACTGCCGGACCCATCACATTTTTTTACTGTTGTAGTTTTTCTGTTATCCAGTAGCTGGAATTTGGAGGTCAGTTAAGCGGTCGCTCTATGTAGAATGCTAGTTTTTAGCAGCATCAAGTTATATTGAAAGGCATCCCAACATTGTTGAAAACAGACTCGGCTATCGTGATCACGGGGTTAATTACGACAAGCTTGCTGAACTAATTACTACGCAAGTAACGTCCTGATGGTTTATCTCGATATGTGATAAATCAATGACCCAATCACCTAGACTATTGATAAAGCTATGAGGGATGGTCGCTGAGGACTTACTGGGTTTTTTTTATTCAGACAAAAACAATTAAATGTGCTTAAATGGGTGTTACTTAGTTCTCCAAGGCTGATTTCAATCTTAGTAATAAAATATTATGACTGGGACTGCTACTGAAAAATGTTTGATGGAAAAGGGCTTTTCCATAATCCCCTCATGCTCAGCAGTATCCAATCTAAATCAATAACATTATGTTTGATCAGCACCTTTACACCTTTTTCTCGCCCTCTCGGCCTCTCACACACGATCTATCCAAACTGACAGGTTAATGAAGAACATTCTTTACTAATACGTAATTTATTACCCGATGACGCGATCCTTTACTTTATTTTACTTATTACGTCACTATGCAAACATTTTTGTAAAGACTGTTAAAAAGGTAGTGGTGGGCAATGGACGCCACTTACTAGTGGTAGGTTCGAAGCCAGCACCACTGCAGGGTCTGTTAATGGTGAAGAAAAATTTCGTGAGGAGTTCAGCATGCTACTAACCATACTACGAAGTACGAAGCATACTAGGAAGTACCAAAAACTCGAAGACATGTGACATCTACCAAACCGCACTGGGCCCCCATGGTTTATGACAGGCCTGCGTCCCAGCAGGGGAAAGTTTATAGGCTGATTATATTATGTTATGCTATGACGTAATATTTTACTTTAATAAACTTACGTCACTTTATAAATATTTTATTTTGTTTTACTAACCGGTTTGTAAAAACTATTGGAGATTGTTGTCAGTAGTGGATCTTTGGATATCGATGATGTCAATTATGATTTTACGTTACGTTTTTTGTAATATCTTTTTATCGAATAAATCAGTGTTTTAAGATTACAACAAAATACGTTAATTTGTGAATTTTAACGTATTTCAATAAGGAAACTACGTTGGTACTAACGTTGGTCTATTAGTCACAGATATGATTGCCAAGCTTAGGGTCCAGGGTCCACTTACTGAGAAAATGGCGTTGTATTTTTCCATTAACAAAGTATGGCAGGGTCCACAACACTATGGGTTTCTTTTTTGTTTTGATTAGGATTTTTTATTTTGTGGCACGTGTCAAATAAACACGTTTACTTTATTTCAATCATAATGAAAAGATCTTTAAGTTAACTTTGTGAAATGCTTATACTTATAAAGGGTATAAAAGTATTCTTAACGAAGCCGAAAGGCACTGTTCCTCCCCGGTAATTTTTTTTGTACTGGACCATACTAGTGAACCATAGTTACGGAGATATTGGGGGTCACAAATACCAAATTTTTCAGAAGTTTTTTTTTTTTAACTAGTTTGTAAGGTTACACTTTACTTTAACTACCTCCATGACCCGTTAACTATTCAAAGCATCCATCACCATAACGTTAACTATTCAAAGCATCCATCACCATAACGTTAACTATTCAAAGCATCCATCAGCATAACGTTTTAAGTGTGCTACATTGAGTTTTATCGTTCTTCAGAAATTACACGCTTGATATTCAGTCATTTATTTTCAAGGACCCAACTCCATGTAAACCTACCCAAACGGAACGATAAATTGTAATACGTCACTAGTGGTTTTCTGCTAAGTCTGACATCTCCCTTTCAACATCGGAAATACCCTTCCTACACTTTACTTTTTCACACATCCATTGCTGATTTTGCACGCGGTTTATAAAAGGAGTTGTCAAGTTAGGCAGCAATGTATGAAGAAGTGAGCGATGGAGTCGTTTCGTCTAGGTTGTCATGTTAGGCCATCTTTTTATGGCCGAATACTCGAAAAGTTAATTTTATATGCGCGTCTATTGTTGCTCGTTGTTTACTACTAGTAATATATTGAGATTACGGGGGCGTGGCCATGAAGGGTTGAGAATGGAGAGCTAAATTTTTTTATCGACGAGCAAATATTTTCGCAAATCACATACCTACTGTCGTGTTTTCATCTTGCAACCTAGAAAATACTTACCAGGCTGATAAAATCTAATATTTTTGTTGAAAAAAATGAGTTATTAACGAAATGAGAAAATATCAAAGTAAGAATATTTTTAGGGTTCCGTACACGAAGAGTAACCAACGGGACCCTATTACTAAGGTTCCGCTGTCCGTCTGTCTGTCAGCGGGCTGTATCTCATGATGATCCGTAATAGGTAGACAGTTGAAATTGTGACAGAAGTGTATTTCTGTTGCCGGCATAAAAAAATAAAGGAGGCTACTATGATGGTACGGAACCCTTCATGCGCGAGTTCAACTCGTATTTGGCCGGGTTTTGAGTTACTTGAGTTTGAGTTACATTTGTAGGTATGTACATTATTAGGGCAAAGTATATTGATTTTATATTTGATGGTCATTGACACTTGTTCAAAGAATCTTGACGAATTTAGACTTTCAATTGTATTTATATGATTTTCCAGGATATTTTCCTTCACCGATGTCAGGGATGTCGAAAAGATCACACAATCTAAGAAAGTACTTGATGTGTTAAAAAAGCACATTGGTACTTTGCGGGATATGAACTGACTTATACCTTAGTCAAACACCTCGTTAGAGCCAACGGTTATAATACATATAACGGACGGACGGTTATTTTTAGAATTTTGAAATCCATTGTATTAAGTTAATTTATATCTATTATTTTTATTTTTTATCTTTATTTGTCGCTGTTTTGTTTTTAGTTTTAAGTGGTTTATGGATTAACAAAATTATGGATATTGATATCTGAAATAAATGAGTTGATTGATTGACAACAATATAACTGCACACCAAAAAATGTTTCAACCCTCAACTTGGCACTCCATTGCTTCATACTCCGTGGTTTTCAAAGAAAGAAGTAATGAAGTTGTGTGATCACGTCGCTTGGTTTATTTTCATTTATCTTTTTGTTTTTCTTTTGAAGATGAGTAGAAACGAGATTACGTCGCTCTCTCTCGCGGAGATAAGCCTTAGACCTTGTGTTAGGGTTTATGTAAAGATGACAATGTTATATTGGATTGATTAAAATGTTTCTGGGTTAAAGTATTTTTCGAAATTAAGTACATTATTTAACAGGACAGTAGGACCTCGAGGTTGGTCCGTGGATGGGTGACCATCACTAATAACATATTATAGAGATGGAAGTTGGGAAGGTAGGTGCCCGAATGTCTTGTCAAGAAGTATACTGCGTAACTGTAGGTAAAATGGGTTATGGAGCTTGGAATAGGTAGCCGGTTCATATAAAATACTTGTATTCAGCTAAATCCAGCTATACTGGAGGGCGACCTCAACTTATTTTGGAAAAGTTTGGGCAGATGATGATGAGGGTTCGAACCCAGGACTCAACACTGAATAGTTCAGTCTACAACCAGACAAATCACGTAGTCAAAAAGTTGAAAAATTAAACCGTTTTAAAAGTAATAAAAATTCATGGAATAAATAACCTGCCAATAAATTACGGTAATGAGGTACGTTTTCATGAGAATAAACTCAAAAGATAATTACCTAAAAGTAAAGGCACAGTGTAAAGATAACCAGTAAACCAACGGCAATCATCATCTCATCTACCTTCGTGCCACCTGCCTGTTCCCAACTTAGCTGAGGTCTATCTGATCTCCACAAACCAGGTACTGGGTAATACGGTACTCCTCGGTAAGACTAGTTGTTAGACTTTCGAGCTCTTGACTAGTTAACGAAGATTTTTAAAGAATGTCGATGGTATATTGGATGGTCACTCGTTCAAGCACTCACCTTGGTAAGCATTGCTTAACCTTGAAAATCGATCGAGACTATTACTTACCCACGAGCCTTAATTTGTCCGTAGTTGAAATACTGTATGTTCTTACTGATGGCTACTGTGGTAGAGGTCAGATGGTTATAATGTTAATTAGGGGGTTTACGGACCTCCTATAATTAACAGTAATTTGAAAATGTTTGAATTTCAATAAAAAAATCATTAATATTTCAGGGAGGGAAATTTAAATTACAGTGTATTTGGGGTCAACGCACCATGACGTCTTCTTCTTCAATACTTCTCTATTACTTGTCATGTCAGTAATCCATCTAACGTTTCTATTGCCTTTCTCTTCGTCTTTTACTACGTTAGCTATTCATGCAACATTCATACTCAAGACTTTCCTCATGATTTGAATCATTCCTCCGCAACATACACCAAGAAAATCAAGTAAATCGACCACACAACTTTTCAGTCAACTTTCGACCCTTATCCGAATATCCATAGATATCGCTTTATGTTTCTAACCCTGTGAATTTTCACATAATCTAGTATTATGCAACGGAGACGGGCGGAGTGGAGTGGAGACGTTCGTTAAATACATACGTCGCGTCTCTCTTCTCTCTTATGATTGCTCGAATCTTGTTCAACTCCTCTCCGCTCCGCTCGTGTTCGCTTTGGTGGAGTTTGGCTTAAGAGGGAAAATGCGTCTCTGTGTAGGTTTATCTTAAAATAATACTCAGCTATATTTAGGGTCGCAGATTCATTAATAAGATTTCTAAAGGAAATTCAAAACATTTTTGAAATTCAAGAAATTTATTGCCATTTTTTTGCAACGACATATTAATACAGAATGGTTTGTTCCAAAACATTGCGGTGTGTTTAAATAATCGAATAAAAGCTACTTACATTAGACATGCAAGTGTTCCATTGATTTCTTTAAAAATATAATTTTATCATACGTAAAAATTCAATTTTATGGATTTTTTTTTAGCTAAAATATAAGATTTGTCCGGAAAACATCCTAAATAACAGAATAGCACCTCTTTAATTAAGGATTTCTTTTTAATGACAGCGTAGAAGAAATAGGACGTAATCCTTAGTAAACAAAACATTGCCGGGGTATAAATGCCCATTATTACTTTACCCCAATTATGACTCTTTGGGCCCACAGTGATTGAGAGTCAGTGCAAAACAATAAACGCTTATAATCCAGCGCTAGCTCAGTGCAAGCCAGGCGAAGTGGAGGGAGAATAGGCGTACGAATGTTGTTTGCCTAGCATTCAATTACTTTGTTTTTTTTGCTGAGACTAGAGTTTCGTTAATTTACTAACAATAATTTGTTTGAGAAAACTCGAATTAAATGAATGACTACGCCAAAACGACGTAACGAATACGGAAAAAAACACAATAGTCATAAAGGATTAAAAGCCTGCCTAAAATTATAAAACCTGTCAAAAAATACCAAAATCTCTTTCTGTTTGATACAAGGTAACTGCAGAATTCCGAGTCCAATTCAATGGCAAGTACATGAACATTTCCTGATAAAGACCAGACAAGCATCAGACAGATGCTAAATAATGAACATAAACATCTGTCGCCTTTTGCCTTTCCCATCTCAATCCCAGCATCCAATAAAGAATATTTGATTGAAAACACAAAACGAACATTTCACTTCACAAAATGACGTTTAGAAACACAAAACGAACATTTTACTTGACAAAATGACGTTCAAAAATACACTCAAAGTTTGAATTCAAAACGAAATGCTCAAATATTTCGGTTTCCGAACGACATTGTATCAAAAAGAATCTAATCTTGCGGAATGCTATGGCCAGCGTGAAAACGACTGACACAGTCAAAACATCAAAATATACCAGCATTTTTCATTCGTTTAAACTATTTTAAACTTATTTTTGACATCGATAAACTTTTAACAACTCCTTACTGTTATTATTATACAGTTGATTCTTCTTTGTGTTTGACTTTCAAAGCTGTACAGTCGTGTGTGAATGTGTGCACTAACCGTACCAACCAATCTCTTGTATAGGGCTATGCTGCGTTTGCTGCGATTTTTTTGTCGCGATGTCACTGGTGGTAAGATTAATCTTAAAGCCTGGCGATTTTACGTCGCCACTGCCACGCGATTGGATTTGAATTTCGAATGGCAATGCTTTATTATTCTTTGTTCTGAAAAGTTCGTTATTTTTTGTTGCGGGTAGATTAATAATCAGTGGGAATAAATGAAGGAAACAGTGGGTAGTTGTTTTCCAATTTTAAATTCTAGTGGAATGGATTGGTTATTTGTGAGATGTAGAAGCTTAGCAGCCATGTGCTAGTAATTTAGTAGCAAATTAGTGGTTTCTTCAATTTACAACCTATGAGTCAGTATTCGGTCAGATTATCACCATAAGGGCGGTTTTTCACATAGCAAGTCGGTTCCGAGAGTCGGTTTTGTTAGATCACTCACTGGTGCAAATGACCCAAAAAATTATATTTTTATGGAAAATTAGTGCATTTCACTTACACACTACACTGATCCGCTACAATAAGGGATCTTCTGTTTCTTCATTAAGTGTTTCAGTCTCTTTTCTTTATTACGTGTGTATTTATAACACATATGAAATGGTAATGTTTGTGTGCCACCGTTTTTAGGGAGAACAAATCCAGCCATTTCTGAAATTTGCACAAAATCTACCCCATCATTGTCCTGCCCTTAATCCAATTTGTTTCTGGTTGGCGCAGCATGTCTTCTTCTTCTAAACTTCTCTATATCATACTCAAAACTTTTCTCACGACATTTCCCTCGTTCTTCCGCATCACATAGCCTACCAAGACAACCGAAACAACAATTCAGTCACCTTTCTTTCTTTATTCTGTTTATTTATTTTATGCATTCCCTTGTTTACAAACTAAACCAAATTTAAGTTCAGTGCATCTTTTCTTCCTATTTCATTAAGAAAAGGACAGAAGATACATTTAAGTTTGGTCCTTTCAAATTAACCACTGCCTGACACAAGTTTAGACGTGATTAAAAAGTTGACTACTAAAATTACATCAAATTACGTCAGGTGCTGACTTATTTGACAGGACTAAACTAATATTTATCTTCTGTCCTTTTCATAATGAAATAGAAAGAAAAAGATGCACTCAACTTAAAATTAGTTTAGTTTGTGAACAAGGGAATCGGCACCAATAACCTTATTAGTCTTTTCGTTATTCTTATCATCAGTGCGTAATTTTGTCCAATACAACAGTTTTTGCCGGAAATGCGCCATTTACAAACGTAAGTAGTTTTTACACCTTTTTGTGAACTTATATAGGTACACGTATATTATGTCAGGTGTATTATGTATTTATAACAGCAAATTATAGTTTTTGCGACTACAAGCAAAAAAGAGTGGCACGTTTGCAAAATTACGGTTTTTACGTGTGACAAAAGTTTTTTTGGTGGAAACGGTAGTTTCATTTATGTAAAATGAAAACTATAATTATTCTCTATTCCTGTAACTATAATATTTATTTAGGCTCAATATGGACTTTTAAGAGCAATTGTTTTTTATTATTCTCGATTTGCATTTTTTTATGGATGTCCTCCGCCCTGGGAAGAGCGGCCGTGTCTATCAGACTCGTACTGACTAAAACTACACCAGTTTTCCCGCACACACTTGTAAAACTCCCCCTGTAATATCTGCTGCGGGATGGGTTGGCGGTCCTCGTCTCCCTCCCCCTTTCCGATGCTTCCTTTTGCGACATCACGTTTAGGAACCTCTCCTGACATCTTGACTACGAGCTAGAGACACGCGTGTTGCCACAACAACTACGGAACCAATAAAGGAAACTGTTCCTTAGACCTTGCTACAAGTCACTGCGACGCGTCTTGAAGGGTGCAAGGAAGAGGAGGAATCAGGTGAAATGCACGGTGTGGTGTCTCAAATCGCATCCGACGAGGACGTTATATCCTGATGGCTGAAGCGATGCACGCTTTTCACACGAAAGACTTATGGGTTTATTAGTAAGCTTCAAAGCTGCTTTTATAATTACTTCAAGACTATTAAACCATACAATGAAACGTCTAGACGTCTCTCAACTTTTATTAGTGTTTATGAATAAGCTCCAAGTTACAGACGAAAGCAAAACTTTTACTCCTGAAGATACCTTAATAATCCTGTAAACCATTCGCTCGTTTCCAAGTTCTAATATTCGTTTGCTCTGTAGGCACGTCGGTATTCCAAGTCAGGATGTTTTGCGCACGTGTTTTGTTTCTCTTATAGCATCAATACTAATCCTTAAGGTACATTTCTGAGGTTACTCGCAACTACAAAACGCAGCAACGAAGCTGGACTCCAATCGCTATTGGTTATGCCAAAGCCACATATCCATACAGCCCGGCGGCATGTTAGGGACTTGCGTAAGTGCGCATAAAGACCACAATCAAGCTATGCTACACCAGTATACGTGGATCTCTCATTGGACGGGAAATGTATACAAAGCAAAGCGATGTTATACTAGAAATATAGCTTGATAAGTCGCCGTGTGTACGCGCTCAATCCAACGGCGACACTCACACGCAGCAAATGTTTGACAAATGACTATTCGCGCTACTCATTTGACGCCAGAAGAATAGAAATGCCAATACCCTGTGCTCACAGCACTGTATCGCTGCGGTCTGTCGTCGACACTGCTGTCCGCAGTTGCCGTCACTTTCGAACCGCACCTTTACACTTCAATAAAAGCTTATATCTATTCCGAACAGGTCTAACACGAAGGAGAAAGTACTAAATTCCTACATTACGTAATACAAACACAGTACATTTATTTTAAACCAACTTTTATCAAAGGATAATTAAAAATTTCATGGCTGCGAGCTGTTTGAGGCGGAAGAGGATTACCGTTTCAAATTCGCGAAGTAATTAATAATTATGTTTAATTGTTATTTCCATACTTCCTGTTGGGTTGGGTAAAATACATAGGTTTTTATTTAGATTCCTTTGGTTTTGTTTATGCATGGGATTATATAGCTAATTTATTTCGTACTGCTATTTCGCTGCGGTTTCGCTTGTAAGAAAGAAAAAGAAAGAAACATATTAGTGATGACTGTCTTAAGTTTTAAATAAAAACAGATAAAATAATTTTACTATAGTGGAAGCATAAAAACCTTGTAAAAAACCAACACAGTTTACAGTACTCTCAACATTAATTTGTCAACGATTAAAAAAATAGTCGCAAATTCCTCTAACAAGTAACAACAGTCATTAGGACGCGCCTACGCGGTGTGACATTGACAGCTGTCATTGCAACTGTCATGGCGGCGCGTTAGCTAATTGGCGGGAAAACCCAATTTGTGTGAATCAGACTGTATTTGAACTGTCTGCGTTAACGTTAAGCTCAAGTCAGACAGAAAACGTGAAATAAAAGCATGTGATGAATTCTTTTACTTTGTTATTATGCCAATATTCTGCTGGAATTATTGTGGTTTAAAAGATGTAGTGAAAAAAAATTGAAAGGCAAGTGCTTTGATGATTGATAATAGAGGATGATTAAAATTCGATAGACAATAAATATTTTCAAGGCAGTCGTGAGTGGTAACAATGGTCCTTAGAATAGACGATTTTGTTGCATCGACCTTATTTGGTTATTTGGTCATTAGAAATAAATATTCGTGCATAGTGTTTGCAAGTGGCGTATGTGAACAGATATTGTGTGAACGTAGTTTCTTAACATCACGCCTGTAATCCCTGAAGGGTTAGGCAGAGACACATCTACATTTCAACAGTTACAATGAAGTCCCGTGTTTTAGAAGGCAAGCCATTTGTAAACCGAGCACAAATTTGACTGATACTGAGAAAGCCCTTACGGAAAAACCCAATGACACTTTCCCGACCCGGAAATCGAACCCAATACCTCACACTTAATAGTATCTATCGCAGCGCCCAGACCAAAGCGTTAGTCTAAATACAGAGTGTAAACAGACTCTTCACGAAGCTGTCAACCAAGCATTATGTACATCAAACTAAGTAACTTTACGCAAAAATTAGTACTAGGAAACGACTTTTTTTTTGGGCCGAAATATCACGCTTTTCAGTAGAACTCAATGTAACGCACTCAAAACATTGTGCTGATGTATGGATTGAATAGTAATGGGGTCTTGGAGGTGTCAAAGTAAAAATCTTACATTAAAAACATGTATTTAAAAAAAAAACTTGTGAAAAAGTTGGAACTTTGACCCCCAATATCTCCGTAACTAGAAGGTTCCCAGGTATAGTCTAGAACAAAAAAATTATCGCAATGACGGGGAGAACAAGTGCCTTTCGGCTTCGTTAAGAGTCTGTTTACACCCTTTATAAGCATGTTTATAGATCCAGTGGGGGTAGACGGGAATAAAGGGTATTTTTCTGTATGTTAATGCTATGCTCATATTCTACAATGTTTTGTCGTGAGTGAAACAATTAAGACCAAATGCAGACTAACCGAAACATAAAGCTTGTAGATTACAATGGGCAAGCATACAGTGTGCCCTTATCGCTCACTGAACGATGGTGACCCATATTCTATGGGTTAGTGTGCATGCTACACAATGGTAGTGTAGCTAAGTTTGAGTCTAGTTATAGGTTTGTTTGTTACTAAGTAGATTTTGTCATTAGGCTTTACGCTTCGTTGATTACTTTTGAGTTTGTTTTGCTGAGTATTTTATTTTGTGGTTTTCCAGAGAGAAGTTATATCTTTCCAAAGTCAGTTTGTCTTCTTTTTTCTACTTAACGTCCTCATAACCTTATTCACTCTATTGGGGTCGGCTTCCAGTCTAAGCTATTGCACCTGAATATCAGTATTTTAACATAATACCCCTAGGTAAGATAAGACTGGTTGTCCGTCTTTTTGGGCTTCTAACTCCCCGTAACGACTGTCAAGTCATCTACAAATGACAGCCAGGACTGATGGTTGCCGAGACACGAAGGGGTCTCATATCTCATAACAGGTCACTCATCAGCGGATTTTATATGTGTCCTGCCTGTTCTCTTGTGTGTACATCACAGGAGCTGAGGTGGACGCTACTGATAGTGCCAAACACGTCGCCAAATTTTGGGCTTCTCAATTTAGATTGTCAGCAACACGCTAAGAAGAAAAACGGACCAACCTCGGCTGCCGTTGCTTAACCTCCAAGATCGACCTGCGCAGCTGATTTTTTAGCCACGAGCTCCATTTTTGTTTAAAAGAATTCCAAAAATAATAAACCTTCTTAATCAAATATCATTCTAACTAGAGTCACTTCAATAAATAAGTTCTAAGTACTCAGTACAATATTGATTGTAAAGAAAAATCTCTCGATACAAAGATCAAAGATTCAACAAATAAGTAGGTCGCAGTACAATAGCTTTGTGTTCCCACAATGAGTATTGAAAATAAAAGAAAAGTTCTTTTCATTATTCATTCTTTAGTCAAGAAATAATTCCGTAAATGACTGTACACAGTACTAAGGTTTTTGCAAAGCCCCGTTCAATCTCAAACCTTCTCTTTATTGCAACTAGCTTTTACCCGCGGCTTTGCCCGCGTGAAATTGGAAATTGTCTGTGTGGTAACTTAAACCGGGACCAAAAACTATCCTATGTAGTAGTGTATGCCTAGGTAATGTTCTACCTATGTGCTAAATTTTATTGAAATCCGTGAAAATTTGAAAAGGTACTTTAATTACGGTCTAACGCATTTGAATTTTGAACACAGATAGATCATGACTTGGAGCAGAAAACCATGTAGGTATATCCCACAAAGTACATTCCCATGGGATCATTTTCGACCTAGCCGGCTTGGTGGAGCTGCAGGCAACTCCAAAAACATTATTAATCGTATAACTAGGTACCAAATATTTTAGAACCGTCGCAACGACTTAGTAATTTGTATTGTATTTTTCTTCACATTTAGATTGGAAACAATATGTCGGAGACAATGTGAGGAAATTCTCACGCTTAGTAATTCTAGGCATGTGTGGCTCAAAGTGGTCGGAAGATGACCAGCGGGTGAGCGACCTTGGGACAACGACATCGAAGGTCAATTGTTAGGTCAACCCCGACTTGATAGAATGACAATACTGGATATGCAAGACATGTTGTAGATAAAGATTTTTGTAAAGTTCTTCCTTTCTACCAAACTAAGACCAGCTCAAAATGAGGGCTATGTTTATCCTATTACCCTAGTCATACATTATGAGGGGTTTATGGCCATAGCTGGGCATTAACTCGTTAATCCGTTAATCGATAATTAACGAAGTTAACATTTCGACTAAAGGATTAACTGTCAACTGAACTTTAAAAAATGTTAACGGACTCGTTAACTTCCTTTAAATTTCCTCAAGTCCGTTAATCGTTAATCACGTGTTACCGGATAAACGACTCACGTTAACTTGCGTTAAATCTTCCGAAATGTAACACTTTAACTTTTAACGAAGTTAACTGTTTTAGCAACGTCGAGTAGTAGTAGTAGTCAAGGCCGGTCCTGAGCAGGCATCCATTACATAACGAGTTCCCTCAATGTCTCGGAACCTGGCTGTCATCTGTAGATCTTTGACAGTCGTTACAGGTACTCAGTGAACCGAAAGTCTAACAACTAGTCTTGGCAAGCGATGTTGTGTTATCTAGTAACTGGGTCGTGAAGATCTGATAGGCAGTCGCTTCACGTAAGATACTAATAGACTGAGTGCCAACCCCAACGTCACTTGGAAAAGGTTTGGCGGATGAGCCTATGCGATTTATATCCTACGTCTTCTTTCTTACTTTACTTAACTACTTACTCACTCCTTCCTTTACTAACTACTTACTTTATTATTTACTACTACTACTTAACATAACATCACGCCTGTAATGCCTGAAGGGTTAGGCAGAGGTGTACCTAATAGTACACCCAGATTACGCCAGTTATGCTTAAGTGCCATGTAATAGGGGGCGAGAATATTGCCATCAACCGGGATCGAATCCAGACTCCATGGTTGCTACTAAGAAAATCCTGATGTACAAACTCAATAATATTTTGCCCGTCCTGGGAATCGAACCCATGACCGCATGCTCAACTGTCGCGTTTGCGACCACTAGACCAACGAGGCAGTCAACTACTACTTACTACTGCTGCTTTACTTACTTCCTACTTCTAATACTAGTGAGTATACCTTTACTTGCTCCTTAGCTCTATATAACTAACTATTCTACTTTTACCTTAGTTAAACCAACAAATGTAAAGGTCACCAAAGCCACTATGTAACTTGTCTCCAAAATACCACATACCTTTAAAAAAGGGTTCTCAAACTACCTCTAGACAAAACGTTTACAACCCCTTTATGTACCCCTTACGACCCTAAAGAGCCCCAGAGCATTAGTATGCAGCCCAGCGCCTGAGCGACTGAAGCACCTTCTAACTAAACTATTACAGCTATTCTTAGTCTGATCAACATTTTAACTAAATCTACCATATCTGGGGCGGTTAACGTTGGGTTGGGGTGGGGTTCCTATGTTGGCGGGTGAGGGTTTGACACGAGAAACAAACTTATTAACACATAAAGGAGATAGTTGTAGGTTTTTTCTTAGATATACACATTTAGACAAAGATTTAACAATTTGGACGGTAAAAGTCGGAGGAAAATCACTATTGTGGTCGCGTTACAACCGCTTTCAAGACCGCACGTCTTGTGTTGTTTTTTATTTAAGCTGCTTCTAGAAAATTCTAGAAGCTTCTACGCAAATGACAAGATCAAAGAAACGATTGATGGACTGCGTCAAATTTGATTATGGCTAAAAGGGGGCTGAATCATGAGATAAAGACTAATGGAGAAGTATGGAGGAAGACATGCTTCGCCGAGAAGCTGGGAGAAGGGCAGGAGAAGTAATATGATAATGATGATAAAACAAAGACCTCACATAGACAATGAGACTTATACAGGGTGTAAACAGACTCATCACGAAGCCGTCAACTTAGCATTGTGTACATCAAGTAAGTTAATGCAAAAAATAGTGCTGGGAAACGACATTTTTTTTTGGGGTCAAAAATCACGTTTTACCTTATGACTCAATGTAACGCATGCAAAACATTATGCTGATGGATGGATTGAATAGTACGGGGGTCGTGAAGGTGTCTTAAGTAAACAAAAACATTAAAAACATTTATTTTTAAAAAAACTTGTAAAAAAGTTGGAACTTTGACCACCAATATCTCCGTAACTAGAAGGAACAAAACAAAAAAAATATCGCAATGACGGGGAGAACAAGTGCCTTTCGGCTTCGTTAAGAGTCTGTTTACACCCTTTATGATTATATCTAAAAAGGGGGTGAATCTTGAGATAAAGACTAGGTAATAGATGCTTCGCCGAAAAACTGGGATAAGGGCAGGAGAGTAATATGATAATGATGATTTGCCTTTTGATAAAACAAAGACCTCAAAAAGACAATGAGACCTATATTTACTACGTCCAGTTAATAACAGGTGCTATTAACTCGTTGTATACATTATTGCAAGCGTGGGAAAAAGGGCCATCTTGTGGACTAGATGTCAAAAATAATAGATTTAATATCTTTGCAATCTATTGGATAACAATAGAATTATCTGAAGATGAAATGTAACGGGTTTCTATGCAAGTACCTATTTGTTTACGATCAAGATGTTCAGATTAAACAATTTTTTTATGCTTTGAGAGACGGATTGCGTTGGTAGATGGTTCACTTGATAAAGCGTTATACCTTTTATGCAATTCCTACCTTATAGGTCACGCCCATCTTGATCGTGCCTTACGTTAATTTGTATACTTACATACTTACTGACACAGTGAAAACAAAACATTATTTAATAAACACTATATAAATGTCGACGAAAAAGCGAAACAGAATTTATTTCTGGCATGGCCATCATTTAATTAGATAATGTACTAGTACTTTCACAGGAGAGCTCTTGCATCACACTAATATATTTTGTGCCTCTTAAATGAAGTAACACTTAACTAAACTTAACAATAGACGCAAGTTTGAGCAACAGATAAAACGAATAGTAAAAAAAAGCTTTTTATGAACACAATAATCAATCCATTATTTTGTTGTGAGCTTGGCAGCCGTGTGACCTACATCTGCCATTTGTTGTGAGCTTGGCAGCCGTGTGACCTACATCTGCCATTTGAAATTTGGAACGCAGTATCGAATTCTTTAATCAATAAGTTAAATCAATGACTTATGTAATAAATAAGCAAACGAGTGAATACCTACCTTTTATATAATAATTAACATTATTATTATTTTTGTTTAGCGTTTAAGTCATATCTGATTGAAGATACAGAAGAATACATGATAATGTTGATGAGTTGTTTGCTGGTATAGAAATGGAGGATGCGTGTACAATGTTCATGAATCAATTTGATGACAGAGATAAAACCTATGTTTCTAGGGTTCCGTACCCGAAGGGTAACCAACGGGACCCTATTACCGAGCCTCCGCAATACGTCCGTCGGTCCGTCTGTCTGAGCTGTATCTCATGATCCGTAATAGGTAGACAGTTGAAATTTTCACAGAATATGTATTTCTGTTGCCGTTATAACAAAAAGTAATAAAAATAAATTAAAAATTAAAGTGGGCTCCCCAACTACGATGCTACGGAATGAAGGGGTTCATTCATGAGCGAGTCCGATGGCCGGTTTTTTGCAGAATGCAAATAAACTGTAACCTAACCACAGGAAAGGTACTCGTAAAACGAAAAATGTGAAGTGGAAAAAAATAAATCCCTGATACCACGGACTTATCAGAAAACGGAAAATACCATCAAGATATCTGCGCAAATGTGCTGATGCTCTGCTACCGATAAAATGAGTCATATTCAGCATATCACGTCCCCACTGCTGGGACACAGGCCTCCTGTCTCTTAGAGGGTGTGGACCGTATTCCACGTGAGCCCAGTCTGGGTTGGTGACTGACACATATCTTCAAAGTTTTTGTTCTAGGACATGTCGGTTTCCTTATGAATCATGAGTCACGATGTTGTTTTTCCTTCAAAGTTTTAAAAGCAATGAGGATGAAGATACTTATACAATTTTGCTGCCTGTGTATAAAGAGGAGTCATCATTCTGCCGCCCTTGTCCCAATTTATACGGAGTCGGCGCAGCAGATCTTCTTCTATACTTCTAAATTGCTCGTAATATCAGCAGTCACCTCCTTTCTAGCCATAATATCATCATTCACTACCGTCCATCCATCGTTACTTTGGTCTTGTGTATGTCAAGGAGTAAAAGAAGGGAGTATGATAGCCTATCTTCTGTCGCTGGAACTAGCGCCACTCAACCCCAAAGGTCACCCAAACAAGGCCCGGCCGCAAACGGAGGACGCATACAAATGTTCCCGAAGCTTCCACATAACATACCCTTCGCATCTTATGCACAGATTATACCACATACACTTACTTTCACAACCTACATATATCCTTTAGAAATTGACGCACACATACGTAAGCTACATGTGTAAGGAATCATGCGGGGAGAAGGGAGAGTCACTAAATATAGTGGAAAAATTCTGTATCCGAGTACGCAAATTAGTTAACAAACATTTGTACACATATACAATCAACATGTGTTTTTTGGAAAAGTAACTTTAACTCCCGCGCATAAAATTTGGTTTGGTCCTACAACTTCATTTCTATGATTTTTCAGATTTTGACATTTTAACATCAATCAGACACTTGACAACAATTTTATTTGAATATGGAATTGGTAAATCGATGGTGCACATTTGGCGTAAGAGACATTTGCATGCTGTTGGATTTTCAACCTTCAGCTTTGAACCGAACGTGCTTACGACAGTTCTTTCCACTGCGAATAATATGTTGATGTCTATGTGTGTGTGCCATTTTAAAAGAATGTAGGCAGTAAATTGTTGCTCCTCGTCCCGGTTAGCGCGAAACCACGCGTGTTGCCGATTTCTCAAGGATTACCTTAAATATAAAGAAGTGTTCGTAATATGTGACACGAGTTTCTTCACAATTGGAAGGATTTCAGCGGGGAAGGGTTCCGAGGAATTGACGCGGAATTTGATGCCTTTTATGATATTGCGGCTTTCGAGGATATGGGGCAGAGGAAATATGATATTGTGGTGCATCGGGATTTTAATATAAATCGCTGGGAAGGGTTGACAGAAAAGTGGAAAGTTTTAAGTGATAAAGCATGTTGAAATAGCGATATTTATGATTGTAACACTCACGCCTGTAGTCTCTAAAGGAGTAGGCAGAGGTGAATCTATGTAAAGTTAATTAAACTTACTTATTGGTGTAGTAGTCGCCACCGTAACTACTGCACATGAGGTCCTGGGTTCAGCTACTTTGATTTGTAACAAGGAGCGAGTCTATTGCCAGCAACCAGTCACAAATCCTGACTTCGACATGCTATTGAGACTTCTTATGGAAAACCCAATAACACATTGCCCGGCCAAAGAATTGAACCTGGTACCACATGCTTAGCAGAAGCCACGTTCGGTCATGTAATTAGAAGACCATTAATTCTAATTTAAATCTGCAGATTAGTTTCCTGCGATTGTTTTAAAGTATCAGACTTTTTCGGTTACGCACCATCGCCCTTTGGAAAACCTTGAGTGAACTTCGGTAAAACCCACAGTGACAAATCCGGAGGAAAAGAGTTCGGAATGACTAAGAAACATACCAGCACATAATCTTGATTAAGAATAAGGAAATAAAATGATGGCGCCTTATGAGAAGTGGAGATTGATTCACTGGAAAAAAATGCAGAACATGCGAGGTTTATTTTCTTTAAAGGATGGATGTGAGTCAACAATAGGAAGGCCGTTTAAATAATTGGTCGATGATCATACATGCTGAGCCAAACCGATTAGTGGTGCCCCAGTATCCAGTAGTAAAGGCCGGGCTGGTGAGTTGTAGCTCTTGGGTTCAGACTAGGAGTGAGGCGTTTATCGAAACAGTTAAAAAAAAACAGGTATTTCAAAGTAACAACATGAAACAGATATCTCAGAACCGAAACAACAATTCCTGCCTGTTTCGCCTGTTCCACAACCAACCTACAACAAACAGCCGTAACATTAGCTCTTTCTATCTAACCTAAGGATGTTTACTTTGTTAGAAAGAGATACAAACGAAATGATCTGGAACAGTTTCAAATGAAACATGCTCCTTTCTCTTCTGACTTATTATTATAGAAAGAGACAGCATCTGTTCTTTGGAACAACCTCTTGGCTCCTTTGTACAAACGAAACGATTTGGAACAGTTTCAAATGAAACATGCTCCTTTCTCTTCTGATTTATTATTATAGAAAGAGACAGCATCTGTTCTTTGGAACAACCTCTTTGCTCCTTTAGTTCATTGTATTAGAAAGAGGTAGCATCTGTTCTCTACCTATCACTGTTGCTGCACTTTTCGGATTCACATACAAATTATAAACTTACCGTTGAACAAAAATGTTACTATAATTTTACAATATCTCTTGTTAAAATAATAATTAATCAAAATTTAGATGATTTTTTTTAAACCCAAACATTATATTTACGCGCTAAGAAAGAAAAGAGGGCGAAAATTTCTGAATCTGTTGCAATCAATGAGTCTTAAGTTCCAAAGGAACAGGCTGTTATTTTGGAACAGGATTTTGAAACTGTTATCTTCTTGGATCTGAAACAGGTGGAACAGGTTTTTAATTTTATCTGTTCCAGCCCACCTCTAGTTCAGACCCAAGCGCGGTGTATTATTTTGTGTAATTCATTTCATCACCACTGCTCTCATAATGGTGAAAGAATACATTTTCAGTAAACTGACCTTCCCCACGCGTCGCTACACTTGTACTCTGCTTCTCTCGCTACCAATGGATCCTAGCAGTCATCGCCAGGTCAGCGATCTACTTTGTGGGATACCGTCCTACGTTGCCCTGCCGATACGTGGTCGCACTTCAGAACGTTTCAGCCCCATCAGCCGCCTTCTAACTCCTTTATTCATGTTTGTTTTTCTGTCCTCATTTAGACAAGTGACGAAGACCTCGTAATACTCAAAAACATAACAAACATTTGATTATTAAGCTACCTTAAGTATTGCATAAGTAATGTTAGTACAAAAGGAGGTATAATACAATAAGCTCATGGTCAAAGACCTAACTCAAAACTTATGCATAAACAATAATATAATGAACAGCTGTCTTTGCTTGTGTATGTCCGTCTGTCACACGATTATATATTCAAGGACTGTGCACTAGGAACAAAGCAGAAGAGGCAAATTGTTGTGATTTTTTTGTAAAGTGTGGGAGTTTTTTGAAGACAGTCATACTATTCAAGAATGTGTTAACACAGACGTGCATACATAGTACATGTTTTCAATTATAAGTAAGTGGTTTAGTAAAACAAATCCTTTACAAACTTCCATCTTACACGAATTTGAACGCGTTCCGTACCTTGTTGGTCGAATTGTTCTAAAAAGGCTACTACAACATTGACTCGAAAGGAAGAATACGCGGAAAGGGCGGTCTTCGTTTTCGGTTTCCTGCAATTCCCCGGCCAAAATGTCACTTTCGGTTTTTATAAAATGCAAACCGTCATCCAGTTTCTTTCTTTATCTATTCGCATAATTCACATGATCAAGTTCATGTCGTTTTCACCAACACTCATCATCATCGTCTTCCTGCCCTTCATCATCATCATCATCAGCCTTTTAATGTTCCCACTGCTGGGACACAGGCCTCCTCTCTATGAGAGGGAATGGGCTATAATCCACCACGCGGGCCCCGTGCGGGTTGGTAGATGTCACATGTCTTCGAATTTTTGGTTCTAGGACATGCCGGTTTCCTCACGATGTTTTCCTTCACCGTTTTTTGAGAGCAGTGGTGATGAAATAAATTACACAAAGTAATGCGCCTGCTTGGGTTCGAACCCACGACTTACTGTTCGTAAGTCGGGGTCGCTACCACTGGGCCACCGCTGCTCTCCTGACACAACCTCATAAAACCTTCCTGCCCTTATCACATGTAATTTGTGGTCGGCGCAGCACTTGTTTTTCTTCCATTCTTCTCTGTCAATCGTCACAGCACTATGGGATATTTATTTTCATTCAGATAATAATACTCTGAGAGCAGCGGTGGCCCAGTGGTAACGACCCTGACTTACGAACAGTAAGTCGTGGGTTCGAACCCAGGCAGGCGCATTACTTTGTGTAATTTATTTCTGCACCACTGCTCTCAAAAACGGTGAAGGAAAACATCGTGAGGAAACCGGCATGTCCTAGAACCTAAAATTCCAAGACATGTGACATTTACCAATCCGCACTGGGCCCACGTGGTGGATTATAGCCCATTCCCTCTCATAGAGAGGAGGCCTGTGTCCCAGCAGTGGGAACATTATAGGCTGATGAAGATGATGAATAATACTCTTATTGAGTTTCAACTCTCGGTTCTTAACAAAGAGTTCAAAATCAACTAATACAATTGGCAATAATTCAGGTAGCCAGGTAGATACATCAGGCCCTTGTTTAATAAACAATAACCTAGACACAATTCTAAGTTCTTCCTACACCTAAACAATTTAACTCTTCACCTCCGTGCACTTAGCAGTCCGCAGTCAATATAATCGTCCTCCACTTACTTGCCACGCTACATTGCGACACAGACACAATGTTACTAAGTTAACTAAGTAAGGTTTTGTAACGTAACTGTTATGTAGCTCAGAAGATAAGAGACCATCTGTGAGTTAGTTGCGACGTTTTATTGCGTCTTGAGGAGGTAACGTACAGTCTTTTGAGAGATTTTAACTACTATACAGGCTCTTCACGAAGCCATCTACCAAGCATTATGTACAACAAACTAAGTAACTTTACGCAAAAATGAGTGCTGGGAAACGCCGGCTGAAAAATTACGTTTTATGCTGATGGATGGATTGAATAGTAAGGGGGTCCTGGAGGTGTTCAAGTAGGAACTTTGACCCCCAATATCTCCGTAACTAGATGCTTCCCAGATACGGTTTAAAACAAAAAAAATGATCGAAATGACAGCGAGAACAAGTGCCTTTCGGCTTCTTTAAGAGTCTGTTTACACCCTTTATTTAGTAGCAGTGCCCCGTTTGGTCTAATAGTCGCAAGTGCCACTGACCTCATACTGTTGTTGTCTTGGTTACGATTCCCAGGTCGGTAATTATTGTCATTGGTTATTGTCACCAGGAAAGTTTCATTGTACGGCCCGATCGATGGCAATAGGCCCGCCTTCTATTTCATGACACTTAAGCATACAACTCGGTGCGCACGTTGAGCCGTTACTCCTGCGCCTGATCTTTCTCCGGTTGTGTCAGATTACTGTCCTATTGGACTATGAGAGTAAAGGAACAGAGAGTGCACCTGTGTCTGCGCACACGCCTGCACTATATATCTCCCGCGGTGATGGCTAATCTCCGCGGTCTATTTTTACTTATCACATCACTACTTACTTACTTACTTATCATTATTGTCGCAATTAGTCCTGCGCGAATGACGTCTTTTTCGTTTTTAATGCATGGACGGACGGAATTCCGAACCCCGCCCCACATACTTAGCTGTATAAACTTATATCAACTTGACATTTGGGCCGATATCGAAAACAACAACAACTACATACATAGTATACACACACATACATACAGACGTTATATAATTGAATGCAACATTTAGACTTGCGACATCACTAGAAGTATACTACTGGCTCGTTCTGTAACGCTAGTACTGGCGGCGAGTAGCTAAACCAGTTTGAGATCCAAGGCAACGTGTGTAGTGTACTAGGACAGAACGTAATGATGTGTGTTTGTGTGCACGGGATTTTTTTAGTTATTGTAGTTGACAGACTAGCTGGTGGCTAGATGTAAAGTGGTCACCGCAGTAGAAGTTATTATCTGTCAGTATTTCCGTACTTTGGGGTCAACATCCAGTCTACCAAATGCAGCTGAATACCAGTTTTCTACAATGAGTAACTACGTCTCATTTGGCCTTCATAACCATAACCCGAACCCGTTCACTGTAACAGGAACATTCTTGGAGAGAGATTTTAGAGCAAATAAAGAAAATGTAGGAATCTTTGCCGAGAGACCTAGCACTATTGTACTTCTGTCCTCTGACGGGCCATTCATAAAAGTTTTACTAATTACTACTACTTTATTTAGTGACAGTAAAAAAGCCTTCGGCCCTCAGGGAACATCATCATCATCATTATCTTTATATTAACTGGTAAAACTGGTTTCTATAATTACCACTCTCGATGGCTTCTGCAGTTTGTTCTTATTTTTATTTGATAGTACAATTCTAATTGCTTCTTGTTTTTTGGTAGACAAATGGACTTGAATGGCGAGCAATTGTAGAGGCTTTATTAAGCTGTTTTACAATGATAAGAGGTATTCAATCCTCAGTCGTAAATCACGAAGAAGAATTTATTTTTCTCTTTTTATCACAGAAAACTGTACCAGTCTTACCAAGGGGTATCGTATTACCCAGTGCTAACTGGGTTGTGGAGGTCAGATAGGCAGTCGCTCCATTTAAAATACTGGTATTGAGCTGCATCCGGTTAGACTGGAAGCCAACCCCAACATAGTTGGTAAAAGGCTAAGCAGATGATGATCACAGAAAACTGTAATCACTCAAAAGAAGCAAACCGACGTTTAAAAGTAAGTCCACACCCAACACGCGAGTATTCAGTACTACTATGTCGCAACGTGTGCCCCACCCGGGAGCAAACCTTGACCCGCGCAGTGAAAGTGGCCCTTATTGCGTACGCGCTAAGGTGGCGCATAAGGAGCGAGAGCGAAAGTGGGAGGTAGCGGGCTTGGTGAGAGGATGTAGCGATTTGTCGGATAATATGTTTTCTTAGATTATTTATTTTAATTACTTCAGGCAAGAGAACGATGATGACGTCATTGGTCTAGTGGTTACAGTCTATACCAACTAATATAAATACGAAAATAACCTCGCCTCTCTGTAACTTTCTCACCCATTATGGCAGAACCTTCTTGGTTGTTTAGTACGGGATATTATTTGTCCCGGTAGTACTTTCCTGTGGGATAATTTCCGATATTTACGTGGGTAGAACGTCGGGAAGAAACTAGCTTAAATATTTTGGACAGTGAAGTTAAATCAAAACCGATCCAAAAATTGTGTATTTTGGCATATGGCTTACTTATCTACCACTAACGCAAACCTTTCCTTCTACACACACGTGCACATGGTGGTCACGTAAATCGAATGATTCGCATAGCATCCATAGACGTGACACATAGGTACTTTCAAAAAATCCCCCCTGTCGTTTCAACGACACCGTATTACAACCTTTAACGCCAAAAGTAAGCATAGTTGTGGAGCAATGGGTGTGGTGTCTGTAGCCTGCCTTTTTCAACTGCGTTGAGGAAACCCTGCATTTTACATGGAGCGACTGCCTATCTGACCTCCACAACACAGTTAGTACTGGGTAATATGATTCCATTGGGTAAGACTATTTCGGCTTCAGCTACTGTCTACCTGTAACAACAGTCAAAGATACAAAATGACAGCCGAGACCATCAGCTTAACGTGCTTCACGAGACACGAGGAAACTCGGTATGTAATGGATCCACCCGTCCACGTATCGACCTTGGCAAGCACAAGGAATCCTGAAGATCGATCAATGCGGATGTTCTTCTTTAGTCACGAACTCCTCAAATTCAATCAGAAATATGATGTATGAAAAAGATGTAGGTAGACTTTTGCTATGCACGAAAATCTGCGGAGACCGAAAACTAAGCTAACTTAGTTCAGCTTAGCTGGCATAGCTTAAATCAACGAGGCAGTCGGCAAAGCTATGTTCCTTACACAAGTCAGACTTAGATCTTTCTCTCCGCCATCGCTCATCACCCTATCCTCCCCCTCCGCAGTACCAGCAATGATTCAATTAGGCCGCTTGTCGTCGATGCCTCTAATTGACTAATTGCGCGCGTTAGCCGGGGAGACCTTATTATGAGCGATCATTGTCGCACTAGTGCCCTGTGGCGTGTACAGGACGTTTATTAGATGGGAGAGATTAATTGCGGTTTAGAAAGGATAGAGTTATGGTCTAGGAACATTTGTAGAAGTTTTGTTTACTCAAGTTAATGTTTGAGAGGATAATAGCTGTCCTACTGCTCTACTCACACTGAAACACTACTCATACTGAAATGGCATGACATGATATTCGCGGTTATTTTATTGTGCATTGATCCCCACATATACTCAAGGTGGATTTATAAAATTTTATTTACTGGAGTCTAGGTTTCCTCAGAAAATTGAAAAACTCTACTGACTGAAAGTAGACTGCCTCGTCGGTCGCAAACGCGACTGCTGAGCATGAGGTCCTGGTTTCGATTCTTGGGTCACGCAAATTGATAATGGGTTTGAATCAGGAATTTCTCAGTAGCGGTCATGGAGTCTGGATTTGTGCCCGGTTGACGGCAAAAGGCTCGCCCCCTATAAGATGGGACTGTAATTGGCGAAATGTGGGCCTTTACTCGCAGATAATTGCCCTGATTGCGTCCGGGTCGTCTTGTATCAGCTTATAAAGCGTATTAAGAATAAAGATAATTTCGCGCTAAAACTGACATTGACATACCTTAGATAATCCAGTCAAATAAATGGACTAACACAACGCACGTGACATACTCCAGAAGGCAAACTAGTACTGATTGTAATTAAAACATTGCATTCCGACACCTACGCTGTGTACTTGTGTTTACATACACGTAGGTAAATAGATGCGCACGGAATAACATGGAAATTATGCTATTATTATACAATAGATCTGGATTGAGTATATAACAATTATTGCATTGTAAGACTGCCTCGTTGGTCTCGTGGTCGCCAGCACGAGTGCCGAACATGAGGTCCTGGGTCTGATCCCCAGGTCGGGTAAAGTGTTCTTGAGGTTATTCATCAGGAATTTCTCAGTAGCAGCCACGGAGTCTGGATTTGCACCCGGTTGATGACAATAGGCTCGGCCTATTACATGGGACTATAAAACTGGCGAAATGTGGGTGTACTATTAAGGACACCTCTACCTTACCCTTCGGCTCTTCGGATTACAGGCTTGATGTTATGAATCTTATGTAAATCACGTTCAGGAGCTTCGAAACTCTTTTCTGACTATTGTTTTGCCATTCCACTGTAAAAATCTTCCTAGCCGGAGTCCGGCCATGACGGCCAATCGCAGCACGTCGAAGGCTAACCAGCAATGCAGGAGATGTTGTACGAGTAGTTCACACGTGCGTGCAGACACATTAGGAACACTGTGCTGTCTCTCGTTCCTCACTCTCATATTCCAAATTCGTTGGGACGGCGATCCGAATCGACCGAAAAAGCGCGGCTCGGCATGTAATGGGTGCATGGTCACCCATCCACGGACCAACTTAGGCAACTGCGGCTTAACGTGATGATCGACCCGGGCGGCTGTTATTGTTTAGCCATAATCCCACATAATATCATAATCCCCCGTGTGTATAGATATCCCATATGAAAAGACCTGGCGGTAGATGGAAGTCAGCAGATTACTCAAGTTGATATAAAGTCCAAAACTGAAGTAGTACACTCGTCTAGCTCTAGAGTTCTCCGTTACGGTGTTCCGCAGGGTTCTGTGGTGGGACCATTGCTGTTCATTTGCTACATTAATGATTTTCCCCGAGTTATCATTCACCAAATGTGCTTATTTGCCGACGACAGCACGGTTATATATAACACTGGTAGTACCAAAGAAATAGAAGATGACATTAACAATAGCCTTGTTACAATTTTTGACTGGCTGAACGCTAATAACCTCAAAATTAACCTATCTAAAACTAAATTGATGACTTTTAAAATTCGACAAAACAAACTCTCAGATGTTCAGGTAACATACAAAGGTGACCAAATACATGAAACTACTGTAACAAAATTTCTTGGACTGCATATTGATAGCGATATATCATGGAAGACGCAGATCGATAATGTATGTGGGAATCTCAGTAGTTTTTATATGCTTTAAATATGCTAAGGAAAATAGCGAATCAGGCAGCGCTCCTGGCAGCTTATCATGGTTATGTCGCCTCTGCTTTGCGATATGGTCTTATCTTTTGGGGTAATGCTGCTATGGTAGAGGTGGTTTTGATAGCACAGAAAAAATGTATACGAGCTATATGTAAATTAAAACGAACAGATTCATGTAAGCCACATTTCCGAAACTTAAAAATATTGACTGTGCCATCTCTCTATATTTTTGAAGCCTGTATCTTTGTAAAAAACAACATGTCTTTATATAAATCTGTCGAAAGTCAACGGCGCTCAAAAAAGCTGCACCCGCTATGTACTAAAACCAAATTCCTCTACAATAGTATTTATGCAATGGCTCCAAAACTTTATAACAAATTGCCTGATCAAGTTATATCAAGCAACAACATAAAGGAGTTTAAACGTAAGCTTTTTAAAATATTGAATGAGAAGGCATATTATTCTGTTAATGAGTTTCTTAATGACAAATTAAAATAGTATTTATAGGTCGGTAAAATGTTGTTCCCTTTTTCCCAGTTTTATTGACATTTTGTATTATATATTGCATCTACTATTATTTAGGATTTCATTGATTTTGATTGTGACTGTGTAGTGCTGACTTTGTTTATGTGCCGTCTTTAATTTCATTGACATATTTTATTATTAGCTTTTAGTGTTTGACATGAAATAGTGACATCAGACTACTTAGTTTTTAACTTTATTTTTGGTTTTTATTTTGTTAATTAACGATAGATTTTCAACACTATTTTGTATGCCTTCTGGCGGGACATAGCATGGAACACCATTTATTTATAAACATCTTTATATTTTTTACCCTATGTTCACAAAATGAATAAATGAATTTGAATCTGAATTTTAAGTCAGTCAAGTTGAAGGAAAATGGATAATTCTGGAAACAGGTGCTGTCAGTTGGGACTGGTCATCTCTTAGTTATCACGTTTTATTTTAATTAAGTACTTTATTATTAAATTGTGGATTTATTCTTTTACTCTGGATGCTCTTCATTTGCACGTCTCTTGATTGAAAAGAGTGTCCATGGAGTTTCTTGCCCATTCTTCTCCATAGAGATCTACGCTTTGGAATGGGCAACTACAATACTTTCACAAGTTATTATGCCTTGTGACTGTGACTGTAGCTTAGCCTTCTTTGTTTTTCCGACATTCAAAAGTGCCTGTAATGGTCTTGTTGAAATAAATGCTTTTGAGTTTGAGTTTTGGTAATTAAAAATCAAGAATAGGTACCTATTCTGAAACAAAGAATTTGCTAAAGCAAGGACAGAATGACTTGTCCTTCCACTTAACAAAGTAGGTATTACTCAATCGCACAAAACGTTAACTACATAGAAGACGTCACTGATCACCTAACCTAGGTATAACGAAGGTAACTCACGTTTCATATAGGGAGGTAAACAGAACTTCTGCGTTAGAAGTCGCCATGCATTGCGATGAAGTTGGCTATAAGTAAAGTTTGAATCTAGTTCAAAACGCTTAGCATATTAGTTTACTTAGTACATGAGCTGTGTGCTAAACTTAACTAACTGTATACAGGAAGACGTAAAGATTACAATCGTAACATAACTTTACACCTAATCCCCGAAGGGGTAGACAGCGGTGTGCTTAGTTGTACACAGACATTTCGTTAAAAATCCCATGATGTAGGTAATAGAGGGCAGGCCTATTGCCATCAATTGAGTAGAAATCCTGCTGTGGCTGCAAACGTATATTTATTCATAAATACACAAAATATTTTTATTCCACCTTTTATTTAACGTGTAATGATATGAATGGTATGTTTGTAACTATGTTTGTTTGGATGGAACCTTGCAACTGAATTTCAAACTAGTTTCCCCCAACCGGTTGACCTGAAATTTTGCACACACCTTTGGTTCTGTGGTCAAAACATTTTTAGCATGCGGTGTCACGGCAGTACCTAACAACATTCTACCAGGTGGGCTGGAACCTCCTGATTTATATTAGTAATTAAAAGTATTTATGGCCCTATTATAATAGATGGACAAATTTTAACACAGCGTTCTGTACGTCTAACCAAAGATATCCAAGCAAAAAAAAATATAATAAATTGCAGGCATTTTTAGTGTATTTTCGTTAGCTGATTTTTTTCTTGTAAGTATGCGTTTTTCTTTTTATCATTGTCCTTATTTTGGTGGTCTGAATGATTTCTAAAAGTTTGTCCATCTATTTTAATGGGACCTTATATAAATCAAAAGGTCAAAGAAAAGATGGATGGATTGTGTGAGAAATGATATGAAAGAGAAAGGAGTAAATGATGCCATAACGTGTGACAGGGGAGAATGGAAGAAGTAAACGTGTTGCGCCGACCGCCGACCCCGAGTAGAATGGGAGAAGGGCAAGATGATGATAATATACATACATCAAGAGTGTGTTTTGCGCCTTCTGTTAGTGTATCACAGGCTCACCAACACTTCCTAATCCAGGA
Organism: Lycophotia porphyrea; assembly: GCA_950005105.1. Lineage (NCBI taxonomy): Eukaryota > Metazoa > Arthropoda > Insecta > Lepidoptera > Noctuidae > Lycophotia > Lycophotia porphyrea. Next base: position 434,330 of record OX465409.1, read on the forward strand.
TCCACTTCACCTTCCAACTCCCGCCATAAGTGGTGACTGACAGTTGTCATTAGTGACGGCTACCCGACAACTTGTGGCTGTGAGACAGTGTTACCATATGATACACTACAGTTAGTATTCAAAAGGAGGTTGAGCTGGAACAAAGCACATTACAACAACTGATTTATTTGGAATCAAATAATGATTATACTGCTGCAATTCATCATTATAACAGTAGTTAGTAAATAATATGTCGTAATTAATTTCAAAACAATAACAATAAAACGCATGCCTAGCGTTGATTTATACTAGCGCTGACATAATAACGTGACCATTAATGATCATCACAACGTTATACCTAGGCACTCTTCCAACGGAGAAACATGGGTAAGTAGGTGATATCTTTGTTAGAAACAACAAAGATAGACCCTATCTGTAATTCTACTAATTAAAAGATACAGATAGGGAGAAGGGTTTATGTCTCCTGGTTGGATCTTTCTACAAAGTTAAGCTACCTTGCTAAGGTTGGTCCGTGAATGGGTGGCCACCCATTACATACCAAGCCCCTACTAGTGTGGAGGGAAGAGGAAAATATGTCTTTCGTACTCCTCCGTTATTATTTTCTGAATAATTGCGGGATCCAAGACAGTTAAATTGTTTCTTTGGGGTTTAGTCGAGCTTCATTGTCTCGGCGCTTTTTTACAGTGATCTTATAATAATGTGGTTAGCTTGTCTAAAAAAAATACCGAGCCCACTCTGTGCCTCGAAAAGTATGTTCAACCGTTTATCCGGTGTAGATTCGTAGATGACAGACGTCATAAGCCTGAAAATGACAACCGATAACTGGCTAGAGCAACCAGAATTACCAAGGAGAATCGTGTTGTCCTGTAACTACGTTGCGGAGATCTGATCGGCAGACTCAGACCGGTGAGACTGGATGCTGACAACATAACATAGTTGGCAAAGTTCAAGGCAGATGATAGCAGTGAATATATAAAACCAATCATTAAAACACTCAATACAACTCTATGATAGAAGTGCGTCAACATTTATGGGCACATTCGCTTGCATTATGTTGAGCAACTACCGGCGTTTCATGGGCTCGTCGTGCCCTGCATTCATGCAATGACTCAATAGAACCAGCGCTTACGATTTATCTGTTTTAAATAGTTGTATTCCGATAAAATTTGAACGTAGGCTTCCTTTCGTTGTTATTTCCGTTCCTTCGTCACTGTTAATCGGTAGTAATAGCTACTAACCAAGCTGGACACAGAGCTCCACGATGCAATCGGTAGTAATAGCTACTAACCAAGCTGGACACAGAGCTCCACGATGCAAACGATGAGCAAGGATGAACATGATCTAAAAACATGATTATCTGGAGGATCTAATTCACAAAATACCACGACACTTCATCCAAGGTTTTCAACCTGTAACTCCTTACCTAATACATAAATCTTTGGTAATACAAAAATTCACCTACTTACCGTGATCGTTGCCAAACTCCTATTACACATAGCTAGGCTTGAATCGGATACTACAACATCCCTATATGTTTCTCAAGATACAACATTATCCTTTAGCAAACGTATTTACAAGAATATATAGCTACTATCCAATTAAATATAACTATGTAACAAGTCAAGTTCTCGTCAAATGCCGTAAGGAAAATCCTACGTAAACAATTTATTGGAAGTCGCAAGAAACAGCATTACTATGTGATATTTAACCTTATCAAGCAATTATATACGATGAACTATTTGCTGATTTAACAAATTGGAGCTCTTGGCAAAAATCACGTTATATGATGAATACTGATGTGAAGTCAAGCTACGCTTGCTGCGGTCAGTTAGCAGATTGCTTAGGGTATTTTATTTTTAATTTACATTGATTGACCTGAAGATTGATGATATCACTTAAAAATGGGTGACTACTGAAATGAAAACTACGGGAGAAGTATATAAGGAGATAATTGCGACTATAAATGAATAGGGTTAGGGCAGGAAAACTATCAATGAATAACCAAAAGGACATATAAGCCTGTCCAAAAAACTGCTACACAACAGCTGGTTCTTCGTCTTTCTTCCTTTGCATCCTGTCTGACCCTCCCATAAAGATGTTTTTTTTATTTACCGCCATCTTACCCCCAAATCTTTCAGCAAGAAACTTCATGAGGGCTGCATGAAAGCAACGATCACGTAGCGACATCTACACGTAACTTATATGTGAGTTTCTTCCCAACAAAGGTAGGACTTCGGCTATCAACCATGCACAAATGCACATGCAGTTGCATTAAACACGTACCACACACACACACACAGACGAACCTGCTGACGTAATCCTAGGTTACGAAGATCACGGCTCACCTACCTACCTAGCCAGGTACATTAGTATGTAGCACACGATGTCCTTGCACCTTCTGTGTTGTACAATACTAGTTATCCTTATAAGAACCTTATCGATTGGCACTTAAGAAATTCATTCGCGAAAATTCTATATAAAGGGTGTAAACAGACTCCAACTCCTCGTCATTGCGATAATTTTTTTGTTCTAGACCATACCTGGGAACCTTCTAGTTACGGAGATATTGGGGATCAAAGTTCCAACTTTTTAACATGTTTTTTTTTTTTTTAATACATGTTTTTAATGTAAGATTTTTACTTTAAACGCCTCCAGGACCCCCTTACTATTCAATCCATTCATTAGCACAATGTTTTGAGTGCGATACATTGAGTCCTACTGTAAAACGTGATTTTTCAGCCCAAAAAAAAAAGTCGTTTCCCAGCACAAATTTTTGCGTAAAGTTACTTGTTAGTTAGTTTGATGTACATATTGCTTGGTTGACGGCTTCGTGAAGAGTCGGTTTACATCCTGTAGATCCGATGATTTAATGGTTTTAACCCTGCTGTAATGTTTCCAATCAATAAATAATGTGGTTAACTAAGAAAAAATTTTAAGGGAACTAGGAAAAATAGTTCTAACTTTTTTAATGTGTTGGAAAGGTCTTATGAATTGCTGAAGATCTATTTAACACTAGTTAGAAAGGTTTACATGAAGAGTGCGTGAAGGCTTAGAAAATAACACGGAAGCCCTGTGTTTCTAATTCTAAAAGAAAGACGTTCCTTATAGTACAGACTTTTCAGAAGAGAAAAACAGTTTCCCTTAAAGCTGGCAGGTGGTTTAAAAAAAACAAATAGGTAAAATATATTTCTTAGTAAACTTTGTTTTTTTTTTCAGAAAACATGCAGATTAATAAAAGTGCGTTAATTAGGCTGTGTTCGATATTTTAGGTAATCAAGTTACACCGACAACCAATGTTACTTTGCTAGCAGAAAGATAGTTTATCGTAGACCCTTAGTGCCCTTTCACATTAGGACGTTAGCAGCGCGACAGTAGCGCGGCAGAAGCGCATTCCTTCACATTATAAGAACAGCCGCGCGTTAGCAGCGCCGCTGCCGCGCCGCAGTTAAGTTCAGTGTGGTGCACTTCATTTCTAAATGGATTCTGGCGGTGAAACATTGTTGCTCCTGCTTTTGATAGTACTCATTCGGCGCCATCGATGTCGCGTAAAAAAACGAAAAAGACGGTACTGGATTAATCCTTTGTTTCGAAATCGTCATGTGCATAGTGATTATATAACAGTATTTAATGTAGTTAAAAATAATAATAATAATTTTTTTAATTATGTTCGAATGTCAAAAGAGTTTCGAGTTTCTACGAATTATTAAGTCTTCTTGAGAGTAGTATTCAACGTCATGACACTAGATTCCGCAATAGCATTTCAGCAGAGGAAAGACTTGCAACACTGGCTCATCGCCGACTGAGCGCACGCGGCGGCCGCGGCGGTAGCGCGCGACCGCCGCGCTACTGTTTAAACTATGAAATTTTGACAGCGCGGCAGGCGCGCGTCAGCCGCGCGACTGTCGCGCTGCTAAAGTCGCCTATATCTGAAAGCGGCCTTAGAATTTTCTATGTATAACTATTTCAGTCAACAGAAAGCTGATCTACTCCTCCTTAGTAAGAAAAGTGCGATGATATAGAACCTCCTTACATCACAAGTTTTTGATATTCAACTGCCTCTAGATATTCTGCTAACTGGCTACCATCGTCACCATCCATATCGTAAGTGTAGGTGATGTCATCACCAATAAGTTCTAGGTACTTTACCATTGAAACTAATTAAGATAGTCTAACGACACGGCTCATTGGCGTAATATATTCAAACACATTCTGAATCATTAGGTACAGTTTGATTAGAACCTAGTTAATTAATACATAATTATTCACGTCTACGTCACTTGAGGAGGTATCTATCAGAGACCAAGGCTCATTTAAAATGTTTTGCGAAGGATAAGTATGCTACTAAAAGGCGTTGTGAATTTGTAGACAAACTATTATCAGCGAATAAACAAACTGAATTGGTGACTGGACAAACTGAATCAGCAAGTGGCCAAACTAATTCGGCGACTAAATAAATTAGAAATGAGTTTTTAGAAAATCTTTATCGGTGAGAATCAGAGAGTGGACAAAACAACAGCAAGAGTATTTATAAATGCTAGACAATTTACCTATATTATGGTATTTTTTAATGTAATCAGGAATTGATGGCAATGAAATTGTAAGCGTCATTTCTTCTAGGTACGGTCTCACCATATGAGAATAGTCAAATTATATGTTTTTAAAACTTTGGTATTCGTATTCTTATTTTTTATTGCACACTAATTAAAAATATACATACAATTGTATGTACAATGGCGAGCTTAAACCAGAATTGGGTTTTTTATTAATTTTGATTGCGAGATTTGCAAAAGAGGATACACTAATGTGCATTAACATTAAATTCTGTTAGTCAAATTAATTAATTTAAAAAACTAAACTACATAAATACATTATAATATACATACATATTGATCAAGGTAAGTAGAACCCGCAGAAATATTCCATTTCTTGCTAGAATTGAATCCACAATACTTAAAGCCAGAATCCTTGAGTATTTTCAGTGAACCATTCATACCATAACGTCGACGCGTTTACGTCGTTACGTCTTCAAAAATATTACACAATTACTTGTTCCCAAAAATTAGTATTCCGGACCCATACTCTATTATCACTGACCTTTTAAAGGTCCAAAGCATTCATTCTTGAACGTTTAGCCTTGACTGCCTAATGTCCGATGATTACAGAGAATGTCCGGTCAATTAGCACAATGTCCGGAGATAATAGATAATTGCGTAATAATCATTTTTTGCGGTGTGTTCACAGTATTGAGGGAAAGACAATCAGTTGGACAAAAACTAGTGGTTTGACGGTTTTTAAGTAAAGATAAATGAGGTGTTTGTGCATGTGTAATTAATGTGCGATTGTGGTATCAGTCGCACGGTTAGTGTTCATGCTGGTTGCCTACTTTGCATGTTTTGCACCTTCCATTCAGCTTAAATTATGAAATTCGTTTAAAACGGCACTAAATTAGTCAGAAATTGGAGTGTAACAGAACCTACAACTTGTCTTCTGTCGTGGGATTGCTATAATCCATTAGTGCGAGCCCAGTGCGAGTTGGTGAATGTCATAATTATTACTTATGTCTTCGAATTTTCAGTTCTAATACATCCTTACCGTTTTGGGAGCAGTGGTGTTGAAAGAGTTCAGTATATGTCTGGTCTTCAAACCATTATACTGCGTGGTCCAAATAGTGACGTGGTGAAAAAAATGATTCCTCACGATCAGGTGTATCCGAAAATACCCCATGTATGTTCCGCGATTCTTTATTGTTTTTGATTTATGGCTTCTTGAAATGTGTATGGGAACTGCTTTTTAAATGTACTTTAATGTATTTGGCTCTCAGGCCTCTTTCCATTTGTTTGCTATGCATTCCATTTTCTTTGCATTTCTAATCAACGATTCATACAAAAGCCGGTTTGACCTAGGTATGCCAAAATATTTAGGTTCGATTCGTCACCACCATTCTAAGTCTATCAATCAGGCGGGTATATTTAGGGTTCTGTACCTCAAAAGGTACAAAAAGGAACCCTTGTATGATCACTGTCTTGTCCGTCTGTCTGTCCGTGTGTCACCACTGATTTTCTCAGGAACGGATGGACCTAGCAAGTTGAAACTTATAACAGATACTGATTTTAGGTGTATAAAAATCAAGGTCCTGAGTCAACACGATTAAAAGATATGGGCAAATTTAGATTTTCGCGAAAACTTGTAAGTAAGTACTATTTACTTTACTTTTCAATTTTTTTTTATTTTTCGGAATTTTCTCTTTACTTGTGCTGTGAGACCTTGCTTTTAACCAAAATTGACCATTCTAGGTCAATCGGAAGTACCCTATATATCGGTTTTGGTTCAAAAACCTAGATGGTAGTTCCCGTTGACCTAGGATCACGAAATTTGGAGCAAAAAGCAATGTTTTACAGCACATGTATAGGAAAAAATCAGAAAACCGCAATATATAGTTTAATAACAAAATACCTAAAAATTTATACGGAACCCTCGGTGCGCGAATTCAACTCGCACTTGGCCGGTTTTTTTCCAATAAAAACATTTTAATTGCCTAATTGGTCGTACCTGTAGTTAAGATGAATCATAGTGAACGGTACCGTGGCCTGATAACGTTACTGTAAACTGTGAGTAATACTAGAGCTTTTTGTTAGAGATTTGCAATTTGCAATTTGTAGAAGTAGGATTAGCAATGTTTCATATGTATTTTTACATTGCTGCAGCTATAAATTGAGATAGATAGAAAGAAGACAATTAACAGGTATAATTAGGGAGATATTTTAAAATGGGTTATAAACTTATAACACAATGGACGATCTTATAATCTACTAAAAGAGATATTTTAAAGACGACTAAAAGAAAATCTCTAGAAAGACTATGTAACTATGTATGTACGTTCTTACCAAGGTATCTCAAAAATGTTATTTCACAAAAAGCTACACGATACGTCTTTATACCACAGAGCACATTGCCGTTGGTCCCACTCGTCATTCAGTGTACTTTGACAATAGTCAGTGGCCGAAAGTGACTGACGGCTGTAATAGAATAGTTAGGAAAGGCCTGACTAGATACATCATAGTCGTGATTGCATCTACCTAGCACGTACTATGCGTCACCCATTGTGACCAAGACAAAATTGCATACAAAGGGGCACCCCTTTTTAGGATCACCTCCACGTGTAACAACCAGAACTTAGTCAGCCCCGCTACCAACCTAACAGACTGCTGTTTAGTCATTTGACAATTGACCGAGCTTTCGTTTTGCCAGTAGAAGGAAGTTGGAATATCTTAGGCGCATTTTATTTTATCATGAGCTTATCGTCAGCTATAGCACAACCCACAGCGACACATCTGCTATACATTGTATCGTCAGTTATAGCACTACACACGGCGACACATCTGCTATACATTGTATCGTCAGCTATAGCACAACACACGGCGACACATCTGCTATACATTTTATCGTCAGCTATAGCACAACACACGGCTCCACATCACGCTATACATTTCCAGTACAGCATGGCCTCATGTATGTATATAGTTCCAAAACAATTATAGAGATTCGCATGAACTTATTTTTGTATAGCTTGATTGGTCGCTGTGCATACCATCCTGTGTTAACAAGGGGTATCGTATTACCCAGTAACTGGCTTGAGCAGGTCAGATTGACAGGTTAGATAGATAGATTATTTGTGAAAAATGGGGTCGCCAAATGACAATGGATAGAAGGACATCCTCTGGGCTAGTTTTAGCACACACAAGCAGTCTATGGCTTACCTTTTGTTACATGGTGGGACGAAGATTGTACTAATTAGTACAATACCTACATCTCTGCTACCTCCTTCAGGGCATACATAAGTCGTGAAGTTATATTAAATATCTAGTTTTAGCTTTACAACTACAATTTAATACTTTCAAGGCAAACCAATCATTAGCAAAACCAAGTGCAAAACATAATAATGTATCACTATTGCACCAACACCGATGCAGTTAGGTCACTTTCGCCAAGGTCGGTATTCGGATGGGTGACCCATTGAGAAACCTGTACATTCTGACTCAGATTTACGTTATAATACTATTAATCGATTTTGCAAGCCTTTGCCGATCAACTATTTCGATTGTAAACAAGTTTACGACACAATGAATTTTAAATGTTGTCTCAAGGAACATAAAGTTTGAAATTGAATGTAGGAAACCATGGAAAACTTTCCTCATATATTCGTTTACTCGTTCAATGTAATTTGGATCTTATCCCCAAAAAATATGGTTTGAAATTGCATGGCATGTAATCTTGTTATGAACATTGTTGATATTATTATATCAATTCTTTAGAGTGAGAATAACAATTTTAAACATTTTATTCAACAGGATAAAGCTCTGAATCGTTAAAGTTACAATCAGGTGCAACTATTCCGTTGAGTGAGTCAGTTTATGTTGGACTTAGGTAGTTTTGCATAAGATTTAGAATTGCTTGTGCAGGCGAAAAAATGTAGAATTTCGATTAGAAGATAATATACGAGTATGTTAATAAATTGAGTCCTAGCATTTGCGAAATTATAACAGCAATGCTGTTTATCGGTTGAAATAAAAAACTAGCTAAGTGCGAGTCGGATCGCGCACGAAGAGTTCCGTACCATTATATAAACATTAGACCAAAATGGCAAAAAAACGCGTTTGTTGTATGCCCCTTAAATACTTATTTTATGTTTATTTAATTATTTATTTTTAAGGTGAATAAACGAAATTCATAAATAAACAACAACTAAATATTCTGTGAATATTTCAAGCGTCTAATATCGCTGTTATTAATATCGAGCAAAAAAACGGTAAAAAATCACGTTCATTGTATGGGAGCCCCCCTTAAATATTTATTTGATTATGTTTTTAGTATTTGTTGTTATAGCGGCAACAGAAATAAATTATCTGTGAAAATTTCAACTGTTTAGCTATCACGTTTCATAGCTATCACGTTTCATGAGATACAGCCTGGTGACAGACTGACAGACGGTGGAATCTTAGTAATAGGGTCCCGTTTTACCCTTTGGGTACCGTAACCCGAAAAACTACTTGGTTTACATAACCACCATGGTTTGTAAACAATGTGAACTTCTCCGTATGAACTTTTTTACAAAGTGCTCCACCATCGACTGTCTCGTTGGTCGAGTGGTCGCAAGCGCGACTGGTGAGGATGAGGTCCTGGGTTCGTTTCCTGGGTGTGGTGTCATTTCGTTTTCTATCAGGAATTTCTAAGTAGCAGCCACGGAGCCTGGATTTTCTCCTATTATCTGGGAGATTTCGAATTCATCTATTCGATGCTAAGAATCTTACACCGACACGAGTTGACCTAATCAAGTCATGCAAAGTAATAAGCGTTTTATTAACGTCTCTTCAAATTCTCTCAATAATGAGTAAACCCATTGATATTTCTCCACACAATGATTGCTAAAACATTTAATTAAATGCCAGCGTAGATCTGCCGACAGCCGACATCTAGAACTATGCCAACGTTCTCTATTTCATAACACTGTGTTGCTATTTTATCTAATATTGGAACACTTTCTATTGCCACATTGATAATTATAGATTGATAGTTTTTTTTTTGTAAAAATAAAGCTGACTTCAAAAAACACAGAAAAGTGAAAAATAACTTTGGCTTCGGAAGTCGGTGACTTTTGTTGGTTGATTTACTGTTTTTGCCATCGACTCCCCGATTAAATGGCATTTAAACATAATTGACGTAATTCGGAGGTTTTGTACCCCCTCAAAACATACAGTCGTAATGTAATGTTATGGAGTTGTGTCAAATGGCTATCTCCGAAGGTCAGCGTCAAATCTTCACCTTTTTTAAACGGGACCATCTCGGACGAATACTCTTTCAAACAACATTAGTTTACGACTGGTGAAGGTATGGTTGACGAACATAGCTGGGAAAAATGTGGGAGTACTGTACACGTCAGTGTTCCCCTTCAGAGCCTACAAGCGTGATGACATGTTATTAAATAAATAAATAAAAATTTTGATAGATTTAAAGACAGATTTGCTGTCTGTTACTGAAGAGTTCCTTTGTATATTTATCTAATGCATAATGTGAGCAATGAAATTGTTATTGTTTTTGATCTGATTTGGCTTTATAGTATACTAACTATTTCAAAATATTTTGGTAATGCCCATCTAGTGGCAACCACTAGATGGGCATTACCAAAACCATCCTTAAATATGTCTGTCTTATCTGCGGATAATGTAATGGACTGCAACATTACCACTTAGTTTTGTTATTAATCTTATGTTTATATATTATATGTTGTAGTTGTTTATTATCCCTAAATAAATAAAATAAAAAATATCTCCGAAGATCAGCATCAGAGCTTCGCCAAATTTAAACGGAACCACTGTGAATTAATACTTCCAAACAAAAAAAAAACCATCGAATTGCTACACAATTGGCAGAACATACATACAAAAAAAAAACATTCAGACGAAATGATAACATGGACGATAACCTTTTGGAAGTCGGTTAAAAATATAGGTTTTGATATTGAGATATCACCAAATACGATTTATTCGCAATAGGGGAAGGACTAAGCTTCTAGTTACATTGCAACAGAGCATAGCACGCATTTAAAATGTATAATACAATTATTCTATAACATTTTAGTTAAATTATTTGCACAATCAGCATCATCTATAGATATGAATAAATTCTCAAAATGAAAAAAATATTATAGGCGTCTTCCAACTTCGAATGCTTGCATTTGAATCTAGTGTATTATATCACACATACAATAATGGAGGTTGTCTGCTGAATCCAGCCGTCTGTATACGACATATTGTTAACTAGAAATCATCTACTTTAGTTAAAGTTATTACGAAAATAGCCGACACGAGTAGACGGCTCAATATAATCCTCCCACATGCTGGAAGTGATATCGGAAGAACTCAACAAGATCATACACTTGAGACGGATTAACTAACGCCAGCATGATGTCATGGGCATACGGCATCTGTATGAACGTCTAGGAATGTGCGGGTTAGCATGGCAACAAGGTAGGTCATAATATCACGCCTATAACCCCCTAAGGATTAGGCAGAGGCCTATTGTCATCAACCGGGCATAAAACCAGACTCCGTAGCTGCTACTCAGGAAGTCAAAAAGGAGCAGCTAAAAGTGGAGGAGGGTATTCAAGTTAAACGAAGTTTCAGGCAACAACTACCTAGTGGACTGCCTCGTTGGTTTAGTGGCCGCAAGCGCTACTGCTGAGCATGGGGTCCTGAGTTCGATTTCCAGGTCAGACAAAGGGTTACTGGATTGTTTCATCTGGAATATTTCTCAGTAGCAGCCACAAAATCTGATTTAGTGCCTGGTTGATAGAAATGGGCTCGCCCCTATTATATGAAAACTTACACATAACTGGCGAATCGTGGGTGTACTATTTAGGTATACCTTTGTCTAACACATCGGGGATTAGAAGCGTGATATTATGTTATGTTAGTTGCACCAGGATGCATTATTGAAAATACATTCTCGAATGTATCAGCTACATTTTAATATCGTCTGCTATGAATTTACCCATACATACTCCTTTTGTTTTGTCGGTGTTCATTCATCTAGTCATACACACACGTCGGTTGCTAGGACTGCACCCAACCAGGTCATTGTGATTATCAATTTTTTTCACCTGTTTTGCAAATGTTTGGTAATGAACTGGTCTATTATTTGAGATATTTTATTATGGGAACGTTTTTTTATGTTATTATGGGAACTATTATTTGAGTCTATGGACACACGAAGGAGACTTGTTTTGCACGTCTTTGGTTTAGTGGGTGGATCGGGAAAGTTAAGAAACGGGATGATGTACCCAAATAACTACCGTATGACCTTCACAACCCAAATCCTCGACAACACGATTATATTTTCCAAGAAATTGGGTAGCAATAAACATTATTAACAAATAAAACAAAGATACGTTAAAAACGTTCCTACAACGCACTAACACAGTCATCGTATCGATACGCTAATTATAAGAAACATCAAAAATAAATTATTAAAGTCATCAGAATCCATTCAGTGCATATTAGTCACATTTCATTCATAAAACATTTAGGTTTAGTCAGAATTTTATTATTTCTCGTATATTCATAAAAATTAAAGTCTTGTTGGCGTTGTTGTTGCACGTGCTGCTGCTCTGCATGAGATCCTGGGTTTGATTCTCAGGACGGGCAGTGCTATTGGCTCTTCCATCAGGACTATCTCAGTAGTACCTCAAACTGGATTTGCTGCCCCTATTACATGGGACTTAAACATAACTCGCGAAATGTGAGTGAACAGCTATTTTTATCAACCTACCTTTGTCCTTAATCTTCAGGTGTGATGTCATGTTATGTATTATAAGTATAAAATGTTAACTTCCAACAAATACAGCGTCTATTTTATTTTGTCCCTAAACCGCATTCTACGCTAGCCCAAAACACATCAATGGTAACATTATGCTCTACGAAAACCACTCTTACTGCTGCGACATAAAGCTGCTGTAAATGTCCAATATCACCCCTAAGATTGACTATACTTGCCCGTGCGCATACAATGCGTAATTACGCGAACATTACGCTTAATGTTACGCGCAGACGCAACCATTGTTGTTGAAAAGTGTGTCGTTGGATGACCTCGGCGGCGTCTTCGCGTTTTTTTATTAAGTTTACTGCCCGATTTGATGACTTACCCGCCGTTCGTAGTTAAAAGTTATTTTGTACTCGCAATAACATATTCTGTTACAAGCGTTTAACAAAAATGCTTTTAGAGTAACTCACATTCATATTCATAATATATTTATTTGCATTCCATAATGTTAGAAGAAGAAGAAGAGAGAAGATCTTAAATTGTATCTTGCAAGAATGCGTTATCACTTCACTCATGAATTCTTTAATTCTTTGGCAATCCAACAATAACAAGAGCAAATCGGGCGCAGAACTAACTGCTTTCGAACGTGCCTCATCACCAACTTCCAAAATCCGGACGGCTCCTGAGAAATTTCCAATGAAAAAACCCACTTGTTAAAAAAGCCTTCCAATCTGGGAATCAAACCCAGGACCAAACGCTCAGTTGTCAACCAAGGCAGTTTATAAGACGATAGTGATGATGAAATACTGTGGTTTCAGAAATCATTAATTCAGAATAAACTTTATTTATGAGGATGACCACTAGGGGTGTGGAAAACCACTGACCCAGGTAAATAATAGGTACTTAACTGCTCACGACATCGATTACGTCACTATTATGAGCAGCCTCCATCATCGAGGAACTAGGCCGTATCGTGGTTTGTCCTTTGCCTTTTTTGACAACAACAAAAAATATCATCAATACGTGATATTATGTTTCTTCATTGTTGGAACAAAAAATGCGTTTCAAGTTCAAACCACCATAACGGTCGTCTAAAGGGTATTAGCACATTGTGTCAAGTTTGGTTTCTTGAGTTAATTGCCTGTTCAAAAGGTACAGAATCACCCGTTTCTTCAGATGCAATTTGAAGATAAGAAAAACCAGTATCTGTCTAACTAGTACTGTTGTAATGTTTCAGAGAAAAGAAGTCTTAGCGTCCAATTCCATGGATGCTTAGCTCTAGTTAAACCGCCACTCTTGTCAGTCTATGCAATAGTTATGGAGAGCCTTTCTTGTGATTGGTTTCCGACCTATGTCTAGCGTTTGCCCGAACACCAAAATGCTAGTATAACAAAGTACCCCGAACGTGCTTCAGATATTAATAACTTTATAGAAATCCCTGACGATAGCTTGAAGATGGTTATACAAGAAATAATTCACAAAAAAAAAACAAAGAAAACTACAGCCGTTTGGAGACTTCTGTATACCATGTTACTCAATGCCTTGCTTGCACTAAACGCAAGACATACACAGCTTCATAACTTTTTTATCCGTTGCATACATGCTGAAGTCCCCTGCCACACATGTCTGGTGGTATTTGCGTATTTAAAGCTTTGCGTGGCGCCCCAGCTTGTTGTCTCCTGGCTATCACAGTACATCTTAACAGTCCAAATCAACGGACCCTCAAGCTTTCCAATCACAAAGACGATCCCTATAATATTAACAACCTCCTACCTGTTCAACTGCATCGGAGTAAGTATCTCACAAAGTAAAGCACAGAAGCCCATAGGTCGAGCGGGATCAGGGCAAATATTACCGATAAGAGACGTGCAGCTGATACTTAACATTTTTGTGCTCTAATCTCACTGATAACCCCGACAGTGGATGACCAGATAATCAGGCTTTATCAGAGTAATTACAACTGCATGCAAGATTCTGGAATGTGTAATGACTGTAGCAACTGTGGAAATTAATTTCGAATTTATGATTGTAGAGAAGAGAGACAACCGAAATGTCTGATAGTAGGGTTGCTAATATTTCTCCTTGTTATTTGTGTAGTGGAACAGCTGAAACTCAAACTCAAACTCAAAAGCATTTCTTTCAATTAGACCGTTACAGGCACTTTTGAATGTCGGAAAAACAAATAAGGCTAAGCTACAATCATAGACACAAGGCATAATAACTTGTGAAAGTAATGTAGTTGCCCATTCCAAAGCGTAGATCTCTATGGAGAAGAATGGGCAAGAAACTCCATGGACATTCAGCAGCTCTCACAATAATTAGAAAGTTTTTGGAAAGGCACCAAAAACAGAAGAATATCATCTGGATATCATCTGGAATAGACAAACCGAGGAACTTGATGATTGGCGTGCAATTCAAGCAAAAAAGGTTTATGGCAGTAACACGCATTCAGATAAAAGCAGGTCCATCAGTTCTTTTTTATAAGCTTTTATTTTCGACATTGCATCTGGCAGGTGCTAGAAGAAGCTGGCTCCTGCTTAACCGGATTAGCCTGTGGGTGACTTCAGTGTAAGGCCATCAGCCAGGGGTCCAGCAGTGGACTGCTCTAGGCTGTTATAATGATGACGATGAATGTAATGAGAGACAGTCAGACGGACATGGCTAGAACCACAAGGCCTAGCTACCGAGACCGATATATTATGTAGGTACCGATTCTCGGCGCGAAACACTTGACGTGTTATCGAATAAAAGCAGTTGACCTTTAGAAGCTCACTCCTTGGAAGATCAACTATTTGATAGATAAATTATAAGTCAGGTCCTACGGTCGAGCAACTATCAAAACTAAAATCGTGTAACACAATCGATTAATTAAAGAGATAGTAATCATATAGTTGACTAGCTTGTCATCAAGAAGTAACCAAACTGTGAATATACAGGCACATAAGACTTTTCGAACTCGTCTTTAAGTCTGACAGTACCCTAGTGTCAACACTTACCTATTAATAGGGTTATTTGTAATATCCAACGTAAGATAATGAATCGAGCAAAAATCACTGTGAAGAAACAGTATTCAACAAAAGACGACAAATTCCTTCGTTGGAAGCATGACTAAAGCACACCTGGTGGAAATACTGTTTAAACAATAAAATAACTTAAATAAACAGCTATGAAACCATGTAGATGTAACCGGTATATCTTGACACTTCATTGTAGCACTAGTTGTCAAGATACTCATCATTACCGCTTTCATACCGGACCATAAAGACAAGGCAAAAGTACATTGAGATACAGTCACATCTGATTGAGTACAACCCTATTGCCAACATCTTCTTTACTATTAGGAAAGTCCTATAAGTTAAGTCCAGGTTATGACGTAAAAACCTGGAACAACAGTGGCGCTTGCGACCGACGAGGTAGTCTAAGTTCTTAAGATAGACGCAGATTACTAATATGAATAAATCGAATCTAGTGCGTAATAATTATGATACATCGAACTTTAGAAAGAGACCTAAGATATGAGTGATAAAGACCACGCTATAGAGAACAGAACTGTTCTTATAACTCTACCAACTACTCGGACCAAATCAACAGCCACGCACAACACATACCAAGTTATTCTGGTTCCATTGTTTATTGCAAAATTTCTTCATTTATGTACTCTATGGGGCCCAACATCAAACCAGTTTTTAGTATTGTACGGCCCAAGGTTAAAAGAGCTTATAAGTATTGGTCCGAGGTACCTCCTGGGCCCTTTCACTGTTGGGATTGCGACACTGTTGGTGGAGGCGCCGAGAGGTTGGTCGAAAGTAAAAGTGTGGAGCTTTTAATCTTTCCGAGTCAATATTTTACGATACTGGTTGAACGCAATTTTATTAATTAGCTTAAGTTTCTTAAGTCGGATGGATTATGTGAGGAATAATTTGAAATCTTCTTAGCCTGTCTGTGGCAATCTAAATTGTGTCGGTCTAGAACTGAACTACTTGCTTCGCGCTTTCGGTAGCGTCCATCAGTTCCTGTAGTGAACAAACAACAGGACACCCAGGACCAAGTAGTATTAAGTGCCCATCGTTTGTGGAACAGCACCACATTTCTACTCCAGGGCACAGTCAGTAATGAATCTCCACCTGAGCAGGTTTTCCTTGCTGCGACCAACCTGGGTCCGGAGTCTATTTAAAGACTTCGAGGTTAGCCATGGCAACTCAGGTTCAGGTGGAATATTTTCAGCAGGTGGAAAGAATGGGTTAGGTAAGAATGTTGAAAAAAAGGTAGTGAATGATGGGGTGACGGTTGAAAAAGGAGAATGGAAGGACAAAATGTGTTGTGTGGACCCCAAGTTGATGGAACAAAGGCAGGAAAATGATGCTAATGATAATTTTCTTATGCATGCTACGCTGTGTTCATGAAGTTTTAGAATAGATTTTTAGGACACACAAAGTCATTTTCATCAGTAAATTCTTTGGAAAATGACAAGAGGCTCATCCCAATAACATGGAATGTAATAGTAACTCGTTGGTTTAACACACCTCTGCCGAGGTTTGATGACATCATCATCAGGTGATGAAGTAGGCTTTGTGGTGGCTCTAAGAGGGGATCTCAAAACTGGTAGATTAGAGATTACAATAGAACACTCTGGTCGTGCAATATGGTCAACATTATGCAGAAAATGTGTACAGCGCTTTGATAGGTCTCTCACCAGGGACACGATTGGTTCCACAACCAAAGATAATGTGACTGAGTATTATACGAAGTGCAAAATGTCGAAAAAAAAAAATAAACGAAATCGAAATCCGAAACGAATCAATGATTCAGATTTCGATTTTTTGTTTTTTTTTTTGTTTTCGAATTTCTCGAATCAATGATTCAGATTTTGTCCTAGGACCTGGACAGCTCTGTCATTTGCCTCATTAAAGTACTGGGGGGTGCAGTTAGTTGTGCTCGACAGATAGGGCACTTAACCTGTAGTCAATAAGATCAGCTTATTCAGCAAAGACGCGTGATTATAGGCACGTCCCTCTACACTCAGGTGACACAAATCGTTTGCTGTGCGAATATCACCCGTAGTTACTACGTGACTAATCAGTATTTAGTTATAGTCTACGTGCAAATATGTATTAGCTCTTAGACGTAATTATTGTATATTGTGATGTTATACAACAAAGGATTTAGTTCATTTAGACAACATCAACTGGTTTACATGTTTTCAATACTCAATACTCAATACTCAATATGTTTATTGCGTTCCACAATGTGAGCTTAGGTGGTAGGTACCTATAATATATTACAATACAATTGCTTTGGATCATTGTGGACCCTGACGGGCACAGCAAAATAGGATAGTGGAAGAGGGCTATTTTATTTATTACATTTAGTCTCGTCGAAGTCTTTTAGGCCAACTATAGTATACCCGCAATTCGACGCTTATGTTAGTCTCATGTAATAAGGGCAAGCCTATTACCATCAACCGGGCACAAATCCATGCACTGGGCTGCTACTGAAACACGTAAAACCCAATAACACTTTGCCCGACGGTGGAAATTAAATCCTTCGGAGACCTCGCGCTCATCAGTTGCTTTTGTGACCACTAAGTCAACGATGTTAGTTCATTCAGTTTGGTTTTGAGTAGTAACTAAGTGGAATTTAGTGCAACTGCTGAGAGTGCGACCCTTGGTTCGATCCCTAGGTAGGGAAAAGGGTAAACTATGAGTGAATTTTTGGTTAGGAAATCATCAGCAATCCGTACTCAGGATTTTTGGCCAACCTTCTTAAACATAGGACTTAAATACTGTGGCTAACTGACCCGGGACAAATCAGTAAAGTCAACCAAAAAACATACAGCCAAATTGAGAATCTCCTCCTTTTTTGAAGTCGGTTAAAAACAGGTTAATATAAGTGTGCTTATACACTTCTGCCTACTCCCGCAGAATGCAAGCCTGATGTGTGTCTTAATACACTAGGCAGAGCCTTATTTACCTATGAGTCAGTGAGTCACGAAGTCTTTAATAATTAATTAGATTGAATGAGTCAGGTTCTTAGTAGTAATTATAATAAAACTAAATTATTCCTTAGTCTCCTGCGTAATTAATTATGTAAATTAGGTAATTCTCTCATTAAAACCAGGTATATTTTTTCAAGGAATACGCCCTGAGGACACAGACATGGAGTAATTGGTTTCGAAGCGTTTCGTGTTTGTATATAACAAATTTCAACGGGATAACATAAAATTATTTCGGTACAATACATTTGAATGATGAGAATGTCATCATCATCTATGCCTGTGCCAAGTTCCTCGTTCCTGTGCCAGCCTCATCCAGGATATTCCCAATGGCAACAATATCGTCTGCCCATCTCGCCACTGGACGACCAACACTTCTCTTTCGAATTCTTGGTCACCGCTCGGTCACAGCTGTACTCCATCTGCCATCACCGTGTCTTGCTAGTGACCCTGCCCAACTTCATGTTAGTTCCATAACGCGGCCTTCTCGGCCTTCTAAGTCCTTTTTCCGCGGTAAACCAATTTTTGGTATGTAGTCAGGCAGATGAGATATTTTAGCATTGTCTCTGGTACGGCAACGCATCTGAGTTGTCTCTGGTATAGCACTTGTCTATGGGAGCGCAGTGAGGTGGAAACTCAGATCAGGAAGGAAACCAGCTTATTATAAAAAGACTTGTTTGGCGTGAATAAAATGTTAATATACAAATGATAAATTGTTAATATACAA
Source organism: Lycophotia porphyrea (assembly GCA_950005105.1). Lineage (NCBI taxonomy): Eukaryota > Metazoa > Arthropoda > Insecta > Lepidoptera > Noctuidae > Lycophotia > Lycophotia porphyrea. The sequence continues at coordinate 453,364 of OX465409.1, forward strand.
ACAATCAAACCTTAATGATGATTAATTAAACACTATTAAATGAAATCAATAGGTACTTTTTTCTAACAATGGGTGTTTTGTAAAAATTTCAGTAAAAAGAATAACGTGAAGCCACTTTATTCTTTTTACTGAACTTCTCGTAATGGTATTGTAGGTATCTGATATTTGGATAAAATTTCGCCCTTGATTACGTAAAACTGGACCACATACCCACTTATAGACAACTATGTAACTAATGATAGGTTACGTTAGTAAAGTCTCGAGACCGTCTTGCGTAGCAGATCACGTGGCTCATCCGCCAAAGCGACAGTAGGTTCACGGCGGTGTTTTATGCGTTAGGTATTATTTATTTAGTTAAGGATCTCCAACAAAAGATATACACAAAGCATTATTAGATAATTTAATGGAAAACAAAATGGTATTAGGTAAGTGTACTCCTTCACTTATAGGAGACCACAGCAGAGTTAACAAATTAAGCCCCTAATAATTAGATGGCAGTTTAAAAATTTTAAAATACATAAAAATAGTAGGATATTGAAATATAGAAGAATAAAATAAAATGATTAACATCGACACACACAAAAAAGAAACTTGTAACATCACTTATAGTATCAGTTTAAAAAAAATCCTAAGGGTTTCTAACGTATTACGCACAACACATAGAAAACGGAGTGGTGATAGATGGAGAGAGAGAGAAACCAAAGAAAACGGACTATGTGAAGAATGACATAAAAGAAAAAGGAGTGTCACGGCTGATAGAGAAGAGTCGAAGGAAAGAAGTGAAGTGCCGGTCTCAGGTAACATGGGACAAGGGCAGGAAGATTATAATGATGACATCGAAAAGGGTATTCAAGCGAAACGAAACAGTAGCGAAAATAATCTTAATAGTTTTGGAATGGAATGGAATTTCATTAATCACTATTTCAGTGCCTTTTTACTTAGTGAGTCAATTTCGTAGAAGTCAAACCGGATGCTTTATAAACCTGTTATTCTTAGAATGGCGCGTATGTGGTTTAATTTAATAATGATGGAGATGGAAATAGATAACTGTCATGAATAGGTTCCAGTTTTTGGAAACGCTACTACTACTACTGGTATTGGTAGAGTTTCATAATTTTCCAATGGAAGAAAGAACTAGTATTGTTACAAAGAACCATCTTTGATTATCTGCCAGAGCCCGATATTTAAGGTGATTCACAGACGACACCACGGGGTCCAGTGAAGAGGCGGTGAGCGCCGCTCGTCCACGCGGTCGGGCGATGTAACGTGTCTTCAACCCAAAGCAACGTGAGCTCCGCGTGACTTGTCGACGTTGGTTTTTGTAGTTCAAGTGCGATTGATCACAAATCACAATCAGCCTATAGCGTTCCCACTGCTGGGACACAGGCCTCCTCTAAGCAAGAGGGTCTGTTACCCACCACCACGCGGGCCCAGACAGGGTCGGTAGATGTCACATTATGTCAATTTTTTTTGGTTTTAGGACATGCTGGTTTCTTCACGATGTTTTCCTTCGCTGGTTTGAGAGTAGTGTTGAGCCTGGGTTCGAATCTCCAGCATGTAAGTCTGGATCGTTACCATTGCTCTCACATGTTAAACATTTGAGAATAACCGCAATACACAGTAACAATTGACTTTAACAGCGCATTTATAACGTTGCAATAAGGTTTAAATTTATTTGACCGTACATCGTACTCAACTGAATTCATTGAGCTGTAAAGTAGGCCGATCTAGATAAAAAACTAATCTAGTTTCAGTTACAGCATACTTGACATTGGCAGTGATGCTCTTTTTGTAAATATGTGGATTTTATGGGTTTTGTCTGATAAGGAGTGCTGTAAAAGGTCTAGACAAAAACCACATGGTGGGATAAGTATTGTCTGTTTTTTCGTTTTCCTAACTTTTATAATCCATGTCTTTTTTTACTTTTTATTGCAGAACCTATAAATTTTTCTTTCAGAATATTCGACTATTTTCAGTTTCTGAGAAATTCGCCTGGCACAGGCAGACTGACGAAATGTTTAAAAAGGAAAACTGTTTTTTTTTTACAATTTGCAGTTATAATGCATTGCAGCGGTGACATTCCAAGATAATTTTTCCTTCATAAAACAAAGTCTAACTGTATACCTTACCAAGTTTCCTGTATAACTAAAGAATCCAAAACAAACGGCGCCAGGTGTCGCAACCATACTCGCTAGAACACGTGGCTTCACTCACGTGTGTCCGAAGGTATACATTACACTTTACTACCACATAACTGTTTCACGCATGCGCGAGAAAGTATGACTCAACTCTGTGATACATAATAGGTACATACTAAGATTATTTCCCACGATACGAGGCTCATGGCATCCGCACGGATGGACGCTTGCTGAGGTTGTTCCGTGGATGGGTCCATCCATTACATACCCAGTTCCCTCTGTGCCTCAAAAAGCACATCAAGCTGATAGCTATCTTTCATAGATCCTCGACAGTCGTTACAGGTATATTCGATGATCACCTATCCAGAAGTCTGGCCAATAGTATAGTGTTATGCAGTGACTGGTTTGTGGTGGTCAGGTAGGCAGTCGCTACATGTAAAATACTGGTACCCAGCTGCAGACTGCAATCGGAGCCTAACAAAGCTGTGAAATCATTGAGGCAGATGATAACTTGGACTGTTTCCCGGAACATGTTTGGAAAGCTTTGTGAGGAATTAACGGAAAATGTCGGTTAACTAAGGAGCTCGTGGCTAAATAATAACAGCTGCTCGGATCGATGTTCAGGCTCAGTCGCGCTTGCCTACGTTGGTCCGTAGATGGGTAACCACATATTACATACTGAGTTTCTTCCGTGCCTCGGAAAGAACGTCAAGCCGCTGGTCCTGGCTATTAATTATTGTAGATATTTGACAGTCGGTAATAATTGCCCGAAAGTCTGACAACCAGTCTTACCAAGGGGTATCGTATTACCCAGTACTAACTGGGTTGTGGAGGTAAGATAGGCAGTCGCTCCATGTAAAATACTGGTATTCAGCTGCATCCGATTAGACTGGAAGCCGACCCCACCATAGTTGGGAAAAGTATAGGCAGATGACGTTGTTTAAATGCCCCATTTGGTGGTGCCGTCTGATGGTCGCAGGTACGATAACTGTTGGGTGTTGGATCATAAATGTTTGATCCCCAGGTTGGGCTTTAAAGTGTTTAAGAGTTTTTTTATTAAGAATTTCTCAGTAGCAGTCAGATGTGTGCCCAATTTATATAGTGACCAAGATGTGACGTTTATAGATAGATCCAGAAGGTTGGCGGATGTAAACAGCTATTTTATTGCTCAAACTGTATCTCATGATAGATAACAAACTCCCACCGGAAGTGGTCCACCATTCAGTAGTTGCCCTTTGACCTTAGAAGATGTTATGATTATTCTGATGTTGAGCGATAGAATTATTTGGAATATTCCGATTTTTACCAAAGGATAAACTAGAATAACTTGGATTTATATACTTAAGCTTCTTAAAAGAAATTCATATGACGACTCAGACTATAAAGCGTTTCTTCATACCTGCTGAACACACACTAACGTGATCTAATTTACACAGGTGTTGATAATATTGTTTTTCTCATTGTACCTTCTAAAAATACTATTTGCCATATTATTGCCAATCAGGATCGTTGCTTACACTTACATTATATTTATCAAAAAGCCAAACCCAAAATCAATGCCCAAATATTTTGACTTTTGCAAATTTTAACTCTAACACTGATCCACTCACAAATTAATGGCTAAATAATATCCTGTAATAATACAACTCTGTTGGAATTCGGATCTCAGCATTGAGTAGGGCGCTGAAAAAAAAAGATGTAGTACTTTTTATTCAGGCTTTTGACGTAGGTTTCGCATATTATTAGTTGAAACGATCATATGTATATGTTACCCAGTACATAGCAGGCAACTAATGACATACCAAATACTAAGAACGCATATTTTCTCAAAACTCGTTTGGCGATAGAAAAAGGGCTGCCTCACGTGATGACATAATCTTTGAGTAAACAAAGTAGTTTCACTTCACTACGCAGTGAGAGATGTTTGGGAAATAGAAATCTGTTTATATAGTTATACATTAGGATACTGACGCATACATACATAAAGTTTTTGAGAGTGTGTATTTTTGAAGTTATACTTCTTTTGGCGCGTTAGGGAAAAATGATGAGTGTAAATTTTTACGATGCGCGCGCACACCGTCACGAAAAACCGACACCCTGAAGTTAGCTAGTCAACATATTAGTTTAAGTATAACTTCTTACATGCGTAATAAGTACACACACAGTTTTTTATAAATGTTGTAATCTGTGTCCTATTTCTTCCTGCAAGTGTACTTTGACAAATAGGAATCTCGTATTTATGGATGGATGGATGTCTCTTACTATTTTACGCAAATTCTTACGAACGGTCTTGGATGAATTTTGGCAAACAGATAGTTTATAATTTGGATTAACACATAGGATACTTTTTATCCCAGTAGTACGACGCGGTGGAACAATTACTGAACTTCACGCGGGCGAAGCCGCGGGCATTAGCTAGTCAATATTACTCGTATCGTCTTTACAAATGGGCAGCTACAATCAAATCTATTTGTTTGTAAAGTATGACGTTTAACAGTGTTTTCTATTGTTCCATTTGATATAAAAAGAGGGGGGTTAGGGGGATTAAGTAAGGGGGTGTCCCCTTAGGTGTTATTTAAGAAAATATCTGTTTATGGGAATCTTTAAAAAGGCCTTATTTAAGAAAAGATCTGTTTATGGGAATCTTTAAAAAGGCCTTTAGTGTGGGACGCAACATGCAGCGATACTCTTGCGCCATCCCATCTTCCAAGCTCATCGTGCTGTGCTGGCATTCCGCTGCGGCTGCAGACAACCTCAAGCGGGGTAAACATAGAAACCTTTGTGGTAACTATGTTTTCGAGCCGTTTGGGGTTGAAACTGTGGGGCTTGGGGGTCCGAGTGCTCATAGCCTATTTAAGGAAAATTCGAAACGTTTTTCGTTGACGCTTCCCGTGACCCAAGGGCTGGCTTTTACCTTGGCCAGAGGCTAAGTGTTGCTATACAACGTGGCAACGCCGCCAGTCTCTTGGGCACATTACCAGCTGACAGCGTTGAGGAGGAGTGTTTCGATGCCCTTTTATAGTTTGTTGTTACTTTATTTATACAATTTAGTATATTCAATAGTTTTTAATTATTAATGTATATAGTTAGTTTATACATTAATAATTAAATATATAAATTATATTTTCCAATTAGGTGACCTTATTTTTCGAAAACTAACTCATGATATTTCCTTGTGCACTTTTCCTGTCTGCCGAATTCATATTCCTTGCATCAATGGCTTAGACTTTGTATTTTTGTAAGTCATAGAGCGAGTCTATAATGTTATGTGTTCAGAATTTATTACGCTATACTGTTAATGGTGACTGGTATATAAAAGTGGGTTTTTCGCACGAGTGTGTGAGTCAATAACTTTCTAAGTTATGTAATGAGAAGAGGAAATTTTAATTATGTAGGTAGGTACTAAATGACGGAAATAACTCGTTTAAAGTACTTGAAACGTCTTTGTTTTACATCATGTATAATCTCTTTCGATTCAATTTGATAATTAGGTGTAATTTGACAAATTAATAAATCCTTTGGGTTTTTACTTTATTTAATTATGTACGAATTTCTTAAAATATGTATTTTCACAAATGTTTATAATATGCGACTTCTCTGAATAATAATTATTTAGCTAATAAAGCGGTATTTTATGATAATTATCACAAGAATGAGGAAACAAATTAAAAATACATTTCTGAGATATTTTAACATTTAATTTTATTACAAAACGAAACGACTTAAGACTAGTTTCGACTTAAATGACATTATTATAAAGTATTGTATAAAAATAACTTATAATTATAAGCAGATAATTATTGCGCTAATAATGGTTGTGGTTACTCACTTACACTAATTACATGATTTAAAAATGTATTTTTTTTTGCATGCAAAAATAATATTTTCTCTTTTTTCTCTTGAAAGTTTTGTACCTATACTTTCTTTGGCAATTGGACACACGCTATTACAAACACACATTTATTTAAATATATTAAATATGGCTCTTTATTTAAAGGACGGAAATTCGCTCTAAAATCTTTTAAAAACTATAATTAAAAAACTCGATACAAAAAAAATATAATTCTCTATAAATATTGTGATTATCAAAAAGGGTAAGAACACCAGTTATTGGCACATCTTGTACTACGCTACTCGACAAACACGTTTGATGAAATTGTGAAATCCAAATAATATGTCGTAATCTACAAAATTACCATAAGTTCTGCTGAGCATACTGATACGTTCACAATACCTCTTGCGTAAAAATTAGCATATTTCGATGGACCGAGCTGTATAAACTTCACTACTCAACGACAAATACAAACGGGGCTATTATGACACACCTTGCAGGTAACATCTATTACACAATGCTTCGACCTCAAAACGAAGTGAGAATCGGGCACAAGTAGATACCTTACTCGCTAACTACTCGTCGCGAGCCCACTGCCCAAACTGAGGTCACATTTTTCTCATAAACGACCTCCAATCGCTTCACAATCTCCATTCGTCCATGGACGCTTATTAACGCGAAATATAACTTACGAAACTTACATACCGAGCTATGTATACCTAACTACGTTAATCGTGTGTGTCGAAGACACTTGGTGGGGGGCGAGGCCGACAGATCTCCATGTCTCAGGCACAATTGAGGTTCATGATGATTCAGTGCAGGTACTCGCGACTCATTGAGTTAAGAAGGAAGTCACTGATTAGGCCCACTCACTCAAATAATACAATCTTATTATACACTTTGACCTAAGGCGTGGCGCGGCGAGACACGAGCTACAGCTACACTATGAGATTGTTCAATTAAAGCGAATTAACACTACAGATGGAATGTAACACACAATCAGATCCAAGAGAACAAAGGTTTCAGGCTTTCCTTTTAACAAGGAAACGAACTTTATTCGGCAGAAAACAGACACCGTGAAAGAAAGAAAACTTAGAAAGGGAAAGTTACTTCAGGCATAGAGTCGGTATCGGAATCGTTTAGAGTCTCATACCGTGGCGGCATCGATCGGCGGTATCGATAATAATACTGTGGCACTTAGGACCTAGCACTCCGTTTCACCTTCCTTCCGCTCCGTGATGTAATGCTCCACTTCCCTCAGAGAATGAAACAGTTTCCACGCTAGCACTACACCACAGATCTCTAATAAAGACATAAGTAAGGACGCTCCAGCGACCGAGGAGCTGATGATCTTAGTATAAACTGAAGCCACTTTAGCACATCCGAGACGTTCGTTCGCTTCTTTGTCGGTGAACTCACACGTCGCGCGGTAGTAACTGTCCAAACAACACGTGAGGGGCAGGTCGTTCCTCCAACTTCTGTAGTCTCTCGCGTCGTTGGCACCGCAGCACTTCAGCTTCCTCTCGATCCTTCCAAAGGACTTGAACACGTCAGGGTTGGACTGCGAGTTGTAGTACCCATCGTAGACGGTGTCCTTTATGAATCTGTCCGTGTCTTCACCGTCGACGTACACGAAGATGAGTGTGGCTGCGATCAGTTGTCCGACCACAATGAGGATGAGGAAGAGTCCGTATATCCCTAGCATTCCTCTGCTCTCTCTGTTGGCACCACACCAACCGCAGAAAGAAATCATGATGATGAAGAGTCCAAGGAGGATAAACAGCCATGGTGCGACTTGAGGCCAGTAGATCCTGTAGTCCAATAAGTAATGGTTGCTGTTCCTGAGGCTGACGAACTCGGATAACTGAACGAAGAACCAGATTCCGGTCGCGGCGGTCACTAGCCCGAAGACCGCGTAGATAATGTTCATAACATAGAGAACGTTTTTGATAACCTCGTCTTTCCCCATGATTGGACCGTGCGCGCGGGCAGTTGACAACGGAATGAGCCGCGTGCGTGTGATGCAACTACTCTTATAAACTTTGGCCGCACCTTGCGTTGCGCGCGCGCTGGTGGTGGCAAGCGATCAGTCCCACCTGACAAGCTTTACTGATACAAGCGCGGTTATTCATATTTTTATTTGGCCTTAATTGCGTGTTCTGCATTATTATGATGATGATGATGACGAATTATATTAATTGTGTATTGTTTTGTGATTTATGTTAGTTATGTGTCATTGCTTCGTAATGTGTCATTCTAAACTAGACTTTCTAGTGTGTAGATTTGTGTTTGTAAATAGTTCCGAAGATTTTCTTTGTTTTTCTAATGTTATAAATACATTGAAGGTTTGAGCACTTCATTCATTCATCGTCTCATCGGCATTGTGTGATGTTGTCTTAGGTTTTCAAATATCAAGTGTTTGTAAATAAAGTAAAAAGGAAACAATTTTTTTTATAAAACATCCAGTCTATTTTAATATCTAAATGTACTTAAAAATAAAAACATTTATACTTATTCTATGTCATTATCAGTACTTATATCTATCAGGTTTCTATCAAGATTGCGTGACAATACTTGACCGCATGTAGCGAGCCTAATCTTTGGACCTCAACTCTCGCAACTCTACAGGTATCTACTCGACACACATAAAGTTTCTATAAATTCACGATGATGTGATAAAGGGGCAGAAAAATAAACATTACGTAAGAAGATTTTGCTTTACAAATTCATGTTTTAACATAAGTCGTTAAGGTTTAAATTGCATGTTTTCAAATGTTGTTATTGCCATTTTTGCTGTTAGAGCACAACTGAGGTACTGTGGTTCCGAACCGACATTAACATCATTGGAAAACTTTACATTTTTCTTCTTAAATTTAATATTTACAGGAATGTTCAAGTTTTTGTTAAGAGTATAAGCAAAGTTCTAAGTTATGACTTAGTAACTGAGTTGTAACTCTTAACAGCTTTAGTTAAACACGATACCTGAACCCACGCAGGGGTAGGCAGTAATGTATCACTATAGCCAAAACTTCGAGCGGCTTTTAGAATTTTTCCAAAAGAAAAAAACATTAAGACATTGCCCGACCCAGGATTCGAACCCGGGACCTCACGGTCGATAGCTGCACTTACGACTACTAGACTAGTGAGGTAGTATGGCTGTAGATATCTTAAAAACATGATTGAGTTCAAAATATACCAACTTTATGAGTAACCTTAATAACTAAAGTCATACAGACGGCTTCACAAACATCTCGATATAACTATTATATATTCCAATGCTACTTAACAACCACAATTTTAAGGAAAATCTTGAGAAAAATACAAAACTGGAAACACAATCCAGTTTCACATTCAATTAATACTTAATTTGTATCACTTCAAATACAATACAATATTGTACTATTCGAGATTCTAAATCAGTTCGGTAAAGTCAATTAACACAAATTATATTCCAATAACTGGTGTTATCACCTTGTGAGGTACCAACAACAATTATCATCCCACAGAATTAACAAAACTGAAATATTTTTAGCACGCGTTTTTGCGAATAAAAACGTAAAAAATATTACATTTACATTAGATTTATCTAAGTTGAGAAATACAAAGGTCAGTCGTTATTCGTAAAGTTCATTCAATGATAGAGTGTTATTATATGACTAACAGCAGATTCAATCATCTTGTTGTTAAGGGTACTTAAATTGACTCATTCATTCTCTTTGTTCATCTACTGCACACGAATGGACTTAATTTCATGCATTCAATGCATCAAGTCGCCTTTTAGACTAGCGAGCAACAAACGGTGGAAACAAATTAAAGCTAAAAACCGCCCATGTGCAATAGTCCTACTTTAAACTAACAAAATAAATACTTCTACTGAGAAATACTGTCACATCAAACTGTTTATAATTATTGTCAATATCACTTCACACACGTAACGCGTTACTTAACATCGATTTCTCTCGAAGAAAACTAGTTAAGTCGTTACTGGTCCCAAAATAGAACCCAGACGAACACAAAAGTTTGAAAATTATTTTAAATTTACAACAAAACCTTTTTGCTCTCAGATTCTAGTTGGACAGGCATCGGTCGCGGCCTCTTCTTCATACTCTTCGATAAAGTTACTGCTACGATGACATTCATCAGTCCAAGGAATGCTGTGAACACGCAAGCACCTGAGAGTACCCTGATCACAATTCTCGCATAATTGGTCGCGACCTCGGTGCAGCCGTGCCTCTCATTGGCCAGTTTGTTAGTGAAGTCGCAGTCGATGTTGTACTCGCCAATCCAGCCGTGGTAGTAGGTGTCGCAACAAGAGATGGGGAACTCACGGCGCCAGTTGATGTAATCCCTCGGTCCAGACGCACCGCAGCACTGCATACGCTTCTCCATGTTTCCAAAAGCAGTCTCCAAGCTTTTGTCGTTCTTCATGGTAGTGTACACATCCCAGATGGAGTCCTCAACGAATTGGTCGGTCGCCTTTGCGTCCGCGAACGACAGAGCGACGACAGCGGAAGCGATTAAAGCCACAATCGCTGTGACCTCGAACGCGATGTACATAACAACAAAACCGTTGCTCTTCTTCTTGGCACCGACGAAACCACAGCACGACACACAGATCACGAAGACACCGACTAGGATGAACACCCAGGGGATGGCCTGGGGCCAGTACACGTTGTAGTCGAGTAAGTAATGGTTGGCATTTCTTAAACTGGTGATGCTGTAGACTTCCACGAAGAACCAGATCGATGCACTGGTTATCGCTAGTCCGAAAACCACATGGAGAATGTTCAGGATGAACAGGAGCACAGAGGAAGCACTGGTAGTACTCATGGTTGTTTGTTTAATGTATAAGTTTCGTTTAAGTCGCGACACGTGCGGTTCGGTCGAACGTTCACAATTAAATGGCGGCATACAGGGGCCGGCGGGTTTTATAACCGTGTCGTCGAGACCAAGGATTCGCGGTAAAGCTAGTGATTCATACAAATCTATGGGTTTAGGTATACTGATGACCGATGACGCTACCATATTTGTGGTTTTATGACGTTTTAAGTTTTCATATAAACATGTTGTTGATGTGATTTAACGTCATAATATTATATATAACGTAGGTGTTCTCTGCTCTGATTTTGTGTAATTAATTTAACAGTAATTGGAATAGGTATGTTAGGATTCAGACAATTACACTCAGTATTAATTTGTATAATTAATGTTGTAGGCCTGATTACATTGCAGGAATATGCTGCAATTACTTAATTAATGCTAATTTTAGAAAACTATTAATAAATTACTTTCAGTTTAAGAAGCTTTAAGGAGTTTTTGTGGTTTTAATGATAGAATAATATTTTTCCCAGGGTGACATAATGTTCATTTCTAAGTTTTCCCATTATTGCAATTCAAGTGTCATTTCCTGCTGTAATTAAATTTTATGAGTCAAAGATAAATATCCTTATAATATGTAATTGTATAATCAATCCATCTTTCAAAATAGGTTGAAAAACTAGAAATAATTAAGAATATTTTTTCTTTTGTTTAGACGTTTTTCTTTTCACCTAGCAAGATGCGACTGGCTGCCTCGTTGGTGGGGTCGCAAGCACGACTGCGGAGAGTGAGGTCCTGGGTTCGGGGAATCGAACCCAGGACCAGGGCAAAGTGTTATTGGCCTTTATCATCAGGAATTTCTCAGTAGCCGTCACGGGAGTCTGATTTAGTCTGCTCTCTTATCCACCAGACAGTGTTTCTCCAGTAATGTTTAGGCAGAAAGGTGTGTGTGTTACACCGCTGCCTAACTCTTCGGAGATTATAAGTGGTGATGTAATGTGTGTGAACACTGAGATTAAGAGAGATTTAGAGAAAAACCATGCAAACAAGTAATAAATAGGGATACTAGCTAATTTTAAGGACCATATTTTTAGGTAGTTTTCCCACAAGTATATGGTGAAAAACAAATATTATGAAGGAAAGTTTCTCTATCTTCATTGTTTTTTCTTTATGGAGGTAGCCACTGTTGGTTCTAGCTTTCAGTAGTGCATGTGGGAAAAGTGTGGTGGGTCTAACCCAAATACACACGGCTCGATTGTCAAAGTTGAGCAGGGCTTGCTCAGGTCGGTCCGTGGATGGGTGATCATCCATTACATAAGTTTTCATACAAATTTCCTTGGAAAGCACGTGGAACCGTAGATTCTGGCTGTCACTCTTACAACCAATCTTACCAAGACCTAGTGGTTTGTGGAAGTCAGATAGGCAGTTGCTTCATGTAAAATACTGGTATTCAGCTGCATTCGATAAGACTAGAAGCCGATCCCACGCTTGGTAGACGGGTTAGTAGTTCCATTTAACAAGAGAAACTTTTTATCCATACTTTTAATACAGTCTCCTTTAGAAATAGATACGGAGCTATTAAACCATGAAAATGAAATGGATAAAAACTTCCTAGCTCGGCATGTTAGTGTTGACCATAACAATGGCTAGCCTTGGGCAATTTACAGCGCGATACAGATTAGTAGGACGCACATAGAGTTACTTGTAAACACAGTAAGGCTGTGTTCACATCATTGCTCGCCTCTTAATACATGGGACTGGCGAAATGTGGGTGAGCTTTAGGTACACCTCTACCTACCCTTTCGGCGGTTAGGTACAGAGGTAATGTAGGATGGCGTGCAACCTGCGACACACGATTGGTCTGTCGTAGCATGATTAGTCGATAACCTCCTTATCTACAATTACTTTGACATTTCCGTTGATCACAGACCCGCCGTTGTGCATTCATGGGTATATGCAAGCTTTTTATGAACTTGCTTCGTTGAAATATTTTTATAATTCCAACACAACACTACCAAGCGATCATGGAGAATTTAGGAGACTGCGAACTGTTGGCACAGTAGTACTGGCATTGTGTCGGTATGATTGTCAGATTCACCATCATCGCAGGTCTCTTCCAAATCTCTTCACTTTTGGCGGTTTTGTGACAATGCTATCCAGCCACTTTATGACGACTATTAGGTAAGAAATCACTAAACCTGTCATAATCTACAATTGATGATGATGATGCCATTCAGCCGATTTTGGTCACAGCGAGTGCATTCAATGGCTTTCTAAGGTGGTTGTCGAGAACTTTGGTGTACTGCTCATTCATGAGCTCTCAAGTATGAAGCTAGCATATCCAACTACAGTGTTACTGATTAGTTATTCAAGCCCAATTTCCTTGCAGACTTGAACCCCGGTACAAAACGTGACCCAGCCGCTGACTGTCATAATTATGTTTGTCAAACATTTTCACAGTCGTGATCGCTAGGTGTGAACGCCGCCTGAGAACGATAACATGTATTGTTGGTTACAAAAATGTCTTGTGTTTCAACTGTTCGTGGTAAATAGACAATAGCGATGTTAGAATAATTAATGGTTTTTATTATCATGATAATTTCCTTATACTTTAGTATTTTAAATGTGGCTCTGTTTAGTTATTTTGTTTTTCGGGGAGGGAGCGGATATCATGTGCTTCTGTTAACTTTATCGATATAATTTTAAATTTGCTTGTTTCATTGACTGATTTTAAATTGACGTTTCTTATCGGTCGTTCATACTACATAGTTAGCTGAATGAAGTAAATTAATCAAATACCAATTATTTCAATATCTCAGTGCAAGCAGGTTTTTATACCTTCATACCACGATTTACAAAAGTAAAAGAAAAAATAGTCTTATCGTCTAAGGGATCTATTTCGGGTATGATGATTCAGGCATTCAAATTCAAGGTTGTCAAGAGGTTAATATCAGTCGTGCACGTGAATTAACACCTGACAATTGACACCCATGACATCATATAATGATCATATAAACGACTTTTATTCCACGTGTTTTCGCCACCAATCTCTATTCTTTACATCATCAGCTTATAGCAGTTCACTGCTGGACAGAAACTTCTCTAACCGCATTACATTTATCTATATTCTCAGCCCCAAGGCTTAGCCAAGTTGACAATCTACAATCGTTAACACTAATAGAAAACTAATCAAATGTATGGGAATGACGTCATCTCAACGTTAAGTCAGGTGTTCGAAACAAACGAATAGAAAATTCGTAGCCAAGTTTACATCGTTCAAATTGATAGAATGAAATATAATCCTTTGTATAACGTTGATCGCTACATCTCATATAAATCGTAGCCAAGTTACAGTTTTGACAAGCGCTAACGAAACAATGTCGACGTTTTTGAACGATTGCTGAACGGAACTGTCTATCGGATAACGGACAAAGATGTATTGAATAGACATCGTCATCTGCCTACCTTTGCCAACTATGTTGGGGTAGGTTTTTCAGTCTAAACGGATGCAAATCAATACAAGTATTTTAAACAGTTACCCAGTCACTTCTGGTTAATACGATACCCCTTGGTAAGACTAATTGTTAGACTTTCGGGGCACTATCTGTAAACACTGTCAAAGATCTACAAATGACAGCCGGAACCAAAAGCTTAACGTGCTTTCCGGGGCCCGGAGGAAATTCGGGAAATTTTAAATGGGTGGTCACCCATCTGTCGCATGTCCTAGGCAAGCGTGGCGTAATTTGAAGGTCGACTCAACTGGTTGTTATTATTTAGCCACGAGCTCCTTAATCCTGTTAAAGTACAAAGCGCTCTGAAGACGATACACGCACACTCCACAGGCACAGATTCTACCTCCGGTAAAATAGGGTCAGTTACATCGTCTGCCGTTTAATATGGCCAACAGATATGAATTGTTCCAAATCCGGATGTTTTGGACGTGGCTTGTGTCGTTATTGGCACCCAGACAAAGGATGTCCTGCTAAGGTATGAATTCCCGTGTGTTTGTTGGTGCAGCTGTGGCAGACAATAAGTATAGTGTTTGCTTAGAACAAAAATAAACAGAATTACCTCGTTGCCTGAGTGGTCACAAGCGCCACTGCTGAGCTGATGAAGTCCTGGGTTCATTTCCGGGTCGGGCAAATTGTGATTGGGTTTTTCACTCAGGAATTACCCAGTAGCAGCCGCGGAGACTGGATATTTGCTCAGTTGATGGCAATAGGCTCGCCCCCTATTAAAAAGGACTTAAACGTAACTGCCGAAAAGTGAGTGTACTGTTAGGTACACCTCTACCCATCACTTCGGGGATTCCAGGCCTGATGTTATTGATTTGCAAACTGTTTCTACAAAACCCTCCTTCTGGGCTTCGCCGCAGTCGGGTAAAAATACGTCACGAACTACTGTGAAGATGTAAACACGAAATGATAGATGAAGCCACGTGCATGACACGCACGTGCCAATTACATCACAACACAATGCACATCACATGCACTATGCGCTTCCATCATTACTGAATAACATTGGACCATTACAACGTTTCCTAGTAATTCCATTGTTTACGCATGACAGCGGAAAACCTTCGGATTATCCCTGTTATAAGTAAAATTTGTAAAATGAGGATACTTTTTCATCAATGGGGGGAAAACCTGTCCAGAAAAGTAGTAAATACGATTGTGAATTATAGAAGGTGTTCTGATGAATCAG
Organism: Lycophotia porphyrea; assembly: GCA_950005105.1. Taxonomy (NCBI): domain Eukaryota; kingdom Metazoa; phylum Arthropoda; class Insecta; order Lepidoptera; family Noctuidae; genus Lycophotia; species Lycophotia porphyrea. The sequence continues at coordinate 468,856 of OX465409.1, forward strand.
GTTAAAAACCGAGGCAAGTGAAAATGACATAGGTATACCTAAAACCTTTTTGCAGAGAAGTAGTATTTCTGTTTACCAAGCAACCTCTGATATTGCAGACAAACACGAGATGATCCACCTACTGGATTTACAACAAAATCATATTTGCCCTTAGAGATGACACAAAACTTTGTTAAGAAGATTTTCTTTTGGTAATCTGTTCAACGTTTACGTGTGTGAAACAATGTTCAGGTCACCTTCCAGTCTGACGGAATGCAGCTGAATACCAGAATACCAGTATTTCAGTGTCCATCAGAAGTTTAAATGGATACTGGCTGCTATAAGGAAGAGGGTTTCTTCGGCTTTCCTTTCTAAAAACAGTGTATATCTAATTATTATTTAATTTCTAAAGGAGGAGGTCATGTCTTCCACCAGTGTTTTTCATGTATTTTCACAGATACCTGCGTGATTACTGGTCCGATTTAAATGAAGAAAGAATTACTCTACTATCAGAACTGCAATAATTTTTTGGAAGTTTTCACAAGAACTTCACCGACAAGATTGACATAGGCTTGTCAATTGCCTTTGTCAACTCAATACAATTTTTACTTTACCGTTCTCGTTACTGCTGATCGAATGTCACTTCGTCCCTCAGGACTGTTTCTATTAAAGTCCTTTCCTTTACCTTACTATAGGCGAAGGTATAATATACCATTACACATGCTACACACTACCAATCCCCACATTGTGGTGACTCTGCAATAGGACCGCAAGGGCGGCGGCATGTGTCCAAGAGTTATGCTGATACAACCCCCTGAGCCCCCCTACTACTATTGCCTCACAATTTTACATTCCGACCGCTACTCCTTAGGTACAGAACTTTTATGTATGAATGTCATTTACTCATTGTTTACTAAAACCCGTTTGTTTTTCCCCATTGATTCACTAGCACCGTGTTGGTACTGTTGTTTCACTAGTCTTGTTTCAAGTGACATATTTTATTATGTAAGGTGGTCAGCAAGTGTGTTGTATTGTTTTGCAGGTATATTGCATGTTATTTAAGTGACTAAACTTTTTATTTTGTTTGATGCTGTATAATGTAGTCTATTTTAGTCCAATCTAAAGCATTTCACGACTTCATTCAGTAATATTAACTATATAATCAAAACAACGAAATATTTTACAGTTATTTGCGACGTCCACTTTCAGAACGCTTTAAGCCTGGTCGCTAAATGTAAGTACTTAGGTACTTATTGTTTTTATTGTTCGATGGCAAACAAGCCATTGCGGCGCATAATGGCTTATGGTCACGGTTGTTCATGACAAGGTACAATACCAGAGATATCACAAATAATACCCCTTTTAAACATGAACGTTGCTTAGGCGTAGCCCTATGAGTACGGGGTAATACGATACCTCTTGGTAAGACTGGTTGTCAGACTTTGGAGCCACTGACTACCTGTAACTACTGTCAAAGATCTACAAATGACAGCCGGGACCAAAGGCTTAACGTGCTTTCCGGAGCCCGGAGGAAATTCGGGAAATGAAGGGTAGGAAGGAGAATGATGATAGATAGATAGATGAGGATAGACATATAGAATACAGGGTGGAAGAGATATCGACGCTCAAATGGTTCCCACGTGTTCAGTACTAGTGGGACAGTGAGAAGTGGGTCTGCACACCCACTTTTTCTTTTCAGAAAGGAAAACGGGGAATTGAGATTTTTTTACGCTGAAAATGGAGCGTGACCTAGTTTTCTTTTTTCTTAATAAGTCATTTTTATAAATTTAATTTCGTAAGTTTGTAAATGGAATTACCATTAATCCATAAGAAGCTTATATTAACGTTATTAAAACGTAATTTTTGTACCTATTTCCTATATCCTTTTAACTAAAACCACAAGACCATTTTGGGCAACCTTAAAAAACCCATTCTACTACAGTCTACTAGTATTGTGTTACCCAGTAACTTGGTGGTTAAGGGTCAGGTAGTCCCGCTATGTACAATACACCCAGTCAGCTGCATCCGGATAGACTAAAACCCAATATAGTTGAGATAAAAACGTTTTTGCAAAATATAAAACCGACTTCCAAAACACAAATAAGTGAAAAATAACTTTAGGTTCTGAAGTCTAAATCATCGAAATCGGTTCACAATTGGAGAAGATATCGCTAAACATACACACAAAAAAAAACAGACGAATTGATAACCTCCTCATTTTGGAAGTCGGTTAAAAAGTCTTGGCAGATAATGATGAGCACAGTATCTCTTCCAAGTTGCGTCACAACATCCAGTTTTATTAAACTTGATGGCTTGATACAACTCTCTATTGATAACATGGCCGGCCCACTGACACTTCAATATATAATACCTAAGCTAATTAATAATGTTGTAACGTATTTTTTGTCCCAAATAAATAAAAAAAGATAAAATAAATTCCCGGTATGGGAAATGATGACTGGCACGTTGGGGGAGTCATCGCGAGGTGCTCATGTTGAGCATGAGGTCCTTAGTTTGATTCCTAGATCAGATAAAGTGTTATTAGGGGTTGACGTCAGGAATTTCCAGGTAGTAGCCAGGCGTTTAGAATCGCTCCCACTTCATACCAATAGACTCTTAAATAATGGGTTTCCCTGAATATAATTGGTGAAACGGTGGTAGGTACCATAAGTACACTTTGTCTACCCTTTGGGGGATTACAGGCGAGATATTATAATATGTTTCATACCGAATACTCCTTTAAATAAACTTCAAGCATGACTTCCTCGTTGATGATAATACTAGAACCACACAGATGAGTTTCTACCTATTAATTGAAACGAAAACAATGCCTCATTAATTAAAGCTCATTAGGACTAAATGGGTCATCATAATTGTGTTTTATATCAGAGAAAGTAATTGAGTAGACACAACTGTCTCAATATTTACTGTTCTGAAGCACTTTCGTTTCGTCGATGGCTACTAAAAATACAGGCTGTGTAAATACCAGCCCCACACCAACAGAAATGAGAGCAGCAGGATAGTTGCGTAACATACTTGTTTATAATGGCTATGCCATTTTGATAGTTCAACCAAATTCATTGTGTTAAGAAGAATGTTTTTTTTTTTTTTTAAATCAAGAGGGTGTGTTCTGAAAGCTGGCAACGTCGCAAATAGTTGTCATATATTTCGCTATTCTGATTATATAATCAATATTTCAGAATGAAATTATGAAATATTGCACTGTGTTGCACTAAAATATTGATTAAGTATTGCAATAAAACACTGGTTAGGGTGTTGTAACAGTTTCAGGTGCATTTTCATTTATGTAGAAGCATTAAAGAAATTCATTATACAGCAACATATTTGACAGCAGTTTGCGACGTTGCCAACTTTCAGGATAATTATAATAATATGAAAGAACCATTATGGATTAGGAGTTCCTAAAAACCCCTGAAAATATGTTACACAATACCGTGAAGGGCGCATGTGAAGAGGAGGGAAAAATGCTTGTAATTAACAGAGTGACTAAATTTGATGGTCGAAGAGGGATAGGAAGATGGAGGGATATATCTTCCTTTCCCCTTTCTATCATAGAAAATGTGGATGTTATGTGTTAGGAGTTGTATGAAACCAAAACAAAATGACGTAGTGTAGTCCATTCTTCTCCATAGAGGTCTACGCTTTGGAATGGGCAACTACAGTACTTTCACAAGTTATTATGCCTTGTGTCTGTGACTGTAGCTTAGCCTTTTTTGTTTTTCCGACATTCAAAAGTGCCTGTAATGGTCTAATTGAAATAAATGCTTTTGAGTTTGAGTTTTGAGTTTGATTAAGTCTAGTAATTTGGAATTAAATTAATCCAGCGCTGTTACCATGGACTTTAAATACCCAATACCCCGGTTAAGAAGCACACTTTATAATGAGTAAAAGTAAGAAGGACGACAACAATTGTAATAGAATGAGGCAATGAGACCACCTGACTTAGAGACCTAGTTACCTTAATTGACATGACGAAGTCATAAGCAGTTCATAAGGCTTAAATGTAGGGGTTTAGAGCTGTGAGTAATTATGATGATTATGATTTAGACTATTTAGGCAATTAGTTTTACTTTTATTTCCATAATGACCTTTTACGGGCTTTGTGTTGAGAAACCAAAATTTTTACTGCGAATTAACAAGATTTTATATAATTTGTAACTTTATTCGTTTGCCTTACATTTAACAAAAAGATTTAATGAAAAAAAACATAATTATTAGGTTAGATGAAACTTGAAGCAAAGCGGTTGCCATTACTCTACCTAAAGAGACCTAGTGGTTAACCAATAAATTCATTTGCCTTCCCATTAAAAATAAATATTTTATGTGTTACAAGTATTTTGCATAATAGGCTAGACACACACCTGGAGGAAAGTGGTTAGCACTAAAGGCACTCGTTCTCCCCGTCATTGGGATCATTTTTTTTTGTTTTAGACCATACCTGGGAACCTTCTAGTTACGGAGATATTGGGGGTCAAAGTTCCAACTTTTTCACAAGTTTTTTTTTTTTTAAATACATGTTTTAATGTAAGAATTTTACTTAAGAACTCTTCACGTCCCCCGTACTATTCGATGCATCCCTCAGCACATTGTTTTGAATGCGTTACATTGAGACCTACTGTAAAACGTGAGATTTCAGGCCAAAAAAAAAAGTCATTTCCCAGCACTAATTTTTGCGTAAAGTTACTTAGTTTGATGTACATAATAATTGGTTGACGGCTGCGTGAAGAGTCCGTTTACACCCTGTATACATAGACATACAGTCTGTGGCTTACCCTTATAACCTTGCCGACAAAAAAAAAATTACTCCGACTCAGCCATAATCACACACAATCTCGATCTACATCTCATGGAGCTACTACTTTAGTAATGACTCATTAGGAAACTATTTAAGATAAAAACCTTATCAATTTCCCGCCACAAAGTTCATCGACCTGCACAACCTACTAGAGAATCCGCCTCGTTTTCGGTAACACCGTCACAGTTCCGAGTATCGAACCTGTAACCTTGACTTTGCTAGGCTTCCTATGAGTCACGGCGCCATTCGTGCCCCCACTTCCTCATATTTACCTTCAACAACTTGAGATAAATCTGAGTCATATCGAGCTGTAATGGTGCTTCCTTATTTTATATATCAATTTATTTGCTAGAACGAAAGATGACACATATTCAGGACGGCCATGTTTCGACTCGGGCGGCAAGAGGAGATCAGAAAACCAATCAGCCTAGTCATTTTGAAATTAGTTACGGTCGGCTTCGACTCTAACCAGTTGCAGCTGAATACCAGTATTTTAAACGAAGAGACTGTCTATCTGACCCCCAAAACCCAGTTAGTACTGGGTAATAAGATACCCTTGGTAAGACTGGTTGTCAGACTTTCGGGCCTCTGACTACTCGAGACGACAGCCAAAAAACTACAAATAACATCGAACGGATTGACTTGCTTTACGAGACACAAAATGGTCTCTGTATCTAATAAATAGTCACCCATCCACGGACCGACCTCGGTAAGAGTTGCTTAACCTTGAAATCCACCGCGAGCCTTGAACTTGAGATAAATCTGACTCATAGTGGGGTGATGGCGTTTTCTTATAATTATGTTATGGTACCTATTAGTAAATAAGTTTGAACGGAAGCTGCCAAATTGACTCATTGACCAAATGAATTGTCATTGTGTTTGATGAATAATTAATACGTATGATGTTCCTAAATTGGTATTTGTTGCTCTCTGGCTTAATGTGACTGAATTCTTATAATAAGGTCTACGTAATATCACGTCGTTCACCGAAATGGTACGTAGACAGAGGTGTAGAGTTAAAAAAAAAAACTTAAAATCTCAAGTAGAGTGAGACTTTACTGTTATGTACCTCTGCTTAACCCTTCTGTGATAGCAGGTGTTTTGTTATGTTATTTATAAATATTTGTTGTTTATAGTATTCGGAATTTTAAAATTTAAGTCTAAAATACATAAAACCTTAATTAAAAACTAAATATTAATTTATTTTATAGTCTATATTAACTCACTGTATAAATTAAACAAATATACCTAAACACACGCCTAACCACCACTATACCTAAACTAACCACACACCAATTATAGTAGTTATTCGGAAATAAAAAAACAAAAAACGATTTCAGATTCGAATTCGCATAGTTCTACTGCCAATTCCATTTTCCTTGATCTAAAAAAAAAACTATACTAAAAAAAAAAAACTTTAACAGTTAATTGTGACCTACTTACTCATAACAACCTATTTCTAATCAACTCCCCGCTGTTAACAGAACTTCCGTACCCAGCCTCCCCACCGGTACCTCATGCGTCGGCCATGTTTACGATCTGCGCACACGCCCGATGAGTCACACAGATTTTCTCAGAACCAACCGCACGTTCGCGAGAATGTAGTAAACTCAACTATAGTACCTATATGACACATTTATGAATGAAGTGTTGTAGTACTACGGAAGATCTTGTTACTACTGTGATGGGGTTTTGTCATCAAAATTTCGAGAACATCTTGTTAGGGAACTTTATTTCCAGAATTGGACCTTAGATCAAATCTAAGGTCTCCTCTCTATAGGCACACTACGCGTGTGGTAAACTTCACATGACTTTGAATTTTGATATTTTTAAGATTTTAGCCCTTATAGGCCCCAATTACTTTGGATTTCGTTTGTAACCAAACAGACATGTGTTGCTGGGAGTTTGTCCCGCGACTCCTTCCCAGCTAAAGCTATAGGAAGTGTCAAACTGTCTCTTGTAAACTTTGACGTTTAAGACGTGTTTTTTTTTCTGTTAGGTAATCATCAAATGACTTCTCCTGCTCGGGGCAGAGCGAAAGGGAGTGTCAAACTTGTACTGACTAAAACCCACCCACGTTCCTACCTTGCCCTTTGTGTTCCAGGGCAGCGGTATCTCTTTCGAACAGGCCCGCAGCCCTGGCAGGATTCAAGACGTGTTCATTATCATTTATCTACCTAATTTTAATAAGTGACTTTTGGTTTTGTAGATATTTATGAGTCCGTATGTGTGGGCACACAGATACAGTTGCTATTCAGAAGCCTGATAGTCTGACAACCGGGCTTACTTACACAGTTACTGTGTAATACAGTAAGTACCCTTTGTGAAATCCAGTAACTGTAGAGGTCAGATAGACGGTCATTCCATGGAAAATACTGTTATTCAGCAGCATATATGGTTAGACCTGCACATAGGGTAAGGCCTGGGCAGATGACGATTATTAATAATTTATTATTGTTTGTCATTCATAACATAACATCACGAATAATCCCGAAGATTAGCCAGAAGTGTACCTAATTGTGTTCCCACATTTCACCAGATAAATATGTTTATGTACGAGGGGGCGAGCCTATTTCAATCTTCCAGGACTACGTAGTCTGGATTGCACAAATGGCTGCTACTGAGAAATGCCTGATGGAAAAACCTAGTAACACTTTTCCCAACCGGGAATCGAATCAAGGACCTCATACTCAGCAGTCGCGCTTGCAACCACTAGACATCATCATAATCATCATCAGTCATTGTTTTGTTGATTGCGCTTAAAATGATGATAAAGCTTAAAATGATGCATATTCTCAACGAACTACCTAATTTAAGTACCGTGGTACGGGAGATATTTATTTATTACCTACGATGATTTGTCATTGTTTTCAGAAATATAAATGTAATTATTTTATTAATTTAATATTGTAATTGCGTGAGCATTGACGCATTGTGTTTTAATTGTTTTGTTTGACTACAGTTTTAGATGGTTTCTAAAGAACTTGATTGTTTTTAGGAACTCGCAATGAGTCGCAATCAAACTCTTGAAAATATTGTTACTACAGCCAAATTCGATGTTTTCTAAATAAAAGTGGAGATTTAAATAAATTATTTTTAATAAAGCCACTTCCTTGTTTTTAAATGATAATATATATAATTTAACGATACTTTATTATAATAATTATGTAACAATATTTTCAACATAATGGATTTATGTGTTTAACGTAGTGGACGTTGGCAAGGCTGCTAGGTTTAAATGAGATTGGGCGGGTCACGTCAGCCGTATGCACGATGACCGCTGGGCAAATGTCTCCACACGATGGTTGCCGGAAGACGGACGGCGCCGCCGAGGCCGGCCCAGAAAGAGGTGGCAAGACGATCCAGACGCGTACCGCAAGGGCTGGTTCGAGAATATATGTCCGTTTTTAAGGGTTCCGTACCCAAAGAGTAAAAACGGGACCTTATTACTAAGCCTCCGCGGTCCGTCCGTCTGTCTGTCTGTCCGTCTGTCACCAAGCTGTATCTCTAGACAATACTATATAGCTAGACAGTTGAAATTTTCACAGATGTTATTTGTTGCCGCTATAACAACAAATACTAAAAACAGAATAAAATAAATATTTAATAACGGCGATAGGTAGACGCTTGAAATATTCACAGAAATTTTTTTTAGTTACATATTCACTTTAAAAATAAATAATTAAATAAAAATAAAAATTTAAGTTGGGCCCCTATACAACAAACGTGTTTTTTTGCCGTTTTTGTCTAATGTTGTATAGATAATGGTACGGAACCCTTCGTGCGCGAGTCCGACTCGCACTTGACCAGTTTTTTTTTTATATTATATCGCGAATGTCCTAAAAAATACCAAATTGAAAAAGAACTAATAAAGAATTATTGTTCACATCACCCCAATCTATTTAAGTCGCGAGTTAAAAGGCTTCTTTTGGGTTGTTAGCTCGTTCCAACGTCGACCTCATCGCTGTCCTCGAGACTAGATCGAAGTGAAGAGTTAGCTTTTAAATTAAAAAAAAAAAATATCGAAATGAAAAATGATTGATCTTTTATTTCATACAAACATTACCGCACCTCATCCAGATCATCAAGATGTAACCCTGGAACCACAGCCTCGAAGACAAATCCTGCGGCAACCATTACCGGTACTTTTCCCTCATCTGACCTGAGTGCATCTGCACTCATTCACGTGTTGACAATGACTGCGTGACTTAATCACTCTGAGCCTGCACAGTCGGATCTTACGCGTGTCTTTATGAATGAACGACTAATTACTAGAGCGTAGAGTAGGCATGCTAGACTGCTTTATAAAACTGTAAACATGTAGTTAACAGCTGGTAATAGTCATAAGAGTCGATATTCATCATCTGCCTAGCCTTTTTCCAACTATGTTAGGTTCTGCTTCCAGTTTAACCTGATGCAGCTGAATACCAATATTTTACGTGGAGCGACTGCCTATCTAACCTCCACAACCGAACGACTTGATAAACACGATTCTTCTTAGCAAGTCTGGTTGTCAGTCTTGGGCCACTGATTACCTGTCCCGTCAGTCATAGGTTTACAAAAGACAGCTGAGTTCAACGGCTTAACGTGCTTTCCGAGGCACGGAGGAAACTCGGTACGTAATGGATGCGGTCACCAATTCAAGGACTGACTTGAGAGGTATGAGGAACATGGTGTAAAGTTCCTCATCCACCATTGAAAAGGAGGATCCTCCGACCAGACGGATGTTTGTCTGGTGGGCTACTTCCCGACAATTAATGTCGGATTCTTGTGCATATGCCTATCTCGCGGAAAACTTAGATTGCGCGATGCAAGATTTTTAGTTCTAATCTTGTGTCACACATGTTACCGCTGATATTTTTGTATATTAGGTTAGCCATTACACGGCCTTGGCAAGGACAGCTAAACCTTGAAGATCAGTCCGTTTGGCTGCTATTTATTAGCCTCGACCTCCTCCAAACTGACTACCATTATTTTTAAGTATACAACAAAGAAAATAGTTTATTTCGCAACGTCACGAATACGCCAATGTGTTTTAGCACCATCTGGTCAAGTGCAATAGCACCTGTACCACCCACGTGCCAAGATAATAAAATTCAGGTGAATTGCACTGACTCACAACGTGGTTAATTGTATTCTAAAACTAATTAACGCGGCTGTGCTTTGTGCAAATCCTGGAATTGAGTTCTTTATAAATTTTAATTCATTTGTTATTTTATTGATCAGTGTGCTTTGTCGTAATGATTGTTGCAGCATTTGCATTTATTTTTTTGTGGGTAATTAATTTGTTAATCAATGCATTTAATGTCTTTGTATTGTTTGCCTTGTCTTTGTGTTTATTATATAAGTTCATCTAAATCCAGCGACTTCATATGCCAATCCAACTTGTTTCAAATCTAATCTTAGACTTAGATTTGACCATCGTCATTTCCGCTGATTGAACGCTACTTAGTCTGGGTCCTCTGGTAACCATCAGACGATCAATGAACACCAAAACGGTTTTTAATCGCACACCAATTTTCCGAAACGACTAATTTGAACCAATATCGATATGTAGAATCAAATTCACAAAGCGAAACCGTCCAATTTTAACTGAAATAGTTTCTTTAATTAGCGGTAATCAACAGTTGATGCCTCTAACTGTGTGTAATTGAGGCGTTCTACAGCAGATCAATATGACCTTGATGGTACAGCTTCCGTCAATGATACAGATGTACGATTAATACTGAGACTGGATGCGTGGAGGATGCTGGAAAGAAGGGAGATGTGGCAGGGGGATTTGAAGATATGATTGATATGATCTTAAATGGGTAAGGTGACCAATCTTTTTAGTGCCTAGTTTAGGGTCAGAGCTTTTATGCCAGCCATGGGCCTCTGACTTGGCTTTACATGCGGTCACGAAATATTTCTCAGGCATGTTAGTTTCCTCAAGACCAATGGCAAATTTAAATGGAAGATACTTAGGTACAAGGCGAGTGGTTATTTTTGCCAGAAAAATCTGTATAAGGTCGGCAAAAAGCAATAGAGAATCGTTCTGAATGATGATGAAAATGATGTTGATGACTTAACGCTAGGTGAGAAAGAATGCCAACGTCAGCTGAATACATGTTCAAAATATCCCCAGTTTAAAAATAATTAAACACTTTTGAGTTGGAAAAACAACAATGAAATATAAAAAGCTACCATGAATAAAGCCTTACTTTAAAGAAAAACCTAATCAAAGTAGAAAGACAAGTAGACAAGATATATTTATCTTGTCTACTTTTTTCTATGATCCCAACACTTCTCGTTTTTTATTTATAGATGGAGGATACGAGAGTTAAGACTCGCCATTTATCTTATTTAGCGGGTCGCGGGCCAAAGTCGTTTCCGACGGCCTTTGTTATAAAAATAAAGAATCTTCTCCTAAAAATACTTCACTTTTTGTGCGAGTTTTCATTGATAAAAACGGTCATACTTCTAAATTAGTACCACTATGGCATGACAATCATAGTAAAATGTCACCGGACCACCAATTTTAGCAGGAAATTGCTTTATCCAACAGCTAGGTTGTTGCGGTCCATTTAAAATCCTGGTATTTAGCGGCTCCGTTACATTAGAAGTTAAATTCAAAGAAGTTGAGAAAGTCAAGGCATATGATGATGTAAATGAATGATGACAAAATTTAAGATGCATAGTAAGTGGTATTCCTTTGTTCTAATCAGTCATAAATCTATGACTTTTGGGTTAAAGACGTGTTCATGAGTGGTGACCGCTAATCAACATTGGTTATGACATTCACAGGCTAAGCAAAAACGATTTTAACAGGCTGATTGAAACTGAATTACTCACGATAAATGGAACTCAATTGGAGAGGTATACGCCCAGCTGTGGACAGCTGTAAGCTGATGACGAGGTCGTTCGGCTGATTGAAAAAATATGCTTAAACACTTTAACATGCCTTTTAAAATGTCGACCGCATAGAGAGGAGTTCTGTGACCCAGCAATGTAAGCAATGTTATAGGTTGATTTCGGTTGCCACTAAGGATTTTATGAGATTGGAAAATCAATCCAACTGTGAGCACAGAAGTATAACCTATCTAACAATAAGTTCCAGCTGCCCTTAGTCACCGACTCATAACATCCGCAGTAAAGATACCTAAGTACTTCCGATTTACATGGAAGTGATAATTACTGATTCATACGTTTGTGACCGCATCAGTAGGTCCTTACGCATTGTATCTACGCAACTTCGTAACGAGACACTTGAATTAACTTATATACTCATACTCATAATCCGGTGTGCGTGTGTTCGTGATTATTTTTCTCCACAACAGCTTGACAACTTATTTGTACTCATGGGGACACTTGAATAGTGTTTCGCTATGGTTGGTCCCGATATATGGCCCTGTTGTCGACATCGAAAGTGGACATGTTTTTATTCCTTTTAATTTCTGACAGCCTGGTACTACTATGCATGAGTATTGGAAAATTAGGGAGACAGAACAACGTCTATCGGTTCACTAAGTGATCATCATTCTCTTGCCCTCATCCCATGGGGTCCACGCATCATATATTCTTCTTACTACTCCTCATCTCATCCGTCACCTTTCTTGCCATATCTGTTCATCATCATCACCATCATCAGCCTATAATGTTCCCACTGCTGGGACACAGGCCTCCTCTCTATGTGAGGGAATGGGCTATAATCCACCACGCGAGCCCATTGCGAATTAGTAGATGTCACATGTCTTCGAATTTATCGGCTCACTTAGTTTAAAATGTAAATGCGAAAATAACTATATCTATTCTGTTTTACTTGGTAACTGGTCTAGTCTGAGTATCATTGTCTATCTGTTTTACTTGGTAACTGGTCTAGTCTGAGTATCATTGTCTATCTTTTCACCCGTTAACGGCTGAATGGGTACGAAGACACCATGGACTGAGTTAGGAATATTATTTATTTGCAGTACGTTCCTATGGGATAATTTCCGACCTACACTCGGGTGAAGCTACGGGCAAAAGCTAGTCAATAATACCGCAAAAAATATTATACAAAATCACGCCATAGTAGTTGGTATGTTTTGTGGTAAATGATTATTTTATTCAGTTTACTAAAGTACTATTGTTTAATTGTTTTAACCACATCAATGCTAACTGACCATTTTCCCCTAAGACTTTATTGAATGAAATCTTTTTAGTTTTCGGTAAAGAGAATCATCGTGAGGAAACCATAAGCAAGCATGCCAAAGAGATATTTTCTCGACGGTATGTAAAGGCAAGTCGCTCATGGGCGGTATTAAAAACTCTGGCACCAGGTTGGGCACTAACCACAGGAAAGGATTTTCTGGCTTTATCTGGGTAAATACAACCGGTAAATGGAGTAGGCTGAACGAAGTTATGACTACTCCCCGTTTTGCTATTTTCCCGATTAGACTAAAATACCGAGACAAAAAAATGTGGCGTTTTTTAACTACTACAATGAGTCTCGTCTTGAAAAGGGCTCATAGTACCCAGGTGGTCTACATGTGGTATGTGAGCTTGGCTGTCAATGTGCCGATTTTCATTACGGCCAATGGTCTGATGGGTCTCTAGCGAGAGCCTCGATGAACATCACTTGAGGTTCTCGCTAGGCGGTTGGATCAAGGGCCAGCTGTTTCAGAAGGTAGTACTGACGTCATCTCGCTGTGAGGTGCAGTGCAGTGGGGTAATGCAGCAACATAAATGCAACTTAAATTTTCAACTTTAAACATAAAATCCAGCCTGTAATTACCAAAGGCTTAGGCAGAGCTGTACTTAATAGTACACCCACATTTCGCCAGTTATGTTTAAGTCCCATATGTAATAGGGCGAGAACCTATTGCATTCGGACGAGGCAGTCGTTCGGCGTTCGTTCGCATTTCCATCTAAACCATTATTATTTTTATCAGTAAGTACCTAATACCTCAGTTCACAAACAGGTAAACGAAGACAAAAGCGTTATTCAATACTTGCGGCATTACGGGTATTCATATTCAAATGCGGTATTGTACCGCTAACCCGGAGGCATTTACTTCAATACTGCTACGGTTCCGACAATGGAAATGACACAAGTGCCTTTTGAAATGATTTTCATCAGAATAGGAGCGCCTGGAGGTATTTACGAAGTTACATTTTGACAATCTTTCATTTATTATTAACTAGCTTTTGCTGCCTCTTTGGTCTAAGGGTTGCAAACGCGACTGCTAAGCACAAGGTCCTGGGTTCGAGTCCCGAGTCGGGCAAAGTGTTATTTGGGTTTTTCCATCCGGAATTTCTCAGTAGCAGCCACGGATTCTAGATTTGTGCATGTTTGATGGCAATAGGTGTACCGCCTATTACATGGGGTTTAATTAAACATAACTTGCGAAAAGTGGATGCACTATTAGGTACACCTCTGCCTAACCCTTCGGGGATTACAGGCGTGATGTTATGATGTAATTATCGTCGTTGCTTGCGTGTAGTTTTGGGATCATTCCTAGAGAAAGTATCTATCCCAGTTCATGGCCTTCCTGGGTATTTTCACTGAAATCCGTTCAGCTGTTAAAGTGTAAAAGGTCCCTAACGAAAAGTTCCTAAGAAAGACAGAACGAGTGACTTTGGCAATTATAATATTAGTTGGTTTACCTACCGACTAGCCGGTCACTAGTCGGGAAAGCGCATACTTGTAGCATATTTGAATTCGGTGAATAGTCAGCTACCATTCGTAAAACTGTCGGCTGGAGTGATTGATATGAAATGATAACCTTAGTTGTCAATCATTTGACTCCTCTGCGGCTCGGAAAGCACGTTAAGCCATTCGTCCCGGCAGTCATTCGTAGATCTTTAACAGTCGTTACAGGTAGCTATAGAAGCTCGAAATTTTGAAAGCTGGAAGATACTGTGTTACCTAGTAGGGGTCAGCGTGCAGTCCAACCGACACAGAAAGGCTAACTGGACACCGGTTATGACAGATATTTCAGTGCAATATCTGTTATAGTTCAGAATCCGGAATGACTATTACCAGATTTTCACACTAAAATATGACCACTTCACTAATTAACTTGTAAAGCCGCGTAATTAATAACAATAACATACGTCGCTTCTCGTATGACGCATAGCATAGCAGGCAAGGTTATACCATCACCATGGTAGGCAGGCCCCTTCGTCAGCACCGTGAGATGACGTAGGAGGAAGAATACAGTTTCCTGGTAAACACCATAGTATGTAAGTGATGTTTGTTGTTTACTTATTGAGAGGCTCTGACTCAAAAACATTTATTTATTTAAACTTACAATTATACCTCCGAGTAAAAGAGAAGTATGGAAGAAGAAGAGATGCTGCGTGGACCCCAAATGAATTGGGATGACGGCAAGAGAATGATGATGACTTAGAGAACCGAGACACGTGGTCTTGTCTCCCTAATTTCCCAATACCAACGAGGCAGTCGGTATTTAAGTTACTGTGGAATAATTTCCGATTGAGGATACTTTTATTCCGGTAGAACTTACAACTGGGATAAAAAGTATCGTCTGTACTAATTCAGGACATGGTCAATCCGTCTGTTTTCATTAAAATCATAAGATTTATTTTAATGACACAGACGGACATTTACTTTCGTTTTTGTATTAAAGCCAGCAGTCATCTCATCAGACACCTCCTTTCTTGCCATATCTTTCTTCACACAGTTCACCCATCGTTTCTTTGGTCTTCCTCTACTCATATATGTAATACCCATCCACGTTCATACTCAAAGCTAGGCACTAACCACAAGATATTTTTTTTTTTGTATTTCGTATTACATGTGAAGTAAAGTCTCTCATACTACATGGGTTTCCCTGACGTGTTTTGTAACTGTACTCATGAATGAATTATTTTACGTACCACTTAGGTATGTACATGTTTAGGTATTATTGGCTAATGAGGTTCAAAATTCCCACTGTGGTTTAGGTTAACGTAGGTATATTGTGATTGCGCTGACGACGGACGTTGGAGCAAGCATGTACTACACTGGTGGACGCGCGGCGAGGCGCGACACCGCGGATTATTATTATTAATAATTTATACATATTTGTTTTCGAGTGTTCCTCTGTGGTTTATTATCAGAAAAAGACGTCGGCTACTTAGTATATCAGAATTTATTACGTATTTTCAAGGAATATACTCGTGATTACGAATTAATGACTATTCGATTCCCTTGTTCACAAACTAAACTAAATTTAAGTTGAGTGCATCTTTTTCTTTCTATTTCATTATGAAAAGGACAGAAGATAAATTTTAGTTTAGCCCTGTCAAATTAGTCAGCACCTGACGTAATTTGATGTAATTTTAGTAGTCAACTTTTTAATCACGTCTTAACTTGTGTCAGGCAGTGTTTAATTTGCAATATCTATTAACACTAAGCATGTGTGTACAATCGAGGACACTCCCGCCTGATCACCACTAAGCTCATTTTTGCTTGCGCTCACAACATGAAGCGCTCTCTAGTCGGGCGGGGCGCCTCCGCATGATTCAAGTGATTTTTTTTAACTGATCAGGTGGCAAAGGCCGCAACTGTACATTAATCATAGCTCCAAAAGGTATAAAACAAGCCATCTATCAGTGATAACGATGAATGACACGTCTAAAATATATAAGACTGACACATGATATCATCATGAGCCTAGGCTTTTCCCAAATACATTTGTTGGGGTCGGCTTCCAGTCTGATCGGATGCAGCTGAATATCAGTATTTTACATGGAGCGACTGCCTATCTGACCTTCACAACCCAGTTAGTCTGTTAGACTTTCGGGTAACGATTGTCAAAGATCTATAAATAACAGCCGGAACCAAGCGCTAAACGTGCGAGCTCCTCCACATTGAAATTAGCTACCGAAACCTTTATGTCAAAGTCATTTTAAAGCCGTTGCAGAAATACAAAATGCTTGAATACTATTGCCGTTTCTTTATAAAGGCCCTCAGGATTAAATAACAGTAATTTTAAAATACTTTCTTAAAACTACTCAATATTCTCTCTGGACTACAAATTTTTCAAAGTCTCAATTTTAAGTAGCTTGAAATATAATCTCTAAACCCCGAAACTTCCTTAAAATAGCCACCAGTTCTATCATATTTCACGAGCCATAAAGATATCAAACAAATTAATTTTGCTTAACTTTTTATTTTTCAGCTGAAATTCAGCTTCAAGTCTTTCAACCCTTACAAAAATATTTGAACAATTCTTTCATCCCTCAAGGACTTTATTAAAGCTAGCTCAATTAAGTCTCGGACGGCTTACCCGTAAGCCTGAGGGATAGTGATGTCGAATCCCGGGATTTTTTCCGGGATTATAAGCTTTTTGAAGGGATTTCTTTCATATTGCTTCTGTGTCTTTGCGTAATTTGTTTTTTTTTGTGCTTTTTTTAGGGGTTTGGAATAATTTGTAATTGGTCATTGATAAAACCATGGGTGACTGCGGTGCCTCAACGTAAACAATGGCTCACCTCCTGTCCTGCACTATGTGTGGTACCTCGTCCAATTTAAGGGACCTGTCCGAGGCCAGTACCAACGCCGTCGAGGTGGCAGAGTACTGGTCAAAACTAATTTAATTTAAAAAAAGGGAAATCATCGACACGGCGAAGAATTGATAAATGATTAGTTGTTATAAATGTTGTGACTCCCTGTTGTGTGTCCCTTAAGATAATCACTTGAATCGTTTTGGACCGCAAATTTTGAAGTGAGTGTATCTTATACTATTTTCAATACTCCAAGCACTTTAGTACCAACGGTAACACCAGCTGTACCTATCAGTAACCAGGATAACTTCCACCTAAATAGGTATACCGCACATTGAGTTAACCACCTAGTGAGTTGGTTATTTAGTGTAGGTACCTACTGCAATATTGTAGGTACGTACCTATACCTAACCACAAACTAATTAATATACGTCAAACAACAAACCCAACTCCAATTACATAGGTACGTTCCCACACGACACATATGATTTCAGTCACGTAGCAGAAAACAGCTGATCATTTGAAAACAAAACTAAATATGCATAAAATTGAAACACTTTTTAATACTTTAGTCCCATAATTAACACAGCCCATCTAACGAACGGGTTGCAGGCGTCACAGGGGGTTATGGAGGAGAGGGGTGTCACGGCGGGTCACTGCGTGTTGTATCTACCCTTTAATCGCGGGATTAACGATGATTTGTGTGCTAGTGCTGGGACACACATTTTGGGAACATTCAGTTGGCATTATCGAGATTTGTGCGCCAATTTTGATTGCATTTTGGTTAGAATGGATTAGAATATTTAACGATTAAGTAAGGCTTTTCATTCTAGTTTAATAATGACTGAATTTATCTGAATGTGGGAATACGTCGAATGTAGAAAAATGATGGTCAGCCAGAGTAATGCTTTTATTAATACTAGGCAACTGCTTAATGATTGCCTAAATAAAAGCT
Organism: Lycophotia porphyrea; assembly: GCA_950005105.1. Lineage (NCBI taxonomy): Eukaryota > Metazoa > Arthropoda > Insecta > Lepidoptera > Noctuidae > Lycophotia > Lycophotia porphyrea. Next base: position 487,077 of record OX465409.1, read on the forward strand.
CACATGGCATTCATTTAGGTGCCGCTTAGTGAATAGTAGTTTCGTGTCTGTCTGTGTGACCCCGTTAAGCTACAAAACTACGCAACGGATTTTGTGATAACGTTTTCACTATAGTGAGGAGAATTTATTCAGGAAGGTTTATCCTACATGACATTAATATTAAAGCTTTACCTTTGATGGTTTGTCAAGTCATAAAAACCTTGTGAAACAGGCTAGACATTAGAAGCAATATAATAAACTAGCGTCTCGCCCCTGCTCCACAGAGCGCTACCTATCAAGTCCAAAACTATCCTATCTTTCAAGCTGGAGCCACGCACTCACATTTAAGAAAATTTCATTGAAATCCGTTGGATATTAGCGTGTACGATGTGTCGGATATTAGTGACACTTGAATTTTATATTTTATTATTTAATATATTTTATTGCAATGCTTGTAAAAGGCTGCTAAGTCTTGAACTACAACAGCGTAACACCACACTGTACACTTAGTTCGCAATAAACGTTTTGACTTTGACTTTGACTTATATCATCATCAATATCATTCTCTTGCGCTTTTCCTAATTCCTTTGGAGTCGGCGCAGCATGAATAAGTCTTCCATACTTCTCTATTACTCGTCATCTCATCAGACACTTCCTTTCGTGCATATCATCCTTCACACAGTCTATCCATCGTTTCTTTGGTATCGCTCTACTCTTATAATTCACAGTCACGTGAATTTTATATATTGAGATTATTTATTCAAGACAAAATAGAGGATTATTGTTCGTGACATAGACATTACTTTCTTTTTTAATACGATTTTTTTTTTTTTTTCAGGGACCTTACCATGAAACTCTCATCATCTGCCTAGCCTTTTCCCAACTTTGTTGGGGTCGGCTTCCAGTCTAACTGGATGCAGCTGAATACCAGTATTTTACATGGAGCTGCCTATCTGACCTCCACAACCCAGTTAGTACTGGGTAATACGATACCCCTTGGTTAGATTGGTTGTCAGACTTTTTTGGGCCACTGACTAACTAACGACTGTCAAATATCTTCAAATGACAGCCGTGACCAACGGCTTAACGTGCTTTCCGAGGCACGGAGGAAACTCGGTATGTAGTGGATGGGTGACCCATCCACAGACCAACCTAGGCAAGCACGGCTTAACCGAAAGATCGACCCGAGCGGCTGTTATTATTTAGCCACGAGCTCCTCTCTCACTATGAAACTCTGCAAAACGAAATTTTGAAAAACATTTTGCCCAAAAACCAAACAAGACCTACCGCAGTCACTAGACAAAGGCAGCGGTCAAATTAAACGTAATTAAGTGGAAATTATGAGGGGCTACCATCAGATGTACGTTTATGAGTTACGGCTGTACTCGTATATGTGAATGTTTTGTTGGTAATACAATGCAGGATTATGTTGTGGCCTACCTTGTATAATATTGTCGTTTAGATATTATTATTATTATTGCGTTTTGAGCTGTTTGTATTGTTGCCCCGTTGGTCTTGTGGTCGCAAACGAGACTGGGTGTGGCAAAGTTGTCCATTAGGAATTTCTCACGGAGTTTGGAAGGTGGTTCCTGCACCCGCGTGCTTCGGAAAGCACGTGAAGCCGTTGGTTTTGATCTCACTCAGATCGTGTCGAATTGCCGTCCCATTGGACTTTGCGAAAGTAAAGGAACAGATAGTACACCTAATTTTGCGCAATTATTTGTGTACCAAAATATACTGCGTGCGCGGTTCCGGCCGCCGTAACGGAAGTTCAATCGGCAGCATAATTATTATATTCAGCTGATTTATTTTGTTTTCTTAAAACCAGTCACTGTTTTAGGAAAACGATGTCACATTCGGAGAATGAGAGAAGTAACCAGCATTGATTACCGTGTTTACTAATTGCAAGTGTAATTCATTATATTATTTTATCCAGTTTTATTACAACAGAATTGTACGGTTTACGTCAGCCTGCAAACCGACTTTTGTACTGTACTTACAATAACATGTATTAAGTATTTAGGAGACAGATTACGTACCTACGCAGACACCGCAAGTTATTATTTATTTATTTATTTATTCATGATCAAGTAACTTAGGACTCATTATTTGGCACAAAATTTCAATCACAACACAGCCATAAAAGATATACAATTAAATTAAACTTAGTCAAAATTAGTACATAATACATAATAAATTGTTTTTCTCTCTATTTTATTATATATATATATTTTACTTAATCATATAGTTGCTAATTGAATATTAATATTCTATTACTTTGATGAAAGCGGTGTGTTTTCTTTTTTGTGCTCATACCATGATTTTATATTATAATAAATATATACGTGAGGATTTGTAATTGGCTTTCTGAAGACTATGGTTTCCTTTCTTGTTTGTTTTTATTAGCTGTAAGTCCTGCATGTACTAAATAAATAAAACATAAAATAATAAATAGAATTATACCCATACATTTTAAAGTAAAATCTTTGCATCAAGTCACCTCCCTCACACTAACTTAAAAACAACAATAATAGTTAAACACAAAACATAACAACACGCCTGTAGTCCCGAAGGGTTAGGCAGAGGTGTACCTAATAGTACACCCACATTTCGCCAGTTATGTAATTAAGTCCTATGTAATAGGGGGCGAGCCTATTGCCATCAACCGGGCGCAAATCCGGACTCCGTGGCTGCTACTGAGAAATTCCTGATGGTAAAACCCAATATTACTTTGCCCGACCTGGGAATCGAACCCAGGGCCTCATGCTCAGCAATCACGCTTGAGACCACTAGACCAACGAGGCAGTCGACAACAGTAGTAATTTATTTATTTAAAAAAAAAAATACCAAATAGCCCCGTTCTACTGCTACTAGGCCTTACAATCAATGGTCCTTCGAGCCGGATGCACCAGCGGCGGAAACTCAATCGAGTTTGTTTATGTTTTAAAGTTGGATACAATAACGAAGTTATTGGGCGCCAAACTCCAAGTGGCTATAATATGTAACCTAATACAAAGTAGTTTAAATTGACCGGACCAAGTTTCAAACTTAAGATTATTAATAATAGTCCAGTTAATCGTTAAGTTACTAAGTTTTCGAAGGTAATTACGAGTACCAACAGTGGTAACGCTGACACATTTAACTAGACATTCAACTAGTTATTTACTTGCATTTTCCTCAATGGAACAAACTTTTGTGTCAACTGACATTTAACTAATAAATACTATGGATTCTTCCTCATTCACTCACTATAGCGCCTTCTAGGTATGTTGTAGGCATAGCCTTTGTAAGGAAAACCTTATAGCTATGCCTTTTATCATCATCTACCTAGCCTTTTCCCAACCATGTTGGGGTCGGCTTCCTGTCTAATCGGGTGCAGCTGAATACCAATATTTTGCATGGAGCGACTGCCTATCCACGACCCAGTTAGTACTGGATAATACGAAACCCCTTGGTAAGACTTGCTGTCAGACTTTCTAGCCACTTACTACCTGTAACGACTCTCAAAGATCTACAAATGACAGTTGGGCAACGGGTTAACGTGCTTCCGAGGCACGAAGGAAACTCGGTATGTAATGGGTGATCACCCATCCACGGACCAACATAGGCAAGTGGGCCTTAACCTAAAGATCGACCCGAGCGGCTGTTATTATTTAGCCACGAGCTTCTCGCTATAGCTATGCCTTTTGTAGAAGTCGTATATGCTTTTTAGCGTCCCGTACAGGACCTCAGGCGATGAGACTTATAATATCAGCGACACTTGCATGTTTCAATTGTTTCTTTCGAGTTAATACCGTTGCGTTGTAAGTCGTGTCGCTGTTGGTCAGCTCGTGGCTAAGGAATATAAGATGCGCCGGCGACGCATGAACGTAATCTGAATTATGAATAAAACCGCAATCTTGACCATTGGTAGCCGCTTCGGTTCCCGCAGCTAGATTTGTGACAGCTTCTATACATTGACGTCAAAATATAACCTTTGCACATTTGCATGCAATAAATGCGAGTCATGCAACATAAAAATAGTCCAACAAACATAAATAATTGCTCTAAATTACAACTATTCGAGTAAATGAATGTAACACATTGTAAACTTGTACAATTTACCCGACCTTCGTGCAAAGGCGGTGTTATGCCTCGAAGCGTGAGAATTCTGACTACTACAGTACTTCCTCATTTTATTCGTGTATATTTGCACGTATGTGTACAAAGGTATGTTATGGTCGCCAGTTATGGTGAGAACGTATACATCACGGGCTGCTCAGCCATCTTGCCTCAATAGCGCTTGTGATTACTAGACCAATGATTCTCAGTCCATTCGAAACTCAATCCATACTTCCAGACTATTATTATAAAATGAAAGTGTCTGTCAGTCAGTTGTTGTTCTGTTACCTCTTCACGTATTAACAGCTGATTGGCTTTCAATATAACTTGCCACATAGGGAAACCATGACCTATGGCATCAGTTGTAAAATGACACCATAATGACCGGTAATTATTAACTCTGACCAAATTATCAAAAGCAAGCGCATCCATTGTAGTAATTATCCTTTATTAAGAGCTTGACACCTGACATTATGTGAGTCATCAGCACTGTGAGAAACTATCTTATTAGCCATTGTCGCACTTGTGAGTAATACTTGATAGTTCTTCCTGAGGTGTGGTCATAGCATAGTCCAACGTGGTACACTTAAATGTAGGTGCCTTTATTACAAGTTAATTATTTAATTAAAAAACAATGCGTCATTGCACCGGCGATGGACGCAGTTATCTGAATTACGTGCAAATATTATATTAATGAACCCGCAAGCTCTGGACGCTTCTAGCTTTATTGACCGCACGCCGACTGTGACCGACGACGTTTAGCATTGCGTCAGCCACGACGCCCGAAGGATGTATTCGTAAGGGTGTAATCAAGTATTTTCAACACAATGTCATTTGTTTATGAATAAACTAACTGTGCCCGCGGGTTCGCTCACGTAAGCGCGTATTCTTTTGGCATTGTCAGGGACACATTACATGGTAACGTGAAGTCGTACTATATTCCTCTACAAAATAGTGTACCAATATACTGACTTGTAGGAGAATGATGGTGATGATACTGACTTACTGTTAATTTAAACTAAAACCTCTTAGTACATCTTTGCTTTAAGTACTAAACGAACTCGTAGTCAATTTCTGGGGGAATAAATTTAGACGACACGTTAATAAGAAGTTCATGAACAAAGCAAATGGATGCAATTCATGGTCTATCATAGGTCTCATAGATGAATGCAATGATTTCTCACTTTAGTGAGCTGCATTGGTAAGAGACGGAAGAAGATGCATTAGAATTCTAAATATCTTTTCAACCTAAATGCACGTTGTCGGCGTCTCAAGGTTACACAAACAGTTCATGAATTCATCCGTCGTGACGTCACGGCGCGCTGCCGAGGGACCGCAATGGCGGCCCAGAGGTAACAGCCCTGACCTACGAGATGTCGGCCGTGGGATCAAACCCACACTGGCACATTACTTGGAGTAATTTATTTCATCACCACTGGTCTCCAAAAGTAAGCGGGAAGGAAAACATCATGAGGAAACAAACATTGGAAATTATGTGACATCTATAATTCCGCAATGGGGCCTGCGTGGTGTTACAGCCCATTCCCGCACACGGTAAGGAGGCCTGTGGCCCAGCAGTGGCAACATTATAGTGTGTTATATGTTATGTTATGTCAAACTTGCGCCGGCGCCACGTGACGCATGCACCTCTTTTGATTTTCGTGCATGAATTATGAATGAAACCGCAAACTAGAGACCTACCTACTAACTGTAGGTGGCGACGGTCGGTAGGTACTGGTTGCTCTGAGACAACCAGTGGTAGCTCTAACTTGGTTAAAAGTGGTTGTCAATTTTTATCATCAACTGTACAGCAATTTCAGCTGAATACAAATATTCTACATGGAACGACTGCCTATCTGACCTCAAAAATCCAGTTAGCACTAGACCAACGGCTTAACGTGCCCTCTGAGAAACGAGTCTCGATATATAACGAATGGTCACCCATCCACGGACTGACCTTGGCTAGCACTGCTTAAACTTGAAGATCGATCCGTGTGACTGCTATTATTTAGCCACGAGCTCGTCCACTGACATACGGTTGTCACTTTTTATGCATTAAGAAATAGACTACAAATGGATGTTGTCGAAAGTGTGCCACTTCTACCAGTGCACGTGCACTGCGGAGGGAAAAAATGCTGGGTATGGCCTCGTTGGTTTAGTGGTCGTAAACAGGACTGCTGAGCACGAGATCCTGGGTTTGATTCCTAGGTCGGGCAAAATGTTAATGGGTTTTCGCATAAGAAGCAGCCACGGAGTGAGCAGTGGTTTAGTGCCCGGTTGATGGCAATAGGCTCGCCCCCTAGGTATTAAATGGGACTTAAAGTATAAATGGCGAAATTTTATTAAGTTGGGTGTGTGTATAGAGTCATGTAGTGAATCCACAACAGAAGTTTATGTCATGAGGCTCCTTATGTTGCATCGAGTACATCGGTAAAATAAAATAACATAACTGACAAATGTAACGTAGGTATTCCCCGTACCTACAGGTACACACCCCTGTCTACTTTTCAGGGAAAACAGCCGTGTACTAAGTAGGTAGTTACTAAATGTTCCTTCCCTATCCACACCCTATTTTATAATAATAATCTTATACCTTTAAACGAGCAATTCTTGTATATATGTACTTATATATATGTCGGAGAAGGAGCATTCTTCTAGATTTCATCGTCATTGTTCGGAAGTTTAGTGGGCGTCATTAGAGTATAAATGCGAGCACAAAACAAAGTATGTTGTTGTCACACAATTTAATTATTTGAGCAGCAGGTTCGCGACACCAATTCAACTTTATAAGCAACTTTATATCCACCTCGATCAGCCAGCGTTCTCCCAACAATCCTCGCTCCGTCACACAAAAGTCAACAAAGTCAAGATGGCGTTTCGACCCTACTCTAGATATTATATCCTCTGCTCGGATTAAACGTTATACAATGCAGTGTCTTTTAAATAAACTAGTTCGATTTTACACAATATTAAAATGTAATAAATCAAATCAATTTAAGTTAGGATTTAGCAAGTTATTTAAAATTAACAATCAATCTTATCGATTAATCGTATGCAACCAACAATCAACTCTACGTTTCCTCTTCCTCCGACATATATATTTTCTGAATCTCGGAAACGGCTGCAACAATTTTCATGAAATTTTGTATGCAGGAGGTTTCGGGGGCGATAAATCGATCTAGCTAGGTTTCAATTTTAGAAAACATCAAAAAAAACGCGCAAAGCTCGGTCATCCAGATAATAATAATTACACGTTGTTATCCTTCTTTCCTGCAAAAATTAAACATTTGAAAAAAATATTTCGGACAAGCAACATCCATAGAAGGTTTTAGATAGCAACATAAAGACATGATCATGTTGATCCAGATGCATCTACGATATAACCACAAATATAAGGGAGCCGTAGGTACCTCCCTACTATCGCCTTCAGGGTGAAGTTGGAGTTGGCCAGCACCCTGCAGAGCATCGACTCAGACCTAACACAACACATAAACACAAAATCTCGAATGTAACCCAGAATTTGCCTATAAGTGGTAAGTACCTACACACTACTACATCCGTGTTTCACATTATCATGTTAGAACTTGCCATCAATCGTACACAAATCAGACTGTTACGTACTAAGTAATTCCCCTCGGAAAACCCCAATTATAAATCGAGACAGTAAAAAACCAAATATTTAAAATCGCGGAGAAGACCTTCCTTAGTTACCATAACAAGAACACGCAAAAAATCCCTAACACTTTAATAAGTAGATTGTAGCCAAGTGAAACAATACAATTGACGCATTTCATATTTTCCCAACTGAATGTTGCAGGAAAATCACTCAAGTAAATAAGTTACCGTTACCTACAGGTAAACTTATTTTGCTATGTAAAGTACATGATCATCTGCATAGCCTTTTCCTACCAAATGTCGGTTTCCAGTGAAACCGGATGCAGCTGAATACCATTATTTTACTTGGAGCATCTGCCTATCTGACCTCTACAACCCAGTGAGTGGGTAATACGATATTACCCTTTGGTAAGACTGGTTGTCAGATTATCGAGGCACTGACTACGAGTACCTATAACGACTGTCAAAGATCTACGAATGACGGCCGGGACCAAAGGTTTAACGTGCTTTCCGAGGCACGGAGAAAACTTGGTGTGTAATCCACGGACAAGCCTAGACAAGCGCGGCTTAACCTAAAGATCGACCCGAGCGGCTGTTATTATTTAGCCACAAGCTTTGTGCAAGGAATAGTATGTACAATAATACCTTGCCGGGCAATCTTCTTTAGAAAGAAGTCTTCTACTAGTAGCTCAGCGAAAATCTGTGCAGTTATTATCTTTTTGTGTCACAGCCTCTCAATTTGTATACAACTACTATGGTGTTTACCAAGAAACTATTCTTCCTCCTACGTCATCTCACGGGGCTGACGATGGGGCTTATCTTCCATGACGGGGTCTACACTTGCCTGCTATGTGTCATATGAGCGTAGGTACCTACGCAGTACTGTACTACGTGTTTCAATACATGTAACTAGGTCGTTGAACTTATAAATACTTAGGTAGTAATATTTTTACCCAAGCTTAAATCTTACTACTGTTACTATCTTACTTCTGTACTACTTACTGTGGGACAATAACCGAACTCCACGCAGGCGGAGCCGCGGGCATCAGCATAATGTTCTCAGTAATAGGACGGACACACGACAATTTAATAATATGACCATGTTGCCAAAATAAATCATCATCATCTACCTAGCCTTTTCCCAACTATGTTGGGGTTGGCTTACAGTCTAACCGGATGCAGCTGTATACCAGTATTTTACATGGAGCGACTGCCTATCTGACCTCCACAACCCAGTTACTACTGGGAAATACGATACCCCTTGGTAAGACTGGTTGTCAGACTTTTTGGGCCACTGACTACTTTAACGACTGCCAAAATAAATGAAGGCCGGTAATATTGCTGGGAAACACCCTTTTCTTTGATGTGAAAAATCACGGTTTACGGTAGGGCTTAATGTAACGCACTCAAAACATGGTGTTGATGAATGCATTGAACAGGGGTCAAGATTTATTTAAAGTGAATTAATAACATTTAATACTTAAATATTTTAAAAGAAACGTGTGATAAAGTTGGAAATTTGAGCTTCGATATCTCTAGGTATGGTCTCGAACAAAAAAAATATTGCAATGACGTCAAGAACAAGTACGTATTACGACTCCTTTCAGGTTGTTTTTATCTAAGTGGTCTTAGTTACGAAATTACCTATTTTTCCCATCATCAACACCCAAAGGGGAAATCTCTTGAATAATAAACAAGTTATAACCCGTGTCACTAATGTCACATGCTATATTTATTGGGACACAATACGAGATGTACATAACAATTACCTGTATATGTGAGTCATCAGATGATGACTCAGAATGTAATGGTTTGTTCCGTGGTAGGCACGCGAGTTGCTTTGCATATTATTGTTTGCAAGCGCATGATAGAATTTAGAAATTTTACATTTAAGTTTTCACCATACCTATTAAAAACATTTTGATTAAACCGAGATGTACTTACAGAAGTATGAAGAAGAGGGTGTACAGATCTTCATCCCTCATAGACCAGGATTCTCCGACCAGACGGGTGTTGTGTCTGGTGGGCTACTGTCGGACAGTCGTTGTCGAGTTTTCCTATACAAGGTGTAAACAGACTCTTCACGAAGCCGTCAACCAAGCACTATGTACATCAAACTAAGTAACTTTACGCAAAAATTAGTGCTGGGAAACGACTATTTTTTTGGGCTGAAAAATCACGTTTTACAGTAGGACTCAATGTAACGCACTCAAAACATTGTGGTGATCGATGGCTTGAATAGTAAGGGGGTCCTGGAGGAGTTTAAAGTAAAAATCTTACATTAAAAACACGCATTAAAAAAAACTTGTGAAGAAGTTGGAACTTCGACCCCCAATAACTCCGTAACTAGAGGGTTCCCAGGTATGGTCTAGAACAAAAATATGATCGCAATGACGAGGAGAACAAGTGCCTATCGGCTTCATTAAGAGTCTGTTTAACCAGTTATGGTCAGTCCCATGTAATATGAAGTCGATTGATTGTGCTTATCTTTGTACTAACCTTGTCGTGGTTCTAGTGGCCGTAAGTGTGGCCACCAATTTTGGGGTTCTGTGTTCGATCCCCAGGTCGGACAAAGTTTTGTTGAGTATCGGTCAAGTCGGCTAAAATGTTAGTTAGTTTTTCCATCAGGAATATCTCAGTATCCGTATTACATGGGACTAAAACAACTGGCGAAATGTGGGTGTACCATGAGGTACACTTCTGTTCACATCTATGTTGTTGTGATGACGTTATGTTATGTCTCAGCAGCCCGGATTGTATACTTGTACCTTACAACTAACAATTGAGGATGTAGGTACTAGGTATCCCACGAGGAAAACCGACTTCAGTTTTTTATTTGAAAAACAATAATGATTGAAGTTAATACGCTACCGTGAGACACGATTGACTGCACAACATGGCACCAAGCTACAGTAGAAATCTACAAAATACTAGAAATACTTGACTTGAGTACCTATAATTATGTAGAATGAATACTGTTGATTCAACACTTCATATTCCTTCTCATTATTTCCGTTGGTTCGGTAACCGAATTACATTTAGTATAACTTATGTCCGTTCCACAACCACAGAGGATGCGACTAGAAACACGCGTGTCGCGAGAGGGACTGCGGAGAGAGCAAATGAAAGAAATTGCTTAGTACATGCCACAAATCGCCGCGATGCGACGATACTCACACGAAGGAAATAAGTGACGTAATAGTTCAATATCGGAAAATAACTTTGCTGAGTTTTTTTGGATGTGTATAATGATAAAGTGTCTGTTTACACATCAACGATGGAGAAGATAATAGGTGAGTTTAATGAAATGTCTGAGGCACCATTCGCACTACCGTGTGAAACGCTTAATTTTTATACAAACACTACCCACGAGCCACGAGCTACAAATCAAACGCGTGTTGCGTAGTCATCATCAGCCTATAATGTTCCCACTGCTGGGACACAGGCCTCCTCTCTATGAGAGGGAATGGGCTATAATCCACCACGCGGGCCCAGTGCGGATTGGTAGATGTCACATGTCTTCGAATTTTTTGGTTCTAGGACATGCTGGTTTCCTCACGTTGTTTTCCTTCACCGTTTTTGAGAGAAGCGTGTTGCAAAGTCCACTAAGGGAATGCCATAACAAACTGTGCCCAGAAGTCACCCGACCTTCAGAGAGACTAACTCATCAACAGTAGCTACACTTCTACTGACCCCTGAAAGGTAAATGCTGCGTGAATCACAATGACTGAGTCATATGTTAATGATCGAAACGAGCGCCACGCGACCTACAGTGGCGCACTTACTCCTGCGCAGATGTCGTTGATATCTGGATATGCTACCTCACATCGATCAACTTTATAATGTTTACGTATTGACTGCCACATAGGTCTAGTGGTCATGAGCAGGAGGTTTTGGGTTTGAATCTCAGGTCCGGCAAAGTTGTATTAAATTTTTCCTTGAATAATTTCACAGTTGCACCGGAACGGGATTTTACCCCGGTTGATGGCAATACGCACACCCCCTTTAACATGGTGCCAAAACATGACTGGCGAAACGTACACCTCACTCATGAGCAGGCGTTATTATGTTATAGTTTTACAATCTAATATGGAAGCAAGACGGCTTTAGATTTTAAGCAATTGATTTTCTGACATGACTTTCTTATGTAAATATCCAGGAGAGGTTTTTTTATCGTCTGCTAATAATATATCAGTCATTTTGAGATTTCTTGAATTAATATTGACTAACCCAAACGGAAGAGTTTGATTTAAGACCACTTCTTGCAATTTTGATGGTTCCTTTAGTGTTAAATAAACTTCTACTACAACTATGCCACCTCAATAACGTTAGAGGTGGTCTCGAACAGTCCCTCAAGAACCTCTACAAAACACTCAAACAGGAACAAAATAAATAAACTACGGCGCTGACGTAAATTCAACATTACCTATTAAGTAAGCCATTACTTCTTTAAGGTAAAAGCACACCTAACCGTCAACAGAACAATGACCACCGCACGGTCTCTACCACATCCAGAAAGCCAACATCGTACTACCTACTTCGGCTGCGACCACAGACTGAGTCACGCGCAGCCGTGGTAGTAACACCAGCTGCCGCATAACAGTGACTACTCCAGGGCAGGTGGAGGGAAGAGGACACACATCGACAGTGTAGCACTGTAGCACTGACTTAGAAATTTCTATAATCTTCCCGCCCTTGTCTTATAATTCTTGGGGTCGGCGCTACAAGTTTTCCTTCTTTGGCCTTCTTCCTCTCACTCTTTAATCTTTCGTATTTTGAGTGATGAATATGATTGTTTTAGTCCATACCTACCAGGCATGTTGAAGTAGAAGCTATATACCTGCCTACGCATCACCTTAGGCACAACCGCGTTCTACCACATCCAGTAAGCCAACATCGTAATGTCTAGTACGACCACAGACTGACTCACGCGCAGCGCCGCACGTGACCAGTGCTACGACGGCGGCGCACGCGCGGCACAATAACACCAGCGGCGACATTCCGGTTACCCCACAGTGGCAGGTGGAGGAAAGTAAAAGTCACCGAAAGTATATGTTATACTTTGGAATGTTGAAGTAAAAGCTTTTTTGCATGCTATGGCCGTATATGAGCTCTGTCACTAGTGTTTTATGGAGTTTGGTAGTTGTCCCAAGGGATCGTAGGTACTATCGGGATAAAAAATATCCTATGTGTTGTATCCCGGTTATAAACTAAATGTCATACAAATCCGTTAGACTCGAGTAGTTTTTGCGTGTAAGATTAACAAACATCCATCCAGAAAGTTTGGTGGATCCTCACAAACTTTCGAATTTATTAAAATAATAGTAGTACTCATAATTATTTATTAATAAGAATATGGTACATAATGGTCTTAATATTAGTTAGTGGTATCATCACATTCTGCCAATTCTGGCGCAAATTTTAATGTTACGTACAAACATATAATAAAAAGGACGCTTCTAATGTTAATGCTTCTTTTGTGTTTCAGATATGTCGGTTAAAAATAAAATCATAAAGATAAGAATGTTTTTAACTGAACACGCACAACATAACATCACGTCTGTAACCCCTGAAGAGTAAGGCAGAGGTGTACGTAATAGTAATTACAATCACATTTTACCAGTTATGTTTAAGTCTTATAAAGTAGAGACAACCCTACCAACCACGCACATAATAATATTAAGACTCCGCTCCGGTTTAAAAAATTACAGATGGAAAAACCCTATCACGTTTTGTCTGACTTAGGATTTGAATTTGGAACCCTCATCATGCGTAGCAATAGCGCTTTCACCCACCAGACCAACGAGTTAGGATGATTTCTTTTTTGAGTAATAAGTGGATTTAGTTACTTATAGTGCAAGTGAAATATAATAGGCTCACCACCTCTTGCACAGGACTTAATATAAGTGGTGAATAGTCAGCGTACTATACAGGGTGTAAACAGACTCTTCACGAAGCCGTCAACCAAGCATTATGTACGTCAAACTAAGTAACTTTTCGCAAAAATTAGTGCTGGGAAACGACTTTTTTTTTGGGCTGGAAAATCACGTTTTACGGTAGGACTCAATGTAACGCAACATTGTGCTGATGGATGGGTTTAATAGTAATGGCGTCGTGGAGGTGTTTAAAGTAAAAATCTTACATTAAAAACATGTATTTAATAAAAAGCTTGTGAAAAAGTCGGAACTTTGACCCCCAATATCTCCGTAACTAGAAGGTATGGTCTACAACAAAAAAATGATCGCAATGGTGGGGAGAACAAGTGCCTTTCGGCTTCGTTAAGAGTCTTTTTACACCCTTTATGGTACACCTCTGCCTAATCCTTCGGGAATTACCTTTAGTTTACTTTCACCGCCGCTAAAAATAATTAGTAATAATAAGAACCACAGTAAGAATATAAACAACTTTTACAATAAACCCTCTAAGCTCAAAATAAATCACCAACTCAAACCAGGGCTTAATAAACTTCGTTTGAGAGTAAGGATCTAGAATTTCTTCTGGACCGCCGTTTAAGCTTACTAAAGTTTAAAGAAAGATTAAGCTTTGCTTTTTCTTTATTTCTTTTAAGATTTGATCCGAATAGAAATGAGGTAGCGCTTTATTAAAGAGTATTCACTTTTAGGTTTAAAAATAAATAAAATAGAACCTCGTTTGGGTAAACTTGATTTCTTATAAAATATAGCAGGATGATGTACCTAACAGTTACAGATGTAATTTGGGCTTGACCTGCATCATCATCTGTCTAGCCTTTTCTCAATTCTTTTCTTTCTTTTCTTTTCTTTTTTTTAAAAAACGTTGCCCCACACTAGGAATTTCTCCTGTATCGTGGGTGTGCTGTAATTATGTTGGGGTCGGCTTCTTGACTCAACGGATGCAGCTGAGTACCTCAAAAAATCAGTTACTCGGCAGTACGATACCCTTTGGTAAACATGGTAGTCACTTTCGGGCCACTGACTACCCGTAACAACTACCACAGATCTATAAATGACAGCCGGGACCAACGGCTTAACGTGCTTCCTGAGGCACGGAGGAAACTCGGTATGTGATGGTCTTGATCACCTTTCCACGGACTGACCTAGGAAAGCGTAGCTTAACCGTCGATTAGGTCGTGCGGCTGTTATTTCTCATCTACGGGCCCTCGGGTGTTTATATAATTTTGATATATTAATTACTAGCTGATGCCCGCGGCTTCGCCTGCGTGAATGTCGGTTATCGCGACCAAAAGTAATCATGATGATCCCATTCCCTCAACTCATGGGAACCTAGTTTGCCCATTTTCAAAGTATTAAAATTGATATAGTATATTATCCTTAAGAGATAGACATAAGCCATAGCGGATTTTTCTGTAGACCTATATAAGATATACAATTCTACCATTCATCATTTTGTTATATCTTAAAGGGCAGCGTTTTCGTTGAAAGCTCCCCCAGACGGCTTATTTTTTTCCAACACCTCCAACAAATATCATTATATTTTAGCCAATCTGTACAAAAATTTGACAAATTATATACTAAAAAATTCCTCGAGAACCACTCTATCTATTTAAGAAAACAACATGAAAATCAGTGCAGTAATTTTTGAGTTTATCGCGAACAGACAGACAGACGCGGCGGAGAACATTGTGGTATAATATGTAGTGCTGTTGGGTTCGGCTTGCAGTACATCCGGATGCAGCTGAATACCAGTATTTTACATGGAACGACTGTCTATCTGCCCTCCACAACCCAGTTGGTTCTGGGTAATACGATACCCTTTGGTAGAAATACAGTGAAATTAGTGATAGCTTTAATTTCCACATCAGGTGTTCCAGATCTTCAATTTTTATTCGTCAACAGAGAGTGCTCATCAGGCTGAACAACTTTTGCTAAGACGTCATTCCTATATATATTATAGTGTAACTGGGCTCTTGGAGCTCCACGACAGGTGTTCCACATCTTCAATTTTTATACATCAACAGAGAGTGCTTATCAGTCTGAACAACTCTTGCTAAGACGTCATTCCGATATATGTTATAGTGTGGCTGGGCTCTTGGAGTTCCACATCAGCTGTTCCAGATCTTCAATTTATTCTCTTAGCAGAAAATGCTCATTACGTGGAACAATTTTTGCTATGGTACCATTTTTGTATCTCTTATAGTTTAGCTGGTCTGTTGCGGTTCTGCATCAGGTGTTCAAGTTTCCAAGATAAATTATAGCCTATATGTTGCCCAGACTTAGACAGATTTTTTTTTTGGATTCGTGCTCTATTACTGTTTCTAAACAGCCCCCATTTTTTTTTTAATATATTCAATGTACATACAGACACAGTTTTTTTACGGTCTTAATATATGTATATATAGATGATTTTGATTGTGCCTAATATTGCTAGCTATTATGGTAGGGTAATACCCAAGGTATATCAATAGCGTTACAACGTGAATCTAATAATGAACATTCTAATCAATCACTAATTATTATGAACTAATTTATGTTAAAAACGTAGAAACCAAAGCGAATATTTGGTTATCTTCGTTATCTTGTAGATAACCTGGCGATTATAACTTTAACTTGATTACAAACCTTAAACAAAACTGTATAAGAAAGGGAAACGCATTTTTCCTCATTTAGAATATTTTCTCTTTTGAACGCGAACCCAACTATTATTTTTTTCTGACCTGGAAAAAACTGAATCTAACCCAGGACGTCATTCGTAGCACCAGCAGTCGCAACCATTAATAGGTGCAAAAACAAAAAGTAAATTGTGCTACAAACATTTATTTATTTTCTTCTTTTGTTTGTTTTCCTGTGAAACATTTTATTTTAACTCCAAGAAATGTATTCTACAATACAAAATATAATTAATCAAACATCGTGAAGAATTCAAATGTTTGAATTCATCACGATGTTTGATTAACCCTGTCAGTCTGAGAGATATTTCTCAACGGCATGTAAAGCCAAGTCAAAGGCCCATGGGCGGCATAAAAACACTGACACCGGAATAGTTAGGCACTAAGTACACGGAAAAGAAGAATACAAAAATCTTATCTTCACAATAAATAAACTGCAAATAAAACGTATACCAGATAGTGAAATAACATAACTTCAGATATTTTCTGATTACAGTACAAGTAGTTATGTCAAATGTAATAAGAAATGTAAAATATTAGGGCCAAGGGTTCCCCGAGATATAGGTTTCCGATAATATTTATATTTACGTACGGACTTTCATATAAATAAAATAGTCGTTGGCTTTATCTTAAGAAGCAGATGATATTATCTGCTTTTTTCAAATGGTTCTCACTTTTAGGTTTTCTGTTCTATTCCTAGGTTTTTTAGATTTTCCCTTAGAAGCTCAGCAGCGGTGATGGAGATAGAACGAGGTGGACCATGTTCTGGTGACAAATGTGGGATCCACTAGATTGGTATGAGAAGCATCGTAGACCGGCAGGCGATGCTTGCGAGAGGCCTATGTCCAGCAGCGTCGCTCCGCTGATGTTATGATGAATTCTTACCTCATGGGACTTAAAAATAAAGAAGAGCTGGCGTTTTGGGGGAGTGTCTCTTATAAATGTTGACGCTCAAAGAGTGCTTATTGTTTAAGCATTGATTGAGCTTTGAATAAATGACTTTTGGTTTGGTTAAATAAGAATTGGTCCGTGGAACATACGCTGATTTCATTGGTGAGGTTCTTCAGAAGGGTTAGGTGCGTAGTACCCGCAACCGGCGTGCGTGTATGACCAGATGTATGAACGTGGACGAGGCAAAAGGAGTATGTAAGGATCGTAGCAGGTGGCGTTCTGTGGTTTCTGCCTACCCCCATGGGAAAAGGGCGTGAGTTTATGTATGTATGTATGTTCCGTGGATGGGTGACCACCTCCGTGCCTCGGAAAGCACGTCAAGCCTTTAGTCCCGGCTGTCATTTATAGATCTCTGACAGTCGTTACGGGTAGCCAGTGACCCGATAGTCTGATAACCAGTCTTAGGACGTGCTTTTGACTGTATTGTAACAATGATGCCCGTGATATTCCATGTATTTTGGTTTTGGTAGCCAATTTATCAAAATGAGCATGTAGTTGTTTGTCTAGCAAAACGAGACAAAACTAAATGTGTAGTTTCAATGCCAGTGCTGTTTTGTTTAGTCTATTTGTAGAAAGCAGAACCAGCGGTTTACCCCAACTTACCGTTGCATTAAACAAATCGTATGGCGCTTTCCTTTTTATTTCATCATCATAGGTATGTAGTTAACGGTAACGGGTATCGTATTTCCCAGTGGGGTATCGTATTTCCCAGTAGTAACTGGGTTGTGGAGGTCAGATAGGCAGTCGCTCCATGTAAAATACTGGTATTCAGCTGTATCCGGTTAGACTGGAAGCCGACCCCAACATAGTTGGGAAAAGGCTAGGCAGATGATGATGATGAGGTATGTAGTTAAAGGTATTTATTTAGGAAATAACCAAAATTATAAAACGAAGCGAGCCTATTACCATCATACGGGCAGAAATTTGGACTCTGAGCTGCTACTGAGAAATTCCTGAAGGAAAAACGTATTAAACCTTTGCCGCATGATCATCCGTAGTGCTTGCGGTCACCTGCTCAACCAGCTTGCTGAGCTGTAAGACGGTAATCCATGGTAACGGGTCTGACAGCCCAGAGTGCACATCTACATAATTTAGTTACCATGGAACCACTGCCAGTAGCACCTATAAGCACGCTTCAACCCCTCACCTCCCTCATTTCCAGGGTTTCTCCTGTTCCTCATAGCACCAAGCCTGGCAGTGCACATGCACGAGCCCCCTCCACCCGCCCGCACCTCCCGGAACAGCCCCGCGGAAGGCTGGATCCCGGTCCGCCTCAACCACTTCATGGCTTATGATACCAGGACTTATCTTATGGTGAGTACATCAAGCATCTTGATCGATTGTCATCGAACCAGGGTAAATCAAGTAGTTTTACTCATAGAGATTAAATAATGTCACGCCTGTAATCCCCGAAGGGTTAGGCAGAGGTGTACTTAATAGTACACCCATTTTGGCCAGTTATTTTTAAGTCCCATGTATCCTGTAAAACTGGCAAAAATACAGTCTACGAGCCGAGATAATGATTGCCAACAATCATTATCGATACTAAACTTAACTTTGGTAGACAATCATGAAAGTCTACCAAGTTTGCGTCTTGTCATTGCTGTAGAAATCACCCTGAATGTGCACAGCAGATGGTCAGCAGTTGTTAGTTTTTTAAAACTCTTGCTGAAAAGAATCACACGGTGTTCATCTCCAGCTGGAACGGCTGGAGTTCAGATCCAGAAAAATAGTACAGCAACCTCACAGTCGTTGCTGCATTTTTTCGTCGCAACGCGTTAC
The DNA here is from genome assembly GCA_950005105.1 of Lycophotia porphyrea. Lineage (NCBI taxonomy): Eukaryota > Metazoa > Arthropoda > Insecta > Lepidoptera > Noctuidae > Lycophotia > Lycophotia porphyrea. The sequence continues at coordinate 506,110 of OX465409.1, forward strand.
ACTTCCAACGAGTTTAGTTAGTTTTTTTAGTGTAGAATAACTATATTGATTTTGAAACTTTCTTTTAAGATTCAAATCTACAGCTTAAACGTTGGTTAATATTGTTACAGGGTTAATGTATCCTGATAACAATACTCTTTGCTGGTAGCCTGCGTCAATCCCACTGCTGGGCCAAGGTCACTACTACTACTAAGTCACACTATAAATGTTTAGCAAATAATTGTATCAGACTGCATCAGTGTGCAACTAAATACGTTATCCACATTTTATGTTTAGTCCAGCTCGTCCCGCCATCTTATACGAGACCTGACGCGACGCCTTCTGACTGTGTCAGGATTTCACAAAATGGCTGTTTTGACTTACAGCTCACTAAAAAATATAACTCGCTTTAGATGAATATACTTTCTAAAATATCCAAAATCTTTATTACCACAATTCTCATTAAATTTTCTGTATTTCCAGCGTTACTACTACAACGATGAATTTGCGGGCTTCACAAATAGTAACATAGTGATTTTCGTGGGGGGCGAGTGGGCCATCACTGAGGGATGGACTCAAGGTGGCCTGGCCTACGAGATGGCCCAGCAGATGAACGCAGGCCTGTTCTATACGGAGCACCGGTTCTATGGCAGCAGCAGGCCCTTTGTGTAAGTAGAATATCTTATTTAAAATGACATAAATTGTATGCTCTTTATTGTGCTCGCTGGTGGCATTCTGTAGTTTCTGCCTACCCCCTAGGAAAAGGCTGACTCGGTGGGCTACATAAGTTACATATACAACATCACGCCTGTAATCCCCGAAGGGTTAGGAAGAGGTGTATCTAATAGAACACCCACATTTCGCCAGTTATGTTTTAAGTCTCATGTAAGGGGCGAGCCTATTGCCATCAACACAGCACGCATCCAGACTCCGTGGCTGTTACTAAGAAATTCCAGATGGAAAAACCCAAAAAAAAAAACCTGAGCTGGGAATTGAACCCAAGACCTCATGCTCAGCACCACGCGCGGTCGCGCTTGCGCCCACTCCAAAGCTAAATATTTGGTTCGATGCCCAGGTCGTTCAAAGTGTTGTTGGGTTTTCCATCAGGAGTTTCTCAAAACCAACCAAATACCAAGTTCTAATATGGTATGGGTTAACATTAGCAATACACTCGCACTTTACACGGAACTTCATAATCCACGGACGGAACATGGGTTTACTAAAGGTACAAACTCAAACTCAAAAGTATTTATTTCAATTAGACCATTACAGGCACTTTTGAATGTCAGAAAAACAAAGAAGACTAAGCTACAGTCACATACACAAGGCATAATAACTTGTAAAAGTACTGTAGTTGCCCAGTACAGCGGTTTAACCTTCTAGGGATTACATTCGTGATGGGTTCAACCGTTTAGAACCTGTCATCCTACATATTATAACGCACGGTGATTTTTATGTTGTGATTATTTCGCCAACAGTAATTATCTTGTTAATTTTATGTAGATGGAAATCCTAAATTGCCATTAGTTTAAAATAACGTGTTGAAAATACCGCCCGTCAGCGCCTAAGCTTTTAATTATGCGTATACTTGGCGATCAGCCAATTTTGCTAATTAACTAATGTTTTCACTACACCATAACTGTTAGTGTATATTCTACCTCGCAATTGTTTCACCACCCTATATTGAATGTCTAGTGGTCGCAAGCAGGGCTACTGAGCATGAGGTCCTGGGGTCGATTCCCTGGTCGGGCAAAGTGTTTTTCCAACAGGAATTTCTCAGTAGCCGCCACGGAGTCTGAATTTGTGAACAGTTGATGGTAATAGGGTCGCTCTCTATTACATGGGACTTAAAACATAACTGGCGAAATGTGGGTGTTCTATTAAGTGCACCTCTGCAAACCCTTTGGAGTCACAGGCGTGATGTTATGTATGTACAACAGGGATAGTAAGCATATAGTAGGTACCTTTGTACGTACAAAATGCATACGTGTGTGACTCCGGATCGAACCGACTACCCTGGCTAACAGCCCGGAACGTAACAGAATGGGGCTATGCCTCTGCCAACTTTGATGTCTGTTACACCGTAGTGTAATCAATATGTCTGTAAGAAATGCAGGATTTAAAACCAAATCTATTAATTTATTATGGAAAAATACTCCTATAACTACTATGTACCTTCTAATCTTTAAAATATGGTACTGGAGCTAGTTTCCTCGGAAAGCGATGTCGTCAAAAATCGACAGTTGTTGCTGGCTGTTACATAGTCAAAAATACTCTTTTAGTTGATGACCGTCCACTTAGGAAACCCAAGATTAAAAAGACAATTCAAATTGGTATCACAACACTCCTAAACCATAGACGCGGCAAAAATATTGCAAAGAATAAAATGCCACATAATTGCTATGTGATTTGATGATTTCCAACAGTATTTGTGACAAGATAACATTACAAAACGTTATGATTAAACTTATACGCACCTTACGTTTGCGCTCTCTTTCAAATGATACGAATGAGATCAGTTAGATAGTAGACCCCATAGGTTTGCTCTCTTAAACATATGATGAGAATCACATAAGATTTCCCATTGGAATAACCTTTTCTAATCGCTGTTACAAATCTAATAGTGCGATGGGAAATAATACTGACGGCACACACCCGAACATGTTTGATATCTTATCTACAGTGTAATCCATGATCCACGATCATCCTGAACCCAGGTGGGTATTAATTAATAATCCTCTTAGATTTTTGGTTGTGGTTTCTACACTGCGTCCATGTTTTCTGGTTGGGAAATTATGAAGTATTTGGGAAGGACAAAATAATCAACCAAAATTATCTACGAAAATGAAGCGATTGAGCCTTTTTAATTTACCTTAAAAGAGGGAAACTCTACTTAAAAATATTTTGTAATGTTAGTACGTAACATTTCGTTCTTCCAAACCCCTGTGATATTGAAATGGCAAACCTTACATTTAAATGTCGATTGCTCTATCAACAATCTTTACTCTCATTAGATCTTCGGTGTAAATGCAGGACCAGTTAAACGAGACTATCGGCGATGTAACCTGTGTTATGTGAGCTTTATGCCGTCAGTTATATTACAACGATAGAAAAGGATTTAGCTCAAACTGAACGTTTTAGGCACGATCCAGTTTGTCCTAATCTTTTGACGGGTTAGGTACAAGTACGAAGCGACTGCCTATCTTACCTCCACCATGTACTCAATACGTGGTAACCCTGTGGGCGTCGGTGTCCTTTTCTCCCTATATAACAGCTTAGTTATAACTATATCTGATCATAACACTTTCATAGCTAACTAACCTTCAATATATGGTGTCAAACCCATAGATTTATGTCCCCATACGTAATGCAGTGGGCTGGCTGGCTGCCAAGCCACGTGCCGCTGTCGGTCATATATCATTGCGCTATTGTGCAGCCGATGACTATTCGCGTTTGTGGGATAGTGTGAATCACTCCTAAGCTGTCTGGGGGCCTAGTACTTTTGGTTTTGTTAAGTGGTAGGAGGCGCCTGTAAAGATCTAGAATTAATGCGCTATATTGTACAGCCGATGACCATTCGCGTTTGTAGGATAGTGAGTCAGTGTTCCATAACTTCTACGACTTTTGCGGTCCTGGTACTTTTGATTGTAGTTATGTCATAGAAGATTCTAAACGGACCGACTCGTTCACTTTGCCCAGTGCAAAAAAAGTGTGTGTGTGTACTGTACACGCGTTAGAAGTTATACTTCTTTTTAAAAAAAATATCTGTCGCCTTATCTCAGCCAGCAGTAGATTAAAAATAAAAAACCTAGGCTTGTCAATATCTGACACTAAGCTAACTTCAGGGCTACATGCTGTTAAATTTAGGTGTCGGTGTGCGCGCGCATCGTAAAAATTCACTCTCATCATTTTTCTCCATCGCGCCAAAAGAAGTATAACTTCAAAAAAATTGTTGGATACGCGTAATAGTCTTGTCACATTTTATTATACACGTCATTTTCTATCTTGCCTTTTGACAAGCACTAAGTTCTTTATTTAGTTACAATAAGGTTACTGTTGGCTTGTGGCTGTTATAGGTAAAATATCAATGTGTGGGCTGTGTGCGTCAACTTTGTATGATAGTTCCCAAGGTTTATGTGATCCTGGTACTTTTCAGTCAAGTTATGTCATAGAAACTCCCTTGAAAATAGGCAGTAGTATAGAGGGGATTGAGTTCAATTTTTATAATGTTGGTTATTGTATACGGGCGGTATTTGCGTATGCTGCTATATTGCAGGTCAGTCAATGAGAGTCAGTGTTTTAGATGACTTTTTAGGTCTCTGTAGTCCTGGTGTTTTTATTTTTTAATGTCGTAAGTCCTTTGGAAAGCTAGCTGTGAAATTCAATGTCTTGGTTGTGGGGGAAGGGTATCATCCATCCATTCGTGTATGCAGAGGGTGTGAGTCAGAGTTTGTCTCATAACTCCAAAGGTTTGTGATAGCCTGGTAGTTTTCGTTTTAGTTATATCATAAGAGCCTTTTAAAAGACTAGTCGTAATTGTGGTTGCGGAGCATAAGAACTCATATAACTCCAAAAGTTACTGTAAGCCTGCTTCATTTATTATTACTTAATCATAGAAACTCCTTGTGAAGGGGCTCGGCCGTGTTACTTGTTATATTATAGTCATCATTATTTATTATCTATGGTCCGGACCATTATTTCCCTTAAAAAAAATTTAACTTAACTAAAAATATCCAAGTACCTTTTCTAAGACAGGTTTAAGGTTATTCTAGGTGTGTTACAAGTTCTAGGTCAACAAAAGCAGTTTTTGCGAAAACCTCCAAGTACTTAGTGATTTAGATCAGCATAATTATTAATCAAGTTTAAAAGAATAAGCTGCCTGTTATACTAATAGGGAAATAAGTCTCATTAGTATAATCTGTTATTGTTCGTCGTGTCATTGAGCTCCTTGAGTTAAGAATCAAGGTACACAACAACTGACAAATATTTGCAGTGACTAAACTGGTCTATCAAGTCTGTGAAGTTCTTTCTTCAAAAGACCATTACAGTCTGACTGGACCAACAATCACCAACACGATATTTATCATGTTTATTATTTGTTATGAGTTCCCGGATATTTCGATTATTTTGCGACTGTGACAAAATATTCGGGAACTGATAATTAATATGGTAAATATTTTGTTTTTTGTGTTAAAAAAACAGTGACCTCTGAGTTGGTTCATATGTTTCTTCTCAGAGTAGTTGGGTACAAAACACCAGCTTCATTTAGTTTTAAAACATAACATAATGTGACGTATGACGTAAAAAAAGTGCTTTTTTATTTATAAGGGTAACCGGATGTAGGTATCATTTAAACCTTCAGAATCTCAGAGTGCACCTCAAATTAAAAAAAAACAACAGTCTAAGCTTCAGCCTTCAAAAAGGTCAAAACTCAAAACAAAAAAGAATCCTCCATTTCACAAAAGCTCATTCTACACTTTACAAACTCCTGTTTAATTATTCCATTCAAGGCATAGCTCCTAAAAAAGGCTAAGTTACATTTAATTAAAATGTTAATCACTACTCTGTTAATACTCTAAATGTAATCATTACAAACCTACTTACAACAAGAAAATATGCTAAAAAGTTCCCAATATCTTATCCTTACTAATTATCTTTTTAATTCTTTACCAACATAACTTTGCTCCTTCCCACTCAAAAACCACCCCTAACACTTACTCTTACAGTTCATATAATACGCAAAGTGATGTTTGTAATAAGGCTCTCAAAATGCATAGGGTGGGACTCACTTGTGTAATATTTTCTGGGAATTAAAGTCAGTTTTGCGTTAAAAGAAATTGGTTGGTACTTCCTTAGAGGGTAGAATTTAATATAGATAATATTGAAATGATTTGAAAATTATGATTATTATGGAGGCCTTTGGAGTTGTCTAGAACATTACTGATGAGATACTAAGATAGGTATGAGTACTATTAGGCACACCTCTGCCTAATCCTTCGGGGACTACAGGTGTGATGTTATGTTAGTTAAGTCAGAATACCGTGAATGGCCATGTGATTGACTAGGTATTGTAGGAATTAATCTAATAATAATGATGTCACAAAAACTTTACTCCTTAGAGTAATATTTCTCACACATATCTATAATGCAAGTAGCTACATAGTGACGGAGTTCACTATTCTCCCAGTAAATCACAGAGCAACATGTGTGTTCCTCGTTAGTATTGCAGAGCTTAAAAGTTTAGGAGCTCTGTGCAAAAGTAAAAAAACTCAAACTTTACTAAATATGTGCACCTACGAGTATAATAGTAGTTTTTGATATGTAATGTGAATGTTTTGTGTGTCTATAATCTACTACATAATAATCAAAATCCACCAATCTTCATTATCACTATCACTACAGAATTATTATAAAACAAAGTCTTCCGCTGCGTCTGTCTGTCTGGTCACGATAAACTCAAAAACTACTGCACCGATTTTTATGCTGTTTTCACCAATGGATAAAGTGGTTTCGAAGAAGATTTTAGTATATAATTTGTCAAGTTATTTTGCGGGAACGGGATCAAAATTTCATGATTACTTTTGGTCGTGATAACCGACATCCACGCGGATGAAGCCGCGGGCATCAGCTAGTTAGGTATAATCTTATACACAGTCCATCCACACTTCTGTCATATATAAAACTATCTCCCATCACTCTGAAACAGATCCATTCAATTTACCGTGGTCAAGAAATACTAAAATGTTAACTCTTCTCCCAACTCTTCTGCTGACCGCCAAAAAGACAAGCCCAAAATCGCCATCATTCTCACGGCCAATGAATTCAATTGCCCACATTAAACCAAACCCCCCAGCGCTGCCACTGACGGCTGAGCAATCTCTGAGCAATGGCTGAGCAGCGGTCACGGCTCGGTGACTCCGGGTCAATTGCCCATTGCCCCACTGGCCTGGGGTCACTTATGAGCTGGCGGGGTATGGCGTTTAGCGGTTGAGATTTGTAAGATATAATATGGATCATTTAGATGAACTAAGATTATGCCGAAAGACCCAAGAAATCACCGAGGTCCTAGCACGTTCGCGCGACATGAAGGTATCGTAAATTGGAAACATTTTTAAATGGAATTTCTGTGATCCTAAGCACTGGTTAAAATTTTTGCGATGAACACAATATCCTTCCTACTCTTACTACAAATTATAAATATGTGAAAGTTGGTGATAATGGATGTTTAATACTCTAATTTGGCACATAGATAGTTTATATTTTTACAATAACCTAACTCCAAGCGGGTAAACCCGCAGGCATAAGCTAGTCATCCATAAACATGAATAAGGTCTCAAAACCAAAGATTTTAAAGAATAAAGAGGGTATCCGTAGAAATGTCATAGAAAAATTATGCTATTGGGTAATGCAGTGAGTTAATATAGCAAAATGGCATACCTAACTGCCTGCCAACTTGGACACGTAAACACTTGTACCGACAGCAACTAACTGGATCTATTCAAAGTTCGAGTGAATCGGTTTCTTCTAGGCAAGCTCCTCTCTAGGCAAGCTTCTCTCTAGACCACATCATTCAGGCGATTCACAGTCAAACGTAAGAAAAAAAATATGTGCCAGTATTTTCAATTTTGGAATCATATTCAATTCGAATTCACGTAGCGAGCTCGATGCGATTGCACCCGGCCTAAACTGCGAAAAAGGTATCAGTATGTCGAAAATTGCTTAACTTTTTTTTGAAATTCGAAGTATTCGACTGTTATTGAGTTTTCAAATTACAGCTCGATAAAAGCGCCTAGTCATAGTCAACATTTTGTTTCTAGTTTGGGTGTAGTGTAAAAGCATAGTGTGAAACTTGCTTGGCGAGTCTTGCAGGCTCTAAAGGTTCGGCCAAACCATTACGGACGGATTGCGGACCGGCTGCGTACCGGACACTGATAGATAATAAAACATAACACCACCATCCTCGAAGGGTTCGGCAGAGGTGAACCTAATAATAAACCCACAGTTCGCCAGTCATGTTTTAAGTCCCAGCTAATAGAAGGCGAGCCTAAATCCTGACTCCGTCGCTGCTACTGCAAAATTCCTGATGGAAAAACCCAATAACCATGTTCCCGACCTGGAAATCGAACCTCGGGACCTCATGCTCAGCAGTCGCCCTTGCGACCACTAGACCAACCCAGTCAGATACTTAGTGTCCGAAGCTCGAAGCTGCGTCCGTTATTTGTCTGTAACGGTTTGTCCGAAACTTTAATGGACCGCAAAGAGTCTTTACTATCAAAACAGCTCTTATGAGAATCTATAGTTTGCAATCATCATCATCATCTGCCTAGCCTTTTTACAAGCTATGTTGGTGTCAGCTTCTAGTCTAACCAGATGCAGCTGAACACTAGTAGGTATTTTACATGGAGCGATTGCCCTTTACAATTCAGTTCAGTTCTGGTGAAGATTGGACTGGTCGATAGATTCCCGCAAAGATGTTTCGATTTGATGTCTAAATATAACTGAATTCGTATTGTGTTCTCCTTGTTTGTGTTTATCTTGCATGAATTCATGGAGTAGTATTCTTGTTAACTCTTACATTTCAGATCCGGTCATTCTCATCATCATTTTCATCATTGTCAGCCTGTATTGTTCCCACTGCTGGGACACAGGCCTCCTCTCTATGAGAGGGAATGGGCTATAATCCAGCACGCGGGCCCAGTGCGGTTTGGTAGTTATCACATGTCTTCGAATTTTTGGTTCTAGGACATGCCGGTTACTGCTCGTAAGTCGGGACCGCCACCATTGGGCCACTGCTGCTCTCTCCGGTAATTACATACATAAAATTAATCGCAAGCACGCCATTGGTAACATCACGCGACCTAGTTACGAGTCTACCCACACCTATAGTTTCTATAGAGTCGTGATATTTTGAGCCCGTAGCAAGGACGACAGACAATGTCTGATCGTAGCGGAGTTACAGCGTCCCGGAACTGTAGGTACCCGATTCATTGTGCCCAGTATTAAATTTTAATTTCAAGTAATTAGTTAGCTTAATGAAATCAGTGTACCCTGTCTGTTTTCTTTGCACGAAACCCATCTTCGGCCCACATAATGGTGCCGATTCCCTTGTTTACAAACTATACCAAATTTAAGTTCAGTGCATCTTTTTCTTTCTATTTCATTAAGTAAAGGACAGAAGATAAATTTTAGATTAGTCGTGTCAAATTAACCAGCGCCTGACACAAGTTAAGACGCGATTAAAAAGTTGACTACTAAAATTACATCAAATTACGTCAGGTGCTGACTAATTTGACAGGACTAAACTAAAATTTATCTTCAGTCCTTTTCAGAATGAAATAGAAAGAAAAAGATGCACTCAACTTAAATTTAGTTTAGTTTGTAAACAAGGGAATCGGCACCATTGTCCAAGTCTAACGGAATAAATCCTGACCATCCGACATATATTATAAGCAAGAAATGAAAATAATTATAGTTAACATCATCATTCATCATCAGCCTTTTAATGTTCCCACTGCTGGGACACAGGCCTCCTCTCTAATATAATAATTATAATATCCATTCATATTTTTCTGCTGGACCATTTAATCTTCTCATAAATAAACTTATTACATCATAACTATTAACTTACCTAGTACCTATGTAGCACCCAAATTAATTTTAACATTAAAATATTTACTAACAATAAACTGAAAACTTTTCCTGCATTTTGTGTTACAAATTACTGAAAATAATAGACAGCTATTTAGTTGACCACAAACGATTTTATCCTCTCCGTGGCTAAAATGGACAATAATGACTCATCTTGACACAAAATAACATCGGGAATTTTATACCTTATTTGGTATCTTTGAAAACCCGTTCTAATTAAGGGTTTTTCGCAATTTGAGCAGTGGAGGTACCTAATCGTACGTGTAATGCCATTTTGGCATACTTTTGTGCCACGGTATCCTATCCTCCTAACTAATATTATAATTAATCCGAAAGTAAGTTTGTTTGTAACCTTTTCGCGTCTAAACCACTGAAACGATCACCCTGATTTTTTTTATATACGTTGTCAGATGTACAGAAACGGACATAGGGTACCTTTTACCCCGCAAAAAAGTACTGTTCCCGAATAAAACTAACAATAACGTTCTTTTGATAATAGATGGCGCCACGTGTCTTTCCAAACATGATGGAATTATATTGTTATGTAAACTTAATAGTGCTAATTGATTGTCAAATTCTAATTTCACATCGGAATCTATGGATTTTCGCAAAGGTAATGAGGTTCCATAAACTCAACATTTAAAGCTTAGTGAACCGCGGTGTCCAAGAAATGTACGGAAATCATAAAGCTGTAATTTTGGAATGCTACGCGGCCCGCCCTTTGACGCGCAAGTCTTTAAAAATTACGGTTTGCCATATTTACGAGTAGGTTCTGTCTCGTGGTGAGATAATCACTGGACATCGCTCTTACGCGCGGGTAGGCGGTGAAGCGAATCTCACGTCGCATTGGCTTGTATGAAATCCAATGATGCCTTTACACACGTACACCGCATAACCGCGCGGACGTGCGGTGCACACCGCCTCTCCGCGCGGTGCCCACGTATCCGCTTCGCGTTTGAGTATCTCCTAAATTATGGTTCCAAAACTTGCCATGTGTGTTGACCCAACTGATTTGCTTCGTCTCTTAATCAAAGGACACCGTCCGAATAATTCAAGTCACGTTATGTGTCATCGTCACTTGCAATATACAAGAACAGCTGACGGAAACAGCGCATTAAGGTTTAACTGACTATCAGCTGTCATGATAAATGTGACATGGGACAAGCGGCGCTACTGGCCACTAAATAGAATTAGCACTAAACGTAATATCACGCCTGTGCCATATTAAGGGGTAGGCAGAGATAATTGTCTACATATTTCGTCTGATATGTTATAAGTAGTTATGAGTCCCCTGTAATAAGAAGTAAGCGAGCCTTTTAACGGGTGAATTGTTCCTGATTATCTAAAGCCGTATCATGAAAAAGTAATGTAACCAATTGGTCATTTGATCGACGACACAGTACGTAGTCCTATTTCAACAATTGTACATTTCGTTGAGTGCCACAGGCTCGAAAGTCAAAATTACAGAAGTCGTAATAAACCAAAGACATTCAAATATTTCCAAGCTAATAAACACTTGTATGTAAACGGGAGAGAGAGCAGCGGTGGCCCAGTGGTACCGACCCCGACTTAGGAACAGTAAGTCGTGGGTTCGAACCCAGGCAGGCGCATTACTTTGTGTAATTTATTTCATCACCCCTGCTCTCAAAAACGGCGAAGGAAAACATCGTGAGGAAACCGGCATGTCCTAGAACCAAAAATTCGAAGACATATGACATCTACCAATCCGCACTCGGCCCGCGTGGTAGATTATAGCACATTCCCTCTCCTAGAGAGGAGGCCTGTGTCCCAGCAGTGGGAACATTATAGGCTGATGATGATGATGATGTAAACGAGAGACTAGGTAATCATTCCGTTCTAGGTACTAAGAATTTTGTAATGAAAGAACTGTGTGATCTGATGTCGGGATTAGAACAGAGAATACTGGCTATTAGCACTTGCGACCACTAGGCCACGGTAATAATATCTAATAATATTAGTTTTGAGATTTTTCGTCGGTTATTTAAACAGCAGTTGTTTCCTACACAAGTGGTACCTACACGGTCAAAATATATGGAACAGCTGATTTTTTTAAATTACCCATGCAAAATTCATATGATGCTCAAAATAATGTCTTTAACTGAATACGTGGTAACCTTTAGCATGGGTCTCCCTTCCACCCTGATATCATTTTGTTACAATCTTTTTTATTTTTCTGTATTAAGTGTTGCTTTAGTTTAGTGTATGGCATAAAAAAAATGTACAATAATATTGAGATGAGACGCCGACTCCTGAAATACGGGCTTTTTCCCTAGTTTGGTTTCAAGTGTCACGATTGACGTCCACTGCCCGTCAACAGTTTAGAAGAAACCAAAACTATCCTAATTAATTGCTTGTCTTGTTTACAGCGACTCAGACCTGGCGAACCTGTCGTTCCTGTCGATAGATCAGGCGCTGGCTGACCTGACGCAGTTCATCCAACATGTCAAGAGCGACGCCTTCGAGGATGGACGATACAGGTGAGTTCACATCATCATCATCACCTGTTGATACACCAGGCGCTGGCTGACCTGACGCAGTTCATCTAACATGTCAACGTCAAGATCCTTCTAGGATGGATGATACAAATGAGTTTGAGGTAACCGCTAACTTCCAAACCCATTTTTGCAGTTAAAACTCAAACTCAAAAGCTTTTATTTCAATTAGACCATTACAGGCACACTCTTTTCAATCAAGATATTGTTACAAAATCTTGGTCTTATCTCGGTATCTCTGTCTCTGTCTTATGTCTATATATGAGAACGATCTAGAAATACGTGCACCTTAAGAGCGTCCAGAAAAAGATTACATCAACCATTTAAAAACAAAGTAAGTATAGTTAAACTAACCCTGGCAGCCTAGACATCTCTACTGGTCATACACTGGTGTACTGGTCGTACTGGTCATCACCAGTCCTAACTGACAGCACCCGTTCACGAACATGACCCATGGATCATTCATCATGCTGAAAAATGTCTTAAGGAAAAACCCAACAACACTCAGCACAGTAGCCGTGCTTACTGAACAACAAACCACACAGAGGTCGATCCCGCACGGGATGTGGAGCGCAATACTGCCTCATTGGTCCACTAGACCAATCACGACTGCTGGACATGACGTCCTCGGTCCATGAGGTGTTCGATTCTCAAGTCGAGCAATGTGTTATTCGGTTTTTCCATTAAGAATTTCTCAGTATCAGCCACGGAGTTTGGATTTGTGTCCTGTTGATGACAATAGGCTCGCCCCCTATTACATGGGACTTGAAAGGTAAGGAAACCTACACCTCTGCGTAGTGTTTAATATTCATAGACTAAAGTTTCATCAGTATTCCTTCAAATGAATTTCAAAATAAACATTTCTTATAATTACGCATAAACCAGCCTTAAATAGTTATTATACGAACTAGAACTTGACAGGTGCTTACGTAAAATTATGAAGATAACGAGTTTCCAGAATAACCACAAAAACATGAAAGCTAAACATTTAGTCAAGTATTGTTTCTTTGAATAAAACATCTTATGGCTTATCAATTCTATGAACTACTTCTAATTATTTTATTGTTATTGAAGTTTGAGACAAAAGACGGTGCTGTGACGTAAATTAGAATATTATTTTGTTGTCTTCCGGGTATTTTCAATATAGTTTTGAAGGTCTCTTAGATATTGACCTACTATTATATTGAACCCCAAAATCGCCAAACAGTTTGCAGGGTTCGTCAACGCGCTAAAGAGAGAGATCTGTGGCCTAGTTCACGTAACTAAAGAAGTGCTGTTGCAGTGCAGTTGCAGTTAAGTTTCGATCAAAACAACGCTTTCGTATTCTCTACCGCTGTCAGACATGCTCGCGTAAAGTACGCGTCACGCGAGCGCAATAACGGGATTCTACTGTTGCGCGTATTTGGGGCGTGCTTCGGAACGCAACATGATTACTATTCTACTATTCACGTGACGTCTCAAAATGACAGTTTATAAATGATAATAACGTCTTATAATTGAAATATAATCGATTCTATTCAATTATTTACTGAGTAATACTTTTTCTCTCATTCGGCCACACCATAAGTAAGGTTGGTAGAGTTTGGTTGTCGTACAGTTGACGTGCAGTTCACGCGCAGCTTACGCGCAGTTCAAAGATTATATGAATACCGTTTATCACTCAAACTTGAACTTAACTGCAACTGCACTACAACTTCATCGGTGCGTCATAAAATTACGTGAATTAGCCTTATGATATAAGCGCGGTTTTAAACTTAAGAAAAGCAAAAACACTACGAGTGATTCCTTTTACATACATTACAAATAAGTATTAATTATCTAAAAAAGTTAATTATAATACCTACCTAAGTTTTTCTAACGTCACGATTATGAGTAATGATCATGTGTGACGCACTAAAATAAACAGGGCTCGTACTTTAAACAGACATAAATAGTAACAAATACGCATTATCCCACATATATACATAGATGTCCCTATGTACTAGGTAATACTTGCGGTTTAAATCCAGTTTAATGTATGGTCATTTTCCTTGTGTAACTATATTAATAGATACCCCCGTCATAATGATTACGACAATGCGTCTAAAATTATTAATATGCGTCAATACTTTTGCCTTACATACACCATCTATACCTTATATGTACATCTATACAAATAAATAAAATTAAAGTGTCTGTTTGTAATATCAAAATAAGAGCTAAATAACAGAATGCATATAATAATATATATGGCACTTATAACAAAAATATTTTTTTTTTCAATTTTTGTCTGTCGGCTGGTCTGTTTATTTTTTCCAGCTAATCTCTGAAACAGCTGGACCGATTTTGACGGGACTTTTATTGGCAGATAGCTGATGCTATGAGGTCTAACTTAGGTAAAAAAATAAAACTGATAGGGTTCCGTGCAAAAATTACCCTTGAAATTGTTACCAAAATTCGATTAAAAAAAGGGAAGTTTTTTTTATAATAATTTCACGCCATGGAACGTCGCAGGCAACAGCTAGTTCCAAATATGGACATGGACATGGACATTGGAGGGATAGCACGCTCAGCTGTTGAACACTTGCTGGTATCACTGCCTGTTACGACTAAATAGTTTAATTTGTAAATGGTAGCATTATTTATCTTATACCAATAAACACTTTAAAACCTTGCTCACTGTGTAGACGATTTTCATATCAAAGATTATTAATTCGCAGTAGATCTAATTATTTTCTTGTTGTCCCCCAGGAACGCAAAGGTGGCTCTAGTGGGCTGTTCGTACGCCGGCACCATGGCCACGTGGATGAGGCTGGCGTACCCTCATGTCGTTGATGCTGCGTTCTCCGACAGTGGACCCTTGCATGCACAGGAGAACTTCCCTGGTAAGAGAGAGACAATTTTATAGACATAAACATTTATTTTATTAATGTTATTAATTTGCTTGCAATACCTCCATGACCCCTTTTACTATTCAATGTATCCATCAGCATAATGTTTTGAGTGCGTCACATTGAGTGTTACCGTAAATCATGATGTTTCACACAAAAAAAATGTTGTTTCCCAGCTATTATTTTTGCGTAGTGTTACTTAGGATGATGACCAAAATGTTTAGTTGTCGGCTTGTGAAGCGTCCGTTTACACCCTGAACTTGATAATAGTGTTTATGGTTGACTGTTCCCACCACAAGCGGAGCTCTGTCAAATAAACAAGTTCGGTTTTCGCTAATCAACGGATATGAGACAGCCTCAGCCCTAAGTTTCTGGCCGAGAAGTCCACAGTTCTCTTTGTAAAGTTTAACTCAAGTGACCGCAAACAATGCGAATGCGAGCTCATTTGTTTTTACGCTAATTACTTTTCAATTAGAAAGTGCTGAAGAAAGCTACAAAAGCACTGAAAGAAGTGCTTCTTTGGTCAAGTGGTTGTAAACGCAACTGCTGATTATAGGATCTGGAGTTTGATACCTAAGTCGTATAATGTTAGAATAGGTAGTGGCAAAAGTCTTGACTTGTGCCAGTTTGTAAATAGCAATCACCACCCATTTATGGTTACTTTTAATTTAAAAAAAAAACCACATTCCCATAGTTTCATTAACCATAGCAGCAAGGCAGAGAACAAAAGCATAATGCTAGTTCGTAACCGAAAGATCTCCTTAGAATCGATGGAAATCTATAATGCGAACGTCAATTCCAGTAGTATGGAGATATCAAGGCATGCATGAAACGTACTCACTGATTTCGTTGCACGATGTATGCGACGAATCGATCCCAGTTGATGATTATCGACTTTCATTTATTTATTTATTTATTCATATAACAATTCACATTGTGTTTGAATTAAGTAGTACAATTAATTTACAACTACAAATAATAAACTAAGAATATCAAACAGTCACTAAATATAAAATAAAATCAATAACATGTGATAAATATTATGTCAATAGAATGTAAATAGTTATTATAAATTATAAATGATTGGAAATGTTTTATCATGTCAAATTATTATAAATCTATTCTCTAAAATTTAAAATAATTAATAATAATGTCCTGAATATGTCAATAAAATAATAATAGTGTCAAAGGTAAATTATTGAATAAAAAAACTATTTACCATCATTTGTCACCAATTCAGATATGGAATATTAACATATATCTAACAGGAATGCTTTAAGTTTAGCTTTGAATAAAGTTCCTTTGTAAATTAAAGATCTTAAGTCAGTAGGCAACCTATTAAATAATTCTACTGCTTGGTATTTAGAGCAATGTTTAGCAATATTAAGATTAGGTGCAATTTTATTTTTTATAACGTATCTTCTTGTGTTCTCTCTAAGTTCACGTTCTTCTTGTGATTCGTGCTCATGTATGTATTTCGCAAAGTGGCTGTGTAGTACTAAAACATATAAACTTGGTACTGTTAAAATACCTAACTTTTAAAAATATTCTTTGCATGACTCTCGTTGTGGGATTTTGACAATCGTTCTTAAGGCACGTTTCTGTAGGATGAATGCTCTTTGGCAATTATACCTGTAACTGCTCCCCCAAAACATAATGCTGTAGCGCAACCTGGATTCTACCAATGCATAATATACTGCTTTTAGCTGCTTTAAATCAATATCGTCCCTAAGGCTTCTTAGCGCATAGCAAGCTGAAGATATTGAGGAATCAATGGCGGTGAGCTCTTTTTACCAATTTAATAGGGAATCTATTTATATAAATTCCCTATTAAATTGGAAAAAAAGAGCTTGGAGCTTGGATTGAATATTTCCCCTCTTGAGCTTGACATCTATGCTATCGTTGTTACGTGACGTTGTTTTAAACAACATAACATTGGTTTTATTTGGGTTTATTATTAAATTATTTGCTGTAAACCAAACAGAAAGATTTTTTAAACACATATTTACATTTTCTGTCAACTCATTTAAGTTTGGCGACCCAATTATGGCGTTTGTATCATCTGCAAACATTACAAGTCCTGCATCAGGTTGGGTATTATTCATAAAATTTAGTAAATCATTAGTAAAAATTAAATATAATACCGGTCCTAAGATTGATCCTTGTGGCACGCCCCGGCTTATCTTGGTCATTTTTGACTTATATATTACTTCACTTACACACTTTACGTCAGAATTGTTTGCCTTAATGTCTTTATTTCTAGGTACATTCTACGGTTTTCTAAATAAGATGTCAAAAGTTTTAACGCTTTACCTCTGATGCCATAATGCTCTAGTTTAGCTAGAAGTAGCTCGTGGTCTACTGTGTCAAACGCAGAACTTAAATCAATAAATAAGCCAGCTTCACTTTGTCATTAATTTTACTAATAATGTCACTAACAAGACTATCTATCGCATCTGAAGTGCCTATCCCCCTTTGGTAAACAAATTGTCTTAAGTTAATTATTCTATTTAAATTTAAGTGGGCCATTAACCTAGTTTTCATAATTTATTCATTTTTTTTTTGATAAAATTGGTAATAAGGATATTGGCCGGTAGTTTTTGGGATCTGTTCTTGTACCCTTTTTGTGTAGCGGAACCACTTTTGCCAACTTAAGTTGTTCAGGAAAAACAGACTCTTCAATACAATTATTAATGAATTCAGGTAGGGGATACGCCAATATTTCTATGTTATCCTTGATCACCGATATCGGCATGTCATCGTGTCCACAAGACGCTTTGTTAGCCATTTTACGAACGATTTTTGTTATTTCCTGTGGGGTCGTCATATTGAAAGTCATCTCACTTTCTACCCTCAATGTTGAGGTTCTTAGGAAGGACATCGCACTTTCTTCTTCTGTTTTTAAAAGTGATGATTTATACACAAATATATCAACAAAAGTATCTGCTATTTCTTGTGGATCTGTAACTATCTTGTTGTCAATGTTTAGTACAAGTTTTCTTCTAATTTTGTTTTGCTTTCTCTTTGTCTGATCATTTACGATTTTCCATGTCTCTTTTGGTATATTTTTGGCTTTGCTGAGATAATATGATATAGCTAACTTTCGCGCATGCTTTAAAACTCTTCTATAGATTCGTATGTAATTAATTTTGTAGTTATTAACAATAGTATTATTGCTGGTGCCCGAACATAATATTCTTTTCATTTTGCTTGATACCTTAATTCCCTTGGTAATCCACTTTATCTGATTATTGATCCTCAGTTTCACTTTACTGGTTTTCCTTGGGTAACACTCACGAATTTTTTTATTAAAATAATTGAGAAACGTATTGATGCCTACGATATTATTATCTGTATTTTGAAAGTTTTTTTAAATGCAGCATTATTTTTTGTGTTAAATGTTCTTTTATTAATCAATATGGTATGTTCATATTCATTTGTCTTTTTATCAATAGTATCAAGAATGATATTACAAAGAAGGTCGCCATGGCCATCTGCTAAACCATTATAGTCCACCAAACACTGCTCTATATCATCGTCGGAAAGATTAGTCAATACATTGTCAATGCAAGAGTATGATTTGTTTCGAATAAAAGTAGGAGTATTTATAAGGTGCCTAAAATTGTAAGATGTTAATATACTTTTAAATTCTAAAGATGTTTTACTTTCCACAAGTATGTCAACATTAAAATCGCCACATATAATGCATTTTCTGTCAATAAAATGTACTAACAATTTTTCTAGGCTCCCCAAGAAACTGTCATTTGGACTTCTGTAACAACAACAAATATTTAATCCTGTCTCAAGATCCTTAACACCGCAAACCTCAAAACTTTCTGATTTGTATAACTTCTGTGCTCTCTGCATCAATATTTTCACATTTTTTATTCATATACGCTAAAATAAGACTACCACCTCTTTTTTTGTTTGTCCTTGTGTTATATGATACTAAGTTATAATTGCTTAATTGAAATAAATTAATAGATTTATCATTCAAAAAATGTTCTGTTATACAAACATAATCCAGGCCTTTACAAAAAGTTTCAATATATGATTCAAGTTCAAGTTTTTTATTATTTATACCACATACATTTTGGTGAAATAATTTTAAACAGATCGTATCTCGATTCTACTTTATTCTCGAAAACAAACGATTTCGCTAAACCTAGGGGAATTATTTATCTTTGTAGAAGTAGAAAAATATACTAATACTCGGGGTGTTTTATGTCTTGTGATTGGACGTTCATCTGACGTGTTAGTACGTCAGCCAATGCTCTTGTCGGCCAATGCTGTCGGTCAATACAGTGCGTAATGAGAACGCACTTGCACGTTGTATAAAATGCCTACAATGCAAATGGCGTCTTGCCGGCCGGCGAAATACCAAATCCACAACACGAAACACAATGTAGCCATTGAATTGAATAACTCAATAAGAGTTAATATTACTGAAATGTTTCGGCACCAATGTTTATATTGCCCTTTGGGACTTTATTTAATGAAAAAAACTGTATGTATACTATGTTATATAATGTCACACACACACATTACAGAGTTGAAAGATGAAAAAACAAGTGTTACCACATTAAAACACTAAAAACTGTTAAAATAATCTTATGTCATAGACACTTCCTGTCCCATTATTTGTGAAACAACACCGCATTTGTACACTAGACAAGACTAGAAAAATCACCTTGACAACGTCTAGAATAGGTAGTTGGTCAGATTAAAGACTTTTCTTTGATAAAACGTAAGGAAAAACCCGGTACCTTCTAAACGCAAGCCAAACACCTGAGGGAGTAGTTTCCCTAATCGAGTGTAGTCGTTACCCGATTAGCGAGTAATCTGCTCGATCCTCTTCATCCCTCGAGGGTTCAGACAATCTACACTTTATTGGAGGAACTATTTATTTGCTGACTATGTATGGGTATTGGGTTCTTTATTTGATAGGATTGTTTTCATTTGCTTTTATGAGGGTACCAGAAATGCTCATGAGGGTATAATTTCCCTTGTCACATTCATTGTGACAAGGGAAATTATACCCTCACGAGCATTTCTTTTAACTGTGTTACACACCTTCTTGTGGTAGTTGTTATTGTCAGTTTTTTTTGTTTGCTACCCTACATGGTGTCCCACTTCTGGGAAAAGGCCTCTCCTTTCTCCTTCCATACCTCTATATTCTGTGCGATTTCCGGCCATGTTAGCCCCGCAAACACAATCAGATCGTCACGCCACCATCGCCGAGGTCGACCTCGACGGCGCTGTCCTTCTTCAGGCGACCAGTGAGTGACGATCCTTGCCCATCTATTGTCAGTTAGTCCAAAAAATTGTATTTAGTAAGAATCCGTGTGGCAAGGTTTTTACGATGAGGAAGAACTCACGCATTGAGCTCGAGAACAACTGCAGTAGTTGTGGAATGAACTTTGAGTTTGCTCTTAGTGAGTTGAGAATATTAGACTAGGCTCTAGGCTGTCTCAAGTTCTCTGTCAGGTTCTTACTCATAATGCCGCGTTGGTCTATTGATCACAATCGCGGCTGTTGAGCATGAGATCTTGGGTTCGATTCCCGGCTCGGGCAAATTGAAATTGAGTTTTTCATCAGGAATTTCTCAGTAGCAACTACGGAGTCTGGATTTATGCCCGGATGATGTCGATAGGCTCGCCCCCTATTATATGGGACTTACTTACTTGGGTGTACTTACTTATTTATTACTTACTGCTTACTCCCTCTTACACAAAAGAGGCATTAATCCAAGCAGTGAGACTATTAGGTTGATTATGGAGTCCTGTCCTCACCTTAGCATTTCCGAAAAATTCAGTAAACTAATACACGTTTTAATCACCATTTTCAGAGTACCTAGAGGTGGTATCAGAGGCGATCCGCGAACAAGGCGGGGAGACCTGCGTGACCAACATCGAGACGGCGATGAGACAGCTGTGGGATCTGATAGAGGACACCTCCGGGGGACCCCAGCAGGTCTCCGAGATGTTCAAGTTAGTAATACTGCTTGATTTTGAAGGCCCTTGAGGCTATTGACATGGAGAGCTTTCTCTTCTAGCTAGCGTTTGGGTAATTGAAAAAAACAATGGCAGCAAAGAACAAACGGCTATCTACAAAATCACTAGTTTCCAGGAGCTCTCCTGGAAACTAGTGATTTTGTAGATAGCCGTTTTTAACGCGAAATTTTAATAACTCTACAAGATCAAAAGCTAGCTTCTTCAATTTGTAATAGTTAATCATCATTTTTTTTTCATTAAAAAATGAACAAAAAAAATACCTGGATAGAATAAAGAATTCTGAATTAATTTATGGTAAGAAGTTTATTTTACAAAAAATGCAGTTGTCGTTTTGTTCTTTGCTGTTTAAAAAGTTTATATGCAAGAACCCGACAACGACTGTTCGGCAGTAGTCCATCAAACACATCATCAGTTTGGCCGGAGAATCCTCCCTTTTCTAAAGAGGATGAGGCACTTTACACCCTCTTCTCATACCTCTAAAACCTGTGCAGTGTAATATTTCTTCGATTTCTCGAAGACATTGTCAGAATCTACAGGTTCTTATGCAGGTTTTTATTTCCCAGCACCTGTACAACCCTCCAAGCCGGCACGCCCCTGGACGTGGTGACCTTCTTCTGGTACGGCATCACGGAGACATTCGCAGGTCTGGTGCAGTTCGCCACTCCTGGCGACATTCCAAATGCCTGTGTGGTGCTGAATGATACCAGTGTTGGTGAGTAGCATCATCATCTCCTACTCTTGGGGCTTAGATTGTCTAAGCGACAGTAGTTTCCAACGCTTTCAGCTAATTTTGACAGATTTGACATCAGCTTTTCTGTAGCAAGATAATATCACGCCTGTAATTACCGAAGGGTTTGGCAGTGGCTTACCTAATAGTTCACCCACATTTCTCCAGTTATGTTTAAGTCCCATGTAAAAGGGTCGACTCTATTGCCATTAACCAGTGGTATTCTAGCTGTGGCTGCTACTGAAAAATTCTCTATTTAAAAACCAAATAACACCCTACCCGACCCGGAAATCGAACCCAGGCCTTCAAGCACAGCAGTCGCGCTTGCAACCACTAGACCAAAGAGGCAGCAAATGTCAATAATGAGTTGAGGTCGAATTTAATCTTTACATAGTATAAAATAAAGTCGCTCCCGCTGTTTGTAGGCTCAGATCTTTTAAACTACGCAACGGATTTTAATGCAGTTTTCAGCAATAGATAGAGTAATTCAAGAGGAAGGTTTATAATATGTATAACATTGCACCCGTGCGAAGCCGGGGCGGGTCGCTAGTAAATAATAATGCCTAAATCTTATTTAGGTGCATGGTGGTCTTATTTACAATAATCGGATGTTTCCAGCGAGTCACGTCCAACGTCTAGCCAACTACATCACGTCGGACCCCTGGAACCAGCCCTGCATCGAGACCCGCTACACTCAGGTGGTGGCCAACCATAGGAACACCAGCTTCGATGCCTACGAGTCTACCAGTAAGTACACACTGTACTCTTCAAGCTACGAGCTACAAACCTGCATGTTTCGTTTGGCACATAGCATAAGCATAATCTGCTTGCAGGGTGTAAACGAGCCCTTTATGAAGCCGTTAACCAAGGATTCTGTACATCAAACTAAGTAACACTGTCCTACGGCTGGGACACAGGCCTCCTGTCTACGAGAAGGAATGGGCTGTAATCCACCACGCTGGCGCAGTGCGGTGTGTCTTTTGACGTGCTATCGATTCATCTCTGCCAGCGCAGTGGTCATTTTCAATGGCTTTCTTGAAGAAGTCAGGTGGACGGGTGGCAAAAAACTCTTCAAAGGCATATGTACATCTTTTCGGGCAATCACGGGGTTCATTTTTTGTATTATAATTTCCAGATCAGAGCGTTAATGTTGCTAACCATTTGTGCCACATTGCTACCGCGACAGAGGTGAAAAAAAACACAAATCTATAAAAAAATACTGAATTTAAAAAATGGGATTACAGAAACATCCGAATTTAGAATTCTTTGCCGGTTGGCAAAGAATTACTATACACTACTACATACACACTATACACATAAATTACATTACAGAAACATTCGAATTTAGAATTCTTTGCCAGTTGGCAAAGAATTACTATACACTACTACATACACACTATACACATAAATTACATTACAGAAACATTCGAATTTAGAATTCTTTGCCAGTTGGCAAAGAATTACTATACACTACTACATACACACTATACACATAAATTACATTACAGAAACATTCGAATTTAGAATTCTTTGCCAGTTGGCAAACACACTATACACATAAATTACATTATTTTTAGATAGCCAGTATTATAGAACAACTTCAAAGGTCTTATTATATAGCACGCTAAGCCGTTGGCCCCGGCTGTAATTTTTAGATCTTTGTCAGTGGTTACAGGTACTCAGTGATCCAAAGGTCTGACAACCAGTCTTAACAAGGGGTACTAAAGGGGGCTTTTCCAGCACTAACTGGGTTGTGGAGATCAGATAGGCATTCGCTCCATATAAAATACTGGTATTCAGCTGCATCCAGTTAGACTGGAAGCAGACTTCAGCACATCTGGAAAAATACGAGGCAGATGAGTTAGCAAGAAACCAGCAAACAACCATCCATCCAAACATCCTCACAAAATTTCGCATTTATAACAGTTGTAAGCTGAGTTCTATGTATTAACACATAGATCTCATCTTACAAACACTGACCCGGGAATGGAACACACTATCGCAATAGTTGTATGAAGAAAAAAATTGATGATTAAAAAAGAAAGATTCTAATAGCTAACTATAGGAACTAAGAAATGCTGAATCTTTTCATACATTGTTTTGTTTCTCTACCTAACCCTTCGGGGATTACAAGTCTTGATGGTATGATGTCAGGTTGTAATGACTCTGCGAGTAGGTAGGTACCCCTCGGCTACTAACCTAATTCTCAACTAAACATTTTTAAACTCTTCCATTTTCTTATCTCATAGTGTCAGACGTCCATTTAAAATTATACGAAACAGCTAGAAACCGGCATTTTGTGCAGAATAAGTAAAATAAGTAGAATCAGATCTTAGAAGGAAATGGCAATTATCCTTGTCGTACATCCGTTTTCACTAACAGCAAGCGATATCTAAAGGAATATTATTGCTCTGTTGGAATTGCAACTCTCAGAGCTGTGCCGAGGGTTTAAATTTCAACGAAGAAGTTCCTTTAGGCATCGCCTAGTGTTAGATAAAACGGGCTTGAGTGGTCTAAGAGCAGTTCGCAGATTTACATAATAAGTAGATTTGTTCCGACGGCCGGTGGCAGTTAAAGTTTAATATAGACTAGTTAAGACTTGCGACTTGCGACCAGTTAAACCATGTTTGAACTGTCAAGTGTCACAAATGTCACTTTAAATGTCATTGTCAATAATGTCAATTTGGCGGATAAGCGTTTTTTATTGCTGGTATAGTGGTTATCCCATTTTATGTGGCGTCGGCGCAGCATGTCTTCTTCCTCCATACTTCTCTAATACTCATATCGTCAGTCACCTCCTTTCTAGCTATATAAATAGTCCATTCATTGCTTTTCTCGCCTTCCTAAAGTCTTATAGCCACTTTCCAATTTAATGGAAATTACTGTCGTAAACGGTAAAGCACTGACGAGGTCAGCAGTGGACGTGTTTCCGCTGAAATGATGATGAGCCTATTGCCATCAACCGAGCACAGAAGATCACACCCAAGATCACTTTCAACATACCCAATATCATGCTTAACATTTCAAAACCAGTTATAATTACCGGAAACACCTCAAATATGTTATTAACTCACCATTTCCGTAGCCTGCTTCCCATGAATTGGTTATTGTTGTAAGGAGCGCATCTGCATTGTAGATGCGATGCTAATTGTCGAGCTCACAGATTATGCGCCAGACTGCTACGGGACACTGCCGTGGAGGATGGCCAGCTTGATGTAAAAAGGGGAGAAAATCACGAATCTATAACGAGGAACTAAAATTATGACGAGCTTTAGTTTAGATGTAGGAAGTAATCTTAGGAACTACTAAGCCATCATCATTTTCTTGGCCTTATCCCTGCAGTTTATTTGTGTCGTCTTCTTCCATAGTTCTCTATTACTCGTCATCTCAGCAGTCACCCCCTAACTAGCTATATCATCCTTTACACAGTCCCACCATCGTTTCTTTGGTCTTCCTCTCCTCACATACACTACATTCATACTCAACATTTTCCTCACTACATTTTCCACAGTCTTTCGCATTACAAGTCTAGCTATCCCTGAATATCTAGGGCTATATTTAAATGTACCCGTGAGATGGTTTTTCACCATAACAGTACTCCTTCAGTGCAAGTATTCGGCTATTACGTAACAACCCTAGATTCAATTGAGTGCAGAAACAATTGAATCAGAAGGCCAAATCACGTAATTTTATGACGCGCCGATGAACTTGTAGTGCAGTGTCAGTTAAGTTTAAGTTTGAGTGATAAACGGTATTCATGTCATCTTTAAACTGCGCGTAAGCTGCTCGTGAACTGCACGGCAACTATACGACAACCAAACTCTACCAAACTTACTTATGGTGTGGCCACATGAGAGAACAAATATTACTCACTAAATAATCGAATAGAATCGATTAGATTTCAATGATTAGAAGTTATTATCATTAATAAGCTGTCATTTTGAGACGTCAAACGAATAGTAGAATACCGAAACCGAACCGTTGCTTTCCAAAGCACGCACCAAAGACGAATTCGAAAAGCGCTGTTTTGATCGAAACTTAACTGCAACTGCACTGCAACAGGACTTCTTTAGTTACGTGAATTAGCCCACTGAGCTGTTAAATTATAGGAAATGCTCCCGGTGAGGCAGTGCCTTTACGCGAACGGAACCGCGGGCAAAAGCTAGTATATGAAATAAAACATTAGGTATAGATAGTTACGCCTGTGATCCCCAAAAGGCAAGGCAAAGATAACTTTTTCTTCTCGTATCACTGGCATGATATTATTTCAAATGCTGGCCAATAAAAACAAATAGTAGATTGTTGCATCGAGCGCAAAGTGACTTATTAATGCACGAGTGTTATGTTACACTAAATTAACACGAGTGCATTAATTACTCACTTTATCAAGGTGCGTAATCTACTTTTCTTTCAACTACCAATCTACCTACTGAGATAAATATACCTACTCAAAATAATACAATTTTCATAAGCTTTTAAATATTTATCCCGCGCCTTAAGCTGCAAAAGGTTATTAACAATTCCATTTGCAGCTGTTTTTTACTTTCTGGAGTTGAATTCATATCATATCTATTTCCATTTTTTTAAACTTATATGAAGTATTATTTACAATAGTACAACATGCGCGCCATTTGTTTTTTTTTTTTCACCAAGTCGGTTTTATTCGGCCGATTTTTATTTTCAGCCAGTATCTTTTTGATCTAATGCATACATTATTAAACTTAATGGGAGACAGTAAACCTCTGTGGTAAATTAATATATAAATTAAAAACTGTGCAAGATGACAGCGAGAAAAAAAAAAGCAAGATAGTCTTCAAGAGAACCAACTGTCTCTCAGGCTAGCCGTCAGTGTGTCGCACGCCAGTCGTTGGCATGTCGTCATCTCCCCGACTCTCTCGGCGTTTGGTTTGCAGATGTCTGAGCCCTGTCGCTGCCTGCATTACTTAGCAACTCATAACTGCACAGAAATTACAGGATTCGAATAGTCGGAATATAAAACAATGATCAAATCCACAAAATTCGACTTAAATGCAAATAGTGAACAACACTGACGTTATTTATATGAGTGAATTTCTCAGGCGAAAAATTTACGCGTCTAGGCTGAAAACGCAGTGCTGCTTTACAAATAATGCAACGATTTTTTTCTCAGAATTATAAAGACGTGAATCTAAATAAAGCCACTTAAAGTATATTTATTAGACTATTACTTTTTAAGAAAAACATCAGTAAATGGCAAATTATCAATTTCTGTGTCTTGTCCACAATCACTTTCATACACAGCATTTACCTCTCAGAAAGATAATCTCCAACATATATATATAGGAAAAAGTATTTGATTGCGTTTAGTAATAATTGAACTACAAGAAGCTTCTTATTTTTGAATTTTTAGACTCATAGTTAATGAGTACATGTCAACGGTAGTTTCGTCTGAGCGAAATTACTAATTTCTATGGTCATTTTGTTTCGCTGTCCTGAGCTTCCACCAATGAGTTTAAACGAATAATAAATCCCTGCCCGGTAAGAGACCGTCGTGCGCTTACGCACAGTGAGAACGGTAGTGCAACATACCGCCACGTCTTCCCGCCAAAAATTTATATGTTTTTTTTTCCCCTATCATAACTTAGTCAAAAACGTCCCAACTGCTGGAGTCCCAGTCCTCTTTGAGAGAGGGAATGGACCTTTATTGACCTTACGGACCAAGTACGGGTTGGTAGAATCCACACGTCTTCAAAATTTTGGACACACTTTCCTCGCAATGTATTTCTTCACCATTGTGAAAGGAGTGTGATGAACTGAAGTAATTTGTAAGTTCAAATCATTATCACTGGGCCATCATTGGTCTACCACTGTGGCTTTTAATACCTTTGAAATTGAATAGTTTTCTGTGGTTACAGGCTCTAAAGTAATCTAATTGTACTAATTCTTTCTTTCTATAGAGGGTGATTGGTAATTGGGTGCTGGCCTTGAAATGAGTGATACTAGAGCTCATTTGCAACAAATTTGACCCGAAAACTAGGGGTCCTATCTGAGACATTTATTTTGAGTAATCTGCCTTGAAAAGCAAGGGTAGTTTCAATTTTTTTTTATTATTATGTACTTTATTTATGACGCTGTTAAATCAAAGGTACTGGGCTATTTTTTGATAAAGTTTTCGGAATATTCATTCGTTTATGCGCTCTTTGAAAAGTATCATATCAACGCTCTCACCGACGTAGATTTGTCATAATTATCAAGTTTTGGTCGAGAGAAGAAAAAAAACCAAAAAAAATACATAAAAGTTCGATTACTCCGAAACCACTCAGATAGGACCCCTAGTTATAGAGCCAAATTCGTTGCAAATGAGCTCTAGTATCACTCATTTGAAGCCTGCACCCAATTACCCATCACTCTGTATATTTTTATTTTTCATTTCAAAATCTGACCTCAGGAAGTCTTTACGTTTCTTAAGTGTTGAAACTTTTGCCTGACCGGGGAATAGAACGAACGGGTAACATTTAAAGTTACACTAACTACAGCACCTTTAGGGAATAATCTTTTATCAAACTTCTATAGATGTTTTTAAATGGTTTCCTTTTCTTCTGCGTAACCTTATCCCAACTATGTTAGGGTCGGCTTTCAGTCTAACCGGATGTAGTTGAATAGTATTTTACATGGAGCGACTGCCTATCTGACCTCACCAATCCAGTTAGTACTGGGTAATATGATACCCCTTGTTAAGGCTGGTTGTCAGACTTGACAACCTGTAACTACTGTCAAAGATCTACAAATGACAGGCGGAACCAAGGCCTTAGTAGGCTTTCTGAAGCACGGTGGAAACTTGGTATGTAATGGGTGGTCACCCATCCACAGACCGATCAAAGCAAGTGCGACTTAACCTGTTGATTGATCCGAGCGGATAAATTGTTTCCTTTTGTGACGAATAATTGAAGGGGTTTTTACCTCAGTCGCAATCGCTCCATGTAAAATACTGGTATTCAGTTGCATCCGGTTAAAGTTGATTGGAAACTAGCTAATTAAAATTGTTAGGAAAATTATTCCACGGGAACGTAGTACCAGGATAAAAGGTAAGTAATAATACAGGTTATAAACTATCTGTGTCCCAAATTTCATCCAAATCCGCTCAGACGTTTTTGCGTGGCAGAGTAACACAGATCCGGCCACCCATATATACATATATACATCCATCCTCACAAACTTTGGCGTTTGTAATAGTAGTATAATGAGATTGAAAATAAATTAATCAATTAGTTTGTGTATTCAAATGAAACAATGGCGTTCCAATGAGGGCTATCATTTTTAAGCTCACCAGATGGCGTCACTGTCGAGTAAGGTCCTGTCATTAATTCTATTTTATACTTTAAAGTACAAATACCTTCATAAAAAGTTTATTTCATTTCGTATATCAAAATAGTTTAAAATTCAGATATATATTTACAAATATTCTCCCTAACATCAACAAACATGAAACATTTAAAAATCATTCTACCTCCAAGTATGTATGTACTAACAAATAAGATCCTAAGTTGCTACTTAAAATCTTCATGTCATAATTCATCAGGAATGACTCAATCTAGACCAGAATCATTAATATTATTTAAAATACGTGTTAAAAAAGCACGCAACGCGCGAAAGCTCTATGACATCTGACATCTGACAATTTGGAAGACCTTACTCTACACGAACGCCTCTAGCGGCGAATTCATGCGCGAAAGACCCCATTACAACTCTTGTAACAGGCACCAACGGCGTGCTGAACAAAATCATAACAAAACATGATTTTCAAACCTGTAGTTACCTATTTCCCTAAACACAAACACAAATGGTTTAACCAGGAAAACACATTTATCAAAACATATTGTTCCGGGCGAGAATCGAACACGCGACCTGGAGCACGTCAGCCACTGCTACAACGCATATCATAAGTAGCCTATAATGTTGGGAACATTATGTGTTTTTATGAACATTACTGTTGGGACCCAAGCTTTCTTTCCATACGAGAGGGAGTAGGCAGACGCAGTGCGTGTTGGTAGATGTCACATTCTTTCAAATCTTTGGTTCTAGGGTATGCCGGTTTCCCACGATTTTTTCTTTCACCGTTTTGGGAGGAGTGGCGAATAAATAAATTAATAAATAAAATTAAAATTAAAAAAATCCTTTTATTCCATGCATTTACAAAATAATTTTTCACAATATTGAAATTTCAAATTCAATGCTTGATTATTATCATTTTCTTTTGAAATATTAAAGAATATAAAATAAAAAATATAAAAAAGATTCGTTTATATGTATCTAATAGAAAAAAATTGAATAATCAATTATATCGTAGGTAAATTATTAATATTCAAGTTACTATTTTAGGAGTGGTGAATACATTACAAAAATTTATGCGCCTGCCTCTGGGTTAGAACTTACGACCTTAAACTCGTATATCTTCGACTTCAACACTGAGGCACCAATGTCGGCTACGACAGAACCGTCAAGCATGAGGTAGACCGCTGCTTGGAGAAAGACCATGTCCAGCTTTCGACGTCTTTCAGCCGAACATGATGATAATGGTGACGTCACTATTATCAGCTGCTTCCACCATAAAGAAGCCTGAGCCTCTTGACCGTTTGTTAAAAAAAACGTAAAAAAAACTCGGTGACAAAAGAATCTGAACTTTGTTGCATAAGTTATTGAGTTTGTATTCCCAGCACTTGGTATGTGAAATTCTGAATTACCTATCTCTCTTCTAGTCTATATGTGTTGCAACATAAGTGCCAAAAAAAAAAAAACTGCCTCACGTTTCATTTTTTTGAGGAGCTCGTGGCTAAATAATAACAGGCGCACGGGTCGATCATCAAGGTTAAGCAGCGTTTGCCAAGGCCGGTCCGTGGATGGGTGACCATCCATTACATGCCGAGTTTCCTCCATGCCTCGGAATACATTCTAAGCCGTTGTTCCTAAAACCAGTTTGACAATCAGTCATACCGAGGGATATCGTATTACCCAGTACTAACTAGATTGTGGAGGTGAGATAGGCAGTCGCTCCATGAACATACTGATATTCAGCCGCAAGCGGTTAGTCTAAGCCGACCCCAATATAATTAGGAAAGGGCTACGCAGATGATAACAGTTCCTATTTTTTTTGTTTGTAATCACCATATTTGTTTCCAGTGCGTCTCTGGACGTACCAGACGTGTGCGGAGTTCGGCTGGTACCAGTCCACCAACAGCACCCGACAGCCCTTCCTCCACACCGTGCCCGTCGAGTACTTCCACCAGATGTGCCAGGACTTCTTCTCTCCTTAGTAAGTACCTTCACTCTTGACCACGAGCTAAAACACACGCTCAAGCGACACAAGTTACTTAGACAAGTTCCAAAACAGAGACGGCTTTTTTTCCTTAATTTTGAAAATGTGCAGAAGTGAAACTAAGGAGAAAGACACTATTGGAGTTCACTGTAAAGTATTCGTAGCAAACGTAGGCCGTATGTAGCAGAAATAAGACATGGCGTAGCCGACGCAGAGTTCGCGTAGCAGTCGAAGGCTGTGCGCAGCAGGCGTAGACCCTGCGTAGCAAGAATACATTTTTAGCTAGCGAAGATTTTGCGAAGCTGGTGCCGGTGCAAATCTGTTAGGGTAGCTAAACACATAAGCGGGCACACATAGTCGGTTCGGCAGTATTTGCCGAACAACAAAGCCGACGTGAAGTAATTACTGCACTTGTTCGTCTTTTGCCGATCGGGTAGTTCATTTGGCTTAACAAAACATTCGATTCGGCAGTACTTGTGGAACGAAAAAGTTGACTTGTAGCAACTACTACATACGTACTACATACCACATTTTTAGCTGAACTAAAATTTGCCGAGCGGTTTGTGATTCCCGAATATTCATCTACATATATTCGATTCTACCGCCGCCGGGCTTTGCCGATTAATGCCGGCACGCTGTTGTTACCCGCCTAGTGAAAGCCGAGCGGTTTTTTTCTCTAACATTCATCTACATATATTCGATTTTACCGCCCGGCCGTGCCAATTAATGTGCTCGCTTATGTGTGTAGCTACCCTTATAGAACGTATGCCTTTTGTCACTGTCATGAATAAAGCTGCGTTACCACCAGAGACGAGCGAGGATGCGTAGCAAGGGATGTGCCTAAAACTAACGAACAATATCGCTTTTTTTTTGACAGCTTGTGCTTAGCTATGTGATTGGTAAACACAGCCTAAACCTACCTATAACAACTTCAATATTATTTTAACTAAACCTAAAATATATAACATTAATGGCTAACATCAACAAACAAGGCAGTAGGCGTTATTGTGGTACGATTGATAACATTATCCTTGTTTTGTTTTAACTAAATAATCATGTTTACCACCGCTTAATACGTGGTAGTTTAATATTGGTTAATTTATTACTTATTTATTATTATTAATTCTGACCACATTGACTCATTCCATGAGTACTGCTTCAATAAAATGTGGAATAATTTTATCATTTTAGTTTGTTGATGCCTATAGCTTTATACGTAAATTGTGGCCGCCGACGACTTCACACTGACTCATAAAATTGATTACTTACAAAAATTAACATTGCGTTGTGTAGCACATATAAGTATGATTTCCCTCTTTGCAAGTTATGAAGAGTGAGGTTTCCTCTGGAGTTCAGGCTCAGACAGAGGCATATTATCTATGTTTCAATCGTATGTTATAGAGGGTGAGCCTTTCTCCATCAATCGGGCACAAATCCAGAGGGCATTCTTCTCCATAGAGATCTACACTTTGGAATGGGCAACTACAGTACTTTCACAAGTTATTATGCCTTGTGTCTGTGACTGTAGCTTAGCCTTCTTTGTTTTTCCGACATTCAAAAGGACCTGTAATGGTCTAATTGAAATAAATGAGTTTGAGACTATGGGCTGCTACTAAGAAATTCTTAATGAATAAACCCAGTTACTCATGCCCGGCCTGAGAATCGAACCCAAGAGCTCATCGCTCTCGGGGCGGCGCTTGCATTATTCCTTTTTCACCCGATAGTAAACTTTCTGCCCTTGTCCCATGTTACTATTCAGGTTGGCGCAACCCGTATTTCTTTTCCATTCTCCCTTGTCAGCCGTCACGCTATAATTAGCTCCTTACTCTTTCATATTATTCCTCATGCAGCCCATCCATCTTTTCTTGGGTCTTCCTCTTCCTAATCATCCATCAACATTCATATCTATCACTCTTTTAGGCACACATGTGTTTCATCCCTCCCCATCACATGTCCATACCAAGATAGACGACTCCCTTTCATCCTGTCCCTAACAGGCGCTTTCAGACATCCTCTTAATATTTCTTAACACATTTGATCTTTTTGCCATCGACACGCTAGGATGATTCTTTCACGGAAATAAACAAACGGATTTGGTTAAAATTTGGCATTCAGATAGCTTATAACCTGGATTAATAACCGGGAGTAAGAGATCCCTTGGGACAATAACCGAACTCCACGCGGGCGAAGCCGCAGGCATAAGCTAGTTATTTTATAATTTGAACATTAGAATAGAATAGGAATAAGAATAAATTTATTAAACAATTGTTACAAACATTTTCTTAACCTAACTTAGCGCTATGAATAACAGTAACAAAAAAAAAATTAAATCATTTTTAGAAAACAGAGGTCCCCCCCTAACTAGGCTGCGCCTGTATCTTGGGGCCCGGCCCACATTATCTCTTCAACAGTTTCAACGAGTCAAGACTGCGCTTCGGCATCGAGCGCACCAATACGTTCTTCGGGGGCCTCACTCACCTGCCTGACCGCGTGGTCTCGGTAGCCGGGGGCCACGACCCCTGGTCTCCGATGGGGCCCAATGGGACGCATGCGCACCACAACGCACCCGTGTATGTCGTGCCTGGGGTGTCACATTGTAGGGCTATTCTGTAAGTATGATAGACGTACACATAGACACATGGACATAAACATAACACACTATTACATGGAACTTAAACATAACTGGCGAAATGTGGGTGTACTATTAGGTACGCCTCTGCCTAACCCTATGGGGATTACAGGCGTGATGTTATGTTATGTGTGATAATCATAACATTACGCTTGTGAGCCCCGATAGGTTAAGTATAAGTGTACCTACAGTAAAACCTATAGTTCCATGTAATAGGGCACCACTAATCCAAACATCGCGGCAGCTACTGAAAAATTCCTGATGGAAAAAACCCAGTCCATATGCACCATCGCCCCACCCATGATGTGATTAGACCACTTCCTCTCACAGATGAGAGTGTCCCAGCATTATCGAACTATTTTTCATTTTGTACAATTAGGCCCTGACCTTTCCAAAGAACGTCAGCATTATGGACAATGTGTGTCCTGTCCTGACATCTCTATACACATATCTTTTGTAAGTCACCTTTTAGTAATCCTCCCAACATTATCAAACCATCTAAGTAGTTTGCTTTTCAAATTTTGTCACTACATCTATGATTTAACCAAAGTTTATTATTAATTTCCAGGCCGACAGGCAGCAGTGAGACTGCAGAGCTGGAGTCGGTGAAGCAAGCGGTCCTGGACCACATGTACGAGTACATAATTGGCCCCGTCGAGCGGCCACCGCTGACTGACGGTGCGACCAGAATAGCCACCAATATTGTGTTACTACTCACGGTGCTCTATGTAGCATTGTAGATTAAACAGTAAAATTGATTTATTTACCTTAGTTTGTTTATTTTATTAACATTTGTGGATGCAGTGGTAACGGCCTCCTCTTCTGTGTCATCATCATGAAAAAGGAAGAAAAAACCGTGCTGCGCCGACCCCAAGTAACAAGGGATAAGCACTCGAAGATGAAAATGAATTCTATTTTAGGGACCTCATGCACTACACTGCCACAAACACGACTTTTGGCCGCAGAAGCGAGTTTTTGATCGAAACAAAGAAGAAATTTTGGTCGCACAACGGGGCGTCCGACCATATTAAATTGTCATTTATTTCAAGCAAGCATAACCCATATAACAGAAAAACTAACAATGCAATGATCATCATCATCATCTGCCTAGCCTTTTCCCAACTATGTTGGGGTCGGCTTCCAGTCTAACCGGATGCAGCTGAATACCAGTATTTTACATGGAGCGACTGCCTATCTGACCTCCACAACCCAGTTACTACTGGGAAATACGATACCCCTTGGTAAGACTGGTTGTCAGACTTTTTGGGCCACTGACTACTTTAACGACTGTCAAAGATCTTCAAATGACAGCCGGGACCAACGGCTTAACGTGCTTTCCGAGGCACGGAGGAAACTCGGTATGTAATGGGTGGTCACCCATCCACAGACCAACCTAGGCAAGCACGGCTTAACCTAAAGATCGACCCGAGCGGCTGTTATTGTTTAGCCACGAGCTCCTCGACAATGCAATGATCATTAAATTAAAATAAAATCACAATAAAAGTTAAATACAAATAAAATGAAATAATTCCAAAGATAATAATAAAATTAGTACAGGAAGTGCTACTTATCATGTACTCAATCTAACTTTAGAGGCCGTCAGACTTCAAAGTCATAGGTCTCGAGTTCGAACCCAAGGCGCGCCTTTGATTTTTCGGATTCCTGTGCGTAATGTATTATTATCACTTGCTTCTGTGAAGGAAGACATCATGAGGAAACCAGCATGCCTGAGAGAAATTTCTTGACGGCATGTAAGCCCAAGTCAGAGGCCCATGTGTGGTATAAAAACTCTGACACCAGCAGGTTACGCACTGACGACGCTGAAGAAGAACACACCTAATGACCCGATTAGGTAATACGACAGTAAAACAAAATTGTCGACAAAGTTCACAGATTAAGCAAGCATAAGTGGCAATGGAAAGGGAAAGGAAAGGGATACACCGGGAGTCGCACAGAACCAGCAAGTGTGGCAGACAAAATGGGAGGCTTATACCCAGCAGTGGGTGATTCCGGGTTGATGCTGATGATGATGATGCAAGCCATACTAGCTGTAGAACCGATGACCGTTGAGGTAGACCTGTGCTTGAAACTGAATCGGCAAACATAAGATGAGAGGTCCTCTGGGCTCAGGCAGGAGAGACGAGAACCTCCGCAGGGTTGCTGGCAGCAGTTACCGAGAATCAAGTTAAGAGGCGTGCAATGGGAGCTATCGTTTTTAAGCTCACCAGATGGCGCCACTGTCGTGTAAGGTCCTGTCATTAATTCTATTTTATACTTTAAAGTATAAATAACTTCGTAAAAAGTTTATATTCGTATATCAACATAGTGTAAACTTCAGATACATATTAACAAATATTATCCCTAACATTAACAAGCATGAAACATTTAAAAATCATTCTACCTCCTAGTACTAACAAATAAGATCCTAAATTGCTACGTAAAATCTTCAAATCATAATTAATCAGGAATGGCTCAATCTAGACCAGAATCAGGAATATTAGTTGAAATACGTGATAAAAAAGCACGCAACGCGCGAAAATTCAATGACATCTGACATTTCGGAAGACCTTACTCAACACGAACGCTTCTAGCGGCGAATTCATATGTGATAGCCCCCATTGGAGAGGTCTGCCCAGCAGTTGACTGCTGTAGGCTGATTATGAACAAATCTTGAACTCAAACTGAAAGCATTTATTTAATTTAGACTTTTACAGGCATTTCTAAAAACCACAAAAAAAGCGACGGTACAGTCACCATATCAATATTATAAAGAGGTTTGAGGTTGTTTGAAACTACTAAAATGTTGGTTATACTATAAGGTTTAAGATATTGGTATCGTTGGACTACGGGTGGACAAATGTGCAGTCATATATGTAAAGCGAGGGGAGATTATGGAATCCGAGGGAATTCAGCTCTCGGATTCCATACACCTGAGATCCCTCTCATCAGTCGAAAGCTATAAGTATTTGGGTATGTCGGAAGCGTTAGGCATTAACGTAACTGACATGAAGCAATCGTTGAGGGAACGCTTCTTTGGACGCCTGAAGAAGGTACTAAATAGCCTTCTTTCGGGTGGGAACAAGGTGCGCGCCTTCAACGGTTGGGTCATGCCGGTTTTAATGTCCTCTTTCGGCATAGTCAAATGGACTCAGACGGAACTTGATACCCTGGACAGGAGAGTCCGTACACTGCTGACCGCAAACCGGATGCATCAACCACGATCATCGGTGATGAGACTGTACATCCCGCGGAAGTGCGGTGGTCGAGGCTTTTTAAACGCGAAGACCTTCCACAACCGCGAGGTGTGCAGTCTCAGAGAATATTTTCTAGAAGCCGAGGTGGGTACGCACCGAGATGTGGTCGCAGTGGACAAGGGACTCACCCCGCTGTCCATGGCTAAAGAGAACTGGCGCAAACCTGAAGTACTTACTACCGATGACCGCAAGGAAGTATGGCAAGGCAAGGAGCTTCACGGGCGCTTCTACCGCGCTCTTCATGGGCCCGATGTAGATTTTCTAGCGTCCGTGTCCTGGCTACGTTTCGGCGACCTCTTTGGGGAAACTGAAGGTTTTGTCTGTGCGATTATGGACGAAGTTATGTTGATGAACAACTACTGGAAATATATTATGAAGGACGGGACGGTTGACGTGTGTCGGGCATGCCACCGTCCGGGTGAGTCCATTAGACATATTATTTCTGGTTGTTCTCGTCTGGCTAACGGCGAGTACTTGCACAGGCACAACCAAGTAGCCAGGATTATTCACCAGTAACTTGCCTTGAAATATAAACTTGTGGAATCTGAGGTACCGTACTACAAGTATGTGCCCGACCCAGTTCTCGAGAAAGACCATGTCACGCTGTACTGGGATCGGTCTATCATTACTGACAGGACTATTGTAGCCAATAAGCCTGACATAGTGATGATAGACCGATCAGCGCGCCGCGTAATGATAATCGATGTCACCATCCCGCATGACGAGAACCTTGTGAAAGCTGAGAAAGAGAAACAAATAAAATATCTCGACTTGGCACACGAGGTTGTCGACATGTGGAATGTGAACTCGGCTATCATTGTGCCGATTGTCGTGACGGCCAATGGCCTTATGACTAAGAGCCTCGACGACCATCTGTCGAAGCTCGCCTTAGGCGGTTGGATCAAGGGCCTGATTCAGAAGGCAGTACTCCTCGATACGGCTCGCATTGTGAGGAGGTTCCTGTCTCTGGAGCCCTAACCACCGGTAGCTTGGACCCTGTTCCCGACACCGGCGGACCGCTATTTTTTTATATTTTTTATATAGTTTATTTTGAGAAATATGTAAAAATATAAATAAAATATGTAATAAAATGAATAAACGGAATAATAATAATAATATCTTGGGACAACCAACACACCGCCATCTGATCCCAAACTAGGCAGAGCCTGTACTATGGTAACCAGACAACTGATAAACATACTTATATATATATCTTATATTTATATTTCTAAATACATACATATTATAGATAAATTTACACCCAGATACAGAACAAATAATCATACTCATCGCAAAATGATTTGTCCTGTGTGGGAATCGAACCCACGACCTCTGTCCTAGCAGTCAGGGTCACTAACCACTAGACCAACAGGCCAATCAAAGGTGGATGGTCTGCAAAGAATAGCGGGGAAGACATGCATTCCACTCGTCTCGGGGAATTATGGCACAAAAAAGAGGATTTACACTCGGCAGTAGGTGGAACAAGGATGATATAGCTAGAACTGGATGCTGAGATGACGAGTAATAGAGAAGAATGGAAGAAGAGAAGACGCCGCGCCGATTCTAAATAAATAGGAATAAGGACTGATGAAACAATAAGGATGTGTGAAACACAGCGAATAATGATTACAATGAGGTCATCGTATAAATACAGGGTAAAATATTATGGAGTTTCAAAGAAACACTCGTTTATTTCAGAGATTTAATTGGCTCATTTTCCTGTTTTGAACAAGTGGAACTATAAAAGGTCGTCATGAAGAGATACCCGTATTTATGCATTTAATATGTATTGCTTTTCTTGTTATAAATAGGGCAACAACTTTACTGAGGTTCAGTCTCACTAAGGACCTTTGCTGAAGAAAATGCTGTCGAAAATAATCATCCTGATGTTCTTGGTCTGTTTTGTGGGACTTTCGCTGTCCAGTCCACATTCAATACGTTTTTCTTGCCCAAAGGATCTCCAGTTTTACCGAGGTCGTTGTTTTCAGTGAGTATTATTCTTTTCTACTTAGCTATTGTCTTACTGTTTTTTTCACCACTGAAACTGAAAGCGATCGTCATATCTAAATCTCGTTCAAGAGCTGTCAGTTTTCAAAATTAACTACAACCTGGAATACAAAAATATTTTTGTAAGTTGTATCTTCATCATCATCATCAGCTTATAGCAGCCCATTGCTGGACATAGGCCTCCTCAATCACTTAAAGTGACTCAACCTACAAATTAAAAATACATATTAAAAAAAAACGATAAAATCTTTGTGTGTTGAGTTTATGTGGTTACCTGTTATTCATTAGTGTTGAAAGGCAAGGTACCTTAATTTAACATGTTAATGTAGCTATGGGTTAAGTGGATTTTCTTAATTTGTTATGGTTAATTCAGATATATGAAAATGAATAATGACAGTTAAAGGACTAAGTTTATTTATTAAACTCCTGAAAACAATACAGGGTGTTAGTAAACAGACTCTTCACGAAGCCATCAACCAAGCATTCTGTACATCAAACTAAGTAACTTTAGCTTAGTTTGATGTAAAAAAAAATATATTATTAAAAAATTATATGCTGGGAAATGACTATTTTTTTTTGGGTGAAAAATCTTGTTGCACGGTGGGACTCGATGTAACGCATATAAAACATTGACTGATGGATGGATTGAATAGTACTGGGGCCGTGAAGGCGTCTTAAGTAAAAAAAATACATTAAAAACATGTATTTAAAAAAAAACTTGTGAAAAAAGTTGGAACTATGAATATCTTTCTAATTAGAAGGTTCCCAGGTATGGTCTAGAACAAATGATCGCAATGACGGAGCAAACAAGTACCTTTCGGCTCCGCTAAGAGTCTTTTTAAACCCTTTGTAGTCGATCAATATAGACTCGAATTCTTATCTAGGACATTACATATGTGTGTCAGAGTCGAGGTTGCTCCAACTATACGTATAGGTCAGACAATCTGTCATCATCATCTGCCTAGCCTTTTCCCAACTATGTTGGGGTCGGCTTCCAGTCTAACCGGATGCAGCTGAATACCAGTATTTTACATGGAGCGACTGCCTATCTGACCTCCACCACCCAGTTAGTACTAGGTAATACTCTTGGTAAGACTGGTTGTCAGACTTTCGGGCCACACCTTCTTAACGTGCTCTCCTAGGCACGCAGGAAACTCGGTATTTAATGGGTGGATCCATCCACAGACCAACCTAGGCAAGCGCGGCTTAACCTGAGGACTGATCCGATTGGCTTTATTATTTAGCAGTCTAACAGTCTGTATAAGTACTAAAGGGGTGCCTGCCAGTGGCATCATTGATACAGAATATTGTCTCTGTGTGAATATTGTCTTGAACGGAGTTTAGATTTTGCTGGTGAAAATTTTTAAAAGCAGGCTCTTTAAGCTACGCCGTCACCTCTCCTCTCGTTCTGCGACGGTGAGTAATGGGCTAGCTTGCCGTCCTTCCGTCTTTTGACGACAGACCGTGTAGACGGCGCGTTCGTGTTCCACGCGCGCCTCAAAGAGATTTAGCAAACGGGGAGGGGCCGATGCCTGCCAGGGCTGCGGGACTGTTTGAAAGAGATACCGCGGCCCTGGAACACAAAGGGCAAGGAAGGAACATGGATGGGTTTTAGTCAGTATAAGTCTGACACTCCGTTCCACTCTGCCCGGAGCGGGAGAAGTAATTTGATGATTTCCCATCCGAAAAAAAGGGCTCTTTAAACTGCTGATTGTAGAGATTCGGAACACACTGATTTGTAAATGTTTTTTAATGCATTTTGTTTTTTTTTGTTTCAGCCCTGAGTTATTAAAATCTTTGCTTGAAGATATTGATAACTAAACAAAATGTATGTGCACATCCGCTGACGTCGCACATCTGACGTATCGCAAGTTATATCGTAACACTTCTTGATACTTTGAGTCTCAATATAACACCTGTTGTAAGAAATAAAAGATGTTAACCATTTTTGTTTCATAATTTTTAGTTTTAAACTAATCAGAATCTGGAAAACATGTTTTTTGTACTGATTAAAACTTATAATAGTATGTAAATTCGTATTTTTGATTCATAACAATTATATCGCATGTTCCTTCTAACCTAAAACTTTTATTTATGATAAGTTTATACAAACAGAAAGTGTTATCATATTCACAATGTGTTGTGTTATGTCCTTTATTGAAACAAAGTTTGGACGACGACAAGTTTCCTGACATATTAAAGTGTGAAACATACTAAAGTAGTACCAATTATCAAATCGGGTTGTCAGAGTGAACCCTCTAATGATAGATCTAGATCTGTGCTTCCAGCTCTGGCTAAAATCTACGAAAAAGTCACACTGGACCAGACGTTGTCTCATCATTTCAGCCGAAAGACGTCTACTGCTGGACATAGGCCTAAGGGGGGTTTTGCCATAATCGCCACGCTTTGCAGGCGGGTTGGAGATCGCAGTACGGTTGTTACAAAGGCACAGAGAACTCTGCTGCCCATTCTCTGGTTAGTCCCTTAGTCGCCTCTTACGACACCCACGGGAAGATATGGGATGGTGCTATTCTTTACGTCCGACACCATACAGTACCATAATTATGATGTTGTCTCACTTCAACGCAAATAGGATTTCGCATAGTGAACAGCTTGGTTTCACTGGTTATCTATCATAAGTTCGTTCGTTTTTTTTACTTCATCGAAGTCACGTGTGCCACTGGTAGCAGTTGACCTATTAATTATCAATTCGATTTTTTTCCGCCGAAATAACATTTGTGCGAAGTATTATGTTTCCGAACATTCATTATACCACTGTTTTAATTACTACTAGCTGTGCCCGCGGCTTCGCTCACGTGAGCGCGTTTTCTTTTGGGATTATCAGTGAAGTCGTAGTATACTCCTAACATCCTCTACAAAATAATGTACTAGAATACTGACTTTCAGGAGAATGATGATAATGATGGTACTGACTTACTGTTAATGTAAATTAAAACCTGTTAGTTCATCTTTGTTTTAAGTACTAAATGAACTCGTAGTCAATATCTCCATGCTTGTTTGCATACAAGCAGCATGCAAGCAGGCATGCAGCATGCAAGCAAGCATGCAGCATGTAAGCAAGCATGCAGCATGTAAGCGCAAGCATGCAGCATACAAGCAAGCATGCAGCGTGCAAACAAGCATGCGACATACAAAAAGCATTGTTTCTGTCACGGCTCCGGGCGCTGCGGGGTTTGGGTGGCCCCACGCGAGGTTATCGTCGCAGGTGGCTTGAAGGTCCGCCGCTGCAGCTGAAGCCGCAGCCGGCGAAGCCAGCCAGCAAGCTGAAGCTGCGGCGGTGAGCGTTACCCCACCCCCTCCGCGCCTACGCGGGTTTAAATTACAGTCTAGGGGTTGGGCAGACAAGACTGCGTGAAGTCGGTTTTACAGGGGTCTACCCTTTATAGCAGAACTTTTTTTGTCATTATTTTACATAATAACGGATAGAAACAACTTCATTTCGCAGACACTCATT
This sequence comes from Lycophotia porphyrea, assembly GCA_950005105.1. Lineage (NCBI taxonomy): Eukaryota > Metazoa > Arthropoda > Insecta > Lepidoptera > Noctuidae > Lycophotia > Lycophotia porphyrea. The sequence continues at coordinate 548,518 of OX465409.1, forward strand.
CAGAATCATCTTTAGGCATAATTTTCATACGCCTAAAAATTAAAAAGTAGAACCATCATATCTCAGAAAGTTCACAGTCAGAATCGTCTTTTTAACTGACTTTCTTCAAAAAGGAGGGGGTTCTCAATTCAGTTGTATTTTTTTTTTTGTGTTTGTTACCTCATAACTCCGTAATTTCTTAACCGATTTGATTTTTTTTCCCTTATATGAATGGATATACTTCTCGGTTTGTGCCATAGAAATTTCACCAATATCGGTTCAGTAATTTGGTTCTTTTTTCACGTTAATTTCTAAATCACGCGACGTCCATGAAGTCTTGCATATTTAATTTGACGTACTTCCCGATTTCCGATTGAATTGAAATTTTGCACGCTTAAGTATATCAAATGTAATGTATGTATGTATTGTAAGAATATCGCACTTACATAGTTATAAGTATTATGTACTAACAATCTATGGAATGTTTATATTCTGACATTAAATGATTATTATTATTCCGTTTTTTGAGAGCAGCGGTGGCCCAGTGGTAGTGACCCCGACTTACGAACAGTAAGTCGTGGGTTCGAACCCAGGCAGGCGCATTACTTTGTGTAATTTATTTCATCACCACTGCTCTCAAAAACGGTGAAGGAAAACATCGTGAGGAAACCGGCATGTCCTAGAACCAAAAATTCGAAGACATGTGACATCTACCAATCCGCACTAGGCCCGCGTGGTGGATTATAGCCCATTCCCTCTCATAGAGAGGAGGCCTGTGTCCCAGCAGTGGGAACATTAAAAGGCTGATGATGATGATGATGATTCCGTTTATTCATTTATATATACACATTTTTTTAACATTTTTAAATATTTCTTAAAAAAATCGATATAAAAAACATTAAAAAATATAAAAAAATAGCGGTCCGCCGGTGTCGGGAACAGGGATTATTATTATTATTATTTCCTTTATTTATTTATATACATATTTTTTTCATTTTCAAATATTTAAATATAAAACGACATAAAAAAAAACATTTAAAAATATAAAAAATAGTAGCCCACCGGTATCGGTATTATTATTATTATATCACGTGATAGTACAATATACAGATGACATGGAGTTGATCTGATGATGGAGCTAGAAGATGGCCTTAGGAACTCCGTTATGAAACGACAAAAGCCCATCGAGATTAGGCTCGTATGATCCGTCATGATGAGTACTTTGCCTATAGATGGTATCCAGGGTCTGATGACGAAGCTGAAAGGTGGCCATAGGAACTCTGTAAGGAAACGACGCAATCCCATCGAGTTTGGACTCGTTTGATTCGTCTTGATGAGTACTTTGTCTCTAAATGGTAACCAGGGTTTGATGATGAAGCTGGAAGGTGGCCATAGGATCTTCTTAATAAAACGACGTAACCACAACAAATTCGGGATCATTTGATTCGTTTTGATGAGTACTTTGTCTTTAGATGGTATCCAGGGTCTGATGATGGAGCTGGAAGGTGGCCATAGGAACTTCGTTATTAAACGACATAATCTCATCGAGTTCGGGCTCTTTTGATTCGTCTTGACGAGTACTTTGTCTCTAAATGGTAACCAGGGTTTGATGATGAAGCTGGAAGCTGGCCATAGGTTCTTCTTAATAAAACGACGTAACCACAACAAATTCGGGCTCATTTGATTCGTCTTGATGAGTACTTTGTCTTTAGATGGTATCCAGGGTCTGATGATGGAGCTGGAAGGTGGCCATAGGAACTTCGTTATTAAACGACATAATCTCATCGAGTTTGGGCTCTTTTGATTCGTCTCGACGAGTACTCTGGTCCTAAAGTGATGAAAGAAATGGAAACCGGATAATGAGTGTTGACAAGAGGTTCAACAGAAATGATTATTTATTTTTTATGCTCTAACAACACCATCTTCGGCATTATTTTACTTTTTTCGCGGGTAGGTGCATAAAAGTAAACACATGTTCTCAAAATCTTATTTTGATTTTAATTGTGTTTTTTATTAATAAAAATTAAAATTCCTACCGGATATTTTATAATAACATACCATTAAGCACATATTGTGTGGGCAGTAACATACACATGTCTTATACAGTGCTAATTGCATTTACTTGCTGGCTTGAGCTGTCACTTGAACTTTGAACTCACTGATCACTGCACTGGAACACAAAGTCACTATCATGAGCTCTATTGCTGACATTGCGGAGACCCAGCGTTTGGCAATAACATCTCTCAACCAACGGATGGCTGATTTTGAAGAGCACTTGAAGGCATCATCACCGGAAGCGGACTTGAGCGGGCTTCATAGGGATTTTGCTGCCTTCAAGGAGCATGTCTGGAGTGTCCTCAGTGCGTTGCAGGGTCATTGAAATGCGTCACAGAAAGAAGTTCTTGCTGCTTGGCGGTGTGCCTGAGTCGCCCGATGAGAAACTCCCGGAAAGTGTAGTGTCCATTCTTCATAGTAAGTTAGCCATAACTGATCTGGCACCCTCTTCAGTAACGGTATGCCATAGGCTGGGCACGGCTTCAGAAGGTCACTCTAGACCGATCCTGCTTCACAAACGAAACGCACACGCACGCACATACGCACGCACGTTGTTCGCAAACTCTGAAATTTGAGGCCAGATCTGGAAAACTAAGACCAAACTGAAGGGAACTTCATATGTGGTATCTGAATTCCTCACTCGTCAGCGGCAGTCTGCTTTTACAACAGCTCGCAAGCTGTTCGGCGTGACGAACGTGTGGACTATGGACGGAAACATTAACGTCAAGCCCCCTAATGGCAAACGTCGTCGGGTCTTCAGTGTTGAAGAAGTCATCGCGCTGGGAGCGGAGCATAGCAAGTCACTAGATCATCTGGTTCCACCTGACTCTAATCCTGGCTCGATCAACACAAGCCCGGCGCCGGCGCAGACTCACACTCGGCCAAGACGGATAGCAAGGAAGAAATAACTCGTTTTATTTTGTTTATTCTGTAAGTGTGTCCTTTTGTTTGGTTAACATTCTTGGAATCATTGTTCTGTTCGTTAATAGCAATAACTAACGGTAACTTAGTTCGTGTACCGACACATTTAAAATTATACTTTTTTTTTTTAAATTATCTGTCGCCTTATCTCAGCCAGCAGTAGATTAAAAATAAAAAACCTAGGCTTGTCAATATCTGACACTAAGCTAACTTCAGGGTGTATGTTGATTAGCTAACTTCATACTGTTAATTTTGTGTCACAGATGCGCGCGCATCTTAAAATTTCACTCTCATCATTTTTTCATAACGCGCCTAAAGAAGTATAACTTCAATTAATACTTTGTTTACTTTGTTCTTGACAGTCATAGTTTGTATTCGTAATGTCACTGTCATTTGTCACTCTTGTCAGTGTCTTGAACTGTTTTTATTTTGCTTTTATTGCGTTCGGAAACACGCATTAGTTTTACTTGTTATCTTTTTCTTTGTGAAAAAGGAGTCAGCCGGCAGGTTATGCAATTTATACTGTGAATTTTATTTCACATTTATAATTTAATAAGTAAATACTGGTACTTAAGTAAATACTGGTATTCAGCTGCATCCGGTTAGACTGAAAGCCGACCCCAACATAGTTGGGAAAAGGCTAGGCAGATGATGATTTATAATTTAATATCTTATCTATTATTATTATTATTTTTGCTGACATTATCTTATTACCTTCATAATAATATGTCTGACGACGAGTCATTTTATTCTTGCCATAGTTCTTGCGCGTCTTTTTCATCCCTTGACAATTCTCTGTCCGTGAATAATTTTTTAATTAGTGAGTGCCAGCGATTTAATAATTGTTTTAACGCGTGTCATGTTAATGCTCAGAGTATTCCTCAGCATCATTCTGAGATGTTAGATTTATTTGGTGACGTTACCTTACATGCTATATTAGTGTCTGAAAGTTGGCTCAAACCCGAACTTCCCTCTACTTTTTACTCTCTACCAGGCTTTATCCTAATTCGCAATGATCGTACGAGGGAAAGAGCGGCGGTGTTGCCATTTATTTACGCAGTGAAATCCCTTACAAAATTATATCTTCTTCACCCCCAATCTATAATGGCAACCCTGAGTTCTTGGTTTTGGAAATTGTTGTCAAAGGGGTTAAGGCCGTTCTAGGAGTTGTTTACTGCCCACCTGCTATAGATTATTTCTCCAGTCTTGAATCTCTCTTTGAATCTGTTTCCTCAGAGTACAAACATCGCATGGTTATGGGTGACTTTAACACCGACCTTATGAAGGACAATCCTAGGTCACGTAGGTTGAGAGCGATCCTGGAGTCGTCAAATTTTTCCGTCCTCGCGCTTAATCCGACACATCAGAACTCTGACTCAAGCGACTCCTGGCTTGATCTCATGCTTACATCTTCTGCAAATATCGTTGCTAACCATGGTCAGGTCGCTGCTCCTGGACTATCTAAGCACGATTGAATTTATCTTTCTTACAAAATTAGACCCCCTAAGCAGCGGCCTGAAATTGTTTTTATTCGGAATTTCGCGAGGTTGGATAGGGAAAAACTCAATGCAGATGCACAAACCCTTGATTGGGACGACCTTGTCCAATCATCGACAGTGGAGGAGAAACTTGAGATATTTAATAGGTCTGTTCTCCAGATCATTGACGCGCATGCACCTCTGAGGGCCGTCCGTGTAAAGCGCCCTCCGGCTTCATGGATAACCCCAGGAGTTAGGATGGCTATGAGACGGCGGGACAGGGCTTTTAGAAGACATAGACGGAATCGCAGTGAGGAGAACTGGAACTTGTACAAGTTGGCTAGAAACCGCTGCAACCAGATGGTAAGAGCATCTAAACGCCGCGCCGATACATTTGTGAGAATGTCCTCAATTCTTCACCGGCTGATATTTGGAAGTTCTCAAATCACCTGGCATAACAAAGTCCTCCTCTAGTATTTTACCTTCTAGTCTGTCCTTAAATGTTCTAAACAAACATTTCTCAACGTCAGCTTCGCTTTCGAAAAAAACTATTCATGACATTACTTCCAAGCCAATGTTACCCCCTGACTCTTTCTCTTTCACCCCCGTGACTAACGAAGAGGTCTTTAATTTTTTTACATCAATCAAGTCTAGGGCTGTGGCCTGTGATGGGATCAGCAGGACAATGTTATCTTTCATGATTGATAACTTAAGTCCTATTGTTACACACATAATTAATTTTTCTCTGTATACTGGTGTGTTCCCAGCTTTGTGGCGTAAGGCTTATATTATCCTCTTCCAAAAATTTCCAATCCCAGCTTGCCAAATCACTACAGACCGATCTCTATTCTCTCTTTCCTTTCTAAAGTCCTTGAAGCAGCTGCTCTTAGACAAATAGCGTCCTACGTGCATAAGAATAACCTGTTGTCTGAATGCCAATCTGGTTGGGCTCAGCACAGCCACAGCCTTTTTTTTTTTTTTTTTTTTTACGGATGGGAAATCATCGAATGACTTCTCCCGCTCTGGGCAGAGCGGAAGCGAGTGTCAGACTTGTACTGACTAAAACCCATCCATGTTCCTTCCTTGCCCTTTGTGTTCCAGGGCCGCGGTATCTCTTTCGAACAGCCCGCAGCCCTGGCAGGCATCGGCCCTTGCGGGCCCCTCCCTATTTGCTGACATCTCTTTGAGGCGCGCGTGGAACACGAACGCGCCGTCAACACGGCCTGTCGTCAAAAGACGGACAGACGGCGAGCTAGCCCATTACTCTCCGTCCACAGGTCCGCGTCTACGGTGGCCGGAAGCCACCACGTGACCCCCGACGCCCGAGGCGTCTCCCGCGGCGGCTGGGACGAGAGGTTCTCTCCCTCTCACGCTCCGCCACCTCCTTCGCTAGCATGACTGCTTCGCAGAAGGAGGTGACGGCGAGCACAGCCACAGCCTTGCTTAATGTTACAGAGGATATTAGAGATGGCTTGGAGAATTCGAGGGTTACGGTGTTGGTTTTAATTGATTTTTCCAACGCTTTTAACACTATTGACCACGATATTCTCCTGGCCATACTGTCTCAAATTGGGGTCTCTTCGTTGTCACGTGATTGGTTTTCTTCTTATCTTCGTGGTCGCCAGCAGGCGGTGCGTGCTGATCAGAATTACTTTGCCTGGTGCGAACTGGTAACTGGTGTTCCACAAGGCGGTGTAATGTCTCCTCTATTATTTTCGTTATTTATAAACTCTATTACTACTATCCTCAAGTGCTCTTACCATCTTTACGCTGATGACCTGCAACTTTACGCTCAATCCGACGTCGCCAACCTCGATAGTTGCATCTCAACACTTAATGCTGATCTTCGAACTATCGGAGAATGGTCTGGCAAAGGAGTTGCTGTCAACGTCGAGAAATGCCAGGCCATTCTCATTGGTAGTTCGTACTATTTGAGAAATCTGGACACTAGCCAGCTCATGCCGCTTATGTTTGACAACTCTGTAATCTCTCTCTCACCTCACGTAAAGAATTTGGGCCTGTACATTGACGAGTCTTTCAGTTGGCATAAGCAGGTAGCTCAGGTTAGCCAGAAAGTCACTTACTCACTGCGGTCTCTCTATAGATTTAAACATTTCCTCCCGTCTAGCACTAAATTAAATTTGATCCAGTCACTTGTGCTTCCCATTATCGACTATGCTGATGTTTGTTACTCTGATCTATCCCAAGAACTTCTAAACAAATTGGATCGTCTTCTCAACAATTGCATTCGTTTCATTTTTGGCCTTCTTCTTCTTCTTCGTTAATACGATCACATCTCTTCGTACCGTTCTCAGCTTAAATGGCTGCCTATCCGACTCAGAAGGTCCCTCAGATCTCTCTGCATGCTCTTCACTATTATAAACGATCCTTGTGCTCCCAAGTACCTAAAAAAATATTTCAAAGTGTTGGGCAGTTCTCACAGTCGTGACCTTCGAGCTTCTAAAAACCTACTCCTTCAAATTCCCTCTCATCGTACTGGTTTCATGTCCTCTTCTTACGCTATCTCAACAATTAGGCTCTGGAATGCGCTACCCCTTGGCATTAAAAAAGCTGAAAGCAAAATGGCTTTCAAAAGGGCAGTTCGGAAGTTCTATTTAAAGTCTGACTAAATTCCTTACTATCTAGTCATCACTGGAGACATGGTAATTATTATAAGGTTTCTCGTATTTCAGGCTATTAGTATGTATTATAATATATATTAGTTTATTATATCTTTATATATATGTATTAGTATGTATCCGTTTATGTGTATCACTACAATTTGCAAAATGTTATTTTCCTTATTTGTTGTTTTTGTACTCTACCACAATGCTGTCCTATTTGACCCAAAGGTTGACTGGTGGAGAATGCCTTGTGGCATTAAATCCGCCTATGTACCACTCTTGTACATGAAGTTTAAATAAATTAATACTATAATCAATCGTCAATTGTTTGTTTGTGACGTCACTACCCGGGAAGCGACCGGAGTGTCGCCGCCGGCGCTCCCGTACTGCCATGTAAGTTTCCTCATTTTACACATTAGTATATTACATTAGTGCTTTTTAGTACATTTTATTTATTTTTTACCGGGGCATTATTTTTCCTTGTTTTAGATATGCTGTTAAAAAGGATTTGTGTTAGATACCACAACTAAAAAGGATAAAATAAAAGCTTTTTTTGCAAAAAAAAACCGAATTTGTTTCATTGAGTTTTTTGTTACCGACTTTTACGTTTTGTTTTTGGCAGTCGGTTATTTGTTTTTCAAAAAAGTTTTTATTTTGTATTTTTTTTTTAAAGTCTGTTTTAGCATACAATGTCGATAGGCAAAACTATCATATATCAGACAGTTTATACTTAGAATCATCATTTGGCATACATTTCATATCCATTATAAATCACATTTCTGAAAAATTATAGTTAGAATAAATTTGACTGAACATTTTTTTTTACACTGATACCGGATTTATCAAGGCAATAGAAGCTAATTTAAGATTCATCATCATCATCATCATCATCAGCCTATAAATGTTCCCACTGCTGGGACACAGGCCTCCTCTCTTTGAGAGGGAGTGGGCTATAATCCACCACGCGGGCCCAGTGCGGATTGGTAGATGTCACATGTCTTCGAATTTTAGGTTCTAGGACATGCCTGTTTCCTCACGATGTTTTCCTTCACCGTTTATGAGAGCAGTGGTGATGAAATAAATTACACAAAGTAATGCGCCTGCCAGGGTTCGAACCCACGACTTACTGTTCGTAAGTCGAGGTCGCTACCACTGGGCCACCGCTGCTCTCAATTAATTACAATTTAAGATTAGTTTAATGTAAATTATTCGTGTATTTTGTTATTATGTTATCGGACGCAGATGTGAAAATCTGTTTCCAAACCTTAAAAGTGGCGTATTAATGTGGACACTCCATGCTTGTCACACGGTTACTTATGGTAGGTGGTTCACGTGTTTCAAGTGCCCAAACTTGCACGTGCAAAATAATAAGTCATTTAATATTGTATACAGAACGGTATTAAAATAAATTAATAAATAGCGCCCAACAAGGCGTTGATTGTTCAATTTGAAAAAAAATAATTGTATAGCGCCAAAATGTTCCGGTTTTTAGCCATATCGTCGCCTCAATGCCAATTAATTTTGCTTTGGGCCTCTACCGCCCAGGATTACAGCGCCCAAAAGGACGCCTTTTGTAGGCATCACCCAAATATTCACATTTTGATCAAGCCGTCAGTTTTGACACATAACATACCACCCCGTTTGTAATCGTACAACCAGGTTTCACCAGTTATGTTAAAGTCCGATGTATTTGGGGGTGAGCCTATTGCCATCAAGCGGAAACAAATCCAGACTCCGTGGCTGCTACTGAGAATTTCCTGATGGAATAACCCAATGACACTTTGCCCGACCCGGGAATCGAATAGTCAGGCTTGCGACAACTCTACCAACGAGGCAGTTTCACAGCTACACATCAAAATTACCGCGCGAACGAAGTCGCGGGCAACAGCTAGTTTATAGGCAAACAATTTAAATTAAAAGGAATGTGGTGTACGATGTGAATGATGGGCTATACTGAAACGATTTCATAAGCAAACTATTAAATACGTTAATTACAAAATGTGAAAATTAAATTACAAACAAGATAGATTACACGAAAGATTGACAAAATAAAATAACATTTAGTAGACCTTCACAATATGCCGGCTACAACAGTGCCTCATATAGGGACAATTAAGTCTCCCCGCAATCATTGCCAGGACAGCGTTGGAGCTGGCTCGCACCCTGCGCACCAAGGACGCGCACCGCTTGCGAATGAGGACGTGAAAACAGTCGGTGCGCACTTCCGCAAACATGCCCGAGGCACTGCAGAAACGAGGCAGCCCCAACACTGCCCTGAACGCGTTGTTATACTGGACGCGGAGGGCACTGTGCTAGCTTGTGTGTAGCGAGCCCATAGACTGCACGTGTATAAAGAGGTGCAGTACGCCTTGAAAAGGTTGATTTTAACTGGATAAGAACAACGAGCAAATCTGCAGGCAAGCATGTTTGCTCTTCTCGATAAAGCCCTCCGCTCCCGTTCGATGTCTGCATGATCCCCGAGACCAGACGTGACCAAATACCCAAGGTACTTAAATTGATCCACTCTATCCAGAGGTGAACCACTCAGATACACCGGAGGTACCGCTTCTGGGCATTTAGCACCACTCGCCGCAAAGACCATGCATTGACTTTTTGATACATTGTATATCAGACCATGCTCACACGCGTAACCTCGCAGATTCGTATCAACCTCCTCAGACCGCAGATCGACGCGCTCAGCAGGACCATGTCATCAGCATAGCTTAAATTGTTGACGCATACACCGTCAACATGACAACCAACATGCTCACTGCTGAGCGCGACAATGAGCGCATCCATGTAGAGGTTAAAAAGGGTGGGGGAGGTCAGGCCCCCTGCCTCACACCACACTCCAACCGATACGGCTCCGACATTGCCTCCACCCACCTGACTCTGTTGCCCTGATGCGTATACCAATACCTGAAGATAGCCACAAGTTCACGCGGCAGATTAATGCTCGCGAGCTTATCCGACAGGATATCACACGCAACCAGGTCGAAGGCCCTGGATAAGTCGAGGAAACAAGCGTTTACAGGGGTCCTACGGTCCGTATAGTATCTGACGGTGTGCTTAAGACACAGTATGGCACTCTCTGTAGACAGTTGTGGTCTGAAACCAAACTCGTTATCATGAAGGTTTACACACTTACTCAACTGTGTATTAAGCAAACCGTCAAAAACTTTGGCTATAATGGTGGCCAGCGAGATAGGCCTATAGTTCGCTTTATCAGCGAGGTCCCCGGTTTTATTTTTCACAACAGGCACCACCACAGACCTCATAAGATCCGAGGGTAGGTAAGAGTGGCTCACGCACAGTTAGAAAAACATCGCGAGGACTCTATTAATATGTGGGCCAGCATGTTGCAGGTGTTTAATACTACATCATGTACAGGGGATTTGCCTCTCGTCATATTCTTAATAATTGAGGCCACGTCTTTGGCTAAGTATCGAACCCCAACAACCTCATTAGGCAACCCAGCACTGAACACCGACCTCAGAGGGGACTGTATAGAAAAATGCTCCCTAAAAACATGCAATACCCTTATGGTCACTAACTTCATCGACACTCACAGGAAGACTCGGCCTACAATTTACTTTGCTCGTGTGTTTCCAGAACCCACGGAAGTCACCACCGGAATGCTTCTCCGCAAGGGTGTCCATCCTAATCTGCACTTCACGATCTTGACATGCCTTTAAACCTGATTTAAACACCCTCCTGGTCTCACACATTTCTGTATACATGATGCCAGACCTAGGCATACCACAAGCTACCCACTCTGAAAACTTTAACCGAGCCCTTCTGTGAGCCTCTCTGACAAGCTCATTCCATCCCACTACACGAGGACCACTACCAACCGCCCTGGTATCTCCTTGGCTCAAAGACGCATCACGATGTCCAGCGTACGCGCGTGACCATACTCATTACAATGTTTATCAGCACAACCCATACATTCGGCAGGAAAATCAATTAAGGTCAGACGCTTATGACACTCATTGGTATATTTAACGACCTGTTTATCATTTCTAGTACCCCACACAACATTATTATAAGTACTTGTAGTATTAGGTAACTTTGGTTTCAATAAATTTAAGTTACATTCAAGAACCAGGGGAAAATGGTCAGACCAATAAGTGTCATATTCAATCAAAACATTTACAACAGCTCGCTTTGCCGCCTGAGTCATGGTAAGGCTACTGCTCAGGATCTGGAGCTAAAATTGAGAACGGCCCTCCAAGAACTTAAGGACTCAAAACTCCAATGCCAACAACTGCTACAGGAGATAGATGACAGTGAAGAGGAGGTCAATAACGTTAATAACAAAAACTCCAGCTTAAAAAGGGAGTTAGTAGACCTACATCAGGACTACTTGAATGTTGTCAAGGAACGGGATCAGCTACGGGTGGTCACAGAGGGGTTCGGTAACTATAGCAACTTGTACGAGGAGGCTTTGTATAAAATTAGGGACCTAGAGGATGAATTAATCCATGCTAATGCAAAACTTTTAAAATTAAAAGAGGAAAAGGATTATACTCAGGCTATAGAATCTGACCATTTGTACAATGAATTAGTGAATACAAATTGTAACCTTCATTCAATTATAACAACAGAAAACTCCTTACTAAAACATAATTCTTACCATAAAATAGTAAAAATAAAATTAAGAAATATGCAAGATTAAATAAAATCATTAAAAAGTGTAATAGATTCAAGAAACAACAGAAGCACTATTCAAAAACTATTCAATTAAGGGAAGACCATTTTTCTCTTGTTAATAGATTAAATAACTATCAGATTAAATTGAAAGATAGTATAAATATTTATGAAATAGACACTGAGCGCTTACAATCTGAAATTGAGGCACTGAATAAGTCACTAAAATCTTTATCTTATAAATATGAAAGGTCTACAAACCAAATTAGGGAGCATATTCTAGCTACTAATGAGTTGGTAGACAAAGTGGACTTACTGACTTTTAGGAACGCTCATTGTACTTGTCGGAGTGAACCTAGTCTTGATGCCCTCCAGCATGAGGCAACGGAGGACCCGTCCCAGGCTGTGAGTTCTCATAACTGCATCACCAATCAAGACACTATACCTGTAATTACACTTCATGATTCACAAGTAGTACGGCCTGAGGTTAGTCATTTTCTATCAACGGATAGTAATGATTGTCATCATTCAATTATGTTCTCTGATAGTATAGGTAGAGGGTTAGGTAATTTAATCAGTAATCACCTGAGTTATTGTACCCAAAATTATTGTATGCCGGGGTCAACCTACAAACAGGTCATGGCATCAGCAATAAAAAATGTTTGTTATCATAATACTACCATTACTATATGCGTTGGTAATAGTTCTGTTATTAAAAAGGAAGATATCACTAACTGTGTATCAGAGTTATTAAAGTTAAGTTGTAATAATATCGTATTGTGTGCTTTTCCATATTTTGAAAATTTAAGTAGTAGAAAGAATAATTATATACATATGTTAAATAACCATTTACATTTCTTAGTAGGTCACTATTGTGACAGACTTATATATCTGGATATCAACACTACTGTTGATAAACTTATGTCGACACGGGGTAAGGTGTATCTACCTATTAGATGTAGACACAAAATAGCTAGGCTATTAGCTTATAATATTCACACGGACATAAATAGTATGTCTAAGTTTAGTTATATTATTAACACAGCGACCATTAGTAATCATACTAATATACATTTTTATAACAACTGTACATTGGAGGATTCATGCATAACTGTAGATGATTCTCAAGTAGGATCAACTGGGAGTTCTGGGGCTCACTCCGGCTCATTTAAACTAGGTAGCAAGACAACGGAAGATACTTCTTGCTCTCAGATAGTTAAATGTAAAAAAGGGGCTAAGCAAAATTTCTTGAAATTATTTCATCAAAATATTCAAGGTTTTTCTTCTAAACAACTAGAAATTGAGTTATTTTTAGAAAAAACAATGTTTGATATTGTTTGTTTCACCGAACACTGGTTGAAAGACTAAAAATGAAATGCTAATTAATTATGAAAATTACAATGTGGGCAGTTGCTTTAACCGGAAATCTAAGATGCGTGGGGGTTCATTAATCTTGGTTAAAAATTGTATTAAATCTAAGTCCCGTAGTGAGATAGTCGATCTTTCGGTTGAACATAATATTGAATTCTCTTGTGTTGAGCTTGATAAGCATGTAATAGTGTGCGTTTACAGGCCCCCAAATTACTTGAACTATTCTATCTTTGAGTCAGTACTGGAGGATGCTTTAGCAAAACTTGTAACTGGTAATAAACCAATAATCTCAATCTGTGGTGACTTTAATGTTAATATCTTAGAGAATAATGTTAATAGCAGTAGATTTTTAAGTCTCTTTAAATCATTTAATTTGTCAAATGTGTTTTCTGAACCAACCCGAATTACTACAAATACTGCTACATGTATTGATAATGTTTTTTGTAGCGGCGACTACTTAGATAAATCCATCGTAAATTACCTTCCTTCATATCACAGTGGTCAGACCGTTTCTTTCGCGTCAAATATACAACTACAAAGTTAAACTAACTATATACATTAATAATTAAAAACTATTAAACTAAAATAAATAAACTAACAACAAACTATAAAAGGGCATCGAAAAACTCCTCCTCAACGCTGTCAGCTGGTAATGTGCCCAAGAGACTGGCGGCGTTGCCACGTTGTATGGCAACACTTAGCCTCTGGCCAAAGTAAAAGCCAGCCCTTGGTTCACGGGAAGCGTCAACTAGGCTTTTCGAAATTTCCTTAAATAGGCTATAAGCACTCGGACCCCACGGCCCTAGAGTTTCAACCCCAAACGGCTCGAAAATATAGTTACCACAAAGGTTTCTATATTTACGCCGCTTGAGGTTCTCTACAGCCGCAGCGGCAGCACCAGCACAGCACGATGTGCTTGGAAGATGGGATGGCGCAAGAGTATCGACGCATGTTGCGTCCCACACTAAAGGCCTACCCATCTTCCAAGGAAACAAAGACATGCCGTCCGGTCTCTTGCCATCGTCGCGTGCCAAGCCATTGGGTTCTAAAACAGCTGGGACGCCGACGGTGACAAGAGCTCGTCGGATGATGTCGTTTATATTTGCGTGCCGTGCAAAACGGCCCGCACTTCGGCTGCATGGCAGGCCGTGGTGACCAAGGTGGTTGACAGCTTCACCACAGTGACAGCGATGAGGAGAACAGCAAGCGGCACCAAGGCCTAAAGAAACAGCGAGACGAAAGGTTGTGTCGTCGAACAATGTGCCTATGCTCGACGACGGTAGTGCGTGAAGCCAAAGACCCGACTCCCACTCACCCACAGCCCGCAGGCGCGCACGCTCAGCAGTAGTAGCAGATGTGTTCAGCAGATTGCTCTGAACTACTCTGCAGAGCGGCTCGTCCCACCGTCTCTGGGAAAATGGATGGTCGGGTTCTTCAGTATTCGGGCGAGTTTCCAAGCATCGACAGCCTCGGGCATGCACGGCACATCAAAATCAATCAGTGTGGAAGCCAGGATATTCCTGATTATTTTCTTAGTGCCGTGGACCGAGGATATAAAAGCCGGTAAACTAAACTGGAAATTTTGCGGACGCCGAGTCCTCCCATGCGAATAGGAAGAGTAGATTGTGCCCAAGCTCGGTCGTCCAAAGCCACATTTAAAATTGACGTTAGAGTATGTCTGATAATTTCATTAATTTTATTTTCCAAGCTGCAGGGGCTGAAATTTTTTCGAAACAGCCTCGCCATAAAATTTACAGCAAATCTTGGCTGCCATACGACGGTAGAAAGAATTACAAAGAATTCAGATACAAACTAGACAAATAACACCCAGCAGTTTGGATAAATTTAATAATAATTTAATTAGCAAGTTAAGTATACCGGGCCATATTATAAACAATGTAAATGAATTTTATGAAGAATTCTTTTCGGTAGTGCACACCGAGTTCAATAATACTTTAAAAAAGAAAACTAAAACTATTGGACCAAAGTTTATTTTCAGTGACTGGGCAACACAGGGTATTAGGAAAAGTAGGGAACAATTGTTTGAGCTGTACGGCCTTAAGCCTTACATCAACACTGAAACTTTTAATAAATATGTTGCTACTTACTCGAAAATTTTTAAAAACACTTGCAAGGTAGCCAAATCTTTGTTCATTAGCAACAAGATTAAATCAGCCGACAATAAAATTAAAACGGTTTGGAAAATTATAAACAGTGAAACAAATAGAAATAAAAATTGAAATAATGACTTCACACTAGAGACCTCACGTGGCCTCGTGAAATGTAACAATGAAGTTGCTCAAGAATTCGTAAATTTCTTTACCAGTATCCCTCTTAAAACTACTGAAACCTTGAATTCTTCACCCTTGCTTTCTATTAATTTATTGAAAGCGAATGTTTCAGCCTGTCCGAATGAATTTAAATTTCAGCATATGATCTCCATAACAATCATAAAAGCTTTTAAACAAATCAAGATCAAATTAACCGAAGATCTATGGGGTATGTCTGTCAAAGCTTGTACCTCAATTATTGAGACTATAGCACCGTATTTAGCCTTAATATTTAATTTGTGCGTGGATCAAGGGGTCTTCCCGGATCTAATGAAATACAGTAAGGTAATACCGCTTTTTAAATCCGGGGACAGTGCAGACACCAACAACTTTAGGCCCGTATCCGTGTTGCCGGTTTTTAAGCAAAGTGTTTGAAAAGATAATGCTCAATCAAATGCTTAACCATTTTAACACCAATAAGATCTTACACGAGCAACAGTATAGTTTCACTAAGGGACGTTGTACGACTGACGCCGGTGTTACTTTATTAAAACACATATTTGCTGCGTGGGAAGAGGCACCAGATGCCATTGGAATCTTCTGTGACCTTTCAAAGGCATTTGATTGCGTAAATCACGAGACCCTGCTCATGAAACTTGAGCATTACGGTTTAGGTAAATCTGCACTCAGATTAGTAAAATCGTATTTGAATGATAGACAGCAGCAAGTACAAGTAAATGGTGTCAATTCAAAAGGTTTAAGAGTAAAAATGGGTGTTCCACAAGGTTCGATATTGGGTCCTTTCCTCTTTTTAGTATATATTAATGACTTACCCCATTTATTTAACAACCAATCGCAAATGGTATTGTTTGCTGACGATACTTCTTTGATATTTAGGATAAACAGACGTGCCGCGGATCTTGACGACGTAAATAACGCCCTACTGCTGGTCCATAATTGGTCTACCGCAAATAATTTAGTACTAAATGGGAAAAAAACGAAGTGCATAAGATTTGCTCTACCAAATGTCAGAAGTAGTGATTGTGACATAATATTAAATCAAGAGAAACTAGAATTGGTCGATAAAACTGTTTTCTTGGGAATCACGCTTGACTCAAGGCTACAATGGGGTCCCCATTTAACATCTCTTGACGGACGGCTGAGTTCGGCAGCATATGCTGTTAGAAAAATCCGTCAATTTACTGATGTAGATACCGCGAGGCTAGTGTATTTTAGTTATTTTCATAGTATTATGACATATGGTATTTTACTATGGGGACGGGCTGCAGACATCGAGTCTATATTTATTCTGCAGAAAAGAGCCATCAGAGCCATTTATGATCTACGTAGACGCGATTCTCTAAGGGAACTGTTTAAAGAAATTAACATCATGACAGTACCTTGTCAATACATCTATGAAAACATCATGGACGTTAGAAAAAATTTGCATTTATTTAGTAAAAGAGGTGACAGGCACCACTATAGTGGTGCCTGTCACCTCTTTTACTAAATATAATACTAGATATATACTAATACTAGAAATAGGGACCAACTAGTTCAGCCAGGTTTTAGGCTAGCTAAAGTAGACTCATCTTTCATGGGGTACTGTTTAAAATGTTACAATATAATACCTCCCCACATTCTACAACTGAATGAGACGAAATTTAAATCTTGTATAAAACGCACACTATGTAGGCAAGCATATTATAAGTTGGGAGATTACATTGATGATAAAAATGCTTGGCTCAATGCTGGTCCTGCTCCACAACCATAGGAGCAAATTAATTGATTACCATGATAAGTATTGTGGAAGCTGCAGAAGATTGTAAAAATATCCTTGCATTGTATAGATTCCTTCTTTTAGTATTATATAATTGCATAGCACATATGTGAGTACTATGTATTGAAAAGCTACCGTTTACATTTAGCTATCTTTCATTGACTTGAATGTGCCCTGGCAGTTGAGAGAATGTCATGCTCACTCGAATGTCTTGCTGATGGTGGCGGGTGTGTCGGGTCATTTGGTTCCCTTCAAAATGGTTGAGTTGAATGGCGCTGATCAATGCGTTATGTTCGTGAACGGGCGCTGTCAGTTGGGACTGGTCATCTCTTAGCTGTCACGGTTTATTTTAATTAAGTACTTTATTTTTAAATTATTGTTGATTTATTCTTTTACTCTGGACGCTCTTAATTCGCACGCCTCTTTACATCGTTCTCACATACATGTATAATCTCAACATGAATGATGTAACCAAGATTACGTAACAAATATAATATGATTGAAAAGAGTGTCCATGGAGTTTCTTGCCCATTCTTCTTCATAGAGATCTACGCTTTGGAATGGGCAACTACAGTACTTTCACAAGTTATTATGCCTTGTGACTGTGATTGTAGCTTAGCCTTCTTTGTTTTTCCGACATTCAAAAGTGCCTGTAAGGGTCTAATTGAAATAAATGCTTTTGAGTTTGAGTTGAGTCACAATACAGTGATCTAGCCAGCTACATGACCCGTGCGCCTCACTAATAAAGGTATAAGCTCCCGAATTAGTACCTAGAAAAACAAACATCGACACACGACCAAGACTGTTCACTACAGAAATGGCCAAGTTCGCTAAAAAACAATTCATGTAAATCAGCATTGAAATCTCCTAACACAAATACAGACTCAATACCATATTCGTCTACAATCGCACTCACTGTACTTAGACAATCCGTAAAATCAGGCAAGTTCTCCACCGAGTTCGTAGGCATGTAGATACTTATTACTACAATCGCTGGTCGAACTCTTGTTATCTTAACAAGAGTTCGAGCACATATACGAGCACTGTCACACTGCAACATTGATACTTGCTGGAAAACACTGCTTCTCCACAACAGAGCGACACCGCCATACGGTCTCCCGCATAGTATGCCAGCGGACGTGTCGACCGCAGACGTCCCCGTGCACCCGAAGCCACTGTTGATCGTGTTTAGATATGGTATATCATCCGGTAGCAACCATGTCTCTTGCAAGGCAATCAGATCACAGGTGTCACATAACTCCCTTTTGCTATCAATGGAACGTTTCATATTTTTACAGTTGTAACTGGCGAACCGAAAAGAAGATTTTTCTATTATTTATTTCACTATTGCCGGCCGCAGACGAAAATCTGACGTTTGAAATACATAAAACGTCTTAATATAAGGCCATATGTTTTCGTCCAAGTACATAGGTAATTTCGATTCAGAAACTAAGAATTTGAATGCATTGTGGCTTTTTATCATCTTTCTAAACTGACGCAACTAACCGATAATGTACGGTATAAAAGGTGCCACAATTTGAAGTTTATTTTAGTGTTCAAATCAACCTGCAATAAGTTCCTGAGCTCTTCAAGATGTGGTCGAAACTAATTGTTATGTTGTTGTTGATCAGTTTTGTGGGACTCTCGTGGTCTGCGCCAATTCTTCATTTTAGTACACTCAACTGTCCTGGTAAAATGTATACATTTGTAGATGGCTCTTGCGCACCAACGACTGAAGATCCGTGAGTACTAACTATCTAATATCTACTTATACTATTGTATGTTGTCAGCTATAATATTTATACGACTTCTACGGAAAGCTTAAGTTGTCAATTTAATGATATCACCACAAACACGTCACACGTCGTCACGTGTTGTGTCACGGTCAAAACTAAAAGTAATATCAGTCAAAATCGCTTTTGACTGCAAACATCTGTTAAAACTACTTTTAATACTGTTTCGAAGCCTTTATGAAAAGCTTCTTTTGTTCATGAATCGTAAATATACATACAGGGTGTAAACGGACTCTTGCCGTCAACGTAGCATTATGTACATCAAACTAAGTAACTGTACGCTTACTTTTTTTTTGAGGTGAAAGATCACATTTTACGGTATGACTCAATGTAACGCATTCAAATCATTGTGCTGATGAATGGATTGAATAGTACGGCGGTCGTGAAGGTGTCTTAAGTAAAAAAAATACATTAAAAACATGTATTATGAGTGTTTCTAACACCTTAGGACGTCTTAGAATAATGCATTTATGTCACTTACCTTCTTGTGTTACCTGTCTCTTTCACCCTTATGCAGAATGGCGCCCACTTTCGAAACTGGAGCGCATCTGTCATTTGCCTGTCATAGCATCTAAATTTTGCCGCGAAATGGACGCAAAATTTTTTCTCTCTTTAATTTTCTTATAAAATTATTACATTACTACCAGCTTTAACCCCTTTTAACCCCCAAATCGTGCCAAACGATACTAGATCCAACCCGAGTTATTCCTAAAGTAAACTTAGCAGAAATTCTAACATGGAATAGATTCTGTTAGAAACCTGGGGAAACCTTACAATTAATCTCCGTCTTCCTAGATAGCATACGGTATTGGTAGACGAGTTGTTATAATACTAAACCAAACTATGGACTATTAAACCCCTATGGAGGGACTTTTTGTCTGGGATCTCTAATGGTAGTCCCTATCAGAAGGAGCTGACTGCTAAAGAGCAGCTGAAGGCTAGGGCTTGCATTCATCGCTTTACGAGTCGCGAGACTAAGCGGACGTGTTTTTCTGTACTTGCTAAAATGAAATATCTATAAACAATTAATAATTCAATATTATATAATATTTGCGGCGTCAGTGAAAAAGAAAGTAAAGTGTGTCACGTGTGACTTGTACCACAGCAACTTTTATGTGCAAAATGAACTGAATTGTATTTATTTTCTATTGACAATAAATAAAGTTGTTAGTATGTCTAACCCAGGATCGAGCCCGTTTGTTCGTAGCCAAATACTACGACGAAGTCCTCCGCCAACGCCTACCGAACAATTACCCCCGAGTGACCCAAATCCACCACCACCTGTACCAGCACCACCTGTACCAGCACCACCTGTACAAGCACCTGCGGAGAATGTTTTGCCGAGTGAAATTATCAGCACGCCAGAGATCCAGAAATGGTTATTATCTATAGATGGCATTTTGAACGAAGTCTGCACTATTGTTGGTGAAGGAAAAATGAACTCGGATCAGAAGCAACGTGTCTCAAACCTTTGCCGCAAGGTCCAAAGTGGGACGTCTCAGATGGCTGTCCTTTACCAATCGATAAAGCAGAAAATGATTCAGTCCCATAGTACCGTTCAGCACCTACAGAATCAGCAGAACATGGCGAATTCTCTGGACCAGTTCAAAGAGGTTATTGAGACGAAGCTGAATCCGTCCAACAATTCTTATGCTAGCATGGTGAAGAAAGGCTCCGACAATTTCATCCGTCCTGCAAACTTGAGCGCAATCGCTATCTACCCCAGTGACAAAACTAAAACAAGTGACGACACCAAGTCACTTGTTCAAAAGTTAATATCTCCCGAACAGCTCAAGCTCCATGTACGTGGCCTGAAAAAAGTGAAAAATGGGGGCGTACTGATCAGCACTGCAAATAAAGGCGACATTGATAAGTTGAGAAATTCGGAGAAGATATTCACCTCGGGTCTAACAATAGAAGAACCATCTAAACGTCGCCCTAGGGTCACTGTCATTGGTGTTCCCGTAGCCCTGACTGAGAAGGAGGTATTTGACTGTATTTACGAGCAAAACCTATCGGACAAATTGCCGAATACAAGTCGTGAATCGTTCCTTGAGACCATTAAATTGAGCCATAAATCGGGTAAGAAAGACCTTCCTACCTGCAACTACATTCTGGAAGTATCCGCAGGCATTAGAAAGTTGTTAATCAACCAAAGCAGAATTTTTATTAACTGGACTTCATGCCCCGTGAGAGATTTTACGATCGTCACCAGGTGCTACAATTGTCAGCAGTTTGGCCACGCAGCTAAGTTTTGCCGTGAAAATAGTCCTACTTGCAACCACTGTGCAGAGACGGGACACTCCGTGAAGGAATGCAGCAGCAAATCTTCTCCCCCCCAGTGTGCGACGTGCAAAAGATTCAAGAGAAAATGTGACCATCCAACCGGTGATGTAAGTTGCCCAGCACGTACATATGCAGAGACCAACTACATCAACTCAATAGACTATGAAGGCGCCTAAGAGCGCCGCAGAATATTACATTTAGTAGGCACACAAACAAGTAGCTCATCCCTTATTTGTATTTTCTTTCTTTCTCTTTCTCTTAGTTTGTAATTAACATGAGCAATCAGCTAATCAGTGATCTAGATAGTTTTACTGTGGCTGAATCTAAAATCTGTGATGTTGAGGACTGTAAACACCTTCTTCGTTCGGGCGACAAAACGCTTACCTTGCTTACACAAAATATTCGCAGCATAAACCGAAACATGGACGGTTTTGAAGTGTTATTACAAAGACTTGACTTAAGCTGTGATATTATCGTACTAACAGAATGTTGGTTGTCAAAACAGACAGTCAACTTACCATCTCTGAACGGTTTTTATTTATACAAAACAGACAGAAACACCAACCAAAACGACGGAGTAGTAGTTTATGTTAAAAATAATTTACGAACTGTTAAAGAAGAACCACTAACCCAAGATAGTAATTGCTTAATCATTAAAATTATTCCCGATATAGTAGTCATGGCTGTTTATAGGCCTCCCTCTCATAATATCGACCGATTTTTAAACTCACTTGACACAAATTTAAAAAACATCAGTACATTCAAAAACATAATACTTTTAGGAGATATCAACATTAACATTTCTTCCGGGAAACCCGATACCCATACTCATAATTATCTAAATATTTGTGCATTTCATGGACTTTTACCAGCTCACTATTACCCCACGCACCAAAGCGGTTCTTGCTTAGATCATATCATTCTAAAATCAAAAAACCCATCCAAAACATTGGTTACTAACTCTGCACTTACCGATCATCAAGCTGTTTTACTAACAATGCAAATAAGTTCACCTAGAAAAAACTGCGAGCGTAGCTATACTAAAGTCAATATGACAAACCTTGAAAGTGACATACGCAGCATTAATTTTAACCCCATTTATGATTCTGTTGATGCAAATATCTCTTTACAATATTTCATAAATTCTTTACAATACGCAATAAAGAAAAACACATTTACTAAGAAAATCCCTAGAAAGTATAGTTGTATTAAACCGTGGATCACACCCGGTCTCGTTCGTTGTATAAGGCACAGAGACAAACTTCACCTGAAATCCAAAATTGCACCTGATGACGTAATACTTTCTGTTACCTATAAAAGATATCGTAATTTCTGTAATAATCTTTTGAAAAAACTAAAAAACCAGTACGATAAAAATGAACTACAGAAGGCGGGAAAAAATAGTAAACTTGTGTGGAAATTTATAAAAAAGAATACATTGAGGTCGAAAAACTCCGAACCTCCGCTTGATTTACTATCAACAGAAATAAACCCACCCGAAGCAATAAATAAGGTAAACCACTATTTTGTCAACGTTGGTAAAAACTTAGCTGAAAAATCCTTAAATATTAGCTGTCCTCCCACTCAAAACCCAACTAGAACACCTTCCATGTTAAATTCTTTTGCTTTATTAGATACTGACATCAACGAAGTAATTACAATAATAACCGGGCTAAAGGATGTCTGTGCAACTGGGTGGGATGATATACCCAATAAGGTACTCAAAAGTTTTAAACACCTTTTGGCCCCGCCGCTCACCCACATCTTTCAGTTATGTTTATCTAAAGGGATATTTCCAAAACTGCTAAAAAAGTCTGTGGTCACTCCTATTTTCAAGTCTGGAGACAAAATGAATGTGAATAACTACAGACCCATCTCAGTGCTAACGGGCCTTTCAAAAATTTTAGAAAAAATTATTAACAGTAGATTGATAAAATATCTGGAAGAGAACAAACTACTTTCAGATAATCAATTTGGATTTAGGCCAAAAAAATCAACAAGCCAAGCAGTAAACAAACTGACTAATTACATTTCTACAAATCTGGATAGTGGAATGCATACAGTTGGGATCTTTCTAGACCTTGCGAAGGCTTTCGACACTATTTCTTGCACTACTCTTTTACAGAAGCTTGAAACAATTGGGATAAGAGGAGCACAGCTTCTACTATTATCTGATTATTTGAGCGATCGTCAGCAATCTGTAAAAATTGGTCCGCATACAAGTTCTGACCTTTCTAATACTTGTTTTGGAATTCCACAAGGCAGTGTTTTAGGTCCTACATTATTTTTAATCTATATAAATGACCTATGCTGCCTCCCACTCCAAAATGGTGTTATAATGTCTTATGCGGATGACACTGCTTTGTTGTTTGCAGCTAAATCAAGAGCTGAAGCCTATGAACATGCTCAAAATGGCTTCAACATTGTTTCTAATTGGCTCAAAAATAATGTTCTAACACTAAATGCTGATAAAACAAAGTACATTTTATTTACAATGAGAAATACTAACACACTACTTACTAACAAAACCATTTACGCGCATAACTGTAGAATGTACGCTGACACTACATGTACTTGCCCTACTTTAGATAAAGCTGACCACTTGAAATATCTAGGTGTCACTATTGACTCCAATCTAAATTTCCGTAAACATATCGAGTTACTGTGTACTCGAGTGCGTAAACTAATATATGTTTTTAAGTATTTACGTAATGTAGCCGACTATAATTTAATAAAACAGATTTATCTAGCTTTGTGTCAGTCTATTCTAACATATTGTATAATATCCTGGGGTGGCGCGGGAAATACAATTCTTCTGCCGCTAGAACGTGCTCAAAGAGCAATTCTAAAAGTTGCTACCTTCCGTCCTTTTAGGTTCCCTACAGAACAACTCTACAAAGCATGTCATGTACTCACCGTACGGCAATTATTTATTCTTCACATAACTCTACACCAGCACTCTACACTTCCCTATGACCCAGTTCCTTCCGATAGGAGAAGGAAGGACTTGGTGTGCACAAAGCCGCAAACTAGACATGCATTTGCGAATAGATTTTATGTGTTTTTAGGACCTTTTCTGTATAATAGACTAAACAAGATATTAAACTTCTATAGTTTAAGTTATAGAAAATGTAGTTTTGTCACGTCGGATTATTTAGCGATGCTTAATTACACGGACACAGAAAAACTTCTAGAAGTTGTGGTTTGACTGTTATCAAGATGACTGTTATCCCCTGTACATATTTAATTAATCTAGTTTTAGTGTATTTTGTATCAATTTAATTTTATAGTTAATAGATTAATTTTATTTTATTATTTTATTGTCCTAATTTAATTGTTCTTTGTAAAGTGATAGCCTGAAACACAGGTTTAAATAAACCTAGATCGGGCAGGTCGCTACCAAACATTTATTGAAGATTATCGCTAATGTGGAATATATTTAATATATTTTAGTTCTAGTTTATTTATAAGTACTAGATAATTATACCATTGTATATTAATAATACTACTGCGCCTAAATGTACACTTTTTGCTTGAATACTTTCTTTTAATAAATTATTCTTATTCTTATTCTTATTGACTTTTTAACGGTGCAACAACCCACTTATTTTGAATTTTATTTTGAAAGCAAGCCTGAATAGTCCTGTACAAGAAGTACTTTAGATGGATTATACATACAATTCAAATCTGTGTACTGAAGGGGTACAATGAGGACATTTGAAATCAGGGTCAATAAATAAACATATTTCTTTCAATTAAATTTTATATTAAAAATTACTCATAAATAAAAATGACTAGTTCATTACAACACTAAGGTTGTTAGTTCAATTTCTTTTAATTAACTAGGAATAGACTAGCCAGATTGGCCTCTGTTGCCCCAAACGCTAGGCCTCGGAGGTCATGTTTTGAAAGTGGGGTGTCCCAACGTGAACTGTTTTTTTCATGTCAGTTTAGTCGGCCTGTGAGCGACTGTACGTTACATGGGACTCAAACGACGGCTTGGCAAGCTTCTGCAATGTTTACATTCGGAGATGAAATTATGGACTGGCATGCTTTTCTCTTTTCCTAATTAACAACGAGTGCTCAATCACCTAAACTCAGAAGTGGATACGTACTATGTATATGGTTCCCAGCCTTTGAGACGAGAGCTATCGGAGCCAAAGTCTTAACTTCGGCCTAAATAATGGGATCCGAATAGTAATGCTTTAAACACTATCTGTTAATACAGATTTGCAAATTGTACACATAGAGTGTACAGTATACGAATTTTATTTTTTGACCTAATGTTTATTTCAAAAGTATTGAGGATCTACTTAGTTAAACCACTGCCTGAAAGACCACTTATTGGGGATACAAAACTACTACTTGATATTGATTCGCAGAGAATTAAAATAACCAAATATTTGTGTATGTTGAATAACATATCATTAAAATGCATGGCTCATAGACCTTCTCAGTAGACAGGGTTGCCTACTTATTTTGTTTAGAGAAGCTTATATGTCTAAGCCTGCTTAAAATTATAATTATATAAATTAAATATTGGTGCCGATTCCCTTGTTTACAAACTAAACCAAATTTAAGTTCAGTGCATCTTTTTCTTTCTATTTCATTAAGAAAAGGACAAAAGATAAATTTTAGATTAGTCCTGTCAAATTAACCAGCGCCTGACACAAGTTTAGAAGCGATTAAAAAGTTGACTACTAAAATTACATCAAATTACGTCAGGTGCTGACTAATTTGACAGGACTAAACTAATATTTATCTTCTGTCCTATTCATAATGAAATAGAAAGAAAAAGATGCACTCAACTTAAATTTAATTTAGTTTGTGAACAAGGGAATCGGCACCATTGTCTTTCTTATGGATGGACTAAATCCATATTCAAATAAACCAAGATTAAGGAGCTTGCCTGCTTGCAGCAGGAAGCATATGGTCCGTGCTACTAGCCTTCGGGAGGCTGACTGAAGAATAGACCTCTAGTTGAAATTTAATTAGAAGAGTAAAGAGTCTTCCAAAAGTGCTACTAATGCAGGTACAGTCATAAGAGTGAGAACTCTCTTCAAGAGAATTTAGATTTGTAAATTTTCTTATTTTCCACTCTTGGGCCACAGGTCTCTTCTCTGTGAGTGAGTGATTGAGAGGATATTTTTGTCATTAATACATTATGTGCATTTACAAGATCTCTTGGAGTGTCGATGGCAATCTAATCTAGATTGCCATTTGTTTTGGCCCAGAACTGAGCTACTAGATTGGCGCTTTCGGTAGCGCCCATCAGAAACACAAGGATGCACAAGGTACAAGTAAGAAACTTGAATACCTCATGATAGATCATTTATATGCATTGCAACCTAATATTTTTTTCGTGTTTGAAGTTGATTGTTAATTGAAATTGTTCTTTATTTAGTATTCCCACACCTTGATATTTTTCGAAGGGATTCAAGAATATTTAATCATTCGTGTATATTTCCTAGCTGGTTGTCAGTTAAATAGATGTGTGAATTCCTTAAATAACAAAGGAGTTTAATATTTTATTTCAGCTCAAGTCTCATTGAATTTCAATTATCAGTTGTTAATTTTTTTATGTTTTACGTGCACCTTATAAATAAGGCACAAGTATATTCATTTGCCGTGATATTATTTATAACATGTTATGGAAGACGTGTTCATTTTAACATTTTCTAGGATCACTAGATTTAGAACTTTTCATGTTTTATTGTTTTTAGTATCAGTGTATCAGCATTTAACAAATATACAACGATATATCCGTGTATACTATATAATTATAATTCACATAGCATCTAAATCCTTCAGATATTCTTTCACCAGCAAAGAGCAAACAGGTCTTCAATCGATGCTGTGTGTTAGAAACACTCATAATAGGACTGTTTTGCATTAAAATAAAACAGTTATTATGTGTGTGGAGAACACACAGCATCGAAGCAAGGTGCTGGTGTTCGAGACTATGACAAACAAGTGACAGATGCGCACCAGTTTCGAAAGTGGGCGCCATTTTGCATAAGGGTGAAAGAGACAGTTAACACAAGAAAGAGAGGTAAGTGACATAAATGCATTATTCTAAGACGTCCTAAGGTAATTATTTATGATGCTTCTTCAATCGATGCTGTGTGTTAAATGCAAAACAGTCCTATTATAGTTGGATCTTTGAACCCCAATATCTCCGTAACGAGAAGGTTCCCAGGTATGGTCTAGAGCAAAAAAATGATTGCAATGAAGGGAAGAACAAGTGCCTTTCGGCTTCGTTAAGAGTCTTTTTACACCCTTTATACCTCCTTCCAGGTAACTAAATCGCCATCCTGTATAGTATACT
This sequence comes from Lycophotia porphyrea, assembly GCA_950005105.1. Taxonomy (NCBI): domain Eukaryota; kingdom Metazoa; phylum Arthropoda; class Insecta; order Lepidoptera; family Noctuidae; genus Lycophotia; species Lycophotia porphyrea. Next base: position 576,053 of record OX465409.1, read on the forward strand.
AGCTGATGCCCGCGGCTTAGCCCGCGTGGATGTCGCTTATCGCGACCAAAAGTAATCATGAAATTTTGATCCCGTTCCCGCAACCCATGGGAAAAGAGTAAAATAATGGGGTTATGGGACATCTCGCCCACACAAAAACTGGCCCGCGAGCCAGTAGTTCACTTTTTAAAATGCGCATGGGCAACCTTCCTCGAGAACCACTCTATACATTGATGAAAACAGCATGAAAAACGGTGCAGTAGTTTTTGAGTTTATCGCGAACAGACAGATAGACGCGGCGGAGAACTTTTTATAATATGTAGTGATGATAGTGATAGTGATGACGATACTATAATAGTAAACACGCAGATTTGTCAATTGTTTTTTCTTTTTCAGTCGTTTTTTGATGGAAATCTTTGGAGACTATTAAATCACTGATGACGACAGTAACGCCGCAATGCCGCCGGAGCCGCCCATATAATATATCACAAGTAAGATTTTTTTTTTGGGGTGAAAAATCTCGTTTTCCGGTAGGAGTACTCAACGTAACGCATTCAAATCATTATGCTGACGGATGGATTGAATAGTACGGGCGTCGTGAAGGTGTCTTAAGTAAAAAAAATACATTAAAAACTTGTGAAAAAGTTGGAACTTTGACCCCTAATATAAACTAACTAGAAGGTTCCCAGGTATGGTCTAGAACAAAGAAATGATCGCAATGACGGGGAGAACAAGTGCCTTTCGGCTTCGTTAAGAGTCTTTTTACACCCTTTATACCTCCTTCCAGGTAACTAAATCGCCACCCTGTATAGTATACTAGCTGATGCCCGCGGCTTAGCCCGCGTGGATGTCGCTTATCGCGACCAAAAGTAATCATGAAATTTTGATCCCGTTCCCGCAACCCATGGGAAAAGAGTAAAATAATGGGGTTATTTAAAATGATAAGGATTAATACCGTATTTGTGTAAATAGCTTTCCAATTATCGCTATATAGTTGCCCATTTTTAAAGTATTAAAATGGATATAGTATGTTATCCTTAACAGATAGACATATGCCATCGTTCTGTAGACCTTTATAAGATACATAATTCCACCATACATCATTTTGTTATATCTCAAAGGGCAGCGTTTTCGTTGAAAGCTCCCTATTTTCTGACACCTCCAACAAATATCGTTATATTTTAGCAAATGTATACAAAAACTTGACAAATTATATACACAATTATAAACCTTCCTCGAGAACCACTCTATCCATTGGTGAAATCAACATGAAAATCGGTGCAGTAGGTTTTGAGTTTATCGCGAACAGACATAGACGCGGCGGAAGACTTTTTTATAATATGTAGTGATAGTGATGACGATACTATTAAATTGCAAATAATAAATTTGCTTATTTAATCGCAGATTTGTCAATTGTTTTTTCTTTTTCAGATCTATTTTCCTGAATTTGTTAGAAGACTTTTTATAAACTGATGACGACAGTAACGCCGCAATGACGCCGGCGCCGCCCATATCGTAATATGTAGTATCATGACACTTCTTGATACTTTGAGTATTATTGTTATCAATATTTTTATAAAGTTTTAAAACCATTTTTGTCATTATTTTAGATTTGAACAAATCAGAAACTAGTGAACATGTACTTTATTTATGTACTCAATAAAACTGTTAAGAGCATTTAATTTTGCATTTGCAAACCTCGCTTTATATCCTACCTCATCATCATCAGCCTATAAGTTCCCACTGCTGGGACACAGGCCTCCTCTCTATGAGAGGGAATGGGCTATAATCCACCACGCGGGCCCAGTCAGATTGGTAGATGTCACATGTCTTCGAATTTTTGGGTCTAGGACATGCCGGTTTCCTCACGATGTTTTCCTTCACCGGTTTTGAGAGCAGTGGTGATGAAATAAATTACACAAAGTAATGCGCCTGCCTGGGTTCGAACCCACGACTTACTGTTCGTAAGTCGGAGTCACTACCACTGGGCCACCGCTGCTCTCCATACCTCTCCGCTGATATCCTACCTATAAAAATTAATAAAAGATGAGTTATTTTTTTCAAAATATTTTAGCTTTTTTTTTAATGTCAGCCTGCTCTGTCCCACTGCTGGGCAAAGGCCTCCCCATGGCTTTCCAATCCTGTTTACAATTAACCCTCTCCGACCAATCCGTTAAGAGTTAGCCCAGATCATTACAAATAAATAATTTGGACTTTGACATCTATGTAAATAAACATAAAGTAAACCTTTGAAATCTAATTATATTAAAGATTACTATATATTGTAATCATAAAGAGTAACCATGAAGTTTCTTGCCGGTTCTTCTCCATAGGAAACGACCAACCTGAACCGTGCACCTTTTGTCGACTTATTATAAGTGCCTATCTGGGCCTATGTCAAATAAAATATTTTGATTTTGAATCATTGACCATGATGATTACGCTGTAAATTGGTTTTTACAAAGTATTCTTTCAGAGAGTGATTCAAGAGGAAGGTTTATATCTACATTGCACCCGCGCGAAGCCGGGGCGGGTCGCTAGTAACTTATAAACATAACCCTTGCACACAGACACACACATACACACACGCAAATATTATTTCCATATCTGTCTGTGGTAACCGATGACAAAACTATAAATTAACAATCCTTGTTGATAGGAAACCGAATTATTAAAGGCTCATTTACGAAGATAGGGCGCGTCCAAATGGTAATGAAACCTTTATAGGTTCGCCCTGTCCGTCTGTCTATCTGTCCGTTCGTATGTCACGGCCATTTTACTCCGAGACTGTTGTCGCGACACAGTTGAAGAAGAGTAGGTGTCTTCTATAAACCGCTACACAAGAGTGATGTGAAATTATGAAAAAAATAAAAATAAAGGTGGCTCTCCATACATGTAACTGAGGGTTTAAAAGAAATATTTCAATGCATATAACTGACATCTATCAACAGCTCATATATTGGAGACCCAGCAGTAGTCATTCAAAGACGAATGGAAGATGTATGGAATTGCTACATAACAAGGCAAGTAGAAGCAGTAAGTTTATTGGAAGAAGAAATCAATTCCCTGGCTATAGATACTGCGTGTACCTATAAAAAAGGTGTAACCATATTTATTTCATGGATGCGGAACAGGTAAGTACCAGCAATCTAAACCACTTTGTCCAAGGGACTAACACTAATCAGCTGCCCCATACAATTGGGGTGAGAAGGTATTGAAGTTTTGTACGGAACCATTGAGTTTTCTTTTTGTGATTACGATAAGGGTCCCAGACGTTCAGTTTGATGGTATGTACAGTTGCTAGAACATCAAGTGACCACAAAATATTGTAGATTAAGTTAAAAATCGAATGAGAATATTTGACAGTTTTTAGTAACTAGATGAGCTGGCGACTGTACAACACCCTTAAAGTTTTGATCTCAACTTTCTGGAACATGCTGTAGGTATACTAAATGAGACAAAACTGACTATATCATGAGCTGTATGAATAATACCAAATATTATACAACAAACGTTTTACAATAATACCAAATATTATACAACAAACGTATTACAATAATACCAAATATTATACAACAAACGTATTACAATAATACCAAATATTATACAACAAACGTATTACAATAAGTGCATACCTACCTCTTTGTTGGTTGTACATACCAGGACAAAACTGCTTCAAATTAATTTTAATTCTAAAAACTAGGTATAACTTTGTTTTGAACTCATGCCACTAAGCTGACGCAATGTATCGATATGTACGGGCGGATATATGTATAAGGTTCTCCAATTCTGGGAATATTTAGTGCGTTTCACCGTTTTATCTGTATGTTATTTATTGCCTATATAACTGTTTCGTGTGCAAATTAAGCAGTCGTGGCTCAGTGGTAGGTCATGAGTTCGAATTCAGGCGGCGAAGTCTCTCTGATGTGACGCAGACGACGGTGCGCGGGTCAGCTAGTAACTTATAAACATATCACTTGTAATCAGAGTACATCAGGGATACCTTATAGGACGTAGCCAAACTTATATCTTGACTTCAATACAGTTTGTTTAGAAGTTTCTTCTTAAAGTAGTCTGATAGGAAACATTATCTAGATTTCACCCAAAAAAAAAGATATAAAAGAGTTTGTAAAAACCAATTTACAGCATTAACATCATGGACAATGATTACAATAGAGAGTTATTTTAAGTGTAATGATATTATACAACATTGTGAATAGAATCACAGTATCTGTGTGTTAGAATCAGAAAATATCTTTTAACGTTTTTATTTTTGTTAGTAGGTAGGTCATTAAAATAGGTTTTAAAAATGCCAAAATTAAATGCTTCTTACAGTTTTATTGAGTACAAAAATAAAGTACATGTTCTCTAGTTTCTGATTTGTTGAAATGTAAAAAATAACAAAAGTGGTTTAAAAGCTTTATATAAATTGTTTATAATGAAACTATCAAAAGTATCACGACGCTAATAATTGTGATACGTGGCAGAGGCGGCGTCAGTTACGACTTCAGTTAGTCATAAATCGCTTCAAATAAATCGTCAATACCAGTTCTGAAAAAGAAAAAAACAATTGAGAAATCTGCGTGTTAACTATACTATAAGTAATACAGGCTGGCGATTTAGTTACAGCAAGGAGGTATAATGATGTATATTTACGATTCATGAAAAAAAGAAGATTTTCATACAAGCATCCAAAAAAAAAAAAAGACAAATTCATATACAACTGTAGACATACTGACGTCTACAGATGTATAGGAATTTGTTTTTTTTTTTTACCTGAATCTGTTATGAGTTCCTTTGGGAAAGTTGTTTAATATAACGGGTAGAATCATCTCCTTAAAGCATCCTGGTAAATGAATGGCTACCCTGTATAATGTAGTTGTGAGTTAGTATGTATGCGGAGAGTAATTACCGGAAGCAGGGCACCTAGTTGAAAAATTCTTTCACCATTTGAATGGTACTTTATTCGGATAGGCATAGGCTACTTTATATCCGGGTGCTAAGCGGGTGCAGCCACGCACAGTAACTATAGTTATTAATAAAAACGTTATTTTAAAGCCACTACGCCTGTCTGACTTCAATTTAAAAAAAAAAAAACAAAGTGCAAAATAAATTCGGAAGTCGGTGATTTTGATTCGCTGTTTTTGCCATCGTCTTTTCACTCCAAAATACACCCTGTATTTTACGATCCACTTTTGCCACCAACTTCCAAAACAATAGTTTGAAATACTCTTCTTAATTAAGAATTAAATACATATTATCATAGCTAATTCATGACATCCGGCCTATTGATCATTAGAAATAGGTCGACGAGATAGAGAAATATTGCCGTAGGTACAAATACAAACCCGATAAAACTGGAAGAGGTTTTTCTTTAGAAATTGGTCGAAAATGTGGCAGTGAGCATAGAGTACATGTAGTAGATAGTAAGTACTCACGGATCTTCAGTCGTTGGCACACATTCACCATTTGAGAATCTCGGCATGTTACCAGGACAGAATCTGAAGTAATCGGTTCGAAAAGATGATGCAGACCACGAGAGTCCCGCCAAACTGATCAACAGCAACATAACAACTAGTTTCGACCACATCTTGAAGAATAAATGTACGTCAAGTTGATTTGACCACTAAAATGAAATTGAAATTGTGGCTCATTTTATACTGTATAATATCGGTATATTACGTTGGAGGTACGACACGTTTAACCACAGGAATTTCAAGAACATAACAAATAACCTAAAATCAATTTAATTCAATTTGTCCTGGTCAATAAATAGTTTAGGAAATGTCTACCGCGTTTCCAGAATATAAGCTATCAAAGTTGTACGATTGGTGAATTGATTTTAAGGGTTCATCAGTTTCGCGGTCTGAAAACGGAAAACACTACTTTTTTCAGCTCAACTTTCCAATAACCATAAGGAATCTGGTATGTTTTGACTGGAATATATTTCATAATAATGTAATAAAGATTTGATTTGATTTGGTTTGATTTGACTGCATCGCAGAATGAGGTGACGGCGTCCCATTCTCTCTCGCTCCGGACCATGGATTGAACCAAGGCCGGACGCGATAGGTCGCCGCCGCCGATCGCCGCTACGAGGACACGGCGGTACTCCGCCCAAGCGGAGCAGACTGTGTGCTCACGCCCACGGTGTGCACCCGGGTGTTTCCTCCTGCCCGATTCGGTGCAGGAACCTCCCGAAACAACCGTGTCCGGTGAGGACCAGCGTCAGGCGGAAGGTGAGGGTGCCGTGGCGCCTCTCCAGCCACTCCTCAAAGGGGGGACTTATCGAAACTATTGTGGCGTGCCCTGCACGGGGTTGCGATAGACGCTCTCTCCATATCGCCATGAGATCGCGTCGGAAGTTTGTCCGCATACTATTAATCCCTTGATTTCAAATTTATGTTCATCAACTGTAGACAACTTACCGTATATCGATAGATACGGTACTTACCACCTACCACATCACTACCTTTTGTTTCCACCAACCGAAGCGCTGGCGACCAGCGACTTGACCCCCGAATCGATCACTGCCGCCCCGACTTCGGTCGGTAATAGGCTGGAACGCGGGCGGCAGGGGAGCTCCGTCCGCTGATAGTTGACTGGTCGTGCGTTACTTGTGTTTACATTCGTTGACTGCGTGATCAGATTATAATTAAATAAATAAATTATATTCTTGTTATTATAAACCATATTATATTGTGTGTTCAGATTATGTTATTACCAGTTTAAACTACCTGTCGTTTTATAAGCTTTGAAAAGCGAATTGCTAGCCTGATAATGTCTTAATTTTAGTGTGTTAATGTAGCTTAGGGTAAATGCAATTTGTTATTTTTAACCGACTTTCTTCAAAAAGGAGGAGGTTCTCAATTCGGTTGTATGTTTTTTTTTGTGTTTCTCTCCGTCGTTTCTTAACCGATTTCAAAAATTCTTCTTTTAGGAAAGGATATACTTCCCGATTGGTCCCATAGAAATTTCATCAAAATCGGTTCAGTAATATGGTATGTTTTCACGTTAATTGCTATATCACACGACGACGCCTGAAGTCTTGCATGTTTAATTTGACACACTTCCTTATTTCCGATTGAATTAAAAATTTGCACGCTTATGTATATCGCGTGATAGTACAATATATCGATGACATGGAGCTGATCTGATGATGGAGCTGGACGGCGGCCTTAGGAACTCCGTTATGAAACGACATAACCCTATCGAGTTTGGGCTCGTATGATTCGTCTTGACGAGTACTTTATCTCTAGATGTTATCCAGGGTCTGATGATGAAGCTGGAAGGTGGCCATAGGATCTCCATGATAAAACGACGTAACCGCATCAAGTTTGGGCTCGTTTGATTCGTCTAAATGAGTAGTTTGTCTATAGATGGTATCCAGGGTCTGATGATGGAGCTGTAAGGAGGCCATAGGATCTGCGTGATAAAACGACATAAACGCATCGAGTTAGGGTCGTTTGATTCGTCTAAATAAGTTGTTTGTCTTTAGATAGTATCCAGGGTCTGATGATGGAGCTTGAAGGTGGCCATAGGATCTCCGTGATAAAACGACGTAACCGCATCGAGTTTGGGCTCGTTTGATTCGTCTTGACGATTACTTCCTTAAAGTTCTGGTTACAATATAAAAATTAATTCATGATTAGAATTTGTGTGATATGCTAAAAAGTCCACAACTAAAAAGGGTAAAATAAAAAACTTTCTGCGAAAAAAAACCGACTTCCAAAAAAACCATAAAAAAAAACTAAAATAACTTTTTTTTTAATTACTTTCGGAAGTCAGTGACAAAAAATAACAATGAAACAAACAAAGTCACCGACTTCCGAAAGTAATTTAAAAAAAAGTTATTTTAGTTTTTTTTTGTGTTTTTTTGGAAGTCGGTTTTTTTTCGGAGAAAGTTTTTTGTATGGTCAATAAAGATATTTGAAAATGAAATAGTTTAAATTAATAGTTCGTCAGTTTATTATTTTATTTTTATTTTATATCCATAAAAAACTTAAAGCTAGGGTATAGATAGAAGGATGCGGGACTGTTCGAAAGAGATACCGCGGCCCTGGAACACAAAGGGCAAGGAAGGAACATGGATGGGTTTTAGTCAGTACAAGTCTGACACTCCCTTCCACTCCACCCAGACCGGAAGAAGTCATTTGATGATTTCCCATCAGAAAAAAAGGGTTCAGATAGCTGACAGTTAGTTATGTTGTACAGGATGTTAGGAATGCCATACAACTTCACGAGTCCATATCGTAATCTTCCCTTCCTTATAATTCAAAAAGATCACAGTCACGTGAGCGAAGCCACGGGCACACTGCACAGCTAGTATTTAATTACCTTGCAACTCTTTTTGATCGCATCCCCGTAAATCTCTAATGAGAACAAAATATTGCCTTAATTTGCATGCATGATTATACTCCTTGGCCGTCATAAGAGAAATCAATTCCTTTCTAAAGAAAAAAATCTTTCGTGTATAGCTGGTTGGGTTGTTGTGATCAACCCAACCAGCTATCCCAACCAGTTACCCAACAGGGGTATGAGATGGTTCTACAAATACAAACCACAACATCCCCTTTGTCGTCCTCCGCAGGCCACACCGCCAGCTGGCGAGCGGTCGGCGGTTCGAGTGGCCGCGAACGATGCTCTTTGCATACTAACATTCAGGGTCGGGGATATTTTGAACGTCGCTGAAATTCAAGCTTCATAATAATGAAAATTAACAATTATTATGCTTATAATCTATACATTTTATAAAACAGTAAAAAAACTGTGTCTGTACATTAAATATTAAAAAAATAATAATTGTGGGGAGTTTAGAAGCAGTAGGTAATAGAGCACGAAAAAAAATTCTGTCTGTTTGTCTGTACACGCTTATCTTCGGAATTACTGGACGGATTTGAATGATTTTTTTTTGTTGTTTTATGTATTAAGTCTGGGCAACATAAAGGCTATAATTTATCTTGGAAACTTGAACACCTGATGCAGAACCGCAACAGACCAGCTAAACTATAAGAGATACAAAAATGGTACCATAGAAAAAATTGTTCCACGTAATGAACATTTTCTGCTAAGAGAATAAATTTGAAGATCTGGAACACCTGTTGTGGAACTCCAAGAGCCCAGTTACACTATAATATATCGCTGGCCCCGGGCAATATAACGGTAAACGCCGGTTACGCCCTTTTGAATGTTATTTGATTTTTGGCTTCTCTGAGTATCAGTCTATCACTGATATTTTTTTATTTTTTATTATTAATATTTCTTTAGAATAAATGACAATAACAGCTTTATTGCATGGAAAGTTGTCTTACGACTAAAAATTTATTATTGCAGTACTCTATGAAACATAACACAAAAAACCGGTGAACATCTTTACACTACATTTCTAAACAAAGAGTAACAGTAATAAATTTAACCGCGTTTTTGGAAATAAACGTAGTATATCAATAAACTGTACGAAGTAATCACAAGAGATTTTATTCTGTACAAGCTATTACGCCTTTCTTCCCGGAAATTTATTGTAACCCCGGCGCCGTCTCGTACTGTCGTGCTACGCTGAACGCCATCCTATTCACCCCTACGCATAAATAGAGATATATACCCTCAAGAGGTATATCCCACCTGGTGGAAACGAAGTTAGGGGAAGGTGACATTAGCGGAACAGCCAGGATTCTCTTCTAGTTCTTTCTCATTCACAGATGACATAGTGCTCTTCACAAAATCATCTAGCCAATTGGAAGAAATGATTACAAAATTATGCGAGACCAGCAACAATACAGGATTACAACTTAACACAGCCAAATCAAAATTAATGACTAACTGCTAACGCTGCTCAAAATCCTATACTAATTAATGAAACATATAGACTAGAGTCTATGGAAAACTACATATTATATTTAGGAAAAAGCATTTCTTTAGCACAACAAAGATGAGATTGATAAGAGAATCAACTCGACGTGGAATAAGTTCTAAAGTCAAAATTACCCTTTAAATAGAAAAGGAAGTCATGGACTCGTATCTGCTTCTCTGCCTATCTTACGGGTCTCAAACCTGGGTTAACAACTATACACATAAACGTGCTATGGAAAAGCATTCTGAATACAAGGTTGAAAAATAAGCAAAAATTAAATACATGCGCAAGAAAACTAATACAATCGATGCTCTTCAACATACAAATTGCCTAAAGAGGAACTGGGCTGGACACGTAGCGAGAATGACAGATGGAAGATGGACACAATTGGTAACTCAATGGCAAGGCCCAAGCGGCAAGAGGGCCGGAGGCCGGAAGATGGGGCTAGCAGTTGGCGTAGACGGTAAAGTTGAATTAATTGTATTGTAAGAAATATAATTATTATGGTAAATAAAGGCTAAATAAATAATATTTAACAGAAAGAGCGCAATACATCCGAGGGGTGATTCAGACCATCAAATTGGATTTTCTGTCCCTAAGGAAAATAGGTCAATAAAGTTTGACTCATCATACTAATTACGTCAGTCGATGTGTTATTTTGTGTGGGAAGTCCATATTTTATTAATAGTTTCAAGTGTCGTACTTTTAATCTGTAATTATTTCGTTAAACATTATTGTATTATGTACTAAACTTAACATAATAACAAAATAATCACACCAAAACTCCCCGAAGGGTTAAGCAGAGGTGTACCTTATAGTACACCCACATTTCACCTGTTATGTTTAAGTCCCATGTAGGGGGCGAGTCTATTGTCATCAACCGAGCACAAATCCAGACTCCGTGGCTGCTTCTGAAAAACTCCTGATGGAAAAACTCAAATAACACTTTGCGCGACCTGGGAATCGAACCCAGGACCTCACGCTTAGCAGTTGCGCTTGGGGCCACTATACCAACGAGGAAGTTTACATTGATTTTTATAAACTCATGCCCTATTCCCTGGAGGTGGGTAAGAACTACGCTACCTGCTAAGATGTCAAGACGCGGCCATATCTGGTCATACACACACGCCGTCTGTGAGTTGGATGGAATGGCAACACTGCCCGAGTGACATGTCAAATTTTTGGTCCGTAATTTAATTTTTTTTTTTCTTAAAAAAACGTTGCCCCACACTAGGAATTTCTCCTGTATCGTGGGTGCTTTCACAAACATTTAATTAGTAATTAAGTTGTAAAATGGTGTAATTATATGTGATATCGTATTTTAAATGTAGGTAATTAATACTCAGGATTTTTTTTTCCTGATAATCAATAAAGGATTCGTTTAAAAGGACGTTACCGGTAACCTAAAAACAAGATTGAAAAGAGTGTCCATGGAGTTTCTTGCCCATTCTTCTCCATAGAGATCTACTCAAACTCAAACTCAAAAGCATTTCAATAAGACCATTACAGGCACTTTTGAATGTCAGAAAAACAAAGAAGGCTAAGCTATAGTCACAGACAAGGCATAATAACTTGTGAAAGTACTGTAGTTGCCCATTCCAAAGCGTAGATCTCTATGGAGAAGAATGGGCAAGAAACTCCATGGACACTCTTTTCAATCATATATTTGTTACGTAATCTTGGTTACATCATTCATGTTGAGATTATACATATGTGAGAACGATGTAGAAATATGTGCACGTTAAGAGCGTCCAGAGTAAAAGATTATATCAACAATTTAAAAACAAAGTAAGTAGTTAAAATAAACCGTGGCAGCCTAGAGATGACCAGTCCCAACTGACAGCGCCCGTCCACGAACATGACGCATGGATCAGCTCCATTCAGATCAACCATATTGAAGGGAGCTAAATGACCCGACACACCCGCCACCATCAGCGAGACATTTGACTGAGCATGACATTCTCCCAGCCACCAGAGTAAATTCAAGTCAGTGAAAGATAAATAAATGTAAATGGTAACTTTACAGTACATAGTACTCACACATGTGCTATGCAATTATATAATACTAAAAGATTGAATCTATACAATGCAAAGATATTATTACAATCTTCTGCAGCTTCCACAATAACTTCACATGGTAATAAATTAGTTTGCCCCTATGGTTGTGGAGCAGGACCAGCATTGAGCCAAGCATTTTTATCATCAATGTAATCCCCCAACTTATAATATGCTTGCCTACATAGTGTGCGTTTTATACAAGATTTAAATTTCGTTTCATTTAGTTCTAGAACGTGGGGAGGTATTTTATTGTAACATTTTAAACAGTAACCCATGAAAGATGAGTCTACTTTAGCTAGCCTGAAACCTGGCTGTACAAGTTGGTCCCTGTTTTTAGTATTGTAGTGGTGTCTGTCACCTCTTTTATTAAATAAATGCAGATTTTTCCTAACGTACATGATGTTTTCATAGATGTATTGACAAGGTACCGTCATGATGTTAATTTCCTTAAACAGTTCTCTTAGAGAATCACGCCTACGTAAATCATATAAGGCTCTGATAGCTCTTTTCTGCAGAATAAATATAGACTCTATGTCTGCAGCCCATCCCCATAGTAAAATACCGTATGACATAATACTATGAAAATAACTAAAGTAGATTAGCCTGGCGGTATCTACATCAGTAAATTGACGGATTTTTCTAACAGCATAAGCTGCTGAACTCAGCCGTCCTGCAAGAGATGTTATATGCGGACCCCATTGTAGCCTTGAGTCGAGCGTGTTTCTATTTAGCGGAATTATATCCCAACGAAAATTTAAGCCTTGAAAAGCTTAGCAAAAAGTTAGTGACCCTTCTAGCCCTGGCAACTGCCCATAGAATGCAGACCTTATCAAAAATCCATGTTGAAAATATTATCAAATCTGATTCAGGGTTTATTATTAAAATAACTGATTTAATTAAAACTTCACGAGTGGGTTCCTTACAATCAGTGTTTTCGTTACCGTATTTTTGTACTGTACAAAGGCCGCAAATATGCTGGTACTCTTCCAGTTTATCTTGATAGGACCAATCAGTTACGTCAAGACCATCAATCATTATTTATTTCATTTAGAAAACCATTCCGAGCAGTAACATCGCAAACTTTGAGCAAATGGGTAAAAAGCGTGTTACAAGCCAGTGGCATTGATATCTCTCTGTGTACTGCGCATGGCACCGCCACCAGGCACGCAGCCACTTCTAAAGCTTATAGCGTAGGAGTTAGCCTGGACGTTATACGTAAAACTGCCGGGTGGAGTTCAAATTCTACTGTATTTGCCAAATATTATAATAGAATAATATCAGACGATATGTCTACTCAAGCTGATTTTGTCACAAGTGTGTTAAATGGATAATAATAGATATCTTATTTAATATAGTATTGTTATCATTGAAAAGTTATTCAATTATGTGATTGAATTAAATATAGTGAATATTTAATTATTTCTTTCAGTCAAACTTCTTAAGCATAGAATACAATATGTAACTATGTAATTGATTATATTTCACAAATAAATACTATCTCTCAACATCTACATGTGTGTTAATGCTAATATCGAGAACGAAGCTTGAGAGTAATTGATGATTAAACGAACTTACCTGTACGTGAAGTTCAATCACAATTACTCGAAGAGCTTCGTTCGAAGATATTAGCATCCCTCCCTCCCAGTCATGCTGAATCCCTAGTTGTGAAATAATATTAAAAATTAAACAGCTCAGCAAACCTCCAAACTAAATGAGCTGGGTAGGTGAGAATGTCATTGTCAAGAACAAAGTTTTGAATCTACCTTACATTGGATTCATATTTATAGTTTTAAATAATATGTTTTTCTCCTAAATTCAATGCGAAATGGCGTGTCTGTAAGTGAAACTCCATGTGTGTTAATGCTAATATCTTCGAACGAAGCTCTTCGAGTCATTGTGATTGAACTTCACGTACAGGTAAGTTCGTTTAATCATCAATTATATTTTATATTACATCATCATCTTCCTGCCCTTATCCCATTCTATTTGGGGTCGGCGCAACACGTTTTCTTCTTCCATTCTCCCCTGTCAGACGTCACGGCATCGTTTACTCCTTTCTCTTTCATATCAGTCTTCACACAATCCAATCCATATTTTATATTTTATATAACATACAGGTCACCAAAATACCAATATGGGATGAACACAAGAAAACACATAGTTATTTTAGATCCATTTAATTCAAATGTGACAATGCTGCCAGCCTTCTGGGCACTTTTCCTGTTGACGGCGATGTGGACGAATTTTTTGACGCCCTATAACCTTTTTTTTTCCTGTACATATTTTTTTTTACTAATAAAGATTAATTGTAGTTTGTAAATAATGTAAAGGTTTAATTAAACCGATTCAAAGTGCACAATATATACAATTATGAAAAATATGTCAATGCGATGTTGTAATCCTTTGTGGAGCAATACATTATTGTGTAAAAGTCACTTAACTAAAAGCAATTTATAATGCTCATTTACAATATTATGATAATAGAAATTATACTAGTTTATATTAGAAAATCAATATTCAGTTTCTAGTTTGTAGTTTCTTCGATACGAACATAAAATTATACAAAATAGTTTCGGTTTACAAAATACACAAAACCGTGGTTTATTTAACACTTTGCTTTAAAAATGATAAGATTATAACTAAAAACATGATGTTTTCAAGTACTCAGTATGTACGAGTATGTTATTTGGCAAAACAAGCTTTGCTTATATTTACATGCAAAATTATAGAGTACTACATATTTATAAAATTAAGAGAGAATATTTATATCATGACGGCCACCTGCTAGATGGACCGATGACCTTGTAAAAACTGCAGGGAGTCGCTGGATGCAGGTGGCATTGAACCGGACACGTTGGAAATCGATTGGAGAGGCCTATGTTCAGCAGTGGACAGCAACGGGCTGAAATGATGATGATGATGTATATCATAAAATACATTGTGTTTCGGATAAAAGTTCAGTCCAACCGGTACGGACAGACTGCAGATCGGCTGCGGATAGATACTTCAGTACATTATCTGTGTGTGTCATCAGTCACGTCCGCAATATGCCCGTACCGGCTCAACCGATCCTTAACAGTAAATAAAAATAAATAAATAATTAATTAAATAAATAAATAATTTTAAGAAGACTATTCGAGACCTCTGTAGTATTAATTAGTGCTCACTTCTCTATACACATACGTATAGTATTTTGTGCACAACTATCATCCGGCATGTAACTAGGACGGCGTTTAAGATCAGGAGGCGCAGACTACGAGAGTCTAATTAAACTGATCAACAACAATGAAACTTTTTTCGGATGGGAAATCATCAAATGACTTCTCCCGCTCTGGGCAGTGCGGAAGGGAGTGTCAGACTTGTACTGACTAAAACCCATCCATGTTCCTTCCTTGCCCTTTGTGTTCCAGGGCCGCGGTATCTCCTTCGAACAGTCCCGCAGAACAACGGTGTACCTTCACAGTAACATATTATAACTCGAAGGAGTGACACTTATTTGTCAGAACTAACACAGACATTATTGGCTATACATTAAAGTTTACTCACAAGTACTTTTGACACAATGTGAGTTTTTCTGTCATGATTATATGTTCCATACTATGTAGTCCCTGTAAATGATTTAAAAAAAATAGTTAGGATCGGGGATAGTAATAGATTAATGTTGTTTTTAACCGACTTCTATATTAGAAGATTAAGTACTCACGGCTCTGGAGAATTCTCTGGCAGACATTCACGATTAGGGATTTTCAGCATGCCACCAAGACAGAGTTCAGGCAAACGTGGTGCAGTCCACGAGAGTCACACAAAACTGACCAGCAACAACATAACAACTAGTTTCGACAACATCTTGAAGAACGTACTCTTAGCTACGTTAAGTCGACTTGGGTACTAAAATTAAGTTAAAGTAAAGGTTTGACAAATTTTTATATGATGATGCAATATACCGACAATTTTATTGGTCTATTGCATCAGCTTAATTTGCTTAGTGCAAAACAAAGTAATACCGAGTACAGTCAGCTTCAATAAGATGTAAACACCGATAAGATTTCATTGACTCTCTACAATATAGTGTTCTATGATACAATGATTAGCTACAATTAATCACCTAGGATTATACGTTGTTGCTGCAAAATTGATACAACAAACAGCACAAAGATTGTAGATAATTAAATTAATTCTTGTTTTTGTACATCGAATAATATGACACTAGCCCGCGTAGCATGAACACCGTAGAAACGGACGAAGAATCGACAAAAATGTCAGATTGTGGAAAGATTTTTATCCTCGCAAACATGGCAAATGTTAGAAATGTAGAAAAGAAACATTTCTATTCTTCGTCGACAAAAGTCTAAAACGTAAACAACAACAACAACATACATTTATTATCAGGCTACTTTGGCCCATAGATATATACCTTACAGACTAACATACATAAGTTATAATACAAATTGTATTAGTAAATAAAACCTTAAAACTATGTTAGTAACACTTCACTTGTGCACTATGTCACTGCGCGTTCATGTGGCACTTGCCCGTGGAAGCGACGGAACACCACTCCCTGCGGCCAAAAGTCCTCCACCAATACGAGAGGTGCAGATAGCACGTTGGTATTCGCACCACGAACGCCTTAAAGTTGACGTTGCGGCGCGACTCGAGCAGCTGCACTCTCGCCACGTACTTGGTCTTCTGACGCACGTACTCTACGATGTCCTCCGCCGTAGTGGTGTAGTGTAGGAGGGAGATATACACCGGAGTGTTCGGCTTGGCGGCACGAATAGGCACATTGGGCGCCGATGGAGCCGTACCGCAGCGGTTCTTGTTGGTACGTTGACGGCGCTTCCTCCTCAACACCGCCACAAAACCATCATCAGCCCGAGACGGTGCCTTTTCAGGCGCGCAGCAAAATCTCCAGGAACACGCCGAGATTTTGCAGGCGCTGCAGAAACAGGCAGCGCGTCGAGCGGTCTTGCGGCGGCGAGGGAAGGCGCCGGCGGGACGGGATCATGGCGATATTTTTTTATCTACTTTTGACACTTATGAAAGATTTTTTTCTTCTCAACAAATGTCAAATAGTCCAACGCACATCGGACCTAGACAAGATAATTTTTATAACTATTATTTGTGTTTGTGAGCTACTTTGGATTCAAAAATATGTCGAGGTCCTACCGTCGCCATTTCCTCAGTTTTTATGCCGAGAAGAATGAAAGGAAGGCCAAAAGAAACATTTAAGTTTCAAAAGCAGAGAAAAAATTATCGCCATGCTTTATAAGAATAGAAACATTTTTTCATTACACGCCTTACTTGCGACGATAGAAATCTTTCAACAATCTGTCATTTTTAGGGTTCCGTACCCAAAGGGTAAAAACGGGACCCTATTACTAAAACTTCGCTGTCTGTCCGTCCATTTGTCCGTCCGTCTGTCTGTCACCAGGCTGTATCTCATGAACCGTGATAGCTAGACAGTTGAAATTTTCACAGATAATGTATTTCTGTTGCCGCTATAACAACAAATAAAAACATAAATTATTTAATATTTAAAGGGAGCTCCCATACAAGAAACGTGTTTTTTTCGGTTTATGGTACGGAACCCTTCGTGCGTGAGTCCGACTCGCACTTGGCCAGTTTTTTTATCTTATCACAATCTTATTACATTTTGAAATATTAATTATAAAAATAGAAATAAATATTAATAAATAGGTTCAGGAGCTCGTGGCTAAATAATAACAGCCGCTCGAGTCGATCTTTAGGTTAAGCCGTGCTTGCCTAGGTTCGTCTGTGGATAGGTGACCACCCATTATATACCGAGTTTTCTCCGTTCCTCGTGGTCCCAGCTATCATTTTTAGATCTTTGACAGTCGTTAGGTAGTCGCAGTGGCCCAAAAGGTCTGACAACCAGTCTTACCAAAGGATATCGTATTACCCTGCAAGTACTAACTGGATTGTGGGGGTCAGATAGGCAGACACTCCATGTAAAAAATTGGTATTCAGCTGCATCCGGTTAGACTGGAATCAGCCTTGAATCACCCACTGCTGGGTATAGGCCAAACCTTGGCCACCATTCGGTCAAAGCCTTGCTGCATCGACCATCTTTGCGTCTAGCCAGATGTCTTGCCCAGGGCCATTTGAGGCACACCGGCCAGTCCCCAACGTCGTAGACTTTCGTCAGACGGCAGATTTCCACGGACCTTTGTGCCACTTTTAAACGGTGGACAGTCTCCTTTGTAAACGTCTATGTCTCGGTACTGTAGGTACTTGTTATTTTAGCATGGAATGAAGTCCTAATTGTAAACTAATATTTCTTGAGATATACTGCTGAGATGACGAGTAATGGACAAGTATCTAAGAAAAAGACACCAGCCTATATATATACCCGCAGCATCGCTTGCTTCGTGGTCGAAAATTATCTCACGGGGACGTTTTAAATACCTACAGCCTATGATACTCGGGATAACGTTTTTACCTACCGTCAGTGAAAGAATTTCCAGAATCGACGAGTAGTTCCGAAGATATGAATTTTATTTTATTTTAAAAATTATAAGTATTATGAGACTGCTAGCCAACTAATAGCATGTACGATTTACTGAGGCAAGCGACCGAGCTGTCCAAATCTGATTCGAGATGAAGAAGAAGAACTGCATTTGTGTGTTTCTGTGCGTCGATGTCCTCCACCGTGTATAAAACAAAGACTCAACACAACACAGCAAAATAAAACAATACGATATTATTTGAAAACAAGATGATTTAATTCAAAATGCACTGATTTCACGTAATAATGGTTTCGTAGCACGATGCTTGCTTTCGCACTATGACTACTTTTTATACTTTCAAGAAATCGTTAGTACAATCCCGACATTTTGAAATATACATTATGCATTTACATACAGTTACGAAAACTAACGAAAATTTATTCATCGAGAAATTTATCTGAATAACCAAATCAAAATATTTTATTTCCCAAAGGCCTACATGGGCTATTATAAAACATCGACAAAAAGGTGCACGGTTCGGTTGGTGGTTTCCTATGGAGAAGAACAGGCAAAAAACTTCAGGTTCAAAGTTTTACAATATTATCATGTTAGTAGTATTAGTACTTAAGTATGGGGGGACAGCAAAGGCCCGAAAATAAGTCGTTACTTAGTAGTAAGCAACAACGTTACGTTTTACGTTTTTTGTGTAGTCAAAAAACTTAAAACAAGGTAAAAGTTAACACGCATCTAGGAATCTACAAGGCCTTACCCTGTTCGCACATTCACAAACAATCGTTAAAAGGAATCTATACAAAGGTAAAAAAATATTGAAAAAGATTAAAATGAAACATATGACACAAATATTGTCATCAGTGCTGTAACTATTCTGAACAAAAGGTGTTGAAATGATTTGAGAAGTATTGTAAAAGAATCAGATTAAGGGGAAAAGAAAAAATTAGATTAAAAATAGTTGAGACATCCACATATTTGTGCCGTTTATGAGCTACCAGGGAAGCCGCATGCGCAGAAGGAACTAAAGGCAAACTTCTCTATCTTTAACGTAGCCCTTGATTTTGTATTACGCCTTTTTAATAAGGACATGTTTGATGTAGTTTTTGAACTTTACATCGGTCAGTTCTATGACTGACTTTGGCAACTTGCTAAAAAACTTATATTATAAGAAAAAGATAACAACAATTACATGTGACAATAAGAAAACATTAGGTATATCATACTTTATTAGGTTAAACTAACTATATACATTGATAATTAAAAGCTATTAAACTAAAATAGATAAACTAACAACAAACTATAAAAGGGCATCGAAAAACTCCTCCTCAACGCTGTCAGATGGTAATGTGCCCAAGAGACTGGCGGCGTTGCCACGTTGTATGGCAACACTTAGCCTCTGGCCAAAGTAAAAGCCAGCCCTTGGGTATATTAAATATAGAAATAATTTGTTGAAAACAGTTTTATAATGCTGATTTACAATGTCATGTTAATTTACCATTTAGTTTCAGAAAAAACTATATTCAGTTTTTGGTTGTCGCTTTTTAAATACAAAAATACAGTTCCATATATCAATACTTTGAGGTATCGGCAAAAGTATGTAGGCAGTGATGTGTAGTGATGAGCTTTATCCATATTTTTTAATTAAATCATATGAAGGTAAAAGCGCCTGGATCTCGTTATAATCTGAGTCAACCATATCTTCGTAAGAGCTGAAAATAATACAAATATGGTTAGAAATGGGGTTTAATACGAAATGTTGTTTTTAACCGACTTCTATAGTATAAGCAAGTACTCACTCTGGATTCTCAGACGTGTCCTTGTCAACATTTAATGGCCCAGCCCACGAGAGCACTACAAAACTGATGAACAACAACAAAACAACTTGTTTAGACCACATCTTGAAGACCGTGCGCACTAGTTTATGTAAGAACATAAAGGTTTGTTTTTATCTTATATACCGAAAATTATCGGTCGACTGCGTCAGTACAGTCAGCCTCAAAAATATGTAAACGACGACAAGGAATCAATTATTAATATTCTATAATATTGTAACAGTGTAATTAGCTACAGGATAATATTATATTGTAGTTATTAAATAAATACATCATTGAATTAAAGTTTCGCATAGAATTATTAAAACTAAATATTTCCAAAAACATTGAACCGACTTTTAGTTGATTGAAAAATAAAAAACCTTTTAGTATATGTAAGTTCCAAAATAAGTAATTAATTTCGAATCGGCGCCAACCAAACAAACAAGAAAATGAATTACATAAAGCTTGAAATGATGGTAGCTTAAATGATGGTGCAGCTTGATTGATCTTCGTTTATTGTTTGTTAGCCCCGCCTCAAAATTAATTACTTTGGAGCTTAGAATAATAACGCATAGAAACCTAGTACGAGTGCAAAAAGTGAGGCAACTAAAACCATGCCATACATGGCATACTTCTCTCGGCGAGCCGTCAGTTCTCAAGGTGACGTTCCGGCGAACACAGCTCGCGAGTAAATTATTTAAAATAGTTGAAAATGACAGTTTGTAGCGTGTAAGGATGTCATAGCACTTCAGGAAAACACAAAAATATGATCAAATTACATTTCACATCTAAGTACTTACATTTTATACATTATTTTTACGTAAATCAATCATTAAACAAAAATTATAATAACCTAACTTATCACAATACAGTGTTGCTATTTGTGAAGAAAAAATACCCACATTGCTTTCAAGTGAGGAATGAGGTTAGACGGAAACGTTGCGGCTGAAAAGAAGATGTAGTGACAAACATTGAAAAAAGTATGCTTAGATGGTTTGGTCATGTGGAGAGGATGAGTGAAAGGCAACTAACAAAAGGTATTTATAAGGCAGATGTGAGGGGCAACGCCGGGAGGGGACGCCCTAGAAGAACATACGCTGACCTCATTGGTGAGGTTCTTCAGAAAGGTCAGGTGCGTAGTACTCTCAACCGGCGTGCGTGTATGACAGATGTATGAACGTGGACGAGGCAAAAGGAGTATGTAAGGATCATAGCAGGTGGCGTTCTGTGGTTTCTGCCAACCCCCATGGGAAAAGGGCGTGAGTTTATGTATGTATTGCTTTCAATTTTGTTCTTACTTTTGTTCAGCAAAAAAAAAATGTTTGTGATTTACCTACTACCTACGTTATTGAATACGACATAACATTTGGCTAGTTTCGAGAAACTAACTTGGCATTAGGTATTTTATATAAATTCTTTGTAAATAGGATACCGGAGGGGACACTGTTGCCGCACTACACCAACGTTACTAAATACTGCAACACTAGTCGACCGCTGCAATTGGCTGCGCTGCGATGACGCGACGGCGGCGAGCCAATCAACGGGCAGCGGCGCGCACGGCGCGAGAACCCCGTGCGCCATCTTAATATTCGCAAAATGACCACCACTACTGCACATGTTGTAAAAACTTTTAATTTTTTATTTAATATATCTACTAAGTAATGTTCGACCAAGTCTCAAATTATTTATCGACCTCAATATCCTGGTAGCAGATACGCGCAGCTACATATTTTGGACCTTTGAGCCGGATTTCTACGCATCAAAACCGGACGATTGAGAGACGCTTCGATACCTAACCTAAATTGACGAAGAACCACCTATATTCGCAAGGAACTCAGTGGATTACAGTGCTTTGGTGAGGCGTGCCAATTAAATCTTCCTAACCCTTTCTTCTGCACCTGTGTAATACTGTCCTATTGTTATTTCAGTGCTTTGCAATTTCGCATGCCGTCTTGCACGTCGTGGGGTGACGCTTACGCTTTAGCTCGCCACAGATTTTGCATAGATTCGCTAAGTATACTGATTAAACTGTGAGTATTACCTTTCTAACATTTCTATGATGGAATCATCAGATACGAAACTTGAGTTAATGATGAAAGATTTAAAAAAAAAACGTGCTTCGATAAAATGTCGACTTACTAATTTTAAAAAATATGTGAGTTCATTCATCGATCTAAGTTTAACTGTTCATCAGCAAGCAGAATTAAAATTACGTGTGGTAGGATCTCAAAGTTTAATAAATGATTTCAATCAGGTGCAAGGCAAAATAGAGGATATCAGTTCCGAGTCAGACATTGAAAAACAGCTCGAATCGCGCGAAGAATTCGAACGGGAATACTACAATGTTCTTGCACTTGTTGAATGTATGACAAGTAACGATGAGAAGTCGACTAGCATGTCTGACCTGCCAAACACAAGTTCAAATTCAATTAAGTTACCTATCATTACTATTCCCAACTTTGACGGTTCATATGAACATTGGTTAGAGTTCCGTGATACATTTATGTCATTAGTACACAACTGTAAAACAATAACGCAGATTCAAAAGTTTCATTACTTAAAATCTTCTTTAAAGGGCAATGCAAAGTCGGTCATAGATTCTGTGGAGTTCTCTGCGGACAACTATGAAGTTGCATGGGAATTGATGATAAATCGGTTCGACAATACCAAGTTATTGGTTCATAATCATGTTAAGTCTATGTTTATAAGTCAAGCGTTAACCAAGGAATCTCCAGGATTACTGCGCAAGCTAACTGATAATATTCTAAAGAATTTACGTGCATTAAAATTACTAGGAGAACCAACTGAACACTGGGATACACTGATAATGTATATTGTAGTTTCAAAATTGGATCCAGTCACAGAACGGGATTGGGAACAACACAGAAATACTATATTAAAATCTAATGGTAAGTCAAAGTACCGTGTCAAATTAGATGATTTAATGGAGTTTCTTGGGAACAAGGCTGATATATTGGAGAGCCTTATAGCATCACACAGCAAATCTAATGTTTACAGCGGGAGTGAAACTAAGAAACAGACTAATAATAATGTTTCAACGCCTAAGGTTCATTGTAATGTAGTTACTAATAATAAATCGAATAATAAATCACAAACTAAAGCTGCTCGGCTATACAAAGCTTGTATAATGTGTAATGAAAAACATCCCTTATATTCTTGTCAAAATTTCCTTGACTTGAGCGCTGAGGATAGATTCAAGATAGTTAAAGATAAAGAATTGTGCATCAATTGCATGCGCTCTGGTCACTCTGTAGGTACTTGTGTGTTTGGTCCATGTCGGAAATGTGATAAAAAACACAATTCATTGATTTGTGAAGTAATTAGTAACATTCAGGAGAGTAATTCAGGGCAGGTTACACATACAACTACTGAGAAATCAGCTGTTACTAGTACTGGGCTTGCAAATAGTAACATGCCAACACACAGCCATTCTTTGCAGGTACACAATGTTCACTCAAACAATTATAACAAAGACAATAATATATCTTCGGTACAACATGTGTTGTTGTCAACTGCCATCGTAGATATATGTGGCCAGTCCGGTGTTTACCACAAAGCGCGCGTGATTCTCGACAGCGGCAGTGAACGTTCATTCATTACGCAATCATTTTGTGAAAAACTAAATACGCAAATTATACAGTCCACTCAACAAATTCACGGCGTAGGAAACTCAATAACACAATGTTCGAAATCCTGTAATATTGAGTTAAAATCGCGTAACGGTAGCTTCACTGCACGCGTTCTATGTTTAATTCTGCCACAAATATCATCAAAGTTACCTACAACAACTTTGAATAGTTATTTCAATATACCCGATAATATTACTTTAGCCGATCCGAGTTTTTATGACAGTCAACAAATAGATTTGTTAATAGGCGCGGATTTGTTTTGGGAATTAATGAATGATGGTAAGATGCGCCTTAAAAATGGCCCTTACCTTCAAAACACGAAATTGGGTTGGATAGTGTCGGGTTTGATTAATTCTTTTACACAAAACTCAGTAAAACATGTTTCGTGTAACCTAACACATTCAACAATTGAAAGTGATACGTGTTCACTAGATCAATTATTACGCAAATTTTGGGAAATAGAAGAGTTACCCATAGGTGCTAACCAGCTCTGCAATGACGAGGAGCTCGCTTGCGAGGAGCATTTTATTAAAACAACAAAGCGGCTTGACAACGGGCGGTTCAGCGTTCGAATCCCGTTGAAGCATTCACCGGAAAAGTTAGGTGACACTCGTAACCAAGCAGAACGTCGGTTTTATGCTTTAGAAAAAAAACTGGAACGTAACCCTACCTACAAACGGTTGTATTGTGATTTCATTCACGAATACATTGAGTTAGGGCACATGAGTATTATTCACAATTATGATACACCGCATTATTTTTTACCACATCATGGAGTGTTTCGTGAACACGCCATAACCACCAAATTACGTGTTGTTTTCGATGCTGGAATGGTATCTAGTTCAGGTGTGTCATTGAATGACCTGCAGATGGTTGGTTCAGCCATTCAAGGCGATTTACTTTCAATATTACTTAAATTTCGCGAGAATAGATACGTAGCTTGTGCTGATATAGAAAAAATGTATCGCCAAGTATTAATAGATAAAGATCAACGTGATCTACAGCTAATATTGTGGCGGGACAACCCGTCCGATACACTAAATGTATACCAATTAAATACCGTAACGTATGGTACCGCTTCAGCACCATATCTTAGTTGCCGATGCTTAAAACAGCTGGCTGAAGAGTGTGAGGCTCCGTACGTAAAGGAAACCATTCAAAATAATTTTTACGTTGATGATCTTATTTGCGGTGCAAATAGTATCTCTGAATTAAATGAAATTTGTGCTGGTACTAGTCAAGTTTTAAGTTCCGCATGTTTAGTCTTACGTAAATGGGTTTTTAACTATGACCACGCGAACCCTAACGATTCACATCAGAATGTAACGAAACAACTTGCAGTGGGCGATAACGTTCAAAACAAAACTTTAGGTATTGGATGGAACAATAAGTCGGACAAATTGAATTATTATTCACAAGTTAAAACTGATAGGAATGTAGTTTCTAAACGTATTATTTTATCGCATGCGTCTCAGATTTATGATCCTTTGGGATTAATTAGTCCAGTAATAACAATAGCTAAAACATTGTTACAAAAATGTTGGTTATCAAAATTGGAATGGGATGAACCGGTTCCCAGCGACGTTGCGCAAGTTTGGCTACGTTTTATTGATGGTTTATCTTCACTTAGTAACTTACAAATACCGCGAAATGTTATGTGCGTTGATCCTACTTATATAGAATTACATATATTTACCGATGCCTCGCAGATAGCGTACGGCGCTTGCGCTTATATTCGCACGATAAATAGTGAATCAGCTGTTACGGTGCGCTTGTTATGTTCCAAAGGTAAGGTCGCGCCTACAAAACCTACAACTATACCTAGATTAGAGTTGTGCGGCGCTGTACTAGGTGCGCGATTATATTCAAAGGTGATTAAATCTTTGCGTTCTAAATTAAACAAAGTTGTATTCTGGACTGATTCCACTATTGTTTTGGGCTGGTTAGGTATGCAAACTAATTTGCTCAAGACATACGTTCAGAATAGAACTGCGGAAATTCATGATATAACTAAGGAACATACATGGCGGCATGTCTCTGGCAAGGATAATCCAGCCGATCTGGTGTCGCGAGGTCAAGGTCTAGATACACTTAGCGCTTCGTCATTATGGTGGGCAGGCCCCCAATTCTTACACGATGCTAATTTTGAAGTTCATAATTTATCAAATAATAATAACGTAATAAATAATGACTTACCAGAGTTAAAGTCAAATGTTCTTTGTCACGTAGTAAATAAAGCTAGTGACGGTAGTTTATTTCCATTCTCGAGGTTTTCTCAATATTTAAGGATGAAGCGTGCCGCCGCCTATGTACTTCGGTTCATAAACAATACGCGCAATAAAAATAATCGGTGGACGGGTTTATTGACTGTTGAGGAACTTGAATATTCCGAATTAACGTTAGCAAGATTGAGTCAGCAAGAATCTTTTGCTGATGTTTATGATTCTATTAAAAATAAAATGAGCATTAAGAAAAATGCTCAACTAGTAAAATTAAATTTATTTATTGACACCAATAATTTAATACGAGTCGGTGGACGCATACAGAATTCTCATGAATTTAGCTTCAATAAAAAACATCCAGTTTTGTTGTCGGCCATACATTGGTTTACAGTTTTATTATTTCGTTACGAACACCGCCGTACAATGCATGCAGCGCCACAGCTGCTTCTGTTTACTTTAAGGGAGACTTGGTGGCCGGTTGGTGGTCGCAACCTAGCAAAAGCGGTCGTGCATGCCTGCGTTAAATGTGCACGACTGCGAGCAAACACGTTAAATCCAATTATGGGTAATCTGCCACCAGAGCGGCTAGATCCAGGGTTTCCTTTTCTACGTTGTGGCGTGGACTATGCCGGTCCAGTGTTCACATTGAACCGTAAAGGAAGGGGAGCGAAACTTCAAAAATCATATATTTGTTTATTCGTATGTTTTGTCACACGCGCTGTTCATTTGGAACTTGTTGGCGACCTCTCATCAGAAGCTTATCTTCTGGCTCTCAAGCGTTTTATTTCGCGGCGCGGTAAACCGATTGAAATATTCTCCGATAACGGAAAAAATTTCGTTGGTCTGATGAATGAATTCACAAAGTTTTTAGATGGTTGTTCTGATGACATAAAAGAATACGCAACTTCACAAAACATAAAATTTACGATGATTCCATTTTACGCTAGCCATTTTGGGGGTTTGTGGGAAGCTGGGGTAAAGAGCTGTAAGCATCATCTCCGGCGTGTAGTGGGCAATGCTCATCTCACTTTCGAGGAGTACACTACTCTATTAGTACAAGTCGAAGCAGTTTTGAACTCTCGACCCATGACTCCTATGTCCTCTGATCCTTCCGACTTCCTTCCCCTCACCCCAGCCCATTTTTTGGTTGGCCGTCCACTGACTGCACCTGTATCAGCTGATATACATGATGTTCCGGAGCACCGACTTACGCGATACCAGAGGGTTGAGCAGATACGCCAGCACTTCTGGAGGCGCTGGGCGAAGGAGTACGTCTCTGAATTGCAGACCAGGAGCAAGTGGCATGAGCATAAAGATGACCTCAAAGAAAACACGTTAGTTCTCATCAAGGATGATCATTTGCCGCCATTGAAGTGGAGCTTAGGAAGAATAATCAAAACTTATCCAGGAAAGGATGGCGTTTCGCGTGTTGCTGATATACGCAAGGCAGACGGCATAGTCAGACGGGCATTCTCTAAAATTTGTCCGCTTCCTCTGACTGATCATTAATGACATCAGGATGAAGCTGCTGGGTGTTTCCTCTTATTGGTTGGAACCTGATGCTTCCAAAGCCGGGAGCATGTTGCCGCACTACACCAACGTTACTAAATACTGCAACACTAGTCGACCGCTGCAATTGGCTGCGCTGCGATGACGCGACGGCGGCGAGCCAATCAACGGGCAGCGGCGCGCACGGCGCGAGAACCCCGTGCGCCATCTTAATATTCGCAAAATGACCACCACTACTGCACATGTTGTAAAAACTTTTAATTTTTTATTTAATATATCTACTAAGTAATGTTCGACCAAGTCTCAAATTATTTATCGACCTCAATATCCTGGTAGCAGATACGCGCAGCTACAGACACACAACACTTACTATTAATTGATATCAAAACCAATTTTTTTAGATGTCAGCATATAATACATGCCTTAATAATAATAAAACACATCACACATCAAACATTCTAAACGCGTTGAACGATATCACATTCAATTAATGGTTCTTTTATTTTTAAATAAATAGAATTTTACCTTCCGTAAAAATATGTTATATTACATAATAATCATCTTCATCTCATCCAGTTCCTGATAACATTAAATACTTATCTTGATTTGATCCAGCAACATTGTAGTGCGTTTTCCCATATTTATTGGGAAACGGGCTGGTAATGGTATCATTTAAAGCTATATATGTGTGCGTTTAAGGAACGTAGACTCATTCGGCTCACGCACACAAAGAAAATGAAGTGGACACACGATATCGCTCCTGTTTTGATCTAGACGCGGCTTCTATGCGTTATTATTCTAAGCTTTGGAGCTTAGTTAGACTAAAAGGTTTTTTATTTTTCACTTCTCAATTCGTCGGTTAAATTTTTTGTTAAAAAGGCATTATTTTGTTGCTGCAAACCACTTTGTGCTTAATTTTTAGATGCTATTGAAATTCTTAATTCGTTGATAGACGAAGGGTAACGTTACATGAATAATTCAAGGATGGTGTGGGTAATACGATTTTTTCCTACCGTCAAACCGGTTGACAAGTATACAGGGTGTAAACAGACTTCACGAAACACAAACACACATCAAACACACACAAACACAGTACATCAAACTAAGTAATTTTACACAAAAAATTTTGCTGGGAAACGACCATTTTAAACATTGTACTGATGGATGGATTGAATAGTACGGGGGTCGTGAAGGTATCTTAAGTAAAAAAAAATACATTAAAAACATGTATTTAAAAAAAACTTGTGAAAAAGTTGGAACTTTAACCCCTAATATCTCCGTAACTAGAAGGTTCTCAGGTAAGGTCTAGAACAAAAAAATGATCGAAATGACGGGGAGAATGAGTGCCTTTCGGCTTCGTTAAGAGTCTTTATAAGCAAGATGACTACATACAAATAAAACCGAGTCTATTCGAAAGTTTAGATTTGGTTTAGTTACGGTTTTTTTTTTTTAAATGGTGGCCTAAAAATTCAACGACTTGTGCCATGGATCTAACCGCGTTGGGCCTGCATTGTTGAACATGACCCATTTTTTCTCACCATGAGAAGGCCTGTCTCCCAGCAGTCTTAACACTTTAGATAATGCGCGAACATGCGTGCATGATAGATTCTCATAATCAAAATAATCAATCACAATGTCGTGTCACATTTATATTTTATTTATTTATACGCGTACTGTACCGGTACATTATCTGTATATATTGCGTCAGCCTAACTAAAAGAGTTCTAAACAAAGTCTTATCTAACAAAGTATTATCTAAAGTTATAATATGATGTTAGAGGAGCTCGTGACTAAATAATAACATATGTTTGGGTCAGCCTTCAAGTTTAAACAGCGCTTCCCAATAGTGGCCCATGGATGGGTGACCATTCATTACATACCGAGTGTCCTCCGTGCCTCAGAAAACACGTTAATCCGTTCGTTCTGGTGTCAATCGTAACTTTTTGTCAGTCGTTACAGGTAGTCAGAAACCCAAAAGTCTAGGGTATGGTACCTATTACGTAGTAGTAATTGGGTTTTGAAGGTCAGATAGGCAGTCGCTCCATCTAAAGTACTGGTCGCTGTATCCGGTTAGACTGAAAGCTGATTATGTTACGATAGTTAAGAAAAGGCAGGCAGATGAGCTTCATCAAACATCGACTACAACATCATCGGAAATACGACGACCGATTGGATCTGTTACAACCTTGTACGTACTTAGTCTATTTTATAATATTACGACGATTACAACATAACATAACCCCTGTAATCCCCGTAGGGTTACGCAGAGTCTAATAGTACATTTCGCCAGTTATGTTTAAGTCCCATGTAAGAAGGGTCAAAGGCAAGTCTATGTCATCCACCGGGCATAAATCCAGACCTAAAGACCTAGAATCCTAAAGCCCTGATTTAAAAAACCAATAAAACTTTGCGCAACCTGGAAATCGAACCAAGTAGGTACCTCATGCTCAGCCACTTGGGCCAAATAGAGCAACGAGCGACTAATTTTGATCGAAGGGAGTCATCTGATAGCCTTTTTACCAGTCTAATCTAACCAAATACAGATGAATACTAGTATTTTACATGGAGCGACGGCCTAACTGAACTCCACAACCCAGTTAGCACTGAGTAATACGATTCCCCTTAGTAAAACTGGTTTTCAGACTTTCGGGCCACGACTGCCAACGATATACAAATGACAGCCGCAACCAACGGCTTAACGTGGTACGGTTTCCGAGGTACGGAGGAAACTCGTTATGTATTTAGTGGTCCATTCACGGACCAACCTAGGCAAGCTGAAGATCGACGCGAGCGACTTTTATTATTTAGCCACGTGCCCCTCTGGCTTGTAATGACAAAACTGTAACTGACCTTCCTACCTCAGACACCTTTCTCTGTATAAGATTATGCATATACCAGCGCCTGTAATTTCTGACGTCGAGATAAATAAACATTTATGATTATACTAGCTGACCCGCGCAACTTCGTCTGCGTCACATAATGCAATTAAATAATAATGCGACTATAAATTGAGATGTAAGCTGGAAGTATCTATCAAGTTGGATCAAACTACACTCAGTTTGCAAATTTGATTAAAATCTGTTAAGTAGTTTAGGAGTCCATCGCGGACAAACAATGTGACACGTCATTTATATATATTAGAAGATAATTTCGTATTAATATAGGTAGGTATCAGGAAAACTACATTATTATTGACTAACTTTTGCCCGCGGCTTCACTCGTGGTTTGTAGCTTTTAACAATTAAACTCTAAACCGATTCGTAAGACACGTGGAGCCATCTATTATCATAAGAACGTTACTGTTGTTTTCCTAGGGAACAGTACTTTTTCTTGGGATGAAAGGCACCCAACGTTTATGTAACATTTCAGGATGATCGGTTCAGTGGTTTAGGCGTGAAAAGGTAACAAACAAACAAACTTATTTGCGCATTTATAATTTTAATAATATATAATATTAGTTAGCTTGTTAGGATTAGGTACTTCTTAAATGTAGGTGTTTATGTGGAAGTGCGTCATCGAACACGGAAATATAGCATAAATACGAGAAATATTCTAATTAAAATTCAGTACATCTGAAGTCATTGTAAGAGACTGCTGATCATGTGGAAGTTATTCCTGTTGTTACTTTGTGTGGTGGGAACGCTGGCCTCTCTCTTAAGAAGTGATGGTTTGCACGCAATTTGCCCCATAGACCTAGTATACAATCCCGATTTAGAGCGATGTGTTGAAATGTGAGTATTTACATTTATTTATTTTTCTTTATTTTTGATCAAGTTTATAATTGACGGCACGGTTGGCGCAGTGGCTGAGCGATTGACTGCTGCGCTGCGTGTCGCGGGTTCGATCCCCGCACGGAACAAATATTTGTATGGCCTACAGATAGTTGTTCCGGGTCTGGCTGTGTATGTGACTTTAAATGTTTGTGAACGCACCCACGATACAGGAGAAATTTGTACCTGAGCTAGTTAGTGCCTAGTGCTGGGCAACGTTTTAAAAAAAATTATAATAATGGGATTTTAGTTCTACCTAGTCCCATCATTAATACACATCCGACCTACCAGCGTTTTGAGTAGATTTCAAGAGTTTTGAGTAGATTACAAGAGTTTTGAGAAGATTACAAGAGTTTTGAGTAGATTACAAGAGTTTTGAGTAGATTACAAGACATTTGAGTAGATTACAAGAGTTTTGAGTAGATTACAAGAGTTTTGAGCAGATTACTAGAGTTTTGAGTAGATTACAAGAGTTTTGAGCAGATTACAAGAGTTTTGAGCAGATTTCAAGAGTTTTGAGTAGATTTCAAGAGTTTTGAGTAGATTGCATGAGTTTTGATTTATAGGGTTGTACCATTAGGAATTTCTGGCAGCCTGGGGTTTGTAAAATGTATTTAAATACAGGAAAATTAACAACATAAGGATTACTGTTTTATAAATAACACGGAGCCTTCATTAATATTTTTCCTCCTGACTATGTTGGGGACGGTATCCAGTCTATTCGGATACAGTCTAACAGTATTTTACATGGAACGCCTGACTATCTGAGTATCCGACTTCCACAACCCAGTTACTGGTTCATAACACAGTAATAGGTAATAACTGGGAAAAAAACTCAGTAAATTTTTGGTATAACATTTGACGATACGGTAGGCGTTGTGACAAAGCGATTGGCTGCTGCGCTGCGTGTCGCGAGTTCCATTCCCGCACGGAATTAATCAATTAATATTTGTATAGCCGAAAACAGCCGAATCCGTAACTACTACCTTATAAGGTAGTACTTACGGATTCGGCTGTTTATGTAAGTTAGAATTTTTGTAAACACACCCGTGATACAGAAGAAATTCCAAGGGTGCGGCAAAAAAAAACGCCTTGCTTCCGAAAATACTTAAAAGTCGTCGGTCCTGCGTCTCAAAACCTAGACATATTATTATCAGCGACATCGATGACTAGAATGATTGGAACTGGTATACGCTACCAAAAAGGCCTGTGTCCCAGCACTAGGAACTCTATAGGTTGCTAATCTCATGTTAACTGGGAACTAAAACAATCTTTTGTTTTTTCCAGAGACGACCAAGTCGACTACAGCCTGCTAATTTGATCATCATAAACATCAAGGAAATGATATCAAAACTCAAAGACGGGTTAGAAAATGGAGAAGAACTTTTCTGCAACGAACGGAACAAAGCCGACGTATATATCACTTGATATCATATTCATATTATTATATTCAGATAAATAATGGTATACCAGGCCATTTAAATATAGGTACATCTACATGTCGAAGTTTTATCCAATTTATGCATTATATCAATAAAATGTAATAATTTCTAAACAAGGTTGTGTATTTGATACCTCTATTATCTCACGATAAGCTAGCTATGTGTCGGCGATGAACGCTTGCCTAAAATAGATCTATTCACTCGATACTTGAATATCCTCCAGTCAAGTTGGGATACACAGAGAAAGAATAATATATATATGTATACAGCTATCAGAGTAGGGAAAGTAACCATAGATGGACAGTGGAAAACATGACACGATCAGAAAGGGGATATACTAATAAAGAAGTATGGCAGACGATAAACTGCGCTGACCACTAAATTATTGTCATAGAAGAATCTGAAGCTGGGAATCACTAAAATAAATAAACAAGCTCGTTTCGGTTTTATTTTCAGAACTCATACCTAGCTATTTATAAATAGAATAATAACGTGCTAACAAACATAGAATTTATCCTTATTTGCCAGCAAAAAGGGTAATATATATTACTGGATTTTTAAGTGTACCTTAGTGTTAGAAACCGTCGGTAGCAAGAGCTGACCACGATGTTGTTCAGACTGTTAGTGTTGCTGATGTGTGTGGTAGCAGCATTATCGAATTTGGTGAACGACAATGCCTGGCTCAAGAAATGCCCCACGGACCAGGTTTACAGTAAACTATTCCAAAAATGTGTTGACAGTGTTGACAAGTAAGACCTGTAATCATTTCATTTACTCATCATCTGCTTAGACTTCCTCCAACACAGTTGATTTACTTACTTGACTAGTAATTTACATGAAGCGACTCCACTGTGAGATAATGTAGCTCCCGATTAGTGAAAGAGTTTTTGGAACCGGATTAGTTGTTCGGAAGATTACCGCTACATCCAAACTTACAAACTTTACCGCTTTACAATATAAAGGGTATAATAATACCCTTGACGAAGCCGAAAGGTACTTTTTCTCCCCGTCATTGCGATCATTTGTTTGTTCTTTACCATACTTGGGAACCTTCTAGGTACGGAAATATTGGGGGTCAAAGTTCCTAATTTTTCACAAGTTTTTTCTAAGTAGAACTAGTTTTTAATATCTTTACTTTATTAATAACTTTATGACCCGTTTACTATTCAAAGCATCTATCAGCACAGTGTTTAGTTCGTACATTGAGCTTTACCGTAAAACGTAATTTTTCACCCCGGAAAAAAAGTCGTTTCCCAGCTATAATTTTTGCGTAGTGTTACTTAGTTTGATATACATAATGCTTGGTTGTCCGTTTCGTTTCGTCCGTTTACACCCTGCAGGTTCGTGTTTTTCTTGTCGAATTAATATTTTTTTCTATAAATTTCAGTTCCGTTGACTACGATCTTTTACAACGTTAAACTCATCAGATTGAAAAATGTAACAAAGCACTATTGGAGTTATCGAAGAACATTGGACAACATCCCGACACTGTTACATCCCTAATCAGAAAAAATGGCCTGATTTCCTTTATTTGTCTTCAATTTTTTTATTGTATTGTATTATTATTTTAAATAAAAAATATCTATGTATAGTATGAAAAATTTAGTTTGAATAAACCCCTTTTCTTTTTCTTTTTATTCAATAGAAAATAGAAATAAAATTAATTTATTGTCAAAGTAATAGTTACTCAGACAATGTATTATATTATTTTTTTATTAGCTTTGAATGTCCCACTATTGGGCAAAGGCATCCCCATACCCTTCCAGGGACTCTTCTCCTGCACCACCTTAAAACACCCTTCGTAATGCGCGTTAAGGTCACCTCGCCACCTCATCATATAAGTTGAAACAACATTAGTAGCTTAAAATATTAAGTAGGTACATACTGCTAGATTATTTGCTAGTGAGCCCCGATCTAGATACTATATCATAGGGCTCGAACGTCGATTTCAGAGTGGAGATAGAGAGGCGATTTCAGGTTTGATGGTGTAGCGGCATAGATAAAAAAATAAAAAAATATTGTAGCGCCATCTGTGACGCAAATGAAGAACTAAAATCAAGCCTGCATGCGCCATTAGAATTCTCCGCCAGATAAAAACATCTCGCACACCTACATCAACTGTTAGGTAGTAGCCCACCAGACACAACATCCGTCTTCTTTCTCGGAACTTTACACCATGTTCCTCATACTTATAATAGTGAGCGGCATTACAAAAAAGTACTACATCAACAATCAAAAAGCAAACAGCGCCATCTATGACAAAGATGATGAACCATCGAAACCTACATCGCGCAGTTTATATTATCCGCGACTTAAGACTATACAGCCGTCGGGTCGGAGGATCCTCCTTTGTCTATGGGGGTTGAAGAACTTTACACCCTGTTCTTCATTCACCAAAATACAAAAAATATGCAAATTGCAATAGCATCGAAAAGAACTAAGCCCAACCGACAGCATAGGGTGCGTCTCATATCAACCTTGGTTCTCTAGCGGATGTCCTCATTTCATTTGATTTAATCACGCAAGGAAACTCCGAGCATAGCCCTCTCCATTGCAAAGAGTAGAATACTTCTACCAAAAGGAAGAGCATACTGACACGACGCGCAAATGGACTGACGCGAAGGGCGCAAAACTAATATCAATAGATGAGTTAAATAGTTAATATCACTAGATTAACTCTATTATACAAGGTGAAATTTTCAAAGCCACCTGAAGGGAAAGTACTCTAAATACTGGAGGTAGAAAATGTTACTCAAAGTAAACATTCCTTTGTTTTTAAAAATATATAAATCTGCAATCAAAGATTTTTCGAAAATTCGCTTAGCACACTCGGGAATCGAAACGACTAAATTCCAAAAAAATAACACCCTGTACTTTTATGGCATCAATAGACAGGGTCAATCATAACGATCAAATCTCTCTAACAAACGTCATAAATTAAATGAAAGGAAAAAACATGAAATATTTATTTTTATTTTAATAGAACAAAAAAAGGGCAAACTAACTAATTAGTTGGTCGAAAAGAGCTCCATTTTGTTGATACACAAATAAATCTAATTAAATATATGTAACAATGTTCAGTCGCGTCTGGCTACTACACTAGCTTGGTGTAGATGATGTCCACTTCTTCCTATAGGGCCAATCTGGTTAAAGCGCCGCCTCCTGGGGGTCGAGTTGACCGGCCTCCACACACGACTTGCAACAGAAACTGTAACATCGCGTAGTTATTAGTGACCTGAGACAAAATTAAAATAACAGATCCAGGACGTACCTTTATAATACTAATAATAAACATTTATTTCAGACAAGGTCCATATTTTGTTAGTAACAATGTACCTAAAAAACTAATGTTAGTATAGGAAAAAAAGAATTAAATAATGACATGAAGCCGCACCCACCTTTGCAGCATGGGGGACTCCCACCGATCAGTGAACACACCCAGTATAGTGTTGGTACTGCCACGAACGCGAGTGAAGAGGGAGGCGCATCTTTTTCCTAATGATAGCGGCAAAGCCATCCACATGCGCCTCAGCAAACATCCCTGACGCACTACAACGCCATGGCAGCCCTAACAGTACCCTTAGTGCATTATTATATTGGACACGCAGGTCGCTGTATGCCCGCTGCGAATAACTGACCCACAGTTTGCAGGTGCAGAAAGATTGGCAATATGCTTTAAATTTTATGTACGATTTGTCAAATAAATAAACAACGCACATTCCGACGGTAATGAACAACTGGCTAAAATCAAGCTAATAGTCGATACGAACAATCAAACACTATTAGCAAATGATATCGATTGACCTAATTTTCATGACCTCACTTAACATTATGTACTTACTGCCCGTAATACGAGTGTGTACAGAACTTGCTGCGCACGATCAGGTTGCAGTTAGCAAAGAAGGCATTATCCGTGCACTTAGCAGGTATCACGATCTCTGCAAATATACAATGTACGATGAAACATCCATCTTAAGTATCTTATGTACCTATGCATGATAAAACGCCTGTGCAAACAGGTTCGTGCGTTGTTAGATGTCAATGCTTGAAAAGACGAAGCGTAAAGCGATGGTCAAGCTATTTTCCGGAGCATTTAGAGGTTCTTGGGAACATCAAAATTAGTTGTTCAATGTGCAATTAACAATAAGACGATGAGGTGTGATATCAGTACGATTGTGGTCGCTACACTATTTGATAATATTAGTACTACCAAGAATGATTATATTCGTAAGCCTTTTTTTTACGTATGGGAAATCATCAAATGACCTTTCCCGCTCCGGGCACAGCGGAAGGGAGTGTCAGACTTGTACTGACTAAAACCCATCCATGTTCCTTCCTTGCCCTTTGTGTTCCAGGGCCGCGGTATCTCTTTCGAACAGTCCCGCAGCCCTGGCAGGTATCACCTTCCTGTTTGCTGACATCTCTTTGAGGCGCGCGTGGAACACGAACGCGCCGTCTACACGGCCTGTCGTCACAAGACGGACGGACGGCGAGCTAGCCCATTACTCACCGTCCACAGGTCCGCGTCAAAAGCCTCGTAAGCCTTGCCATTGTCATGTTATGAATAAGGTGACGCTGACATAGAATGATGGTGGTTAACTCAGTTGAAAGACTTCCTCTGCAAGACATGGACCTCTCCTAAACATCGTTATACGACTGTACTGCATTTTTTACATTCCGAAAATTCTTCAGCAGGTCATTGGTCCACCTTGTGGTGGGTTTACGTACGCTGTGTCTTGGGAAGCTTCTCCAGATTTTTTGCGTCTACAGTAACTTAAAAGAAGAATACTTACGTTGCACTTCGATCTGCGCAGTATCAGACTGCGAACTGTACTGGTTGCTGGCGTGGCACGTGTACAGCCCACTGTCGGCGACCGACACCCGCAACACCGTCAGGCGAGACACGATAATACTATCTGATGGTGTCGACAAGTTATTGATTAGAAATAGACAAAACACATGAAAAGTTACACTAAAGAACAATGTAACAGTGCGGTACTTAGTTTAAGTACAATGTTTATTATTAATTTGTAACTGAAGAGTTTACTCATCACCTCTTCCGACTTATTAGTTCTTACTAATGATTATTATTTCACTGAATGTGTTTGAAAACTATGTTTATCTTTATAAGTATAACACCCAATAGTAAATCCCAATCCCTGTCCCAATAGTATCGGGTTGCTAATTCCCTTTGTTACAATTTGTAAGAAAAAAATAACACATGTACGGAATATACGGAATTTCTAATTCTAAAGTTTAAAAAAATCTGTAATATTTCCAAGAAGGACTTTAGTTTCTTAAGACTCAATCGCAAGTTCGCAACTCATCCTGTCGCTGCATCCATTGTTGGACAGAAGCCTATCCCAATGTGCTTCAACATCAAATTGATCAGCCGGCGTTTCCACATCGTCTGCCCATCTAGTAAGGGGGTCCCCTTACTAGATGGGCTTTGACTCGACACTCTCTACTTGACGACTCCTCTACTTCTTTATCATAGTTACCGGCCTTTCAACTCGATCGTTACTTCAATGTCGAATCTTATCCAATTAGAAATTTCGAGAGGGAGTAGACTTACCAGTGACAGTGATCCTGCCATCCGTGCGTATGGTGACGCCGTCTTTGGTCCAGTACACGACAGGCTCGGGGAAGCCGTCCACGTCGCATTTCAGGCGCAGGTCGGCGCCGCTGTTCAACGTCGAGTATGGCGTCGACACATGAGTGCTCACTGGTACTGTTCGTGGAAAATATAAGTTAGAGGTCATTTTTATTCAGACGTCAGGCGAAATTAAAAAAAAAAAGCCATTTTGTGGTTTTTGGCATATGTAGGTACTTACGAGTATTTGATAATATGATATTGTGCTAAAAAAAATAATAGTGTATCTAAATTGAAATGACCAAGTAACAGCCATTTTGAGACTTAAAAATGATCAATTGATCAGAAACACAGAGTTTGCCTTATGTACAGCATATATACGAAATTGAAACATTCATCGATGCAAAATCGAAAATACTTCACCCAGAATGCAGACATGTAATAGTGGTAGCTTATACTCTATATACTTACAAAACATTACTACACTTACATTGTTGCTAACAAATATCGCTGTTGAATATTGACATTGATGAGGCAGAGTGTTTTCTCGGAGAAACAAAAACGCCAAATCGTTCACAGCATTATACTACCATTACTATACATAGGAGTGGCTCCCAATAAGTCTATAATACATATTTTTTTTACTGTGGGCCGTAACAAGATCAATCCGACATCACTAGAAGGCACACACACAGGCAAACTAAATACATAAACATGCTTCATGCAGAGATAAGCCATTCCGTACTATTAGTGGAAGTGGATGATTGTGGATCTTACATCAATCGCAACCTGTGAAATCTATAACAAGAAATCAAAACAGATTTATATGTGAAAGATTTTAATATTGGAGAGTATTTTCTTATAGTTTGTATAAAAGTTACTGCCGTAAGACAGACAATCAGCCAGGAAGGTTTATTCAACAGTAAGCAGTTCCTAATCTTACCTGTGAACCACAGGCTGAACGCTTCGGTAGTGGGCGTAATAGTGGTGGTGGTCGTCTCCGCGGTGCTGGGTGGTTGTGTCCTGAGTCTGGGTGGCAACGTGTTTCGTGGTACTATCGACTCGTTTTCAATGAAGTACTCTTCAGGCTGATAAGCTCGCACAAAGACCACCCACGACGCCGCCTTGCCTTCTCCGTTGTATGCTTGACATGTGTACTGTCCAAGCGTTTCGATAGTCAGGCTTCTGATGAGGAGGATGTTTCCTCTCGCTAAGTACATTGCGTTGTTGTATGGCACCATGGGTCCGTTGTGGCCGCGGTACCAGAACACGGAGGGTGGCGGGTACCCGTATGCTAGGCAGCGCACTTCCAGCGGACTGCCCAGCTCGCCGGTCACCGTACCGTTCTCATCTCCAGCAATACCCGTAGGTATCCTTACAGGATCTACCAGCCCCCAATTTATTAGTGGACCATTGTTAGAGTTTGTGAATGCATCTTCTTATCACTTATATCCTGTTTATGTTCAATCATTGTAGTTGCATTCATGAACTCTATAGTAATGTTGACTATATGCCTAGAGTAAAATAATTGAATTGGGAGCATAGTATATAGAGGGATAAAAGTAGAGTAACCATTTGTTTAACTGGATTCTCTGAACTGAGGTCTTGACGTAAAACGGACAGGCGGACAAAAAAGTTATTCTATAAGGGTTTCAGTTTTTTTCTCTTGATGAGGGTTTAGAAGATGTGATAGGGAATTTAGATACCGTCAAACGGGGTTAATTCCTATTCACCCCGTTGTCTGCAGGAGTAAATCGACACACAACTTTGAAAGGGATTATAAAGTTGAATTGATATGATATGTTGCCAAAAAGTACTCTATTTTATTTACTTAGTTATCTTATACTTGATTATTTAGAGACCTTGTTGGTAACATATCATATCAATTCAACGCAAAAATCCCTTTCAAAGTTTTGTCTCTATTCACCCCTGCAGTCCTTTTAACCGGTATGGTACTCGTATTTTTGAAAATGTAAATTAAAACATAATGGGCGCTTTATCCCAAGAGTTGTATTAAGTTGTAATATATGCGACTTGAAGGTATCAGGGCGTTTGCGCGAAAGACAATTGCGCGAAATGACATTTACGCGCACGGACATTTGCGGTAACAGACACACCTGCGCGACTGGACAGTTCCGCAAACGGTACTTGCACGACAGCCACTTGCGTGAAAAAAGCCGCAATTATATTTAGCCCACGGCGCGTGTCGCAACGCGTGGGTAAGCTATCGGTTACATACATTTAGTACTGGATTGATTACATTAGTCCCGTCCCGCGTGTCGCAGAGCCTGCTGACGCTACGCAGATCGGGCGATTTCGACCGGCCCGGGGTCGGTGGTCGGGGTTGTGACGCTTCAGCCCAGTCGGGTCTAGTGTAATAACGCGTGGGCACACGCAGACAGCCGAGTGGCGGCTAACATGAACAGGTATGCTACATATTCTTCAAAATCCGTCTGAAGAAAACATTGTAGACGTTTACTCCAAAGGCCACCACTGTACTGAGTGAGCCGAATTTTCGTGAGGCCGCGCGGCGACACGACACGCAAATGTAATAACCCGCCATTGCGTCAGGCAGCGTGGCAACACGCGGCGTGGGCTAAATATAATTGCGGCTAAATACTTGCGCGCATCCACTTGGGCGAAAGACACTTTTTGTGCGAACTTATTTCCGTGACTGGACACTTGCGCGACTTAATGGCCTGTGAGTGTGACCTTCGAACCAAACACAACATCACGTCTGATATTACTTCAAAGGTGGGCTGAGTTGTGATTGTGGATGGTAAGTCGCAGACCGACTGTAAGGGAATAGTTATATCGATGTTTTTTTATTCTTAATTATTATTTTATTTTTGTTAAAATGAAAATCCAAGATGGCGCTAAGAAAAGCCTCATCTCGCAATAGATCGAAAGAAACGAGGACCCTTACAGGCTGACGTCTGACGGCGTGCACATGGCAATGACAATCCAGTCCTTAAAATTATTATAAGTTGTGCTATTAACCGCTGAGGAGTTCTCTCGTAAGGAGACGATCCT
The DNA here is from genome assembly GCA_950005105.1 of Lycophotia porphyrea. Lineage (NCBI taxonomy): Eukaryota > Metazoa > Arthropoda > Insecta > Lepidoptera > Noctuidae > Lycophotia > Lycophotia porphyrea. The sequence goes on from OX465409.1 coordinate 617,452, forward strand.
GGGTGCAGGATCAGGTCATGTTTATCTTAAAAGTGTATTGTCAACTGAACCCAAGGTAGGTGCAAAATTTCAGCTTAATCGATTTGGTGGAACCGTTTAAAAAAATAGAAGCTTGTGAAAACTATTAATGTGTGCTGCTCGGAAGGGAACCCTGCAATGAAAAATAAACATTTTGTAAGTAGGTCAGTTCCGGCAACATGCTTCATCCAACTCACCATTGACGACCAGGCGTATCTCCTGCGTGGCTACTCCGAAGCCATTGTCAGCTAGGCAGGTGTAGACGCCGGTGTCGTTGCGGTACAGAGAGACGATCTCCAGTGCGCCGTCAGGCAGCAGCCTGTAGCGGCCCGCGTTACCGTCGATCTGTTAGGAGATTAGGCTTTCAGAACGTGTCCTGTTTCGTCCAAATTTATTTGCACAGCACACGTAGGAACAATCATCTCAACAAGCTAGGGACTTACAAATACCAAACTTCCCGGTTAATTGCATAGTGTCATTTAATTGCATTTGGTACTTACGGGAAGCTCTCCAATCCTCCACGTGATCTTCAGCGGTGGGTTGCCGTGGAACAAACAGCGTAGTGTGGCTAAGCTACCTTCAGATACCGCCACCTCCGGTTTTGGCTGTGGTAACGCCAGAGGTGCTGCTGGCACATCTACGAACAAAACGTATACATTAATGCTGGAACTTTACAGCCAATGATGACATGATTTCAATCACAACAGCAATCCTTTTCCTGTTTTGTCATCCTTATTAATATTAAAGGGGATCGCCTTGAATGAGCACTTTAGGAGTTCTGTAACTCATAATAAAAAAGTCGACACCTTCTAAGATCACTTTGATGTCCGTCTGTCAGGCCCCTTTTTTATTTCGGGTTTTACGGTGGTTTTTTTCAGACGTTCTTACTTGGTGCAACGGTAGTAGTAAGAAGTGGATGTGGGCTGGTCTGCTCGACTGGTATCACGCACAGGTAGCTGCATGCTCGTTGACAGCACTTGCCCACTCCTCGGCAGTCAGCGTCGTCTCTACACTCTTGGCGGCACGTCACCTCGTTTGTCGTCATCTCGTCCATTGGACAGGCCCCAGCCTTTACAACTTGTAATCAAACGATTTAATAAAAAAAAACACAAAGTACCAGTGTCAGAATGTACGTATGAACGACATAAACGGGAAAATAATGAGGTAACAATGATGGACTCACTAGTTCTGCATTCTGCTGCGAACTTGGTCTCCGGTTCGAAGGGATCCACATATTGTTGTACCACGCAGCGCTCTCCTGCCCCACAGGACTGCCCGTTACATGGGTACTTTAAGCAATCGCATCTGTTTGAGCAGAACAAGTAAATCAATGCTTTTGACCGAATCAAAAACAAGTATTATGTGAAAGAAAGTTAACAGGCTAATCACCAAACCATATGGTTATCATGAACAGTTACTCGATAATTTAGGTGTCATTACCTCTCGCAGCCGTCAGCGCCCCTGATTCTCTCGACGCCGTAGTTGCACTGGATCAGGTTGCACTCCTGCCGCTGCGGCTCGCAGTCGAGCTCGAGCTGCACGCACGAGCACTTCTCACAGCCCTCGGGTAGGCGCGCGCGCTGCACGCCGTACTCGCACCGCAGGCGCGAACAGTTGATCACGTGTTTGTCGCAGTCTACTTCGTTTATTCCTTTGATGATTTGTACGGATAGAAAATAATGGCAATAGTTACTATTATTTATTTAAACTTCTTGTACAAGAGTGGTACTATTATTTAGCTTACTTCTACGTAACGGTAGGAGGCAGGGAAGTGGGCAACGCGAGTTCCACGTCTCTCCTGCGGCAGCAACTTGTGCTTTCCGGCGCTTCCATTTTTTGTTAAAAAGACGGGCAGCGCGAGTGTCAGTCAATGTTTACATTAAGTTTCGTCGTACAAGGGTTTACCTATTTATATAGCTTCCAAAACGCCACATGACTTGACCAAAGAGGAGATTTTTTTTTTAGAATTCCTGTATTTTTGCGCAGTTGACGTGTTGTATAAACTAAGGAGACAAACCGCTGACGATATTTAGACGTCCTCCATTGCCCAAAACGGAACGTGATGTGAGTGAAGGGGAAGTAGTATGTGATCACAGCCTGAGGCAGCGCGAATAGCAGTTAGATGGGCTGAATATAAATTAGGCTTTTTACAACTTTCCACTATACTTAAAACTATTTAGGTTCAAAACGAATACTTCCCAAAACGTTCACTCTCCGAGGACCTCGTGGAAGTGGACGAAAATTCCACTTCCACGAGGTCCAAATTCGAATGTTCAAAGTATCATCTACAAAATAGTGTGCCAATATACTGACTTGCAGGAGAATGATGATGATGATGTTTATACTGACTTACTGTTAAATTAATCTAAAACCTGTTTGTACATGTTTGTTGTGTACATCTTTGTTTTATGTACTAGACGCGAACTCAACATGTTTCATCCAACGCACCATTGACGACCAGGTGTATCGCTTGCTTGGCTACTCCGAGACCATTATTAGCCACGCAGGTGTAGACGCCGGTATCGTTGCGGTACAGAGAGACGATCTCCAGCGCGCCGTCAGGCAGCAGCCTGTAGCGGCCCGCGTTACCGTCGATCTGAAGGAAGACAGTTCTCATATAATTAAATTCTGAATTCAATTGTCAATAATCATTGCTGAATAGACTTAAAACTAAATAACTGAGTACACATTTAACTGAACACAATCTTCAGACTGAGTTTCAACATCATCCGCAGCCCGACTCTGCTGGTTTCTCACTGGTTGTTGTATTTGATACGTACGGTACGATCCCCGAACATGTCCTGTTTTGCCAAAATGCTTGCGTAGACTTGATGCTTTCTATAATAATTGGAGCATTTGGTACGTACAGCTAGCTCTCCGAACTTCCACGTGATCTTGGGCGGTGGGTTGCCGTGGAACAGACAGTGCAGTGTGGCTGAGCCTCCTTCAGATGCTAACACCTCCGGCTTAGGCTGCGGCAATGCCAGGGGTGCTGCTGGCACATCTACAAAACGAGTACATTACTAATGATGACTGTATTTGTATAACCGATGACGATTCATTTTAAATGCGACTGTATAGTAGTCCAGTTTTGTTTACTGCCACTTGTCAAACAAATATTTTCGACGGTATTAATATATTTATATTATAATTATATTAATATATATAATTATAATATTTTTGCGCTTGCTTAAATTATGGCGTGTCACATAGTCGTATATCATGGTCACCCTGGCTGCCCGTCAGCGCGTCCCAGTAGATCTTGGGATGGACTCGCGGCATGGACCCGGGTCCAGGTGGGCACTGCACACGTCTTGGGAAGAAAGGAGTGTGCATTATAGTAAAGTGATCGTTGGAACTCATTGGTGATATGGTGTCAGGTGGTCAATATGAATGATGTAACTGAGATTTTGTAACAATATTTTGATTGAAAAGAGTGTTCATGGAGTTTCTTGCCCATTCTTCTCCATAGAGATCTACGCTTTGGAATGGGCAACTATAGTACTTTCACAAGTTATTATGCCTTGTGACTGTGACTGTAGCTTAGCCTTCTTTGTTTTTCTGACATTCAAAAGTGCCTGTAATGGTCTAATTGAATTGCTTTTGAGTTTGAGTTTGAGATAACAAGGTTTTGGCTGCAACCTAACAGAGTGAAAATCTGTGGGAAGTTCTCGATTAAATGAAATCATTTATTTCGTAGAAAATATTATGCAAACACCCACTCTGCTCATCTAATCCGCGGAAGGCTCCGCATCTCCGCTCGCACTCTTCCTCCGTGCTGTAGCTGTTGGGGTGTCCACAACCTCCGATGCCGCTGACGAGGCATTGCCTCCTCTCGGAGTCGTGATAGAACACAGTCACGTTGTAACCACACGGCGCTAACGAGCTTGGAGTCTTGCATTCGGACTCCGCCAATTGCTGTAAGAGGATAAAGCAATGTGGCAGCATATTATTACTTCTATTTCAAATTAAATTAAAACCGGTCCATCCATCCGGAATAAGGTTACTTGACTATCGCTAAATTGCTCTAGTATTTAGTTTTAAGCATATATTCACCAGCGGAGGAGTTGCTGCAGTGGTTGTGTTAGCAGCCCGTCGCTTGCTGCAGCGAGCCTCACAGTCACGCTGAGTCTCGAATCTAAGCAAAAATGTTCAATAGAGAGGACATAAGAGTGGAGTGGAGTGGAGTGGAGTGGAGTGGAGTGTCACGCTATAACGTTTACTAAAAAGAAAAATAAAACTGATTTTAACTACCGTCTCGCTAATACATTTATAGATAAAGTTACTTCTCTTCGTGATCTTGGGGTTCACCTTGATTCAAAGCTCCATCTAGATGTTCATATAGATACAATAGTAAGTAAGGCATACAAAATGTATGGTTTTGTAATGAGAGCATCTACGGAATTTCGTCGCCCCTCCACCTTTCTGCATTTATACAAATCCATAATTAGGCCACAGTTAGAGTTTGCAGTACCTATATGGAACCCACTATACAAAAAATATAATGATGCTTTGGAGCTGGTACAACGGAAATACCTTCGTGCTATAAACTACAGATGTTTTCGGAAAAAAGTCTCATACCTCTTACTTCTGAGAAAATACGATCTCCTTACCTTGCAGTCAAGACGAATGCTCCTTGAAATTATGACTCTGTTTAATGTGTGCCGCAATAAATTTGATTGTCCTGATTTAGTAAAGAATCTATGTTACCTTGTTCCTCGAACAGTACATGTACGTGAGGTGCGCACGCGGCGCTTGTTTGCTGCTGGCTGTTGTAAATCTAACGCTGGCTCGCGCTCACCTCTTCATCGCTTGGTTGAGACTTACAACAATGAGTTTAGCTCAATCGACATACTTTTCCTCAGCAAAAACCTATTCAGGAAGCAAATCAGTGCAATTCTTAAAGATAGGCAGTCGACCATTGTAATGTAATGTGTGATATGTGTACATACATATATATGTTTAAATATGTATTGTATGCACGGTTTATGTAACTTTTTGTATATTGTCATTGTCATCACATATAATATAACTGTTACTTTAGTTTTCATCTTATTTATACATATGTCTCTCTAGTTACTTATTGATTAAAGTAATCTGTGGAAAACGTAGTGGGTAGCATATTTATCATAGTTTAGTATGTAAAATTTATTATAAATATGTAATATGTTACTGTTTGTTTTTCCTAAATAAATAAATAAATAAATAAATAAATAAATAAAGAATATGGATCAATAGTTTACTATAATTTATTTTACGCTGGAACGAACTTTTTTGTTTACAAAAAATAAAGTACCTTTTATCGAGGCAAATCCTGAAACGAGATTGGCTGCGTGTACTAATAGTTCACAACATTTACCTGTTTTCGTTTCCGCTACAGCCGGTGTACACAAACTGGCTGCATTGGTCGCGAGGTGGGTCGTAGCACCATTGCAGGATGTATGAGTTGCAGCTGCCTCCATCTGCAGGTAGCGTGCATGGATCTGCTGTAATACAAATGACCCAGTTATAGGATAATAGGTCTTGGCGCTGAATTTAATAAACTGCTAGCGAACTACTGACTGAAGTATAATCATATTACCTATTTCGGATTTGCAGACTTTCGAGCACTCTTCGATTGAGGAGAAGCGGTTAGCACCTCCAAGACAGCCTCCGTAGATGAACTCATGGCACTGACCAGTGGACGCGTCGAAGTAAACCTTCGTAACGGATGACCGACAAGGACCTGCATCCAAAAGCTCCTTGCACACGTCTGAGACAAAAAATAGTTTAATTTTACTCAAATGAATGTAAACAACCAAAACAAGTCAGTCACAAAATTAAAGAACAGAAAATAAGTCTAATACGCAGGCACACAATATCAATGCAGATACAGGGAAGATAATTATAGCGCTGAATGAGAGATGTACTAGTTACATACCGATTCCTTGGAAGACTCCACAGGACCGCTCGCAAGCCTCTTGCGACGAGAAGGTACCAGTGTGCCTGCAGACAGAACCAGCCTCCTGGTTGGCGTGGGACACACACTCGTGGCTGCTTAGGTCGAAGAACCACACCACGCCGCCGTAGTGACAGACCTCCAGTGCCTCGGGCACTTTACATCCTGATGCTCCGTCCTTATGGTAATATTAGAAATTTTGAAATCGGTTGTAAGATTTACTTTCAAAACACCGTGACATTACAACATGGGTTAAAGGTTACTTTTACGGGGCAATATTTGTTAGTTAATTATTCGTATCGCAATATTTTTATTAAGATTATGTAAGACCTCACAAACTTAAACCTCACAATCAGCGGGAAAAATAAGCACTTACTACGATAACTGTGGTTGTTGGAGTCGTGGGCGCAACTGGTGCGGGTCCAGTCCTGCATCGATTCTCGCAAGCTTCAAGACTCTCGAATCTGCACATGATTGTTTAGTTAGTATATCAATATTTCAAAGTGATACCGTTTAGTAACGAGCTATAAGCTAGTTAAACAAAACATTCGGGCGCCTTCTTTGAAAGTAAAGCAACCCAACTACAGTACTGCCTCTAATTTTCAACTTGAAGTCTGATGGGAGGTCATATTTGACGAACACCAGAAAAAATATTTATGGATCAATGCTTTCTTAGCACTGTACGTTTTAAAATATTTGTAGCAGTACCTGTTGTTATTGCCGTCACAGCCTCCGTATGTGAACTGGCTGCAAGAATCAGTGGTAGGATCGTAGAACCAGAGCATCAAAGAATCATCGCATGGACCCTGTAGCATTGGCAGTTGGCAGATATCTAGCAAAAAACAATGACCATCAAAGATCATGCGCACGGGTCGATCTTTAAAGTTAAGTAACGCTCGCTGAAGTAATTGGTATGTGGAATGTGGATAAGTAACCATCCCTAACATACCGGCCGAGAAGCCTCCGTGTCTCGAAAAGAACGTTACAATCGTTAACCCACTTATCAGCCATAGTCAGGATTATGTCTACCTGATCTATCCGGTGCTGCTGGCCTTTGATCCGTTACATGAGGACGTGGTTCCGGTTGTGGTTCCACAGGACTAGCCGTGGTGGTGGTAGTAGTAGTGGTGGTGGTTGTCTTAATTTCTGAGCAGCTGTTTTCACACTCTGCTTCCGTGCCGAAGTTGTTCTCATTACCGCCGCATCCGCCGTAGTAGAATTCACGACATCTAAAAAATGACGGATTTTTTATGAATTTGATGTTTTCCGCCTTGATTACGACATGATTTAATTGTGAAAACTAATACAGTTGTCTCACCTCTTTAAAGTGGTATCATAGAACCATCTTTCTCTGTAGTTTGAGCACTGGCCGTTCTCAGCTGGTAACGTACATTTGTCGGGCACTGTAATACCAAAATAGTCATGAATAAGATTCCATTGCTGATTGATAACCCTGATTACCATCTATTCATGCGTTAACAATATGAACGTAGTAGGTTGTTTTTATGATAAGCGATTTTGTTCCATTTCGGAACAACTTACCGTAAGCACTAGGACAGTTCTGTTCGCAAGTCTCCCTGGAACTGAACCGGTTGTCATTGCCCCCGCAGCCGCTGTAGTAGAAGGGCACGCATCGGTTCTCCGACTTACTGAACGACCAGAGAGCTTCCTTCGTGGTACAATTGCCTGGTTCTCTAGGTAGTGCACACTGAGCTGTTTGTGGAAATTTAATTAAAAGATAGGAAGGTAAGCCTGGCACAGATTAAACTCGCGCAGATATGTATGAGCCTATCCTTTGCACTTCACTGGATACATTCGAGGTCAAGAGCTGAATGACACAAAGAGCCGATCGCGACTGTTATTTGCACAGAAGTTATTCCAATAAAAAATATTTATTGAAAAAAAAAATCAATCGTTTTTTTTTTAATAATTAAAAAAAGAAATGTAGGTTAGGTAGAAAGTTTTACTAACCAAGCTTGAACAATACCTAAGAATATTCTCCTCCACAAATCTATGAAAACATTTCATTTCTGTAATTTTGGGAAAACTAATAAGAAAATGCGCAATTTGAAACTCTAGCGTTAACCATAGTTAACGCTAGAGTTTCAAATTGCGCATTTTCTTATTAGCGCTTAGCGTTTTAGCATAAGTTATGCAATTTTATCATAGAACTGGGGGTTACCATGACATCTTAAAGCTGTTGTAATTCCAGTGTGGGAAAGAGATAGAGCTATACAGGTCGTGTAGCGCCATCTCTTTCTCACACTATAATGACAACTGCTTTAAGACGTCATGGTAGGCCCCCTGGACAAAAACGTGAGTTTATGTATGTGGACAAAAAATACATACATTTTGTCTATATATTGTGTTCAGCGGCTAGCAGCTATGTGCTATGAATAAAATTATGTCTACTATAACTTCGTTCGTTTCCGGTGTCAGTTCATTCTTACGTTGTTTGTTTTGTGCACAGCGCATCTGGCAAGCTGCCTCGGAGCTGAACCTGTTGAAGTTGCCTTCGCAGCCTCCCCAGATGAACTGTTCACAGCGATGCGACTCAGAGTTGAAGCCCCAGCGGTTGTAATTGCCAGCGCACGAGCCTTGGTCGAATGGTAGATTGCATTGATCTAGAAAAGGTTTTTTTTTAATATGTTTTTCTGTGAAATATTGTAGTTCAACAATGTGTCGAAAAGAAGAAGAAAATAATAAGACGAAAAAGGAAGGATAATAATATAATATATATATTTTTTTAAATAACTTGAGATTTAAATATTTGAAAATGAAATTAATGTGTACAAAAATAAAGATAGGAAATAAATAATAAGTAGGCACAAATGAAAAAGTCACATTTGCATAAAAAAAACAGCTATAACGAAGCGGGCAGGTTTTCCCGTCATTGCTTTATTTTTTTGATTCTGGTCCATACCTGGGTTCCTAGTTACAGAGATATTGAAGGTCAAAGTTCCAACTTTTTAAAAACTTAACGACGTAAAATAAAATATTTAAAATTTTAATATCTATAAGACTTGTACAGACCAGCACATCAAGCTACCCGAAACTGTCAAATTTTCCCAATCAACTTAAACTTAATGCACCAACAACAACACACACACAAACAGTTGCAGTTGCGCAGTTGTGCAGTTGTTGTTGTTGTTGTACAGTTGCACATGCAACTTAATGTTTGAACTTAGTGCTGTAGCGATACAGTTGAAAATCTATTAAAGAAATTTGACAGATTGTAGTAGCTTGATGTGCTGGCGTCTGCACTATTCAATTCATTTATCAGCACAATGTTTTGAGTGAGTTACGTTGAGCGCTACTGGGAACCGATGATTTTTCACAACAAAAAATATTGTCATCAGTTTCGCGCAGTTTAGTTTGATGTCAGAATGCTTGGTTGACGGCTTCGTGAAGTTAAAAAATAAGAATGTACGTATACAGGGTGGACGGGACGCCGACGCGAAAATGGTTACCACGTATTTAGTGCATCATTCTAAGGTCCTCCACGTAAAAAATATAAATAACTGTGTAGCGCCTTTCGATAGTTCTTGAAAAATTACATGGAGGTTCCTTAAATATTTTTATAACACATTTGCTCGTAAAGAGTCTCTTATTTCACCAATTTTAATTTCTTATTACGTACTTGTGCGATAATTTAATGTAAAACGCACGGCTTCAAGATGCTCCGTCAAAAACGAACGGTACTTTTTAAAATATTAGCAGAGGTTTTATGTCAGAAAAGTGGTCAACATATTTTTATGAATAAAATTAACTTTAGGAGACAAAATATAATAAATAAACATTAAATTCTTTAATTTTTTTTATTATTTATTTTATATTTTATTCGTAATACTGGCTGTTTTTGTGCCTTTGCCTTAAAAAAAAGCGCTAATGCGCGCGCCTCACAAATTTGTGAACAAGTAAAAATTATTCCGCGCGCTTTTTCTTTTCACTGTATTGTTTTTATTTGAAAATATCGTCAAGTAATGATGAATTTATTAATTCGACACCGCCTGAAGTCTCAGAGGCAGCTAAAAAGGCTACTCTAAGTCTCTTCTCTGAAAAATCGACCAATAGATACTGACAAGCGTATCAAAATTTCGTTTAAGAAAGTACGAGTTTTATTTATTTCCTCGCAAATAAGTTATAAAACGTCCTATGACATACGTGCGCTTTGATAATTACAGCCTCTGCTTTCTTGTAGCCCTCGCCTGCGGCTCGGGCTAGCAATTTCGCCTCAGCTGTGATTTTCAACTTACCGCACTTATATCATAATGTACTATTACTAAAGCCGTAAAAATTGTGCCCCACTCCCGTCGAACTTCTAAAGTGAGAGAAGGATAATTCTGAATTAAATTGGGTTTGTCGAACTAAAGAGAGAATTTCAATAAACATTGTTTTGAATAAGATTTAATTTTCTGTTTTTGAGCTATAGGACTCTTTCGTGAAACTGCAGCAGTAAATTTGTTTTTATTAACATTATAAAAAGAGGGTAAATTGACATATGAATGAATGAGCGTGGAAAATATGCTTATTATATTGTTTGGTGTTACGGATCCTTTCGGCGCCAGCCCGACTCGCACGTGGCCTGTTTTTATGTAAGTATTTTCATATTTTACAAATATTTCGACAGTCTAAAAGTTTTAATATGACAATCTTTTAGATATTCCTCACCTGTAAGGGAGCTACGATCACACTGCTTCTGACAGAGCTCCTCGGTTTCAAAGTTGTTGGCGTTGCCGAGACAACCTCCGTATCTGAAGGGGACGCATTGCTCCGTTCTGCTGGAGTAGTGCCAGTGTCGGTAGTACGCGTCACAAGCACCCTTCACCATTGGTAACTTGCATGCATCTGGAATAAAACGCCAATAATTAATGAGACAACTGACCTTCTCACCAAACTTGTAGTTGTTAGTGTGCATTATGATTTATTAAAAGCAGCATGGTATTCGCGTTACCTTTAGGCGAGGGTTGTACGCACACATCCTCACACTCGTTCTTGGTAGAGAATCTGTTGCCATTGCCATCACAGCCTCTGTACCAGAAGCGAGAACAGCCTCCGTATCCTAGGTCATAGTACCACATCACTGTGAAGTTTTGGCAAAGACCTCGATCCATCAACATACTGCAAGCAGCTGAAATAGGAGGAAATGTTAATGAAAACCTTAACTGACGAAGCAGGGTCGTAATCAAAGTGGTAAGGTCACCTTGTTTATTTTCAGGAGCATCAGTACATCCAAGGAACTTAGGTCCAGTGGCTTCAGTGCGTCCATCAGGGCAGCATCCATACCGACTACAAGAGCAATCACATCCAGCACCATCAGGGCCGGTGGCAGGAGTCTCCCCGTCTCCGCAGCACCCGAACTTGGAGTCGCAGCAATGGCAGTCCTGCTGTTCAGGTCCCGTCGCGGTGGAGACGCCGTCAGCACAGCAGCCGAATTGGTACGTGTTGCAGGTACAGCCCTCGTTGTTAGGTCCGGAGGCCGCAGTGTGTCTGAGGTTAGAGTTTTATTTTTTAACCGACATGATTCTAAAAAAGGAGGAGGTTATATATTACACCAGAATCTACTTTTTTCATGTTTGTTCACCGAGTTCTCCGTGATTACAGATCCGATTTAAGTGTTTTTTTTTATTTGGTGGTCTTGCGCGGTGTTCCCATTAAATTATCTTTTCTTCGATGCTTAATGAGTTATCTTCTCTAATAGCATTTAATAAGAATCATCGAGTAACGACATCACTGGTTGCATTACATAATAGATACTAGATACAGAAACTTGTGCAACAAGATACTGAAAAAGGCTAAACTAGAATTTGAGAAAAAATAAATTAATAACGCAGGCACTAATACTAAAAAATTCTGGGCAGCCATTAACACAATATCCAATCGTACTACTAGGAAGGACAGCTCATCTCAATTATTAAATATGTCAGCTACACCACTGCAATCTGTTAATCTGGCTAACAAATACTTCGCAGAAATTGGTAAAAATTTAGCAGAACAAATAGTCTCTAGACCAATTCATGAAGCACCACAGGCAATCACCAACAGCTTGTCACATTCTATGTCACTATTGCCTACGGATGAAAATGAAGTTGCTAATTTCATAATGTCCCTACGAAATGATTGTTCTGTGGGGTGCGATAGAATTTCTAGTGGTCTAATAAAAAAGCACATGGCTATAATTTTACTGCCACTCACACATATTTACAACCTCGCTCTCAAACTGGGACAATTTCCCAAACCATTCAAAAAATCCATCATTCATCCTGTCTTTAAGAGTGGTGACAGAAGCAGTGTCAACAACTACAGACCTATTGCTGTACTCCCTGCTTCGAATCTAAATCCTAGATCATGAACAAAAGGCTCGTGGGTTACTTAGAAAAGTTTAAAATACTGTCACACACTCAATATGGCTTTCGGGCTGATAGATCAGCGTCCGATGCGGTTCATGATCTGACTAACTTTGTTGTCACAAACATGGATGGGGGGCAGAAGGTCCTGGGTATCTTTTTAGACCTTGCCGAATCGTTCGAGACTGTTTCTGTATCCATGCTCATTCACAGGATGGAAAGAATAGGCATAAGGGGGGATCAACTCAAACTTTTTGAAGACTACCTGAGTGAGCGTACATGGTTCGTTAAGATAGATGATATCGTCAGTGAAGAGCGTACCGTCACCTTTGGTGTGCCACAAGGTAGCGTACTAGGTCCTACTCTCTTTCTCATATACATTAACGAGCTGGGTATGCTCAATGTCCCCAATGGTAAAATTATAACTTTTGCAGATGACACTGCCCTTCTTTTTAGTGCTAATTCATGGCATGAAGTATACGCTCATGCACAGGCAGGTTTTGATTCTGTAACAAGATGGCTTCATAGCAGTCTACTTACACTAAACGCAGATCGAAGTATATTGCCTTTTCCCTAAAGTCCTACGCACATGTATCCCAAACGACACCATTATATTCTATAATAGCCCACTTCTGCTCGAATCACCACGCAAATACTTGGGACTGCATCTGCCTACAAAAAGTAAGTAGTATTAAGTACCTGGGCATTATAATAGATTGCAACTTGAGATTCAATGAACACATCAACACCCTCAGCAATAGACTGCGTAAATTAATATTTGTCTTTAAGACTCTAAGACATGTGGCAGACGTCAAGTTAATAAAATCAATCTACTTTGCCCTCGCCCAGGCTCTACTGACTTACTGTATCACGTCCTGGGGCGGTGCACCTAAATACACAATCTTGCAACTGGAGAGAGCGCAGAGAGCTATTTTGAAGGTATCCCCCTTTCTACCATTTAGATATCCCACAGCAAAATTATAGAAAGAGACTAAAGTTCTAACTGTGCGTCAACTGTTTGTCTTATAAACGGCCATGAAACAGCATGGACTGCTTATCTTTAACTCCTCACTTCTACGTAAAAGACGCTTTGACCCAGTAGATCGCCATGGTAAACGACTAACTACCATGTTCTCGTAACTTTTCTTGGATGTTTCCTCTATAATAAAATAAATAGAACGCTCCCGATGTATGATCTTACCAAAACGAAGTGTAAGTCGAAAATTACGAGCTGGCTTCTGGAGTTAAGTTATGACGCTACGGAAAAACTTCTAGCTGCCCCGAAGTAACTTGCTTGTTGAAGATTATAATCGATATACTCGTATATCATAATTCTGTGCCTCCGGCAATTTACCCAGTCTTCCCTTTCATTACACACACACCATCCACACGCACACACACACCCACCACCTACGCTTATACTTACATACACACACACACACGTACTAACCCCTGATTGAATATTTAGTCACATCACTGTTGTAATCTGTATTTATCCTTAATTTTTTTCTTACGCACCGTATTAATCTGTGTACGAGTGCAAAACTGAGCTTTAATGTGCTTCCGAAGGGGAGGAGACCTGGTGTCCTGAAATACAGGCCTTTCGTCTAGCTTAGGCACCAGTCTCCCACAGTATAAAAAATGTATGTATTGTTCACGAAACCCAGTGGACGTCTTTCGGCTGAAATGATGATGATGATGATGATTATCTTATAATTATAATTATCGGCAAACATTTTTATGACAACATATTAAGCTACCTGTTGGGACAGCATCCATATTTGGTGTACTGACAGTCGCAACCCTGGTTGTGTGGTCCCTGCGCGATGGTGACGTTGTCGGGACAGCAGCCGTGTAGTGCGTCTTGGCATCCACAACCTAGCAGGACAACAGGGCAGGATATCAATAACGTATGTAAAAATCATGACATTTCGTCAAATGCAAGAATATTTACGTTTAAAACTGAACAATTTGATTATCTGACAGACACAAATTGCCGTAAAATGGCGATACAAAAACAGTTCAGATTGCCTTAAATCAACGAAGATCCCTTGTCCTGCAACGAGACACGGGACTATACCGCGTGTCACCAGGAACTGTCATAACTCGTAGCAAATAGAGTACTAGCTAGTCAGAAGGTTGTTTTTTTTTTTTTAATCGTTGCCCCACACTAGGAATTTCTCCTGTATCGTGGGTGCGTTCACAAACATTTAAACTCACATACACAAACAGCCAGACCCGGAACAACTATCTGTAGGCCATACAAATATTTGTTCCGTGCGGGGATCGAACCCGCGACACGCAGCGCAGCAATCAATCGCTCGGCCACTGTGCCAACCGTGCCGTCAAGAAAGAAGATACAGAATTACAGAATTAGCGGGTGACTGCAGCCCACGTGGGGTGGACGTGGTCTCACTACACCTGCAATTAAAGTAATCTCTGCGCTGCCACTAATGATGCCGTAGAAGTGGTAACAGGAAGTAGTGGGACTTTTACAGAATTAAAGAAAAAATAATATTACCTTCAAAATTTGTCCCTTTAGCGTGTTTGCGGTTGTCTGGGCAGCATCCGAAGGCTTGCAATAAGCAACAGCCTTCAAAGTCACGTCCGTGGGCAGGACTTTTTTCGTCCTGGCAGCAACCGTACGGTGATTTACTACAGGGAACTGGGCAGCCCTCACTTTCACGGCCCACAGCTAAAATAGGGTATTTAAAACTTAGAAATCTTGTATTGTATAACGGGCTGGTGTCCGCAACTCCACGTCCAAGCGCGTATTTTGCGTGCGGACTCTGAACTTAGGAATCTTATTCGAATATGTTTATTCCTACTGCCAAGACGATGATGTGCCAACATGCTTTGTAATTGCGGATCTCAACTCGAGCCGGCAAATAAATACATTAAATAGTTGTATCCCGGCCTCTGTCGAAGTGAACACTCCGAGGAACATCGGAGTGTTCACTTCGACAGAGGCCGGGAAGACACGAAACAAGACTTCTCCCGGAATCAATCACGTCCGAAGGTTTACTCACTACTGCCCAACACTTCGCAACAAGCTGCCCTATAACTTCATTTTTATTTTAAAATTATTTGCTAAGCCACGTACGTTTCAAACAGCTTCTAATAACGAAGTTTCAAGCTAATAAGTTTTACTAAAAGTAGCTATTCCTTACCTGGTGAGACTCCATCAGGACAGCAACCAAACTCAGTAGCGTTGCACGGACATCCCTGTCCGTCGGGCCCGGATGCTTCGGTCTCGTTGTCAGCGCAGCAGCCGAACTCGAAACAACTGCAAGGATCCAGGTTGGTGGTACCAGTGACGTCCGTGGTTCCCTCGCTAGTTGTACTACCTTCGTTTGCTACGATGGATTTGGTTGTCTCATTTGTCGATTCGGTATGAGCTCCCGTGGTCGAGGTTTCTAGAAGGAAGTCTGGTTAAAGCATGTGTTCCATTTGTGTGGAACTTATTTCTTTAACTACTTTTTTTAGAACAATCTCTTGTGCAGTTCTCATAGCTAAGGTTTCACTAGTTTAAGGAAGTCTTCGGTCCCCAGCTCTGTTGTTTTAACAGTTTTTTTTTATCGTTCTTTTGTGATCTACAATGTATCCGGACATGGACTAGTGATATTCTAAATATTTCAATATAAACTATTTTCAAGTACAAATAGACTCAAAGCTTGGGTCCGATCCACTTCCCCGCTATGTGGCAGCCATTTTGTTTTTTTGTTGAAATATTCTCTATGAATGTACAAAAAAAATCATTACTCTCATAGTTTTGGTCATAATGAGATAAAAATAGGCTTATTCGAAAGGCAACAATATTGTCTACCGTTTACATCACAAATCAATGTATTCACATTTCCATAACTTTTGTAAAAAAAAATAAAGTCAAAAAAGGAACCAAAATTATTTGCAAATAAACAAATAATTGTTAATTACTGCAAAAACACACCCGACAACTTTTTTTATTTTTTTTACCAAATCGACAGATTTTGGGCTAAGCTACATTACAACACAAAATGTACAACTGTATGTCTAATATTTTTAGAGTAGTTATTGTTGTTTGAACCTAGCATATGCGCAAGCACATAAGGCCATTGTGGGAACCCTAAACAGAAAATCATTAAAAACGGGGAAGTGTATTGGACCCAAGCTTTGAGTGTATTTGTACTTGAAAATAGTTTACATTTAAGTATTTTGAATATCGCTAGTCCATGTCCGGACACACTGTATAACTATCGATTGCTATTCTCTTGTTTATCAACTTACCGGTTTCGGGGCATCCTTCCTTCTCAGATCCAGTAGCTTCGGACTCGTTGTCAGCGCAGCAGCCGAACTCGAAACTACTGCAAGGATCCATCGTGGTGGTACCGATAGCATCAGTGGTATCTTCGTTGGTTGTACTAGGTGTACTGGTTTCAACTTCAGATGCTTCTGTTGTGTTTTCTGTTGCTTCAGTAAGGCCGCCCGCGGTCAAGGTTTCTAAAAAAAATCAATGATAGAACATGTGCCTCTTTCATGAGAAAGTACCTACACGAGAAGTTCCAATCACTTTGTATTTTATTTTGCTGTTAATAATCATGTTATAGTATTCTCTTGTTTTATCTCGACCAAATTTATAATTTGTAAACTACCGGTAACAGCAGCACATAATATTAGTTTTCAAATTAATTTCTTTATCAAATCGGGACACAACTTTCGAAGCAGTAGTGTTTCGAACTTAGAAGTTGCTAAGAAGAGTTGTTGTTTACCTAGTGACACCCCATCAGGACGGCAATCAAACTCAGTGGCGGTGCACGGACATCCCTGTCCGTCGGGCCCGGACGCTTCGGTCTCGTTGTCAACGCAGCAGCCGAACTCGAAACTACTGCAAGGATCCAGCGTGGTGGTATCGATGACGTCAGAGGTTCCCTCGCTAGTTGTGCTACCTTCGTTTGCTACGATGGATTTGGTTGTATCATTTTTCGTTTCGGTAGGAACTCCCGTGGTCGAAGTTTCTAGAAAGAAGCCTAGTTAAAACGTATGCTTCATTTGTGTAGAACCTACCCCTTTAACTGCATTTTGTAGAACATTCTCTTGTGCAGTTCTCATAGCTAAGGTTTCACTAGTCTAAAGAAGTCTTCGTTCGCCAACTCAGTTGTTCTATCACAGGTTTTTTTTAACCGTTGTTATATATATGCTATTCTCTTGATTATCAACTTACCGGTTTCGGGGCAGCCTTCCACCTCAGATCCTTTAGCCTTGGTCTCGTTGTCAGCGCAGCAGCCGAACTCGAAACTAATGCAAGGATCCAGCGTGGTGGTACCGATGACGTCAATGGTACCTTTGTTGGTTGTTCTACGTGTACTGGTTTCACTTTCAGATGCTTCTATTGTCTCTTGTGTAATTTCAGTGAGTTCTCCCGCGGTCGAAGTTTCTAAATGAAAATATTCTATTCTATTACCTAATGCCAATTATGTACTGATTAAAAGAAGAAGCACAAAAGAAGTCTCTGATAGAGGTGCAGAAACAACATCGACTAGAAAATTTGTTAAAACATGTTTAGCTGTGCTGGTTTTTTAAGTCCTAAACTTACCGTTAGACAGAAGTCCAGTGGTGGTCGTCTCCATGGTGGTGGATGGCTGCGCCCTGGGTTGGGTAAAATCGTTAACAGTTACGAGCGGCTCTTCAGGCATATTCGATCGTACGATGAGCTTCCACAACGCCAACGGGCCTACTCCGTTGTACGCTCCACACGTGTACTCCCCTAGAGTGTCCTGATTGAGGCTTTTGATAGTAAGGACGTTTCTGATCGTTTCGTAATTTGTGTCGTTGTACAGTACTATGGCTTCCTCGCCAAAACCGCTGTACCAGAACACGCAGGGTGGCGGGAACCCGTACGCTAGGCAGCGCACTTCCAGCGGACTGCCCAGCTCACCGGTCACCACGGCGTTCTCATCTCCAGCAATTCCAGCAGGCATCCGCACAGGATCTACCAGCCCCCGATGTTAGTAGAGCAATTTTATGAATCCTTTTGTTTCAAAGAAAGTTTGTACAATATAGAGAAAATTATTTCGATGAAAGTTATCGAAAATAGAGTTTGGTCCTGACACAATCCAATCTATCTATCCCCCTGGAGTTTGTTTGTATTTTTAATAAAAGCTGAAGTGCTAGAAACATAAGATATCCTCATCAGCTCTTAATTGTAAGAATAGTTTCGCAATAATTTTAGCTAACCGAAACAATAATATGTACTTGAAATGTAATAAACTTATTATCCAATTAACAAATACATGATAAAATGTTGGTATGGTACGGTATAAACCCCGTTTCCTTTCATAGGTTTCCAAATAAATAGTGCGTGGGTCGTACTGAGATATAACATGTTCAATTTTTTTTTTTTACTGTTCTTCAGCGGTTAAGTATAAACGCGCGCGATGATTAGTTTTTTAGTTGATTTATTGCAATACTTTTTATATGTTGAGTAGAGCGGTTAACACCGAATGGGGTTGTGAATGTCATGGCGGTGGTGACAGCGCTTTTGTTGTGCCTTTAACCCGGTGATCACGCCCAAATCCATTGGCTCTAAACTCAAGTCCAATAATTATTGTAATTTGGATTTAACCACTACCTATCAACTATCATTGTAATCTCAAGGTGTTTTGATAATGTGCCTTTGAAATCTTTGTAAAAAATATTATATGAAATGAATTATACTGAACGTATTATTTTTCAAACACCACACGCCCAAAATGGAGGACCAACAATAAATAACGGATAAATAGCAAAAGTGGTGTCGCAGCAACTCGAAAATCCGATATATTCTTATGTGGAATCGAACGGAAGCTTAAATATGTCAGTGATCAAGTCCTCAGCAACCATCACCTCCCATCATCGTACTTTACCACTCACCATTGACGACGAGATGTATCTCCTGCGTAAATATTCTGAACTTATTTAAAGCAGTGAAAGTGTAGACGCCTGTGTCGTTGCGGTACAGAGAGACAATCTCCAGTGCGCCATCCGACAACAGCCTGTAGCGGCCAGAGCTACCGTCGATCTGGTAGGCAATTGTACAAACACATGTATACTTTTAGAATCATTATGCGAATACAAGGTGATTGGTAATTGGGTGCAGTCCTTGAAATGGGTGATACTAGACCTTATTTGCAACAAATTTGACCCTGATAACTTGGGGTCCAAACTGGGTGGTTTTTAAGAAATCGATTTTTAAAGTTTTTTTTGAAATTTTCCACCTCTCCACCACAAAGTGCTGATTGTAAAAAATCTACGCCGTTCTGGATGTCAAACTGATACTTTTCTGATAGCTTATCAACGAATATATCCTTTGAAAACTAATTCTAACTTTGAAATCTTTGCAAAATCTGCTATGGTACGTTAATCATTTTCCAAAATTCTTAACTTTTTTATTATAATTATTCGTAATACTTTTATTTTGTACACTTGGGGCAGGTTTTGTCCATCTCCTTTAAATTTATTTTTGCTCCTTTAAATACTACCCGGTCTTAATCTGTCTTAACAGTTTATGGAATAATCGGGTTTCCTTTATTAGGCCTTTTGGAAACATTAAGAGAAATAATAAATACGTACCTGAATGTCCCCGAAATCCCACAAGATTTTAGGCTGTGACGTGTTGGTTTCCATCCACGACTCATCCTGAGCATTGAACTCGGAGCGCAGTATGGCTTTACCGCCTACAAATGCAGTCACTTCTAGCTCATCTAGGAACAAATTAGTGATTTCATTTACTGTCGTATTGTCAGCGCCAACTTGTGTAAGTACTTAGTCTTAATTCAATCTTCTTCTTTTTTGTAAATATTTTGTAATTTATTTATTGTTGTTTTTTATAGTTTTTCGGATACAGTCTTTAGTACGGACATTAAATGAAGCGCAAGCGCACCAGTTGTGACGTCACGCTACCTACTTACCAGTCTCCCCAGACCTACAGCTTGCGTCTACAGAGTCGTGATGTTTAAGCCCGCAGCGAGGACGACATTCAGTGTTCTCTTGTCTCAAATATAACGAAAGGAAGGATATCACTGTTTACTCTGTTATGTTAGAAGTTGGATGTCATACTTTCTTAAACTCAAAAGCATTTTTTTAATTAGACCATTACAGGCACTTTTGAATCTCAGAAAAACAAATAAGTCTAAGCTACAGTCACAGACACACGGCATAATAACTTGTGAAATTACTGTAATTGCCCATTCCAAAGCGTAGATCTCTATGGAGAAGAATGGGCAAGAAACTCCATGGACACTCTTTTCAATCAAAATATTGTACAAAATCTTGGTTACATCATTCATGTTGAGATTATACATATGTGAGAACGATGTAGAAATACGTGCACGTTAAGAGCGTCCAGAGTAAATTATATCAACAATTTAAAACAAAGTAAGTAGTTAAAATAAACCGTGGCAGCCTAGAGATGACCAGTCCCAACTGACAGCGCTCGTTCGCGAACATGACGCATGGATCAGCCCCATTCAGCTCAACCATATTGAAGGGAGCTAAATGACCCGACTTTGATCTTTGACCCGCTTTTCTATACATGCAGCTGAAGTTAAGTGTCTATAACTTCAGCTGCATGTATAGAAAATGTATTTGCTAATTTATTTCTCGATTAGTGGCGTTAGGTCAGACCATACTGCTCAACTTGTATCTTTTGAGTTAGGCAAAAAGTTACACTTAGCTAAAACAATTAAATTTACTAAAAATAAAAACATCACGCCTGTAAGGTTAGGCCCCGTAGGTTTAGGCAGAAGTGTACCTAATAGTAAACCCACATTTCTTTAATGATCATGCTGACTAGAAATCAAAACGTCTATGCCAAGTATTACCTAAACCTTATATTGACTAGGAAGCACAATGTCTACCTTGCAATGTGTCTATACAGTATTTGAACTAAACCTTATTCTGACGATGAAGCAAAATGCCTAATTTGCAATATGACGATGCAGCAATTGAACCAAACCTTATAATAACTAAGGTGCCCCAAAGATTAACAGTACGCCGTCAGTCTCCAATCGCATCAGGCCATCCTGCCATCCTGCCATCCAAGGCAATGATCGAATTGCTTACACACATTAGTAAACATTTGCCGGCAGACCCACACCGCTATACTTGACCGTATCGCGTCGCCGGCAGGCCACAGCCTAAATACCGACTACGTGTCTACAGATTAGCAGGCTGCCGTTCATAGGTACGTATTATGTATATCATGTCTACATAACTGCAGTGGTTTAGGCCCGGTGATGTGTATCGTCTCCAGTCAGGTTTTCAGTATATGTATAGATAGGTATCAAGAAAAATTACTATAGTGTAGGTACTACTGTTTATAGAGAAGCGTTATTGGAGTAAAAAGAAGGGACAAAGTGAGATTAGAAAGTCTATAGAGCAAAACAAAATTAAAAAATATACATACAGTATACAAAACCCTGAAATGGAGATGGACAGGAAACATGCTAAGGGAAAGGATAGAAGAATAGACGAGATTAGTATCGGAATAGTACCCACGTGATAGTAAGAGGAGCAAAGGTAGAGAAAGTAAACGTTAGGAAGACGACACGAAAAAGATAGCTGGTCCAGAATGGATGCGTATTGCAAAAGACAGGACAAAATGGAAAGTATTAGAGGAGGCCTTTGTCGAAAGACAAGCTGAAGAAGATAACCGGCGGTCGGAAAATAAGAAGTTTAATATAGAAAGTAAAACTGATAATAGAGTTAAGAAAATGTAAAATGTAAGTTTCGGCAATAAAGGCTTAGTTTATTTTACTAAATTTCAAATTATCAGAAAGCTGGCGGTTCGCCCGCCTAGACGTAGTCCCGTCCATGATTGTTCCGCCTTGAAATGAATGGACTGCCTGGGGATTTTGCAAGCGGGTCTGACGTCCAGGTGTTCGTCAAACACGTATTCTTCGTGTATCTGGAAAGAATCCGAACCGGGATTCATCGTAGAGTAACATTCTAGACCATTGGCGATCATTCTAAGCCAAACGTTCGTTTGCTTATTCTAATCTTCAGCCGCTATTGGCTCGTCGTAGTGCTGGAAGCGAAAATGGTATACGAGCATGAAGGTTGACTTAATGTGGCCTCCCCTGCCAGTTTAGTCGCTAGCGAAGACCAGGTGTACTGATTGTAACTTTTAAGCCGATTAACAAGTAGTAACGTTCAGTTGTCAGCTCGCCGTAATTCGTCAAAGGCGGTATTGTCTGGCGTTGGATACCCGAATGTTCTCAGAGTATAGCTCAGCCACCTCACCAGTAGAAAGGCCACAAATTGGATATGACGCTTTGACTGGTATCAATGGCAAATCTAGTTAAATGTCGACGTTCCTTGGTTCAGATAAACTCAGGAGTATCGACTTAATTACAAAGCATATGAACATTATCTTTGTTTTTTTAAAAACAATAAAATCTAACACACGTAGGTTCGAAAATTATGTGAGTGATTAAGTAAACTGAATTTTGCGACATCTATAATTTATTTTTTAATCTAATTTTTGAATGCAAAACATAAATGTGCCAGGAACAAATTCAAGTTTAATTCTTTTCGAAATATCCAGTACTTTTAGAGTTATGCTAATAAACGTTAAATATCCCTAGAAATAATTATGCAAAAATGCGTTTATGGATAACTGTTCACTGTTCACTATCACTTTTCCGCCTGAATACGTATACACCTTCCTGTGAATACGCCCTCAAATTCGTGAGATAAGGACAACTACAGATCCGACTGAATTACCCTAAATAAAAAGTCATAAATCAAGGTCTGGCTCTCGATTATTTCCGCCTCCAATATTGGACCAATTTAAAAGATATTTCATAAACTGAATAAGAAAGATATATACTGGGTCCCTATGTTTTTCTTTTTTCATAGGTAGTTGTCAAAATTGTACACTAGGCCTCTGTTGGCAGGCGATCTATATAGGCAATTTCGAGCATTTTGTAAGGCATCTAGTGGTTATAACGATTATGTATCATCAAAAAGGAAAACATAGCGTCATAGAAGAGGTTGATATTTATTTTACTGTAAAAAATCATTGCTGTAAAGTCATAAACCAGGGAGAAAACAGTCGAGAGCGTTTGTATGGAGAAAACACCACCCGCATTACCTCCATTGTTCGCATTGAAAATGAAATTAGGTAAAATTTTGCTAATCTTACCGTTGAGTTCAGAGGCTTCGGTGCTGGTCATAGTGATGGCGGTGGACGTCTCCAAAGAGGTGGGCGGCTGTGTCCCGGGGCTGGGCGCCCCCGTGCTGCGCGGCAGCAACCAATCGCTGTCAGGCGGGCTCGTTCCATCAGGCATGTACGCTCGCACGACGAATATCCGTAGCGGTTTCATGTCTTTTGAGTTATAGGCTTGACATGCGTATGGTCCAAGAGTGTCGATAGCCAGGCTTCTGATGAGGAGGGCATTTCGTCTCATACCGTACACCGCGTCGTTTTTCAGCAGCTTGCCTTTCCCGTGGCCGCGGTACCAGAACACGTAGAGTGTTGGGTCCTCCGACTCTAAACAGGGTAAATGGAGCGTGTTGCCCAGCTCTCCGGTCACCAAGGTGACGGCGTTCGCTTCATCAGTCATTCCAGCTGGCTTCCCTGTAGGATCTATTAGCACCCAATTGTTAGTAGATCAACGTTTTGTGAATGAATATCAGATGAATTTCAGGAAAAAAATCCTTTGCAAGTTTTACTGACTGAAGCTATACTCTTATACGACTACTAATCGTAAAATATCTTCATAACAATTCAATTTCGATGAAATTAGATGTTTTTGATGTGCTTCTGAAGCTGGTACTGAAATGACTATCTACCACACTGAAAAATTGCTAAAAAACATAAATTTGACACAACTCAGAAACACTAAAAAAACCAAAATCAACAGGAGATATTGTGTTGTAGTGTGTTGTTTACCTGAGTACGCGCGTGCGCACGCTAGTAGCACGGCGAGCGAGAGGAGACAGACGCGCGACATTTAAACAGCGCGTAATGAGGCACTGATGCAGAGTAACACGAAGCAGCACAAGCTATGCGAGTAAATGACCGTCGTGAGTGGTGAATAAAATCCGACTGCTCCAACTCGGAAAGTACTAACTTAAAAATGCTAATCGAACACAGGATGACGTGGGAGGATATTTGGATGATAGTGTCGTAGCTAGCTTTGTGGGCAACAGTCACGGGTGCCATTTCCGCATCATCACAATCATCATTTAGGAATCTAAATCTTCCTGTAGTATTGCGCTTTCCTGCAAATTTTTGATGGTCCTGTAAATGTTGAGGTCTTCAGCATAAACAAGAATTTACCCCATATATGGGGTATCCCCGGTAATGCTAATGACCCGAAAGTAGTTGTTCCAATGCACCCTAACCGCGAACTTATGAATAAATTCTTATTAAAGTGACATCTTTTATATGCATGTGGAATTGTGGATTTAGCGATCCTTTCTTCAATCTTTATAAAAATCGAGGAAGATTTAGCAAAATATAGTTAAAACATTATGGGGAAGTTAAAAATTTGTTAAACCTGAGATAAAAATGATATAGTCAAGAAACTGGATCACTGAAACCGCGTGCTTTGAAAAACGTCGTAGTCTCAGAATACCTTTGCACTTCTTATTTCAATATTGAAAAAATGTTATGTTGAATGCGTTGAAAAACCAAACTTATAATAGAAGCTTTGCATTTACGGGGATCACACTGCGGCCGACGTTCGTGTTAATTTCCGAAACATGAAGATTACCGAACCGCATACTCTTTCTGGTTCTATCACAAAATACATTAAATTCATTTTTGTTTACAGTATTTTTCAGTAACGGGGTTTTTGCTTATTCTCACTTTTTATTTCCATCGGCTGATTTACTCTCAGAGTTAAAAGATTTTTTATTTATTTTTTAAGAACACTCAGCGACGAGGTCTATGATAGACCATGAATTGCATCTATTTGCTTTGTCCATAAACATCTTTTTATCGTGTCGATGGCAATATAAATTTATTCTCCCTACAAATTGACTACGACTTCGTTTAGTACTTAAAACAAAGACGTACTAACAGATTTTAGATAAATTAACAGTAAGTCAGTATCATCATCATCATCGTTCTCCTGCCAATCAGTATATTGGTACACTATTTGTAGAGGATGTAAGAAATATACTACGACTTCAAATTCCCAAGTAATGTTCCCTGATAATGCCAAAAGAAAACACGCTCACGTGAGCGAAGCCGCGGGCACAGCTAGTATCAAATAAAATTATAGATTCAGTTGTTAAAGTTATACTTCTTTTGGCGCGTTAGGGAAAATTATGAGAGTAAATTTTTACGATGCGCGCGCACACCATCACGAAAAACTGACACCCAGTTAGCTAGTCAACATACACCCTGTTTTACTTTACTTCTCCCAATGATTGTTTACTTTCGTAGTGTCAGATATTGACAAGCCTAGGTTATTATTTTGACTGCCGGAGCTAGGAGGTTAGGTTGTATAGGTAATTGATATTAGACCTCGTTATAAACTACTTTACTTTCGTTTATGTTCTAGAAAAGTATAACTTCTAACGCGTGTACATAAGTAAGCACACACACTTTTTTATATATTGTAAATATTAGAGATAACATAAAATAACATCACGCCTATAATCCCCGTAGGGTTATACAACGTGTGTTCGGTTTGCGCCTAGATTCGTTAAAATTACATACGAGATTTTAGCCCGTAACTTAAAAGTGAAAGTGACCAGTTTTGCTCAAACATAATTAAAAATATTAATTGTTTTTGACCGGTCGCCGCAGTGCTTTTGCACCGATGATCTAACTCGCCGGTTTAGCCCCGCCCACACGCAAGGGCGGGACAGTCACCATAAAGCCTGGGATACACTAGGGGGAAAATGAAGATACATGTTGCGAAACATGTCCCTCAATAACTACGTGAAGTGTTCTGAGACAATTGTCGCGTAACATTTTTCCGGCCACACTAGTCAGCGCTCATAGAAATGTCGCCCGAGGAGGTTGTGGCTTTTAGTGTTTATTTATTTTTGAAGTGAAACTTCTTTAGAATCGTTGTGATTTCAAACCGGATGCAACGGAAAAAACGACAGGTAAGAGACACAAATACAAAAATGTGTAGGATGAAGCCAGCAAAGAATGAGACAGAAATATACATACTATTAAAAAGCTGTAATACGCAGCCGCATACAGTGTACAGTAGTATTAGCTCACGTAGTTTTCACATACACTAACACACGTTAAATGCTCAAATACAAGCAAGTATTAAACAGTGTGAATATACATACACACCGACATCTGCTCTCTCGCTCTGGCTCACTAATTACAGGCGACTATGCTTAGAAGACGGGAGTGGGGACGCTACGAAGTATGGCACAAAGAGGAGAGACCGATAATATAAAATAGTATGTATA
Organism: Lycophotia porphyrea; assembly: GCA_950005105.1. NCBI lineage: Eukaryota > Metazoa > Arthropoda > Insecta > Lepidoptera > Noctuidae > Lycophotia > Lycophotia porphyrea. Next base: position 644,161 of record OX465409.1, read on the forward strand.
TTTCTGTCTCATTCTTTGCTGGCTTCATCCTACACATTTTTGTAATTGTGTCTCTTACCTGTCGTTTTTTCCGTTGCATCCGGTTTGAAATCACAACGATTCTAAAGAAGTTTCACTTCAAAAAATACAAATTCTGCTGGACGGCGAATGGAAACATTTTCTTGCGGAAAATTGAAGGAGCGAAACAAGTTCTCGTCAGATCAGAGCAAACTCTACGCAACCTACAAATGGATATAAACCAATGACTGTTTACTGGACTTATTTACTTTAAATCTGTTAGTTACCTTTACTATTTTTTGAACGAATATAAAACTCATAGATCAAAACGTAAGTGCTTAAAATTCTTTATAAATAATAACCTTATGGTTACGTTCTCACACAAACTACACAATCCTAACAAACGTGTTATACCAATACATACAACAACTTTGTCCTATAAATTATACCCGCATTTTCTTACGCTTAATAAACCTTATTACCATTTACACAGTTATTACCCAACTTATTTACACACTTATTTATACACATATTATTCAATTTTTTTACACACTGACTATCCAACTCATACCATAATCATAATTCTATATCAGTACCAAACACCAATACCGAGTACCAATACCAGTACCAAGTACCGAGTTTCTAGTAATTTCCTCCTGCACAACTCATTGTGTCATATACTTACACTTCAAGCTAAATTTTCTAATGGCTAATGTTGCGCAAGTTATTGATGACATCGACAAAACGGCCTTTACAACAAGCATGAAACTTCATTGTATAGATGACTGTAGGCTGCACTGGGGCGACATTGGAGCTCAGTACTCGGTTGTAATCCAAAATATACGTAGTATTAAAAAGAATTTCGATAATTTCCTTGTTCTCTTAAGCCGGCTGCATTTCTCGCCTGATATAATTATTCTAACAGAATGTTGGCTTGACGACACGTATACCTGTTCCGAGATTGATAACTACGTTTATCATTGGTCCAAGAACTTCATTAATCAAAACGATGGCATAGTCGTATATACCAATTCATCTCTTCAGGCCTCTGTCGTGGAACCATCCTGCAAAGACTCGAACTGTTAGGTTGTCAATGTCGGAAGCGATCTATCATTGATTGCCATATACAGATCTCCATCATTTTACAATATTAGTAACTTCTGCGAATCCTTGACAAAACTGCTGGAGTCGTGTAAGACAACCACGTGTGCTATTGTTGGGGATCTCAACATTGATATCAAATCAAATTGCACTGACAGGCGCGCCGCTGAGTACCTGGATTTAACAAGCCACTACGGGTTTTTCCCAGGTCATACTTTGCCTACGCGAGGCGGCAACTGCTTGGATCATGCTATGCTTAGGACTCAGAAGCCAGCAACTGTTATCGTGTGTGACACTGGCATAACAGATCACGAGACGGTTATCTTAAGCATTCACAAAGAACTAGCTAAGGCCAAGGTTGATAAACGACACGCACGAATCGACTATTTAAAATTAAAAAAGGATGTTGAAAGCGAATCTTGGAATTGGCTTTTTGAAGAGTCCAATGTTACGATTGCATTTCAAAAATTTTCCGAAACACTCTCGACTAAAATTAGACATCACACCACTAACCGTGTCTGCCGCAGCTTAGAGGATATTATCAAACCATGGATAACTAAAAACCTCTTGAAGTGCATAAGACGACGTGACCTAATGCACATGAATGCAAAGAAAAAAGAAAATCGCGATAATCTTATCGTCCAACAAGAATATAAGAAGTATCGAAACTATTGTAACAATATATTAACAAATCTGAAACTTGACCATGATCGTAAACTTCTTATGGAAACAAAGGGCGACTGTAAAAAGCTATGGTATGCAATTAAGAAAATTTGCAATATAAAAAATAAAAAAAACCGGAAAGACTGAGCTTTTGACAGACACCGAAAACCATGTGACCACACTAAATAATGTGAACGACTATTTCTCAACTGTTACCTTGCAGCGAAAACACTAAGTCAACTCGGCTTAACTGAAACTGAATTGGCACGTAACAATGAGCAATACAGTACAGTCAACCCCAGCACAAACTCTTTCTTCCTTGCTCCGACAGATGGAGAAGAAATATTCTCAATTATTTCCCATCTTAAAACTACGTCTGCAACAGGTTATGATGGCATTAATAACATGCTTCTAAAACAGTGTTCACATGCTTTGGTAGGCCCAATTGCCTTCTTGTGCAACTTAAGCCTAACTACGGGCAAAGTACCTGACTGCGCAAAGAATGCAAATATATGTCCAATATTTAAAAGTGGAGATCCCAAAGTCCCTACAAACTATCGTCCGATTTCTTTGCTGACACAACACACCTACACCGAAGTGGGAGTTCTTAGAGTCAGACAGCTTTACATCCTTTCTGTTACTCTGTGATTTCACAAAACCTCTCTGAGCACTTGTATCCTTTCAAGTAGAAGGGTACATTGGGAAAGGGTTCGATGCCGTAAAACAATCGGTAGAAGGTCTTAGGGTTTTATGGGACCGCACATTTATGCGAAACTAAATGACCGACACAAAATCCTGCAACTAACGCCAACTAAATGTAAAATTACGATAACCAAATGGTTTCTTACACTGGACTACGAGTTGACTGAAAACATCGTATCCTAAAAACAATTATATATTTACTATAAGCCAGAAACTTCCATATATATAAGCAGGTATAACTGGTATAACTTTCAGACTCCCTCTCACAACACGCACACAACATTCATACATATACATATAGGTAACCATCTATTTTCTCCATGATTTTCTTATTTTTTTTTGGATTACGATTAGATTAGATTAGATTAGATTAGATTCCGAAATATTGTAACGGATATATCATTTGTGTATCAACGAAAATGTAAACGGAACGAAGGAGCCTGGAACTCACGACACAGGGAATCCTAGTGTGAGTTTCAGGAAACAATGTATTGAATTCCTTAAACAATAAATTATTCTTATTTTTAGTAATAGAGCACGAATCCAAAAAAAAAATCTGTCTGTTTGTCTGTACACGCTAATCTTCGGAACTACTACGACGGATTTGAATGTTTTTTTTTTGTTGTATAGTTATTAAGTCTGGGCAACATATAGGCTAAAATTTATCTTGGAAACCTGAACACCTGATGCAGAACCGCAATAGACCAGCTAAACCATAAGAGATACAAAAATGGTACCATAGCAAAAATTGTTCCACGTAATGAGCATTTTCTGCTAAGAGAATAAATTTGAAGATCTGGAACAGCTGATGTGGAACTCCAAGAGCCCAGCCACACTATAACATATATAGGAATGACGTCTTAGCAAGAGTTGTTCAGACTGATAAGCACTCTCTGTTGGTGTATAAAAATTGAAGATGTGGAAACCTGTTGTGGAGCTCCAAGAGCCCAGTTACACTAAAATATAAGGAATGAGGTCTTAGCAAAAGTTGTTCAGCCTGATGAGCACTCTCTGTTGACGTATAAAAATTGAAGATCTGGAACACTGTATTTCTACCAAGGGGTATCGTATTACCCAGAACTAACTGGGTTGTGGAGGGCAGATAGACAGTCGTTCCATGTAAAATACTGGTATTCAGCTGCATCCGGTTGTACTGGAAGCCGAACCCAACATCACAACATATTATAACACAATGTTCTCCGCCGCGTCTATCTGTCTATTCGCGATAAACTCAAAAATTACTGCACTGATTTTCATGTTGTTTGTTAAATAGATAGAGAGTGGTTCTCGAGGAATTTTTTAGTATATAATTTGTTAAGTTTTTGTACAGATTGGCTAAAATATAATGATACTAGCTTTTGCCCGCGACTTCGCACGCGTTAATATAGGATTTGACAATCAATTCGGGTTGTACTCTGCTTATTATTTGGCCGTTGCAGTCATGGGCTCAGAACGGAACATTATTTTAGGACGCTCCTATACACGATGTTGTCCTTCTATTTGGCGCTAATACGTATAAATTCTGGGAATTGGACATACGCGAACATGCCACATATAATTGGCCATGGGAAAAGCATGGCTTTTCCAAATGCACCCCTGCTACCTGCAATGTTTGCCCTTGCGCTGTATTAATTGTAATAGCAAAACTTAGCTTTATTGGAAACTGGAGACTTCAGTGGGGATTATCGGGATTCGGGGTATAATTACACTTTCCCACATCGGTTAAAATAGTGGCAACGACTATATTTTGTCCTAATTCTGTAATCTGAAGCCTCGTCCCATTATATAATCGGGGTGCATCTAAATTGCGCATAAGCATAACGGGTACAACAAATTTTAATTGAAGTTTATGCGACGGTACACCTGAAAGCTCTAGACAATTTAAAAAATCAGCGGGAAATGAAGTGCTCTGTTCTGGGTCCATGATGGGTCACTTTCGCCCGATCGTCGAGGGCCCACCATTCCAAAATCTTGAACCTTCTTCCCCGTCATTGTCATAACTTTGTTTTCAATCTTTGTCAGCGCTTCGTTGTAAATTAAAAGACATATCTGCATGTACTTGCTGCAATCTCCGCAATATGTCTTTGGCCATGTACTCTTTGTACTTATCACATAGCGTTTGAGGATCGGAAAGGCCGCAAGATGATATGAGGGTTGCGTTCCCTAATTTTGTCTGGTGATCGGCACTGCACGGCTTCCTCCATAGTTTCGTCCTAGTGGTTATCGTTCTCTAATAGACGTAGATCTTAACATGCTTCTCTATAAGTTCCGCATTCCTGACCGTTAACAATTTTAAGCTCCTTGAAGGTAGTTGAACCTCGAATATGATGCAATAACATGCGCAGACAAAACCATTCAAAGTTCTTACATAGACGGTATATACACGACCAAGAGCGTCCGATGATTTTACCCCAGGCCAATCTTCAACAGGAGTACCTTGAACGCAGCGTTTCCACTCCCTTCTTGAGGTGTTCCACGTATAATAACGGGGGACTTCAGAATACAATAACGTTTTTGCGAAAGAATCTTACTGACAAAGCTGGAAAAAGGCCGTTAATGTGGTTTTAGGGGGTGTTGAAATCCTTTCCTGGAAATTATGTTCATTAAAGAAAATACGCTGTCCATTTTCTAAATGCACGGCAAGATGGGTAACAGTCGGATGTCTTTCGTGTAAGGGTAAACCAAGAAGCCGCCACGCTGCCTCATTACTACTGATATATCGCCCTGCTTGCTAGGTTTGTACTTTATTAAGTGGTTGCACCACACTATTATCACGTAGATTGAAAATCGCCTGATCGCTCCCTTTATTAGTATATTTACAAATATATTTAATGGCACGAACAGAGCTGCAGGCTTCTACATTACACAAAAATTAATGGGTACTGCAAAGCATCGTAGAACTTATGAGTATCGGCCACGCGTGTCAGTGTATTATAATGTGTTCTTAACACAATGTCTCGTGAAGGGAGCAAGTCGCCACTCACTACGACAGCAACTTCATTAATAGTCGGTGCATTAAAGCGCCTCTCATGTTCGCCACGCGGAGTTCGATCTGCATAACGACCTTATAATCTTCTTGAGGCCAGTTTTCTATTGCGGTTTTAAAGGTAATATATGTAATATTCTTTGAATTTTTAATACCGTATCTCTTTCAACTCCTTGAATATATGGATGGGTTTTAGTCAGTACAAGTCTGACACTCCTTTCAGCTCCGCCCGGAGCGGGAGAACTCATAATAATATGATGATTTCCCATCCGAAAAAAAAAGGGGGGAAAGATGACGAAAATAACTAAGTCTCGTGAAAAATGTACAAAGCTTTTCAAAAGAAAACTTTAATAAATGAATAACAAAATATAGAAACAGTTATTCAAACAAGGCGTCTCTATCGAACACAACAGGCTCCACCGGCGATTTCTCAGTTGTAGTTGTAGTTTCAGCAGATCTTTCCGTTACTTCAGTTACGTCATCAATGTCATCATATAAGAGGAAGTCGTAGTTAACTGGATCCTCTGGCTTTGGACTGAAAAATAAATTAAAAATATTATTATTTCGTGTTAAATAAACACTACCGCTCGGCTTGATCTTCAGGTTAAACCGCGCTGGCCTAGGTTGATCCGTGGATGGGTGACTACTCATTACATGCCGAGTTTCCTCAGTGCCTCGGAAATAAAGTTAAGCTGTTGATTGTAGCTGTCATTTATAGATCTTTACAGGTAGTTAGTGGCCCGAAAGTCTGAGAACCCGTCATTCCAGGTTAGTTAGGCAGCCACTCCAAATAAAATTCTTATATTCAGCTGCATCCAGTTAGACTGTAAATCAACCCTAACATAGTTGGGAAAAGCCTAGGCAGATTTTTGTTTAATTTCTTGAATTCGACGACTGGAAATATCTTATACTAGCTGATGCCGCGGGCATCAGCTAGTCCGCGTGGATGTCGGTTATCGCGACCAAAAGTAATCAATTTTGATCCCGTTCCCGCAACAAAACCTTGACCAATTATACAAAAACCAATACAACACAACAATATACTAAAACCTTCCTCGAGAACCACTCTATCCATTGGTGAAAACAGCATAAAAATCGGTGCAGTAGTTTTTGAGTTTATCGGGAACGGACAGACAGACGCGGCGGAGGACTTTGTTTTATAATATGTAGTGAAAAGTTATGTTTAATACCGAGAATCCGAGAATTCCACTTTCACTGGTTAAACGAGGGACAAATTTGAAGGGCGTGTACTTATTACTTGTGAAAATTAACAACTTAGGGACTGACCATAAACTTAAAAACAACCTGATGCTCCACATTTAAATGGAAAAAGCTCGGAAACATTAAAAGGAAGGTCTTTCTTAATTTTTTTATTATTTCAGTGTTTTTCTCATAGTTGAAGTTGATATTTTTATGGGTGCCACGCTTCCGAGTACAAGATATAATCAACTGTCTCGCAGACAACAGATTTTTTTTTCGGCGGAGATATTGGTTCGATTTGATGGCTTGAATCCCACACTCTTCAATATGACCACACGTTATGATACACTATGTGTACGTGATAGTTAGCACGTACTTTGCTTGCTAGGTGGTATTCTAGTCACTGTCGCACTACTGACACATTTCAAGTAAAGGATAGAGACGGCAACTTTTATAAACAAAGCACGAAGGATATAATATTATATGATAGAATATTTTTAATTTATTTTTCAGTCCAAAGCCAGAGGATCCAGTTAACTACGACTTCCTCTTATATGATGACATTGATGACGTAACTGAAGTAACGGAAAGATCTGCTGAAACTACAACTACAACTGAGAAATCGCCGGTGGAGCCTGTTGTGTTCGATAGAGACGCCTTGTTTGGATAACTGTTTCTATATTTTGTTATTCATTTATTAAAGTTTTCTTTTGAAAAACTTTGTATTTTCGTCATCTTTGCCCCTTTTTTTTTTGATGAGAAATCATCATATTATTATGACTTCTCCCGCTCCGGGCGGAGCGGTAAGTTGTGTCAGACTTGTACTGACTAAAACCCATCCATGTTCCTTCCTTGCCCTTTGTGTTCCAGGGCCGCGGTATCTCTTTCGAACAGTCCCGCAGCCCTGGCAGGCTCATCTTTCCCCCCTTGCCTCATATTGTTTTCTTCTTTCATTCGCCCCTCGGACATGGGTTGGTTGAAGCAAGGAAATCCTGATCCAGTTCAGATATACAAGGTGTAAACGGGCCCATCTCGAAGCCTTCAACCAAGCACCCCGTACATCAAACTAAGTAACTCTACACAAAAAATATTGATAGGAAACGACTGTTTTTAGGGGAGAAAAATCACGTTTTACGGTAGGACTCAATTATGTACCGCACTCATTACAATACATTGTGCTAATCGAATAGTACGGCGATCATGGAGTGTTTTAACATAAAAAACATGTATTTAAAATAAAACTTCTGACCAAGTTGGAATTTTGACCCCCAATATCTCCGTAACCAGAAGGTTCCCAGGTATGGTCTAGAACAAAAAAAATATCGCAATGACGGGGAGAACAGTTTCTTCAGTTCGTAGGGGAGGCCTTTGAGTGAGTGGGTGCCAGAGAGCAAGTCTTCAGTTATCGGTGTCAAATAACTAAATAGAAACTTATTGTAATAGATTAAGTAAAATTATTGACAGATTGTTGAATCATCATCATCTGCCTAGCCTTTTCCCAACTATATTGGGGTCGGCTTCCAGTCTAACCGGATGCAGCTGAATACCAGTATTTTACATGGAGCGACTGCCTGTCTGACCTCCACAACCCAGTTAGTACTAGGTTATACGATACCCCTTGGTAAGACTGATTGTCAGACTTTTGGGCCACTCACTACGTAACAACTGTCAAAGTTCTACAAATGACAGCCGGGACCAACGGCGCGGAGGAAACTTGGTATGTAATGGGTGGTCACTCATCCACAGACCAACCTAAGCAAGCACGGCTTAACCTAAAGATCGACCCGATTGACAGATTGTTGAATAAAGGCTCTCAATAAATAAATAAAACCAAACAGTTATTTTAGTTAGTACACACGGAAAAGAGCTTTTTTTCTACAGCTTACCCAAAGAACTGTGACCAAATTACTGATCCTAGGTTAGCCCCAGCTTGACGCAGCTCCCTTGCGAGAGATAAATCAGGTGCTCGAGATAGAAGCCCTAGCTGACCGACTGCCGTTACGGGTCCTCAGTAGCCCGATTGTTGACAAGCAGCCTTACCAAGGAGTTTCGTGTAACTCACTGCAGGCGCAGCTCCAGGAACACCGGACCCTGACAGATAATAAAATGTATAATATATAATACCAATTTGACTGAACATTAAATGAAAAAATTGAATTAATAACTTTACAGTAGAGGAGCTCGTGGTTAAATAATAACAGCCACTCAGTTCGATCTTTGTTGTCTAGGTTGGCCTGTGGATGGGTGACCACCCCATGCCTCACAAAAAACGACAGGGCGGAGCACACCAGATGCATGGCGTGACGTGACACGTGCACGCACCAATTGTAATGTATAAAACTGTAAGAAATATGCCAGACCAGATGCGTGACGCATGCACGTGTGTGCCCGCCATAGACTATACACTATTATATACCAACGCACGCAGAGCCGCATTTACTCACAAACCGAGTACACGCGCGTGTGTAGCGGAACGGCAACGTCGCACTCGCGCCTGTAGTGATGACGTTGTTTTGGGAGTGCCATATAAAAATATGGCACGCACGCGCGTGCGGACGTCACGTTGCACGTCACATCACGCTACGCATCCGGTGTGAGCCGGCCTAAGCCGTTAGTCCCGGGTATCATTTGTGGTTCTGGGACAGTCGATACAGGTAGTCAGTCGTCTGAATATCTGAACCAGTCTTATCAAGGGGTATCGTTCTACCTAGTACAAACCGAGTTGTGAAGGTCAGATAGGCAGTCGTTCCATGTGAAGTACTGGTATTCAGCTGCATCGGGTTTGGGAAAGGCTAGGCAAATGATGACGAATCTTAAACTAATACCCCAATACTGAAAACAAACACTTAATAGTGTCAGTTTTAATGTTTACGTGATTCATAATGAAAAACGAACAAGAGAATTCCGATCAAGTTGCGTCCAAGTCACGCAGTAATGACGTTCAGTGGTAGAATGACAATGCTGCGCTCGCGCGACGCACGCATGACACGCGTATATTTCAGCAGCGCAGAAAGAGGAGTAGGATGTCCGAGCAGGTTTTATTGCATCATTCAATTACTTAATATTAATTATGCAAGTTACAATTGTTTCGCTCTATTAAAATGTATATTCCTCACAGTCACAAGTACTGTCAACGTAAAAAATAAAATATAGAGTCGACAAGTGACAAGTCGAGATTTAACGTGCCTCGAGATCTGCTGAGATTCTAGATTGCATTCAAACGTCGCCACGGCGAGATTTACACCCGTATTCTAAAGCCGAATCAAGTCCAAATGTAAATATTTTCTTCTTTCAGTTCTGGAATTTCGCCCGGCAGATGAGGCATCGGTGCAAGTAGCTCAAGGGCCACCTGAAAATAACCTGACTGACTTGGTGTCAGCAAGCTCAGTTATTAGGTAGGGTTGATCAAATGATTTTCAGTACATCAGAAAGTTAAGTTTATCTGTGTGTGGCTTAACCAATTACAGAACTCTACATTACATCAATCTATTTGTTAAAAATAAGTTTTTTTTTTTTTAGATTATAATACATTTATTAGGTTAAACTAACTACATACATTAATAATTAAAAACTATTAAACTAAAATAAATAAACTAACAACAAACTATAAAAGGGCATCGAAAAACTCCTCCTCAACGCTGTCAGCTGGTAATGTGCCCAAGAGACTGGCGGCGTTGCCACGTTGTATGGCAACACTGGCCGAAGTGAAAGCCAGCCCTTGGGTCACGGGAAGCGTCAACTAGGCGTTTCAAAATTTCCTTAAATAGGCTATGAGCACTCTGACCCCACGGCCCTAGAGTTTCAACCCCAAACGGCTCGAAAATATAGTTACCTCAAAGGTTTCTATATTTACGCCGCTTGAGGTTCTCTGCAGCCGCAGCGGCAGCACCAGCACAGCACGATGAACTTGGAAGATGGGATGGCGCAAGAGTATCGACGCATGTTGCGTAAGTAAAAATAAGTAGATTTAATAAGTTCAGAAAGTTAATTATTTGCCTATTACGAGCATCTTCAAAAATCGCTAATGACAATATAAAAATGCTTCGAATGAATATTCATTAAACTGATGGGAAAAATGTTAGTGGTATTCGCTGGGTGCGCGATGACAGCGGCAACTAGCGGTTACAATTACGGCGGACGGAAGAGTAATTAAACAAACAAATAATTTCAACGGAACGTAATTTACATATATTCCATTCGATCATGTAAGTCTATAGTGTCGATTATAACGTTGACATTTTTAACCGACTGCCAAGGAAGGGTTATGTTATTCGCGCGTATCTTGTATGTATGTATGTATGTAATATTCTTTATAACCTCATATCTTCCAAACAACTGCACGGATTTATGTAATTAACATACCGTTAGATTTGTCTTCGTAACCCAAGTGTTATTAGATAGGTGACGCCAAAACAAAATCAACATGACAACTGTGAAACGCTAAAGTTTCAAGTAAAAAAAATATTATTTTTTTGAATACTGCAATATGGGTATCGAATTAAAGGGCTGATCATGACGATTTTAAAATGGTATATCATGACTATATTTTTTTTTTAAATAAGTTATTTATTTATCTAAGTATACCAGATACGCGCGGACGACTAGGTAGGTTTGTGAACTTTAAAGTGATAAACTTACACCGAAATAAATAAAAATATCCATACCTAAGTGAAAAAAACATGAAAATCACACTATATTTAGTGTAATATTTATATAACAAGAACAGAATACCGACGTTTTTTCTGAAAAATTTGTAGCGTACCCCAATACCATAGTATTTATAATGTAACAGGACATACTAGTTTACAAAACAATAAACAGGTAAGCACTGCTCCCGGCGTGTCCTACAAAAAGCGCGCCGCGAGCCGCACCTCGTCCAAGCCCTTTAAAACATCGGCACAAATCGGTCAGTGCCATCGCTGCCAACTGTACGGCCATAGCAGCAAAAACTGTTATGCCCGTCCCAGGTGCGTCAAGTGCCTTGGCGACCATGGCACGGAGGACTGCTCACGTCCTAAGGACATCGCCAAGTGCACAGAGGCACCTAGCTGTGTTCTCTGTGATCAGTCCGGCCACCCAGTCAACTACCGCGGCTACCCCAAAGCCCCCAAACCCGAATCCGCTAAGCTCGCTAAACGCGCTAACGCCCGTCAGCAGCGAGAATGTCCCTCTGTGAGGATTCCCTCCTCCCAGATGCCTGAGAGACTCAGCCCTCAAAGGCCGTCACCATGGAACCCGCTGAACCACCAGAGAGCATTCCCAGCTCTCGGTAAAGCCTCAGCTGCTCCCATGCCCGGGTTATTAGATACCCCCATTCCTCTCCTCCGCTGCATCTGTAGCCCCATCAACTTCCCCCGTCCCCCGTCGCGCCGTCAAGCCCCGAGGCCGTAGAAAGCTGTTTTAGGACCATCGCTAGGTACAAAATCCTTTGCAGTCCTGAGATCGCGGCAATATTTGATGCATATCCCAATATCAGGGATGCCCTTCGCAATCTTCAAAATATTTCCAATGCCTGCTAGAAATATTAATTGCACCAAACCCCGATCCCTTAGACTAGCTTATTTCAACGCCAATGGCCTTAGAAACCAACGTGATGAGATCGCCGCTTTCCTCCGCAACCATCAAGTTGACGTGCTCCTCATACAGGAGATGTTCCTCAAATCCTGTAATCACGATCCGAAAATAGCCAACTATCGCATAGTTCGCAACGATCAGTCGCGCTGTCACAAGGGCGGTACTTTAATATATTTTAGGAAAGAACTGCATTGCATCCCGTTAGAGTCTCTGCTTGAGGTTTCCATCTGTCGGCTCGGCATGACCGGTCACTCACCGATCACCATCATTTCGACATACATTCCTCCCGGTGGCTCGACCGAGGAGCACATTCCACTCTCCAAGGACCTCACCGTCCTCTTCGGCCTGAGTGACTCCGTTATCTTAGCGGGCGATCTAAATGCCAAACATCCAGCCTGGAACAGCACGTTGACCTATCCTAGAGGGAGACTCGTGTTCAACCTAGCGAACTCTCTCATCTTTGAACCTCTCGCTCCTATAGAGCACACTCATTATCCGCACGATCCCAATCTTCGCGCAGATGTCCTAGACATAGCGTTTCTCAAGAATGTCAACCTTATGTTGCATTCCATCGAGACGCTCCATGAGCTCAACTCTGACCACCGCCCAGTGCTCATGCACTTGACTCCTCGCTCAGGTCCCTCTGGCCTCAGCCAGCCTCCGCCTACCCAAGTGATCACTGACTGGAGAAAAGTCAGAGATAAGCTGAAGTGCCTCTCGTCGCCTCACCTGGATACCATCCCCAATCACATTGTCTCAATTGCAGACACGACGGCCGCCATCGACTCGTTTACAGAACACATCCAATCCGTACTGAAGGATTGTTCACGAGAAGTCCCAGTCATGAGTGATCATCGCTGGCGTCTTCCCGATGACGTACGTGAACTGATAAACGAGAAAAACGCGGCCATCCGTGCCTACAGCTCTTTTCCCTGCGACGCAAATAAGACCCACATGCGCAACTTGCAGCTTGCTGTAAAGAAGCGCATCAATGGGAGAAGGACATTAGTGAACTCGAGCCCACCCACCTCGCTTTCTGGCAATTGCAAAGAAAGATGCGTGCCACCGATCAGGCTTCGATGCTTCCTCTCATCCGACCTGACAAGAGCGTCGCTTTTGACGACTCTGAAAAAGCCGAATGCCTAGCCGACAGTTTAGAAACTCAGTGCTCTCCTAGCTCTCAACCAGTAGACAGAGCTCACCTCGAGATGGTGAATGCTGAAGTCGAACGTAGGGCTGCCCTCCCTCCCGTCGAAGACCCCGATGATCCTCTGCCTAAAGTCTCACCAGACGAAGTGCACGACATCATTAAAAAGCTTCAACCGCGGAAAGCACCAGGCTCCGACGGTATCACTAACAAGGTACTTAAAATTCTCCCCAGTCAACTCATAGATTTATTGGCGGCCATCTTCAATGACGCCCTGAGTAATAATTTCTTCCCTTAATTATGGAAAGCAGCCACTGTTATCGGTATCCCGAAACCCAGTAAACCCAAGGCGGAGCCCTCCGTCCGTACCGTCCTATCCGGCTCCTGAACGCACTCGGCAAAATCTACGAGAGGCTTACCACTTTAGAAGTTGATTTAAGCAGTCACCTATTTGCTAAAGGTCAGGCTTACGTGGCTTTGAGCAGAGTCCGATCTCTCTCAGGGCTTGCTATCAGTGCTATTGACCCTAAAAAAATATTAAATCATCCACACGATGAAAATTCCTTTAGAGAATTAGACCGTTTACGAAATTCGTAACTAAAAAATGCGAAATTATCCATCTTAAATATTCTAATCGTAACTAAAAAGTGTAAAATAAAAATAAAATTATTTACGAAATAAAAAAAACAACTGCGCAAAAAATAACTTTAAATAAAAACTGAAAAGAAAAAAATATGTTCAGTCCAGAAGTGTAGAAAGCAATTTAATTACTACAACATTAAAATAATTTCATTATCAATACAAACATAAAATAAAACAAATAATACATTCTAATACGAAACATATTGACTGCAACAGTCGGGACCCATATTGGATAGAATGATTTTAGTCTTGATTATTTAATGGGTCCCGACTGTTGTAGTCAATATGTTCCGTATCAGCCTGCAGCCGCTGCCGCCCCCCCACCCCCTAAGCCTCCCGTGGCCGAGGCCGGTTGGCAGGTGGTCGGAGAGAGGAAAAAAGGGCGGAAAGCGGCGAAAAAGGCCCGAAAGAAGGAGCGAAGGCGCCAGCACAAGGTGCGAAACGTCGCGGCTAGGTTCCGCGCCCCGAAGACCGCAGCTGTAGTGATTACACTACAGCCGGACGCGGAAAAGAGGGGCGTGACCTACTGCGACGTGCTCGCCAAGGCTAAGGCGTCAGTCGATCTCGGTGAGCTCGGGATCACCGGGGGCCTCCGGCTCAAAGTCACCAGGACAGATGCCCGGGCGTTGGAGATCCCCGGTGAATCCAGTGGCTCGTCCGCTGACGCTCTGGCTAAAAAGCTCAGAGTGTACAGGCCCGTCAGTTGCGCAGACATGCGCATCCTGGGCCTGGACGACTCCACGACCAAGGAGGAGGTGTTGGCTGCCTTAGTCAAGTCCGGGGGGTGCCGTGCCGAGCAGGTGAGAGTAGGCACCCTACGTCCGGACCTCACGGGCACGCAAACCGTCACGGTTTGCTGCCCTGTTACGGCGGCCAAGAAAATTGAGTTTTCATTCATCATTTTTGGTATTACGGCACACATTCAAATTAATCACAAATTTTCAGCGGTGATATGAATGAACGATAATTATAGAATAGTAGCTAGGTAAACACTATCCACACATGCTCCCGCGCGGCTTCGCAATGCGCCGGAAAGTGTAAAACAGAGATAACAATATTTTGACGGGTTTTTCCTTCGCTTCGAATTACAATTCCGCGCGGCCTCCGCAGGGCTCTTAAGTGTACCTACACTCATACTACACTTGTGCATCATCATCATAACCTATACAGGGTGTAAGCAGACTCTTCACGAAGCCGTTAACCAAGCATTAGGTACATCAAACTATGTAACTTTACGCAAAAATTAGTGCTGGGAAACGACTTTTTTTTTTGGGTTGAAAAATCACGTTTTACAGTAGGACTCACTGAAACACACTCAAAACATTGTGCTGATGGATGGATTGAATAGTAAGGGGGTCCTGGAGGTGTAGTAAAAATCTGACATTAAAAACATGTATTTAAAAAAAACTTGTGAAAAAGTTGGAACTTTGACCCCCAATATCTCCGTAACTAGAAGGTTCCCAGGTATGGTCTAGAACAAAAAAATGATCGCAATGATGGGGCGAACAAGTGCCTTTTGGCTTCGTTAAGAGTCTGTTTACACCCTTTATTACTGCACTGGTGGATATTACTCTCGTCCTTCGATTGCACGCCACTGAGCACACAGGTTGATTTTATAATTACCCATATTAATTAATGAATCCATTAGATTAATCCGTAATCGTTTAGATTTAAATCGATCGAACGATTAAAAATATGAATTGAAAACATAATAGCGACCCTAAACTTCGCCTGAAACTGAAACTTGTATTGATAATAAGTTAAATTACTTACTTATTTGATATGATCACGGCGTGTTATTTAGAGATAAAACTTAAACGGATAACTTTACTATCTTTCAAAATATGTCTGAGGTGGGCCAAAATTGGGCAATGTCTTTTGGCAGCAACCACTGTCATTGGATTTTCCATCAGGCATTACTAGTCAAGACTTCATGGGTCACAAAATTATTGGACTACATTTTGGTGTACGCAAAGATTTCTTCTGTTAGATGTGCCCTCACTGTAATCACGGCATTATAACACATTTCGGGTACTATTTCATTTTTTTCCAGGTATGGTTGCCCATCTCGCCGCCGGACGACCGACACTTCTCTTTCTAGCCCTTGGACGCCACTCGGTCACAGGTTTACTCCACCTGCGACCATCGCGCCTTGCTAAGTGTCCTCCCCACTTCATTTGAGTTCCATACTTCACTCCATGCTATTTCCAATATCGAAGACCTTCGCACATCTCCGGATTTCGACGGTTGGAACTCGTTCTATTAGTTTTATGCCGAGCATGGAACGCTCCATTGCTCTCTGTGCTACTCTGAGTCTACACGCAACCTCCTGTGTGTGCGTCCACGTCTCAGCACCGTATGTTATGGTGGGCAGAACACACTGATATAGTAGTGGGTCTTCAGGCCTTGCAAAACTTTAGCTGATTTCCGAATGTCTACCAATTTCCTGGCACCAAACTGGATTCTTCTCGTATATCATATCTCCGTTAACGTTTGATGCACCTTGCCAAAAGAAAGAATATAGCCAATACAGACATAACGGTCAACCTTCTCCAACCTTTCATTTCCGACCTTGACAAAAGATTTGGTTGATCGATTTAAATTGCTGGTGACGTTTTCCATAATCTTCGACTTGGCCATATTATCCCTGGGCGTCTAGAATGAATAAATTCTATATCCTTGTAAAGTATGACATCTACAAGTGCCTATTAATTGCCTCGTTTAAATAAATTCATAGATGACTGCTGAGCATGTGTTCCTGAGTGTGATGTGGTTGGGTTTTTACATTGCGAATTTCTCAGTAGTAGCCACGGTATCTAGATTTGTGGCCAGTTGATGGCATTAGGCTCGCCCTCTACTACATGGGACTCTGACATAACTATTTTTTTGCATGAGGAAATCCTCATGGATATTCTCCGCCCTGGGGTCGGTGAAGGGGTACGTCAGACTTGTACTGCCTAAAACCACACTGTGTTCTTCGACTACCTTGGGCCGAGATGCTGGAATACTTACGCACTTCATCACGCTCCCCAGGTTTTGGCCCATATAAACATGCGAATCCAGTCGTTCTCTGAACACGGCGCGTTGCCGTCTCAGGCTTGTGTCTGTTCAGGCTCCCCAACCTTTGGAGGGCGTCTGTTCCCGACCTATACTGCACAGGTACTTTCCGAAGCACCCATACCCGAGAGCACCCACGTCAGCTGGAAAGTCAGGGTGCCATGCCGTCTTTCCAGCCACTTTTTCGTCACGGGTCTTACTGCCGCAATGGCGGCGAGCCCTAGGACTCAAACATAACTAGCAAAATGTGGGTGTAAACCTCTGTCTAATCCTTCGGGAATTGCAGGCGTGATATTATGTTATGTATCCGCATTATATACAAAACTGGGCCAGCGTGGTGGACTGTAGCCCGCTTCCTCTTAAATAGAGAAAATTGTTATGTTGTGTTTGAGTGAGCTAGACTTTATTATTTAACTAGCTGATGCCCGCGGCTTCGCCTGCGTGGATGTCGGTTATCGCGACCAAAAGTAATCATGATGATCCCATTTCCTCAACTCATGGGAACCTAGTTTGCCCATTTTCAAAGTATTAAAATGGATATAGTATATTATCGGTTTAAAGATTCTTTAATTATTCTAAAAGAACATACATTGTTCACTTGCAGAATAAATACATAACTAAGGTAAATTGTAGTCCAGTAGTTAACAGTTTTGTTAGCTTAATACAGGTGGGTACGATGTCGACATATTATTGTGAGTAACTTAATAGTTTTGTCTTGTTAGAGACGTGCTGCCTGAGTTTAGCTTTAAATAGGTTGAAAGAAGATGTGTTCCTGAACTCTGCTGGTAGACTGTTGTAAAGTTGAACACCTTCGTACTTTATATTTTTCCTGCCATATTGCGTTCGCGGGGGGCGCGTCTGGATTTGGTTAGGGTTTCTTTGGCTGTATTTGGATGTTTTCGTGTTAAAGGACAACTGAGTGTGTATGGTTTTGTTAAGAATTTTTCGAATGAGAACGCAAGAATTGAATGTGTAAAGTTGATTAATGCTCATTAGTTTCGTGTTTTTGTATAGTTCGAATGTGGGTGTGTGATAATCGTAGTTGAATAGAAGTTTAATTATTTTATTTTGTGCTATTTGTAGATCTTAGAGATCCTTAAGAGATAGACATAAGCCATCGCGGATTTTTCTGTAGACCTATATAAAATATACAATTCTACCATTCATCATTTTGTTATATCTTAAAGGGCAGCGTTTTCGTTGAAACTCCACCAGTCGGCTTTTTTTTTCCAACACCTCCAACAAATATCATTATTTTTTAGCCAATCTGTACAAAAACTCGACAAATTATACCTATACTAAAAATTCCTTTAGTACCACTCTATCTATTTAAGAAAACAACATGAAAATCAGTGCAGTAATTTTTGAGTTTATCGCGAACAGACAGATAGACGCGGCGGAGACACGTCATCATCAGCCTATAATGTTCCCACTGCTGGGACACAGGCCTCCTCTCTATGAGAGGGATTGGGCTATAATCCACCACGCGGGCCCAGTGCGGATTGGTAGATGTCACATGACTTCGAATTTTTGGTTCTAGGACATGCCGGTTTCCTAACGATGTTTTCCTTCACCGTTTTTGAAAGCAGTGGTGATGAAATAAATTACACAATGTAATACGCCTGCCTGGGTTCGAACCCACGACTTACTGTTCGTAAGTCGGGGTCGCTACCACTGGCCCACCGCTGCTCACCCACATTATATACTAAGAAATTCCTCGAGAACCACTCTATCTATTTAAGAAAACAACACGAAAATCAGTGCAGTAATTTTTGAGTTTATCGCGAACAGACAGATAGATACGGCGGAGAACTTTGTGTTATAATATGTAGTGATGTTGGATTCGGCTTCCAGTACAACCGGATGCAGCTGAATACCAGTATTTTACATGGAACGACTGTCTATCTGCCCTCCACAACCCAGTTAGTTCTGGGTAATACGATACCCCTTGGTAGAAATACAGTGAAATTAGTGATAGCTTTAATTTCCACATCAGGTGTTCCAGATCTTCAATGTTTATACGTCAACAGAGAGTGCTCATCAGGCTGAACAACTTTTGTTAAGACGTCATTCCTATATATATTATAGTGTAACTGGGCTCTTGGAGCTCCACAACAGGTGTTCCACATCTTCAATTTTTATACGTCAACAGAGAGTGCTTATCAGTCTGAACAACTCTTGCTAAGACGTCATTCCTATATATGTTATAGTGTGGCTGGGCTCTTGGAGTTCCACATCAGCTGTTCCAGATCTTCAAATTTATTCTCTTAGCAGAAAATGCTCATTACGTGGAACAATTTTTGCTATGGAACCATTTTTGTATCTCTTATAGTTTAGCTGGTCTATTGCGGTTCTGCATCAGGTGTTCAAGTTTCCAAGATAAATTATAGCCTATATGTTGCCCAGACTTAATACCTATACAACAAAAAGAAAATCATTCAAATCCGTTGAGTAGTTCCGAAGATTAGCGTGTGTAGACAAACAGACAAACAGACAGAATTTTTTTTTTGGATTCGTGCTCTATTACTGTTTCTAAAACCCCCACAATTTTTTTTTTAATATATTCAATGTAAAGACACAGTTTTTTTACTGTCTTATTATATGTAGGTATATATAGATTGTCAACGAAACTAACGTCGAGCTATTTCGACTCTAACTTTGTGTATTCGTAGTTCGTACACATCTGCAGAACTCATTCAGGAATCAACCGTAGTGCTATGATATTACTCACCAGAATAAGTCATTAATATCGTTGGTCATATTTATTATAGATATGGTCAAAGTTCAATTTATTTCTGAAAATAATAGATTACCATTTTGAAATGGTAATTTAATGACAAGGAAAAATAAAATACAGTTATTTATGCGTCACTGGGCTGGTATATAAACTGACCACTTTAATCAAAGCTCAGTAGTAAGTTCTTTACAAGAGGGTAAGCAGATCCTGTTATAAAATGTCGACCAAGTTAATATTATTATTGTTGTGTTGTCTAGTAGGCATGTCCTACGCAGGCATTTTTGCATCTTACAAACCGATAAATGGTTCAATGCCGTGGATTGAGAAGTGTTCTGAAACCGAGGTATACAGTCTTTTCTTCAGAAAATGTATTACACCCGAGTAAGTATCTAGCAACATAATTATTCTAGAATAGCTTTTACCCGCGCCTTCGCCCGCGTAAAGTATTTTTTCCTTAGTAGTCCGGTCAAATTAGACCAAAAAATCGGGGTGAGGTTACAATAATTCCCATTTGGCTGAAAAGTGGTAGGATTGTTCAATATACTATTATAAAAGAAATGTGAAAAGTCCCCATCGATCCCGTGCAAAAAAAAATACTCGGGGTCAAAGGTCACAAAAACGGTTTTTTCGCGATTTTCAGCAAAACGGTAAGTTTTATCATAAAATTAGCCTAGACAAAAATTGGACATTCGATAATTATCTATAAAAATGTCTAAATACTTTTTCCTAAGAGCCACCGTTTTTGAGATATAACGATTCAAAAAGTTGAAAGAGTTGTAATCTTCATAATATGCACACGTTTCCTCGCTACCTTTGAGTGTACTTAGCGCGTTTTTTTTTAAATAGGTTTCCCCGGTAAGCCAAATTCCAGCCAAGTGGGAATTATTGTAACCTTGGATGTCTAAATTAACCGGACTATTAGGTATAACTATTCCGATACCTTTCTGTTACACGCCTATAAAAAGCAAGTTTATTTAGTAGTATATTTTTATGTAATTTCACGCTTGTATCCTCTGAAGGATTGGCCAGAGGTTCATAATTTTAGAAAATAACAAAAATGAATGATACAATAAAAAATCTTTACCTTAAAGTGCTGAAAGAAACTGATTTCTTCAATCCTTTCCTTCACTTCGATGTGAGTTCGTTATTTTTCGTCAAAGGACGATGACCAAGTTTGTGTGAGACCCGTCCCCCCTCTCCAACAGATTTTTCGTATGTGTTAGTAGGTTCATAAGGATCTATAAAAAGACTAGCAACCAATTTTAACTTCAAAATCCATGGGGTTTAAAAATAATATAAAATTAAAAAATCGCTAATTATTTTTTGAAATTCGATACAAAAATGTTATAAAAAATTAAAATAACAATATAGGCTGTTATTGTTATGCTGTTATTATGTTATATTAATTATCATCAATTATACTCGTAATTCTATTGAGCAGTTCCGCCGGTGGATTAAAATAAATGTAACGCCCCGCCCTAGCCCCATGTACCACACTATTGAAATTATATGTGCGCAGCTTCCTACAGTTCGATTTCCTGTAATAGTTGTATTTTTTTTTTTAATATTATTTAAATTAAAAAATTATAAAAATATTAAAAAAAATTATTTATGTGCACAGAAATAAATGTAGAAAAGAATTAAAATACTTTGAATATCAAAAAGTATGGGTTACAAACAGTTATTTTGTGCCAAAATGTTAGTATTAAAACATGATTTTTCTTGAAAATCTCACACTTTTGAGAGTTGTCGCCATAATAAATAATGATCACCTTACTAAGAAGTTTTGACTGAGATACATTTTAAATCTGTTGGTCGATGTAAGGGTTGGGGGGACGTTTTGACCCATCGTCCTTTGTTCCTTATTTTGTTCCTTTTGCATTTTCCTTTCCATTAGAAAACCTAGTTTTCGCGTAACTAAACATGTTTTTTTCTTTTTTCAGTGTGGAAAACTTTTTCGACGATTATTAGGTACTGTCAAATACTCTACGGAGGAAGACTACGGACCTTCGAGTTACTCATGCAGATCGAATGACTCCAAACTGGTTAACAGCGGCGGAACATAATGCCCAACATTGAACATTGCATCTTATTGTAACACTAGCTGCGCCCCGCGACTTCACCCACCGATTCCTGTTTCTCTCGGCTTTATCATCACGTAATGTTAAATACCCTGTTCTTCAAGAATATCAAATGCAAACAGATTTTTTTCAAATCCGACTGGTGCTTCCAGAGGTTTGTGCGTTCAAACAAACTACCGCTTTAGCATGTATCAGGTATGTTAGTAGAGGTAGGATAAGTTATCGAATCGTCGTTACTTTTCGAAAATTCATGACATTGAAATTTTATCAAAAACTAGAGGAGACTAAAGCAACACCCGCTATAGGTACACAAGGCGACACGTCAACCTATACATTTCCAGTATAACATGGCTTCGCATTGTATAGGTCTTCCGTCCCATGAGAGATCCGCATAAACTGGTTTTGTATAGCTTGATTGGTTGTCGTGCGTACTCTATACGTACCGCCCCCCTCCACGGCTGTGTATGCAAATATAAATTAGTTATTATTTATACTTTATAATAATATGAAATGTTGGAATTTATGAAAGTGTCAAATTTTGCTTTACTTTATTATTTCGTATATTTTAATGCGTTATAATTATCTCTTTTGTTTTATAATTTAAGTTACTGTACATACATACATAAACTCACGCCGTTTTCCCATGGGGGTAGGCAGAAACCACAGAACGCAACCTGCTACGATCCTTACAACCGTTGTAATTAAATAAATACTTTGTCCTCCCATTTTTTTTTTTATTCATTTTAATTTTAGTAACACAGGACCTAGTTTAATTATATATATTAGCAGATTTTTGTCACTACCTGACTTGACAAAACATCCACGATATGTGTAAGTTTAATACTATGTATTGATTTTTTATACTTTTTAAATTAATTATAGGTACCCAACCACGACATTGTTCTTAATATATTTTAATTGTTTCCAAAGACATCAATTGATCCTGCACGTTTATAGTTATAGGATAATGTAATACCAACAAAATAAAGGCATTAACTGTTCAAAGTGAACGATTTTTATTTTATTTTGTTGATATACTTTTTGTTTGTCGAATAAAAAAGTATTTCTCAGAAATTTGTATTTTTTTTTATTTCCAGAGGTTTAATTTAGTTAGTTAATTATCATCTACTCATGTAGTGCTCAAGAGAGCTCTAGAGAAATTATACAGGAAGAAAAAAAGAGGAATACATTTCTATGGAGAATCGCAGTTCATGTTCCCTCTTAAGCATGTTTCAAAATCAAGTCTTTTATTCAGGCTGAAGATCAGCACTTTTTGTACAGAAGCCATCACATCAAGCTACTACAATCTGTCTGATTTATTTAATAGATTTTCGCCTTAATTGCTGAAGCATTAGGAATAGGAGGCATCCAACTACACTCCCTTGGGGAGAATAGGCGTTAATTGTATTACAGTCAGACCGAACATTTTGTATTTCTTTGGTATTTTCACTATAAAACTCTATTTCACCCTGATGATCTCTATTTGTTAGATATGATTTAGATAAAGTACAGTTTAGTAAGTAGGTAAGTAACTCGTAGCTCTTATATTCAATGTTAAAAAGCAGATTATTTAATGATTTTGTATAGAGGATGTGAAAAGCAAGTAGTGTTTACGGACTTTTCCCACAGCCCCTACATGTGCATCTGGATTGAAGGCTCATTTTTTATTTTCCACGTTATGCCTAACGGTCGTCACATTGTTCCCATAGGCACGTAGTGTGACGCATTTTCCCCCTTAGTGACAATAAATTCAAGGAAATTTTTCAAATATTGCTATCAACAGTACCAAATGTGTACAACACAACAGTAATTCCCAATTGCCATAATAATTGACCACGTACAGCAAGTTATTTATAGCAATATAAACGATCATCTACGCATATAGCCATTGTGCGTATTAACATCCCCTACCTCCATACTTCATCTCACAGGCAGATAAACTAACCCCTGATCACAAACTGCAGTGGCCAATGGAAATCTTTGAACCTACTGTGGGCTTAAGTTGGCCGCTGTAGATCCAATCCGGCTTTATTGGGTCTATAATCGGCCCATCTTGGGCACAATGGGGGTGTGAAACCCCAACACAGGATATATGCCTCTCCTGCCCATCGTGCACCACTAATTGCTCCCTCCAGGACTTGAATGAGCCAAATGACAGAGCTGTCCAGGTCGAACTAAACCTCAGGTGTCGATTTGAGAAGAAGAAGAAAATTGGGCCTATTTGATCGAGTGGTGTGTATTCGTAAGCATATACACTGAACATTGGATCTTGGGTTCGATCCCCTGATGAGGCAGCTCCTCCTTAGCGTGACGACAGCAATCTTAACTGACACA
Organism: Lycophotia porphyrea; assembly: GCA_950005105.1. NCBI lineage: Eukaryota > Metazoa > Arthropoda > Insecta > Lepidoptera > Noctuidae > Lycophotia > Lycophotia porphyrea. The sequence continues at coordinate 668,382 of OX465409.1, forward strand.
ATTTAAGGTGACCGCGCCGCACGCGACGCAGTCATCGCATTTTATAAATCTTTATATGAAATAGTATACGGCATCGTGCACCTATCCGCGCCGAATCATCCGCATTTACTTAAAATCCTGTAGATGTACTGATTCCACAATTTCGCGCGGATGACGTCATGAAACTCGGCGCGTTCGATGCGTGCGGCGAGTGCGGTGCGTGCGGCGAGTGCGGTGCGAGCGGCGAGTGCGGCGCGGGTGCGCTGGCGCCAGTGATGATGTCATCCGTATTCATTAAATGATGGATGCGATTCGCCGCTTGCGATGAGTACGGCGCGTGCGGCACGTACGGCGCGGCTCGTGCGGCACGTGCGGCGCGTGCGGCGCGTACGATGCGGACAAGTGTGCGAGGCTATGAGGAAATGCGATGCGTGCGGCGAGTGCGGTGCGTGCGGCGAGTGCGACGAGTGCGGCGCGGACAAGTGCACGTTCACCTTTAGAGGCCTAAGCAGTGCGACGAATTTGGCACCTTCAGAAGCGTCCGTCAGTTATCAATAGCAAATAACAAGAATCGTAGTTCATGTGGAACAACACCACAATTACACTCCATCTCTTATGTGGAACAACACCACAGTTACACTCCAGGGCAGGGCAGGGTCGTCTATGAATCTTCACCTGATCAGGTTTTCCTTACTTCAGCCAACCTGGGTCTTTAAAAAGTGTTTGCTGTAGGTAAATTAATGACTTTCAGGTTCGCCTAGTAGGCGGCCGATGCAAGTGTGCGAGGGAACACCGGTGTTGTTATAGTCAGTACGAGTCTGACAGACCCCTCCGCTCTCCCCACGGCGGAGGACATCCAATGACGATTACATTATCGAGAAAAAAAAATTGCCAACTCATATCCAGGTGGGAGATATTCAGCAGGTGGAACGAATGGGTCTGGTAGGGAAGCACTGTCACCAAGGTATCGCCTCAACTTTCTCGAGGCGGCTACTGGAGACTAGGCGACAACTGGCGAGCGGTGTAGCGCTCGCCAGTGTAAGAACAGGTAGACCCTAACTCCTTACATCATCAGGCTGTAACGTCCCCACAGCTGGGATACAGGCCACCATTCTGTCAGAGGGTGGGCTACAGTTCACATTGCTGGCCCATATTTTAGGGTTCCGTACCTCAAAAGGTAAAAAAAGGAACCCTTATAAGATCACTCTCTTGTCCGTCTGTCCGTGTGTCACCATCGATTTTCTCAGAAACGAGTAGACCTAGCAAGTTGAAATTTATACCAGATACTAAGGTCTATAGTCCCTATTAAGTTAATAAAAATCAAGGTCCGGAGTCAACACGAAAAAAGATATGGGCTAGATTTACTTGTAAGTACCAACATTAACATTAATTTTCAACTTTTTTTATTTTTCGGAATTTTCCCATTACTTGTGCTGTAAGACCTTGCTTTCAACCAAAATTGACAATTCTAGGTCAACTGGAAGTACCCTATAGGTTTTGAGTCGAAAGCCTGAAGTATGTTAAAACCTTACTCAGCAAATCATTTGATATCTGCGTCATTCAACTGCGCAATCGTAACGTTCGGCCGAATAAGCATTTTATTGTAAGCAAATAATTGTACTTGTGAGAACATTCATTAAATCACCACACTCCACACTTTGCACCTACATATATGGCAGTTCCCGTTGACTTAGAATCACGAAATTTGGCAAGAAGCAATGCAATACAGCACATGTAAAGGAAAAAATCAAAAACAGGCCGTGCTCGAGTCCAACTCGCACTTGGCCGGTTTTTCTTTATTCGGGTTCCTACATAACAAAACATCACGCCTGTAATCCCCGAAGGATTAGACAGAGGTACACCCACACTTCGCCAGTTATTTTATAAGTCCCATGTAATAGGGAGCGAGCCTATTGCAATCAACCGGACACAATCCCAGACTCCGTGGTTGCTACTGAGAAAACCCAATAATACTTTGCCCAACCTGAGAATCGAACCCAGGGCCTTCTGCTCAGCAGTCGCGCTTAGAACCACTAGACCAGCGAGGCAGAATCGGAAACCTATGGTAGTAGAGGTGGTTGGAATAATGTTTGTTTGTAGGTACTAATTATAAACTTTCCTGGTAGGAAAAATAACTAATTAAGTAACCCAATAACAAGCGTTTGGTATTTAAATAAACCTTTATGTGGTTTGTTATTTACGTTTATCGTTTGATTAAACCAAACACACACAGTTATATATATACATAAACCGAAAAAACAGGAAAGTAACTGTCTAATTGTTTACCTAACCACCTATATGTTATGAATCCTTTGACAGATATTTTATCCCTGCAACCTTATTCAAATCAAATCATGGACCTATATAACATATCATTAAATCCAATTGGTTAGTATGTATTACATACAAATCTTAAACACTAGTGTTAGTACATATATTTGTAACAATTCTAATAGGTAGTTAATAATATCAAAATCTGTACATCTGTACATATAAATAAAATTGGAGTGTCTGTTTGTAATATTAAAATAACCGCTTTTTACTAAGTGCATAATATATGGATGTATACACGGTACATATACCAAAACAACATTTTTTACAATTTTTGTCTGTCTGTCTGTCTAGACCTATTTTGACGGGACTTTCACTGGCAGATAGCTGAAGTAACAAGGAGTAACTTAGGCTACTTTTATTTTAGAAAAATAATTAGGGTTCCGTGCAACGAAATAAAAACCCTTGAAATTGGTAACAAAATTCGATTCAAATAGGGAAGTGCTTATAATAAAGGGGATTTTTTAATAATAATTTGACGCGAACGAAGGTCGCGGTAACAGCTAGTAATCTATACATATAATAAGACAGTAAAAAAACTGTGTCTGTACATTGAATATATTAAAAAAAAAAATTGGGGGTGTTTAGAAACAGTAATAGAGCACGAATCCAAAAAAAAAAATTCTGTCTGTTTGTCTGTACACGCTAATCTTCGGAACTACTCGACGGATTTGAATGATTTTTTTTGTTGTATAGGTATTAAGTCTGGGCAACATATAGGCTATAAGTTATCTTGGAAACTTGAACACCTGATGCAGAACCGCAACAGACCAGCTAAACTATAAGAGATACAAAAATGGTACCATAGCAAAAATTGTTCCACGTAATGAGCATTTTCTGCTAAGAGAATAAATTTGAAGATCTGAAACAATTGATGTGGAACTCCAAGAGCCCAGCCACACTATAACATATGTAGGAATGACGTCTTAGCAAAAGTTGTTCAGACTGATAAGCACTCTCTGTTGACGTATAAAAATTGAAGATGTGGAACACCTGTCATGAAGCTCCAAGAGCCCAGTTACACTATAATATATATAGGAATGACGTCTTAGCAAAAGTTGTTCAGCCTGATGAGCACTCCCTGTTGACGAATAAAAATTGAAGATCTGGAACACCAGATGTGGAAATTAAAGCTATCACTAATTTCACTGTATTTCTACCAAAGGGTATCGTATTACCCATAACTAACTGGGTTTTGGAGGGCAGATATACAGTCGTTCCATGTAAAATACTGGTATTCAGCTGCATCCGGATGTGTAATGTTGGGGATTCGCAAAGCAGACAACCAGTATGTCTAAATAGTATTTATTGAATGATATAGGTAAAAACATACAGTACTGTTCAATAATGCGCATTACTTATATTACAGTATATTAAGCATTTATGTGATACCGTTATGTTAAGGGTAATACTAACTTACTTAGTAGGTTCACTTAAGGCTAATACACTTCAGATGTACTGGAAGCCGAACCCAATAGCACTACATATTATAACACAATGTTCTCCGCCGCGTCTATCTGTCTGTTCGCGATAAACTCAAAAATTACTGCACTGATTTTCATGTTGTTTTCTTAAATAGATAGAGTGGTTCTCGAGGAATTTTTTAGTATATAATTCGTCAAGTTTTTGTACAGATTGGCTAAAATATAATGATATTTGTAGGAGGTGTTTTAAAAAAATAAGCCGTCTGGGGGAGCTTTCAACGAAAACGCTGCCCTTTAAGATATAACAAAATAATGAATGGTAGAATTGTATATCTTATATAGGTCTACAGAAAAATCCGCTATGGCTTATGACTATCTCTTAAGGATAATATTCTATATCCATTTTAATACTTTGAAAATGGGCAAACTAGGTTCCCATGAGTTGAGGGAATGGGATCATCATGATTACTTTTGGTCGCGATAACCGACATCCACGCAGGCGAAGCCGAGCGCAGCTAGTTAATAATAATGTGAAAATCAATAACGTCGAAATCATTAATAATATAACGTCGAAATCATTAACAATAACGTCGAAATCATTAAAAATAATGTCATCATCATCATCATTTCAGCCGAAAGACGTCCACTGCTGGACACTGGCCTCCTCCAAGTGTCTCCGGTCCTATGCGACTCGCATAGTCACAACTGACAGCGCCCGTTCACGAACATGACGCATGTATCAGCACCATTCAACTCAACCATTTTGAAGGGAACTAAATGATCCGACACACGCGCCACCATCAGCGAGACCTTTGAGTGAGCATGACATACTCCTAACCGCCAGGGCACATTCAAGTCAAGAAAAGAGTAGGTTACCAGTGAACGATAGCTATCTAGTACAAAGTACTCACACAATATGGGCTATGCGGCTATATAATACTAAAGAGATTGAATTTATACAATGCAAAGATAGTTGTACAATCTTCAGCAGCTCAAAATCAAACAAGTGATACAAATATTGTTATCAGCTCTGTAACTATTCTGAGCAAAAGATGTACAAATGAATTGAAAACTATTGTAAAAAAGTCACATCAGACATCCACATATTTGTGCCGTTTATGAGCTACCAGAGAAGCCGCATACGCAGAAGGAACTAAAGCCAAACTTCTTTATCTCCAACGTAGTCCTTGATTTTGTAATATGCTTTTTTAATAAGGACACGTTTGATGTAGTTTTTGAACTTTCCATCGGTCATTTCTATAACTGACTTCGGCAACTTGTTATAAAATCGTTTACTGTTAATAAGAAAAGACTTGCTAGTTTTTGCTAATCAGGTATTACAATTTTTGCAGACATTTTTTTTATTACATTATAAGATACCCATTTTATTTCTCGCGGGGATCGCGGGGACTGCCCTCCTTTGTAAAATGAAAATGGAGTCAACGTCTGCTGCCGATCCCCACAGCAGAATGCCATAAAATATGATACTGTGGAAATAAGTATAGTATACTAACCTAGCCGTGGCTACATCAGTCAAAAGCCTTATTTTCCTTACTGCATATGCAGCTGAGCTTAAGGTGATATATTGAAAAAATGTGGTTTTTCTATTTCGTGTAACTTGTTAAGTTTGTGGAATAGGGATTTAACATTTTGGTATATGTTTTTTGACTCTTTGGTCTGGTATCGTGTAAAAGGAATACACGATCCGAAAGAGTTCTAATGTGCGCGCCCCACTGCAATTTTGAATCGATAGTAATTCCTAAGAATACAGTTTCCGCTATAACAATTTTTTAGCCGTCAAAATTTAAATTTAGATCCCGTTGTGATACATTTGGTAGAGAGAACTTTAGACATTTGGTTGTGTTTGCATTCAGTAAAAGTTTGATAGCTGCGAACCATTTCGAGAGAATAGGTAGACTTTCGTTGACATGTAAGACATCCGTATCTTTTCTATATATTTTTAAAATTAGCGAAGTGTCATCAGCAAATAGAATTATATCCGATAATTTTGCTATCATATACGGGAGATCATTAATGTAAACAAGAAATCGGAAAGGACCGAGAATTGAACCTAGGGGCACGCCCAACTAGAGACCCAGAGGACGTCACCCCATTAACATTTACTTTTTGCTGCCTGTTTGATAAATAGGAAAGAACAAGTTCAGCAGCTTGTCCACGAATTCCGTAATGGTGTAATTTACAGTTCAGTGTGTTGTGGTCGACGCAGTCGAACGCTTTTGAGAGATCGCAGAAGATGCCAGTGGCATCCTGGGACTTCTCCCAGGATTCCAAAATGTTACTGATTAGTTTTACCCCCGTGTCCGTTGTCGACCTACCCTTCGTGAAACCAAACTGTTGACTATGCAGAATCCTATTTGAGTTGGAGTGATACAACATCTGGTCCAGCATGTTTTTTTCATAGATATAGGTCTATAATTTAATTGGTAACTACTACACTTTACTTTGTTTTATGAGATCAGGACACTTACCGCTGTCCAAACATTGATTGAATATGCCTGTTTGGAAAGGAGCGATTGAGTCAATAGTATCTCCAAGAACCTTGACGGATATCCCCCATAAGTCTTCAGTATTTTTTATAATGAAACTTTTGAATGCGTTTTTAATTGTAGCAATACTTATTGGTTTGAATTTAAAGTTTGGTATGTCCTCAGTGAAGTTTTCTTTAGGAAGAGCTTCAACTGATTTAGATAAAGAGAGGAGAGATTTCGTAACCTCTAACGGAATTTTGATAAAGTTTCAAGTGTCTCAGAGACTTCTAGCTTATCAGAAATGGTCTGATTATTTATTTTCAAAGACAAATCATTCTGATCTCGTTGTTGTGCTTTTCCAGTTTCTCTGTTAATTACCTGCTTCACAGTTTTTTCACATTATATCCATTCGTGAATGAAACCATAGCGACATCTAATTCCATGCCAACGCCACCTAGAGAGGGGTGTGTCAACTTTGTGTGGATGCTTCGAGTATTTTTTATACGTAAGGGAAACTTAACTCATGTTTAGTGTTATGAATTGCTTCCCTTTATCTCTTCCAGTACTTATTTAACTACTTACCAAGTTAATATAGGTTTTTCTTGGTTTCTTGCTAACTCATCTGGCTAGTCTTTTTCCAACGTTGGGGCGACTTCCAGTCTTACAGGATGCAGCTGAATCATCATCTGCCTAGCCTTTTCCCAACTACGTTGGGGTCGGCTTCCAGTCTAACCGGATGCAGCTGAATACCAGTATTTTACATGGAGCGACTGCCTATCTGACCTCCACAACCCAGTTAGTACTGGGTAATACGATACCCCTTGGTTAGACTGGTTGTCAGACTTTTCTGGGCCACTGACTACCTAACGACTGTCAAAGATCTTCAAATGACAGCTGGGACCAACGGCTTAACGTGCTTTCCGAGGCACGGAGGAAACTCGGTATGTAATGGGTGGTCACCCATCCACAGACCAACCTAGGCAAGCACGGCTTAACCTAAAGATCGACCCGAGCGGCTGTTATTATTTAGCCACGGGCTCCTCAGGATGCAGCTGAATACCAGCATTTTACATGGAGCGACTGCCTCCACAACCCACTGGTTCCAGGTTCAAGAGAAAATACAAATACATTTTACATATCGTTTATTGCAATGAAATATACATATAACTAGATAATAATTATATCGAAGCATATAATACAAATTGTCCTAAAAGCGTACATCTATACATGTATTACGTCATACAATACATATAACATACATTTATATATAACGATATAAACATACAAATACAATTTCTGGATGGGATTCATTTGGTCTAAGCCTATTCTACAGTATCAAATATATATAAGTATTTTTCTTTTCGATATATAAAATGCTGTGTGTTTGGTAAAAAGATGATTAAAAGCAGAGCCTTAAGTAATATAAGAGGGAAAAAAATGGCCGTCACGGGACTCCCGGCAGATGTGAAAAATCTATTTTGATAATAGAATTCATAGTTAATAAAAAAAAACTACAGCGAGATATGAAGTAAGATAAAAAATAAATAGTGATTACCTACCATAGATCGGAGTAGGTAGATTGAATTGGGGTCATTAATCCGAAATGTAATATGGACATTCCTCCGGATTTTAGGAATTGGTTGATTGTTAAAAAAAACCTACAACTACCTACCTAAACTTAGGTTTCCTACCTAAGTTCTGTTTTTTTTTAACAGTTTGTATTAAAATGAGCAATATTATACTGTTCATAATTGTTTTAACGTTACCCAGTCACGATTTGACACAACCCAACGACCAATCAGAGCAAAGGATTATGGATGGTGCACTAACCGGTGGTACCACTACCATCCTTAGTAATAATATCACTACCAACATTAACAATATTTAATTGGATCCGGAAATACCGGAATTACTTTCCGGGAAAATGACTTATCCATGTTATTCTTTCTGTGAACATTTATGATACAAGTACCAAAAATAAATCTACCTACTCCAATCACTGGTTATTACATGAAAGTACTTTCTTTTATCGATATCTATCGATTAAATCTGCATGCGCCCTAACTACATCACTACAGAGTAGTAACTTTCGAAAACGGAATAATAATGTAAATCAACAATCGTTCCAAAATACTTTATTCTTTGAGAAAAGGTTGGTTTTACGTGGCATAGAGGCGTCACGCCATGGCAGCGTCATGCCATCTTCCGTCACGGCATACGAGTCGGTTTTACATGCCTATACGCGTGCATTAGATGTTTCCCATCAATAATCTAATTCGCATTGATCAAGCGCACTCAATATCAAAAAACTGGATAGCCATGTCACAAAACCGCCAAAAGTGGAGAGAATTGGAAGAGACCTACACTCAGCATTGGGTGGCCAAGGGTTGAAGAAGAGAGAGAGAGAGACTCAATATTTTTTGTCTGTATGAGAAGAAGCCTCTGCCCAAAATAATATCTGAATTTGACGCATCCACAACCCTCCCCCCCCCCCCCTTTATTCCCCTTATGTTAAATTAATAATTCTATTAATATCCTTGCAACACTGAAAGTGGTCGCTGCCGCTAATGGACATGTTGAATAAAGACATCACAAATGCGTTGCTATTAACAGAGACAAAGTTATAAGATGCCTAAATTAAATGAGATTTCTTTGTGCCCAACACACAGTATTGTTTGTAAATATATCTAAAATGCAGGCGACGCTAAATTATTATACATTATGAGGGCTATCACATTTTTTCTTGTATTTGAGTGTTTGACTTGAGTTTTGATGTGTAATTCTGGATTATATATGGCCACAAAATTAAAAAAATATATATGCCCGAGACATTTTGATTATTTCTCTCGGGAGTGTCACTACATATTTTAAAACAAAGTCCTGTGTCGCGTCTGTCTGTCTGTTCGCGATAAGCTCAACTACTGCACCATTTTCATGCTGTTTTCACCAATGGATAGAGTGGTTCTCGAGGAAGGTTTTATTATATATTTTGTCAAGTTTTTGTATACATTGTCTAAAATATAATGATATTTGTTGGAAGTGTCGGAAAAAAAGTTGCGGGAACGGGATCTAAATTTCCTTATTACTTTTGGTCGCGTTAACTGACATCCACGCGGCATCAGCTAGTTCTAAATAAATATTTCAATTTGTTTACATACATGAGTAAATAACCTTGTCTTTGCAAAGGATGTTTCATACAATTCTACTTTTGGGCATTTTTTGATGTTTTGTTACATAGAAGATAAAATAAAAACGTCCATGATACAAGTGAATGTTGTACTTTGGAATGCTCAATTCAATTTATTATGTTTCATACAGTAAGCACCAACAATATATAGATATACAACGTGTAACGGCCAAGATATAGTCAGCCGAAAAGGGGTTACACAACACGTAATTCTTAATAACTTTTGTTCTATGACTTTGGAAAATTCGCGAAAAAAAAATTTGCGTCTCCATACAAAGTTTGTTGGTCACGTGACTTTTTTAGTATGGGAGAAGAATATTTTTTTCACGAATTTCTCAAAGTCGTAGAACAAAAGTGGTTCAGAATGAAGAGTTGTGTGACCACCCTTTCGGCTTACCCTTTCCGTTACACGTTCTAGATACTGACAATTTTTCGTCTGAAATTATTATTTTTTTATCTATGAATATTTAATCCAAATTTAAACAAAAAGTATTTAATAAGTAAGGTTACTTGCCTTGCTTGAAGAAAATAATTAGTCCAATTTAAAAGTAAAACACTATTTTTAAACAATTGTTTTATGCAATGCTAAAAATCAATATAAATCACGAAACGGGCGGTCCTTAGCTTGTGTGGTCATGTTTGTTTATTCCTGGTATCTGAGGCATAGCTGTTTGCATGTGTGCGTAGCGTACTTGGCTAGACGCACACGTGCGCATACGCTGCCGCATGCCGTCTAATTTACCTAAACTGAGTTCTTTTATTTTGTAATAGCCCTCTTAAAAGGTACATAAGCCTATCTTACAAGCTGTTCACTACTTTAAAATACATCTCCAAAACTGCTGGACAATTATAATACGTAATACTTTTATAGTAATATAGTCAATGGGGCTCTGGACATAATTCTATAACTTTAAAAAAGAACCTAATAAATATTCATTTTAGAAATAACGTTTTCGTTCAAAACTACAAAACTGGTCATTATTTTTAGTATCTTTTTGTGCGAAGTTTATCGTATTTAATTCCATGAACAAATCCGGGGCGAATGACAAGCTTATGTGGTTATAATGTTATTATATCTTTACTAATATGGCATTTGTTATAACGGAGGTAACATTTTTATCATAGGGCACTTTATAGGGTTCCGTAAACAAAACAAAGCACACTTTTGCTAGGTACTGAACCCGCGTCATATGAATCATATTCTAGCTAGACTTATCGCTTTCTTGGATTATTTATCTACAATGATTTGACTAGAAAGAGGTTGAATCTATATAATAAATATACATAATTAAGTTCAAGAGTTTATTTTTTTGTTTGAGCGCGCCAATCTCAGTAAATTCCCGATCAGATAAATAAAAAATATTTTTGACGGCCTGATGCTTGAGGGAGGTTCTGGCTATTTAATATCACGGTACGACCCCTAACGACGGGTGAAACCGTGAACACAGCTTGTAATAAGGGCTTTGGAACAAGACATGCTGCGCAGATTTAGGTCGACAAATGTACCCTCAGCGTACTGAGATCGCGCGAAAGAGATTAAACTCATCTTGCATGGACAATGGTCATATAGATTTAATTGTAGGTATGAGTGAGCATTTTCAATTATCTATATTATTTAGTATTATATTTTGCTATTTGCGTTTACTAATTTATTTATAGTTCAGTATTATGCATCATAATTATTATAATAAAAGCAGATTTAATTTCAATATTGGCACAGTATAATACATTTCGCTAGTAGTTGTTTAATGCGTTTATCTCATTTATTTGTTAGTTACAAAGCTCTATTGCAGACTTGAAATCAAAGATTTTTTTAAATATCTATGAACTTGAAAATAAATCCATGCATGCTAGAAAATTGTAACACTGCTAAGGCAAAAGCGGCTTTCTGAAGGATCTCCTAAGCTATATTTTCCATTAAATGTCTGTCATGCCTTTTCACCTAGATGCACTATTTATTGGTTCAATAGGATTACTGATTACCATATTCATTTTAATAAATATACTAAACAAAATAACTGTGTAGTGTTTACCTATTATGTAAAATATTGTAGAGAAGTATATATTCCGTAACCATGCAAGCAAATCCAGTATGTTTTATTTGATTTTATTGTTATGCATAAATACCTTAATATAGATTTATAAGTTCATTAAGAATAGACTGAAACCGTGCTTGTAAACTGAATTTGATTGTTTATATAATTTGTGCCCAAACGAAATGCTATGAGTATTAAGAAATCCCTTTTAGAATTAAATCATAATCATTTTTTTTTATTGTAATATGTCTTTTGAAAAACCATATATTAAAGTCATCCAAGCTACTACCTATATAAATATCAAATTATCATTAAATATAAAAGATCAGATTCAAATAAAAAAATGTTTAAAAGGAAAGTCAAAAATAAAATAAAACATAAAATGTATACACAAAATCATATATAATAAATTGTTGTCACTTATAAACTACAACCGCTACATTATTTACACCGACGTCTAACATATCATAATCTTTGTGAAAAACATCGAAATGACAAAAATAATATTAAAAAAAACTTCATCAAGTCAATCACAATATCTCTTACGTATGGAATAATCATCTTTTTAATACTAATTTAATGCAGTACTTACAATCGTAACAAAAAAACAATATAATATATAATAATCATTATTATTATTACAAAATATACAATGTTCATCGTGCTGGGTTACAAAACTTACAAACTGAGAGAATGACGAAAATATTGACACATCTGAAACTGATGGACCGTTTTTGGTGAAACTAGAGTAGTTTGTTAGGTGTTGGTTAGTGGTGACTACGACCGTTTCGTTCGTGGGCCAGCCAGAGTTAGTGCGAGTAATATCACTACGTCTTCACGTCGGTATTCGCTTACAATTCTTAATGTGAAGCTGGGAGATCACCCACCGTTGCTCGGTTGCTCCTGTAAGAATAAAGCACAGTTATTAGATATCAAATATTCAGTTATTATAATACAAGTTTCTTTTCATTGCATTTGGAATAGTCAATCAATTATCATGGTAATTTAATGCTGCTACTCAGAATGTTTACATAAATTTGACAAACCTAAAAATAAGACAAATCGAAAACATTTTTTATTTTGTTGACAAATATTATGCAGGTTAAGAGGCCGTGCTCGAAATTCTAGACGCTAGAGTTTAGGTACATTCGTTGCGATGCTATGTTTGTGTGCACCGTTCATGTAGATACACGCACACAAAGGTTCAGATTGAGCGTAGTGATCGTATAAACAAGTTTGATCCTTTAAAATTAGCATCATTATAAAGTAGTTATGGTTTAGAAATAAAAGTCTGGAATTTGTGTGCTTATCACAGTCAGAGCAGGGGCGTGCCGTCCACAGAGGCAATTAGGCCTAGCCAACCCTACCAACAACACCAAATGCATTTATTATAACTATGAAATAAAATAATACAATATATAAAAAAGTTAAAACGCCTGTAGAATACTTATAGCAACTTGTCGCGCCCGTGTGACGTAACGCACGACGCTCCAAAGCGTGCCTATAGGCAAGCAGGCGCACGGCCTCAGTTCCATTCACAAATTTACGCACACTGGTGCATATTTTCGTGTGTATAAACGGCACACATGTATAAATTATGGGTGTATCTCCTTCAACAGGAGCTGTGTTGTGATTGGCTAGCTTGATTATGAATTAAGATCAGGGGATCAGGGGTATGCGAGAAACAGACTACACTGAAACACGATAGTTTCCTTAATGACTAATAGAGACAATAAAAAAACATTGGGTGGTATTGTCGAATTTATACCTTCCGAAAAAATGATGAATTGTAAAAGCCCTTTAAAAAATAAAAACTACAATCATGAATTTTATTTTCCACTCTGTTTTTTGGGGAGTTAGGAAAATAAATATTGGCAACTGTGCTGTCTGTCACTTTTATTGACAAATTAGAAATTAAACTTTTCTGTTAGTGTTTCATGTGACAATTTATTGGTTTGGTTTTTTATTTTTATATCTTACTAAGTTATAACCATCGCAATGTCAGATGTGTGTGAACAGATATTAATAATTATCGGTTGATCGTCACAAATTGAACCGATTTGTTGTGTTATTTGTTTATTTACTTATAAAATGGTGTTCTGTTGTGAAGTTTGCGCTGTTAATGTATGTTTGTTAGAAGTTAAAAGCAGTAAGTTTACGCAATTATCATTATATATCATATAAATGATAAGATAATTTAAGCAAGTTGTATCTCAAGGTAAATGTGTACCCAAATTATGAGAATTAACCTTAAAATATGTATACCCATTTTTTTTTGGGTATCAGTATGCATGGCCTACCAGACGTGGAGTTGGTTGAAAAAATGATTAGACTGCCTCGTTGGTCTAGTGGTCGCAACCACGACTGCTGAGCATGAGTTCCTGAGTTCGATTCCCGGGTCGGGCAAAGTGTTATTGGGTTTTCCCATAAGGAATTTCTCAATAGCAGCCATGGAGTCTGGATTTGTACCCAGTTCATGGCAAAAGGCTCACCTATTAATTGGGATAAACTCGCGAAATGTGGGTGAACTATTCGGTGCACCTCTGCCTAACCCTTCGGCGATTACAGGCGTGAAGTCATCATGATAATTTTGAGGAAAGAACCAACAGATTTGAGTGGACCTGTATAGCCAGTGCAAGCATTTGTCAGTTATCGTGTAGCTCGACTGTACAATTTGTTTTTTCTTTTAAATATTTTTACCCACATGTTGAGAATTACGCGACTGGAGTTATTAAAGGATCAAAGTTTTTATTATTTTTGCGATAGGACATACCGTTTTCAAGATATAAGCAAATTTAGAAGAAAAAAAGAAATACTGTTTTGCACTCAAAGTCAAGGGGCCGGTAGTGTCAGGGCACTGGAATTTCAAAGATACTCCCAAGGTCACTTGACCATAACCTACAAGGTCACTCGACCTTGATCTCCGAGATATCACGACCTCCGGGATCACTTAACCTTGACCTCAAGTTACTTGTCCTTGACCCTAAGGTCACTTGACCATGTCCCATGGTGTTCCTTCACCCTACTACTCCCACATCCCATAGGGTCCTGAAGCCGTTTTTTCGAAGTGCCCTGTTTCGTATCCACTGGCCGCCAATGTGCCCTGCCCACTGCTACTTAAGTTGTATTTCACCAACTTGTTTTTTTTTTCAACTTTTCAAAACATCAACCGAAACATTCGAAAAAATCCTGTTTCTTTCCAAAGGATTCCTCCTGGTAATTTTTCTATTTAACATGCGAAAAAAAACACAATTTGTTTCTTTTCCGTGAACAAAAAAAAAAATTGTTATTTTCGGCATTTTCAACGCTAGTTACTTTTGCGGAAGATTGGCTTTGAATATGGGTGATTGCCATAAATATTAAAATTATGTATTTTAAAAATCCTTTTAGAGTATCGATTAGAATAATATAATCAATTCTTATAATAAAGGAAAAAGAAGGTTCAAATTCTTCTTGCCTTTCCCACAAGTAGTCATCAAAATTGGTCATAATGAGTGGATTTCGTGCACGGCCTCTTAATTAAAGTGAATCATTATAATTATTTATCGTATCATGTAAATGATTTTTCAGAAAATGGCGCTTTGCCATATTTTATTTTTATACAACGGTATCGATAAGTGTCAGTGCTAGTTATACTAACATATCAGTGTTGAAAGCTTGACCTTCTAAATAACACATCCGTAATCCGTAATAACTCATTCGATTTTTTTTTTCGATTTGTCGATTGTCATAGGATAATTATGTTTTATGGTAGTAAAGTGACAATCCTCACCTGTATAGACGGATCCAGACCTGTCTTGGGCACGGAGATCTCCTCTGTCGAGTGCTGGTCTGGAACGGTAAAGAGTCTTGTTATATTTTCGTCTAAAAATTAAGTAAATAATATAAAACACACACTTATAGTGCCTTAAAGGTATGAGAAAAGGGATGTAAAATCCTCCATACAGAAGGCCCGATCTTGCGGAGTTTGATTACATGCTGCGAATACTGGAGGTTCGTTTCCATGTGTCATGTTTCCATAGCGAAAAAAAAGAGAAAATAAGCTAGTGATAGTAAGTAATGTGGAATTAAAAAAAAAGAGTTTTTGCCAAATAAGTGCGTCAAAAGGGAATCGGGAACCGCCAGCTCCCCCTGCGGTACAGTGACGTACGTACCGTAGGTGGTGCGCGCGCGCAGACGGTCGTTCTCCTCGCGCAGCGCCGCCAGCTCCCCCTGCGGTACAGTGACGTACGTACCGTAGGTGGTGCGCGCGCGCAGACGGTCGTTCTCCTCGCGCAGCGCCGCCAGCTCCCCCTGCGGTACAGTGACGTACGTACCGTAGGTGGTGCGCGCGCGCAGACGGTCGTTCTCCTCGCGCAGCGCCGCCAGCTCCCCCTGCGGTACAGTGACGTACGTACCGTAGGTGGTGCGCGCGCGCAGACGGTCGTTCTCCTCGCGCAGCGCCGCCAGCTCCCCCTGCGGTACAGTGACGTACGTACCGTAGGTGGTGCGCGCGCGCAGACGGTCGTTCTCCTCGCGCAGCGCCGCCAGCTCCCCCTGCGGTACAGTGACGTACGTACCGTAGGTGGTGCGCGCGCGCAGACGGTCGTTCTCCTCGCGCAGCGCCGCCAGCTCCCCCTGCGGTACAGTGACGTACGTACCGTAGGTGGTGCGCGCGCGCAGACGGTCGTTCTCCTCGCGCAGCGCCGCCAGCTCCCCCTGCGGTACAGTGACGTACGTACCGTAGGTGGTGCGCGCGCGCAGACGGTCGTTCTCCTCGCGCAGCGCCGCCAGCTCCCCCTGCGGTACAGTGACGTACGTACCGTAGGTGGTGCGCGCGCGCAGACGGTCGTTCTCCTCGCGCAGCGCCGCCAGCTCCCCCTGCGGTACAGTGACGTACGTACCGTAGGTGGTGCGCGCGCGCAGACGGTCGTTCTCCTCGCGCAGCGCCGCCAGCTCCCCCTGCGGTACAGTGACGTACGTACCGTAGGTGGTGCGCGCGCGCAGACGGTCGTTCTCCTCGCGCAGCGCCGCCAGCTCCCCCTGCGGTACAGTGACGTACGTACCGTAGGTGGTGCGCGCGCGCAGACGGTCGTTCTCCTCGCGCAGCGCCGCCAGCTCCCCCTGCGGTACAGTGACGTACGTACCGTAGGTGGTGCGCGCGCGCAGACGGTCGTTCTCCTCGCGCAGCGCCGCCAGCTCCCCCTGCGGTACAGTGACGTACGTACCGTAGGTGGTGCGCGCGCGCAGACGGTCGTTCTCCTCGCGCAGCGCCGCCAGCTCCCCCTGCGGTACAGTGACGTACGTACCGTAGGTGGTGCGCGCGCGCAGACGGTCGTTCTCCTCGCGCAGCGCCGCCAGCTCCCCCTGCGGTACAGTGACGTACGTACCGTAGGTGGTGCGCGCGCGCAGACGGTCGTTCTCCTCGCGCAGCGCCGCCAGCTCCCCCTGCGGTACAGTGACGTACGTACCGTAGGTGGTGCGCGCGCGCAGACGGTCGTTCTCCTCGCGCAGCGCCGCCAGCTCCCCCTGCGGTACAGTGACGTACGTACCGTAGGTGGTGCGCGCGCGCAGACGGTCGTTCTCCTCGCGCAGCGCCGCCAGCTCCCCCTGCGGTACAGTGACGTACGTACCGTAGGTGGTGCGCGCGCGCAGACGGTCGTTCTCCTCGCGCAGCGCCGCCAGCTCCCCCTGCGGTACAGTGACGTACGTACCGTAGGTGGTGCGCGCGCGCAGACGGTCGTTCTCCTCGCGCAGCGCCGCCAGCTCCCCCTGCGGTACAGTGACGTACGTACCGTAGGTGGTGCGCGCGCGCAGACGGTCGTTCTCCTCGCGCAGCGCCGCCAGCTCCCCCTGCGGTACAGTGACGTACGTACCGTAGGTGGTGCGCGCGCGCAGACGGTCGTTCTCCTCGCGCAGCGCCGCCAGCTCCCCCTGCGGTACAGTGACGTACGTACCGTAGGTGGTGCGCGCGCGCAGACGGTCGTTCTCCTCGCGCAGCGCCGCCAGCTCCCCCTGCGGTACAGTGACGTACGTACCGTAGGTGGTGCGCGCGCGCAGACGGTCGTTCTCCTCGCGCAGCGCCGCCAGCTCCCCCTGCGGTACAGTGACGTACGTACCGTAGGTGGTGCGCGCGCGCAGACGGTCGTTCTCCTCGCGCAGCGCCGCCAGCTCCCCCTGCGGTACAGTGACGTACGTACCGTAGGTGGTGCGCGCGCGCAGACGGTCGTTCTCCTCGCGCAGCGCCGCCAGCTCCCCCTGCGGTACAGTGACGTACGTACCGTAGGTGGTGCGCGCGCGCAGACGGTCGTTCTCCTCGCGCAGCGCCGCCAGCTCCCCCTGCGGTACAGTGACGTACGTACCGTAGGTGGTGCGCGCGCGCAGACGGTCGTTCTCCTCGCGCAGCGCCGCCAGCTCCCCCTGCGGTACAGTGACGTACGTACCGTAGGTGGTGCGCGCGCGCAGACGGTCGTTCTCCTCGCGCAGCGCCGCCAGCTCCCCCTGCGGTACAGTGACGTACGTACCGTAGGTGGTGCGCGCGCGCAGACGGTCGTTCTCCTCGCGCAGCGCCGCCAGCTCCCCCTGCGGTACAGTGACGTACGTACCGTAGGTGGTGCGCGCGCGCAGACGGTCGTTCTCCTCGCGCAGCGCCGCCAGCTCCCCCTGCGGTACAGTGACGTACGTACCGTAGGTGGTGCGCGCGCGCAGACGGTCGTTCTCCTCGCGCAGCGCCGCCAGCTCCCCCTGCGGTACAGTGACGTACGTACCGTAGGTGGTGCGCGCGCGCAGACGGTCGTTCTCCTCGCGCAGCGCCGCCAGCTCCCCCTGCGGTACAGTGACGTACGTACCGTAGGTGGTGCGCGCGCGCAGACGGTCGTTCTCCTCGCGCAGCGCCGCCAGCTCCCCCTGCGGTACAGTGACGTACGTACCGTAGGTGGTGCGCGCGCGCAGACGGTCGTTCTCCTCGCGCAGCGCCGCCAGCTCCCCCTGCGGTACAGTGACGTACGTACCGTAGGTGGTGCGCGCGCGCAGACGGTCGTTCTCCTCGCGCAGCGCCGCCAGCTCCCCCTGCGGTACAGTGACGTACGTACCGTAGGTGGTGCGCGCGCGCAGACGGTCGTTCTCCTCGCGCAGCGCCGCCAGCTCCCCCTGCGGTACAGTGACGTACGTACCGTAGGTGGTGCGCGCGCGCAGACGGTCGTTCTCCTCGCGCAGCGCCGCCAGCTCCTCCCTGGCGCGCGCCGGCCGCGCCCCCTGCAGTGACGTCATGGCGCGCGACAGGGTCGCCTGCAGCCCGCACGTCACGACCACCAGGCGCGACGCCAGCGCGGCGGCGCTGCCCGAACATTCTGTGGAGTTACGACATAACATTCAGTCTGAAGTCACCGAATTGTGGAGCCCCGACACGGTCAGAAGTCGTCGTGGCAGGCTTCAAAAAAGATTTGGGCAACTTTGGCCGGCAGTGACGCGCTACTCGAAATTCGCACTGTGATTTCGTAGTAGCAATTTTAATTTTAATTTTAAAATTATAAATTGTAAGGAATAGCAAAAGCTCTTTAAAAAAAAATGTGTGTGTACCAGAGTACACAGGTAAGAAGAGAAACTTCTTTACGACATATAATTTTTCTACTATTTGCAACTTCACGAAAATGGGGTAGATAAGGCTTAAGCCTTAAGAAAAACAATTTTTTCCGTATTAAATTAAAGCTATTTTATTATTATAGACATGCATACAATTAATGAGTAATTTATTTTATCATTGTTCTTATTATAATATAATTGCTATTGTTGTATTTCATCACTATACTAAACTTTGATAAAAAAGCAACATGGCGCGTAACCGAAAAACGTGACGATTTTTTTTTACACTGCTACAAAATTTCTCCCATACGTCGATAAAGAAGTTTCACTACAGAAAATTAATTTATCAATTAAAAAAAAAAAAAAAATATATATTTTTTTTTATTTTTTTTTATTTTTTTTTATATATATATATTTATTTATATACATATATATATATATATGACAAAGGTTAAGCTTAAATAACTTGAAAACTTGAAAAATAAATAACATGATCACGCCCACTTCGAATCACGCGTGGTAGGGATAAGAAAAAGATGGCGCGTAACGGAAAAATGTGACGCGTAACGAAAAAATGTTACACTAAATTTTTTTCCAACCCCGATAAAAAAGTTTCACTTCAAAAATAAAAACTACAATCATGAATTTTATTTTCTGCTTTGTTTTTTAGGGAGTTAGTAAAATAAATATTGGCAACCCTGTCTGTCAATTTTATTGACAAATTAGAAATTAGACTTTTATTTATTTATTTATTTATTTAAACTTCATGTACAAGAGTGGTACATAGGCGGACTTAATGCCACAAGGCATTCTCTACCAGTCAACCTTTGGGTCAAATAGGACAGCATTGTGGTAGAGTACAAAAACAACAAATAAACAAAAAACCATTTTGCAAATAGTAGTGATACACATAAACGGATACTTACTAATACATATATATAAAGATATAATAAACTAATATATATTATAATACATACAAATAGCCTGAAATACGAGAAACCTTACAATAATTACCATGTCTCCAGTGATGACTAGGTAGTAAGGAATTTAATCAGACTTTAAATAAAACTTCCGAACTGCCCTTTTGAAAGCCATTTTGCTTTCAGCTTTTTTAATGTCAAGGGGTAGCGCATTCCAGAGTCTAATTGTTGAGATAGCGTAAGAAGAGGACATGAAACCAGTACGGTGAGAGGGAATTTGAAGGAGTAGGTTTTTAGAAGCTCGAAGGTCACGACTGTGAGAACTGCCCAACACTTTGAAATATTTTTTTAGGTACTTGGGAGCACAAGGATCGTTTATAATAGTGAAGAGCATGCAGAGAGATCTGAGGGACCTCCTGAGTCGGATAGGCAGCCATTTAAGCTGAGAACGGTACGAAGAGATGTGATCGTATTTACGAAGGCCAAAAATGAAACGAATGCAATTGTTGAGAAGACGATCCAATTTGTTTAGAAGTTCTTGGGATAAATCAGAGTAACAAACATCAGCATAGTCAATAATGGGAAGCACAAGTGACTGGATCAAATTTAATTTAGTGCTAGAACTACTACTTTACTTTTGTTTTGGTGTTTCATGTGACAAACAAATAACCATCGCAATGTCTGATGTGTGTGAACAGATATCAATAATTATCTGTTGGTCGCCCCAAATTGAACCGATTTGTTGTGTTATTTGTTTATTTACTTATATATGGTGTTCTGTAGAGAAGTTTGCGCTGTTAGTGTATGTTTGTTACAAGTTAAAAGCAGTAAGTTTACGTAATTATCATATAAATGATAAGATAATATAAGCAAGTTGTGTATCAAGGTCGATGTGTACCCAAATTATGAGAATTAACCTAAAATTATGTATAACCATTTTTTTTGGGTATCAGTATGCATGGCCTACCCGCCGTGGAGAACCACTGCACGCCACTGAATTTGTGTGATTTATGAACTGTAGCTGTGTATGTTCTTTAGGTTGGTTGTTTAAGGGAGTAATACAAAATTACTAGATCAAGATTAAAATCTGACTTCCATCAAAATGCTTCTCGACTAATATTGACATTACTTACCAAGTGCATCATCAGCGCTTCCCTCCCCGATCCGCTCTTCGTTGAGCTCCCCCCGCAGGTCCCCGAGCACCTCGGCCAGGTCCCTCTCCAAGGTCTCCGTGCTGACGCTCCCGGGCGACAGGTCGTGCTCGTGCGCGCGCGACACGAGCTCGAAGGACTCGTGCTCGTGTGCGGAGGGGCGGCGACACGAGTCGCAGCGCCCGGAGCGAGCTCGTGCCGACACCGTGTCCGCTTCCGTCACGTTCAGCGCGCGCTGCAGGGAGCGGGTCAGTTGTGTCGCTGGGGGGAGATGGAACACATTAGTAGATAGTCTTTACAACTATACTGGCTATCGAAGTCGTCAAATAAATCTTGACGAGAATTGAGAAATACAATGTTTTAGGGTCTGGTTTCATCGAAAATATGGTCGAAATTGAAACTAAAATGTGAATTATCCGTCAGATTTTTAAAGAATTTCACACCAAAAGAGAAATCAAAACAGAATCTACCGACTCTAAGTAGCTGCTGTTATTTTCTCTTCTCTCCTTTGATTTTACTGCTGGTCTTACAATTTTATTCCGCGAGAATTGGAGAAAGCCCAGCAGTGGGACAGTGCAGATTAGCTATAATAACATTTAGTAAGGTACCTTGTGCATGCGCCGCCAGTAGCAGCTGGTGTATGTCCTCGTTGGGCGCGGTCGGGTCATCCTCCTCCTGACTGTTACTGCGAGATAATCTCGAGCCTGACATGCGTAACTCGCCGCATACATCTGACAAAGGAAAGGTATTTAGTTAATACATTATTATTTCTAACAAACCACCGATCAATCTGCGTCTTACGAACTCTTGTTATAGTCACATTAGACTGGAGTCATCTCGCATTCAGTCAAACGCTTGCGATTTTTGTACACAGAAACTGTTAGTAAACCTTTATTAAATAAATAAAACGCTGATTAAACAAATGTTGATCTTCAACCGCCAGTTAAATTGATATTTCTGACTATGAGATCAATTTCTCGTGTAGAAAAGTCATGTTTAGGCACTACGCCGTTCGTGTCACGTAGTTTGTCGTCAGTTTTCCGGAGCATATTCTTTGCACTCAAATGATGTGTAAAGAAATTGATTATCTGTCCACATACCGACTTCCCCTAAGGCTTCAGCCACGGCGAGATCAGCGCAATGCGCGTAACTGTTCGGCGGCACTCCCAGCACGGAGCACACTATGGTGTCCTTGCCGACTAGGGCGCGGGATATTACGTCGTCGTAGCGCCGGAGACGCTCTAGGAATAACATAAAAAATAATTAATACAATGTCAATATAACATAACACAAGATCGAGTCTTATTTCCGCGACGGGTCAGGCTGAGGCTAGGTATGAAATCAAAAGTTATCGATCCAACTTAGGCTGAAAATCAGCGGTTTTCGCACGCGTGATTTTATTGAAGTTATAGTTGTTTTGGCGCGTTAGGGAAAAATAATGATAGTAATTTTTTACAATGCACGCGCATCACTGTAACACAAAAGTAACAAGTTGAAGTTAGCTAGTCAACATACACCTTGAAGTTAGCTTAGTGTCCGATATTGACAAGCCTAGGTTATTATTTTTAATCTACTGCTAGAGCTAGGAGGTTAGGTTGTATAGGTAATTGATGTTAGACCTTGTTTCAACAAACGTTGGATAAGGCGAAAGATAACATTTTTAAATAGAATTTTAAAAAGATTTTTAGTATAACTTCTAACGCGTGAATATAAGTACACACACACTTTTTTTGTTATGTTTTTATCGTTTATCGATCTGACGTTTGCAACGTTACGTGTAAGAGACGGGTGCGTCACATTACCTGGATCCGTAAAGGCCCTCCGCGCCGTCCCGGCGGCGGCGGCGGCAGGCGCGCGCACGCGGACGGCGCCGGCCGGCTCCAGCGCGCAGGCGGCCGCGCCGTGCGTACTGATGCGCCCCACTGTCGGCCGCCGCGCTCTGGGGGACCATACGACCTTACACTTTATGCTGTTCTCGAGATAACGTACACTTTCATGACTCGATTCTGAACGAAACTTAAATACACACTTTCATAGTTTTTATCGATGTCTTTGTATCACTATTAGAACCGCAGCCACAATAGGTCGTCCGTTAGAGGTAAAATACAATCGATCGTTTAAAATCCCAAAACAAAAAAAAATAACCAGTGAAACATCCGTGAAATTTTGATAAAGTCATGAAATTGAAAACAAAAATCCAAGTTTAACATAAATAGTAAAAGCGAACTCACTTATGCTTGTCCTCCTTCTCGTCCTTGACGTCCACCTCCTTGTCCTGCTCGCTGTCCCGCTCCGCAGTCCGCTTGTCCTCCTGCCCGTCCGGCAGCTTGTCCTCCCGCTCGGCCGAGCTGCGCTCTAGGGAGGGCCTCTCCTTCTCCGGCTCCACCGGCTCCTCGGGAGCTGTTGACGACGACTTTTCTGACGCGTCTGATGGGTTACGGGACACGTTGACGCCTATTGATGAAGATGCATATTAAATTATTGTTTTGCATACGAGTTTCAGGAAAAATATGCGTTTTAGGATTAATTAGAAAATCGAACACGAGTTGATGAAATTTAATATCTGCTACATCCATAAAAGTGTATTTTAAATTACCTTTTTGAGCGACAGAACACAATCTGCGATCGGAGTAAGTATTCCAACAGAGACAATTCTTTTTTACGAGCACACAATTATAGGTGCAGTTTTACAACATTAAAAACTTAGAAACTTTGCCTCTATGGAAAATTCTCGGAGCGCATTTATTTTCTAGTTAACCTGTACATACCCGAGTCATCAGCAGAGCGGCTGTGCGCGTGTGAAGGTGTGTTGGTCGCCTTGAGTTCTGTCAACTTGGCGAGAGGGGCCTCTTGGATATGCTTCACCCAGCTGTAGATATAAACGTTCTACATTACCAACGACACTGGAGGAGAATGATTTTCGTCCTATTTCTTTCTGCGGGTGTTTAGTACGAAACTAGGATAATGTCTAGGTTGAACAGAATCAAAACTTGCTGGGCAGAACACGTAATTCGATGAAACAAAAATACTACATGGAATAAAATGACAATAATGAAAAATTTTAAAAATAAAATCTATGATTTAAATAACATTAATTAATTGTTGGTTACGATAAGAAAAACATAGGATATCTCACTGTACAGCTGATTTTAGGTTCTTAGGCAGTGATGGTTGATATTAAAATATAACAGTAAAGTTATACTTACGACGTATACTCCGGTGCGGAGTTGGCAGACAACTCGTGCATCTGAACTCCGTTGATGTTCATCAGGAAAAACGTGTTGCGTACTGCCGCGTTCGGGCGGAACAGCACCTTGTCCCTGTTGGAATAAAGATTATAATTCAGTAACATTCCATGATGATGTCACGACTAGAAGCTAACATTAGTGAGTACCGTACTGTAAGTAGCCGTACAAAATATTTTGATGTACAAAATCTAGGTTTTTCTTACCATTTGATAAGTGGCGACAGCGTGGACTGCGCCTGACTGGGTTGCGGGATCGGCTTCAGCACGAACTTGTCGCTCTCTCGCTGTAGCAGGACTAGGCTGTCTTCTAGCATCAGGGCCTGAAGGGAGTCACAAGTTACTTATTTGTATACTATTCATAAATAGCCTCAAACGATCAAACAAATACAGTAGGACCTCTATAAGTCGAACATCAAGGGAGACGCCAAAAAATTCGAGTTATAGAGTTTTCGACTTACGGAGGATTTCGACTTGGGCGGATTTTGATTCGACAAAAAGAGGTTGAGAAAAAAGAAACATCTGACACCAAGCAAATAAACACATGTTAACGTTAGTCATAAATTCGTGGTAATCCTATTTATTTTATACTCCTAAATTGTTTTCTAAGAAACAATGGTGTACTTACACTGTCGGCAAATTCTTAAAGTTTGTCCTTTTTCGAACTATAGAGGTAATAAGTTTCAAATAATCGAGTTGTAAAGGTAAAAAATATTGCTATATTCGAGATACAGAGGTCCAATTTAATTTTTCGAGTTATGGATGGAAAATATGTACCAAAATGGCTTGGAGGGACTCACTGATTATTTCGACTAATAGAGGGTTAAGATTTCGAGTAATGGAGGTTTTGGTGTTTGAAGGGAAGGGAACAAAACATTTTTTCGAGATTTGGAGGTTTTCGACCTATCGAGGTTCGACTTAACGAGGTTCTACTGTACTACAATATCATCAGTATAGAATTGTAAAGAAATGTAATAAGTATGCACGAATAATGCACAAAAATAGGCACTGAAACATAACCGATGGTTTAATCTTCAGATGGCGTGATTTCTTTTAGCGGTTGTCAAAATAACGTGAAACATTCCTGAATACATTATTTAACTTAAGAAAACCAAACAGTTACAACTTTAATCATCATTTCATTAATCTTAAGTTACAAATAAAAGAAGATATTTTCAGAGACAATGCACTTTCATTGTCTCTGAAAATATCTTCTTTTATTAATTAGCATAGCAGAGCATAATCAGCCTATATGTTCCCACAGCTGGGACATACGGCCTCGTCTCTATGAGAGCGAATGGGCTATAATCCACCTCGCGGGCCCAATGCGGGTTGGTAGATGTCACAAGTCTTCGAATTTTTGGTTCTAGAACATGCCAGTTTCCTCACGATGTTTTCCTTCACCGTTTTGACAGCAGTGGTGATGAAATATATTACACAAAGTAATGCGCCTGCCTGGGTCCGAACCCATAACTTACTATAAGTAAGTCGGGGTCGCCACCACTGGGCCACCGCTGCTCTCTCTTTTTGGCATTCATCATCATCTGCCTAGCCTTTTCTCAAGTATGTTAGGGTCGGCTTCCAGTCTAACCGGATGCAGCTGAATACCAGTATTTTACATGGAGTGACTGCCTATCTGACCTCCACAACCCAGTTAGTACTGGGTAATACGATACCCCTTGGTAAGACTGGTTTTCTCACTGGTAGAGATCAGCGATGGCCCAGTGGTAGTGACCCCGACTCACGAACAGTAAGTCGTGGGTTCGAACCCAGGCCGGCGCATTACTTTGTGTAATTTATTTCATAACCACTGCTCTCAAAAACGGTGAAGGAAAACATCGTGAGGAAAGTCCTAGAACCAAAAATTCGATGACATGTGACATCTACCAAAGCGGCACTGGGCCCGCGCGGTGGCCATTGTAGCCATTCCCTCTCATAGAGAGGAGGCCTGTGTCCCAGCAGTGGGAACATTATAGGCTGATGATGATGATGATGAAGACTGGTTGTCAGACTTTTTGGGCCACTGACTACCTATAACGACTGTCAAAGATCTTCTTCTTCTTCTTGGAATTATTTCATTAAAATGAGCGAATACTCACGAGCACGTTGATCCTCTTGGTGGAGTCGTTCCTGAGCGTCAGCTCGCCTTCATTCCGCAGCGTGTGATGCGTGAGGTCCAGGCGGCGCAGCTCCTCCCACTCTCCGGACGTGGGCACGCGGATCTCTAACTTGGCCTGGATTGTTTTTAATCTGTAAAAGATGGTTGCAAGGTTAGATGGTTTTTTTTTAATATAACATCACGCCTGAAATTTCCGAAGAATTAAGCAGAGGTGTACCTAATGTACACCCACATTTCGACAGTCTGTCAGTGGATCTGCCAGTTACATACCATGGCTTCTGTATTTCCTCGAACGGCAAGCAGAAGTGGTTTAAGTCCCATGTAATAGAGGGCGAGCCTACTGCCATCAACCGAGCACAAATCCAGACTCCGTGGCTGCTACGGAGAAATTCTGGATGGAAAAACCTAAAAACACTTTGCCCGACCTGGGAATCGAATCCAGGACCTCATGATCAGCAGTCGCGCTTGCGAGCACTAGACTAACGAAGCAGTCAGCGAGAGGTTTTTGTAACATCCTGCACTAATCTCGCATTTCAAGCTTACAGTCGGACAGTTATATATTTATTGACATTCAAAAGTGCTTGTAATGGTCTAATTAAAATAAATGCTTCGAGTTTAAGTTACATGGTTTTTCATAAAAAGCGTGAATCTCTCGAATGCGAATGCGTCAATCTACACTTGCTGCAGTTTGTGTGTAAATGGGTGACCATCCGTTTTAAAGTGCCCTCCGTGCTTGCTAGAAAGTACATGAAGCTGTTAATTAAAAAAAGCTGTTAAATAAATAAATAAATAATAACAAATAAATAATTCCAGCAGCCGTTCATAGGAATATTGACAATCAATCACATTCAAATCTGTATATTGGCAGCCGAAAGGCTAGACAGATAATACTAGATTTCAAAACTAAGATAGTGATGGGGGGTGGTTAGTATTTACGTATTCCTAGTACGTGGTACTTGTGGTAAATAAACGTATTTCTTTCTTTAAACCTTACCTGTGTTCATTCTCCGCAGTCCTGATAGCTGTATCGACGCGGTGCAGTACGTCCTTAGCGACGTCGTGAGCGCGCCGCAATCGCGCTAGGTCCTCCTCGGTCTCCTCCCCTTCCGTTACTGTCTTGAGGATACCCTCTAGGAGGAGCTGGTATTTTGTCAGTCTGCGGGAGAGAGACATTGATTTATTAGATAGCGTTTGGGGTATAGAGCGTTAACATTATTCTAACCGACAATTTCTAGTGTTGACTATTGTTGAGTTATTGTTATCTTTGTCGTGTTAAGGCTAAGGTTGGTCGGGTTCAGTCGGGCACTAGTCAGGCGTGACATCGCACGTACCTCTGCCACACACACGCGAGCATATCCTTGAGCTGCAGCCTGCCACAGAGCGGCTGCGTCTCGCGCGCGGCGAGGAAGGCGTGCAGCTCCTTGCTCTTCCGGCGGCGCTCGCGCAGAGCGTCCAGAGCCATGCGCTGGCCGCGGCAGAACTTTGACACGCATGACGCGTAGCCTGAGTCACCCAGCTGAGGAAAAAGACAAGTGGTTAGAGAAAATCAAAGCTAAAGGTCGTCTTACTTTTAAGCAGGTGAAATAAGTAAAATTAGTTTTGACCCGAACTTTGCTATCTCGATTGCGTTGGTGGTGACCTCGGCTTTATTAATTAACAAAGATAGTTGTGAAAACGCTATACACCTTGATTTTTTAGTCGTCTGACAACGGCACTTCATGTATCTAATGACAATTCATAACAAAAAAAATGGTATTTAAGAGATATATATATTTTTTTTTTTATTAAATTCATTATTATGATGCATAACGTAGTTGAAACATTCTGTTGCGAGCGAAGATCTATCTACTCGACTTGTGCGATGGTTAGGTATGTTCTACTGTTTGATACGTAAACATTATTAACAGGATGTTTCATAATTCTAATGTATTATTTATTTTTCTTTGTACCTATTATCTTAATTAATGGTAAAAAAAAACACGCCTAGAGCTATTTTATGTCGGATACATTGAGTGGACCACCTGTGTCAGGCGACTAAAAAATCACGGTGTATAGATAATACACAAACTTTGTAACAACTCACCGCATTAAGTAATGCATCAGCCACTGGTCGAATCTGCACTAGATGGTTCCCAGCCTCATTCCTAGCGGTCCTAAGATCGGAATAGAGCCTGGAGTGCCTCTCCCTCACAGCCGGTAGGTTGGGGAACAGGGCTCGCAGCTCGTCCCCTGCCAGGAGTGTGGGGTGACGCTCCAAGGGCCGTAAGAAGACTCCGCCTAGGACGCGAAGCCAGCGGACGTGGGAGCCTTCCGATACTATTAGTTCTAAAAGGAGAAAAGAGAAATAATTGTGATTAGATTTTGATATCGAAACCTCTATCGATACTTAGGTATGGACTTATTTGTAACAAACCATTTAAAGGTTACTAAATCTTTGTACCCGGTTGATCACAATGGGCGGTGCCCTATTTCATGAGTCTAAACATAACGGAAATTCGGGTGTAATCTTTGCAAAAAAACGCTGTGTCCAAAATCAAAATATTTTGACAAACAATCATGATTATTCACAAAGACCTATATGCGCACTTATAAAACGTCGAGAAAAGGGTTGGTCGTTTCCTATGGAGAAGAACTAGCAAGAAACTCCTGGTCCCATCCAAAGCCATAGATTACAAAGTTTTCAAGGATTGTAATATGTTTTTATTTATTTTGTTATAGTAACGTCTTAGAGGATGCGAAATCTTTTCTCTGTAACTCATGACAGGTCTTGAAACCGGTTCGCGCTATTTTTTTTTTTGTAATCCTGCAAAATGTTGTGTATAATCAATGCTTAGTTAATTCCTCGTTAGTTAAATCATAATATTATGCAGGTGTTAAGTCTGATGCTGTCAGTTATTCTTGTAGTTTTTTTGGAAAACAAGTCTGTGTTGCTTCTATAAATCATTGCAGGTTTAGTCTACTCTTTGGCAACTGAATTTTCCTTGTCATCTATCAACGTCAGTTGAAGGCACCTTTAGAATCATCTGACCGCATCCGAATCTATACAGTAGCATACTCCGCCTTTGTTGGTCCCACGGCTGGTACCCAGCCTCCTCTTTATCCTTATCAAACTCGCAGGCCTAATATGGGTTGGTGGATGTCTAATGTCTTCTTATTTGTAGCAGGCACTTTGTCTTTTGTAATTTAATTTGTGCCGTGGTTCTATAGGGCAGACCCAAAATAGTGTGTCACACTATTTGTGGTCTGCCCTATAGAACCACCCTAATGTTAAATAACCACTATTATTATCATGACTATCCTCATTTTGCGGTGACTTTGATAGCAAAGCGAACAGACAGACAGATTTAGTTTTATTAGTATGGATATGATTACTATTCTCTCCATGTAGCTGTTCCACTCACCATGTATGACCTCCTGCCTCTTGCGAAGCGTAGCAGATAGGTCCAAGGCATCGAGTGCGTGCGGCGGCAGACTGTCTGCCCATTGTGCTGCGAGGGGCTCTTCCTCTTCCGACCAGTCTGATTGAGATGCTGCAATAAATGATAACATTAAATAAAGAAAATCGCCAGGTAATAAACTCTTATTTAAAGATGGTGCACGTAAATCTAAGATCGTCGCGTCGATTATTTCCAGTTTGTAGATTTCAAAATTCTGTCCGTCTGTAACACAATTAATCACTAGTTGAAATGAGCAATATTTTCTTTTAAAACTCCAAATTGAACCATACTATAGAAATTTCAGACACTTTGACCGCTAAATCATTTGCCCAAGCAATTTGCTGTCTCCGGTCCCGATAGCGGTGAGAAAATCAAATCAACTTTACGTATAGAAGACTTAAAAGTTTCGGAAACGTAATAAATATTTGACTCGTCCGATTAAAGCTTTCATCTAATTAATGTAGAAGCTATTAATTTAAATCCTTTGGTATGAAAATCCTTGTCAGACTTACCCTGCTGCTCAGCAGCGACGGTGTTACTCTCATTACTCCTGGACGACAAGCTGGAACTGCTGGAGCTGCCAGAGGGCGCTGTCGCTGCTCCTGGCTCCAGGTCACTATAGAATAAAATATAGGAGTTAGATATGACTGATTCGCGTTAGCTGCGGAATTGGATCTCAGGTCAGTAGCAAAACTGGACTCACGAAAACTGCTCTCAGTGGTTTCACAGAATTTAATGCTTTTTGTTTGATGGGTAAAGCCTTAGCTCACTTAGATTTTCACAGGAATGTTAAATGTGCAACACACTTTTTTCGCATTTTCTAAAGATACCCAACAAACTTAAAAAAGTATCGTACCACCCACTAAGATCTTCCTCGAACACAAAAGATTTAGTTTTCCTGCAGTACCGTGGGTACACCACAAATTTATTGGATAACGATTTACTGACGTATTTTCGGCATCAGCCACCGGAATCGTTTTGTGGATTTTGGCAGTCGCATTTTATATGCGCCATCGATCAAGCAGAAATAGGTGTTTCTTCAAAATAAACAATGGCATTTTAAAAAGTGATAATTCTTCGCATTTAATGTATATGTAAGTGGGCGTGCATGACCAGATGTACGAACGTGGACGGAGCAAGACGACTACGTAAGAATCGTACATTTTTTTATCCTGTAAGTTCTGCCTACCCCATTTGGGAAAAAGTAAGAATGTATGAATCTATATTGGTCAGGGTCGTTAGTCTAGTGGCCACAAGCACTACTGCTGAGCATGAAATCCTGGTTTCGATTCCCAGATTGGACAAAGTGTTATTAGGTTTTTCCATTACGAATGTCTCACTAGCAACCAGGGGTCAGGATTTGTGCCTGGTTGAAGGCAATAGACTCGCCCTATTACATAGGGCTTAAAGATAACTGGCATTATATGGGTGAACTCATACCTCTGCTTAACCCTTCCGGGATTACAGGCGTAATATTATGTTACATAAGGGTATTTCACGCGGAGCCAATCTCCGGCAAACGCGAATTAAGTCCGAACAAAGGTCAGGAGGAAACGCAAGTCCAAACATCGGCCATTCGGCCGGGAAGTAGTAAAAGCATGGCTAATTCTGTACGCGCCTTATTAATACTGCGCAGGAGTCGTTTCATTGCTTCGGTTTGCGACTGAGATGAATTTGTTAATAGCTGATTTCACTTAGGCAAGTAGAATGTTAACATAGTAGAATGGCAATTTAGAAGTTAAACTAAAGCCATTTAAAATATAAAACAGTTGAAGGCTTGTGAAGTGCCTCCTACTGAGGAGAACATTACTTTTAGAGAGACTGGACTAGTACTTATTAGTATACTACTGCGAATTGTTAGCACACCACGATTGGATAGTAAACATAGGCAGAGAAATGTTTAGCGGTGCAGATTTGATTTCTTCTAATAAACATTTTACGATGTAGGTTCGGCTACTAAACCTTTTTTGATTGATACTTTCTATCAAATTAACTATTTATTAGCCATAAGTACATTACTTTACCATCCGATATTCTCTTAACTTTTTGAGCAGCAATATTGAATAGTAAGGGATTTATTTTTGCTTATTGACAACTTGTTCTAATCCCTCTGATTTAAGTAGGTATACACGATATCAAAATCACAACCAGCGTTACCAAGGGGAAGAAATTGTCAGTATTACCCAGTACTAACTGGGTTATGGAGGTCAGATAGGCAGTTGCTCCATGTAAAACGCGGGTATTCAGCTGTATCTGGTACCTAAGACTGGAAGCCGACGCCAATGATCTTGGGAAAAGCAAATGATGAACTGTTTTTCTTTGTCAGTTGTAATGAGTTGGCTGTATCACAGCAATTTGACAGTGTGTTTCAAATTGATAATCAAGTAATTTCCTTGACTGTACATATCACGTCTTTGTATAACAATTTCATCATTCTCAAACACCCCAAAATTGATATTCCATTCCTGAATCAAATTATTCAGTACGCTTCATATTATGCTAATATCCTCACACGTTGGGGCCAATATTTTCCTTTGCCAAGCCTCATTATTTCAGAACATGCATATTACGCTGCAGAGATTGACTTTGATGTTTGCTTTAAGTTACCTATAGGAAGTCAATTATATCTTCAAAGTAAAACCGAATAATTATAGGGGAAACTACTTAAACATTGTTCAGAAGCGAAGGGATCCAATTACACTGGGGAAAATTGTTGCTAGATCAAAGAGTGAAGAAATTGTCAATGATACGTTCAGAGTACGCGTGGTTGTTACGGCGCGGTTCGGGAGAGATGTTTAGCACTGGTTATTTCTGCTGAATTGTCATGACTCAACTTGACTTTGACTGCCTCGTTGATCTAGTGGTCGCAAGCGGGACTGCTGAGCATGAGGTCCTGGGTTCGATTCCCAGGTCGGGCAATGTGTTATTGGGTTTTTCTCACAGGATTTTTTCAGTACTAGCCACGGAGTTTGGATTTGTGCCTGGTTGATGGCAGTAGGCTCGCCTTCTATTACATGTGACAACATAACTGGCGAAACGTGGATGTACTATCATCTTCGAATCGCGATGTTTTGTGACGGAGACTTGACTTGAACTTTAATTGTTGTTTGTTGATTCGTGAATTTCAATCAGCACACTTATTCGAAGATCTTGCACCAACTGATGAGAAAAATATCATGTCTAGTTTAATGCCCCTAAAAATCTACAAGAGTCCTAAATATGAAGCCCGCTTTGCCAAATAATAAATCAAAACGGTTTGACCTCACTCACATTTTTCTTATAATTCTGTTCAGTGTACCAGGAGGTAATAAAATCATGATTGTAATTCAGTGAGGGTAACACAAGTTGGCTCTGAAACACTCTGGAAGCACATTTACAGCGACGTGACCCGACTGGAGATGTATAGAATTGATTCGTTTACGTATAAATAGGGCAATGGTGATGTTATGTTGTTTTAGGGAAAAGGAGAACTGGTAATGGTTTGGTAATTTGTGGGGGGAAGTTCGTTTTGGCGTACAGTTCGAAATAAGTAAGGGATTATGTTGAACTAATAGGAAAAAATTCTATTGGAATCCCCAATGTCTCTGTCGTGTTTAGTTGTTTGCTTGCTTATAGTAACTGGATGAGAGTTGCTGAGGATCGAGTCGAGTGGAGTCCGATTGAGGAGGCCTATGTCCAGCAGCGGGCTGCTGTAGGCTGATGATGTTGTTTGGTTGTTTGACGATTTCGTTTAAGATCACTCTTCCTTCTCAGAATGATCAAAAGCATGCGTTATTCTAACTTGTATGAATTAGGACATCAAGTTAAGTGCCCATCTCATTACAGACATCCTCTTGACTGTTTTCATGTTTTCATGTAATCATGGCACTATGCGTATTTGACATTTTGAGTATCTGACATTCAGCGTTTACGGCGTGTTTCTGACGATTTGCGAAATTGACATTTTGCGACGAAGTCTGCCAATCTGACAATATGCGTGTATGACATTTTATGTATAAATCGGGCACAGGGCGTATAAATCGTCAAAACACCAGCCATTTGGTAAACAGTTAAAGTTGACACAGTGGGACGTACAACATCATTGATCAAGTACGAAGAAATCGGCTGTCCGTTCTACTTTTCCATGACCAAAACAGTAAGTTCCCAGGAGTATCAAATTAATGAATAAGCAAACGAGGTTTGACTACCGCGTTAATTTAATAACTTTTTATTTAATATAGAAATGGGTAATACCAGTTAAATGAAATAATTATAAGTTTGTCTACAAAATGAATTAAATAGGAATATTCCCGCGATTTCATGGAACAGTTTGCCATCAGTAAGATTGCTGTTAAATTCCTATAATTATCGCCCGCCCTCGCACTTTCATGATGGGTGATGATGGTAATGGTTCCCTTCAGTGCCGACTTGTGGCAAACTTGGAAACTTCCATTCTTTACGAGTAGGTACGTAAAGGTACCAAGTAAACAGTGGTATATTAGACTAGGCAATGATAGAAAAGTTATCTGGCTTTTTGTTGTCTTTGTACTGTTTGGCTTGGGAATTTGTCTGCCTCCTAAAACATTCAAAGCTTTCTTCAATTTCTTAGCGTATCCGTAGCAAACTAAATTAGGTTACCCTAAATTTGGCGACGAATAAGGCACTTCGAAACTTTTATCATTAAGTTTTTAGTACCTATGGCTTCAATGTCTTTTTTTTAGAAATGTTTCAGTTTTGAATGCATATACAAAACGAAATATGTTTTCGAAGTTGAATCTATCAACTATCTTTCGAACAAATTGTCGTAATTTGCACTTGCAACTGAGAGTTAATAATTTATCTGACAAAACATTTAATAACTAAAGCTATGCATCCCGGGCTAGTAACAATAATTTAAAAACGAGCATGTAGCTGTAGGATAAGAGCGGGTTGATAGTAAGCGACCACTCATTTATCGTAATCGTCCGGTATGTCTGCCAGATAACAGTAGCCCTGCTCCTGCTACTGTACACCAAAATATATATTTTATGGTTAAGGTTGTGTAGATATGTTATTTAAAATTATAAACTACTAGGATTATTCCGGAAATCGAATTGCGGACTCAACTAAGGCCGTTGGATACGAAGAAGCCCATCATGTAACAAAGTCGCGAGTTTATAACGCACATTGGTTTGCGAGCCGAATTAATCGCATTTAAAAAAAAAAAACTACACCACACTTATAAATATGGAAAAGAAAATGAGGTAGGTTTACAGAATTGTCTGAACTTTTTGGAGTCGGAGCAGGTCAACCACATTTAGTCCAACCACGCTTCTTTGGTCTTCCCCTACTCTTATTTACATTTTCTTTATAGTTTAGTACTGACAGTAATTATGACCTTAGTATGATCATCAAAAATACCTTTACCTTTCTGACAGCGTCCTCCTCGCCAGCATAGCCACGGTAGGGGGTTGCCTACCCGCAGGCAGCGACACATTTCTAGACACACGAGGTGGCGCGGGAGTTGCCATGGTAACGCACACTAATCACCACTTGTCACAAAAATCACCGGCTGTCACTTGTATTGTTGATGTTTGTTTGTCAGTTTATTGGCATTTTTGGTTTAGCACTGGGTTATTATAATTGTTTTGGTTATTTAGTTACCTACTTTTGGCAAGGTTCTTTGGTTTTTGATTGTCACTGAATTTTATGATGTTTAAAAGCGATGTTCTAAATTCTGAAGTTGGCAAAAGAAGAATAGGTTTAGATTCATAACTACCTAATAATAAGATGTTACTAATGGAGTATCGAACAAAACATTTTTTTTTGTACCTAACGGAGCAGTGGTTAATAAAAATTGGAATTTTATCCCAACATTCTTGAGAAGTTTCATTATCTAGCGGTTACTTGGACAACCGCTAGATAATGAAACTTCTCAGCTACAAAAAGAATAGGTTTTATATAATACCAGTTCACAATCACCAATTTACACAAAACTTACGAATAATTTCCCTAAAAACAAATGGCGACATATAGTCTAGTATTAGACCCAATCCAAATAATCGGTAGTTTTATATCCATATGTTGTATGTATTGTTGACTACTAATCAGCAACATATCGTTCTGTCCACACGTTAAGCAAACTGTGGGTCTGGTTTGAGTAAACGGGGATCGTCCATGTTCTTATGTGGTTGAGGGATTACTTAGTAAAGTAATATGATGAATGAATACTATTTCTGTTCCTTGTTTAGTCTTAGCGGCTTCTCTCTTTAAAAAAGGGTATCCATATCCTAAACTGAATTGAGATAAAATCCTAAAGACACAAAAGTCTAGAGAGTTTCTAATAACGTTAAATTGAAAACCCCTGAATCATCATGATAACCTACCTAACTCCCACCCTGGTGTATTAAGCTCATCATCTGATCGAACTTAAGTTCTGCCTACCTCTTTTTCTCTAAACATCCATAAACATCAATTCATAAGCCACAATTATCTGTGACGTTGTCAACTCAATGGTGCCCAACATAATGGCTAATGGCCATATGTGGCTAACAGTGGCCGGTTATATACTAAATCCTATGTTAATACCAGCCTAGAAAATGATATAATTATGTTTTCAACACGTATATGGGAATAAGGAAAGGATAGTTACATGAATTTACTAGAAACGCGAAGATTTCTTTATGTTTTGTTTTTATTGACTGTCTCTGATTTATTGGCATTTTACATGGGCGATCAGATTAATTATTTCCTTGTTTCCCATAATAATATATTTTATATTTCTGCACAAAGGTACCATCAGATGTTTTTTTATTACTAGTTTTTAAAAATAAAGTACAGCTTTTTCCGCATGGAGGTTTGCAATTATCCCACTGGAACGTACTACCAGGATAAAAATTATCCCAAGTCATGGTCTCCATGAGTGCAAAATTTGATGAAAATACGTTCAGCCACGCAGGCTTTAACTTTTGCATTTACAATATTAAATTATGAATACAGGATCACATACCTATAACATTAATCATGAAAGCTAAAATGAAATATATATTTAGACACTATTTCGTCGACTTTAAAATATCTCCATTCAATATTCAACCTTAGTGCAGCTATAAAGTTTAGCTGTTTACAGACTAAGCCAGTTTTATTCAAGCCGAGATCAAGCCTGAGAACACCTAAACAACGTCACTACTATTATATTAATGCTATATTTATCTCTTTTTCATGATCGGCTAAAGAAACGCTGGAAAACAATGGGAAAGTTTTCCATTGTTTTTCGATTGGAATTACATTAATGGAATATTCAAACAAGTTTTGTTTTTCTTGCAAAGAGGTGTTGTTAAAATAAATCGATAGTACTTTAGCTAAAAATATCTTAACAATGTGTATGTTTGGGCTTATCTCGGAAATAGCTGAATAGAATTTGATCACCACTCTACCGAATTTAAAAGCAAAATTTTAAAAATAAAATCATCTAACAATACCTAGCTATTGTTAAAAGTAAAACAGTAGATGGTATAGTGGTCGCATGCGCTACTACTGAGCAAGAGATCCCAGGCCGGTTTCGATTCCCAGGCCGGTCAAAGTGTTACGGGATTTTTCCATCAAGAATTTTATAGTGCAGCCCAGAGTCTGGAATTGTGCCCGCTTGATGGTTATAGTATCTCTCCCTATGACATAAGTGTTAAACATTACCTAACCCTTCGGGGATTTCAGACATTGTGTTATGATTATGATAGAATATTGTACCTATCTAGAAAATTTAAAGCCACAATTTTTTTTTTAACTAGAAGATATAATGTACTTACTAAGTAATTTAAAACAATAACACAGCCAGTCTAGTATCGTACAAGCCATAACATCGTAACTTAACGACCGCTTACATTGGCTCAGCGACAGTTAAAGACTAGAGTTAACCAGTAACCGTCAGATAAAAGTAAAAGTTATAATCTAACCAACAATTAAATCACGCTTTAGTGAAATAAACGAAAGCGTGTCGGACCCAAACGTATGGAAATTATATTGTTTTATTACTGGTGGACAAAATATCTGTATTATTACGACTGGTTTTCTTAACAAGGTGAGAAGAGGACACGAGTTTCTACCGGTTCACCATCACTAAGCACAAAAGCCCTGGCTCCAAATGCTGAATATCCCCAAAAAAATCTCAAATATATAAGGCAACATCACGCCTGTAATCCCCGAAGGCTTAGGTAGAGATGAACTGTACCTACACAGATTTCGCTTGATATGTAAGTCCAATGTAACAGAGAGCGAACCTATTGCCATCAATCGGGCACAAATCCAGACTCCGATATGCTACTGAGAAATACCCAATAATACTTATCCTGACTCCGGAATAAAACCTAAGACCAGCAGTTAAGCTACATCAAAGTGTTAGTCTATATCATTTTATAGCTTAATAAGGAGAGTGCTAGGAGTGGTAAACCGTATTTCCAGTCCTATAACAAAATATATAAAGGTCATATTCCAGACTAACTCTATATAAGAATTTTGCACCTAGAGTACTTATCTGACCTTTGTCAATTAGAGCTATTTGACGCCAATACAGCGGGACGAGAGGCTGAGAGAATTGAAACCCTATTTGGCACAATAACTACCTACATAACTATAAAAACGTCAGAAAGACAAGGTTGAAAAATCTAATCACTTAAAATTATATTTCTTTTTTTTTTTTAAGAAATGAAATTCTTGTGACGTTTTCAATCTGACAACTCTTATATAAGGGGTTTATTTAA
Organism: Lycophotia porphyrea; assembly: GCA_950005105.1. Lineage (NCBI taxonomy): Eukaryota > Metazoa > Arthropoda > Insecta > Lepidoptera > Noctuidae > Lycophotia > Lycophotia porphyrea. The sequence continues at coordinate 706,973 of OX465409.1, forward strand.
TAGACATCTTCGCAGTTAAAATCATCATAGATTTATAAAGTTGACGATAACTCTACGTCATGGCTGCAGAAACAATTGAAACAGGTCTAAATATTAATAAATTAATTTCGGGACTGATGTCATCCGTTCACGATCATTTTAAAGCCACCTACACAGTTTTTACATAGGCTACTAGGTAACACTAAGCGCTGAATATTTAACAGCAAGACCGCGTTCACATCGAAGCGTTAGTCAGTTGACTAAGACCGTCTAATGCAAAATGTGTGGAAAAAAATCTTCAATCGCCGACAGAGTAGGAGTAGAGCAGTGGTAAGCGGTAGGCCGACTTAGGTACTAGTCGTAGGTACAAACCCAGACAGTGAACGTTTGTGAAGAAATTTACAATAGCTCACAAAATGGTGAAAGAAAACATCGGGAGAAAACCGAAATGTCCTAGAAGGTTAGAACCAGAAATTCTAAGACATGTGTGATATCCTTGTGAATAAATAAGTATTAACAGTGGGAACATTATATGCTAATTATATGACTATGCAAGAAACCCAGATCGCCCACTTGTCTCTGTCCTGTGCAATTTGTCACCTAACAATTAATTTAAGTTAACTAACCAACTAATATACGTACTAGAAATAAGAGAAACCCTGTTTATTGTAAGAATTAAAAGGCTTTTTTATTTTATTTATTTATATGAGTATACGCTTGATGTGAACGTAGCCTAAGCACTTGAAACCCCCAACTAAATCATTTTAGGAAAAAACTGCCATAATCACTAGTTTCCCACAGTTTTTTCAGTTTCCTTCAGTGAGTATTAAAATCTTTATGTACCATATCCTCAGCAATAAATATTATTCTATTCTATTCTATTCAAGTAACCGATTCTATTACAACATTATGAAATACCTGCCTTATTTACACTACTCGTTCACTAGTAAGTGACAGGGAAAGGAATGCCAAGCTATTATTGTAACTTTACTATCGGTTCATACAAAACAGATGCCTACACTATGAGGTTTAAATGTATCATCAATCTAATATCTTGGTTTTATAAGTGTGTATTAGTCGGTATGTGGGGGCTAATCGCGGAAATTACTGAGCGGAATTAGGTGAGGGGCTCACTAATGGCACGAGCGTTCGATAGTAGAGGAAGACTTCAGATTTTCTATTTTTAATTGATATTGTTACAAAAGTATTAATTTTGTCCGATGCTATAGGTAATTTCTAAAACGAACGTATGGATTTCAGCGTTTCTGATTTTATGAGGCACATTTATCAAAGTTTTCGTTGTGTCCGATACTCCAATGAAAAGACGAAATTAAAAAAAAAGTTATCTTGAATCAAAAGAAATCATCTATCACTATTTTAAAATTGCATTGCATTCGACAACCCCAAAAAAATCATTAACAAAAAACCCCCAATTCAAAACACCGCTCACACAATCGACATTCAAAATTAAAACAGTAATGACATAATACTAACACTGATAAAGATTAAAAAGTAAACCCTTTTATCGAGAACATTTATTCGACAATCGAATAAAAACACTGTCTACTCAAGAGAATCGAATCGAATTGAAAAGCGCGGGTATCGAGACGTGCGTTCAGCCCGAAGAACGCGGTAAGACTAACAGTGGATCACAGCATTGAAACATAAGTCTTATATCATAACGCTAAAACAGAAAGGGTGTTCAATAGAACTTGAGGGTCGCATATGACGTTAAAATTCCATCGATTGTGTTTAGTTGGCGTATTGATAAGTTATTATAATGTTTAAAGGGGTATTGAGAGTTGTAAATAGGAATTACGTGAATCTCTTAGTGAGTATATTGAAAGGATCCGTTGAATGGCTTCCGTGGGTTTGTTGTAAGATGAGTGAGGACGTAACAAATTGTAAGCATTTAGCTACTTGTAAATTACCATGATCTAATAAACATTTCTCATATCTATGATCGGACAAAATCTGAGTTGCAAATCTCATCTCAGCGACGATCAAAGCCGAACACTTCTTGGTAATTTTGGAAAATTAGAGATATTTTGTAGTTTGCGACTGAGGTTAGAATGGGAACATTTTTTAAAACAAAAGAATTGCCACCCTCCATCCCCGTCCTTCTCCTCTCTTTTGCTCTTTTGTCTAACTCCGTTTCTCAAACTGTTATGCAAATCTGATGTTAAATGGATTTATTAGCTTTTGTTATTGCAATCATTGTTATTACATCATATTTTGGTTAACGTGAGAGGTCTGCTTAAGCCAAAAAGCGATGAAATTGCAGTTAGATACAGCCGTCTATTACATGAGAGATGGGACTTTAACACCACTGGCGGAAAGTTCACCTCTGCCAAGTCCTTCGGGGAACACAGGATTGATGTTATGTCGTTTACTGACAAGGCATATAGGCAAAGAGAGTTTCTACAACAGAAGATATTGCAAGAAAAGCCCGAATAAATCTCATTTCTCAAAATAAATAACACACTTAACCATTTACGTCCACCAATAACAATCACCACAAAATCTTAACAACCAATCAACAGGTGACACCAAAAGTATTTCCACCAATCACAGATGGAGCAAATCATAAAGCTACCACCCCCATCCCAGCAAGGAGCCGCGAAGGTGTGCTGTTGACGTCATAGCCTCGTGGGGAGTGCCACCCCACGCAAGTGGAACGCATAAAGACACACCATTGTTAACTCTGGTCATGTGTGGTGAGGTGACCAGGTGGGTAGGAAAGTTCGGACAAGTGGACATAAGACTTGTCTGATAATCATCTCGAAATGTTGAGCAACTTTGCATTAGAGATTCCATAGTCTAATAAGTACCAAAAAATATTAGCTACCCCTATGACTAAGAAATTGTCTTTAGCTAACTGCGGAAGTAAAGATAAGCTGTCAATTGTAGGTATAAACTATTAACAATACTATAAACAATTGGGAAATCCCGAAACTAACGTGAAAAAGCGGTAATTTTCGCTCAGAATTAAGACACATTAAAGTAGGAACCTACATATTTTCGGGAACAGTCCCAAGAAACTCCACGAAACCAACACACCCCAACCCACAGAACCAAGCTACACATAATATATATAAGTCTCATAGCATTCTTATGGTGTTTGCCACCATATGTCATTGCCGTATGTTCAGCTCTCGCGAATACACACATGTGCGCATAAATCGCCTTCAGGTCAATAGGGGCGCGCCTGGGATGGGTGGCTGTTCCACTGTTTGCGCACATCAATTAGCTCAGGGGGTGTAAACTGGTTTCTGCGTGGATTTTTCCTCTAATATGAACGAAAGATGGAAAAACACGACGAGTACTTCAGAAATTGATGTATAGAATCAACGTCTTATAACTTTACAGGCCGATATGTTGCAGGGAGTGCGGAGTATATATCGCCACTTCTTCTCCCAAAGCCCAAGGGCAGGTCTGGTGGGGCGGAGCTTTTTGTTTGATTTTTGAAAGTCTAATCAATTATTACCGGTCGGTCCTCATATCATCATAAGATTGAAAGCAAATCTGAGTTTTCGAAATCATAAATAACTCGAAATTTGAAACGGATTCAACCAAAATGGGGATGAAAGACATTATAGCTTTCAACAAGGTGCCGCAAAAGTCCAACTTTTTTCTCTCAACCTTCAACATTGATATTACCAATTAGGAACTAGATATCTTACAATACCCTAGGAACTACACAACTATCTAGCAAGGCATGCATACGTCACTAAGACGAGGCAACGATTATGATAGCAGCTATTGTACGGCTTCGCGAGTCGAGTGACTTCCGCGATGTTAGCCACACTTGACACCGATGGTAAGCCTTCATTGATCGCGTACACTAACACAGCTTAGTTGATGAAACAGTCAAAGAAAGAAAAAAATAAATGATTTGTTTGCCACTAAACAAAGAATAACATTAAATATATTGGGTGATGAAAAGAAAGACGGTGCTGAAAATATTCGGCTGATTTGCTGCGAAAGAAAAATAGAAAAATTCTACATTATCGATGATGAGCAAAAAGGTCACGAAACGGTAATGAAAATTTTAGAAAAAGCAGATATAACTGTCGGAACCGTTCTTATAAACAGGAAGAAAGGTTAGATTATAATTTAATCGGAGAACGGAGGTCGCTTTATAAATCTAACGCGAGGAAGATCAATGCCAACTGTTTCTATTGCAAAATATATTCTCAGTTAGAATAAACGTATCAAATTCGGGGAATGATTAATAGCAGTCGCTTAAACTTTTATCATACACTGAACTCTAGGAAATTTATATACGAAAAGATGAATCATGTCGCTGCCCCTAATAAATATTATTTTTTATATAATTACCGCGTTCGGGCTACGAGAATAGAATGCGAGAATGGGTCAATGATGTAAAGCGAGCCGTATCGCGTCGGGTTCCCGCGCAAATGTAAGTCACTCTGACAGCTTTCAAACATGGCTGTCACGGATTGATGGGAGGCTAATCTGGTGCCGAAATTAAGCTGTTATTGGATGATTCGTAAACAGACTTGCTTTGAGTCATTCTGTTACGTAAGTGGTCAGGTGGGATGCGGGAACAAAAACTAGAGATGAATGTGAATCAACAAAGCACTCGTGTGATTATGGTTATATCCTGGTTCGGGCGATTGTCGTCGAGGTCTACATGGGAGGTCGATGGGCCGTAATGAACGCTAATCGACTGGTCTTGAATGTTATAACAAAACATTAAACTGACCATTGAAATACAGTCCTGTTTTATATAACAAACGCTATTATTCGTTGCACTAAGAAAGATATATGCAGAATATTTTCAAACGTGCCAGATTTTTGGAGACCTAAAACCAGTTTGATTATAACAAACAAGAATTCATGAATGAAAACACGGCTGCCGGACACGGCTCCCACTGCAAAATTCCGGACGCACAAAAATAGCTGAACAAAAACTGCAAAACGATTCATAATATCAAACTGTTGATCCAATATATCACAGTATTACGGCGACAAATAAAATCTATTTGGCTTCAAGGACGGGGCAATTAAAACATTTTTTTCGTATATTAGTGCAGCGAACACTATTATTGGCAAGCGATCAAAGGATGAAGTACACCCTCTGGGTTTGCAAATAAATCTCTCTGATAATTTAGCCGTCGACCTTTCAAGCTCACGTTTATATTCTGATATCGTTTCCAGTGATTCATCATCAAACAAAATTGGTTATATAATAAGTTTTATTACGATATCTAACCTCAGTTCGTTTCGAATCTGTTTCCTTCCTTTTGAGGGTTGGATGTTGATGGCAGCAGGATGTTTAGCATTCTGATGATGATTTATGCCGTCCAGCAAAGATAAGTCAAATCCTATATTTTTTAGAGCATGAATGCTATTTTTTGCTCTATTTTGGTACACTTAAATGAGCTTTGGTTTCCCAAACAGCTACATTTCCAGGCCAAATATTAATTGAGAACTGCTCAGAATTCCACAACGTAGCTGAGTATACAAACCTGTGTCCAACTTTTCAGTTCCCCTTTAAATTGTCTAGTAAAAACTTCCAGGTACGCAACCAGAGGCCAGCCTAGCATCTGAACTAGCGACTATTTCCGTGCCAAGCTCGTGATGAAATAAGTACACAAGCACTCGTTCAGCGAATTTGTTCCGACATTCGACATAGTCTAGATATTCGGAACTAAATTGTGAATGTTTTATGGCTTTTAGACGGTTATTGAAAAACAACGATGTTAAAGAGGACGGAAATACGGAAACTATGTCTTAGTCACGTTTCTAAATAGTAAACAACGGATTAAGAAGAAAAAATATTTACATCTTCATCTCTGGGAAATTACTGAAAAGCTGTCACGCCTAGAAGAAATTAAAACCAACCTTGATGATTTAATCGACCCAGTCACGTTTCAAAATAGTAAACAAGTAAATTAGGAGAGGGAGGAACGGAATGAGTGAGTTAATGTTTGAAGTGCAAATTAGTGACCCGTGTCATGTATGAGAAATGAAGATGAAGTGATCCTTGGAGTGAAAAGATCGGACATTAATAATCTGGATATAAATGAGGAATAAACTGAACTAATCCATCAAGGTCTCGTTGGTGAAAATCAAGATGGTATTATTAATAATTCGATACTCACTGACAGTCGTTACGGGAAGTCAGCAGCCTGAAATTCTGACAGTATCAGTGTCAACAAGGGGAATTGTGTTACCAGTAATTGGGATGTATCTCGTCGTTCAATGTAAAATATTGTAATTCAACTGCATCTAGTTAGACTGCACGCCAAGTCTAACAGACAGAAGGAAAAAGCTAAGCTTTCGGTTTTTAAATTCAAATAAAAGCCGAAATTCAAATTCCTGAAGCTAAAGTAAAATCCATCTGAAATCAATAAAGCGAAGAGAATAGAGGCTTAAACGTCGAAAGTGTCAGTCAATCAATATAGCTTATACAGAATTTACTTAGAAGCGGCAAACGAAGATTAAGATCGACGGACTGAGAAAGGGTTAAACAAATTGCTACCGACGTGACATTTATTGACACCTAATTTGACGTTTAAGAAGAGTTATTCTCCTTGACGTCATATACACTCTATTCAGAGTATAAAGGATCATGAATGTGATTATATTAAGGGGTACAACTGCGTCAGAGATAAAACAAAACTAAATCACAGTAACACAATGAAATCGACCACGAAGGTTTTGTATTTTTCCATAAACGTTGGTGTCGGTCAAAATTGTCCGTATCTATCGTTATCAACGAAATAAGAGCACACTTTTCTACTAATCCTTTAAGTACATGTAGTTGATTAGGCTTGTTCATATGGGAAAAGGTAATGGAACAAATTCTGATGACCTATGGAACAGTTGATGACGTGTTACAAGCACATGAAAGTACATATAAGAGGAACAAAAAGGGAACAAACTATCTATGCGTCCCAGGAGATGCATAAAAGTCTACGACCGCAACAAACTAGAGGTACAAATTGGATTTCAGGGATAAAAAAAAATAGCCATAAGGAACTTTTACAGTAACTCAAGGGAGACTAAGAATACATTTTAAGGAACTTGAGAAACTAATTAAGAATTAACATCTATCGGGTTATTTTTAGTGTTCTAGAAAACAGATGGTATGGATGGATGGTCCTTCGAAATAGGATATGGATGTCTTCACGACAATTTAGGGGAAATCCAGCTGCTTCTCGTTAATTGAGAGCATCACAGAGAAAAAATCGGAATATTTAAATGTTGTTTTCAGTAAGAAATCTAAAACATTTGAAGGTTAGATTCTATGAAAGGTTACGACCAGATCCTATATAAATACCAAAATTACTACACGAGATTCGTGTTTTATTTATTTAGTAACAAACAACGGTTTGCACACATTACGGGAATATAAATTCCGATCATATATAAAACGCATTGGTTGTAATGTAAACAGAAAAACAAATGAATCCGTGTAACCAAACGATATTATGGTGCGTAGTGGAAGATTTACATTAACGTACAGGAAGTAAATTATGAAGGTTGTGGAGTCAGATATTTTACAATACGTAGGTATTGTGAAACATTTCTCGAAAAGAATTTAGAATTTTATAATGAATTCATGAAATTATTGAGGTTTCCTTAATAATTGGATGGTCGAATAAATTGGTTAAACTTTTTCTAAATTATGTATTTCCATTCCGCATTCTTTTATATTCTTTGATGTCTATTCAAATGCTGAAAATCTATTTCAATGTCTCAACATTGTGTTTTCTTCATATAAATGTTAAAATTATACTGTGGTGTTTTCCCACTCTTAATTTATACTGTGTGTCAAAGTTTCAAATAAATATTTACTATTTCGCATAAGCTTTAACGGCTGCTCTAATAAATTAAAAATGTCACAAAAATCTTTTAGGTTTAACCCAAGAAAAAGCACTGAGAATCAACAACACTGGAAAAGCCTAATCTTCAAAACATTACAACTATTATTACACTTTTTGAAAAACAAAATAAACTTCATCATGAAAGCTGAAACACATACAAATAATATTTACGCGGAATATTTTACCGCGAACTAGGCGATCTTACAAGACATATATTTTGTAAGCGTTCACTAAATATAGGTAGAAGTGATAAAATATTATTTTGCACGCTCAAGTGACATAATGTATCAATAAAATTCAACAAATTGCCACAAGTGATGAGTTACGAGGTTTTCAGAGGAAGTGATGGTCAACATTTTAAGCTCTAGGAAACGTATGAGTAACATCGTAAAAATATTATGTAATTTTTGGGGGTAACCTCTAAAACGACGTGATAATTTATTATCCAGAGTTAGCATTTACAGAAAATAATTTAATGATAAGATCTGATCGGACTAGAGATAAACAGCTGGATTGAAATGAATGCGGAAGCCGAAGCACCCGTTGTTGTGGAACGTGTAAAAGACAAGTGCTTCCACACAAACAATTACATAGACGTGAAAATGGTAGCTGACGAGAAAAAGAACAAGTTAGAAAGTCTGCATAACACACCACATCTCAATAGCAGTATTATTTCAAAACCTAACGACGAATTCATTCAAGCATATCCCAAAGACAAAGATTTTCACGAAGAAGAATAAACAGCCCAGTTCGATGTCTCATTGACACCACACCAGATTGGCACAGCGCCAGAACATCAGCCGAGCATGCACTGCGGTGCTCCAAACATTCGCAGACGCTAACTGTCACTCTAAGCGTACCCATATAGTCGGTTTGAACAAGTTTATTTTGTTGGATAGACTGGTTAAATGATGCCCTAGATTCTAAGAACGTTTGAACGTATAGATTCTAGGGCTTAGAATCTATCTAAACGTTCAGAGAATCTAGGACCTCGATTCTCTGAACGTAAATGAAAGGAAACGAATAGAAAGGAAACTCATATTAGTTTGGAATGTTCCAATGAATTGATGAAAGCCACGTCCATGACGGTCTTCTTCAGGGAAGACTTTCTGAAACCAAAATTTCGAATAGCCAAAATTAAAAATCAGCCAGAATCATCAACTTCAATGTTTGAAAAATATTCGGGCATATTCAAAACTAGCACACTAACAATCAAACTCACTACCCAAGTCTCCCCATTGAATGCTCCTCTTGTGACACAACGTCATGTCAGTTGTTTACGTTCGCGACAATAAGACAATGGCGGCCAAAGTAAACATACGCCTGGTAGTTGTCGACGCTTGGTTGTTGTGGTGCTTCCGACTACGGAGATAAGGGTAGGGCGAGGGGCTGCTGCAGATTTTAATAGGATTTGCTACAAAATGAATGGGATGGGGGTTGTGCTTGTAGGTTTTGATACGATAATATTGAGATCTGAATCGAGTTGGGTTAGGTTAGGTTAGGTTAGAGAAAGACGTCTGAAACAGTTTTCAAATATGGTATAGTATCTAGCATTGAATGAGAATCAATTTAAGCTCTGATCAGGACTAAAGCTTTTAGCAAACAAAGAAAATTAAATGAAGTGTGCCAAGTCTTGGCAACGGATGCTTTCGACGTTCAGATGAGGGTAGTCACGGACACCTCTATTGTTAAAGAGGTGTGTATTATATGGCATAATAGAACAGATAGTATAATATTAGTTGAAATAACGTTCACATGATATAATTTTCATATGCTATAAAATAAATAACCTAATTTCATGTGCTCTAATGTTATATTTCATATAACCTTCTTTTGCTCTAATAACATTTAGTATAACGTTCAGTTGATCAAATTTTCATCGGACCTAATTTTCATATTTACTAATTTTCAGCCAAAATTCTGTATCAGGAAACAACATACTGTTATTACCTCAACTATACCCAAATGATTTACTAAAAATAGAGGGGATCTAGCTAATGATCACTGTTCTAACCTAACCTAACCCAAATGATTCAATTACAGTAGATGGTAACCGACGTTGAAAATGGCACAGTTTTTGCAAAAATATACATAACAAAGTAGAGTTTTCTAAATTATATTAAACGTTACTATAGATTTTTAATATTATAATAACTGAATATTATACTAATTGAGTATTAGTTCAAATGTGCATTATAGAAAATATTCATTCAACCATATAAAATTAGATTAAATGAAATTATATCAATATTTTGGTATGTTATTTCATCGTTAAAAAAAAGTAAAAAAGAAATAGGTCATCTGATCATTAGAACTTTTGTTATTATTTTAAACGTTTCACACCCATGGTTAAAGTGGGGGTGGGGCTTACGTCTGGCAATGTCTTAAATCATCATCATCATCATCAGCCTATAGCAGTCCACTGCTGGACATAGGCCTCCTCAATCGCACGCCACTCAACTCGATTCTCAGCAACTCTCATCCAGTTACTACCCGCCACCCTGCGAAGATAGTCACTCCACCGAGCTTGGGGGCGTCCCACCTTACATTGGCCAATTCGCGGTCTCCTCTCAAGAACACGACTACCCTAACGGTCATCGGATGCGATCCCTCCAGAGAGACCTCCCTTAAATGCTGAAGGTAAATGTGAGTGTTTATTGAGGAATAAAAGAACCTGTAACTTGCCTGATTTTCAGGCTTACCCTGTTGTAACATCACTATTTAGTAAGCTAATGTTATGTACTGCACTATGATTTGTCTGTGTCATAGACTATGATTCTGTATCCGCTACTTCACTGTTCATCTATATCTGATACTGTTCGGACTGTCTTAAAGTGGTTGCGTCAGGGTAGCCCGCGAAATTCAAATTTCTTACGTTTTTTGCAATTTGCGGGTCATTGTCAGGTTGTATGTTGATGAAAAATGAGTCGCGCCAGTAACACGTATGTAGTTACAGAATTACAATCATGAAAATCATCAATACGGGCTGTATTGATGATTTTCATGATTGTAATTCTGTAGGTTCATGTCCTAAGTTCATGTAATCCTCTTCAATGAATATTTGATGAAAAAGTCATTCAATAGGATTAAATGGACTTACAGGGTATAAATTGATGAATGATGATGAATTTCGCGGGCTACCCTGACGCAACCACCTTAATCATAAATATATTATTGAGTCTTGATATCTTCTTTCATTCAGATAACATACCCAACATGGATTCAATCAATAAAAAAATGAGTTACTAGACTCAAAATGAATACCCAATGCGGATAAGTGAAGTATGGAAAAAGAAGACATGCTGGGTCGACCTCAAATGAATTGGGATTAGGGCAAGAGAATGACGATGAGTAAGTGACAAGTTTATAAAATTCGAGAATAACGAAACGTTTAGTGATGTTATTAAATATGGCGTCTGTAACCGACTCGATTGTCTATTGTTAGCACGCACCGCGTGTCAGAACCTTACACTCTCGTGTATCAATGTGGAATACCTGGGAAACTATCGACTACCTAGTCGATAGTAGTTTTCTAAACTCAAATAGATTGGCAATGACTCTTTGAAGACGAAAGTTAATACATGAATGAAAAAGATTAAGACACGAGAAAACTGGCATGTCTTAGAAGGAAAAAATCGAAGACATTTTGTGATATTCTCCAACTCGACTGCCCGCGAGAACAAAAAATTGAAAACCTTTGCCTCAATAGTAACTCCACTCCAATTTGGTCTGTTGTCAAATCTGACGTCGACTTCTGTGATTGGCTGGTGTAAAACTATCATCAACCAAATAAAAAAGCCATCATAATGTTATGCCAATAAAAACACCAATAAATAAATCAGCCTATCAATTTGTGCTGCTACATGATAAAGGTACATATTGCATCCATACTAACTAAATTGTTTAGATCGTATACTCATTTGACTCTCGCGCTGGAATACGAGATTATGTGGTAAAGTGCAAATGCTGTCTCATATATTATTATACATAAACGCAATAAATTATTGTGCCGTTACTGATGTGTACCTAAATAATGTTATCGTTAATTTATTAGGTAGGTATCCTAAAATAACCTAAGTTACGATAAACCGCGCAAACACAGGAAAATTATATACTTAATTTAAATTATAGTATAATTCCCTTGTGTGCAGATTTGTGATTTGCTTTAAACCTCAAATATTTTAGAATATTTTTGATTTTAATTTAACTAAAAGATTAACATAAATTTAGCTTTTCGGTTTTCGATTCAGCATGACATACTATTGGATAGTAAAAAAAAAAACGTTTGCCAGCTTCAAAATACTTACTAGGTCCTATAGTAAACTCACATTAAAATATAAAAATATCATACTGAAGTTACAAAATGAAAATCTCACTCAAAAATCACTAAGCACTATTAATTCAACAATAATTTAGGAAAAAAATTCACTGCGTTTATATGTATCTATGAAAAACCGTCGCAATGCGCGTTCGATCGCGGCTGGATTCATACTGAAAACTGTAACCATTACACCGCCCTGCAATATGCAGCTACCATTTTATAAAGACCTCTGAATACAGCTACGCTAAATCTACACATAGACCAAGTAAAACTGGCTATAGGAACCAAGAGACTATGATACGTAGGTACGAATATATGTTTTGGAACGAAAGATCAATGTAAACTGGTCAATTTTGGACAGATACCAACCAATCTAGAAGGATATGTAAGTAGGAATTGATGACAAGAAAACGGCAGACCAACATATTCTGGACCATTATTGGACAGAGTCAGTCAAGCTGAAATGGAATCTATGTTGTATGAATTTCATGTTCAATGAAGATCAAATTGCGTTGGTTAATATTACGACTGAAAGGCCACATTATGTAGGCCTGTATTCAGTGGGAAGTCTGATGAATTTCAGAGACCTTACTGGATTTGTTAATCAAATGATTTAACTGGAATTTAATATTGATATAATAGTTTTATATTGAAGCACTTTGAAGCGAATTTAGTACGTTTTGTTACAAGACCGTATCGGTTAAAACATTTTTAGATAAACGAGGTACTAGAAGACATTTTCACGGTCAATAATATTTGTAGTTTCACTTTTCTTCTAAGACAAATGATTAATTATTAGCTAAAATGTCCTTAAAGAGATATATATACTACTTTCATAGATTATATTACAAATTAGAGCTCAAATCACATTGGATTTTAAACAAAAACAAAACGCTATCCTTCAAAAAACAATGCTACCCAATGTTTATCAGCCAAATATAAACACAACATCACTATAAATAAGGTTTAAAATTATAATTAAATTAACACCATTCCAGACGTACTGCTGGGTTTGGACCAAAATCCACTTTATCCAGTAAACAATAGAGTTTATTTTGGATTTTTATTGGAGATAGTTAGGACGTTTTGAAGTCTGTTCAAGGTGTCCGTTAGAGGAAATAAAATGTATTGGCAAGATTCGTCCCCGAGTTGTTGGGAAAGACTATTTTGGGAAGGAATGTAAGGAATTTCTTCTTATTTGATTTTTGAGTAAATATTTCAGCTCGACTCGATATTGATATTATAATCGGGTGATATTTTTCATGTAAAATAAGTTTCTCAGTGTTTTTCAGGACATCATCATCTGCTTGCCTGTTCCCAACTGTGTTAGTATCGGCTTCCAGTCTAACCGGATGCAGCTGAATACCAATACCTATCTGACCTCCTCAACCCAGTTAGTACTGGGTAGTACGATACCCTTTGGTAAGACTGCTTGTCACTTTCGGGCCACTTCCTGTAACGACTGTCAAAGATCTACAAATGATACTTATTACCTACAGTGTTTTTCAGGACATATGACGTTAAAGCTTTTAAATTTATTCTATTTTATTATAATTATTTTAAATCTATTTGAAATAATCCGACTGACGGGATCCTGTTTAATTATATGTACTGATCAGATAACTAATATCGCAATCCAGGATTATGTCAGTGTAGTTCGTATGCGGCGCTATAGATGTCGCCACGTATTCATGATCGTATTTTTGTATAGATCTAAGTATGTTGCACATTATGAACATTCCTGTTCACCTCCCTTATTGGTCTTTATAACTTCTTCTCGAAAGTATTGCTAGTGTGATGACGTAGGCTAACAGCATCAGTATAAGTTTCGCTGGCTAATTTACTATTACCGTGTACAATACAGTAAAAGGTACATACTGGTTGTTATGCGCAGTGAGTCGGTTGGGGTCGCTCGCGTTGCGGTGCTTGCCGCGGCGGGGCGCGTCGCGCTCGCGACAGCTCTCCGCGCGGTTCACGCCGCGACCGCCCCCTGTCGCCGGGGAGCGCCAGCTAGAATGCAGAATATTATGTTAGCAAACTATACTATAATAATCTCTAGAAACATAAGCAGTGAAGGTTATCAAAAGAGTATGGTCTAAAGACAATAAACGAAAAGAGGCTTCTACAGGTGGTGACTTTACCGCCATCTTTCGGATACAATAGGAAACAATAACCTTATATATAAAATTTATTTTTTTAAATAATGCTGTATAGGAAACAAATCCAGGTTCTTATGTTTGTAGTGTCGCTAAACCGCTGAATATGTAATTGTGTTTTGTTTTAATAAATATAATTAAGGTTTAATATCTTACCTACCGTGTTAATTAAATCGATCCATCAAAGTTTGTTAGAAACTACATTTAAATTTCTATTCTGCGCCACCTAGTGGCGAGTGGCTGTATTACAAACAAGTTTAGTGTTGCTACTTGATCATAGATGGCGCTACGGGTAGCTAGGTACGGGTCTTGAGCTTTTTTGTGATAATAATTATTTAAGATACAATCGGCAGTCGTAAATCTGTTTACTTACTTAATGTAACCTACAGCTTTCTGAACATTTAAGAGGTTTACTTTTCGAAGTCAATAATGCACTCAAATTTTAAAAGCCGGCTGGCTATGTAAAGTTCTTTTCGATTAAATTTAAATGACTGTCAACAGATTAAGATTCCGCAACCTCTTTATTTGGCTAGTTTTTGCCCCCAAACTTATTGATGCAAACATTTTGTGGTATCTAAATCCACCAATTTATCATTTAACAGCCTGGAGTCGGGATTTCGGCCCGATTGATGCAAATAGCCCACCCCCCCCCCCCCTGTATTACTTAAGACGTGATGATATGTTGATCTCACGCTACTAACTTGTTATCCTTATCGGGTTCCTTGGTATTTGCATCGCTGGTATCGACGTCTGCGTCAGGCGCCGCCGGCTCGTCCGTCGAGCCTTCCCGTCTGGATTCACCTGGGGATAGAGAGGGATACAGTTAGATTGTGAATAGCGACATCTATTGGGCTTTTGTGGTATTAAGCGATAGGAAGATTGGACTTTTTACAGTGCTAGGTGCTTTACATCATTGAGATTAATAGATATTGTTTCGTATTACAATTTTCTTAGTGTATGTTTTTAAGGAATATTTAGTTATACTTACGTAATTCTTTTCGTAAGAAAGTTGGAGAAGAGTACCATTGTATTGATGACTACATTGCAACATTAATTTGGTTAGTTTCAAGAGGAAATAACAAAAGCGTAAGTGTAATAATTTAATACTATAGTTTAGTTTCGTTCAGCGCCATTTAGGTATTTCAAAAACATATATTGTCAAAACTGGTAGGTAAACTTACAACTATGTTAGTAAATACGAGTGATGACCAGCGTCAGCTTAATTAAATAAATCATAACTAAGTACTGAACAAAGTATGTGCTATTATAAAAATGCAATACAACACATATTACATGTTATCAAAAATGTATTTTAAACTAAAAGCATGACGAAATTACTATTTTATACCACCTACGAGGTAACCACAGAACACAACAAAACAATAAAAAACAGAGTATGCACAATCAATTTACTTTTACGACGATCATAAAAAAATATTTTTAAAATCTCACTTATAAACAAAAATTGTTCGCAGCTGCCAATAGATGGCGTTACTAGTAGGTATCAATATTCAACTACCACAATAGCTGCAGTAATGCAGATCCTAAAATAGACACAAATTGCTACTTCCTCGCCTACGAACATGAAAACTACTTATTTCCCCACTTGAGTTGGCGCACGAGTAAATTATATAAGTACTCTTCCTTTACCGGAAAATGGACGATAAAAGACTTTATCAAGAGATTAGGATAGCCACAGTAAAGCAAGCACCTATTAAACATAATTGACATGACGCCAATAAAACAGCCGCACACGGATATCTTTAACGGCTTATTTATTATATTAAAAAATGCTACCGAGATCAATTTCCATTGACAACATCCAAAATCAAAATCAAAGCATTTATTTCAAGTAGGCCAGTTACAGGCACATTTGAATTTTCGACAAGATAGCAATGTAATGAAGCTACAGTCCCCGTCACAAGGCATAAAAACTGTGAAACTACTGTAGTTGAAACAGTAGGACACGTCAAAAGTGAGGAATACTTGGTTCCAGGCTCAAAGCTTAACAGCTTTGAGCCTGGAACCAAGTATTCCTTTCCTTTCCTTTGACCTTCTGGGTTGTGGTGATAACTCACCACAACCCAGAAGGTCAACAATTTAGTGATCATCACAAAAGGTGAAGAAATCAGGGAGTAGCTTACAGCAGTGAGAAAGACAAGCAGACTTTTTAACCAATAATCATACAATTCCTAACACACGTGACGTATAAAAATAGAATAGCAACCGTATTACAAAACAAATGATCCCATATACAACAAGTACCAATGCCACATGATAAGCGTACGTATGACACAACGCGGAAACCGCACCATCCTGTAGGGGTATGACTGCCCTGCTCCCTACAAAATGAGTATAAAGGTTATAGAAACATTGTGTTAAAACAAATGTTATGCTAGATTTTCATGCCTAAGTAACAGATAGGTAGAGCTCTTTTGCATTTATATTATTAATATGGATGTAGCTAATCATCATACAAGATGAGTTGGTGTGAAGATTGTGCCAACTTATGATGCCTGGCCACTGACAAATGGAAATGACAAAAAACAAACACTAAAGAAAATGAAGATGCGAGCAGTGAATGTAAAAATAGACCCAATTTGAATGGATACACTTATAGTGAAGTTGGAAGAATAAGACATGCTGTATTGCTTTGCAAACCCCAAAAAAATGGGATTAGGGCAAGAGAATGATGATGAACCACTGCAAGGAAAAGAATTGCTCCTTAAACATAAACTCTATGTAGCAAACATTCAACATATTTTAAGTTTCCCATACTTTAGCTGCAACGTGACCAAAGAGCTTTATAAACGAATGAACGTTAAATATTGCTAACAAAAGCACACTGTAACATTTAATTTTAGAAAGCAATTAATATCAAACTTTTCTTTTTGTGGATTCCCAGGTCGAAAACTTTTTAGGCCGTTACCTTTTCAATTAAGAAACAATAGACTTTACCCTTGCTGAAGAATCCTTGTAAAATATTTTTAATAACTGAACTTGATAAAAAAGCAGAACATTGTGAAAAGGGGTATATAGGAAAACGAAAAAAAACTGCCTACGAAATCCAATAATTAAAAATGTTATGTAGGATGTTTGAGAGATCTTAGGTTGAGGTTTGAGTCACTATTTGACTGAAAATTACATTTGTCACTAACACATGGGAACCATATCATTGAATCATTCCATATTATTCAAATAAATACCGAACGAGACGTTAACGAGAAATAATTATTTCTTGCTAACCACGTCATTACATTTAATATGTGGTTTAACAGCCTCCCGGACTCTTTTCTTCCATTTCGAGAAAGACTCAAGTTCATTGTGTCAAGTTAGCATATTCCGTTGTCCTCTATCAGTCACAGTCCTTTCCAAATTAATTTTCTTTATTCTATGGCCGGAAGAAATTGGATAGCCATAACACAAAACCGCCAAAAGTGAAGAGATTTGGAAGATACCTACAATCACCATTGGGTAGCCATAAGTAGAAGAGGAAGAAGAAAATTAGATACAACCTAGAGTCTAGTTTTTTCCTGTTACGTCGTCGATGATATCCGAACTCGGACCGGGTCTAGGACATAGATAACTAATTAACCCAGAGTACGTTCGTACTACCGGGGAAAAAAGTACCGTATATCCTTATCAAGGTCATGTAGACCTTGAACTATGAGTCTAGAAACGAAATCCTTTCAACCGTAAAGGTGTAAAAAACCGATTGAATTTTTCATTAATGATATTAGTATGCACTTTCTTTCATTCCTATTCCCAAACCGCCTCGCAAATATTCCCAGGACATCACACACCATGCGCACACGCAGCTCATACAAATTAACCGCCGCAATTAGTGATGATCTAACCGATGCCGTCATTGGCCACACCGCCGACAGTTAAGGATATTCTATGTGCACTAGCCAGCCTTTACATGTATATGACAAGTTTTTATACAGCTTCCTACAAAGACGTTGGATTAATGGAAGAATTCTGAGCTTTTCCTTTTGCAGTAAGGAACTGTGTGGCTTTTATTACGCGTGAAATGTTTAAATTGGGATCTAAATATGGTGTTATTGCGTCAGTAATAAAGCTTTTGTTCTCTTCTTTAGTGAATATGAACGTGGTCTTGACAAGACAAAAGTAAACTGATACATTCAAATACATCAAAACAGGACTTTTGAGAATTAAGAAAAAACGCGCTCACTCCTTGTTAAAGAGCTCTCAGTGACTATATGCTACAGAAATTATGACATAGTCAGTCTTTGATCGCGGGTCCTGAGATCAGTGCCATTGGTGTATTTCGCCCTTAGACCCTTAAAAGTCACAACACTGTGCTGAGATCCGAGGCCTACAGGATGCTCATTCAATTTTGCTTAAGATAGCAAACAGTGTGGGTTGCGGAACGTGTCACCAGTTCTATTTGCATTTCTCTCACCAGCCAAATTTTCTTTCCTTTCTCCAACAAAGTGTTCTTTGGCAATAAACTCTTTAATATCATGTTCCCAGTATTATCCTACAGAAATATCGTAAATAAAAAAAGATTTTGTGTGAATAGATTGGCAGATTAATAGGTTCTTAAGCAAAGAGTGGATAACAATAGGTTTTGCAACCATTCATCCACTTCAATCAATTTTATCAAGTACCATCAATACTCCTGAAAATACTCAATACTAAACCTTATTTTCTGACAGTAAAGTTCTAATTCCTGTACATCATGGACGGGCCCTATTGAGGATGAGCAATACACCCCTATAGACGAAATAAAACTCTATTACACGAACATTAAAGTCTGTTTTTTTAACGTCACTGAGTCAAAGATGGCCGTGCTTACGTCAGGCACCTCGATTGGTCGTCGACCCGTTTCCAAAACTGCATCCTTTTATCAGGTGGGCGTAAGCAGCGGCTCGAAATAAATCCGAAGTAAAACATTGTTTTACGAGAAATATATCTATTTTTTAAAGCTGCCAAAACAGTGCTGAAATTCTTTAAAGATGGCACTGGCACGGGAGATGCAATGTATTTGGCGACTGACATAGATATTGAGCTAAGACTACTTGTCACTCAGGAACTTCAAGACTTTTCAGAATTAAAAAAAAAAAACATTTCACCTGTTGCTACAGAGTACAATGATTAATATATCACTGATGTTTGTTTTTCTGTAATCCGAATTTGACTCATCGCTACGTAAGTGCTCTGAAATATATTCCATCATTTTGTGTGCGTAATAAGTGGCCTACCGTATGTGACTTTAGGTTATCTTCTCTTAAGAGATTGCAGTACAATATAATTCGTTGATAGAAGGATTTTGGCTAAAGACCTAGACATAGTATCATCCTATCAGCTGGTGGATTGGATCAAGCAACTCAAAAAATTGTTCAGTTGTAGACATACGAAACGGTTTAAGCGAATGCCATTCGTTCAGGCAATGACATGGGTCAGACAATTACGGTCCTGTAAAGTTATGGTAAGCCAAATGAGTGTATCATAATTAAACTTTAGTTACTTTTACATATCACTGTTTAAATATTATGCTCTTATTGTATGCGTCTTATTGTTGATGATTTCATTTCACCGTACAATGTCAGCCTACCAACAAATGGCAAGTTTACCTTTCACCGACCAATTCAATCCATTGTTTATATTTTCAATTCTCTATTTGAGCATTGATATTCATTCATTCAATAGGTATTCATTCAGTCACAAACACAGATGATGCGTAGTGGTGGGTCCACACTCCACAGCCCAGACACATACCCTTGGTGACCCTGGCACCAATAAATCTGTTTAATAGTCCATAAATTAATATAATATCTTGGTATAAGGAAAACAATATGCACGCGCCTAAGTGAGTTACTACTGACATTGAAATATTATCAGAATCCATTACTTTATTGATCAGTACTACGGCCACCTGCCAGATGGACCGATGACCTTGTCAAAACTGCAGGGAGTCGCTGGATGAAGGTGGCATTGGACCGGACACGTTGGAAATCGATTGGAGAGGCCTATGTTCAGCAGTGGACAGCAACGGGCTGATATGATGATTGATCAGTATGTGACCGTTTATATAACTTTCATTGAGACGAAAATAACCATGACAAACTCACTATATATCTTTCTACAAAGAACTAGTTTTTGAAGCACAAACTGCCACATAGAGTCAACCGCATATGAGTAGTAACACTAGCGCTACAAAAATCGTACCTACGACTAAAAGCGCAATCAACGTCAAATTGTTTGAACATCGATTTGCGGGCAACTGTACCGTACTTTTTACTCCATTTACTACTCATTCATTCGTAAAGATAACTCCGGCGTTTAACAAGAAACAGCACTATGGACGGTTCTAATTCTAACTATATAACCCAGGGCCACAGTATCTCTTTCGAACAGTCCCGCAGCCCAACTATAACCCTTCATATGAAATCGGAAACCTCATACATGATGTATAAAGGCTGTTTAAGAATCCAACAAGCAGTTCCGTTAAGCGAAACGGAACATGACAATAGAGCGGGAAAACCCAACAATAAAGACATATGCAATGAGAATACTAATGGGCAATAAGTTGGACTGGACTTTTTGATTTAAAACGTGAGCAAGATGGTAGACAAACTAATCATAGAGAATACTTTTAAAATCTATGCTGTGACAATGCTATTAGTATCGTATAACATTTTACTGATTTTGTGAGAAATTACATGGACAGTCGAAGTTTAAAACCCAGGTAGACTCAGGTAATTTTGTGGAATGTAATTAACTAACGAGAGCAGCAAAGCATGTGATATACACCATCCCGCATTTGGCCCACGTGGAGACACAGTTCCTGTCCCAGAGAGCTATGTCCCAGCAGTGGGAACGGTACAACCTCTAATACGATTAGAAAAGGGGTTACTACTGAGGCGATATAGGTAAGAGATAGATGTATAAAAAGATACTGCGCCAACCACAAATAACACGGGACATGCCCAGGACAATGATCACGATGAAAAGTAAAACAAAAATTCCTAAACAAGAAGACGACAAACCCAAATGACCCGGAAACGAGCCACAAATTGGCAGTTCAAAGAAAACTAATACAATAAGAAGTCCCCTACTATTAGAGATCCAGAATTAGCGTGGTCGCCCCCGAGACAATACGTTACGTTTCGATGCGCGTGACTCAATGCTCGCACTATTTATATATACTTCCGGAGTTAGGACGTGCATATCAATCGAGTTAACGATGATAGGGGACGAGCTTCTTTGGAAGTAATTTCATTAAATGAAGGGGGAGGATTCAAATGATGGAGGTGACATTTGTTTAGTCTGGGAATGTAAGGTAATTTTAAAGATTATTGACCCAATAAGGATAATTGGTGAGAACACAAACAATTTATACTTCTGAGTTGATACTCAGTTTCAAGGAAAGCTCGAACAATCAAAGACAAGATTAATTCAATTAAGCCCTTAAAGGCACTTTTGAATGTCTCTATTAGGAAATACAATTGATTTCGAAACAAAGATACAGACTAGCTAATCCCAACAACACAACACAATTAAGATTATTAGCCAGAATCCTAAACATCGAAGAAGTCTAAAGCAAAGATATTCTATACTTAACTGTTTTTTGTTCCGAAGTCATCGATTCAGCTCCCCCATAAATCCCTTTCAAGTCCAATACCGAACATAAATCCGCAGCCTACTACATTCGTGTCACCCACTTCGCTTTAAACGAGGACTGACTAACTGCAAGTAGACATACTGTCAAGACGGCCGAGTTATCAATAAGCGCCGGCCGATTGACCGCGATAGACCGAGCTACGGAATGGAAAGACGAAGTACAGAAGCACAGGTTCAAGCAACGAGCGAAAACGCACGCACACAGACCCACTTAAAGTACAGCAAGTGCAAGCGCACTTGAGACATAAGGTCAACCAAAAAGGTATACTGATGACTTGGTAAAGATCGCAGAAATCAGCTGGATGTAAGAAGCGAAGGACAGGTTGATGTGGCGATGCTTGGGAAACGCCTATAACCAGCAGTAGTCCTTCGATAGGAATGAATGATAGTAATGATTAGACCAGTGCTGTACGTACGCGTACTTTATGTTTGCGTGAGCCTGACTTCGCTGTATAAAACGGGCCTACTGTACTATTCGGTGTCTGCAACATTATCGTCGATTAGTCCGCTATGACAGGTCATGGACGGAGTAGGAATGCGAGCTATGGAAGGTGGTGCAGATAATAATGCTCAATCAGCTATTGAGCTGTAATTGTAAACTGGTTTCGATTGATCCGTTCCGTGACATATTTTTTGTTGAGCAAATATTTGTTTGAGCGAAATATCAAGGGCGTCATCTATCAAAGATTAGATCTGTAAAATAAAAGTTGCAGCCAAACGGAATCAGAATTGTTTTGCTAATTAAACTGATGGACGTGTCTGTGACAAAAAGTTATATATTTTCTTTGAAATAAGCTTGATTCAAAATTAAGCGTTTATTTCATTACACAATGTACCATTGTAACAAACAAACGCAACAATACGAGTAGCAATAAAACATTACTAAACATATTATGTACGTCACATAACGCACCAACATCAGTGCTGCTAACGTTTTATGGACTGTTACCTAAATTGCATTGTTCTACTTGGCAGAAGTACACCAGATAAATTATCACAATAAAAAAGTAACTCTTCTAAATAAAAAGCGAGTGATATCAAAACGCTCGATTAAATGTCAATTTCGGTCGGAAATTACATTTTTCAGAACTAGCATGTCGCTGCAATTTACAATTGAAAGCTTTCCTCATTTCAATATTTCTTGAAATTCAAATAAAGGTAAATTACAGCAAGGAATCACTTGCAAAAACTCCGTATCTTCTCAGTCCAGTGATTTAAGCACTTCCAAGCACTTTGTCTAGCAAAACACATCACGAATGAAATATTACTTTTAAATGGGATTATTCGCAAATAATAAATCATTGTATATGTTCAGAGCATTTAAAAACGGGTCACGACAACAAGCAGCGGATATAAATCACAAACGTTTCTAGTAATATATTGGTGTGCAGTTATTTTGAAACTGAAATGAAAATGGAAGAGAAACAATGTGAATCAGCTGCTGATTATTGCAGGAGAATGTAATAGCCAAATATGGATGAAAGATTTTATCATGATTTCGATTGACTATATGTTTACGTTTATCAAGGGATCACATTGACCTCAATAAATCAAAAAGGCAAAAATATAATAAAAACAGCAGTAATTATTATCTCTATCTACACGGTAAAAAATCACAACAGTGCATAATTATACAAAGTGCAAGTAAAACTAATTGATGATGCAGTACAAATATTACAAGGAAAAACGGATGCATCAAATCATATTCACAGATTCAATAGTGATAATAACATATTACAAGAATGTCCGGAGACACCGAACAATTGTTTCTCAGAAACATGTAAGTCCCCCACTCCGGCTGCTTATTCAGAGAAACTGAATATTTAAGAAAACATAAAAGAGAGCATTTATGACGGATAACAGGTGTGTTCTCGATTTAGAACGATACTAGTCAATTCTTGAATTCTGAACGATTACACAACGAACCAATAACATTAAGCTTATGTTTTCCCCAAAAATTGAGTCATTCGCTACTAAGGTTTAAGTCCCCCGTAATAATGGGCAAGTTTATTTCCACACATCCAGATGATTTATATTTTGATACTGCAAAATTCATGATGAAAAACTCAATAACGTTTTGCCCCACTTGGGAATCAAACAAGATCTCATACTCAGTAGAAGCATTAGCAACCACTAGACCAACGAAACAACAAACAATAAGAAATATACAAAAGGATAAAACTATCAAAAAAAGCAAACAATCAATAGACATGTGTTTCAGAGGTGTGTTTATAACCAGAGCATCCTGGAAATACATCGTGCTACAATAACAATACTAACTAAACAGGGCATTATGAACTGCTAAACAAAAGAGCGATGATCTAACTAGCACTAGCCAATGAATGGGGCTAGTACTATCACCTCATATAGAAGTATTACTTTAATTTCAATTCAGTGTGAGAGAATAGATGAAGCAAATACAATATGAAAATAATACTGCTAATACTGATGGTAGGCCCGCAGGATTGACCGTAGCAAGACGCAGTAAGGTCACGCCTTATCAACTTACTAAGATAACTGCACTTACTGTTACCACCTATAAATTGTTTATAGTTACTGAGAAACGCTTGGACTGATAAAGAAACTTTATTATTCGAAGCAACTATGAAGACGAAAGATAGTGGTAATGCAGAGTTAATGAGCGATATAACGAAAAATATATTTGGAATGTACTAGTACAATAACATCTGAAATTAGTTACCAAAAAATGATGGTAGTGAATACCATTTTGTGCTATTTAGAAACAACAATGTAGAATAATATCACAATGACCTAGCTCGTAAATTAGTGAAGATAATTACATGGCGATAATTTTGGACACTATGTCCGTGACATATGGCAATTACTTTTAGAGATATGCAAATTGTAATATTACACGCAAATGCCTAAAAAAGTAGACGAACAATTTATATCCTTAGCATAATTTCTATGAAAAATTCATTTGTGAAATTATTACTGCTTTGATCTCTTTTACTATATTTGATGAAAGCTACAAGATTAAAACGCTTCAAAATATCAAATGACTCACCTTTAGATCCACTGAACAGCCAAGAGTTTGCCTTTGTAGTATCTGTATGCTTCTTCTTTGCGATGGGAGTCTGTTCTACTATACTGGCTTGTCGACTTCTTACTCCTGATGGTGGAGCTTTCACACTCTTCTTTTTTCCTTTCTTCAAGGTCCCACTGTGAGATTTCCTTAGTGTGTTAACCTTTAGAGATTGACTTTTCCCTCTGGCTTTACTTTTACTTCTTGACGTTTGTCTGCTCAACCTTCTCCTGTGATCGGCCAACTGTTTTGGTGTAGGAGGCTCGTCCTCCGAGTCAGTTTCAACTGCGCTCATTGGTCTGCATTCTGAGATTGCGGAAAATCGTTTCTCACATTCTAAAAACAATTTTGTGTAGTTCATAATCTCTTCTATGCTGATGCCCTTTTCATCTTCTGCGACTGATTCTACTGGTTTTGTAGACGTCGGCGTCTTTTTCCTTCTAAGGAAGTTAAGTGCACTAACTGATGATCCTTTGCTAGTTTTTCTAGTTTTGGGAGCGTCATTTATGGTAGTTTTTCTAAGGTTAGCCTGATTTTTATCTTCCTTTTTGCTATTCTTTCGTGATTGGTCGAGTTTCATCGTCGACCCATGAATGGAATCTCGATCTTCTTCGCTCCAAAGACTTTCTCTGGATTTTTTCTTGTCACTGTTCTTTTCTAGCTCCCTCTTTGCTGACTCAAACCATTCGTCTCCTAGGTTTCTGACAATTTCTAGAGGGTTTGATAAGGACATTGTTTTTCTGTGTGTTTTCTTTGTTTTGACGAAGTCTACTTCTTCGTCTGTAACAGCTACTTTGAGAGATTCCTTGCTGATGGTGGGTGTCTTGCCGAGCCTGGGCAGTGTATCATCGCTTGCCGAGATAGCATCGCTATGCCCGTCCGCAGACTCGTACAACGACTCGTCGCTCTCAACTCGTCTCTCTGTTAAAATTACATCACATCATGAGGTGCTACTGTCTTAACGTGAATTCCTTGCCATTTATTACTGAAACGTTCGTTACTTTAGTATATTAATTGCTAAATTTAACGGCAATCACTTCGCAATCATCATTAATATCGCAATAGACGTCGGTGTGGTATAAAAAGTAAAACAATGACCTGATTGCAGGGCAAAAATGTCGTTTTCCGATCAAGACAATGTCAAGACTGTGGTGAGTCATACGGAGACGGTTGAGCGCGTCTTGCAGAAGTTTCATTTAATTAGTATTAGCATACAATGCGGCCTAACTTTTGCTGTTTTGACGTTAAGTACTTTCTATTGCATAATTCTGGTGCTAGAAGAAATTAGACACACGTAACGAACTCATTATGTTGTTATCTTCTGTTCGTCAAGTGTTGCGTAAGTTTTGGTTCCGCTCTCGGATTGTTATAATCTTCAGTTTACGTTACATTCGGATCTTCGTAAATGTTTTGTTTAACGCTTGTAATAGATTTTGCAGTTACATGGAAAGTTTGCTACTGAAGAAAATTTTTATCGTTAGGTGAATCTTATTTATAGATACTATTTTTATTGATCTTTTATGTGTTCAATTTTAGACTGCGAAAGTTTTCAAGTACATAAAATATTTGAAAGGCACCATTAAGTTTCATAGTTTTTTCAAAATGATTGTCTTCATTTTTCGACGAGTTAACTAAACAAATTAAGCCATTAGTTAATCTAACCAAGAAACGTTATCAGTGTTACTTAATCCAGATAAAGGTGCATCTTAAGGCTGGTATTTACGACGGAGTAAATCTTAACAGTAATCTTGCATAAACCATAAATATTTGTCTAACGTTAGATTATGGCTGGGACGGCGGCGTGGCGCAATCTGTTGTTTATTTTTAATTTTAACCTAATGCTAGCCTTGAATATTGAGTAATGGACAGAAGCAATTTAGAATAGGATATAGGTAGAGCCAATGTTTTACCGATATAATTTAAAAATAAAATCTTTAGAAAAATTTTGTAAGAAGCATTAAAATAAGAAGAAGGAAACCAAAAAAACAGATCACGATTTTTTTAAACGTCTCAATGATTTATTTTAGCTTTTGATTATACAGACGCCAGCACATCAAGCTACTACAATCTGTCAAATTTCTTCTATAGATTTTCAAATTTAACACTAAAGCATTAGGTTCAAGGTTGGTTGGGAAAATCTGTCAGTTTCGGGTAGCTTGACCTGCTGGCGTCTGCACTTTAAACAGGAATACTGACACTGTTGCTAATTAAGAGAGCCAATCATTAATTTATTGCAATTAATTAAAGATCTTGATCATTAAAACCGATTAGCACACTCCAAAGTTACCTTCAAAGGTAAAAATCTTTTAAAATTAGTCGTTTCCCGGAATTTATTCGACCCTCGCCAAACCGTGGTTGCGTGCCTCGGGACTCTTACTAAATTATTAAGATTAACAAGGTCTTTAGGGGTTTTCCTTCTGTCTCAGGTGAGCGGAGAGAGGGGGAGGGTGACGTCACCAGGGACGGTTGTTCACCGTCTAGTCGTCTTCGTGAACGTTATTTGTTATGGTCCGTTTTTGTGCTAGTCAAAACATGGATGCTGCTTGCTTATCTATATATGCTATCTTGTTTCAATCAGACCTGTATTTGAGGTTTTTTGTTGTTTTTACTACTGGAAATTTACCGTGGGAGATTGAAATATTTGGACCCATATGAATAGCATTTTAAAATGTCATTTAAATGATGTGTGAGATGTTCTAATAAAACTGTAACAGCTTTAAAAACCGTAATGAAGTTTTTATGATTCCAGCTATTAGTGTCTCACAAATAGAAAAACAGGAAAACATTGACAAATAAAATCACTCGGTGAACACTATTCTTGTGACTCTCGTAATAGCATTGAAAGAATTCACATTTTTATGTTCGACCTAATTTCAATACAAGTAGGGTTAGCGCGGTTAAGACGTGCAGTTGCGGACACACCTTTATACTTATATCCTTAAGGATTTGTCCGGCTTTTTAAGTCTACATCATGACTTTATCTGGCATTGTTCTTTGTCCTGACTATAATATTCTGAACGGTTTTTCTTTTAAATGTAATATAAATGAATACCGATAGAATTAAGATTAAAAAGTAAAATGTCAGGACTTATTTGCAAACATGTTTCCAGAATTTTTTTATAGATAATTTTTGAAATTTCTGGCTTATTTTTCAAGACTTTTCTTTCCCTATGGTAGCCCTTAGTTCAAGTCACTTAATTAAATTATTCTACAACACGAATAGAGATGTTAAATTATAATTTTACGAGGACTCAATAGCTAAATAGGCCGTTACACCGAAAAGAGGTCAGTAGGCCTACACTAAATACTGGTCGCGTGCGAATTTGACACTAATAGTACCTTTTATACTAATGAGCAGAGAGAATCCGCGAGGCTTTCAGATGTAGCGAGTGATTTTGACAATACGGTGCCATTTTAGTGCTGGGTACTGCTGGTACCCTTGATAAGACTGGTTGTCAGACTTTAGGGCTACTGACTTTACGTCTATAGTTCGCTAGTTTTATATTTATTTTTAACTGTATTTTTTTATTGCAGAGAAATCTTTGAAACCCCTTCACTATTTCCAGTTGTTTTTCTACAAATTCAACGCAAGCTATAACTCCACGGGCGTGCTATGTGAAAAAGATACCTCACCAATAAAATTAGCCTTTAGCTAATGATTTATTATGATTACACTTCATTGTTCGCGCAGACTGACGGCTCGGATCAGACAAGCGATTTTTATATATTCTCATATAGAACACTACAAACAATGAGACTATTTTCGAGTGCACCCTCAATCACGTCATTGTTAAACATTTATTTATAGCAAGATTACTCCTGTTACATGAAAAAAAAACCTGTTCCACATTCTAGACGTCTGGAACTTTTTAACGCGTTTCAAAATGAAAAATGGCAAGAAATTCTTTTAAATCATCGATGAGAGAAGCAGTTGTATACATACCTAGAGACACAACATCTAGTATGTCGGAATACCTTCTCCTCTCCTTATCACTTTCTGTTGAAGTTTCTCTTTCGCTGGATTCCCTCGTGGCTTTGAGAATCACTGGCTTCTTCCTCCTCAGCTTGCTAACCACTCCATTTTCTTTGTCCACAGCCGTTTTCGGCTCTCTCTTGAACCACATCATCTGTCCGACCATGTATTACACATCCACTGTAAAATAACAGTTCTTGATACCTGTTATTTTTACTCACACTTGTAACATTTCACGTCACTGTTGGGTACACTGTTATGACACTAAACTTGGTCATTTGTTGGAACACCTCCAGCTTAAATATGAATAATGGTATCAATTATAGTGATGTTCTTGGCAAAGATGAGGTGTTCAAATTTTGTCTCATAATTATTAATAGATTGTCGCCAATTTCGTTCAGAGCGTGTAATTATAAAAAAATACTATTATGGTACTTGGTATAGTTAAAGATAGTTTAGTGAACAATGTGCTTTGTTTGAAACTATTAGATTTGTTTATCAATATGAGTATAAAGTTTATATAGATTATTTTTAAACAATAGTTACGTAACTACATTGTTCGTCGAACTATTTGAAACGGTCTCTATGTCATTGTTTTTTGTTTAGGGGAAAGACCCGCTAAAAATAGACCTATCTAGAAATGTTACTTTCTTTATGGTAGTATTTCGCCTAGCATTATTCCTAAATGTTTAGCCTAAATCACAAACTCTTGCTTCATTCGTATGATTTTCACATTCATAATAAAAATAAGGAAAAAATCAGTAAAAAACCACATGTGCTTTTCCGCCAAAAAGTTCTACAAGTTGTCCGCAAGATTTGGTCTCTGAAACTTTCCTTGTTCCTTATTCAAATAAGATACGTGCAACGAAATTCTTCTTAGGTGTCAAAGAACTCTGGACATATTCCGAAGGTTTCTCACTTCCGTAATGTTCCTTATTGGCAGTCTCATATATTTGGCCAATGCTCTTTAGCGTTCCTTTGTGTAATAAAGTACCTTAAGTGTAACAGGCTTGTAGTGATTTGTAAAACATGGCAGTTATTGTAAATCTGGATTAATGATGTTTATGATAATATGATAATGTTATTACTGGAATACGAACTGTGAAATCCGATTTAATTCATGATTGTTTACGCCAATTTGTAAACTGATAAGTTAATATTACGTTCAGTAATTACATGTAAGACATTTCATTCACAAACAGGCGCATGAGCCCCGGGGAAGTCTCATAACAATTCTGGGTTGGTTTTTGTTTATAAACGGTACTTGAAGTTAATTTTAAACATCGTTTATGAATGGGTAAATTAATGGCATCTCTTAAATCAACTAATTGGATAGTTGGAAACTTCTTGGATAGTTGTAAACCTCTCTTTAAAAAAAAATGTAACGTTTTTCCACGACCCTGTATGTATACAATGTGTGTCTGGACATGGACTAGCGATATTCTAAATACTCCAATATAAACTATTTTAAGTACAAATACACTCAAAGCTTGGGTCCGATCCACTTCCCCGCTATGTGGCAGCCATTTTGTTTTTTTGTTGAAATATTCTCTATGAATGTACTTACAAAAAAAATCATTACTCTCATAGTTTTGGTCATAATGAGATAAAAATGGGCTTATTCGAAAGGCAACAATATTGTCTACCTTGACATCACAAACCAATGTGTTCACATTTCCATAACTTTTGTAAAAAAAAAAAATATGTCAAAAAAGGAACCAAAATTATTTGCAAATAAACAAATAATTGTTAATTACTGCAAAAACACACCCGACAACTTTTTTTATTTTTTTACCAAATCGACTGATTTTGAGCTAAGCTACATTACAACACAAAATGTACAACTGTATGCCTAATATTTTTAGAGTTATTGTTGTTTGAACATAGCATATGCGCAAGCACATAAGGCCATTGTGGGAACCCTAAACAGAAAATCATTAAAAACGGGGAAGTGTATTGGACCCAAGCTTTGAGTGTATTTGTACTTGAAAATAGTTTATATTTAAGTATTTTGAATATCGCTAGTCCATGTCCGGACACACTGTATAAGAGATATCTGCATTATTACCAAGAAATACATGCATTACTTTAAGCAACGTAGTGAGGTTCTACCGAGACCTAAAAGGTCTAAGCTTCAGAACCTATTGTATCACCCACCTGCCCATAAAGATGAAGAAAAAATGTGTTTAATATGTCGCACCTTCATTTTGAAACCGTTACTAAACAAAAAAACTAAATTTTACAGGAGGGCTAATTTACGATTCTTGCATGACTAAATTACCTCCGTAATAAAAAAGTAATGAACACATATGAGATATTTCTGGCATTATTTGTTAAATTATTGGTTTCTTTTTAAGGTGTGTAGTCATATAATCTAATATTTTCTTTAATTCATTTTTTATAATCATTTTAATTTCTATAGTAACACTTTTGCGTTAATTATTTTTTCAATTAGGATTCAATTAGAACTAAATAGACCTGAAAAATTAATTCTGTAGATTTTGCTGATATAAGTAAGATGGCGTTAATATCTCAATTTCGCGAACATTTCGTTTAATAACGGTTTCGAAATGAAGGTGCGATGTGTATACTGATTACTAATACTGATTGTACTGTATTGTACTGTATACTGATTTATAATAAAATTCTAAATGAGTTGAAATTGTTGCAGTTGTTTTTATAGCATTAAGGAATTTATGGAACTTAAATAATGTTAATGTTGAATCAAAATGATAACTGATTTTATAATAATTGTATTAATGGTATTAATTGCATGGTAATAATAACATATAGAATGAAAGTTAATAATTTGCACGCTTGCTTGCAGGCAAAATACAATGACTTTTAGGATATAAGATCTTTCCTTGTAATTTGTATGTATTTTCATGCAAATAAACATATTTGAATTGATTTAATAAGTTAAAGGTTCTCGAGATGTAATTTCCATGCGGTTTTCAAATAAATAGCAAAAAATTAAATAAAGCATTACAAATTAATTCGCTCACGATTCCTTCATTAGTCTACACTTCCGGTTTGTAAGCTAAGAACGAAGAGTCTATAATTTAAGTATTTATCCTTTAATCTCATGAATGTACAGAGGCTATTGCTAGCCGCTGGCTGAATCAATACATCATCATCAGCCGGTATTGAGTGAGGAGACAACTCAATGTCATCGGTGTAATGCTGTCGAAGGTATTTGTGGTGTCAATTGTAAGATAAAGCGAGAATTCTAAATAAAACCATATTTTACTAGCTTTAAAGAAGTTCACGTCAAGTCCTATTTGTAAATCGTAATTTCAAACAAGCATTACGTCGAGTTTGGAACAAAATCTGATTTATCATTATCATCAGTTTTAATTTTGAAAGGTACTACTTGTATTTTGCTCTAAATATTTGCAGAGGGTATTATGGGAGGGTATGTGGGTATCTTGAATACAACTTATTCAATTCCCTTCAATATTGACAAATCGCAACAACTGCATAATATACCATCTCCAAAACAAAACCTGGATTTTCTACCGACTTATTAACTATATGTATATCAACCACGTCACTACAACTCGACTCCTTAACTTTAAAGTTCAAACTTACTCCTGATTCATATCTCTCGCCTAGCTGCGCGGGCGCAGGCGGAAGTGTCGCGAGGATGCGGCCTCCGCTCTTCCGGTAGGAGCCGTGTGATTGGCTAATGTGGAGTAGGCACGTGCGAGTGGGAAGTATACCGTTCGAATTATTTTTGTTATTAGGACAATTTTTTTAATAAAATTACACACTGATATTATTACTGAGAATAGATAACCTGTCAAAATACTAGGTTTGCCTGCGACTTCGCCCGCGTGAAGATAGTAAATTATCCCTTGAGAAAGTTCTACCGGTAATGCTATGTCAATCCAGGTCACGGTCTACTTGTGTGCCAAAATCCGTAGGCGGGGGACTAACTAGTAAATAAACACTTAACACTAGTTAGGATAAAATAAGTTTTGAATGAATTTATAAACAAAGTCATATCTCCTGATAAGTGCAAAATGGTTTTTTTTTTTTTTTATTATTTTTTGTTTTTCGTAGACTTCACCATAGTTGAACACTTATTCAACTTCACTGCTTCTCTTACAGTCTGGCAAAGTATACAATACAAACTTTTTCTTTCTTTCCTTCAATAAAACAAGCACAAACAACAATTTCCTTTTCCCTAATCAACAAACCAGCATCGGTTTAATCTAAAGAATTCGACTGAAAAACCGTCAGAGTTGAATTAAAATGTTTTTATTTCCCACCCTAACCACTTTGTAAATGCATCCCCCTTTCAGCCCTGGGCAGACGAGGCGAGGAGGGGAGGGCAAAAAGGCACAAACTGCATTTAGGAGGCAGACAGGGAGGGAGCAATGGAGTGGGTTAGGGCTGCTAGGCGATCCAGAATTGGTTAAATAATTGTAGGGTTCAATGCTTTGATACATGGATTTTTCTGTAAAGATGATCGCAAAAAAACGTGCACCTGTCTATATAAAACACTAGCTGACCCGCGCAATTTCGTCTGCGTCACCTAATGCAATTAAATAATATTGCGACTATAAATTGAGATGTAAACTATGTAACATTCATGTTGGATCAAACTACACACGGTGTGCAAATTTGATTAAAATCGGTTAAGTAGTTTAGGAGTCCATCGCGGACAAACAACGTGACACGTAATTTATATATATTATTAAGATAATTATAAATTACTGTCTTGCCCGGAACTTCGTCCGCTTTTAAGAAACATATCCTATGGGACTTGGCAACAGTGTACCTTCCCATCAGAGGAGAGGCCGTTTCTACGCAGTGAAGCAGTACCTACTCAGGGTTGTTCTGCACTAAGTCCACCCACATTCCACACGACCTAGCTGGGGGGTTCGTGTACACACGTCTCTCGCATCCCCAGCAGTAATCTTTAGAAATCCGATGAATAGTTTCGGAGTCTACCTTACATACAAACTTTACCTGTTTACAATATGAGTATAAACATGTACAAATTGAAATTAAAATAAACTTGCCAGCGTGACTTTTAATACTCTGATAAAAAACTACACCTCGTGAATACGTCGTAGGTAGTTTTGTTTTGTTGTTTTTTTTTATCTGTACGTTGGATTTTCCCGCTTACAAAATATATCTAGGGTCATAAGTTTTGTTTTGCCTGGCAACCCTGGTTAGGGGAACAGACATCTGTTAACTGAGATATGTCGACTAAATGAAACGGTCTGAGGTCTGAGGCAATTTCGCTTGAAAATTAAAGTAAATATGAGTATTAAATTGAACTTTCCTATTAGGGTTACCGTTACCGTAGATTACATTTTCCAGCTGAGATTAATATGAGTTATCCATGATGAGACAGAGAGGTTTATTTATGTGTAATTTTTATGACTTTATTTTACCAAGATTTGGTTTGAAATCTGGAAACTGTCTAATAATGCAATTCCTACAATATCATACTAAAGAAGAAATGTGTGAATTACTTAACAAGGAAATTATAAAGCTAATAAAATTAAATTATTAAGAGAAACTATGATACTTACTGGCTTTAAGTATGAAGTTTCAACTGGTAATTTAATTTGACGATGTATGTTGAAAATTTAAATAAGGGAAGAGGATGATCATAGCAGTACACTTCTACCCAGCAGACAGTCAAACCGAGACGACGTTATTACAATCAATAACAGTAGTCCTCTAACACGTGGTAACAAAGTGTATTAAAATAATTTTCTGTCCAAGTACAATGTAAAGTGTCCGTGAATCATACATCGTTGAAAACATCGTGAGAAGGTTAACTTGTAACGACGATATTAAAAATTATTAGCCTTTTAATGGTTTTCAGGATGGTATAGTTTCTGTAATAGGTTGTCCGAAGGCTTCTTTGCACTAAATATGTATTCAATAATGGTTTTAAATCTAACCGTGTTCAATCATGGCGGCTAAGATTAGACTATCCATCGAAACAAGAAATATTATAGTACATGCATAAGTGTGTGCGCAAACACACACAGGTGCTTTGTTTTTCTTTCATAGAAATGAAATGTTTAAAAAAAAATGTTTTAAATGTAAAAAGTATAGGAAATTTTATTGAACATTGATTTGGAACAAAAACTGAACTAATTGATAAAAGTATACAGATAGAAGCTGAAAATAATAGAAATAGTGCACGGAGAAAAGTCGAAACAATTCAGCAGGAACTTACTAATAAGCTTCTTATTCAATCAAATCAAAGCAAGATAAGCCAAAATAAAGAATAAAATTATAAACAAACTTATATCTTTATATTAAATCAAATTCAACAAAACACAAACTCAACGATTTATGATTATAAATTGAAAACCTAGAAAATAAATTGAATATACTGTTTACAATTGCTTCGCGAATTAACGGGAATTTGGCCAAAGAACCATGTTTTCGCGTTTGAATAACAAGCGCGTAAGCGAATGAATTCATATTGAGTAGCAAAGAAAAGGCATTGTTAATTGTTTTGAACAAAACTTTGTTGCCCTCAAAGCATGTGGATGATCAATTGATGGATTCATATCTTACTTAGGTGATAGAAACAGAGGACAGTGCAGAAATACAATGGTTTGATACAGAAAGGTTTACTGTAGAAAGTGCCTATGGCATTAAGTCCGTCTCTGTACTATGGGCTTAAAGTGTTCAATAAATGACTTATAAAAAAAATGATAAGCCTATTCGGTCCCACAGCTGGGAATGCTGGGAAAAAGCTGAAATTATTATACATAAATCCCCTCTGTACAATTGAACGATGAACATGCATTATGTATAGACGTCGAATGATACTGTCAAATTTTCCCAATCAACCTTGAACTTAATTATTGCTTAAGCGATAGAGTTGAAAATCTATTGAAGAAATTTGACAGGTTGTGGTAGCTTGACGTGCTGGCGTCTGCACCTAAACAATTTCATTCACACAACATTTTAAGAATTGTCGATGACAGTCAGCATCCATTTCTTTACAACACTACTCTAACTTTATTTTTTTGTTCACCAACATCCTGTCCTATCCACCCTTAAAATATGTCGTTCGCAATTAACCAAATATGGAACTCGTGCGCTGTTCTCAATACCCGGCGCCTGCGCACGTCTGCGGGCTATATTTAGCCACCGCCGCCAAACGAGGGTTGCCTGCACCAAAATATCAAGAACGCGGCATTCCACGCGGATCCGGAGAAAAATAGGGCTTTGCTGAGGTTGAAACAAAATAAGTTGTGATATCTGATAGAAAATGGTTTGTTGATAGATGTAGAACCAGTGGACTTATAAAGGTAAGCGAAGATAATAATGTTATAACATAACGCTACACCTGTATTCGCCAATGACTGAAGCAAAGGTGTACTTACAACAACATTTGGCAGTCTCATATCGAACGGGCCTATTGATATCAATCGAACACAAATCCGTACGCAAAACTCAGAAAAACTTTGCCCGATACTATCGAGTCCATGGCTCATCCCAGGCTCAAAACTACGAACAACTAAAACAACGAAGCAGACAAGAGGAAATCTATACCCAATACTAGCCAAATAAAACCAGATGCTTGTAACGTTGACAAGAAAGAAGTAAAACCAACCACAATCAATCTAAAAATACAAACAAACCCTTTCTCCCATTCGCACATCCGTCCACTTGAAGGGCTCACGACTCAGGTAATATCCGTAGAGCGTTCAACCCTATCGCTAGGGAGGGGACACGTCACGTCGGGGGCCGGGAAGCATTTCCGTAGTTAATTTTGTGCAACGCAGACAACGGTGACTGGTGACGAATTTGTAGTTCTATCGATGTTGACGGAGTATATGAGTGGACTTCAAAGTGGGATAAAATGGAAATACTGAGATGCTTGCTCGAGCTTTATAGTCTATACTATTTATAATCCGTCCTTCATACTATTAATTTTGTGAGGATGGATGGATACTTCTTCAGGCAAAAACTACGGTACGGACGAGGTTGAGTTTTGGCACACAGGTAGTTTATAACCGGGATTATCCCGATAGTGCAATCTCGTGGGACAATTATCAAACTCCACGCGGGCAAAGCCGCAGGAATAAGCTAGTAGTCCAAAAATGCATTGAAGGTTATGAAAACAGGACACGATGACTGAAAGACGGCAAATTGGAAGCAATAAGTGTAAATATTTAAACCTGCATTTAAAATATTATTTATTATTACTATACTAATGGGGGTATACTTACTTGTTAGACCGACAAACAAAATTCAAATGAGACGATATACGTGACATGAAGCACTACATAATAACTTTCAATGATCTAAAAGTTACTCATTAAGTAACCTACTGCATTCGATCAATTCTCGTCTACGCTCTAAACCACAGAATAAGTAACAATAATAAAACTTTAAAAGAAAATGATTCAATAAGTGCTAATAACTGATTCAAACGAAAACAAACAAGTATTGGAACAAACAATTAACGGACAGTTCTTTCCTTATTTGAGTAGTATGATCTGGTGTTTGAAATTAGACAGGACCTTACATATATGAAAAGTTATAAGCTGACTCTAAGTATTGTAGTTAGCAACGACTGGGTTTTGTATGACGTACAAGGACTTCACAGGAAATGTATGCAATTATTCTATGAAAAATGTAAAGGTTGCGGGGATCCGCTGCGAGGCGCACGGGACCAGTCAATGTGGCGGAGGACACTTGGGGGAAGCCTATGTCCAGCAGTGGTGAGCTTTCGGATGATGATTATTCTATGAAATGAAAAACTCAGGAGAATATGCTCAGTAAACGGAAAAACAATTATTTGAGTTTGACCATAAACATAAGAAAGAAATCATAAAGAAACACCTTATCACCAGAAACAAACGTCGTCTGGAACACCAATAAAATAAAGATTTGAAAGATACAACCGCTAAAACCGCCAAAATAAAGCCAATTATTAACGGCCATAACCACATACACGTAGCTGTAATCCAAGACGATAGCCAGACACAACTTCAAAACATCAAAGCAAAAATAATCTTTAATATAGATACTAAAATAGTCCAACCTCACGTTTTTGAACTACCATAAAGTAACTGTAGTATCTTAATTGAGCAGTCAATGGTATCTTTAAATGGGCAGTGGTTATGACTGAGGAACGTGACAGAATGCTCTTTAGGCAAGCGTTTCTTAAGAACGGTGAGCTTAAGTTGGAGATAGTCCGTAAAAGATGGATAGATGGATACAGTCCCGAAGATGGATCGTTGTCAACTGTCGATGTCGCCAAGGATTGGGCGAAGAGTATATTTACTTTGGTGACTAGTCAAGATGGGGAATTTCATGGATAACTGTTTTGTTTTGATTCATCAATTGAAAGTAGTGGTTTCGGGAATTAGTGACCCAAATATAAAACGTTTCCTAGATATTCGAGCGAAGAAATACCGGTTGGTGGCAATTTTTGGTCTTGAATATGAGGCAATAAATGTGACGTATTTCGAAAGTTTTTTGTCAGGAAAGTAACAGTTTTGACATCAGGTAATAATTGAAAACTGATCATACTAGATTGTACTCAGAATAATTAAAACATAAATAGTAATTTAGGCGAAGAAGAGATATTAAAAACAAGTCACATGTCCCACATCGCTATGGCGGTGGAGCAAATCTCGTAACATGAGTATCAAAAAGATCTGTTACGCTTTCGTGGTGGTTTAAATGTGCTCATTAGTTGACGCCTTGGGTATACAAAATGTCAAGACGAGTTAAACTGATGTTTGGATAGTAGATAACCTTTATGATGAGAATACAATACTATACGAGGCTTAACTAAATACATTTGCAATCGAGTCAGTAGAATGGCGAATAAAAAAGAAGTTTGGAAGAAGAAGCCATGTTGCACCGACCTCAAATAAATTGGGCTAAGGGCAGGAGAATGATGATAATGACAGTATGATTCTTTTTTATTTATTGAATTAAAACAAAAACGTCGAAAAAAATATTATTGAAGAAACCTTTCTTCGTCATCGAGTGTAAAAAAGACAATAGTTGATTACAAATATAACAATCAATATTGCGCATTCAATTGACACAGGTGCCACTCCGCTTACTAATGAGAATTTCACCATGGCTACAGCCAAAATTTAAGTCAATCAGACAAGATATGTGCTAACTGTGTCAACATTGACTGGAGCTACGAATAGAGACACCAAGTGTTATGGATGACAGGTAATCGATTATGTAGTGACATATTGGCTAAGGCCGTCATAGTAATATTATTATCATATTGGCCCCAATTGACATTGCGGCTTGTGTGGGATGATAAATAGCTGATGTGTTTAGGTCTTATACTCCTTGGACCTGAACTTTAAGATTGCACATCCATCGGGATCACGATATTAAAAGGACTATAATGATTATTTTCTTCGTTGGTGATGGAATGATTTCTATCATCACAATTTATGTAAAATAATTACTGACCGATAGACCGCAGGCTAGCTATAGTAATATAATTATTGTTAAACTTCAAACATGCACCAACAAGTCTCTCGGTAGTTAGTCTCCTCTCTCATTTCATTATTTGTAATTGCACTTGTCAGTATTATGTCAATAGTTTACACTCAAGCCTCATGTCTTACAGTTAATATTTAAGGTTTATATGAGTGTATATTTGTAGACGCTGTTGCCTGGTAAAAAAATATTCAACAACACTTCGACCAGTGATTGTGTGGTATCCAGGAATTGAATGACTCTTTTATATTCTACTTAAAGCGTGTCGTCAGTGTATTCCATGCCCATATTGGTGCACGTTGGATGTTTGACTCTGGTTTGATTGATTCAAATTGCTATAACGTTCCGCTTTATCTCCTTGAGAATTGAAAAGTGCTTTCAACTGATATACTTCAAATAATTGCTTTGAGTTTTCAGTTTAACATAACATGCATAAACTCACGTCTTTTTCCAATGGGGGTAGGCAGAAAGTACAGAACGCCACCTAGCAGGGGATTCTTACATACTCCTTTCGCCTCGTCCCCGAGAGAACATCTGATCATACACGCATGCCGGATGGAGTTAAGTTTAAGTGCACTTAATTTCAATATCCGACAAGTTCAGATGACCGATGTTTCCTAACATTAACATTGACCGAAATATACGTTCGTTTCAGAACGAAACTACACGTGAAACATGGCTTCCTGCTACGTCCTCGTTGGGGAAGGAAAAAATACTCTTTCCTGTATATTCTTGTATTAAATATTGTGTATTTTACAGAAATAATTTCAACTCTGGAATAATTGTGGTACCTACTACTGCATCAGAGTGTAAACGTCATTTTATGAACATGATTTTTTATTATAGGCAAGGAAATACAATAGTAAAAAGAAACATTGTCAGAAAAACCATGCTTGGTCAACGCATTGGTCATTGTAGCTCGAATCATAGAAGTCAACATTCCTGCTCAAATTGAAAAAACTTGATTGTTTTTGACTTTGGTAATGAGTAAGAGCTTAAGGCGAATATTAGCAATGAAACTGTACGATTAGCAAGTTTAAGCTGTGCTCAGGAATTGACCCTGACAGCTCTTGAAGGCGGTTAAGATGTTCAGATACATTGATGAAATTTGCCCTTCAGTAATCAGGTAAACTATCTCTGCCTTTTTTTTTAGGATGGGAAATCATCAAATGACTTCTCCCGCTCTGGGCGGTGAGGAAGGGAGTGTCAGACTTGTACTGACTAAAACCGATCCATGTTCCTTCCTTGCCTTTGTGTTCCAGGGCCGCGGTATCTCTTTCGAGCAGTCCTGCAGCCCTGGCAGGCATCGGCCCTTGACTCAAAAATCCCGATAGGTACTGAAAATACAATTCACTAAAACTTGTCAGTTATCGTGGTACTATTTCTAGCACACAAGTACCGTGCAAGGTCGAGGAGCTGTAAACAGGAGCATCTGTTTTGTGCGAACGATGTTACGCCATTCGAAATGGTGTGCAGGTGGTGTGTGGTGGCCATGATGGGCTTCAATGGGAAATGATGGTGATGAGAAGTGGGTTGAGAATGGAGATCGTAGTATCACAGATTGGTAGTAGGGTGCAAAATATCTATCCATCAATTGACATTACTGTGTAAACTGTTGAACATAATCTAGACGATAGCACAAGACGAAGATAAAAACGCAATAAAAAGAAACACTAGCATATTTCAGTTTTAGTAGGTAGTGAATAACAGTGAAAGTAGTAGTTGAAGTACTGTTAATTAATCTAAATAAAAGACATATGTACGGTGGGATGCATCAATTGGGTACCCTCGTTGGGAACGTAGGTGCTTTCAAAAGGGGTAACCAACATCGTGAAGCTGACTGTACATACAAGTGCCGCGAAGGACCAGAATCGATAACAACAGGCGCAAAGGACAAGGGACCGCTCTTACCACACCCTTTTCAAAACATTTTTGTAAACAACACGTGACAAATATTTTGCAGGTGTGTCGACACGATAGAATCACGATAATAGCATGTCCAAAAAGCCTGCTTTCTTCCGTCTACATAATAGGATTAGAGTGATTCTGAAAGGGTCTTTTACTAGTAGCAAAAGTTAGGAAAGGATAGAAAATATTGTCATAGTCGATGAAAGAGATTTTTTCTTTTTTGTATTATTTTGTTTGCATTTATATTTCACCTGTCAATCTAAACAATAAATCACAAACAGTTGTTTTGCCATATGACACTAGTAGGTATATAGAGCATGAAGAAACTTGAGAACCTAAAACACCTAAACA
The DNA here is from genome assembly GCA_950005105.1 of Lycophotia porphyrea. Classification (NCBI taxonomy): domain Eukaryota; kingdom Metazoa; phylum Arthropoda; class Insecta; order Lepidoptera; family Noctuidae; genus Lycophotia; species Lycophotia porphyrea. The sequence goes on from OX465409.1 coordinate 748,692, forward strand.
AACCAGGCCACAGACTGATACAGACATTTAACCAATCAAAAAGGAAACCATAACCACTCCAATTAACCTTTAAATACTAATTCTTGACCGGAATTCAGGTTTCCAGTTTCGGCTAAACTTCTAGCTCAAACTACTCTTCCTGACCAATCAAGTATAATTGCTCTGACGTAGAAACCACATTAAACATGGATCTAAACATCGAACGTTAAATGAATCACATTTTATTAACAGATCCGACTTAATTCAATTTTGTTGTAAGACCACAACCACATCACACGAGGAATGGAAAATATAATGAAAATTAACACGAAAACATTTGTAGGTGAGTATTTCAGGTTGGGGTTATAACAAAATAAAAGTCTTTGAACAAAACAGATGAGTTTTCGAGGAAGTGTTAGATAATCATAATGATGTAAATCACGAAAATGACAATGACAAGGCAATACATTTAAAGCTATATATTCAGGATCAAATGCAGAAGATACACATAAATTATCTAGGTACCTACGACGGAACTGTCATTATTGTAATCACAAAAATAACGTTTACGCTAAATGCAAAAATATGTAAGTAACCCAAAGAACATGATACATGATGGTTAAGAAATAACAAACTGTAACATCAAAACATACTTTTGCGTAGTTATCATAAACCTCGGAAAGAATTTACAAATAACAGAGGAAATACGTCAGTAACACCGAATATTAGTACACAACAGTTTCTGGATAAACTTAAAACTGACGTCAACGCTAGTGAAAGTTAGGATGACGTTCACAAATAGGTCAACACTATAGACGGTAGCAAAGTAGCTCAGTCCTAGTTCATAGATGCTAACAAACTATAAACAGGTCGAAATCACGCAGAGCGCCAAATTAGCACGTAATGAAACGAGAAGAAAGACGTAAGCGGTACCAAATATAAACATATATGGTTTTTGAATAAAATCTGTGTTGAATTACGTTTGTATGCAAACTGGCACGAATAAGTTAATTTTACAACAGGTTTATCTGTGATATACTAAAGAAAATGCTATGATGACTAAAACGGTGATGTAAGAAAAATAAAACATTCATTTAACAACTGATCTTAAAACAAATCTTATTAGATTTAAAGAAGAGGAAAAAGAAGACGATTGGTCAAGAATAGGTGAAGATATAATTCTAACAGCAGTAGTAGCAGTAACTAACAGTTTTAATACTTTGGAAGCAATAATATCGTGATAGCTTTACAAATGGCAATTTATAGACACTAAAGACCCCACGTGGCATCACCCGCATAAATGTTAAGTCTATGACAATACAGACACCATTTTATAGATTCAATGCGTTGTTTTTGTATTACGATAAGAGTAGACACAACTTTATACCCTTCTTCTTTGAATCTTCTTTCTTGAATCTTGGCCAAAGGTGATATATAGAGCAAGTTTTAAAACCTTGGAAGATGAGAGCTTATATTAAGACCGATCTGTAACATTTGGTCTTTTCTAACTATGTTGGGGTCGGCTTCCAGTCTCAACGGATGCAACTAATTACCAGTATTTAACTGAAATCAATTGCTTTGCTGCTTGGATTGAAACTGTATCGCATTTATAACACAGATGTGAGTGGGTGGCAAAATAAACAACACTACCATTATTACTCAGTACCCTCATATATCTATAACTAGCTATTGTCCTCTCATTCGCCGAACGGTTTTCATTTGAAAACTGTCAACTATATTGAAAATTATTCGAAATGGGTGCGCTAGAGTCGAAGATGACATCATCCTGTGACACACAGCTCGTTGAACTAGACAGCTAGTGTTAAGATAATTGCTTGATAATTTAGTCTTGAATGCGGAAGATTTTGGTCATGGGTGGAATTACTATATTTTAAAGTGATGTAAGCATAATTATTACGGTAATTGATATTATCATCACGCTTTTAATCTCATCTGAGATTAGGGGTGATGTATTCTCAGTCTTATTATGTTAAAAATTCCATCATCAGTATTTTTGTAACTATGAATGAAAATATTTATCTTTTGATAGAGTTGTGTTTTTAGTTTTCATTCAAAAATATGTTTTCCTCAGAACATTGACCTTTTAGAATATGTTAGGAATATCGACCATTTCAGCACCGGTTTTTTTGTTTACGCTTAAAAAAGCACCTAACTTTGACTCATCCATTTTTTTTTACAACAAAATTGTTTACGGATTTATAAAAATTGTTCAAATACAAGTAGGTGTTACGTCTAGACTCAAAAATAAATGACGTAATTGTTATTTTTGAACCACATAATTATACAATCAAATATGCTATATTATTCATACTACTATTTGCTTCATGGCTGTAAAGAAATATCAAGGCGCGTCGAATGTTTGTTTAGCTTCACATACGTACGCTATGTGTATGTATTTTACTTAAGATTAATTCAAGTGTGACCAACGTAATCCGTTAAGCAACTGTTTGTTAATTGTGGACTATTGGAATTGTAAAACCTTACTCGTTGCTTCGGCGAATTACCTGGTTGAAGGTAAACATCCTTTGGTTTAGCACTTCTGTGCAAGTTTTGAGGAAAATGGAGTCTTTAGCTTCAATGAGGAGAATTATAATGAGCTGAGATGTTCGATCAGATGCAATTTTGTGCTAAGAACTACAACTTCCGACTCCATCGTTAAAATATTAAGGACTTCGTTAATTCAAAGACGACGATTTCCATAACCCTGACCACGTAGCGTAGGTATCAAACCAGGAAAACACCAAGCTAAAGACGCAACCGCCAATCAAAACATCGAAATCCACACCGCTGCCCAAAATGTACATCAATGATCTCCCACCTCCGCAAGTTTGCAACAATCAAACAAAAACAAAATTTTATTACCACATGACTAAAGAAACTGTTTGCGGGTCTCGTGAATCAGCCGGGATGAGAATATGCGACCTTGCTGTCACTACCCTGCTAAGCGACGTGTCGTTCATAATGTAAACTTATAATTGGCAAGAGCATAGCGAGTTGATAGGCATTAAACGTATTTAAAATAACTTCCTCGTTTGTAGTAAAAAACGAATCGAACATATTATAACTTATGTTATTAACACTGTTATCGCAATGGTAATGTACAGCTAGACTATAATAGAACAACATTAGTAGAACTTGACGAAATATTAAGACGCTACTTAAATTGCTATCAATACAACTGACATTATGAAATTGGCTAAGACGGGAAAGAATCTATCCTAAAAGGACTAGGAATAGAAACAGAATAGTATGGCCCATCATTCCGAAGACGAGGAAGAGAATGACGAGGAAACACATGCAACGAGAAAATTGTGTGATAATGTAGAAAGTATGTATGATACAAAATATAATTAGCTTCAGACACACTTGAACTACATACAAGAAGCAACACAGCTGATTCCACAATTCAAAAACAAGTATGAATCAACCGCGGCTAAGTATATGTCACCGCATCTCAAGCGAATCGCTAAAAGAGTCTAAGGGACATCAGGTAAATGGCCACACCATCCTTTACGGCAGTGACATCATGGTCATTGCGGTCAGCGATCGTTGAGCGTCGTCATTACGATATTATCCCTTCAGGATGGATTAATGGAGGATTTAAAGAGGAAGCTTGGTCATAAGATGTTATGTTATGGCTTATGGCTACGACTTATTAAGCCTGTAAATGGTCATGACTAGATGTTTAATAATAAATTGGAATATCTAAAAATAACGGTATGTCCTAGAACAATTATATAATGATGAGCTATTATATAGATAGTAACCTAATCTGGGTACAAGTGTTCTGAGAGAGAGTGGGTCTACAAGAAGAATGGATGAAAAACAACAACATTGATTCTTTGAAAAGTGATTCTCCAACCCACAGACCAGGATCAACTAAGAACAACAAATGTAAATCCCAACACACAGCTGACCAAGAAACTCCGTCCCACATTCGTTTCCCGTCAAAACACTGTAACATTTCTATTTGTACCGACAGGTTTGTTAAAAGCATCATCAATAACGCGCATTCCTGTTCGTTGGTACAAATTGACCTGATAAGGACACAAAAGTGCATTGCTGGAGGCTGTGGGTGGTATGATAGTGACACAGTAACCTTGCTGGCAGGAGATTACTGGGGGTAACTTTGTTGTTGTTTAAAGGCAAGTTCAAATTCAAATGCAAATGGGACTATATTTATCTGTCGATAAGGTAAATATTCAAGAGATGCTGTTTAAAAAGAGTCAGTGTATTAATATCGTCTACAGCAGAGTTGTCAATTTCTTCTTGAATATATCATAAAGAATTGATGCATCCTATTTTAAATGCATGGATGACCTACAGAAAAAAGCGGCTAAGACCTGAATGAGACTCGCACAAACTATGGAAGCATTGGACAAACGGGAGATGGCCTAATACTCAGCAGTCAATGGAACACAGCTGCCAATGATGGTGATGATGAGGATTAGAAAAACCGTTGAATTAGCACAGCTCAATCAAATTCGATCTGCCCACAAATTCTTTACAAAATTTTCGACAGTTGCTTTAAACACGACTTTATTATTCGAAACAACTCGTCTAGTTTATTAATGTCTTCATGTCGTGTCCACATTTTTGGTTAAATCGATAATTTGAAAATCGCGTGTGGAGTTGTCATGAAGACAGCACAGTTTTGTTCAAGGACGGGAGTTTTGTTCGAAACAATATTGTTTGTGTGAGTCCCTATAGGGGTATTATTACTAACTGTTATTGCTGGTTTTATTAGAAGCTGTTAATGAAATGCCTTGTTAGCATCTACAGTTTTGCTTTTGAGATAATTATTACATACCTATATTTTCTTAATTTTATAATTTTTGTCATTTTATGAGTTCCTCATTATCATCATATCTCCAAGTTTCATCATACCAACCCCGTGCTTATCGTATCCAACGGATTCCCACAGCTTTCCGAGGTCATCGGTCAACCTCGTAGAAGGCCTTATTCGGCTTTCTGCGTTACGAAAAACTAATTAAAAAACAATTGTCACACTGACCACTAAAGTGAGTAATGGCACGTCATGCAATCGTAAAGCCACACCCGCAACAGCTTTAATGGTTACTAAACACTGACTAAAGTTCTATAAACTGTCTAAGCAAAAGCTGAACTATAGACCGACATTTTTTGAATCTTTATTTTTGTTCGGCACGCACGGCTGAGCGTCTAAAGGAGAAAAAAGGCAAGAAAAAAGAAGAATCAGCACGTTTGAGCCGCATGCGCTGGTATCGGCTTCAACACAAATAAGTATGAGATCATACCGTTTTATATGACGGTATGAGGTACCCAGTCAAGTTGACCTTTCCTGCTTATACATATATAAACAATTGTAGCAGTAGTAGATGAACTTAGAGTAAATAATATTGTCGTTATTGATGGCTCACTGTGATGTCGTCACTAGCTTCAGCGCAGATGATTGACAGCGTCTCCATCGGGCCAATAATATTTTTGAGATTTTGCCAATACCAATAGAGGACTAGCAAAATATGGCGAATAAGAACAAAAAGAATATGGCTAGATGGAAATATACAAATCATTTAGTATACTTTAATATACAAATAATTAGCGCAATAGAAGAAGAACGAATTACATCAACACTGCACTTTTGCAGGTTGATTAATTTTGATATTTTACTTGCATTTAATTTACGGACGGGACGGAGGAATGTGGGAAGGCAACCGACTAGGCGGATAGACGATCTGTTTAAAGTGGCCGGAAGAAACGGGATAGCCATGTCACAAAACCGCAAAAAGTGGAGAGATTTGGAAGAGACCTACGCTCAGCATTGGGTGGCCAAGGGCTGAAGACGAAGAAGAATTTACTGAACGATGGATTCCTTGGAAGTTAACGTGATACCTAACTCGATGCCAATGAGACCTAAATTATTAATGTTCTATTCTTAGCAGTCTATAAGTCGTCTAGCCAACTTATTCCTAACTTCAAAAAGCCTGAGATTGTAGATCCTACAGATTCTATAGCTGTTGTCACATCAAGCTAGTACATCTAAAGTATTAGCTGCCCTAGCATTGTCTTTGCTTCTCGTACAAATTGAGACCATCTCGTGCTGGACATGAAATAGCTTGATAATATCGTCCTGTGTACTTGACACAGCTCTTTATTCACTGGTACACTGGGTGGTCAGTGAATTATTAAGAACTTAGCTTGTGGTTTTGTTGCCGATGAGTCATGGATACTTGTTTTCAACTTTCAATTCAGTTATATTTTTGTGTGAATACTGGTTGTGTTGCCCTCGGGCTTGGCTGATATTGTTGTTGAAATGTCAAGTACGAATCTCATGTATTTAATGATTTTTTTATGTACTATTTCCGTCGTTCTAAATTAATATGTTAACAATATATTGGTTTTGTGTGACATAACCATTTAATAAATGGTTCAACATTACAACAACATTTTCATAACATATCCTACTTTACAAACACCATGCTATAAAAAAGTAGGATGAGACTCACACAAACCAGAGAAGCATGTCACAAGAGAGAGGAAACCTACAGAGGGCGAAACAAGACTGCCAAAGATAATAATAAGGATGCTACAAAACACATTTTTGATTGACCACTTAACACACCAACACTTTAGAACTCCAATAAATTTATAGTTAGCTGCATAGCATGATAACAAATGAATGTAAAATGAAGACCTGAAAAATGGAGATTTACAGCTTTCCCACAAAACCTCATTGACCTTTTGACCCAAAACAACCTAAATTAGCAGCTTTAAAACGAAGCCATACCAACGCTAATAAGATATGACAGATCGATTACACTTTCTATAATGTTACGGCATCTAGCAAGTAAAGCGATTGGCAGGAAACAGAAGTCCATTAAACGGATTAGGAGATAATTAGGAAAGTCAAACGTGGGACCGACAGAGGTACAGGTCAAACGGATACTTGTAATTATACTTCCGCATACATGTGATTTGTTAAATACCTGTATTTCTGATGGCAAATTTTATACAACCTAACTGTGTCTCCTTGATATTAATAAGAAGATGAAGATTTGGAAAACGTAGCCGAAAATACTAAAGAAAGGAAGAGTAGTCATCAAAAGGAGAAGCTAAAAATTTTGATTGATTTTCTTAAACGTTAGAACTAGTTGAATATTTTGTTAATCTACTCAGATCATGGCAAAGGTTATGGGAATCTTTAAAATGGACCGTTACATTATGAAAAGGTGAAACCCAAGCATAACAAATTCCTAAACATTTGGGTGAAGCGAAATTTTTACATAATCAAAAACTGGCGAAGTAACTAACCGTAAAGAATCAAGAATTTCAATCACCATCATATTTATATTTACTTAGGTGCTTATTCTTATTTTTTTATTTATTCACACAAAATGCTTAACAGGACAATTACATTAACATAGAAGAGCACAAAGGTACTAATCTAGCTAATTTCATAAGATTTTTTTTCCAGCAGACCTGTGAGAGGAATGTTGGATTAGAAATGTAGACATAGTGTTTAGAAAAGATAAAACAGGAAAATTTCAATTAGAACTTCTACTAAATAATAATTAAACTGTTAGTCATTAGCTTCATGTTATATGAATTTTATTTTGATCAAAATTCCTAGTTATCCCCCGACGACGTAAATTAATTACTCATAAATATACGTATTTCTTGAAACAAGGATATTTGTAATTACAGTGACTAAGGTCACGAACTCACGTGTTTATTTAACCATGATTCAATCATAATTGCGGTCCATAGAAGACATTATCAATTCATCATCATCATCCTTCTTTTGTTATCCCGATTTATTCGTCACAGCATGTCTTGTCCTTCTATACCTCCCTATTAATCGTCATCTCATGAGTACCAGGAGAGAAGGAATTTCACAAAGTCCATCCATCGTTGCTTTGGTCTTCTACTAGTCTTACAGCCATCGACATTAGTAGAAGCCTTCTTTTAATCTGCTCTCAAAATAGGAGTTCCAAAGACTATTGAAAATCCCATTAATCCTCATAAAAGTCAAATTATCTGGTATTTAAAATTTATGTCTGTTGTAAGTAAGCATAAAAAATGCAAACATGTTTTATCAAACCTGATAATTAAATTTAAATAAAGAAGTATTAATTTGTATTTCCGCAAATTTCGGATATTTTCAAAAACTGGTTGGGTATTTGAAGCCAATCAAGTTACAATTTACCCAAACTTGACATAAATTCCCAGAAGGAGATGGCAATGAGCTGGACTCTTTCTCAAAGGATTGGCCTACACTAGATCGCGAATTGTGGAAGGAGGGAAGGGCCTTTGCCCTGCAGTGGGACAATATGCTTCTAATAATAGACATCCAATTTTCCTCGAAACTATCCAATACTATACCCCTCTCATAGAGAGGAGGCCTGTGTCCCAGCAGTGGGAACATTATAGGCTGATAATGATAATGATATCCAATAATAATGACTACTTAATACATCAAATAGGACATGAACGCTAATAATGATTGGTTTGTTTTGACAACAATTTGAACTTTGAATCACGTTCACCTTCAGAAACCTGTTGTTTTATATCAAAACGTGTAGATTTTTACGAAGGATTCAATTCTTCTGAACAACAACGGAACTAGTTATAGTACGGGCAATGCGTAGCGTGCTTATCAAGCTATATAAAACCTAGCATAAGCTGACCTATCATTGTGAGGAAAGTCTGTACAAAGCCAGTTCAACTTATACTGGACTTGTACAGCTTGTTATATCGTCGTGGATTTCCCGAAGTTCATCCGCCTGGTTTTTGTTAGTATTAGAAAGAACTTGTTTGTGTAAGTTTAGGTATAGGAACTTTTAAGGCTTTGTTGCATAGACTTACTGTTATTGTTATTTCCATACCGTTTGTCTCTTGGACTTCTTAACACAAGTTTTATGGTCATAGTATACAACCATTTTAAAACGATTTTTCTAATTAAAATTTTTACTGGTTTATGTCTATTTTTTTAAATCCTGTGCATCTGTACTTTGCAAGTTTATTAATTTATTTCTCTAATACGACAATGGAGATTTTATTAGACCATATTTCTATGTCTCTAGTGAAGGGGTATAAGTCCTATTAAATCTGTATGGGACTTAATTACTTATACCCCTTTTTACTAGAGGCACAGAAATTAAAAGCTTAATTCCAAAAATGAAAAACATCTTTTTCACTAGAAAAGATTGAAGTGTATTCAGCCACACCTCTTTCTATCTTATGGTCATCTCATACATTACAAACCCATACATTACTCTAACGCATAAATTACACGAGACATCAAGAAAGCCGGGTTCCCATGAGATTGTGAAATAGTTTAAAGCAATCGACTGGTTTACAAACTAATGACTTCTCCGGACGAACGTGGAGATATTCTCGGCGGATCACATAGTGTTGGATGGTGTACTGTATTATAGGGGTTTGTAGTGACATGGTGGATACTAAAACTGCGTCATTAGATTTTGGAAAATCAATGTTCCTTCCTAGCCAGGAATCAAAACCCGTTGATTTTGAAAAAAAAAAAGTGTGTGTGTACTTAATACGCACGTAAGAAGTTATACTTCTTTGGCGTATAAAACTAAAATGTTGACTAGCTAAATTCAGGGTGTATGTTGTCTAGCTAAATTCAGGGTGTATGTTGACTAGCTAACTTCAGGGTGTCAGTTTTTCGTGACGGCGTGCGCACGCATCGTAAAAATTTACGGTCATAATTTTTCTCTAACGCGCCAAAAGAAGTATAACTTCAAAAAAGAATCACGTAAGTACTGTATTAGACACCATTCGATAGTTAATAGGGATCAAATTCTAGGAAGTAATGACATGCCTATCATCGTAATTATGTTGGGATGGTTAGATTATTTCTCGCGAAAATTGGTATTTAGATAGCAAATTGGCATGTTGGGGGACGCCCCTTGAAAAGCAGGCGCGACGACCTGATCAAGGTAAAGGGATTCGACTGGATGCAGGTAAAAGGACTTATGATAAAGGAGTCGTGATGAATTCATCAGTATGAAGTTCGTTACAAATCACGGTTTAGCCAGGCTTACTTAAGCTAAGCTGCATGAGATTATCCTGCTTGAGCTTAAGCTTAAACTATTATGTGTTTAAGCTTTTGAGCTTATTAGATCTGATCATATTGCACCAAATAATTACAAATAAATAATTTGAATTTAAATTGACCTGAATTTTTCAACGTCCATCCTTCAAAAATCTAAACTTTTAAAACTTTTTTCAAAGCATTTAACCTAGAAAGAAACTTCATTTAATCTAAATTCCAGCCTGTACAGATGTTAGGTAGAAATTCCTCGATGTATAGCGTCATAACTTTAAAATAAAAAGACTGGCCGTCAGTCATGTCTGCGAACATTTGTGTAAACATTGTGGGACAAGTAGGTACTACTGTGTGACTGGTTTTTAAGACTTTTAATCATAATTGTATGACATCACTAAGAACACACACCATCATTTCTGTCATACTCGAAGGGTTATACAGAGGTGTACCTAATAGTATATCCACATAGGTATCTCCACTTTAAGTTATCTCCCATGTAATAAGGGATGAGCTTATTGCCATCAACCGTGCACAAATTAGTCAAAGTTGTATTCAAGTTGTTTTCTTGAAAGGTCTGATAAAGTGCTTGAACTATGTATATGGGTACATGTAAGTAATTTTAGAAGTTTTTTTGTTTGATAATTAATTTAGTCCTACCTTCTTTGAGAATCACTTTTTCAATGTTGTCATACACAGTACCTACTTATAATCATGATGTCAGTGTCGTTTCTACGAAATAAAGTCAAGTTCAAGTAAAATAGAACTTCATCAAAACTTTTGCTGTTATCAAACTTCGTATTATCAAAATATTTGATAATTTAATTTTAATTACACAACTCATTGGCGACAATCATCATTATAAAGATCGTGACTGAAAAAAACAACAAACCGTAGCATACGCTCACAGGCCGGACGCTCACGTTTCCGAACAAAAGGATATCCAAAAGGAAACAACGAAATGCCAAGAACGTCACTAACACCTGATGCACAACACTACACAACATTAAGGCACAATGTCATTGCCATCACTGAATTTCTTTCTCAAAAACAAAAAACACTAACACATCCACTACACAGGCACTTTCTAAAAAAGCTGAGTTATTTGCTTGCAGCAACACGTCAGCTACGCACCGATGCGATCGTGAGACTGACCCGCGAGCGTCCAGATATAAACAAGGGGAGCGAGCGAGACAGACGTATGATGCACCTGTGCACTTCAAACTGAATGGTACGCGAAACGAGAAGGCAATAAAACAAAACACACATTAGAAAGAGATGCGATTATCCTCTAGCAATCATACCGTTAAATTAACAAAAGTCCTAACTCAAGGTTAGCGTAACTCGAAATTATATTTTAATAACATAACAATAGAGTGGTTATTGGAATTGTAGAGGAAAATTTATTTAGTGTGAGTGAGCCGGTGTATTCAGGGTCAACATATGGCGAAAAGGAGTTTTGGTGTCCGCCAAATTCCATGGTTTGAACATAATATTGTATGATTGTTTCAACTAGACCGGGGAACGCGCACAGTTTGGATTGTAACAACATATATTATACGTTCGTTATTTACTGTTTCAATAAAGCCAAAGTTATTAATGTTCGCTTTGTTTAAAATTAAGGTATTGTGGTAAGCTGAGATGTTGAAGGGAATTTGTTGAATCAAATAATACCTTGTCTAGGATTGGACTTTGAAACAGTTAATGAAGAAGCCAGTGAATTGACTGATGAATTGAAAACCACTGAACTGAATGAAGTACTTAAGGTAATTTTTTTAAAGCACAATTTTAGATAGCTCATCGATTATTAGAATAACTAAGGGACACCAATATCGCCAGCCGCTTTGGTCTAGTGAACTCAAACGCTGCTACTGAACATGAGGTCCTGGGTTCAATGCCCAAGACTGACGAAATATTATTGGATTTGGAGTCTACATTTGTACCCATTTCCTGACAATAGGCTCGCTCCTACCACAAGGTAGTGTACTATATGGTATGGGATGTGTAAAATAGAAGCATGATAAAAATAATGTTAGAGACACAAACAGAAAAGAACAAGAAGCAAAACCCGAAATACCCCACAAAAAAATATTTGCAACAAATATTTAAACAATGTCGCACAAACTTCTCTCCATAATATGCCAAATGCCAATCCTTTAACGGTTACACAATTAGTGACAGATAATAATTGTGCTCAACTGGTAATGAACCTTGGCCTTGAAGTTGAACTACCTGTAGAAGCAAGTGCCAAGAATGTGTGGCGAGGTGCATTTGATAGTGTCAGTGATGATGATGTGGTGTTGATTGATTTGGTGATGACAAGTGATATGTTGTTAAGTGCAGAAGTGTTTAAATGACTAGAATGTAGTAAATCGAAAAGAAGCAGAAGTAAAAGCCGTGGAGATATCTGTGAAAACATTAAATTTACATTTCAATCAATTGCCACTACTGCTGAATTTGAAGTCCTGGGTTCGATTCTAAGGACAGGCAGTGTTATTGGTTTCTTTCATGATTAGTTTCTCAGTAACGACCCGAAGCCGAAATTTGTGCTCGGTTGATGGAAATAGGCTCGGCTCGGAATAAAAGCGTAAATATAACTAAAAAAACCGGCCAAGTACGGCCATAGAAATATGGAGACACTTCCGACGGTTTCATTTACCTCAGAATGATGATTTTTATTGTAATAATAAAACAGCAAAATTTCATTTGCAGTTGAAAAACCTGTGCTCCCATACATTATGTTTTGGAAAATTTGTTATCCAAGAACATTTGATAAGTTTATACACTTGTAAAGCGTACTTAGTTGTGGTAGTTTTCCTCTTAACTTCGTTATACATGTATACTTCCACTGTGATTTATTTTACATACCCTAACACAACCGTTCATCTGGTAAGGGGGGGGGGGGGGGCACACATGAGTCTAACAAAAATTTGCAAATATTTCACAAACGAACCCCTTGATAGAAAAATCATATGAATTAACTCGCTTCAAAAAATATTTCTTAAAGACCTATCCAACGACATCCTACACTATTATGGGACACGCGAGAAAAAAAAACCCTTTTTACGTGTACCTACAGGAGATACCCTAAAAAAAATACTTTTCGAGATTTTATTTTACCAGTTTGTCGGCTTAACAAATCTGTATATTCATGCCAAATAACAGCTTTTTAGTACTAAACGTTTTTGAGCTAAGCAGCGGACAGACAGACGGATGGACATGGCGAAACTGTAAGGGTTCCTTGTTATCTACGGAACCACATTTTCTGTCCAAACCTTCAGGAGGACACCTCACTATTGAGTTTACAGAAACATGTAGCTAAATAGACTTGAGACTACGAAAAACATTCACTAAATACTAAAATTCCCTAATATTTTTTGAATTAATGATCAAGCAACTGAACTCCCAAAGTGCGTAGCATATCGAAGGTCCAATTACTGTGTGGGGAATTCGAGAATGACGTCATTTGGTCGTTATAAACCCTACCCTACTGGTAAAACCTACCTATATGCATATAGAGTGTAGAGGGGCCCTCATTGTATGAGCAATGAAAAAGGCGAGTTTGATGCAGCTGATAATTTAGGGTAAACTCTAACTAAACATATTTTAGTAGCAGTACAGGGTTTCACCGAGTGCCGCCAAGATGAAAAAGAAAGTGTTGGTTCTCTGGTAACGAGGTGGGCAGACGACACTGTTGCCATAGCGAAGCACAGCAGAATAGAGATGATGATGAAAGCGTTGCATATGAAACATATCATCATGCCTGTAATCGCCAAAGGGACACAGATGTACCTGTAGAACAACCACATTTGAAGTTGTAAGCAGACGAGCCTATTGCATGATAAACACGGAAATTTAAAACCAAAAGCACAATAGCTTTGAAGACAGAAATCTCAAAACAAACTTAAATAATTGTGAGAAAATGATTCAATTTTAAGAAAACACCATTGAAATCGTATTATATAAGTTAAACAAGATATTGATGACTATTCGATCTCTGATAGTGATAATACTGCTATTGTTCAAGTGACGTATTACTAGTCACTACGCCATCATAAATACGTAAAGAGTAAATTCAATACACTTGCGACATAAGTGCTTAGGAAATCCCTTTCTGACGTACTCAAAACAATAATGATTAAGAGTATGAAGCATACATGCATTGAAAAACGTTTATTTATAGGCGATTTAGTTGACGTGGGCGAGGGTCGGTCAAAGCCAACTCTCAATATTAGCTTATTAGCTTCTTTCTGGCTACTGAGACAGTCCCTTCACTGACAAACCAAACAACCCATTCGTTTCATTTCTAGCTTCTGTCACTCTACAGTACCTTTCATATTAATCTCACTTGTGACGCGACCTTCAAAATCTTCAACAAAAAGATAGCTTTCTAACTGCCAATTTTTTCATCCACTTCCGAAGATTGTAAGACATCCTTCAACAACCTATCACCGCTTCAGAGAATCATCCCGCATTTACATTTTACCCGTACAGTGTAAACATTGACATTTATTCCGAAAATCTTGGCGTTTAACACAAACCTTAGTTTCCCATCAAATATTGTTCTGAGAAGCGTTCTGCCCACTTCCTACGATTGAGCGAGATCGTAAGGAAAACACCGGGCGTTTGGGGCACTGTTTCTTGGTAAGGAGAATTTGTTGTATGGTTGGTGTAAGGTAAATCCATAAGTCCATAAGTTTATTATATACAGAGAATTTAATGAGGAAAGGTTTGTTAGTTCAGCAAAAGTTCAGCAAGATTACCGAAGGGACTTCACAAAGTGATGTTTCAAAAGCAATAATGATGATCGACAACTCAATCCTTGACATAATAAGCTACCAAACAGCTCAAGTCAGAAAATCTTTCCTAGAATAGAAAATAAGTGGTACTTGGTACGTCTGTACTAACGTTTGATCAGAAAGAAGAAGGTACACGAGAACTTGCTATGGATTGGTAATTAAGTTCTATTAGGGCATCGTCATAATACTACTAATTGAAAGCGAAAGTGTCTGCGCTGCGCTGAAAGGAATTCCTCCAGTAACTAACAGTATTGTTCTCTTCTCTTTTTGTAACGTCGGGTACGTTATACGTTAGATGTCGACCCAAGAGAAGTTTCACAAGGTAAAATGTTGCGAATGTCTACGCTTCATTGACGCCGCGTAGCATACCATGATAGCGTCTGTTTTCGCAGTTACACGATTTTCATACCTGGAAATTCCACCATTATCAGACGATTCGCAAGGAATGGCGGAGCGCCGCTCTTAAAAGCCCGTTCGCAGCGAACCATTACATTTCATGGTTTCGGCCGAAGCGTAAACACAGCTGTTTAAGTTTCCGGGTGAAACAATCTTACTATGAAAACTTTCAAGAATGAGATGTTACTGAACTGTTTCATGTTGAATATTGAAACGATAAATATAAGATACTAGCTATTATCCGCGGTTTTGCCCGACTAAAGATCGAAAATTATCCCACGAGAATATAATTACTGGGATAAAACATATGTTCTAATCTACCAGTGTGCAAATGTAATAAATTATATTTATGTAAGCTGGTTTAAAAACACTTTTACTAGTGTTTCGTACCTGTCTACTTTGAGAAGAAACAGCCGAAACAAACTCGGAGGTCACAATCTCTTTTAAAGTCCAGACTGTATAATCTTGGGCAAGTCATAATGAGGATTATGCATTTTAGTGTCTGAGATGGTCAGTGTTCTTTTAAGGAACCAAACACATCTGAGAGGACCCGTCCAGTCAGTGCAAGCAGCAGGAGCTCAACGATTTAACGAACAATAGCGAAGAAAGGAATCGAGTAGGTCTTTCTTATGAAAATTGGCGCGGAAATTTAACAGACAAACAGACACACAAATTCACATTCCCATTTATCATATTAGTATGAATCATGGTATCATTGAAGTGTTACAAATAGAAGCTTCAGACGCTGAAATTGAACATGCTATGCAAGCTATCAGTCGTTTTAGTATTTATCTGCCGCGGTCAAGGTGCAAGGTAAACTATTAAAATTTTTCAATAGTGTACAAAGGTGTTGTTTATAGGCAAACGAATAGAGAACTCAATCACTATCTTTAAAGCTTTAAAGCTAATATCAATTTATTATAATCTTGTTCTAATTTCTATTCTGATATTTGCTAATAGTTCTTGGTATAAACCATGACTGTGACTTTT
Source organism: Lycophotia porphyrea (assembly GCA_950005105.1). Lineage (NCBI taxonomy): Eukaryota > Metazoa > Arthropoda > Insecta > Lepidoptera > Noctuidae > Lycophotia > Lycophotia porphyrea. The sequence continues at coordinate 764,925 of OX465409.1, forward strand.
ACCAGTGAGAAAATATTTGAGATTCCACAAAGACCACAACTCACTAAGCAAAAATCACTTTTTTTTTCATGACGTACGCACGCAGCTGATCAAGCTAAACAAAACCAGGTTATGCGGATCTCTAATTGTACAGAAAATATATACAAAGCGAAGCCTCGTTATACTGGAAATATAAAGCTTGATGTGCCGCCGTGTGACATTTTGTAGAAGCGTTCCTTCTTTTATAATGAAGGTGAGCACTAAACAGTAAATAACATCACGTCACGCCTGTAATTCCTGAAGGGTTCGGCCGAGGCGTACGTACACCCACATTTCGCACGTAATGTTTAACTTCCATGTAATAGGGAGCGTGCCTATTGCCATTTGCAATTAACCGGCCACAAATCCAAACTCTGTGGCGGCTACTGTGAAAATTCTGAAGGAAAACCCCAATAAACAGTTTTCCCCACCTGGGAATCAAACTCAGGACCACCAAACTTTCATTCCCTGTTTTAGGCACACGACTCGCCTCCTAATAGGAATGCAAAGTTATGATTGTTCCAAGATTTGATGTTTCGCCAAGTACAATCATTTACCTTACCTAGTTGTTTAGGAGTGTTTTGCCGAGAGCCGTTGGTACTAATTCGGGATTGTGTTCGATTCGTGTCACGCTACTCATGCATAGCCACGCTATTACACATTCCAGCGCATACGACATCTAAACACTAGCAACTGTTGGGTTTATGGGACTTTAACATAACTTGCGAAACGTGGGAGAGCTATACAAGGCGTAAACGGGCCCTTCACGGACCAAGCATTCTGTACATACATCAAACTAAGTAACTCTATGCAAAAATTAATAAAGGGAAACGATATGTCAAGCACTCAAAACATAGTATTGATGGAAGCATTGAATGCAGACATGAGCTAGTGTAAAATAAAACTCTTTTATTACTATAGGTATTAGCTTAGACCTAGCTAGTCATAATACAAAACCGGTCTAGCCTTCGGGGATAACCAGCGCATTGCTTGCTCACTTTTATACCGCAAAAAAATATTTAATTCTCATTTTCCTTGGAAACTTATTTTGCTAAAATTAAAATTATTCTTCGCCTTATCGTTACGGTATAGGAAAGTTGTATCACAAACTATACCATGAAGTCAGTCGATGGTCCTGGACCCACAGACGTTAGATTTAGTTAAATAAACTACTGTAGGTAATGTAGGTATTGCATTTTTATTTTCAAGTCTGGACTGAACGCTGATTTCTTGGTAAAAGTTCACGACGTCCCTTACACTGCGTGTAGTTGATTTATATTCTTGACTTTGATTAATCTTCACATCATGATCATTTATTCAGCTCACATCTTCATTCAAATTAAGTTTATGTCAATGTACAATTAGATTGAAAACTGAAGCGTATATTCCTGTTCCATTTCCTAGATCCCCAATACACTTTCCCTGTCAAAATTAAAATTTCCCCGAACATCAACTTTTTATATAACCACTGTTAGTGTTCGTAGATTTTCCCGCGAAATTGACTGAATTGGGCGTATTTACTGGATCAATGAATTATAGAACACTTCTTGGAGGAGCAGTTTTGGGAACGGCTCGATGGTATAACTGTTTGAATTGTTATTGATTGCTTTCGCTTCTGGGAGTGGATACCGATTAAGGATTTTTCGAAAGATTTACCTGTTAAAACATCTTTTATTTTATGTAGTTTCCCCATGGCAGAAACTACAGTGCGGCCAGCTAGTAGATAATTACATACTCCGGCCACGTTCATTCATCTGATCATACACGCACGCCGGTTGCGGAAACTACGCACCGAACCATTGAAGATACTCTCATCATCTGCCAAGCCTTTTCCCGACTATGTTGGGGTCGGCTTCCAGTCTATCCGGATGCAGCTGAACACCAGTATTTTACATGGAACGACTGCCTATCTGACCTCCTCACAGTGCCGGTTTTAGTACTAACAGCGCCCTGGGCGAGATTTCTACGGCGCCCCCTAATTGCAATTCAAACCCATACGAAAAAAGGCGAAGGATAATAATGAAATAACCATTTATGAAAAGAAATAAACATTTATTAAAAAAACTAATAAAATTTTACTTTTCTAGCCTTTTTATCGGCGAACTCTTTTATTAAGTTATCAAAGTCGATGTTTTCAGCTATTTCATTTTCGATCGACAAAGTTGCCAAGTTTGTCAATCTACATTGTGATATCGTCGATCGCAGATAGGTTTTTATTAGCTTAAGCTTAGAAAAACTCCTCTCTCCACTAGCAACCGTTACGGGAATAGTTAATAATATTCGTAATGCTATCCAAACATTTGGATATAGTTCTTTTAAGTTGCGGTCTTTAATAAAATTTAAAACAAAAACAGGAGTAACCACTTTCTGATCAGGCAAAAACGATTTCAGACTTATGAGTTCATCGCACAACATACATCCATCTATATCTGATTTGGAATTTACATTTAATTTCAATTGAAGATCACTACAGAGTTTGATAAGGTCGTGTTTTTCTGGAATCTGTTTTAAATTGTACAAAAAAGACCAAGATTCCGAGTACTCACATAACTGTTCAAATCTTTCGTTGAGTGAAGTTAACGTCGTGTCCAAAAGACAGTTGAAAAATTCAACCTCAAATTTTTTTTCTGGAGAAGTTATAGGCTCATCTTGGGCAATTTCACCAGCTTGGCGCTTAACACGTCGAATTCTTGTTGTCGCTCTAAACACAGGTTCTATTTCTAACTCTTCAGCCAATTCCTTCGCAGTTAGAATGGCGCTTTTAAAGCCTGTATTTCTATATTCTTCCAAGAAATTGCAGCATTTTTTCAGCATGTCTGTGCATTTACCGAGATCCATGTCTGTTGATTGTAGAGATTTACTAACGACATTAATTTGAAAAAGTATGTCATACCAGACAACCAATGAAACTATGAAGCCGAAATCTTTTAGTTGTTCGGCTAGAGTAGTAGCCTCGTGAGAGACTTGAACATCAGTTTGCTGAGTTTCGATAGCCAAAGTGATTAAAGCGTCATGGACGGCGCTAATTTGATAACGGACTGCTTTAACACTGCCTATTCTTGCTTCCCAACGCGTGTCACTGAGTTTTTTTATAGTGTACAATCCCAAGTGATCGGTCAGAATTTTCCATCGATGAACAGAAGCTGAAAACAACGTAAACAACCTCTGAAGTACTCCAAACAAAGTGACAGATTTTACAGATGACTTAGCGGCATCGCATAGTACGAGATTGTAGCTATGACAGCCACACGGCACATATACAGCTAAAGGATTTATGTCCAGAATTCTTCTTTGAACTCCAATATTTTTTCCTTTCATGTTTGCTCCGTTGTCATAGCCCTGACCTCTACAATCGTTCAATTCCAGTCCGTATTTATTTAAAATATCAATAATAACTTCAGTCAGCCTTTCACCAGTCGACTCATTAACAGGTATAAATTCTATGAAATGCTCTTTTACTGATATTTTATCGACATCTGATGATAAATCAACAAATCGTATTGTCAGTGAAAGCTGTTCTATATGACTAATGTCCGGAGTACAGTCAGCTATAATAGAATAATATTTCGATTTCTTTGCACGTGATATGATTTCTGACTTCACTTTTTCACCCATCAGCTCTATTAATTCATTTTGAATGTCTTTTCCGCAGTAGTGGTCAGAAACATCACCCTTTACAGCTAAACGCAAGTGCTCCTCCATAACTGGATCAAATTTGGCTAGTAGTTGTACTAAACCCAAGAACTTTCCATTATTTGGCGTATATAGTTTGTCGGAAGTACCTCTAAACGCCATATTGTTTTCAGCTAAATACAGTGTAATATGCATTAATCTAGACAAAATATTATTCCACCTTGTAGTTTCCTTTCTAATCAAATGTTGCTCTTGACAATCTATTGTTTTTCCCGTTTTTAATCTTAGTTCAGCCTCAATCCATGAGAGGTAAAACTTCTTATGAAAAGTGCTACTTTCATGAACTTTTAACATTTCTGATAAGTGTTTCCAGTCGTTATATCCTTCAGATGCTAAATTCGACGTTGAGCTGCTATCAAATAGCCGGCAACAAAAACAGTAAACTCGATTTTTAGAAACTGAGTATATTAACCAACGACGCTGAATTATTTCATTGTTTGCAAGTTTTTTTGTAAAATGAGAATTTGAGAAATGTCGCCCTGTATCATTTTTTGGATAATTATCAATGTGAGTTTGCACTGGGCCATTAGTTATTATATGATCAATAACTTTGCTATTTCGAGTGAGTGGCCAAGTGGCTGGATCCGATATATTTGGAGCAAGAGAACTAATGTCATCTAGAATTTGTATTTGTTGTACATCACCAATAGTGTCATCCTGAGCAGCATCTGTAATTGTAACACAACTTGTCTCCTCACTTCGGGAAACTTCGTCCACAATCTCTTCAACAGCTAACTGATCTGACTTGTCAGACAGAGACTCCACTACCGATGCATTCGCTTGTATTTCAGATGTAGATGCCACATTAAGGTCTTGATTTTTTGTTGTGATATATTTGCCTATATTCATAAACTTTTTTGTTTTTTCAAATTCCTTCTCTTTTTCTGCTTTTCGCTTTCTATATTTTGATCCAGATGGTTTTCTTTTGAAAGGATCAACGTGTTCAGACATTTTGTACTAATCAAATCTGCAACAAATTAAATCTGCGTAAGTCCGATCATTTCTATAAATTAATTAAATATAGCGCTATTGAGGGAGGACGACCAAAAACGCTTTATATTCAGTAGCCTTACCATGAGTTTGTAAAAACGTTCTCTTCTCGCTATCGAAAACTATCGCTTTGTCCCTGTCATTGTGGTGCACGTGAAAGAGACAAAGCTATAGTTTTCGATAGCGAGAACGTTTTTTCAAACTCATGGTAAGGCCACAGGAAAGCGTTAGCATACACGTGAACTACGATCGAAAAATCTAGGTAAGGTAATATTGTCATGGCAGCGGAATAATTGTGAAATGTTATATTTAAAAGCTTGTGTTACGTGATAGTGCTTAGATTTGTATGAAAAAAATCACGATCATCCACTCGTTCCCGAAAAAATGACTTCTATGTACAGTCAGATGCAAAAGTCGGTGGACACTTTTCACCTTTAACACAAAGGCTTACGAATGAACAGGCTTCATCCACTTTTACACTTGACCGTACCTCCTCGACATTCATTTATTATCTCCGTGTTAAAATTTCATCAACATTATATAGTCAGTTCTAGAGATATTTTATAATATACTAGCTGTTGCCCGCGCAGCTACGCTCGCGTGGTATCCCTATTTAAACCTATAACCCTTTTTTGTCGCATCGCAATCGGTTAAAAAGTAGCCTATAGCAGTCTCATGAGTTCCAACTATACATATGTCAAATTTCATCACAATCGGTTTAGTGGTTTAGGCGTGAAGGGAAGACAAACGAACAAACAAACAAACACACTTTTCCATTTATAATATTAGTATGGATAATTTACTTTAAATAGATTACCCCACTCCAAACATAACAAACAAACAAATGTTACCTCTTTAGTATAATAAGTAAAGATAGTTAAAATAAAATTGTACTTACCTAATTAGTGAAATAATCCGTCATGAAGCAAATACCTACTTAAACACTATTTGAATTTCAACTTTTTGGATAAAACCTATGTCACTCTGTAGTCGGCGACAAAAAGTAAAAAACATGCACTTCGTAACTTAGCGTGGACCGCCTGATTACTGCGTCTGTTTGTTTTAAAATATGTAATTACGATAACTGTTTTTAAGTGCGTGCACCGATTGAATGAATAAGAATGAGCTGTGTTCCGCTCCATCAAAAATAACGTCAACTCTTCTGAACTAAAATGTTAAAAAGAGATAGATAATGTGTTTCTCTGTGGTCGGGGATTCCCAGTTTTAACGGATTGAGCACTGCGTTCCATTCTAGTGTTGCCAACACATCGTTTTTTTTTTTCACTTACAGAGATGGGAATATAAAGGGGCGCCGCTTCACGGCGCCCCTTAAAGTCCGGCGCCCCTGGGCGGTCGCCCAACCGCGCCCTACCCTAACGCCGGTACTGCCTCCTCAACCCCGTTAGTACTGGGTAATACGATACCTTTTGGTAAAACTGGTTGTCAGACTTTTCGGCCCACTAACTACCTGTAACGACTGTCAAAGAAGATGAAAAGATAATTCATAGAAGATACTCTAAAGCCACTTTAATTTCTCTTAAAGAAGACGAAATTTTTAGTTTACCATGGATGGAAACCATCAAATGAATCACAGTTTTCAAGCCCTCATAAAGAGATGGAGTATTGCCAAATGATTCTTTAACTACTTTAATATCAAAGTATAATATTCTCGAAAACATCAATAATATTGAATTAAGGAAAGTCGTTTTCCTGCTATTGGTATGATTCATTTGTAAAAGAGTGAAATCTCGTCAATAGAACATACAAGAATACTCATGAGCTGAGTTTATGCCATGATCAAAAAAACAAATGACAAAAACACTATTATAGTCGGTACAAAATGAAAACAAGTGAAAATAATAGTTAAATTAATAAAGAAACACTAGAATCAAAAGCAAAATAAAGATGGTGTCAGCAATGACATAATCAATCATCACAGAGCAACATCACAGTTTTTTGTATCTCTGATTTACCTGTTACTTACTGTTAGAGAACATTAAACTTTATCTAGCATGAAATTAGCATATTGCTAACGAATAGAAGATAGTGTCATTGGTGGTTTTAACTCCGAGCCAACAGTTAAGATCACATTGCCTCTTATAATGCTTCAGTAATGGTATCATTATCAGATTATAATGTTAAATCAACCCGTAAATTGAACCATGTAAGTATGCATAAGTGTTACGGTAGCGCTCTGTCAGACTATTATTATGTTTGCCTACGTGAATGTCATATCTGCTATACCTGAAGATAACACAGCTTATCCAAAACAACTGTTTAGTAACATCAATGAACACATTATCGTCAACCTGCCCATACATTTAGGATCGACGTAGCCTGTCTTATTCTTCAATGCTTCTCTATTAGTCTCATAATATCAGAACTCGCCTCCTTTCAAGCCATTTCATCTTTCACAGTCCATCTATCGTTGCCATGCATGACTTAATCTAGCTGCTGAACATTGTATCTATTTACATGTTTATTTGATGTATGTTAAGACAATGTGTCTGTGGTCATTGTTTGCAGGATGACGGTGCTGGGCAACTGTCACTTGGGTTCTGTGAGTCAACATGCATTAGAGACGAATTTTAATATACAATACCATAGAGATGGTTACATTGAAGCTTTGGAAATAATGCGTAATATAATAGAGGATAAATGAAACCAAGAAGAGGATACAGAACTAGGTTCATACATATAAATTGTGGCTATCATGACGATTTATTATTTATGGATAAAGTATGATTTGGATTTACCACTGAAAGTAACAGCAACAAAACTTTAAGCTGCTTTGTGAACTTCTAAACCGAGTCTAACCAAGATAATTTGTCGCCGAGTCATTCTTGTGGGATCTAGGATCTCTTTTCCTAACAAAAATTGTTTAAAGTTCTTGTAAAATCTGGTCTAAAACCATTGAAAACCCACAAAATTCTTGCTACATAGCATCATACGGACCATAGTCTTGTCGTTTAAACAATATAAGACAAATTATCCCACTAATCACCTCACATTCCTCCCATTATATCTTAGACAGGCATCACATCTCATACTCCTCACTTCATTTGTAGCTAATATTAGTTCACAATGCCGCAGTGTTTGTGAATCGCCTTTCTTTGTTCCTAACTGATGTCATGGCTTGGTAGCTGAATTGTGACTCAATAGATTACAATAAAGATTGGTTACTACCGTATTACCATGATGCCTGGAAAATTCAGGTATGTAGTCATAGGAAACCAGTACACAGGAAAAAAGAGTCGAATGATCTAGTAAAATACAATATTGTGGTGTGAATGCAATAGAACTTGGTCTTTTTACTGTTTGCCTTCGTCACTGACCCATATTTGCTTAGCAACAATTCATCATGTCTACTATTAAGGAAATTCCTGGACTTTAATATTAGCGGAATTAGGAAAGCGTTTTAATATTATAAGTTCAGAATTAAAACCTAATACTTGACAAATCATAGCTCAATCAAACTCTTACTTTTCACAGATCTGAACAACATCTCCAACCTATTTAGACTTCGCTTTTCCAAAGCTAGGTGTGACAGCTCAAAGCGGTCGCTCATCGGCGGCGCCATTAGAACTCAAGCAATAAGTTGACAAATAGCTATAAAACGTCGCCTCGATGCATAATTGCGATGCCACCAGGTCGCCTACGCTAAACCGTAACTATTTTCCTGAATTGCCTTTCCCATCTTGCACAAGTATGCCGCAAATGCAATGAATATGCAAAGACGACTTGATTAAGATAGAATGTTTCCTAACAAGGAGTTCGCAAGTGAATGGGAGAAGTTTGTAGCTTAATTGAACAAACAAAGGATCTAAGATAGGAAATCTAAACTTCTAACCGACAACGGGTGTCGTGGCGTGCTATACAAGACACTTACACTCATCATTGTGTTCAAGAAAAATAAGGCATAGATCGTATCTCTAACCAATCTGACAAAGAGTCATAGACAGCTTTGGCTACCAAATTGATCACAGTCAATCTTAATGCGATAGACCAATACAGGTGAATGTTACGTCTATAATAGACCAATTTTCTAATATTACTTACGACAAAACAAGTTTTATTTTTAGGTAATGTACCAACGTACAAACCTTGGTCGTGGTGGCAAGATGTTGTCAACACAAAATCTGCTCGGAGTTTGCAGTTTTTTCACACTTGTAACCAGCGATCTTGCTCCAAAAGTCCTTGCTAAAAACTACGACGCAGAGGCACATTTTTTGCGGGTGCAACTTTAGAGTTCAAGTTTTTATACGTCTCGCAGTCAGAGGGAACGGTATTAAGATACCAGTTCAGGAGCTGTACTACTGTAGAGAAAAATAACGATAAATTAAATAACCACGACATGAGCTCCTCAAAAACACACATACATTAATTCCTGATTAGTAAGATAGGAATGCTAATGGTAGATACAAATTCGCTACGACGGAACTTGTAGAAGATACAAGAATGAAGTTGCATAACCTAAACCTTTGTCTTAGCTAAAAATCCATTATTTCATCACACCCATGTTGGGGCTTAAATACAAGGTCCCAAATGTAGTGCAAGCTTTCATAGCAGTCTTTTACGGCCAGTCTCCAACAGTACTAGACTTATTTATATAAATTTCTTAAACACTAGTGGTGGTTTAACAATCGTCCTGAACTTAACCTCTAATACTACCTCTAACCTTAACTTCAACAAAACTAAATGTTATTCAAATGTAAGCCAACCATCAACGTATTACAGTATATCGTTTGATCTAGATCTAACACAGCGTAACGTGATAATAATTTAGATCTAAGCGTCTTTATTTCACGCAAATTATTTTGTTTGTACAGTGCACAAGCGCTAGAGATTTTATTTTTAGATCTTGTGATTCATAAAAACTAGCTTTGTGACTTTGTATTTTTAATTATTGGGAATTTTACGTTTGCAATTTCCTGGTTGCCAAAGACTGTTTACGTTTTCAGTCTCAAAAATAGTCAGAATTTGAAAGTAAGAAAAGGAATACACAATCGCAAGTTTCCTGTTGTGTAACCCAGTGACTTGCCATTGAAGAGGGATCCCTCTTCAATGTCAATTCCTGTGATATCGTAGGAGGGCCAGACGGAGATGACGGGATGAATTGGACTCAATGACTGGTCTTTGGCAGCTTTAGACAGAGAGAGATGGGAGCATGCTATCCCAGTAGTGGAACTATTCGGGCTAGTAATAAACTATAATGCCACAGAAGATAGCTGATTTGACTACCAAAAATCACTAAAACAAAAAGTCAAAGACGATGACGAAACACTCAATGGTGACAAGACAGGTAATTTTCATAATACATCTGTCTGTCATTACTCATTACAGACAAGCCCACTAAATTCTAGACGTGTATCCTATACAAAACTAAGAACGAAGAAATAATTAGGAGGTTTTATCTTTGTCCATCGAATCATTTCTACAGTCATTGATTTATACAGTTATGCTGCTATCATCATCATCATTTTCCCGACATTATTCCAATTAACCTATTGTTGTAAGCAAAGCATTCTTTAGTCTACCATCAAGGGTCATCCCAGTATACATCCTATTTCTATTTCCACTCTATCTAACATTTCTATGGACTTTTTCAATTTTTATAGCTTCTATGGTCATCTCAGTATTCACACAATTCATCTATTGTTTCTTTTATTGCTTTTTTTTATAGATATCACCATCTACAGTACCATGCATTTCTACAGCATCGTCTTTAGGCATATCCTCTTTTCTTCCATATTCCATGTAGAAAGATATCACATCAGGTAGTGCATGGAGCGTGGGTGCCCTAGGTCGCACACTTAGCATTTCTGCGTTGTATGCAAAGTGTTCGGGAAGGAGCATTGTTTCATTACGCATTGTTGTCACTATTATGGCATTCTGGCACATTTGCGGATTGGATTTCTTAGTTTTCAGTCTGCTAAGGAAATGGTGGAAGTTCCAAGTTAATTGTATTGTATGATTGATTGGTTTTCTCAGATTTGATTTTTGCAGTTAATTGATTTACATTTTCCGTGTGTTAGGTGCCAAATCTGATATGGTTATTGATTCATCAGACTTCTAAGGTTTAATTAATGTGTTTGTTAATAGGGCATGCCATTTAAAGAGACTTATTGGAACCTACGAATCTGATCTCAGATTAGATCAAGTCTATCAGGAAACTTAGGGTACGCGAAATTTTTAGGTCGGTCTGATTCATCCCAGTTATGCGACATCCAATTTAGCCGTCCGGACTATACCGAATCAGTCCGATCTGCACATGTAAGTAACATGTGAGAAACCACTTCTACTTATACAATTCAAACTGAATGAATAACCAAAAACTTAGTGATTCCACGAGTTACATAAAACAGTAGCGTGGATTGTGAAATTCTTGAAGTCCTAATGAATTGAATTTATCTCTGAATAGTAAACTTTACGTCGTATTAGATTCTGTGTAATAAAGTGTGAACTGTTACAACTTGTAGTGATACATTTATAGCTATGTGTTAGTGAGTAGTATTAAATCTAAATAATAACGGCCGCTCGGGTTGTTCTTCAGGTTAAGCCACGCTTGCCTAGGTTGGTCCGTGGATGGGTGACCACCCATTACATACCGGGTTTCCTCCGTGCCTCAGAAAGCACGTTAAGCCGATGGTCCCAGCTGTCATTTGAAAATCTTTCAGTCTCCCGCCCGAAAGTCTGACCACCAGTCTTACCCAGGGGTATTGTAAACCCCAGTGCTAACTGGATTGTGAAGGTCAGATAGACAGTCGCTCCTTGTAAAATACTGGTTTTTCAGCTACACCCGGTAAGACTGGAAGCCGACCCCAACATAGTCGGAAAAAGGCTAGGCAGATGATGTTAATGAGTGGTATTAGAGAATCCAAAATGGATTAATTTGCGATTTTCAGAGCATTGTATCGTTATTTTGTTTTAGAAGTGGATAGTAATAGAGGTGAAAGTGAGCTTTTATATATTTCTACTGGAAAGCTATTTTAAGAACATTCTTACAATCAATAAGCAGCTTTATTTAATGAGATTATCCAGATTACGTTACAATTGCAATACTTGGGCAGAAGAAACCTTAAAAGTGTTGAATTTTATAGAAGCCATGGTAGATGATAATGACCACGTGGTTAAGATCCGATGAAAATATCATGTTTTAATTTTGTCTGAGAAATAAACGGTAACTCCATTGAAGCTTGAAGTGCTAATCAGACAACACAAATCCTTAAAACAAACCCTGGATAACAGTGTTTCATATGATTCTATGAACGAAGCGAGATTATTATATACTATTGTTTAAAAATAAACGTTTTCTTGGAAACGATAGCGATTGCCGATAGTTCCTGACCTCAGCCCGAAGGTGATCCAGTAGAAGTATTGTTTTGTATTGAATCGGTAGCTTGAATGAAGAAATATTGTGTTGGGATACTTCCCACGTTAGGAAATATTTGAGTATGAATGTGGATGGCTATAATGGTAGTGGAAAACCGAAGAAATGATGGATGGTCTGTGGGAAAGACAATATGGATAGAAAGGGGGGTGACTCATGATGACGTGTAACAGAGAAGTAAGAAAAGAGAAGACGTGTTGCGCAGTTCTCAAATAATCTCAATTAAATTGGAATAAGGACAAGATACTAATGATCGTATAGGTTTGGTAGAATATCATAATATAGTTTAGAAAGCTCGCTTTTTATTTGAAGCTTGAAGCAAAAAGTATACTGGTGAGGTGAGATAATTGTGTGATACCTAAATAAATCCTGAAGCTTTTATACTGGTGCTAAAGCCCAGTAATGAGCTGAGCTTTGGTGTGATTTCTAACATATTATGACGAATTGATACTCCTCTTCTCCAGTTAGAAATTATAATCCTGACTGTGAGTCAACTGAGTTTTAGGAAGAAATGCTCTCGATGCATCTTAACTGAATTTGAAGTGTTCATTCTCCCAGTACAGATGTTTGTCGAATACTTTGGTGACAAAATGATTACAGAAGTAGGTACTTGCCACCCGGGAACTGTGACTCACACAAAGGTCAAGCGCTGATAAATTATTTTTATCTGAGTTGAGACAAAAATAATGGTGTTACTATTCTCGCCTTCACGCAGTTAATTTAATTATGTTAAGATATTAAGACAGCTTGATTTCTAAAAGATATATAATTTAATAAGAAAAATGTAATACTGATAAAAATAACGAAAGACCCAAAAAACCATGGAAGGATATGTGAATGATGGAGATGATCCATATAACCTAGCCAATAGAAAGGAGTTACTGCTGAGATGATGGTTAATAGAGATGCAGGAATGGAAGAAGAAGACACATTGCTGCGACTCCTGCGGAATATAGGCAGGAGTATGATGAAGTCTACGAGACACATCAGACAGCTAATGACGATGTTGCTAACGATAAAACTAAAATGCTTCGGAGATCTAGAATTACTTCAGGCTTGACGATTCTTACGTTAGGTCTTTTTGAACTTCGGGAACACAGCAGTTCAGTGATTAAGAAATTTACCTAATTGCCAAAACCCATCCACCTATCTACAACACCTAGTGCAGTGACTCACTAACAACATGTATCTCCTGCATCATTGCCAGCACATCATCGCGTGATGTCTGTTTCTCGTACCCCCCACGGTCTGATCAACATCTACGTATTTACGAAGCTGTCACTCACTCTTCATTCCTCACTGTCGAATGAAACTACTTACTTATTTTTTGAGTTTAGTTGTAGAAAAACAAATTGATAGGCACAAAGAAAAACAGGATTATTGGGAAGTGAGCATACTCATGAATTTTGAGAAAACAATTTCAAACAAGTACGAAAATATCACAGTACGGTCGAAAGCTTAATATGGTCTTTTGAAGCACAAAGGAAGTACCCCAAAGATTAAAACCTCTAAGATTGTGGAGCTACCAACCTACATTGGGTCCACATGATGCATAAAAGACCCACTTAATCTCCTATGGAGGAAGCTTGTCAGCCATGTGAGCGTTGTGAGTGATTATTTTAGGCGACCTATAAATCCGTTAAATTTTTAGGGTAAAATGGGTCCCTATTACTAAGACTTCGCTGTCCGTCCGTCTGTCTATCTGTCTGTCTGTCCGTCTATCACCAGGCTGTATCTCATGAACCGTGATAGCTTGACAGTTGAAATTTTCACAGATTTATTTCTGTTCCCGCTATAACAACAAATACTTAAAACAGAATAAAATAGATATTTAAGAGGGGCTTCCATACAACAAACGTGATTTTTTGCCGTTTTTGTCTTCTTCACCAGTTTTTATGTACCCATATCTCTTAAATTTTAGAAAAACCTACGAACACAAAAGGTTACAAAGGAAGGATGACGGAGTCATTCCATACCCCTAAACATCAGAAAGAGTAGTAACACTGACTACTGAAAAAAAACAGCCATGTTGTTTCAGCAAACGAGTCACTCTACAGATTTAGACTCCGAAGCTGATGAACCAATGATTGATGGCAAAAAAATCGGACTGCGATAGGTATCATCGGTACTAGGTACACAAGTTGATTGATAGAACTGTGTTCATCATCATCTGCCTAGCCTTTTCCCAACTATGTTGGGGTCGACTTCCAGTCAAACCGGATGCAGCTGAATACCAGTATTTTACATGAAGCGACTGCCTATCTGACCTCCATAACCCAGTTAGTACTGGGTAATACGATACCCCTTGGTTAAACAGGTTGTCAGACTTTTTGGGTCACTGACTACTTAACGACTGTCAAAGATCTTCAAATGACAGCCGGGACCAACGGCTTAACGTGCTTTCCGAGGCACGGAGGAAACTCGGTATGTAATGGGTGGTCACCCATCCACAGACTAACCTAGGCAAGCATGGCTTAACCTAAAGATCGACCCGAGCGGCTGTTATTATTTAGCCACGAGCTCCTCCTTGATTGATCGAACTGTGTTATTTTTTAATTAAATCTTTAATTATTTATTTTCGCATTCTTGGCAACGCGTAAAAGAGTTGTGTGTACGTCACTTGCTTACGTCACGCCTGAATAACAATCCTTGGTTGAAAGTTTTACTTGGCATTTGTAAAGTAAATAAATAATGTAATCAGCTGTTTCTATTGTCGAATGAAATGATATATGAAATATGAATAAATATGAATAATATTTATTTCTGAGTATATGGTACATAAAGATCTTAATACTAAACAGTTTCACATACACTACCGTTCCCGGTGTAGAAATATAAAAATTAACTTACTAATTCAACAAGTCCCCATGAATATAAATGTAAATTAGTTGATTATGAAAATAGGTAATTTTTATACAATGTCAAGTTTTATAAACACAATTTTAATTTATGAATGAAATGTCAAAATGTACTTATATAATGTCAAAAGTATAATAATAAAAAAAAAAACAATACGAGTCAATAGGTGATAAAATGTCATTTCAAAATTTATAATTTAAAAAATCATTAACTGAATAAAAGCAGTTGTCTAAAAGCCAAGCAAATAAAGATATATGTTAGGTACTTGATGAAAGACATAGATCGAGTAGATTTAATTCAGTTGTCCTCATGTATTGGCTCACTTTGGGAGCCAGCAACCTAGTAACGAACATCACTGATGATGACTGTACTCGTGTTTTTAAAGAAACGTACATATCTCTAGCAAAAGGCAGTGATTAGCCAATAAGAAAGTATAAAAACGGTTATTGGAATCTAATTAGTAAAGTGCAAAACATTGATTTCAAAGCTATCTTTAAAGATGAGAGACAGTCTCTTAGACACAATAAACTTTATGCTCAAGAAACAATGCATTTTACAGATACGTCGGTGTTAGGAAATCCATGTTTTTTTTTGTAGATAATATTTTAAGGAATCATGATAAAACTTGCTTAAGCTGGGAACATACACGTGTGCGTTTTTATTGATCGATGAAGAGGAACCCGCCTTTGTGAAATGCTCCAAGGGTTTGTTACCTATAAACTTACTTATAAACAATTTTAGCCCTCTACTTCGTGCAGAATCTTGATAATCATTACTGGTACTTAAAAAAAATGTACTATGATTTTATCCCTTGAACCCAAAACTTCAATAACCAAATCGACATAATGTTCACAGAACGTTGAATATGAACATTCACTAGAACAGTTATGTGGAGTGTTACTATAATTTTCATCTTAAGAGCCCTGCGGAGGCCGCGCGCAATTGCAATTCGAAGCGAAGGAAAAATGTGCAAAATATTGTTATCTCTGTTTCACACTTCCCGGTGCATTGCGAAGCCGCGTGGGAGCATGTGTGAATAGTTTTTACCTAGCTACTATTCTATAATTATCGTTCATTCATATCACCGCTGAACATTTATGATTAATTTGAATGTGTCGTAATACCAAAAATGATGAATGAAAACTCAATGCTTTTCCAATTATTTTTTTATATATTGTGTAACTTAACAATATAAGTCATGTTTCGAAATAAACAAAATCAAAAATATTACCGTTTTTAATATAAAACAGATGAGATGAAAACATCTTATTTATACTGTAAAAATGTGAGAAATTTAATTTGTTTACAATTCGTTTTAGGTAAATATTTTGCAAAAAAAAAACAAAATTGAAACCTAGGCAAACACTGTCTTGTTCCGAATAACAGCATAATAAGGTCGAAATATGCTTAAACTGATTTTGGTATTACGTTTGTATGGTCAATTCATCGTCCGCCGGCCCCTTAAGTATTGAAATTCCCATTTTGTAGAAATGAGCACGACAATGCAAATCCTCTCTTTTGACACAGACTTGGAGCAGCCTCAGAGACCACAAATACCAGACGTACTCTATAATTTGCTGATTCGCTTAAATTCTAAATAAAAATGGGTTTTGTTTGCTTCACCTGGTACTCCACCGTACTAAGAAGCTCACTAAACCTAGAAACTCATTCTCAAGTTCCTTCCTAGAAATCAACAAAACTCTTTATTCCTGATCGGCTAATAAACCCACATATACAAGCTAATTAGTGAAAACAGTTCACAAAAACATGGCGAGTTTATATTTAGACGGCACGACGCGTTGGCTGTGGGCGCTGTTTTTGTTTTACAGCTAGCTACAATAGTGGGTTAGCGTAACAATCGGGAATCTGTCGTGGAATCATCCAAAATTAACTTTGATACTGAATTTAACAGATCATGTTTGTTAATAAATGAGATTTAACAAAGAAAGATAAATAAACTAGAAGATTGTTTCATCGATTCGAAAAAAAGATTTTGATTTGATAGATCCGACAAGACATGAGGTCGGGGTTGAAATAAAACTAAAGTTAGCTTCTTTAGATTTAAATGATGATGATGCAAACTGACGTTGAGGGGATACCAGGTAGACTGATTAGTTCATAACAAATAGTTCTTGAACCTAAATTCTCCAGGAATTATATAAGTAAACCTGAATACAGAGCAAAATTCTAGTTAGGAGCATCAGCATAGTACAAAGATAATATTTCCGGAGAAATCCTATTACTGCCAATTCAGATACCCGTAATTATTCTAAAATCAGCAAATTTCCAGAATTCAAGAGAGAAAATATAAACTGTCACCATCAAAAGCTAAATTCCACTAAACCTTTCTATTTCCCGAAATATTATAAAATTATATATCATAATAATTCCAATACTACATCGTCACTTCTTCACAAAAGAAACTGTTTGTACCCAGTACAGAAGCTTGTTGGCGAAAGCCCAAAAACAACTCCTGCGCACCATTGAAACGAAATGATAAATTATATCAATTTCGTGGTTCATTCATGTTCTCGTCTTCTAGGGATTGTTTTGATTATAATAAATTATTGATTTGTTTATATCAAGGTCAGGGCTTTTGAAATTGATGAGTTGTTTATAGGGTTGGCTGAACATTTATTGAAAATGCAATGGAATTCCGTAAATATTTAGACATGCCTATGTGTTGTTTTAGTAACATGACTAATAGAGGAAGTTTCCAAGGGAGGACAGTTTGGAAAAGGCACTGAACCAAGGATGCTACTAAAGCTTTTACGAGACGTCTTACTACTTCACGATAATCAATAGCATAAGTTCACAAATTAATCTAACCATTTCGTGAACGTTGCCAACCCAGAAATGTAATAAATCATTTGTCAATCATCGGAAGCTGATCGTTCTTCAGTAATTGCCTGTACGGTGAGAATGATTGAAGAATTATTGATTAATGATACACTCTGATCTAGACTTTCCTCAAGTATGTTCGTGCAGTGAAGCAGCATGAGCTACGATTTTAAATATAAACTAAAATTAAATATAAACTAAAATTCGTGCTATGTCTATCAAAATTACGTAATTATAATTATATCCTATACCTACACCCTGGTCAGTCACCCCCGCTACCAACTGGCTGGGTTTAGAAAGAAGAAAGAAAATTGTTTTTATTTGGCATTCATAACACCTTAAAAATTACACAAAATAAATATACAAACAATACTAATAATGCCAAAAGGGCCTCAGCTCAGCATAATGCCAGATGGCAACACAAGTGTACCACCTGACGCTGATTTTCAGCTGCAGCCCACGAGTGTCATTTACCACTTCATAAGTGGTGATCAATACATGAGTATTGATCACCACTTGGCTTCTCAGTATGTGAACATCCCTTTACCCTGCTTTGGGATGGTAATAGGCTGGTATTATTATGAGCTTTTCACCTAGATCATGCCGATATAAGAGAAGAAGCCAATGCATCAAATGTACAACACTTCCTACTAAATGTTGTAATGCAAATTAATGCAGGCACCCAATACGTCAGAACCGTGCATTATTTAAATTTATTACACCAGTCCAGCTGTGTGCACGTCCCAGCTGATACGATCCACTTTAAATTCAGCCCAACCCAGCCAAAAATAAGATAAACAAGATTCTTAGCAACGAGCGCCGAAAATGAAACAAAAAATATTTGGCTGACGATATCTGTGATCCCACCTGTCAGGTTGAATACTACAGAAATTTGACTGCGTACGTTTTTGGTTTCACTCACGCACTCATGCATAAATAAGTCTTATTTAAATCATCATCACCGAGGACTTAAGAGTATATAATTACAGTAGCGCGCAACGAAGTGGGAACAGGTACGAGTGAGAACAACACGACTGTAATTATATAATATACCTACTCTAAGACCGAAGATAAGTGACCATCCCTTACATACTGACACTCCTCCGTGCTTCGGAAAGGACATTGAAGTTTGAACCGTTGGTCTCTGCTATCATTTGTAGATCTTTGACAGTCGATACTAATAGTCTGAAACCCTAAAGTGTGACTACCAGTCTTGTCAACGGTTATTGTGTTACCCATTTACTGGATTGTGCGGGTCAGATAGGCCGTCGCTCCATGTACTGAACTGAATCTAGGTGTACTGGACGCTCCATGGTTGGCTAGGCAGATCATCCCAACTTTTTAGTGGTGCAACATGGCTTCTTCCTTAAATCTTTATCAGTCGTCATCAGTCTGTAGTCTCCCCTTTCCAGCCGTATCATCTTTCTCCACGACCCGTTTCGTTTTACAATATTTTAAAGGGGATTTGCAGGGTTACCCTCTCAATATTAAAAAAAATTGCGCCCAGAGATGTGTGCGTGCCAAGAAACGAAGGTTGGAAAGTAAAGAGTCTGTATAGTTTGGTAATCTGTGCACCTGTCCAGCGCCATCTGCCGACCGAATCTTGCACTTACCATAACACCTGTTTCCGCGTTTATAAACGTTTGTTTGTCTGTATGAAGCCTTGGTATAGAAATAATAATATTGGATTGATATTGTGTTACATTGTAAGGTCGATATTGGAGAAAATTTCAACACCACAGTTGAAATCTGACTGAGATTTTAATGAATTTGAGAAGTTTGTAATCACAGTTGTTTTTCAAGGGAAGGTATATAATATAATGGAATTCACGGAAACTCTGCATCGATAGGTAGTCGCCGTATTGTGCGGTGTCTAGATATAATTTATTTCGCCATTTTCTCTTTAATCAGGTTCTTTCATTTGACACATACCTATACTACCAAAAAGTACTTAGTTCACGTGGTAGATTAGTGTTCACTCCATACACTCCTTACAGGGAATACAATACAGGCTGGTTATGCTACTACCAACCTTCTTGGCAGAGAAAAAAAAAAAACTACTCCGACCGTTTGTTTACTTCAACACCCAGGTGCGCCTATCGTAATGCACTAAGATCTAGACCGTTTCACACGGTAAAAACCTACATACTAATCAATTAATTCTAACATTATAACATTCACATAAAGGTCAGTATATTCCCGCGCCGCGACCCCTGCCGTATGATAATGTTGTATGCAAGGTGCGAGTGACGTCAGGGCGACATATGGCTGACTTGCGCACGAGTTGTGTGTACGTACGGCGAAGGATTATGAGCGCAGATGGCGCTGTTGTAAAAAAAAAAAACAGGAAAAGAGATTGCGAATAGTGTCGTTTGGTTGAGCGTTCAAAAGGCAACGTGATTAATTTTGAAGTGTGGCTGTCAAGCAAAATGTCTTAATTTATTTCTATCTGTGTTAAAGTACCGTTTGTATTACGAATCACGAGTTGTTTTAGCCAGGACAAAACCAATATCAAAAAGGCGTTAAAGTTTCCAGAAAATCATTTATATTTAAGGAGTTGTCGTCAAAATGTAACGTAGGTAAGTCAAACAACTAACGTCATGCATGTATATGACGTGATGTTTGTTGACGACGAAACGAGTGACCACAATAGTCTTCGACTTAAGTCTTAGGCTTAAATAGGAACTAAGTAATGTAGTTTCTAGAAATGTAAATAAATAGGTGTACTTGGGAAAAAATGGTACTTAAAGGACAATATGCGCTGCAATTTCAACAATTTCGTAATTTTCCGCCATAACCATGGAGTACATGGTACAAGCCAAGACTCTAAGTAAACTTAAATACCATAGCACTTTTTAGGTAAATTCTTCAAGTGAAAATATCAAAAGAAACACGGACTTAAATCTCTAACTAACTAACGCAACTAGTAAATGGCACTGAACCCGCGTGGTGGATTACTGCCTGTATAGAGAGGAGGCCTATGTCCCAGCAGTGGGAACACTACAGGCTGATGAGTATGTAAAACAACTACCCTCAAACATGTCCCTATCTATACACTCGCTCACTACAGCGCACCCTCCCCAACTATTCCACCGTATATTCCTACAAATCACCTGCAGCAAATGGATTCACCCTTGTTTTGTTCGCATTACCTCGTATAAGGTAAATACATTATCAGGCCTACCGAAGGCGGCACAGATGTTATTGCTGATAAGCGATAATAATTGTAATAAAAACAAGTTCAAGTGTTAAGTTATTGACCTAGAAGTTTTGCTTTACGAGGATAAAGTATGTGGCTTTTTAAATTATTTGTATATATATTTTTAGTGGCTTTTACAGTTCTACAAGGGTAAAAGTATTCCTCCACCCTTTTTACTTCCCACTGTCTAGTCCCACCTGTACTGCCCAGTACCCATACCCTTTTGCAAATGGGGGATAGGCAGAAACCACAGATTTTCACCTGCTACGTTCCTTAGGTAAACCGCTGCCTAACCCTTCGGGGATTGCACGTGTAATATTATGTTTTGAATACACAAACATCATCATAACATCACGCCTATAATCCCCGAACGGTTAGGCAGAGGTGTACCTAATAGTACACCCAGATTTGGCCAGGTATGTTTAAGTGCTATGCAATAAGGGGGTGAGCCTATTGCCACCAACCGGGCGCAAATCCAGACACCGTGGCTGCTACTGTCCAATCGAACCCAGAACCTCATGCTCAGCAGTCGCGCTTGCGAAGACTAGACCAACGAGGCAGTCTCAGCAGTTTTAAAAACATACAAAATTAAAAGCTTTCCATGCTTTTTGGAAGAATCTGAATCGATCTGTTCTTATAAAAGTTCATTAATACGCATCGCCAGTGCAGTAGAACTAAACCAAGCCAACGTCCTACCGAAAAAAACATTTTCTGAAAACATACAATTAGCTGAAAACCAAACATTTCAGTCTAACTGAGCGGAACTAGACTGAATTCCAGGAATAATAACAGGTTCAATGAGTAATCATAATAATAATAACTGTTTGAGTTCTTGTTATTATTGTGAGAAGGGCTTAGTACATAACAAGATTTCCATGTACGTGCGTGTAGGTAGAAGTAAATACCTAGCGAGAAAATAAAAATTCTGCGGCGTAATTTTTTTTAACCTTTTGGCCGCCAGAGCATAACGCACGAGCGTGCCCTCCACGCTAAGCCTACCATTTGTCACAATATGTTTCGTTTGGCGAACAGGGCACGCGCTTGTTTGTCACGTATATGTGACTATGGTGGTCAAAACATTAAAGACGACAAAGCCAACAGATGTTTAATAACAATGATTAGAGCTAAACGCATTTAGCTATGTGGGCTAATTTTGGTTTAACCGCAAAAGTAACTACCACTGTCCTGCTGTCCAAAAGATTGAATGAAGCTAATTATGGATTCAAATGTTTCCTTAATGTTATACCTATCCAAACTTCTACACTAAAACTCAGATCATTTTAAGGATGACAAGTCTAAATCATTGGTGTAAACTCCTCTTAACATTTTAATAATCATGAATGAACGCACGTCACTGCGGTCAGTTCAAGCTTCCCAGAAATTTATCCTGCCTGTCGAAAGATGACGTGATTGTTTACTAACCAACAACAATGTTCAAATCTTTCACGTTTTCATTCGATATATATTTCAAGTGTTAATGTTATGGAATTATAAGTACAACTTCCTTGTTTAATCTAGTGGTGATTCAGTGAAGAAACGTTCTGGGTTTGAAATGTTGAAGCTACTGATAGCGTCACCTTGTGGCGAGTAGGGAAACTAAAATGCGGCGAGTAGCGTAACTAAAGTTGCGGTGACTTGTTACTGATGCCGTTGTGTTCTACTAGATGGCGCTGTACGAAACTTATGTGTAAGAAATCAATGTTAGTACTACAATAATAAAATAACGCCATTTTCATTGCATCCTCTTTAAAAATAATAAAGATACTTACCCCGTACCGGTTACATTTTAAAGAATATCCTTGAAGAAAGATGGACTTACCTGTAATGGAAAAATACAACTGATAAGTTACACATTCAAATACCATATTATATAGAACATCAACTTTAATAAGAACAAATTATGTAACTCATTGAACCATCAACAAAAGTAAAACAGCATATAGGTATGTAGAAAACCACGTGTGTTAAAAATCTCTGATTTACAAGACCACCCGCCGCATAGGTTCACCTGAATTGTGCGGTATTCTCTATTACCTGTATGAACTTCTATCTGCAATACCTTTGTATCACTCCCTTCCCACACATCACTTATACAATTATGTTGCTTGCAAATGTCCCTTACTACGATATCAAATTAATATTGTGAGGAAAATGTTGCGTATGAATTACACGGCTATAAGAGCAGGGGAAGACCAAAGAAACGATGGATGAACTGTGTGAAGGATGGATGATATGGCTAGAAAGGACTGCGGAGATAACTAGTAATAGAGAGAAGTAAGGAAGAAGAAGCCATGCTGCGCCGACCCCAAATAAACTGGGATAAGAGCAGGAGAATGATGATGTTAGTTCAGAAATGAGTGATCAAGCTAGAAAACTGTACATCAGAACTAGAAAACTCGAAGATTACTAAGGTAGTGTAAGGCCGCACAACGATATTCGACCCCGCATCGAAATCGCTCTCATTACATGGATATTATGCTCTTTTGATCGGCTGAAGCCGATTCTACGTTGACACTCCGTAATTTGAGATAGACAAAGCCAGAAGAAGCTCGTTTCTAAACAGTGACGAACTTTTTTCTAAAACTCGATATAAGCCATATTTACGCCTGGATACATTTAGTAGGTGACTATCATCCGAGTTTCTTATAGTACCACTGGATCTCACACAATACCGGTCGCTTCCAGACGGCATCAATACGGTTAATTAAAACCTGGACTCAAGTCTAATTGGAACAAGCACACGTGTGGGCTGCCTATGACGTTAAGGTATATTATAAATTAGACGAAGGTTGCAAAAGGAACTAGGGAAAACTAATTAAGTACTAATAGAAATGTTGCAACATAATAATTTCATTTTTCTAATCGACTGATTATGAATATATGTTGATTGATCCTTGCATCAATAGTAACTGGGTAACCAGTAGTAACTGGGTTGTGGAGGTCAGATAGGCAGTCGCTCCATGTAAAATACTGGTATTCAGCTGCATCCGGTTAGACTGGAAGCCGACCCCAACATAGTTGGGAAAAGGCTAGGCAGATGATGATGATCCTTGCATCAATCAATATATGAAAGAAGAAAGCATAGAGAAGTATGGAAGAAGAAGACATGCTGCACCGACCCCAAATAAATTGGGACAGCGGTAGGAGAATGATGATTCAGCGTTTAATTTTTTTTTTTTTGTGATATTTGAATGGGAAAAAAACAGGCGATCTCTTGCATGAGCCTGTTGAGGAACAAAAACTCAGAAAACGACATCGCTATAATAGAACTCACAGAACGCGTTGACACGACTAGTGTTTGTTTAACTTTGTGAAACTGCTAAACAAAACACAACGTGTTTTTGTTATTGGGTGGATTTTTTCTCTCGCTCTAGGAAATCACAATTTTGAAAGATTTTTTTTCCTTTCCTGCGACTTGAGTTTACAGAAAAGAATCATTACACTGCTAAATTGGCAAAAGGGAAATCTATTTTGATTGCATTACGTGATCCGGGTCCATTCGTTTGTCCGTCAGATTGACCATTCAGATGGGTGAGCAAACATCGTTTTTTTAACGCAATCAAGCCGTGAGGGGAGAAGCGAGGTGTATTTTACATTGATGACTGAAATTGGTGTAATTTGGTTTTTTCACAAGCAGTAGATACTTAACCCTAGATAGATAACCATATTTCACTGTACACTAAAGATAACCATACGTCGACTCGACGTGCGAATGTTTGAGTGAGCATATTTTGGATTATGTATATACTAGGTTTATGAATGTGATATTATGTGTTAATGTATGTAATTTAATTGCGAGTAAATGAAAAACATTAGAGTTTATTTATATTTTTATAAGAAAAAAAAATTTAAGAACAAAACAAGGTACTTCTTACTTTACAAAACTTAAACAATTAGGAAACTCTCCGTCAGTCTTATAATTTACTATTTAAACTTTTCAGAATCAACTTTATGTAAACTCTATAATATAAAAAACCTAAGTAAATAATATTTTTTATTAATTTTGGTCACAAAGGCACTTAGGACAGGCGCTGGACTTGTGCTCTAAAAACTGACACTAAAGATAACCATACGTCACTACGACGTACGGTAGGTAAATATTGACGAAAGTATTGCACTTACCAGAGCGATACGGATGTGTCCTGCAAGCTCCGACGGCCGACTGAGTTGGCGGGAACGGGCAGTTTAGTGACGCGAAAAACAAACGAGTTATATCGATTTTTCAAAATCGATTACGTCGTTTCGACGTAGGTTATCTATCTAGTGTTAAACAGAACAGCAGAGCCGTAGTTATACTCAAAGGGTTAGGAACAGGCGTTCTCTATAGTACACCCTTGTTTCAGTTCTAATAGGAGGCGAACCCATCGCCATCACTTGGGCCCAAATTCAGAATCTTGACGAAAAGACCCAATAACCTGGTAATCGAACCCAGGATCTCATGTTCAGTAGTAACGATTGTAACAACGAGGATTTCAACAAGCAGTATTAGTACGGCTATAGCAAATACTAACAATTGTTTACATAATAAAACGCACATCACAAAATGGATCATAATCAACGAGTTCGATTTAGTTATGGGTAATTGTGTCTGAAAAATAAATGAATTGAATTGAATATAATTATGTGACATCTACCAATCCGCACTGGGCCCGCGTGGTGGATTATAGCCCATTCCCTCTCATAGAGAGGAGGCCTGTGTCCCTGCAGTGGGAACATTATAGGCTGATCATGATGATGTAGTTCAACCCGCGTGTGAAATTTTAGTTTACTGAGTGGAAAATTCCTGCAGTTTTTGAAATGGGTACCCGTCCGTAAGTATTGGGCACGTCCAGTTCACAGACCGTACTTAGTCGTAAAATAATTTAAGGTTTGTTGTTAGCATGTAACTCTTACATTAAATTCTCTCATAGGAATGTGAACATTATTAAAGTAGTCATTCTATAGTACAGTCTATGAATTTTGCCCTTAAGCTTGATGTACAGTCAGCGTCACGATGTGGGTACCCCTCTTGAAAGCATCTACGTTCCCAACTGGGGTACCCATTTGATGCCAACCGTCCATTATTTCACGAGTACTAAACAATCGACCAACACAATTTCTCCTATTAATATTTGAGTAACAATCTTCTATTTTCCAAACAAGAAAACGCTACACAAATCAGTAACATATTGCTCAAGAAGATCGTAAATAGTCATAAAAACAACACCGGTTCAGTACAAGAAGTATTTTATTGAGCCGTGCCAATATAGAGAAGGGGAGATGCGATATGAAACCACGACAGACAATAATATAGGCTCATACTTTAGGCAAAGGGGAGGTGGAATATATATTTGGCACGAAACTATAGTAAAATGTAATTTCAATATCTGCAAAAAGAAATGGAAAATTCTATGGGCTTTTTGGTGTAATTGGTGGCCATCAAGCAACCGGGCAACCTGATGTATTCATTTTTTTTCTCGAGAAAAGGTTTTTCCTTTTTTTTTCGGATGGGAAATCATCAAATGACTTTTCCCGCTCTGGGCAGAGCGGAAGGGAGTGTTAGACTTGTACTGACTACAACCCATCCATGTTCCTTCCTTGCCCTTTGTGTTCCAGGGCCGCGGTATCTCTTTCGAACAGTCCCGCAGCCCTGAAAAGGGTTTCCCTTACCTTGTACTCGTTTGGTGTATAGTGATGGATGAGGTATATAATGTGTCGTGGACATAACCCATGCTATCTGTATACCAGAAGCATCGCAGAAGTGCTCCTATTCCGGTAAAGGCTTATTCAATTAGCATTTCGAACTGGACTCGAAACAAGCATAGTTTTGTCGTAGGTCACGTAAGGGGCTTATTTCTAGATTGCGCCAGCAACACAAGTAATGGAAGTATCGATATGAAGGGGTAGCTGGCCAAAAAAGACAAATATGTTAAGCAGAAGATGGTTTAATGCTGTTACAACGCGGAAGCTCTAATTCTAACATTTTAGTACCAAAAACAATATTTTGTGACTAAATAGAAATACCATTCCTTCATCAAACTACGTACATTATATTAACAGGGTGCTTGGCATTGGCCGGTTTGGAATCAAAACGAGAACACGTGGGCTGGAGTGCGGATGGACGGAATTTTACTAGTTCGACGCGTAAACATGCAGTGTGCGTGATTTTACGCTTGATCTGTTTGTAATAAGAGATATAATGTTTGGAAGTTTACGGATCTAAGAATGTTGGAACAAATAAGAACAATGGTGGTTATTTTAGGATTTGTTGAGTCATGAATTCATCATGAATGAGTTGTGGTGTCTGCATGCAAATTTACCAAAACAGGAAGTGTAGGTGAATGTGAATGGTTATAAAGTGTGGGTAGGACGCCCTCAAGTCAGATAGAGCAACGGATACGAGCAGGGTGGTTGGTAGCAGTAACCTGGATGAGAGTTACCGAAAATCTTCAATGTTTGCGATAGGGAGGACCTATATCCGGCAGTAGACTGATGGAGGCCGATGATGAGTTATCTATACCCACCTGTCTGCAGTTTGTCCGCGGTGAGGCTGCGCAACAGCCGCTTGATGCTGCGGCGCCTGCGCACGCCGCACCCGTCATCCGGAGAACTCATTGGCATATGGACGACGACACAAAACTTGCCGCCATTTTGTTTACACTTTTGGTTTTTAAGTGGTCATATTTGGTCAATTATTTTAATAATAATTACTTTTAGTTTTAAATCGTTTAATTTTATTTCTAAAAGAGGATCTAAAACAATTACAATTTTAATTGAAATACAGATCGTCACGTGTGGAAGCTGACCCAAACATAATTGGGAAATGGTTAGGCATATGAAGTTGATGACAGGTCGTCTATAGTATTTTGTAAATATTCACCAGAATTTGTAAACATTCCTTTAATTTCATATTACAAAGCTTCTACCCTATCATATCTACCACAATTCATAATGCATACCTTAAGCTACGTGCCACTGCATGTATCAATCAAGAGGGCTTAGACCTCACCTGTGTCTGTAACCAGGGTAATCCTGGAGGGACCTTCTGTTGAACTCGTGCGATTTAAACGTAAGGATTACTCTGCATGTACTTATGATGCTGCCTTTCGGGACCAAAATCGACACGAAAAAATAATGATAAAAGTGTCACAAAACAAAAATTAAAGCTATGTAAATTTTAATAAAGAGTACACCAAAACAGACACAACAAACAGGAATCTATTCAATATTCCAAACACGCTCTAATTTGCAATTCCAATGAACGGAATTGCCTGAAGAATCCTCTTGAAAGGATGCGACAAAAAAAAAATCATAAGAAAACTAGGAAAAACACAGTATACATTGAGTATTTATATGAAAATATTTTCTTTCGAAAATGTCAATTGAAGGTGAAAGGTACAACGGACGACGCTCTTCATAGAAATCAGGTCACTGAACTAAATGAGTCGAAAACTCTGTGATACTTTATATACCTGATAGCATTTACTACACTATATAATATACTATGTGCTTCACAAAGTTCGTAGTTACGCTTCCGTGAACAATTTTAATGAAATGTCTTTTAAACAAGGAGTTCGTAGTCTTTTGAATGCTTCACAAAGCTTTCTTGAAACTACTGCGTTGGTAATTTGACTTTCAGTGCAGTTTTAAAGGTAAACCATCTGAACTCGTGACCGGATGCAACAACGTATTTGATGACGGTTGTAAAATTGCTGTTCTTGTTGCTGAACAATTTTAATAGTAAAACAAGTGCTGAACAATTTTAACAGTAAAACAAGTCTCGTTGACCGCCATCTGAAAACGGCGTTACATTTTATAATCTTTCGGACAGTATGCAACCCATGTCTGACTACTACGATAAATGTAAAAGTTTCTCAAAATGTCCACGTATAAACTACTTAACGGATTTGGCACATAGATATTTTGTAACCCGGATAAAATCGGGGTTGTGCGATCCTTTGGGACAATTACTGAACTCTACCGACACTAGTTATAAAACAAAGTAGCTATTTGATCGCGTTGTTAATCTATACTCATCATCATCATCTGCCTAGCCTTTTCCCAACTATATTGGGGTCGGCTTCCAGTCTAACCGGATGCAGCTGAATACCAGTATATTACATGGAGCGACTGCCTATCTGACCTCCACAACCCAGTTACTACTGGGAAATACGATACCCCTTGGTAAGACTGGTTGTCAGACTTGTTAATCTATACTACGCGACAGATTATGATGGAGTTGTTGTTATTCAACGCTTGTCTAATGTTCAATACAATGAAAAGGGAGAAATCCCGATCATACAAAACAAAAATAAACGACAGTTCCTAACCCCGTCGAGGTCAAAATCAAAAATATCTTGTACCACCAGACAAGTGTGACTCAATGTAAATTGACTGGAAAACTCGTAATTCTGCATTTACACATTCCTCCAAGGTGTAAGGTCGGGCAAGATACCATGAAGTATATAATTAATGGAGAGTTTAACTTTCGTAAAGAGCAAAAGGGCAGCAAAAGGTACTTGCCAACCACAGCGGTAAATTTGCCCCGAAAATCGAGGAAAATTTCGTGAGAAACGCTTTGCATATGAATGTGGCTATATGAGTAGAGAAAGATCAAAGAAACGATGGATGAACGGCATAAAGGATGGTATAGCGCGAAAGGAGGTGACTGCTGAGATGATGAGTAATAAAGACGTATGGAAAAGAAGATATGCTGCGCTGACCCCAAATATATTGAGGCAAGGTCAGGAGAATGATGATGAGAGGTACCTGTTACTGTGATTGAAGCTGTTATGTAACTAAGTCTACGAAAACGGTAACAGCTGCGCCAGCGTTGGAAGCATATTCATAGAATCACATAGAAAACAGTCGTGTTGCTGCTGAGCTGTGGTATTCGATCGAAAAATATAATTGCCTACTCCATTTTAAACTTACTCTGCTATCAAGATCGTTAAAACCATCCAAATACAAGATCCACGCTGGGCGCCAAAATAAACGATTAGTTCCTGTTTTTTTGTTGATAAACTGTACATACAGGAGTTATAAAAAATTATAGTATGTATACTTTGGTGGCGAATATCCGACGGAATGGGGCCACATGGGATGGTGACGGACTTGTCGTCCTTAGGTACGAGGTGGCGAAAATAGACGGTAGGTAACTTCTGACCCGATATATAACTAAGCAGTCGCTTTGCGCCTCAATTTTTCGGTATCGACACGATTTTTCGCAGTATCACTCACTAACTTTTTAGTCAATTTTTTGGAATTTAACGCTACTTAGGTTGTAGCAGACAATACGGTAGGGAGTATACAAATCGTCCAGATCAATTTGACTTGTGAGCTATCCCCTGATTATCTCACGAGACAGACGTTTGAGGAGGTTGGAGGGGTTTGAAGTTTGTACAAGTTCGATATTAATCGGACAAAACCAAAAATAAACACTTAACATCTCCAAAAAGTGTATTGCTACCAAAAATAATATTTTCCTGCCCAATCAAATGACCTGAACACACACACAGTCACGTCACAGAGTCCTAGTTCATTGCCCCTAGCTATCAGGGCTGTGGTGGACTGAGGATGTAGAGGCACCACTGAGATCAAAGCGCGTCTTCCACCTCGCCGCCTCGCTACGTAATAAGGCACAAGGCACACAACGTGCAGGCTTTAATATTAATTGATACTAGGGTCTTAAGGTCGGCTGGATGTGTCGTGAGATTTGTGAAGGATACAGGATAGCGATGCAGGAAGTTTTAAACATTTAAATTATTATTTTCATCCAGGATAAAAGGTAACGTAAATCTTGGTTTATAACGGTTGAAATGTGGACCTGAATGAAGTCAAAAATAACTAACGTTAAAGAAAACCATTGGTTGTCTAAAACACAGCGAAAATAAAAATAAACTTTAATTAAATAAAAAGGTTGTCTATGTACCGCTACGACTGCTACGAATCTTGCTACGCCGTAGCTAGAAGTAGAGGCACTGTCGTAGGCGCTACGACAATGCTGTAGCCACTAAGCTTGGTGTATTCTGCTAAACTTATCAATCCTGTATCTATTGTTATCAGAATACCAGTAACTGGATTGTTGCGGTTAAATAAGCAGTCGCTCAAAATCTGGTATTCAGCAGCATTCGGACATTAATACACTTGCAGCCGATTTCGATATAGCTAGAAAAAGGCTAGCTGTTGCTTAACCAACTGATGCTTTTGCACTTCAATCTATTACATAATAACAGAAACACAACTCTAGCAAAGACAAGACAAAACAATTCATTAAAGTAGTGGCATGTCTCGATTCCACGTTCTACAGTCTACACAATGGAGAGTAAATAGGTCGACCATTTTCTTCTGTCTATAGACTATCACGTATGGTAGTTTGACTTCTACAGTGAATTGTTACTACTCAATAAAGTTATTGTTGTTTTGAGTTAGTCATTTTGTGTAGTCCATCTCGTAAGAGATTTTACTTTTGACAACTATTCTCGGTTTCAATTTACTGGGTCATTTGTAGACTTCAATAAAGTTGAAAGTTTATCCGCCTTCATACATCATACATACATCTGAAGGTGCATCCATACCACACCGTAGTTATTGAAGTTATACTTCTTTTAGCGCGTTAGGGAAAATTGATGAGAGTAATTTTTTACGATGCGCGCGCACACCGCTCCGTCACGAAAAAACGACACCGTGAAGTTAGCTAGTCAACATACACCCTGAAGTTAGCTAGTCAAAATTTTAGTTTTATACGCCAAAGAAGTATAACTTCTTACATGCGAAATAAGTACACACACACTTTTTTTTTTTGTGGAGTACAGTCAAACGGGGTATACCTTTTAAAGTTCGTCGCGATTCCCCCGTGGTCATATTCACCGTGTTTGACGGTAACGTTTTCAAGAGCTAGTAAGCAATAAAGAATGGCCAAAAGTTATAGCTGAAGAAGTTACTTTATGTTATCATTACTTATCATATTTCTCAACAAAAAGTAATCTAGAACTTTCAAGTATGCCTAACCAAGGCATGGGTAAATATTTGAGTAAGAAGAAATAAAGATTTAAAGATACATATGCTGAATTCATGGTAAGAGTTTGCACGCCGAATTCCCTTACATCCTGTATATCTAAAGTTAATCCCTAGTTAAACAAAAACTTTTCCAACAAACATGCTACCACACTCAACTAACTGACTGACTGACACAACTTTACTGCAACAGACTGCATCCAAACTGAATCCTAGCCACGCAAGTTTGAGCACATTGTATAATTAGCTTTGAGTATGGAGAAATGGAGACATCTGAATAACACGGATTTGTGCACTAGTGCGGATAGATTGTGTGCTGAGTTTGTTTGGATTTCTGTAAAGGAGTTAGTTTGTCAGTTATGATATGGAGCTTTAGCAGTCTATGGTTTAGAGGATTTATGAGGATAAGCAGTAGGTATAAAAATAGAACTGAGTTCGCTAGTCAGAAGTATTTCAAACTTTATTAAAGTAAGTAGGTACCTAATAACAGGGATAAGAGTAAACTAGCTCTAGAAAACAAATATTTATGGTAAATTTGGTGCGTAGACAGAAATTACATAGGTACGTCCGCGATTTTGTTTAACACCATACCTTCTTCAATATCTTACGCCCGTACATAGTTGAACCAAATTGATTCGATCTAAACAACAACAACAATCACGGAATAACAAAAACCAATAACAGTCACGATATATCCCGTAAGTAACAATATAAGTTTAGTAGTAAACCGTGAACGCTTAAAACAGTGTTTGATTATATTTGATTGAAAGGCGCAAAAATGAATGATGGGTACATTATTCAAATTGAAAATCAAAACTGAACCGCGTAAGACTGCAATATTCCAGGCATCAAAGCTTATCTAAAATAATTTAATAAGCATGTTATTACGATAGCCTATCTATCAGATGACATTGTGCCTTCACCTGTCTTTTTTAGGCTCTGACGTAGGACTAAACGAAGCGTGAAATGTCTAGAACGCCGATATTCGGGGCTACTTTATAAAGGTCACCCACAGTCTATTTACTATAGACTATTTTTGATTTTACATGTTTAAAAACTCAGGTTTAATGTTCAAGCAGATTTAATGTTTATTTTGGTCTGTGATTGTTAATTTTAGAGATAGTTGCAAATAAATATCTGTTCAGATCAATTTAGACTTTGATTGATTAATTTTCTGACATATCTCAATAATCGCAAATTGGTGAGAAGAAGCACACCATCGTGAGAAGTGGAAGGAATGAGGGAAGCCCTTCGCTCAGGAGTGGGACAACACAGGCTAACTAAAAAAAACTCTTTTAACTGGTTTATTTATCCCCTAACAGCTCATTTAATCTTCTTAGCGTGTCCATGGCCACATATGGCTTGTAGGTCCAGAATTTGGCTACAATTTAACTATTATTTTAAGACCGTTAACGACTTACGGCATTTCAACTTTACGAAATGCCGTAAGTCTTCGACGCTCTTAAGTTAGCTACGAGTCACATAAAATACATTTAAACTGCTATACTGACCAGAAAGTTACACTGTGTAGATAGAAAAATGCAAATACTTGCATGAAAATGAATTACAGCCTTTTGATAAGCTCATGAATAACACATAAGTACATACAAGACTGAAACTATAATACTATAACATCTACAATAATTATCAGAAAATGTAACTATACAGCGAAAATATACGTTTCATTAACTGATACCCAGACATTAAATATAGGTAGGGTAACTCTTTGCAGAGTATATTTCCCGATAGCAATAATGTAGGAGCCTTTAAGTCTCCAGCGAATTGGTTTTTAGATAACCGTGCATTTTAGTCAACTGCATTAAGGCTTACTATAATGTGAGGTAGGTCGTAGGCAAACAGGCAATTGTGAATATGGACGGGCGAAGTGATATCAGGACTTCGAAATCTGCCAATATGCCTTGTGAAAGGCAATAGCCTCGCACTCTATTACGTTGGATTTAAACATAACTGGTGAAATTAGGAAATACTGAAACTCTCTGCCTTACCCTGCAACGTAATACTGACGTGATGCTATGTACAGGTAAAAATAGGTATGACCACATGAAAATCCCATAACACTCCCCTCCCCATCCACAAGAAACCCACGTCACCACACATTTTCCCAGCTCTAACAAGACCTAGATTCTCCACCTAAGCACTAAGTATGATTCCGTAGGTATCTATATCACACATTACCTTGGTCTCCGCACCCTGTGACGTCATGCGAACATAAGCTTATTGTTTGCGGTTCTCTACAGTACACAGACCCTGGTGGAATTTATAGCTTACTGACGTTTGAAAGTAAAATGGAGCAAAAATGGAATGGATAGTGAAGATATGGGAATTGTACGAGCCAATAATGCTCATACAGCAAAAGTACGTTTCTGCGCACGTAATGAATTACGATAAACGTACTTTATTAATTATATTTTAACATATATTCAGTCGTCACAAAAACTTAACCACAAGCGAGTTGATCAATAATAACATTGTTTCAAGTGCGGCTCAGATAACTAAACAATCATAACTTAATTAAACTATTGAACCTAACAGTGGTTTGGTGTGAATTAACTACCTTCCTACAACAACTACCGGGGTATCACTCAACGACGAGAATACCCCAACAGGAATATCGTTACCTTAAACTCGACACGGTCCTATCAATTATATCAGAAACTGGAGGTGAATCAAGTGCTTGGCTTGATAATTTAAACTTCGATCTCTCAAGAAGTTACCACGGGCAACACCAGTGTCAGTCAGTGCGGTGTAGGAGTTCTGCATTCTTCATACATTATGTTAATATTTTTCTAAACTGTCGTTACTGCATAAAATCACGCCTGTAATCTCCAAAAGGGTTGGCAAAGGTGTACCTAATAGTACACCCACATTTCGCCAGCTATTGTTTTTGTGTTATTTTCGTTGTTTTCACCGCTGACTAGAAAAGACAATGAGCAGATGTGGTCCAAATTTCCACCACTATTGAGGGCTATGTAAGCTTAAAGTCGACTAAATACCATACAATTTTGATTACTAGGTGAAAAAAATGTATTCACTCAGAAAAAAGTTATGACTGTTTTAAAAATACGTATTTTTAGTTATTTAACCGTTAATTTTTTTCACATAGCCACATTTCAAGCAGTAAAAACATGGTAGCAATTTTTTTTTGACGTAGCGAGGTACCTACCGCGACCGCCATATTGTTTATATTTTGGCTCATATAGCTTATATCAACCAGAATGAATTACAACGAAATGTCATACACCTAAATCAATCGAGTAGTTTAAAAGATATAGTGAAATAATGAAGCGTAAAAAGGTTTTTAAATTGCAAGTTTTCATGGGGTCATAACTTTTTACTGAGTAAATATTTTTGGTTGTGGTCTTCTTATAATGATTCAGAACGCAGTGTTCCCTCATATGTCATAGTTCTTATTGATGGTGGAAATTTGGACCAAGCTCCATATACAGGGTGTTTGGCAGAACGTTGAACATACGAAAATGGTGGGTAGGTGGGGTCATCTGCTACTTACTCAGCCCTAATTTATTTGGCCCTGGCCGACTGGGTATTTGTTTCACCACTTTCCTAACTTTAAAGTGTATTTTTTTTATTAAAAATGGGCAATAAAACAGGCAATTTTTTTTTTTTAATCTTTGATGTTGGCAGATTCTTGCTTTGTTCAGATGTTAGCTAGAAAAAAAGTTATGAGTCCTCAAACTTACAGAAAGATGTAAAAAATACTTGAATGTTAATTTCAACTTGCATTTAAAAAAAAACAAAAAATGATTGAGGAGTTCCAATTCTAGCAAAACATCCCTAGTGTGTGAGCTTTCTAATGGTATGTAATTTGCTTTTATAAAAAAAAAACTTTAAGAGTTATTTCATAATTTTATCAAGCAGGAAATTTTTGACGAAACTCTACCTTTACGGAAAGTTAAATGTTTTGCGAAATTTAATACTGCAAAGTTGGTAAAAATTATGGATCGACGGCTTGCCAGTAGCAGTGGTGCAAATTGACATTCACTATTCCCTTGAGATGGTTACACAAAGCAGGTAGAAATTTTGTTTCACTCTTGCGCAGTCATAGCGTATTTTTGCTCTCTTTCGCTCTCGTGGCACCGTGACGCCTCAGAATGAATTCTTTTCTTTTATTCAGTCGAGACTTAACTGCCTCTGCGATCTCACGTGCCCGTTACGCTTACGTTTGTTTTTGTTCACTTCGTTTTCTTTTATTGTTATCACTAGTTAAGTTTAAGTTTAAGTTTGTTAAGTTTTTTGTTATTACTGTTACCTGTTGTTATTGGTAAAGAAATGGCTGCTTTTACCAGTGAGGAATACGCGGACATGTTGTTAGCGTATGGAAGCGCTAATACAAATTCGCGTGAAGCGCGAAGAATTTATCAAGAGCGTTATCCCAACCGCCGAGTACCCAGTCATCAGACGTTTGCGAGTACTTACCGACGTTTACGACAAACCGGTAACCTGAACTTACAAGAACCACGAGTGAACGCAGCACGACCCGATGCTATCATTGACGAACAAGTTCTTGCCGAGTTTGACGCGGATCCTACCAAAAGCATTAGACAGATAGCTTCAATACTTGGCTTAAGCATATGGAAAGTGTGGTCTGTTCTCCGGCAAGATGGTAGACATGCTTTTCACTACACTCCAGTGCAAGGTAAGATTAAGCCGTTTATGCACTGCATCTGATACGATTTTGTGGAATGTAGTAAATTATGAGACAGTTCAATTGATCGTTCCATTTAACCTTGATTTCGTCACTTTCTTTATTAGTTGTTTTGCCTCATGTTGTTTTTAGCGCATTCAATTCTAATTTCAAATTAAATTCAATAAACTATTCCTATTCGGCCGCATTCACGTAACAATCAGGCGGCCAGCGCTTACAGGATTCGGATTTCGGATTCGGTTTGCGCAGGTGGTCAGCGTAGGTAAACTTGCCAGCACTTATGGGTCCTTTTTAGAACAAAATTGGAAAGTCGCACCCCCTTTTGCGAATTTGGTCTTACGTCTTTATGGCTAAGCCATAAAGCCAATTAGTGTACTTAAAAATTGAAGATGAAAAATTTGGATAATTGTAGAGTTTGAACTCGGAGGAAGAAAAGATTCAGTATTGAAATCAATTCTTAGACATGTTTTGTTTGTTCTAGGTCTCGATGACAGTGATTTTGGGAGACGTGTGCAATTTTGTCGCCATTTGCTGCATACCGATGTGGACGACGTTAACTTTTTAAAAAGTATTTTGTGGACAGACGAGTCCAAATTTGACAAAGAAGGGATTGTCAATTATCACAATCTTCACCATTGGGCACTTACAAATCAAAACCCACACGTGAAGAGACAAAGAGGCTTCCAGAGGAGATTCAGTGTGAATGTCTGGGCAGGAGTGATTGGCGACAAGCTAATAGGGCCTCATTATTTGCCCGACAACATCAACGCGAACAACTACTTGGATTTTTTGATAAATGATTTACCACCATTAGTGGAAGAAGTGTTCCAAGTAGACATAAACAGGCCTATTGTCTTTCAACACGATGGTTGCCCAGCTCACTTTAGTCTAGTTGTACGTGAGCATTTGGATAATTGTTTCCCAAATTCGTGGATTGGCAGGGGAGGACCAATTCCCTGGCCTCCGCGATCGCCCGACCTCACTCCGCTCGATTTTCACGTGTGGGGAAGGGCAAAGGAACTAGTTTACACTACAGAAGTAGAAAGTCGGGAAGATTTGATAAATCGAATTAATGCTGCTTTCGAAGTTATGCGACAGGAGATGCTGCTGCGCACAACAACTGTAGAAATCAGACGTAGATGCCGCACCTGTATTGCGAATGAAGGGCGTCAATTTGAACATCTAATATGATTTATTATTTAAATAAATTATTTAAAATTATTTAATTGTTTCATTAACGCACCTAACTGGTACAGCATAATTTCAATCGATCATTTAATTTTTACCAACTTTGCAGTATAAAATTTCGCAAAACATTTAACTTCCCGTAAAGGTAGAGTTTAGTCAAAAATTTCCTACTTGATAAAATTATGAAATAACTCTTAAAGTTTTTTTTTTATAAAAGCAAATTACGTACCATTAGAAAGCTCACACACTAGGGATGTTTTGCTAGAATTGGAACTCCTCAATCATTTTTTGTTTTTTTTTAAATGCAAGTTGAAATTAACATTCAAGTATTTTTTACATCTTTCTGTAAGTTTGAGGACTCATAACTTTTTTTCTAGCTAACATCTGAACAAAGCAATAATTTTATAAGAATCTGCCAACATCAAAGATTAAAAAAAAAAAAATTGCCTGTTTTATTGCCCATTTTTAATAAAAAAAATACACTTTAAAGTTAGGAAAGTGGTGAAACAAGAAAAAAACTTTTTTTTTTTTTTTTAAATACCCAGTCGGCCAGGGCCAAATAAATTAGGGCTGAGTAAGTAGCAGATGACCCCACCTACCCACCATTTTCGTATGTTCAACGTTCTGCCAAACACCCTGTATTTTAGCCCATTCTTCTTTCATAATTTTCTGTTATAGAGATAACAGCATTCTTGTTCACTCCCATATCAGAATCTGCATCACTCTTTCACCAAACACACAGGTTATCAGCCACCTCTCTACACGTCGCCTCATACATAACTATGAACTAGCGCCGTCTGGCGTCGCGCCAAATAATTAGCACTAGCTCATATGTTTTATTGTCCTGTAGAGAATCCGCTATGATGTGGAAATAAATGACTGTTTCTACTCCTTCGATTTTGGCAGGGTGAGTGTTTGCTTTGATTTTGTTAAGACGCTTTGGTTTAGTGGTTAACAGGATAGTAGCTAACCACGCGGACCTAATTTCGATACAATGTCGGACAGATTGAAAAAACTGTTTTTGTTTTTCTTTTGAATTTGTACCCAAGGCACTACTTTTAATAACATCTTAGGCCCGGATTCCACCAAAGCGGAGACCAGCGAAGCGGTGAGGAGACGTGCGGACACCAATCAATTACATTGGTTAAAATCTACATCGCGTCTATCGTCTCTCCTGTAGAATTTTGCACATCTTCTATCCGCTCCGCTTTTCTCCATTTTGATGAAGTCCGGCCCCTATTGTCTAGGCGTGAGTTATAAAGTACCTTGGTACCAGCCGTAGTACCAGTAGTGGGATGGGAACGATAATGGGTGCGCATTGAAGGTATTAAAACAGTTTAATGTCAAAATTCCCATTGATTACGCAAGAGTAAACTAGGATATGTAAAATACCGAATTCTTCACAACGAAAGAAAAAAAATAACTCACTAAAAGCCACAGCATTCCTCAATAATAGAGCCCAAACATCTCATTACGCAACTTTACACAAACAATCGTGTGAAAGCATTCGATATTATGCATAAATGCAGGATTAAATCAAAGATGGCGGCTGGCTTCCCGCCAAGCGGTCAAGGTCACTGACGCAGGCCCAATGTTGCCATTGTAAATTATAGTGATTTACACCCGTTTGTTACTCCATCGGTGGTCGGATAAATGGCCTATAAAGGCTGTGGGAGTTCAATCATGTTGTAGTTTTGGAAGGCAATATATTGGCATAAAACCTTTGTGCACCAAAATTATGTTAGTGTTGCCAGTCGAAATGTCTTCTCATCTTGCTTTGAACTTTACTATGGAAGTTGTAACACAAAATGGAATAAAATGTGTGTAACTTGGACATCAAAATTAG
This sequence comes from Lycophotia porphyrea, assembly GCA_950005105.1. Lineage (NCBI taxonomy): Eukaryota > Metazoa > Arthropoda > Insecta > Lepidoptera > Noctuidae > Lycophotia > Lycophotia porphyrea. The sequence continues at coordinate 804,628 of OX465409.1, forward strand.
AATGCCCAAAACAAGAACCACTACTGAAGCCACACTTTAAGCTTATTATGGAATTTCAAATCCAGTTAAGACTCGAAAATTCAAGTAAGAATTACGTATACACGTGATGAGTTCACTCAGAAACTACTGGTATATTCTCAAAAACAATACTAGTTTCCTAACTGCTTATTTAACACATAGAAAAAAATAAAACAAAAAACACAAATCACGTCAAAATTGTAGACATTCCTAACATCACAAAAAACAAGGATATATTTGGGACTACAACAAATGACCAAAGATTAGACCAACCACGTGTAACTATACAACTAAATAACGATGAACAAGATTTACTGAGTGCATACCACACTAAAACTACCATTGATATAAACAGCTGATTTCTCCAGAATCTCCAACTACAGCGTGAATTATTTCTCTAAATCAACAAACACATACCACTGCAGAATGACGGTAGTTGCTAATTTATATCAAAGGCGGGTTCCTACCTAGAACATTAAAATATCGTTCTGTTTCTGGCAATCGTTTGGAGTTGACTTAGACAGAATTATCTTACTACTATTCTATATGCGAAAATTTGGATGGATGAATGTTTGTTCCTCGATTTCGGCTGAACGTATCTGGATGAAATTTGGCACAAAGATATATTATTATCTGGAAGAGCATATAGGCATTTAAATAATCATGGGAAGCATTTGAAACCAAAGAAATGACTATTTAGAAGTAGAATATGAAATAACCTTGCAAAAAAAGATCTTGATATTCCTAACTGCAGGGTATCTATTTTATACCAGTTGAAAGACGAACTACAACCTGATGCCTATAACCTACGACTCCCTGCGAGACTGAAGTGACGAGTGAATAAGTTACTTAATCTTAAAAGAACAGTACTACATCATTAACCACATCATGGATAACCATCAGATAAACTCTAGGACTTTACTATAGATTCAAACAAACTTATCCAGCTACATCTAGACCCGAAACTAGACAAGTCATTATTAGATCACCTTAAAGACGCGACAGCCCAAAGTAAACCGTCGTTAAATCTGCACCATGGGCCCATGGTCTAAGTATTCAAAGTTAATGGACAGTAAACAATTTGTGGCGTAAATCGCGGCCATTGTGCGGTCCCTCGTCTAGACTGGAGAATGGAGGCCCCTAACACAAGATAGGTCTATCTCGAAATATGTAGGGGGCTTAGGAAGTGCGTCAATGCGAGCGAGGAGGAAGGATAACTTTGAAGGAGTCATATTTTTCCTAATTGGGATTTGGCAATATATTGTTCAAAGAGATGGGTAATTGGATATAACGTATACACCAACACAAAGATCTACTACTAGAAACAAGGTAGATTTAAAATACATCATCATATGCCTAGCCTTTTCCCAATTATGTTAGGGTCGGTTTCCAGTCCAACCGGATGCAGCTAAATACCAGTATTTTACATGGAGCGACTGTCTATCTGACCTTCACAACCCATTTTTTGGGTAATAGGATTCCCCTTGGTAAGACTGGTTGTCAGACTTTCAGGCCACTGACTACCTAACGACTGTCGACTGTGAAGATCTACAATTGACAGCCGGGTCCAACGGTTTAACTTGCTTTCCGAGGCACGGATGAAATTCGGAAGGTAATGGGTGTTCGCCCATCTATGGACCAACCTCGACAAGCAGGCTTAACCTCAAGATAGATCCGAGCAGTTTAAGGTTGCGGGGATCCACTGGATGCGAGTCGCACGGGATCGGTCAATGTGGCAAAACTGGGGGAGACCTATGTCCAGCAGTGGACGTCTTTCGGCTGAAATGATGATGATGATGATGAAGCTCTATACGATTTGAAATACATGTTACGATTAATATGAAGTACAAACTTACTGCAGTCTTTGCTAATAACATTTGAACTTAACAGCACTACAAGAGGATCATCATGTAGAATTTCATGAACACGAACACGCAAAGAGAAAGGAAAGCGAAACTTTAACGATCAACACGTTTTATGATACAGTAAAATGAAAACAAATGAGCAGTGAACTATAAGAAGAAACCTATTTTTAGCCAAGAACTTAAAAATACAATAGACCTTGAACTAGAAGTCAGACTATAGTTTCATCATCCTCTTTTTTCGGATGGGAAATCATCAAATGACTTCTCCTGCTCTGGGCGGAGCGGAAGGGAGTGTCAGACTTGTACTGACTATCCATTCCATGTTCCTTCCTTGCCCCTTGTGTTCCAGGGCCGCGGTATCTCTTTCGAACAGTCCCGCAGCCCTGGCAGGAGTCCCGCAGCCCTGGCAGTTCTTTCTGCTGCCCTTATCCCAATTTATTTGGGGTCGGCCGAGCATGTCTCCTTCCATACTACTCTATTAATCGTCATCTCAGCAGCCACCTTCTTTCTAGCCATATCAACCTTCACACAATCCATCCATCGCTTCTTTGGTCTTCTTCTACTCTTATTAAATTATGTTTTACAGTTCTTTCGTCCCAGTAAAGATCTTTGACAAAATTAAAAAAAAGTTTTGGCTCGACCAATATCTACGATTGTGTTTTGCTAACATGGATACAATAGCTAGTCGCCAGTATTGAGACCACACCTCAAAACTCACTCCCCTCGTTTACAGGTAAACAGCTAGCTTTTGATATGCAATTGGATTAATTCAGTCCTCGTTTTGTTTCAGAATGTTCTGAAACAAAACGAGGACTGAATTGAGACATTTATTTTGATTCCAAAGTTATTCACATGTGTGAATAACTTTGGAATCAAAATAAATGTCTTTGAAAATTAGGTAGGTGCTACGGAAAAGGTAATTTTTCGTACTAATATTATAATTGTGAAAATAACTCTATTCGTATGTATCTGTCAGTTACGACTTAACAGATTTCGATGTGAAGATACTAGTCTTTATCCCGGATATAGGATTTTGAGTATCCCACGTATCTTTTTTCGATCCGAAAAGCAAATCGTATAATTTGCTCAAGAAAATAGTTAGGATTAGAACTCGAGTATACAGAAACTAAAACTAGTTATTTTCACCGACTCAGATCAGAAGAACGTCTTTAGAAATCAATCAATCAAATTCTTATTACCCTAAATTGCAGTTACATAGATTCAAAGAACTGACCTTCCGGACATATTTGCTCTACAAATTACAAGCACTTATGCACGGTGATAGTTGTCCAGTTCCAATTAGAAGTTCAAAGAGATACATCGTACATAAGAGAGGGAGAGAGATAAATTTTCCTAAGCTTTTTTTTTTGTTTACGGATGGGAAATCATCAAATGACTTCTCCCGCTCTGAGCAGAGCGGAAGGGAGTGTCAGACTTGTACTAACTAAAACCCATCCATGTTCCTTCCTTGCCCTTTGTGTTCCAGAGCCGCGGTATCTCTTTCGAACAGCCCGCAGCCCTGGCACGCATCGGCCCTTGCGGACCCCTCCCTGTTAGCTGACATCTCTTTGAGGCGCGCGTGGAACACGAACGCGCCGTCTACACGGCCTGTCGTCAAAAGACGGACGGACGGCGAGCTAGCCCATTACTCACCGTCCACAGAAATTTTCCTACCCTCAAATGTCAGCTCTAACAAGAACCACATCCAGTGTACCGTTCCCAGTGTGTTTCCACTAAAGATATTACGTTTGCTCCAAACAAATAGAGGAACAGTAACGACGTGTTTTTGGCACGTTCTCTCGCGAACCAAAATGAAAACTTTCCTTACATTTGGCATTTTCAAATGATGTACAATTTATTTGGTTGTAGGTTGTGTTACTTGTGTTGTGTGCAATTTCAATTGGTTCAAGATGGCCACCATCGCCTATCCATATTATAAAATTATGTCGCTTTTCCACTTAGTTAATTAATTTCTGATTGTTTATGTGTAAGTCGATAAACCCATAAGAAGATGGGTTTGCAAATGCATGAGATCATCTCAATCATTGTAACCATTTAGCATTATTGAAGTAAGAATGCGAAGGATTTTACAAATGATCAAGAAAGATAATTTAAGGAATAAAAACTTTAGTTTAAGACACAACATCCTCAATAAAGTCATCCAACCGGAAATAACAGCCCCGAAATATTTTAATTAAAAAGACCTTCACGAAAACAGTTTTCAATTTCCCCTCTTCAAGGGGCGGAATGTCAAGATCAGGGCTAAAAAGAATCTATAAAATTGACTTAGCTTTGAGCTTTATTAAAGCTCGTTCATGATCCTTAAGTAGTCTTCTGATAAATCAATGACATCGGGGAGATAAGTCACGGATACAACAAAGAATTTTAAAACTATGTCCAGGACTGTTGACAAATTTTATGAAGCGCTCCAGTGCCTTTGACAGAAAGTAAAGATGATTAGGATTTTAAAATCGAAACAAATCGTAGAAATTAATTGCTGTAATTTTCTTAAGAAAGGACAAGTTTGTAATACTCGCAATGGGCGTGCTTGTCTGTCGCAAAAAATGTGTAAACGAAGCACCTGTTATATGTAAGGATTGTATCAAGTGCCGTTCTTTAGTTTCTGCAACTATGGGAAAAAGGCGCAAATCTAAGTATGTATGTAAATACAATCCTATTAGCATTCTTAATCACACTCGCCTCCGAAATGTCATAAAACCTCTCCTTTTATCGAACTACATTAGGTTACGGATAGTTAATAATGCGTGCAAAATATCCAGTTAGCTACTTATTGGTCCATACTTCGCGTAGGCGTAAGTGTTCGGCCTTCAATTGTGGGTTACACATCTTCTAGAACAATCAGCGTTTCAATATTAACGCTGTTAACAACATCATCAACTGCCTAGCCTACGACTTACAGTCTAACCGGATGCAGTTGAATACCGCTAGGACCTAGGTACTATATATAGAGCGGGTGCTTATCTGACCTCTATTACCTTATTACGCTCTGGATAGTACGATATCCCTAGCTAAGACTATTTTCCTGATTCTCTTGGCCTTTGACTAATAATACTTACTCTCGTATCCCCGACAGGATAGTTTAGATAGGACTAAGTTATTAGGACCGTCATTTAAATCTTTGCTACTGAGTCGCAATCCTCCGTAAAAGGTTTATCGTCTTTTGTATTATTTACCTCTCTTCTTACAGCATTTCCAAATCCCCTACACAAAGAATGAGTCACCCACAAATCATTCACACATAGACCTTGCCAAAAGTACATACTTCCATTCACCCAAATATTTACACAGCCCGCGTAGTGTATATTGTTACAAGTTTTTACGCAAGAGCTTCTGTCGCAGAGCTCGAATGAACAGAGTCGAAATGAACTTGAACTACATATGTATATCCGTCCGTTTGTTGATTTAGGTGTCAATGATGAGAAGATTTGTTTTGCTGATGTGAATAATGAAGATAAAACTCCAACCTCGTAAGGTGGAGCTCCTCCCGACGGAATAGCTCTAAAAACACTACTGCTACCAAGGTGAGGATGTGCAGTTGTGTCGCAAGCTATGTTACAGCTTACATCCTGTCTATAGATACCAAATGTTGCAGTCAATGTGATTTGCATTGTTACCGATGACGCCGTGAAAGTGGCAGAATTTTGAACGAAGAAAATTTTGAAATACTGTCGTGTCAGTGAAGAATCACTAATTCTGTTCAGAAAAAGAAGATTGCTCTCTACGATCTTGAAATGAAATTCTACCTTATCAGGTCTTGAAACTAGGTTCCAACAAATAAATCAAATATCTGATGTGAGGTGTCTAAATCTCCACCGCTCTGCTTTTTACATTCTCAATTGCATGAAAGCATTCGCTAAGAAACCGACAATTTAATCAAATAGCACACAGCAGACACTGTCTTTTTTATTCGATATGGCTTCAATATAAGGTAAAGTAGGTGTTATGTTCAGCATATGTTGTATTAACTTTGAAACTGATGCAGTTGTATTAAACACAGACAATATTAGAACGCATAGGATCTCGCTGAAACCAATATTTCCCGGGACTTATTGGTGACTTCCAACAGTCTAAGATAGAGCCCAAAAGGTGGATTATGGTCCCTTGGAGGAGGCATCAGAGAGAATCCCAACACCGGAAACTATATGCGCTTCGCAGGATGGTTGGTAGTAAGTAGCAATTGGGTAAGAGTAACCAATGATCGGATAAAATAGTGTGATATGGGAAGGTCTACATCCAGCAGTTGACTGCTATAGCCAGATAATGATATTTATGTTTAGATACCTTAATACCCCAACCTTGGCATCTCAATTAGCACCAACATTTACCCGGTGATTTTTACGCAACGTTTGTCACGGGCGGCTGGTGAAATAAACTTGAACTATATAAGATGGAGCGTTGCCAAGTGAGTCATCAGGGTTCCCCTCGCTGACTCATGTACGTGACAAACAGTAATGGATGGCAGACGAATCTTCTTGCGTGTGAATAATTAGAGATGGGGATTCATTTTGATGATCTTTGTTTCAATGTTTACTGGGTTGCTTCTCTCTTTACAAAAGAATTTTCTGTTTTAGCATATTGTATTATATACACGCCTTTTTCGACAGAACGCCACATGCTCTGATTCTTTCATAACCGTTTTGCTTGTCTACGTTCATGCATCTGATCATACACGCACGCCCAATGTGAGTACTACACAGTTGCTAGTTTTTTATAAATTTATCTCTTGTTAGAGAGTCTTAAATTGATCTCTAAAACTTGCATTTGAAAACTATGGCTCTACTATAGTAGAATAAAATAAAATATTGCGTTCATGTTGACTTATGCCCGTTTCGTCACTGTCTCGGTTCGTCACCAAATTTTTATCCAAACAAGAAGTTCCGGTTCGTCATCACAATTTTTGTCGTATGATGCTGAACTAAAACATGTTAAAATACTCAAAATCTTTCTCAACTACATGTCGGAAACATTTCCTTTATCAATATTTACTAGTCTAACTAGCAATTATAAACACATTTAAAGAAACTACTCAAGAACAACAATCCATTACCGAAGTGGTCAACAAAACGATTGAAATCCACACTCGTGTATGAACGTATACATGCAGACGTACACTCACAGGTATGACATGAAAGCGTAGGAACCGAAATAGTTATGTTTGTGGATGAGAGCCCGATCAGGCCCGGAAGTGAGCCGGCGAGGACTGATCCGTGCCGATTGGTGTGTACCGATAGAACATACAATTACCATGGATAATGAATTAGGTAGACAAGAAGTATTCTCAACAAGCAAATTCTCAGCAGCAACCCGGAGTCTGGATTTGTGACCGGTTGATGGCAATAGGCTCGCCCCCTATCTACACAAAACCTTTGAGGCAAACAGGCGTTTTCCCAAGAGAAATCGTGTAACCTAGTAACATGGGTTATGGTAACAAGATAGACAGTAGCTCCATGTAAAATACTGGTATTCAGTTGCATCTGGTTCGAGATGAAGCTGACCCCCGCATGAATGATTTGAGATTACATCAAATAAATATTCCCAGAAGTACTGATTTTATGCATTCAAAGTGAGATCAATTAATCAGAATATTAAATCAAGTTTAAACCACATTAAAGTGTCTATACTGAAGTCTAATCAATATGATCATAAATCTTAACCTCACACATCTAACAAACGAGATTAATATAAATTTAACTACTCTTTTACTCGTTTTCATGGCAAAAAATTTAGAACACATCAGACAAGCAGAGATGTCTAATAGGTTTAACCGCAGGATCAGGTGGAATAGTGGTCAAGCGCGAGCCTATCTACACAAAGTGGTAAGGTAAGTTTGGATGTAAGAGGTAATCTCTGAAACTCCTCATCCGATTACAAAAATTCCTTCAATGATCTTCTTCGACCTGGACGAAGCCACGGGCGTAGTTAAAACAATAAAGCCCGATGGTCGGTTAAAATATTTCTGCGATCAGTACAACCACCGGTCAATCCGACGCGACACGTGTCGATTATTTACAACATAATAGCCTGCATCAAGACGCGTTCTATTTCTGTTCAACTGGGTTATTGTGATCGACACAAATCAATGATAAATGGGATCAGGCGGAGGGAAGAACGAATGGGTATGTGTTTGTGTGAATCAAAAGAAGGTAGAACTAGAAATAGTTAAATAAATAGGATACAGACAAGAAGACATGCGGCACTGATGATGGCGGCAATGATGATGATGGACAAGAAGACAATAATTGGTAAAATAATCATACAAGGGAGAGCGAATCTTTATAATAATTGCACATGAATAAAAGTAATTATGTGTTGGAGACCGCGTATCGGCAAACGTATCGTGCCGATCGACGACCGCCAACTTTAAAGGTGGCTGGGACAAACTGGATGTAGAAGGCGGAGGGCAGGAGAAATGGTTTGGAAAGGACTGCCTCCAGCACTTGACTGCCAAAGGCTGAGTATATTAATTGAGACATTAGACAAATGAAAGGAAACTGAAAGTAGAACCATAATTTTATAAGGACACATCCCCAACAACATTCGTAATCATAATGATCTATTGACTGTGATCATCTCGGACACCACAAATCGAACGTGGTCAAGTCCTTAGACAAAACAATCGGTACGGAGACCGACAACGATGACCATAAAGTCGTTAATGGACAATGAATCCAACTAATTGATTAAACAAATGAAAGTGTTGAAGTAGTTAAAACCGTATTAATGCTTTTAACTACAAACTCGTGTAAGCTGCCCATTCCAATGTACTAGGGTTGTAGGTTCGAGTAGAGGTCAATGCTGATGGAAGTCGTATGCTTTTAGTAAAACCATTTACGTTGAACCAATGAATGACATTAGGAGTTAATGGCCAGGCTCTTTATAGAGAAAATCTGTTTTCAGGAGAAAGGGCAAATACTTACAACATTAACATAACATGATTGCTAATGCAACTGATATAATTAATGAATTGATGAATAACTTCTGCTAAATGCTCATAGAAGATTAAAAAGAAAATAATGGGTGTAAAAGTACCCTTTACGAAACCGACAGAAAATAATCGCAATGACAGGAGAACACTACGATTTTTTTTTTGTTCTAAACCATTCCAGGGAACCTCCTAGTTATGGTGAAAAGTTGTTATGTTACAACATTTTCATAAGTTTCTTTTTTTTAACAAGTTTCTAATGTTATAACTATACTTTAAATACCTCCACGACGCCCGTAATATTAAAATCCATCCATCAGCACAATGTTTTGAGTGCATTACACTGAGGCCTACCGTAAAACGATATTTTCCACCCCAAAAAAAAGTCGCTCCCCAGTATTAATTTTCGCGTAAAGTTACTTAGAATACGTATTAAATGCTTGGATGTTACATGCAGTAATGTAGCTCGATAAATGCACATTCGAAAGACGACAAAAAAGTAGCATAGCAACCCTGCGCTTTAAGATAGCACAAAGTTTCAGGAAAGTTCAGAACGATAGAAGATTTAGAAAGAGTTTGTACATCGGCGGGTAGTCAGTAGTATCTGTCACCTTCATGTCTCTTTCCTAACCTTGACCTGTCAAATTTTCGTCCGGGCACTGTACGCCATTGAACGTTCCCCGGAAATGCGCCAGCGCAAGACAAGGTCCCGTCAGTAACAGTCAAGAAGAGTATTAACTGTACAGTAAACATTCTGGCGCAAGGCCCGGTATGCACGCTAGTATATTATCGAATGATTTCCTTGTGGAGTAATGAGTCTGGCTTTTGACTAAGGGTTTATATCTGGATCATGTGTTTTGTAATCGTGTGTGTCAGCCAATCATTGTTTTAATGACGTCCATTATTTGTTAACAACTTTTATACTTCCCATTCATATTTAGCAGTTTATACCATTCTTAACAATTGACCGGGATCCCGCAGGATTGAAAATTCCTAGTCTCGCAAATGCCGAGATCGAATACAGGCTGCGGGATTGGAAACCCTACTTTCCATACTCAAAATAATATATTTTCCTCTAAAGACATAACTCTATCCAATTTGTCCACTGATGACTAATACCTTTCCCAGGCATTTGAAACGCATTTGCTTGCTGATTTGCAACTTTAGACATAGCACCGAAAGCTAGAAATTCAATGGCACGCTCGATAGTCTTTACGACATTTAAAATTTCTTTCAGATTTCTTTCAATATCCAGGTTGAGAACACTCGAGTAATATTGTTAACTCCACTTGTTGGCACTGGGCCCGCGGATGATCACGTTGCTTATAGCGGTAAGCAGAAACTCAAGTACAATGCACTCGGCGACAAGGTCCCCTGAAGAAAGATCAGGTTGCGACAGTTCTGGCAGACGGCCCAGATATTTCTTGTGTGTTTATGTTATCATTTAATTTTGTGTGACAGGTTTTGAACGGTAGTCGTATATTTACTAGACTGTGGTTCCTTTTGAACAAGAATCTCTAGATTTCTCAACTTAAAGCGCCCAAGCCTTTGAAAAACGGTCATTTTAAAACACTTTTCTGAAAATCACATCCTAGACTGCCTTGCACCAGTCTACGTCCAATTTATAACCTTGTGAGTTGGCTTATAAGACAGAAAGACACAAAGACACAGATACACAAACAGAAAATAAATTAGTTTTGTTACCGACTAAGATGCATATTTTCTATTTCAACTGCCTTTGACTGAAAATATTTGTGGAGATCATTGCCTTTACACTTCCTATATCCTTCATTAATCCTGTCCTTACATCAACCCGAGGAGTTCACGAAACAATAAAAGAGTTCGATGTAATCTTGCGCGTACGCAGGAACTATAAACCAATGTTGCGCGAACGCCGTCTATTTGCGAACTTCCGGGAGCGTGCCACTGCCACTGGCATTGCAGGAACATGGCGATTAGTTTGTAGACTAATGTGTAGGGAAAATTAGAAAGCCAGAGGTCTTACGGATATAATGACTAGGACTGTGTTTGTAAGATACAACCACGAAAATTGACAAAACAGTCATTGTCACAGTCATCCTCACTTCACTAATTTCTAGTGTGTTAGTTGGCGAGAAAACTGAAGACGGTAATGAAATAATGCTTAACAATACGAAGACAGCGCGAAACACTGCAAGACTTAGATTTAAAACTGTGATCTTCTGCAGGAAAGAAACAAAGAATTAGAATAACGAAGAGCAGAGAAGAACGAAGTAAAAGATCAAGAACCGATTTCATGCCTACATCATTGTAAAGTCTTAACAAAGAGACACCACTACGTCTAAGATTCCTTCCAACAGCGACATACCACAACCTGAGTCAACTAACATCTTTATTTACACAGAACATCACGAAACTGCGCAGATGAGTAATCAGCGAGTTCCACAAAACATTTCCAGCCGAGTCACAAACTAGGCCAGGGGTGGCCAACCTATGGTACGTAACAGTAAAATAAGGACAAGTAATAATTGCGCAGGTTGGCCATACAACGCTGGGACAGGTTGCGGAAGTCAGAGAAGAGGGTGTTGTGCAACTTTGGAGAGGCCGAAGTCCGGTGGGCTGCACTGAGTTGATTGATTGTACAATGCCAGACCGTAAACAAGACACAAAGAGCATATCGTCGACTGTGTCCCTCGTCACCATGCGTGACAGTCTCATTTTAAAGCCTGATGTCGATACTAATAATCTAACTAAAGCAAAAATGTAACTAAACGTCTCAAATTTTGATGTAGGAGGTAATGTCTGAAATTACTCAAAAAATCAGATTACAAAAAAAAAAAAAAAAAAGATTATTGTCGAGTGCCGTAAAATGAGTTTTCATGTGTACGAAGTCGTGGGTAGAAGCAAGTGTAATATAAACGTCCGGGTATTACTCTTCTTTGATATTTTTAAGGTTTGATGAAACAAGTTCGATATATTTATTGTACAAGGGAAAACCCATGCTTAATTAAAATGACAATCGTCTCCAAAAAGGTTCGCCATCCCTGGACTAGACCCTAACTAAAATAGTAAGCTAGTTAAAATGAGATACGACGTTGGACTGGCGGGCAGAGCTCGTTATAGAAGAAGATCATGCTGAAAGAATTCTAGACTCAGCTGTCGTTGCTACAATAAATAACGCGGAGAAGCATAGACTTTCATGTGATTAATGTTTCGGTGATGCAAAATTCTAGATTTAAGTATGCTGCAATGAACTGTTTAATGCATGTGGAATTGGTAATGGAACTACTTATTTGTAATACATTTAGTTTTTATAAAAATACTCTTATTCTTATTCTTTATTGCATACACAAAAAAAGAGAAATACGCACAAAATTATGATAAATAGCTTATGTACAAAGGCGAGCTTAACCCAGAATTGGGTTTTCTTACAGCAAACCTAAATTCGATTGCGAAATTTGCAGAAGACGGTTACCTTAAGTGCATAAAGAGTACATTTATAAACTTAGATTAACTTATTTTATAAACAAACTAAACTTATATACACAATATAATATACGTAATACATACAATATAATTATATAGATAAACATACATATAAAATACTATATACATACTATTTTCACTTTGACAGGAAATGTTCTCTTTTTCGTTTCTTGAACACATCTAACGAAGGGCTATCCCGTAAGGAGTGTGGAAGCGAATTCCAGAGGCGCACAGCATGAACAGTAAAAGAACCATCATACCGACTTGAGGAGTGGGGAGGGAAACGAAGGGGAAGAGATGAGGATGAGCGACAAGGTTTACCTCTGGGTACAAGATACTCGAAACGTTCCCGAAGATACGAAGGAGCTTTAGGATTATGGAGAACAGAAAAGAGAAAAGAGAGAGTGTGTGAATCTCGACGCTGCCGCATAGGCAGCCACTTCAGTTGCTTCCGGAATTCCGACACATGGTCGTACTTACGGAGCCGGAAAATGAAGCGGATGCACCAATTGAAGCGAAAATGAAGTGGATGCAAAAATACATTACTAGTATTCGGCTGCATCCGGTTAGACTGGAAGCTGACCTCAATAAAGTTGGGAAAGGGCGACGTAGAGAATGATGTGATGAAATTGCTGATATTTGACCATGCATATGGAGCAAAAAGCTCCAAGGTCCAATTTCAAGTTATTCTAATATATTGTTAACGTTTCAATAAATCCTCGCTTCCAAGATTCAAAGCCTAATCCGCAGTAGAACAAATTTATTGAGAGTCAGTTTCAACACAAACAACATTTAAAAAACATTAACAACATTTAAATCGATTTTTTTTTGCCGAATTCAATATCAACACTTCTCTTTCTGAAATTAGTTTCCTTTGTAATGCTCATTTCCGGAAGATCCCGAACATTTCCGATCGTAATCGAAACAGCTTTTAGTACTGTTTACTCAGTTAAATGGAGTAATGTTTGAATGTTTGTCTGCTCTTCAGGTCAAATGATTGTCCGACACTTATGTGCGATGAGGAAGTATTGAAATGAGACTATTAGGATAGATATATTGCTGTCTGAAATGAGGGTATTAGGATTAAGATTGCCATTGACAGGGTAAGTAGAAATGGGTGCAAACAAAGTAAGTTACAGTTTATTTTATTCTCGAATGCTGTTTACGAACAGAATTAGGTTCTTAAATGTTATTATGATTCTTTTATAACCGAAAGTAACTGAAAGCTTTTTATAATTATATCTAACTGCGTGGTTGTCGGTATTTATCTTAGTGAAAAGTACTATCAGGATAAAAACAAATGTGATCATTATCTATCCGTATATATGCCATTGAATTCTGTTAAGAAAAGGGTACCATACAGAATCACTTTTGAATTATTTTAATAGTACTTTGTTGTTATGCAAATCAGGAAATGACCAGACTAGCAACCGCAAGACGTCGAACATTCTTCATGAGTTTAATAAACTCAAAGTTCAAAGTGGAACAACCGTCCATAAATAAAAAACGACTGCAGTATTACACAACAAATATCTTCAGGACAAAATAAAAAAAATAAGTAAGAATAGATCCACTATAACTGCGTACAAGTCTGAGTGGGGTACGATATATAAAACTGTAACACATTTCATGACCTACACAAGGTTGGGAACAGAATCTAATCAACATACATAAATGTATTTACTTCTACTTGATCATCAACAATTCTTTTAGACACGCTACGGAGATGAGGCTGGCAACCTTTTTGTGAATGTTCATACATATTCTATTTAGATTGTTTGTGTGGGCGTTCAGTCAAAAGGAAAATTTCCGAAGCCCTCTGGACATTTAACTTTGACAGATTATGTACTAAAGCTTGTCGGTGTCTGGTGTCCGCAGCCGGTCCTCAATATGTCCGTGCCGGTTTGCAATATTGAAAGAAACTGTACACGGGATAAATAGTAGAATGACAGGTACATTTCAAGAAATTCCTGGCTTGGTAAGATCTTAAAAGCTGCACTTCAGCAAACAGAGCTGCATATGCATAGAATATCTTCAGAAAGTTTTTAAATTCCTTAGCTAACTACAAGCTTGAGCCCCAGACGAAAAACTCTTTTTTAAAGAAAAACCACGACAACACAATCTACTCGTCTCGCATATTAATATCTTGGGACATTTAGTCCATGCAAGGGAAGGAAAAGTTTAGGCAAATTCTGAATTAAAGATATTTCTTCGGTAGAGAATGGAAGAAGAAAACGTGACGCGCCGACTTCTTGTAGAATGGGACAAGGGCATGAACATTATGATAATACATAAACTATGTATTTCAAAATTCTTTATTTCGTTTAAGTAAAGGGTGTAAACAGACTCTTAACGAAGCCAAAAGGCACTTGTTCTCCCCGTCATTGCGATCATTTTTTTGTTCTAGACCATACTTGGGAACCTTCTAGTTAAGGAGATATTGGGGGTTAAAGTTCCAACTTCTTCACAAGTTTTTTTTTAAATACATGTTTTTAATGTAAGATTTTTACTTTAAACACCTCTAGGACCCCCTTACTATTCAATCCATCCATCCGCACAATGTTTTGAGTACATTGAGTCCTACTGTAAAACGTGATTTTTCAGCCCAAAAAAAAAGAGTCGTTTCCCGGCACTAATTTTTGCGTAAAGTTACTTAGTTTGATGTACATAATGCTTGGTTGACGGCTTCGTGAAGAGTCTGTTTACACCCTGTATTAAAAACCCCTGTTCCGGAGATATGATGGTTACGTCACTGTTACATAAAAAAGTAGTAAAATGGCCGCCGTTACGTTAGTGGAGTGATTTGCCAAAATAGATGCTGTTGTGTCAGAACAAGGAGGCACAATGTGACGAAAGTTTTGTTATGTAAGAGTATGTAGTGATTAAACACATGTTGGTCCACAGGAAATTGGAAATGCAAAGAATAGTGGCGCAGTTTTGGGGCAGGCAAAGGGATTGAGTGCTATGGCAGTGGCGTGCCTAGGGGCGAGCCCATAAGGCCAGCAGACTGTTTAAAAAACCGACCATCATGAAGAGTAGTAGGTTATAAGGGTAAGCCAAGCTTTAAGGCTCAAATCTCGCACGGAACAAAGTTCGTAGGATATTATCACTCATTATTTAACACACAAACTAGTATGCATTGTTTATTTGCTCAGCAAGTCTTCCTCTGCCATCTCCCTCCACACAAAAAAACCCCTAAACACTACACGAAACACTGACGTTTATAACATCAAGGCAGTCTTAACGCCCTTGAAACTGCACAAAACATAATTTAATCCGTATCCTCACGCAAATCACCCCGTAAATTACATCGCACGGGATCGAACCCACGCATTTTTTCACCCGCCTGTCTCGAGCGGGTAATTATTGGAAAAACCTCGGGGAAGTATCTGCCATATCTTAATTAGATTCCCTTAGGGGAGGCAAGAAACTGAAGGATGGCAAATTGCAGTTTTTATAGACTTTCCGAAGGCTATTGTCGTTTAACCGGAGAGTAACTTAATCTATGCTTTTTCTTTTCAGTTTTTGTTTGGGGTCAAACAGGCCACTGAGGGGTTTCGTTAATGAGATAGCTAACGGTCAAGTATAGCGGTGTGGGACTGCCGGCAAATGCTTACTAATGTGTGGAAGCAATTCGATCATTGCCTTGGACTTGCCTTGGATGGCAGGACGCCTGATGCGATTGGAGACTGACGGCGAACTGTTAATCTTTGGGGCACCTTAGTTATTATAAGGTTGGGTTCAATCGCTGCATCGTCATATTGCAAAGTAGGCATTTAGCTTCATTGTCAGAATAAGGTTTAATTCAAATACTGTATAGACACATTGCAAGGTAGACATTGTGCTTCCTAGTCAATATAAGATTTAGGTAATACTTGGCATAGACGTTTTGATTTTTAGTCAGCATGATCATTAAGGATCTCAGTTACTATGTGCTGATAATGACTAAAATCTTTTCGCCTGCCAGAGGTCTGTTGTCAGCTCTTACATAACCCTGAGACTATATCGTGACAGGGTAAAATGATACTAATTTACAACGACTTTTTTTTTAAACCAATTTGCATAAATATGCCACCATCTTATGGTTTTTAATCCAGCCAAACCCACGTTCCATAAAAAAAACATAAGCACATAAACACTACTGAAACAGAAAGTCAGATAAAATATTAAACTCAACATAACAGATTAAATAAAAAATGTTTCAACAATTCTATTCCGAAGGGTATATCAATTACTCTTCCTTTCGGGAGAATAGAAATAATCTAGAACTCGGAGAAACAGTGACAAGTGCTGAATATATTACTAGGATATTTTCAACAATCTTAAAATATTCATAATGTTCGATAAAAATTTCGAACAGGTAAATGGACTGTATTAACCTTAGAATCAATCAATTGAATTATTTCTAATTAGAACGCTTCTATTAATCATTCATTAATAACATCAGTTTGCAAACATTTGCGTTTGAAACAGGGTCTCCCAAAGAGCTACAGTGAACTTTAAATATCTTAGAAGACTAAAGGATTAGAGGTAGGTACTATTGAGGAGCACTTTTTTGTTTATCCCCTAGTCACCTTTCCAAGGCTTGAATAAAAATAAATTGTAGTATCATCATCAGCATCATCATCATTTCAGCCAAAAGACGTCTACTGCTGGACATAGGCATCCCTCAAGTGTCGCCACATTGACCGGTCCCGTGAGACTCGCATCCAGCGGATCCCCATTGTAGTATAAGTACACCAGGAAACACAATGCCTTTGTGACCAATGAAAAACCTTTATTTCTAACAAAAAAGTCCCTACATTCAGCAACCTACTACCATATGCCAGAAACGTCCCCAACTTCTTTGCCACTAACAAAACTTTACTATTTACGTTCACATAACAATACAAAGGTAAATATGATTTATCACAAATTCTAGGCAGAGGCCGAACAGAACAGTACAGAAGACCAGCTTGATACAATGAGCAGAAAACCTGCACACAAACAAGGCTCAATTAAATTAGCTCCCGAAACTACAGAAGCAGTAATAAAGAGTGCGCTACATTAGGTGTAGATAAGATGACCCTTTTTGCCACCCATGTTTTATTGCATCTCCAAGTTTGGATACCCATCGGCTCGCACTGGAATCGAGTGGTGGATTTTGATCCACTCCCTTTGACAGAAATGAGGCCATGATTGGCCATGACCGGCTGATTTTGTTAGATATTTATACCTATTCCGTCTTCAGGGTCTCGGCTAGTAATTTGACTGGCCTGGTACAGACATTTCAGGAATAGCGACATTTATTTCAAATCGCCATACGTACGTGACTTTTTAGTCGTCTGACAAAGGCCGCCCACTTCATGTATTCAATGACTACTATACATTCATAACCAAAAAAAAATAGTTTTTAAGAGATAAAAAAAATATATATTATTCATTATTATGATGTATAAAGTAGTTGAAACATTCCGTTGCGAGGAAAGATCTATCTACTCGACTCGTGCGATGGTTAGGTATGTTCTACTATTTGATACGTAAACATTATTAACAGGTTGTTTCATAATTCTAATGTATTTTTTTTTTGTACCGATTATCTTAATTAATGGTAAAAAAAACACGCCTAGAGGTATTTTATGTCTGATACATTGAGTGGACCACCTTTGTAAGACGACTAAAAAATCACGGTGTATAAGAGTACGTTGCTTATTGTATGAAACTGGAGTTCTGACCCTACCTACTCCATGGCAGAGCAGTCCAATTACGTCAGTCGTGTCTGCCTGTCCGAGGGTACCGGAGCTGAATAGTAAATGGAAGAAGGGCTGGTAGTCACGTAGTTGTCAACCTTGGGGAAACGCTGTTAAGGTAATGTGGACTTGAATTGTAATAGAAGGTTTTGTAACTTAAGAAAACGCGGCTTTTTACTAGAGGAATCGGCAGGAGTATATCGTACACTCAGATTCCGTCTATTATGTCTTATAGTCTCATACATAAAGTTTCATGTACTAAGAATGAGAAGGGGGCGCGTATTGCCATCAACGAGAAGCAAATCTAGCATGCTAATAGGTTTGTCGGGTAATAATTGTCTTCTGGAGTCAATAAGTAGATATTGGTGCCGATTCCCTTGTTTACAAACTAAACCAAATTTAAGTTCAGTGCATCTTTTTCTTTCTATTTCATTAAGAAAAGGACAGAAGATAAATTTTAGTTTAGTCCTGTCAAATTAACCAGCGCCTGACACAAGTTTAGACGTGATTAAAAAGTTGACTACTAAAATTACATCAAATTACGTCAAGTGCTGACTAATT
This sequence comes from Lycophotia porphyrea, assembly GCA_950005105.1. NCBI lineage: Eukaryota > Metazoa > Arthropoda > Insecta > Lepidoptera > Noctuidae > Lycophotia > Lycophotia porphyrea. The sequence continues at coordinate 823,209 of OX465409.1, forward strand.
TGACAGGACTTAACTAATATTTATGTTCTGTCCTTTTCATAATGAAATAGAAAGAAAAAGTGTCAAACTGTCAAAGTGGCCACACTTACTGGGATTTAAATGTAAAAAATGCCTTTGATTCAAGAAGAAGATTACATTCAAGCAAAGCAATCAGAGATCGCTATTGAAAGATGCAACGTCTTGAAAACTCGATAACAGTAAAAGAAAACAAAAAAATGAAAGCGCCCCGAATGCCACAATAACGATTGTAAGGAACGACAAAAACATGCCATGACAGGTCCCAACCGGAATGCGGAAGGGGATACTGCCGACCTTCAGCACGACAATAGTCACGTAGATCCACGACCTTGGAACAGCTGATGGTAAGGAAGAGGGGTTGCGTCTATTGGGTTATAAGGCAAACAATAATGACGTCGTGTACAAGAATGCTGACAAACTCATAAATAACACCACGTCTTTTGTCTGTGAATACCCACATTTTGCTAGAAGAAAGCCAGAAAGATGCTGCTACAAATCTAAACTTCTATAAAGTTTATAAGTTTGGTTGTTGGAGGTAAAGTCCGAAACTACTCAGTCGATTTCTAAAATTCTGATACAAAGCTACAATATTACCGAACGCCATATTATGATCCTGGTAAAAGCTTTATTGTTATCACTCACACACTAATCTACAAATAGAAAATTCTGCTCAAGTAATAATGATCATCGGGAAAAGCAGTAGGATCGTTAAAAGCATGCCGTAAAAACTGCTGACCCTGGAATTCCGGAAGGAATAGACAGAGGAAATTGACGATCCACGACCTTGGGAAAGCTGGTAGCCGTATGCAAAGGGAGGTTGAAGGTCGAGGGTTGGTGGTGGAAATTAATATTAATAGGCGTTTGTAGGTGTAAATATTTAGGAGGACAGGAAATTGCTGTGTGTAATGTGATGGCATTAATTTGCTGATGATCGTGTGGCCAAATAATGAATTGCTTTGGAATCCATTTTGTTTGGTTACAAAAGTTGAGGTTACTACTACTACGAATCGAGCCAAAATCAGTACACTGATTTCAGAAAAAGTCCTGAAAAATACTTGTCAGTTCAGAATATCACATACGCTCCAGAAATTAAGTGGCTTCGAAAAATCCAATTACCTCTTGTTAAAGGTAATGACTTTCCCTTAGATCAATAATAAACACGCATTTTATTACAAAGCTACTTTTCCAAAACATTAAATAATATATTTTTTTTAAGGAAAGTACTCTACAAGATTAACAAAAAATGCACCATTATTGATTGACGGGTATCAAAACACAATTACATTTATCTAATCAATGTTCTACCATAGCGGCGCTTTATTAACACCCACAAAAGTAAGCTTTATAGCGCTGTAGCCTATGCACACCCGTGATTTCACTTTTGGTACGAAAATCGCCATTACTAGAACAAACCCCTTAATCGATGGAATTAACTTAATTGTTCGCACTATCCCTGATCGATTTCCCGAGTATCTCGGATCAATTGATGATGCTTTTATAGAAGTTTTTACTGTTCTTCCGGAAATGTCTTATCTTCTTAACCTTGGCCCAGGGTTAGGTAAAGTTAAGATGATTTAACTTCAGGAAACATTTCGAATGCTTGATTGTTACTACCCAGAGAGATCAGCGAGATACTTTAAGAATGGAATAGAAATTTTATATCATCTACCAGTCGACTCAAAGACATATGAAACCCATCTACCGGACCCACTCCCTCTACACCATCGTCTACCAATAAAAGTTGCCCCAAACTTACGAAAAGGTGGTACAACTAACCCTAAATGTTTCAGAAATAGAACCACCAATCAGTTCGTTTAAGCCAGCTTAACTTGAGCCATGCATCAACTTTGATACGGCTTATCAACGGTGTCATTAAAGTGTCATTGTATTATCACAGGTTTCCTGACTCGTAATATGATAATAGTTGCTATGGAAACAGCGGGCTCATCATTTTGTCATTTGATTAGATTAGCACCGCCCCATGTGTTTTGGAGAAAGTTTTTTGAGTATTAACTTGTAAATATTTTATATTTGATTGTGCTGTTAAAATATAACAGCGTCTTTAACCGAAAGTATGGTTTTGGTTTCTGTTTGGTACGCCTTGTTAAATATCTTGGGCCCAGCAGGCGACGGTACACTTCAGTAAATAAATATCAACCTTAGCTTGCGTCGCATTTCCACAGCGTCTTTCAACAAGATTGACAATCTTTTTGATGGCTTTCGTCAAGCCCACAACACTTATTTAATTTAATCGTTTTCGGTGATAAAATGTCACTGTCTCTAGTCACTCTTGTTGGAAAAATCCATATCAAAGAAAACTAGCACAACTGATTTATGGCTCAGTCATAAAATAACAGCGGAACCATAATCGTAAACTGTTATGGAACTAATGTTGTAGACCTATACTGAACTGGTCCCGATTCGAATTGATTGCCAAATCCTAAACCCAATGTACAATCTTATTCCACAAAGGCTTCCAGTATTTTCTTACTTTCATAATTGTTTGTAAAGATCATAAAGCACAATTCCGAAGTAGGTATAGGAAGAACGAAAGCAAAAGGAAATAATTTATCTATTGTTTCCAATTTGTTATCTTCATCATCATCATCGTCATTTCTGCCCAAAGACGACGTGGCCACGTTAACTGCAGTGACTGTGGCGTAATATGGATTGTCTAGAAAGTGGAAGTTTGCTTGAAACTACGCGCTTTTATGAAATTTGATTAAATGGGTTATTTTAGACTGCACTTTCATTTGAACATGTTTGATTTCGACCTTTTATTTAGCAATTTTAGTGACACCATACAAGTAGCTTGCACTGAACCAGTGGCGCGCCACAGTTAAACCTTGTTTGAACTGTGAAGTGTTAAAAGTGTCCCTTATGTCATTGTCAATAATGTCATGTAAGCGTTTTTTATTGCTGGGTACCGTAGTCCCCGCTGGCGTTTGCGTGGATATGTCCAAAACAAACTACCAGAGTAATTCTAGACTTTTCAACAAAAGCCCTCCCGATCAATACTCGCACACAAATACGCGGTAGAACAAATTCCCTGTTTCATGGAATCATAAATATTAACGACCGAGGGCGGGCGGCACAAGCAGTATATATCGAATATTCCACTACTACCCACTCTTAGGGAATTGGATGCAATGTCATTGATCATGTTGTTCCGCGATATTTTGGTAGAAATGTTATGGCTCATAATGATTTGGATTATGGCTTCTCGATTTCAGTATTTCATGCGTATTTATGATCTACTTGGAGTAGTTTTAGAGTGTTTATTCCTGTTGCAAACAAAAATTTCAAGGAAACAATGTGGGATTACAAAGAATTAGAAAAACGGTAAGGAAAGCTTTAAGCCAAATTATGTTTGGAGCAATCTATACAACAAGTATACATATTAATGGAGGAAATAAGTCTTGTCTGTTTTTTGATGCTGTTTTCACCAAGATTTAGAGAATTTGAGCTAGAAGGCTAATTTAAGCAATACAAACACAATGGAAATACAGGTAGTCAGTGCCCCGAAAGTCTGACAACCAGTCTTACCAAGGGGTACCGCATTACCCAGTACTAACTGGAATGTGCAGGTCAGATAGGCAGTTGCTCCATAAAAAATACTGGTATTCAACTGCAACCGGTAAGACTGGAAGCCGACCCCAATAAATTTGGGAAAATGCTAGGCAAATGATGATGATACACAATGGAAATCTGTTTTGTCAAGTCGTAGAATCGCAAATCAGGGGGCAGGTCGCTAGTGCATAATAAATCTATGAATTAAAATATCTACATCATGAATCTGTCCTTTTGCCAGAAAAACAACTTTTCCCAAGCCAGCCTTAACTACATAGTATCGTAAAATTACAATAAAACCAGCCCTCAGTACAAATGTGTACAGTAAACATCCCTTTATTAGGAAAACAGTTGGGAATGGAAAAGCGAGGAAGCAGTAGGAAAACATCCCTGATGGAATATTATCCGGGAGCCGGGTATGTAGCACGCCCGGGTTACGACTTGACCTTGAACGGGTGACGTAAGGAGCCCGGGTTGAGGTCTGTTTATTTCTTTAGTGGAATCTAATACAGCTAGAGCTGCTAAACATCAAGTTGGATGGCATGGGATTGGCCTATATCCAGCAATGGACTGCTGTAGGCTGATGATTCAGATAATAAAAGACCACCGGTAAAAAAATATTTGTTTAGACAGCTCTTTTAAAAATACATGGTAAAGCTTCTTTCTTTATCGTGTGGTGAGTGCCTAACCTGGTTTCAGAGTTTTCATGCCGCCCATGGACCTCTGACTTGGCTTTCCATGCCGTCAAGAAATATCTCTCAGGCATGCTGATTTCTTCATGTTTTCCTTCACCGATAAAAGTGATAATCATACAATACGCACATGAATCCAAAACATCAGAGGTGCGTACCTTGGGTTTGAACTTAAGACTTATAACTTAGCAGTCCGTCACACGACTAGACTATCACTGTTATAAACGTTATATAAAAAGTCTGATCAAATCTGATTGTTAGTGTGATTGAAAGACAAAAACAACAACAACTAACCTCAATAGAACAATGACCACGTCTTTAGGTTTTCATACGAAAACTAATAAATTTGAAATACACTATCTAAATGCATCTTTCCAAAACAAAGAAAAACCCCACAACCCACATGACACACGCGATTAATAGCAGGCGCATTAAAAGCATCGCGCGCGGCGATTAGTGCGACCTTGACCGAATGTCGTCGTTTGTGACGAGTCATGTTTTCCGGGATCGCCGGCTGTATCAAGGTCGGAGCTTTGTCCCTAAAGCTTTACTGCAGTTTTGTGAATAGAAAAAGTTTTGTTGAAACATGATTGTGAATTTGTTAAATTTTTCGAGAATATTAAATAGAAGACTTAACTTTGTGTTACCCTATGGGCTGTGGAGGTCAGATAGGCAGCCAATCCATGTAAAATACCGGTATTCAGCTGCATCTGAATAGACTGGGGACTGACTCTAACGAAGTTGGATAAAATGCATATTGATAGGGTTTTAGCATTTTGAACAGACTTTAAAAAAATATAAGATTGCATTTGATCAGTTTTTGCATAATTTCTACCATAATCATGTAGTGAATATAATCTTAATAACTTTAGAGTATTTCCAAGGCATATCTTATATAGGCATATTGTAAATCATATTATACTAAAAAATCGTACCATTTTGAACAATTCAGATATTCTAACATCAGTGTGAAATGAACATTTATCTGCAGTGGATGTAGTTATCACATCCTGTAGATATTATGGACTGTTTTGCGCACTTTTGCGTCTGCCAGACTGGCGGCGTACGTTTTGGCAAACGAGTCCCGATATGAACGAGAATGGATTGAATATGGGCTACTCTACTTCAACCGTAATAGCATTGACATTTAATTTTAACCATAAACAATGGCTTTGTATTTTACTCCACTATTTCTTTGTACTTCTCCCTGAAGTGTCCACAAGTATCATTTTTAACTAATGGAACTATACCGCTTGTTGTTAAGTCTTACTCAAAAGAGAGGCTTGTGAAGTTATGCCCATTATGCCTGCTGCGATGTCGGCAATCAAATTGTATGAAGTTGTATATGTGATTTGTGTCCACAAACGTATATGAATACTTTTTGGTCTGGTCTCTAGCAAAATGTGACCCACTGTGTCCACTTCATAAGCAGTAGTCCTCATGCTTTGTGGTGTAGTCGTAAGGGTTCTACAGTCGGCTAGATGCTGTGATGTCGGCAATTAAAATATATGAGCCTACATGTGAATTGTGTCCACAAAGGTGAGAGGACAAGACTTGAGGAATATGTGAAGGAATTGGAGTCTGTTATGTGAATAAGGCAGTCGGTGAAGGAGGTACTTTTAACTTTTATATTGTTTCAGTTTTTGACCGTCAAAATTTATTTGCAAGTCGAAAGTGAGCATGTTAGGTTGTTGAGAAAGTGAGCATGTAACATACATGGGACAACGGTCTAACTTTTGTTAGTTTCGAAATTTTGAGAGTCCAGCTTTAGTAGCAATGTTCTTATATTCTGTAGAACGTTGTGAACTAGAATTGGTACTCGAAATATATGAGAAAAGATTTGAAGAACACTTACACTTTCTCATGGAACGTACGATCTTTCGTTTCATAGTCTCATGTAACGGTACTGAAAACGAATATTTTCATACAGAGAAGGATTTTTGAAGTAAAACTTCTTTACGCACGTTTGACTTGGGACTAAGCTGGTGAATGTGTAACGTTACGAGGCAAACGGAAATTGAGAGGGAGATATAAGTTAGTGAAGATAGAAAGAGACAGAGTTACGTTTTTGAATTTGACAGACGATTGTTCGTCATTTGTTTAAGTTTTACTTCAGTCGTGTGGTCTAAAGCACACTCGTTTTATTTACATGAAGCGGCTGCCTATCGTACCCCCACAACTCAGTTAGTACCTTGTAATACTTCTAATAACCGGTCATACCACTTAGTAAGATTGCTTGTCATACTTCCGGGCCCCTGATTATCTGTAATGACTGACAAAGTCTACAAATCACAGTCGGGACCAACAGTTTATCGTGCTTTCAGAGGCACGGAGGGAATTTGCTATAGTAAATGGTCACATCCACGGACCATCCGACCTTGGGAAGCGCTGCTTAACCTTGGAAATCGACCCTTGCGGCTGTTATTATGTAGCATCGAACTCCTTATACGTTTTCCTTAACCATAACATAACATCACGTCTGTAATTCCCGAAGGGTTAGGCAAAGGTGTACCTAATAGCATACCCACATTTCGCCAGTTATGTTTAAGTCCCATATAATAGGGGGCGAGCCTATTGCCATCAATCGGGCACTAATCCAGACTCCGTGGCTGCTATTGAGAAATTCTTGAATGATTTTCCTTAACCAATTTCCCAAAAATGGTTAGCATACCAACATCAACGTAAACATACCTGTCTTCACAAATCAGGCGTAAAGCTAGCAACAATAAGGCAACAAACACACTTTATGGACAATAAAACAGTCAGTCTGTTCATCACAACATAAAAATTTCATAAACATGACATAAAGCAGCTCGCTAAAGGGCGTCGGGTGTGTATACTAAATGTTTTCACGTAAAATGGGATATTGCAGAAGCTTCACGCAGTAAGTTGCCAAAACTTTTTCAATATCGTTCTAAATTTTTGATTGTAGTTACGAAACTGCGCTATGGCGTAATAATTGGGCCTGAATTGTTCAAAATTTTTAAGTCGATAGCAGTGCTTCCATTTCCGGCTTTAATTTTAGTGAGATAAGATAAGTTTTCTTTTAACAGCCATAGTTTTGATGCTGGCGTGGAATACTGAGAACTTACCGTGACAAATTAAAAAAATTGCCAAGTGCGAGTCGGACTTGCGCACGAAAGGTTCCGTACCAAAAACCGAAAAAAACACGCTTCTTGTATGATATTTGTGTTTTTATTATTCGTTCTTATACCGGCAACAGAAACACGTCATCTGTGAAAATTTCAACTGTGTAGCTATCACGGTTCATAATCTACAGCCTGGTGACAGACGGACAGACAGACAGACGGACGGACAGCGGAGTAAGAGGATCCCGTTTTTACCCTTTGGGTACGAAACCCTAAAAACGGCCCTGGATACAGCCATACCATCTAACTTGGTTACATGCCTGCTAGCGTGTCATGCCCTTTGTTCATTACAGAACTGATGGACGCTACTGAAGATGCTAAGCTCGACTCAAGTTAGATAGCCATCGTTAAGAAGATAGCCCAAACACGCAATTGTTGTTTGCAACAAATTCCGTGCAAACGATTTTTAATGGATTTTTAGATCTATTCATGAAAATCAAAAATAAAATGTTAAAGGAAACCTATTTAAAAGATACATAACATCAGACCTGTATCCGCATTCTCGGAAGGTTAGGCAGAGGTGTACCTAATAGCACGCCCACATTTCGACAGTTATTTTGTAATAGGGGGCGAGCTTTTGCCATCAACCGGGCACAAATCCAGACTCCGTGGCTGCTACTGAGAAATTCCTTTACCCGACCCAGGAATCGAGCACATGATCCCATGTCCCAGTCGCACTTGCGGCCCCACGACCAACAAGGCAGTCAAAAAAAAATGCAGTTATTCCTTGCACGAAAACTTCTAGTCATTTTAAGTGGGCCTTCGGCACTTTCCTACTAATTGGTTGTTACAATAGGCGATGTTGTCAAACTTCGTGTTATCTTTCCAGACATTTGAGGGAGAATTTATAACGAGGGAAGACTTTTTAATGGATACTTCTGGAACTTTCGCAAAGAATGAAAGAAAGAAAGTGGTGCTAAATGTTTACTGTTATTGGTAGTACAAGGGATTTTCCATGTTGCAGCTTTTTAATTGGTTATTTAATGAAGAAAATGTCGTGCGGAATGTGAGTACCTCTATGTATAGGTAAGAGTAGGGAAAGACAAGACAAGGAAACGATGCCGCCGCCGACACCCAAAATATAAGTTTTTTTTTTTTTTTTTGTGGATGGCATCTTGTAGGTCAACCTAGGAGGTTGTCGTCTGCTTAGCCGGACTATCCTGTGGGTGCCTTGTGTGTAAGGCCTGAGAAAATTTGCGGAGAATGATGACAGACTTTTTATTATTTGCCGATAGTAATCATCAAGTTTCTAAATAAGAATTCATCGATTAAAATAAAAATACTAGAACCGGACAGAAAAGGTATTTTATCCTGGGACTTACACCAGTCACATAATGTCACGGAAAATAATATGAAAAGGCAAAGCTACGAGCAAAACGTAGTTAAACACAAAATGGCACTACCAACAATGCCTGTTACGCTTCCGAGAACAATTTGTTAATTAAATCCGACAGGAGGGGAACTCCATTCCTCTAAATATTAGACCTATTACGAACAACAACAAAAAATAACTTCGAACATAGAATATTTGACATTTCCAAATGAGAAAGTTAATAAAAAAGAAGAAATCGTATCGGATTTTTTTTTATTAAAACAAATTAAACAGTCAAAGGCAGGTTCGATTTCTGTTTTGTGAAAGTAAATTGTTTAATTATAAATCGTTTGATATGAATAAAGTTACTTGATTTCGTAAATGATTTAAAAAGTGTGCAAATGAAACCGTATCATAGCATCAACATCATCTTCACTCACCTGCCCTTTGAATTACGATCTGGTCACAAGATAGCAGGTCAGAGAAAATGAAACAGAGCGTGAAGTCGAGTCGCTTTATAAAAAGATTCACTTTCAAGATATTTGCTAGACTAAACGTCACCATAAACATGTCAAACAAACAAGACCGTATCAGCGATGAGCACCAAAACAGGAATTACAGAACCGTATGAATTGAAAAATGCAAAAAGAGAGAGTGACCACAAAATCCTTATCACAGATAACGATAACACAGCGCCACCTGCAGATCCACCAGCAACGAAAAAAGCTGAAAATCCTACCATCAATTCTACTAAAACACAAGACCGTTACATCGTAACACAAACAAAAACAGCAACCACTAGATCAGATTATAACAATATTGACAAACGCGCCCGTGCGTCCACAGAAGTACCTGTACCCATAACACTCTCGCCACAAGAAGGCTATGCAAATGTTTTGCAATCGATATGGTTGCTACATATAGCAGTACATATGCTACTGCTATTTATAGCAGTGTCGTAACGGGGAAAGCAGATCCAGTGGACGTAAAAACTGATGTTCAGTATGTAGCTGTGAAATAAGCGGAAGTATGGAGTTTGTGTGTGAGGAGGAATAAACTAAGAAGTCAATGGTGGAATTTTTATCCATAGAAGGTGTTGTTTTAGCTTTGTGGAGCAGAAAGACTGAAGGGAGATGGACTGATAAAATACTGAAGAAGGTTCTTGAAATATGTGAGAGAACTAACATAGTTGATACCTGAATAATGTGGGTGAACTACTAGTAGACCTCAGACTTACCTTTCGGGGAATATAGGCATCGTGTTGTCTTGGTACTTGAAGATCATTATAAAGAAGTCGAAATTCCTAATTACAACCGATATATGGGGTAAAAGTATAAAAGTCATGACAATAATGATCATATTTTTTTTCAGACAAAAGATAATTATTTGACCACAAAAAACTATGATAAAGCAAACCGAACCGAAAAAAAAACTTATTCTGTCACTTACGAGATATATTCCGTGATGGTTATTTATATTGAGCTCCCGATATCTCGACGCTGTTGCAAGCGCCATGATCGTGGGTTGACTGGAGAATGCGGGTGGATAGAAATCACTTGGTGCTTTGCGACTAGTTGTAAACCGTGAAATCTTAAAAGAGTGTTTGAAAAAATAAACTTAATCATGAAACCAAATCTCCAGTAACATTAACCAGAACCCTAGCCAGAAGATAATAAAAATAAATCAAGGACTTTACAGAAATCCATTATTAAAATAGACCAAGCCCGTGAACCTCTCTAGCGGAATAATGCAAATCACTCAGGTACTTCTCAAAGGTCGAGTTTTTAGCCTGAGGCTGAGGCAACTGTCCCAAAAAAAAAAGATAAGCGAAAAGTGAGCTAGCAACTAAAAACGAGCGATGAGTGTGCAGTTCGGATAGTTTACGACCATATGACTGCCTCAGTGAGCAGGGTTCGCGTTGCTGAATTTCGGGACAAACATATTTGAACTTTTTGTCATCTATCCGCTAAAAAGTTTTGTCGAGCTATGACAGACTACGCGAGTGTGACCGGCGATTAGTCGCACCCAATCGCTTGGTGGTATGCGTATGTACGAGTACCAAGCAAGAGTCTCTCAGTGAGGGTGCTACCCAAAATGCGAGAGTCACTGAGCAAATTTTTCTTCGAGAAAAATGTACTAGAAACGACACTAGGTAGCTATAATCCCTGAAGCTTTAACTAGGAGAGGGCTCATTGCAGTCTATTCCTTGTATCTCTTTTGCTGACACGGGAGTTCACGGGACATATATCTATTATACATTTCTTGAGCGAGAAAATAGTCTCTACTCGCTTTCTCATCAGCTTTGGGACAAATGCCTGAACAAGATAGGATTCTACCAAACTTCCGTATTAGACACTGAACCGTGTGATTTATTAATCGCTGAGGAGGACAAGGTTAAAGAAAAGGGGAGGTTTCCACCTCACCAAAAGCTATTATGACGAAATTAAAAAGTCGTTTCAAATCTCAAAGTTTGGTGGAAGTGCTAGGACGAAATTCGCGGTTCTCATGTCCGTGTCTTAGGGATTGTAATAAGATCGATTTAAATTTAGAACTGGGTTTAAAATTGAAATACTACTGCAAAGTTTTGAGAAAACAATTAAGGAGACAAAGCAGTTTCAATGGATTCAAGTTATTGTTCATAATGCGTCGTTGGTTTCGAAATGTAACAATACGAGTACTACTGGTTCAAGATGAGCAGAAGATACAATTTGCATACAACGATGTAGTTAGTATATCATTTGCCAAGACCTGGCTGTTCATGACATTGATAGGGAAACGTCTTCTTGCAAGCAGAAAATAAACCTCCAATGATGGATATTATAACCAAAATCGAGTTTTCCATCACATTGTTTATACTCATAAATGTTTGGTATATTCCCTCATGAAATCCGAACAATATTTCACAATAACAGGCTCGTAAAACTGAAACGTTTCGCTCAGCTTCACGGCGTCGGCTGCATCAAAATTAGCCGGCGCTAGCGATATGTTAATGAATATAAACTTACAGCAGACTATGTAGATAAAATTATATTGTACGGAATGGTATGCTGCACAGCTGCAGTCTAGCGGTGTATGATGGTGTAAATGCGGAAGAATATTTTTATCTTACTTCTGGACTGGATAGCCTTCTATGATTGATATTTTGCAGAATTTTCCTGAGATTAGGAGATTGAATAACTCAAGGACCGACATAGGCAAGACCACAGTGACAGGGTATACGAGGGCTGCGGGACTGTTCGAAAGAGATACCGTGGCACTAAAACACAAAGGGCAAGGAAGGAACATGGATGGGATTAGTCAGTACAAGTCTGACACTCCCTTCCGCTCTGCCCAGAGCGGGAGAAGTCATTTGATGACTTCCCATCCGAAAAAAAAAGGGGTAGGTATACGACAGGGTCATTGATTGGCACTATTCACTGACCAATGTTTGAAGGACTATTACCAGTTAACTTAGTACTGTCGTTATATCTCAAAACATAAAATGAAGGGAATTTTAACCGGAATTGGACCGACGAAGACCATGTAACTCGGCCTTTCATCGGCGCAGCATATTTTTTCTTCCATACTTCTCTATTAGCCGTCACCATTTCTTTTTTTTTCGAATGGGAATTCATAAAATTACTTCTGCCACTCCGGGCAGAGCGGAAGGGAGTGTCAGATTTGTACTGACTAAAACCCATCCATGTCCCTTCCTTGCCCTTTGTGTTCCAGGGCCGCGGTATAAATTTCGAACAGTCTCGCAGCCCTGGCAATCCATTCCTTCCTTGCCCTTTGTGTTCCACGGCCGCGGTATTTCTTTCGAACATTCCCGCAGCCCATTAGCCGTCAGGATTCTTTCTAGTGAAATAATCTTTCACGCTAACAACCATCTCCCATTTATGCCGAAGTGATAAAAAATATGAGACTATCAAATCAAACAGAATAGCTATATTATCTTATAACTACGCCCTACAAACTTAATAGCCCACATATTCTTAAATACGCATAAAGCAAGGCTGCCTCACCCCGGCCGCGCCTTGCCAAAATCTGCAGTGCCACCCCATAACTAAAGAAAATGGTGGGAGTGAAGATATTATAACTTAATACGATAATGCGTCATCGACTTGGACGTTCGGGGTTAAGTTTCATGCGGTGTTTTATGTGGAATGTTATATGTGATACATATGTTACCGGCAATCTGTATAATCCGGTATTCTATACAATGCCTAGGCAATTTATAGAATGCCTAAAACGTGTAGGTAATGTATGAAATATTATTTATTTTATACTTTGCCTAGGTATTCAATACAATACCGAATGCGCAGCCGGTAATGTGTGTAAAAGACGAGAGCAGGAGAGAAAGGAGGTGACGTTTTTTTAAGTTTTTTATACTTATTAAGTACCTGAGTACTTGTAATGAAATTACATTATACCAAATGGTGCTAACAGCAAGTAACATGGCGAGATGGAAACCCGCAGACCATCACTAGACAATGTAACGTCCGAGGAGCACATTTTTTCCGCTTATACTTGAACTTACTACGGTGGAGCGGAAAATACGCCGTTATGTGTTCAAATTACTATGGAATGAATAATATTATCATAGGAACATACAGTCCCTACAGAATATTATTAGTTATAACTATTTTGTGCTATTTTTAAGGCATCAATAAAGGAAACTCCTGTGATCTAAGTCTTGCAACATGCCTGAACATGAATATGCAGTACACCTGTTTTCCATATTGAATTAGACTAGAGTGCCTCGCCAAGAGATATTCTCAGCGATAACGATAAAGGAAAAACCATAAGATACCGCCAGTTTATGTCATCTCATCAAAAAGTGCTGTAGAAATACGAAACACTTTGAAAGGAAAGCCTAAGCCACACAGTCTAGGCCCTCAGATACAATGAATACCTATCAACCATTCCTTGCACAGCTGATTAAGCACAGCATGTCCTGAGCCGTATTACCCATGAATAAAGTAACAACTGGGATGGAAGCGCCTGAAAAACGCGATCGACCGGATCCTTTGAGGTGTTTCCACATACCATGGCAATATTGTACACCCGGTTTCTGATAAGCTAAAACAATTGCATACAGGGCGTTATAAATTCTTGTCAAGACCAATGACAGCAGTAAGCCAATCACAGCAGTTCGACAGAAAGTTCTTGCTAATGTTTTAGTTCTCCTCTTTTTAGGTCTTCTTGAGGTTAAAGACATTAGAGAGTTGCATGATAACCCTGAAACCAATGTTTTGACTGCGTTTTAAAACATCAACATATTATAAAACAAAGTTCCCCGCCGCGTCTGTCTGTCGCGATAAACTCAAAAACTACTGAACGGATTTTCATGCTGTTTTCACCAATACTTAGCTAGTGATTCATAAGGAAGGTTTAGATACATAATTTGTCAAGGTTTCGTGTAAATAGGTTGAAATATGACGATACTTGTTGGAAGTGTCGGAAAGTCAAGCCGCCTGGGACCTTTCATCGAAAACGCTGCCTGGACATACAAAACTTGTAGGCATAATATGCTCTACTACCCGTGCGAAGCCGGGGCGGGTCGCTAGTCAATAATAAATAAGCTTTGTGACATTCCGACTTCTCCTATTCCAAGAAAAAATCATTCGATTTCTTTAAATGTTAGTGTAGGATAAGTAAACTGTTGTTTTCAGAGCGAATCATAATATAATTTAGAGTTGATACTTAACCACGTCACCAAGGATCAAAACAAGCTACTAAAAAGTACCACAACAAACTTAATACCTAGCCTAGCTTTGTTACCATAAAATAAGTTTTTCACACAAAACGCCGCAGTGAGTTATGTAAGGAGCACAAAGTTTATATATGTTTCAATGTCAAACAAACGCCCCATGGAAGGGGACTGACAATATAGTTAGTACCTATGTACAGGTATTATATGGATAGACCGTACATGGATATGTCTGCGACGGAAGGCATAGGGGAGTGAGTTGTTGTAAGGTGTGAAATTAAAGGGTTTCCTTTAGTACCTAGATTGGCTTTTATATAGTTAGTTTTGTAAAATTAACTTCGATTGCTTTTTAACAGCTTTTGTACAAACCCGCTGCTAGCAGGCCCGAAGGCACCTAAGCAGCCAATTCAGTATCCAAACGAAAATATAACCATCCTCGTATTATATTGTATTTTTTTTTTGGTTTCCCCTTACACAAATTTGGCAAATGGCAATTCGCCACTGGCTGCTAGAATACTTAGATTAAAGAAATAGGAAGGCATCCATCCGTGGGAAGATCTTGCTCCTATTGAACAAACACAGAATAATGATACCAAATGAATAACATTCACAAAAAACACTTATCATTAAAACATAAACCAAAGTTTTTCATTTAACAAAGCCTAACCAACTACTTCAAAGAAAAACCCATACAATTACACACACGCTACAACACCATACAACGAGGCGACAGTCCCATTTCCCATATAATGACAAAAACATTTATACAGCCCCATTTATTATGTTTACGTGACATTTCATCACGGCCATACACGTTTGTTCGTATTACATTGCGTAGTTTCACGCGGTTACGTAAAAGGAGAAGGGTAAATAGTTTGTAATGTATACTGTGTTCACGAATTTTGTGACTAGATGTCTGTTTTCAGTAACTGAGTAGTGAAGGAGAGATATTCAGTAGCTCCATGTAAAATACTGGTGTTTAGGTGCATCCGGTTAGACGAGAAACCGATGCCGACATACATCAACGGCATGGTTGGCGCAGAGGCTGAGTGATTAGCTGCGTGTCGTGAGTTCGATCTCCGAACAAAACAAACATTTATTTTGTATGACCTACAGATAGTTGTTCCGGCCTTCCGGGTATGGTTTAGGCAGATGACCATGATGATTTATGTATAAACTATTTATGACATACCAAACGAGCTCTCCATGGCTCAGGAAACAAAATGAAGTCATTGGTATACCGGCTAGCATTCGTAGATCTTTGACACGGGTCGTCAAAGCCCGAACGTCTGACAATTCGAACCAGAGGGATATCGTCTTACTCAGTTATTGGGTTGTGGCGGTCAAATAAGCAGTCAAATATTCAGCTGATCCAGTTAAACCGAAAGCCGAGTAAAAAGTCTAGGCATGCTGAAAAATCGCTTCTCTTAATATTTTTCTAAGTAAAAACGTCTTTTAGACGAATATGCAAAGTTTTGATTTAAATTTTATATAATAACTAACTTGAAGCTGAGTACTGACCTAATTTGTAAGTGGTTGTGTGCCACAATTAAAATTACGCCTTTTCCAGCTGACCTATTTATTTAGGAGCATTAAAAACCGAAAACAATACCGATACCGATATTATATGTATGTTAGTCTGTAAGGTGGTCTATGGGTCTATGTAGCCTGAAAATAAATGTATGTTGTTGTTGTTGTTGAAAACCTCGGAGGAGCTCGTGGCTAAATAATAACAGCCGCTCGGGTCGATCTTTAGTTAAGCCGTGCTTGCCTAGGTTGGTCTATGGATGGGTGACCACCCGCGCACGTTAAGCCGTTGGTCCCGGCTGTCATTTGTAGATCTTTGACAGTCGTTAGGTAGTCAGTGGCCCAAAAAGTCTGACAACCAATCTTACCAATAGGTATTGTATTACCCAGTACTAACTGGGTTGTGGAGCAGGCAGTCGCTCCATGTAAAATACTTATTCAGCTGCATCCGGTCAGATTGGATGCCGACCCCAACATAGTTGGGAAAAGGCAAGGCAGATGATGATTTAAAACCGAAAACCTTTTCTATAAAATGACAAAGATTATGTAAGATTCGTAACACTCGGTTTCTGCTTACCCCAATGATAATATATCGTTACTCGTCATCTTCTGCCTAACCTTTTCCCAAATGTTGGCGTCAGCTTCCAGTCTAACCGGATGCAGAAGAATACCAGTATTTTAGATGGAGCGACTGCCTATCTGACCATAAAAACCCAGTTAGTACTGAGTAATAGTATACCCCTTAGTAAGACCGGTTGTCGGACTAACAGGCCACTACCTGAGACGACTGCCAAAGATCTACAAATGACAGGACCAACGGGACCAATGGCTTAACGAACTTTCCGAGGCACGGAGGAAACTCGTTATGTAATAGGTGGTCACCCATCTACAGACCAACCTAGATAAGCGCGGCTTAATCTGAAGTTTGATTCGAACGGCTGTTATTATTTAGCCACGAGCTCCTCTTATCGTGACTCATGTTATGTAATATTCATTTATAACACATTTGCTCGTAAGGGGTCTCTTATTTCACCAATTTCAAAATCGTATTGTATCTCATTACATATTTGTGCGGTAATTTAAAGTAAAACGCACGGTTTCAAGATGCTCCGTCAAAACGAACGGTACTTTTTTAAATCTTAGCAAAGAGTTTTTATGTCAAAAAAGTGGTCAACATTTTATGAATAAAATTAACTTTGGGAGAAAAAATATAATAAATAAACTTTTAATTCTTTAATTTAATTAATTTTGATAGTAAATTACAACCTCTCTGTAACAAAAACATTAATTTACTGTATTAGTAATACTGGCTGTTTTTTGTGCCTTTGCCTTAAAAATAAAAGCGCTGATGCGTGCGCCTCGCTAATTTGTGAACAAGTAAAAATTATTCCGTGCGCTTTTTTTTTCGCTGTATTGTTTTTATTTGAAAATGTCGTCAAGTAATGATGAATTTATTAAATCGACACCGCCTGTAGTCTCAGAGGCAGCGAAAAAGGCTACTCTAAGCCTCTTGCCCGAAAAATCGACCGATAGATACTAACAAGCGTATCAAAATTGCGTTTAAGAAAGTCCAAGTTTTATTTATTTCCTCGCAAATACGTTATAAAACGTCGTATGACATACGTGCGCCTTGATAATTACAGCCTCTGCTTTCTTGTAGCCCTCACCTACGGCTCGGGCTAGCAATATCGCCTCGGCTGTAATTTTCAACTTACCGCACTTATATCATAATGTACTATTATCGCATAGGTCACCTTGTTGGCAGCTTACAGACATTTCTGTGGTGCCTTCATAAATGAAGACATCCAGCCAGTGTCCCGAAATCATGCTTGCAAATATTGTATAAGGTCCCATTAAAATAGATAGACAAATTTTAACACAGCGTTCAGTACGTCTAACCAAAGATATCCAAGCAAAAAAAACACTGATTAAAGTGATTTTATTTTAACATAAAATAATAAATTGCGAATTTTTGTGTATTTTCGTTATCCGATTTTATTTTCATATAAGTATCTAACGCGTTTTTCTTATTTTGTTTACCATTGTCCTTATTTTGGTGGTCTGAATGATTTCTAAAAGTTTGTCCATCTATTTTAATGGGAACTTACATAAGTGACAAATATTTTGATTTTAGTAAGTATTAGTAAGCAGCTACCTATCCTTTTGTCTAAATCCCAGAACTCTGATTCCATTCTGAAACGGCTACAGAATACACACACAACCCCCATGGGTATCGTAAGCCGTCAATGGGATTATATTGGTCCATTAGTTAGCACGTCCACATGCAATTATCGATAAGCTATCTAGTGAACTATGAGAGGGCTCAATGGTATAGGTAGTTTGATTCCTGAACAGAACTTATAGTTGTGAAGCCTGTAATGTTACGGGTATGTTAATTGCAAACAAGGTACAGAGACAAATATTGAAAGGAATTTTTTGAAGACAGTGACAACCCAACGAAACCACTGAGCAGAAGATTATGTTGGATCCCCGAATCGGGCAAAATATTATTGAGATGTTGTTGAGCCGAAATATCTGGTTTACCGTCCCATCTTTAATGCTGGATACACATTGAAACACTCCACACACTGACTGAAACAAATTCAAATCGTTGTTCGGTTACATTTCATGTTGCATTGGATAAATCTGAAAGGCTCATTCGTGTTACATTGCTAGTTACGTTACACCAACTTGTACCCGGTATATCACTACAAATTTTAAAACAAAGTCCTCCGCCGCATCTGTCTGTTTGTTCGCGATAAACTCAAAAACTACTGCACCGATTTTTATGCTGTTTTCACCAATGGATAGAGTGGTTCTTGGAGAGGTTTTAATATATAATTTGTCAAGTTTTTGTTACGGGAACGGGATCAAAATTTCATGATTACTTATGGTCGCGATAACCGACATCCACGCGGGCGAAGCCGCGGGCATCAGCTCGTATACCTATAAGAAAACAGATGGGTTCTTTATCAGGTGAATTCAAGTGTAGTCTTTTTAAACAGGCGTGAATATACTGTTAACCGTAACTTTTGCATGTCGTTATGTAAACCATTCTGATGGGTTGGTATACCTGTTTCGTGTCATCAAACTATCCGGCTTTCTGGTAGACATCATGATTTACTAGTATTCTAAACAGATCGATATTGATAGTTACTTTTCGCAGAACATTATATAATCACGCTTTTTTCTTATGGAGACGGGCAGGAGTTACAAGACAATAAGAGGTACAGGCCTTATTATAGTCTTAGTTTATTTAACTAAGTATTTAGGAACTAAAGTTTAATTGGAAAATCTTCATCAGAAACTTACCAAAGAGTAAAAGTAATATTCTTGGAAGTTAGGTGTCGTTTCTTGTTGGTTCACGGCAATCTACGGAACTGCTGTAACGTCGTTTGATGTTTTATATTTTAATGTTTAACACAGTGTGGCTAATTAACAAGGGGCCAAGTGTGCGCTGTAGCTAATGAAGGAATGCTTTGAAAATAATGTGGAATTGTGTCTAATCGATTTTCTTAATTAGGTACTTATATTAATTTCAGGAAAGGAATACCGAGTTTTAAACAGTGTTTCCAACAAATACGATAATTTAAACCTAACTATTCATTTTTTTAAAAGCGGAATATCCTTATAATTTCTCTGCCCGACATAATTTTATGGAATCCATATTAACCACATATTATCAGCTAGAAACTATAAATAACTTGCAAACTGACACAAGTTCACAATAAATATAAAAAATCACAAATTACAATCGACCATCATTGACCTTGTTATCACAAAAAGCTGATAAACGTAATCAAAACGGCTTTAGCCTTCAAATTGGAAGTCAGATTACTTTATCAAACCGTCTCATGAATATTTAACTCTAACTTTAGCCCTCTTACCGAAACCAAAATTATCCAAATATGACCAAAAAAAAACACTTCACTTAAGCAAAAAAAAAAACGTACAACCACTTTCCACGAATCAGCGAACAAGAATTCGAAAATCGGAAGCACTGATTCGAAAACTCAAGCCTACACACAAATCACACTAAATTCTAAATTCAAAAAATTCGAAAATAAGAACGGTATTTATTAAAAAAAAAAAACATGAAATACTTTATTCGTAATTCGCGGTTATTTGAATGTTTTCGTCGTAATATTTTCGTGACGCGTGTTTCGGGACGCGTCCGTTCGTCGCGACGCCGTCGTTTATACTCCAGAGCATTCAAACTTTCAGTTTCAGCGTAATTCAGCGCTTCAGCGGAATTCAGCCGAGGGGATGTAGCGCCTTTGTGTTGTGAACCGCTGTGTTTGATGGCGCTTGCAAATTAGCTGTTAGGGTGGACGTGTGTGAAATTGAATATTTTTAATATTGAATATAAAAGATTTTTGTTATTAGCTTTGGTTGGCACGTTTTTTCCATATGTTTTAAAAACGTGTTGAGGAATGGAAAATACGGTATTCATTTTCTAACAAGAAGCATGCTTTATTATTTTTCAGGACAAAAGGTTTTTTGTAATCCTTTATATTTAACTTTCTTACCTTTTAATATTAAGAAATGTAAATGTATTGATATTGTGACGATCTAATTGTTTGCGGGGCGAACATGGCCAAATAATGCACAGAATTGAGAGGTTTGGAATGAGAAAGGGGAGGCCTTTGCCCAACACTGGGACACCCAAAAAGGCTAGGCATAAAAAAATAGGTTTATTATTGTCAAGTTATAAGTTCTGGTGATATTCTTTAATTTTACAGATGGCGGAAGGTCAAAAAAGTTTATAAGCCAACCAATTTGTGCAAAATATAAATAAAAATGCAATGCAAAATGTAAAAAGTAGTACAGTAGTAGTAAAATAGTACACAGTTTTGCTGATTATCTCTCTCAATTATCTCTGAGTGAGATTTATTTTTCAAAAATAATCTTTATTACAAAAAACTACAAATCAGCCTATAACAGTCATGTGTTAAGTTTTTATCAAATACAAAAGGTCAAGTCCGAATTGTTGTCACGCGCAAATCTCAACAAAAAAAAAAACAATATCAATGATAAAAAGTACGACTAAACATTGCCAGTCATGTGGTTTAGAAAACTTATTTCTTTAAGAGTGCTGGTGCAGCCAATTGAAAGCAATATACGAAAATGTTGCCTAGAAACAGCTGTTGAATACCTTTGGTCGGTGTTGAAGTAGTGGTGGCAAGCGCTTCTGCTGAACATGAGGTCGTGGGCGCGTTTACCAGATCAGCGTAAGTTTTATTAGTCTATATGATCTGTCAGTAGTTTGTCAATAGCAGCCCGGAGTCTGCAATTGTGCCCGGTTGATGGCAATAAGCTCGTCATAGAGAAGTATGGAAGAAGAAGCATGCTGCGTCGATCCCTAATGAATTGGGATAAGGGAAAGAGAATGATGATGAGGATGTTGATAAGCTCGTCGTAATGCCTGGGTACAACGGGTACACCATTGCTTAATAAGCCTTATGTGTAAACAGATGTTGGTTACATCAGAGAACCTCTGAAGACTAGTTATAAAATTCATGTTATTAATAGTAGAAATCTATAATTGTAACAAACAAGTCAAAAATAACTCCCATTCCGTACAGTTGACGCAGTTTCAAGTAAAATAAACGTAACAGTGATTAAGCTAACAACTGAAGGCTGAACGCTATTTCTAGAATTGTGATATAACGAAGAATTCGACGTAAAACTAAATCAATTCACTCTGACATTTTATGTACTTGAAAATGTCAGACGATACCGTTTAGTATATGTATTAGGGCTTAAAGTCGACCGTCCACTGTTACGTGGCGTTAAAGCCAAGGTTACACCACAACGAGAGTAGCGTATAACGGATGGACTGTGTGAAAGATATATTATCTAGAAAGGGAGTGACGAGTAATAAGAAGTATGGAAGAAGAAGACATGCCAGTGGCGTGCAGTGGTTCTCCGCGGAGGGTAGGCCACGTATACTGACTTCCGAAAAAAAAAAATCGCGCAACATTACAGTGTCGTTCTACTTAAGATGACCTTCAAAGTAGTCACCTTTATTGATTTATAATATTTGAAATTTATTGGGTCTTATAAAGGGGGTCGAAATTTACATTATTTTTGCGATAGGAGGACACACTATTTTCGAGATATAAGCAAAAGAAAAGAAAAAAAAAAACAGTACTGGTTTTGCACCTGAACTCGAGGTGTTGGTATGAATTTTAGTCCATGACAACTAATTTTATTTCACACCTTTTTAATCGCAAAATTTTGGTTGAAAAACGTCAAATTCAGAATAGCAAAATTTGCCATTTTCAATAAATTAATATCTCCGTGCCATCTTAGTGCTGTCACATTAAAATATTAATTTGTGTCACTTCAGAATGTCAATTTCAGAATGGGAAATTGTCGTTTGACAGGAATAAACTAATTTTTGGTGATTTTTAGTCTAATTTAGAGGTATTTGTGACAAGAGAATCGGCACCATTATCAGCGCAAAGTTCGCAGATCACCATTTTTATGTAAATAAACAAATAATAAACACAACAAATAATATTTACAGTAACTGTATGTTTGAAACTAATTATTTATAACTTAGTAAGTTAGAAAAAGCAAAATATTCAAGATTGCGAAACAAATCACAAAAAGCGTAAGACAATTTGAATTTCGCGGGCTACCGTGACCTTACGTCTTGACTTTTGTGGGGCAGCCATTCGTCCAATCACAACACACGATGGCCGTCTACAGTCCAAGGAGGTGACTCCCATATCTATACATGTGTGCCGTTCATACACGCGAAAATATGCATCAGTATGCGTAAATTTATGAATGCACAGGTAGGCCGTACGACTTCTTGCCTTATAATCGTAGTACCGTGAAATACGTCATACGGGCGCGACAAGTTGCTATAAGTGTTGCTCAGGAGTTTTAACTTTCTTTTTTAATATTTTGTGTTATTTTATTACATAGTTATAATAAATGCATTTGGCGTTGTTGGTAGGGTAGGCTAGGCCTAATTGCCTCTATGGACGGCACGCCCCTGAGACATGCTGCATTGCTGCGCCAACCCCAAATAATTGGGGGAGAATGATGACAATAAGATGTGCCCTCACCGCAATAATAAAGTGAGGAAATCAGCATGCCTGAGAGATATTTTTTGACGGTATGTAAAGCCATTGCGCGTTGTCGCACGGGACCGGTCAATGTGGCGGCACTTGGGGGAGGCCTATGTCCAGCAGTGGACGTCTTTCGGCTGAAATGATGATGATGATGTAAAGCCAAGTCAGAGGCCATCTTCCTGCCCCTTTCTCATTCTACTCGGGGTCGGCGCAACACGTTTTCTTCTTCCATTCCCCCCTATCAGACGTCACGGCATTATTTACTCCTTTCTCGTTAGCGAGACAATACTATTTAAATGTCAACTAAGTTAAAAGGATCTTTAGTTATGCCGGAATCAATCACTTCACTCGGGTGAATAGTTCCTTGGAGTGAATTTCAGCGTTTACTTTTTTACTTCGTTTTGAATTCAGATGTTTCACTCCGTCTGATAGCTGCCCAGTTCTTTTGTTATACAGTCAGTCGTTGCCTACAATCCATCCTCAATATTATAAATGCGAAAGTAACTCTGTTTGATTGTTACCTTTCCACGACTAAACTGTTGATTGAATCGTTGAGAAATTTCGAAAAAGGGCTACTAACTTGTTATCCCTAAAAAGTACATACAATTTCCACGCGAACGAAGTCGCGGGCAGCAGCTAGTTTCATATCCGAAGTACACATGCGTAGCTTAGCCGTGGACTACTTTGGAGCTATGGCTTAGCTGCAATTTTGTCATGAATAACTAATGAAAGACCTAGATTTACGGTTGGTGACCTATGCCTTAAATAGCCTTCAACGTATGCTACTAATCAATTCACGAGGACTATTAGTATCGATGGATTTTCTCGGAATAAGAAGATGGGTTGCTTTTCTTCTATTAAATTTAGGGTCAACTTGCATGATTGGTTGGTAGGTTCGTCAATAAGTATTTGATTTAGTTAATTGATAAGGGTTGATCATGACTTATTCAGTTTCGAAAAGACGCGCAACGCAGTCACAAAATATTGTACGATTATTGTTTCAATTTATACCACTCTTACCAAAGGGTATCATAGTACGCAGTACTAACTGGGTTATAGAGGTCTAGGAGGTCTGGTCGAGGATTACAATAGAGTTCAAAATAGTATGCATGAGAGATCTCCCAATGGAAGTAGAAGACGACACGATTAAGTTCATTTTCAGGTTTTAAATTAAAATTGCTTAAGAGCCCTGCGGAGGCCGCACGGAATTGCAATTCGTAGCGAAGGAAAAAGCCGTCAAAATATTGTTATCTCTGTTTTACACTTTCCGGCGCATTGCGAAGCCGCGCGTGAGCATGTGTGGATAGTGTTTACCTAGCCACTATTCTATAATTATCGTTCATTCATATCACCGTTGAACATTTGTGATTAATTTGAATGTGTGCCGTAATACCAAAAATGATGAATGTTTTAAAATCAATTTTATCAAACAAATTTTATATTATGTAACTTAACAATATAAGACATGTTTCGAAATAAACAAATTTAAAAATATTACTTTTTTTAATATAGAACAGATGAAATGAAAACAGCTTATTTATACTGTAAAATGTGAGAAATTGAATTAGTTTACAATTCGTTTTAGTTTGTTATTTTGCAAAAAAAATTAAATTGAAACCTAGGTAAACACTGTCTTGTTCCGAATAACAGCATATTAAGGTCGAAATATGCTTAAAATGAAAATTATTTTGGTATTACGTTTGTATGGACAATTCATCGTCCGCCGGCCGGCCCCTTTTTTTTTACGGATGGGGAATCATCAAATGACTTCTCCCGCTCTGGGTAGAGCGGAAGGGAGTGTCGGACTTGTACTGACTAAAACCCATCCATGTTCCTTCCTTGCCCTTTGTGTTCCAGGGCCGCGGTATCTCTTTCGAACAGCCCGCAGCCCGTCCGCCGGCCCCTTAAGCCTTTTCCGATTCAATGAGCGTAAGACTACTCTTTGATAGATATCGAACAATAGTCTTGAAATGAACTTAATCGTGTCTGAAATAAAGTTCAAAATCACATGAGGAGTTCCATTGGGAGATGTCTCATAAGTCCTACGTTAAAAACTTCAAACATTAACATCAGGTATAACAAGAAATGTTACGAAATAACTTAACGGACGAGTGTCAATTAGGTATACGCAACGATTTGTGCAGTACATAGGTAATAAGTGTTATAAGTTACGTAGGTATTCAAGTGATTTATTGAGAAGTATTGTGTAGTCGATTGCTACTGTTCTTGAAGTTATGGCGCGTTAGGGAAAAATGATGAGAGTACATTTTTAAGATGCGCGCGCACACCGTCATGAAAAACCGACACCCTGAAGTTAGCTAGTCAACATACACCCTGTAGTTAACTAGTCAATATTTTAGTTTTATACGTCAAAGAAGTATAACTTCTTACGTGTTAGTACGCACACACTTTTTTTATTTAGGCTTCCGTACCCGAAGTTTAACCAACGGAACCCTATGACTAGGCCTCCGCTGTCCTTCCGTCTGTCTGTCAGCGGGCTGTATCTCAAGATCCGTAAGAGGCAGAACTTGAAAATTTCACAGAAAGGGTATTTCTGTTGCCGCTATAACAACAAAAGGGGGCCCCTCTACTACGACGGTACGGAACCCCGTCATACGCGACGAGTCCGCCACGCACTTGGCCGGTTTTTTTAAACAAACGTGTTTTATTTTTCACCTAATAGTGCATAGATTGGTCGTAAAAAGTTAGCAAGTAGTTATAGAACAATGTAGAAACTTACCTGTTTCATATGATTAGCTCCGTTGCGAATAAGCCGTATCCTTGTTTACGGGGTCCTGTTCTACACTTATTACACAGGGTAGTAAAGATGTACACTTATCTTATGGCGTATGGTAATAATCAGAAATAACGTCGGCTTGTAACAAAATTTCACAAAGTTTACCACCAACGCCCCCTTCAAATAGGGACATGTGCAAGAATCAAGATCCACAAGACTCTTGTAAAACTATAAAATCTTACATACTGATAATGGTTGACATAACAATACGGATAACATGTCATATTTGTCCTAAAAGATCAAAATCGTAGTCCTAAAATGTAGCCGTAACCTTCACGCATAAAAAATACACTTTCTCATAAATATCAAAACAATAACTTTTAGTTGATGGTTCAATGAATAAATATAGAATATTCTCCATACATTGCTTTGTATAATGTGTATTATAGTAAAGGGTGTAAACAGACTCTTAATGAAGCCGAAACGCACTTGTTCTCCTTATCATTGCGATCATTTTATTGTTCTAGACCATACCTGGGAAACTTCTAGTTACGGAGATATTGGGGGTCAAAGTTCCAACTTTTTCACAAGTTTTTTTTTATAAATACATGTTTTTAATGTAAGTTTTTTACTTTAAACACCTCCAGGACCCCCTTACTATTCAATCCATCCATCAGCATAATGTCTTGAGTGCGTTACATTGAGTCCTACTGTAAAACGTGATTTTTTTGCCCAAAAAAAAGGCGTTTCCCAGCACTAATTTTTGCGTAAAGTTACTTAGTTTGATGTACATAATGCTTGGTTGACGGCTTCGTGAAGAGTCTGTTTACACCCTGTATAATATTTAGGGTGACTTACCTATGACGGAGGGTGTGAGCGTCTGCTCCCAGGGCGGATCGTCCTCGGCTTTTCGGAAACTTCGCTCCACTGTTGTAAACAAACAAACTTGTTTAAAAATATGATCTCTTATTCAAGCAAGGCTGTTCTTTCTCTCATCGGATTTAGTTGAAGTTATGGCTGTACAAAGATATGTTGATGCGTGGTCAAAATGAGAACTAAAGCCCCATCTTTAGCCGAGACAAAGAAAAAAAAATCCTAGTCTCGAAGTTCATTCTTTTTTTTTCGGATGGGAAATCATCAAATGTCTCTTCCCGCTCTGGGCGGAGTGGAAGGGAGTGTCAGACTTGTACTGACTAAAACCCATCCATGTTCCTTCCTTTCCCTTTGTGTTCCAGGGCCGCGGTATCTCTTTCGAACAGTCCCGCAGCCCTGGCAGGCGCGAACTTCATTCCTCAGGGCATGTTTAAAGTGGTCGACTGTCGGTGAACGCAGTAGTACCTAATAGTACAATCACGTTTTCCCAGATATGTCCCATGTAATAAAGGGCGAGCCTGTTACCATTAAGCAGGTACAAATGTAGACTCCGTGGCTGCTACTGAGAAATTCCTGATGGAAATACCCAACAAAACTTTGCCCGGCCTGGGAATCAAACCCAAGACCCCATTCTCAGCAGTCGCGCTTGCGACCACTAGACCAAAAAAACAGTAGTAATAAGGTTAATAATTGAATAACACAAATATACGTACTGTTGAGAAAATGCGAGTTGCCCGACGCCTTTCTTGATTTCTTGTCATTGGAATCCAGATCTGTAACAATAAATTCAAGGTAAGTATTTTATTACGTTTTTTTTTTATTATTTTTTATTCCATGACGTACGGTGCTGAGACGTGGAGGTTCTCACAGAAAGCTGTGTACAGACTCAGAGTAGCACAGAGAGCCATGGAGCGTTCCATGGTCGGTATAAAACTAATAGACCAAGTTCCAAACTTCGAAATCCGGAGACGTACGAAGGTCTTCGATATTGGAAATCGCGTTATGTATGGAACTCAATTGGAGTTGGGCAGGACACCACCAGGCGGCACCACCAGCGGTGCTAGCCGGTGGAGTCCAGCTGTGAGCGAGCGGCCACCAGGGCTGGCCGGCCGGTGGCGAGATGGGCAGACGACATTGTTGCTATTGCGGGAGTACCCTGGATGAGGTTGGCACGGGAGCGTGGGGTTTGACACGGGCAAAGATAGGCCTATACCCAGCAGTGGGTGAAGTCGGGCTGTGGATGATGAAGTATTTTATTACACTTCTAGGACGAAACCAGCGACGGATTAATCAGGTTAAAAGGTGAACCAGCTAAACCTGTCTCCCGGGTGTGATTATTCAGGATACAGGTTAACCCTTATAATGTATGGGTTACTCATTTAAATATTGCTGACTAACCAGAATTAAAGTGAAATCACCGAGCGCGGGCTGAGTCTGGTCACCCTTGCTGATTAACCCTATCATACGGGTTCTTGCACTTCACTTTAACCAAAGCAATTGACCGAGCTAAAACGTGAACGTTGCGTTCATATGTCACAATTTTTTTTTCGAAAAGCTGTAAGGCGCCCTCTCGGCCACCACGCGTTCCGGAATAGCTTTAGTTAGGACGCGACCAAACTACACCTCTCCTTATCCTCTCCATACTTTGAGTGCCTCATGTTCAGTGCGAATAAATGTATTTCTTTACTGCCTAATGTTATGAGAAATAACAGCATGCCGTAGGTACTTACTGGTGGGCTGGTTGTTGGCGTGGATCCGCTCCATGAAGCGCGAGATCCTGTTGTTGTGGTGCTCCCCGTCCAGACAGCAGCCCTCCTCCACCGCGCGGGCGCACAAGCGGTGCACGCGCAGCTTGCAATCTGACACACACAGTACATAGTAAAGTGTCGCTTTAGTCCATCAATAAAATACAATTACATATTTCATAGTGTACGCTATTATGAGGCTATTAGGTAGTCAGTGGCCCCAGTCTAACAACCAGTCTTATCAAGAGGTATCGTATTACCCATTACTAACTGGGTTGTGGAGGCCAGATAGGCAGTCACTCCATGTAACATACTAGTATTCAACTAAATCCGGTTAGACTGGAAGCCTAACTCAACATATTTAGGAAGACGATGATTCTATTACGTGGCTGTTACGGACGAAAAGATGCAGTGGAACTCGTGGAAGGCACGCTACGTCTGTTAGGTCAGTGCTTCTCTCGGTATAGGAATTCAATGAAGAGAGCATTAAACTTAGTTAATTGGAGAGACCACAGCTAACCACTTTCGACATTTTCAATAATGTCTTCTAGTAGCGAACCCTCAGGCGGCACCTGATGGTGTCCGCCGTGTGAGGGCAGCCGCGGGCAGCTGGACTATACCGGGTGTTAACGCACCCTCCACAAAGGTAACAGCCAAGCATTCTGTGCATCAAGCAAAAATTATTATGAGAAACGATTTCTTGAAGTGAAAACTTCTTTAGCGGCGTTGTGCACTTTTTGGGATGAGTAAAAACTGTTAAACTCGCGTCACATCTTCAGATCAAATCGGCGGCGCAGGGCGCTTGCGCGAGCGTGCGTGTAATTTAAGCTAGATGGCGTGGTTTCAAGTTTTTTCTACGGTAGCGACATCTTTCGTTCTTGCAGAAAGCTACTGAAATTTCTGATATTTAATCTAGATGGCGTTATTTCAAGTTTTTTTTCTACGGTAGCGACATCTTTCGTTCTTGCAGAAAGCTACTGAAATTTCTGATATTTAATCTAGATGGCGTTATTTCAAGTTTTCACTTCTGCCGGCACTCCCGGAGTGCAAACCGATTTTTTTTTGGTGTCATAAATATCTGGACTTAAAATTCAAGGCCATATTTATCCATGCATGTTATCCTTGCCAAAGATACAAACAACTAGCTACTTTTTTACACTTCTAAAATTCAGACTAGGTCAGTCAAATCGATTGTCGGAAGATAGTTACCTGTACAGACGTAAGCCTGCGGCGCGAGTCCCGAGATGATGTTGTCACAATGATGACAGTGCGCGACTGACGTTAGAGCTTGCAGCTGTAAGTGGTGACCTCGGACCACGAACTGAAGAGAAAACAAGGAAACATAAGTTAATGGTCTTCGTTTGTATTTTAATTTCCGACTATGCCGAAATTTACCAATAGGTTTAATGTGGGACCACAAAAAAAGGGGATCTCCATTTTCTTATACTTGCCAACATATAAACAAAATTTATTATCTATACAAATAAACAAAATTTAAGTGTCTGTTTGCAATTTCAAAATAACAGGATTTTACTGAATGCTATGAAAGTATGTACGTATGCGCGTCTGTCTTTTTGTTCCGGCTAATCTCCGAAACGGCAGGACCGATAATGCCGGGACCTTGGGATGTTATAAAAAGTTTCATAAGCTACTTTTATTATCGAAAAATAATTAGTCAACCGTGCAAAAAAAATTACAACCCTTGAAATCGTAAACAAAATCCGATTCAAATAGAGAAGTAATATTTTTATATTAATATCACGCGGACGAAGTTCGCGAGGAACAGGTAGTCTACTATAAACTAAGATCAATTGCATAAAAAATCACGCGTTCTAAGATGCGTGCTGCGAACAGATATCAACTTTGATAGGCAAACACTTAGGTCTAGTTTGCTGGAACTATGGGGTTATTAAAGGTAATACTCACAGGCTGAGGATGCTGCTTGGTAATCTGCTTCACCCGCTGCTTGTACAACTTGTCTCGCTGTAAGAAAGACGCACGGGCACCGCCCACCGCCGATGCTACAGACGCTGGCCTGTAAGACAACAATGTTCTATTACTATAACCTCATTAAAAACTAGCAATTTGGAGTAACCACCTAGAAGACGTCCAGGGTTTAGTGGCGTAAAACGGTCCGCCTTCTCTATATCTATATCACACACAGAAAAGGACTGTGTCCCAGCAGTGGGAATATTATGTTGAGCATGCTACATTATGAGAATGTGTGTCCAACATTTGGTGCAGTCTTAATACATGTATCGCACGATATTTATTCAAAACTGAAACTGTTTTCGCTTGTCAAATTGTTATGTTTTAATCCAAAGCTCTCGACAACCTCCCTAGAAAGCCTTCGAATGCAGTCGCTGTGGCCCAAATCGGCTAGGTGGCATCATCATCATGATGTTTTAATTCTGTTGGGTTACGGTGACGTCTTAACTCTTTCAGTCACACTTCTAATCAGATGTCTTTATAAATAAAACAATTGGACATTTTGTTTAGGGTTTAATTATTAAGAATATTTTTCGAAAATACTAAAAAAGGCTTTTGAGGAACAAGGGGGCTAGTTTACTAACCACCATGGAGGTTTTCCCAACACACTGTCAACAATGACTTTAAAAAGCATAATAGTCCAGCGTATTATCGATAGATGACGTGGAAATATTTTTAAACAACCTAGAATACGTAGTTAGAAAACTAACCACCAAGACTGAAAGAGTTAAAGCATTTTAATATCACTCCAGTGTAGGAAAAAGACAGAGCTATAAAGGGCGTCTAGCGCCAACTCTTTCCCACTCTGGAATAAGATTAAAACAATACTCCTCTGACGTCATGGTAGGCCACTTGTTCGCCTCTACCTTTAATCGCCGAAGGGTTAGACAGAGATGTCCATAAGCCCACATTTCGCCGGTTTTTAAGGTTATTCACGTGTAATGTTACTACCCCAACAAACCATGTACCTAATAACATAAAAATAATTTCAAGTTTATGGTCAATAACTAACACAATATCCTCAATATTATTGTTGTCAAGTATTCAAGGAAAAACAGTTTACAATGCATGTTATACTACGAAATCAGTGTACACCTAAATGAAAGACGCGTATGTCTCTCTGTAGATGACAGTTTTTGCCTGGACTTTTGCCCTTTCTTTTAACTTAACATACAGATGTCCTGATGGGGAAATCGTTTCGCCATGTTGCCCCCCCAGCTTAGTGGTGACTGGTGGTCACTTTGGAGTCTGTCAGAAACATGTATCATTGAGTCTACCAGTGGCGAAGGTTCCATAGAATTCGATTCCTACCGGCTTCCCTTTGAAAAATGGGCCAGTCAGTATTCTTTAGATAAATAATATAATCACAATACAGATATATACTCCGGCTTACCTCTTACAAAAATTGACCCTTCGCTACTGGAGTCTACCTACACTGTTACATTATCTCCCTGCCGTTGTCACATTCTACTTGGGGTCAGCGTAACATGTTTTCTTCTTCCATTCTCCACTGTGCATCATTTACTCCTTTCTCTATCATATCATTCCCCACACAATCCATCCATCAACATTTATTTCCATCACTCTTTTAGTTACATACTTTGCATCCCTACTCATTACATTCTACCTACAATGTTTAATAAGCTTTCATAAGAGAGACAAAAGAAAGAGACCATGACCTGAGTTTGTTTCGGCTGTTTCTTCTCAGAGTAGTCAGGTACGACAGGTACGAAACACCGGCCGCGTCTAGCTTTAAAAAACATGACGTGTAAAGGTGTTTGTAAAAACCTACTTGCAAAATAAACATCATTTATCATTATCATTCATAATATTAGAATTGATTTTGATATATATTTTTTTGATATATTATATTACACCTAATATCAAAAAACGCAATGTGTTAGTCTAACTGCTCAAGTGCTCATAACTCCAGGATATATGTTTATACTTTTGATGTATTCTATTATTACATTCATAAACACATTATTTTTTAGATGTATGGACGTAGACTACCCCCATGGGAGTGTATGATGTATCAGTAACATAGCCCCGTGGCAAATTTCTCATATAATTAAATACAACTAAAATTATTTAAATTATATTTAATATCACTGTGAATACCCTGCATATGACTCAATAACACCACAAACTCACTTATTACTCTTCAGTTTCTTCTTATATTTCGCCTTCGGCGACTGCCACCATTTCCTCCTGACCTCCAAAGCTTCCACTTCACTAATATTCGATAAATGAACCAACATGTTGCACGCAAATATTCACTAAACACTTCCTGTACGACCAGAGGAACAACTAAAAATAAATTACTGACAGGAAAATGAACACTTTGCCTTGTATTGAGTCATCGAATTGTACTAATTTGTAAATAATTTTATTTTCCTTACATAACGTGCGGGG
Source organism: Lycophotia porphyrea (assembly GCA_950005105.1). Classification (NCBI taxonomy): domain Eukaryota; kingdom Metazoa; phylum Arthropoda; class Insecta; order Lepidoptera; family Noctuidae; genus Lycophotia; species Lycophotia porphyrea. The sequence goes on from OX465409.1 coordinate 856,016, forward strand.
AGGTCTCGAAAACAACTAAACCGATTTTTGTTCTATTTTCTAGTTAGGTTTTAGTATTTATGATTTCACGCTAACCTGGTTATTGATATTAAAAGCATTAACTTTCATTTTATCACGATGTTAAACTGTCTGGCAGTGTTAACACTAAGTGATTGAATATTAATAGTATTTTTCTTATCAGTCCACGATAAGGTGTGTTTACTATGACTATCATTTTCGCTGAATGATAGTCAATAGGCTAGGCAGATGATGATGATAGTCAATGTCGTATTGAATGTAAACATTTTTGTATGACGTGTTTATATTTCTATGAATTAGACTTATTTTTAAAACTGAAATCGAAAATTTTAATCAGAACAACGCCTCTAGACGCCTCCCCGCTGCAATAAACGTGACAGACTGCCGGGCGGAAACTGTATTATATAGATGTAACGTCGATACGGAAAGAGCTTTTGCTTGTTTCGCTGGTGTCGGTAGTAATCCACGATACTGATAGTATGAATATGGTAGAAGCCCTGCACTGAATGTTAATGTTTAAAAAAAATATTAATAAAAATTTTGTTTATTTCTTAACCAAAACAGAACAACAAGTTGATTATTGGAGCCTCCTTTTAAGCAAAGAAAAAGCCTGTATTAGGAGAGTCCGCTCTTTCATAGCTAGACAATTTAGCAACAGAACAGAATATATTGTAAGTCATAAGTCATCAGTAATCTCCTGCCTTTACCGTAAATTATTTAAAGTCGGTGCAGCATGTCTTCTTCTTCCATAATTCTCTATTACTAGTCATCTCAGCAATCACATTCTTTCTAGCCATATCAACCTTCACACAGTCCATCCATCGTTTCTTTGGTCTTCCTCTACTCTTATAGGCATCTACATTCATCTTCAACATTTTACTAACTTCATTGTAAAGGATGATATGGCACCAAAGGAGGTGTCTGATGAGATGACGAGTAATAGAGAAGTATGGAAGAAGAAGACATGCTAAGCCGCACCAAATGAATTGGGATAAGGGCTAGATAATAATGATGATAAATGATGGTAAGTCATAGGTCATTTTGTAACTTATTTTTCTTCACTTTATTCTGTCTTTCCCAACTATTTTGTGGTTGGTTCTCAGTCTAACCTTATGCAGGTGAATACCAGTAATTCACATTGAGGTACTGTGTATCTGACCGCCACAATAACCGGGTGATACGTTACCCCTTGGTATGACTGGTAGTTAGCACTCCTAACTACTCACTGTCCAACGACTGTCAAAAATCTACAAATTACAGCTCAGACCAACGGCTTAACGAGCTTTTCGAGGTTCGAAGGAGCTCAATATGTTATATTTGTTTAATAAAGGTATAATAATATTGGTATTTAAAAAGCTGTAGCTTTCAACGATTAAATTCAGCGAGGGACTTCCCTCAACTACCATAAAGTTGTTGCTTTATATGTACAATTACAAACTGTTCTAACATAATAAAATTGTTGCTTACCGAAAAAGAAAAGGTGTTAATTTTTGCACAAAGAAACAAGCACTCAACTATGCCTAATAACAACAATGTAAAAGAAACAAAGGAATAATTTATTCAATCAATGTTTAGTTGTAACCACAAACTCAAGTTATGTGACTTCTGTCATTTGCACAAGGTTCAAAGTACTGCATATTGATAAATGATATTGACTTGCGTTCTTATAATACAACTTAGAAATTAAGGGTATAATATGTAGTAAGAATGTCCCTTATAACATGGTACTTATTACAGAAGCGATGATATTTGGGTGTACTATATAATAAGCCCTACGTATGTAGGAATATGTAGGGATTTATTCTTTCTAAGCTGTTAGGTACAAAGTCTTAGTTTTGTCATATTTCTATAGTAGAGGAATTGACTATCCCTATTAAGAGGAAATGTGGGTGGTCTTTTTTCCATACAAACGCTCTCGCCTGTTTTCTTCCTGGTTTATGACTTTAAAGCCATGATTTTACAGTTAAATGAATATCAACCTCTTTTGTTCCTCTATGTTTTCCTTTTTGATGATACATTAAGCACTAGATCCTTTACAAAATGCTCAAAATTGCCTATTTAGATCGCCTGTCAACAGAGGCCTAGTGTACAAATTTGATAACTATTAATGAAAAACATAGGGACAGTATATATCCTTCTTATTCAGTAGATGAAATATCTTTTAAATAGGTCGAATACTGGAGGAGGAAATAGTCGAGAGCCAAACCTCGAATTATGACTTTTTACTATAGTTGTTCTTATCGCACTAATGTCGAAATCACGCTCGCAGAGCGAGCGAGTTTTTTCAAATACCTACCGTGTTGCTCTAAAAGATCTAGATTATCTTCGGTTTAATGGTGTTAAGGTTATTTAGGGACGTGAGGATCAGGGTGTAAAGTTCTTCATCCCCCATAGAAATGAGAGGATCTTCCGACTGCTGCCCGGCTTTGTAGTCGGTTTTTTTTTTTATATCGTCTTGATTTATCTAACTTTAATATCGCGATTCAGGATTTCAATGTTAGTTAAAGATGGCTGAAACCTACGGCTCGGTCGGCCAATGAAGTGATCGTATCTGTACAACATACCTGCAGTGCAGGCACAGCGCGGCGGCTATGAGCGCGGCCACGAGCGTGGCGTCCTGCCCGCTCGCGCCGGCGCCCGCGCGGGTCGTGGCCGCGCGGAGCTGGCCGCACATCACTTGTTCTACTACTATCAGCTCCTGGGGACGTTACAACGGTATGGGTAACAACGAGACTAAAGAACATCACCGATGACGTAACAGTATCACCTGTTAGGGCCTCCCCTGACAGTTCCCCGGCATTCCCACACACAGCACCCTCTACTCGTCGTCTCCCTCACTATGCCCTCAGGCGCTAAGGGGCGATAGTCCTCGCAGTCAGCATGCAAATATGAACAGATCAAAGAACGCAGATGACGCGAAACTAATATATTAGGATCATAGCAGATGATGGCATTCTGCAGTTTCTGCTATTAAAATATAACTGAAAGTATTATAAAATAAATAAGAAATAAAATACTAACTAAATACTATGCGCGGGCACCGACATTTGTGGTCAAACTGAAAATCTAGATAGCGGATACAAAAGATTCCAAGCCAAATTTTTGTCGTGAATTACTTTCGTGGTTTTTGGAAGCGCGGATGGAGATATAAGGGTCAAAAAAAAAACAGATGCAAAAATTTAGCAATTATCGTTATCAGTGCGAATCATGAAACTGAAGTCAAGATGAAACTTCAAGATCCTCTCCAGGGAAAATTATAAAATCTTCATCTGGAGAATCGGTTTTTTTTTTAATTTTAGGGACGCTAATGATGATGATATGGTACTCAAGCTATAAAACAACGCGAATTTCGCGTCGTGGCTATTTTACCAATGTTCTTCCGCCTAACAAACAAATGAAGCTTTAAGTATGTTACCTGTGCCTTGTCGACGTCGCACTTGTCGATGACGCAGTCCTCCGGGCCGTACAGCGTGCCGAGCCCGACCTGGCGCTTGACCTGGAACTCCGTGAGCTGCTGACTGAGCTCGTCCTTCGCCTTCTGCCGAGCTTTGCGGAACACGTTGCGGAGGAGCTCTTCTTTGTCGAATTCTATGGACATCAAAAAAGAAATGTGAAAAGTGGGTTATATAATCATATTCTAGGGACTACCTCCTTGGTCGAGTGGTCGCAAGCGCCACTGCTGAGCATGAGGTCTTGGGTTCGATTCCCAAGTCGGGCAAAGTGCTATTGGGTTTTTCCGTCGGGAATTTCTCAGTAGCAGCCACGGAGTCTGGATTTGTGCCCGGTTAATGGGCTTGCCCCCTATTATATGGGACTTAAACATAACTGACGAAATGTGGGTGTACTACTAGGTACATCTCTGCCTAACCCTACGGGAGTTACAGGCATGATGTTATGTTATGTTAGTAATTATATTCCTCTTGACTTCATCCCAAAAAAATCGAGATTGGCAAAGAATGCTTTCTCCATCATTATCAACCGGACAACCGTCACCCCCCTTCTTACACGATTCGTGCAACGTCAAATTACCCAAAACAGCCCATTAAAAGTTACTGTTAAAATGCGAATAATATTTACCATTAACTAAAACATGTTCGATTTCATTCGCCATGTTCTCATCTACACCACTCAACTGTAGAACCTGCGGAACAGAAAACGAGATTTTTGTTATAACTTATAATATTATTATAATTAAAGAGGTTCATGACTTTTCCGCAGTCGCGTCGGATTTGACAGAGTCGAAATACAGATTGATTAGCAGCCTCCGTGGAAATTCATAGATTATTGTCTTTATGTTAGCTCATTGAATAAAAAAAACACCTGTGAAACTACTATTTTCTCTGGTAATCTAAAACTTGTTTGTCAAAATATTACAAAAAAGGTCAAATAAAATTAGCTAGCGAAACTCTGCGGACATGATGGGTTTCTAAACAAGATCCATCAGCAGTTAGTACAGTTGCTTAAAATCTGTTTATTTTAATTGTTCCCATAATATTTGCAGTTTTTCTAGCATATAATATTTAAATACTCATTTTAGTTTGAACCTGTATAAATACGTACCGCGTTGGGCACTAAGAAGGTGGAGTGTATCTCGTAGGCCCAGCGACGCAGCGTGTGCGTGTGCACGCCGCTCGCGGAGCGGTAGCCGTCTGTGAGGACTAGCAAGAGACAGGCACAAGCACATCTGGAAATACACAAAAAATAATGATAAAAATATTACTCATCGACATTTTATGTAATCTGGCTTTTATGTAAATACGTTTTCAAAATTATTATTGTTGTTGTCTATGGTTTTTTGTATATTTGTAGTTGGCAGCACTGCCTTACTTTTACTTGTCTATTACGTCTGTCTTCACTTGTGAAATAAATGATGGCATCTAATCCGTCTCATCTCCCTAATGATTTTGATTTAAAACCCTCTCAGCCGCCTCCCGACAAGGCAAATAAATAAACAATTATATCAATTATTTTTCTCCATGTCTTAGCTAGACGTGATCGCAGTAGGCCGCGGAGAAGGCTATCTCGAGAAAAAAAATGAGAAAAATTTAAGAAATGGAAGGTAACTGCTTTGCAGGAATATAGTATCATACTAATACTTAATAACTATATCATCATCTTCCTGCCCTCGCGCATGAATTCGCCGCTAGAGGCGTTCGTGTAGAGTAAGGTCTTCCGAAACGTCAGATGTCAGATGTCATAGAGTTTTCGCGCGTTGCGTGCTTTTTTATCACGTATTTTAACTAATATTCATGATTCTGGTCTAGATTGAGCCATTCCTGGTTAATAATGACTTGAAAATTTTAAGTAGCAACTTAGGATCTTATTTGTTAGTACTTGGAAGTAGAATGATTTTTAAATGTTTCATGCTTGTTAATGTTAGGGAGAATATTTGTTAATATGTAAGTTTACACTATGTTGATATACGAAATTAAATAAACTTTTTATGAAGTTATGTACACTTTAAAGTATAAAATAGAATTCATGACAGGACCTTACTCGACAGTGGCGCCATCTGATGAGCTTAAAAACGATAGCCCTCATTAAATTCTTCCAGTCGCCCCTGTCAATCGTTACACTATCATTTACTCCTTTTTCATTCATATTATTCGTTACGCAATCCATCCATCTTTTCTTTGGCCCTCCTCTCCATCCATCAACATTTAATAAGAAAAGAGATATAAAAGGTATGTTACCTCCTTTCTCCTAGCAGCCAGTTGAGCAGTACTGCCGTTCGCGCCTTCGACTCCCGTACGGAACGCAGGTTTGAGAATAAACCTGAGTATGTAGATGTGTCCTGGAAAACAGAATAATGTTGCTAAAATTTTAATTAAGGGCAATTTAAGAACATTGTCAAGATTATTATTTTGCAACCCTTAAACACTCCTAGTGTCGCGTAGCCTGAGATTTTTTAAGCTAGGCAAACCAAAAGAGCTTGCTATTTCAAGATGCTTACAGCGCCACTATGCTATAGTGAAATGAATGGTATTAAGTCATTGAATCCAAATACCGAGATTAAATTATACAAAAGAAATATTTCTGAAATATTTTTTACACATGTATGGGCTCTTATAAAATGTCCAAAAAAGGTGCGCGGTTCGGTTTGGTTGTTTCCTATGGAGAAGAATCGGAAAGAAACTTCATGGTTATTTTTTTTTATTATTTGGTTTTACATGATTATGTTACAGCGTTAATACATAGTATGGGAGGACAGTGTTAGCTCGACGATAAGTAGACTACCCATATGCTTGATTCCCTAAATTTCTATCGGCAAAAAATACGAACTTCCATCCATCCATGTAGATTGTTAGATACCATACCCTTTTTTAGGGTAGGAAATCATCAAATGACTCCTCCCGCTCCGAGCAGAGCGGAAGGGAGTGTCAGACTTGTACTGACTAAAACCCATCCATGTTCTTTCCTTGCCCTTTGTGTTCCAGGGCCGCGATATGTCTTTCGAACAGTCCCGCAGCCCTGGCAGGAGCAGATACCATACCCCTTGTTATGGGTGTAACAGTATTGTTGCCTAAAGTTTGTTGAGTATGACACAGACATTTGATAATCTCTGTATAAATAATTTGATGTAGTGACACTTACAGACGCGGGTGAATCGTCTTCTTCCATTGATATGATGGCTCTTTGTGGATCTGCACAGGGCTGGAAACACAAATATAATATTTATAATAAAAGTTCTTCATATTTGACAGGGTACCAGGGATAGGCAAGACGACGCATTAGGGTCGTCGACCCGGCCGATATTAGGACATCACGTTGATCAACAAGATAATATTAGGAATTTCGTGGCGGTATGAGGAAAGTCATGTCAAGTAGTATTAGGAACTGCCGGTATTAGGGAGCACCAGCATTGGGGACTCGGCGTGTCCCTGTCGCAGTCCGCGTGCAGCGCTGAGCCGCACGGGGCTGTGGGGGGGGGGACTCACCTGTGTGTTAGTGTGGTAGGGCGGCGGCGGCGTGCCGGGTGGCGGCGTGTCCCTGTCGCAGTCCGCGTGCAGCGCTGAGCCGCACGGGGCTGTGGGGGGGGGGACTCACCTGTGTGTTAGTGTGGTAGGGCGGCGGCGGCGTGCCGGGTGGCGGCGTGTCCCTGTCGCAGTCCGCGTGCAGCGCTGAGCCGCACGGGGCTGTGGGGGGGGGGACTCACCTGTGTGTTAGTGTGGTAGGGCGGCGGCGGCGTGCCGGGTGGCGGCGTGTCCCTGTCGCAGTCCGCGTGCAGCGCTGAGCCGCACGGGGCTGTGGGGGGGGGGACTCACCTGTGTGTTAGTGTGGTAGGGCGGCGGCGGCGTGCCGGGTGGCGGCGTGTCCCTGTCGCAGTCCGCGTGCAGCGCTGAGCCGCACGGGGCTGTGGGGGGGGGGACTCACCTGTGTGTTAGTGTGGTAGGGCGGCGGCGGCGTGCCGGGTGGCGGCGTGTCCCTGTCGCAGTCCGCGTGCAGCGCTGAGCCGCACGGGGCTGTGGGGGGGGGGACTCACCTGTGTGTTAGTGTGGTAGGGCGGCGGCGGCGTGCCGGGTGGCGGCGTGTCCCTGTCGCAGTCCGCGTGCAGCGCTGAGCCGCACGGGGCTGCCCCAGGGGGGGCGCCCGCTAGGGGGGACGGGCCTATGCTTGCTGGAACCACAAAAGATCACGTTAAGATATAAATTTAGTGATGGACAGGCTAGAATGGCTGCTATTACAATTTTTTCTTTTTTTTTTTTGTTGATCATTGGACACTTTGAAATGCCTCGTACTTCATTCAGCACGATACAATACAATATCTTTATTTTCTCTCTTCACAAAGGTTCACATAGTTATAATAAAATTAATTAAAAGAATAACGTTTTAACAAATACATAATATATGTTCCTTTGTGACAGACTGGCGTCCATACTAGGATACCCTGTGTGACGGAACCCCAGGCTCTCACCTCGCCTATAATATATACGATAAAATAACACCACGAAGACCCTGCCATACAGTATCTTTCACCCCATTTGAAAATTCTTATCTTCTCGTTAGCAAAAGACCCGAAGAACTTCAATAACCTAAAAAAACACTGCGACCGTCTTCAAAACACAGAGCCAAACGACCTAACGACCGAAGCGCATAATTTTCCTTCAAGATCTGTACCGATTGGGTTATATCTAAAGCATGTTTCAACAATGTATGTATACAAGGTGTGAAGGAACTGTTCACAAAGCCGTCAACCAAGCATTCTGTACATCAAATTAAGTAACTTAAGGCAAAAATTGTTTTTTTTTAGGGTGACAAATCAGTTTTTACGTTAGGATTCAATGTAACGCATTCAAAACATTGTGCTGATGGATGGATTAAATAATACGGGGGTCGTGAAGGTGCTTTTAGTACAAAAAATACATTAAAAACATATAATTAAAAAAAAAAATTGTGAAATAATTGAAATTTTGACCCCCAATATCTCCGTATCTACAAGGTTCCCAAGTATGGTCTAAAAGAAAAAAATGATCGCAATGACGGGAAGAACAAGTGCCTTTAAACTAGTATTTTTACACCTTTTATAGTCTGACAACCAGTCTTACCAAGGGGTATATTACCCAGTACTAACTGTGTTGTGTAGGTCAGATAGGCAGTCGCTCCATGGAAAATACTGGTATTCAACTGCATCCGGTTAGACTAAAAGCCGACGCCAACTTACTGGGAAAAAGGCTAGGTAAATGATGACGATACTCACATCGATTGATGTCATGGTCCAACTGTTCAGGAGACGACCGACTCCTCATATGCAGGACTGGCACACCAGTTCGGTTGTCCGTCTGTACACACATACGTACATCAAGTTATTATATATTTAGTTTAAAGGGAAGGGTGTTGAGGGTAGACTTTTGAATTTGAAACACTTTTTACGAAGACCTTTTTTGGAAAATCCCTTCTTATGTAATTTTTAATATTCAAGAGATTAGACTTGTAATGTATTTTCATACAAGCTTGGCTAGCCTTATAACTTCATGATTTGATAATACTCTTCATGATTTTTCTGAACAGTTTGCTTATTGCATTATTTAGATAAATGGCTTTTTATTTTTGACTTGACTGATTTTGTTTTTTTTTATTACAAGATTGGCTTTCTTTTGACCTCGATCCCGCCTGATGGAAAGCGATGTATGAGGTCTATGATAGAACGAGCGTGCCCAGAAGATGCCTGTTCACTCTTGCTTTGAAGGCAGACGGGTTAAATGTGGGATTGTGTTCTGTTAAAGAAATACCACATTTTCAAGAGTTAGTTTTTGGAAGTATTGATGTCTTTATTTTTTCTGATGTTTTTCAGCCAGGGGAATATGTAATCAAAAAAAAAATAGAATGACATCACCTTGTCATATTTTTGATCATGACTTGATATTAGTTTAATGGTGCATGTACTACTATGATACTAGAAATGTGTGTTAAACTATATAACTACTAATTCTAAAATATCTATTGGAATGGCTAGTGTTTCTATGTGCTATGATATTAAATACTCAATATTTGTGTGGATTCTACAATTTATTATTAATATATTTTAAGATGCATGGTTTTAAATAAGAGAATTCATGTGAGTAAGAGTTGATTTTGTGTTTCAATTCCAAAAACATCTATCACGCTTACATTGGCAGCCTTACTAATAAAACTAAAAGAAATCTTAAAAAAAGAAACAATTAATATCAGTAGAACAGACGAGACATTAGTTAAAATAAGCGTTAAAAAGTTATCTTGTATGAAAATGAATTGGCTGTGTTGCCAGAATAAAATATAGAAAGCATTTAGTAATATTTTATTATTACTGAATTTTATTAGTAAGGCTTTATGATTTTAGACGAAGTTAGGTTAGTCACGATTTGAAAATGTTATAACACAAAATGCTTTTAAGCATTTTTTGACATATAAACATACAATGTAGATTTTTTAAATTAAATATTTACAATAGACCCTCCCTTTTCATAATTTCCAATGTACAATCCCAATAGAAATATCATACCAATTGACCTGCTTACCGTATTTTTTTAAAACTTGCAATTTTAAATAATAAAATATTCTATCTATCTAAAGGGTTTGGTTTCCGCACTTAGTCCCTAAAGGTGGACCATTGTGCGTGTAATAAAATATTTTCAAGCGGTAAAAGAAATAAAGTTCAAGCTGTAGCTATAAAATAAGATAATTAAAAAATTATATGCATAGGGAACAATCAGCCCGACGACATTTAAATATTTTATAATAATAAAAAAAACATTCACTTGAATATGACGTGACGAGTTTATAGAACAATTTTGAACCCTCTATTCTTATTATGATTAAAAATATCCCGAAATAACTTGTAATGTGTATTATATATTTATTTACAATGATTGCAAGGCATTTATCTATTGTATTGTCAAATAACTGCCAATAAACTAATGACAAGCAGCTCTATGGTGTCACAAATTTGTTATAAATTAACGAATTTCAGAAAGTACTGGTGTTTTTATGTATTGAACTAGTTGAATAATTATAACCAGCGACTATAAAACAAGCCCTTAATTCCATGATAAAATCTGGCTAGCCTTGCCTCTATGTTGAGGTCGGCTTCCGGTCTAAGAAAACGCAGCTTATTCGCGATAAAAATAAACTTACTTCAGATTACGATTGTTCTAAAAACTCCCAGCACAAGTTTACCTGCAAAGGCGGCGGCGGCACATTGACCAGCGGGTAACTCATCTGCATTGCGATGGAGTTGGGCTGCGGCCCCTCCCCCTGCCCCTCCCCCGCGCCCCCCTCCCAGCGCGAGTCCCGCCGCAGCTTGGCGCCGTGCGCGGGCGCGGACTGCGTCATCTTGTCGGGCGGGTGGTAGCGCCCCAGGTAGTACTGCGACTGGCACGGAGAAGACGTACTGTTGCTCGGCTTCGGCTTGGCTAGCGAGTTTATCGGTGGAGGCGACAGATTCGGACCTAGAGGGTTCCTTTTAGGTCTCTCGATCGATCTCGGTGGCAGTGGAGGAGGTGTCACATTGTCTAAACAGGTCGTAGGCACCATCGGTACAGTATTGTTGTGCACGTGTCTCCTTTTATTACTGGACTCATCGGAATTCTGTCTGACTAAAGGTGGCGTATTTTCTTGCTGGATCTTATTCGTTCTCGCTTGACGTAAGTTCCGAAGGCTCTGTCCGGTGAGGTTGGAGAGGGAGCGAGGTAGACCGCTGAGGAAGCCGGTGTTAGGTACGGGGGAGCTTTTGTCCAGGGTCACCTTGCTGCGCGGGCGGGGCGTGGACGGCGCGACGTCCGACGGCTAGACGAGTGTTAACAAGCGTGGTTTATGTCACAGTGCGTGCTGTGATGAGATTTTGCAAAGATTGGGTGAAGAGTCTAATTTACAACATTGAGGTAGCTTTTACTTTGTGTTGGTTCTAATTTACATATTACTAATAGTGAAACAGATTTACTTATTGCACTTTTTACGGTGTAAATTGTGTCACATGTAAGTTTGAGATTACTATATTTTTAAAGGCTCTCCAGGAAACATGAGCTTTACAATTGCATAATGCTAACTTATATCGATATTGTTAACAAGTTAAAAGGACAAAAAAAATTAAGATGAACAGAATTTAGAATGTGAACCGACCTAAGTGCGCACATTCCAACCATGACCACAATATATGGGGAAGCGATTTTTTTTTTCAGTTACTATCGACATTTTTTTTTACTATTAATATACATTGGCAGATGTTATGATATTGGACCAAGAAAAAGATTCTGATCAAATAAAAATGCAACCCAATCATTTTTTGTCTAAAGAACCACTCGAGCAAATGCAATGCTCATGTTTCGCTTCAAAGCCTTTTCTAGAGGTGTTCTATAATACTTGATAACAAAAATCTCAACACAGCCAAGCGCGATGCTGTTGCCATAGTTTATAGTATAGATATGCAATGTATAGTTACAACCATTCCCATTCAGTGAGACGAAAGTTACGTTTGTTTTGTCTATGCCTGGTTCTATGCATACTTCTGTTTTACTAGAAACCCTGAACGACTGTTTGAACATTAACATTTTTTGTTTCTACATTAATGATTTCTCTAAACGCTATTACAATCACCGTGGAAATAAATCAGCTGCTGTTGGTCACAAATGTTATGGTCTTAAATTCGGGAAAAAAAGGTTGTTTTTAAACAAAAAAAAATTAAAGCAGTCATCATATCCTCCTTCTACCTTATCCGAATTTATGAAGGGTTGGCGAAGCAAATCTTCTTCCTATACCATTGATGTTTTATGTATTTCTAATAACTTAGTAGCTCACGTTTATTGAAGAAAACTGCCCGCAAAATCCTCTTCACCAAAAATACGCCCCGATCCAAATAAAATATAGCAATAAAAAAGTGACAAACATACACAAATATATAAATAAAATGGGACTCACATGACGTCACAGTTATGAACAAGCATGCATAGAAGCAGACACGGTACAAAACATGTTACTACCCGACTCGTCCCGTTAGCCTTGTTAGTTTACACTTTAGGGCTTCGGAAGTGTGTTAGCTTTACTTTTAGTTGTTGTAAAACTTCAAAATTCGCTGTTTTTCATAGTTTTCACTGTACTAGCAATAGCAGTGTATCAACGGAGTAATCTAACTTAACTATGCCGAGAAGACTATAATACAAAATAATTTTTAGAAAATTATTATTTTTTATTTCAGTGAAAAATTATTGCGTGAATTATTTAATATTAGATGAAGGGGAAAGGTGGTCTTCATCAGGTTGAAAAGCAACTAAAAATAAAAATGAACCTTGCACAGTTACCCCTCTTTGTGGACAAGCGTCCAAGACCAGCTTTTAAAAGTTAGTTGTACTGTATTCTGGCTACTCATAGGTGATTAGAGTGTGTTAAGACACCTAGACCCTACGTAGAGTGCCTTGTTCCAAAAGGGAAGCCGGCAGGAAGCGGCTTCTTAGGTGCCTTCGACTCTGGTATACGGCCTTACGTTCTCAACATCTGTGTAAAGATCTTTAAAAGTTTTTTTTTCTCAATGTACATGTAAAGTTAAAACACCTCCGATATTAAAACTGTACCAATTCGATGTTACATGGGACATAATGATGTTTAATTAAAATAACCGACGGTTTTCACTTTCGCCTCCTTAAAGTTACTGTTGCGATCAGGTAATATGTAACGTATAAAAAACACTCGTGAAGAATAGAAAATTATTATCTATATTCTGTTATCTACTAATCAGGGGTCTCCAAGCTATGCCATGAATCTGGCCCGCGACAACACACAATAATAATTGAAATGCAAAAAGAGCGTAAGTTTGCCTAGGTCGCGCAGTCTGCGACTGTCTAAAATATAGTTAATGGCAGAAAAATTAAAACTGTTTTGGCCCTTGGAACATACTGAAAAAATAATTATGGCCTCCAAGTTTGGAGACCCCTGATCTTCTCCGTAAAATTTTTAAATTCACTAGTACAATGCACAACCTAATCGATGCCCTGGCAGGAAAGTTGCCAGAAGGTGTCCAAACACAATGCACATAGGCCTCTTCTGCAAATCTCTCAATCGAAATTTGTTTTGTTGTAAGAAAACCCAATTCTGGGTTAAGCTCGCCATTGAACATAAGTTATATTAATAAAATTTGTATGTATATTTTATTTTTATTTTGTGTGTAATAAAGAATAAGAAAGGTTTACATACACAAAGGAACGAGTTTGATATTTAAGATTAAGTTCCATCGAGGTTCAGGGCTGTGGGACTGTTTGAAAGAGATACCGCGGCCCTGGAACACAAAGGGCAAGGAAGGAACATGGATGGGTTTTAGTCAGTACAAGTCTGACACTCCCTTCTGCTCTGCCCGGAGCGGGAGAAGTCATTTGATGATTACCCATCCGAAAAAAAAAAGTCCCATCGAGGCACAAGGCTTGTTTTCCTAAGAAATTTTGCTGAGATCAGTTTCGTCTGTTGTGGCGCGACTTGGGAGCGAGTCCAGCAGCTGACTGCATAAGGCTGATTTCATTAATTGGCAATCAATATTGTGTCGGCCCAGAACTGAGCTACTAATGAACTGGGCTTCTAGTTTGGCTGATCACAAGACCTGGTGTTTAAAAGTAGCTATAAAAACAGCTATCATCAAAACAAAGCTTTATTATCCCTTCCTCAATAACTACACCAGGTGCGACACTTAAAGGGCCAGATATAATCACCCACCCACACCGCCGTCCTTCATTATCAATTCACAACAGCTATCCACATTATTTTACTGAATTATAAGCAGGGAAACCGGGTCCTTTGGTACTTGAATAGTAATGAGTGTCCCAATTTTTTGGCCCTTCAGAGTACCGCCACGAATGTGTAACGAGTTTATATTTGACTATTGGTAAGAACAATATGGTATTGTACTGGATTTATATAATCCAGTACAATACCATATAATTAAACAGTTAACAGTTAAGTAAACAGTTTTGTAATCTGTGTAAAATAATACTTTGTTTATTTTTATAGTACTGAACTTTAGTGGCCTTTGTGCTGTATTTTTTTGTTTTAGATGATTTTAGGGTAATCCCCGTCATAAGAATTAATCATTTTGCTGCTCTTAAACCGTGTTATATAACAGTTTTGTAATCTGTGTAAAATAATACTTTGTTTATTTTGATAGTACTGAACTTTCGTGGCCTTAGTGCTGTTTTTTTTTTTATTTTAGATGATTTTAGGGTAATCCCCGTCTTAAGAATTTATCATTTTCCTCTTAAACCGTGTTACTTGGCGTCAGCACAACACATTTTATCTTATATTTTGGCCTGTCAACCGTCATGCTATCCACTACCATATACCCATCAATTAACTTGAGAGACATTTTGATTTAAAAGATTGTCGATGGAGTTTCTTGCCCATTCTCCTCCATAGAGATACGCTTTGGAATGGGTAACTACAGTACTTTCACAAGTTATTATGCCTTGTGTCTGTGACTGTAGCTTAGCCTTCTTTGTTTTTCTGATATTCAAAAGTTCGTGTAATGGTCTAATTGAAATAAATGCTTGAGTTTGAGTTTGAACTTTGAAAAGATATATTAAAAGTTTCATAGACCCGTAATAAGTAACTTTTATGGAACAAGATAAAGTTTTCTTTTACGATGATATATTAACGTTACACATAAACCTGACCGCAACAATAACTAATACACAGAGATAATAAAAAAGTTCAAAAAAAAATACAGTGACTATAAAAATTAAGTAAAAAAAATAGGCTGCAACATAGTTACAAATGCTGTGTCGGTACTGTAACAGTGTCGTTGCAAAGTGGACTCTATTGAAAGGTATTAAGGATGTTACCTGGCCTGCCATGATGCTGTCGATCTCATGTTGTAGTTTTGAGCAGCGCTGTTCTGCTGATTCGAGTTGTGTTTGTTTTCTGACGTCTGGGACTTTTAGGAGTTCACCTGGAATTGGAAGATTTAAATGTTAGATGAATAATAGTAAGATAAGGGTGTGTACGTGAAGCCATTGGTCCCGGCTGTCATTTGTAGATCTTTGACAGTCGTTACAGGTAGTCACTGCTCTGAAAGTCTGACAACCAGTCTTACCAAGGGGTATCGTATTGTCCAGAACTAAATGGTTTGTGATGGTCAGATAGGCAGTCGCTCCATTTGAAATCCTGGTAAGGAAGAATCCTTGTCGGTTTCTTCTTAAAAAGCTTATACCATAAAGAAGGTAAACACAGTTACTTACTGCGCAGATCCCTGATGAACTTCTGTTCTTGCTCTAGCATCAACCTTACGGTGTGTACTTTTGACACCTCCAACTGGCGCTGTTTTTCTGACTGAAAATGTAAATATGAAATTATTGCTTATTATCTTAGTTGAAACCGGAGACTATAGCATTTATCTAGAAATATTTCAAGAACTATATCTTTGGGGTAGCGGTCGGGCAAAATTTTATAAACAGCCCTGAGTCTGGCTTTGTGCCACGTTGATGTTGAAGGTCGCTCCCTTACTTCTGTCCAACCCTCCGGGAAGAACAAGCGTGCGTGATGTCATGACGAGACACAAAATAAATTGTCTTTATTGGTAAAAGTAAAAAACTATTACTGATAACGAGATAAAGTGCAAAAGTCGAAGTCAAAATGTAAGCCAACGGTTTTTCCAGAAATTCTTTTAGGTCGTCATATACAATCTATGCAAACAAATAAATTTAAAGTGTCTGTTTGTAATTTCAAAATAACAGCTTTTTACTGAATGCATAATGAAAGTATTTTTTATTTTATTGTATGTAAGGCACTTATAACAAAAAAAGTTTTTTTTTTAATTTTTGTCTGTCTCTCTGTTTGTTCCGGCTAATCTCCGAAAGGGCTGGACCATAATTCTCAGAACTTTTACTGACTGGTGTTATAACCTAACATAGGCAGGGTTAAAAAAAAAAGACATTAAGTTTCCGTGCAAAAAAAAAAACCTTTAAATTGTTAACAAAATCCGATTGAAATAAATAATTAAATCTAAATTGCTCATTACACAGGCAGATAGCTGCACCAAGATATTAATATTAACCTAACATGTTTCTCCCCTGTCAGACATCACAGCATCATTTACTCCTATCTCGTTCATATCATTCCTCACACAATCTAACCATCTTTTCTTTGGCCTTCACTCTCCATCCATCGACATTCATGTGCATTACTCTTTTAGTCACATGCGTTATATCCTTCCTGTTTTTCCTTTCTGTTCCGATAAAAAAGTCAAAATTTATAGCATAATAGAAAACGCATAATTTTTCGCGCGTAAAACTCAAACTCAAACTCAAACTCAAAAGCATTTATTTCAATTAAACCATTACAGGCACTTTTGAATGTCAGAAAAACAAATTAGGCTAAGCTACAGTCACAGACACAAGGCATAATAACTTGTGAAAGTACTGTAGTTGCCCATTCCAAAGTGTAGATCTCTATGGAGAAGAATGGGCAAGAAACTCTATTCCCTAAGACACGCCATCTTGTCATATAATACCACAATCATGCATCAACCACGAAAACAACAAGTTCAGGAATCCTTCAGCGCACTGATACACCTGTGCTAACAACTGGCGTTAAGGTCGCGTCGCGTGCTTGCTTTGTTTGTACACTACTACATATACAAATTAAAAAACTAGCCAAGTGCGAGTCGGAATCACGCAAAAAGGGTTCCGTACCATAAACCGAAAAAAACACGTTTCTTTGCTGTCTGTCACCAGGCTGTATCACGATGTGTTTTTTTCGGTTTATGGTACGGTTGTCTTGTATGGGACCCGCTTTAATTATTAAATAATTTATATTTTTATTATTTGTTGTTATAGCGGCAACAGAAATACATCAAACTGTCTAGCTATCACGGTTCAAGAGATAAAGCCTGGCGACAGACAGACGGACAGTGGAGTCTTAGTAATAGGGTCCCGTTTTTACCCTTTGGGTACGGAACCCTAAAAACTACTCTTTCCAGAACCGCCTTTCCTTAAACATACAGGTGGAACGTGCGTGTACGATAAGTTAAACCTCTATTTACCCCTTTGGGGAATAAAACTGCCATGTCACGCTATATTACGGTTTACATAAAATGTGGCATCACTAGCCTGTAATCCTCTAAGGGTAAGGCAGAAGAGTACTGTATGTCTATGTACTTCACTAACGGTCGACCACTTTTCAAGCAGACCCTTAAATATGACCACCCCCCTCTCTTATACATGGTGTAACAGAATAAACGCAAACCCTCTCGCGTGATGACTCGGACTATGAAACTCAATGATTGTAATAAGATTTCTTGAATTCACAAAAAAAAAACAAAATTGACTGTCTAATTGACGCGATCAGCTGATTATGATGTATGGGAAAGTTAAAAAAACAATATGAATTTCTAAAAGTCATTGAAAAAAAGTAGTTGTTTCATGGTCAATTCACCACAGGAGAGGTCTTGCGTTTATTCTGTTACACCGTTTTTTTTTTTTTTTTACGGATGGGATTTCATCAAATTACTTCTCCCGCTCTGGGCAGAGCGGAAGGGAGTGTCAGACTTGTACTGACTAAAACCCATCCATGTTCCTTCCTTGCCCTTTGTGTTCCAGGGCCGCGGTATCTCTTTCGAACAGCCCGCAGCCCTGGCAGGCATCGGCCCTTGCGGGCCCCTCCCTATTTGCTGACATCTCTTTGAGGCGCGCGTGGAACACGAACGCGCCGTCAACACGGCCTGTCGTCAAAAGACGGACGGACGGCGAGCTAGCCCATTACTCTCCGTCCACAGGTCCGCGTCTACGGTGGCCGGAAGCCACCACGTGACCCCCGACGCCCGAGGCGTCTCCCGCGGCGGCTGGGACTAGAGGTTCTCTCCCTCTCACGCTCCGCCACCTCCTTCGCTAGCATGACTGCTTCGCAGAAGGAGGTGACGGCGTCCCATTCCCTTTCGCTCCGGACCATGGACTGGACCAGGCCCGAACGCGATAGGTCGCAGCCGCCGATCGCCGCTACGAGGACACGGCGGTGCTCCGCCCAAGCGGGGCAGACCTCTACCGTGTGCTC
Source organism: Lycophotia porphyrea (assembly GCA_950005105.1). Lineage (NCBI taxonomy): Eukaryota > Metazoa > Arthropoda > Insecta > Lepidoptera > Noctuidae > Lycophotia > Lycophotia porphyrea. Next base: position 874,529 of record OX465409.1, read on the forward strand.
CACCGTATCCTCTGGGCGACCCTCACAGTGGTAACACCCGGGCGTTTCCTCCCGCCCGATTCGGTGCAGGAACCTCCCGAAACAACCGTGTCCGGTGAGGACCTGCGTCAGGCGGAAGGTGAGGGTGCCGTGGCCCCTCTCCAGCCACTCCTCAAAGAGGGGACTTATCGCCACTATTGTGGCGTGCCCTATTCTGTTACACCCTGTAATGCTGTTATAAAAGGCTGCACAATTGCATACAATCTTCATTATCTAATATTTTCAAAGCAAACACCTCGATCAGCTGACCACTGCCACTAAGTTTCACAACAGTAGTGCGGTGACCTTGCGCGTGCGCTCACGCCGTATGATTTTACAATACCTACTGTGACTATTGCATTTCTCGGACTGATAACACAATCCAAGGTTACGTCTTAATGCATTCAGTTATTTTAGTGTTTATTCTTTAATTAATTAGGTAGTATTTTGATTGTTTCCGTTATTTTTTATGAACGGATGTGGGTGTAATTAGTTTTTAACTTTTCAATGCTAGAAAATGCTAGGACATGAAAAGCGATTTGAAAAATTTGTCAGTTTCGTAACGTCAGAGGGCGCGGTTATCGTTTATTTTGTTTAAAAAACAAAATTATGTAAAAGGCGGGAGTTTACGTATGCACTAGTATGTAAACTATCTTTGAAGTAATCATGATAAGCGATGGAGGTTACTTAAGTACAGTAAGTATTCTGATTATACATTCTTGAACTTTAACCCCCTAGCTAGTAACATGTATTAATTAGTTAAGATTCATAAATAGGTACAGTCTGCTTCGCAAATGATTTACCACCCTAAGGGTGACTCACTTGTCCGTCATAAAACACCAAGCCTGTTTTTACATAAATCCCAATAAATTAGATGATTTTCAACCGCAGTGAAAGGAGTTTTGTCAAAAGTGATAAAGCAATTAAATTACTCGGGCGACTCATATAACTAGTCCTGCCATAATCCTATATTATTCTTAATTTTACTATTTAGTTTAAAGCATTTTTTACACCATTTACAATCTTAGTTGTTGTTAACGATAAATCTCATATCAATAGTTCCTTAGACTCATTATTAAAAAAACTTTTTCTACGGTAATAATCCTGAAATCGCGAAAAAAATCAACTGTACTTAGCAAAAATTAAGGGTATTGGATTTGTCCTACCCTAAGAAGTGAATCCTCAGTAAAACTCCTCAGAAACTTCATAAGTTAATGTGAAAGTCATTCCATCACCTACTGTTACTAAGCAAGATAGTAAAACAGTGCATAAACTCACATTAACAGGCACTGGAGCAGTGATGGGCGTTTTATGTCTCGAGGAGTTCTGCTGGACTGTCAACACCGTCGTTGGATTAGCTGGAATGAACAAAAATATGCATTAGATTTTTTTATTTTTAAGTTAGTTTGAATCGAGTGCTTATTAACAGTCAGACACCCTCCAACCCTCCCTCCCCCTCTCTCTGAGTGAAAGCTACCCATTCTGGCCCTATTGATTAACTGATTATGGGTTTGGTGGAAGGTAAACGCGTTCAAGATAAAGCACCGGCAGGATGGTCAGAAGCGATCTGGAAAAGCAGGGTTATGTCGGACTCTTACGGACTAAAAACCCACAGCTCCTACTACTGTCATGTGTCGGGGGCCCGGGAAATACAAGCACATTCGCGCCTGACTGGTTTCAGCCCGCCATTCCCAGAGGGCCCCATCACCAAGTGCGGCCTATCCAGCGACAGCACGTTCTCTATGAAGGTGCGCAGGAAACACTGAGCGTCACCTCTTTAAGTCTGGCTGGTATCATGGTATGGCGACGATTCAGATCTTTGGCACCCTAACTATACATAATAATATAGAATAATGATACAGAACAAAAGCATTTGAGACATGCTCAGTCAAATTAACAGTTTAATAGCCACATAAAAACACCATTAAAATTCATGCGATGATTCGCTCCGTGAAATCTTTTCCGAGGCTGTTGAAATTCAATGAAAAATATTTTGAAGTTCGTCAATTGTATTGAATGAGTATTGTGATCTTTTTGTTGCAGTAAAATATAACTTGACGTATCCAAACTAATTACTACCATTTATATTATTATTGGCAGAGTGTTTCTTGGCAAATAATATGTAATTGGACGGTTTCAGTTAGAGTTTCAGCAATCGACAAAGAAGTTCAATTTTTCAATCTCCTCGTTTAATTTCTTGAACATTCAGATAATGATGATCAACGCTTCGTACTGAACTTGGTGGAAGCTAGTAGACTGGTATACCGAAGCTTAAGAGCATTTACAGCACCAGAGGTGTTGCAGATGCATTACCATCTCAGCGACAAAGCTGACACGCTTTTGTGACTGTCATTATACTGGCACCATACCATACTTTTTCAAATGGAAAACAGAAACACTTTGGTAAAGTAATCATAAATTGGTATTTAATCTCAGGCGATAATTTCAATCCGTAAGATGAAGTGGATATGCTATAAAAGAAGCTATATATGCTTTCATTTTCAAATCAATTAACATTGGCATGGCATACACTCAAAAGCATCAATCAAAGACTTTCTCGGAATGCTAGAATGTCTTACTAGCCAATAATCGATATTAAGTATCCAGCTATTTAAATCAATTTCAACGTTCATAAATATCTTTGATTGAGCTGAATGAAACTAGAGAGTACTAGGGTTGCATATCGTTCAGGAGTAATTTATCTTCAAGTGCATATGCACTAAAGCGTATGTGTTCTAAACGTTTTCATATAGATAGCGAGATAGTTATGCAAGTAGTAGACCTCCTCATGAAAGTCCATCTAATGGAGAACCAGTTGAACGACAAACAAATACTAAACATCATTGCTGGTATGGGTACAGAGGAAAACGACGACCATCTTTGAGTCTTGGGCATAGCATTGAGGCCTAGCCAGGCATGGCACAAGCATGATAAAAGCTACAAGCCTCTTAGCTTTGGATAGCAGTACCTAAAAAACCTCCGTTAGATGCCTTCCTGCCGCTCACGACCCATTCCGTTGATTCCTGACAGACTTTTGTCGTAGTAGCTGATACCTTAGCACTTTGCTCTGCGAATTCCTCTAATTCGCAAAGGATAATATTTCGGGTAGATGGGCAACCATCAGTTTTTGAGGAGGTTCCAAAAGTAGAAGAATGTAAACCTACCTCGTATCATATGCACGACTTGCTGGTGCGTATGATGATGCACAGGCACGGAATCGACACGCAGTATTCTGTCCCCCGCACGGAGACCAGCTCGCCACGCAGCGCCGTGCTCCTTCACTGATTGTACGTAGACGGGATTGTCACCTGAAAGATACGGGGTTAAGATGAAACATGGCAATATTCATCGGTGTTTGTGAATTCCACCAAAAGGCACTGGGCCAGCGTGGTTTATCAGGGCTCTCGCTTTCACAGAGATGAGGTCTATGTTCCTTCAATGGGAACGCTATATGCTGATTTTTGTTCATACGGCAACAAAATTCCAAGAACTCGTTCAATTTAAAATCAAGTAACAATTTCAGCAAGGATAATATTCGTTCAAACCAACAGACTAAATACGTGACCTCGGAAAATCTAGATAAATTTTATTTACACAGATTTTCCAAAGGCCAGCACAACCGTGATAACACAATACAATTCAGTGGTAAGTAATATGGCAATGAAATTAAATGTAGTCATCGTTACCAAACACAAATAAAAGCAGCCACAGTCGACATCATCCATTCAATCACGCAAGAGAGATTTGACAAAGCATCTGCGCAACGATTCGAAGATTCTGTCCGAAAATTCACTAATGATGATACAGAAAACGAAGCAATTCATTTAAGTCAACTGTAATTTTGTCACGCAACTGACGATAGATGGAAGATGTATTCTGGACTTCAAAAGCAGTAGTTTGTCTTTCAATATTAATTTTATGATAATCTTGCGGTTTGGCACATGGGATAGAACGTATAGAAATATTCTAATGGTGTGTCCAAATCTATGAATTTTGTATAAGCCATAACATACATATAATGTATATTTATCTACTCAGTACACGACATAAGGGTCTACTTACATCGAAGATGGTAGTTTCTTTCATCGTCTTTCTTTTCTAAACACTCAGAACCGGTTTCTGATTTGCGAGTTTAAAGTTGAGAAAGAATAAACCGTACTTTTGCATTTAATTTTGAATTTCGAAGGAATCACCTTATTATGTACTTGTAATGCTAAAGTAGAGTTAGAGAGGTTTTAGAGGCTCTCAAATTCAAATTCTCAATTCAGAAACCGAAGAATAAATATATTCGCTTGAACATAAATGATAAATGATGTTTATTTTGCAAATAGGTTTTTCAAACACTTTTACACGTCATGATTTTTTTTTAACTAGATGGGAATGACTACTCTGAGAAGAAACAGTCGAAAAAAAACTAAGAGGTCATAGTCTCTTTTAAAGTCCAGACATTGGTTAAATCATATGAGGACCATGCAGATTAATGTCTGAGATGGTCTTTTGAAGAAATAACCACACAGATTTAAGTGGACCTGTCCAGTCAGTGCAAGCATTTGTCAGTGATCGTGTAGCTCGACTCGTAACCCAAGGAGCTCAACTCAACATCACTTTATCTATGTATACTGTTCTTAAGAGTTTGTCTAAGTACCTCTGATACCAGGAATTAGGTGCAGAAAAGAGGTCCCGATCCGTTTCTAAACTCAGTATAAAGTTAAACTCTAAACGTACCTTTACCCACCAACACTTTAATAATGCATTCAAACCATGTTTAATGCCCAACAAAGGCGTTGACAGCATTCATGGGGTTTGGCAAGGAGTAAAGGCACCGGCTGCATACGGCTTTCACTATTGACAGGCGATTAGCCACCTTTCTGTGCCACGTATAGCTTGATAGAATATATTTGCATTGCATTTGGACGGCTCGGCAGTGTGCTGTCTAATTAGGGAGTCCGTTCCTTTAGTATACTTTTGATACTTGTGCAGGATGGAGAGGCGTTTGCAGGTTGATTGATTTTTGCAAACTCAAACTCAAACTCAAAAGCATTTATTTCAATTAGACCCTTACAGGCACTTTTGAATGTCGCAAAAACAAAGAAGGCTAAGCTACAGTCACAGTCACAAGGCATAATAACTTGTGAAAGTACTGTAGTTGCCCATTCCAAAGCGTAGATCTCTATGGAGAAGAATGGGCAAGAAACTCCACACTGCACTCGGATGAAGGTGCGTTTCCACGAGAGATATGTAAGGATATGTGGTGAGGAATATATGTGAAAGTAACCAATAATTTGGCTCCATTTTTATAACTTGAGCTAAGGGTGTGACTATTAATCACGTGAGGCATTTAAGGGGAGAAGGGGCTCGAAACGATTCTCACCCATTAAAATTTTGGAGGGATGAGTCGTATTTTTTTTACAGTGTAAAATTGCGAGAAAACTGGTTTTAATAAAGTAAAAATAAATTTCTCCACAGAAATATGGTTAAATCTTACGCAATAATATTTAATAATACATATTCAGTGAAAATAATTAAGCAAATTATGTTTTCTAAATCAATCAAGCACCGATTAACGTATTTACACAAAAATACGCATTTTGCAAAAACTCACGTGAGACTACGGGGTTCAAATCTCACCAAGGGGGAGAGTAGCTCGGATAATCGACAAAATCGACTGATGTAATAAATGGACAAAGCTAGCTATATAATAGGTTTTATGCACATCCCTCGCAGCCTTAAGGTGGTTGCGTCAGGGTAGCCCGCGAAATTCAAATTTTCTTACGTTTTATGCAAATTGCAGGTCATTGTCAGGTTGTATGTTGATGAAAAATAAGTCGCGCCAGTAACACGTATGTAGTTACAGAATCATTATTATTGATTATTGTTCCTATTGAATGACTTTTTCATGAAATATTCATTGAATAGGGTTACATGAACTAAGAGGGTTGTATTGATGATTTTTATGGTTTTAACTCTATAACTACATACAATTTTAGTTTCGCGGGCTACCTTGACGCAACCACCTTAACGTGAAATGTGGTTACTTAAGAGACTATATGGTTATTGTTAAATACGTCAGAATTATAACACGTGAGCGTCACTTTTTCTTTTTACAACAAAAAATATACAAACACTTCGCCCTCGACTTCGTTCGCAAAATTGTGATAGCTCGGCTAATATGCATGATATACATATAATTCATAGCATATAGCACTCGAGAATAATGTAACTTTGTGTCAGTGAAAGAATTTTTAGAATTATTGGATCATTGGTTTCAGAGATACCTACATACAAACTTACAAACAAAACCTCTTCATAATATTGCATAGAATTAACATAGGTATAGGTTGCATTAAATAACTTAAGCACTAGTGCTGCTGACTGTCCAACTTTGCCTAATTGCTAAGTTTATCATCACCGCATGAGCTACTCAAGCATCATAATTATTTAAGTCCATAGAGATCCAAGATACTACGGAGAGAGATTTCCCGAAGAAACGTCATAGAATCATCAAATCATCAAAATGACATAACAGTCAACAGTACTTTACACTTGTACCGGTACCTAGCTCAGTTGATTCGTGCAAGTAGATTTTCTTCCGCCAATCACAAGTACAGATGTCCACTAGTGAATGTATGCTTCCCAAAGGATCCCCTTTTATTATAGCTTATGAAAATATTAATAAAAAGACACAGTAAATTATAAGAGGTAACATACCAGACACTTTCATGCCATATCCATGCTCATCGCGGACGACGGTGACGGTGAGCAAGTCGTCGCCCCCCGGCGACCCCACCCCGCCCAGCATCACCTGAAACAATACAACATAAAGATTAGATTATAAGAGAAAAAGGTGGTTAAGGAAAGGAGTAGAGAATCGACATGAGTTGAATCCCATTCGAGTAGCTTCGGTAAACCCGACCTTATTGCTAACTTAAGAAAAACTATAATTGTATCAGTCTAGCCTAGGGTAATTTAGGAATAGTCGTATTTAACGGACATATGTTTAAGGTATAATAAGGATATACTATGGTAGACCTTCCTGTCCATGAATTTCAAAGAAGTCGTCTTTTACACCATCAAAGTTTATCCTTAACTAGCAAAAATCGCAAAAACTATTAACACGTTGAATGATTCCGAGAAACTGCAAATGGTAGTTGGAAAAACCCATGCACTGTTAACAAATTATAGGTAGCCATGGAGATTGTCGATGTGCCAACTATAAAACGGTAATCTAAAGAAACAATTGCATACAACACTGTCGTAATACTAAATAGAATAAACTATGTAACACGTCATTGTTATGAAGATATAATACCAGAAAAACATGATGATACTGTTATTGGTGTAGAATCACACGCTGAAGACGACAATATTATCTTACAATTAGCAAATTACAGCATATAAAACCCCCAAAAACAGGTCAGATTAAATCATGTGTCACAAAACACCGATAACGAAATTATTACTCACACCGGAAGATACATTGGCTTGAACTCATTTCCTTCTACCCAAAACTTCTAAGATGTGTGCTGACAAAAAGAGGTGAGCGGTCAACGAGGTTACACTAGCCCTGATTAGAAAAGGAAGGAGTGGATATGTTTCATTGACCATACGTCATCGTACGGATTCAGTTACTACGAGTTAGACCAGAAAACCTAAACGGAGAAGTTAGATAAACGACTTCACTTAGTAACCAGGAAACAGTTAAACAAATCCAGAATGAATTTTTGCGATTGAGAAATACAAGATCCATTTTCATTGATATTTTTGCAGAAGCGTTTACTACTACCGCTGAAATGTAGTGAAAAAACAAATTTCACGAGTAACATGCGCAGATCATTACGGATTCTGAGGAAACGTGTATGTATGCAAACGTAATTTCAGCGAACAGCTACGTTTGTTTGTCAAGTCGTCAATGAACATACGAACATGTGATCAATCAAGAATCAAGATACACCGTTTGCCCGTCCCAAAGAAAACAACATTAAAGATCGTATCAAAGAAACCAACGTAAAATACAGTTTTCATGGCGATAAAACGGTGTGAATTAAATTCCCTATTACACGAAACAGTCCACGTAAACAGGAAACGTAAGAAATGTAATCCTGCAGTTGGAGAAGTATAATGCAGACGATAATAGACTGAACTTTCTGGAATGTAGAGTTGAATTTTGTAAGTTGTAAGGATAGTGTTCCGTGCAGTCTCAGAATAATAAATATAACTTTTATTCTTGTTTATGTGTATAATTGGGAGTTCATTCATATGTTTTTACGAAGTACGTACAATTGTAGAGGAAACGTGAATGGATGCGGACGAGTCCGTTCTGAATGACCGTTCAATAGACCAGGTACTGATTCAGTGCAGTAGGCTACCAATGACTGCCGTGTGGTCAAAGGATGCTAATAGACCACCGACGTCACTTCCTTATGAGTGAGAACTCGGGACGCTTGAGTCTTGATACGAGTCTAGAATTCTAACAGATACAACTACATTTTTCACTCTTACTTTGGGAACATTATTTTTATTAAGTGTGTCTTCAGGAAAGTCAAAATGAAAAGTTATTTATTCAAATTAGGCTGAAAATCCGCACTTTTTGAACGTCAATTTCATATATAACAAAACACCCGCCTTTCGCAAAAAAATTGATTATTATATTTTCTTACACTATTATGTTTTATTAAGTAGTGATAGCCTAGTGGTGTCACCGTCTGACTGCGTCTAGGGTCTCAAGTTCGAACCAAAGACATGCACCTCTGATTTCTCAGATTCATGCGCGTATTGTATAATTATCACTTGCTTCGGTGAAGGAAAACATCGTGAGGAAACCAGCATACCTGAAAGATATTTATCGACGGCATGTAAAGTCAAGTCAGAGCCCCATGGGCGGCATATCAGGCAAGTTGCGGAAAAACGGAAACCTATTTAGAATAAAAAAACCTGACACCCTTCTTATGCTTCGTCAAAATTTTCACAATCTTGCCATGCGCACCGGATTGAACTGCACCTACCTTTATCAAGAACATCACCAATAACATCAGTTTATATCCTTTTATTGTCAACAGTTCATCCACAACACAATAAAAATTCCTCGTCCCCTCCCGGCACACATCTACACTTTATAAACACCTTCAATAAAATAAATATCTGCTCTATAAAACTGACCACTGCAAAGCTCTAACAAGCTCGCTTTGAAAGCTCGAAGCCTCCTAATACAATTGCCGACGCATCGGCTGTAAAGCCTGAAATGGAGCATGAAGAAGGGAGCCTAGGTATATCCACATTATTGACCCTTCCCTCAGTAGACTTTTATTTTAGAACAGTCGTAACACCCGAGGGACCACGGGTCAGTTGATATTTATGAAGTAGACAGTGATACACAATAACCCTTTGTTTTTATGCCTCATTTCAATCAATTATTAATTTATTGCTATACAAGGCGTAAAGCAGTATATTTGTTCACATGCTTGGGTTTGTTACACATTCTAATCGAGTTGTTTGTCTCCCCACACAATAATCACGCAACAAAAAAAAATAACAAGAATCTACCAGAATTTGGTCATCGGAGCTCGGCAAGTACGGAGCTCGATATTCAAACTTAGAGTAATTATTTATTTTATTTTATTATTTATTTATTTATTAGATTTAGTACAGCATAAGCCATTAACACTAAATTAAATAATCCTTTTACTCGGTCTTCTCACAAAACCTCAAACATTCTAACATTATCGTCTTCCATTCATCAGCAAACAAGTCCAATCCTGGATTTGTCTCCACGAGCGCGTTGAGCATCGTAAGCATACGCGGTATAGGGGAGGCGGATCGAGCTACAGTGCGACAAAATGGGACATTAAACAATTTATGCTTTCTAGAGCGATTATAATTATTTGGAACAAAGAATTGACACAGCTCCGCATGTAAATCCGAGGCGTCGGTATAACCATGTATAATTTTATACGCTGTAGTTATTTGGTCTACAGAACGCCTAACTTTGAGGTTGTTAAAATTTAAACATCCTAAGATAAACTTAGTAGGATACATATATGGATAATACCCAAACAAATGTTTGTACAGGTATCTGAGACAAGCTTTTTGCACTTTTTCCAGCATGAGTGTATAGGTAACCTCGTGAGGATTCCACACACAAGCGCTGGTTTCGAGCTTGCACCGAACTAAAGCGTTGAACAAGAGCCTGATAACTGCCTGGTTCTTAAAACCTTGGCAGTTTCGTAAAACAAAACCTAAGCGTCTGAAAGATTCTTTAGCCAAGCTTATAATGTGTGTATGAAAGGTCAGTTTGCTATCAAACAGTACACCGAGGTCTTTTACTGTCGACACTATGGCTATTGACTCGTTGTTCACACTGTAGTCGTACTGTATAGGACTCCGCATGCGGCCAAAGCTCATAATTTGGCATTTAGATGTATTAAACTCCATTTTGTTTGTCGCTGCCCATTCACTCAAGGCATCGACATCACGCTGGAGAGCTATGCAGTCAGACACTGAGTTCACAGTTGCATATATTTTCAAGTCGTCGGCGTAAAGTAAACATTTCGCATGTTTTATTATTTGTGGCAGATCGTTAATCATAACCAAGAAGAGCAAGGGACCTAAAATGGAACCCTGACTAACGCCTGATCGTGTATGATATGCATGTGAGTTGTATGAGCCAAGGCGAACAAATTGCTGACGATCCCGGAGATAGTCAGCAATCAGAAGAAGAAGACTGGGTGTAAATCCTATGGCACTTAACTTGCGTAACAAGATGTCGTTATTAATTCTATCGAAGGCCTTACGGAAATCGAAATACAGGACATGCACTTGCTGCCCGCGGTCCATTTCAGAAGAAATAAATTCAACTAATGTTAACAAATTAGTGTTAACTGACTTTTTGTTGCGAAAACCATGTTGTTCATTGCACATATAAATATCGACTTGTCTTTGAATTTCTTTATATAAAATGTGTTCAAATACTTTAGCAGGGGCCGACAATATAGCAATAGGCCTGTAGTCTTCAACTGAAGATTTCACTCCTGTCTTCGGTATAGGCGTAACCCTAGAGAGCTTCCATTGAGTCATTATGAGGTGCGATCCTGACCAGATCTGTCTACACAAAAAAAAAACCTACACAAATGAAGGTTTTTGCAAGCAAACGGTTATTCCGTTTGCTTGCAAAAACAGAGACGTAAAGAACATTATCCATGCGGTAATTTTCACGCAACAAGCCTTTTCTTTTTCCTTATTGGACATCTTCAAATGACTCCTCCCGCTCTGGGCGGAGCGGAATGGAGTGTCAGACTTATACTGACTAAAACCTATCCATGCTCCTTCCTTGCCCTTTGTGTTCCAGGGCCGCGGTATCTCTTTCGAACAGTCCCGCAGCCCTGGCAGGCATCGGCCCCTGCGGGCCCCTCCCTGTTTGCACGCAACAAGCCTCACCTCACAATGATTGCGAATTTTTAAAAATATTCACGTCAGAACCCTGACGCCCAAACAAACGCACGTAAACGTTTTGACGCCAAAACACCTATTTAAAAGTCTTACACAACGTAACAAAATATTAATTAACGCCTTATTATTATTAACGCCGAAGATGCGCAAGCGCCTCTGTTCTAGGAAACCGTAGTTTTTGGCAGCAGTCGCGCTTCATGCACTGTCCAGGGCAGGGTATGGACCAGGGCTGGGCAGTATTTGAAATACAAATTGGTATTTATATTTTATAATAGGCATTAGGCTTTACATCTTTACATGTGGCTTAAACATAGCTTGCGAATGTGGGTGTACTATAAGGTACACCTCTGCCTAACCCTTCGGGATTAACTATTGTCCATATTCCAAATTTACAAAAGCAATATAATTATAATACTTAGAAGAAGGAGAAGAAGGCAAGTTCAAATCGTTCTTAGATCTTCACTAACGATTAAATTTATTGCAATCAAAAATACTAAATGAATTGGTAATTTAAATGATAAAAATATTGTGTTTTTTATTTCGAATACACGGCTTGAAGGTATTTTTGTATTTCTTATTTTAAATAAATGCAAAAAGCAATTTGTATTTTAATTAAAGCAACTACGAGTATATTTGGCCAACCCTGTCTTTGACAGGCGTGGACACTGCCAAAATATGCTGGAGACTGACTATAGAAAAATTATAAGACGGTAATTGACATGGCCCAAAATAGACTGAAGAATTCTGTTACGGTTGCTTAAGATGACATCCTGTGTTTGAACGCTTCTGAATTTCAGACAGGCACGTGTTGTTAAACGAATATTTAGAAGATTATGCTGAATACATTGGGTAAGCATGATAATTGCAGAAACTTGGATGTCATGCTTGACCTCTTACTCAGGTCTTATCCGAATTTATTAGTGGTTGGTGCAGCATGTTTTCTGTTTTCTCTAAACAAATAAATAAAATTGAAGTGTCTGTTTGTAATTTCAAAATAACAGCTTTTTACAGTACACTTTTTTTTTTTTTTTGTCTATATACAGTCTGTCTGTTTGTGCCGGCTAATCTCCGAAACGACAGGACTGATTTTGACGGCACTTTTACTGGTAGATAGCTGATGTTATAAGGGGTAACTTAAGCTACTTTTATTACGGGTTCCGTGCAAAAAAAAACCCATGAAATTGTTAACAAAATCAGATTCCAATAGGAAAGTACAACAGCTAGTTGCTAGTTTCTCTATTACTGTCATCTCAGTAATCAGTCTTTCTAGATATTTCTACTTTACACGGTTACAAGCACTATCAACCGTGTCTTTTGTCTACCTCTACTCTTATAAAAATGTCGTCATCATCCTGCCCCTGTTAGGGTCGGCGCAACACGTTTTCTTCTTCCATTCTCCCCTGTCAGACGTCACGGCATCATTTACTCCTTTCTCTTTCATATCAGTCTTCACACAATCCATCCATCTTTTCTTTGGCATCCTCTCCCTCTCCATCCATCAACATTCATGGCCATCACTCTTTTAGTCACATGCGATTCATCCCTCCTCATTACATGTTATGATTAAATTCACTTGTATCATCCAGTAAATATAGGAGCAATATAGGATATCATGCGTGACCTCTAGTTACGTCAAATGTAACCTTTACACACTTACCTTAGTAGGTAGACCCTTCATGCCTATTTATATTACGGTGGAGGCTTTCTATCATGTTCACACTTTATGCAAGAGTAGTCTTATTGATGTTTTAGGCGTATTGGTGCGTGCTAACCTTAGTGCTGCTACCTGACATGACGCTAAAAGCAAAATTATGTACATCGTGAATTTCGAAATCATTTCTGCATCGTTTACTTTTCCGAGCTTACAAGTAATGCTGTTGAAAGTGTCCCTGGAGTTTCCTGGCCGTTTTTCTCGCTAGAGATCTACGCTTTGGATTGGGCAACTACTATAAGTTATTATACCTTATGATTGGATCTGTATTTTCTGTGTTATTGATATTGAGCATTCAAAAGTGCCATTTCATTGGAATTTATTTCAACAGCTCGCTGTCTACAGACCACTTATCGTTTTAAAAAAGTAACCTTGCAAATAAAATCGTAAACGTTCTAAAGTGCATCTAATAAATGGCTAAATTGATCATTGAATGAGTCTAGACAACAGAGTGGTTGAGTCAAGTAGTACAACATAAAATAGAGAGGGTTTACCAAGCATTACCGATGGCCTTGACCTGGATAATCAGTTTAACGAAAAAACAATAGTTCGAAGATAAGATAGACAGACCAATTAATTACCGAGCCGCTATTTGTGAAATATCAAAGGTTACAGAGCATTTAAATAAAACGAACGAACAAAACGGTGATGGAAAATATCGTGACGAAACTGGGACGTCCTAAAACCAAAAATTTGAAGCTGTGTGACATCCAGTAAACCGCAGTGGTGAATTAAGAGCCACTCCCTCTAATGGAGAGCAGGCCTGTGTCCCCCAGTAGGAACCTGACAGGCTGATTATGCGACACAGTGTTTAGCATATAAATATTTTACAGACGCCAACACATCAAGCTATCCGAAACTTCAAATTTTACCAATCAACCTTGAACCTAATGCTTTAACAATAAAGTTGCAAATCTATTAAAGAAATTTGATAGGTACAGTAGCTTGATTTGCTGGCGTGTGTACCAGAATCGATTGGCGTAAACTCTGAACTTAGGTTTTCATCAAACGAAAAGAACTCATCTATCACTGGTCCAGGAAGACTGTCTAATTAAAGTAGTACATTTTCAGATGAACTACTCTTGCAAAAAATGGCTGTCTGTAAGACTATGTCTTCCTAAGATACATTACTGTGGTAAAAGTTGCCTACTTTCAATCAACATTAACAACGTATCACGCCAATAACAATACTCTTATTTAACATACCACTCAATTTCTAAACAAACAAACAATAATCTTGAGGAAACACTACATGGTTCAGATCGTACGGAATCAATAGTGGGCGAGATGAAGTCAATTAATTAAACAATATAGATATTATAGGGTGGAAACTTTCAGCAGGGCTTACCTTAACCGTTGTAGCTACACGAAAATGGTTTTTGGAGACTATCTAGATGTAAAATTTTGACCCCATTCACGGATTTTCAAAAAAAAAATACAGTTAGCGAGCAAATGGCCATTTTACACATCTTTCTTAATTGATGCCAATCGATCCTGTTTTTATTACTGATCAAAAACTTGTATGGGGTCAACCCAGGTTGGAGAACTAAAATAGTCAGAAATTGCAAAAACCTTTTCGTTGAAAGTTTCCACCCTGTACAGTGTCGGGAAAGGAAATAACTGCGGTCCATTCTCTTGTAGTCCCTCGAGATATGCGCAAGGAATGTTGGTATTGATCTTCCAGATGCATTTACTACTGAAGAAGGAACTTCTATTATCTTGGTGGATGATCTCATTACAAAAGCAGTTCAATTGAAAGAATTGTAACTTTTCAGTTTTTTCTTATTTATCCATTCATATTTTACAATATTTCATGAACGATATTAAACCAAAGCGAGTTCTAAAAAGATTATTTCATATCAATAAAGGAAGCTCAAAATACTATCATAATCTTACAATGCGTCATATTTATGAAATAACACTTCAGAACACACTTATTTGTTAAATAATATTACGATATGATATCCAGAGATAGTACAAATACAGTGATGTCTAAGCAAAGGGTGATTCAGTTGATTCACAAGATGTATTTGATATTTACTGATCTGATACACACACAAGAAATAAACGAAAACACACGATACAAATACACGATAATAGTATCGTGTATTTTGCGTTGCACTCGGCCATTTCAAAGGGATAAATTCAGTGCCTATCTTATCTGTATCGCTAGTTTCAAAATCAACTCTACCTATTGCAAGTCAGAAGAGTATAACTTATTGCAGCATAGGTGCTGCTCATTACAATACTAAATCGCCAGTTTTCCATGACAAGTAAATAAATGGGAAACAATCAAATTAATTCTGAATGAAAAAGGGCTTACTAGCTAGTAGTTCTCTTCCCCAGAACTCAATCAAATGTAAATAAAGCAGCAAAACCGCCATGCTACGTGTGTATGCATGGATTCACAGCATTGTCGCAGACAACCCGACGCCGGCGTTAAATAAAGATTTTATCTGCCAACCGCTCGCGACGGCCAGCAATGTCCACGGTTGTAACTCCATAACGTGTTTATGCTATGTTTTATGGATACAACATGTGTAATACAATCAAAAATAGAAGTTTATCTATAGAATTTTATTCAATACTTTTCTAAACGCTAACGCGTTATTGAAATGTTTTTAAAGCAGCTTATGTGACCTTTTACACGAAAACATCCATAAATCAATAATACATTTCATCACTACGTTCTGATTTAATATGACATCAGTCTTATGTCAACAAGTCAGACATCCTTGAACCTGACAATCTCTCATCTATTACAAATACTAGAGGTTTAATCAAACACAAAATAAGCCAAAAACCATGACCCATTTTAGACAGACTTGCGCAAACGCAAGTACGCATTCGAATAGAGAAACCCGTGGCACCAACAACAAGAATAATTACAACGAATTCGTTTTTTCGTTCGGCACTTTTACTCGAAAGTGGGTCCGTGCGCCATTGCATTATGTAGATGATGTTATAATAATCTCGCACTTTCATCAATGGCGTAATTCACTGGATTCGGTGGCCAGTTAAGTGGATTAGCTAGTGCATAGTTAATGTCCCAGAAATACTTAAATTATTCGTTTTAGTTTGCGTATCGAATCAAAATTGTTGATTTGGTTTGTTGCAAAGTCTCGTATGCCGCAAGGATCTATTCTAGGCCCTTTATCGAAGTTTTTGAAACGTTTCCCATATAACTTTTCCACAATGAAAACTACTGAATGCAAACACATTTTCCAGTAACAAACTGTGTCTGTGAAATCCGTGATAAGTTGGCAAGCGGTAGTAAGTTTCAGCAAGCCTTTTGTATTGCAAATACGAACAAGTGCTTAGTCGATGTCAGGACTGTCTGGCGCAATGCGGTATTTAGTTCGGGATTGCAGCAATGCACAGGAATACTTTGCAGAATAATTTATTTACTGAAATATTTAAATGTTTTACGTGCCGTTTTACCCTTGCTCTGAAGTTTCTCTTCCAAAACAAATACGCTGTTACAGATTGCACAGTGCACGTCCTTTCTTGCGAATTGTTTCTCTGTTTCACTCACAGTTTCGAAGGGGTAACAAGCTCCAGGCCATCGGCACGTACGTAATTAAATCAAAGCGATGTCGTCATGATATCCAAACGGAATTCCGAATCATGTCGCTCCACACACCCTGAGAGTGAGTCACGAGAAATGCACTCTAAAACTAGAACAGTATAACACCGCGAACATCACGTTCCCACGGATTGGTAGTTGCCTTGGTACAGGGTTGACGACGTGAATTTTGATGACCAATTATGTAAACAAGATTTTGGAACTTTATGGCTAACAGCCGTCAAAGTATTACCGCAGAAAATTCTAGAACTCTCCCACGTGTTTTACGCTTAGCAAACTTGGAACTGAATAGTAAACAAAGCTTGGATTTTACCGTGCTTATTGGCTAGAATGGCTAGCTTTATTTTTGGAAACTTAGTTGTTACAAGATTTTTAGATTGGAACCAGATGCTTTGTTTATGCGTAAGCATTTGGAAGAATATAAACACACATAGGCGTTTCATGCGCCATTGAATTCAGGCAGCATTCCACGTTAAGTACAAAACTTTCTTTTATTCTGGCTCGGGCGATATTGTATTCAGTTTGATGACCGCTTTCTTTGTCATTATAAAATCTAATTCTTGCATGAAGAGTTTGTAGTCGTTGAGAAACCTAAGCTGTACTTATTTCGAGACGTACCTTTTTGCTGAAATCATAATTATAATCATTATCCTGGACAACTCCGAAGCCTGGATGGAATATGGACACAATACAATGCCTCAAATTTTGCAAGGTTAAACTCTTTTTATTTAAGTAATGAACAGTAGTCCCTCAGAACCAGATTAACTGGTTCGTTTGCCAGCCCTGATGTAACGCAACATTGCTAAGGGCTCGTTATTTTACATAAAATTAACACAATGACTCATATCAATTTGCATTTTTGCCTTCTGGCTTCTCAGTACCCCATCTCGCCACGTATGATATCACACAGCAAGCAATGCCAGACATCCCAGATATGCCATACCACTTACAAGATCACAATATCTTTCAACTTTTTTTATGATATGACTAATGCCATTACCAATAACTGACATAAGAGATTCAACATTTTGGTATGAGATAAGATAAAAGAACATCATGTTGTTCATTATTTTATCCAGTACCAATGTCTGTATGTTTCAGTCCCCTTCTTGACCAGACAATTAACTTATCATTTGCTTATCTGTTTTGTCATTCAATTAACAACAGTCGGCGTTACAAAGCTGTGAGAAATAAAAACAAATCATTATCACAGCCAGCGATAACCCGGTAAAGTCGTCCATGTGGAACGCAGCAGCGGAGACGTCCGGCGGCGGTGAGTCATCAGACTAGAATGACATCGAACGCGCGAATACTTTTTATAAATTCTTTTTTTTTGTCGCATTCGAAGCGTTTGACAGCAAGGCCAACTGCCAACACGTTAAAATTTTGACGTAACCACACGAACTGAGCGACGATGTAATCATTGTAACCTCGGTGAGGTTACACAAACAAAATGTTTGTTTACGCGTAGTTTACTGCGTTTCTAGTTTGTCGGATAATTGTTTTAATGACCGTATAGGTAGGGGTCGGAGGGGCATTACGTCTCCGGCGACATTGGCTATGGACTATGGCTATTGGACACGTGCTTGCAATATCACACGACGCTATCGTCATACACACAGTGCCGCCACTTTTCTCCTTCATTATAGCGTCGCCGCGGTTATCTGCCAAGGTATTTTGCACTTAATGGGTCTGGACACTCTGGACGTGCGCTCTCCACGATTTGGCAAGTTATAAAGTTGCTTAGAGGAAAGAAGCTGCGGTTTGAAACCTTCGTGAAGTATGATCTAAGTGGTCCCGGTCCAATAATCCAAGTCGTTACATGCTTTCACGACAAATACGAAAAGTGATATCTTAAAGCACAGCTATACCATAAAATAGTACCGCAAAAATTTGCAAAACCAGTTCTCCGACGCCAAAAAAATCTTTCATCATCAAAGCTAAACGGTATATCCAATCCGCTAACCAATAACCAGTTTGTTTACTACAACAAGTCAATAAAATATAATGTTAGTTACTCTTAAATAACAACTCGATATGCGCTAACTACTCGCATACTTGCAAAAGGTCTACAATACAAAATAGGTCAAACAAATTATAAGCTTTGTGAATACCATACTAATGAGCCGACATTAAAACGATCATAAGTACCTATTTCTTTATTTTGTTTTCGTCGAAGTTTTATCTTTAGCTCATCCATATCACAGACGCTAAGTTAGACAAACAACACCGAATTGGCGACATTATTATGTCATCCGCGTATGCAAATACGACAGTGTAATTCGTGGTAATAGACTTTACGGTTAAAAAGAGTGGCCAATTGCTACTTCTTATCTTTCAGAGTAGAAGTGTAAATGAAGCCATGGTGCTGGCTAACGGTGCATTAAAAATCTGCACATACCTTTTTTTTTTTTTTACGGATGGGAAATCATCAAATGACTTCTCCCGCTCTGGGCAGAGCGGAAGGGAGTGCCAGACTTGTACTGACTAAAACCCATCCATGTTCCTTCCTTGCCCTTTGTGTTCCAGGGCCGCGGTATCTCTTTCGAGCAGCCCGCAGCCATCTGCACATACCTTGAGCTCTACACCAGCAATCCTCCATTTTTTTTATTAGCGCGCTATTTATGAATTCTGACTCTCTGATAGTAACTAATCCGTACCTCTTATCTAGCCGGACACTCCTAAACCGAGTGACGTATAACTACTTAGTGCAAGTTACTACGAAACTGGGTTACTTACGATAGTGTTTCAATAACTCGAGATCAGAATACTGAGAAACTAGTTGAATAAATCAGCAGTTAAAATAGAACGATTAATTGCTCAAATTATTGTTTTATCTAGGAAGAAAACTTTAATAAAAGTTTGGAATTAGACCATTGCCCACGCAATTATTGATTTGCACCTGCAATTCAGATCATAGACACAGATACTTTAGAACTAGAGCTGTTATAATTTATAATTGAATATTTCGAGACTAGGCACCGTAGTCGGAATTAAGTGCCGTTTGTAAAGGTGTCAGGTGCTCCGCTACAGAGTGAAAAGATCAACAGCACTTAAAAAATAGCGGTACCAAACTGCATTTATACCAGGAATCTCTACAAAGGCACAGTAATCGTAAAATCACAAAATTGGAAGACAACCAAGACAGATTTGAGATTAGGAGAAGTCGTAATATCTTCAAATAATCATAATGTTACACTGATTATTGTCCTCTTTATAGCGCCATATCTGTCTAAAATAGTCAGCGGGCGTTTTCTGGGAACCTTGCACTTCAGGGTACACTGATGTTCGTTCCAGGAATAGTTTGCATACTCTTGGGTGAAACTGTGAAACGTTGACAACTTAATTCATATGCAGAAGAAACTTTGTAGTCACAAGTATCTGCCGGATCCCGTCTTATAATTTGTCAAATGGTAAGGTCTAGGGATCAATAACGACGGCATGCCCTTCAAGTAACCCCACTTAGTGTAATTGCCTGTAATCCTTTTGATGTCGACGACCCACCTGCCTGCTTTTTGACCTAATATTGCCATTTAAGTTGGGCAGTGGGCACACTATATGAATAACATCAGTTTTTGTGTATTCTGGTGTTTTCGTAATGGAAATAAAATAAACCGACGCATTCAATTTATGTTGACGATTGCTTTAAAAATCTATCTACATATCTTAATATATGTAAATTACGCGTCACGTTGTTTGTCCGCGATGGACTCCTAAACTGCTTAACCGATTTTAACCAAATTTGCACACCGTGTGTAGTTTGATCCAACTTGCAAGATAGGATAGCTTACATCTCAATTTATAGTCGCAAAATTATTTAATTGCATTATGTGACGCAGACGAAGTTGCGCGGGTCAGCTAGTGAAGTTATAAAATGAAATCATATTTTCCTGATTTAGCTTAGAGCTAAAACAGTTCTAAATAAATGGATTGAAATAAATAATACTAGACTTAGGTCTTAATAACTAACTGACAATAATAAGAGAACTGCAAATCCTTACAGCGTTTCTTTTCTTAGTAACGGATGAGTTGTAGAGCTACAAAGTCAAACAGAATTTAAATAATTTCTTACAACTGTGTTTCAACATTCTAGAGCCATACATTTTGTGCACTTAGTTTGTTTAATGCACCTGACTATATTTAAATTCTATTTTAGTTAGAATACTCGCATCCAAATATATGATGCCGTCGCGAGTTATTTTCGAGTGCAACATAAAAAGTAGAATTTTCTCAAATAAATTACTTGGAGATAGCATTTCGGCGCCCACTAATTTATGGTTTTAGAGCGTCGTAAGATATTCAGCAATCACTTTATCATCATTAACAGACGTTATGCATCCACTGCAGAGCTGCAGAGCTTTGGACTTCTGATTGACAGTGATTTAGGATTGTAGTTCAATGATTTATATCGATGATTTCATTATAACAACAGGCTTCTGAGCCTGACTAATATTCTACTAAGCCGGGTTATCTGAACCGTTGTTAGTTCTGCATTGCTGATTACAATACTTGCTCTTTTCAGATCGCAGGTCCCTTTCATTTATCTATCTAGAGAAAACAGAAGTTTTTAAATAAGCATCTCCTAATGACGGCACCCGTAAGCCAGTCATATCTATTCTAAAATACAATTTTCATTCGACCAGCTTTAGTGATACAATCAAGAGATTACTTCGCTCACTCGACACCTACGGGAAGTTACGAGGTAGAAAAACAACAAAATGTATTTAGAGGCGAGATTCAGCGAAAAGAACAATTTTACGAAGGAATGTGACAAAGTCTGAAATATGTCTTGCAGACGCCACTTCTAAGCCTCACGACCTACATGAAAAGGTATTTTCATTAAACGTAGTCACGAATACAGAACATAATAATTATAATAACATCTAGATAGACGGCTGTTTGAAGTCGCACAAACCGAAATAATATTAGAGTGGAGAAAAAAATAGGGCAAAGCCGAGAATTTATATAGGAACTGAAATTTAGGCTGACGCGAAAAAGATTGCGTTGGTTATTTCGCAAATTTTATTTCAGTCTTCTAACATGTATTTTTATTCTTGGACTTATCCTATTTTAAGTGATATGGAACTCAGTAAAACAATGGATACTAATATTATCATCATCTTCATCATCATCAGCCTATAATGTTCCCACTGTTGGGACACAGGCCTCCTCTCTAGGAGAAGGAATGGGCTATAATCTACCACGCGGGCCCAGTGCGGATTGGTAGATGTCACATGTCTTCGAATTTTTGGTTCTAGGACATGCCGGTTTCCTCACGATGTTTTTTCCTTCACCGTTTTTGAGAGCAGTGGTGACGAAATAAATTTCACAAAGTAATGCGCCTGCCTGGGTTCGAACCCACGACTTACTGTTCATAAGTCGGGGTCGCTACCACTGGGCCACCGCAGCTCTCCGATGCTAATATTATAAAAAGGCGTAAAGTTTGTAAGTTTCGATGTAGGAGATGCTCTCCGTACATTTTGCCAAACCGGCCAAGGTCGATCCCCCAAATCTATCCAACAAGGCTCAGAAATTGTATCCTACTTCATTAGTCTACTAAATTAACATAAAACGGATGTAGTAAAATCAAAACCATGCGGTCAGCCTTCAATAACTAACCTTTCAGTCATTAATACAGCGATTAATGCATAAAATGATTTTACTTAGTCAGCCTAGCTATAACTATCGAGAACGGTCTTGATAAATAGCTTACGTCTGCTGAACGACCTTGGACCTAGATATTTGAACGGACGACAATGATTTCGATTAGTTTTCAAAGAGTTATGGATAATAAATCACTGCCGTTAAAGTTTATTACACAAACTAAAGAGTATAGTTACTTCGAAAAGTGTTTTGGTATAAAAACACAAACATTAGATCTAATCGTAGCTTACATTTTAAATAAATAACCACATGCTTCCTGAAAACCTGAAGACATCCAAACAAAACTGGCCAAGTGCGAGTCGGTCTCGCGCAGGAAGGGTTCCGTACCATAAACCGAAAAAAACACGTTTCTGGCTGTTTGTCATGAACCGTAATAGCTAGACATTTGAAGACCTGTTGGTCTAGTGGTTAGTGACCCTGACTGCTGACGGAGGTCGTGGGTTCGATTTCCACACAGGACAAATCTTTGTGCGATGAGCACGATTATTTGTTCTGTATCTGGGTGTGTAATTTATCTATAATATGTATGTATTTGGAAATATTTAAGTATGTTTATCAGTTGTCTGGTTGCCATAGTACAGGCTCTGCCTAGTTTGGGATCAGATGGCGGTGTGTTGGTTGTCCCAAGATATTATTATTATTATTTTAAATTTTCACAGATGATAATATAGTTCTGTTGCCGCTATAACAACAAATAATCATGAAAATTAGTATGCAGGGGGTTTCGGGGGCGATAAATCGATCTAGCTAGGTTTCATTTATAGAAAACGTCGTTTTATCCGTGTCCCCGAGCAAAGTTCGGTCATCCAAGTACTTGGTTGATAAAGCGGCAACAGAAATACATCATCCGTGAAAATTTCAACTGCCTAGCTATCACAGTTCACGATATACAGCCTGGTGACAGACAGACAGACGGACAGCGGAGTCTGAGTAATAGGGTCCCGTTTTTACTCTTTGGGTACAGAGCCCTAAAATTGAGACATCGTTATCTATAAATTTGTCGAAAACAACGTCTTATTCATCTTCTTATGAATTGGAGAGCAGCGGTGGCCCAGTGGTAGCGACCCCGACTTACGAACAGTAAGTCGTGGGTTCGAACCCAGGCAGGCGCATTACTTTGTGTAATTTATTTCATCACCACTGCTCTCAAAAACGGTGAAGGAAAACATCGTGAGGAAACCGGCATGTCCTAGAACCAAAAATTCGAAGACATGTGACATCTACCAATCCGCACTGGGCCCGCGTGGTGGATTATAGCCCATTCCCTCTCATAGAGAGGAGGCCTGTGTCCCAGCAGTGGGAACATTTATAGGTTGATGATGATGATGATGATGATTCATCTTCTTCAAAAATAATTCTGATGTTAATACAGAAAACTATAACCATATCACCCAACACTTATTTTCTAGGATATCAGTTACCATACCTCGCCAATAACGAAAGAAAACGATAGAAGATATTATAGCTATCGTTTAGTGAAAATTGTCGGAGCCAGCTGAAGGGAACTGGTTAATTAATAGTGCACGTAGGCGGCATATCAACCTGTCAGTACCAGGTATTGCAATCTTTGTGCCAAATACGGTATAAATAAACATGACTCCTAGAACACGCCAAATATTGGTATCTGCTTAGCGAATTACAGAATCAAACATGAAGTTAAATTTACAATTTGCATGCGCTTTATTTTTGTTGAGTTAGGTATTTTCGCGCAAATATTCTAGTTCTCTTCTATTTTTAGTTTGATCTAAGATCGCGCGTTTGTTTCTAGGACTGTCTTGTCTGGAATTGTATCTTCTCATCAGTACTTTCTATTATCCTTCACTTTCCACGTTACGACTAAAAAAATGTTGAGAAATGTCTTTTCAACTAAAATTTTTAAATTTCATCTTTATTTTGACTGCCTCTTTAGTCGAGTGGTTGCAAGCGCGACTGCTGAGCATGAGGTCCTGGGTTCGAATCCCAGGTCGAGCAAAGTGCTATTGGGTTTTTCTATTAGGAATTTCTCAATAGCAGCCACGGAGTCTGGATTTGTGCCCGGTTGATGACAATAGGCTCGCCCCCTATTACATGGGACTTAAACATAACTGGCGAAATGTGAGTGTACTTTTAGGTTCACCTCTGCCTAACCCTACGGAGATAACAGGCGTGATGTTATGTTATTTTTATGTCATCTATATTCTAAGTTTTAAACTGACATGTTCACAAACACTGTCATTAACATTGAAAACGGGATATTGCCATGTTTACTATTTATTTTAAGTTCCTGATTCATCTTTATTATTCACCAGCTTATTCCCGCGGTTTCGCACGCATGGAGTTCGCTAATTTTCACTCGGGATCGAACTAGTGGATATTTTTTTTAAATTCTATGTGTTAATCTAAGGTATAAACTATCTGTGTGCCAAATTCCATCTAAATCCGTTCAGTCGTTTTTACGTGAAAGAGTTACAAACATCCCTGCATCCTCACAAACTTTCGCATTTACAATAGTAGTAACATAATTAAATTCAAGAAAAAGTTGTGACATCAGTGTGCTAACATTTGTTGTCATCACCATATACATATTCTTGTCTTATTCAGTGGATGTCGCTTATCGCGACTAAAAGTAGGTAATCATTTTCGTTGAAAGCTACCAGACGATTTATTTTTTTCTGACACCTCCAACAAATATCATTATATTTTAGCCAATGTAAACAAAAACTTGAAAAATTATATACTAAAACCTTCCTCGAGAACCACTCTATCCATTAGTGAAAACAACATGAAAATCGGTGCAGTAGTTTTGAGTTTATCGCAAACAGACAGACAGACGCGGCGCGGAGGACTTTGTTTGATAATTTGTAGTGATCATGCAAATAAAGTCTTGAATGTTTACTGAATTAGCGTGAAGTACGAATATGCATTAGCGTTTTGCTTTTGTAAAAAATGCAGTAAAGTTAGTAAATTACCTTCAGATATTGAAAACGGCACTTCCCAACGTAATATTGTCTACACTAGTTCAATAAGTGAACGATTAATTTTCTCTTATCGGTTTATCCCTTCGTTAGCAATGTCCTGAGATTAAGCTGTTCTAGGCCCTAGCTGACGAAATAAGATAACAGCGAGTTACTTAGTAAAAATTAATAGAAAATTGTGAATTACTCTTTTTTTTCGCAAAAGCATCTCTAACACAAGCATATTTTTTTATTACAAGATCGTCTAGTCACTAGTTAAGCTCGCTGTATTGAAAACTGTAATAATCGCGTGTTGTAGCAACACACATGTCATCGTCTTTGTTTTTATAACATTTTTCTCGTAATCAAAGATTTTCCTCAACTCTATTACCACACAGCTGCAACCACCAATTGTTTTCGTTATTTATTTATCTTCGAACATTATTTTATAAACGCAAGATATTGTAATGGCTGCAGTTCATAAATAGAGAACAGATGGGAGAGTCCTGCCTGCCGGGGCTGCGGGACTGTTCGAAAGAGATACCGCGGCCCTGGAACACAAAGGGCAAGGAAGGAACATGGATGGGTCTGTCAAGTCTGACACTCCCTTCCGCTGTGCCCAGAGCGGGAAAAGTCATTTGATGATTTCCCATCCGAAGAAAAAAAAAATAAGGGAAATTCCGAAAAACAGCAATAGAAGTAATATTACAGAATCGGAGAAGACCGGTAAATCATAAGACACGTGGAACAATTCAAAGCCCAAAAATCTATTCAAGAGATCACAACATCGCAGACAAACCCAAGATATTCTCGAAAACCCGTATACAAATTGGCAGAGAAGCCCATTAATAAAACGCAACCTACTCGTACCCTATAATTTCGGAAAGCATCGACCCGAATCGGCAAAAAACATGTTAAAAGACAAACGCATCGCTTTCGGACGGTTCTCGGTATGTGTGTCAATTAAGTTGACCTTAACAGATACATTATTAAAATTTGCAAGCGAGCTGCGTTTTGCAGGTTTTAACTAACCTAATTGGAAAGGCGAGAGTCGTAATTAACTGTGTTTTTCATGGAAACTGCTACACGATCGATGGCGTGATGTTTCTAATGCTTTTGGGCGGTATGTGGTTAAAGTGCCGGACGGGAGCAATGGGCACCTGCTTTCTCTTCATTTTTTCAGCTTTGGATTTTTGCGACAGCTGTGTACAGCAGCATGAGAAATGTGAATAGCAGTAGTAAACCAGTTTAAATATCACAACATTTTCAATCTTCACTTACGCAGAGGATGAAATTGCAAAATTTACTGCATTTTGTGAGTATCGCCATTATGATGAAATGCAAAAACTTAGATTTTAACTGAAAGGGGAAGCCATCTTGATCGGTTAAATGGAGTAGATTTCTTACGCCCGCCATTGAAAAACAAAAAATACACTGATTCCTAAACGGCAGCGTCACTGCCAATTCAAGATCTTCACTAGATGAAAACAGCAATTCAATAACATTTCTTTATTTATTCAATAAAAAATATAAACAAACCAAAACGAAAACTATAATATTTTCTGAATAAATACATAAAAAACATGATGAATGCGACAACGCAGCCGAAGGTCGGCTTTGGCAATACATCAGACTCCGAGTATCAAACGCCTCCTTGCGTCAGAATTGAATCTCGGTGCTTAGCTCATCGCAACCGGTTTGTGCATCACAGCATTTGTTTACTATTCGGTACTACATCTACCTGTTGGCTAAATATCATTATTGTATAATGTACTACATTCGTGTGGTTGTAACTACTGTGTATTCATTTCTCCTTACTCTCACAGTCTTTGATGTGTGTTTGAGTGATGTCATGTCTGTTGTTGTTATGATCAAACAGTTCTTCAACCAATTCTTTTGCTTATATTTATCTAATTGCATCATCATCATCCTCCCGCTCATTTGCTAATTAAAATAGATTTGGAACAGCATTAGTCTTAGATTTCCATTGATCTCTCTCGGTCGTCATTTCAGCATTCGCTGCAATTCTAAACTGGCAATTCATCTATCATGTCTTTGGTCTTTTAACTGTGCTTCTACTTTGTGGTCTTTTGGTCCTAACTGAACATAACTAGGAACCAAATCCAACATTACATAATGCTCATGGAGCATTTCTTTTCGTTCTTGATTTGAACAAAAACTATTTTAAAAACGCTACAAATGTTTACAATTTGCCTAAAGTCAACAGTCGAGTTTTAAGGGCTTGTTTTCAAGACTTAACCATAACAAACACCCGAAACAAAATACAGTACTTAATCAAACAGAAGTATAATAATGTATAAAAATACAGTTTGGGAATAACAAAGAGCATTTAGGTGATAGGTTTTCCACAATACATAGTTATTTTTAACTTTAATTTGTAGAAATAAGGCTCATGTTTACAAATAACACGATCATAATCAATTTAGTAAATGGCATTTGTTAATTAGGTTTGCGAAATCTTCAGAACATTAATTAATCAACTTATCGTTATTCATCGTCTCTTAACCCGTCAACGTTCTGTGTTACACCTAGGACTTCTAATTATTAATAACGCCACTGAACAAAGCCTGAAAGGAATGTCATTACCGACGTTTCTCGACCCACGAGAGGAATGTAAGGAATGTTCAGTTAGTAATAAACTCAACACTGCCTGCCCTATGACGTAAACCAGGTATTTTTTCGTCCGACAACCTACACAGAAAAATCTTCTAAGCATACATCACAATTTAAAATGATAACTTGCATAGCGTTTCTAAAATCGAAATGTTTACAAATAATTTGATGAATGTAAACTTAACAAAGTATGCAATAATATTGCTAAGCGGAATTGTAGCTGTTTCACACCGTTCTATGAAAAAAAAAGTATAATAATTCAAAACTATGGAATCCGCGGAAGCCGATGTGTTGGACAGTTGATCCAGAAGTCTCTATAACGGAACTTCTTGATTTAAAACAAGTAATGTATCGCCATATATTTTTTGCAATAATTCAGCGAGGCTAACGACCTCTATGGACGACAAAAAATTACGTCAGCCGTGCAATATAAAAAGGTTAACGACTTCGCGACATTATTAAGCCCTTTTTGATGATGATGTGATACGGAATCTTTAATCAAAATACTAATAACTTAATGTCAGACGCAAGAACGGTTGCAGGAAGATAGATCCTTCAAATCCCAGTTTGGATAGTGAATAATTCAGTTTCGGGCTAATTGAGTTCATCGTCCTCCTCTTTTCAACTTATTTAGGGCAGACGCAGCATGTCCTCTTCTTACATTGATACGATCTCTATCAGGCGTCATATCAGTGGTCAGTCACTACCTTTCATGCCATCTATTACATTCATCGTGTCTTTGGTCTTCCTCTATTCTTCCCTACAACCCAGTGCCTACAAATCTATCAACTCCTAAACATGGCAAATAAATAATCAACTGTGAGTGAATCAAACCAAGTTGTGAACAGTTCAGTTAATGGGAAATAACCAGCTTTTGAAGCCTAGTACGTACAAGCTGACATTTGAAACCGTCAACAGAACGGTGCATATGTAAGATAAAACACCCTTGGGCAATTCAGGCGTGTCATGTACGTATGTAACTAGTAATCATACAATTATATGTTCAAACAGTTTCCAATACCTCGTCAAGGTATCAGAAGTCGGGTACGTCGGCTACCTCAAGCCATAAACCCGATTGGTCTCGAGCGATAATTAGTATGTTTGTGCAACATTTTACAACCGCACGACTACAAAGACCATCCACATGAATTTAACGAGGAATCGATGTCTATTGAACGCTTTCAAGCATTTAACGCCGGTTACTGGAAATTTATTTAGTGAATGTGCGCTTCTATTATTCTTGCGCTTGCACAGATTTCTAACAATGATACAAAATAACGTATGTTGTAGAGTTTTGTAACGAATTTCAAAGGAGGTCGCGGTGACCTTTTATAACGTTCTCAATGAAATATTTTCTCATTAAAAATCATAGAATTTTTAACTTCCCTTCCAAACATATTTAGGTGCCAACATCGTTTATAATGTTGGAAATATGAAAAATGTACTCATGACAACCGTGACATTTTATTTTTACTCGCGAGAAATCATAAATTCGTGTTGAGGACTGTGTTCCGTTTTCGAAGTACATGATAACAAAGCACCAATAAACGTATCACAGTGGCAGCCCTCACAATCCGACAATTATGTCCGAGTGCGTGCGCCCGCGCCGGCGCAAGTGTCCGATTTCATTCATCGGCGCTTGGGCACAAACAAACAACAATGAACGCTGCGTATAGAAGCGAGGGTGACTGTGAACTTGTTAACTTTCTGTGGCTTGCTGTACTTCCTTCACGACTATGTTAGACTCGTCTGTGATGAATTGATGATATTCTGACACAAACTTTTGTCCCGAAGCTTTTGCGTCGAAATTCCAGTATATATTCACGAATTCGTTTCGGCAGTAGATTATATTATATAGGAATTTCTCAATGTTTTGCGATTTCTCTACGAAAATATTTTAATAATTCGTTTTACAATCCAATCATTTAAACATATTTCTAATTCCAGAAACATTGTTGGTTACTGTATCAACATAAATACATTGACTCTTAAATCCTACAGTTTCCATGTAACTGCATATTAGCCGCTGTACCTCGCCTTCTCAATTACCAGTCATTAAGTTGATGACGTCAACTATTCACAAGATATTTGCCTTTTATGTATCTAGGAGTATACTTGTTAAGAACTCTATATTCATGATTATTGTACCATTTCCAAAAGTTTTGCTACAAGTAGGAAGTTATTTTAAAAATGCAAATCTCCCAAGAGTGAAGAGTAAAAGAGCCATTGAACTCTTGATTGAGGATGTCGAAAAGAGTTAAGTAGATTTAATTGAGCCGGAAAACCGACCTTTGCTGAGGCCGGAATCAAGCACACAAGAAAGAGGGCTTTAATAGGATTGCCGAAACAATTTAATGAGATTTAGTTAGGTAACGACTATTAAAACAATTAGGTTCGCTTAGGTAAGAATGTTCCCCCATACCATGTGAATTCTGCACCATGCTTCAATGAACTTACGTCATACATTTTTATTTCCATCGTTTAAAACTAAAGTTGTAGTGCGCACTTTAGAGTAATCTTTACACCATCGTTTTATGATGCACGTGCGCTTTACGAGAATTGAGTACCCCTTTATTTCTTATCGAAGATACGGAGCCAAGAAAGGCGTAAAGGGGTCCCTTTATAAATAAGTCAAATGCGTCCGCTATTGCTGATTCATAGGTTAAAAAAACCGGCGAAATGCGAGTTGGACTCGCGCACCGAGGGTTTCGTATATATAAACTTGTAGGTTTTATGTTATTAAACTACATATTTGCGGTTTTCCTGCCTACCTGTTCCTGAGAAAATCGGTGGTGACACACGGACAGACGGAAAAGAGAGTGATCTTCTAAGGGTTCCTTTTTTAACTTTTGAGATACGGAACCCTAAAAAAATGTTTACATGATATTATGATGCGATTGCGCTGATAAGTATTCAATGGAATCTTGCTTACTTGGTTCAAAAATGACACTTCTCTATATCGAGTGTTGCTTTAGATTCTACAATAGGCCTCCTGAGCATTTGATGCGGTAATAAGTACCTGAAATATTTCAAAATATACAATAACCCGGTGCATTTATGCAATTGTAATCAATAACTTAATTACATAACCTGGGGAAGGGCGGAGCATCCTAATACAAGCAAACTATTTGCTTAAAAGGATTCTATTTGCTCATTGTAACTAGACTAAGTTATTTAAGTTGAACCAATAAACATTTTTATTTATTTTTTTATTTATCAAGCATTTATTTATTCTACAGTTACAGGACTTTTTAAGTTCAAATAACTGAGCGATGCTTCAGTTTTTCTGGCACGGGCATGCAATTGAAGTCAGCCACGCCAATTTTCAAGATTGTTTTTTGGCAAGGATTTGGCAATTGATCGCCAATGCCAAGTATTGCATAACGACGCTGATTTCTACCCTCGAGAAGACAGGGTGGTCTGTCAAACATTCACTCTCTTGGCAAAATGCAGTTCCGGCAAGGTATCAGGGCGAGTTCATTATATTAAGTATGTGTTAATGTAACATCGTATTCTCTCGTTTACTGTCTTCTTCTCGTCACCTCTCATGAGGAACTGCAACATGTTTATGTGGGCTAAAACCTGGCCGAGGGAGCGTGACGAACTGTGCAAGTACATCAGCACCCCGGCCCAAGGAAGTCGAAGAACACCGTGTGGTTTTAGTCAGTACGAGTCTGATAGACCCCTTAGCCTAACCAGAGCGGAGGACATCCATGACGCCAAAAAAGGGTACAAAAGCGGCTCGTAGACTACTTACATCCTATTTGAGCCCATAATTCACACAATGCACAGTCTAAGGACTCTCGCGCACACTAACGCGCGTGTTTATCAGCCGTGAAGGGTATATACTACGGAAACTGGTTTCTCTGAGAGTGGAGGCAGCTAACTGTTTTATAACACAATTAATTTGTTGTTATTGTTTGCTGGTAAATTACTATGAACATATTTTAGGAAGACATTAAGCAGGGCAAAAAGCAAGTTTTTGAAGATAGTAACCATCACTAGTGATAGGTGTACTATAACTGCTGCATGGTTGGTGGTTTTGGTCCCAA
Organism: Lycophotia porphyrea; assembly: GCA_950005105.1. NCBI lineage: Eukaryota > Metazoa > Arthropoda > Insecta > Lepidoptera > Noctuidae > Lycophotia > Lycophotia porphyrea. Next base: position 906,569 of record OX465409.1, read on the forward strand.
TTTGCCACGCTTTAAAGTTAAGCTATGGTTTTATGAATTTGAATAAAACAGGCATTCTGGCATGCCTAAAAAATGCTGGACCAAGATCTTCCCTGTAGGCTTTCACATTATATGTAAATCTGTAGTGAAGACGCAAATATGTGATACCAACCCAACTTTAGGAAGTTGAACGAAAATAAAATACTGAAGAATTAGTTTGATACAGGTAAACAAAGTATTTCAGTAATATTCAGGTCCAATCGAAAAAAAACATAGATTAGGAACATAGACAGCCAAGTTAATAACCTACCTACCTACTTAATCGTCTTTTGTTTGAGGTAGTCATATCTGTATGCTGCAATGTCATGCAGTCACTCGGCAATTATTTCTTACTAGCTGTGCCCTGCGGTTTTACCTGCAGTTTTTCATTTAGCTGGGCTACTCAGTGTCATAGCAGAATCTTAAATAACCTATATTGTTCCTCAAGAACTGAGCTATCAAATACAAAAAGAACATTTAAAATCCGACTGCTAGTGCCAGAGATTAGTGCGTTCAAACAAACAAACTCTTCAGCTTCATTATATTTTTAGTATCTAAGACACTAGCAAATTGAGGATAGGAATTCTACATGCAAATCATATGTTTTTATGTGGTATCGGCCATACAAGGTACTGTTGACTTAAGTGGTTTTGCAATGAGGATGTTTATGTTTGTGCAAAGTATTTCAAATACTTTTTTCCTTTATAAACTGACTTGACTAGGACTGCCTCGTTAGTCGCAAGCACGACTGCTGAGCATGAGGCCCTGGGTTCGATTCCCAGGTCAGCAAAGTATTATTGGGTTTTTCCATGACGAATTTCTCAGTAGCATCTACGTATTATGGTTTTGCGCCCGGTTTATGGCAATAGGCTCGCCCCCTTTTACATGGAACTGAAACAAAACAGGCGAAATGTGGGTGTACTATTAGATACACCTCTGCCTAACCCTTCGGGGATTACAGGTGTGGTGCTAGGTTTATTCCTCTATAATTGAATGGACAACTGCTTTATTATGACTGTAAGCAAAAAATGAATGAGTTCTGAAGTGGCGACCGCGAGCCGGAAGACTTTGCGTTGGAAGGCCTAGGGCACTAGGTGGACGGATGACCTGGTGAAGGTTGCGGGGATCTCCTGGATGCGAGTCGCACGGGATTGGTCAATGTGGCGATACTTGGGGGAGGCCTATGTCCAGCAGTGGACATCTTTCGGCTGAAATGATGATGATGATGAAGCAAAAAATAAGAAATGAAAAATGAATGTAAAGTAATAAGTTAATCTCTTGATTAGCTAGCTAAATCATGAGTGAATTAAATCATGAGAGCCTTTTTTTTTTTACGGATGGGAAATCATCAAATGACTTCTCCCGCTCTGGGCAGAGCGGAAGGGAGTGTCAGACTTGTACTGACTAAAACCCATCCATGTTCCTTCCTTGCCCTTTGAGTTCCAGGGCCGCGGTATCTCTTTCGAACAGCCCGCAGCCCTGGCAGGCATCGGCCCCTTGCGGGCCCCTCCCTATTTGCTGGCTATCTCTTTGAGGCGCGCGTGGAACACGAACACGCCGTCAACACGGCCTGTCGTCAAAAGACATGAGAGCCTAAACCATGGATTAAAGAAACTGCCCTTGAGGTTTCTTTGCTAGTTTTCTGGTATTCATCTTCATCAGAACAAATGTTTTGTCCCCAACAGTAACAGCATAAGCAAATGAAAATATTTCATTATTATAATGACAGATGTTTCCTTTTGTTTACTCATTCACATCACCTGAAAGCAATGATCACAATTGCAAATGATGAGTGACATAATAGCCTAACTATTCAATGTCTAGTTCATATAGTTTTACATCCTCGGGTTATTTCAATGAAATAACAGTCTCACAACATTCAAATAGAGTTGAGTTTTCAATGTGGTTTTTAGTTTAACATGCATACCCTTTTATTTTATGCATACCCTCCTGTATACCCTTTTACATTGCAAGGATAGAAGGGTATACAGGAGTGTCATTGTAGTCAAATGCATAATTATGTTTTACAAAATATATTAGAGAGTGATCTAGTATTTGTCATTCTCTAGTGTCACATTGCATTTTATTAATAAAACTTCTTTTGATACACATTCAATCATTGTAATATTGGTATTCTTTAGTCCCCCTTACTATCTTTTTTATATTGTTACTTTTGTATACTAATTAATTAATCAAATTAAAGCCCTCTTCCTCTCTCCTATTTTGCTGTGCCCTTACAGGGTCCATATTTATGTACCTAGCGTTAAGCCCTATGTAACACATTGTTTACAATATGGAATGCAAAACAAATATATGAATATGAATATATCTAGCAAAAGTATTGCGGAACATGTCCAAAAAATTTATACCACAAGAATAATATAATATATTTCACTGGTGTTGTGCCAGGCTGAAAGTTTAGGGAAACTACAGAATTTATAAAATTCCAAAGAATCCATAAAAATAAATATTTTAAAAGTCTTCAAAACTAAAGTGTTGATAGTCATTTTGTGTATTATCATTAACAAGTATTAAAAAACAACATAATGGAATCTACAATAAGCTTTTCCTTGATTATTATGCAAACATCAAAGGAGTCTCGTTGGCAGTTTGCCCAACCACATTCATATTACGAGTGTTGCCACATTATATTATTTATATTGCACATGCAGACACAAATTATTTTTTATTAACCCTGTGTCTCAGTCACTGCTCTTTCAAAGAGGCATCTATAAATTCAAGAACAAGGCCTATTGAAAATAGATTTTTGAAACTTGAATTTTTGGTATTACGTTTATTCTATGATATTTCAATGCCGAGAACATGCAAATCATCATCAACATCATTCTCTCGTGCCATTATCCCAAGTTGTTTGGGGTAGGCACATCATTTTTCCATACTTCTGTATGCTGGGCATGTGAATACAATAGTTTTGTTGCCATTCTATTTTAGCTTGTAACAAACCTAAACTGAGCAATGGTTTGATCCTCTTGAATTCACCCAGTTTACAGAGAAAAAGTTTTAAACTTTTTAAAATTTTGCCTGCCATTAACACCAGTTTGTGACAAAAAGGTAAAGCTATAAAATCAAAGAATGTGGCCAAGCTGGTATTTCTGGCGTCTATTCTGGTCTGGTCTAGGTATTAAATCTGATAACTAAGCTCTGGTGTAGGAGGGTGGTTCGTGGCTATCCAGTGGCGTGGCTCATGAAGTCATGACGAACCACTCCAACCACAGTGCAGACGTGTGATAGTGAAAATATCATACATTTATTCTTAAAATAAGCGAATATGATGTCACTGTCGCACTCTCGCCATGCGCTGCCTACGCAGCTTATGTCACATTTAATGTTGGGCCAGTCTTTAATTGCCGTGTTCGACCTCCGACATCAAAGCCACTCACTAACTACACATTTCGTAATAGGTCACCACCAAAACAATAATACGCGGCACACTTTTGAAGGGATAGGGAGTGACTTAACTTTAGCATACCATTACTGTCTCTATCGCGCTTGCCAACCTAACTAATAAAAACAAACGAGACAAACTACTGTCAAAACTTTATGAAATTAAAACTATTTACACACACTTACTATTTACACAACTATTACAAACTAAGTTTTATCGATAAACTTGTATGTAAGCTGTTAAACTTACCGTATTCAAGTTAACATAAATCCAAAACAGATGTCAGGGTAAGTTTATTGACGAAAACAAGGCACAAAACACAGACAAAACACTTTTAAATGGATGTTTAATCACAACGTGATCACTTGGGCCAACACAGCATGCACTAACACTGAGCACTATGGGGGACGCGGCACTTGAACAATAATGTTTATTTACGAAGGATAACACACGACATCACGCAAAATTTCCAGCACGTCTGCCGTATCACAATGAGTTGCAGCCATTTTGCTTGCTGTCGAAATAGAAAGAGATGCACGGTGTCTGCCAACCAATCGGAAAGCTTGTCAATCATAGGGGCGCTATCTATTGGTACGATTCGGACAACTTCAACATTGCGTTTTGTTATGGCTCCGATAAGCTGAATTGAATTTTTCATTCACACAAAAACTTACGATATCACAAAACTGTGCAAACATGCTTAGTTTATTTTAAAACACAAAATAAACCAACGAATGTAATATCACCACTGTCTTGCCCGTAAGATAAGCAGCTGCTGCAGTAGCAGCAATGCGCAGTTTGGGCCGAGCTTAAAGATATCAACTGGAAACAAAATATCCAAACTTCCAAAACAGGCCTGCTACTGACAAATTAATTCAATCTTAGTAGAAAAACCCAAACAGTTGCCCAACTTTGCAACCAACCCGAAAGTCTGACAGCCAGTCTTACCAAGGGGTATCGTATGATCTAGATTTTGTGAAGGTCACGGCAGTCGCTCCATGTAAAATACTTGTATTTAGCTGCATCAGGTGAGACTGGACACCGACCCCAATACAGTTGGGAAAAGGCTAAGGAGATGGTAAGTAGAGAATGACATACCTACCGGCTACCTGAATGAGATTTCTTTTTTTTTTAATACATGATAGAGTAATGAAATTATAGTCTACAGATGTGGAACATTTCAAATCCCATAGCAAGGAAGGGCATCGAACAAAAAGCAACGTTAATAACAGTGAATTATCTAACGTGGAAAAAAAAAATTAAGCGCGAATTTTGACATCTTTTGAAGTAAAAGTCAATATTTTGACTTTTTGTTTTAGGCTTAGTTTTGATAAAAATATTAATTAAAATGGCCTTGCGGTCCAAATTTATAATATTACTAGTGATTTTGTTCACGGTATGTTAAGTTTAAACTTTTATTTTATGATCTTGAAGCCAACTACTTACGTACGTCGTGTAGAGTCAACTCGTAAACGAGTATCGGTACCTTAACATTTTATCTTTTACAGCTCAACGTCACAGAATTCCAATGCCACAAGAACACTACTAAAAGAATTGGAAACAGGAACCGAAACAGGACACATGGTTAGTAGTGCACGAATTATTATTAGCCTAAGTCGTCCCAATAGGTACAGGGCAAAGGCCTCCCTTCCCTCTTTTCTCTATCAAATGCTATTGTAAACCAATCGTAACTTTTCCCGCCATCTCCATGACCTGCCTCAGAATATCCTTACAATTAAGCTATTTAGATTTTAGGTATAACCAGTTGTAGCATATGCATGTAGTATAATAAGAATAGCTATAATTGAAGCAGCAGTACTAGCAGCTAATGAGTTGATGCACGTGTATCAAATAACTTGAAAATATTAAACCTGGCCAAGTTTAGCATGGGAGCTATTACATTTTCTGAGGAGCCTATTCTATACTACTGCAAATAAATAAATATAATAGGTACTTTTTGTACCTGTACTTTACATAATGTTTGTATAGCATCACACTTAGGCCTTTGCCCAGCAGTGGGAAGAAGCAGGCTAACAGTATGAGTATCATTATAGCATCACACAAAGTTAAGTTATAAAGTGCTTTGATTTTAAATAAAAATAATATTTTTCCTTCAAGTTTCCCCAAGACCAACTATGCCCACTATGGATTATCGTGTATCGGCTGTGGTTGATAATGCAAGCAACGTGTTCAGGAAGATAATAGGCAAAATGATGGCAAAAAAGAAACTTGTAGGCTTTGATTCTGGCTGGTACTGGTGATACTGTGAATAAAATTGTTGGTCCAAATTCCTTAATTACTGGTTTCAATCTTTAATTATTTACTTTCAAGAAGGATTAATAGAACTAAATTAATAAATACATTTATTTAGTGTATTTTATATTTGTCAACATCCAAGGGAGTTATAAACAAATTAGCTAGCGTTAACATAGAATTACATTATTTGATGATTAAACTACCAAGGCTTTAGGGTTACAATAGTATCTACTTCTTGCATCAAAATGCTTTTTTCTGTGTCGAAATAAAGATGAATTACCCTTGAATTTACCTTGACAAATATCACATTCTAAGTTTGATTGTGTATGGTGTCGCTTCACATGTTCAGAGCGGCGCGATGCAGACAAAAATGTCATGTCACAATATTCACATTTATATGGTTTTTCACCTGTATGTGTTCTTGTATGATACAGCAATGATGTCTTTGATACAAACTTGCCTCCGCAATGTATACATTCAAAATTCTTCTGTTTTGTATGTTTTATAATATGATCCTTTAACCGGCTTGTAGAACTACATTTCTTACCACACCAGTCACATATCAGAGCTGTACCATTTTCATGTTCTAAGCGGATGTGGTTACTTAAACTCGATTTCTGAGCGTACTTTTTTCCACAATAATCGCATGTGAGCTGTGATTCTGCATTTGACTTCCTCATCTTTTCACACAATTTCTTCTCAATGTGATTATTGAATGCTTGCTTTCCTTTATAAACCTTACCACATGTCTGACAGACAAGGCCTGACCGTCTGTGACCGTGTTCATGGTGTCTTAGAGTGTAAAGGTTGGTGAATGTTCTGCCACATTGGCTGCAAACAGCAGTAGAGTGACTGTCTTTTGAATGATTTCTTAGCAGAAATGAAGTCCCAAAACTTCTTGGACACTGAGAGCATTTAAAATTTTTGGGTGCATGCACCCTTAGGTAATGTTGTTTCATTTTCATAACTGATGGATATGTCTTTGAGCAAGTCTTACATTTAAGATTATTTATGTCATCCTCTTCATGTACTATGTCAGCAAGTATTACAGATTGCAATGCACTACTTTGTTTACTTCTTTCCACACTGTGAAACTGAGCTGTCGATTCCCCAGCACAGTTTTTATTATCAGGACTGCCGTTTGATTCCAATTCAATATCTACGTATAACACTTGGACATCTTTGTATAATCTTTGAAATCTCTTATGTAAAAGTGTTTGATCTTTGCAGTTTCGGTGTTTGTCATAATACAAATCCACATTATTGTTACTAGTGTCCAAAGCAACAAATATTGACTTGTAATCATAGTTTCTTGCACCATCAATTTGGCTGTGTTTCTGTAGGGAATTTATTGTAGAGCACAGCTGCTCTATATTTTGATGACATTGTTGTATGAATTTATAACAGTTTATAACTATTCCTGTACAATTCAGGCAAATCACTTTGAGTGCAGAAATGCTATCCGAAACCTGAAACATACAAGGTAAATTGTATAAAATACTGTGGAGGTTGGATTGAACCTGACAGAGTAGGTTGGTACTTATACTATTGATTTGCTCACTCACCTTATCTCCTAACACAGTGCATATTATTTCATATAATACTTCAGTCTGTTCGATATCAATACCTAGACAAACCTCGTCTTCAATGCTAAAAGGGGTTTCAGTGTCCCCTATCGTATTAAAGCACAAGCAACAACAATAAGATGTATCAGACAAAATATCACGAAGTATACGACTTAAAACTGGCATTTTAAAGATTAAACTTTATGCTTAACTAGCTGTTGCCTGCGACTTCGTTCACGTAGAAATGTTGATGTGTATGAAAAATACGTGCTACGTATCACCATCAATTTTAATGTTATTATAGATTCTCAAACTAACATCTAATTCGTTTCGGTTTAATTTTTGTAAACTCAAAACTGCATTCCTAACAACTGTCAAACCAGCCCACAGAATATAAATACCTTGGAATTGGAACGAGCGAGCCTGCCTGAACTGTCAATTAATTTTTATTTACTCCACGGCCACAGGCTATGCATGTGCATGTATAATTCTGCGGATAACGCTCTCGCTCTCTTTCTGCTTTTGGTCTTGAAGGGTCGCGTAGTCGTGCTGGAGCATGACGCTTGCTGGCAAGCTAAAGCGTGGGACACAGTCACCTTCCCTTTTGAGGAATGATCTTAATCATGATCCAATGTTCGCAAAGAGGAATAATACAGTTTAATGTGCACTTGAAACTATGGGCAAACCAACACATGGCGTTACGGTTTCGACTTTACTCTTGTAACACTTAACCTATCTCGTAGTAAGAAAACCACCCTTATTGGTACGAAATAAAGGCGCTGTCAATGTCAAATTCAACAAAATATTTACTCCACACAAAGTTACAAGTGTTCAAAATACAAAAAAATGCATTCGACCCTTCTTATCGCTAATAAACATAAATATGTACCCATGTGACCATTTTTCGAGAATAGGGAAATATTTTTCAAATTAAAATATCACAAAACAATCCCAAAAAAGTCGTTTTAAAATTGTGTGAAAAACGAATTTTCGCCGCCATTTTGATTCATGGCGACGATTGATCTATGTGTATGTCATGTGCGTGGGAAGGAGATTCTTGAACGAAAAATTTTTAAGCGCGCGCTCTACTTTGAACTGCAATAAGTTTGTTTAGTTACAAGAAACAATTTGTCGCTGTTGTGGATTTCGTGAAAATGATTGAAGAGTCAGAATTAAATGTGCTTGTGTCTAACGTACTGAGCGAAAATCGGTACAGCCACTGCAGGTTATGCCTAGAGGGTATTCAAGAACATTACATTCGTTTTCATGATTCTGTGTCGCTTGACTCCACGAGTGGGACTTATCTAACGCTTTCTGAAATCCTAACGAAACTGATAGGGACTGAAGTAAGTTGCAATTGGTTAGGTTATCTTATCATTCATACTGTGCAAAAAATTGTGGTTACCTTCATGGAACTTAAAGTTGTGAATACTGTACATGAAATCCCGTAGTCGACTACTTTATTCTGTTCTTTTCGTAAAGCTAGCTAAAAATATTAAATAAGTACCTGTTCATTCTTAAGTAATTAAGACTTCCTTTGAGGTCATTGACTTGTTCACATCCTACCTGTATTCATATCTGAGCTTTACTGTTTTCAGATCTGTGAAGAAATTGCTGGGATTGATGCAGTGTGTATGCCATGTGTAGACAAAGCACTTGATTCACTAAAGTTCCTACAATCTTGCGAAAAATCAACCAATGTACTCCATAATATCTTCAACAATCTCTCCAATGCACTGACTGCTGATATTGACACAAGTTCAGATCAAACCCTGTACATAACAGTCAGGGAACATGAGTCAACTCTTCTTTTGGTGAAAAATGAACCTAAGAAGCAGAAAGCTCAATCAAATAAGAATTTTCAGTGCACTAAATGCAATGAACAATTTGTGGACATATTGGAGCTCCGAGTTCATAACATATCAACTCATGCTATACTCACATGTGAGAAATGCTATGATAATTTAAATGATGAGAGTGAACTGGCTGCACATGAAGACAGTCAGCATATGTATGAATGTCCTGAATGCAATCAGTTTAAGTGCACTGAGGAAAGCTTGAAACAACATCGGGATACAGTCCATGGAGTATTTGTATGTAAGGACTGTGGCAAGCCTTTCAAAAGTTTAGAAAAGCTGCAAATCCATGAACAAAAACACATCTCCAAAAGTGAATGTCCTAAATGTGGCAAAAGCTACAACACTAAAGGATTCTTCTTAAAACATGTCAAGTTGTGTCTGGAAGACATGTTGGACCCACATCCAATAAGGAGTAAAATTGAGAAGACATATTTTTGTGAGAAGTGCGGAAAGGGCTACAGTACTCCTGGAGGATTACGGGTCCATAATAGATTTATTCATGGTAATGCAACGCCACACACTTGTAAATACTGTGATAAACAATTTACTGCTCCAAGTTACTTAAAGGTTCACATGGTAAAGCATACTGGTGAAAAGAATTTCAAGTGTGACTTGTGTAGTAGACTGTTTGTTTCTAAAGAGGCATTATTGTACCATACCAGGAGGCACACAGGGGACAAGCCATACAGTTGCACGGTGTGTGATGAGAAGTTTGTGAATGCCTCGGCTAGAGCTGAGCATATAAAGTTCAAACATGTTGGTCCAACCCTTATGTGTGAGATATGCTCTCGCAAATTCTTTACACCTAACTTCTTGAAGCAGCATATAAAGAAACATCATGATCCTTCCAACAAGCTGTATGCTGGCAGGAGTTTAATTCCGCCCAATGTTCCAGCTGTAGAAAATATGAGAGTTAGGTTAGTAGACTTATAATCCAGGAGAATGATGGCTCCTTAAAAGCTACCAAAAGACAATAAAGGCTTGTTTTTTAGTACTGAGTTGACTATGAAATTATACTTAAAAGAAATATCAAGTGGGCTCCTTATGATAAATGATGTTTATTTTGCAAATAGGTTTTTACAAACACTTTTACACGTCATATTTTTTTAAGCTAGATATGGGGCTGGTGTTTCGTACCTGACTACTCTGAGAAGAAACAGCCAAAACAACCTCAGAGGTCATAGTCTCTTTTAAAGTCCAGACATAATCTAGGTTTACTCACATGAGGAGTATGCAGATTAGTGTCTGAGATGGCCTTTGGAAGAAAGAATCACACAGATTTGAGTGGACCTGTCCAGTCAGTGCAAGCATTTGTCAGTTATCGTGAGCTCGACTTATAACTTAAGGAGCACAACTTAGGAATTATTAACACAATATTATTATTTAATGCAGTTGTTAGTTTTAGTTTTTATTGTTCAAGTCAAGGCAATCAGGCTAGTATTTTTAAACTCGCGATTTCCTATGTTGAGTTCTGTATGGTACCCATTTCTTGTTTGTCGCCAGTGGCTACAATCGGGATTTTTTGCCCCATTTGTCGCCAGTGGTGACAAAGCCAGTGCACGGTGGGACGATTGGGACTAGACGAATAAACAGAAAAAATCAATATTGAATTTATTATATTCTCTGCTTTAATATTAAAACCAACATTTACACTAATGACGTTTTATTTTACATTTTTTTTAAACTTACGACTACGTAATTGCACTTGCCAGTCTTTCATTCTGCCATTCTTCTTGAATTGATGACTCGGAGTATGTCCGACCAGTACGTAATTCTTCCATATTTTTTATTGACAGCATTCTGTTTTATCATTAACAATTCAAGGTAGGTAATGATAGTTTTAAAGAAATGATTCTGTGTGCTGGTCTATAAGTTTTATTCATTTTGTAGATGTTATTAATCTCTATTCTATTCAATATTTTACGTTTGGTTCTGCTCATCTTTGTCACATTTATATTTTTGTTCCTTGGGAGACAAAAAATTATACTTGGCCATTATTGTATGTGTAGCAAGTGAATTTTTTGTCATAATTATGTAAAAAAACTACTACTACTTAATTTTACCTTATATTTGTCCAAATCCTTAATATAATCAATTTCATCACAGAAAGCATCATCTTCCTCCTGCCCTTGTTACTTGGGATCGGCGCAACACGCTTTTTTCTTCCATTCTCTATCAACTGATAAGCTATCATTTACTCCTTTTTCTTTCATATTGTTGCTCACACAATCCATCCATCATTTCTTTGGTCTTTCTCTCCCTCGCCATCCATCAACATTTATATTCATCACTCTTAGTCATGCAATTCGTCCTTCCTCAACACATGTTCATACCAAGATATTTGATTCCCTGAAACGTTGAAACATTTCTGTATCTTGCGCTGCTTTTAAATTGTTTCCTCTAATATACTCGTTCCTTACCTTAACCATTCTTGTCATACCACACATCCACCTCAACATTCTCATCTCTGCTGCATCCAATCTTTTTTATCCATCTTCTCACAACCTAGCATTCTGATGCATACAGTACGACAGGTCTAATCACGGACTTGTATATTCTCCGCTTTAACTTGAGGGTTGCAAGTTGTTCCAGTAACTTGTTGCATCACAGAAGGCATAATGTCTTGTTTGTAGAGTGGCACCTTATTGATCTTTCTTTGTCATTTAAGCGATTGCTTCATTCTATCAGTTTTTTATACTTTCCAGTATAGAAATCTAATTCTAGGCAACCTACATTCACATTGATAATAACTTTGATATATTAGGATATTGCTGTGTCTTAATGTTATTATTTACACTAATATTTGGATAAATTGCAAACGGAGCTTCTGCTTCAGGCACAAACAACTTGCTATGAGGATTGTAGTGTCTCTGGACATGTTTTCTCAACTGATGTCCTGTGACAAACTTGACATGGCAAACGTGACACTCTTTCGTAGGACCAAAATGCTTCCGCCGCTTGTGTTCCATCCTCCGCGATGCAGAAAGAAAGCTTTCATTGCACAAGTCACAAGGAAAAGGCCTTTCGCCTGTGTGGAGACGTGTGTGGTAAACTAAAGCTGCCTGTGTCACAAACTTTCCACCACAATGATCACAGTGGAAGTTTTTTGCCTTTGTATGTTTTACAATGTGGTTGTTCAGTCTACTTTTAGCATCAAATTTCTTGCCACACCAGTTACAAGATAGGACAGTTCCAAATCCATGATCTGTTTTCAAATGAGTCCTCAAACCATTCTTTGTAGCATAGCCTTTGCTGCAAATATCACAAAAGAAGCTAGGTAATTGATCTTTCAGTTTACCACAAATTCTTAGATGCAATTTAAAGGTGTGCTTGTTAAGAAAAGCTTTGTTGCAGCGGGGACATGTGTTGACTTCATGTTTGTTTAAGTGAGCTCGTAAGTCCTTCTTCGAGGGGAACTGAACAAAACACAGTTTACATATTGCAGCCACATGATGTAGTTTATCATGCAATGTCAGCATTTTCTTAGTACTAAACATTTTAGAGCACTTTGGACATTTTAGTTTTTTTGGATAATGCACTCTTTCAGCATGTTCATCAAGTTGTAGTTGTGTGGCAAACACTTTAGGGCACTGCATGCAAGGATGCTTCGAGTTACTGTGAACCTTCATATGTTTGACCAGGTGGCAGTTGGAGACAAATCTTTCTCCACATTCTTCACATATAACATTTGATTTTTTCTGCTTCTTCACCCTATAACGTTTATCTTTGACCAGTTCTCTTATTTTGCTAAGGGCAGTCTTTTTACTTCTTAGTGTGTGCTGTTTTCTACTAGTAAACATAAGATTTTCATTATCCTTCACTACAAAATATACAGTTTGAACACCTAGCTTGGGACCAATAGTTGAAGACTGGTCTAAACTTGTGCTTAGCCTGTTAATGATCGTGTTCCAGTTGTCATTGGAGGACTGACACAACTTTTGAAATAGGTAAGAGTTGATGGTCATCGTGGCACAGTTCATGCACAGAACTTGTGGCAAAGAAGGCTCCTGGACAACCTGGAAAAAAATATACCATTAGTTATTAAACTAATTCCAGTATAATACTCGAATAGTGTCGTCAAGATACTACTTCTGTTATTTATTTCCTTGGAGAGATAGAACATCCTTTAGCATGGACACTTACACATAACTCGCGGAACATATCCACAAAAGTGAGGGTTTCATCCAAATAGGATCTTTGAAGCCGTACAATGTCTTCAAACGATACTTCTTGATGCTCTGTCGAAGAAAAACATAACCTACAAACGTGTTCAGATTCACTCGTCAAGAATTTAAGAGCTGGTAAAGTTATGTCAGCTTCTGGTTCCATTTTGAGTCAAATTTTATATAAATCCTCACAAATTTCTACTGCACCATCAAAAAACCTCTCTACTCAGTAGCACTTCGTAAGTTAATTTTGTTTGACAGTTTTGAGTTTTTGACAGGTTTTTTTTTACATTTCGTCATCAGTGTTGCGTTCAATTATTCGCATATTATTATCATTTTACATTAAATTGAAATTCGAGTGCAGTAGACATAAACCAAAAGCCTTGAAAAAACGTAGTGTATACTTCCGCAGGTTCTTGGTCTAGAATACTAGTTAGATAGCTAGTTTGCCACATTCAATAATTAATTATCTCTCATTTATATCTAGACCTGTTCGCTTACGTTAGCCGCTTATCGGGGATATAGGATTTATAGGTAAGTGGGGCTTTAGATTGGGGCCAACTAGGACATCAGCAAAAGCACCAGGATTTTGAGGGGCATCGCAATTCATCCATACAATACATATCCAGGGCCATAGCCAGGAACTTGGGTGGGGCGAAGACTTAAAAAGCAGATTAAGGAAGGGTACAGCAACTAAGGAAAAGTAGCCTATCAACTGAAGAAAATTAGCATTCAAGAGCGAGCGTAGCTAGCTCAAAATGTTGAGCACCCTTCCTCGTATTACCTAGGTTCTTTTTGTTCATACATGTACATATTTGGAAATGTTTATAGGAGTAGGTAACTGTTGTTTTACTACTCTATCAAGAAAATACTGGGAAACTTATGTATGTATGTATTCCTATTTTCAATTTCAATTAAATTGTATATTTAGAGAATCGTGTACTCGATGTGTAAGCTGTGGTTACCTATAATTGAGTGTGCGTTACAAGAGCATGTTCTTAGAAGTAGTTTTCATTTTATATTTTCCTTTAGAAAACGCAAGGTGCCACAAAAACCGTTTTTAAACTCTTTCGAAAAGTAAATTATGATGTGTGGCGTAATGTGGTCTCCGTACAAAACTGCAGTCCTCTAGGACGCTTCGTACAAGGCTATAGTACAGCATCTTTTGGGTACCAACCTGTTTAAAGCCCCTGGTGTTTCTTATGACAAACCCCAGCATTTTAGACGCTTTCTTAATAACGTTCTCGATGTGGGGGACAAACGTCAGTTTCTTTATCAAAAGTACTCCCAGCTCCCAGATCCCTAATTACATCCACTTCCTGTATTCGTGATAAAATAATATATGTACTGAATTCGGTATTCGGTACATAACGATAGTAGCCTTAGTCCACTGTCGTAACATTTTCCAATTCCATGCTTACCGAGGACTCCGTTCCCAGTATCGTGTTCGGTGCCAACACTAAAATTGATTAAAATCCCCCAAAAATATAATTTTGTCACTCTTTGGGATGTTCTCCAGAGTTCGTCTTAGGTTTTGGTAAAAAGCTTCTTTATCCTGTTCTAGTGAGTGGAGGCATAGGCACTTTTATGAGATAGGCGTATTTGTTATTGGAAATTGGAAGGTGTAGCGTCATGAGGCGGTCATTGACACCCTTAGATAATTCGTAATTCACTCAGATCTCTAGCCAAACCATTGCGAATACACAAAAACGCAAAACCTATACTACTACCCATGCTTTCACCGGAAGGACGTCCACTCCAGTAATAAGTGTAGCCTCCAAGATCTTCACGAAGCTCTCCGCTGTCAGTCAGTTGGGTTTCGCTTATTGCAGCTATGTCTATGATAAAGCGAGCGAAATCTCTTTCTATGAGAGCAGTTTTTCTCTGTGGGTTTAAATTACAGTCGTTGTCCAGCAAAGTCCGTAAGTTCCATGTAGCGATGCAAAGTCGTTGGTTTTGTTTCTTGTTATTTAGTAAAGTTTAGTATAACTCACGTGTATTATATCTTGTGAACGTTATTGAAATGAAAATATACCAAATAACTTAATATGATATAAGACGCACCCGGTCGCGCTCGCTGGCATCACGTGGCGTCATTGGTGCACGCCATCGAGTTAGGACTTCACTTCTCTGTGTTGGAGCGGCGCGTGCAGATCGCGTTCTGCGATACTTACCTAAAGTGCGTTTTTTAATCCGAGAGACCAAATTGACACATGCTAATGTCAAACTGTATAGATGTGACCTATACAGTTTCGATTAATCGTTAATCGGTAATGTTTCGTTTCAATTTAGTCTCTAGGATTAAAAAACGCACTTTAGGTACCTATCTACTGTGTTGTAACTGTTGGATTGGAATTATTGTCTGACTGATTTAGTATACGAGTCTGTTTTCTTCATCCAACATTACCCATCGACGCCCACAGTTAAAAAGACCATCGGTGAGTGCTAACAATGCTCCCGTACCGTCATATCCATGAATTGTATGTTACTGTTTTAATGGGCATATTCACTGTGTGTAAAACAGTATCAAGGCCAAATCGAATGTATTTATTTTTGTTCAGTTTAGACGGTATTGCACGTCGAGTACTCCTACTCAAAATAATATTATATCACTAAGCATACTTAAAACAAAATAAATAGGTAAGTAGAATAGAATAAAATAATAAATAGATAAGTACTCAAAGCATTCTAAAGTAAGAACTATGGGGACGGGCGTATTCTTCGTGTCTAAAACAGTATCAAGGCCAAATCGAATAAAGGTATTTATTTTTGTTCAGTTTGGACGGCATTGCACGTCGAGGACTCCAACGGTTGTGTTTTGTTTCATATTAATTCCAATTATTTCATTGATCCAAGAATCCAAACAAGGTAATCTATTATTTTACAAGCTCGCACTACATACGGTTAAATAAATGTTTTCGAGATTACGAGTATCAAGCATAAATAATTTCCAATAAACTTAGCGTTGTACAATAAGTCCTCGAGTAAAAAGCATCATAAACGGAACGGAATAAACGGAATAATAATATCTTGGGACAACCAACACACCGCCATCTGATCCCAAACTAGGCAGAGCCTGTACTATGGCAACCAGACAACTGATAATAGTACATTATGGTACAAGTGAGTAATGTTGGTGATTACCGCTGAGGCGCCATTGAGACCCGAGCCGTTAGGTGAGGGTCTCAAGAGAGCCGAGGACGGTAATCATCAATACACACGTGTATCATACGACGTTTTTCAACACACTTGTGAAGAAAATAATACTAAAAATTCATTTTATTTAGTAGATAAAAAGTTTATTTAAAGAAACAATTAGTAAATGTGCAGTTAGTAAAATTATAAGTAACTGTTTTTAATGGCCATGGTTCTCTACGTATTTTACAGTTATATTTGTTAGTTCTTGTATCCTAAATGCACCAGTTACACCAAATATTAAAGCAACCTGAAAAAAAGAAACAACAATTAAGTTCAACACAGGCTGAAGTCACATAGATATTTAAAATTAATTTAACTAACCTTAGTAGCCAGATATTGGTTATATGGAGACGATAAAAACTTTGATTTCTTGCTTCTAAATCCATCGGATAGTCTCTTGGTGATAGTTTAGATAAGCTGACACATTAGAGTATGTTTTTTAAGTCCACTCCATTCTTTGTTCGGACTGTACTTTTTAACATTGAGTGTTACACCACAAAGAGATAGGTTTGCACTTAGAAAATAATTCTTTAAAATACGCCATGAACACATTTTCTGAAAAAGACTGCGTATTCTTGTTGTTTTGCCATTGTATGAAATTTTGGTACGCCAATAGATATTTGTCCTTGGAATTTTCAGGTAGTAAACATTCCATAACGCTAAGGGCTTCACATCTTAAATCGGGCGGAATACAACATAAATTATTTTCTTCATAACTATTACTTGTAGACATTTTAATTAATAAATAACTATAATTTCAACAGTGAAAACGAATTGTGAAAATAATTTCGTAATGGCGGGAAAAATTAATCAGTTTTTTTATGCGCGCGCATCTAACAATGGCGATCGGCCATAGACTAAATAATGAGATTTTTTTTTTTGGCTTTTCGCGGATAGCGTTTTATCCACGTACAAAATGGGGAATTCAAAGTTTTCTTTATTACAGAGAAAACTAATTTATATTTGAGTGAAAGTTTTATATATTAAAAATGTACAAGTTGAAATTATCTATTTAAATACGAAGTTGCATGAAATGAGCGAGAAATAAGTACATTAATTTATTTGTACTATTGAACACGATTGTTTTTTGTATCGAAACTTTTTTAAGAACAAAGCAACTAAACCAATAAAATAAAAAAAAAACCCTATAACTCACTTGTGAATAATAGCAATGAAAAAGTCACAGTTTGATTATAGGTGTCATTATGTGCCTAATTGCGGTGAAATTAGAGCCATTTTATGAGCAAGTGTGTTGAAAACATACTTATATATTTCTAAATACATACATATTATAGATAAATTATACACCCAGATACAGAACAAATAATCGTACTAATCGCACAAAGATTTGTCCTGTGTGGGAATCGAACCCACGACCTCCGTCCTAGCAGTCAGGGTCACAAACCACTAGACCAACAGGCCAATCTCATAATTAAATAATAATAATAATTAATTCTCCTAATTTTATGATTGTTAATGCCAGACTCACCCTCAGAATACAAATAATAGTGCATACAAGTCCTGCCTCAAGATTTTTCCTTAAATGTAGTGCGCGACTGTATTCAAAGAATGAGAATCACGATTGCAATTTTCAATAATGATTGATTTGATTTCTATCATATTTCCAGATGGCGTCTTTCACACCAATCATATTGTCAGGAGATAACCTGGGCCAACGGCACCGGTATTTGAACGCCATAGTGCGTGAGGCTAAAGAGAGCGGTGCTACAGTCCAGGATGTCGAGGCGCTGCCCGAAGAGTCTGCAGTCGATCACCTCTTTAAAATAGACCTCGCCATAGAACTCAAACACGTAGACTACATTATACGTAATTTAAAAGACGACGACATGTTATACGTGAGCAGAGCCCTGAAATCAATATGGCTTATAGACCACCGTGACATTATTAACCCTAAGTATTTGGAAAATTTTCTTTTTCCGGAAATGATTACGCCAGCAATCACCAAAATGAGGCACTGGCTTTACATCAATCTACGTGACGCAGCAATGTGTCAGGAGTTCTACCAGTACTACAAAGAGAACACATTTGAGTTCGCTATAAAGTTTCTTAATCACTGCAGCCATGAGTATATACAGGTAGAGGCCCCCAACATATTGGATAAATTATCACCTAACTTCCTCAAACTTTTATGCGAGAAATGTCCTACCGTGGCTAAAGTATATTTTGACTCGCTAAAAACGAACGAAGATGTAAAAACTCGATATCTAAAACAAGACAAGACTTATTACAACAGTGTTAAATATGTCCTGAAGTCGAATGCAAATGTGTTCCTTGATATCACAGAAAAGTATTTCAATATGAACACTTTTAGCAGATTCAGTCCTTTGGCAACTGACTACATTTTACGTTACCACAAAACTAGATTCATAAATAAGTTGGAGCTGTACGTTGCGTATTTCCTGCACATCCCGACTGTTGCCGCCCGGCTTAGTGTCGAAGAGTGTCAGGAAGTAGTGTTAAAACTAGCACGAGCAAGCTACTTGAAGCATTGGTTCGAATACAAAGTCGTGGAGCCGCTGATAAAGCGTCTGAGACCTGAAAAGAGAGCGGCGTTCAAGAAACTAGTGTTCGTAGAGAAGGATGTTGGAGAGCGCGTAACAGAATGGCCGTACTCGACGCCGGAGTCGCCCCCAGACTCCGACTCTGACCCACATATATTCTACGACGAGAAATACAGGCTGGAGACAGACTTCAGGACCATGCTGAAAAAAAGGAAATATGCTCGCTTTAAATATGAAGTAACAAGTAAATGTGTGAAACCTAAATCGGACTTAGACCGGTTGTTCGATGAGTTTCGTTTTATCGGATTCGACCGAGCTCTGTACGACTTAGGGCAGCGGCTACGAGCTGCAGGTTCTGCGGACAGACGGCGCGATATTTTCCTTGTTCTAGTGAGCAAGAGTGGTAGACGCACTGGTGCGGTATCAGCTCTGTTGCGTCTCGCTGTCCGGCACAGCAACGAACCACCGCATACACGCGCCGCCATACTGCGCAGCCTCGTCAAGCGCGCTAACGTCTGGCGCCTGCCTGCAAATGTCTGGCAATATTTCCTGGAGTTCGGGCACGGACTCGGACTCGACGGCGCACCATCCGAAGCCGCGTGCCGTGAAGGTCTGCACTGCGTCGTGATTCGGAAGTTGTTAGCTGGTGAATGTGAACAAGCCGTCCGCGACGCTTTTCTCAATGACTTTTCAACACTGGCAGAGTATTCGTTACAGGTGGACGAGCGAGTGTGCGTTGCCAATGGTCTTCAAAACATGTTAGCAGAGGCTGCCATAGACGCGGAACCTGCAGTTACCGCGGAACGGCTTAATCAACTTCTCGATGTAATTGACGTATACCACATCCGCGTCGACTCAACGTCACCGGCGGTAGAAGCAGTTAGGAACTTAGCTTTGCGAAATGCAGAAGTCGCTCGCTCCTTACTCGAACGGTTATACGACGCGAGGATTGGCCGCCGTGAGTTACTTCGAGTCAACTTAGGGTTTCGGCGCGATCAGGGATCGCTCATGAACGCTCTGCGTCACGACCCACCTGCGCTGGAACTCGAGAAGGTTGTAAATATAATAGCCACAGATCGACCACAGCTTGACAGATTCATTTCAAAGCTAGTTATATTCTTCAACCAGAAGGAAGACTTAACTATACAGCTCAGGAGCGCATTAATGAAGAAGATCGCTCAACCAGAGAAGGAAAATTATAAGAAAGAAATATTGGCAGTGGCACGATCGTTAACAATTCTCTTGTATAAAGACTTTGAGAAAGAATTACTTGAATTAGACGCAGCGGGTAAAGAACGTGTGAGAGCTGCGGTGGCACTGAGAGCCTGCGCACACCGAGCCCGGCCTGTCGTCAACTTGGCGGAATGGGGCTGGCGCAAGGCTGGCGTAAAGGCTGTCGCGACGCGAGCAATGCGCTGTCGGGAAATAGAAAGAGCTGAGTTGACTCGTGTGTTGGCGGCTGAACGTCGCACGGTAAGAGTAGCCTTAGCACTGAGTATGCGCTCTACAGGCGGGTTACTTCTTGACACTTTCGAATCAGCAGCCAAACTGCGTCCTGTGGTAGCAATACGTGTTGCGATGTCGTATTTCCGTCACCACGGTGCCACTGCTGATCTTGGAGTATGGAATATTGTAAAACCCCTGTTTTCCAGTGTTGACTTCACAACTCGTAATAGGCTTTGTCAGTTACTCCGAAAAATCGAATGGATTCCGTATGTCATCAAACCGGACTACTGTGGAACGTTGTACATTGCTTTTAGGAAAATCTATAAATCAGATTCGGATGTCGTGCTTCGCGAATTGTGCCATCTTATTCCTGAGGTAAAAGAAGGTATGATCGAAAACATATTGCTTTCCCTTTTAGAGGAAATTAATGAAACTGAACCCTTGCTACCGTACCCTGCTATATTTGTCAGATACTTAATGTTGTCTGGAGATCAGGAGGATTTAGAGAGGAGGTACGTTAAAGTTGGAGATCGGTTCATGGAGCAGTTAGAAAGCTTGCGTGACGACTCGATTTTTAAAAGGAGACTCGATCAAGTTGTTAAGAGTCTTAAATATAATGCCGCGTTTCTAGACACTAAATACATGTCGTGTTTGTCTGTCATCGAGAGGATCTTATCTTGGACGCAGACGTTCATGCCAAAAGAGCAGTATTTTGAAAAGTATGTGCAGATACATTTAACAATGTTGTACTTCAAAGCAGTTCGACAGAGTATGAAACAGATGCCAGAAGTTTTCGCTGATCCGAAGAGGAGGAATTCGGAGGGAGTTGAGGCTGTGGGCTTCGTGTTTGGGAGATATATAGCGAAGGAGGTAGCTGAACTTGTGAGCACATACTTCGACTCCATGATAGAACTGTATACTGGTGCTTTAGTTGATTACTTAGGTGAATACTTCATGTTTGGAATTTCGAGGGCGAAGTTCCTTGGGGCCTTTATCAAAAGCATCCTGACTGAAGCAGTCGGTACCCAGCGTCGTATGGCAGTTTACGTCCTTAGAGATCTTCGATACGATGTGACAGATTTTTCGAGAAAGGAGATCGAAGAACTAATGGTACAAGATAAATGCATCAAGTTATTTGTTCATGCTGAAATATTCAATTAATGTATCCATATATTTTTATCATACTAACAACAATGCTTCCCTTAGGTTTAGGTATTTTTTTTTAAATATACGTTGCCCCACATTAGGAATTTCTCCTGTGTCGTGGGTGTGTTCATAAATATTTAAACTCACATACACAAACAGCCAGACCCGGAACAACTATCTGTAGGCTATACAAATATTTGTTCCGTGCGGTGATAAGACCGCGACACGCAGCGCAGCAGTTAATCGCTCAGCCACTGCGCCAACCGTGCCATCAATTGGTCGTGTAGGTACTGGATAGGTACAGCACTTTATTATTATTTATTTACTAGCGGACGTCACGCGGTTTCACCCGCGTAATAGTTCTCGTTCCCGTGGGAGTACGGGGATAAAATATATCCTATTTTACTCGCTGATAATATGCCTATCCATTGCTGAAAGAATTTTTCAAATCAGTGCAGTAGTTTTTAAGTTTATTCGTTATATACAAAAATACAAATCTTTCCCGATATTAGCTGACCCGACCTACTATTTATATGTCTGTGGACCCGACAGACGTCCTGTCATCTATGAATATTGAATTCGAATTGACCTACTACATACCTAAATTTTCTTATATACAAACCTTGTCCTGACAATAAGGAACACATAAAAAAGTGAGTGCATTTTCTTTTGGCATTATCAGGGAACATTACTTGGGAACTTGAAGTCGTAGTATATTTCTAACATCCTCTACCAATAGTGTACCAATATACTGACTTGCAGGAGAACGATGATGATGGTGATACTGACTCTGTTAATTTAAACTAAAACCTGTTAGTATATCTTTGTTTTAAGTACTAACCGAACTCGTAGTCAATTTCTAGGGGAAATAAATTTATATTGCCATTGACACGATAAAAAGAATTTTATGAATGAACTTGCAAATAGATGCAATTCATGGTCTATCATAGATCTTGGCGCTGAGTATTCTTAAAAAAACATATTTTAATCAGCTGATGGAAATAAAAAGTCAGAATATGCAAAAACCCCGTTACTGAAAAATACTGTAAACACTTGAATTTAATGTAAGTATTTAGTCATAGAACCAGAAAGAGTATGCGGTTCGGTAATCTTCATGTTTCCGAAATTAAAACACAAACGTCGGCCGCAGTGTGCAGATCCCCACAGATGCAAAGCTTCTAGGTTTGGTTTTTCAACGCATTGAAGTGCATTCATTGCGCACTTGTGAAGTCTTTCCATTTTAGTCGCACTTCGTCATATTTATGTTACTCTAAGTTTTGAAAAGATTTCAATCGTAAATCTGTAATATTCTAACCATGGTGGTACATAATGGGCATGTACTTCCATGGTTTGCTACAACCTACGTAGGTCCCGAGCAGATCAAGGCTGACTTGCCGGAGTGTCCAAAGTATCCCTACACTTGCGTTTTAGAGGACTTACTATCGAAATCGCTACTGACACCGCGACTAACGTAACCACCTGGGTATGAGATAAAACGTACCATCAATACGAAGCAGAGTTCGGTTTCCGAAGATAGACCACGATTGCCGAAGCGCATACTTTTCTAAGGACTCTGATGAACGAGCAAAAAAAATCATGCGTAGACGCAAAGCTATGTAAAAAATACTGTCGAAGCAAGCCCTTCGTCTATTCACCATATTAATGTTGATTATTATCAATAATGCTTTGCTCCGAAGTTCACATGCAAGTGCAGTCACACATATACATATAGAATTAAGATTAACACATCTACCTTAATTACAACCCTGTAGTAGGGGCAAAAAGATAGTCTACCCAATAGGTTCTTGGCCCTAGTAATGTTGGCAAATGCTTTGTAGTTTCATTCAATTTTGATTTCGTTTGGTTTGGAAAACACATTAGTTCTGTTAATTTTAGCAAAAGGTAGCCTTGACTTAATTTTATCAGGCAACCCTTTCACAATATTATAATTTGTTAATGTAAGTCTTAAGATTGCTAAAAAATATTTTTTTGCCGCGCTTGCGTGTGTTGGTCCGTGGATGGGTGACCCATCCATTACATACCGAGTTTCCTCCGTACCTCGGATAGCACGTTAAGCCGTTGGTTCCGGCTGTCACTTGTAAATCTTTGAACCAGTCTTACCAAGGGGTATTACCAGTGCTTGTGGAGGTCGGATAGGCAGTCGCATGTAAAGTACCTACTGGTATTCAGCTGCACCTGGTTTGAAAGGAAGCTGACCCCAACATAGTTGGGAAAAGGCTAGACAGATGATGATTCAGTAGACAGATAAGTGAAGTGATCTTATGAGTTATGCGGAATGTTGAACTAACGTAACATCCCGCCTGTAATTCATGATGGCAGAGGTGTACCTAATAGTAAACCCACATTTAGCTAGATATGTTTGAACCCAATGAAATAAGAGGCGAGCCTACCATTACCATCAATCGGGCAGGAATTCAGACTTCGTAGCTGCTACTGAAAATTTACTGGTGGAAAAACTCAATAACACATGCTCATCATTTCAGACTTCGGTTCTCCATACTCCTTTTTGTAGAAGTCATCATCATCATTATCATTCACCTGCCCTTATCTCAATTTATTTGGGGGCATGTCTTCTTTCCTATTACTTTTTGGAGAAATATTTGTAGGAAAAAAAAACGATGACAATCAAAAAAAAGAACTGAAATCTCACAGCATCAAAAAAATATTAAAACCAATCACAAAAAGTGAAAATAGTACTGCTCTTATGGACGTCATGGTTGAAATGTCAAACGATTGAAGAATGCGAACATAATGCAATACTGCTGACCCCCTTGAGCAAGTAGCGTTATTAGTGCATTATGGTACAAGTGTGTAATGTTGGTGATTAGGTACCGCTGAGGCGCTATTGAGACCCGAGCCGTTATGTGAGGGTCTTAAGAGAGCCGAGGACGGTAATCACCAATACACACGTGTATCATACGACGTTTTTCAACACACTTGTGAATAATACTAAAAAAATATTTTATTTAGTAGATCAGATAAGAAGTTTATTTAGAAAAACAATTAGTAAATGTGCAGTTAGTAAAATTATATGTTATTAACTGTTTTTGATGGCATAGCGGTCTCATCAGATACATTATTTGTATTATTGAACACGATCTTTTTTGTATCGAAACTTTTTTAAGAACAAAGCAACTCAACCAATAAAATAAATTAAAAACCCTATAACTCACTTGTGAATAATAGTAATGAAAAAGTCACAGTTTGATTCCAGGTGTCATTATGTGCCTAATTGCGGTGAAATTAGAGCTATTTTATAAGTGTGTTGATAATAGTACATTATGGTACAAGTGTGTAATGTTGGTGATTACCGCTGAGGCGCTATTGAGACCCGAGCCGTTAGGTGAGGGTCTTAAGAGAGCCGAGGACGGTAATCACCAATACACACGTGTATCATACGACGTTTTTCAACACACTTGTAAATAATACTAAAAATAATAATATGAATCACATTTCAATTCTTAAAATGGCCACAAATTGACAATTCTTAATATTAACTGCTTCCAATTCATATTACGTAATTCATCTGTCAGACACTGGTTTGACAGTATTGTATGGAGATTCATAAAATGGTCCACTTATGATGAATTGCTTTGCTGTCAATAAGCAGATTCATAAAAAGATTGTCAAGAGCAAAATCTCACAATTCATTTTACAGATTTTGTAAAGAAATATTGAAATAATGATATATTTTGGACTTTACGAAATGGAAAAAAGGTAAAAAAAAATTGGGACAAGAAAATAACATCTGCAAAAAGAGGTTACAACAAAAAAAAGAGTCCAATAATTTAATGAATTTAAACGAAAAAAGTAAGGTTACCTACTTTATTTTCGTGTAAAATACGCAACATGATTGGCGAATAAAGGATATCTATCGATTTAAAATCTATCACATTAAGTTCAAGGTTGGTTGGGAAAATCTGACAGATTCGGGTAGGTTGACGTGCTGGCGTCAGTACATGGGTTTAACTTTAACAGACATTTTCAAAGGCTGACAACCAATCTTAGCAAGGGGGGGGGTTTCATACAACCCAATACTAACTGGGTAATGGAGGTCAGATAGGCAGTCGCTCCTAAAATACTGGTATTCAGCTGCATCCGGTTAGACTGGAAGGCAACCCCAACATAGTTGGGAAAAGGCTAGGGAGATGATGACTAATTTCAATGTAAAAAATCGGAATTATCTCATTTTTAAGTCTATGTACTGTTTAAAAGTAAATGTATAAAACATGTAATGAAAGTCATACGTACTTAAGTATTGTTATTTGCATGAAATGTGAAGGAAAAGGATTTTACAGTTATTTCAGTGCAAAACACATTCCGTCATACTCATCAATCTCTTCTCAATGGCATGAAAATTACAAATT
Source organism: Lycophotia porphyrea (assembly GCA_950005105.1). Lineage (NCBI taxonomy): Eukaryota > Metazoa > Arthropoda > Insecta > Lepidoptera > Noctuidae > Lycophotia > Lycophotia porphyrea. Next base: position 932,539 of record OX465409.1, read on the forward strand.
ATAATACATCATATATAATAAATACATAGGTACAAAAAAAAATATAGGATAGGTCAACTACTTTCATTATAATATGGTACTCCTAAATATTAAAATTCTGTGTACGGGTAATTCTACGAGTGACTTCACACATGTTTAAGTTATTTCTATTTTGAAAGAGTTTCATTTTACACATAACAGGTTTGGATAATTCATAAATGTAATCCTCTTCTATTCCTTTTAGTTAAAAGGTTCTGTGATTTGAAGACAGGTTGACAAGATTCATACCTTTGTATATCCCATTCACTGCCCAGAACTTCGCGAAAACTTCGTGAATTTCGTTCGCGTGTCCGCAACCCGGATCCGAGTCGTCGTTATTATGAACTATAGGTGACTTGTATTCATGCCGGACGCGTACCGCGATGGCTGGTTCGCGGAGGCACTTGTAAAGAGCACGTGGAAGGAATTGAGGGAGGCCTTTGCCCAGCAGTGGGACAGTACAGGCTGCAAAAAATTGTTAGGTCTCGTGTGACTTAGGTCGCAGATTGGGACTGAATAAATGCTTAGGAAAAGTGAGGGTCAGTGGGTCGTCTTAGGGGCGGAGTATTTTTAATGGTTTCCCAGTAGAATTAGAACACGCCAATATTAAGACCATTAAAAATATGGTGCCAATCACTTCCACTTGTTAAAAAACGTATGCTAAGCATACTATGCTTTTTGACCTTTATTGAACTATATTGACCGTCAGTAGAAATGTGAATATTTTGACTGGCAGAAAAAAACTGGCCAAGTGCGAGCCGGCCTCGCGCACGAAGTGTTCCGTACAATCTATACAACATTAGACAAAAACGACAAAAAATCACTTGTGTTGTATGGGAGCCCCTCTTAAATATTTATTTTATTCTGTTTTTGGTATTTGTTGTTATTTTTATATTTGAGTTGATTAAATGAAAGGTAAAAGTTACATGACATCGTTCTTTCGCTCACGACCTGTCAGGAACGCATTCTCTCAGCGGCCAAACTGTAGGTGAAAGTAACCCCGTCTGTCTCACCCCAAATCCAAACTTGGTTTAACTGGTTAGAGTGCCAGTACTGGAACAAACCCGTCAACTCAGGTCGTACACCTGCTCCCTTGAGCTTATCCCAAAGAACATCATAAGACACAAGCCCTTGAGAGATCAAGGAATCAGGCATATACCGGAGTAATGCTATCCTTACAGTATTGGACCGTTTGCTTTAGACAAAGGATATCACTCTCAGTGAAAACTCCAGGCCGAAAGCTAAACTGTGCATCATGTACGGTTAACCATTTATCAAGTTCCTTGTCTAGCAAACCGTTCAATGAGGCAAATGTACCCCAGCATCTCAGGTGCTCAATGCTGAGACCATCGTGACAAGATTTTCCTTTAGCCATTCTTTTGATTATTTCACTTGACTTTATTTTTACATGTAGGTATAGTTTCTATTTATTTATTGTTTTCGGTGCATATTTGTTATAATTGCTAAATTCTTTACTTTCTTCCAAATAAACTCGTACACTCGTGTTGTTTACTTCTCTTTCTCCTACAACTGTGCAACAGTTATCTTGATTTTGCGTTACAAGTGCGCAAAAACACCGTATTTAAACCTACACCAACCCGTATTTACAGATGAGACAAAATCTTCTAAAACGCCACGATTCGGAGATATACCTAAGCTATCAAAGTCAAAGTGTACTAGTTGCGAAGAATTGTAACTGTGATAGCTCTGATGCAATACTTGTTTCACTTGATCTGGCTGGTATTTTAGAAATCAAAATAATGTTGGAAGTTAGGCTGGCTAAATAAATGAAACCTTGAGGTTGATGTCACACTGGTAACAATAAAACAACATTTCAGATGTTTTTTTTTTTTTTAAATAGGTATTCAAACATTATTTTAGATGCATAATTGTATACAAAGAAATATAAAAAGCACTAAATATCAACAGAAAACTTTTAAAAGCATTGGTTTAACACGTAGAAGATTGATATAGCACAGCTCCTTAATTTCTATAACGAACCGCTTTATTAAATAATTCAGCGTTTACAAGAATCTCTATAGACCGGTCCTTCATCATTAGATCCTCTATTTCTTTTTCATTGAGTCCTCAATACCAATATGATATTCTGTAAGGAAGTACACTGCCAGTCGACGCTGGATACCCTCTGTTTGCGTCAAGATACCTTTCAGAACGAAAACAATGAACTTACTCCTCGAAGTTCCATACACTAAGTTACAGTTCAAATACTCCGCCAAAGCACCGGTATACAGTTCTATTATGGAGTCAAAGTATGTGCTCACAAGTTCAGCTACCTCCTTCACTATATATTTGCCAAGCATGAAGCCCACAGCCTCTACTCCCTCCGACTTCCTCCTCTTCGGATCAGCGAAAACTTCTGGCATCTGTTTCATACTCTGTCGAACAGCTTTGAAATATAAGATTGTTAAATGTACTTTCGTGTTTATTTTGAAGTATTTTTCTTTTGGCATAAATGTCTGTAACCAAGCTAAGATTCTTGCATTCACCGACAAACACGACGAGAATTTAGAATCCAGAAATGCTGAATTATACATTAAGCTTTCTAAAATTTGATCTAGTAAGTTCTGGAAATGGTAGTCATTCTCAGTTCGTATCTTATCCAGACGTTCTATGAACCTGTTCCCAATCTTCTCGAATCTTCTTTTAACATCTTCCTCATTTCTGGACAGCAGCAAATACCTAACGCAAATCGAAGGGTACGGCATCGCTAAATAATCCTTGTCATCTTCGTCGTTGATCATCTGAAGCAATATGTTTTCGATGGACTCATCACATTTTGGAAGCAGTTTTGAGAGGTCTCGTAACACCGTTCCGGCATCATACCTAGATATTTTGTAAAGAGCGTAGTACAAGGTAATGCAATAGTCCGGTTTAATGGTGGCGGGGATCCAATCGGTGTTTCCGATTACATTACGGAGCCTTGCGCGAGGTTCCAGGTCGACACTGGAAAACAGGGGCTTAATGATATCCCATACTCTAAGGTCAGAACTATTACCATGTCGGTGGAAGTACGGCAACGCTGCACCCAATGCTACCGCAGGCCGCAGCTTCGCCGTAGATGTGAAAGTTTCGAAAAATAATTCGCTCGGAGAACGCAAACTCAGTGCTAAGGCTACTCTTACCGTGCGTCGCTCACCCGCTAACTCACGAGTTAACGCAGCTCTTTCTATTGCCCGACAGCGCACCGCTTGTGTCGCAACAGCCTTCACACCAGCCTTACGCCAGCCCCATTCCGCCAAGTTAACGACAGGCCGGGCTCGGTGTGCGCTGGCCCTCAGTGCTGCCGCAAACTTCACTCTTTCTTTACCCGCTAGGTCTAATTCACGTAATTCTTCTTTAAATGTATTGCCCAACAGACAAGCTAACGGTCGAGCCAATTTAACATTCTGCTCTTGGGCGATCTTCTCTTTCAAAGCGGTGCGTAGCGGTGTTGTCAAATCTTGTTTCTGGTCGAAGTATATGCCAAGCTTTGAAGTGAATACATCAAAAGTTGGTTGACGAGCAGACGCCGTTGGTTGATCACCGGAACCACTGTCGATGACTAATTGATCAGTGGAACTACCGAAAACCAACGGTTGATCAGTAGAACTACCGTCAACCGGCGGTTGACCAGCGGGACTACCAAATCTGAAGCCAATCGGAGGTGCAGCGGAGTTACCAGAATTACCGGTGCTCGGCGGTTGAGCAGCAGAACTGCCAAAACCCAACGATTGAGAACTAGAATAACCGATATCCGTCTGCTGTGTAGCGGGAATGCCGAAACTGAAGCCTATCGAACGTACTTTGAAGCTATTTGAACTACCGGTGCCCGTTGGATGAGTAGCGGGGCTGCTAAAACTAAAGGTCTGAGACCCAATTTCAGATGCAGCGGTGCCACTGTCTTCCGTTGGTTGAGCCATGGAACTACCGAAAGTGAAGCCTGTCGGAGGAGCAACGGAACCATCTGCCTCCGACAGCTCAGCAGCTGGAATGCCGACATTGAAGCCTGTTGGAGGAGCAGCGGTACTACTGATGCTCATTGGTTCAGTAGCCAGACTGACAAAATTTAAACCCGTTGGAGGTGCAGCGGCGCTACCGAAACCCAATAGTTGAGCAATGGAACTACCCAAATTCGTCGATAGAGCACTGACACGTCGGTGAGGGAAGATCGTCGGATGAGGAGCAAAACTTCGGTGGCCGGTCTCCCAAAACCAACCAACCGCTACTATATTGGATTCAAGAACAGACGGATCATGCCGCAATGCATTCAAAAGCGCTGCTTCATCTCGTCGGAACTCCATGTTAAATTTTAGCAACTCGCGACGTGCAATCTTTTCATTATAAAGCCACTCGAGCAAAGGGCGCGCGACGGTAACGTTGTGCAACGCTAATGCCACCACGGCTTTCACTGCTGGCGAGGTTGGCTCAACTCGAACATGGTATATTTTCAGAACATCTAGCAACTGACGGAGTCGTTCCGCGGCGATTGATGGTTCAACGTCTACAGTGGCTTCTGCCAGCATGTTTTGAAGCCCGTTGGCAACGCGTACTCGCTCGTCCACTTTCAGCGAATACTCGCCTAGTGTGGAAAAGTTTTTCATAAATGCGTCGCAGATAGCTTGCTCGCATTCACCAGCTAATAACTGGCGAATTACGACGGCGTGCAATCCCTCGCGGCATGCGGTTTCGGGTTCTGTACCGTCGAGCCCGAGTCCGTGTCCGTAATCCAGCAAATATTGCCAGACATCTACAGGCAGGCGCCATACCTTGGCGCGCTTGACGAGGCTGCGCAGTATAGAGGCACGTGTATGCGGGGGTTCGTTGCTGTGCTGGGCTGCGAGACGCAACAGAGCTGATACCGCATCAGTGCGTCCACCAGTCTTGCTCACCAAAACAAGGAAGATATCTCGCCTCCTGTTCGTGGAACATGTAGCACCCAACCGCTGTCCCAATTCGTGAAGCGCGCGTTCAAAACCGATAAAACGAAACTCATCGAACAATCTGTCTAAATCTGTTTTCACTCGTATCATGTTCATGAAATTTAACCCCTCAGGTTGAACGGCGCATGGGTGCGCCATGGAGGCGCCAAACAACCCGCAACCGCCATCTTGAAGTGCGCGTATTAAGGAGATATAGGGTGAGAAATCTTGATCGTCAAAGATATGCAAACCTATGTCGGGGATTGTCGGGGGTGCGGGTATCTCATACGGCCATTTATCTTGGCAGTCACCGACATCCTTATCAACGAACACTCGTTTCTTGAACGCTGCTCTTTTGTCAGGGCCGAGTCGTTTAATCAGTGGCTCCGCAACTTTATACTCGAACCAATGCTGCAAGTAGCTTGCTCGTGCTAGCTTTAACACTACTTCCTGACACTCCTGGACACTGAGCCGAGCAGCAACAGTCGGGATGTGGAGAAGATAGGCGACATACAGCTCCATCTTATTTATGAATCTAGTTTTATGGCAACGTACGATGTAGTCAGTCGCCAAAGGACTGAATCTGACAAAATAATTCATATTGAAATACTTTTCCGTGATATCAAGAAACACATCTGCGTCTGACTTCAGTACACACTTCACACTGTTGTAGTAGGGCCAGTCTTGTCCCAGATAGTGGGTTTTTACGTCTTCATCCGTTGACAACGCATCAAAAAAAAAATTTGGCCACTTTAGGACACTTCTCGCACAATACTTTTAAAGAATGAGGGGATAATTTCGTCAAAATGTTGGGGGCCTCTGTCAGTATGAAGTCATTGCTGCAGTGACTAAGAAACTTTATGGCGAACTCAAATGTGTTCTCTTTGTAGTTCTGGTAGAACTCCTGACACATTGTTTGGTCTCGTAGATAGATGTAAAGCCAGTGCTTCATTTTGGTAACAGCTGGCGTAATCATTTCCGGGAAGAGAACATCTTCTAAATATTTAGGGTTAATAATGTCACGGTGGTCTACAAGCCATGTTGGTTTCAGAGCTCTGCTCACGTATAACATGTCGTCGTCTTTTAAGTTACGTATTATGTTTGAGTTCTATTGCGAGGTCTATTTTAAAAAGGCGATCGATCGCAGACTCTTCTGGCAGGGCCTCAACATCCTGGAACGAGGGTCCGCTCTCTTTAGCTTTACGCACTAAGGAGTTGAGGTGCCGCTGCCGTTGGCCTAGGTTGTCTCCCACCAACGTGATTGGTAGAAACGCCATCTGTAATGTAATTAATACGAATCAATCAACACAGGCCCTTCCGTCCACTTTCCACAACTATAGCAAATGAGCAGAAAATAACAAAAAAAAAATACGCGGAAAATGGAAAATATAAATTTCTCAGTAGCAACTGAGAAATTTGTGATGGAAAACACCAATAACAATTTGCCCCGGGAGTCTTGATGCTCAGCAGTCGCGATTGTGACCACTAGACCAACGAGGCAATCATGCAATCACCCTTATCATGGGGGTGCATAAGAAATAACTAGTCTGCCTTCTTAAGGAGTCCGCCATATTGAATTTAGAATGACGTCACTTGTCTAACTATGCAATAACTGGTATCCAAATTAAATGCGAACGTGTGTATGAAAAATTAAAGCTCAATCGGGGAACTGTTTTAAAAAGTCATAGAACCGAAATCGACACGACGCCATTTTAATTTTTTTTTTAAATCGCGGCGCACGATGAAAGTGGTATATACCCATAGGTAGAGGAACGCAAAAAAAATGTCCAGTAACATGGTACCCCAAAGTGACCGAGATACCGAGATATTTGAAGATAAAAATCGACATATAAGTACAACGACAATCATTAAAAATAGAGTTATTACGTGTCAGTTTGTACCCAAATAATCATTATTATTATTACTGTTTATTGGCAGAGAGTAGGTACGCACGGCGGCTGATCAAGCTATACAAAACCAGTTTATCTCTCATTGTACAGAAAATATATACAAAGCGAGGCCACATTATACCGGAAATGTAAAGCCGCCGTGTGTACATTACGTACTACTAGGAGCACGACAAAACTACTACTATAATTAATAATAGCTATATTTTGTAATTTTGTGTGTATTTCTCTTAATTTTTGTGTTTAATAAAGATTAAGAACATTCCAAGTTAAAGCTTGTAAAAAAAAGTTATTCTAGAAACCCGACTGAAAAGCTTATAAGCGCAAAGGAAGCAGGCGGGGCGGGACCCATTGAAATATACTCGTAAAATATATTAAAACATGGAATGGGTTAATTTTTTATTTCTATTATTATATAACTAAATAAAAAAATATATTCAAATAATTTATATTTTTTTTTTATCCCATTTTTTTTTCAGAATTTTCCTCCTTACTTTACAGGACACAATCATAATGTTCTCGGCTTTAGAAGAGAATTTCTCATTTCATTTGCTTTAAAAAAAAGGAACCTCGATATAATTTTTTAACAGCTGTCAATATACACCCTACAAAGTTGCATACGCAGTTTTTGTTTCAACCTTCTTCTTCTCTTTTTTCGATTGTGTGGTGCCAACTGTCTCGAAGTGAAATTGCTGTCACTTACGGACGGTCAGACAGACGGAGAGGACGAATCTATTAGGGTTCCGGTTTTACCATTTAGCAACGGACCCTTAAAAACTACGGAACTATTTTCTATCGTATAGCGCGAATTTTTTTTTTTTTATTAGCCTGGTTGAGTGTCCCACTGCTGGGCAAAGGCCTCCCCTTTTTCCTTCCAAACCTCTCTGTCCTGTGCAATATCTGGCCATGTTCGTCCCGTAAACGATATCAGATCGTCACACCATCTGCGCCGCGGTCTACCTCGACGGCGATTTCCTCCGACAGGTGTCCAGTGGGTGACGATCGTTGCCCATCTCTCCGGGCGCATTCGTGCTACGTGGCCAGCCCACTCCCACTTAAGCTTGACTGTTTTTTCTCCAACATCTGCAACTTGAGTAATGGACGAACGGGCGAATATATTGACTCCCATATTTTGTATTTGAACTAAATAATTGACTATGGGAGGCCTGCTAATGCAACGTCTTCCGGTTCGCGTTGCGTTGGAAGGCCTCCCACTATGTGGACCGATGAGCTGGTGAAGGTTAGGCTATACCTTTTGTAATAATCTGTTTATATTCGCTTGTAACAGTAATAAAAATGGTGAAATTTGGCAATTTACCTTGAAGTTTGGCTATGCGATGATCTCAATACATTTAAGATCTAGTCCACACTTGATACGGTATTTAGTTAAAATACCGAAAACTGGACACTGGCGGTAAAATAAACAAAAATAATAAATGAGTGAATACCAGACCGGATTTACTTCGAGCCACAGATTAGGTATAGGAATGAATCTCCTGACCACAGATGCTAAGCCAGGCCATGACCTTGAGTTTTATTGATTGAAATCATGTTTAGGTGCGTTCGTTTGTAGAATTGTAGTCTACAGATGTCAAAACAAAACACACCAAACTACACGTTTCGTCTCGTATGGTCAAACAGAGGGTCAAACTCGCAATCGGTTAAAATCATGAAAGTCGTAATTCGTCAAAAGTCAAAGTCAAACTTTTTATTTGCTAAACATAGGTGTAAAAGGTGTAAATATAAAGTTATGAGATCGCTATGTTTTGCCGTTAACGGCGTACAAATATTAAAACAAATTTAGAGAATTAAATTTGTTAAAAAGGTGATAGCAGCTATCTACCATACATTACATCTTAATAATATTTCTTATTTCTAGGTATTAAATTAAATTTTATTATAAGTTATTCTTAAAAATTATGTTAGCTAAATAATTGCAGACAAAATTGTTTTTAAATATACAAACTGTTAGAAAAAAATAAAATAATGAAAACATTTATTATTAGGGAAATCAAATAAAATTCTTAAATTACCATATAATCACTTAGCTTGCATTATCGTCTAGATATTCATTAATAGAGTAGTATGCCTTTTGACTTAGATACTCGTATTTGTTTAAGGACTTTTTAAAATCATTTAAATTATTTGTTTCTCTAATAGGCTTCGGAATTTTGTTGAAAATTCTGGGTGCCATGCCTCGAAAACTTTTTGTATAAAGTGCTGATCTCGTTATTTCGACGTTTCGACTTCAATTTTTCAAATAAATGTAAGTTACTTTTTACGAATACTGCCGTCTCGTAAATAAACATACACGGTAGGGTAAGCATCTTATATTTTTTGAACAATGGCAAGCAACTATCAGTTGATTTTAGCTTGAAAACAGATCTTAAGCCTTTTTCTGAGCTTTGAATGCAATAAATCTATCTGTAGAGTTTCCCCAGTATAATACTCCGAAGCGTAAAGTGGATGTTACGTAAGCATCGTAAGCTACTAGGACGACGGATTCTGTTACTATTTTTCGTAAGTTATAGAGGGCATAAGCGTATTGATTAAGTTTTTTACAGATCATTTCTATGTATGATTTCCATGATAGATGAGAATCTAGATGTAGGCCCAAGAACCTGGCATTGTTGGTGTCAGCTATTTTTATATTTTCATAAACTATATTTAATTGTGATTGATTTGTACGTTGATAAAATGACATCGTTTTTGTTTTGTCCAAGTTTATTTTTAATTTGTTTACTTTTAACCAGTTAATTATATGTTGTAAGGCAGTATTTATATCATTTTCATATTCATTTATATTATTGCATGGAACAATTACTGTGCTGTCATCGGCAAATAGAATGGTTTGATGAGCAGTGCACTTGGGAAGATCATTTATATATATTATGAAGAGTAAGGGCCCAAGGATACTACCCTGAGGAACCCCACATGTGGTGATCCTAGTTGATGATCTGTACGTAATCTCTTTTTCTGTTTTTGGGCAAAGTTCTATCTATGGCAGTGACTTGTTCTATCGGTTACATATGCCTGGATCATTTTTAAAATGTTGCCTCTAATACTATAACGTTCTAATTTGTTCAACAAAATTGTATGGTCTACGTGATCGAATGAATGCTTTAGTCTTATCCATTAATATCGCTGTAATGGGTATTTTTTGTCTACATTCTGAATAATTTTTGAAAATAACTCGTATACAGCTTTATTTATAGTTTTATTTTTCCATATTGTTCTTCTGTTAGTATATTATTAGATTCAAGAAAAGAATATAGGGAATTATACATAACTTTTTCAAAGATTTTAGACAGTATTGGTATTAAAGCTATTGGGCGGTAATTGGATATGGTTATTTTATCACCTTTCTTATGTAGCGGTTTAATCAATGTCATTTTTAACCTACTTGGGAAGTGTCCATTTTCAATACATATATTAATAACATAGCTGAGTACGGCAGCGATAATGTTTGCCACAAGTTTAAGGATTTTTGTTGCAATGCCGTCATATCCGGTGCTATTCGTGTTTTTTAGTGAATTGATTACTTTAAATATTTCGAAGGGATCAGTAGGTGCCATAAATATAGATGCTTGAGAAACTATTAAAATTTTGATTATTATTACTATTTGTTTGATCTGCTACATCTACATAAAAATTATTAAATGCTGTAGCAATTTTTATAGGTTCATCAATTACTTTATTTTCAATATGTATTTTATTCAAAGTTTCAGAAGGAAAGTTTGATATGTTTTGTTTTATAACTTTCCAGGTAGCTTTAGTTTTGTTGTCAGCATTATTTATAAGAAAATTATTTTGAGAGATTTGGGTCAAGTAGATAACTTTTTTGAGTCGTTTTGAGTACTGTTTTAACAATTGTTTGTTATCTTTCGTAGGCAATCTTCGAAATTGCCAGAGTATTTCTCTTTTCCGTTTACTGCAAGTTTTTATACCTTTGGAAATCCATTTGGGAGATTTACGAATAGAGATCTTTTTCTTTATATTAGGGAAACACAAGTCGTAGAAAAGTGTAAATAAATCATGAAACGAATTAAATGCTGCTTCGGGATCGGTATTATTGAAGACCTCATCAAAGCTAAGTTTACGCATACAGTCTAGAAACTTTTTTCTGTTTTCAGAGCCGTAATCCCGATTAGTAACATACCAATGGCCAATCGTACAAGTCTTTTTGACTGGACATTTAAAAAGCTGGGCTGTATGATCGGATATAGATAAGTCTAAAATCTCTCCTCGTCCACCTCTGACATTGTGCATGATGTTGTCAATGCATTTACCGCTACATATACGTGTAGGTTTATTTATACTTGGTCTAATATTGTAGTTTAGAAGTAGATGTTGGAATTCTATAGATAATCTGGTTTTTTGAAGTATATTGAAGTCACCGCATAATAATATTTTTTTACCAATTTTTCGGCTACACAAGTCAAGTATGCGATCAAGTTTTTTAAGAAACACATCTGTAGAATTTTTACTGTATTTTGGAGGTCTATAAACGCAAATAACAATCACTTGATGGATTAATAGCTCAATGGCACGGCATTCTATAATATTGGATACAAAACATTCTTTGATGTCTATAATTTTGTGCTCATGGATAGGGCTTATCAGTATACAAGAGCCCCCGTTCCTGGTGTTTCTTGATGAGTGTGTAACAAGTTTAAAGTTTGGTAAGTGTAATTGCATGATATCATCTTCTGTCATGTTATGTTCCGTTATACAGATGATATCTACTGCTTTCTCTTCATGTACAAGTTCATCTAAATGAATGCTTAATTGGTCTGACTTTCCTATTAGACCATTAATGTTCTGATGGAGAATATATATTTGCTTATACACGAAAAAAATCTTTGTGACATTTTTTTTCATTAGGTTCCATTTCAGGACTTTCATTCAAACAGCTAGTCTTTGGAGTAATACAATAACCTTCAGATTGATCTTTACTAACTTGAGTATCAGTATTGTATGCAGCATTTGTTTTTACACAATAATCAATTTCTTCAATTAACGATTTTACATTTTCAAAAATAGTTTTCAATCCTGTATCATTTATTTGACCTGAATATCTATGAAACATATTATAATCTGTTGTTAAATTTAAGTTAGAATCTAAATGATGTGCATATTTATGGTTTATTAAATCAAGAAATATTAAATTATTAAATGTTTCGATTCTACAATTAAACATATTAAAGTGACCACCTAGTTTATAGGTAGGAAAGCAGACGATTATGTTTGTGTGTTTAATATTTTGTAGTATGTTCCGTATGTAAAATAATATTTTAAAGTAATTCTTTTGTAATTATTAAGTCCTCTTCAACTATCAATATTATACAAAAGTCTTTCATACTAAAATCACTTAACTTTGTTTCCAAATCACAGAGCAGATGTTGTATGTCTCCGTTAGTTTTGAGATAGTGACAAATGTCATATTTTTCTTCTAAAACATTTTGTGCCTCCGATAAAACCTTGTTCTTGCTGTCGGTGCTTAGTAGGCATATTTTATTCTTGGTTGTATAGCGATTGCTTTTTGTACGTCCTGACTTCATTTACTTGACTCTTGGCTAGAATCTCGTCACGATTCTCTTGTCGAGGCGGCTGTTCTTTTTATGATCCGGCTTCATTTTGGATTTCCACTTTATAATTACTATTCGTTTGGCTTAATTTGCAGGCGTTAGAGAGATTTTTCTGGTCTAGATGTCTTGGTGTAGTTTCTTCCTTATCAGGAGTAATAATTAGTGGAGAGAAAGGCGTTTGAATATTTTTTATTTTGTTACTTTTCTTGGCCTTGTTTTTCGGAGATGTAATTTTTGAGGAGTTAACGGTGCATTTTGGTTTTTTCAAGTTGTTTATTAATTCGCAGCATTTGTGCAGTTCTTCTTTTAACTGTTTTATTTCAACATGCATGCTATCAATCTCGATATGAGCGGTCAGAAGTTTGGAGTTCAATGCACCTATTTGTCCCTGCAGTTCTTCACAGCAACTGTTAGCGCCACCAAAAATAGTGACGTATTGGCTAAACTGAACACTGTTGTGTCAAGCAATCTAGTAAGTGTCTCGCTCAATGAAATGCTTCTTCTATTTTTACCAAATGTGATATTATTATTTTCTGCCTCCATATTTGGTTTAAAGTGTATTTTTATATACGTGATTAAAACCAATTTCATAAATTTGTGATTTCACAAAAAGACATGCTGTATGCGGGGTTCGAACTTACAACCTCATGTTTTGAAAGTTGGACACTATTCGATTGTGCTTGACTGCCTGTTTAGAAATGCGATGAAATTGGTCTTCGGTTGGATATAAATTAAAAAAAGTTCGTTATGATGCGTCTAAACTCAAATTCAAATTTTTGTATGCGCGCGCACTTATTGTTACTTATTGGTACACTTAATTAACACTAAATTAGCACTTAGTAGCACTTTTATACGAACACTATAAATTTATATATTGTTATTGTATGTTGTTTTTGAGTTTTTGGAGCTGTTACACATATTGAATATAGTTTTAGTACAGTTTGGTACTAGAATTTATAATACACTATAACTTTGTTAAATTCGTAAATTACGTTTTGATAGCACTTCCACTTAATGTTTACACTTTATTGTTCATCTTAATACGGAAATATATTTTTTCAATTTTTTTGGAATAAATAATACGGAGCTCACTATTTTCGTGACGGCAGCGCCATCTGATCTCTATATCTCTCAAAATTGCAAAGCGTCAAAATAGCAAATTATCAAAATAGCAAATCGTCAAAATAGCAAATCGTCCGAATAGCAAATCGTCAAAATAGCGAACCGCCAAAATAGTAAATCATCAAAATAGTTAAGAGTCAAAATTGCAAATCATTATGTATGCCATTGCCCGTGACTTCGGACACCCACTAGGATTCTTTTATACATAATTATACTAAAAAATACCTATCTTATGTATTATTCCAGAGTCATACACTAAACACTTCTCTGTTTTCCACAATTATCCAAAAAAAAACGGGTAAAACGGGACCCTATTACTAAGACTCCGCTGTCTGTCTGTCCGTCTGTCACCAAGCTGTATCTCATGATATCTAGATAGATAAAGTTTTCACAGATGATGTATTTCTGTTGCCACTATAACAACAAAAAATAAAAATAAAAATAATTTAATAATTAAAGGGGCCCATACAAAAAACATGTCTTTTTTCGATTTATGGTACGGAACCCTTCGTGCGCGAGTCGGACTCGCACTTGGCCAGTTTTTTCGGTATATGGTACGGGTTTCTTGAGGCCGTGTTGACGTACATTTCCAGTATAACGTGACCTCGCTCTGTATTTATTTCCTGTACAATGAGAGATCTGTATAAACTGGTTTTGTATAGCTTGATCAGCCGTCGTGCGTACGATCGCTAGGTATTTATTAAACTAATTTATAGGGACTTCAAAATTATCAACACGTCGAACGAAGCTAAGTGACATTATCAAAGCGTACATCCTTATATGCAGAAGAACGGACAAGAAAATCCATGGACACTGTTAAATCAAGTTCTTTAAGTACTCAAGTTTGAACCGACTGTATTATTTGTACATAAATAGGTCATTTATTCTGTGAGTTCTCTGACCACAACACAAGTGTTATACAATGAGGGCTATCGCGCATGAATTCGCCGCTAGAGGCGTAAGGTCTTCCGAAATGTCAGATGTCACAGAGTTTTCGCGCGTTGCGTGTTTTTTATCACGTATTTTAACTAATATTCATGATTCTGGTCTAGATTGAGCCATACCTGATTAATTATGACTTGAAGATTTTAAGTAGTAACTTAGGATCTTATTTGTTAGTACTTGGAGGTAGAATGATTTTTAAATGTTTCATGCTTGTTAATGTTAGGGAGAATATTTGTAAATAGTATCGTGGATGAGGCAAAAGGAGTATGTAAGGATCGTAGCAGGTGGCGTTCTGTGGTTTCTGCCTACCCCCATGGGAAAAGGGCGTGAGTTTATGCATGTATGTATCTGAAGTTTATACTACCACCATCTGGTGAGCTTAAAAACGATAGCTCCCATTCAGTTCATAGTAAGTTTCTATTTTAGTTTCTAGCACTGTATTGGTTCATCAAACGGTCCAAGTGCATTTCACGATATTGCGACAAAGTGATAGTTAATACTATGTTTGTATTGAAAATCATCGAGTCATTTTTAGGGTTCTTTAGCCAAATGGCTAAAAAGAACCCTTACCCCTACCCTTATATGTATAACTGTCTGGTCAGTTTATCGACAGCTCTTGAAAAATTATATTATTAAAGTTCATAAAACTTTTTTTTTTTAAGTCAATAATCGACGGTGAGATATTTGCTTCTAAACCCGTAAAACTAGTGCCCTCTAATTTCTAAAGAAGAGGAAAATTCTGAAAACATTAAGGTTGGTAGAACGTAAAAAAAAATCTTTAAAAACATTGTTTGAATAGGATTTGATATTTACATACATACTTAGATAAACCCACGCCTTTTTCCCATAGGGGTTGGCAGGAACCACAACGCCACCTGCTACGATCCTTACATACCCCTTTTGCCTCGTCCACGTTCATACTACTGGCCATACACGCACGCGGGTTGTGATAGTACTACGCACCTGACCTTTCTGAAGAACTTCACCAATAAGATCAGCGTATGTTCTTCTAGGGCGTCCCCTCCCGGCGTTGCCACTCACATCTGCCTTGTAAATACCTTTTGCTAGTCGCCTTTCACTCATCCTCTCCTCATGACCAAACCATCTAAGCATACTCTTTTAAATTTTTTATCACATCTTTTAAACCGCAACGTTTCCATATAACCTCATTCCTCAATTTATTCATTCAGAGTTACATCACACATGCTTCGCCAGGAACGCATTTCCACAGCATTCATTCCACTTTCATACCTCTTTTGCCACACCCAACATTCACTTCCATACATTTGTGTAGGCACCAGCACACCTTTGTGAACAGCTAGAGGAGACTTATTTGACATCGACTGGTTGGTCACAACCGCATGTATAGCACCATTCACTTTATTTCCCGCATTTACTTACACTCCTTTCCACATCTGCGTCAATCTTCCCTTCTCTTATAAAGATACTACCCAAGTTTACAAACTCATTCACTTGCTCCACAATCTTATCATTTATTTTCACATCACGCACCAGTACATCCTTTTCTCTTTCAAACACCATAACCTTTGTCTTGTTCACATTTATCCCTTTTCTCTCTCATTAGTTCATTACAGTAACCATATCTTGCAACTGTTCCGCTAACGATGCAAGAAGAACTTGATCATCTGCGTATAGAAGGCATTTGACAGGTAACTCATTCATCCTCAATCTCTCTTTCTCGTAAATCTTTCGAACAACTACGCATGTTTTGGTTGACAGCTAAGGAGACGCTACACAGCCCTGTCTAACACCTCTTGAGATGAATGTAGAACCAGTCAGTATATGCCCCATTTATCCTAACACATGCACTAGAATCCTTGTATAAAGATTTCAGTGCTCTTACGTGGTAAGCGCAACCAAGCTAACTCCTACGCTTCAAAAAAGCCGATAACGGCCGATGTCCGAACGACCCCCGGCGCGCCACCACCCGCTACAACTAAACTAACTATCTAAAAAAAAAATTTTTATTTTTTTTTGTGTTGATTTTGATCTCGTTATAATTTTAACTTGTTACTAATTTTTAATTTAGAATTTATGAATACCTTAGGGTTTGGATAGGTACTTAACCTACCCAACGGAACTACATACAACCTGAATTTTAATCCGTTGCAAATCTTTCAGGGGGTGAATGTACTCATGAATATGAACAACTTTTATTAAGGGACATAGTACGAAATGTGAAAAAAAAACAGCTGATCCATACAATAATGTATTACATTACGATGAAATTGTATGGATCAGCTGTTTTTTTTTCACATTTCGTACTATGTCCCTTAATAAAAGTTGTTCATATTCATGAGTACATTCACCCCCTTAAGGATTTGCAACGGATTACAATTCACGGTGTATATGACATAAAATTTGTTGAGACATTATGTATGTAGTTTATTTGTTATTTAAAAAACCAAAAATTATAATTATATTATATTTTTTAATTACCTCATAAATAGAAGAGTGTAAAATGTTGACTATTTTATTTGTTAAACAGTAGTTTAAGTTGATTGTGTCAAACATTGTTAAATAACTAGCAAACAAGCTGTTTAAATGAATACATTTTATTTTTATTGTTATTTTTTTTTTCTGGGATGTCCGGGATAAATACTGAATTTCATCCAAATGTCCGGGGTTTTTGAAGTGTTTGTCCGGGGTCGGCAATTTAGGTGATGGCAGCCCTAGGTATATTGAAACAATAACAGCCTTGCACCAGTCATCCGACACACGGCCATATCTCCCAACTTTCATACCTCTCATTGCTCTTACAATCTCATCCATTTCTATTTTGATATTTAGTTATGAGAAATGGGACTTTTTATCAAACTGCAGCAGTAACTTTGTTTTATCTCAACATACTATGAAAAACGAATTTAGTCTTGCTGTTGAGTGTAAATTGATGTATGAATGAGCGTTAAAAAAATGGAATTATATTGTTTGATGGAACTCTGTGTGTCCGACTTGCTGTACCCTTTTTTTTTTTGATTTTTTTTTTTTACGGATGGGAAATCATCAAATGACTTCTCCCGCTCTGGGCGGAGCGGAAGGGAGTGTCAGACTTGTACTGACTAAAACCCATCCATGTTCCTTCCTTGCCCTTTGTGTTCCAGGGCCGCCGTATCTCTTTCGAACAGCCCGCAGCCCTGGAAGGCATCGGCCCTTGCGGGTCCCTTCCTATTTGCTGACATCTCTTTGAGGCGCGCGTGGAACACGAACGCGCCGTCAACACGGCCTGTCGTCAAAAGACGGACGGACGGCGAGCTAGCCCATTACTCACCGTCCACAGGTCCGCGGCTACGGTGGCCGGAAGCCACCACGTGACCCCCGACGCCCGAGGCGTCTCCCGCGGCGGCTGGGACGAGAGGTTCTCTCCCTCTCACGCTCCGCCACCTCCTTCGCTAGCATGACTGCTTCGCAGAAGGAGGTGACGGCGTCCCATTCCCTCTCGCTCCGGACCATGGACTGGACCAGGGCCAGACGCGATAGGTCGCCGCCGCCGATCGCCACTACGAGGACACGGCGGTGCTCCGCCCAAGACTTGCTGTACCCTTGGCTGGTTTTTAAGCATTATTTAAGCAGTTACACAGTTAATGAAAGGAAAAACAGAAAGTAACACGATTGTTTATTTGAATAAAAAAAAACCGTAAAAAACAATAAATATCTCCACACAGAAGATTAGAAATTATAAGTAATGAAAAAAAACACTGAAATTAATGTTTACACATAGATTAAAAAACCAAGCATTTCATAATTTTGGAATCTAATAATTCAATATTTCAGCATGAACAAATAACTCGATGCATTTATCTTGTACCATTAGTTCTTCGATCTCCTTTCTCGTAAAATCTGTCACATCGTATCGAAGATCTCTAAGGACGTAAACTGCCATACGACGCTGGGTACCGACTGCTTCAGTCAGGATGCTTTTGATAAAGGCCCCAAGGAACTTCGCCCTCGAAATTCCAAACATGAAGTATTCACCTAAGTAATCAACTAAAGCACCAGTATACAGTTCTATCATGGAGTCGAAGTATGTGCTCACAAGTTCAGCTACCTCCTTCGCTATATATCTCCCAAACACGAAGCCCACAGCCTCAACTCCCTCCGAATTCCTCCTCTTCGGATCAGCGAAAACTTCTGGCATCTGTTTCATACTCTGTCGAACTGCTTTGAAGTACAACATTGTTAAATGTATCTGCACATACTTTTCAAAATACTGCTCTTTTGGCATGAACGTCTGCGTCCAAGATAAGATCCTCTCGATGACAGACAAACACGACATGTATTTAGTGTCTAGAAACGCGGCATTATATTTAAGACTCTTAACAACTTGATCGAGTATCCTTTTAAAAATCCAGTCGTCACTCAAGCTTTCTAACTGCTCCATGAACCGATCTCCAACTTTAACGTACCTCCTCTCTAAATCCTCCTGATCTCCAGACAACATCAAGTATCTGACAAATATAGCAGGGTACGGTAGCAAGGGTTCAGTTTCATCAATTTTCTCGAAAAGGGAAAGCAATATGTTTTCGATCACACCTTCTTTTACCTCAGGAATAAGATGGCACAATTCGCGAAGCACGAAGACCGAATCTGATTTATAGACTTGCTTAAAGACAAAGTACAACGTTCCGCAGTAGTCGGGTTTGATGAGAGACGGAATCCATTCGGTTTTTCGGAGTAGCCGACAAAGCCTATTACGAGTTGTGAAGTCAACACTGGAAAGCAGGGGTTTTACAATATCCCATACTCCAATATTAGTAGCACCGTGGTGACGGAAATACGACATCGCAACACGTATTGCTACCACAGGACGCAGTTTGGCTGCTGATTCGAAAGTGTCAAGAAGTAACCCGCCCGTAGAGCGCATACTCAGTGCTAAGGCTACTCTTACCGTGCGACGTTCAGCCGCCAACACACGAGTCAACTCAGCTCTTTCTATTTCCCGACAGCGCATTGCTCGCGTCGCGACAGCCTTTACGCCAGCCTTGCGCCAGCCCCATTCCGCCAAGTTGACGACAGGCCGGGCTCTGTGTGCGCAGGCTCTCAGTGCCGCCGCAGGCCTCACACTTTCTTTACCCGCTGCGTCTAATTCAAGTAATTCTTTCTCAAAGTCTTTGAACAAGAGACTTGTTAATGGTCGTGCCACTGCCAATATTTCTTTCTTATAATTTTCCTTCTCTGGTTGAGAGATTGTCTTCATTAATGCGCTCCTGAGCTGCATAGTTAAGTCTTCCTTCTGGTTGAAGTATATAACTAGCTTCGAAATGAATCTGTCAAGCTGTGGTCGATCTGTGGCTATTATATTTACAACCTTCTCGAGTTCCAGCGCAGGTGGGTCGTGACGCAGTGCGTTCATGAGCGCTCCCTGATCGCGCCGAAACTCTAAGTTGACTCGAAGTAACTCACGGCGGCCGATCCTCGCGTCGTATAACCGTTCAAGTAAGGAGCGAGCGACTTCTGCATTTCGCAAAGCTAAGTTCCTAACTGCTTCTACCGCCGGTGATGTTGAGTCGACGCGGATGTGGTATATGTCAATTACATCGAGCAGTTTATTAAGCCGTTCCGCGGTGACTGCAGGCTCCGCGTCTATGGCAGCCACTGCCAACATGTTTTGAAGACCATTAGCAATGCACATACGCTCGTCCACCTGTAACGAATATTCTGCCAGTGTTGAAAAGTCATTGAGAAAAGCGTCGCGGACGGCTTGTTCACATTCACCGGCTAACAACTGACGAATTACGACGCAGTGCAGTCCTTCACGGCACGCAGCTTCGGGTGGTGCGCCGTCGAGCCCGAGTCCGTGCCCGAACTCCAGGAAATTTTGCCAGATATCTGCAGGCAGGCGCCAGACGTTAGCGCGCTTGACGAGGCTGCGCAATATGGAGGCGCGTGTGTGCGGTGGCTCGTTACTGTGCCGAGCTGCGAGACGTAACAGAGCTGACACCGCATCACTGCGTCCACCGCTCTTGCTCACTAGAACAAGGAAAATATCGCGCCGTCTGTCCGCAGAACCTGCAGCTCCTAGCCGTTGCCCTAAGTCGTGCAAAGCTCGGTCGAATCCGATAAAGCGAAACTCATCGAACAACCGGTCCAAGTCCGATTTATCTTTCACACATGACTCTATCCATACTGTGTCCCCATAGCGCCCCTTCTTTTTTTGCACCAAGCGCTTGCCGCACTTCGGCCTACAGAGCGGCGAAAAACTCTCGTCATCGAATATATGCGGGTCAGAGTCAGAGTGCGGGGGTGACTCCGGCGTTGAGTACGGCCATTCTGTTACGCGCTCTCCAACATCCTTCTCTACGAACACTAGTTTCTTGAACGCCGCTCTCTTATCAGGTCTCAGACGCTTAATCAGCGGCTCCACAACTTTGTATTTGAACCAATGCTGCAGGTAGCTTGCTCGTGCTAGCTTTAACACTACTTCCCGACACTCTTCGACACTAAGCCGAGCGGCAACAGTCGGGATGTGCAGAAAATACGCAACGTACAGCTCCAACTTCTTTGTGAATCTAGTTTTTTGGTTGCGTATGATGTAGTCAGTCGCCAAAGGACTGAATCTGCTAAAATTGTTCATATTAAAATACTTTTCTGTGATATCAAGAAACACATCCGCATCCGACTTCAGTACACATTTCACACTATTGTAGTAGGATTTTTCTTGTGAAAGATAGCGATTTTTCACATCTTCATCGGCCGCTAGTGAATCAAAGTATATTTTGGCGACTCTCGGACATATCTCGCACAATAATTTTAATGAATGAGTTGATAATTTCGTCAATATCTTGGGAGCCTCTGCCAGTATGAATTCATGGCTGCAGTGACTAAGAAACTTAACAGCGAACTCAAATGTGTTCTCTTTGTAGTACTGGTAGAACTCCTGACACATTGTCTGGTCTCGTAGATTGATGTAAAGCCAGTGCTTCATTTTTGTAACAGCTGGCGTAATCATTTCCGGGAAGAGAACATCTTCTAAATATTTAGGGTCAATAATATCACGGTGGTCTACAAGCCATGTTGATTTCAGAGCTCTGCTCACGTATAACATGTCGTCGTCTTTTAAGTTACGTATTATGTAGTCTACGTGTTTGAGTTCTATGGCGAGGTCTATTTTAAAGAGGCGATCAACTGGAGATTCTTCAAGCAGGGCCTCGACATCCTGGATCGAAGCTCCGTTTTCTTTGGCCTCAATCACTAAGGAGTTGAGGTACCGGTGCCGTTGCCCTAGGTTATTCCCTGATAACGAGATGGGTGTGAAAGACGCCATCTGGAAATATGAAAGAAAAATCGTTAACTCTAATATTCCCTAACGATGAGAATATTTGTGGCAAAGCAAACAGTGCTCCGAGTGTAAATTGTAATTATTTGCAACGAGACAGTTTTCTAGACTTATTTGTCAGCCTAGCTATTAAAAGCTCTGCGTAGGAGGCTGGAATGTATTTTTGCATTTGATCACAACAAATTGCGCTATAACAAGAACATTTTTAAAAGCTTACGCTATAGATTCTTCGTTCGAGATTCGTGTGTATCCTGATGTTGATGTTATCAAGTAAGGGCTTAGTTTATATACCTACTTATGTGATGAGCTATGAGTAGGTAGGTAACTACTATTATGTACTTATTTAGTTGAAACTAGATCCTGATAACCTGATATGTTCATGCTGTGTACGTATAACTTAACACACGAATATTTATATATAATTAATTAATTATGCATATAATTAATTATTATTTATATACTTTTTCAAAATGTTTTATTGAAGACAGAGTTCGAGTTAACTACCTACATATTAAGAGATATGAAGATCGAAAATTACAAACATAAAATCTTTACACTTACGGCTTAGGTTCCTTGATCAATCTTACATTTGGACTCAATAAAAGCCACAACTAGAATGTAGTGCTGGAGTGGATACTTCGTGCAGCACTGCCGGCTTACAGAGCAAAAATAAATTCATACGATTTGACCTTGATATTATTTTGGTCCTCAGTAAAGTTTTACTGTGGTTTGACCGAAAAAAACCATAGAATTATGACTGTAGGTAAATTTGTTTGAAAAAAAGTGTATTTTTGAGTTGGACAAAAAATAAAATTTATAAATACTTTACTTAAATTTTTCATGTTGGTCATTTTTATGCATGCGTCATCATTCGTTTGTTTCTGCAATTTGCACAAAGAGTAAAGTAAGTATAGAGGGAATGAATTTGCAGTTCAGTATCACATTATTCTAAAATTATGTAAGTATAGTGTAACATCTTAGTATGCTCTATCATCGGCAAACTAATAAAAGGCGTTCTAAAAAAAATCGCATGCCAACCAAATACCACTCCACTTTCTTTCTTTTCGAATTTCCCGCGAATACGCGGGTAAAGTTTAAAGTTGTGTTGCCAGATTTCCACTTTAAGAACGATTAGATATCAAATTGTTCTGGATTTTATTTATACGCAGGACAATACCATATAAAAAAAAAAGTTTTCATAGAGATGAGTCATGTTTGGGTGTGCCTGTGCCGTGGATCAGTCTTTTCAATTAATCAAGGTCAACTAACCGGTGTGTTTTGTTATCCTGTGGTTCGTCTCTGTTTGTATTGTATTATACGAGGAATAAAAATTAATTGAAGGTTGGTGTCATAACGTAATTTTAATAGTCACTTGTTTTTATTTACCCTACATTGAATACTTTAAAAATAAATGAGTAATACTACTTAGTCTAAGTAATACAGTGCATTTAAATTACCCAGTAAGAGAATAGTGAATCTCATTTCGTGATTGTTGGATATTTTTGCATAAAAAGGTACCTACCTATGTACTAATTGGATTTTTACGCTCTAAGCAATTTCTATCTTTTCCAAACTTCAAAGTTAGGTAGGTATTATTCCTACACACAGGTATTATTTATACTTCTCTCATTTACGCCCACAAACTAGTGGTGATGGTGATACAGTCATGTTGACAAAACTTGTAAGATTTGTCAATAACTGAAAAACATGACGTCATGATATAGTACGTATTGAGATTGTTTTAATTTGTTTACAGTCCTGTCACAGTTATTTTGGTCAGTGGGTTGTCTTAGGGGCGGAGTGTTATTTTACCTACCTCTAACAACAGTGACCTTATCGTTGAAAGAATAAAGTGCACTGTAATTAATTATTAACAGATTTGTTAGTGGCAGCAACCTATTGGCAATCTCTTTTATTTATAGTTTCTCTTAACAATTATATTTTTAAAAACATAAGTACCTATATAAAACATTTAAAAATATAAAAATAGATGGCCCATCGGCATCAGGAACAAGGTCCAGGCTGCTGGTGGTCAGGGCTCCAGAGAGCGGAACTTGCTCACTACGCTTGGCGTCTCTAGGAGTACTACTTTCTGAATCAAGCCCTTGACCCAGCCATTCCATGGAAGCCTCCTAAAGTCTTGGTCGAGGCTCTTTTAGCAATCTTATTTTTAAGAGTAAAGATCATTGTATTTTTACTTACTTATCAGTGGCAAGTGGCAAGACCCAACCACAACATTATTTTAAAGAAAATAAAGTGAACTGTAATTTTGACAGAGATGATCTGTTAGGGGTTTAAGAACTGTGAATAGACTGTACTATTTTGTTGAGAGTTTTCTACAAGTTTAGTCTTTGCAACCGTGAATGGAAAGTAGAACATTCAGAACACTTTTGATCTATGACTTGGTGTAAAAACCTTCATTATGTGCTTTGGTGTGGTTAGTCATTGATAAGAAAAAACTTGCCAAAAAAATATATTCCGTGACAAATACCCACTTACCGGGAAGTGTTAAATGGGAATGTTTGAAATAGAAAATTCTGTCAATGGGTATTATTGGAAATTATCATTTATTGACTGTGTAAGACCCCTTGCTTGCTAATACATTTGATAAGTTTCGAATTCGCAATTTTTTTTTACTGAGTAATTGTAATATTTGCTTCCAGATGGCACCGTTTCCACCAGTATCGTTGGTGGGAGACAACCTGGGCCAACGTCATCGTCACCTAAACTCATTAGTGTATGACGCAAAAAAGAGCGGAGCTTCGATCCAGGATGTCGAGGCCCAGCCAGAAGAGTCTGCAGTCGATCGACTGTTTAAAATAGAGCTCGCCATAGAACTCAAACACGTAGACTACATAATACGTAACTTAAAAGACGACGATATGTTATACGTGAGCAGAGCTCTGAAATCAACGTGGCTTGTAGACCACCGTGACATTATTAACCCTAAATATTTAGAAGATGTTCTCTTCCCGGAAATGATTACGCCAGCTGTTACTAAAATGAAGCACTGGCTTTACATCAATCTACGAGACCAGACAATGTGTCAGGAGTTCTACCAGTACTACAAAGAGAACACGTTTGATTTCGCTGTTAAGTTTCTTAGTCACTGCAGCCCTGAATTCATACTGGCAGAGGCTTCCAAGATTTTGAAGAAATTATCCACTCATTTATTAAAAGTACTTTGCGAGAAGTGTCCTAAAGTCGCTAAAATATACTACGATTCGGTGGCGACGGATGAAGATCTGACAAGGAGGTACGACGAACGAGATGAGTCCTACTACAAAAGTGTGAAGTGTGTGCTGAAGTCAGATGCAGATGTGTTTCTTGACATCACAGAAAAGTATTTCAATTTTAACAGATTTAGTAGGCTAAGTCCTTCGGCGACCGACTACATTCTACGTTACCAAAAAACTAGATTCACAAACAAGTTGGAGCTGTACGTTGCGTATTTCCTGCACATCCCGACTGTTGCAGCTCGGCTCAGTGCCGAGGAGTGTCAAGAAGTAGTGTTAAAACTTGCACGAGCCAGCTACTTGAAGCGCTGGTTCGAGTACAAAGTAGTGGAGCCACTGATAAAGAGAATCAGCCCCGACCAAAGAGCTGCGTTCAAGAAACGTGTGTTCGTTGATAAGGACGTCGGTGACTGTGTAGATAAATGGCCGTACGACATACCCGTTCCTCCAGCGTTGTCTGACACTGGTCCACATGTTTTCGATGACCAGGATTTTACGCCTGTCTGCGGGAATGACAGGTACGATATGTGTGGTATGCCAATGGCTTGTATGCTACGTCAAGCGATGCCGCGTCGCTTGAATGACCAAGAAGACGATTGCATGATCAGAATTAAAACAGATTTAGACCGATTGTTTGATGAGTTTCGGTTTATTGGTTTTGAACGCGCGCTGCACGAGTTGGGGCAGCGATTAGGTGCTACAGGATCGGCGGACAGGCGGCGAGATATCTTCCTTGTTTTGGTGAGCAAGAGCGGTGGACGCACCGAAGCGGTGTCAGCTGTGTTGAAACTCGCAGCCAAACACAGCAACGAGCCACCGCACACACGCGCCTCTATACTGCGCAGCCTCGTCAAGCGCGCTAACGTCTGGCGCCTACCTGCAGATGATTGGAAAAATTTCCTTGAGTTCGGGCACGGACTCGGGTTCGACGGCGCGAAATCCGAAGCTGCGTGCTTTGAGGGGCTGCACTGCGTCGTGATTCGCCAATTGTTAGATGGCGAATGCGACCAAGTGGTCCGCGACGCATTTTTATTGAACTTTTCAACGCTATCAGAGTATTCCCTTAAAGTGGACGAGCGAGTGCGCGTGGCTAACGGTCTTCAAAACATGTTGGCAGCGGCTGCCGTAGACGTAGAACCAGCAGTCGCCGCGGAGCGACTCGGTCAATTACTAGAGGTTCTAAAATTATACCGCATTCGAGTTGAGCCAACGTCACCAGCAGTGAAGGCAGTCGTGGCCTTAGCTCAGCGTGACGCTGACATCGCGCGTCCTTTACTGATGCAGCTTTATAATGCAAGGATTGCACGCCGCGAGCTGCTGCGGCTTAACTTGGAATTCCGGAAAGATGAAGCGGCGCTAGTAAATGCACTGCGGCATGACCCATCTGTCCTGGAACTCAAGCGGGTTGTTGAAATATTGGCAGATCGTTCGACGAGCTTCGATAGGTTCACCTCGAAGCTAGTGGTGTACTTCAAGCAGAATCAAGATTTTATAGTAAATCTCCGAGACGCATTGAAGGAAAAGATCCTTCAGTTACAGAATGAAAAATTGAAGAGTATTAAGTTGGCACGACCATTGGCAAGTCTCTTTATCCAAGACTTTGAGCACAATCTCAAAGTCTTGGACTTTGTCTTGCGTGAGTTTGACGCAGGGGGTAAAGAAAGTGTGTTGTTTGCGGCAGCACTGAGGGCCAGCGCACACCGAGCCCGGCCTGTCGTTAACTTGGCGGAATGGGGCTGGCGTAAAGCTGGTGTGAAGGCTGTCGCAACGCAAGCAATGCGCTGTCGGGAAAAAGACAGAGTTGCGTTAACTTGTGCGTTAGCGGCTGAACGACGCACGGTAAGAGTAGCCTTAGCACTGAGTATGCGATCTACTAGGCCGATGGGGTTATTACTCGAGACCTTCGCATCAGCAGCGAAGTTACGTCCCGTGGCAGCATTACATGTTGCGTTGCCGTACTTCCGCCGTCAAGGTGCTATTGCGGATCCCGGAGTATGGGATATCGTTAAACCTCTGGTTTCGAGCGTAGACCTCAAGCCCCGCGATAGGCTTCGTCGTCTTCTCGGACACACTGGCTGGATCCCGTCAGCCATTAAACCTGACTACTGCACTACCTTGTACTTAGCTTTGCATAAAATTTCTAATTCCTATGCTGGTGGTGTGCTTGAAGATATCTCGAAAGTTCTTCCTGAAATTGACGAGTCTATCGAAATCATATTGCTTCAGATTCTCGACAATACTGACAAGGATATTCCGGCGATACCGTATCCTTCTATTTTTATCAGGTATTTGCTGCTGTCCAGTAATGATGAGGACGTTGAAAGAAGATTCACGAAGATAGGTAATCGGTTTTTAGAACGCCTAGACACGTTGCGATGTGAAAAGGAGTATCATTACGACAAAAGATTCGATCAACTGTTAGAGAGTTTATTGTACAACTCTGCGTTTTTGAGCACTAAATACACGTCGTGTTTGTTAGTGATTGAGAGGATCTTAACTTGGATGCAGAAGTTTATGCCCAAAGAAGAATACTTTAAAAAGTATACCAAGATACATTTAACAATGTTGTACTTCAAAGCTGTTCGGCAGAGTATGAAACAGATGCCGGAAGTTTTCGCTGATCCGAAGAGGAGGAAGTCGGAGGGAGTAGAGGCTGTGAGCTTCGTGTTTGGCAGATATATAGTGAAGGAGGTATCTGAACTTGTGAGCACATACTTCGACTCCATAATAGAACTGTATACCGATGCTTTGGTGGAGTATTTAGGTGATAACTTCTCGTACGCCTCTTCGAAAGCGACGTTGATTGCGTTCGTTCTCAAGGGTATCTTGGCGGAAGGAGTTGGTGTCCAGCGTCGTTTGGCAGTGTATGTCCTTGCAGGGCGTCGCTACGAACTTGAGAACAAAATTAGAAAGGAAATTGAAGAACAAATGCGTAAGGACAAGGAAATTGAGATCTTTGCACATGCCGAAATCTTCATTTAGATTTAAGATCGAGCAAAGCTCGGAAGATAAAGATTTTTTTTATGTACGTAGGTTTTGCTTTTAAAAAAGTATTAATACTTTTAATATTTAAATAAGTATAGCTGTTGTTGTGTCACAGCAAGACCCCAGGGCATTTTGAGTCTCTTAACAAGGACCAAGTATTTTAACACACAAATATGTAGATGATCTTTGTCATTATGTCATAACAGTTGCTAATTTAAATTCCCAGCGCACACACACGCACAACCTGATCACCGACACAAACATTCACATAAACGTAAACTTGTAAAAGGTGTATTTTTTGTTACTGATGTTATATTTGTTAACTCTTACAGTAATAGCACTTATTCATATTGTTATTTTTTTACTGTTTAATAAATTTTTCACAAATAAAACACGTGCTTTTTCTTAACGTTTTATTAAAAGACAACTTAGATCAAGCAGTTAAATTAATAACGAAATAATACAACGTAGCAGGCCCATCGCCAATGCAGATATGCGCAAGTCCCTATTGAGATAATAATTCACTTCATCTTTTAGTAAGATGGCCCATTCTTCTTAGGACTTTTTGAAATAACTGTAGTTGTATTTCAATCTTCGTACACCCCTTGTTCAAAGTTTTAGGTTATAAGTACAGAATATTAAACTCAAAATCATAGTTATTAATTTTTAATAGAACAAAACGATTATAAAAGCGTGTACTGCATACAAAATTAACTTAAATATGTAATGTTCATGTTGAAAGTGAAATAAAATAGTAACAGTTCATGAAAGTGTGGAGTAAATAAGAAATTACACAGATAGGGAATTAATAGAAATGGGGAAGTTCATAGAAAATCACATAATTACATGATTATAATGTAGCGCTAGGGATTTGATAACATTACATTTCTAATAGACTATGACCAGTTAAAAACAGTTGACGTTTTGGACGCCAGAGCTCAAACACGCGCGTGCCTTCCACGCCAAGCCACAATTTCACCTACCATTTTGTCACATATTTGTGTCGTTTGGCGTATAGGGTACGCGCATGCTTGTCACGCATATGCGACAATGGCGTTCAAAATGTTAAACACTATAAACGTTACCTATAACTAGGAATTTGTAGTGCTAAAAACTACTAAAGGCTCAACCTGGATATATCAAATAACATTTAACTCAAAAAACATAGCCACTTTGGAAATGGCAACCAAGCCGAACTAAATCTATACAGCGTCCAAAAAACATACAGAATAATAAATTAAAACGATCATACATTTCAGTTTTAGAGCGAATCAAAATAAATACAATTTAATAGACGTAGTCCTTATCACCTTTCTTGTTTGTTATTTGAAAATACAAACGTTGATCGACTTTGAAATTATTTCGTCTTAATATTGCCCGTTTCATTACATACACGAATAGTACAAGGGTACGCCTTACATAGTATTATTATAAATATGTACAAATGCCATAATGTCTAAATTTTTTATAACAAAAAACCTAAATTTTTAAACCCGAAACTTAATATTCTACACTGCTTTCCTATAATTCCTTCAAAATAATAATATCATGAGGCAGCGGTGTTTATTACACCTACATTTTCCGAGTTACATTTAATTACCATGTAATAGGGGGCGAGCCTATTGCCATCAACCGGGCACAAATGCCGACTCTGGGCTGCTACAGAGACTTTCCCACACACACGTGCCGTCTTGGGAATGAATTGAAAAACTAAATTGGTGTTTTCAACTCTCCTACTACCAAAATGTCGTTGTCGTTTTTTCCATAACAGAACATCACGCTTGTATACCCCGAAGGGTTAGACAGAGGCGTATAGTACTACATCTACAATTCACTAGTTACAGATATACAAGGATTTTTTGGCGCTTGTGTGACACTGACGGACGGGCGTTGTTTGTGAACTTTTTGAAATAGTATTTTAAAGTCAAAATTGCGGCGTCAGTTTCGATTTTGGCGCCAAAAGATTCTTGTAAGTACCTCTAGATAAATGTTTTAAATCCCATATAATAGCTCCTATTGGCTATTTGCTCAGAATAAACTCGGGTATAATATTTGAAACATGATATATTAGTTTAGATATAGTTCAACAACAAAGCGCGGTAAACGCATTGGCGACGCATATCCCCTATGTATACAAGTACATACATAACAACTACATTATACAACTAAGGACTATTTCTCCTTGTTAAGCGCCTCTATAAATTCTTCTAATTTCTCTTGGACTTGTCGTACTTTTTCTGTGAAAAGAAAAATGGTAATATTACATTTATTTTAGAATATAATTGCACACAAATAATGGGTTAGAAGTGCACTTAACGAAGCCGAAAGGCACTTGTTCTCCCCGTCAATGCAATCATTATTTTTTTGTTCTAGACCTCAAACTCTAAACTCAAAAGCATTTATTTCAATTAGACCATTACAGGCACTTTTGAATGTCATAATAACAAAGAAGGTTAAGCTACAGTTACAGACACAAGGCATAATAATTTGTGAAAGTACTATAGTTGCCCATTCCAAAGCGTAGATCTCTAAGGAGAAGAACGGGCAAGAAACTCCATGGACACTCTTTTCAATCAAAATATTGTTACAAAATCTTGATTACATCATTCATGTTGAGATTATACATATAAGTGGGAACGATGTAGAAATATGTGCACGTTAAGAGCGTCCAGAGTAAAAGATTATCACACGTGGGAATAGGTTCCCACGTGTGATATAATCTTTACTGCACCAATAAACGGAGTTCGCGTAGCCAAACATCTTTGAAATTTTCGCCATTTTCCAATCCTAAGAAAAAGGCAAGAAGCCACTGTATCTCTGACCTCCGCTATCCAGTTACGACACAACGTAGTAGGACTGTTTGTCAGACCTTCGGCTTTTCGGCTAGCTTGTTCTATGTAGTTGAACTAGGAATGATGATACAAGTTATGAACTTACTGAGTTCTTCAGCGAGCTCTACTCTTCTGCCGGATAGCAGCTTTTTCTTCAGTTCGGGGTCAGCCGCCATCTGTAATTAATGTCAAGCCAGTGTTAATGACGATGTTTTTTGAAGATCTATCTGCCTAGCCTTTTCCTAACTGTTGGGTCGGTTTCTAATCTAACCGGATGCCGCTGAATATCAGTATTTTACATAGACCGATTGCCTCTCTGACTTGCACAGCCGAGATGCTGGGTATACCCCTTGGTTCCTCGTCAGACTTTCGGGCCACTGACTGTTTAACAACCGTCAAAATTCTAGAAACGACAGCCGTGACCAACGGCTTAAACTGTTTTCCGAGGCACCCATGTAATGATGCTGACCCATCCACGGAGTCACCTCGGAAAGCACTGCTTTTATCTTGAAGATCAACCTGTACGGTTTTTTGAAACTATATGTACTAGCTTTTGCCTGCGGTTTCACAAAAGGTAACAAACAAACATACTTACTTTCGGATTTATAATACATATTATAATAATATATAATATACATCAACACTACCGACATGAAACAATCGTTGAAGAAGCGCTTCTTTGGCCGCCTGAAAAAAGTATTTAATAGTCTTTTATCAGGCGGAAATAAGGTGCGCGCCTTCAACAGTTGGGTCATGCCGGTTTTGATGTATTCTTTCGGCATACTCAAATGGACTCAGACGGAACTTGATGCCTTGGATAGGAGGGTCCGCGTACTGCTGACCGCAAATTGGATGCATCACCCACGGTCGTCGGTGATGAGACTGTATATCCCACGGAAATGCGGAGGTCGTGGCTTCTTAAATGCTAAGACCCTGCACAACCGTGAGGTATGCAGTCTCAGGGAATACTTCCTAGAAGCCGACGTGGGTATGCACCGAGAAGTGGTCTCAGTGGACAAGGGCCTCACCCCGCTCTCCCTGGCTAACGAGAGCTGGCGCAAACCTAGAGTATTAGACACTAATGACCGCAAGGAGGTATGGCAGGGCAAGGAGCTTCACGGACGCTTTTACCGGGCCCTACATGGGCCCGATGTAGAATTCTTAGCGTCCGTATCTTGGCTGCGCTTCGGTGACCTCTTCGGGGAAATCGAAGGTTTTGTCTGTGCAATAATGGACGAAGTTATGATGACGAATAACTATCGGAAATACATTGTGAAGGATGGCACGGTTGACATATGTCGGGCATGCCACCGTCCGGGAGAATCGATCCGACACATTATTTCTGGGTGTTCTAGTCTAGCTAACGGAGAATACTTGCATAGACACAACCTCGTTGCCAGGATTATCCACCAGCAACTTGCTTTGAAGTACAGTCTTGTGGAATCAGTATTGGGATCGATCTATCACCACTGACAGGACTATTGTTGCCAATAAGCCTGACATTGTGGTGATAGATCGGTTGGAGCGCCGCGCAATGATTGTTGATATAACAGTCCCGCATGACGAGAACCTCGTGAAAGCAGAAAAAGATAAGCAGTTCAAGTATCTAGATCTGGCTCGCGAGGTTGTCGACATGTGGGATGTGAGTACAGCAGTTATTGTGCCGATAGTCGTGTCAGCCAATGGCTTAATAGCCAGTAGCCTCGACCAACATCTAAGGAGGCTCTCGCTTGGCAGCTGGATCAAGGGCTTGATTCAGAAAGCAGTACTTCTGGACACGGCGCGTATTGTCAGGAGGTTCCTCTCTCAACAGCCCTGACCACCGGTAGCTCGAACCCTGTTCCAAATGCTAGTGGTCTACTATTTTTTATATTTTTAAATGTTTTTTTATGTAGTTTTATATTCAAATATTTAAAAATATGAAGTATTATGTATATAGATCAATAAAGGAAATTATAATATACAAGGTGTAACATAATAAACGCAAGACCACCCGTGTGGTCTCTCGGACCAAGAAACTGATCAACTTTTGCTCTACGAGTTATTGAAATTCGCAAAAAAATAATGGATTTTTTATAGGAACTGACGCGCTAAGCTGATCAACAAAAACGGAAGTAATGAATTTCCAAAAGTCATAGAAGAAAACTTGTTCAGGTGCATGGTCTGAGACACCACACGAGAGGTCTTGCGTTTATTATGTTACACCTTTTATATTAAGTTATGATTTATTAAACCTACAGTTTTAAAGTTTTTAGTTAAATGTGCCTTCTCTATGCTTAGTATTGTTTACCTCATCGAGCACTTCCCGCAGCTCCCTGTCGAGTCGCGCAGCCTCCCTGTTGCCGATCTGTTGTCGCAGCGCGTTGGCAGTCGTGCGGAGAGTTTGCTGCACTCGCCAGAACATCACCACCTCGCAGCATTCCTTCTGCGGACGATACAACATACAATATTAAATGCAATCTACATACAATGGAGATTTCGATAATTGAAAATATTTGACTTTTCAAAACTTCTGAAGTGTGGAAGACTTGTCAAGCTGTAGATGGCGAGTCCATAGCTAGGTGAACATCTAACCAAAACTTAATGACGTCAACAGATTTTCGATCATTCCTGATACTCGGAACTTGTTATGCTAACGCCAATAATTTCAGGGTTGCCAAGCCAAAAAATACATACTTAAAAAATGTTATTAGCATTTTTTACTGATGACTCTTGTTTATTGCAACAAGCATTTATTATTATGTACTAACCCCGTTTCCGTTCTGTTGACTATACAAGTAGAAACTCTTCCGACAGTCCCGCGCCCTCGTCTGTGCGCGCTGCAGGAAGTTTCTGAAATTCAAATACAAGTTAATTGTAGTAATATATTTATATGGAGTGACTAGTGGACTGATGACCTCGTGAATGTTGCGGGGATCCGCTGGATGCGAGTCGCACGGGACCGGTCAATGTGGCGACAATTGGGGGAGGCCTATGTCCAACAGTGGACGTCTTTCAGCTGAAATGATGATGATGATGATGGAGTGAGTGAAAAAATTGGTTTTTCCTTGTAAGGAGCTTTATCCATATGATCGGTTCGTCATGATTCGGTTCAACCGGGTAGGAAAGTCGAACGTTTAATATGTATTAAAATAAGTCAGGAAAGTAACCGGAAGAAGAAGAACCGATCGGCTTCTAATTCTGCCGTTCAGAGCCGAACATAATTTAGCGAACGTAGATACCGTACGGAGTTTGCTAAATCGGCACGAGTTGTTGTTCAACAAACACTGAATAATTGTTGCTGACCGGAGTGCTTGTCAATTCCTGACACTTTCATTTAACGTCAAGATTCGGAAAGACAATAAGAAGTATACTGTCACCCTCTAGCTAGCCCAAAACCTATCCTAGGAAAATAATATTAAGTCGATCAGTTGATGTGTAAAAAAAGTGTGTGTGTACTTATGTACAGTCAACAAAACAGATAGGTATGCAGGGTCGAAGATATAGTTTTAGTTTTTTTAGAAACTGTTGCACATCTTCAAATGAAATTTGAATTAATTTAACCAATTGATTATTTTTCTTCATTTAATTTTAATTTCATTCGAAAACATCGATCGGTTTTTAAGAAAAAATCAATTATATCTTTCGACCCTGCATACCTATCTGTTTTGTTAACTGTACACGCGTTAGAAGTTATATTTCTTTGGCGTCGCAAGATAAAAATCTTTTGCAAAATTTTATCTTTCGCCTTATCCTACGTTTGTAGAAACAAGGTCTAACATCAATTACCTATACAACCTAACCTCCTAGCTCCAGCAGTAGATTTAAAATAATAACCTAGGCATGTCAATATCGGACACTAAGCTAACTTCAGGGTGTATGTTGACTAGCTAACTTCAGGGTGTCGGTTTTTCGTGACGATGTGCGCGCATCGTAAAAATTTACTCTCATCATTTCCATAACGCGCCAAAAGAAGTATAATTTCAAAAAGCACAAACCAACAACCACATAATGAGCAGTACTAACTTGAGATAGAGCGGGCGCCAGGTCTCCCGGATGTAGTCGTTGTCCACCTCGATGCCCTTCCGGCGCAGGTTGTCGCGCACGGCCACGACCTCGTCGTACGACAGCACGGGCCGCGCCACGCCCAGCTTGTCCAGCTCGCTGCGCACCTCGCCGCGCCGCGACTGCTCCTCGCTCGTGGACTGCCAGTACAGCCAGCGGTCCTTCAGACCTGGGCCTGGAAAGTTGACGATAAAAATTACCTATTAAAAACTTATAATTATGAACTTCACATAAATAAATAAACACTAGTTCCCGCCAGCAATGGCTACGTGAAACTCAAAAATACCATAAAATATATGACAGGACCTGGAGAAGGCAGTAGACATACCTGTGAGCTCCTTGAGCTCCTGCTGCGTGATGTCCAGCCTCTGCTTGAGCGCGTTGTCCATGAGCGTCACGGCGGCGTCCCAGTCCGCGCGCGACGACACGCAGCGGTCCTGGAGCGCGTTCAGCTGTAGGACGCGGAGGACCTGGAGGGGACAGGAAGAAAACTGCTATTCTTGCTAAAGAATTAGGCAATATGAGGGCTCTGTCGCTATTGTAAGTCATTAAATTATAAATATTAGGTACACCTCTGCCTAACCCTACGGGGATTTAAGGCGTGATGTTATGTAAATTATAAATGTAACTGAGGGTAGGGAGGTAACAAGACGTATGCAAGCGAATAAAGGATTTAGTCGTTAACCTAAGCTGATGTTTAATTGACATACAAGTTTTACAGACTCAAGGTGTTCTCTAAGTGTCAGGAAGATCTTTAGGGCCAATTTCATCTTTGGAATTGCACACAATCAGCTCTCTGTTGTTTGTAAAACTTTACCTTAACCTTGAGGTATCTGCCCGAAGCCACTGATAGCGCTGTAGAAGAGAAGAATACTCACGTCTTGTGCCCGGTCCTCCCACTGATGCCTCCTCAAGGCCTCTTCCACGGCCTCCTTCTTCACCGGCTCATACACAGGGTCGGTGTCCTGCGCCCTGTTCATGAGCTCAGTGAACTCCTCGCGTAGGGCTTCGCGTCCGGCCCGTATGGAAGCGTTGGGCAGCTCGGCCTCCGCCCACTCGCGGAGTTTTATGTCCACTGACGTGTTGAATTTGTCTATAAAAGAGTATTTAGATGATTAGAAAGAAAGCCAGATTAATTATATAGGGTTTCTGAAACAGGAAGTGAAGTTTGGTACGGTCAAGGAGCGAAAATGGCAAAAGCATTATCTCGAATTCCCATTTACAGTAAAAATATTGGCAATATGTAGACACAATAACAGTGAAAAACAGTGCTAAGCATTTCTGTTTCTTGACTGAATTTTCAAGATTGACTAAGTAATAAACCCGCTATAAAAATATGACGCTACTAAAATTACAGCGATTAATGTGTAAAAACAGAAAAGGAGTTTCTAAAATGGCATGATATTCATTTGTATAAACTGCCTATGAACACTGCGTTTTTCTCAGTTTGGCAGCAGGCTATAAAGGGTGTAAAAAGACTCTTAACGAAGCCGAAAGCCACTTGTTCTCCCCATCATTTCGAACATTTTTTTGTTCTAGATCATACCTGGGAACCTTCTATTTACAGAGATATTGGGGGTCAAAGTCCGACTTTTTCGCAAGTTTTTTTTTTAAATACATACATATTTTTAAAGTAAGATTTTTACTTGAACACCTCCACGATCAGCTTACTATTCAATCCATTCATCAGCACAATGTTTTCAGTGCGTAACATTGAGTCCTACCGTAAAACGTAATTTTTCACCCCAAAAAAAAAGTCATTCCCCAGCAATATTTTTTGCGTAAAGTTACTTAGTTTGATGTACAGAATGCTTGGTTGACGGCTTCGTGAAGAGTCTGTTTACACCCCGTATACCACAATACACTTAAAATGGTGGTGAAGTGGTCATAATGAATCTAACAAACATACAAGACTTATAAACAGCATGTGTATAAATCTCACTAGAATCGTAACAGTAGGGATCAAGCCATATAGTAGTAGTAGCAGTCGTGGTAGTAGTCTGTTGCAGGTGTCCGTCTGTAGCCGTGCACTTCACCTGGCGCGGCACTGGCAACATCATCTTGTCTAGGATAGGATGAGGAGATAGGGTTACAAGGTGTTAAGTGGGACTAAGAGATACAAATTGTGGCGCTGCTTTACACTGTGTGGTAAAAGAAATCGATACAGGAAATAAGGCTGGAACACAGACCAGCTCTTTGTAAGATGTAGTGGACCACAACAAATCTCTGACATGAAATCAGTTTCATAAAAAGTAAAGTGTCAAGCAATTTTGAACCATGTGCGTTGTAAAAATAACTTGGCCTATCAATAGTGCACTCGACTGACGGGCAATTAAATAAATACGGGCTTAGAAATGCGTTGGATTGGGGTATAACAGAGCAGGTTGCAGGATAACTCGGCTGAGTGGTCCAGCAGTCTCCCCAGGTGTACTCACCCACATCTGCCTGCGCATTGGCCGCAGCCGGTAGGTATATGTTCCCGAACACCCTGTCGGCGGCCGCCGCCCACAGCGCGGTCTGCAGGCGCAGCTCCCAGGCGGCGGCGGCGACAGCGGACAGTTCTGCTGACTGATCCAGCAGCTCGGCGCGGGCTCGCTCGAATAGCTCGTCGCGGTCTAGTTCGCGTTGTCTGAGAGGAGAGACTTTTTAAAGTTTGAGTAACCGTTCGTGTTTTTATGATATAGCTAAAGGATTAAAGGTACAACTCGAGAGGCGACCCCTACCGCAGAGGCCTCCCAATCAGGCTCTAAATCATACGTTTAATTAAGCCCGGCGTGGACCTAATGTAATCATAACATCAAATATGAGCCTATCAATAAAATTATAATAAAAAGAAAACAACTGTCAACGATCTCAATAATTCGTGTAACACTGTATAATTATGGTGTTGTAACAGGTACACAAAGTCAATTGGAAGGTTTTTAAGTGCCCTTTCTGCGCCTGACACACTGACATAAGTAATGGGGAAGGCTACTCACACCTGATTGTAGATGGTGGGTTCATAGCTTAGTCCCAATCTGACCAATGAGGTGAAGGTATTTTGAAATATAAAATGATATTGACAGATTTTCAACCAATGACCATGCTTGGTACAACTGCATAGCTGGGCACCGTTAAACAAATAATTAACTTCGTTAATCGCTAATCCGTTACGGTACTAAAAAAGTTAACTTCGTTAAACGTTAAATCGATACATTTAGGAAGATTTAACGCAAGTTAACGTTAATCATTAATCCGTTAACACGTGATTAAAATTGTATTTTTTTTGATCTACTTATAAAAACTGTTGGTTTGGGTTCTGGAAGTTAAAAGTTTAGGAACAAAAAAAAAAGACGTGTATAGAGTGTGTAATTTAATCTTTGGCATAATGTGGATATTGCTCTTCTTGAACTTTACTAGGCTCGCTTTGGAATATGAATCAAACTTCGTAGTTTCTTTTTCTCACTCACACGAACCGGCAATACTTACCTAGGTTTCAATTCACGCGTGGCACGCGCCGCGCCGCACAGGTCGACCGACCCGAACTTACTTGTCAGAACGTGTTTTTCACGGCTGCGGCGGCGTGGCGCGGCGATGCTTGGTAAATAGCAGGTAATGGATTAACGATTAACGGACTTGAGGAATTTTTTAACGAGACCTTTAACATTTTTTAAAGTGAACTTAAAAGTTAATCCGTTAATGGCAATGTTAACTTCATTAATTAACGATTAACGAGTTAACACCCAGCTATGGGTACAAGCTATGCTAGCGCCATTAGAATTACAGTTACCTTCCCCATTGCAATTCATATTAGAAGGAGATCCCGTGCATGTTAGACTTTTTTTTGGACCACTGACTACCTGTAACGTCAATGTCAAAGATCTACAAATGACAGCCGGGACCAACGGCTTAACGTGCTTTCCGAGGCACGGAGGAAACCCGGTATGTAATGGGTGGTCACCCATCCACAGACCAACCTCGGTAAGCACGGCTTAACCTAAAGATCGACCCGCGCGGCTGTTATTATTCAGCCACGAGCTCCTCCAAACAAAGATGTGCTAAATACCAGTTATGTCATACAATAAAGCGTGATTTTTTGACATTGCTTAAGGGCTAGTATGATGATTCACCTCTGTACTGGTGGCGAAAAACCCTCGCCAAACACATTTTATTCATTATTTTATACATTATTAGTGAAATTACATAATTTTATTCAATATGAATTTTACGCTTTAGAAGATTTTGTCCCATATAATACTTGTTTGTATTGTTGCCAAATATTGATTACCAACAGATTACTAACAGGTTTTATGCGTGGCCCCTATTTTGAAAACAAAATGGAAGAAGTTAGGTAGGCCACGTTTACAAAAATATTCCAACCCCTTTTACATATTTGTCACCAAATTAAATAACATGATAATCTACCACTGCTAAGAAAAGCTTGCGGGTATGCTTGTGCCGGTTACGTATGAGTGGTCTGACCTGGGGAATGTGTTCTTCCACTCGGTCTCGAGGTTGAACCGCTTGGCCTTGAAGGCGTCGGCCTGCTGCTCCACCGAGGCGCGCACCATGCGCCAGAAGCAGTCCGCCACCGCCAGCGACAGGTTGCGCGTCGTCACCTGCGACGGCGTCACCAGCCCGTCTCTGGGGGGCGGATATACAGCTGTCTAACTATTTATGGCGTTTAATCATTGATATATAAAAAACCCAAGATGCACAGTCTCGAACAAAAGTAACGCTCGAAAATGTCGCCTAACACTCGTCAATCATACCTACGTAGTTATAGCATATATTTTTTCCAAATTCAACTTTCCGCAAATTGTTTTAAGGTTGTTTTTACAATGCAGTGTGCGAAAAGCAATACAATTGTATGACAGACTGTCGTCGGTAGGACAAGGCATTGAGTGGAGTCAAACATTTTTATCTCGCTCTTAACGTGCTCGTATTTCTACATCGTTCTCACATATATAGGATCCTGGACAACGACCGATACATAGTGAAGCGTGTGACCGGCAGAGGGCGTCCACGTAAGGTTGCTCACGACCAGCTGCTCCGAGCACTACAGCCAGGCGAGCAGGAAACCGTGTCGACGAATAACGAAGATGACCCTCAGCAAGTGGCCGCCCGGTTGGCTGATTTTATTTTATTTTTATTGAAAGGAACAGCAAACAGTTACATTATAAGAACTTACTACTAATTTAACAAATTTGCAATTTGGTCATAATGTGACCCACAACGCTGTCCACAAGTAGACACAGAATTTAAAATAAAAAGAGTGAATCGCTAGGAATATAGATAGCAGTACGTGTAGCAAATAATTAATTAAGATTAGATGGTGTAAAAACGACTATTTGAAAATTAGTTCAAAATGAAAGTATAAAGATAACATAATTAAATATATTACTTTAGTTAGGAGCACTTGTTATATTTAAAAGGGAACGGCAAATTTAAAGCGTTTAAATTTACTTATTGTACAATTGAAGATGTCAATGTTTACAAAGGTACTTACTGTTATATGTGTCTACCATACGGCGGACAGGTTGCGCTCACCTGTCCTGACCTGAATTAGTTCGGCAAGCGTTCAAAGCGAAAAGAGTACCTGCGCGTACCTGCCGCCTGTGAATGGTTCTAGGCAGAGCATAGCAAATCATGTTGTTTAGATTTGTACAGTTAAACTTGTTTCTGACAATTTTGTATCGTACTGTGGCTTCGAGGTAATTCCTTCGAGAGCTAAGGGGGAGGAGCTTGTACTTGCTGAGTAATTGCGAATATGATAGGAAGGATTTATGGCATCTATAGTGCATAGCGCGCAAGAATACGTACGTTTTCAACCATTTCAGAATATTTTTTGTAGAAAGGATTCCATACCGACACTGCGTACTCTAGTTGTGAGCGAACGAGGGCTTTATATAAGCATAAATATGACGAGGTTCTCTTGAAGTCAAGGGTGGACCGCATGACAAAACCAAAGAGCTGGAAAGCTCTGCTGACAATTTTGTTAATGTGCGAGTCTAGGCATAGTTTGGAGTCAAGTATAACGCCGAGATCGTGAATTGAATTTAATTGAGATAGAGGCACGTGACAGAGGGTGTAGGCGAACTTAATAATAAGCTTGTTTTTAGTAAATGTAAGGCAGCTGCACTTCGGTAAACTTAGTTTTAATTTGTTCTTGTGGCAGTAGTCTGTAAATCTATCAAGGTCTTGTTTGAATAAAATGCAATCTTCTACAGATTTGATGGGCATGTAGACCTTCAGATCATCGGCGTATAAAAGAAACTCAGTGCTGCGGAAACAGTTGCCTATATCATTTACAAATATGTTAAATAAGAGCGGCCCGAGGATAGAGCCTTGTGGGTAACCAGATGTGACCTCGATAGTGTTTGATCTATATCCATTGATTACCACCCTTTGACAGCGATTCGTAATGTACGAAGCAAACCACCGCAGCAAATTGCCACGAATTCCGTTAAAGGCAATTTTGCTAAGCAGCAGCTCATGGTCCACCTTGTCAAACGCCTTGCAAAAATCTGTATAAAAATCATCTACTTGCAGGCCATTGTCAAAACT
Organism: Lycophotia porphyrea; assembly: GCA_950005105.1. Classification (NCBI taxonomy): domain Eukaryota; kingdom Metazoa; phylum Arthropoda; class Insecta; order Lepidoptera; family Noctuidae; genus Lycophotia; species Lycophotia porphyrea. The sequence continues at coordinate 973,974 of OX465409.1, forward strand.
ATCAAATAAGAAGCTGGAAAAAGACAGGAGGTTTGTGGTAGTAGATCGTTGTTTAACGAAGCCGTGTTGTTGTTTTATAATGACATTGTGTAAGGATGGATATATTTCGTTATGGACGAGTCTTTCAAAAACCTTTGACAAAGTGGAGAGGATCGAGATTGGACGGCAGTTCTCCACGTTACCCTTCGACCCACCCTTGTGCACAGGTGTGATGTATGCACGTTTTCACTCTTTTGGAAATACTCCCTCGGTAATGCACTTATTACAAATTATAACTAACGGTTTGCATATGTGAGCAGCAGTGTAGCGTAGAAAATAAGCAGGTATGCCATCAGGTCCTGGGCCTTTTGCAGTATCCAGGGACCTGAGTTTTTTTAAGATCTTGTTTTCGTCAAAGTTTATGGTAGAGATAATATCACAAGCTGAGGAAGTTTCCGTGGGTGGTTGACATAGTGACAAGAGTAGTGACGCAGATTCGTAAACGGAATGGAAGAAATTAGAAAACATACGCAGATTACTTCTGGTTCACTTGATTGAGTGTCTTGGTAGTGAACTTTTCCTGGGATGCACGGGTTGTCCTTTCGGTTTGAGACATAAGTCCAGAAATGTTTGACATTTATATGTAGGTTGTCTTCCACTGAGCTTATATATTTAGAAAAGCATTTTCCGCACATTTCACTACAACTGGCTCTATGTGTTTTAAATGCTTCGTAGTCCGATATGTTTCCATACTTCTTCCACTTGATCCAGGCCTTCTTTTTCTTTTTAAATGTGTTGATCAAGGGACGCGAGAACCAGACTGGATAATTGGAAGATCTAGAGCAAGTTAAAGGAGTGTGTAGCTTGATAATCTGGCCAAGTTTATCATAGAACAAGGTTAAAGCATCTTCGGGTTTTTCGTGTGTAAGAAGTTCCGTCCAATCGGTTCTCTGTATCATGTCATTTATTTTGTCATAGTCAGCTTTGTAGAAATTGTATTTGTGTAGCGATTTCTTGTCTAGAGGGGCATTTTTAACTTTAATATTTATGTCACAAACAAATGGAGGGTGATAAACGTCAGCAGGTAGCAGAGGAGATGACTCTTGTTGCACATCGCAGGGATAGTTCGATATTAAAAGGTCTAATATTTTGGCTTTAGAGTTAAGTGTGGTTTATACTGAAAAGCACTTAGAAGGGAAATGAAGTTATTAAGATGGTCACAAGAGGCAGTTGGGCCAGAGCACAAAGGGAAACTTGCCGGGTTATTCAGGGTGGTAGACGTGCGCCACGTTGCTTCTGGGAGATTATAATCTCCGGCTACACAGAAAAAATCGACATTAGTGTTACACAAAGTTTCATTAAGTGATTCGAAATGCTTTTCATACACAAGTGGGGGACTTTTAGGAGGTATTTATGCAGCAGCCACGACGTGATGCTTTAGTTTTTGACCACTATATATTTCTACAGCAATTTGTTCTATATAGTTATTCAGTGGGGTGCAGTTAGTAAAAGTGTTTAAATCTATTTCAATGGGTCGGAGGATTTTTAAGATAGCAACTAGAACACCGCCGCCCTCCAGCTTATTAGTGCTAGCCCGATCGCGATCACACCTGTGCACAATGTAACGGTGGTCAATGAATTCATTGTTATTGATTTCCGGCACTAACTATGTTTCTGTCAGTATGATGATGTGAGAATGTTCTTATATAAAGCCTGCAGTTTTGTACGGATACCCCTACCGTTTTGATAGTATATCATCATCATCATCATCATCAGCCGATAATGTTCCCACTGCTGGGACGCAGGCCTCCTCTCTATGAGAGGGAATGGGCTATAATCCACCACGCGGGCCCAGTGCGGATTGGTAGATGTCACATGTCTTCGAATTTTTGGTTCTAGGACATGCCGGTTTCCTCACGATGTTTTCCTTCACCGTTTTTGAGAGCAGTGGTGATGAAATAAATTACACAAAGTAATGCGCCTGTCTGGGTTCGAACCCACGACTTACTGTTCGTAAGTCGGGTTCGCTACCACAGGGCCACCGCTGCTCTCGGCCACCGCTGTTCTCACCGCTGATAGTATATGGTTAAGTGTTTATCAGTCACTGGTAATGGTAGAATATTCACATGTACGAACATTATGTGTTAATAATAGAAGGATGCCAAGAGAATAGATGCTAAGCAAAAATAACGATATTATAAGTGACTTTAAGGTACAAAGAAATGAATTTAATCCCAATAAACCGCAGAACAAGCTCCTGTACGATAAACATAGTAAATCAGTTTTACAATAATAGCACACTTTTAAAAATGTATTTGTTTCAGTTTTGAGTACAATTAATAACACTTGTGTTGTGCGAAAATGTTTCAAAAGTAAAAAATATAATAAAACTAAATTTTTTTTATAGAATCTCCTAATACTATATACTTGCAGTGAAACTAAGTTAGAATAATAATAAAATACAACGTTTAACGAGTTCAAATAACAAAAAATTACGAGTAGAAACATAAAAATAATAATAATACTGCAAACAGAATGTGTGAGATCTGGTGTACCAAATAGTCATATAGTATGACGTTTCGTTATAGTTATTAAGCGGGATTTTGAGTACTGACCGGCGCGCGGCGGGATGTTGTTACTGCGTTTAATTTTTCGGGTATCATCCATTGTGCGAACTGCAAACGAAGCCATGCCATCACGTTCGCGTACAAGTATTGTTGAGTTTTTAACCCAAACATACTTAAATTCGTGCTGTTTAGCGGGTTCCTTACAGGCACGAAATAACTGTTTTGTTTTCAGGGTAAGATGTTCATTTAGGTCGATTTGATCAGACTTGAGGTCCATGCCCAGACGGTATGCACTCAGTAGGTTATCACGTGTTATTCGTGTACAGAATTTAACAATTATGTTCTTCGGTCTATTGCTGGTTTGCTGGGCATGTTGTACTCAATGGATAGAGATAATATAGTATTGGAAACTTGATGGCAGTGCCCAATTGTTCCATCATGCGAATTAAGTCTTCACCGCGCCTTTCAGGGACATTGCAAATTTCTATATTACAGTTTCTAGCTTGCTGCTCTAAGGAGTCAATTTTAAGCTCAAGGTTTCTAACTAAGCTTTGAGATTGGACAGAGCTGTGACGGGCAATGATCTCAAAATGGCTGATGATTCATCGACGAACTTGGTCGATGACACACTACAACAGACGACATCTCAAATCATCAGTACGCCGCCGTCGAAGGAGCCACAGCCGTCTACCTCCCAAGCTGCCCAGCTGCTGGACCCTTAAACAAAGTGAGTGATGCTGTGGTGCTGAGCGGTCTCGTACGCCGTGGTCCACAGGGGATCTTGATACTAACTGTTAATTTGAGTCTGAATGATTTATAAGACAGCAACAACAGTAAGGAGACCCGTTATTGGCCTTTGTCTTTGTTGACGGGCTGATACCATCACAAGCTACAAAATAGTAAGACTGTACAATCTGTATTCCCCGTTTCCCTCCTACACTCTTTTCAGAACCTCTGTGGACCACGGTCAAAATAATATGGCCTAGGCCACAGCATCGTCCTTTCCCAATCCTGTAGAACCTGTGTGGACCACGGCGTACAAGACCGCTCAGCACCGTACCATCATAACCGTGAGTTTTTATCAAGAAAGTCGCTATATAAGTTTTCAGAGCCCCTGTGGACCATGGTCAAAATAAGGCCTAGGCAACAGCATCGTTCTTCCCAAATCCCTTAGAGCCCCTGTGGACCACGGCGTACGAGACCGCTCAGCACCACAGCATCAAACCCTAACAAGCTGTATCAACAGCTACGTAAGAACTTTATTTCTACTTTCTTTTCTTTTAGAGCCTCTGAGGACCACGGTCATAAATATAAGGCCTAGGGCTCAGCACCACCCTAGTACCCTTTTCCTTTAGAGCCACTGTGGGCCACGGCGTACAAGACCGCCCAGCACCACAGCACCATCCCTGTCTACGAGAAATCACATCATGCATGTATGCGTGGAGCATTTGCATTGACATAACTAAATAAACGTGTGAGTAAGCGTGTAGCGTTACAAGTAGAGATGCAACGGATAGTTGTTTGGCCGGATACCGTATACCGGATATTCGGCCTGATCACCGGCCGAATATCCGGTATCCGGCCGCCGAATATTCGGCTGGCCAAATGATACCTACATTTTAGTTTGGCGGCGGGCGCGTCGTGCAGGTTTCAACCTGTTACGTATTGTAGGTTCGCGCGGAGCGTTTTCTAGGCAAGAAACGAATTTTATTAGGTCAGTGTACGGAACTATTTCATATGTAGTACACGTGCGCCCGCCTATTTTGCTGAATAGATAAGTTTTTTTTTCTGTTTAATGTGTACAGTAGTGTATACGTAATTGTGAACTCGTACTTAATTCTGTGTTTATTTTATTTGTCTAAATAAATGGCAAATAAACGATCTCCGTTGTGGAACTATTTTGAAATAGAAAAGGACGATCACTATTCGGTATCCGGCCGGATAGTGCGCAATTATCTGGTATTCGGCCGGATAATAAAATAATGGCCGGATAGGCCGGATACCGGATAGCAACCGGATATCCGTTGCATCTCTAGTTACAAGCACTTCAATATCTTCACTCACTTCCCTATTTACAGTAAATTCTATTTATTTACTTCTCATACTTATGAACTTTATTCTTTCCATATCTACTGCGTTATCCATAACTTGGAATACCTAACGACATAACCCTATGTTGAAGATTACCAAGGTATAAAATTATTGGCTCATAACTTGATTGTTGGAATCGGTTATCATTGAAAAGTTTAGGCTACATTATGCTAAGTAAGGTATAGAACTTTTTGAACTCATTTTTGAAACAACAGCTCCGACCACGAACAAGTTGTCAGTTAGTGTACCTATGAATGGATACCTAGCTCAGAAAAAATAATATTCATTTTCAGAACCGCGACTGGTGCAGGGCACGCACACCGTTTCGCAGAATGGCCGTGTCGACGCAAGGCTAATGTAAACTTAAAAAATATTGACTTTAAGTTCAAATTTAGAAGTTAAATTTGACTGGATAGGTTAAAATTAGTTAAGATTTGATTATTGTAGTCAGTTTGCTACTTTGCAATATAAAAAGCCGTGTTATAATTTGCTGTTACTATAACAGCAAACCATCACTGAAGGTTTATTTAAACTTAGTTTTAAAAACAAGTTATCTATTGCTTAATTCATTTCTTAATTAATAAGCGATATGCGTTAGTTTAAAAATAATTTCTGTTTAATTATTGTTTAACAAATAGTTGATTGAACTACTGTGTCAAGCAGAAAATATGGCGCGCGTTTATAATGTTTAGGTAAATGTTTTAAACAGTAGAGAATTAATGCAATGTTAAAATCGAGTGCTAAAAATAGTTAAACTAATTAACAAATCATAGTTTCTTACTTCAATCAATGTTATCTGCAATTTGTAAAAAGAAGTGTAATGACTTCACAACGACGACGCCATGTTTGATATTGAAACGGCGAGCCGTTGCAAGACCACATTCGAAAGGAGAATTGGTGAAGACAAGTTGTGTCCTGACTGTATCTTGTGAGTACGATTTTTATTATTAATTTAGATTTAGATTTTAATTTTAATGCTGATTCAAATTGTGTATTGCTTGAAAGTTGTGTCCTGACAAGAATATCTTGTTATTATTAATTTGGATTTTAAGGCTGTTTTAAATTGTGTATCGCTAATAATAAGATTAAAACGTGAGTAGATAAATTGTGTGTATTCATTTTTGCAATGAGTGAGCCTAGCGGTGGAGATGGTGACGTCACGATTTCTAAAAATCCGAATGGTCCCAGTTCCCGTTATACACCGAGAAATTTTAATGGTTGTTTTCCCGCAGCGAAATGATTTTGTCTTGGTAATACAATCGTTGTATAAACAAATTAAATATTGGAAACAAAAAATGGCAGATATACCATTGTGGAAAACTAAATTCGAAAGCGACCACGAAACAATAGTAATACATCCCGATACCTACGCTCAGCGCAAGCCGGGCGCCGACCGGCCGCGCGGTCGTTGACCCGCGTAGTTTTCAATCAGCTGATAACTTATAGAGTTAATGAATGATGATAATAATAAGCTTTACCCAACAAGTTATTCAAATTTTCCCTTCATACTTTTACGGGCTTAGGACCGTCTTAAATACCTTTTTAGCTGCAATTTACTGAACACGAAATTAAATAAAAACAAGTTTATTATCTAAGAAAAATAATTTTATGAATTAGATACATCCCGTAAAGGTTGCTTCATCCGTCCACAAAATGTTCTTATTTTGATTGTCGATCAACCACTGACTCAAAGCAATTCTGTTCGGCGCGTCGTTTTCGTGGGGAGCATGAACTCTGCGAAAATGATACGGTTGCAGATCTTCAGAGTTGAGCAGTTTCCAGACGTAATATTGGCTTACGCCAAACCTAAGCGTAGCCCTACGCGTACTTCGACGAGGATCCCGTTCGAAATACTTGATGATCTCCTCGTCGAGCTCTGGCGAAATAGCGGGCGATCGTCCTCTGCCTTGTGCATGTGCTGGTGTCTGGAACTGCCCATGATCGAGTAGCCGCTGTGTCGCCGCTACGATCGTCCGGGGCGATGGGACTTGGGGGTTCAGAACTCCGCGAAGACGGAGCGACTCCCAAGTGTCGCGGCTCCGCGTAGTCGCCGGGCAGCGTGGGAGTCATAATCAGCCCTCGCATACAGTTGCATCATAGCGACGTATTCCAAATTGGACATAACTTTAATGTCGATCCATTGCACTGATAACTGATACGCGTGCTGCGCGTACGACATTCGCGGGAAAACTAAGTTTGACTAAAAAAGTGCGCCGCCGCGCGCCGCTCCGACACAATAGGAGGCCGGCGCGCGGCTACGTTTGAAATAGTTGAGCGCAGGCTAGTTTACGACGTACCACTACATGCGAGAGCTTATTTTGCTTTGAACAATTTTATATCGGTCTTTCCTTTGTCGGTGTTTTGTATTGTTGCGTGCAAACTAGTTTATGCCGTATTACTACGTGCGAGAGCTTATTTTGCTTTGAACATTTATGCATCGCTTTTCCTTTGTCGGCGGCGGCGCGTGCGATTCGAGTAGTACCTACAAGTTACGTCTAATGTTACTATCGGTTCTCACGTTTTCGAGTGAATATTCGAGTCGAATATTTTTTAAATTATTTTAAAACAAAAACATCTTTTTTTTTTATTTACTTTTACTCTGTTTCGAAAGTACTCCTTATGGCAAGTTGTTTTGCCGCGGGAAAACAACCATTCAAATTTCTCGGTGTATATATCTTAAACATATTTGTCAAAAACTACATATAAAAACTTAAAAAAAAAAAAAAAAAAAATCGAGAACGAGAACGAGAACAGGGTGATTTTTATTATGTGACTAAAATAAAAAGGAGGCTGTAATGCATCGTTCTTACACTGAACAAGCGGCCATTGAATTTCGCCATATTATAGTTTGACCGTTGAATGAAATTTTTAGAAAAAGTAAATCAAAATCACATATTGCTTCCTATATTCAGTCATAAAAATAACAAAAATGAATCAATAAACTCTGTTACTTACAGAAAATACGATATTCCATCCTTTTTTAAACTTCTTGATGTAATATTTCTAAAATATTTCAAAGAACATTCGGCATTTAAACGAGTGCACCGAGCCGCGAGTGACGCGAGACTATTTGAAATGAGCGCACAATTTAGAATGTTGCGCTCATTTTCTGCGGACGGTTTTAAGACGTTGGGTGTGCATCTTGGTTTTTTATATATCAATGCATTTAATAATAGTTTTACGTTATGGCAGTATTTTGAATCTCGATGGCAACGAGGGAATCGAGAACTCCCGAGTGCATCGATAGCTCAACAGCAGCCTCGGAGTCTGGATTTGTGCCGACTGATACAAAACTGCCTCGCCTGCTCTAGTGGTCGCAAGCCCGACTACTGAGCGCGAGGTTCTAGGTTCGATTCCCAAGTCGAGCAAAGTGTTATTGGGTTTTTCCATTAGGAATTTCTCAGTAGCAACCACGGAGTTTGGATTCGTAGGCGGTTGATGGCCACAGGCTCGCCCCCTATTACATGGGACTTAAATATAACTCGCGAAATGTGGGCGAACTATTAGGTACACCTATGCCTAAATATAACCGTAATTTAGTGTTCCACTCACTTAAATAATTTGGAAGCCCTGAAGAACCTCTCCTCATACTCGCGTATGCTCTGTATGGAGTCGTCCTTGCGCGAGCGCCCCGTCACCACGGCGTAGTAGCCCAGCGCCTTCATAGGGAACAGCTTGCCTTCTAGGATGCGACGGATCTGAAAGACAAAGCGTTTACATAATTTATCATCATGCCTGTATTCATAAAGGGTTGGACAGAAGTGTATCGCACACCAAAGTGGTGGCCCAGTAATAACGAGTCCGACTTACGAGTGTCACGGTAGTCGAAATCAGGTAGGCTACTTTAATTTGGAAACTAATTTTTTGAACTGTTTTTTAAACATTCGAGAGGTTATTATGATCAGTTGAAAAAAAAAATAGGCAGTTATTTTTTTTATCGACAGTTGGTAAATTTGTGCGACAGTAAAACATAAACAGTAATAAAAAAACAATGGCCGGTTATTTCGTCTTACAACGTCAATATTAAAAATACGTGAGCAGACTAATAAATAAATGGCCAGTAAAAATGATGGAATGGGCAGTTAGATTATTATTCTTATTATGAGTATGCATATGCATTTCGTTATATTATTTCATAAAAGGTGTATTGGACATTAAACGCTGATCATTTTTCTATCTAATTTGATTTAGTTGTTATATTTCTGCCCCCGCATAGGGGATGCTTACCGTAACGCTTGAGTAATCAGCAATTAAGCCAAAAATTATCCTAAAAGTCTTGCTAGCTGGCGTGAGGAGCGTAGGCCGAAGGCCGGCGGAGCGACAACATTTGTGACAGAAAGTGGGTTTGTTTTTATTATTGCGAGAGCAGCGAGCGCGAGTCATGGAGTCGTCGTAGCTAAAGTCGTTGCATGCTTAATGTACGAGGAATACATTTTACCACCTCATTGTTTATAGAACTGCTTAGAATGATATTTCTTACCGACAAATTCCGATGTATTACTGCCCACACACAGCCGCTCGTTCAATAATTTTTACCTTTTTATACCTTTTTATTTTCCTGCTCAATTATATATTCAGTGATCCATTTCATTGTTTTTTATTACTCATTTTTGTTTACTTTACTGCTTAGTTTTAACTGCTGAACTAAAGTACCCTTCACGAGAAGCTATAAATTATGTAAACAAGTGTTCAGGAGTTCACAGCATTTGGACCAACAAAAAAAATGAATTTGTTTAAGATTTAATAAATTATTAAGTAACAAATATTAATTAACATATATTATTTAAGAATAATTATTCGTCAGATTCAGATGTTTCCATTTCTGTGTCAGAATCAGTGACATGTATCACGAAACTGTCTACAGTTTTATCAATCATCTCATCGATTTTGGAATAAAAATTATCTTCTTCCTTGATAACATGCTCTACACAACGCTTCCAATTTTCCGTAATAACAAATAAAATTAACGCAACAATTAAAGTAACAACAATAAAAAAGTGATAACGAAACAATAACAAAATTAACAATAACAACCAGATCCGCGATACATATATGCAAAGCAATGAAACAAACTCGTACGCATTCGAAACTCGAATGACGCGTTTATTTCAAAATGGCGTCCCGATAGTTTACAATCCCTGCGACGGACGCGTTCCGGTACCAAGAAACACAAACGATAGCGCTTTGCGTCGTTAAAATATGATCCGACTAAATTAAATAGGTTGTTACTTTCATATAACCCGTCTATATTTCATGTCGATTGAATATGGTCAATTTATTATTATCTCGCAGTATAAAATGTTTACTTAGTAAAAGATGTTTGTTTACATAATTTATAGCTTCTCGTGACGGGTACTTTAGTTATTAAACGTGCCATTTTTAATTTTTAACTTACCAAAACCGCTATTTACAACTGCCTCTTTAAATCAGTGCCCTTTAATTTACATATTTCATCAACGCTTCTTTAAAAATGATGAAGAAGCATCGTGAGAAATATGGTCTAGGACCAATAATTTAATGACATAAACCAATCCACAGTGGACCCGCGTGTTAGATAGCCCTCTCATCGTGAGGAGGCCTGTGTCCTAGCAGTGAGAACATCATAGCTGATAGTGCTGCATGTGGATACTCACCCTGTTGGGGTTGGCGAGGTTCTCCTCGGCCAGGTCCACCTTGGTGAGCACGAAGATGGTCCGCTTGCCGGCCGGGTCGCACGACGACACCAGGTCCGTCACGTTACTGCGCTCTGCGTCCACGGAGCCGTCCTGCACACGGCAACTATATCATTAACTATACTCATCTTGTACATGAATCATTTGGGGAGTTGTTGGTAGGACACTGCCTGACAGTTGTTGTCGGGTTTATTTATATGGTCTTAATAGCGGATAACTTTAACATCGCGATTTAAGTTTTTAAAGTTAGTTCTTCTTTTGTGTTATAGATGGCGCTGTAGTGCTTTTGTAGTTCAAGAATTGAATTTAAAAAAACACGACGGGTTGCACTCCGGGAGTGCCGGCAGAAGTGAAAACTTGAAACAACGCCATCTAGCTTGAATATCAGAAATTTCAATAGCTTTCTGCAAGAACGAAAGATGTCGCTGCCGTAGAATATAACGGAAACTACGTCATCTAGCTTAAACTACACGCACACTCGCGCAAGCGCTCTGCGCCGCCGATTCGATCTGACGATCTGACGCGGGTTTTACAGTTTTTACCTATCTCAAAAAGTGCACAACGCCGCTACAGAAGTTTTCACTTCAAAAATTGAATTGAATATTTACCTGTATACACAATATGATAGCATTGGGGTTGTCCATGTACTGTTTCGTCATCTGTTTGATAGCTTCTCTTGTATCTGACGCCATGTCCACTGTTTGTGTCTGGAATAATAATTAATAGAAGTTTAATAAAGTTATGTGGATGATCACCTTCATAGTAGTTAACTACTATGAAGGTGATCCAAGACTGAAAATGTGCTCTGAACGCACCACGAATTCTATGTCATATAGTGTGACTAATATCACAAGTGGCTTCGAGTCGCCTCTAGTTCCACTTTAATTATCATCTGCCTGTCGAACCTCCACAACACAGTTACCGGGAGAATGTGACACTCGTTGGTAAGACTTTTACTCTGGACGCTCTTAACGTGCAAGTATTGCTACATCGTTCTCTCATACATGTAAAATCTCAATATGAATGATATAACCAAGATTTTGTAAAAAATATTTTGATTGAAGAGTGTCCATGGAGTTTCTTACCCATTCTTATTCATTACCAAAGGGGGTACCTTTTCTCTGAAGCTGACTGTACATAGATCATTTGGGGAGTTTCCTTAATCGTGTTGTGTCTGGTAGGATACTGCCCGACAATGGAGTTTCTTGACCATTCTTTTCCATAGAGATCTACGCTTTGGAATGGGCAACTACAGTACTTTCGCAAGTTATTATGCCTTGTGTCTGTGACTGTAGCTTAGCCTTCTTTGTTTTTCTAACATTCAAAAGTGCCTGTAATGGTCTAATTTAAATAAATGCGTTTGAGTTTGTAAAAAAAAAACGGATTCTGGCTGGAGTTATTATTTGGTTGCAAGCAATCATCAAGTACCAATTGAATGGCATATATTCAGCAGTACAAACTTACGGAAATAACCCCAGGCAAGTCGACCAGCACCATGCGATGTAGGCCGGGCCCCTTCACCGACATGGAGATCACTTCGGTGGAGACTGTGCGACCACCTCGCACGCTGTTCCGCATACGGAGCTCTACTTCTCTGAAAAATAAAAATATTGCTATTAAAACTTGTTTTAGACAAACCGGCTCACTATGAATCTAGTAATATCTTCGGTATTTGTAAGTTATGCGTCGGTAGTCTAATCATACTCAAAATGCGTAGCAACGTTACATGGGAGTAGTCTTCGTAACCCATATTTAGGAAATAAAATATGTTGCACAATAGGTTATTTTACCAAAGGTGCTCCCTAATCGGGAGCATTCACCTGTATGTTAAAAACCTAGATTCGATTTTGTACAAGTGATCTGAACTGTATGTCATTACTGCCCAGAATTTATAATACAGTGTTTTTTTTTTCAAAATCAAAGGGATTGATTCTTGCTTAGGGAAATTGATTTTCCAAAAATCCAATGATGCAGTTTTAGTTTTCATTAAAATCGGGCTCGAGACTCCTTTGAGTATTTTTCGCTATTTCTCATAGTTTTGAATTTGGCCATCCACACCCTCTTGAATAATTCAGCCTGTATACTTTCATATACATTCAGTAAATAACTGATATTTTAAAATTACAAACAGACACTTCTATTTCATTTATTTGTATAGATTGCAGGTACTTACTTCCTTAAATCCGCTAAATCAGGTTCCTTGTTGAGATCAAACTCTCTCGCCGAGTCTCTGAACTGCGCGACGTGGTACGGACCTTCCGATAGTGTCACTTTAACAGGAGCTCTGGAAATAAACGAACAATACAGGGTGTAAACAGACTCTTCACGAAGCCGTCAACCAAGCATTATGAACATCAAACTAAGTAACTTTGCGCAAAAATTAGTGCTGGGAAACGACGTTTTTTTTTTTTGGGCTGAAAAATCACGTTGTACGGTAGGACTCAATGTAACACACTCAAAACATAGTGCTGAAGGATGAATTGAATAGCAAGGGGTCCTGGAGGTGTTTAAAGTAAAACTTACGTTAAAAACATGTATTAAAAAAAAACTTGTGAAAAAGTTGGAACTTTGACCCCCAATATCGTAACTAGAAGTTTCCCAGGTATAGTCTAGAACAAAAAAAATGATCGCAATGACTGGGAGAACAAGTGCCTTTCGGCTTCGTTAAGAATCAGTTAACACCCTTTATGTAAGCTATGAAATCAAAGCTAACCTAGTTTCGAGTAAAGGTAAATAAAAAATTTACTTTTAAATTTGAAATTGTTTCATAAAATAATTGATTGAATAATATATTTACAATATTATATAACTTAAATTAAGATTTAAAAGAAGCGTAGTAGTTTTATAGCGGGAAAAAGAGTAATTTAAACGATTGAGTTCCACAAATGAGATCATTTTTAGGATTCTGTACCCAAAGGGTAAAACGGGACCCTATTACTAAGACTCCGCTGTCCGTCTGTCTGTCTGTCCGTTTGTCACCAGGCTGTCTTATGAACCGTGATAACTAAACAGTTGAAATTTTCACAGATGATGTATTTCTGTTGCTGTTATAACGACAAATACTAAAAACAGAATAAAATAAATATTTAAGGGGGGCTCCCATACAACAAACGTTATTTTTTGCCGTTTTTTTTGCTTGATATTAATAACGGCGACAGGATAATTAAATTATAATAAAATAAATATTTAAGGGGGCTCCCATACAACAGACATGATTTTTTTTGCCGTATTTATAGATAATGATACGGAACCCTTCGAGTGCGAGTCCAACTCGTACTTGGCCGGTTTTTTTAATCTATATCACTACTGGACATATTTCATGGTATGTAAGGGTTTATACTTCTTCCTACTTTCTTTCTAAAAAGACATATATCTGAATGAGTGAGTGGTCGCCGAGCTGCGCTATACCAGGTGATATTACCTGGTGCACATCTCGCCCGCGCCCCTGGGGAAGATCCTCGCCTGCGCGATCATCTCCAGCACGGAGGTCTTCCCGGCCGACTGGTCCCCGACCACCACCACGCGCGGCAGGCGGTCCGTCTCGCCCGCGTCCCAGCCCGACAGCTCGTCCAGTACTGCTGAGTACATGTCGATTAGAGACCGCTGGAAATAAACAAACATACATATTATATTATCTTAATATATGTATACATATACATTACGTGTCACATTGATTGTCCGCGATGGACGCCTAAACTACTTAACTGATTTTAATCAAATTTGCACACCGTGTGTAGTTTGATCCAACTTGAAAGATAGGATAGCTTACATCTCAATTTATAGTCGCAATATTATTTAATTGCATTATGTGACGCAGACAAAGTTGCGCGGGTCAGCTAGTATGATAGTATAAGGTTTATTGAAACCACACCACCAACAACATCTTTGACAGCCGTTACATGTAGTGCAAAGCCTGAAAGTCTGACATGCACTTTGCCAAGTGTTATGACAGATGAGGGGCCGTTCAAGTAGTACGTAAGCAGATTTATTGCAATTATTAACCCCCCCACTCCCCCTCGTCAGCAAAATTAAGCAAACCTCTTACCCCCCCTTCCATGTTTTTTTTTTTTTTACGGATTGGAAATCTTCAAATGACTTCTCCCGCTCTGGGCAGAGCGGAAGGGAGTGTCAGACTTGTACTGACTAAAACCCATCCATGTTCCTTCCTTGCCCTTTGTGTTCCAGGGCCGCGGTATCTCTTTCGAACAGCCCGCAGCCCCCCTCCCATGCTTACATAAACATTGGCACATGCATTTTTTTATGTGTTCTGGTTTCTTGATTGATTCATGAACATTAGAGTATAGAATTAAGGAATAGGTTTAGAAGTAGGTTCGTCATAATTATTATGTGTTCAAACCGAAATCGGCCAAAATTTTGTAGAAAAAAAAATGTGATGACGTAATCGCCATCTAGACCCCTCCATCCCCAATGTCATCAAAAATAAGCAAAGCAAAAACCTCCCGCCCTTCGGTATTGCTTACGTAATACTTGAATGTCCCCTGATGATGGTTCTAGGGTGTACATACCTTCATCTTCCTAGCCGGGGGCTGCCGACCCTGTTTCAGGAGCATATTCTGCTGCCTTAGCTCCCTGTTCTCCTGTTCGAGGCGTTGCAACTCGCGCTGGTACCGAGCTTGTAACGCCAGGACTTCTTCTTGTAACGCGTGGACGCGTTTTTCTGTAGGGGAGAAGAATGGGAGAGCCTTAAGTCCAGTGTATATTTTTAAAATGATCTAAAATCAACCTAGTCTATCGTAGTCCACTAGTGGACATAGCCTCACTCAAGCAGTACCACTTCACTCTGTCGAACGACACAGAAGCTTTCTGCTTCCATTCTGACCCAGCCACCTTTTGTTAGATTGTCGATTCATGATACGGGCCATCCTTTTTATTATTTTTTTATTTTTAAGTTTTCCCACGATTGTCTGGCAGTTTGAGCACAAAGTGACCTACCCAAATGTCCATACTTTGGTATTGTTCGTCGTGTCGTTGAGCTCCTTGAGTTATAAGTCGAGCTACACGATAACTGACAAATGCTTGCACTGACTGGACAGGTCCACTCAAATCTGTGTGGTTCTTTCTTCCAAAGACCATCTCAGACACTAATCTGCATAGTCCTCATGTGGGTTAACCAAGATTATGTCTGGACTTTAAAAAAACACTATGTCCTCTGAGTTGCCTTTTCTTCTCAGAGTAGTCAGGTACAAAAACGAGCCCCATCTTGTTTTAAAGAACATGACGTGTAAAAGTGTTTGTAAAAACCTATTTGCAAAATAAATATCATTTATCATTTACCCCCGTATAAAATTGAACCCTGATGCCAAAAATGCGGTCAAAATGAAAATCCATTAGACTAAGATTATAGGTATGAGATATTTTACAACAAATAGATTAGTATTACCGTAAGTAGTCGCATCATCGTTGTTCCGACTGCTGCTGACTGGTGCTGGTCTGCTCTGTAGGTTGTTCACAATCATCTGAGGCTGGTCTGAAGAATTAAATCTTGCATTATACATAACATCACGCTTGTAATTATATGTTGTGTACTCGTGTTGTACCTATAGTGTAGTGTGTGTGTGTGGGGGCGAGCCTATTGCCATCAACCGGGCAAATCAAGACTTCGGACTGCTAATTAGTAATTCCTGATGGAAAATCCCAATTACTTGCTTAAAAGGTGATCTCCAACTCGTGTGTGTTAAAGGATTAGGTAATAAGACTTTGCCTTACCTGGGAATCGAACCCAGGACCTAGTCAGCAGTAGCGCTGGCGAACACTATACTAACGAGGCAGTTAGACAATACCACTGTGTGATGACATGTTCAGAAAATATACGAGTAAGTAATTTAAATAATAGAAAACATTTCAGTTAAGTTTTGTTGTAACTAATTGATATGGAACTTTATAGTTAGGGTTCCGTACCTCAAAAGGTAAAAAGGAACCCTTATAAGATCACTCTCTTGTCCGTCTGTCTGTCCGTGTGTCACCACCGATTTTTTTTGTAAAATTATATTTGGAATTGCTTAAAAATAAGTGGTAGAATGTTATGTATTGGTGTTGCAAAACATAAATAGGCAAACAAAACGTACACTCAGCCTATGAAAGACTTGATCATGCTTAGCAGTTTTTTTTATTTGATTTGAATTTTATTATGTCCCATTAAAATAGATGGATAAATTTTAACACAGCGTTCAGTAAGTCTAACCAAAGATATTGAAACAAAAAAAAAAACACTGATTAAAGTGATTTTATTTTAACCTGGAATAATAAATTGCCGGTATTTTTAGAGTATTTTCGTTAGCTGACTTTTTTTTCTTGTATTAACTACTGGAGTTTTTTTCTAATGCGTTTTTCTTATTTTTTTTTACCATTGTCCTTATTTTGGTGGTCTGAATGGTTTCTAAAAGTTAGTCTAGGTATCTGTTTTAATGGGACCTTATATCATGATCATCAGCCTATAATGTTCCCACTGCTGGGACACAGGCCCCCTCTCTATGAGAGGGAAATGGGACCTTATATAATCAAAAAGAAATCTAAAGAATTTAATGTGACAAGGTCTAAAATGATCAACGTTTTCATAAGGTGATTGTAGTTAGGGAAATTAATTGTTTTTCAAATGGACACACTACGTGAAATTGCTTGGTTAACATCTCTTACAACTGTTAATTAATAAGGATTTATGCATGGTTCTTTTGGCGACTGGCTTGAATCCGAGCAACCGCTGCCATCTTGATTTTTCAATACAATCAAAAATTTAATTCAATATGGCGCATAAATTCGCCGCTACAGGCGTTCGTGTAGACGTAGAGTATCGTCTTCAGAAATGTCAAATGCCATAGAGTGTTCGAGCTTTTTATCACGTATTTTTACTAATATTCACGATTGTGGTCAAGATTGAGCTATTCCTGATTAATTATGACTTGAAGATTTTAACCCTTTCAGTGCCCAGCACCCGACACGCGGGTCGAACAATAAATTCGTTCCTTCGCACAACCCGTATCCGTAGCTATGGACACGCTAGTCGGGTTCTGGGTATGGATACACGTCATCTATAGCTTATTATAACGACGACTCGGATACGGGTTGTGGGCACGCGAACGAATTTCGCGAAGTTTTCGCAAAGTACTGGGCAGTGAATGGGTTAAGTAGCTTGCTAGGAGTTGGGATCTAATTTGTTAGTACTTCGAAAAATAATGTTTTTTAAATGTTTCATGCTTGCTAATTTTAGGGACAATATTGTAAATATGTACCTGAAGTTTATACTATGTTTTTATACGTAATAAAATAAAGTTTGACGACAGGACTTTACTCGCCAGTGGCGCCATCTGGTAAGCTCAAAAACGATAGCCCTCATCACCAATGTTTGTCAACAACTTCTTCCTGACAATGTCACTCAAACGCCAAAAGAACCATGTTGCATGGACAATTTAAGTTCGTAGACAATTTGTTCAACAATTTACATCCTGACACAAAACTAAAATGCATACTACACAAAAAACATACCAATACTAGCAGTGTTACTAGCAGCAGCGGCGGCGACTGCATCCTCATACCGCTGCGACAGCCACTCGCGCAGCTCAGCAGCCCTGGCCAGGCCCACATCGCGCAGCCTCGGATCTATGTGCACCGACAGCGTCAGTGGGACACCTAACGATATCAAGCTGCTCAGCTCACGACTGTACTCCTCGAAAGGGTAGGCAGATGGGTGTAAAATGACACCAGCCAATTATAGTCCTACTGTACCACAAAGACCTCTTGTACATTTATACAAAGGCCACTTCTCTTCTTATCCTTAAAAATTCATTGAGCTTTGAACATCATCGCGTGTGCGGTAGTAGTGGAGGTATGTTGTACGCACAACGACCAATCAAGCTATGCTAAACCAAATTAAGCTGATCTCTCATTGTACAAGAAGCTCATAAAAAGCGAGGTCAGGTTATACTAGATATGTATAGCTTGCAGTAGCGAAGGGTCAACTTTTGTAAGAGGTAAGTTGGAGTACATGTCTTTCATGTGATTATACAGGGTGTAAACAGACTCTTCACGAAGCCAGTGCACAGTAGGTACTGATTCCAGTCTTTTTGATGTTCTTAAGTTCACACTAACAAAATGTGAGTAGAATTTTGGAATTTCTTAGAGCATATTTTAAGAACAAGTTTTAAGCAAGCATTGATGGATATAGTGAACTCTAGTAAGGTACCTTTTTTGGCTAAGCTACTGCTTGGCATGATGTCTTGGGTTCGATCCCAATTTAGACAAAGAACAAATCATTTCCATTAAGTATTACATAAGAAATTGATCAATCCACATGGGATTCAATTAAAACCACCGAAACGTGAGTGCACACACGCGACACATCAAGCTATCAGTGGCGAAGGTTCTACACAACTAGATTCCTACCGGCTTCCCTTTAAAAAATGGCACAGTTGGCATTTATAGACATATAAAGGGTGTAAACAGAATCTTAACGAAGCCGGAAGGCACTTGTGCTCCCTGTCATTGCGATCATTTTTTTGTTCTAGACCATACCTGGGAACCCTTCTAGTTACGGATATATTGGGGGTCAAAGTTCCGACTTTTTTTACAAGATTTTTTTTAATACATGTTTTTAAAGTAAGATTTTTATTTTAACCACCTCCAGGACCCCCTTACTATTCAATCCAGCCATCAGCACAATGTTTTGAGTGCGTTACATTGATTCCTACTGTAAAACGTGATTTTTCAGCCTGAAGGCGTTTCCCAGCACTAATTTTTGCTTTAAGTTACTTAGTTTGATGTACATAATGCTTGGTTGACGGCTTCGTGAAGAGTCTGTTTACACCCTGTATAAAATACTTTAAAATTGTAAGACTGATGTCCTATTTGTGTTTAATAAAGATATTTGTATTTGCTTGTATTGTTTGTATTGATAACATTTTAAGGTCGGGGTAAAATCGGTTTTCGTAATAGGTCATAGGGGTAACAATACTGAAAACGTTAGGAACCACTGCTCTAAAGTAAGACTGGTTGTCAGGCTTTCGGGCCTCTGACTACTTGTGACGACTGTCAAAGATCTACAAGTGACAGTTGGGACCCACAGTTTACTTTCCGAGGCACAGAGAAAACTTGGTATGTACTTGATGGTCACCCAACCACAGACCAACCAAGGCAGGCGCCGTCTCCTCGAGCTAGTGTAGTAGACATCATTCAGAAATTCAAGAAACCGTGTTTGAATATTAACACTGATCATTGACGGCATTTAAACTCCTCTTATATGTGCTGATCTGCGCTATACTCTATTATTAACAACTTTATGTAATTACCCATATTAGCAAATAAATGATTTTGAATTTGAATTTGATCACATTCAGTTTCTTTCTATGGTGAAACCTGCTCTTACCAGTTAAACTTGAACAACAGTTCTCATAACTGACCTATTTGGAAGTTGTCTCCAATCTTCTCCTTAGCATTGATGAGGGTGGTGGTGAACTGATCCCATTTTTCGTTGTCAGGCAGTAGGTCATTCAACCAACCCATGTCCGGTAGACCGTCCTTCCATTCTGCGTATTTCTGGAAAGAGAGATGTTTTAAAAAAAAAATATTTTAAAAGAATTATTTTTTTGAAGTAATAGGTGTCGGCGACAAACACTGAAGTAGTTGTTGACATAAAGGGTGTAAACAGACTCTTAACGAAGCCGAAAGGCACTTATTCTCCGCGTCATTGCGATCATTTGTTTGTTCTAGACCACCTTCTAGTTACAGAGATATTGGGGGTCAAAGTTCCAACTTTTTCACAAGTTTTTGAAGTTATACTTCTTATGGCGCGTTAGGGAAAAATGATGAGAGTAATTTTTTACGATGCGCGCGCACACCGACACCTAAATTTAACAGCATGAAGTTAGCTAGTCAACATACACCCTGAAGTTAGCTTAGTGTCAGATATTGACAAGCCTAGGTTTTTTATTTTTAATCTACTGCTGGCTGAGATAAGGCGACAGATATTTTTTTTTAAAAGAAGTATAACCTAGGTTTTTTATTTTTAACCTACTGCTGGCTGAGATAAGGCGACAGATATTTTTTTTTAAAAGAAGTATAACTTCTAACGCGTGTACATAAGTACACACACACTTTTTTTTAAATACATGTTTTTAAAGTAAGATTTTTATTTTAACCACCTCCAGGACCCCCTTACTATTCAATCCATCCATCAGCACAATGTTTTGAGCGCGTTACATTGAGTCCTACTGTAAAACATAATGTTTCAGCCAAAAAAAAATAGTTGTTTCCCAGCACTAATATTTGCGAAAAGTTACTTAGTTTGATGTACATAATGCTTGGTTGACAGCTTTGTGAAGAGTCTGTTTACACCCTGTAATTATGCTTGTTAGTTTCTGCATTGCATATAGTTTCTTGTAATGAAGCTACTGTAACGAAACTGATGAAATATCCTTGTAAATGTGTAAGTACCAAAACCACAAAAAGATTTCATTACTTTGGCAAACTACTAAGTGACCATAAATGACACTTATTAATACTAAACCTATTTTCAAACAAAACTAACCTTATTCAATGTCATACCCCCACCAACAGCTCCTCCTAGCACAAGATACCGGACTTTCAGCAGCCCCCTCACGGCACGTGCCACAAGCATGCCATATTTCCTCCTCTGTATATGACTTGGGTTTATGGGCTTGTGGAGGAGCATGCTGCGGCCTGTCCAGACAGAGAATGCCACTGCCCGTTTGTCTACCCATTGTGAGGATTTTTTTAATGATGATCTGGAAAATTAAGTCTGCAATGAGTGACATGCTTTTTCAAGAAGTTATACATGTAGGTGGTTCGAGTCCCAAGGATACTTTAAAAAAAGCTGAAAGAAAACATATTTCAAATTTAGTAATGCTATTTATATGCTAACAAGAAGAATAAGAAAAAAACACAATTATAAAATCAATAATCTTTCCAATAATATTCTTTTAGTACATTTTTTGCATTTATTTTACATAAAGTTTAAAAATTTTGGTACAATAGTGTGTCACATGACATTAAGTAGTTTAGGGGTTTTACAATTGTAGCACACACAGAATTCAGGATAATATTGTCTATTCCATTCTTGATCTTTGACCATCATTGACTTTTCTTAAATTCTATTTCATGAGATTGCACTGAGATAGCCCAGCCCAGCAGCAGAATAAATTACACAGTTCAAAGATGATGAATACATTATAAAAGGGAGTCAGTATTTATTTTATTTACATCCCTAAGATGACCCTCGTACCCTTATTTCTCTCCGATTTAATAAGAAACCACCGAGTACGCGTGTAATAAGTAAATCAATAAACAATCTGGTAGATAGGTACTATTTGGCAGGTAGGTTTTAGGTCAGCAGATTGTCAAGGTCGAGTCTCATAACATGCACATTACGCACTGCACGGCTTAAATATAAAGAAAGACGTTAGGCCGACTATAGGGTTAAATATGTGAGCCCTGTAGTGCAGCGACGATTTCTTAAGGGAATAGGTAGTACCAGGGCGACATAAACTAAAAGATGTCATAGGTCAGTAACGAAGGTTAGACTCCACTCACCTCATACGATTATGCAGTATTCTCGACATTGTTTACGTAATACCTTCCGTTTGTTTAGTATTTCATAACCTTTCAATAAGGATTCGGAAAAATAATAAATTAAAAAGATGTTCTCATTTCATAACCTCCACCGGTACTATGAAAAAATATATCACGTAATAACAAAACAGTTACAGTATATATAGTAGGTTTTATAGTAAATATGCAACAATCAACTTGTAAATAGGTATAAATTACTTTATATTTTGAATATTGACAAATTACACATTTCAAAGGATATTTTCAATTTCATTTTTGATCTACGTTTTGTTTTTGCGTTTCGTCATTAACGAACGTAGCATAGTCATTTAGAATGATATTTTTTGATATTTCTTATATTTTTGAAACCAGAAAGGTTTATAAAAATTACATTATTTAGTTCAATTGATGAAATTGTGCCTACAACATTACTGGTGACTCTTTTATAAACCTATGATTATGGAAATTAATGAATAGCGTTTAGTTCACATCAAGTTGCAAAATTATGCAGAATTAATGTCCCCGTGACAAGTGATGAAACGTCAAAATTACGTCGTTATGTCAAAATTGTCAAATGGCGACTTGTTTTGCCAACTGGACAAAATCCTGTCACTTGTAAAAATAATGCAATTTTCGTATTGTTTACATCTATTATTACCTGATATTTCCCATTCAATACTTTAGTGTGATATGTGACGTTAGTAGTTCACGTTGAAAATGTCGTGGTTAAATCTAAACCAGAGTTTAAACAGCTTAAAAGGCCAGATCACTAATTTTGCATCTGAAGTGTTATCTGAGAATCCTGCACAGGATATTGCCACAGAGAGTTTACAAGGAGACTCTTCTGGGACAGAACTAGCAGAAAAATGCCGAAATCAGGAGCTTGAGGTGAGTTTACGCAGTTTAATAGCCAATCTAATGTTACGCTTGACAGCTGACTTCTAGGTTATGTTTTTATATTTTTTTATTGTTATGCAGAGACAAGTAGCCATACGACCTGTAATCATCCTCTCTAATTCTTGCAAGGTTGCATCATTGTGCAAAAAGTAGTGAAATCATCTCGTAATTCCTTCTGGGCTTACGTAAACAAAGTAATTCTAATTGTTATTTTGATATTGCTGTCTTTTTCTTGTTTAGTAAACATTGCATGTAAATTCCTATTTACTCTCCAGTATGTTGTTTTTGTAAAGTGGTCATTATGTTTATATTCTAAACTAAATGGTGCATTGTGTTCCCGCCTACATACCCTACACATATTTCATCCATTGAAATATTAAAAGATATTGGCGGTGTCCTAGAATATTCTAGATCTGTTAATGTTATAAGCAAATTATGTGGATTAGTAAACCAAACATAACTACTTATAAGGTATCCTAATGTTTGTTCTTCAATTTTACCTGAATGTTGCTTGTTACAATGCCAAATACTTGTTTCATATCCGTTATTGGTCAACCTACATCTGCCAAGCCTTTTCCGAACTAAGTTGGAGCCTGCTGAATACCAGTACTTTACATGGAGCAACTGCCTACTATGACCTCCACAACTTAGTTATTTCACCCGACATTGGCTACAATTGCTCAACCTAATAAGCTCAAAATTATAAAAGAAATTATGTAATCATATCATTAGGTAATTATGCCTACTGATTGCTGGTTATAAATATCTAGATCTAGATTAATTAGTAAATTATTGGCATTTTTACTTTTTATGTAAAATATAATTAAAACTTTATCTAGTGGCACACATTGGAATGGAGGAGCTCGTGGCTAAAACAATAACAGCCGCTCGGGTTGATCTTTAGGTTAAGCCGTGCTTGCCTAGGTTGGTCTGTGGATGGGTGACCACCCATTACATACCGAGTTTCCTCCGTGCCTCGGAAAGCACGTTAAGCCGTTGGTCCCGGCTGTCATTTGAAGATCTTTGACAGTCGTTAAAGTAGTCAGTGACCTAAAAAGTCTGACAACCAGTCTTACCAAGGGGTATCGTATTTCCCAGTAGTAACTGGGTTGTGGAGGTCAGATAGGCTGTCGCTCCATGTAAAATACTGGTATTCAGCTGCATCCGGTTAGACTGGAAGCCGACCCCAACATAGTTGGGAAAAGGCTAGGCAGATGATGATGACACATTGGAATGGTATAGTGTGCCCGGTAGATGGCAATCACCTCATGCCCAAATATATACTGACACCTCTGCCTAATTCTTCAGGGATTATGTATGTATGCGTGATGTTATTTATTTATTTAACACTTCAAGCACAAAGTTCAGAGGCGGACTTAATGCCTTAGGCATTTTCTACCAGTCAACCTTTGGGTGATGGAGAGACAAACAGTGGTAGGTGTATAAATCTGCAAATAAATTTTAATTTAATACTAACTACAAGGGTATATTAAATATTATAAATATATATTAAAATACTATAACTGCATATCAAAGTATATATATGTAAATAGACATTTATAGGGATATACTAAAATAAAAAGACAAACAATGGAGAAAATATTAACGTTGTGACAAAACTGCCAGCTTCTTCCGAATGTACTTGGAAACTTTGATTTTAATAAAAGATAGGCGATTGCTTGCCATCCTGATTTCCTGGGGAAGCGCATTCTACAAGGAAATAGACTGAACAAAGAGAGATCGGTGAATGAAGCTAGTGCGATGAGAGGGACATTGGTGCCGATTCCCTACACTAAATTTAAGTTGAGTGCATCTTTTTCTTTCTATTTCATTATGAAAAGGACAGAAGATAAATATTAGTTTAGTCCTGTCAAATTAGTCAGCACCTGACGTAATTTGATGTAATTTTAGTAGTCAACTTTTTAATCACGTCTAAACTTGTGTCAGCTGGTTAATTTGACAGGTCTAAACTAAAATTTATCTTCTGTCCTTTTCTTAATGAAATAGAAAGAAAAAGATGCACTGAACTTAAATTTGGTTTAGTTTGTAAACAAGGGAATCGGCACCATTGAAGAACTCGGTTTTGCGATGAGCGCAGACTCCTATTATGGTTGGCACAAATGTACTGTATGTTATGTACGTATGTTATGGTATAGCTATATTTATCACTGTGTGTCTTTAATTACTCATCATCACTCTCCTGCCATTATCCCAATTTATTTAGGGTTGGCGCAGCATGTCTTCTTCTTCCATACTACTTTATTACTCGTCATCTCAGCAGTCACCTGTTTCTAGCTATCATCCTTCACACACTCCATTCTTCGTTTCTTTGGTCTTTAATTACTACTAATTCATTTTATTACTACAACTGACCAATTTGTTCGCAAACGTAAATGGTTAAATTGAAATAAATTCTTTTAATTTCAGTTTCGAATTCTATTGGCCTAGACTAAACATTCAGAGTTTTAGTTTACGTCAAATGTATGTACCAATTAAAATATTTATTGCACAAACAATATATATTTTTTTTCAACTGTGCTTGGCACAAAAAAAAGAAGGGCATAGAATAGTTGTATTTTTTTTTATTTGAAAATCAGTCGGATTTACGTTCCATTTACGTCGAGCGTACGTGTTAGTGCCTTGGTAGCCGGAAATCAATCAATGTGATTAAAGCACTCACAATTAATAGCACATGTATATTGTATAAACAAACCACAAAGGAGAATGGATAAAACTGCCCTGCCCATCACACCTTAGGATATATTTTAATTTTTGGGTACCTTGACAAAGAATTTGGTCAGTGGGTCGTCTTAATTAGTTCTCCTTTTTAGGGTTCCGTACCCAAAGGGTAAAACGGGACCCTATTACTAAGAAATATTTAAGGGGGCTCAACACACATGATTTTTTTTAGATTTTTTTTTGCCATTTTTATAGATAATGGTACGGAACCCTTCGTGCGCGAGTCCGGCTCGCACTTGGCCGGTTTTTTTGTTTGCATCAGGATCTACGTGCGCATTACGATTTCGCCTTAAATATTCGTCATCAGCCTACAGCAGTCCACTGCTGGACAACGGTATGTCCAATTGCACGCGATTCAGCTCGTTTCTGGGCAATTCTCATCCAGCAATTCGTGGCCAGCCACCCTGCGGAGATAGACGCTCCACCGAGGCTGAGGGCGTCCCACTTTACGCTTCCTGATTCGCGGTCTCCACTCAAGAACACGTCTACCCTAACGGTCATCGATTCTATGACCCATGCCGACTAATTTAATCTAATCACTTAGAGAGAAACCAAGACTAGCCCGCTTCCATAGCTCGCTGAGCGACCTAAAATTCATGGAACAGCCGTACCGTACAGTGTCCACGTTTCAGCCCCGTAAGTCATAACAGGCAGGACGCACTGATTAAAGAACTTAGTCTTTAGGCTCCGTGGAAAATGATGAGAAGTCTCGATAGAGCTTCCCAGGCACTGCTATATATTATGACTGTTTGAAAAATGAAATTTTAGGTTCTACGTACAAAAAGCTTGGACATCACACTGGCCTTGTGTAAGGTAGGTCTAAAGAGGCAGAAGTGCATTCGAAATAACTGAAACATTTATGTGTGCCGAAATTGTACTATAATCGCGTGACAGTGTTAGATCAAGGAGGAACTAAAATCTCGCTAACGCTTTCGTCCTCCAATCCCAATAATGGGCCCGTGAACAGTTCACAAGTAAAAAAAAATAGCATCAAGAAAAAGCAAAGACTGTTAGTAGACCTTCGAAAATACACGTTGAAGCCGCGAAAGCGTCACAATTGAATAGTTAACACTAGGCTTTCGGGCATCTTACTACCCGTAACGCTTGTTAAAAATCTACAAATGCCAGCCAGGATCTGCTTAACTATGCTCTATCTCCTATCCTGCCCTTTGAGCCCCAAAACATGCAGCCACAGTGATCTTTGACGACGCCGCCCTGGTGAAGTTTTGAGCCAATCAAATATAAAATAATATCGTGCCAGGACACGAATCAGAAAAATGCGAACGTAGTTCTTTAGCAACTTTACGCAAAAATTAGTGCTGGGAAACGAAATTTTTTTTTGGGGTGTAAAATCACGTTTCATGTTATGACTCAATGTAACGCATTCAAAACACTGTGCTGATGGATGGATTGAATAGCACGGGGGTCGTGAAGTTGTCTTAAGTAAAAAAAAAAACATTAAAAACAATGTATTTAAAAAAAAAAAACTTGTGAAAAAGTTGGAACTTTAACCCCCAATATCTCCCTAACTAGAAGGTTCCCAGGTATGGTCTAGAACAAAAAAATTATCGCAATGACGGGGAGAACAAGTGCCTTTCGGCTTCGTTAAGAGTCTGTTTACACCGTTTAGAATATACATACATACCAAACGTTCCATAAAATAAACTACGTACCTCATATCTACAATTTAACATACACATAGTTTGCTTGACTCCGTCATATATTATGTAAGTAGTGGTTACCAATTAATTTATTTCTTTCTGTTAATTGCTTAAACGACTGATAAGCGTCACGGCTGAAGAGTTAAGTTGTGACTAAGTTCAAGTTGGCTAACTTGTTTGTTACGATATCATTATCAGCCTAGCCTTTTCCCAACTATGTTGGGGTCGGCTTCCAGTCTTACCGGGTGCAGCTGAATACCAGTATTTTACATGGTGCGACTGTGACTGCCTCGTTGGTCCATTGGTCGCAAGCGCGACTGCTGAGCATGAGGTCCTGGGTTGGATTCCCGGGTCGGGCAAAGTGCTATTGGGTTTTCCCATCAGGAATTTCTCAGTAGCAGCTAGGAGTCTCGATTTGTGCCCAGTTGATGGCAATAGGCTCGCCCCCATTACATGGGACTTAAAAACATATCTGGCGAAATGTGTGTGTACTATTAGGTACACTTCTGCCTAACCCTTGGGGAATTATAGGCGTGATGTTATGTTATGTACGTGTGTTTTTTCACGCTAAAACTTCGTAAAGCTGCAGTCACAAGACAAGCATTACCGTTTTCGATAACACTAAGAGAAACCTAAATGAATGCCTAAATTAAAGCGCACTGGTGAAGTCGGGCTGTTGGTGATGTTGATGAACTAACTAATTTGCTTAACTTTGGAGGATGATAAACTAACTTAACTGGCGAAATGTAGGTGTACTATTAGGTATACCTCTGCCTAACTCTACGGGGATTACAGGCGTGATGTTATGTTATTCCGGAAGGTTTAGGTCTTCAAACTTGCGGCTAACTCCCTACTTCGTGTCATCTGTCGCGGTAGACCTATCTATGCCATTGTATTATTTTTAAACAATCCATACCGTTAAAGTATTATGAATCTTGACCGTAGTGAAAATACGAGTTATTTTCGTCTGCAGTCTAGTCCGGGGACTTTTATTAATATCACAGGGTATTTGCTAACTTATGTTAGGGGTAAATTCACATGAACATCATTGGTACTCCAAGTTGTATAATATATTACAGTTATAAAAATAATATCGCGCGTATAGAGTGGTCGTCTCTTTCTGGCATATGTGATTGGATAAAGATAAAGTTTCTAGGTACTACTGGCCTATAAACTTAAAACCACGGTGTGGCCATTAGATTAGCGACTTTAGAACCAGTAATTGCACCTGTATTTATTTTATAAAGGCTTTCCAAAAGTGGTTGTCGCCTCAAAGTGTTAAGGCTACTCCGATAGATTGTAGAGTTTCAACTGCTCGAAATTGAAGTCCGGGCCTAAACTGTGCGAGTTTTTACTGTATCTATTCAATCAGGTTAATGTAAACTTTAATTAGTTCTGATGCTGGAGGAGTATATGGTTAAATAATATCAGCCGCTCTTCCGGTCGATCTTATGGTTAAGCCGCCCTTGCTTGGGTTGGTCCGTGAGTGGATAACTAACTATCACATATCGAGTTTTTTTCGTGTCTCCGAAAGTCGTTGGTCCCGGCTGTCATTTGCACATCTTTGACAGTCGTTACAGGTAGTCAGTGGCCCGAAAGTGTGACAACCAATCTTATTAAGGGGTATCGTATTGACCAATACTAATTGGGTTATGATAGCCAGTCGGTCCATTTAAAATACTGGTATTCATCTGCACCTGATTAGACTGGAAGCTGACGGCATCATAGTTGTGTAGAGGATAGGCAGATGATGATGTTGACTGAACGAGCCCGGGCTGGTGAAAAAGATGGGAAACACAAGTATCCCATACAAATTAAAGTTTTCGTTAAAAAGTTACAGTTGGTTTGGTCAATGATTCAAACTTGCACTGAACAACCTTATGTGATTTTGATTGAGAAACTAGAATGATTAAAATTTGGAGAATAACATGCGGTGTTATGGCGTTTGAAAACTTGGATAACACATAATATAACATCATTACTGCAATTCCCGAAGGGTTTGGTAGAGGTGTACCTAATAGCATTTTGCCAGTGATGTTTTAATATTGCCATAAACCGGTTACAAATCCAAACTTCGTGGCTGCAAAAGAGAATTTACTGATCGAGCGACCTGGAAATTGAACCCAGGATCTCATACTCAGTAGTGGCGCTTGCTAATACTAATATTCCTATTCAAGCAGATCAAGTTACTGAAATTGTTACAGTACCTAACAATAATGTCTGGACGCTCTCGTTAGGCATCTTGATCCAGAGCATGATTCAAAAAGCGGTACTCCTGGCCACGGCTCGTATTGTTAGGAGGTTCCTCTCTCTGAAGCCCTGACCCGCCGGTAGCTTGGACCCTGTTCCCGATACCGGTGGGCTACGATTTTTTATATTTATTTTTTGTATTCTTTTTTTAAAGAATATCAAAAATGTAAAAAAATATATTAAAGAGATAAGTAAAGGAAAATGTCTGTTCAAATCGCTGTTCCCATAGCCCGACCAGCCACACGCTCCACGCACGGCCCGTTGGCCGTTGGTAGGGTAGATACGCTATCGTGTGTTTGCACTGCGATAAGTCTCGATAAGGAGCAGCTTTCGGCCTAAACCTGTGCCCCAACGAGCTTGGATTACGATGTTGGCTTTAACAAGTTATTTTGGTAGAAATCAGTTGGTTTTTAGAGTATGTAAAGCTTTCATATCCTAGATATACTACGAGTAAAATAGAGCATCCAGAGTAGAGCAGAGCGGCTTATTACTTATATACCCTAGCTACTACAATCTGTCAAACTTCTTTAATAGATTTACAACATTATCGCTAAAGCTTTTGGGTTCAAGGTTGATTGAGATAAATGGCGTAGTGGCGTCTGTACCTGTTAGCTCTCTTCTGTCTCTGCTTTATATGGAGAAGTGTAAATTACACTTTCTTCCTGC
Organism: Lycophotia porphyrea; assembly: GCA_950005105.1. Classification (NCBI taxonomy): domain Eukaryota; kingdom Metazoa; phylum Arthropoda; class Insecta; order Lepidoptera; family Noctuidae; genus Lycophotia; species Lycophotia porphyrea. The sequence continues at coordinate 1,004,073 of OX465409.1, forward strand.
TGGTCTTTCTGACTGTTGGGGGATCCAAGATCCCATATTTAACCGCGCCGTTTCTCCGGAGCTCATCGAGCTCATCACTTTTGTTTCTGAGTTTTGGTAGGAGTTGGGAATAATGTGGCTATTCCCAAAAATCAAAGTTCATCTATAAAGGGTGTAAAAATACTCATAACGAAGCTGAAAGGCACTTGTTCTCCCCGTCATTGCGATGTTTTTTTTGTTCTAGACCATACCTTATGGTGGTTAAAGTTCCAACTTTTTTTTAATTGTATGTTTTTAATGTATTTTTTTTTTAATTAAGACACCTTCACGTCCACGTAATATTCAATCCATCCACCAGCACAATGTTTTGAGTGCGTTACATTGAGTCCTACCGTAAAACGTGATTTTTCACCCCAAAAAAAAAAGTCGTTTCCCAGCAATTATTTTTGGGTAAAGTTACATAGTTTGATGTACAGAATGCTTGGTTGTCGGCTTCTTGAAGAGTCTGTTTACACCCTGTATGTTAAGAGTATATTGATTCGTCATCCTGACAAATTTTATGAACATTTCAGTGAAGGAAAAACTTCCTTTTACCTAAATAGATAACTTATGATGAGAAAATTTGGCACATATATACTTTATAACCTGGATTAACATATAGGATACGTTTTAACCCGGTGGTATGATGCCGTGGGACAGTTACCAAACTTCACGCGGGCGGAGCTGCGGGCAACAGCTAGTCTCTAATATAAAGCTCTTTCTGGCCGGCTCAAGCTGATTTCTCGTTAATAAGGGTGGTCGCACTTCCTTAATTAGCCACCTTCAGAATCGCACATGCCAGTATTTAATGTAGGAAGAAAGATCATCAGAGTTGCTAAGACAGCATAGGAGCAGCGGTGGCCCTGTGGTGGCGGCTCGGCTTACGAACAGTAAGTCGTGGGTTCGAACCCAGGCAGGTGCACTACTTTGTCAAATTTATTTCATCACCACTACTCTCAAAGCGGTGAAGGAAAACATCGTGAGGAAACCGGCATTCCTAGAACAAAAAATTCGAAGACATGTGACATCTACCAACTCGCACTGGGTCCGCGTAGCAGATTATAGCCCATTCCCTCTCATAGAGAGGAGGGCGTGTGTACCAGCAGTGGGAACATTATAGACTGATTATGCCAAGACGTCATCACTACTGTAAATTCTATACGTCACTGAATAATCTATGAACTCAAAATTGGCAATTCAAATGAGATCGCTGAAGAAACCGGCATAATTCATTCAACGTTTGCGACATATCCGCTTGAATACTTTTATAGACTCACGGATTGCGTCTGTAGTCCTGGCTAAAGCTGAAGATCATCATCTGCCTAGCCTTTTCGCTATTGAGGGGTCGGGTACCAGTACCTGATGCAGCTGATTATCAGTATTTTAACATGGAGGCACTGCCTATCTAATCTCCGTAACCCAGTTCTAGGTAAATCGATACCCCTTGGATAGACTGGATGTCGGACTTGTGGGCTTCTGGTCTTCTACGACGGTCGGCCATTCTTCAACCTTATTACTTACGGCATAAGAGTGAACAGTGGCTGACCCTCAGTGAACTCGGTACTCCCACCCATTCACAAAACATGGAAATTCGTCGGCACAAAAAGTCGATGAATTATTCCGGGTTTTGTCACTGATTTCGAAGTCAAACTATGATTTTTATCAGTTTGGGAGTTCGCGAATGTGTGAGGCAATATCTTTCGATCTGAATCATTTGTTCCAGTCTTGTGTTCATTTGAATTTCCCCAATATTACACAACGAGGGGCCAAAGACCTCACTGAGATGGGACGGGAGAAAATACTGGGAATATATTGAAATGCTTGGGATGGTTCCGTCTAATAATATTAAAAGGAAAGCTTAGGGATAGGTACTTGTGGCAAAATAATAACTGTCGCTCGGTGACGCTTGCTGAGGTTGATCCGAGCGAGATCCAAGACCTTTCCTTGTCTCGAAAAGCCCGTAAAGCAGTGGTCCAGGCTGTCACTTATAGACCTGTGGCTCATAATGTGTAGTCAGAAGCCCGAAAGTTTGACAGGCAGGCTTGCCAAGAGGTATCGCGTTACCCAGCAACTGGGTTTTGGAGGTTAGGTAGGCGCTCTATTTAAATTTCTGGTATTCAGCTGGATCTGGTTCTCTACATTAAACGCATTCTAGAGCAATCATCATTCCAGCCGAAAGACATCCACTGCTGGACATAGGCCTCCCCCAAGTGTCGCCACATAGACCGGTCCCGTGCGTCTCGAATCCAGCAGATCCCAGCAATATTCAATAGGTCATCGGTTCACCTAGTGGGAGGCCTCTCCGGCCCTCTTTCGGTTCGCAGTCGCCACTCCAACCACAGAACAGTAGCTTTTAACTTCTGTCCTCCAATGGTCCAGTCGTTGCACGGTACCCTAAAAAAGTGTCCAATTTGTCAATGACCGAATCTGCGATTATAATCTGTGTCCCAGTTCCTATGCTAAACTCCAGTTTACCATCACATTACCATTGCTAAACACTCACTGACGACTCTTGTTTTTGCCTCACACCTATCCCGTACTACCTGACGTTTTATTTTTGTATTAGACTAGAAAAAAATATGGCAAAAAACCGTTATTGATTTTGAAAAAAAAAAAAAGTTTATTTTGTAACAAAATTATGCAAGGGTGAGTTGTTAATTTATTCTTTTGTTTTCGTGTTTTGATGTTGTTTTATAAAATTAAGAAGTTTTGAACTTTTTTTTTGTTTTTGGCCACCCTTCGTGGTTATTTGACACTATCGTGTATGTACTATGACGGTCAGCTACTTTTCAACCCTATTACATATTATTATGGTATAAAAGTGGCAGACCGTCAGTGTACTCGATAGTACATCTGAACCACGTTCAATAACTATCAGTGTCAATATTCCATAGCAATGATGACACTGATGGCTCTTGAACGCAGTTTAGATGTGCTGAACGCGTTCAGTTTGAAAGGTGAAATTCGCTCTAATACATAGTTAGGTTTTTCCTTGAGCTTTTTCTCCCTTTCCGCTGTATCTTGAGAGATGCCTCTAGTGACTAGAGACAGACTAAAGTCTAGTCTGACTGGTAAGACCCACTGGGTGGATTATTATCCATTCATCATCCACAGCGTGATTTGAGTGAGAATGTTAAGATGGATGTGTGGAGTGACTAAAGTGGATACAGTAAGAAATGACCATATTGGAGGAAGTTTGAAAGTGGCGCCTGCTACAGAAAAAATGGAAGGGGGTCGTCTGTCTTGGTATGGACATGTGATGGGGAGGGATGGAACGCATGTGAGTGATGAATATTAATGTTGATGGATGGAGAGGGAGAGGACGACTAAAGATAAGATGAATAGATTGTGTGAGGAATGATATGAAAGAAAAGGAGTAAATGAGAGCGTGACGATTGACAAGAGGGAATGGAAAAAAAACCAACCACTCCAGGAGTGCTGACGGAAGTGAAATTTTTTTTTTTTTTCAAGATTCTGAATTATTTTTAGAAAATATTTTTGCATAAGTCTTTTACATATACATTTGACTATACACTGTATTTGTTTTGGACTTGTAATATGTAGCAATACGGCTAACTCTGCAACGAAAAACAGGTCGTTTAACGGTGTCGCGAGTTCAATTGTTCCTCCCTATCTCAAAAATGCCCAACGCGCCTAAAGAAGTTTTCACTTCAAAAAGACGTATTGCGCCTATTCTGCAATTAGTGCCGCCGACCCCAAACAACATGCATGTTGTTTGCGGTCGGCGCAGTTGTTGGGGTTGTTGTAGTGTCAATACATATATTTGTTGAAGGAATATTGTTGTACTGACAACTTAATCCATGACAATAAAAACATTGACGCAGGAACTATACACTATGGTGGGCTGGGATTCTGGGTGTGGGACAAGGGCAGGAAGACGATGATCCACAGCGCGACTTCACCCACTGCTGGGTGTAGGTCTCTCTTTGCTTGTGCCAAACTCCTTGTTCCTGTACCAGTCTCATCCAGTATAGAAAATTGCACTTTTACACCAACTAAGCACTTATGAAAAAACCTTGTCATCGATGTTGTTCGAAAAAAAATACATAAGAACGCACAAGTGGCGCGGCTGCGTTTTGAAATTCAAATTTGGAAGCGATTTAAATGCGCGCCACCAATAGGTCAGAGTGGAATGTATTGGCATCGCAAGTGTGTGTTTACGTCTCATCAGGGCTGGCAAAATATATGCTTTGCTTTAATTAAAATACAAAATACTTTTTAGCATGACTGTTTCTTCCACACTTCTCTATTACTCGTCAGCTCATCAGTCACTTCTTTAGCCATATCTTTCTTCACAAAGTCCATCTATCCTCTTTGGTATTCCTGTAAAATTTTATACTCGCAAGTAATCAAAATATTTTCCAGACATGTTATGAATATTGAAATACAAAACACAGTATTTTAACCATTATTACCTAAAATAAAAAATACATTCAAGCAATTCAGAGTCTTTAAATTTCAAGTTAAATAAGTGCTTGTATTTTTGCGAAAGTGTATTTATTTGAAAGACAAATTACAAAATATTTCGGTGTCAGGTATTTAAAATAAATTACATTCAAATATCAAATATGTATTTGAAATACTGCTCAGCCCTGGGTTCCACTGTATTTATGTAAAACGAACGTATGTAACTGGCATTATGACGCTTTTCCTGTCCCAGACACGGGAAAGTAACACTCGAAAAAAAAATAGTTCTTATTTTATTGGAACTATTCTGCAATTTTTGACGTGACTTGTTGTACGATGAAGGTTTTTAATAGCAACATTAAAACCTTCGGAATTTGAAAATTTGAAGTTACATTATTTTACAGAGCGTCATGTTTTTTTTGGCGCCTGGCTATATTGCGAACTAACGCCGCCATCTTGTTTTTTCAATATTGTTTCTATACAATTCCACAGAATGTTTACCATCAGCGCTCTCCTGTCAATCCTATTCACGCACCAAAAGAACCATGACGCATTATATTTTATTTCAGCATAAGTGCAGCATAATCAGCCCACAATATTCCCACTGCTGTGTTGATGTAATCCACCACACCGGCCCAGTGCGGGTCGGTAGTTGTCACATGTCTTTGAACTTCGTTCTAGGACAAGCCGATTTCCTTCACATTTTTATTACACAAAGTAATGTGCCGCCTGGATTGGATCCTACGACCAGCTCGTAACTCTGGCCACCACTGCTCCTATTTAATTTCAGACGTAGAAAAATTAAATCTGGTTTTTTACTTAAAAAAAACTATTTATATGTATTTACTGTGCTTTAGTTTAGATTCTATCATATTTTTGTTGTATAAACAAGAGTATAAAGAAAATATGATTTGTTTGTTACAGATTGCATCTTTGAAGAAGTTAGTCGAAGAGCTACAAGCTTCCTTGCAGTCTGAGGTAAGTCTACATATTATTTACGCCTTTATTTAGAATACAAGGTTTTTGCTCTTTAATATATTTAAAAAATAAAAATACTTCTTTTCTACGGGCTATTTTGGAGCTGAAACATCCTGAGATATTTGGAACTTTTAATAGAAAGAAAGAAATTACATTAAAATTAAATATTTTACATGACCTTGACACTATGTTATTGATTTGATCTCGCTTGAAATTAATTCGGAAAAATGTTATACTAGACAGTCAGGCAGTAAAATTAAACGTCAGTGTTTTTTAACACGTTACTTACTACATAAATAACTACAATCAATATGTTAAACACGTGAACTACTTACGTCAGTCACAAATTTATTTATGTATCAAATTAATTAAAATCGCGTGGATCAATGTCGGATTTTTAACCCTTTTTTTATTTTTTTTTACGGATGGGAATTCATCAAATGACTTTTCCCGCTCTGGGCAGAGCGGAAGGGAGTGTCAGACTTGTACTGACTAAAACCCATCCATGTTCCTTCCTTGCCCTTTGTGTTCCAGGGCCGCGGTATCTCTTTCGAACAGCCCGCAGCCCGGATTTTTAACCCTAGGTTTCTAAAAAATCCTTCTACCTGTTAGGTTACTAACATAATTGCTTTATAGCACTTTAGGAGTTAAAAAAATACATAATGTACCACATACAGTTAGACAAGAAAATGTATGCGCGTCGGTAATTTTCGTGATTTCTGAATTATAAATTAGCAAGAACGTAGAAACGTCGAACCCGAAGAAATACTATGATTGTTATATTTTCTGAAAAGCTTAAATGTAATATGTACTTTTTTGAACGAAGTGCATATTATACTCCAGGAGCCAGTCAAAAAAAAACACACGTGGTAGAAGTGTAAAAATTTTGGCTTCAAGATAAAGCTGTATAATGCATCCTATCTCATTTTCTCCCACGTTAAATCTTAAGAATTTATGTGTCTGTCTCTTTTTACTGTCGCTTTTTCGTTTAATCGACTTTCAAATCACAACGATGCTAAAGAAGTTTTCACTTCAAAACAAACAAACCATCATGATTGTAATTATATATTATCAGAAAAAAAAACACTTCATGATTTAACTGTCAGAAATCACAGCAGGGTCACAGGAAACACTAAATATTTATGATTAGTAACGAATGTTAATTCTAAAGTATTACTAAGTTAAAGGAAGCTTTTGTTGATATGTATCGGTTCAGAAGGTCTGTCACGGTAAACGCTTAGTATGCTTTAAATAGATCGTTATAAGTGATCTGCATGTAATTAACTTGGAGTTTTGTTAACAAAGTTTAGTTTAGATAAAATTTTACAAAGGAAGATTTTGTAGATTTGACGTGTCCTAATATGCTTTTGCTTTTGCTAACAGCAACATCTTAAGGAAATATCAAATTTTGCTGAATTCCATTCTATCAAAAACCTTTCTGTATATGCATACCTAACTATCAATATGCAATTAGTCCTGTCTGGAAATAAGGTCTGGAATAAAAAAAAGTACTGGTATTCTGCAAGATCCGTTTAGACTGGAAGCCGACCCTAACATCATCTTCCTGCCCTTGTCCCATTCTACTTGAGGTCGGCGCAACACATTTTCTTCTTCCATTCTTCCCTGTCAGACGTCACGGAATCTTTTACTCCTTTCTCTTTCATATCATTCCTCACACAATCCATCCATCTTTTTTTCACCCTCCTCTCCCTCTACATCCATCAACATTCATGTCCATCACTTTTTTTAGTCACATGCGTTTCATCCGAAGCCGACCCTAACATAGTTGGGAAACGGCTAGGCAGATGATGACTAAGGAATTAAAATTTATCGGCTTTGCGGCTTCAGCAAGGCATACATTCCCATGTTCATATGACTGTATCTGCAGAAAACCCATAACCTTCGAACTGTGAACTAGCACCATACATAGTCCTCTACTTTCGCCTGCCTACACTCATCATCGTCATCATCATATCAGCCCGAAATCACCCACTGCTGGGTGCTGGTTCTGTGCGTCTCTTATCCAGGTGTTTTCCAGGTGTGTGTGTGCTGACGGCGCGATTGGCGCAGTGGCTGAGCGATTGACTGCTGCGCTGCGAGTCGCGGGTTCGATTCCCGCACGGAACAAATATTTGTATGGCCTACAGGTAGTTGTTCCGGGTCTGGCTGTTTGTGTATGTGAGTTTAAATGTTTGTAAACGCACCCACGATACAGGAGAAATTCCTAGTGTGGGGCAACGTTTTTTTAAAAAAAAAAAAAAGTAACTCGCTGTTGAGCAAACCATAACCTTTTTACAACTAGATTTAGATCGGCTTCCAGTTCAACCCGATACAGCTAGCTAGCAGTATTTTACATGGAGCAACTGCCTATCAGTGGCGAAGGTTCCATACAACTCGATTCCTACCGGCTTCCCTTTGAAAAATGGCACAGTCAGTATTCTATAGACAAATAATATAATCACATTAAAGATATATACTCCGGCTTACCTCTTACAAAAATTGACCCTTCGCTACTGCTGCCTATCTGACCTCCACACCCCAGTTACTGGGTAACATGGTAGACCTTGGCAAGACTAGTGGTTGGTCTTTCAGGCGTCATGACTCCCCGTAACTACTGTCAAAGATTTACAAAATGACAGCTGGGAACAATAGCTTAACATGCTTTCCGAGACACAGAGGGGTCTCCATAAGTAATTGTATTGATGGTGACCCATCCAACCCATCGATCGACCTATGCTTACTCACTGGTGACCATACCCCTTTCCCAAAATCGATTACTACCCCCAAAGATAATACCTCAATATTCGCTCATAATCCCCCAGCACATGAAACACAAAACATACATAATATAAATGTAAACTAACATCAAGCTTCGAGATAAAAGTATTGATCGGTGCGCTCAATATGGTTGATAAGAGAGTATATAAAAGCTAAGATAAGCTTTTCACACCTTTGTTTTGTCGTAATCACGGGAGCTGACGGGTGCCAGAGGTATGTCTAGTTTTTTTTTTATAAATTTTTGGACAAGAGTTTTGATGTGGTGTTCAATTTTTTGCGGTCTACGTGTTTTGTCCGGTGAAGATTTCAGGTTGAAGGTGGTTGCTAAGAAATAATGTAATTGTGTAATAAATTGCAAATTATAACACTTTGGGAGTATCGTAATTTGCGATTCTAATTTTGGCAATTCAGCAATATTCATTGCTTGTTTCACGGTGACGCGCAGACGAATTTTCAATCATATGTAGGTTTTTTTTTAAACTTCTTCGGATTCTGATTGAAAGTGAGTTACGCAAGTCATTTAGTTTGATGCCAGTTTTCGTTATATTCAAACAAGGTTAGCGCTCCATAGGTCGATGTCTGTTTTATATAATAGTCATTTTCATCCATTTTTCACGTAGCTCTTCAAATCTTTAATAGAAACGTACTTTTTGGCTATAATACAGCTTTATAAGCAAAACACACTGCGTTAAGTACCTAATTTATCATTTTAAAAGCAACCAAAGAATTAAATATAAAATAGATCGTCTCCTGTACTAAACCTTGACAAACTTTAGTACAGGAGTGGATCTTTTTTTTTCAAAGAGGAAATATTTTTCTTAGATCCCATTAACAATTTTTACACATACATAATAATATATCACCTTTATAATCACTTAGCCTAAAGACCGTCAAAGGTGCACGTCGCAATCAATACCTACCTAGTACCTACATATGCAAACGATTGCTTAACTACTTCGTCCTGCATATAACGACCTTCTAATGTAAGCGCGCTTGATTTTATTTCATTTAAATGTCTGCCCCGGTAAGAAGAGGAAATGACCTTTTCCCCTATTTAGATGTCCTGAATTAAATAAAATGGTATTTATGTAGGCGGTTTAGTAAATTAGTTCTAGAAATGAATAACTTTACTTTCGGAAGCCGGTGACTTTGTTTGTTTCATTGGCCTTTTGGCCACCAACTGTTATATCCAACACAAATTCTTGTCATGAATTATCTTAACATTGTAACTAGAAGTTATATACTCACTGGACGCCTGACGTTGGACATCGCCGACGAGGTCGAACGCGGCGAAGTTGGTGTGACGATCAGAGCCCTAATTCACGTAAGTTTATGACGCGCCGATGAAGTATGTATATACGCCATAAGTTCAAGTTCGATTGATAAACGGTATTCTTGTAATCTTTGAACTGCGCGTAAACTGCGCGTGAACTGTACGACAACCAAACTCGACCAAACTTACTTATGGTATTATTTCTCTCATGTGGCCAACATGAGAGAAATAATATTACTCACTAGATAATCGAATAGAATCGTTTACATTTCAATGATTAGACGTTATTATCATTTATAAGCTGTCATTTTGAGAGGTTAAGCGAATAGTAGAATACCGATCATGTTGCGTTCCGAAGCACGCACTAAAGACGCGCAACAGTAGAATGCCGTTATTGCGCTCGCGTGACGCGCACTTGACGCGAGCGTGTCTGACAGCGGTAGAGAATACGAAAAGCGTTGTTTTGATTGAAACTTAACTGCAACTGCACTGCAACAGCACTTCTTTAGTTACGTGAATTAGCCCACTGGTCATGTTCGCGGGGCAAGCGTGGCCACGGCCAGAAATTGCACAGAACAGAGGTTTGGAAAGAAAAAGGCAACGTAGGCTATATAAAAAAAACTAGAAATTATTAAGGAACCATCATATCGTCAACATAGGGCAAGCAGAAAAAATACGTATTAAAGGCAGCTAAGTCATAAACTACTCAAGCAAACTTAAAGGGCCCACCGCAAGTCCTTCCTCTACAAAATGAAAAAATCGCGTAAATCGGCCCAGTAATCATGGAGTAATCGGTGTACATACATGAAAAATAAAAGAAGCTGGCGGAATACATAACCTTCTCCTCTTTTAGAAGTCGGTTAAAAATGTCCAAAACTGTAGGCTAGAGCGCCGCGATAATTCTGTGTCTCTAGTGAAAAGGGTATAAGTCCTATTAAATCTGTATGGTACTTATACCCCTATATATTTTCACTTGAGGCACAGATCATTATGTTGTATCATCAGCGTAGCGTTTTTTCCAACTACCAGGTATAACGTAAAGAATTCGGTCCTGCACCTGATCTTCCTGTAGTCGAGTCAGTTTGCAGTGTCATCAGACTATGAGAGTGAGGTTCCGCAATGAGCTGCCTAAATGTAGCTAGTGCTATTTTCCCTCTGAAATCGAATTGCTTCATAAAAGCGCAATCTCGCCGCGGTGCATGCTGGCATATTTGTTTGACAGCGTGGGTCTACGTTTCCACTGCAGTACACGCTACGCACCCACAACTATGTACAACTGCAGCGTGTGTGGCCTACCGCGGCGCACGGAGAGGCTACGTATATAGTTGTGGGTTAATATTTGTGTATAGCGTGTACCGCATGCACAGCGTGAATGACGTTGACAGCGTTGACCTATGTGAACGCCTTTTTTTTATTTTTTTATTTTTTTTTACGGATGGGAAATCATCAAATGACTTCTCCCGCTCTGGGCAGAGCGGAAGGGAGTGTCAGACTTGTACGGACTAAAACCCATCCATGTTCCTTCCTTGCCCTTTGTGTTCCAGGGCCGCGGTATCTCTTTCGAACAGCCCGCAGCCCTGGCAGGCATCGGCCCTTGCGGGCCCCTCCCTATTTGCTGACATCTCTTTGAGGCGCGCGTGGAACACGAACGCGCCGTCAACACGGCCTGTCGTCAAAAGACGGACGGACGGCGAGCTAGCCCATTACTCTCCGTCCACAGGTCCGCGTCTACGGTGGCCGGAAGCCACCACGTGACCCCCGACGCCCGAGGCGTCTCCCGCGGCGGCTGGGACACCTATGTGAACGCCTTATTCGAGCAAGCCACGCATGTACTAATGACGTCAATTGATGCATAGCGTGTCCGTGGTTTGCAGTGGACACAATCACATACATTTTCTTGCAAAGCAAAGCTTAACACACGTGCGTAGCCTATCCGTGGGTCGCGGTGGGTACGCTTTAAGATCGCACTTGGGGGTTCCATCTTTGGCTGTACAGCACAGAAATAACTGGCTGAAAATTAAGGATGCTTTAAGCGACTCTGTTCTTAGGACAAGATTGAGGTCATGAGTAGGCCCATATATTATACAAGTATATTATACAAAAAAAAAAGTTTATGAGTTAATGGGTCTTAAAACTATTTGCACTGTGTAGTTACCATGTAAGGTTTTATTGATTGTTCGTTCGTTTTACATATTTAAATATAAAACAATGTAATACAATTCAAATAGTTATACTACAATATGCTTGTTTGTCTGTTTGTCACGGTACACCTGCACAAATAGTCTAAATAATTGTTTATAGTTCCATTTTGTACCTGGGCACCATGTTTTATTTTCATTTAGAGTAATTTTCCAATGTTAAGAGAGTTTTTTGAAAATTAATTAAATGAGAGGTCGAATGTATTCGATTTCGGTGCTCCTTTAAGAAAAACGATATACTGGCTGATCTAAAATGTTTCGAGCATTGAACGTCAAAAAATTCAAACTCGATTCCAGAATCGAATTTCAAATTTTTTTAAAGGACCGAACGACCAAAACTTTAACTTCAATTGTTGAATTGTATGCTTGAGTCCTGTTTCATTTCCGGGTACCTTTATCACGGGCATGCAGATTATGATTTTTAATTTTTACTCACACATTTGTGTCTCTAAATTAGTTCCTTTTTAGGGTTTCGTACCCAAAGGGTAAAACGGGACCCTATTACTAAGACTCCGCTGTCCGTCCGTCTGTCTGTCTGTCCGTTTGTCTGTCCGTCTGTCACCAGCTTCACCAGGCTGTGTGACCGTTGTAGCTAGATAGTTGAAATTTTAACAGATGATGTATTACTGTTGCCGCTATAACAACAAATACTAAAAACAGAATAAAATTAATATTTAAGGGGGGCTCCCATACAACAAACGTGATGTTTTGCTCGATTTTAATAACTGCGACAGGTAGACTCTTGAAATATTCACAGAATATTTAGTTGTATATTCACTTTAAAAACAAATAATTAAATTAAAATAAAATAAATATTTAAGGGGGGCTCCCATACAACAGACATGATTTTTTGCCTTTTTTATAGATGGTACGCATTACCCAGTATTAACTGGGTTGTGGATGTCAGATAGGCAGTCGCTCCATGTAAAATACTGGTATTCAGCTGCATCCGGTTAGACTGGAAGCCGACCCCAACATAGTTGGGAAAAGGCTAGGCAGATGATGATGGTACGCAACCCTTTGTGCGCGACTCCGACTCGCACGTGGCCGGTTTTTGCTATCATCATCACCATTATCAGCTTTGTTACACCCTCTGCCGAGCATAGGCCTATTTCGTTTAATGCCATACTCCGTGGTATGTATAAGTCTCAGATCTTTCCCGTACGTATCCTGTATTTTGGCTTAAAGCCGTCCCCTGGCCCCTCCTGGTCTCCTAAATCAGTTCCATAGGTTTCGAAGTTCCGTCATCACCATCATCATCAGCCTATAATGTTCTTACTGCTGGGAGACAGGCCTCCTCTCTATGAGAGAGCGTCCACCACGCGGGCTCAGTGCGGATTGGTAGATATCTACCATGTCATCATACATGGCTTTGAATTTTTGGTTATAGGACATGCCGGTTTCCCCACGATGTTTTCCTTCGCCGTTCGTTTTTGAGAGCAGTGGTGATGAAATAAATTACACAAAGTAATGCGCCTGCCAAGCCTGCCTGCAAGAACAAGAAACTCTCTGAGCATACTCTCAAGCTCATGAAGGAGCGGCGTGACATGATCCTGCAGTCTTCAGACGAGGCGTGTAAATACCGGCAGCTCAATAGACGGATCTCTAAATCCTTGAAGAGCGACCTCCGCAGCTTTAATACCGAGCGTATTAAAGACGCAATTGAGAGGAATAAAGGCTCCAAGGTTTGCAAGAGATCTGGCTATTGGGCAGAGCCAGCTCACGAAACTGAAAACCGACGATGGTAGGACCGTATCCGCCAAACCTGAGCTTTTGAGAGAGATCGAGAGATTCTATGAGCAGTTATACACGTAACCAGTAAACCCGTTGTGGATCTAGCAAACGACCCAAGAGCTAGACTAACCCGACACTATATCGAAGACATCCCGAATGTCATCACGAGATTAGGATGGCTCTGAAACAGCTTAAAAACAACAAGGCACCGGGTTATGACGGAATTACGGCGGAACTGTTTGATTCCGTCATATTCGAGGGGAAAACGCCACGGGCATGGTGCAGAGGTGTGGTGGTACTCTTCTTCAAAAAGGGCGACAATGCCCGGCTGAAGAACTATAGGCCCATCTCACTTCTGAGTCATGTCTACAAGTTGTTTTCAAGAGTCATCACGAATGGTCTCGCGCGCAGGTTTGACGATTTCCAGCCTCCCGAACAAGCCGGTTTCCGAAAAGGCTTTAGCACCGTAGACCACATACATACGCTGCGGCAGGTTATACAGAAGATCGAAGAGTATAACCTGCCTCTCTATTTAGCGTTTGTGGACTACGAGAAAGCCTTCGATTCGATCGAAACTTGGGCTGTACTGCAGTCTCCCCAACGGTGCCAAATCGACTATCGGTACATCGAGGTGTTGAAGTGTTTGTACAAAAACGCCACCATGTCAGTGCGACTTCAGGACCAGACCTCGGAACCTATCCTTCTGCAGCGAGGTGTGAGACAGGGAGACGTCATATCTCCGAAACTTTTCTCCGCTGCACTGGAGGACGTCTTCAAGGTTCTGGACTGAAGAGGGCTAGGCATCAATGCCAATGGCAAGTACATCTCTCACCTTCGGTTTGCCGACGATATAGTGGTTATGGCAGAGACCATGGAGGACCTCAGTACAATGTTCGATGACCTCAGTAGAGCTTCCGAAACAGTGGGTCTTAAAATGAACATGGACAAAACCAAGGTCAGACTGACTGAGACTCTACAATCGAAGTTGTAAACGATTATGTCTACCAGGGACAAACGGTCCAGTTAGGTAGGTCTAACTTCGAGAAAGAGGTCAATCGTCGAATCCGACTCGGCTGCGCAGCGTCCGGGAAGTTGCGTGGTATCTTCTCGTCCAACTTACAGCAGTGTCTCAAGACGAAAGTCTATGACCAGTCTGTGTTGCCAGTGATTACATACGGGACCGAAACGTGGTCGCTCACAATGGGCCTCATCAGAAAGCTTAAAGTCACCCAAAGGACAATGGAGAGAGCTATGCTCGGAGTTTCCTTGCGCGGTCGAATCAGAAATGAGGACATCCGCAAGAGAACCAAGGTTACCGACGTAGCCCGAACAATTGCCAAACTTAAGTGGCAGTGGGCAGGGCACATTGCTCGCAGAACGGATGGCCGATGTCGCCGTAAAGTTCTGGAGTGGCGACCGCGAACCGGAAGACGTTGCGTTGGAAGGCCTCCCACTAGGTGGACCGATGACCTGGTGAAGGTTGCGGGGATCCGCTGGATGTGAGTCGCACGGGACCGGTCAATGTGGCGACACTTGGGGGAGGTCTATGTCCAGCTGTGGACGTCTTTCGGCTGAAATGATGATAATGATGATGAATGCGCCTGCCTGGGTTCGAACCCACGACTTAGGGTTCGTAAGTCGGGGTCGCTACCACTGGGCCACCGCTGCTCTCACAAGTGCGAAGTTCCCTACAATTTGGGAATTGTGGTCGTTTAATTTATTTATATGGACGGTGATAAGGAACTCGTTTATAGTGAGAATATAATCGTTTTCGTCTCGACGGTATTAAGTTGTAAGTTCACGGACAATCTCTCGTTGCTAGGTTACCTTATGCATACACAGTAACTTGTAATTCAACCTAGCTAGTGCGTAAGGCAGTTATATTAAATACTAGCTATTGCCCCCGAACTTCGTCCGCTTCGTCCGCTTCTCTATTTGAATCGGATTTGGTTAACAATTTCATACTATTTCGAAAATAAAAGTAGCCTAGGTCTCTTTGTAACATCAGCTATCTGTGAGTAAAAGTCCCGTCAAAATCGGCCCAGACGTTTCAAAGATTAGCCGGAACAGACAAACAAAAACGATTTTTTATTTTTTTTTGTTATAAGTATCGTAAATACTTTCATTCAGTTAAACGCTGCTATTTTATAAATAAATAAATTACAAACAGATACTTAAATTTTATTTATTGGTTAGTATAATCTCTTCTGTAAATGGATATTTTTGTTTCATTTACGTCTAGAGTTTCGCTGACTGTGGAATATCATCAATATTATCATGGTAAATAAAAATAAAAATAAATTGCACACCATAGGTAATGGTAGAATGTAAGGGGCTATTATAGTTTTAAGATCATACATTGTAAACCTACATTCTGGCAAATAAATGGATTTTTTTGGTGTGTTTTAGCTGCGGATAACCCTTTATAACATAACATCACGCCTATCCCCGAAAGATTAGGCAGAGCCGCAGAGGTGTCCCGAATAGTTATACCCAGAATTCGCCACTTATTTTTAAGTCTCATTTAATAAGAGGCGAGCCTATTGCCGCCAACCGGGCACAAATCCAGACTCCGTGGCTGCTACTGATAAATTCCTGATAGGAAAACGCAATAACACTTGACTTGACCTGGGAATCGAACCCAGAACCTCATGCTCAGCACAGCAGTCGCTTGCGACCACTAGACCAACTATCCTGAACCTCAATCAAGTACTGTGACATAGCTTTGTAAGTTACTTGTACTTCTTGTATGTAAGCGCTAACTCAAGACTGATTGACTGATTAAATTCTTTTGAGATGATTTTCCAATACCTACTTGCATTAGTCACACTGTTTCATTAAAACAACGTAGTCGATCATTTTCACTTATTTTCTTGCTGAAGTAACGAGAAGTGGCAGAAATACCAAGTTTTCTGAGCTAATTCAACTATTAGACGATTCTTCATTTTTCGAGAGTATGCAGGTATAGTGAGCCGTTACCTTATCTGGGTACACATGATACTTTCAGGGTTCCAAACCCAAAGGGTAACCAACGGGACGCTATTACTAAGCCTCCGCTGTCCGTCCGTGTACACATGATACTTTCAGGGTTCCAAACCCAAAGGGTAACCAACGGGACGCTATTACTAAGCCTCCGCTGTCCGTCCGTCCGTCCTTCTGTCTGTCAGCGGGCTGTATCTCTTAATCCGTAATAGCTAGACAGTTTAATTTTTCACAGAATGTGTATTTCTGTTGCCGCTATAACCACAAATACTAAAAATTATACTACAAATTAAAGGGGGTTCCCCAGTGCGCCAGTCCGAGTCGCACTTGACCCGGTTTTCAGCTTGAGAAACAAATTAGAGAAAAGTTAGGGTTATTAGGACAGTTCTTGTAATTGCATCACATACTTCATTGTCAAAGCAAGATAGTCTTACTGACCAAACGCCTTCGTTTGCTTTTTAAGCTGCAACGAAAACTAGGTCTTACGAAATTTTAAATCAAGGTACACAGACCTCTTGCATTTTCCTAGCCTTTTCCCAACTATGTTGGGGTCAGCTTCTAGTCTAACCGGCTGCAGCTGAATACCAGTATTTTATGTGGAGCGACTGCCTATCCGACCTCCACAACCCACCGGATAACACCGATATTCATTGATAAAACATCAATCAATAAGCCCTCTATCCTGAACTTCTGTCTGTTTTAAAGTGTTTGTTTCCCTCATTTAGAGCATATCTCTAAGTTTAGTGTGCCTTTTGGGAAAGGCCTCCTCTAACAATTTCCATTGTGTTCAAACTCGAAGCATTTGTATCAATTAAAACATTACAGGCACATTTAAATGTCGGAAAAACAAAGAAGGCTCAGCTACAGTCACAGTCACAAGGCATAATAACTTGTGAAAGTACTGTAGTTGCCCATTCCAAAGCGTAGATCTCTATGGAGAAGAATGGGCAAGAAACTCCATGGAAACTCTTTTCAATCAAAATATTACTACAAAATCATGGTTACATCATTCATGTTGAGATTATACATGTATGTGAGAACGATGTAAAAAAGCGTGCAAATTAAGAGCGTCCAGAGTAAAAGAATAAATGTTCTATCTCTGGCAATCATTCTCCAGTAAGGGCCCGCTGGAAGCTTCAACTCATCTCCCCATCTTTTAAGTTGTCTTCCCCGCTTCCTTTTTACATCTCTGGGATACCAGTCTGTCACAATTTTACACCACTTATCCTGAGTACTCCTTAACATGTGGCCTGTCCATCTCCATTTCAGTTGGTCTATCTTCGTTAGTACCAGCCAACAAATCAAGCTACTACAATCAGTCAAATTTCTTTGATAAATTTTTAACTTTATCACTAGAGCATTAGGTTCAAGGTTGATTGACAAAATGTGACAGTTTCGGGTAGCTTAACCTGCTGGTATCTGTACCTCCATAACTCTTGTAAAACATACACAGATCTAATCCTAGAAAATAGTACAGGCATTTCCCCTACCTACCTTTACTCTTCACAGAGCCACTCATTACTCAATAATAAGCTAGTTTAAGTATTTCCTTGACACACGGCTGGCTTCTTTGAACTATGAATATGTATAGATATACATCGTGTGTAGCTGCCTAACAATATTTACTGCACATTGTTTGTGATGCGCGTCCAGTGCATTGTATTGCAGTCTTTTATTTTGCGTGTAAAACTTCAAGTGTTTAAGAAATTATAAGGTTTTCATCTTCAGTATAACCTTTCACTTAATTTAGCTCAGACATTGCATAACTGTCAAAATCACAGCTATATTTATTTTCGTTACAATTGCTATTGAGAGACGCAAAATAATTGTTTAAATATATATGTGTAGATCGGTTCGCTGTCCACTGTTTGGTCTCTTCAATTTGTGTTTCAGGACGTTATTTTATTTATTTATTTATTTAAACTTCATGTACAAGAGTGGTACATAGGCGGACTTAATGCCACAAGGCATTCTCTACCAGTCAACCTTTTTTTTTTTTTATTTTCAATGTTTTGCAAAACATTTTCAGCAAGGCTGTAAGCGATGCTATTGCTTCTCCATTGATTACCTGTCAATCATTTCGGTCCACACCTATGTGCTCTTTTACGCCTTCAGCAGGTGTTTCATTTTTTTCTTTTATTCCATTACGATACAAAGTTGGTTCCAGAATACTATTTGTAATTTGCTCTCTTATGTTTCTTTATCGGGAATCCATATCCGTTAAGGAATGTATTATTAATATTCCTTATACACCGACTTGTCCGGTGCATTGAATTTCAAAAGAATCTTGAACAGTTCAAAGGTCTAATTCGATGCAATCCCGAATTCGAAAGAGCCTTTTTATTAAAATTTTATTCATTTGAATTGTCGCACCTTGTTTCGTAGAACACGCTGCATTTTTCATGCAGGCTTCGATCGTGAGCGTGTGTGTGACCCGCCCCTCCTTGTGTGAGTGAAGGCGTATCTCCAGCGTCGCAGGCGCCGCCTCGCCACACAGTTACACTGTGGACGCCGTCGCGAGCGGACGTCTCAACCCGAACAACATTTTGGTAGCGCACGTTCGAATTTTCAAAAAATTCTAAAGTGACGGCTGAGTTCAAATAAGGTTATCGGTTTATGTTTGCGGGTAGGATATCCGCGCTTGCTCTAGGTAAGTTTTGTAATGTTTGCCTTTTTTGTCTATTGTTTATCCAGTTTTTTTTTGTTTGTCTTGGATTAGCGTTCTGCTGTACGGTTGCATAGGTCACAAGGGTAATTTTTTTTTAAATAATTTTTTCCTGACTCATATTTGTACAAGTGATGTCATATTTGGCACTTCCTTTGTAATGTGTCAAATGTACAGCTCATTAACACAGTCAATGGATTTATTATCTCCAGCGATGGTATATAATATGATAAATAATGATTCATATTAGTATTTACACATGGCGTGTGTAGACAGGGTAAAAGATATCTTATTGATAAGGTGATAAAGCTTTCTTTATCAGAGGTGGTTTGAAGGCGAGACTTGTCATTACTTACGTATCGAACTTGTATCTTGAAAGCATTAGGTACGTTTTCATGCGATATGACGTATTATTCAGGACACACCTATAAACCTCGTTCGACTTCTCCTGATAAGCATGGAATGTTACAGTTCAGATACCAACCAGGCCAAGCCATTTCTGAATTTCAGTGAAACTAAAGTTTTATGTTTCGAATATTCGAATATGATGATAAGTGGTTTCTTAAAAATATCATCCCTGAAATAATTGGAATTGTGAATTTTTGTAGAAGAAAGTTCAGAACAATTTCGCAACCTATTCAAAGAGCGGCAATATAGAATTGTAACCACCCAACTTCCGAAATTTTAAAGACATAAGTTCAACTACAACTGAATTTTCAAGAACATGAAAGGACAGCCCCGAAATAGCTTTCAAAGGGTTCAAATTCGATAGACGACAACCTCATAATTTTCTAGCCTTTTCCCAACAATGCTGGGGTCGGCTTCCAATCTCACCGAATTCAGCTAAGTACATAGCAGTATTTTACATGGAACGAGTGCCTATTTGACGTCCACAAGCCAAATCGAGTAACTGGATAAGACGGTACCCCTTAATAAGACTGGTTGTCAGACTTTTCGGCGTCTGGCTAACTACAGTCAAAAATCTGCGAATCACAGCCGGGAACAACAGCTTATAGTTCTTTCGGAGGCTTAAACAGTCATAACAAATTAAATCATGGTAATCTAACCCAAGTATTACTGTCAAACACATTACTACATAGATAATGATCGTCGGGTAATTAAATTGAAATACCAATAAATACGCGAGTAGGTTTAAAATAACTAATTATGTTTAAGTCCAGCCTTGGCACGGTTTGTGGGACCTCTTCGTGACTGCAAAATACTAGTTTTTTATAGGACTATATGGGCAAAAACTATGGCTTTTATTGTCTTGTCGTGCATTTTTCTATCGAATTTTCATGGCTTATTTTAAAAACTTGGTCTGAAATTTTATTATAGCCGCCGAAAAAGAGTTGTAGTAAAAAAAAATTGGGTAAAGCATTTTAATTCCTAATGCTCCCTTAATCAACCAACAATGTCTATGAAAAGTTAACTTCGATGCAGTGGTTCCCCAAGGAGTGCTACTCGGTCCGATGCTCAATTTGTAGACAGCACCGTGAATAAAATAACCAACATGTTCTTTGCATAGTTGACCTTCTAAACAGGGAGTCCCCTTAGGAGTGATATTCGGCCCCATGCTGTATTTGCGGATAGCATGTCAAATGAAATAAGCAAAATGTTCTTTGCGTAATTGACCCTCTAAATAGATTGAGAGATAGAGATAGAGTTCCCCAAGGAGCGATGTTAAGTCCGCTATTCATTTTGAGAACAGTTCTGTAAATACATCCTTATATTTCTATTGATAACTAAGACGATACATTTAAACGCTTAGTCTACTCCAGGATTCGCCATCAATGGTTCCAACAACTTATTACCAACAAACACGATTAAAGATGTATATTTTTTTTGTTCATAGCCGTTTTACGAACAATGGCTCTCCTCGCGTGTCGTTGCAATGTGTAATTTTATTACAAGTACCAACCAATGACAGATTACAATTGTATTACGTTGACGTTTACCTCATTCAATGTCATTTGCTACTCTCTGGTGGCCTTTTATTGCTTAATTTCACAGTTTTCTTACGGTTCGAGTTTGTTACATGATGGGAATTTTAAGAGTAGGATTTTCTGTTTAGTACTTAAGATTTGTAAGTAATGTAGTAGTAAAATAGTAGCTATCCACATCATCATCATTATTTGCCTAGCCTTCCCCATCTTTGTTGCTGGCGGCTTTCAGTCTAACCAGATGTTTACCAGAATTTTTTGTAGCTATATCTTGACTTTTTTTTTCGGATGGGCAATTGACTTCTCCCGCTCTGGGCAGAGCGGCAGGGAGTGTCACTGACTAAAACCCATCCATGTTCCTTCCTTGCCCTTTGTGTTCCAGGGCCGCGGTATCTCTTTCGAACACTCCCGCAGCCCTGGCAGGAGCTATATCTTGACTTAAATAATAATTCCATATTATAACAGCACTCAACATTGGTTATAATATCCAGTTTTCTACCAAAGCTTTGTATTTTACTCTATTAACGCGATTTCGTGACTTTACGCGATTGTTGGTCATAAAAATCATCGTTTAAAAACCTCAACCTGCAACTTTACGCACTTTTTATCCAGCCATATAGACTAGCAGTAAAATCAGCGTAGATAAAAACATAGCTTGAAATATTTTAAAATCTATATTGAACTAGTTTTTCCCAGCGGCTTCGCGGGCGTTAATTTAATAATAATAAAATTTAACCATGATTTGTAAGACACGTGGCGCCATCTATTATAGTAAGAACGTCGTTGTGGTTTTACTAGGGAGCAGTACTTTTTTTCGGGATGAAAGCTACCGTATGTCCGTTTCTGCATACCTGACAACGTATATGCAAAATTTCAGGATGGTCGGTTTAGTCGTTTAGGTGTAAAAAGGTTACAAACAAACAAACTTACTTACGCATTCATAATATTATATAAAGTAAGATTCTTTTGGCTAACCTGTCTCAAAGTCAATGTTCGTTTACTAAGGACAAGTTTTTGTGAATTCAGTCACAAAAATGACTTATCTCTATCACCTTGCAAGAACATTTTCATTATGTAAAATAACTCGACGACAAATTGTACAAAATAAAGCGCGAAGCATTTTGCCAACGTATAATACTCATACATTATTCATTACTAACAATTAGCGATTCAAAATTACTTATTTATCGCTAAAAGACATTAATTCATCCTCGCCAGGTTTTATATCGCGCTATTAAACCTCTTTAGTACATCACGCGTCACGAATTTCGAACGCAATTTCAAAAAGTAAATAGACCATAGAGGGTTTACACTACAGATAATGAAACTATGAACGTGACAGTAAAAATGGCGGGAAACGACTTTCGACCGTTATTTGTTATCGGGCATGTAACGTTATCTGTAGAACATCACCAAGGCGTTACTCTACTACGATAATTTTCTGATAATTTCTTTTGCATATGTACACGTTTTTATGCTCATAAAATGGTTCGATGATTATTCAGTTAGAACTTTGTGTAGTACAAATATTTGAAGCGAGAAATAATCAAATTAGAACAGCGGCTGTGTCGAAAGAATGTACTATGCTAACCTATAATACTACTAAATATAGTACAAAACTTCAAACAATACAATTGCATTTGTCTCGCTGAGTTACGTAGAAAATCACGAGAGAACTATTTATTTCTATAGATCGGACTCACTGAAATATAATATGCAGACTTCACTTTCTCCTATGTATGTATATGCGGTAGTTTATTTAAAATAATTGTTGAACATAAAAACTGATTGACTATACTTGAAAACTTTATAAATGTATTGTTTTTACAATGAAGACAAAATTTGAAGATTTTTTGCCGACATTGGTCCTTTGAGTTACATTTGTCACTGTCAGTCAAACCATAGCTGTTAGAAATGAGCTCTAGGGAATTTAGTTCTCTTCCGAAGATAAAACTTACACTATCCGATATCAAGTATATTTTTTCGAAAAGGCATGCCTATGATATTTTTAAAAAGCTTAACCTATAATCTTTCCACTGATGGGAGAAAGGCCTCACCTTTTGAAAAAGGAAGTAGGCAATCCACCATGAGGGCCCAGTACGAATTGGCGCTGATGATAGGACCTTCCACCTTCTGTTTAATTAATTTACGTACAAACGTCTAGAATTAAATATACCTATATATTCCATTTACATAATTCGATATATCACCTACCGAATCAGTTGCCACCTCAATATCTTTGAATACTGTTAACGAAATTCTCGTATTCTATGTAATTGTAATTACTTTTCCATTGTTATCGGGTACCAAGTTCGGTTCGTCATTAGCATATGTCACCTACCTATCTGCTTGCCGTCACGATTCACTTGAGGGGCTGATAATACCGGATGTGGTATGTGGAGTGTTCAAAGTACCTATATTATGTTTTAAATATAGGTATACTGGTAGTTTGTGAAAAACTGGCGGAAAATACAGCGTTGATTAGAAAAGTCAGTTCGTAGACAAGGATTCAAGATAAAGATTGGTCCTTATAGGCAGAATATGAAAGGAAATACATTTATTTGCCCGAAACGAGACGCGTTAAAGTAGAAAAAGCACACGAACACAAAAATAATAAATTGGAGGAAAAAAATTGTGCATCGTTTATTCAAAAACCCCAGCATAATACTGTGACACTATGGGAAACAGAGCCAAAGCGCTGAATTTGGTCGATTTGCAACAATTTCTAAACTATTTATAAATAATAATCACCCAGAAAGACCACTGCCATCTATTTATTCCGGCTGATCATTTATGAACCCGTCAATGACCACCTTTCAATTCCCCACGATTTGATCGCACAAATTTTCGCACACCAAGTCCCTCATTCGTCTTCTCACAGAAATAACAATCGCAGTAGATTGTTATTTCTGTTTCCAAAGAAGAACACGTCATTTACAAGCGGGTCCTACCAGACGTTGACAGATGCGATCTTTATTCAGTTCATTGTAATGGTTCCTTTTGTACGCAAAAAACTGGTTCTGCGACTTCGAAAAACCAGTTTTAGTAAATTTTTGGAAAATAATAATGTAGTACTCTTTGATGAGTACAATAGCGGCTTGTTTCCTAGGTCGTGTGGGAAAGATGCGCGGGAACGCTTTGGACGTTAGGGCCTGCGCATACGAGGGATTTTTGTCCGCCGGATAGAAATGACCGTTCCTTATCATTGGTTGTTGCAAATTGTACGCGGACAAATTGTCCCTCGTTTGGGCAGGCCTTTAATGACATTGTGGTAGACACATGGCAAAAAGGATGTAGAAGACCAACTAACGCAGGATTTTGTAAGATCTAATTTGGTTTAAAAAGAGTGTCCGTGGAGGCCTGTTCTTCTCCATAGAGATCTGTTTTGGAATGGGTACTTTGGTAGCAGCGGTGGCCCAGTGGTGGCGGCCCCGACTTACAAACCGGGAGTCGTGGGTTCGAACCAGGCACGCGCATTACTTTGTGTAGTTTTTTTCATCACCAGTGCTCTCGGCATGTCCTGGAACCAAAAATTCGAAGACATGTGACATCTACCAACCCGCACTGGGTCTGCGTGGTGGATTATAGCCCATTCCCTCGCATAGAGAGAAGGTCGTGTGTCCCAGCAATGGGAACATTACACCCTGCATAAAAAAAGTGTGTGTGTACTTATTACGCACGTAAGAAGTTATACTTCTTTGGCGTATAAAACTAAAATGTTGGCTAGCTAACTTCAGGGTGTATGTTGACTAGCTAATTTCAGGGTGTTGGTTTTTCGTGTGCGCGCGCATCGTAAAAATCTCATAATTTTTCCCTAACGCGCCAGAAGAAGTATAACTTCAATAAATGCTTTGAGTTTGAGCTTAACTTAGAAACTGCGACACTAGAAGTAACTTCTTCCGTGATCCTCATCCCATGTCATTATGGGTTGGTTGCATTGAGTATCAGCAACCAGGTGTTTGTTAGTAGCACTGATAGCCTAGTGCAATGGTGTGACCGTCGGACTGACAACTCATAGGTCTTGAGTTCGAACCAAAGACACGCACCTCTGGTTTTTCGAATTGATGTGCGTATTGTATAATTATCACTTACTTCGGTGAAGGAAAATATTATGAGGAAACAAGCATGCCTGAGAGATAATTCTTAACGGCATGTAAAGCCAAGTCAGAGGCTCATGGGCGGCATAAAAACTCTGACACCAGGTTAGGCACTAACCACACAATATAAAGAAGAAGGAAACTGTTTGATTTAACTCTTTCAGTTTTGGTGGTTAGTTTGCTAACTACCTATTCTAGGTTGTTTAAAATATTTCCACGTCATCTATCGACAATGCACTGAACTATGTATTATGCTTTTTAAAGTCATTGTTGACCGTGTGTTGTGAAAACCGCCATGGTGGTTAGTAAACTAGCCCCCTTGTTCCTCAAAAGCCTCTTTTGGTATATTCGGAAAATATTCTTTATAATTAAACCTTAACTAAACAAAATGTCCAATTGTTCTATTTATAAAGTCATCTAATTAAAAGTGTGACTGAAAGGGTTAAGCAAAATATATAAGTTTATGTATGTATATTCTGCCTAACTCTTCGGTGATTACAGGTGTGGTGTTATGTTATCATCATCATCATCTGCCTAGCCTTTTCCCAACTATGTTGGGGTCGGCTTCCAGTCTAACCGGATGCAGCTGAATACCAGTATTTTACATGGAGCGACTGATTATTATTTTACTGTGGTGTTATGTTATGTTATGTGATAAAGAAGATACCTGTATTATCATTGTTTTAAAACATTTCCAAGTGCGTTTTCCTCGCCACAAATCTGGGTCATATTATCTGATAGGTTTAAGAGCTGTAGATATAGTAGGTACTCGAAAATTCAATTATAGATACCGTGATATGGCTGATTTCTTAGTAAGCGATGTTATCTTTTGTTTATCTTTTTAACGTGTTTCATAGAAATTTTTATAGGTGAAATGTTTTTGGTCCTTCATCGTATTTAAAACCTTGGACCTTTTTTGTTCTTGGGCTTATGGATTTTAGAACATCTGAAATCTTGTGAATTGATTAGTGATGCATTATTTATTATATCTATTAAATGCACTATAAATCATAGCCTAAACCGCAGGGCGAAGCGTGATACTAAGATAGTAGATTTGAAAAAATTATCCACCACAGGGATTAAACATCGAATGTAATTAAAGTTTTTAAAAGAGTCACTGGCCGATGGCGAATATTTATAGAATTTACAAAATTATTAGATTCAATAATTATTGATGAAAAACTCGAATAATCGTAAAATATTACAGAGGTGTAAATGTAGTCCAACAAAAGTATTTTTTTACTTTCATTAATGGAACCCGCGACTTCACGATCAATCTTGATATCCATTAAAATAAACAGCAAAGCATGGTAAAGGGCTACAAACAAATATGTGGCACAGCAATACCTGTGAGAACGGCCCGCGATATGTAACACCCTGTATAGTCAGCACTTTGCACAAACGTTGCCGCTTCGTTCCCAGAATGTCATGTATTGCAAGTTGTTGTAATTATTTGTTTTCTATCAATCTGGGAATACAGCCGATATGTGTTGTTGGGGAGTTTCATCGTGGCAGTATCCTGAGTGCATTGTATGATGGTTAATGGAAGAGTGGCTCCTTCTCATGTCCTTGCTTAAAAGCTGAT
The DNA here is from genome assembly GCA_950005105.1 of Lycophotia porphyrea. NCBI lineage: Eukaryota > Metazoa > Arthropoda > Insecta > Lepidoptera > Noctuidae > Lycophotia > Lycophotia porphyrea. The sequence goes on from OX465409.1 coordinate 1,030,752, forward strand.
CTGTGTTATAACTTTATTTAATTGAAATATCAACATTATTTTTATACTTCTTCTCCCTATCTAAAACACTGGGGTAATATTCGCGTATTTTAATTCAATAGTAGCAGCTTAACACACTAAATGATTTTTAATTTTAATTTTGAGCAGTAAAAGCAAATATTCTAAAATGTTCTGTCTGTTATTCTATCTGTATATATATAAATATTTTTATATAATAGAAAGAACAGCGTTTTTTAACTTTCTGCATCTGTAATTTTAACAGAAATTCCGAGAGTATAAAAGTAAAGGCTATAAAGAGATGTCAGTTCATTAGATAGACATATGTACTTGGATACTAGGAGTAAATTGTAATTTTAAAACGACAATCAAATATTGGGAAAGCATCTAAAGCTTCCTACCCACTCAAACGCCAGCGGGTACTACGGTACCCAGCAATAAAAAACGCTTACCTGCCAAATTGACATTTTTGACAATGACTTAAGTGACACTTGTGACACTTGACAGTTCAAACAAAGTTTAACTGGCGCGACACTGGCTACATTATATTTAACCTTATAAGCACGGACAGAGAGGATCTTTTGGAACCTAGAACCAAAAACTATATATCACATAGAGGCAGCCGACATTCTGACATCTTCAACCCCTGTGTCTTCCCTGCCACACCTTCAAATGACTTTCACGTCCACAATTAAACTACTTAGAATAAACCTTATTACACAGGGTCAAAGACCATCGTCCATTCGACCCGTATTATATGCAAATCGACACATTTATATCGGTTGAAAAATATCGATTACAATAACAACGAGGTGTCAATACGACTTTAAATCGATATTAAATTCGATTCGTTGACCAAGATATTTTTTCTTTGGGATGTTGTAAGATTGTTTTGGTATTGTAATAGTGTTTGTTCAATAACTCTCTGACATGTATTTTGGTTTGTAAAAACTGAATTTGTGAATGGTGGTTTCGACACTTATGATGTATAATTTACGCATATGAAATACGCATACGATTGTCGCTCTGTAAGCGTCTGTTCATAAACAGAAAGGTAAGGCAGTGATCGCTTTAGTTAGTGTTCTTAAATAATTCCGTTTTTGCTTAGCGTAGTGCTTGTCATAAAGGTTGAATAATAGCCTTTTTCTAGACTTCTAAACCGACTTCAAGAAAAGGAGGAGGTTCTCAAATCGTTTGTATTTTTTACGAACCAATCTGAACATTTTTTTTAACGTAAAATAAAAAACTTTCTGCAAAATAAAACCGACTTGCAAAAAAACACTTTAAAAATCTAAAATAATTTTATTTTCAGAAGTCGGTGGCACAAAAGTCAATAAAACAAACTTCCGGAAGTAATGTTATTTTAGTGTTTTTTTGAAGTAGGGTTTTTTTTTTTGCAGAAAGTGTTTTTACTGAATTATGTAAACGGAAATGTTTAGTTGTCTTGTTTGTAAAATACTGGTATCTAGTGGCACTTGGCAGGACATAAATATGATGGTGGCGAAGTTTGTAAGGGGTCAAGGTCCAGCAGTTGACACTTTAGTCTGAGATAATGTTGCTGTGTGGATAGATTTGAAAAAGATCTACACTCAGCATTGGGTAACAGTCGCTCGGGTCGAACTTTAGGTTAAGCCGTGCTTGCCTAGGTTGGTCTGTGGATGGGTGACCCATTACATACCGAGTTTGCTCCGTGCCTCGGAAAGCACGTTAAGCCGTTGGTCCCGGCTGTTATTTGAAGATCTTTGACATTCGTTATGTAGTCAGTGGCCCAAAAAAGTCTGATAACCAGTCTAACAAAGGGGTATCTTATTACCCAGTACTAACTGGGTTGTGGAGGTCAGATAGGCAGTCGCTCCATGTAAAATACTAGTATTCAGCTGCATCCGGTTAGACTGGAAGCCGACCCTAACATAGTTGGGAAAAGGCTAGGTAGATGATGATGACTCAGCATTGGGTGGCCAAAGGGGTTTGACTACAGAAAAGAAGATCTTTCAGGCGTTCAGAACTTGAAGTGGTCTGAAAACCGTCCTTTAACAACGTTAATCACCTACTTGAAATATCATTATACAGGGTGTTACCAGACTCTTCTCGAAGCCGTCAACCAAGCATTATGTACAGTCAACAAAACAGATAGGTATGCAGGGTCGAAAGATATAGTTTTTTTTTTAGAAACTGTTGCACATCTTCAAATGAAATTTGAATTAATTTAACCAATTGATTATTTTTCTTCATTTAATTTTAATTTCATTCGAAAACATCGATCGGTTTTTAAGAAAAAATCAATTATATCTTTCGACCCTGCATACCTATCTGTTTTGTTGACTGTACATCAAACTAACTTTACGCAAAAATTAGTGCTGGGAAACGATTTTTTTTTGGGCTGAAGAATAACGTTTTACAGTAGGACTCAATGTAACGCACTCAAAACATTGTGCAGATGGATGGATTGAATAGTAAGGGGTTCCTGGAGGTGTTTAAAGTAAAAATCTTACATTGAAAACATGTATTAAAAAAAAAACTAGTTGGAACTTTGACCCCCAATCTCCGTAACTAGAAGGTTCCCAGGTATGCTATGGTCTAGAGCAATAAAATATGACGGGGAGAACAAGTGCTTCGTAAAGAGTCTGTTTACACCCTTTATACCATACCTTCCATAGTGTAACAGTACATGTAGGCAACAATCGAGCGAGACTGCATTCTGCATGTCGCACCTTCGGTGCAACAAAGTCACAACAGCCCATTTTGTAAATGGGCTGTTGTGACTTTGTTGCACCGAAGGTGCGATGTGTTGACACAGTTGTGTTGACTCGCTGCGTCTGCGCATGGCACTAGGTACGTGTTATGTCGCTTTGTGTCGGTGCTAAGTTTTGGGGAGTTATCGTTTAGCCAGAATAATGTAAATCACACTGGACCCGTGTGGTGGATTACAGCCTATTTCTCATAGCGAGGAGGCCTGTGTCCCAGCAGTGGGAGCATTCTAGGCTTTTAAATCAGAATAATTTTTCAGGAATTTGAGATTGACGATCCAGTTATGTCAGTAGAGTCGAAGATTTAAGTCGTTAAATATGCTTTCACCGTTGTTCGGTAGCATGGAAATAATTTTACACGAATAGATACCATTTTCAGTATAAGTGGCCAAGAGAAAACTATTCAAATGAAACGAACGAAATATAAGAAAAGTATCAACATTTTTGACGCGGTAGAGTCAATCGTAATTATTTAAATCTATGAGTGGAGTAATCCTGTCATGTTGCAGGATAAAGTGCAGGTGTCCATGTGGCTTCATGAATTTAAATGCGCTTTCTAAATTAATTTGTACGTCATAATTACGGTGAGGAAAACGAGGATTTAAATATACTGCAGCTCGTTTATATTGTCTGCTTTGCTTCGCTGGGTACCTATTACACAAGTGAAGAACTAACAGTGACGGTGTACACCGACGTGACGTCATTAATGGCCGACAATTAGAAGGCGTTTAGGTAGTCATACTGTTTTATTGTAAGGTCTAATTAGCTGACATACTTTCAAGTGTGTCCTAGGCAAGACACGGCTTCATCTTAATATGCCACAATTTTTTTATTATTATTATTATAAGCCTATGTTGTCCCACTGCAGGGCAAAGACCTCCCTTCCCTCCTTCCACATTTCGCGATCCAGTGCGATTGCAGGCCAATCCTTTGCGAAAGAGTCCAGCTCATCCCGCCATCGCCTTCTGGGCCTGCCGCGTTGTCGTTTCCTGCTATTGGGTATCCACTGAGTGGTAATTTTTGCCCATTGCTCCTCCGACGTGACCAGCCCAGTTCCACTTCAACCTAGCAGCTGTAAGGCCAGCATCAGCTATTTGGGTTTTGGAGCGAAGTATGGAGTTTCTGATGCGGTCCGTAAGTTTCCACAAAGTAGATTATTATTATAAACAACAATAATTGAGATCAAGCCTATCTTAACAGCGAGCCTATCAAGATTATGTCACCCATGTTATTGTATACAACAGGGTTCCGTACATTCAAAGGTATATTTTCGAAGGTTGTCGTGTAAGTTTATGTTGGGAACGTGCCCGATGTTAGTCAGAGATCGTGTCTGCATATAATTGTTAGCCTATTAGATTATTTTGTAGCCTGTGGCCGACTTTTACCCTAGGCCGTGTTGTATTTTGCTTGGTCAGACACGAATTGTTAGTGCTATTTTGATTTTATGTTTCAACTTGCCCGGGTTTGGACATGTGGGTATATTATTAAGGTTTATGGTCGGCTGTGTTGTGAGCTACCATAGGAATAAAAAAAAAGTGTGTGTGTACTTATTCCGCACGTAAGAAGTTATACTTCTTTGACGTATAAAACTAAAATGTTGACTAGCTAACTTCAGGTTGTATGTTGACTAACTAACGTCAGGGTGTCGGTTTTTCGTGACGGTGTGCGCGCGCATCGTAAAAATTTACTCTAATCATTTTTCCCTAACGCGCCAAAAGAAGTATAACTTCAAAAGTTTAATAAGATTGTCTTGGTCTTAAGAGGATATGAAAGACTGCCTATTTGGTCATTGGCGTCGCAATCCTTCAAACTTACACTGTGATCAACTCTGACTTCTGATCAAATCAAATGAAATTAAAAGTCATACTTTTGAACGTCAAAATTGTATAAATCAGTCCCCAAAAACGCCAGCCCTTCACCATTTCTAACGGATTTAGTAGGGGAGAAGAAAAACAAAACAAACTCCCCAGCTAAAACCATGACTTTTACTAATCACCTGGCACTTCCAGTGGGAGCTTCGTAATATCATTCTCCTGCTTATGCCAATTTATTTAGGGTCGGCAGCATTTCTTCTGCACTATAGCTGATTATCTCGGTAGTCACTCCCTTCCTGCCATATCATCATGAGGGTGGTTTATATCAATCCCTTTACTATGCACTTCTTTTCTTTGATTTATAAAGCGTGTAAACAGACTATTAACGAAACCGAAAGGCACTTGTTCTCCCCGTCATTACGATCATTTTTTTTGTTTTAGACCATACCTGGGAACCTTCTAGTTACGGAGATACTGGGGGTCAAAGTTACAACTTTCTCACAAGTTTTTTTTTTTAAATACCTACATGTTTTTAATTTTTTTTTTACTTAAGACACCTTCACGACCCCCGTACTATTCAATCCATTCATCAGCACAATGTACATTGAGTCTTAAGTTCATAAAGTAAAACGTGATATTTCACCCCAAAAAAAAATGTCGTTTCCCAGCAATAATTTAACGGCTTCGTGAAGAGTCTGTTTACGCTCTGTATGTCCCAATGACCTTAAAGCAGTCCTAACGTTTTTGCGCTACACTTCCAAAAAATCCAGTTAAAACAAAACCAGTAGCTAGCTTATGTAGTTTATTTTCCACGTACCGTGTGTGCAGTTGACATCTAATCTGAGATCTTAATGATGCCTGTTCTACGTCATCTGCATATGTGCCCGCATCCTCTAACAGCTATGGGGGTTAGACCATGGAAACGTTGGGTTAATACATAAGTAATCAGCCCCAGGGTAGACGGTAGAGGTTCAGCAATAATAGCCGCACTGTTACACTTAAGCAACGCTTAACGAGGACATTTCGTGGATGGGTGTTGACCATCCATTGACGAGACATCTCCATCCCTGGGAAAGTACTTTAAATCGTTGGTCCTGGCTATCATTTGTAGATTGACACTCGTTACGGGTAGCCAATAGCCCGAAAATTTGATAACTAGTCTTACCAAATATGTAGTTTGTGGAGATCAGATAGGCTCCCTTCACTCTAGTCTTCTGCTGCAGTCTATCAGACTGGCAACCGACACCAACATAGTTTGAAAAAGGATAAGCAGGTGATGATGGGAGACCACCCAATGATACAGTAGCTGTGGGCCTTACAATCGCTGGTCTGGTCTATTCTCAAAAAGTTAGGTAACTTGCTAATTTTTAAATAATCAGTTTCGAATATCTCTCTTAAAGATACTTGTGTTCTCTATGGTTTTCAAACACTTGCTTTACATAAAGAAACGTTTGAAAAACGAAGAAGCGCGGTAGCGTTGTCAAAAGGCTTACTACGACACTTGACAAATTAGTTTTTTTGTGACGTCACATTACCGTACGTTGATTCTTATTTCAATATTATAATACCGAATATTATTTTTATATTTGTTTGGCTTTAAGGCCTTTGTTGGCAAGAAGTGAGTTTTTTTCGGTAAAGCGCGTGTATAGATAACAAAAACCTTTCTCTATCGGATCTTGTGTGAGATTTGTGTGATTATTGGACTGTTCCAATTTCAAATTTCGGAGCTGATTCAATCGTTAAAAAACCAACAGTGCGCTTTTATTTCGGCATTAATTTAGATGACGCCTGCGTGATAGTAAAAACGGGCATTACACATCCAAGACCCCTTGTGTGGGGCAGTGCTTTTTTTTCTCCTATTTTCGTTACACTATTCTCACTTTCCAAAAATGAGTATATAAGCCAGTATGGACTGTATCATGTCCCTAATCGTTCTCTATTTAAACCGTATGCCTTCATTCTGCCCGCGTACGTATAATTTAAACTCGTGCTACAACCACCATTTTATCACGGTCCCTCATCTCAGTTAAACACACCCGTTTTGTAAGCTCCACGGCTCAAGTTATACTGGTGGAGTGTTGCTAGCTGAACGTGACAAGAATAGAACTCGCGATACATTTTTAAAATGAGAATGCGGGTTTCGCGCCCAAACACCTGTCAAGTGTTCCAAGCGTTTGTCTTTTAATTGCCGAACGGCCAGTATTTGCACAGTAACTTGGAGGTTTTATTGTAACAGTCTTGCTTGAATTTTTTCGTTGTCATTATATTGAAATGTGTGGTTTATGTTTTGGTTTAGAGTTCCAAGTTTTAGTAATTTCATTGTAGCAAGTATTTGTGTTGCTATTAATACTGGGGATATTGGGTCACTCAGAAACTGAGTTATAAAGGCTACATAGGCAATCACTATTTGTAAAATACAGGTATTCAGCTGCATCTAGTTAGACCGAATGCCGAACCCGAAACAGTTTAGACTTCCTAGGATCAGCATTATTCTGCGACTCCCTCCAAATTCTACCAACAAAGTAATGAACATATATAACCGCCATAACCCCACAGACAGAAGCGAAAAACATATCTCACATGAGTGTTGTCAAAAGCATTCTCCAAAGACAATTATTCCGTCTCATAACTCTTTTCGGTCATTCAAAGAGGCGCTCGTTCATATTTGTCTCTGTCTGACCCTATTGTGTTAACGCGTAAGTACAGTTAACTTTGTCGACCTCTACAGCCATGCGTTTCAAATTCTACATATACGTATGTATTGTGAAGATAAGGTTAAGCCTCCATTGTTTTATCTTTTTTTTGGAGATTTTGGAGGTCCCTAGATTATTAAGCATCAGCTCTGCCATGGGCTATCGATCACGTTCTTATACATAAGTATCAAAATCGTAGTTACAAAATACCAAAATCCTAGTATCGAAAGACCAGGTCGAGTACTAACGGACCAAGCTTTGACCAAGTGTAGTAAAAAGGCACAGACTATATTAGAATAACTTCATTGACTGTAACTCTATTGCAACACTCATTAATTCTAATCGGTCTCAAGATACATAATCAATGTCAATGACAAAGTAATAAGTACTGATACTAATGTTAAAGACTTGTGTATCAATTTTGATGTATCTATCTATATTCTAACCATTTACCTATTTGATCAGAAATGTATCACCATTCAAGTTCATAGAACCATTCTCCATTCAAAACCTTTTCAAATTCAATTCTAAAGCAGCCTTATTCTGTAATAGAAAAAAGAACGTCTCCGCTTTCACTGCCACAGATAATATATCTACAAAGTCAACCTCACTAGCTACTGGCGACATTTCGTAACCTAACCCCTGTTAACCCCAGCCAACAATAAAGAAACATTACCAAGTAAATACATACTGAAGTCATTGTAATTTAAATAAATTCAAATTACCTATGCCGTCTTCAACTTGTGTCGCAAGTGGACCTAATATTGTAAAGCTGAATGATGTCATCTTTCATCTTTTGTCTTTGCTATCTTTTTGACAATCTGTGGTTCAGTTTGTCTTTGGAATTGTGGTAGGTCGTTTATTGAGTTCGCGTACTACTGTCAATTTCTCATCTGTGTTAGGATCTGTCAATTTTAACGAATGTTTGTCGACAAAGTCAACAGTCTTATGTTACCTGCCCCCAGATTAAAAAATGATAGATAGCTAAATAACCAAATCGAATAAGAATTATTATAATACATAGTAGGATATTTCGCAGTAAAATAAAGCTGTTCTGGTGGTCACCTCCTGGCTTTCAGAAGTTGCAATGATAGGGAATAGTGTGGTGGGCTAAAAATTTTAAGATATTTATAATATAACCATGGCAAATAGATATAGCTACTACGGTATCAAGTCTGACGTCTTTCTATAAAATAAATAGATAGTACATAACGTTGCTATGCAAATCGACTCACAAATTATTTATCATGAGGTTTTAATTCGGAGTCTGTATAGAATTTCAATAAAACAGGGCTCGGAAAGCACGTTAAGCCGCTGGACCAGGCTGTTATGTAGATCTTTGACAGTCGTTACAGGTAGTCAGTGGCCCGAAAGTCTGACAACCAGTCTTACCAAAGGGTATCTGGTAGCCAGTAACTGGATTGTGGACGTCAAATAGGCAGTCGGTCCATGTAAAGTATTGATATTCAGCTCCGTCCCGTTAGACTGGAAGCCGACCTCAACATAGTTAGGAAAAGATTACGGAGATGATGACGTTAGAATTTCAATAAAACCTACTTCATGATTGTATGTATAAGTACCTACACGCGTTGGTAGGTCCGATATTTATCGCATTTTATTTTCCGCAATTAGTAAAACACATTAGTCACACTATCACAAACGAAATATCTTGATTAAGTATTGTTCCGATCCGGAACTTCAATAATTATGAAGGATAACAAAATTGTTTAGGTCTTTTGAGTCATGCTTTGGAACTGTTGATATGATATATATTTAAATCCGGATTTAGGCTTTATATCATTAAATCGTTACTATATTACACATACAACTCAGATTATCGCAGTCCACCGGTGAACTTAGGCCTCTCCCAAGTGGCATAACATCTAATTTCCGCATTAAGTCAGACCGTTTTTTTAAGGTCAGGTATTACTACATCTGTGGTGGCTTCCGGCCACCGTAGACGCGGACCTGTGGACGGTGAGTAATGGGCTAGCTCGCCGTCCGTCCGTCTTTTGACGACAGGCCGTGTTGACGGCGCGTTCGTGTTGACGGCGCGTTCGTGTTCGCGCCTCAAAGAGATGTCAGCAAACAGGTTGTGGCCTGCAAGGGCCGTTGCCTGCCAGGGCTGCGGGACTGTTCTAAAGAGATACCGCGGCCCTGGAACACAAAGGGCAAGGAAGGAAAATGGATGGGTTTTAGTCAGTACAAGTCTGACACTTCCTTCCGCTCTGCCAAGAGCGGGAGAAGTCATTTGATGATTACCCATCCGAAAAAAAAAAAAAAGTGATAACGTGACTTCTGGTTAGAGTAAATTGAAAACTTTTGGTCCTATTATACTGCCTTGTAGTAGCCTCTTCAGGTGGTGAACCCTGTCTACTTTATTTATAATTATTCATAGGTTCTAATGTATTGCCAGATCAATTAAATAATTATTTCGTGTCTTCTTAGAGGAAGTCCAGAAGAGTTTAGAGAAGTGACAATCGCGATCAAAGTTTCGTATTTCTACAACGACTTTCAACAGGATTGACTTCGGCTTTTCGGAAGTTTATGTCTATTTAGAATATCACTTTCTCAAGGCAAGATAGACTGGGAAGAAGTCTCTTACGCCCATTTTGACCAAAACCTTTTTAAAGTCTTCTGCCGATTTTACTCCTGCCCTCATTCCAAATTTCATATCCCCAAACAAGAAAGGTTCGGTTTCGCAAAGGTCCTATTTGCACAGGACGTATCTCGAAATCTTTCAAAGTGAGAATGAGCGACTGCGGGTGGCCCAATGTTTGTGCGTTTAAATTTTTACCCTTTTTTGTGATGTTTGTGTTATTGCATCCCGCCCGGTCGATGACACGGGTTGTGATTTTTTCTGTTTAAATCTGGAGTGATATTTAAAATATTGATCCTTTGGATCAGTTTTTCAAAATGTTTTTTGGACTTCGATTATTGCGGCATTAAGGGATATACCAAAACACTGTGTTAAGACGTTGATGTCTGCCTAAGGTATTATCACTGTAATGTAATATCACAACATAGTAAAAGGCAAATATTAATAAAAAGACTAACCCGATGTTTCTTGCCAGTTCTTGCACCAAGCTTCTGACTTTTCATAAAAGTACTCATGTCAGTTTACGTGGAAGTTTTTAAAGCTTAATCTTCCTTAGGCGGATCCAGTCAAAGCTATAGATAGTGCTAATGACTACACCAGTGTATCAAAAAGGAGTGTTAACGAATGAAAAACGGAAATTAAAATTTTAAAATTTCAGTAAAATCAAGTAAGGTTTATTATATTTTAACGACTTACAACCCAGGAAGCGAACCGAGCCAGTTCATATAACAATTCCATATAACACAGGGAAGTAATAATTTCCCTAATAAAACTACTCGTCAAATCTACCGTGAACTATGTGTTTGCAGGCTTTATCGTTCAACAAACCCTTTGTGTTTCCTTCTCGCTCACACTCGTACCCCTCTCATATGTCTGCCTCTTTCTCTCCTGGGTCCAACTAATATGGCGGCTCTAGTTGCTAGGCAACGCTTATTGTTTACACATGGCGCGAGCGCAGTTGAACGATCGAATCTGTATGAGGCCTGAATCGATTTAATGTTCAAATTATATCAGAGTTATTTGATTTTTTGTTTGTTCTACTATTAATGCGGCCATGATGAATTTTTGGAGTGGATATTGGAGCATATCAAAGTACGTAAAGCTTTTACGACGAATTTTGATTATTGCGAAGTGTTTTGTTTCTTGTATTTGTAATTTTAAAAAGAACATCAATCTAAAGTTACGTCTTTAGTTTACATTAAATTCAGCCAAAGATCCGACGATCTCAATATCAGATCATGATTAGTTTATACCGTTCCCTCTGCTGGGACACCGCCTCCTCTGTGCGAGCCGTACGGTGCTGTAATCCACACGCAGGCTAAGTGCAGGTTGGCGGCAATCACATGTCTTCGAATTTTTGGTTCCACCACATAATAATATAATACCACCAAAGTTTCCTCACGATGTTTTCCTTCACCATTTCCGCTAGTCTTCCTGACTATATGATTGTGGTCACTGATTCCTACATCCACTTCAAATCTCGTGATGTATAAATCCTGATCTAAAGATTTAAGACCTATCACAATATATTTATCAGATTCTCTACACTGGTACACATTACACACATGTTCATATTCATTCAGAATGGTTCGCGTCAAGTCTCGATAATTGTATGGTCAAATAACACCTTGCTATGACCTTGTGACGTTCTCGTCTAGATGACTATACGATGTAAATGTGACTTTGTAATCTAGTAGCTGTGTGTTTAGAAAAGGCGATTGTCAACGGACGAGAAAAAGATGTCAATCATTATCATTCTCCTGTCCTTATCCCAATTTATTTTTGGGTCAACGCAGCATGTCTTCTTCTATATTTCTCTTTAGTCGTCATCTCATGAGCCACCACTTTCCTAGACATATCATCTTTCACACAGACCATCCATCGTTTTTCTGGTCTTCTTCTACTATTAAAGACATTCACATTCATACTCAAAAGATGTTAAACGTTCTTGTTTTAAAAGTAAGTGTGGATAAAAAGACTGAAAATATGAAAGGCCAGCTTTGTACCGCAGCTTCGGTCCCGTGGAGGTCAGTAATTGTCCCACAGGAAAGTATCCTATATCCCACTACTATCCTAAGTTCTATGGTATGTGTTTAGAAAAAGCGATTATCAACAGACGCGCACTAATAAAGATAATTTTGGCGAGAAGTAATGGGAAAACTACGGCCCGACTCCCTCTAACAGTGTAGACCTGTCCTGTCCCAGCAGTGGGATCTTAATAGCCTGATAATGTATGGGCAAGTTGCCTTTTTCGATGGCCGAAATCATTTCATGCAAGATATTTTGCGCGACTTTTCTAAAGCAATAAGTACTATTACATTTAGGAAACACAAAAGACTAGTCTTTTGTCACCTTCGTCTCCAAACCGAATCTAGCCTTAGTGTTTCTATTTTAAGTCGCCTCTTAGAATACCAACAATTTTATATGACAATGTTATTTTAACCCAATTGTGAAAACAGTTGTCTATTGTATGATTAATATACAAGTGCAGTTAAAAATACGTACTTACTTGGTATTTGAGTAGTCTGTCGTGTCTGGCTGTATAACGTATTAACTGTCTGTCTGCATTTTAAATTGTCTATTGTTTTATTCAAAAATAAGTTTTGCTTCCATAAAATGCACTTATTTGCAATGACTTCTACAGCATCTTCTTGGTTTCTTAAACTTTCGGAATTCAAAAAAAAAACACCAGTATCAACTTATGCAAAAAGTTTCAAGCACTTTACAATTCTGTATGATTGTATCAAATCCTTGTATCCAGATTCATCCACCACTGTCTTATGTCATTTTGATTTCGTCTCTCAAAATAATTCCCGTCTGCATTTTTTTCAAAAACCTTCTTCAGATACTTTTTCTCGACCAATATTAAATTCGTCGGTACCTCTTACTAAGTTCATAAACATGCGGTTTCTTAACTGCCAGGTCAGTGGCATTCAGTAACCCAAGATGCTGAGGTCGGAACTGTCACATCGATTGAACCAACAAACTTCTGAGACAGGGAACCTGCTCGAACGCACCAAGATTGTAGGAAATTGGTTATCTGTATTGGGAATTGAGATAAAGGGTATTTTCACATATGTATTTTCTGAGATTTTCCGCACTAAATATGCCTATGTGGTGTCCCATAAGGATATTGTATCAACAAGAAATATGGAGTGGCAGGACATACAATATTTTGATCGGAATAGGCCACCATAACGCTTGCTTATAGAAATGATTAGTTACTGCGCATTTTATAATACCACAAAACCTTTGGGCATGATTAAGCATAAATCATACCTTATTAGTATCATCTCCAAAAGCCTTTAAACCTTCCGAAAACAAGATTCTTTCTTCAAAAATAAACAAAGAAACCTTTTTGCCCATCATTATGATTTTACCATAACCCCAGTCTTTCTTTCCCAACTTCAACTCAACAAAATTCAGCCAGCGTATGACAGTCAACTATTTAGCCGTGTCAATGCGGCAATACGCAAGAATGGGCAGTAACCAGCCTTATGTCTGTTGTCGAACAATCGGTCGCAGTTGCTGCAACGTCCCTTCGTTGCGAAATGACGTTAAACTTCACGAACGTGACTTTTCTGTGTCAGAGGCTTCGGACGTGTTCGGGTTTCTTCGGGTTTTTTTTTCGAAAGCTTACGATGATGTACTATTATGATAGCTTGGTAATTGAATTGGTGTTCTTTTAATAAATCGTAAGAGTTCTTGGTATAGATTTTCGACTGAAAAATTCTTTAATAGAAACATTTGTGTTTTCCTTTTGTGAAGTTAATGTCTTTTATGCTTTTGAACAAAGAAATCGTAAAGCGATATCGTCGTTTTGCGTACTTCTATAAATCTAAAGAATACAGACCGCACTCAAGATCTTCACGAAAATATATCAAAATGGGTATAAAGACTGCATCAAAATCTAGTACTATTTTATGGCCGCGGCTTCCACCCTAATCCGCTCAGTGGCTTTTGCGTTAAAGAGTAACAAACATCTTCTCAAACTTTCGCATCTATAATAGTAGTTAGATAGGTATGGAGACTGCTTCCATCTTTTTAGTAGTTTAAAATTTTGTCGTCATGTACCAACATGAGGACAAAATTTTACGATTTACGATTTTTCGATGTCGGTACAGTACCAACTGTACCGACATCGACGCTATTTAGTGATTATAGCGTTCATTATTCTAACTGCAGTATGTACAGTCGCTACCTCAAGCATAAGGTTCAAGGTTGATTGAGGAAAGAAAGTTTCGGGTAGCAAGATGTGCAGGCGTCTGCACCTAACTCATAGCAAGAAATCTTTCCAATATAACTTCCCCACGTCAAAAAGCAACTTGCTTTAATCATGAACACGCATAACCCTCCACAATGCAAGGCATATGGCCCATAACGTGTCCAAACATTAGGTTTACACTCGGCAGATGTGTCGTGTAACTCAGTACCGGTGAGGCCTTGTGCCCGATGTTAGCCAGCTTTATTGGCTATTATTTACTAAGCCTATGTGTTCGTAGTGATGGATTTCTTGACGAAATTATGGTGGTTTGATTGAAAAATGGCGTCCATTTTTGGGTTCTAAGGCGAATGTTACGTGTAATTTGTGAATTGAAAACTTGAATTCCCAAAAATGTAACAGATAAATTCATCCTTCTTGCTGCGGTGGTTTAAAAATATCGATCAAACAACTTGATCTTTGAATCGAGTTGCATTCAAAGATTGACTCTGATGAATAAAAATATAATTCATATCATTGTACCCTAAACCTACATCGTGTCTGATGAGATGACGAGTAATACATAGAGAAGAATGTAAGAAGAAGACATGCTGCGCCGACCCAATTGAATTGGGATAAGGTCAAGAGAATGATGATGATGATGATTTACCCTAAACGAAGGAAGGGCAAGCTTATAAAACAGTACTTCGGATTCCCCATAATTACAGATGCGAAAATCATCATCATCTGGTAGTTTTCTCCCAACTATGTTAGGGTAGGTTTCCAGTCTAACCGGATGCAGCTGTATACCAGAATTTTACGTGGAACAACTGCCTTTCTGGGTGGTTACTATGACGTCTTAAACCAGGAGTAATTCCAGTGTGGGAAAGAGACAGAGCTATACAGGTCCTTTTAGCGCCATCTCTTTCTCACACTGGAATGACTGCTTGAAGACGTCATGGTAGGCCCCCTGACCTCCACAACACAGTTATCTACTTGGTAATTTTGCATGTGATAAACTGAGTCCATATTTAAGATGGACTGCTTTGTTGGTCTAGTATGAGGTTCTGGGTTCGATTCCCAGGTCGGGCAAAGTGATATTGGGTTTTTCCGTCAGGAATTCTGAGTAGCAGCCACGGACTCTGAGAAATGTGGGTGTGCTATTAGGTACATCTCTGCCTAACCCTTTGGGGATTACAGGCGTGATGTTATAATTAATTTTTAACCGCAAAGTCTTTAACAGACCGACTCATACGCTACACAAATACACCATATTATTCATTATTACAGCCACTGCTATTATTTAATATTTAGTTTAAGTATCTGTTGATGCCAAGCCATGATGAGGTTAGGCGTAGACACAGTTTAACACGTCGGCATTGCGGTTAGGTTCGTATAGTCTTACTTTGTCAATGTTTGGTTTGTTTTGGTTAGGTCTGGGATTTATGAAAACTTGTAGATTGGTGAATGATGATTCGTAGCTAACTTAGATTAACATGGTGCCCGAGAGCAGAATTTCAGAATTCTAAAATTTTAAATCCATTCTTAAAAATATTAATAAATGCGAAAGGGACTCTGTTTGTGACCTTGTCACGACTAAACGACTGATCGGATCGTACTGAAATTTGGCAGGTCGGTAGATTATAAAGGGTGTAAACAGACTCTTAACGAAGCCGAAAGGCACTTGTTCTCCCCGTCATTGCGATCATTTTTTTGTTCTAGACCATACCTGGGAACCTTCTAGTTACGGAGATATTGTGGGTCAAAGTTCCAACCTTTTTACAAGTTTTTTTAAAATACAAGTCCTTAATGTAAGATTCTTACTTTAAACACCTCCAGGACCCCCTTCCTATTCAATCCATCCATCAGCACAATGTTTTGAGTTCGTTACATTGAGTCCTACTGTAAAACGTGATTTTTCAGCCCAAAAAAAAAGTCGTTTCCCAGCACTATTTTTTGCGTAAAGTTACTTAGTTTGATGTACATAATGCTTGGTTGACGGCTTCGTGAAGAGTCTGTTTACACCCTGTATTGGGGAAGAACATAGGCTATCATTTTTTTTTCTCACAAATCCTCATCAAAATTTCCACGCGAAAGAAGTCGCGGGGAACAGCTTGCATCATATATCTTAACTTCAGTTAAAACAACAACAACAACATACATTTATTATCAGGCTACTTTGGCCCATAGATATATACCTTACAGACTAACATACATATGATATAATACAAATTGTATTAGTAAATAAAACCTTAAAACTAAAGCACCAAGAATGCGATTAAGCGAGTTATGATATTTTTAAGCTGTGGATATTTGTCTCATCTGTTTGAAATTGCATTGCCCAGTGGTATCCATGCTGTCTTTCTACCCCAGAAGATTTTTACAGAATGAACATCCAACATAATCCATTTTTGCACAAACCTCCCGTTTTCAACCAACTGCCAAGGTCCTATAACCCGCATGTCAACGGCGCCATGACATAGTTCCGGACGATTTCCCGCCAACTGCGCTCGCGCACGTTATGCTCCGACACTGGTTCATCGTTTACGTTGATTGTATGATCTATCAATGGTGGCTGCATTTGTTTGTCATAGAAAATTGCGACATGACATGTGTTTTATATCATATTTAGAGTTCCGTAGCCAAATAGTAAAGAGAACTAATCTAACGTCATATGTTTGACTTGCCCTTGTCTC
Organism: Lycophotia porphyrea; assembly: GCA_950005105.1. Taxonomy (NCBI): domain Eukaryota; kingdom Metazoa; phylum Arthropoda; class Insecta; order Lepidoptera; family Noctuidae; genus Lycophotia; species Lycophotia porphyrea. Next base: position 1,047,499 of record OX465409.1, read on the forward strand.
TCGCATGGCTTTGCCCGCGGCTTCGTTCGCCTGGAAATTGAACATTTTCAAGATATTCTAAACCCTAAAATACCCTAACCCAGCTTGGCAACGTTAAGGCGTGAAAAGGTAACAGAAAGACTTATTTGCACATTTCCAACTAATAATATAAAGTGAAAAACTTGTTTGTAAGTTTGTATGTAGTACATGTAAGTTTTTAACCTCCGGAAATAATGACCCAATTCAAAAAAATCTTTCACTCGTAGTAAGCTACATTATTCGTCCGCTTTAGGCAGTAAATTATATTTAAATCATGCATATTAGCCGAGCTATAACAATTTTTGCGTATGAAGTGGTAGTATTATAATACAAAATATGGATGCTATCGAGTAGATTAAAAATTATCTTGCTGTGATAGAATAACTCGTGCATAGTAATTGTTATTCAGTGTGAACTTCTCTCGACTATTTCATACGTAGTGTTATAAGATAACTATCTAGAATATATGCCTCTTAACTATTATTACAAAGCTTACACTGACGTTGTACTGTGAGTATTTCTATCTATTTAGACAGGTTTGCTAGCCAGCTTAGCGTAACGTCTACGACTTCCGGCCTTTGACTCTTCGTACTTTACAATTATACTCACATAAGAACTTCAATATAAAACATAATCAGCCTATAATGTTCCCACTGCTGGGACACAGGACGGTCTGGGAGATGGTTGTAATCCAGCACACGGGCTCAGTGCAGATTGGATTGGTCTTAAAATTTTTGGTTCTAGGATCTTTACGATGTTTTCCTACACAGTTTTGAAACAAATTACACACAGTGCACATGCCTTTTTTTTCGGATGGCAAATGATCAAATGACTCCACCTGCTCTGGGCGGAGCGGAAGGGAGTGTCAGACTTGTACTGACTAAAACCCATCCATGTACCTTCCTTGCCCTTTGTGTTCCAGGGCCGCGGTATCTCTTTCGAACAGTCCCGCAGCCCTGGCAGGCATCGGCCCTTACGGGGCCCTCCCTGTTCACAGTAAAATGCCTGGGTTCGAATTTGAACCCATGAAACGTTAGCTGGTTCCGTTACCACTAGGCCTCTACTACTAAATAATATAAGCCCAGTAGCAATTCCAATCCGATTTCCGTCTTGCGAAAATCATTTGACACCTAACCTAACCTTTGACATCAGGTATAATAGCTCATTTCTCATATAAATCGCTGATATGAGGCTTAACACTTGTTCTACCAAGGTTAAGCTCACAAGACCCTCATTTTGAATGGCTACTCATAAGAATTCTCACAGCCTTCGCTGCTAGTCAATCATGCGCTGACATTGGCCTCACAGCGAAACAAAAAGACATAAATTAAAGTTATCGCATGGAATTTGCTGCTTTATCGTTTTAGTGGCAAAGTTAGAATTGTGGTTGATGTCTTGTTTTGTGATGAAGATGATTTGCTGGTATGGATGGATGCAGTAGGAGATAAATCTATAGTTATGGTAGGTATCACTAGTAATACCAAGGGATATGACAAAGAAGATGGTTACATAAAAATAGTAGAAGACGTAACTTTGGATGAAAAATGTGCTAGATATGTGACAGAGGGAAATGAGGTGATAACTGAAATGACTGATAATAGAGATGTAGTCATAGAAGAAGAAAAAAATTGCTTCAACCACAATTTTATTACGATATTGTCAAAAAGACGATGTTTCCTTAAATGCAGTATGATTATCAACCGATGCTAACGAGTTTCAATGGTGTCTGACGAGATGGCGAGTAATAGAGAAGTATAGAAGCAGAAGACATGCTGAATCGACCCAATAATGATGCTTACGATCTTTGGAGCAATAGAACATTACACAGACATGCTTTAAACCTAGAAACTAGGGCTGCTTGATAAAACTGCAGCCTTATGATGGATAAATTTTCTTTTGCCTTCATTATTACAGTTAACTCATTTCGGCTAATTAGTGGGAATTTGCCACTCATTAAGCTACTTTCTAATCCCTTTACATTTTCATGAATCATTTGTCAATGCCGTAACTAAACATCTTCAATAGAGCCAGCTTCCGTCATCCCGACATGCATGCTCGACCGATAATGATCTCTATTAGAAACGATTTAAGTAAAAAATGTGTTACATGCACACCATTCGTTACATAACATTCTAACTTTGCCACTTCATTTGAATTTCAACTTTATTTTAGCTTCATAAATTCCAAAATCCTGTTACAACTCATTAGAATCCATCATTAAACAAAAATCAACTTTACCTCTCTTTCAACAACGTCCTTTGTCGTGTGCGTGATGTGTCTGCGGCTGCAGGGTTTTCTGTAAAGGAAATTGAACTTAATAAGGCTATTAATAAGGTTTTATGTTCGTATCATGTGGTGGGGAGGTCGCATGCGCATGCGACTCGTTCCGGCTGTGATTGCGTTTGTGAAGGACGCTCAGTCATGTGAAATTGATTCCACTCGATTACTGATGTTTGAAGATATTGCTGTGCAGTTATCTCTTAGCTGGGCACTACAAGCGAAAAATTTAAAAACATAATCCTCTTTAGCGACATCATCTTCGTCAACTGTTGGGGTTGTCTGCCAGTCTAACGGCTACGTCGACTCGTTTTTACTTAAATAAATTGCTAGAAGCTTTGTTCTAACAAAAATTAATTACAGAGTTTATTGTGTGCTAGATATTATTAGATATGCGTTCATAAAAGTAACCGGGTGCAGTTGATTACCAGTATTTTAAATGGCGACTGCTTTCCTGATCTTCACAACTCTGGAACTTGGTAAACATTTTTGGCTGTAGGGTATAATCGTCAATTCAAATAGGCCTCAAAGATGAAATTACCACGGTTTATTACCAAATGTTTATCTCCAATCAAGTTAATGCTAATACTCTGAATGCCATACTTGGTAATTTTACTTGGTAATATCAAATTAATTAAAGTCTCCATGTAAAATATGAATAGCTTCAAAGAGTGAAGGATAATCGTAAGAAAATCCGCACATTGACTAGTAATTTGATGATTAATACTACCTATCACCTTATATGAATGGCTACCAGTTAATGTATATTTGATTTATCTTCTTGGTCGAGGGGGAGTCCGGATTGAAGGAGCAATACTCAATAATCTATCGTTTATTTCTGTTCACGATGTGTTCTTGTGGTATTGAGATTATTATACAAAGCAAGAAAGAGAAGCTCGACGAAGAGGTGGTTTTACTTAAATTGCAAGCACAGGAGACAAGTCTACATCAAGTCGAGTCATGTACAGTCAACAAACAAAATAAATAACCAGAGTTGAAAGATATAGTTGAAGTTTTCTTAAAATTCGCCGATCGATGTTTTCGAATTAAATTACATTTAATGAATGGAAATAAACCATTAGTCAAATTAATTAAATTTAATTAGAAGACGTGCAACAGTTTCTAAAAAAAACTGCAGCTATATCTGACGACCACGGTTTCTTATCTATTTTGTTGACCGTACATCGATTCCAAATAGCCCACTTAAATAAAATTTTACAATGTCCTCTTCAGATATATGTCCTTTAGAAGCATTTCAAACGCAATCACCACGTCTCCTAAAAAATACAATGATGGTATATAAAGGCACCGGCCACACGAAGGCGACTAATATTGAACATTTACTCGGTCAAGAAATGTACAAAAGATTGTTGGTTCGGTGTCAGTTAAAGTGATGCATATAAGAATAATTGACCGCGAAAGGTTGTGCTAAATTTGTTTCAGCCTGTTCTTTCCAGCGACGCCCTAAGCCGAGTTCGTGTCGTCCCTTGGTTTAAATTTAATGTAATGTTTCCCTGGCTGGAGGCCTAACTATCAAGCCACCGATGGGATTGCTCGCTTAAGCAGACGGTCTTCCAGGTCGACCAGCGAAAAGCCAATTAAAAAAAACGGGTCGCACTCCGGGAGTGCCGGCAGAATTGAAAACTTGAAACAACGCCATCTAGCTTAAATATCAAAAATTTCAATAGCTTTAGCTGCAAGAACGAAAGATGTCGCTGCCGTAGAAAAAAACTTGAAACAACGCCATCTAGCTTAAACTATACGCACACTGCGCCGCCGATTCGATCTGATGACCTAACGCGAGTTTAACAGTTTTTACCCATCTCAAAAAGTGCACAACGCCGCTAAAGAAGTTTTCACTCCAAAAAAAAAATATTATTCACAGTGCTGGCTAAGCACTGACAAACAAACAAACTAGCTTCTCGCTAATCGCGATGCAATTGGGCAGGTACCTAAACGCTTCAAGTACTATGTCGTAGTCACTTGTCTAGCAACTACAATAGTCATACAAGTACTGAAGTTACCGCCCAGTCATAATTCACTGTGTACTTAACAATGACTTGAAGTAAGACAGATTAGAGAAATTTGCACAATTGCAGAAGTAAAAAATGTTCGGGTAGAAATTGTAGGCGGTGCAAAAAATATTGTAGATTGTGGGGTTAGAATTCGAGATCTTTAAATTAGTAAGCCAAGCGATGATCAAATCAGCGGTGTCGTTCGAGTTGACCAAGTTGTAGACGTTGGTCTAATAAACGGTAGGAGGAACCCAAACTGTTACTATAGATTTTTTACATGATTAGATACTAGACCCCCAAACCTTGTCGATGTTCCATTCATGTATATTATTCGTATTAAAGGCAAAATAGAGGTGCTTGTCACATATCTTTGCAGTAGGACACACGCAACCGCCATATTCTTTGACCAAGCCTTATCCGTCGTTGATACTATAACTTCGGGGCATAGCCAAAGGTTTCCGTGTCGGAGTCACTCGTAAATGGACAAGACGTGCTCAAGACATCTTGTTTTAAATTTTGGTTATGAACAAATGAATTCAGGTACTGTTTTGGGCATTGTTTTAACATGTTTAAAGATACACAGTAACAATAAGACAAGTTATTCACATCCAAAGTTTACAAAGTGTCAAATTGAACCTCTATTGTCTGTATCTAGTAGTTTTAATTGGCCGTATGTTAGTCTAGCCACAACATTTACAGGTGAAAATGTTTTCAAAACAGTCCGTTCTGAGCTCGACCAGTCGTCGCACACAGTCCGCCATTGTTTCTCGTCGAACGTATTTGAAAAATAACGATGTTCTATTTTGTATTTCGAATTTTAGTAACGGTCGCGTTTGAATTTTGAATTTATTGTTTTATTTGCGTGTTGGGTGTCGAAGGGTGATGATGTGTGTTTTGTGAAGTGACCGAAAAACCTTTTTTTATACGGAAATCAATGCTTGACATAATGGTTTACCGGATATTACTTCTTCATCTGTGTCTGTCTCTTCAGTGATTTTCTTACATCTTTCTCTTCTAGAAAACTGAATTCGGAAAGTCAACTTATATACTCCGTAATCGAAGCCAATGTGACAAAATAAAACGATCGTTTGCCTGCAAGTGTAAACTCTATCGAAGTTATTACAGAACCGTTTAAAACGTCATTGGTGATCAAAAAGCGTACTACCGTGTTGCAATATAAAAAGTAAATAATTACGAGCTATGCAGAGCGGAAAATAACCAAATATTGAACGTGGCTATGAGAGTTGTATTAATATTGTGGTTATTTCATTGTGATCATATGTCTGCTTAAACACCTCTGTCATGGGGCATAGAATTAAATAAATCCAGATCGCTTTTGAAAATCTACTGCTACATGTTGGACTTGATTGTAAATATCTCACAGCAATTCATTATTTTTAAAAACAATATTTTATGCTTTTAACATTCTATTAGAAGTAGTTTTCTCATTAGTTGCGTCAAACCTTTCAGTTTTTTTTCCATTTCCATACTACCTCTTCTGCCTTTTACTTCCATGATCTTTATGCCTTCATCTAAATTTAATTGTGGTCACCTCAGGATATCCACTTTTATACATCTCGCTCTGCCATCATCTCGGCACTTATTCCCTTTGTAGCTATAGGCTCTTTATACTCCCTTCTCATCTACAATCTCTTTCCTAGTTTTTAATGCCTTCTTCCTGATTTCACTGTTGAGAACAGTTGGTTCTATCAGGTGAACCATGTCTATAACAATAATTTGATTAGTTAAAGAAAACCATGATAAGAATGGTGGTAAAATGAAAAGACACGTACTATTGGTGGTCTTGCAGTACATATTCATCGCTCACTCTGCTTTCATCGCCTATCTGGGCATTGATGATGTCCCTGTGAGTATTAACAGATCTAATACTAGTTCAAAATTAAACTGTAACATTTATTAATATCATTAACAGGTAAAGTTTGTAAGTTGGAATGTATTATCGCATGGTTGTAACCAGGGTTCGAGGATATATATCAAGATATATATCCGATATATATCAAACTTGATATATATCCGATAGACTGATTAGAATTTATAAAAAAAGATGTTATGTTTTTTAGTTGATTTAGCCTTATCAAAAAGAAGATTTTATGTTTTGGTTTCATTTGTCTGATTTTAAGTACCTAAATAAATAAAACACTAAAAACATTTTTTGGTAATTTTAGTATGTTTATGTAATACATAATTATACAAATAGTATTCATAAATAATACAATATAATAATAATATGACTTTCATACGAAATTGATCAAACTTGATATATATCTGATATATACCATAAATATCCGATATTTTGATATTTATTATAAATATCGGATATTTTCGAACCCTGGTTGTAACATCCGAAACAACCCTTCCAATTATAAAAGTATACATTACTATACGTTAGAATAGTAGATTATACAACAAGTGAAAAAAAAGGGAATGTAGTTCGAGGGTCTAAGTTGAATCCTGAGAGCAGCAAAGGTTTCTAGAGTAGAATCCTGAACGGAGCGAGGAATACAAGAACCGAGATTTTTTTTTTTCACGTTTGGTGTACTCTACTTTTTACGATTGACTGCGAGAAAATAAATAGAAGTATAATATTTTTATACTTGTGGGTTAATAATAATAGCCACTCGGGTCGATCTTCAAGGTTAAACCGTGCTTACCAAGATCGGTCTGTGGATGGGTGACCACTAATTCATTACATATAAGTTTCCTCCATGCCTCAAAAAGTACGTAAAGCCACTGGTCCCGTCGGTCAGTTTTTTGACATTAAAAGACTGTTTTTTTCACTGTTATCGATGAATATAATGCCGTTTTTCGAGTGGCAATGGTAAAAAATATATATTATAAATATATATTATAAATATATATTACTATTACCGTGTACTATACGATGTTCCTTCGTTGTGGATAAAGTCGCAGACAGGATAGTTAGATACAATGATTTTGATTTAGGTTGTGAAGGTCAGATAGGCAGCCGCTCCGTGTAAAATACTGGTATTCATCTGCGTCGAGTTGTACTATAAGCCAGCCCCATCATAGTTCGAAAAAGCCTAAGCAGATGATGATACAGATTTGTAGCAATTTCCAAATTGGAGCGATAAACCTGGGATTCTAAAAGTCTAGCTCTAAATGTACCTTTTGAACAAGTTACAGTAGATTATGATAGTTTCAGACTTGCTTAAAAAACAAGAGTGATCCTCTTGATTTTTATAAAGTATTAGGTGCATGTAGCTACTGAAATTCGAGTAACGCAAAAATCTGTTGAATTAAGTTTTCTCCAAAGGGAATCTTTGGAGAATCAAAACTCAATTCAACAGAGTATTTTGATTTCATTTTTAGAACTCTCATATATGTAGTAGGTTGTACATCAATATATTTGCAGTGTTTCTCGTTCATTTGTTTATCATGTTCATCCATGTTATAACTGTTATAGTTTACAATGGAGATCAGTCATCACTGATTGTATTCGACTACAACATAGATGTATGTTATTACTAGCTGACCCGCGCAACTTCGTTTGCGTCACATAAGAGACAACACTTTTCATTGATGCTCTGCTCCTATTGGTTGTAGCGTGATGTCAAAATAACCTTATAGCCTTCCTCGACAAACGGGCTATCCAACACTAAAAGAATTTTTCAATTCGAACCAGTAGTTCCTGAGATTAGCGCGTTCAACCAAACTTACAAACAAAGCTCTTCAGCCCTATATTCTAAAAACAATAAAAATACTTATACTAAAGTACAAAATACTTATATTATCAAGAGGAAAGATTTGTATTTTTGTATGTAACGAAAAAACTTAAAAACTACTGGACCGTTTTGAAAAATTCTTCCTGAAGCTACATTATCAGCGAGTATCAAAGGCTATATTTTAAGCCGACCCCAACATAGTTGGGAAAAGGCTAGGCAGATGATGATCAAAGGCTATATTTTATCCCCGTACTCCCACGGAAACGAGAACTACGCGGGTGATACCGTGTGACGTCCGCTATTATTACTATAGATAGATTATAGAGGATAACATTTAGTAATCCGTATGATGCAGATGTTTGGTAATCAGTTGTCATAGTATAGGTATTTGATGCGGAGGAATGAGGAAAATATCGCGGGGAAAGTTTTGAGAATGGATGTGTTGTGAGATACGATGGATGGAAGTGATGAGATGATAACTAATAGAATGTAGTATGGAAGAAGAAGACATGCGCCGGGAAATAATGAATGAGTGATCCAATGGAGAGGTTTGGTTAAGAATGAGCTCTGTTGAGGATGACAGAATCTATATTATATAGAGAGTGATGAAATACAAGGTGTAAACAGACTCTTCACGAAGCCGTCAACCAAGCATACAACCTGTACATCAAACTAAGTAACTTTACACAAAAATTCTTGCTGGGAAACGACTTTTTTTTTGGGGTGAAATTTTCGTTTACGGTAGGACTCAATGTTACGCACTCAAAACATTGTGCTGATGAATGGGGCGAATAGTAAGCTGGTCGTGGAGGTATTTAAACTATAAATCTTACATTCAAAAAATGTATTTAAAAAAAAAACTTGTGGAAACGTCGGAACTTTGACCCCCAGTATCTCCGCAACTAGGTTCCCAGGTATGGTCTAGAACAGAAATGATCGCAATGACGGGGAGAACAAGAGCCTTTCGGCTTCGTTAAGATTTTATTATACCCTTTGTATTATTTTCCAGAAGAATCGTACCACCATACGAGGAGGAAGGGACACCGACGCGAAAACTTTAACCACGTATTCATACATTTTGACCGTGTAGGTATTGTGTTGTAGAAAACAACTGTTTTTTTTAAATAACCGATGAAAAGTTTCCATGTGGTGGGGCTCCGAATGATGTACTAAATACGTAGTAATCGTTTTCGCATTGGTGTCCATTTCACCCCTTGTTATTATACCTAATCCATGATCTTTGATTTCTGCTAACTTTAACTTTACTTTAAACTAACTCAGGAAGAGGTTTCTCCCTTTTCCAGACTCGTTCGTCCTTTCATAGTTTGGTCTCTCTATGTCGTTTTGTCTTTTCAAAATATTATTCAACAAAATCTCCACTTGCTAAGCAGTTTAGCACCGTCGCAAATCGTTGTACAGTTGACAATACTCCTTACGTAAGTCTAACTTGGACAATTATGGAAGTTCGACACGATGGCGGGAACGCGGTCAAGGCGTTGCCAGTGATGCGCAATCTTCATTATTGTACGAATTATTTAGCATTTTTACTTGTTCGCGGGTGCCTTGGGTTCCATTCTTCAGAATCTGGGAGTCAAATTATGCTGTTTTCGTTTTATGTTTATGTTTTCTTGCTAAGTTGTGTACTTGCTATGTTTTATCGACTTATAAGCGCTATATAAGGTCCCACTAAAATTTCAGCATTCAATACGTCTAACCAAAGATATCCAAGCAAACAAAGAAAATACACAAAAAAAAAAATTGTGTATTTTTGTTAGTTGTCTGTGTTTTTCGTCAACTAACGAAAACACACGAAAATATTTTTTTTTATTTGTTTTTATTGAAATTTATTATTTTAGGTCAAAATAAAATCACTTTAATCAGTGTTTTTTTATTGGATATATTTGGTTAGACGTACTGAACGCTGTGTTAAAATTTGTCCATCTCTTTTAATGGGACCATATGTAGTTTTTATTCTCGGCTTTACCAGGCTGGATATCGGAAATTATATCAAGGGAACGTAATTACGTGGTACCCCATGGTAACCCATCCCATCAAAATCTACATTTTACAACGAGACGCCTGGACGCGGTTGGGATTAATTGAATCGCAGTTAGGAATAAAGTTGATTAGGTGTCGTTCCTACATGTAAGAGTAAAGGAAGACTAAAAAAACGATGAATGGGCTGTGTGAAGGATAATATGGCAAGAATGGAAGTGTCCGATGAGATGACGAGTAATAGAGACGTATGGAAGCAGAAGAAGAATTAATTTGGGGTCGGGATACCATATCCCGACCCCAAATTAATTGGGATGAGTCGTTCCTACGTTAAGCTAAAATTACGGTTTTTGCTTCTTCAGAACTGAACAGCAGAAAAACTACACCGATTCAAATTTAGAAAAAAACTATGTACCTTCTAACTAATGATCAAGACAGTTTTCTAACTACACATTAAATGGAAAACCTTGCTTCCCTACAGACGAAGCTTTAAACAATACCAGTGCAACATTTCCCGAGTCCTAGGTTCAGTGTCCGGGTGGTACAATGGCACATAAATGCTTTATAACCGTAGTAAAAGCGAGTGATATCGGTATACGCGGAAGTACTAACAAAAGGGTTAGAACGCTAAACTAAAACTATTGAGAAATGGCTTTTTTGAAATCGACGGTTTTCTTGGAGGGTCGATGACCTTGTTTGCCCTTTTTTTTCGGATGGGAAGTCATCAAATGACTTCTCCCGCTCTGGGCATAGCGGAAGGGAGTGTCAGACTTGTACTGACTAAAACCCATCCATGTTCCTTCCTTGCCCTTTGTGTTCCAGGGCCGCGGTATCTGTTTCGAACAGTCCCGCAACCCTGGCAGGCATCACCTCCCTGTTTGCTGACATCTCTTTCAGGTGCGCGTGGAATACGAACGCGCCGTCAACATGGCGACCTTATGTTTGCCCTTAAGAGCCCTCTTACATTTCGGCCTTACGCTAATTTACAATTTACCTAAAAAGGCATAATTATAACGAAAATATATTCTATTATTATCAAAGTATAGGATATTTGTGAGATGAATAATAATTTTGGCCGTCTATATTCATCAGAATCTACAAATTGGAGATCCTATCAGACCAGATCCCCGTGCGTTTTTGCCTAAACAGGCAGCGGGAAAATATGATTATTACTAAGTAAATAAATAAATAAGTTACCTAAAATTCGCTTTAAATTATTATTGTAGTAGAGGAAACGAACTATTTTTAACAAGTAATTGTTATTTCATGCAACAACCAAAAATCATACAATTTCAAGGAGAAAACCTTGCCATTTCGCGATCATTTTGTAATATGCCTCATAATAAGAGGCTGAATTTACAGCAGGACAAACTGAGAATCGTTTTGATAGGACTATTTCTATTTCTTAAGTAAAGTTATGTAATAACATGTACATGGCTGGCTCAGGGATTTTATTTATTATTTACAAACTTTGACTTTCTGTCTGATCTCCACAGCCCAATTAGTATTGGGTAATATTATAACACTTGGTATGACCGGTTGTCAGACTTTCGGGGCACTGATTACCTATAACGACTGTCAAAGATCTTCAAATGACAGCCAGGAAACGGCTTAACGTGCTTTTCGAGGCACGGAAAAAACTTGGAATGTAATGGGTGGTCACCCATCTACGAACGAACCTAGGCAAGCGCAGCTTAACCTAAAGATCGACCCTAGTGGCTATTATTATTTAGCTACGAGCTATTCGAGTGAAAAATACTACAGCTGCTTCCGCTTAACCTGGATGGCATGATTGTCTTAGACGATAAAAGGTCGCCTTTTTCTTACTATGGTCGCATAATACAGGGTGTAAACAGACTCTTCACGAAGCCGTTAACCAAGCATTATTTACATCAAACTAAGTAACTTTACGCAAAAATTATTGCTGGGAAACGATTTTTTTTTGGGGAGAAAAATCACTTTTTACGGTAGGACTCAATGTAACGCATTCAAAACATGCTGATGGATGGATTGAATAGTACGGGGGTCGTGAAGATATCTTAAGTAAAAAAATACATTAAAAACATGCATTTAAAAACAACTTGTGAAAAAGTTGGAACTATGACCCCCAACATCTCCGTAACTGGAAGGTTCCCAGGTATGGTCTGGAACAAAAAAAATTATCGCAATGAGTCTTTTTAAACCCTTTATGTAGTTTTCAAAACGGATAGTACTCTTGGTCCACGGATTAAGATAAAGTAATTATCAGTGCGTTATCAACGCGGTCTAAAGCAAGAGCATTATAAAGATGTAAGAGTGTAGCAATCGTTTGTAGGTTTAGAAGAATTCTTATGAAATGTATAGCGGCGCTAGGTAAGGTAGTTTGGCTCGTCCTTATGTTATTCTACGTTTTCATTTAAACGTAACATCACCATATAATACCTAATAGGGTTAGACATAGGTGTACACCCTTTTTTTTATTTTTTTACGGATGGGAAATCATCAAATGACTTCTCACGCTCTGAGCAGAGCGGAAGGGAGTGTCAGACTTGTACTGACTAAAACCCATCCATGTTCCTTCCTTGCCCTTTGTGATCCAGGGCCGCGGTATCTCTTTCGAACAGTCCGCAGCCCCTGGCAGGCATCGGCCCTTGCGGGCCCCTCCCTATTTGCTGACATCTCTTTGAGGCGCGCGTGGAACACGAACGCGCCGTCAACACGGCCTGTCGTCAAAGGACGGACGGACGGCGAGCTAGCCCATTACTCACCGTCCACAGGTCCGCGTCTACGGTGGCCGGAAGCCACCACGTGACCCCCAATAGGTGTACACCACCATCATTTAATGCAGTAATATTTCAGTCTCATGTCATAATAGGGAGCACATCTGTCAGTCAGTTTATAATTTTATTTATTTATTTGTATCAGACACAACGATCTATAATTTAATTAGTAAGTACACTTAAAAATAATGTTAGTAGGAAATCAAATAGTCAGTTACAAATACAAACACCACAAAATACTGTATACTTAACTAAGTTGAACACAAAATAATAGTATAATGGTTGCAATCGCGACTACTGACCATGAGGTTCAGAGTTCGATTCGTGGGTTCCAAATTGTTATTGGGTTTTTCCATCAGGAATTTCTCAGTAGCCGCTGCAGAGTCTGGATTTGTGCCCAGTTGATAGATAGGCTCGTCCCCTATGACATGGGACTTAAACATAACTGTCGAAATGCGAGTGTACTGTTAGGTACACCTCTGCCTAACCCGTCGTGGATTACAGGCGAGATTTTATTTAAAAGTGGTCAATTCCTTCATTATTTCAAAAAACACTAATTAGTGTCTTCGCATTCTCCTAAGCCGTCAACTTTCTCTGTAACAACACAAAGGTGTAAAACGGTTGGTATCGTAATTCTGTCACCAAAAGTGTGGTGTTATCAGGCTTCACGGACCACTTAGCAAATGGGGGCTGCCTGCGATACTGGTGCTACTTTTAACCGCACGTCCGTGGCAACGATACAGTGACAGCGTCTTTATGCCGTAGCCGTAAGGTCTGTTTTCGTAGTTGCAAGTATAACTATTGCCGTGTTGTTGACTGTATGAGTAGGTGTGCGTGTGCTCTGTTTGCTGCAAGTATTAAGTTATTAAAATGAAAACATTTTCGTCATTTCAATTGTCTTTGAAATGTATAGATGAATTATTATCGTATACACCTATTTCGTCTGCATTTTGTAAATTGAGTAGCGTAAATCCTTTTTTTTTAGGTTGGCTAATCATCAAATGACTTCTCCCGCTCTAGGCGACCGTAGTGCTAGACCTGTAGGTGTTGAGGTTCAAAATAGCCATTGAAACTATTACTTCTGAGTCACCTAAAGTAACAACACAGTACAAAAAGACCCACTAATGATTACCACATCTGTGCCGCATTACTAATACCCTCGGCACCAACTAAGCCAACACGATGACTTATGTCCTCAAGTACATACGACGACGTCGTAACTAGCTATACATATCTAGTATATGTTGACCTTATTGTACGGAGTGTCAGCTAAAAGATGTGATGATCGTAATGTGAGAACCTATCTGGTGTTTTGGAGGTCAGATAGGCAGTCGCTCCATGTAGAATACTGGTATTCAGCTGCATCTGGTTAGACTGTAAGCCGACTCCAACATAGTTGGGATAATCGTAGGCGGATACTGACGAAAATTTTAACGAAGTTTTTACTTTAGGAGCAGTTCTAATATTTTTTCTCATAAATTTTTATTGTGTTAGTTATATTTTTATATGGAACAGTTAAACTTATTCATGAAAATGAGTAGGAACTTATCATCTTTTTTCGATTACTAGACCAACGTGGCAATCTAATGAAAGACTAGCTGATGCCCGCGGTTTCGCCCGCGTGAATGTCAGTTATCGCGACCAAAAGTAATCATGAAATTTTGATCCCGTTCCCTTGACTGAAAAACTTGACAAATTATATACTAAAACCTTCCTCGAGAACCACTCTATCCATGGGTGAAAACAGCATAAAAATCGGTGCAGGAGTTTTTGAGTTTATCGCGAACAGACAGACAGACGCGGTGGAGGACTTTGTTTTATAAAATGTAGTGATAGTGATGATGTGCTGAATAAGTAATAAAATCATTTCGAGGTCGACTTCCAGTGTAACCAGATGCAGCTGAATACAAACATCAAAACTATGTCTCTTCTTCGACATGCTATAACTCGATATGTCCTCAACTGTACCGCGTCTGAGTCAGACCAGCCATAAAACGGGCAGATAACGATATCGTGTGTTTGAACAGACGTATCCACGTACACACTATATGTACTCGTGTGTGTACAATTGGTCTCTGGACGATACAGTCAATGTAGCTGTGAATTTATTGTGAAACTACAATGCGAATTTTTTGAAGTGATAGTGGATATATTGAAAGTAATTTTGCTCGCCAGACGTAGGTAATTTTGCAAATAAATATTCGTGTGATATTCTTTCTACACGTTTGGCATATACACTGTAGCTTGTGTTATATTTAATGCAAATATCATAATACTTTCTCTAGCGATCTTTCAAATTATGTTTCAATTTCAACCAGGTCAAAGTTTTTCGTTGAAATCCAGTCCAGGTCTTCAACACATCCGAAAAAAGCAAACATAAAATTCTTATCAGTGACTGTGGCTAGAGAATTATTTGTGAATATTTTACGTTGCGATAATTAATGTTATCTTTCTTTCTTTTCAGAAGCTCAGCAAAAAGAATGGCATCAAAGAAGAGGAGTCCAGTTGGTACTGGGACCCGCCGACCCAAACGTCGAATCCTTCGGTCTACGATGAAACCGAAAACCAATATACAATACAGATACGAGATCTACAAGATCAACTTACCACCCTGAAAGAGAGAGGCACTCTTGACATGAGACCTGATGAAGAACTGGTTAAACTAAGAGAGGAAAACAAACATCTCTCCTCAAACTTAGAAGATTTAGACAGCCAACACCAACAGGCTATGGAAAGACTTCTAGCACTGAAGAAAGAACTCCAGTCTAATTTTGAACTTTTAAAACAAGAGCACGAAGAACTCAAAACTACAAATGAAGAATATTCCAATGAAATCAAGAAGTTGTTATCTAAAATCGGAGAGAGGGATAAAGAATTAGAAGAGCTAAAGGGAACTAAGGCTGATTACGATACTTTGTCCCATAAATATCAAAATCTTGAGAGAATACATAGCGTACTTAGAGAAAACGCAGAAAAATTCCAAGAAGAAAACCAAGATTTACACGAAGAAGTATTTAAGCTGCAAGAACAGGTGACGAAGCTAGAACATGACGTAGAAGTAGCACACAAAAATGCAGAGCTATCAGATATGGTCCCCAGAGATACATATGAGGAGCTTCTGAAGGAATTCAATGAGTTGAAAGATAGAAGAAATTCAAATCCAATCCATTTAGATGAAATCAACATAGATGATAATGCTAAAGGTGTCATTGAAACCCTCAAACGTGATATTAATGAGCTTAAACATAAACTAGCTCACAAAGAAAGTAACTGTCAAGAAAGTTTAGATAATAAAATAATAAAACCTGAAAAAGTTATGCAATTGTACAATAAATATGTCAATTTTGAACTTCCCATTGATTATGTCGGAGAAATACCATCAACTGGGGACAACATCTTACTTTTCAAATTAGAGAGTGTATTCAAAACAGTACATTCTTTTAAAAAAGAAATTGACATGTTAGACCACAAGTTGTCTGAGAAAGACCTCAACGCCAAACATCAGCAGACACAAATAGATGATTTGACTACAGAGAATGATTTCTTGACTACCGATATCCAACATTTAGAGAGAGAATTGAGTGAGATGAAGAAAAATAATGATTTCCTTATATCTGAAATTACGGCCTTGAAAAATACATCCAAGTTAGAGCCCATAATAGAAACACATGAAGATAACTTAGCAAAATTAGAGACAGAACTGGCTGACTCTAATAAGATGAATAAACTCTTTGAATCAGAAATCAAGAGGATACTCAAGGAGCTAGATGAAGTGAGAACTGAAAAGATTGCCCTTCGAAACAGTTTGAATGATATTAAACAGAAACACTCAACAATGTTGGACGAATTTGAAATGTTACGAAATCAAAGTAGTGCAGTTGCAGAACTGGAACATAATGCAAATATCCAAGATCATAAAAGGCTTAAAAAGACTGCCGATGAAATAGATGAACTTAAGAAACGTTTGAACTCGGCTAATTCTAAAAACGAGCAGTTTTCTATAGATATACACATACTAGAAAATGATAAAGTTTTATTAACTAAACAAGTGGATGATCTTAAGGTATCTTTAGATGAGAAGTTT
The DNA here is from genome assembly GCA_950005105.1 of Lycophotia porphyrea. Classification (NCBI taxonomy): domain Eukaryota; kingdom Metazoa; phylum Arthropoda; class Insecta; order Lepidoptera; family Noctuidae; genus Lycophotia; species Lycophotia porphyrea. The sequence continues at coordinate 1,064,351 of OX465409.1, forward strand.
TATGCGCATAAAGAACTGGAAAACTTAAAATTTGCCTTAGATCATAAGCTACACGACTTCGAAACTAAACTGAATGAAATCACAAAACATAAACAGGATATAGAAAGTGAAAAACACAGTTTACAAGAAAAAATTACTACATTAGAAGAACAACTAACTACTGTTAGTACCGCCAATACACAACTAGAAAATGTAACTACGGAAAACAGTGTAATTGCTGAAAAAATGCATGAAATGTCAGTAGACAAAGAGAATCTTTCAGAAACCATTAATACACTTAAAACAGCAATAGCCGAGCTGCAGCGCAAAGAACAAGAGTTATTGATAGAAAACAGTAATCTTAAAAAAGATATGAGGACTGAAAAAGAAATAAAAGCACTTGAAGCGACCATCGAAGAGTTAAAGGCAAAAGCAATTCGCCAAGAACTACTTACAAATGAACAAGTCACAAGTCTAAAAGCCGAAATTGAGAAACTTACCGAAAGGAAACTACAAGCGGAAACTGAATTATTTTCCACTGATAACAAAATCTCACACCTTGAACAAGAATTTGAAAAGCTGGTATCAGATCTCAATGAAAAGGATACTTTAATTGATGGGTTAAACAACACAGTGCTACATAATAATATCACAATAAATAACTTGTCTGAAAATGTAACTGATCTGGAAAAAATGGTAACCATTAAAAACGATGAAATCCATGTCCTCAGAGACATAAGTACAAAATCAAATTATAGTGAAGAAGAACTCAATAGGCTTCACGTCGAAAAAGAAGACCTAAACAAACAGGTTTTCTCCTTGACCGATGAATTGAGTTCAAAGAATACTCAGATATCAACACTTTCGTTGCGAGTAGAAGAATTAGAGAAAGTAAGAAATGAATTAAAAACAGCAATAAGTGAGAAAGAGAAAGAAATAAAAGAACTGAGTCAATCAATAGTAGAATTCAGAGATAAATTGAGTACAGAGAATATAACGCATCATAACGATGATTATGCAAAAATAGTACATGAAAAAGAACTTAAAGAGGCCGAGGTAACTCAACTGAAGTATGTCCTTACTTCAAAAGAGAACTACATTGAGGAACTAAAAGAATCACACGCAAGTGTCGAGAAGATGGCCGCAGAATACAAATCAATCATAGACGCCGCGATGGGCGAAAAAACAGAATTGATAAACCTAATAAACTTGAAACATAATGAAAGTATACAATACCATAATGAAATTCAGAGGCTAAACCATGTCATTTTAGAGCATACTAACGAATATAAGAAAGTTATTGAAGAAAAAGATCAATTGTTACAAAATACTACTGCAAAATGTACAAATTGTGAAAACCTAAGAGTAACACTAAAAGAAAAAGATGGTATTATAGTATCGTTAAACCAGAGTATAACAGATTTTGAAAAGCTGAAATCTGAATTACTAGCTGCTAATGAAACCGTAAAAAATTTGACAGAGAGGTGCGAAAATTTAGAAAGGAATTTGGGAGTTCAGATGGAAGCGGTGAAAAAATTGACAGCAGAAAACATACAGGTAAATAACTAAAGAAATAATATTCATAAGCGACTGCTCAATATGAAGTCCTGGGTTCAATACCTGAGTAAAATGGTAATTGGGGTTTTCAATCTTGGATTACGCAGTCCAGATTCTAAATTTCTACACGAATAATAGAAATTTGTTCACTGCTTATTCTAAGGGTCTTACATTTGCACTATACACCTACGTTGTCACAAGCTCACGTCATGTGACTTTATAATAAGATATACATTGTACCGACCGTTTTCCGACCACATGCTACGATCCTAACATACGCCTTTACCTTTCAGTTGTCGGAACAAGAACAGAACTCGGTGAAAGAGTTAGAGCGTCTGCGGCGCCACCTGGTGGAGACGGAGGAGAACTACACGCAGGAGCTGATGTCCTCGGAGCAGAAGCTCACGGAGTGCACGACCAGGCTGCACCAGGTCGAGGAGCGGGCGAAGCAGACTAGTACTGTTTATACTAGTAACAGGTGAGAAAGTATTCTGGTATTCAGTAGCTAGTAGTTTTCTCACTGCTTGGTCATAGGTCTTTCTATGATAGGAAATAGGATATAATCCACCACGGGCGTCCAGTGCGGGTTGGAGGATACTGGTGGTCAGTACGCAGGCCTAAATATGACATACTGAGTTTTAGAAAGCAGCGGGGCTCATAATAAGCCTATAATTTTCCCACTGCTGGGACACAGGCCTCGTCTTGACAGGAAATGGGCGATAATTCTCCAAACGCCTCCAGTGCGGGTTGGTTGACGTCACATGTCTTTGAATTTCTGATTCTAGGACATGCCGCATACGTGCATGTGATTCATTTTTGTTTTCAGAGCAGTGGTTATGAAATAAGTTACACAAAGTAATGCACCTGCCTGGGTTAGAACCCTCCAGCTGGTGGTGATGGTGTGGAGGTCAGATAGACTGGGAACGGATCCCAAAATAGTTTGGACAGTTGAAATCAACTATTTCTCTAGCTCTCAAATGGCATATTCCTATTTTCAGCATCCGAGCAAACCAAGAAGTGGAGACGTACAAGAACCAGATCAAACTGCTGGAGAAACAGCGCGAGGAGGTACAAGCTCGGCTGGGCGAGGCAGAGGACGCGCGGGGGAGAAGTGAGGCTGCGCTCACCAACCTGCAGGTTGTGCTGGAGCAGTTCCAATTGGGTGAGTGTCCTTACAACTCACTGTATTGCAGTCCGTTGCTGCGCCACAATACCCTGTTCTCCGCCTGCCGGGGTCCAGTCTTCTTCTGCCTTGTTTAAGGTGAAAGTGCCAGGGTAGCCCGCGAAATTCAAAATTTCATTTATTTATATGTTGATGAAAATGTGATTTGCGCACGTGACACGTATCATCATCATCATCATCATCATCAGCCTATAATGTTCCCACTGCTGGGACACAGGCCTCCTCTCTAAGAGAGGGAATGGGCCACCACGCGGGCCCAGTGCGGATTGGTAGATGTCACAAGTCTTCGAATTTTTGGTTCTAGGACATGTCGGTTTCCTCACGATGTTTTCCTTCATCGTTTTTGAGAGCAGTGGTGATGAAATAAATTACACAAAGTAATGCGCCTGCCTGGGTTCGAACCCACGACTTACTGTTCGTAAGTCAGGGTCGCTACCACTGGGCACCGCTGCTCTCGACACGTATGTAGTTACAGAATTATAATCATTAAAATCCTCAATCTCCCTCAAAGTTCATTTAACCCCATTGAATGACTTTTACAAGAAATAAATATTGAATGGGGTTAAACACCACAGTACATCCACAAATACTGTGTCGAATCTTTAAGAAACAGTTATTTTAATAAACAAAACGTCTTCGTTAAAACACCAAAAATGCCTTCCCCAGAAAAAGAAAGAGACACCCACGCCGCCACAGAAAAAGTCAGAAACAAGGTCGAGGAGCTGAGACGCGAGAACCTCGCTCTCCAAACTGAGGTCTCTCGACTCAATACCAAGCTTGAGGATGCCTTAGCTGGCCTCCAAGCGGCTTCCCGACTTGGTGACCAGGTGGAAACTAAGAGAGCTGAGATCAATGATCTGAAGGAGCAAGGTATGTAAGGTTTTGAGGGGAAAATCAATTGGAGTGATGTGTTTGGGTTGTTGAAGTGCATTTGGAATTGGATGTCTATATTTCGTCGTTTGGTTTTTCGAGTAGACGATTGATTGAAAAACGTTACAGCTAACAAGAGTTTTGGCAGGTGGAATTATTTCTTCTTAAACAATGCCCAAGAATAGTATATTTTGAAAAAATAAAGATGGTACATTTCAATCCTTTTCACTATGTCGATGTAAAACCTAAATGAATTGCTGCTTTAGTGATTGTCAACTCTTGGCTCAGCATCAAGAGTTATAAATCCAACAATGCGTTTTTGAATCCATAAATAAAATTTCAGTTTTTTTTTTATCGAAGAATTAATTTTGGTATTGCCTAGTGTGATTTCCGCCTTAGGCCATTTACTGTGACCTAAAAGATAAAGTAGAATAATTTAAAAAGATATCCAAATTCATTTCCACAATTCGATACACCTCAAGAAATCTTCCATAGATTAGATTTGAATGCTAAAATTAGTTTGAATTTTGTGATTGAATACTGTATTATATCGATCTTTTTGTGATTAAGACTGATTATTTTTAATTAGTTTATCTTTGGAAGTCAGTGCAACTCTGATACATAATGTAGTGTTTTGTAATATAGATTAGATAACTGATTTCATTGTAATATAAATATGGGTACTGATTTGTGAGATTTGCAAGTTTAACCTTGAATTTAAAATATTTTTGCAGCAAAATTAAATCGCTTTTTGCGCCCCAAAATTTTATTAAAAACTTTTTAGAAATTTTATTTGTCCGTCTCATTGGCCACAACAACTGACTTTGAAGACTTTGGTTCGAACACCAAGTCCGGGGCAAGGTGTTATTGGAATTTCCATAAATGTATGCAATTTCTGGTGGAAGTCGGAATTTCGCTCACCCCTTTTTGAGTGGATTTTAAACATAACGGGCAAAATGTGGGTCTTATTTTTATTCGACGCTGGTTTGTATTATGGTAATTTTCTTGCAATATCACAAATCGGTTCCCAACCAAACCCATAGCCCTAAAGCCGTAGTAAAGACCAGCTAAACACCGTTTCCCGGCCAAATATCAGCTGGTAATTCTGGGGTGATATCTCCCAGACTGCCAGTTGGTATGCGGCTGGGTTTCGGCTCGCACATAACTCCAGACACATGTAACGATGTAAGTCAGTTCATAACTTTTGTTTTTATGTGTCAGCTTACACGTGTGTCTTTTATTGTATGTTTTGTTGGCCAGTTCTTTTTCGTTGTTTTTTTTTGGAGCTGTTTTTTAGCTAGGTGACTTTTGACACTCAGTTCAGTAAGTTTTTTTTGCAATGTGGATTAAAGATGACTGTTGTAGTGAATGCGTTATTGTTGCCTAGTCAAAACACAGCTTTGTGCTATTTCGCGGCTAAGCGCTTCGTCCACGCTACAGTAATAAAGCTAGAAACGTCTAGACATCTATAAGGGCAGATAAATTATATTAAAACATGATTGTGAATTTTATAATATGTCTAAGCCAAAGTTATCGATATACTACTGAGAAAACCGCTCTTTGGAAATAGTGTAATGTGGGCGAGGCGTTTAACATGAAAAAGGCACAGATTTTTATTTAAAGTCTGTCACAAAATCATAGTGAACCATTTTCTGAACAGGCAGAAAAACAATGAATCAGTGAATGAATGTAAAAGAAGACTAGTAAATGTGTACAATCACTGTATGCTATAAAATAGACAGCTTACGAGAATCAAGACCAGCGCTTCCGCCTACTTCGGTTTAATCTCATTTGGTAACTGTGAGGTTTTCGGACGCAGCGGCCGCCGTCACCTGTCACGATGACAGACGTCGCTCTGACAGCTGTCACTTTGACAGATGGTAATGGCGGGCTCGCGATACTCAGATTACCATATGGGGTTTGACTGAGGGTAACGGCTTCACGTCGTGTCGTCTATGTGTTTTCACCATTTTTTTTATTTTGCGCTTTTTTTGAGAATTTTTGTCTGTTTTTTTGGGGTTGAGATTCTTAATGTGACCATCGATTGAAATTTACGTGTGTACTAATGATAGAGTTTGTATTTTAAGTAGGTAAATTCTTACTATATTTATCTTTGAATGATGAATATAAAGTTAATTTGAGAGTCTCATCTTCAAACGCATTATATTTTCATGAAGCACATGCAAGTCTACGTCTTGCAGCACCTTGTTGTTGTATGAGTGTTCTGTGATTGTTGTTTTTTGTTTATGTTATAACTTGTTTTGGATATGAAGTACCTACATAATATTGGTGCCAATTCCCTTGTTTAACTAAAAACTAAACCAAATTTAAGTTCAGTGCATCCTTTTCTTTCTATTTCATTATGAAAAGGACAGAAGATATATATTTATCTTCTGTCCTTTTCATAATGAAATAGAAAGAAAAAGATGCACTCAACTTAAATTTAGTTTAGTTTGTGAACAAGGGAATCGGCACCAAAGTCTATTTGAGTGTAATTTTAATGACAAAGTAAAACTTATGCCTCTTTAGACGAGAAAAGTTTATCGACTGTCTTGAGGCGAGAATATCTCCTACGAGTCCGGTAAGAATATTCTCGCCGATTGACGATGAAGAAATTCTCCTCGTGTAAACAAGCCTTAAAATTATTAAAACTTAAATATTAAGTACATTTGGAAGCACATCAAGACACCACAAATTGTCAAATTTCTCCAAATGATTTTAAACCATAAAACGTTGATGGTGAAGTTCAAAATCGAATGGGAAAATTTGTAGTAACTTGATATGCTGGCGCTATAAACTACTTCTTTATTTAAAAAATAATCTATCCAAAGCAAGTTCCATTTTTCTTTTATTTTGATTGCTCCGAGTTTAGTAGAACGTAGAAGATCACCGCTATCGCCACATTGCCTCTGAGTATTACTTCAGGTACTGGTGGTATCAATAAAAGGGAGACGGAAGTCGCTCATCACTTTTATCAGTAAAAATTTATTAAACGACTAGAAATTCACTAAAATATCAGTTGAAAAAAACGAGTGGCCCGAAAGTCAGATAACCAGTCTTACCAAAGGGTATTTATTTATTTAACACACTGAGGGTAATAAGGACTAAGGGTAACTGGGTTGTGGAGGTCAGATAGGCAGTCGCTTCATATAAAATTCTGGTATTCAGCTGCATCCGGTTAAACTGGAAGCCGACCCCAACATAGTTGGGAAAAGGTTAGACAACTGAAGGTTGAAGTGACATGCGATGTTACTGCAGATTGTTGGTACTTAAAGTGATTTCATATATCTCTCATTTATCCATCATAGAATTAGAAATATACGACAGTTTCACTTGTTAACGAGTTGTGGTATACATTGATGATATCATCCTCATTTAAGAATGCGAAAAAATGCCCTGGTTCTGGACTTATGGAGAGCCTAGCGATACTTTATACAAGGCTACTTTTCTATGCTAACATTTTTGTCCAATAGTGGACTTAAATAACTACAAGATCTTCAGCAATCAACTGATATTTAGTGTTTTCAAAGTCTCCTTGTAAAGGGTTCATGATATGTGTCTGAGCGGTTTCCGGGACCCTACCCAGTGGCTGAATAATACTTTGAGGTCGTGTGCGCACACGCAACGAAGCGTCGAATGAAGATGTGCTTGCTGCATGGTAAGATTAGAATAGTTTTCTTCTACATTTATATATTATTTGATGATCTTTACTGTGTATAAAGGGTGTAAAAAGACTCTTAACGAAGCCAAAAGGCATTGGTTCTCCCCGTCATTGCGATCATTTTTTTGCTCTAGACCATAACTGGGAACCCTCACGGAGATATTGGGGGACAAAGTACCAACTTTTTCAAAAAAAATATTTGAAATACATGATTTTAATGGAACATTTTTCCTTTAAACACCTCCAAGACCCCCGTACTAATCAATCCATCGATCAGCACAGTGTTTTGAGTCCTACTGCAAAACGTGATTTCTCAGCCCAAAAAAAAGTAGTTTCCCAGCACAAATTTTTGCGTAAAGTTACTTAGTTTGATGTAATAATGCTAGGTTGTCGGCTTCGTGTAGAGTCTGGTTGCACCCTGCAAAAATGAATTGTGTATGTGTTTTGTAATTTAGACCCTAGGATAACGATTGCTGTCCGTAAAAAACAATCTTAAGCCATAATTATTTCTTACTTAAACGGCTCCCGAATGATAGAACGACATTTAGCCACTGAATATGTCAATGTATAATTAAGTAACCACTACATCAAACTCTTCACTTCCCACCCAGTTCGGACTCTCCAGACATCAGTAGCGGCCGCTGAGGAACGGTACTACAACGCGATATCCAACCAGCAGGACAAGGTGGATAAGAACTTGGTGAAGAACCTCATCATCAACTACGTGATGACTGCAGGAGGAAATAGTACCAACAAGTAAGGGATAGTTTAGTATTTGTTTCACAGCAAAGGAATTTAAGTCGTCATCATTATCATCATCAGCCTATAATGTTCCCACTGCAGGGACACAGGCCTCCTCTCTATGAGAGGGAATGGGCTATAATCCACCACGCGGGCCCAGTGCGGATTGGAAGACGTCACATGTCTTCGAATCTTTGGTTCCAGGACATGCCGGTTTCCTCACGATGTTTTCCGTCACCGTTTTTGAGAGTAGTGGTGATGAAATAAATTACACAAAGTAATACCTGGGTTCTAACCTACGACTTAATGTTCGTAAGTCGGGGTCGCTACCGCTGGGCCACCGCTGCTTTCAATAAAATTTAAGTAAATGGTTTCGAAATTATTTCTCATATCTCAATTTATTTGAGATCAGTGCGGTTTTAATTGTTCGCTTATTATTTTGAAATTATAAACAACGGTGAAGTAGATAGTAGTAATCACTGCATATTATAAAACAAAAAGTCCTCCGCCGCGTCTGTCTGTCTGTTCACGATAAACTCAAAAACTGCTGCACCGATTTTCATGTTGTTTTCACCAATGGATAGAGTGGTTCTCGAGGAAGGTTTTAGTATGTAACTTGTCAAGTTTTTGTATACATTGGTGCCGATCCCCTTGTTCACAAACTAAACTAAATTTAAGTTGAGTGCTTCTTTTTCTTTCTGACAGGACTAAACTAATATTTATCTTCTGTCCTTTTCATAATGAAATAGAAAGAAAAAGATCCACTCAACTTAAATTTAGTTTAGTTTGTGAACAAGGGAATCGGCACCATTGGCTAAATTATAATGATATTTGTTGGGTCTCAGAAAAAAATAAGCCGTCTGGGAGCTTTCAACGAAAACGCTGCCTAAACTCTATGAGATATAACAAAACGATGTTTCCCATGGTTTCCATGGGTTGCGGGAACGGGATCAAAATTTCATGATTACTTTTGGTGGCGATAACCGACATCCACGCGGGCGAAGCCGCGGTCATCAGCTAGTGAGTACATAAGAGAAAGTCTGAAAGTGGCGCCGCCCGGTGACTGAAAAGTTGTGTGGTAATCGGTGGGCTTGGTATGGACATGTGATGCGGAGGAGGAAAATATCATGAGGAAAGTATTGAGTATAAATGTGGATGGGTAAGAGGAGAGGAAGACCAAAGAAAAGATGGATGGACTGTGTGAAGGTTGATTTGGCAAGAATGGAGATGTCTGATGAGAGGACGAGGAATAGAGAAGTATGCAAGAAGACATGCTGCGCCGACCACAAATAAATTGTGATACGGGCAGGAGAATGGTAATGATGGCGAAGTACATAATGAAGCAGTTTATGAGGAATGAAATGTTGAACAGTGTTTGTTAGGAGGCTAAAAAAATATGACATATATGTATGATATTCGTGGCTTATACTTCGACACTGGGTGATACCAAACATGACTGTAATTTATCCAAGTATTTAAAACATAACATCACGCCAGTAATACCCGCAGGGTTAGGCAGAGATGTATATAGTAGTAAAAGTCCCATATAATAAGAAGCGAGCCTATTGCCATCAACTGGGCACTGACAGATCCAGACTTAGTGGCTGCTACTGAGAAATTCTTGATTGAAAAAACAACAAATAACACTGTGTGTGTCTTAATACAATAACACTGTGCCCGACCCGGGAATCGAACCCAGGAACTCTTATCCCGCAATCGCGCATGCAACCATTAGACCAACGAAGAATTCAAGTATTACGTATCTCTACTGGACCCTGCGAGAAAGTTTTAAATACATAAAAACCCTTTTTCCCCCAGAACACAAGTCCTCCGCGTCCTGTCAACAGTGCTGGACTTCAACCAGCAGGAGTGCGAGCGGCTCGGCCTCGTGCGCTCGGCCGCGCCCGACAGCCTGGCGGCCGAGTTCGTCAGGTTCCTGCAGGACGAGTCCCGCCCGCGCGCCGCGCTGCCCAACATGATGGGGCTGGCGCACCACAACGGCAGCAGGAGCACCACGCCCAGCTCTAGGAAGAACTCTAATATAGGTAACACATTATTAGGAGTATGGGAAATTCGGATATTCCTAAAAATAAATATTGAATTGTTGACTTTCTTCTTTGATATACAGGGTGTAAACAGACTCTTCACGAAGCCGTCAACCAAGCATTACCACTTAGTTTGATGTACAGTCAACAAAACAGATAGGTATGCAGGGTCGAAAGATATAATTCATTTTTTTTTAAAACCGGTCGATGTTTTCGAATGAAATTAAAATTAAATGAAGAAAAATAATCAATTTGTTAAATTAATTCAAATTTCATTTGAACATGTGCAACAGTTTCTAAAAAAACCAAAACTATATCTTTCGACCCTGCATACCTATCTGTTTTGTTGACTGTACCTCAAACTAAGTAACTTTACACAAAAAATTGTGCTGGGAAACGACTTTTTTTTGGGCTGAAAAATCACGTTTTACAGCAGGACTCAATGTAACGCACTCGAAACATTGTGCTGATGGATGGATTGAATAGTAAGGGGGTCCTGGAGGTGTTTAAAGTAAAAATCTTACATTAAAAACACGTATTTAAAAAAATACTTGTGCAAAAGTTGGGACTTTGATCCCCAACATCTCCGTAAGTAGAAGGTTCCCAGGTATGGTCTTGAGCAAAAAAATGATCGCAATGACGGGGAGAACAAGTGCCTTTCGGCTTCGTTAAGAGTCTGTTTACACCCTTTATTTGAATGTTTTTTAAAGTCAAATACCATTTTTATGTGGTACGCTAACAAAACGCCTTGCCCTTCTTAAAAAAGGTGGCTCATTATCTATGGATTTTGCATCCTGAACTAGCACAACTAACACACGAGCTCCAGTACTTTCCAAACCGTCACAAAATAATACTACTTAGCAACAGAAATTGTTATGCATAATTTTTCGTTTAACGGCACGCATATCATTGGTTTCTCTTCTAAATCAACCTACTAAACTCCACGTGGGCAAAGCCGCGGTCATTAGCTAGAATAAAATAAACAATGAATACTTCTATTATTTTTCAGGACCACCACCAAACCTATCGAAGTCTGGTCACACTCGCACCGCATCCAACAGTTCGAACAATCTGCTCTTCCAGAACATAGACGCCATAGAAACTGCATCCCAGCTCTCGCGGGACTCCGACAGGGACCCTAGAGTGGTCTCACAGAGCCTGGACACCGGGGTCAACCAGACGAGAAACACCGAAGGAGCCATATTGAAATCTGTATTAAAAGATATGTGATTTTTACAAGTTTTTAAGAATAACCCGAACGACTTATTGCTTGAGAGTTGAAATTTTGATTGGAGTTCAGAAATGTATGTTGATTGGTTAACGCACACTTATAAGAACTGTAGAAGTATCTCCTCGGATCTAGATCAGCTAGCAAAAATGAGATGAGGTGACGCCCATGCAGTGCGTATTACTACAATGGGCTATAGAGTGAGATAACGTTATATAGATATCGCATGTAAGAAAGAGAGCGATAGTCATCTGTCTTATATTGCTTACTAAACATAAGTATTCAATATAGAAAAGATTTTATAGAGCTATGCGTTGGATAATACTAGTGATGAGTATTCCAATGCATCATACGTCATATAAAACTTTACATAATGATTCATTATCACTGCATAAAGTATCACTTGACAGCTGTCATAGTCCATGACATCTGTCAAAAATAGTTTCTGTCACTTTTTTGGACTCCGATTATAGTTTCTACTAAGCTAAATGTTATTGAGCAATATTGAGTTAGTAATTAATGATATGATTCCGAATTCCGGATAATGTACTCATTCATTTATTTATATTATTATTTTAATTCCGTCTAAATTAATGAATTAATTAATGAATTGGTAGCATTTGTATTCAATATAATATATGTTAATAATATGTATTATGGTATATTATAATTATGGTGTATGTTGGTTTAGTAAAATAAAATAGTAGAGTCACGGATTTTAGCACGGATCTCCGGATTTTAATTCCGTTGCACATCAATTTTGTAGATTCTTAGCGGATGTGTCATAAATTTGAATGATCTGAGAATTCCGTAAATTTAATACCGCATCTAAATTTGTCTAAAAATGGTTTTTTTAAATAAATTGACGAAAGATTGATTCATATCTAGTAATTTAAACTATATTCAGATTATAAGAAAACTGCCAAAATTATGTAATTGAGTTCTAAGAAATAATAATGTATTTTATACCATTTTGACATAGAATTCCATTACTGCAGATACCTGAGATAAAACATAACCCTCCTTTTGTGCTTTTCCGCAGTCGGGTAAAAATGTAGATAATGATTTAGATAGTCAGAATTTGTAGCTACTAACCAATCAGGGGAAACAAATAAAGCGATAATTCTGCAATTACACCGACACTGCTTTCTACACGATACTGTTAAATTTCGCAGTCCAGATAAAGAAAAAATAATTTGTAATGGTTGGATCAACGATTTTTTTTAAATATGAATGTCCTACTAACATTCCATGTCCATTTACCTATGTCCTCTATATCTTGATTTTCCAATTAGTACATTCTGAAATCCCGTAAATATTTCATTTCCATTCCATACTAACAACTTCCTGTAGATTCCAATGACTCAGTGGCGAAGGTTTCATACAACTCGATTCCTACCGGCTTCCCTTTGAAAAATAGCACAGTCAGTATTCTATTGAAAAATATTACAATACCTCTTACAAAAATTGACCCTTCGCTACTGTTCCAATCCAATTCCCGTAACACTCAAAATATTAAAATTCAAATTGCCTAATATCTAATACCAATAATCCCATACTAACCAATTCCTAGAACACCCAAAAGGTTAGGATCCCAATTCCCTTAATATCCTATACTAACCCATACCTCCAATGACCCCTTAAACCCAGAATATTGCAGAAATTACTTATTCCTCCGGACCAAAGAAGCAGTATCAAGTTTTATAGTGAACCCAAATAAAGTTCAGTTCAAACTTTATGGCGGCTCGGAAGTAAGCTGCGAGTGACAGTCTACAGTCAAAACGATGCGTCATCTGCGCCCCGCTGATTCCTAAAATGGTGTTCTGCGCAGCTTTACGTTAGATGTTCTGAATGCGCAGACAGTCACTCGCAGCTAACTTCCTACCCACCATAAAGTTTGAACTGAATTATACCCATTTAAACCATCGCAATTTACTTGTATTCCGACTATCTTCAAACATTATCTTACAGACACAGTCGCATTAAAATTAGCATTTATGTCATCATCTGCCTAGCCTTTTCCCAACTATGTTGGGGTCGGCTTCCAGTCTAACCGGATGCAGCTGAATACCCGTATTTTACATGGAGCGACTGCCTATCTGACCTCCACAACCCAGTTACTACTGGGAAATACGATACCCCTTGGTAAGACTAGTTGGGTTTTTTAAAATTAGCATTTATGTATGTATAAAATGTTCAAATTTCATGATTTTGTTGTTTTTAATTAAATTTCAGTAGTTTTAGTAATTGTATAGTTTTGGTGCCTTATTATCGTTTAGCTGGTGACTCAGGACTGAAAAACATAATTATATTTTATTTAATAAAAAGTGACGTACACTGTGTCTATGGATTCTAATATTATCTGGTTAAATTTGAATATGAGACTTTATTACTACTGTCTTTAAGTGCAAAAGAGATTGTGAGGATAAGTTGCCAAAAGAACCGCTTTTTGCCTGCGTCAATGTTTATGCACTTTATGTCACTATCAATGAAGTACATAGTTATTCCATGTCTGTGAGAAACCCTTTGCCCTGCTGAAGCCTAAACAATCGATCAATAGATTCTGTCAATTGATTACGTCTTACGATTTTGATCCTACTTCACAAGGCAACAAGATCTATTATCATAGAATCCGCATTTTGCCCAATATTCTACTTAACTTATTTGAATAAGTCGCACGATATCGTCGATTGATATCGCAGTTTATATCAATCGAATATTTTGGCAATAGACTCGCCCCTTATAACATCAGACTTGCACATAACTCGGGAAATGTGAGTGTACACCTCTGCCCAACGCCTCAGAGATTACTGGAGTGCTATTATGTGATTTTGGGTAAGTTCTGGTCAATGATGAAAATGGCTATTGGTAACCATTTGTGAAATATATTGATAAAAGTGTGTGTGTACTTAATACGCACGTAAGAAGTTATACTTCTTTGGCGTATAAAACTAAAATGTTGACTAGCTAACTTCAGGGTGTATGTTGACTAGCTAACTTCATGGTGTCAGTTTTTCGTGACGGTGTGCGCGCGCATCGTAAAAAATTACTCTCATCATTTTTCCCTAACGCGCCAAAAGAAGTATAACTTCAAAAACAAGATGGCGAACTAATTAGTTCCGATGTTGGTCACGCGCCAATAGATCCTTGTATCGATTGTGACGTTTGACCTGAAAGTAGGAAAAACAAAAAAAAGGAAGGAAATAAAGTTTATTTTTGTTGTTAATTTTCATTGTCCTTTGGTCAAGCCAGCTATAAGCTTAATAACTAAGTTGTATAGAATTGTACATTGTGTAATTATAATACTTATCATATTAATTGTATTCAGTTCAATTTTAATTGTGATGTAATAATTGATTTATCAAATTATTTGTATTAGTATTCTAGTATTTTTTTGCAGTTTGATACAAAATTATTGGTGTCGAAATAAAATTGGTAATTTTTTAATGAAATTGAAAAAATAAAATTTAAGTTTTATTTGCGATCAATTATTTTGTATTTATTTCTAATAATACACAACTGACATTTTTATTTCAGATAATAAAATGCATTCAATATTATAATTTTATTTATTAATCAAAAAGCAATGTCACAAAGTAATAAAAAAAGACACCAATACTTTTGTATTTCGCTAAGTTTTTAGTTTAATACTATTTTATAAATTTTAATTTGTGATTATATAATAAACTTAATATATTAACAATGTACCTACAATATCTGGTCATAAATATGGCACATCAGGGATATAACCTCGTCTCTGTCACTCACAGTTGCGTGCAGTTTTCTGTCTCTTTCTAATACCCGATGTGTCACATTTATGGTCGGGTGTGTTCGTATCATCGTCCTACGCAGTGGGGAGCTGCCGATACATTGTATTCCTTACATAACGAGGTAATAAATGAATAATTCAACTATAGTGCAACGTTTTATTCAACCGTCCTACCTACTTACTCTTGGGCGGCTTCAGAATAGCGGATTTTCGGCGCGCATAAGCTTGATTTTTTGAAGCGCGCGTAGGCGCGTATTCGTGCGCTTTTTGCCACAAGCGCAACTCGTACGAGCCTCACCGCGCCATCAACACGGAGTTAGCGAGTTAGCGTTCGCTTTTTTGAAGTGTAAAATGTGGTGCACGAGTACGCTGATACGAGCTTATACGCGCTCTTTCGCATTAATAATAAGTAAGTTAGTAATTCAGTTGATTTGAATACAATCTATCTATACATCTTCTATACATCTAAAGGGTGTAAACAGACTCTTAACGAAGCCGAAAAGCACTAGTTTTCCCCGTCATTGCGATCATTTTTTTTGTTCTAGACTATGCCTGGGAACCTTCTAGTTACGGAGATATTGAGGGTCAAAGTTCCAACTTTTTCACAAGTTTTTTCGTTAGGACTTTTCACTGGCAGATAGCTGATGTAACAAGGAGTAACTTAGGATACTTTTATTTTATTTATTTATTTTATTTTAAAGAAAGCTTACAGACTAATAACAATCTTAAATAACATGCATAAGTAGGGACATTTGCTCATTACAAGCTTCCACATGTATAAATCTACTTAGTTAAATGCGTTATTTGCGTTGACCTGCAGTTACAGCGATTTGAAAAAGTAAAAGATTATAATAAACATAAGTATGTCATGTAATATTATTTTAGATAAATAATTAGTGTTCCGGACAAAAAACATAAAACCCTTGAAATTGGTAACAAAATTCGATTCAAATAGGGAAGTGCTTATAATAATGGAGATAACTAACCTAATTAAACTTCAAAATATAATATTATTAAACTCGACGTAAAGTTAATAGAAGCCGGGTAAAGGAATTCGACGTTGAGGGAGTACACGGGACACAAAGAATAGAAGTGAGACTAAGTTCTCGGCTCGACGTAAAGGGACTCGGCGTTAAGGGAACACATCCTACATAATAAGTTATTCTGAAACCATTCTCAGGCTGGTGCTGAAAAATTTCTAATGGAAAAACATGTTGACACTGCCCGACCTGGAAATCGAAACCAGACCCTATGCTGAGACATCGCGTTTACGACCTCGAGACCAACGGGGGAGCAGTTGAAAAATGAGAGTGTTGACGATAATTTTTATGAAGATAAGGTTAACGGGGACTTTGGAAAGTTTAATATTGAATGCACACAGACGTCTAATTACTACATCTGAATTTTCCACAAAAGACTTTCAGTCGCTGCTTACCAATGAACTCGTTAAAGCCAGGAGTGCTAAAACTTAGTGATGGCGATGTACCACAAAATATTTAGGCAGCAAATGGTCAGCAGTCGAGGGGTTGTCCTTTAATCACGTGAGGAATGGGGGTTGAAGGGGGTCAGAAAAAAATTATGTTTGATATTTGAGTAGCAGATTGTTCAACGTCTTCATAAGTAAATAGATAACTGATGAAAGTGACACTATTTTTCAGTTTTTCAAAATAAGATCTCTCATTCCATGCGGGACGGACATGATAAGATTATTTAGTGTTAAGGATTCTGTTACACCGTAGCATACCATGACCGAGCTATGAACGTTTTTTTACTAGCCTGCTCTGTGCCAGTTCTTGGCAAAGGCCTCTTTCCACTCCGTCTACCTCATACGGTCATCATACGCAGTTAATATATTGAAGAGTAAGACATTCCACCAAAGCGTTCCATCACCATCGCGTGCCATGCACGGCGAAAATATTTCGCCGGTGCCGATACGATACGTGCTTGGCACTTGACGGTATTGGTCGATGACGGAACGGTCTAGTGGCCATTGTGTCATACTTTTCAACACAAAGAATATTTGAAGACCGTTCTAAATCCGTTATATCCGCGTATGATGACCGTTTTAAACGGGTATGAAACGCTGTTGATACAATCCGTTGGGCATAATAGTTGTGTCATGTTTCTTTCCGTCCCTGATACGTTCGTAGCACGGCTATGGTATGGTACGTTGTAGTTGGCAGACTACTTTATTACTTAATGAGATGTGACTTTTGAGAATAAGGGTGACAACATTCTTTCTTATTCCTAAGAGCGGTTCCAGAGTAGCGTATAAACAGTATAGGTGCGCGTAAAACTGCAGAGAAAACATAAGTAATGTTTTATTTTAGGTTTTACTCAATGAAAAACCATTAAAATATGGAAGCTTGTAGAGCCGTTAATTACCGCTAACGTCATAACAGACAAGGCTCGCATTAGCTGTAGACTGCATCGTGGGTGCGGTCGCGCCGACAGCGGGGTTCCGAACACTGCAGCTTTGTGGTTTTATACTACGATTCGATGGCGATACGACTCGTTTCTATTAAATGCAATGTTTCAAAGAGGTAGGCAGAGTTACTACCAGTCTATGTATGTGTAAACCTGGCAGATATGCACACTATGGGCTTGAGCTTCATCCCATCTTTTGTGAAACTACACCACTGTCCAGCCTAAAATTTCAGCAGGTTTTCCTTGCTACGGCCAACCTGAGTCCGAAGTCTGTGAAGATACTTCCAGGTAAGTCAAAGCATCTCAAGTGCAGGTGTGAGATTTACAGCAGGTGGAGCAAATTAGAAGTTTAGGAAAGCTTTATCTCGCCACAGCAAGACAGCTGTATATTATGTAGACAGCTGGTAAAACTAGAAGAGTATGGAGAAAATCTAGGCATCCTAAAATCGTATCGCACCATCTAAAAATCCTAGGTATAGCTGAAACATTAGGGTGATTGGTATTCTCTATTACTTTGAGAGGCGCACCCAACGCCAGGGAATTAATAACAGTCTGCTTATCTAGATGATGTACTAGACGCTGCCAACATATTGATGTAAAGAATATTAATTAATATGGTCAATTGACCTTAATTACTTAACCTTACTAAATCGCTATAGACGTGTGGGAAAGAGGGTAGAAATTTTTTCATACGGCCTGGAAAAGGGAGGTTCCTTCGGTCCAGGGGTGTAGTATCTGTTGTCGCTAGAATCCTCTAAATGCAAGCATGCATCCTCCCTAGTATCATCTCTTCTACCAACGACGTGGGGATACTAGGGGGGTGCAAATGTCCTCTTCTCGAACACCAAAAAAGATGATGTTGATCTTCTATATCTAACTTAGTCAGACATTAATATTACGCCTGTAATCCCCGAAGGGTTAGCAGAAGTTGCACTTGATAGTACACGCAAGTTTTGCCATGTATGTTTAAGTCCCATATAATAGGGAGCGAGCCTATTGCCATCACGGGGACATATCTAGACTCCGTGACTGCTACTGAGTTATTCCTGATGGAAAAATCGTCGTCCTCTATTACATGGGAATTTTAAATAAAAAATGAGGGTAAGTTGGATGTAGGTCCGTCCGCCCTATACGGATTTAATATTGTCTCTGTTTAACATCTATGCCTTAAAGACTTTGCTCCACCTGAAAGTCAAACCTTAGGCTCGCCACAGTAGCACTTGCGATTCTGCCCAACGCTTCGCAAAGTCCAGACGAGACAAATAAATAAGAAGTGTCTGTTATTCATTTCAAAATTACCGCTTTTTACTGAATTCATAATATGAAAGTATTATACGTTTTAATAAAAAATAAAAAAACAAATTTTTGACTGTCTTCCTGTCGGTCTGTCTATCTGTCTGTATGTTTCGGAAAATCTCCGAAACGGCTGGACCTATTTTGACGGGACTTGTACTGGCAGACAGCTGATGTTTTAAGGAATAACATAGGTTACTTTTATTTTAGAAAAATAATTAGGTTTCCGTGCAAAAATATTAAAACCTAACCTATTATTATTAAATTGTTGACAAAATCCGATTCAAATAGGGAAGTCATATTTTTTTTATAATAATTTCACACGAACAAAGGTCACGGGCAACACCTAGTCCTACAATAAAATAGTTCGACCACCATTAACAACTTACAACCAAATTGGTCAAAATAATAGAAACATTCTAATAAAGCTTGTAACACGAGTACCACAACATTAGCTAACATCCTTCGCCACAAGGTTCTAGTTTATACCGCGGCCCTGAAAACAACGTTATTAGAATACATTACTAGTGTTATACTTAATAAACTTCGCTGGATTTCGACTTTTTTCTAACGAATATAATTATTATGTTGTTCAGCTACATTGTTGCGAATTGCTCGTGAGCTAGACTAAATTGACACATGCTAATGTCAAACTGTATAGATGTGACCTATACAGTTTGACATTAGCATGTGTCAATTTAGTCTCTAGGATTAAAAAACGCACTTTAGGTGAGGTGGAGTGAGTGAAATGGAGATAGGTTTAGACAGAGATAGGTATAGGTCGCAAGCGCGAAAGCTGAGCACGAGGTCCTGGGTTCGATACCCGGGTCGGGCAAAGTGTTATTGAGTTTTTCCATCAGGCATCTCTCAGTAGCAGCCACGGAGTCTGGATTTGGGCCTGATTTGATAGTAATAGGCTCGCCCCCTATTACATGGGACTTAAAACATAACTGGTGAAATGTGGGTGTACTATTAGATACACTTTTTTTCTTTTTTCGGATGGGAAATCATCAAATGACTTCTCCCGCTCTGGGCGGAGCGGAAGGGAGTGTCAGACTTGTACTGACTAAAACCCATTCATGTTCCTTCCTTGCTCTTTGTGTTCCAGGGCCGCGGTATCTCTTTCGAACAGTCCACTATGAGATACACCTCTGTCTAATTCTTCGGGGATTACAGGCCTGATGTTATGTTAGATCGTAGCAGATGGCGTTTTGTAATTACTGCCTACCTCCATAAGAAAAGGATGTGAGTTTATTATCCATCGAAGAGCTCGTGGCTAACTTTCTCTATCCATCACTTATATTTAAAATCATATGTAGTACTGTTTCATGCGGGATTAGCGAGCTCTCTTTTAACCTGACTGTGGATGGTCTTTATCAGCCAGAGTGCCACAAAGGAACAAATCAAACATACCTATGTTTGATTTGTTCCTTTGTGGCACTCTAGAAACCCAACGCGTGAGCCGGTTCTGGTGATTCTTATTCCAGTGTATCGTTTCTGCGAGTTCTAAAGGGTGTAAACAGACTCTTAACGAAGCCGAAAGTCACTTGTTCTCCCCGTCACACAGTGGAACGAATGTATGGGAGCGGTTGGACGTAGACATGTCCGAAAAATAAGAGTAAAATTATGACAAACTAATGATGCCATCTTATTCGATTACTTAATGCCTTCATAAATTGTGGTGATGAATTTCTTCATAACTCCCATATTTCGGGAGTAATTTGAGAAAATGTGAAATTTTACTATGAAAATGAGTGTATCGAGCTCTCTCCCTCCTGATTCCGGGCTTGTTTCAAGTACCGGTCTCTAATATCGTAATGCTATTACTAAGAGCTATATTTAATACTAAGACACATAGTGCGCCAAATGTGCACTTTCTGGGATAAAAGGAAATGAAAATTAAAAAAAAAACGTTTTTTCCCCATTTGTATTTACTTTAAACCGCAGACAGACTTATTAAGAGGTCTATAAATATATTATATATATACAGAAATATATATTACCAAAAATATTCACAAGAACTGATGAGAGTATGACTTTTAAGTAAGTTGATAATAAATTACCTAGTTTCATTAAAAGTACAATAAATAATTAAGATGTAAGCTCTAATTTACTAAGTTACACATTTTAAAACAATAACATCATTTAATTATCTTCGTCATCATCATCATCATCAATTAATTCAAATTCAGAATCGATGTCCGCTAAATCATTTATGTTAACAAATTCGATATCACTTTTCTCAGAATCCGTAAGCTCATAAAATTCCTTAAAAGAAGATTTTTTTACAAACTTATTTCCTTTTGGACGGATACTTGTAACAAGTGGATCAGAAGACAGTAAAAGATTGTGCATAATATCTTCATTGCATGAGATACTGCTATGCTTTCGAGAATGCCCCTCTCTATATTTTCTAAAATCTTTATTTCTAGCCTCAGATGCCTCTTCGGATAGAAAACCAATGGGCACAATTGACATGTTCTGAACTATGTCTGGCCCATGCATTAAAATTTTATGAAGTGAAGAAGGCATATAATACCATGGGTATAACTCCACGTAAAGCTTAGCAGTATCAAAGCAGAACTCTCGGAATTTAGTTACGTTGATCTTCTCTCCTGATGAAATACACTGCAAGATCACACAGATTTTTCTTAAAAGCATAGCATCTATTCCGGTCAGTTCAGCAGATTTAGTGTAGTTTTCAAAAAATCTCCTTGCCGAGTTGCCATTGTTGGTGGATCCACTGCCTTGTTTCACAACATCGAGAAGTAAGCCCGTTTCTCTTCTTACAGCCTCTTGAACTCTTTTCTTCCTGTCATCAACTTGCCTTTTTGCTATATCACCCCTTACTTGCCATGATTTTATGTCTAATTTGTAGGAAATGTGTAATAAGCATTCCATTGAGCGAATCCAAGCGTGAAGGGTGCTTAAGCTATATTTATACATGTCCTCGTTTGCGTGTTTATCTTTGATTAACTCTAAATTATTCATTTCTTTAGGACAAGCCTTGCATATGTCACACACTGAAGCTGCTGTATCGGATATAATGGAATGAATTTTACCATCAATCATTGTCAACAGCAGTTGGTGTTTGACACTAATTCCATCAGTGATGGTGGATGGAGTTAAGGCTTCAATCTCTGCTTCGATTTCAGCCATCTCTCTCTGCACATTTTCTTTGTTTTCCTTTATAAACTTAAACAATATTGGCCGGCAAAATGAAGTGGAAGATGGTCGCTCGTTTTCCCAAATTGTTACACCTTTTGAGACGAGCCGCAGTGGTACAAGACTAATCATAAAATTACTAGCAAGATCGATTTGCTCATCTTCACTCGTCCTTTGATGATAAATGCTTTGGCTAGATGATCCGTCAAAACCCCATTTGCTGGTCAATACGAGCTGTTGATTGGGATCAACAGGGGTTTCTAACGACCTAATAAGTCTTCTTGAGGTTAAATCCATCAAGGCTTGTAATTTGATTTTTGCAGAGCTCTCTGTAACTGTGAGATCTTCTTTGGCCGGATAGCACTTAATTTTTTCTTTAACCAACATGTAGTAACTCGGGTATTGAAGAGCTCCTTCTTGAGTGTTGAAATCCCGAAGAGTGTTATAGCGCCATTTCGATAAGTTCATCGATACATAAAGAGCCAATGCCTTCAAAGGGGATATTTCCCGTACCTGAATTGATTTACCTTCAATGAAGGCTTTGATTTTTGAGGCCTCTTCTGGATTCTCCGTCAAGTATTTCATAACATAAGCTGTATCGCTTTGTCCTGCCTTTTGAAGCGCCCTTTCGGCCGAAAACATAATTTCAGCGCTGCTACTGCTGCATGAAAGACTATCTTCAGTGCGTCTTCTTTTTTGCCGGTTACTAAGGTCCTCAAAAGATTTACGAGGACTAGGATGTGTACAAGTTGAAGCATCAGATTTAGCAGGAGAAATTATGGGCTCGATGACGTCACTTATATTTTCTGTAGAAGGTTCCATATTTTCATTCTGTAATTCCGGCCATTGAATTGCAGCCTGTAGCCAAATCTCATGTTTCTTCCGAAACTTATCTGTGCTTCTTCCAGACTGTGTCCATTTTGCATAAATGCGGTAGCAAAATCGACGACACCAGTCTTTTAAACTTGTTTCAGCACTTTCACATAACTGAACACAACTGTTATCTTTTAAAACACTGAACAAATAGTTAAAGTCGCGTAAATCTTTATGTGCGCGTGCGCATAAAGCAACGTGAATATCAAAATTTGTATTAAAATTTGGAAAATACATTGCGAGATTAGCTTGGATACAACGAGGTGTAAATCAACACTGATTTTAAAGTTACTAATAGTGACC
This sequence comes from Lycophotia porphyrea, assembly GCA_950005105.1. Taxonomy (NCBI): domain Eukaryota; kingdom Metazoa; phylum Arthropoda; class Insecta; order Lepidoptera; family Noctuidae; genus Lycophotia; species Lycophotia porphyrea. The sequence continues at coordinate 1,087,445 of OX465409.1, forward strand.
TATTTATATAAAATCCAGGTATCCCAGGTATCCTTTGTTAAATATTGCAAGGTAATTAGTTATTGTGATAATTAGTAAATGATGCATGCTAAATTAGTGTATTAAGAGCCATTTAGTAATTAAATAATAGCAATGTTCTTATCAGTAATCATTAGTGCATCAGTTTTATATGTAAACCTTAAGTCCCTAATTATATATCCTAATTAGCTTATATCTTCTCTAATTGGCTGCTCAGAAATGTTATTGTAATAAGGTAAACCTTTAGAAAAACGGTTTTAATCAACAAAATAAACAAAAAATAAAAAAATTGTGTTATAAAATAAACATCACTCTTTATCCCAGAAAGTGCACATTTGGCGCACTATGTGTCTTAGTATTAAATATAGCTCTTAGTATTAGCATTATGATATTAGAGACCGCTACTTGAAACAAGCCCGGAATCAGGAGGGAGAGAGCTCGATACACTCATTTTCATAGTAAAATTTCACATTTTCTCAAATTACTCCCGAAATATGGGAGTTATGAAGAAATTCATCACCACAAGTTATGAAGGCATTAAGTAATCGAATAAGATGGCATCATTAGTTTGGCATAATTTTACTCTTTTTTTTCGGACATGTCTACGTCCAACCGCTCCCATACATTCGTTCCACTGTGCGTCATTGCGATATTTTTTTTGTTCTAGACCCTACCTGGGAACCGTCTAGTTACGGAGATATTGGGGGTAAAAATTCCAGCTTTTTCACAAGTTTTTTTTAAATACATGTTTTTAATGTAAGATTTTTACTTTAAACACCTTAAGTTCGAAGATTCAATCCATCTATCAGTACAATGTTTTGAGTGCGTTACATTGAGTCCTACTGTAAAACGTGATTTTACAGCCCAAAAAAAAAGTCATTTCCCAGTACTAATTTTTACGTAGAGTTACTTAGTTTGATGTACATAATGCTTGGTTGACGGCTTCGTGAAGAATCTGTTTACACCCTGTATGTTCGGTGAGAGCACATGACGATTTAAATTAAATCTTTGGTACAGGTCTCCTTTCTATTTCGCTTTCATTCCCGGTTTTGTGCTGACGCTAGTTAGACCTATTACTGCAGAGATGACAATGATGGACACTGAATGAGTCCTAACTACATAGCATTGTGTTCTATGTGAAGGCTCTATGACATAGTTAAAGCAATCAGTTTGAAGCGCGGTGGCTGAACGATTGGTGTTAGCGCTCCGAGATACAGTTCTTACACGAAAGTAGTATTTAATTTTTTAATTTTTTTATCATGTTCACTTGTTTTTTCAATTCACTGTACATTGGCAGACTAGTCGACATCGGCTTTGCTTGCCATTAAACAAAAATAAAATAGAATAGCATTTAATTTAGACTGACTCCAGATGATTTTCGAATTTGTGGTGTTGTGTTAATTGTTCATGAATTTACGCTTGCTTTAATTACTGTTCACACAAGTTCACGCACTCGGCACTATACTTCGTTAAAATCATACCAAGAACTCTGCGCACCTCCACACTTACTTGGCGTGAATCTACATCATTGATTTGCAAATTAACCACAAGTACAACGCATCAGCCACGCACCGCGGTCGCGGTTAACATCGCCTAACTATACGTTACGAATTCACACAATGCGAAACTCTTAATTATTAAATTATTTGAATACCTGTTTGAACTCATACAAGGTTTCTTGGCTGTATTGAAGTTAATCTTACTTAGGGATTGTATTTTTAAATAATAAATAGTGCTTTATAAAAATGAAAATGTTTTCGGCCTATTTAAATATCAAAAAGGTTGCAAAAGTATAAACCTCGTTTCTAAAAATAGAAACAAAAATAATTAGATGTCCCCATTCCGTTTGGCGCCGGATAAAGTCATCACATACAACGTATTTTCCGAACATGACATCGTAACCTAAAATAGCGCCAATAACAGTAAAAATCCGTTGCCGAACGCACCTTGGCGTAATTAAAAAACAAAATTATTCCACCCCACGTGATTAACAGCTCACCCCTTGGGCCACCCACTCGCCCCCCATTTCTTCACACAATGGTCAGTTGTAACACAACTGCCTTGTAAGACATAGCGTAGCCTTAGAAACTGGAAACAAAACAATAATAAACAATACTTTTTTAACAAAAAAAATACCAAGAATAATGCCAACAACAAAGTCAGAGTGTGTAAAATATTTAAATGTGTGATTTTTTGTGCTGAAAGTGTTAAAATTGCAAAAATTTCGCATCATGGCCGAGAAAATGAAATCTAACCTTCGTTCGTACTTTTCTCATAAGGAAACAATGTTTAGTCTGTTACATTAAATTGATGTGTGTGTGTGAGTGGAATTAAAATTCAAAAATGACAGCTACGATTTATTTTCGCGCCAGAAAATTTAAAATGGTGGCAATTTACGTTTTATATTACGTGTTCAAAATAAAATTGAAATGATGACGTTTTAAATGAGTGTTTTTGTAAAATATTAGCAAAAATGTGAACTAGTGACTTAAATAATTGTTTTGTAATTGAAAAATACTGTTTTAGTGTGTAGTGTGATCGTAAATTGGATTTTTAATACCTAATCATTAAGTAAGTATTTTTTGGTACACAACATTATTTCAGCTGTCGTGGTATATTCTCAAAAGGTTTTTATGTATTAACAACCTAGTTTCAGAGCTGGAAATAAAATAAAAATATTAATAAAGTCACCTACGCTGTATTAAACCAAGCAGTTTCGTGCTCTACTTTTTCAAGGGTCATATTTTATCAGAAGAATCTAAAAACCTACGCGTATTATAGAACATAAATTATGTACATTAATTAAACTGATATCTTTTTGCAATCTTTCACCAACTTTAGTACTTAATCGATTATAAGAAGTTCGAAAATGTAGGCAATAAAGCTTCGGCAAACTATATTTTTGTTTAAAGTGATACCGAACTGATCAACTTTGAATTGGCTACTTTTTGCTATTAAGTAGTTTCCTAACATAGGTAAATTACGTCCAAAGCACTAATCTATCTAATTAATAAAGCAATATGTATATAGAGAAATATTTTGAGTTGCATCTTCAATCTTTACTTGAACATGGATTTTGCCACCGATCTGCAGGCTGGTGGAATATGTTTTACGAGTATGTTTACAATGACGTTGAACAGGATAAAACATGGAAGTCTTTCCGTGCTGTGGGCTGTGGGCCCCCCATAGCACAGCATCATGCTGAGTGGTAACCTGCTTCTCGCAGTCATGACGTGCAAGGTGTTAATTTTGCTTTTGTTCCGTCCTGTTGAATTTATAAATATTTTTTATGCGTTGTATGTATATTGTTATTTTTTTTTTAAATTTCTTCTTTCTGGCCCAAGCCGAAGATTTAATAACCCTTAGAAAATCAGTTCAAGTTTGAGAATGAGTCTTTCAAACTTTTAACTTAGCGAGATGAGTAAAATTACCTTGCTTTTTCCTTGCCTTATAATGTGCACCCCCCCTGCATCGCCGTCTCCGTCGTGCTCATGCGAATTTTTAACAATTCATTATATTTCGGCGCTTGCTAGAAACCTTCGGCTTTGGCCAAAACTTCGGCCCATTTTGCTGATCGGTGATTTTTTGGGCCCAAAGTAGCCGCAGCTTCGATCGGACATTCATACCAATACATTTGTTTATCTTTTCTACCATAGTTATCGCTGAAATAATATAGCTTTATTCAAAAGAATATGCGATATAACCCTAAGTACTTAATTCCAAAATTTATACGATTTTTAAATGACCTTGCACGATTCAAGACGGTAAAATACTGTCTAGACTAGCCATTTCAAGGTGTTTTGAAAAATTTTCCAATTTTCCAAAATGAACTGCGACAAACTCTAAGCTAGACATTGCTTACCTATTTGGTCCGTTGGTCCCGGCTGTCATTTGTAGTCTGTGTGTAGCTTTGATAGTTGTTACAGGTAGTCAGAGCGGAGAGTCTGATAACCAGTCTTTCCAAGGGGTATAGTATTACCCAGTACTAACTGGGTTGTGGAGGTCAGATAAGCAGTCGCTCCATGTACAACATAGTTGGGGAAAGGTTAGGCAGATGTTGATGATTATGCTCAAATTCCCCTCTACTTGAACGCATTTTCGGCTCACCTAGAGTATTCAACCTTGCTACCACCTTGCTTTCTGCAAACGACGGTATGTGCTGCGTCAAAAAGTTGCGTAAGGCAAAATGTATTGAGTCTATTGATGAAAATCCATCTTATCTGTTAAACATACATTTTACCAAATAAATAATTTCTGATTTCTGTCTTGAAGAAGAACATTTAATTATACTTAAACTGACATAATTATTTCATTATAGATAAACTAACTATATGGTACATTAATAAGTAAAAACTATTAAATAAACTAAAATAAATAAACTATTAACAAACTATAAAAAGGCATCGAAAAACTCCTTTTCAACGCTGTCAGCTGGTAATGTGCCCAAGAGACTGGCGGCGTTGCCACGTTGTATGGCAACACTTAGGCTTCTGGTAAAAGTAAAAGCCAGCCCTTGGGTCACGGGAAACGTCAACTAAAGTGCGTTTTTTTAATCCTAGAGACTAAATTGACACATGCTAATGTCATACTGTATAGGTCACCCTATACAGTTTGACATCAGCATGTGTCAATTTAGTCTAGGATTAAAACAGGCACTTTAGGCGTTTCGAATTTTCTTTAAATAGGCTATAGGTTATAGGCTAAAGATTTAGATAGGCTATAGGTTTTCGAGAATATACGGCTCGAAAATATAGTTACCACAAAGGTTTCTATATTTACGCCGCTTGAGGTTCTCTGCAGCCGCAGCGGCAGCGCAGCACGATCAGCTTGGAAGATGAGATGGCGCAAGAGTATCGACGCATGTTGCGTCTCACACTAAAGGCCTACCCATCTTCCAAGGAAACAAAGAGATGCCATACCTAAATAAATTATCTAAGTTGTTGTTGTCTACATGGTGAAAGCCACTTCAAGGTCTTGTAAGCTAAGTCATTACTGAACACATTATAATCGATTTTCGCCAGCAGTAAATAATAATTTAGCATGTTAATACATTTTATTTTAGCCACCACTTACTGATTAGCATAGGCATAGCATGTTAAGCCTATAATATTCCTGTTATGATGTTTGTTGTAAGAGGTGGTGCTCTGCGGTTGTGTGGATGTCACTTGCCTTGAATTTGTCAATGTTTTTCTTCACCGTTTTGAGAGTAATGGGAATGAAATAATTTACACAACTTTTTTGTTATGTTTTGGATAATATGAGTTTATATTCTAGCGATATTTTACTATAGGATAGTGTCTGTGCTGCCAGTCTTATCAGGAATACTTTGTATAAATTCGTACGACTTGCTTGTATTTGCGAGACAAAAGTTCTACATTTCAGTACCTTTGCCCGTCTAACGGACAGGCTCGTAAGAAATTGCTACGCAACGTAGCAGTTCGTAGCTGTCATGCTACGAGTGCTACGAGATCTTTAATTCTCTTCTAAGGTTACAAAATTGTCTATATGACGCAATGGGCGTCTTTCGATTGAAATGATAATGATGATGATGATACATCGTCACAAACACTCACATTTATAATATTAGTATGATTTCATACTAGAAACAGAAATCTAGAACATTTTTCCCTATTCTCACTTTCCCAGACCTGGTTCTAAACCAATTTTCCAATGTTATTATAATTAAATTCGCCAGTAGAGGCGTAAATGATTAATAGTGCTTCAGATAGGGGCTGTCGGCATGTAGGTGATGTAGGACGAGCCTTTCTACATGATAGCCTATCGATACATGGGGTGAGAGGGTGACTTGTGCTTTATAAGGTAACGGGAATATTGGTAGTGTTGCCCAAATGCAAGAACAAGACGAGACTTAGCCAGTCTTGGTCTTGGTCTTGCGCCAATACACCTGGTCTTGGTCTTGGTCTTGGTCTTGCGCTCCCAGTCTTGGTCTTGGTCTTGGTCTTGCAGCAAGAGTCTTGCAAGTCTTGCAATTACCTATTGTTTTAAAATAAATAAATAAGTCCTGAACGTCACTATACCTCCAAAGTTACTATTCCTCGTGGACGAAGTCGCGGGCACAGCTAGTAAATACTTACTCTCATCATCTCTCTCAGAGATATTCGGGCTGGTAAGTAATACAAAACTCTTATCGCAGGCTTTTTATTTTATTAGTAGGTAAGTACCTACGCTTTTTATATTATTTTATTAGTTTTGTAGAATTTTTTTACACGTTTCAAGTATATTTAAAAGTGGCTACAATATTTATTAAACGGGTGATATTTGAACACTTTTTTGCTATTTTTTCTTGTAAAAACTTAAGAAATATAATGACTAAATGTACAATAATAGTACCTAAGTAATTAGTTTAAAACCATATAAGTAATCAATATTATAATATATACTTACTAGAATGAATGAATATGACATCTACTACCTATCCTTACCATTTTATCCTAATCATAATACTACTTGCGTGATCAGTATAATGTATTCATTTTCATTCTAAGCACTCTGAAACTTATTTATTCTTTGGAACACCTGTAGGTACTCTTAAAAAAATTCGAAATTATTTTGCATGAGTATACCTACGCCCTATGGCGGCAATCAAATAGTGTCACAAATGTTATGATTTCGGCGTGGCGGCAACGATTGTTTTAGATTTCAAAAGAAGCCGCCGGCGCGTGTATCATAACCATGTACTTCCGAAAATCGGCAAATTTCTTTGAGAAATAAGTACAAAACCTTTGATGCCGCATTATCAAAGTGCCGATGGTTAAAACATAACTATGCATGCTCTCAGTTTGATTTTAATAGATATTTTTTTATTCGCTATGTTTATGGTATTAGTCGTAATGCGCATAGGTCCAGTTTTTCATATTCTTTGATACAGTTTTTTGCGTCTCATAGAATTCCTAAGCGTACCTACCTATACACCGAACTGTTACACCTAACTACTCAGTGAAATAGCGCTAAGTCCTAGCTGCAAGACGCAAGAGTCTTGCAGGCTATGTCTTGTTCTTGCTCAAGTCTTGCACGGTCAGTCTTGGTCTTGGTCTTGCTAAAAATACGCGGTCTTGTTCTTGGTCTTGGTCTTGCAAAAACGCAAGAACAAGACCAAGACTGCAAGACCAAGACTGAATTTGGGCAACACTAAATATTGGGGTTGCTACTTCTGATAGAGAGATAATAAAGGGTGTAAACAGACTCTTAACGGAGCCGAAAGCCACTCCCCGTCATTGCGATCATTTTTTGTCCTAGGCCATACCTGGGAACCTTCGAGTTACGGAGATATTGGGGGTCAAAGTTCCAACTATTTCACAATTATTTTTTTTATGTACACGTTTTTACATTGTGTCCTACTGTAAAACGTGATTTTTCAGCCTAAAACAAAAGTCGTTTCCCAGCACAATTTTTTGCGTAAAGTTACTTAGTTTGATGTACATAATGCTTGGTTGACGGCTTCGTAAAAAGTCCGTTTACACAAAGCACAAGTTGCATGTGTGAGTATGGCCCGCAAGTGTTTTGGTGTACAATAAAAATAATTAGGCAATATATTAAAATTTAATTTTATGCAGTCATATTGCATACAACCGTCGCGGCCTTATGAAATATTTTGCCATAATTATTGCAAATTATATGCCAGTTAGAAAATTCCGCGGTAAAAAAACCATCTTTCATTTTTCAACAACTGACGATCAACTGTAGCATTTTTATTTGTTTTTTTTTTGCAATTTTTGTTAATGTTCACTTTTTCGTAAAAAGCATTTTCTAAAGAATTTATTTAAATAGACGATCTGCGACACCCGCATTCCCCATAAACTTAAAGGGAAGATTTATAAACCAATGGTTAGACCTGGTATCTTGTATGGATCAGAATGTTGGGCCACAAAAGGGATGGATGAAAGGCTTTTGCATGTGGCTCAAATGAGAATGCTAACGGGGATGTGTGATGTTACGCGAATGGATAAAATAAGAAATGAGTACAAAAGAGGAAGTTTGATAGTGGCGCCGGTGACTGAAGAGTTGCGTGGTAATCGGTTGGCTTGGTACGAATGTGGATGGGTATAAGAGTAGAGGAAGACCAAAGAAACGCTGGATGTGATGTGTGAAGGATGATATGGTAAGAAAACAAGTGTCTGATGAGATGACGAGTAATAGAGACATATGGAGGAAGAGGACAAGCTGCGCCGAGCCCAAAAAAAATGGTTATAAGGGCAGGAGAATGCTGATGATGATGACAATCAAATACACGTGCGGTGAGGCCGTCTATAACAACTTTGGTGCCAAGAAAACGCAGGACGGCCCCCCCTGACATGTTACTATGAAAATAGCGGGACGACCGATAAAATCTACTTAATAGAAATCTTAAATTCAGCCACTGACTTGGTTTTCAAATATTAAAACATAAGAGTTTCTAATAATAACAAAAATGAACCCTAAAAAACATGACCTAAAGGGAATGAAATTTTTCATGAGAATTCGTCATTTTTGCCGTAAGTAATCCCATCAAATGCACAGCTTGTAGACTATAGTAAAAATCCTAAAACTCATGCTTATAGCTTGAATAAAAATACTACAATACACAATTTCGAGCACCTTTTCAACCCCCTAATAGCTTGAAGTACTAATATAAGCAGCAAGTCATCAGTTTGTACTGAGTCAGTTCTCCTCTGTGAGTCACTGAACTTGATAGTGACGCGTTATTGGTAGCGTTGGCAAATTATAGGGGTGTTGGAAAAAGAGGAGGTGAATCAGGGGTTGTTTGAATTATAGTAATTATAACAAGCTTTTGTTTATTACCTTGAAAGTCAAATAAACATGCCAAAATGAGTTTTAGTTTTCATGATATTTTATTTCCTTAAATAATATATTTCCAATAATATGATAGTGTGTAAGAAAGAAAGAAAGAAAAAATATTTATTTGTCGCAGAGACATGACGTGCATTCAATAAAAAAATAAACTCTTTCTTGTCTACCACAGATGATATATTTTTGTATTTCTAATGGTTTGAGGCACTAATATGAGTAGTACGTCGTCAGTTTGTACTGAGTCGACTTTCGACTTTGAGTCACTGAACTTGATAGTGGCGCGGCACTGGTAACGTTGGCAAAACACAGTTGCTGGAAAAAAAGGTAAATCAGGGGTCGTTTTAAATGGGGTGTTTAATCACGGTAGGACTCAATGTAACGCATTCAAAACATTGTGCTGATGGATGGATTGAATAGTACTTAAAGGGGTCGTGAAGGTGTTTTAAGTAAAAAAAAATACATTAAAAACATATATTTAAAAAAACTAGTGAAAATTTTGGAACTTTGACCCCCAATATCTCCGTAACTAGAAGGTTTCTAGGTGTGAGCTAGAACAAAAAAATATCACAATGACGGGTAGAACAAGTGCCTTTCGGCTTCCTTAAGAGTCTTTTTACACCCATTATAAAGATTTTTAGACAAATAAAATATGACAAAAGGTCAGGTGTGTTCATTTTGATGATATTTTAAGTCTTCTCCAAAGAATGTATCTTAAAGTAATTTTCAAAGCAATCTACCCTGAATTTGAGGGCAAGACCCCAGTCGCTCTAGCTAGAGAAAACCCAATGTATTTTTAATTCATTTCAAGATTCTATGTAAAATTCTAATGAATAAATAAACTTTTTGTATGTAAGGATCGTAGCAGGTGGCGTTCTGTGGTTTTTGCCTACCCCCATGGGAAAAGGGCGTGAGTTTATGTATGTATGTATGTAAATAAACTGAAAATATATTTCCAAAACAAGTGAATTCCGTCAAGGGTTGTGTATGTTTCTTTTTTACCAACTGTTAAAAATCAACAACAAACAGTTCGAGTCTTTGAATTTGAGGAGTCCCTGAACTTGTTATTGAAACGTCATTGATAACGTCAGCAAATAAGTTACAAGTTCGAGTGATTTATATGTTTTACATTTTGATCGATGACACAAGTATGTTTCATGTTTTATGCAGAACTTAACATTTTAAAGTTAAGTAATAATTGTAAAAAATTGTATGTTACTCACTTAATTGTGTTATTAATGAATACATAATCTTTTGATACATTATTGCACTTATTTTAACTCTGTGAACCTCATTATAACCACCACAGAAAACAATTGTAATAATTTTCATGTAGTTACCTACTGAAATGTAATTTTTGAATGATGAGAATTAATCAATTTAATTTTTTTTTGTTCAAGAAAGGACAAACCTAAATTCATATTTTGTAAAAACTAAATCAAATTAAAGCTATTCTTTAAATTGACTTTCTGTACGTTAAAAAATACATCAAACAGTCACAATTTCCTTCGAAAAGCCCTACATTTACCATGTCCACACTAGCTGGGAAAAAGAAAGAAATAAAGTGGCATGATTAAGTTTTCCTTACAGCTTGTCTTGCTATCCATACCGCATTCACTGCCGTGTAGGATCGATAGCCCGTGCACTGCTACACAGCACACTAACAGCTAGACTCCGCTACACGCCAACAACAGTCGCTTCCCGCTACTGACCAATAACCAATCAAATGCGTGGTTATCCGGGAAATTTTTGCAGTGAAAAATATAGATATTTTCATTTTTAAGGTTCCGTGCCTCAGTCGGCTAAAACATGAACCTTATAGAATCACTTTGCTGTCTGTCTGTCCGGCTAACTGTCCGATTTCATCAGAGAAACAAAACCTATAAGTAGCAGGGTACTTCCCGTTGACATAGAATCATGAAATTTGCGTAGAAGCAATGCAATCATCATCATCATCATTTCAGCCGAAAAACGTCCACTGCTGGACAGCAGTAAAGGAAAAAAACTTAAAACCGGCAAATATGTAATTTAACAACAAAATACCTACAAGTATAAAGGGTGTAAAAAGACTCATAGCGAAATCGAAAGGCACTTGTTCTCCCTGTCATTGCGATCATTTTTTGCTCTAGACCATACCTGGGAAACTTCTAGTTACGGAGATATTGGGTGTCAAAGTTCCAACATTTTCACAAGTTTTTTTTAAATACATGTTTTGAATGTAAGATTATTTCATTAAACACCGTCCAGGTCCAGGATTCATTCATCAGCAAAATATTTTGAGTGTGTAACATTGATTCCTACCGTAAAATGTAATTTTTCACCCGAAAGTCGTGTCCCAGCAATAGTTTTTGCGTAAAGTTACTTAGTTTGATGCTTGGTTGACGGCTTCGTGAAGAGTCTGTGTACACCTTGTATACGGAACCCTCTGTGCGCGAGTCCTACTCGCACATGGCCGGTTTTTTATGATATTTCATTTTATGTTTCACATACTGTTTTCTATTTAAACTGAAACTTGAATCACCACTTTCAATAACAAGTCATTTAGAAAGCAATATCATTGAAAACATAACTGGCGAAATGTGGGTGTACTATTAGGTTCACCTCTGCCTAACTCTACGGGGATTACAGGCGTGATGTTATGTTATCATTGAAAAACGGAATAATCAGTCTGATTTTGCCAAAGGAGCTAGAACTATTCGTGTTAAATAGAAAATTCAGATACTTATCTTACATTAAAGAAGTGATTGTTCTTTTAAAAGCTGACTAACTCTGGCACGTTGCCACAAAAATGTGAACATGTTAAATATAAAAGGCTGACTATGTTCTTAGGTAGTTATGTACTGAATAGGTACCTATCTTGTTAATATTTTACTGAATATATTCTGTTATTAGTTAAAACCTACACCAACTCGTTACTTCCTCGTAAATGTCGAACTTTGAGTCTGCCAGTGCTGCAGGACTGTTCGAAAGAGATACCGCGGCCCTGGAACACAAAGGGCAAGGAAGGAACATGGATGGGTTCTAGTCAGTACAGGTCTGACACTCCCTTCCACTGTGCCCAAAGCGGGAGAAGTCATTTGATGACTTCCCATCCGAAAAAAAAAGGTATATACATACATATTACTAGAAATATACAGTGTGGAAGAGACACCGACACAGAAACGGTTACCTCGTGTACCTCATCCTGAACCTTGTATAACATAGCAACATACATACATAAACTCACGCCTTTTTCCCATGGGGGTAGGCAGAAACCAGAACGCCATCTGCTACGATCCTTACATACTCCTTTTGCCTCGTCCACGTTCATACATCTGGTCATACACGCACGCCGGTTGCGAGTACTACGCACCTGACCTTTCTAAAGAACCTCACCAATGAGGTCAGCGTATGTTCTTCTAGGGCGTCCCCTCCCGGCGTTGCCACTCACATCTGCCGTGTATTACCACATATAAAAATTCTATGTGGAAGCACATAGAATTTTTTTAGATAGATTATTACATAGATCCTAAGGTGAGTCTTTAGATGTCTACGTTAGGCTTTAAAACATACGTCGATGACCTTGAGCAGCAAAATGGCATGACAATGACACGTTCTCGTCACGGGCGGTTTGTTTGCGCATGTATTTCAATTAAGTAATACAACATTTAAATAAACAGTACAACTAAACTTACTAGGGGCTTAACATAATAGTCAGTCTTATTTTTAAATATTCTATTTCTGAGTGTAAGAATCGAAAAGAACGCATTTCTTGCTATCGCAATATTGCGGAATAATAGACGTTTGACAAACATTTTTTTGTTCATAATGCATGTAACAAATAAAATTAAATTCTGTTTGTGCCAAAATAATCAACATTAATACTTCTTACAAGGGCAAGAGAACAATGAATGATGATGAGGCGTGATATTTTCATCATGCTCTAGAATAGTTTTATTTTTGCCACACGTTGAACGGTTCCTCATCTTCTCACGTGGATTCTCTTCTTATTTCTGGTCGTTACAAAATTAACTAAGCAGTCTATTTGAGTTCATTGGACATCCCTATTCCAAATACATAAGTAAATAGAGATCCACTAAAAGGCTTCCAACAGTTCCAATTCGCAAACAGTCCTAACTAGTTTCAAATTCGCAAAATATCCCATTTAAGCAAAACAAAAGCAAACAAAATGTAAACGTGCGACGTTTCACAAAGTTAACAAGGACGCTTGATTGATTACCTCAATTAACAAGGTCCCTACCGCCATCAATTAACTTCGTACCACTAGTAGCGACATCTCGCGTTGAGGATTCAAAATTACAGGTCTAATTATGTCTTGGCATGTATTGTTTTTGGGTGAGTAATATGACACAAGGAGGAGCTCGTGGCTAAATGATAATAACAAATGATGTTTATTTTGCAAATAGATTTTTACAAACACTTTTACACGTCATGTTTTTTAAAGCTAGATGGAGCCGGTGTTTCGTACCTGACTACTCTGAGAAGAAACAGCCGAAACAAACTCAGAGGTCATAGTCTCTTTTAAAGTCCAGACATAATCTTGGTTTACTCATATGAGGACTATGCAGATTAGTGTCTGAGATGGCCTTTGGAAGAAAACCACCACAAACCACACAGATTTGAGTGGACCTGTCCAGTCAGTGCAAGCATTTGTCAGTTATCGTGAGCTCGACTTATAACTCAAGGAGCTCAACGACACGACGAACAATACCAAAGAATGGACATTTGGGTAGGTCGCTTGTAGTGCTCAAACTGCCAGACAATCGTGGGAAAATTAAAAATAAAATAAAAATATTACCCACATGGTCCTCACATTCATAAAAATTAAATAAAATAAATTAATAATACTTTACAAAATAAATGTCAATAAAAAAAAACATAAAAAATCATTAAATTTCACAATAATAAAAAAAAATATATAGTGAAGGATGGCACGGTTGACATATGTCGGGCATGCCACCGGCCGGGAGAATCGATCCGACACATTATTTCTGGGTGTTCTAGTCTAGCTAACGGAGAATACTTGCATAGACACAACCTCGTTGCCAGGATTATCCACCAGCAACTTGCTTTGAAGTATAGCCTTGTGGAATCAGAAGTGCCATACTATAATCATGCGCCCGACCCAGTTCTCGATAATGGTAATATCACGTTGTATTGGGATCGACCTATCACCACTGACAGGACTATTGTTGCCAATAAGCCTGACATTGTGGTGATAGATCGATTGGAGCGCCGCGCAATGATTGTTGATATAACAGTCCCGCATGACGAGAACCTCGTGAAAGCAGAAAAAGATAAGCAGTTCAAGTATCTAGATCTGGCTCGCGAGGTTGTCGACATGTGGGATGTGAGTACAGCAGTTATTGTGCCGATAGTCGTGTCAGCCAATGGATTAATAGCTAGTAGCCTCGACCAACATCTAAGGAGGCTCTCGCTTGGCAGCTGGATCAAGGGCTTGATTCAGAAAGCAGTACTTCTGGACACGGCGCGTATTGTCAGGAGGTTCCTCTCTCAACAGCCCTGACCACCGGTAGCTCGGACCCTGTTCCCAATGCTGGTGGGCAACTATTTTTTATATTTTTAAATGTTTTTTTAAGTTGATTTTTATTTAAATATTTAAAAATGAAAAGAATATGTATATAAATAAATAAAGGAAAAAATAAAAAAAATATATAGTGAAATACTTAACGAAGTATTCCCGTCAAAACCATTGAATGTCAAAATTCACAGTAGTAAAAAAATAATAATATGTAATAATTAAAAAAAAAGAAATATAATAAAGGCAATAATAATAAAAAAAAATTAATACTTAACAAAGTAAATATTCCAATAAAATCGTTTCATGTCACAGTGTAAAAAAGAAAGGAACTAATATAATAAACAAGCGAAGTCCGAAATTTCGACATTCACAGAGCAAATTACATTGGAGCAGCTTAATCCCATGCCTTTTTATCTTCGAGATAGTTATTAACATGATAGTAGGCTTTTAGGCATAGCTTCCGTTTTATAAACGATTTGAATTTATTTAGGCTTAGTGCTTGAATATGACTCGGAAGTTTATTGTAGAAACGTATGCACTGGCATCTAAATGTACCCCAATATTTTGAGCCTCGTTGTAGGAAGAACTAATTTGTGTTTGTTCCTCGTATTTATATTATGGATATCACTGTATTTTTTAAACAAATTAATATTTTTATGTGCGTACAAAAGATTTTCATAAATAAATTGAGAGTGTACAGTAAGTACATTAATCTCTTTAAATTTTTCTCTGAGGGAGTATCTGGGATTTAATTTATAAATTGAAAAAAATAATAACAGCCCCTCGGGTCGATCTTTAGGTTAAGCCGTGTTTGCCTAGGTTGGTCTGTGGATGAATGACCACCCATTACATACCGAGTTTTTTGCGTGCCTCGGAAAGCACGTTAAGCCGTTGGCCCCGGCTGTCATTGTAGATCTTTGGCAGTCGTTAGGTATTCAGTGGCTCAAAAAGTCTGACAACCAGTCTTACCATGGGGTATCGTATTACCCAGTACTAACTGGGTTGTGGAGGTCAGATAGGCAGTCGCTCCATGTAAAATACGGGTATTCAGCTGCATCCGGTTAGACTGGAAGCCGACCTCACCATAGTTGGAAATAGGCTAGGCAGATGATGAATATGACACAAGGAGTTTTAGGAAAAGGTTTAACGTAGACACGGTAGCACCGAAAACAAATAAATTGGGATAAGGGCTGAAAAAGCATTGTAATGACTGATGAACTACAACATTTACTGTGCGAACCGCTAGTCTTTGGATGTCACTGCCGGTTTCTCTGTTTACCGATCATTAGAGATCTCTCCAAAGTTCGAATGAATCGGTTTCTTCTGCCAGCGAGCTCCATCATATCGCCTCACATCAGGCGAGCTATTTAGTAAAGAAAAACACCAATAAAACTATCTAAGATTTAGAAGGTTCTGATAGTTTTCTGTTTCATTGGTGAAACCTGCTCTATACGAAAGCTGCTCTATTTTATATTAAGAACTTAACTTGTTTTTCGAACTTGAAATCAAGTTCGAAAAACAAAATATTACTTCCAAAGTTAGAATTCATTTTGTAATGAAGCGGTAATAGTCACATTTTATTTAAACTGAAGGAAAAACCATGGTTTCACAGCTAACGTACTTGTACTATTTTTTTTTAGGATTAATCACTAAATGTCTTCTCCCGCTCTGGGCGGAGCGGAAGGGAATGTCAGACTTGTACTGACTAAAACCCATCCATGGTCCTTCCTTGCCCTTTGTGTTCCAGGGCCGCGGTATCTCTTTCGAACTGTCCCGCAGTCCTCGCACCTGACGTATCATTTCTCGTTGAGGAGATGTTTCCAATCATCTAAAGGTCGAAATAACATCCATGTCAGTCTTATAATCAAAACAAGATCCAAACGTCTTTTCCCAACTATGTTCTGGTCGGCTTCTAGTCTAACCGCTGAATACCAGCATTTTATATGGAGTGACTGCCTATCTGACTTCCACAACCTGTTAGTACTATGTACTACGATACTCTTTGGTGAGACAGACTTTCGGATCACTGACTGACTACTTATAAAGACTGTCAAAGATTTACAAATGACAGCCAGGACTAACGGCTTAACGTGCTTTCCGAGGCACGGAGGAAACTTGGTATGTAATGGGTGATCATCCATGGACTAACCTAGGCAAGCGCGGCTTAACCTGAAGATGGACCCTGAACGAGCTTCTCCAAGATCCAAAAGTATACTTTAAAAAAATCACTTCTCAAGTCTATTCCCCCATAACTCGTCGCCAAAGCCTGCCCTATTTGATTAAGCCGACGCGCGACGTGAACCAAATGTTTATTATAACACCAGTACCAGTAGGTAGGCACACCATAGTGCCATATCTTTATGGGGACTTGGCATGAAACATTATTATAATGTCACCTTCCACTAATGTCTATAATTATTATTGTGTTTTGCAAAACGGATTGTGATATACCTCGGTACCTACAGGGTTAGTGAACTTGTGTCTATTTGGTCATTGTTTTAAAGACTAGATTGAAGCTTTGATTCTAATTTGAGTATGTTCATTTCTTAAAAAAAAACATTTGTGCAATTCACACGTGGTAGAAGTAAAACCTTAAAAATTTTGGCTTCAAGATAAACACTGTATAATGCTTCCTATCTTATTTTCTCCCAAGTTAAATCATATGAATTTATGTGTCTGTTTCTTTTTACTGGTGCTTTTTTGTTTCATCGACTTTCAAATCACAGCGATGCTAATGAAGTTTTCACTTCAAAAACGTGTGCAATTCACACGTGGTAGAAGTGAAACCCTTAAAAATGTTGGCTTCAAGATAAACACTGTCATAATGCTTCCTACCTCATTTTCTCCCGCGTTAAATCTTATGAATTTATGTGTCTGTCTCTTTTACTGCCGCTTTTTCGTTTCATCGACTTTTAAATCACAATGATGCTACGGAAGTTTTCACTTCAAAAAAGTTGCCCCATACCCCATACTAGAAATTTCTCCTGTATCGTGGGTGCGTTTACAAACATTAAACTCACATACGCAAGCACCCAGATCCGAAACTATACAGGGTGTAAACAGACTCTTCACGAAGCCGTCAACCAAGCATTATGTACATCAAACTAAGTAACTTTACGCAAAAATTAGTGCTGGGAAACAACTTTTTTTTTTGGGCTGAAAAATCACGTTTTACAGTAGGACTCAATGTAACGCACTCATAACATTGTGCTGATGGATGGATTGAATAGTAAGGGGGTCCTGGAGGTGTTTAAAGTAAATATCCTACATTAAAACCTGTATTTAAAAAAAACCTGTGAAAAAGTTGGAACTTTGACCCCCAATATCTCCGTAACTAGAAGGTTACCAGGTATGGTCTAGAACAAAAAAAATGATCGTAATGACGGGGAGAACAAGTGCCTTCCGGCTTCGTGAAGAGTCTGTTTACACCCTTTATAGTACCCGTAGGCTATACAAATTATTTTGTTCCATGCGGGAATCGATCCCACGACACGCAGCAGCCATTCGCTCAGCCACTGCGCCAACCGTGCCGTCGTCTTTGCCGTTTATACGAAGACTTTTTCTTAGGCCTTAAACTTTTGATGATTTTGTATATATCAATCTTGGCTATGACCTCTCCTTTCCATTTCAATAGGTACTTGTTTTTCTGTCCTACCTTGCTACAAGTTCTTAAAATGTTTCATCCCCTAGGCCGCTATTTAACCGTTTAGCGGTTCATAATATCACGTCTGTAATCCCGGAAGGGTTAATAGTTGACCTAATAGTACAGCCACATTTCGCTGGTTATGTTTAAGTCCTAGTGTAAGGCGAGCCTACTCCCATCAATCGAGCACAAATCCAGACTCCGTGGCTGTTACTAAGAAACTCCTGATGTAGAAAACCCAATGACACTTTGCCCGAGCTGGGTATAGAACCGAGGAACTCATGCTCAGCAGTCGCGCTTGCGACCACTAGACCAACGAGGCAGGCACTCCAACGAGGTTCCCTTTTCAATAATCCTTTCCTAGTCCTGACCTAAGTAGCTATTGCATACCTAATATCTAACCTAACCTTAAAATAAAAATACATTTTATTTATTTATTTATCTACTTACATCTACCATAACGCACACACCCACATGTATCCATATGTATCTACGTAGTTCCCCATAGCAAAATCCCACACCACCTAACGTAAGTTTGACCAAAGAACAAGTAATAGGTCCGGCCGCGAATTCGTGCGGTGTTGCCAAGGACCCGTCCTTGGGTCAGTTTCCTTAAATACCGGCGTGGCTATCGCACCATCGACCTACTCGTGTCATGGACACTGTAGCGTACGCACAAACTAACACTTGCTCGTTGGGCTAGTTTCTTTTGGAATTAGTATATGTGGGCTTTAGTGGTGTAGAAGTTTTTGAGACTAGGAATTTTGGGGGATCGAAATCATCATCTATTTGCCCTTCTCCTATGCTACTTGGGATCGGCACATCACGAGTTTGTCTTCCTTTGTAGCCTTTTTTGTGTGAGAAAGTCCTCATGGACTAAAAACCCGCTGTTCCTACTATTACGTGCCGGGGGCCCGGGAAATACCAGTACATTCACGCGCACCCCCGACTGGTCCGGCGTTACCAGCGGGCCCCATCACCTAGTGCTGCCTATACAGCGACCACACGTTCTCCATGAAGGCGCGCAGAAAACACTGCGCGTCACCTCTTTCTTTGAGCCTGGCTGGTCGGGCGACGATTCAGTCCTAAGTTCGCCGCCCTTTTTCCCCTGTCAGCCGTCATGCTATTATTTTCTTGTTTTTTTTTTATATACCATTCCTCACACGAGCCATCCATCTTTTCTTTGGTCTTCCTCTCCTTCTTCATTCATCAAAATGTATCTTCATTGCGTGATCGAAACCAATTTGGCATTTTTAAAACTTAAAAGTTATACAAACTGGTTCACGGAAGGTCTTCTGTAGTCGAGATACTTTTGTCTTCACTGTTACGTTTTTAGGGTTCCGTACGTATCAAAGGTACCGCTGTCTGTTTGGCGTCCGTCTGTCACAGGGCTGTAGCTTTTGAAACGTAATAGGTAGACACTTGAATTTCTCACAGATTGTGTTTAGGATGGCATAACCACAACAAAATAAAGATAAAAAAGACGTGTGGCACTCGGAGACTGCCGCGGTAAAGCTATTGCATAGCATTTTGTATCAACTTACTCGTATGTAATTATAATTATTTATTCACTTTCGTAGTGTCAGATATTGACAAGCCTAAGTTATTATTTTTAGGAACCTCCTAGCTTCAGCAGTAGATTAAAAATAATAACCTAGGCTTGTCAATATTACTACGTGTTAGGCACTAGGTGTTAGGTTATTTTCGTTACGGAATTTCTGGATTCGGTCTCCACGCCGCGATAGAAGCTATGCAATAGCTTAAATTTAATTCAACACACGTGTTTTTGTACAGACGCCAGCACATCAAGCTACACAATCTGACAAATTTCATTAAAAGATTTTCAACTGGATCGCTAAAGCGTTCAAAGGTCAAATTTTCCCAATCAACACAGACAAACAAATGAC
The DNA here is from genome assembly GCA_950005105.1 of Lycophotia porphyrea. Classification (NCBI taxonomy): domain Eukaryota; kingdom Metazoa; phylum Arthropoda; class Insecta; order Lepidoptera; family Noctuidae; genus Lycophotia; species Lycophotia porphyrea. The sequence continues at coordinate 1,107,360 of OX465409.1, forward strand.
AGTTTCGGGTAGCTTGATGTGGTGGCGTCTGTACGTTAAATATTATTCGTGTATAAAAACCGGCCAATTGCAAGTCCGATTCGCACTCGCCCAGTTTTTTAAGTATCATCTGACAACACATGCTGTTAATTCAAATTCCTATGACCTTGGTGTGGTCTTCACTGAGTTTGGCTTGCTGCCAGACCTCACTTGAAGGAGCTGGTCGTGAACCTATTATCACACATCCGGTTCCTGTATATCTAGTAGGTATATATAGCTTGGTGCTGATTGTCAGATTATATTTTGTCATGTGTCTTTCAGACCTCAAGATTCGCACACAACTTTGGTCGCTGTCGCAAAACTTTCAAAGACTTTGACGTTTTTGAGAAAACGGAAGGCAGATGGTGAGCTATTTTCGTGAAAAGTGGTTCCTGTTCAAACTCAAACTCAAAAGCATTTATTTCAATTAGACCATTACAGGTACTTTTGAATGTCAGAAAAATAAAGAAGGCTAAGCTACAGTCACAGACACGAGGCATAATAACTTGTGAAAGTACTGTAGTTGCCCATTCCTAAGAGTAGTTCTTATGGAGAAGAATGGGCAAGAAACTCCATGGACACTCTTTTCAATCAAAATTTTGCACAAAATCTTGGTTACATCATTCATGTTGAGATTATACATATGTGAGAACGATGTAGAAATACGTGCACGTTAAGAGCGTCCAGAGTGAAAAGTTCATCCCTTTTAATGATGTTTGTTTTATATAGTCTAGGAATAAAATAAAGAAGATATTTATGAGGACTACCTTGGTGGTCTAGTCGTAACACTAGAAAAACCCGACGGTTTTCCCTTAGGAATCTCTCAGTATCAGCCATAGACTCTAGATTCGTGCCCGGTAGATAGCAATAAGCTCGCCCCCTATTACATCGAACTTTAACATAACTGGCGAAATGTGGGTGTACTATTAGGTACACCTCTGACTTATTCTTTGGGAAGTTATAAGCGTGATGTTATGTTATACATGGTGTAAGCAGACTCTTCACGAAGCCGTCAACCAAGCATTATGTACAGACGCCAGCACATCAAGCTACTACAATCTGTCAGATTTATTTGCTAGATTTTCAACTTTATCTCTATGACATTAAGTTCAAGGTTGGTTGGGAAAATCTGACAGATTCGGGTAGGTTGACGTGCTGGCGTCTGTACATCAAACTAAGTAACTTTACGCAAAAATTAGTGCTGGGAAAAGACTTTTTTTTTTGGGTTGAAAAGTCACGTTTTACGGTAGGACTCAATGTAACGCGCTCAAAACATTGTGCTGATGGATAGATTAAATAGTAAGGGGGTTCTGGAGGTGTTTAAAGTAAAAATCTTAAATTAAAAACCAGTATTTAAAAAAAACTTGAAAAAAATGTTGGAGCTTTGACCCCCAATATCTCCGTAACTAGAAGGTTCCCAGGTATGCTCTAGAACAAAAAAAAGATCGCAATGACAGGGAAAACAAGTGCTTTTCGGCTTCGTTAAGAGTCTTTTTACACCCTTTATTTATAGGGACTTCGGGTCGACTAAAATTCACAGACAGATAAATGTATAACAAAAACGGCTAGACGCAAGAGCACAAGAGCTTCCCTAAACACGTTGCAAAAGTGAACACTAATGAACGGCTTTTTGTATGATTATGAGATGTGAGTTTGTCTAGCAAATCGTCAAATCCGATCAAGCACCCGGCTTGCAATAAAATTGTTTTCTGACCTTCAAATAGGAATAGCTTGAAGAACTATTGTTGATTAACGATGGTTATCAAAGTGATGACATTAATAAGTTTGACTTTGATACAAATAGGAAACTTGCTTATGCTACATACATAACTTAATAACATAACTTTGAAAGTCACCAAAGTCGTTGTTACCATTGACCCTATTTCTTTATGTGCTTCTATTGAGTTGCGTTGGGGTCTTGTGGAACAGTTAGTGCTCATTTACATACGAATAATATTATAATAGTCCGCTTTTCGCCATCACCGCTACGAAAATTCTGAAATTATATAAAACTTGAATATTTTTTCGACGATTGAGATTGCAAATTCGCGTCGTTCATTTGGTTCACTAAGATCCCCTTTTTGCTGTGTCAAGATATTATTCCTTTGTTTACCTTAGACTTCTTTAGTTTTTGGTACATCCGTATTATGTCTTGATGGCACTTTACTCATAGAATTAGCAATGTTGTAAAAAATAATAAAAAAGCATTTGTGCAATTCACACGTGGTAGAAGTGAAACCTTCAAAAATTTTGGCTTCGAGATAAACACTGTAGAATGCTTCCTATCTCATTTTCTCCCACGTTAAATCTTATGAATTTAAGTTTCTGTCTCTTTTTACTGTCACTTTTTCGTTTCATCGACTTCCAAATCACAACGATATGCTAAAGAAGTTTTCACTTCGAAAAATAAAAATAAAAACATTAAATCAATTATGGTGTATGTACCATAGAAAATAGATAGAATATAAAGTATATTCTATCTATCATCTAGCTTAAGGGTGTAAGCATAACGGGGATGGACTATTTTTACGGTAACCTAAAGATAAGCGCTTTACCTCGCCGCTAGGAAATAAAGACTGCGCAGACACAAACGTACACTATTGCTAACACTGTTTGTTAGGCGAACGTGTTACTCTCTTTTGTAAAATGAAAAGAGTATTAAATCTAAAGATAGAAACAAAAACGAATGTGCTATAGACCACACGACTGAAGTAAAACTTAAACAAATGCCGAACAATCGTCTGTCAAATTTAAAAACGTAACTCTCTCTCTTTTAAATTCCGTTTGCCGCGTAACGTTACACATTCACCAGCTTACTCCCCAAGTCAAGCGTGCGTAAAGAAGTTTTACTTCAAAAATACAACTCTTACAGTAAGTTGTTCTATTACGCATGAAATGGACATAGTTTTTTGTTAAAAATAATAACTTCTATATTCCATATTGGAGGAGCTCGCGGCTAAATAATAACAGCTGTCTGGGTCGGTGTTCAGGTTAAGGCGCGCTTGCTTATCTGTGCCTCGGAAAGCACGTCAAGCCGTTGGTCCCGGCTGTCATTTGTAGATAATAATAATAATAATAATAACCCCACCGCTGTATCTCTACGTTGACGTCGTGGTGGGGCTTGCGTGCTCCGATGAGCCCTAGGTCTATGCCGGTAGGGTTTACTCTGCCGAGATAGGCCTAGGGTGAGGGGCCAGACTAAGAGAGATACAATCCAAGCCAAGGTCGCACACGCCGAGGGCTGCATGGCTAGGGGAGAGGCTAGTCGCTAGTGTGCCAACTCTGGATAATAGGGGACCTCCAGTTTCATTTACCCTTGCCGCAGTGAACGCAGGGCTCTGCTGTGGTCGACTTTTTAAGTCCCTAGCTACTCGTGGGATTAATATGAATACTAGATCTAAAACAAAAAAACAACTCCAGGCAAAGCTGCCTCAGATAGATGACGAAACTTCACAACCATCTTCGTCATCGCCTTCATCTCTTTTTCCATCAATTCCTTCATCATCCCAATCTTTTCGCGTCACACCGACGCCTTCTTCTTCATCAATAGGTATACAATCAGCGGGTGTTGTACAGGAGACAAATTTTGTCGACGATAGTGTACCCTCCCCTAAAGCTGCAACAAGTCGTAGGAAATGGAGCATTGAAATGAATAAATTCATCCTACGCACCTATCTTCACCTTACTAGTATGGAAACAGACAAAAATGCATACTTACCATCGCTTCACACTAAGTTCTTGGAAAAATACCCGGCTATGGAAGTCAGTCGACAAAGAATAGGTGACCAGCGTAGAGCCATAGTACAGAAAAAATTATTACCACAAGATACAATAGATCAGATCTATGAGGAAGTCAAAGCCGAACTACAAATGATACACACTCAAATACAGCAACACTCTACACAACCTAGTACACGATCCGGCCAACGCATGAGATGGACGAACGAATACAATGAAACAATAATTAAAATATACTTTACTGCCACACAGTTAGAAACAAATAAAACAGCATATAGAAAAAAGTTACATGAAGAATTTATAAATAAATATCCAGAATTAGCGCATATAACAGAGCAACGATTATCTGATCAAGTAAGAGCTATTATAAATAACAAATATATACATGATAACAGATTAAATGAAATTAAAAACCAGGTAGCTTCAGAACTAAGGAATAGTATCACTAACACACAAAATATTGAAGACATAAATCATCACTGGAACACACAAACCCAAGACGACTCAGAACAACCTGCTACTAATACTAATTTCTATGATACACCTATTAATGCTCTTACGACAAATATTAACCTAAACAATAGCACAGACACTAACATCGCATCTCAGACCGTCGTAAATATAGAAGAAGAAAATTTCTTATACAATATAGATGTTGATCAATTTGGACCTACGCAAACTAATGTTGATACTGCTCCAGAAACCAACCCAGAAATTGATTCCATATTTCACCAAGCTCAAACAAATTTTAATTGCACACATCCCACTAATAGACCATACATTCCCAAGCAGAAGACTTCTCGAAAGTTTTCTGCCATTGTTTCTTACATAAATACTGTCATTCTTCCTAAGTATGTAAATGCTGACACTGAATTCATCAAATTGCAGACCATAATTTACTGTGCAGCATGGACGGCAGCTACATGCAACGGGGCTAAAATATCAGACCCTACCCAAAATGAGCGCCGCCCATATATACAGAGAAAACCAAAATGGCGAATCAGATTAGAAAAGAGGATTGAAAATCTAAGAGCAAACATAGGTAGGCTGACACATTACATTAATGGTTGTAGAAGTCTAAAATTAATAGCTGCAGTAGAAGAAATAAAGTTAAAATACCAGCTACACGCACAACACGAAAACCCGAATACAGAAATACCACACTTTTTGGACACTTTAAAACAAAAATTAAGCGCTGCATCGAGTAGACTAAAAAGGTACATAACATGCACGAATCGCAAAGCCCAAAACACAAAATTTATCAACAACGAAAAATTATTTTATAGGAATCTTACATCTGAAAACAAAGACACCACTAACCAAAGTCTAGAGACACCTACATCCGAAACACTACGAGAATTTTGGGCTAACATTTGGGAAAATCCAGTACACCATAATAACCACGCAGACTGGGTTAAAGAAGCTGCAACAGAAATTCCAGAAATGGAATTTGAGTTTATACCAATAGATACATTTATAGACGTCATCAAACGCACACACAACTGGAAATCTCCTGGCACTGATAACATCCACAACTACTGGTATAAAAAATTTTCGAGTATACACCCTTTCCTATATAACCATTTAAATACATTCATCCAATCACCACATTTACTTCCTCAATACATAACACACGGAGTAACTTACATGATACCTAAAGACACGAATGACACCAAAAACCCAGCGAAATACCGGCCAATCACTTGCCTACAAACTTTGTACAAAATTCTAACAGCCTGCGTAAGCGAAATAGTATATGAGCATTTAACTAAAAACAACATTCTAGCAGAACAGCAAAAGGGTTGTCGTAAGAATAGCCAAGGGTGTAAAGAGCAACTAACCATTGACGCAATTGCTATAAACAGCGCTGTAAAAAGCAGAAAGGATATTCACACAATGTTTATAGACTATCAAAAGGCCTTTGATTCAGTTCCGCACAGCTGGTTGCTACACGTATTAAATCTTTATAAAATTCACCCTAAACTTAAACAATTTTTAGGAACTGCCATGCAGAATTGGCAAACTGTTCTTAAAATCAATTCCTCCTCATCAACTGTAGCTACTGAACCAATCTGTATAAGACGTGGAATTTTTCAAGGAGATTCTCTAAGTCCTCTGTGGTTTTGCATGGCACTCAATCCACTCTCACACTTGTTGGACCATACAGGCGCGGGTTTCACGCTGGAAAACAATAATACACAATATACGTTAACACATCTAATGTACATGGATGACATAAAGTTATATGCAGCTGACAAAGAAGCGCTTTATCAACTAGCTGATGCCACACAACAATTTTCTGAGGATATTTCTATGTCATTCGGAGTTGATAAATGTAAAATTTTATCCATTGTAAAAGGAAAAATACAAAATAATAGTTATACACTTCTATCAGGAGCAACGATTGAGCCAATGGATGAACAGAGTACATACAAATACCTAGGTTTCAAACAGTCCAGACAAATACAACAAAAGATGTCAAAACAAGAGCTGCTCAAAAAATTCTCACACCGCCTCAATCTTATCTTAAAAAGCAACCTTAATTCAAGAAATACAATTAAAGCCATCAACACCTTTGCAATACCCATTCTCACATACTCCTTTGGAATTATACGATGGTCAAAGACTGATATTAAAAAACTACAGCGCACTATCCATACACTCCTAACCAAACATAGAAAACACCATCCAAAATCATGCATACAACGACTTACACTACCACGCCAAGAAGGAGGGAGAGGATTAATAGATATACACAATTTACACAACAAACAGATACTTTCACTCAGAGCATACTTCCATAACAAAGCAGAAACCTCATCACTACACAAGAAAGTAACGGAGACAGATAATAAACTAACACCACTAAACCTACAAAACCGAAACACACAACTAAATGAACACATCGTAAGTACACAACAAAAAATTGTAGCATGGTCTGAAAAAGCCCTACACGGAAGACATCGAGCCTGCCTGAGTCAGCCACACGTCGATAAAATAAAGTCGAACGAATGGCTCAAACGTGGCGAATTGTTTCCCGAGACCGAGGGTTTTATGCTGGCAATACAAGATCAAATAATAGCTACTCGTAATTACAGAAAATACATCATAAAAGACCCAAACCAGCCGACTGACTTGTGCCGACATTGCAATAATGCCTCCGAAACTATTCAACATATAACAGGAGCATGTAAATCACTTGCACAAACCGATTACAAACACCGCCATGACCAAGTAGCTGCAATCATACATCAACAGTTGGCATTTAAATATAAACTAATTTCTGAAATGAAACCGTATTATAAATATAAACCAGAAGTAGCATTAGAGAATAACGATAAAAAAATTTACTGGGACCGAACCATAATAACTGATAAAACAATTCATTACAATAGACCCGACATTACTGTTCACGACAAAACCAATAAAACAGTTTATCTGATAGACATAGCAATACCTAACTCTCATAATATTCAAACCACAATATCCGAAAAGCTCAGTAAATACCAGGATCTTGCCATTGAAATTAAAACCCAATGGAAAGTACAAACTGTTCATATAGTCCCCATTGTTCTCTCATCTACTGGTATTATACCAAAATCTCTCACACAAAGCCTCAATACTCTACAGTTGCCTAATCACACACTTTACATGCTGCAAAAAGCTACCATTCTCAACACCTGTCGAATCACTCGAAAGTTTCTGACTTCTTCTACATTATCATCCACTGTCTCTATCTAAATTTCACCTTACATCCTTGGTTCCGACCCGCGTGTAAGGTTTCTTAGGCTCTCTTAAATGAGAAGAAACATAAAAAACAACAAAATAATAATAATAAAAGCTGAAAGCTGAGAAAGAGAAACAAATAAAATATCTCGACTTGGCACACGAGGTTGTCGACATGTGGAATGTGAACTCGGCTATCATTGTGCCGATTGTCGTGACGGCCAATGGCCTTATGGCTAAGAGCCTCGACGACCATCTCTCGAAGCTCGCCTTAGGCGGTTGGATCAAGGGCCTGATTCAGAAGGCAGTACTCCTCGATACGGCTCGCATTGTGAGGAGGTTCCTGTCTCTGGAGCCCTAACCACCGGTAGCTTGGACCCTGTTCCCGACACCGGCGGACCGCTATTTTTTTATATTTTTAAATGTTTTTATATGGTTTGTTTTAAGAAATATTTAAAAATGTTAAAAAATATGTATATATATGAATAAACGGAATATAATAATAATAAAATTTATTTCTATAACTTCATGCATTACATCAATGTGGTCTCAACCCCTGAACTAGGACAACCTGTATGACAAGGGTTGAGGTTTTTTTCCGGTTACTTGTCTCTGAGTTTGGAAGCTTAGACAGTGCTTACTGTCTACTAAGAAAAATGAAATAAAACTTGAAATAAAACTTAAGATAAATTGGTAATAAAAAATAGCAGAAAATTAAAAGGCAGATTATACAAAATAAAGGCACATTTCATAATTATAATGTAATACAGGTAGCGAGTGTGTGGTGAGATGTGTGCGTGTGTGTGTGTGTGTGTGTGTTGTATGTGTGTGTGTGTGTGAGTGTGTGTTGGGTGTTATGAGTATTTATATTACTAGGTTAAAGTACTGATAAGGGTTTCAGTGTCATCGAAGCTATAATTTGCCAGCCAAAGTAATATTTCCTTTTTTATCTGAAAATTACTCACATGTTTAACCAGTTTGTGCTGGCTAAACTTGAAGTAGAGGCGTGGCGCTAAGCTGTTATAATGCTTTCTGGCAAACTTGCTCCTTGCCCGTGGTACAGGATATCTGTCAGCTCTTTTGTTGTTGGTTGGCAAGTACGGGACCGTAAGTCGGTGATATCTCCGTAGACACTCGTAGATAAATATTTTTCTTACGCTCAGCACTCGCGCTTGCTCATACACCAAACTGGTTGGGGTTCTGAAGTTGAGAGACAGAAGGACCTTCAGAACTGCTCGCTGGGAACGCTCAATTTCTATCATATGGGATTTGCCGGCGCCACCCCATGCACAAATACCATAGCCCAAGACGCAGTGGCACAATGCTTTGTACGTTTGTATTAGAAGTTTCTGGTTGGCAACATGTTTCAAGGTTTTGAATATAAATATAAGTTTGCGGGTTTTTTTTGCAGTGACTGAGATATGTTGACTCCACTTCAAGTTTTCATCGATTGTAACACCGAGGTATTTTATGTTTTTCACTCTCTCAAGCATAGGGCAAGCACAAGTAGCTTGGTAACATGAGCCTCTATTACAGGGGAACGTGTGGATGGGCACAATAAAGTCTGGACTGGGGCTGCCCTGCGTTGACATACTAAAGCAAAGGTATTTTGTTTTGCTGGTGTTTATGGAAAGAAGACTGTCTTCAAGCCAGGCAGTTACTCTTGCAAGCCCTCGTTCGCTTACCTGTGCCAAGTTTTCCCAAGATGTGTCATGGAATAGGAGCACTGTGTCATCAGCAAACATTGTGATTTCGGCTTGATGGATTGGAAGGTCACAGAGCTGATTAATGTATACCAGGAAAAGTGTTGGGGCTATAGTACTCCCCTGGGGAACACCGTAAGCGCAAAGAGCTTCGTCACTCATCTTCCCATCAATGCGAACTCTTTGCTGCCGGCCAGACAGGTAGCTTTTAAACCACTCCTGGGGTACACCTCTTACGCCGACGCCCTCCAATCGACTCAATAGGATGGGAATTGACACAGTGTCGAAGGCTTTTTGAAGATCGAGGAAGATGCCAACGCATTTGTCTCCTCTATCTAGGCAGTTCGTTATTGCCGTGGTAAGCCTTAGAACAGCGTCATTTGTAGAACGTCCAGCTCTGAACCCGTATTGTTTATCTGATAGCAGGTTGTTCTTTTCTAGGTATTCTACGAGTCGCCTATTTGCCAGTTTTTCGATGACTTTTGCGAGAGTGCTCAAGAGAGATATCGGTCTGTAGTTGGTCACTTTTGATTTGTCGCCGGCCTTGAAGATGGGTGAAACCACGGCTTTTTTAAAGACGGTTGGAAAGATACCCTGCATGAAGCTCATGTTACAGAGATGTGTAAGGGGCGTAGCAAGTTTATACTTATATTTTTTGAATATGGATACATGCAGGTTATCCCACCCAGGGGCACTTCCATTCTTAAGGCCTGTGACCACCTGAACAACCTCTACTTCGTCTGTTGGTCCAAGAGTCATTGAGTTCAGAGAGCTATTAGACTTCGCACTGATTTTCATCAGCGTATCTTCGGTCATGTTTAGCTTTGTAAGCGTTTTGCTAGCCAGTTCTTTCCCGATAGACGTAAAATATCTATTAACCTCGTTTAAAGAGTTATGTGAGTTATCTTCTAATTGTAGGAGTTCCGTGGCACTTTTAGCGTCATTTTTCACATAGCACATTTCTTTGATGGTATTCCATGTTCCTTTGATATTGTTTTGGTTCTTTTCCAGTTCCGTTTGATAGTATGAGTGCTTTAGAGTTTGGATAATTTTGTTACAAGTATTCCTGTACTTCGTGTATTCCTGTCTTAAATCTTCGTTGTTTCGGGACTTTTTTTGTTTCAGGTGCATTTTATCTCTTTTTTGTATACATTTAACGACGCCTGGGGTTATCCAGGGTTTTAGTGGTTGTTTCTTTTTAGAAATTATTTTAGTGGTGGAGTTCCTAGTGATCAAATCTTGTAGCACTTTTATAAGGTAATCCGCTGCATCGTTTACATTTTGAATGTCGAGAAAGAGGTCCCATTTGAAGTTGTTCAGGTCAGTATCTAATTGCTTGTAGTCGATTATTGTTTTGCAGTGTTTAGCATAGTTTCTCACAGTGTTCAACTTCCTCATGTATAACAGAACTGGGCTGTGATCTGTGAGCGGCTCAAACACGAACGTTTTAACTCTATTTCGTGTTTTAATCATCAAGTGGTCAAGACAGTTGTCAAGCCTCGTTGGCTTATCAATTCCCTGCCTTAGGCCGTGTGAGGCTAGCATGTTCAAATAATCAGATGTGTAGCCACTCGAGTTTTCGGACAGCGTATTTATGTTTATGTCCCCAGCAAAGATAATATTTTCACAGTGTGTATTGAGGAGTAAATCGTTTAGAGAATTAATGTAGTTGTTTGGATTCGTGAAGCAAGGAGGTCTATACGAGGCAATAACTGTCACTTTGTTTATTTCGACTACCAGACAGTTACCGTCTACAATCAAGTACTCCTGGACTTTCACGTTGCCGAGGTTCTCTTTCACATAAACAACAACACCATCATTCTGATTGTGGCTGTGTTGGGTACTAAATTGCAAGTAATTGTTTATTTGTTCAATCTGCGAACTGCTATCAGTCCAGCATTCTGTTAATACTATTATGTCAATAACTATGTCAATGTTGGCTAGGAATACAATTAAAGTGTCAAATTTTTTTTTGATACTACGGATGTTTACAGCCAGAACCGTAAAAGCATCCTTATCTGATGCTGGGTTGACAATTATCTGACTTGTTGAAGGGTCTTCAATTCTAGAGCACTCAATATTGCCACTATTTTCTATGTCGTTAGTAATATTTACGTTGTCTGAGTGGAATTTTGGTTTATTTTATTGCAGGGAATATTCTCAAGGAGTGAGGAAGAACTACTGTTACCATTATACTTTACGGAGGAAAACATGGTGTTACCCAATGAGGAACTGGTAACATCCAATATGTTACCTAGCGATTGTCGAGAAAGTGTGCTTGTTATGGGAAGGTCGAGTGTAGTGTAAATGTGGATATTATGATTGTGTATTGTAGCTACCCTTGTTGCAATGAGCTGGAGTGAATATTTAAGAGCAAAAAAAATTAATGTTGACATAGTTTGTACTGATACTGTGACCTGGTATGCAGATATTGTAGTGAGAAAATGATACGACAATAATGGAATAAACACAACAAATAGAAAACAGAAACTTAGAACTAGTCACGGTAGTTTTTTCAAATTGGCTAGGTGGTCTTCATTTTGAATACGGCAGGCTGCGTCACCTTCTTTCTTCCGTAGGTAGATACATCCGTGGGCTGTCCAGCAAAATTTGTACTCATTTACCTTTGCATAGTTGCGTGCAAGGGCGTACAGACGTTTGGTACTCGTACTTAGATTTTCTGAGATGTAAATCGGTAGCGGAGGGCCATCCATGTTGATAGTCTTTGTAGTAGGTAGCTCGTTATGGTTCTTTTTATAGGATTTTATTGAGCTGAGGATATCCTCTTTTTTTGGCACCGAGGTAAGTTCGACGATAATGGTGTTATTAGATGGGCCTTTGGAATTAATACGGAAGATGTCTCTTATTTCTGCTTTAGAGATAGGCGTGCTCACAAGATTCCCAATTTTTTGTACAATACTTATGAGGTCATTTTTGGTTTCTTGTTGCTTTTTGGGTATGTTGCGGACCTCAATGCTTCCTGAACGTGCGTTCTTTTCTAGGGATTCCACCTTGCTCTCAAGTTGCCTAAGTGAAAGTCTCTTTACGCTCCTTGTCCATTTCAGTTAGCTTGGCCTTTACTTCGTCATACATTGCCGACATGAATTGAACATTCTTATTAAGTTCTTCATTCTGGGTTTTAATTTCGGATATAGTAGCATGTAGGGCGATTATCTTTTGTTCCTGTTCCGAACTTGTTTTAGAGAGCAAGTCCTTCATTTCGTCTAGTTTTGCGAAAACTTTGTCCATGCCGCCGTCCACCCATTTACGTTTTAAACTCAGTGACTTTTGTGATTTATGGCGACAAGTAATATTTTCGTCGCATTCGTCACTGACAGGTTCTGTCAAGTCTGGTGTCGATACCGACGCGGTCGGGGATCGGATGAGGGCCATCGGGCTTGATTGAAACGACACAATGTAGAAACTTCACAAAAAGTGTTGCAGTTGGCTGGATGCGAACTTGCGCCTCTTCGATTACACTAATAATCGACCTGCGGCTGTGGCCGTTGAGCCAGCGCTACGATAGATAGAGGTGTTGAAAAATCGTATTAGTTTGGTTAACTGTTGATACCGGCCAACGAGTGTTGATGATATTTTAATTTTTATTATTCACACACCCGCGTTTTGAAAAACTGAGTCCAACTTTGATGAGATTTGGCACTTTTAATTGTTGTTTTAACTGGTAATTTATGAGTTGTTCTGTTATGATGATATGCACTTCACTATTGTTCGCACTTTAGTAACTAGATTTGCTAAAATTTGACTTCTGTTCCGGGTTTAAACATTTTTAAACAATTTTTTAGACTTAGCGACAGCAGTACGTGTCTATATCGGGATGCTGTCACCGGACGTGTTTGAATGATCATTGACAGTCGTAACAGGTAGTCAGCTCGTAAGTCTGACAACTGTCTTATCAAGGGGCATCGTATTAATTACGCAGTACTAATTGGGTTGTGGAGGTTAGATAGGCAGTCACTCCATGTAAAATACCGGTATTCAGCTGCATCTGGTTGTCTGAAAGCCGACCCTAACATAGTTGGGAAAAGGCTAGGGGATTTTGATTTTAAAACTAGACTTAACTGTAATACAATAACCAATAATTTTCAACCATAAATCTATCTTAGCTTATTCCTACAGTAATTAAAAATCACACTTACCTTATTTGATTGGCAAAAAGCAACGACCCCAACAAATAGGTCATGCAATTAATTCCGACTGCATATCAGAAACACGTTAGTAGTAAAGTAAAGTAAAAAACAACGCGTGACCAACTACTGGTTGAAATAACACCACTGACTTATGTTATAATAGATAGGTCTGGTTTGTAGAGGGAGCGATGCTATGTTGAAGCTATAACAATATGTGTTTTATCTATTCAAACCAAAATCTCTACAACTCTACTACTCGGACAAACATTTTTTTTTTGAGAAATGACATTACATACTCCGGTACATATAATTACACCTGTAAACCCCGAGGGGTTAGGCCGCCGTGTACCTAATAGTACACCAACATATCACCAGTTATGTTTAAGTCCCATGTAATAGGGGTCGATCCTATTGCCAGCCGGGCACAAATCCAGACTCCGTGGCTGCTACTGAGAAATTCCTGATGAAAATCCCCGATGAAAATCCCCAATAACACTTTGTCCAACCCGACAATCGAACCCAGGAAGTCATGCTCAGCAGTTGACAGCGACCGCTAGACTAACGAGGCAAATGGGAAATGTAGAAGTAAAAGCACAAGATGTCGGCATTATGGTGGCATTAGGTTCGATTTTAGTCACGCGCCAATACAGCTATAAACGGAAAGCTAAATGTTATTGTCACATTAGTAAGGGTATTTTAGGTAGAAAATCCTGAAAGCCTAGACAAGTAGCAATCACTTTCGAAACGTAATGTGACAACGAGTTTCATCAGGATTGACAGAAGCTACCGAAAAACTCAATTCAGTACATTTTTGACGTTTCCATCGTAGTTTTTTTTTTTATGGCTTCGCACGGTTTGTGCTTTGTTCATGCCAATATTTTAAATTAACTACTTATGTGATGCGGAAGAATGAGGGAAATGTCGTGAGAAGAAAATCAAAGAAATGATGGATGGAGTGTATGAAGGATGATATGGCAAGAAAAGAGGTTTCGAGGATATGTGTGAAAAGGATGACGAGTAATAGAGAAGTATGGAAGAAGAAGACATACTGCGCCGACCCCAAAAAAAATTGGATAAGGGCAGGAGAATATTGATATTGTATCTGTAATTGTCATTAACAATTTGATTTTATATCAAAATCACATGAACATTATTGTTGTTATCGCTCCTTCTTTCATATAAGACAGGCACTATATTTTATTAAGGTGGTTGCGCCAGGGTAGCCCGCGAAATTCAAATTGTCTTGCGTTTTTTGCAATTTGCAGATCAGTTAGGTTGTTTGTTGATGAAAAATGATTCGCGCCAGTAACACGTATGTAGTTACAGAATTACAATCGTGAAAATCATCAATAAAACAATAAGTTCAGTCAATGAATATTTCATGAAAAAGTCATTCAATACGATTAAATGGACTTACAGGATTATATTGATGATTTCCATTACCCTGACGCAACCACCTTAAGTCAAAATATTGCATTGCATCGCATAGCTTCCAATATCCCCGAGCTTTACCACAAAACTATGCAAACTATTATGTGTAGAGTGTTCCACGTAAATACTTGGAGTAATAACCGCGAACCAGCGCGACCAGTAAACTGAATATCAGCGTAATTGGATCCTACGGGTGATGTTCAGCACTGCAGGGTTCAGACCTGAAACTATTTGACGTTAATTAGGGAAATACTATAAGATTTTGTAATTGACTGTCAACCAAGCATTCTGTACATCAAACTTAGTAACTCTCTGCAAAAATTATTGCTGGGACACGACGTTTTTTGTGGCGAAATTACGTTTTTCTTAGAACTGAATGTTTGTAATGCACTCAAAATCGTCCTTCGCGTTCGATATCCATCAGGATTTTTTGAGTAGCAGCCTGGAATCTGCTCTTTGTCTAAGTCTATGCTTGATTGATGGTAATAGGCTACTATTGCATGCGATTTGTTCTGGCTAAATATGGGCCTACGTAGGTACATATCTGCCTAACTTCGCAAGTAAGTTGATGGAATTACCATTAAGTTATGAAAAATAAAGGTAGTTTTTTCCACACAAGTGAATTTAAAAGCTGTTGAAGTTTTTCAAACCATGATTTGCATTTAAACGCAATGAAAATAACTTATTTTTGTACAAGTCATGCTTAGCGTTTACTTAGCTGTTTGCAACATGTGGCATAATTAAGCTATTAGAATTTCTATTAATATTTTAATGCGTTATGACTTTCCTATTATTTTTGGAGAATAAAAATTAAAAGTAAAAATATTCATGGTCAACTGGATCAAAGGAAAGGACGGGACTGACTGGTTCGATTCCCGGTCTGACAGCAGGTGCCTATGGGTTCATCCACTTCGTGGAATACACGCATGATTTAATTTACAATAATTATTTTAAAATAATTATTTTAAATTAAATTAATAAAATATAATTAAAAAATTAATTAATTAATTATATATTTTTATCGAGTCATCATCTGCCTAGCCTTTTCCCAACTGTGTTGGGGTTGGCTTCCAGTCTAACCGGATGCAGCTGAATACCAGTATTTTACATGGAGCGACTGCCTATCTGATCTCCACAACCCAGTTAATACTGGGTAATACGATACCTCTTGGTAAGACTGGTTGTCAGACTTTTTGGGCCACTGACTACCTGTAACGACTATCAATGATGTACAAATGACAGCCGGGACCAACGGCTTAACGTGCTTTCCGGCACGAAGGAAACTCGGTATGTAATGGGTGGTCACCCATCCACAGACCAACTTAGGCAAGCATGGCTTAACCTAAATACCGACCCGAGCGGCTGTTATTATTTTGCCACGAGCTCCTCGATATAATTGAGTAACATTCATTAATACTTTTCCTGAACCGAATATCGAAACCCCCGGCCACGTTCAGCAGTCACCTTTGCAACACTGAACCAACACTATCTGCAGCCATGTGCTTACTGTCTTATTTTACATTTTTATCTTGTCGACAATTCAAAAGTGGTTGTAACTGGCCTACTTGAAATAAATGCTTTGATTTTGATTTTGATTCCACTTTCTCTGTCTACCAGGATTGCATGGCCAGACTCTTTCGAAGGAAATCAGCTGGTCCCGCCATCTCCACCTAAATGAAGGGATTCATTCGGTAATGCCTTTGTAGCGGCATCGGCACTACAAAAAAAAACCCGACCACTCCGGGATTGCCGACAGTAGTGAAACCTTTTTTTTTCAAGATTCTGGATTATTTTAGGAAAATATTTTGGCATAAGCCTTTTACTTATACATTTGACTATACACTGTATTTTTTAGGGCTTGTAATATGTAGCAATGCGAGTAACTCTGCAACGAAAAAGAGGTCGGAGTTCAATTGTTTTTCCCCATCTCAAAAATGCCCAACGCACCTAAAGAAGTTTTCACTTCTATACCTACTACAACAACATAGTCCAAAAAGTATTACAGCGCCATCTATGACACAAATAAAGAACTAACATCAACATTCTAAATTAAGCTATTAAAGTTATCCGCAACTTAGGACTATATAGAAGAAACAGACAACAACAGTGTCACCTGACATAACACCTGTCTAATCGGAGGATCTTGCCTTTTCTATAAGCAATAAAGAACTCCCATCCTGTTCCTCATACCCCTACGTTTAGTCTTTTAATCTTACTGCCATATACACTTCTGGTTATTTGAAAGTACATATCTGCCTTTTATTGAACTGCTATTGCCCTAAAAGATTACGCGAGTTCTCAATCAGTAATTTACTCGAATATCGAGCCATTTAGGTGGTTAATTGTTTAAACGCAACAATATGGCTACAAGGGCACATCCCAGTACAAACTGTTCTATAACATTTATAATTGATTGAATTGCCAATAAAAGTAATTCTCATCAACTTGAAATTGAAGACACATCCTTTCTTTTTGCATCATTGTGTTGTGTGTTTATTACTGGGTACATCTCTGCCTAACCCTTAGGGGATTAGAGGCGTTATGAAATAGTACATTATTAACAATAATACCTCGGCTGTGTTCATCGATGGAGCAGGCAGGGGTGTATAAATTTTGTGTGCGTTACTATTGCTCCGCCAAGTTATCCAAACAGAAAAATCTTCGCCAAAACAATTGTCGGAATATGTCAAAGTCGAAGGAAACACACCAAAAATTTGTCAAAGTAGAAATAAAGAAGTTATAAGGCGTTTAAGTTGTGTTGTATATGCTCGTAGCGAATAAAACAAAAATAGTACATTTAATTTATTATTTGGAACAAGATTGAAAAAATCCAGCATTGAATGTCCAAAACTCCATTATGATTATTTATTAGGTGAAATCAAGCTTGCTTTTCTTGCTTTAACTATTGCCTCTGAAATTGACTGCAAAAATGATACAAAAAACAGGATAAAACGGGATACAAACGACTCAGTGTTCGCAGAAATACTTTCGTATGTTGAAAACTGGAGAGGCGAAGGTGTTTCTACTGAAAATGACGAAGCTCTGAATATAATGTTTAAAAAAAATGGTTTTAAGCAAAATATAACATAAACAAATACAATATGCATTTGAATCCGTATTTTTTTGTTGGCCCTCGGTTATAAAGAAAATACATACATATGTGATATATTTGATAATTGTAGGAATCATGATGTAATTTGTGATTCCGATAACTATGTTAAGGCAAACAGACTGAGCATAAAAAATTGCTTCAAAATATTTCAAAAATTATTTATTTATTTATTTATTTATTATTCCCAGCACAACTATCATTACAGGTTGCCCCAAATCGGTAGCGTGGTCTAAAACAATATTTGTAAACTAAATATTACAGCTTAGCTAGCCATTACAGCTTATCACAAATAAGGTAATTTTTGAGAACTCATTCAGAGAACAGTTAAATAAATCCAGTCTTTCTGCGATTTCGTTAAGTGTGTGTAAGGCGCGCGTCAAAGGTGCTTTACCCAGCAGGTTGGTGCGGCCGCGAGGCACCGCCAGTAACCGCGGTTTTCGTCTCCGCGCCACGTAATTATCCGGTACGTTCAGACACACATTCTTCAGCACACCCGGGAAATAATAATCGATATAGTTGTGACTGTAACGCTGCATTATTTATGAACATATCGTAAATTACATTATTTTCAGTGCTAGTGCCATTAGTAATTGTTCCAATAGTTGTGCATGCATTCGGACCCATCAGAGAGAAAACACGTATTCCTACCGCTAACTCAAACTCAACTCAAACTCAAAAGCATTTATTTCAATTAGACCCTTACAGGCACTTTTGAATGTCGGAAAAACAAAGAAGGCTAAGCTACAGTCACAGTCACAAGGCATAATAACTTGTGAAAGTACTGTAGTTGCCCATTCCAAAGCGTAGATCTCTATGGAGAAGAATGGGCAAGAAACTCTATGGACACTCTTTTCAATCAAAATATTATTACAAAATCTTGGTTACATCATTCATGTTGAGTTTATACATGTATGTGAGAACGATGTAAAGAGGCGTGCAAATTAAGAGCGTCCAGTGTAAAAGAATAAATCAACAATTTAAAAATAAAGAACTGCATTAAAATAAACCGTGACAGCTAAGAGATGACCAGTCCCAACTGACAGCGCCCGTTCAGGAACATGACGCATGGATCAGCGCCATTCAGCTCAACCGTATTGAAGGGAGCTAAATGACCCGACACACCCGCCACCATCAGCAAGACATTCGATTGAGCATGACATTCTCTCAACTGCCAGGGCACATTCAAGTCAATGAAAGATAGCTAAATGTAGACGGTAGCTTTTCAATACATAGTACTCACCTAGGTGCTATGCAATTATATAATACTAAAAGAAGGAATCTATACAATGCAAGGATATTTTTACAATCTTCTGCAGCTTCCACAATACTTATCATGGTAATCAATTAGTTTGCTTCTATGGTTGTGGAGCAGGACCATCATTGAGCCAAGCATTTTTATTATCAATGTAATCTCCCAACTTATAATATGCTTGCCTACATAGTGTGCGTTTAATACAAGATTTAAATTTCGTCTCATTCAGTTGTAGAATGTGGGGAGGTATTTTATTGTAACATTTTAAACAGTACCCCATGAAAGATGAGTCTACTTTAGCTGGCCTGAAACCTGAACAGAGTTCAGGCAATGGAATGACACTCTATTCACCTACTTTAGCTGGCCGGATCATTAGATCCGGGAAGATGACCCCTTGATCCACGCACAAATTAAATATTAAGGCTAAATACGGTGCTATAGTCTCAATTATTGAGGTACAAGCTTTTACAGACATACCCCATAGATCTTCGGTTAATTTGATCTTGATTTGTTTAAAAGCTTTTATGATTGTTATGGGGTTTATATGCTGAAATTCATTTGGACAGGCTGAAACGTTCGCTTTCAATAAGTTAATAGAAAGCGAGGGTGAGGAATTTAAGGTTTCAGTAGTTTTAAGAGGGATACTGGTAAAGAAATTTACGAATTCTTGAGCAACTTCATTGTTAGATCTCACGAGGCCACGTGAGGTCTCTAGTGTGAAGTCCTTATTTCGATTTTTATTTCTATTTGTTTCACTGTTTATAATTTTCCAAACCGTTTTTATTTTATTGTCGACTGATTTAATCTTGTTGCTAATGAACAAAGATTTGGCTACCTTGCAAGTGTTTTTAAAAATTTTCGAGTATGTAGCAACATATTTACTAAAAGTTTCTGTGTGGATGTAAGGCTTAAGGCCGTACAGCTCAAACAATCGTTCCCTACTTTTCCTAATACCCTGTGTTGCCCAGTCACTGAAAATAAACTTTGGCCCAAAAGTTTTAGTTTTCTTTTTTAAAGTATTATTGAACTCGGTGTGCACTACCGAAAAAAATTCTTCATAAAATTCATTTACATTATTTATAATATGGCCCTGTATACTTAACTTGCTAATTAAAAACTATTAAACTAAAATAGATAAACTAACAACAAACTATAAAAGGGTATCGAAAAACTCCTCCTCAACGCTGTCAGATGGTAATGTGCCCAAGAGACTGGCGGTGTTGCCACGTTGTATGGCAACACTTAGCCTCTGGCCAAAGTAAAAGCCAGCCCTTGGGTCACGGGAAGCGTCAACTAGGCGTTTCGAAATTTCAAATTTCAAACTTGCTAATTAAATTATTATTAAATTTATCTAAATTGCTGAGTGTTATTTGTCTAGTTTGTATCTGAATTCTCTGTAATTGTATATTGGACGCGAAAGAAACAGTCTGACCACTGTGATCTGAGGGAAGGTAATTTACGATGGATTTATCTAAATAGTCGCAGCTACAAAAAACATAATCAATACATGTAGCAGTATTTGTAGTAATTCGGGTTGGTGCAGAAAACACATTTGACAAATTAAATGATTGATTGTTTAAAGAGACTTAAAAATCTACTGCTATTAACATTATTCTCTAAGATATTAACATTAAAGTCACCGCAGATAATTATTGGTTTATTACCAGTTACAAGTTTTGCTAAAGTATCCTCCAGTACTGACTCAAAGATAGAATAGTTCAGGTAATTTGGGGCCTTAAATTTAAATATAATAAACATTCACAATTAACAACTTGGAAGAAGCTATTGTTATTCATGAATGGGAGAAAACGATGCAGAAAATGCAATGAATTAGTTGAATTTACTTTTACCTTATTGAAAATAGTAACATTTGATTTAAATGGCAGACAAATGATGTTGTTACATGACATACCTCAAAATATTATACTTAAACAAAATATTTATAAATTGTTAGGTGCTATTGAATATATTCCTCCAATCGTTGGAACAATAGGTCACTATAAATGTCATTTTACAAGAAATGCCGGAATGCTTTGCTAAGACGGCAACGAAAGTAAAATATGTGAAAGTACAAAAGACCCTGTTTGTATCCATTTTCTCATATATGCTTTTGTAGAGGTGTAACCAGAATATATTATATTTGTATTAATTGATTTTTATAACGTTACTTTAACTTAACATTTATTTATTATTTTGACTGCCTCGTTGGTCTAGTGGTTGCAAGCGCGACTGCTGAGCATGAGATCCTGGGTTTTAATTATTGTTTTTTTTTTAATTTCAGGGGCTGGTTTTTATCTTGGCCAGAGGCTAAGTGTTGCCATACAACGCCAGACTCTTGGGCACATAACCAGCTAACAGCGTTGAGGAGTTTTTCGATGCCCTTTTATAGTTTGTTGTTAGTTTATTTATTTTAGTTTATTTAATAGTTTTTAATTAATAATGTATATAGTTAGTATACTCTACTTTTTACCCGACTGCCAAGGAAGGGTTATGTTTTTAAATAAATTAATTGGTAAATAAAAATATACCAGACATTGAATTTCAAAAATATTAGTTTCATACAAAACTATATTTTAACTAAAAATAAAACAGTTAAACTTTTTGGACAATGCCCATTATGAAATATATACAAGGTTTTTATTTAGTAACATTTTACAGATTGACCTAGATGTTGTCCAATATAATTGCTAGCAGTTAGAGGTATTCCCAAATAAAATCGAAATTATGGTTACCCTGCTCGAACATTGTATGAGATCATCGTATTTAATTAAACACGCGTTGAAAACTGTTCTGAGGGTAAAACGATATGTCATTCTAATGAGGTTATTATACCGAATAAATGAAGTTTACACCGAAATCCAAGCAATATAGATAATGAGAATATCAGCGTACTAAGTAATGTTTCGAATGCGCGGCCACGTACTTTTAGTTTTGGACTAATTTCGTTAGTTTAGCTAAACTTTAGTAGTATTTATTGCTTTCGTTAGTTGAGGCAAATTAAGAGCTAAGTTTTAAAGAAATAATCAACAATAAAGAAACAACACGTGAAGGATTGCGCGGCAATAACTTCCAAGGTGAATATTTCGTAAAATATTAATCCAGAGCTTATAATTCCTTCATTTTTTTGCAAATTCCGCCTTCAATTGATAACAAGAATTAGATCACTCATAACTCAAGTAGTTGCTGAGATCTCAATGACCGCGCAATCCTGCACATTACGCTCGCGCGGCCCACTTAAAACCCTTTTAACTTCTTTATTTCTACTTTGACAAATTTTTGGTTTGTTCCCTTCGATTTTGACAAATTCCGACAATTGTTTTGGCGAAGTTTTTTTCAGCAACCGTAATGCACACTAAATTTTCTTTCAAGCGAGTCGATGGCAATTTAAATTGAGTCGACCAAGAACTTGGCTGCTAGTATTCATAACTTCATGAAATGAGCAACCAACAGGTGGTCAGGTGTAGTAAACATTTGGCCAAATTGGGCCTTTTACCATATTTAATGGGTATAATTCCAGACTGTAGTCTGTTGCTAAAAAAATCACTTATTCAGTGACACCTTGTCTGCCTCGTACATCGAACCGAAGACCTCGTGCTAAGCAGCACCACTTGGCGACCACTAAACCAACAACACGATGAGGAATCACCTACTGTTTACCAATAAAACCAAATGTGGATAACCCCAATCGCCAGTTATGTTTACGTCCCATGTAATAGGGGGCAAACCTATTGCCAACAGCATCAACCGGGCACAAAACCAGATTCCGCAGCTGCTACTGAGAAATTACTGAAAGAAAAACCCAATAACACTTTGCCCAACCTGGTAATCGAACCAAGGGCCTCGTGCTCAACAGACCAATGAGGCAGTCCAATTCTTTTATCTAGTCCTAATCTATTACTAATAAGTCGTTAACCTTCTAACCTCTTACTCTAGAATATCAATAAAATTGAAAGTACATCGTAAGTAAGTAATTACTCATCAAATACACACAATCCCTCAGCGACCTTGACACCCACCAGATGGGTGATGGGAAGCATTATCTTATATTATAATGTTACACACTGTAGGCCTATTAATATTTATTATGTGGGTTTGGAGTTGCAACAGAACGATGAACTAATGATTCATCTTAATTAACATCACGCTTGTACCTGTAGCAGTTGGGCAGAGTTGTATAGGTAATTGTATCGAATAGCACCTGTCCTTCGTCTTTATTTCGCTAGTATTGTTTCTTGTGCAACATGATTATGAAGGGTGAGCATTTAGCAACTTACTTGCCTTGCCTAGGTTGGGCTGTAGATAGGTGACCACCCATTACATACGGAAAGCACGTTAAGCCGTTGGTCCCGGCTGTCATTTGTAGATCTTTGACAGTCGTTAGGTAGTCAGTGGCCCAAAAAGTCTGACAACCAGTCTTACCAAGGCGTAGGTATCGTATTACCCAGTACTAACTGGGTTGTGGAGGTCATACGTCGCTTATTAAATATGGTACATTCAGCTGAATTCGGTTAGACTGGAAGCCGACCCCTAAATAGTTGGGAAAAGTCTAGGCAGATAATGATTTAGCCACTTACTAGTGCATTCCTTCTCACATTTATGTAAGTGTGCCATCGATTTATTTTATTAGCAGATACTATTTTCTACGGGTGTTTTCTTTCATAGTTGTTAGAGCAGTGTTGATGAAATAATTTACACCAGTGATTGCCGGAGTTTGAACCCATGACCTACCAGTCACTTATTCTGAATTCACTCAAATAGAATTTGATCCAAACTGCTATCGGATAATTCAGGATAAGCTTTTTATTTTCATTATTGCTACATGCCTACCATAATTGTATGAGTTCTGTACATTCTATACCACGAAATATGGTATATAAATATGAATAAGTAACACTTTACCCAACCTGGCGTTAGAACCTAGGATACAGTCATGCTTGTGACCAATAGACCAAAGAGGCAATTAAAAATATTTTTTTAAACGGGCTTACCCTAGTCTGAGCTAGTTAATTATTATTTTAGTTGTAATCTCAATCTTACCGTAAATAGCCTTGATTATTATGTCAACCATAAATATACTTCTATACTTTTAAAAACTATTTTTAACGTACAAACAAGAATAATTACTTACTGATTAAAACAACGAACTTTTATTATTTGGTTTCAATGTTTTTGTCCAAAGACAATTTATTAACCTAAAACATTTCCCTTTCCAGGCAAAATGTCAACCTAAACAATGGCGCTGAAACTGAAATACAAAGACGAGCACGGCATCGTCCAGATCAACATGAGTCCCTCCACCAGCCCAAAAGAACCGGACAAAGACATCACCGACCCGCAGTTCGACACGATCAACAACCGATTCGCGCAGTACGACCTCTTCGGAGGCAAGTACGACGTTGATTCGGGAGGGGAGACACCGCGCTCACTGTTCCGAAGCCGCTACAACAGTATCGAGGAGGAACTAGCCAACACACCGTACGCCTTCACTACCGAACGCTCTCTCAGATTGAACAGCGCAAATAAACTCGATATAACCATCAAACGAGACGAAACATCACCCTCTAAAGACATACAAGACGATCGTTTCTTCAAGCGGAAACTTAGTTTAGAATACGATGAATCTTTGTTCGGACCTCAAATCGATTTGAAAGTGAGCGACTGTGGGACTCCCGCGTTTACGGTGACGCAGTTGATCCACGCGCAGGATCGATACTTCGATCTGTCCGGGAGACAGTCGGAGAGTCCTAGTGGTAACGTGTGTGACAGCAGTGTGCTTGTGCCAAGTCCTGACGGGGATGATGAGGCCTTCAGGGTTCTGTCGGCGGATGTGAAGCGGCAGGAGCCTGTGGTTGCGGCTAAACCGTGAGTATTTCTTTATTTGTTTTATTTATTCAGGGACAATAAACAGCTACAATATGTGTTGAACTGAGGAAAGACAATATAAAATATTAATAATATTGCAGCCGACTACATTTTTATTGACACCGACAAATAGCTGTCGTTTTATGAACTGAGATAATCAAAAATTAGGTTGTTATTTTCTTAAAAAAATGAGTTGTAGAAATATTACTGGAAATAATTTATGTGGTCAAGCTGTAAGCATCATATTTTTTTTTTCTCATATCATATTTTACCTACACATTATGTCGCTTTTTGCGTCCATTTGTGTAATCGCGGCATTCGTCTACTGAGATTTTGACTATAGTTTAGAAATAATATTCCGGGAGTTTTGTGTAGAAGCTACATTTTATCTTAAAATCATCCAGCGAAACACTAATTGGTAAGTAGTAATTACCAAAAAAACGTTCCACAAGGTAGGCTCTTTAATTGTTTTTGCTTAAAAACAACAATGATACAGTGGTTTGGTAACTAATCACGATTCTCATCTACTGTGTTAAGTAGACGTATTTTTTCTGTAACATGAGTTGACGGAAAATGTAAACAACAAAACACAATTGTGTTCAATGTTGAATTGACCAGGTCTTTACCTTCGCTCGGACATGTTACTTGCGACTTCTACGCATTTGTTTGTGTATAACCTTACTTATTGATTCTTGTACTCGATGCATAATGAGGTTTACAAGTCAAAAGAAATATTTCACAAGCACATTTTTCGCAAATCTAAACTGTAGTTCGTACTAGATTAAAAATTGTTAGTCTAACTTTCCAATATCCATCATCATCTACCTGCCTTTTCCCAACTATGTTGGGGTCAGCTTCCAGTCTAAACGGATGCAGCTGATTACCAGTATAGCGACTGTTTATCTGACCTCCAAGACTAGTTGGTCCTCTGCAAGACTGATGGTCAGACTGTCGGGCTACTGACTATCTGTAACGCCTGTCAAAAATCTACAACTGACAGCCGAGACCAATGGCTTTCGATTGTAACTTTCCAACATTATGTTCATAAATCTTTACCAATATCTGTCTGTTTCTTTTTGATGCTTAAAACGGCTGAACAAATTTCGATTTGGCAAACAGGTGGACCATGACATTAGGACATAGGGCAATTTCGATTGTATTTAAGTAGGTATTTTTCCACAGTTCATGTTTGATAAACGAACTCCACCCGAGGAAAGTCGTGAGCAAAATCTAGTGATGAAATAAGTATGAAACAACAAATCTTACAAACAAACGTTACACAAATCTATTGCCATCTACCCTACTTAATTACAGCCATAAATAAGCACTCATCGGAGATCAGACGTTCCCGAGAATAGACCAAAACAGACGAACACACAACGAAGTCTGTGACAAAGCTGCACTTATTGTGTATCGCTCAAAATAGTGTTCAATAGGCGACAACTATATTTAAACTTGCTCTATACTTATTTGGTTTTATTATTTTATAAGCAGTTGCTTCTGGTTTCACTCATATTTGATGAGACCTTCTAGTTATTTCAGAATAAGTTTCATTCATGTGAAAATCAAACCGTGGTCTATCCGTGTCCCAAACTTTTTCATAATGAGTTTAGCCTTTCATGCGTTATAGAGTAACACATGTTCACACAATTCCCCAGGAATCTATCCATAAAGGTTTTATTTTCCTAACCAAAAAAATATCCTAAGTTCTTTTGCATGTAGAGGCCAAAGTTAGCACTTCCAAAAACATTAAAAGTTGATAGTTTAAAAAAAAGTTAAAAGTTAATATCAAGTTTTGTTGATTATTCATATAATAAGTAGGCGTAGGTGCCAAAGCCTTACTTAAAACAGCTTATTCTGTATGACGGTTAAAATACATGACACGATTTTGTGATACAAGCAAAGTATTAAACCATAATTTGATATGATCAATTTGTAAATTAATAAACACCCACTGCAAAATTTAAAATCAAAAGCCATTTTTTCAAATTATTTTACGAATCACCATTTCTTTAACATTTAAATTACATAAGACAGTCTCCCAAATCACCCTAACCCTGAACTTCGCCACTTCCAAAAATTTTTGATTTGGAGAAGAATTGGCGAACAAACTTCCTATCATCATAGTTTCTATTATACCAATAAATCAATGAGCAGGGGCTGGTGTTGTACTTACCTGTGCAGCTATAACATTAACCCGAATTGAGGAAAAGATGGTAAAGGGCTGGAAAATGGGGTGAATATTGTGATGACAAGGAATGTAGCCATCCTGACCAAACCTAAACAAATTGTTTGTAAGAGCAAGATATATTCTACTTCAAACCTTGCTAGCTCGCATTCTCTCACCACAAATATCTTTATTAATAAAACCACAAATAAAAAACGAGATCACAAAACGTTACCGCACTACACTCAACCACGCGTGTGAAAGCTACAGATTATTATCTTTAATTATAAAGATCTATATGAGTTGGGTTTACACAGGGAAATTAATGTGCGTCTGTTCCGTGTTAGTACTTTGTGTTGTGAGGGCTCAAATTGGGCTCTATCTGGTTGTTCCCCATCATCATCATCATTTCAGCCGAAAGACGTCCACTGCTGGACATGGGCCTTCCCAATCCCCTATCTAGTTGTTACTAAATCGACTAAGGCTCTCAAGGGTCTAAATAAGTTGCAATCACTTTGAAAGTGAATCCACAACGATTTTTGACCGGATTTACACAAGCTTTTCCGTCTTTTGTATCAGTCCCATACAATGTTGGATTATCCATTACAGTTCATCGTTCATTTTAGAAAAGAGGAACAATTGACAGGAATCCTTTCCTAGCATCAGTCTATTGGAAAAGCAGCAGTGATAGCCTAGTGGTGGGACCGTCGGAAGTCATAGGTCTAAGTCCCGTACCTCTGATTTTTTGGATCCATATTTGTATTCTATAATTATCACTTTCTTCGGTAAAGGAAAATATTGTAAGGAAACCAAACCAGCATGCCTGAGAGATATTTCTCGACGGCATGTAAAGTCAAGGCACCTAAAAACTCTGACACCAGGTTAGGCAATAACCACACGATAAAGAAAGAAGGAAGAAGTCTCTTGAATGTTTGATAATGCATAATAGTGACTTAATTGTTATTAAACATGACCCAATTCATATCCTAGCACACCTGACAGTGACAGACTAGTTGATACTTCTGTAATATTGTTACTAACTATTCATAATATTTGTAACTGTTTACTAATACTGCTCAACACGCAGGGTGCATGTGTAGAGAGCACTGCTCTTCCAATCTTTCCATGAGACAGATGTGCTGCTGGGCAATTAGCAACTCTAACTCCGCTCACTGATGCAGTAAATAGATCATCAAATGCTCAGGTGACAGGTGTCAGGTGCAAGATGGAAGGTGGGCCATTGTCTGTGGGGAGACGCCCCATACGCACTTGAGGCCTGAGCCTTCCATGAAATCCCAGCTAAAACACACTAGGAAAGTGCGGAGGGTGAGCATTTTCGGAAACTGTTCGGGAATTCAGACGTTCAAAAAGCCGATTCTGAGCTTAATTTAAATAAATGACTTTTGATTTTTGAGTAGACGCCTTTGTCATGCAAGACGATAACGTTAGGTAAAAATCATTATCATCTTGACCTCAACAACTCAGCTATTGGGTACCATGCCTGTGGTAGAAAGGATTTTGAAGTAAATAATTATGGTAATGGATGACAGGCTGGAGCTGATTTGGACAATTATCATGGGTCTAAAAATATCCTTAACGAAGCCGAAAGGCACTTGTTTTCGCCGTTATTGCGTTTTTTTTTTATCTAGACCATGTCTGGGAACCTTCTTGTTACGAAGATATTGGGGGTCTAAGTTCCAACTAAAAGTTTAAAAAAAGTGTGTGTGTACTTATGTACACGCGTTAGAAGTTATACTTTTCTAGAACATAAACGAAAGTAATGTATGTCTTTGTTTCCTTGGAAGATGGGTAGGCCTTTAGTGTGGGACGCAACATGCGTCGATACTCTTGCGCCATCCCATCTTCCAAGCTCATCGTGCTGTGCTGGTGCTGCCGCTGCGGCTGCAGAGAACCTCAAGCGGTGTAAATATAGAAACCTTTGTGGTAACTATATTTTCGAGCCGTTTGGGGTTGAAACTCTGGGGCCGTGGGGTCCGAGTGCTCATAGCCTATTTAAGGAAATTTCGAAACGCCTAGTTGACGCTTCCCGTGACCCAAGGGCTGGCTTTTACCTTGGCCAGAGGCTAAGTGTTGCCATACAACATGGCAACGCCGCCAGTCTCTTGGGCACATTACCAGCTGACAGCGTTGAGGAGGAGTTTTTAAATGCCCTTTTATAGTTTGTTGTTAGTTTATTTATTTTATTTTAATAGTTTTTAATTATTAAGGTATATAGTTAGTTTATCCTAATAAAAGTATAACAAAAGTAAAGTAGTTTATAACAAGGTCTAATATCAATTACCTATACAACCTAACCTAGCTCTAGCAGTAGATTAAAAATAATAACCTAGGCTTGTCAATATCTGACACTACGAAAGTAAAGAAACATTGGGAGAACACAAGAATCAGAGGTCTAGGAATGCTTAACCTCCAGGAAATGACCATTCCGTTACCTGGAGAGAACGTATGATAAAAATCTACATTATAGTAGCCAAAACGTAAGTAAAACTAGCTAACTTCAGGGTGTATGTTGACTAGCTAACTTCAGGGTGTCGGTTTTTCGTGACGGTGTGCGCGCGCATCGTAAAAATTTACACTCATCATTTTTCCCTAACGCGCCAAAAGAAGTATAACTTCAAAAAAAAGTTTTTAATGATATAACTTTTGTTTATATTCAATGCATCCATTAGCACTATGTTTTGAGTGCGTTACACTAAGAGAAACAAAGTCGTTTCCCAGCAATATTTTTCGCGTAGAGTTACTTAATTTGATGTACGGAATACTTGGTCGCCAGCTTCTTGAAGATTCCGTTTACACCTTGTATACAACATGTGTTACTAATTAATAGTTAACTGAAGATTTAAAAAATAAGATTCTTTAAACGTTAGAATGCGTAAAGAATGCTAGTTTGTGCAGGTAAGCGTAAAGTAAGTGTAATATCTTAATTAACATCATGTAACAAAGTTTTCACGAAGAAATTGTATAATATATGAATATTTGGTATCTACTTGCTAGTAATAGAGTAGTAATTTTTTATGAACCATACAGAGGTCCTAATAAGATTAGTCAAAGTTAGATCGTTGACAGTCGTTAAAGGTAGTCAGTAGCCCAATTGACTGACAACCAGTCTAGCCAATGGGTATCGTATTACCCAGTAGTAACTGGGTTGTGAAGGTTAGATAGGCAGTCGCTCCTACATGGAGCGACTGCCTATCTATATATACAGGTGTTCAGCTGCATCCGGTTAGACTGGAAGTTAACAAAGTTGGGAAAAGGTAGGCAGATGTTGATGAGGTTCTAAGATTAGCGCCGTATTGGCAAACAAAAATCCACCAATTTCAGGACTATTCATCGAGCAGAACCTTACACAGATCTACATGTTTGCTTCATTCGTGTTGGTGATAATCTCATTTAATCCCATTTTTCTTAAGTGAGAGTTATGCTTCATCGTTCTTCTGCCCTTATCCCAGATTCATGACCAGATTGATGTTCAGCGCAGCAGGTACTTCTTCGGCTACTTCCGTACTTCTCTATTACTGGTCATCTCAGCAGTCACCTCCTTTCTAGCCATATCATCCTCCACACATTCCATCCATCGTTTCTTATGATTTAGGTTAACGCGGGAAATACGTACAGACGCCAGCTAATCAAGCTACTACAATCTGTCAAATTTCTTTAATAGATTTTAAACTTTATCTTTGAAGCATTAGGTTCAAAGTTGGTTGGGAAAATCTGACAGTTTCGGGTAGGTTGACCTGCTGGCGTCTGTACGACTACGAGAGACCCGTAAAACTTATATCCCGTAAATATTTTAGCTACAAGGCTAAAAGGCACCTAATCATAACCAATCAGAACAGTGGTTTAACAGGAGTTTTTTACCAAAGAAATGAATTCCACAAAAATGTCTTGGCCATCGTAATACCCAACATCCTAAAAGAAAAAAGTCATGCAAAGTAGAAAACCGTCAAAAGTAACTTTCTTACCAGGAAACTTAACCTAGAAAATCACTACAAAGTTAAGTTATTACATAACATTGTATAATCTTTAACTACAAGTGTAACTGACAGTCGGAAATGACCAAACAAAGCGTTTTGGTAACAAAAACAGATGGTAATTGTTTAGTGACATTACGTGTAACTATTCTTAATTCGTCATGGTATGAATTAGGGAAAACCGCTTCCCTTGGTTTTTGTTTAATTTTTAGATTTCCTTGAGGTTGTTAATAGATCATTGTTATTTATTTCCAATCTCTAGGGAGTCATCATCATCTGCCTAGCCTTTTCCCAACTATGTTGGGGTCGGCTTCCAGTCTAACCGGATGCAGCTGAAATACCAGTATTTTACATGGAGCGACTGCCTATCTGACCTCCACAACCCAGTTTATACTGGGTAATACGATACCTCTTGGTAAGACTGGACTCTAGGGAGTCAGGAAGTTAAATTATATTGGTAACTAGCTGTTGCCCGCGACCTTCGTTCGCGTGAAATTATTATTAAAAAATCCCCTTTTGTTATAAGCACTTCCCTATTTGAATCGAATTTTGTTACCAATTTCAAGGGTTTTTTTTCTTTGCACGGAACCCTATTTATTTATCTAAAATAAACGTAACCTAAGTTACTCCTTGTTACTTCAGCTATCGGCCAGTGAAAGTCCCGTCAAAATCGGCCCAGCCATTTCAGAGATTAGCCGGAACAAACAGACAGACAGACAAAAATTATAAAAAGTGTTGTTTTGGTATATGTACCGTGTATACATCCATATGCACTTAGTAAAAAGCGGTTATTTTAATATTACAAAAAGACTCTCCAATTTTATTTATATGTACAGATGTACAGATGAATAAGAGGAAAAACAGACTGAAACGTTTTCCAATGGAAATTGCAATTAAAAACATTAAAAAATTACGTTGAAGATTTGACGTACACGAATGTAAAGAAAAGATGGATGAATTGTGTAAATGGAAATGGCATGTGGAAGATAGAAGACACTGTGGGGTCGATAATATGGTAGAAGAAAAATTGAGATGGAGATAAAATCCAAATAAAAGAAGAATGGGATGTGAAAGGAATGATATCAAGAAAAGGGAGTGAATGACGTCGTGGTGATTGACAGGGGGGAATGAATGAAGAAAACGGGTTGTACCGATCCCAAGAGAATAGGCTAGATGACAAGGTCAAAAATAAAATATAAAAATACGTAGAAATAAGGCTACTCATCTTAAAAACTACCATCACCGTACAGAAATTAAATATTGGGGGACAATATAATTGTAAAATTGGATTTACTGATAATAAGTATTACATCTGATCCCAAATTACTTATTTGGGACGTCACAACGTGCTATTTCATACAAATCACGTACACATTTTGCGTTTTGACAGTTCATAAAAAAGTAACTATTTTGACTTCCTGCCACATACCCTATTGGGGTACAGGCATTATCATGACGATGATGCAACTACTAAAATCACAGCATTTATATCTTACCAAACAAAGTTATTAAAGTTGCAATATTAAATGCTCATAAGCTAACAACAAAACCAGTCTTTCCTAAAGAAGATAATGTCAGTGTCGTTGCCCATATAGTGTAAGTTAATATGCCAGACATCGAAAGCAGTATATAGACATATTATAAAATAGTCAGTTTTCGTGTCTGTCTGTGTGGTCGCGTCAATTTTCTAAACTAAGCAGAAGCATGTCTTACCAAGGGATATCAGGGTATGTAGTACAAGTATCTGGGTTGTGGAGGTCAGATAGGCAGTCGCACCATGTAATACAGGTACTCGAATTTTACACGGAGCGAATTCAGTTAGACTAGAAGCCGACGGGCCGACCCCAACACAGATAGGAAAAGGCTAGGCAGATAATGATGAGTTTGGATGGTCTGGCGTATGTACAAGTTAGTTCAGAGAGTGATAGCTATTAGCTGACCCACCTTTGCATAAATGGTTGTGATTTTTAGAATACGAATCGATAGAATTTTATAATTCAGCTAATATCACTCACGGTACGATAATATTCTACTTAGATATAGCTTCTGCGACCACTGCTTCGTTGGTCTAGTGGCCACAAGCGCGACTGTTGAGCATGAAGTCCTGGGTTCGATTCCCAGGAAAAACAATGTTATTAGGCTTTTCCATTACGAATTTCTCAGTAGTAGACTTAGTCTGGGTTTGTAGCCGGTTGATGGCAATAGGCTCACCCCCTATTACATGGAAGTGGGACTTAAACATAACTGGTAAAATGTGGGTTTTAGTTGCACCCTGCCTAAACCTTCGGGGATTACAGGCTTGATTTTATGATATGTGAGATATATCGCTGAAATCTCGATGCGTTGAGATATTGCCATTGGTGGAGGGACACGTCAGAGCGTCGGCGCCCTACCACTTGACACTTTCACTAGTCCACTTTTAGTGGGGTGGACTGCACTGTACTGGTCGCTACTGAAATCTCGTCGTAAACTCCATCCCGGGGCTCCCCTAAACGGAGTTTGGCCCGGGGACTCCTGTTCTCTTCAAGCTTCCCGGGGCTCCGCTAAACGGACTTGCCCGGGAACTCCACTCCTAGTTCTGCGATCGCCTGCCACCGAAACAGCCAGGACTGACCTGACGCCTGTTCGGTGGAGCCGCAGGACCAGGTGCTCCAAGGGTCTACCCCCTTCGGGAAAACAGCAAGTACTTTCTCCACCTATTACCCCAGTTCTTGAGTGCGTGTAGATAGGTGTGTGTTTTAGCAGACTTGTATTTTTTTAACTTACTTCCCTCTTAATCTTATTAAATTTAATTGTACTGTCTACCTCCTATTTTTATTTATTTGGAACAGTAGACATGACAGTTTGGCGCCCATTACATACTTACACATCACTCAAGCGCATAGGGTACCCGGGCGAAGGCGGGTACTACACTAGTCAAGGTATTAACTACTTATCTTACTTATCTTTACTTGTTTGTCTATATAAGTGTACACAGCTTAAATAAGTGGCCGGTCTGATGCCATCGTGATTTGACGACAAAAACTTGGAAATTACAACAAAATTTTGAGAGCCGGCAAACTTTTTTATAAAGCTGTAAAATGTAGCCAAATTTCTACAGAAGATTTAATTTTAGCTGTTACTGGTTGTGGCCTAGATTATTATTTGAAATCGTGTAAAAATCCTTCGTAGTTTTTGATCGCTCAGATTAATCTTCATCATTTGCCTAGATTTTTCCTAACTATGTTGGGGTCGGCTTCCAGTCTAACCGGATGCAGCGGAATACCAGTATTTTACATGGAGCGACTGCCTATCTGACCTCCACAACCCAGTTAATACTGGGTAATACGATATCTCTTGGTAAGACTGGCTGTCAGGCTTTTTGGGCCACTGACTACCTGTAACGACTGTCAAAGATGTACAAATGACAGCTCAGATTGATAAATGTATTAGTTTATGTAGATAGCCAACTATAGTGGCACTCACATCACTTCACACACGTAATTTTATGGTCTTTTAAAAACGTTTTGATTACTAATTATCATTCACATAGGCCTACATGGGCAGCTCGTGGCTAAACAATAACAGCCGCTCGGGTCGATCTTTAGGTTAAGCCGTGCTTGCCTAGGTTGGTCTGTGGATGGGTGACCACCCATTACATACCGAGTTTCCTCCGTGCCTCGGAAAGCACGTTAAGCCGTTGGTCCCGGCTGTCATTTGAAGATCTTTGACAGTCGTTAAAGTAGTCAGTGGCCCAAAAAGTCTGAAAACCAGTCTTACCAAGGGGTATCGTATTTCCCAGTAGTAACTGGGTTGTGGAGGTCAGATAGGCAGTCGCTCGATGTAAAATACTGGTATTCAACTGCATCCGGTTAGACTGGAAGCCGACCCCAACATAGTTGGGAAAAGGCTAGGCAGATGATGATAGGCCTACATGGGCAGTTATAAAACGTCGGGAAAAGGAGCACGGTTCGAGTAGGTCGTATCTTATGGAGATGAACCGGCAAGAAACTTCATGGTTACTCTTTCAAAGTGATTTGGTATTATATTTTTATCATGTTACAGAATTAGTACTAGTATGGGGGGACAGGGTAGGCCTAACAATAAGTCATTGCTTACTAAACAAAAAAGTAAAAAAAGACAAAAAGTTAACAAGCATCTAGGAATCTACAAAGCCTAATTCTACAAGTGCGGGTCGATAGTTGTCACAAACGGTTTTTTTAAATTCCTGCGCACTTTCCTTACTCTGGTGAAGTACGTCAAGAATCTAACAGCACCTAGAGGAGAATTTTCCTTAAGTTTGTTTTCCTATTCGCCGATCCTTATTTTTTTTCCTTTTCTACAGTATCAAGCACTTTATTTCGTTCATGGAAGTACCCCAAACAGTTTCATTCAATGAACAAATTCTATTACAGAGTGTTTCACAAAAACTTCAAAATAATAAATTTGTGGTTCTAAATATTTAAAGAAGTAAAAACTTTGCATTATTATAAACAAATGGAGCGCAAAGTGATTAGATGGCCTTTTCCATTGTTTATTTTATTTCCTGAAAAATATTTCTTATAAACGGCTGTCTTCAATGTTATTTTTTTCTACAATAAGTAGATGTTATGTCATTGTGTCTCTTTGATGTAAATAGATTTGTTTTATCCAAAACGGTTACCACGTGGTATGATGTACATCATTCTGAACCGGCCCACATAGAAATTTTTCATCTGATGAAATAAAAAAAACAAAAAGTGCTGTTCTATACATTTGGACAGTGTAGGTATTGCAGTTTTGCAGGAAACAGCTGTTTTTTTCTTATAACTGGCGAATTGTGTTTTATGTGGGTTCAGAATGATGTATTAAATACAAGCTGATGCCCGTACCTTTGCCCGCGTGGATGTTGGTTATCACGACCAAAAGTAATCATGAAATTTTTGATCCCGTTCCCGCATTTTGCATTTTGTTATATCTCAAAGGGTTTTCGTTTTCGTTGAAAACTCCCATTTTTCCGACCAGTAGAATATTTTTCCGCATACTAATTGTTTTGTTTCAATGCAGAAATATTAAAAAAAAGATGCTTTTATTTATAATTTTTGCCTCAATTAAGTAGTCGAGGTGTTTTCAACCTTATGGCTTAAAGCATAAGGGTTACAAGTGGCAGCCCGTCACTGAACTCGGTTCTACTTAAATGAAAAGTATTTGACTCAAGGAAATAAACCAAATACTGTACATAAATTCTTGAGGCAACGTCCCTTATTCTTTTGTAATGAATCACTATGTCATGTAATTACGTAATTAATTTTATTCACACACTGTTGAAAGAGAATTAGGTTAAATATTTCTATGTAAGCAACTGTGTGCTTCTAAATACCTTTGGTAATTAAAGAAGTGTTTATTTTCACTAAATTATGGTTTTTGTTTTTGGTAAAAGTGATTAAGGTGGTTGCGTCAGGGTAGCCCGCAAAATTCAAATTTTCTTAAGTTTTTTGCAATTTGCAGGTCATTGTCAGGTTGTATGTTGATGACGAATGAGACGCGCGAGTAACACGTATATAGTTACAGAATTACAATCATAAAAATCATCAATATAACCCTGTAAGTCCATTTAATCCTATTGAATGACTTTTTCATGAAATATTCATTGAATAGGATTACATGAACTTAGAGGGTTGTATTGATGATTTTCACGATTGTAATTCTGTAACTACATACGTGTTACTGGCGCTTCTCATTTTTCATCAACATACAACCTAACACTGATCTGCAAATTGCAAAAAACGTACGAAAAATTGAATTTCGCGGTCTACCCTGACGCAACCACCTTAAGAAAACAAATCTAAGTTTTTTATTTAAACAATTATAGTTTTAATACAAATGTTCGTTTGTTTTGTACCATTAAACCAGAGATGGTTTGTATTGGTACTTACATTCGCTTAAACAACACTGCTTAATCATTTTTTAGAAGTAAGCCTTGTTATAATTGTTAGGTTTGAGGAAGTTTGAAAGTTGAACCAGTTACAGAAAAATTGAAAGGGAATCGACTGTCTTGGTATGGACATGTGATGAGGAGGGACGAATCGCATGTGACTAAAAGAGTCATCATGAATATAAATTTTGATGGATGGAGAGGGAGAGGCAGACCAAAGAAACGATGGATGGATTGTGTGAGGAATGATATGAAAGATAAAGGAGTAAATGATAGCGTGACGGTTGACAGAGGAGGATGGAAGAGAAAAACGTGTTTCGCCGAACACAGGCTACTTGAGACAAGGGCAGGAAGGTATTGATGATTGCTTAATGATCGATAAGTAACTTGATCTTGCTTTCAAAGTGAAATCCCTAAAGAATTACACTGCCCGCACTGGGCCCACTGCCCGCACCGGGCCCACTCCCTCTCAGGAGAGGCCTGTGCCCCAGCTGTGGGGACATCATTATGCTAATGTCCTCATCTGCCTAGCCTTTTCCCAACTATGTTGAGGTCGGCTTCCAGTCAAACTGGATGCAGCTGAATACCCGTATTTTACATGGAGCGACTGCCTATCTATCCACAACCCAGCTAGTACTGGGTAGTACGATACGGTTTGGTAAGACTGGTTCTCAGACTGTCAGGCCACCGACTACCTGTAACGGCTGTCAAAGATCTACAAATGGCAGCCAGGACCAACGGCTTTCCGAGGCAGGGAGGAAACTCAATAAGTAGGTAATGGGTGGTCACCCATCCACAGCCGAACTCGAGCGGCTGTTATTAGTTAACTATGAGCTTCTCGAAATTATGCTAATGTATCTAATCGAAACAAATATCGCAATTTATTAACATGCTTTTATAAATCAGAAGTATCATTACGGGTTCAGCAAAACTGCTCATCTTTCGTAACAAAAACCTATGTCCGAACAACAAAATATTACAAGAAAACACATAAAATACCGCAGAAACAGTAACAATTCTAATCTAAATGAGTTTTAATAACCTTAATCATATGATGGCGTAAAAACCAAGGTTTCTGGTACAAAAACCATTGACATAACACCACTGACTTGTGACATAACCAAGGTCGGAGTGTAAGAAGTTAAATTGCTTGTTTTATGATTTAACTAGCTGTTTTGCTGTGGTTCTGCCCGCAGTTTTGCTCTTAATTAGATATTCGTATGAAAAGGAAAAGTAACCAATGTTATTATTCAGACTCCTGGTTCCAGGCTTTAGCCCAACCCCAGACTCTTACAATACATATAATCGCCACTAGACGAATGAGCGGTATAGAAACATAACTAAATTAATAAAAACTCATAATTAATGTAATAAAGTGTTGAACAATCACTTTAGATAAGCTATTGTTTTCATGAATTTATCATTTCTTTAAAATTTCACGACTCATGGTCTCAACGGTATGGTGAATGTGGGTGTACAATACTATACTGTAAACACCTCATTTTTACGCTTGGAAATCCTCAATGGATGTACTCCGCCGTGGGGCCAGCGGAGGGACCTATCAGACTTCTACAGACTTAAACCACACGGTGTTCCTCGTCACTTTTGGCAGGGGTATGGACACAATTGCATTCTCCACAATCACCCAAGCAGATAGGCACACCTTTGCTCTAACCTTTCGGGGATTACTCGCGACATGTTATGTTATGTAGTTTAATTAGATTCAATATCTACTTAGTTGACCGAATTTATGAAAAAACCAAGGCTAGAATGAAGTTAATTATTTTCTTTGTTTCACATAACATGTAGCTATCCTATGGTGTGGGGTATTCAAATATATGTATAAGATAGCCTTGGTGATAGCGCTTAAAAAGTGTTGCGCAAATGTGACATGAAATGGGGAAATTACAAGTGAATAAAATATTTGGTAAATTATTCAAGACAAGTGGTACAAGAAATTTAGTAATCATGCTATTAGGTTTTTTTTTGTGTAATTGAGTTATTACTAATGTGAAACATGATAAGGTTAGAAAGAACCTTTTTTTTTGGATGGGAATTCATCAATTGACTTCTCCCGCTCTGGGCTGAGCGGAAGGGAGTGTCAGACTTGTACTGACTAAAACCCATCCATGTTCCTTCCTTGCCCTTTGAGTTCCAGGGCCGCGGTATCTCTTTCGAACAGTCCCGCAACCCAGGTTAGGAAGAACCCTGACTGCGTACTGAGATGACGGCAAAGAGAAATTTTTACATAAAGGAAACATTTTGCAGCTAGCCCGTTACATGAGAAGAGCAGAAAGAGAAGACCTGAATTCTATGGGTAAAGATGAAGAATAATTTCTAATTTTCAAACATACAATGAACTGTCGGGAACACACAGCTCATGCCATGGTAAAGCAGCATTATAGGCACCATCAGTCAGAAAGATAGTAGCAAGGGTGGTTGCACATTTACACAGGGTGTGTCAAAAGTATCATCATTAGATGCTACAAACAAGTTCGTGTCGGAGTTATTCGGCAAAATCGAATAAATGTATTTCATTAATAAGTAAGGTTATTATGTACATTACATATGTACATACAGATACAGACTACAAATAGAACTAAAATAATAATAATAATTAAGACTAAAAGTAAATACCTACGGGTCTACAACTACATACATACAAAGACGTCAATAGGAGTAATCGGTACTCCTCCACATCGCTGTCATCCGGGAACGTGCCCAGAAGACTGGCAGCATTGCCACGTTGAATGGCAATGCTAATTTTTTGGTTAAAGAAAGATCAAGCCCTCTGGTCACGCAGAGTATCTACCAGTTCGCGAGAGATTTCCTTATAAAGGAGACGCGCTGTAAGGTAAATAAATAATATGTAGATGTTAAGGGTATCTAATGAAAACCAAACGGCATAGCTCGATTGTGCTGTTCGGGTCGGCTGACTCGAACATGATACAACAAAGGTAGGTGCCGAATATAGTTTTCCTATCGGCACGAGTCAAATGGAAGCATCGCAATTGCTTATTGTAGTTTGGTAAATACTGCGGAATCGAATATGTTTACCCACAAAGGAAAGGAACATTATCCAAGTCTCAACACTCTCAACACGTCCAGTGTAGTGTCTACTTACATTAAATAGTTACTCAAACGGTTCGCCCCACAGACCACGGTCTGCTGGCTTTACTTTTTACAATCACCTTGAAGTTTGAATGTTTACAACAAAATAGTCTGTTGTAAGATTTATTTGGTTGTGGTGACTCCAATTTGCTGATGTTATGAGAGCCTTTAATTGATTGTCTTGCAGGTGCAAGGTTTGTCGATGATCATTGAATAAAAATGACCCGAAAAGTGTTTTTGAATTTTCACTTCTATTCCTATTAATCTTTAAGATTTTTGGTTCCGTAGGCAGTTTAGCAAATTTATAAGCAGTAGTTAGCATAAACATAATCAGCCTATTAATGGCTGAGATGAGAATGCTAAGGGGGATGTGTGATGTAACGCGAATGGATAAAATTAAGGAATGATTACATAAGAGGAAGTCTAAAAGTGCCGCCGGTGTCTGAAAAGTTATGTGGTAATCAGTTGTCGTGGTCTGGGCTTGTGATGCGGAGGAATGAGGAAAATGTTGTGAGGAATATGTTGAGTATGAATGTATATGGCCATAGTAGAGGAAGACTAAAGAAACGATGGATGGACTGTTTGAAGGATGATATGGCTAGAAAGGAGGTGACTACTGAGATGACGAGTAATAAAGAAGTATGGAAGAAGAAGACATGCTGCGCCGACCCCAAATAAATTGGGATAAGGGCAGGAAAATGATGATGATGAATGTCCTTCTTAAAGATATACAGAACTTATGTGAGAGGGAGTTGCCGCTGTGATCCACGACGCATTAAGTGCACGCTTTTTCTTTTGTTCTAGGATCATTCTGATTGCCTAACAAACATTTTCTTCACTGTTTAGAGAGAGTGAGTTGATGCTGTGAGTGAAAATATAAAAGATTAGCCAGTCAGTTGTTACTGGGCTGAAAATTCCAGGTTCGTAGCGTTCGTAATACTTATTGTAGTGCACAACTGTGAGGACAAACACCGGTGCCCTCTCTCCTCCCTCAATCTCATAGTTTGAGACGGCAGTTCGACACGACCAGAGAGTCAGAGAGAGCTCAGGAGCAGGACCAACTGCCGTAGTACCTACTATGTAGGATAGATCGTAAAAGTTCTTTTAATGCACCCTAATTGCACGCTAGTGTTAAACTGCCGAGGAAAAGGAGCGTAAACAATTTGTATGATATAATTGTTAACGATTCATAATATATTACTGACAGTTTAAACACCTAATTGCTAGTAATTACTAACCAATTAGCACTTATTATTTCGTGTTACTTCGGTTTAAGACACTAAAACAGTACCTTGTGTAATCTGCAGTTGCTGTTACAACCTTCAGGCTGTTTTAATCACAGAAATGCGAAAAACCTTTAAGAGAACAAAAAACGCGTAGCATAGCACTCATAGCATTAATATGAATGCCAGCCATTGAATGCATTACGCCTTTAACGACGGACTCTAAGAAGGGCAGATTAAAGATTAATTTTATCCATAGTACTTATGTGTGATAGAGTTCGTCCCCCTAACTAGACGATGAGTGGCTTTCCAGTAAGATTTTAGTCGCCTTCCTAAATAAGCTTGGAATTCCCAAGATCTCCTGCCCAACTGGATGAGGTTTCCGAAAAAAGACAAACGTTGACCTAACTAAAAAAGGGTTATGTACCCAACTGCCTAGTAATGGCTTGCGAACTAGCTGGGATAGTCTTCCCAAAATATTGAAAGTATCAAACTCAAACTCAAAAGCATTTATTTCAATTAGACCATTACAGGCACTTTTGACTGTCAGAAAAACAAAGAATGCTAAGCTTCAGTCACAGACACAAGGCATAATAACTTGTGAAAGTACTGTAGTTGCCCATTCCAAAGCGTAGATCTCTATGGAGAAGAATGGGCAAGAAACTCCATGGACACTCTTTTCAATCAAATATTTGTTTGTGTGTATCAAAACGAAAAGCACCCAGGCATATTCATACCAATTTTAAAAGGTATTCAACATTAACACCAACAAAACGACGATCTCCTTTTATATTCACGCCGCCAACGCGCGGTAGTCGGCAGATTGCGTCACTGATCCGCTGTTTCCGTACTCTTTTCGAAACGTGTGCATTGGTATTGTTGTCTTATGTATGTAGATTATTGTTAATATACAATGAAGACTGGCTGTGATAATATTGCGTAGCTTTAGCTTCTATTTATTTCGATTGTGAGGTATCTTGTGAAAGATTTTGGCGGAAGCGTTATGGCATGGATAAGTTTTATTGCTACAGATAGTCATTATTGTTGGTATTGTTTTTAGGTCCGTGAAATTATTTTGTCTGTTAAGCATTTAGAAATATCTTGGTGCTGTAAATGTCTAGGTAGTAATCTAACTTTAGAGGGCTTGAACAAAGTCGGGTTCTATCAGCTTTGCAGTGATAAATAAAGGGTATAAAAAGACTCTTAACGAAGCCGAAAGTCACTGGTTGTCCTCGTCATCGTTTTTTTTTGTCCTAGACCATACCTGGGAACCTTCTAGTTACGGAGATATTGGGGGTCAAAGTTCCAACTTTTTCACAAGTTTGTTTTTTTAATCCATGTTTTTAATGAATTTTTTTTTTAACTTCAGTCACCTTCACGACCCCCTTACTATTCAATGCATCCATCAGCACAATATTATGAATGCGATACATTGAGTCCTACCGTAAAACGTGGTTTTCCACCCAAAAAAAAAGTCATCTCTCAGCATCTTTCCAGATTTTTTTTTGCGTAAAGTTACTTAGTTTGACGTTGACGGCTTCGTGAAGAGTCTGTTTACACCCTGTATACAGGGTTGACACCAAAAAACGAATGTCAATCGTTTTAAAAGTCATTGTGCTAAACGATTGAAAGCGATTGTCTCTTGATTAGGATCTGTGCTTAGGCCATTTAAGTTTAATTAGTCTTCATCGTTACGTTTAAACGTCAATCGGACACTTTTTATTAACTTATCCTCTAAATTTTAGCCATCTAAAGAGCTTTGTCTTCCATGTTGTTTAAAACCTAGTTTATGAAAGTGAAAGATTAAGGAAACTCCTGCAACAAACAACCTCTATATATCTGCCAACAGAAGATGGCAAAAGCCTTGGAATTCTATTTAATAACTAGACCAGTATTCTTTTATAGTGAACTTGTAAGTAATTGATCTGAAACCATTGACTTTGATACAAAAATACCGGGTGGTAACCAATTGTGGCTGATTCATGTAATTCAGACATCGTTTCAGTAATTGATACGGAAGTTAATTCAATTAAACACTACAATAGAGCTGTATATGTATAGTATATAGGTTTGTTGTTGCTATTTACGTGATTCGAGTTTCTTTTTCAATGAAATGTGAAAACTTTAAAGAAAGTTGGTAAAGAAAATGTTTCCCTTCTCAATTTTAGATACCAACATTGTACAGGGTCCAATATATTTATTTTTTCCTTCTCATGCATGGCTTGAAAAAATCAAGTCTAGTAATGGACATCTCAGGATTGACGTTTAGAGTATTTCCA
Source organism: Lycophotia porphyrea (assembly GCA_950005105.1). NCBI lineage: Eukaryota > Metazoa > Arthropoda > Insecta > Lepidoptera > Noctuidae > Lycophotia > Lycophotia porphyrea. The sequence continues at coordinate 1,151,015 of OX465409.1, forward strand.
GTAATTTTCCATTTTACCAGAAACTATTTAATTTAAAAACATATTTCTTTAATTAGTAGAATTTCGAGGCACTTTCAAATTAATATCTGTATATATCTGGCTCTTGTACTAGGAATGTCTGTAACACAAAAAAAACAGTTATATTCACATTGTCAACTTGTGCTTACTCCTTCGGATAAAACAGGCGTGATGGTATCTTTATTTTGAAACAATCGGATAAATTACTTCGTGTACATCGTGTTCTACATTCTTACAATATAATATACTTACCTGCCTATGTAAATATCGACATCAATGCTTATGTAACACAAATCATAAGTTTTTCTTTGCTGTAGCAACGTTTAGAATGTTATTTCAAAACCTGGCTATTCAAATATTAACTCTTACATGTTATTACAAATAACTAAACGCAACATATGAAACCATTTAACTTTTTACAAAACCATTGCAGTTATTGATTACAATTTATTGATTGCTTTTTAAAATAAAACAAAAACCTCTGTATCGATTTACATCATGTTTTTGTCGGATATTTCGTCACCAACTGTCAAGAATAAGAAATGACATATGTTGTCGTTTCAATTGAAACTCGTGATATGACAGATTTTGCATTGTGTTTGTTTAAGTAGACCACTGGTATTTTATAAGTTGGTTCTTTGGTACTTAAATAAAGTAACATTGGTGTTTAATAAGGTAACTCATTATGATGTACCTAATGAATGTTGATACATTCATGGAATTAAGTTATTATTACAAGTTCGACATTTTGTTTCTGAAATAATTTGCATTCAGTTTTTTTAATGAATACTGATTAACTGCGGGCAAAGCCCGAGACTTAGGTAACTTAAACTTCGTGTTAGAGTTCTTCCGTGCGTAGTTTATAGGTTGTCAAGCAGTGTTGTCCTAGCAGTGCTATTCTCCACCTCTAGGCCAATGCCTCGACCACTAATGACTAGTTAAAACCTCGCAGATTAATTATTAAGCCTCATTATGCCAGCTGTCCGCCATTACAGTCCGACAACTGTCAATTTACGCGGGAAACCAACTGTCACATGCTGTCTTTAATGACATGTGGTTATACTATTATGAACGTGATTGTACCATTGAAGTTATGGATCGTGCGTACGTTGTTAGTGATGGTTAAGAAAATCATCGTTTCTTCTAGGGATACCTTGAAATAACTGACAGATAATATTTTGGTTTTTGCTAAAACATTATTAAACTAAACAATAACAGCCGCTCGGGTCGATCTTTAGGTTAAGCCGTGCTTGCCTAGGTTGGTCTGTGGATGGGTGACCACCCATTACATACCGAGTTTCCTCCGTGCCTCGGAAAGCACGTTAAGCCGTTGGTCCCGGCTGTCATTTGAAGATCTTTGACAGTCGTTAAAGTAGTCAGTGGCCCAAAAAGTCTGACAACCAGTCTTACCAAGGGGTATCGTATTTCCCAGTAGTAACTGGGTTGTGGAGGTCAGATAGGCAGTCGCTCCATGTAAAATACTGGTGTTCAGATGCATCCGGTTAGACTGGAAGCCGACCCCAACATAGTTGGGAAAAGGCTAGGCAGATGATGATGCTAGAACATTATTAGAATAGAATTAGGAAATATTCCTTATGTCGTTGGTCTAGTGGTGACAAAAGCGACTGTTGAACGTCTTGTCTATGTATACTTTCAATTCCCGGGTTGACCTGTCAAATTGACGTTTTAAGGATTCTAAAAAAAAGAGGAGCCTACCATAATCTCACTTTCTTGTCCGTCTATCACAGAGGTCTATGCAACGTAGGAATTTGATTTTTGGCACAATAATTAGGTCTCGGTGAGGCGCATAGAGATGCACAGACGAAGACCAAAAAAATAATAAACGGGGGTCAGTTCGATCTCAGAAAACAAAATTGGAGACATTGCGGATGCGGCTCCACCAGACTTAACCCTGACAGATAATGCTTTTCTAATATCCATCCGTCTATGCCCGGTGTAGCAGCTGGTCGGCAACCATTACGTACAGGTTTGGGGCCATGTTTTAATGACGTAAGGTTTTCAGGCCTCTTTTTTAGCCTCCTCTACCCCTTGGCAAACCATCGTACCCATACCCATCGTAAGGCTTTAGGTGACCCCTCCTCTCCCGGCCCAATATCATCGGTTGTTTAGGCACAAATTCACAATTATTGGTAAAAGAATACTTGTCGCAAACTGCATTTTTTCTGACCCTCCCCCCTATTCGAACCTTGCGTAATTAAAGGACGGAATGTTTACAAATGTGTTATTACGTTTATATACATTATATAAGGTACCTGTTATTTAGAACAAGTTAGAAGATGACTGTCGATATCGAATTTTTTATGTGTATAATTATTTCCTACTATTTGGATAACTCACGGCATACCAGGTAAAGTTGTAAAGACTTGTAAACAAGCAATCATCGCGCTATAAAACTAGACACTAATCAACTTACGAAATAACTGTTTTTTTTTTTTAACTAAAAAAACAACGTGTAGGTAGTCGTACAGCACCTGTTAACCAGATTTTAGAGATCCGTAGGTAAATAATGAAAACTGGGTGATCATTTTGCCTTTTTCCCCCTCAGGCCCCCTTTACTATTCAATTCATCCATCAGCACAATGTTTTGAGTGCGTTACATTGAGTCCTACTATAAAACATGATTTTTCAGCCCAAAAAAATTTGCTTGGTTGACGGCTTCGTGAAGAGTCTGTTTTCATCCTGTATATTTTTGCTAACACACGGCTCGCGCCTGACCGTTTCCAACATTTCGTTGATATGTTTAGTTAATTAAGTAAATTACGCGTTGGTTAGAAAGCGGAATGTAGCCACAATTCTGGCCGTACGTAACGCGATCAGAATGTGCTCAAATATGGACGTATCACGACTTCAATCTTAGGAGGTGAGCAGAGGTGTGGAAAGAACACTTATATGCATAGTTATTTATAACGGTATAAAGATATTTTAGTAGGGTAGATTTCAAGGCTAAGCTGCGCTTGCCTAGGTTGGTTCGTGGATGGGTGACCACCCATTACATACTGAGTGACCTCCGTGCCTCTTAAAGCACGTTGTGCCTTTGGTCTCGGCTGTCATTTGTAGATCTTTGACAGTGGTTACTGCTAGTACCACCGGGTTCAAAAGTCTGACAACCAGTCTCACCAAGGGATATTGTACTACCCAGTACTAACTGGGTTGTGGAGGTCAGATAGGCAGTCGTTCCATGTAAAATACTGCAATCAGTTAAACTGTAAGCCAACCCCAAAATAGTTGGGAAAAGTCTAGGTAGAAGATGATAAATAGTCAGATAAGATGTTAACAAGATTCCAACTATTTAAACCACCTACAAATACTAAACTCCTTCAATTATATCAATCATTGAAACCACGAAAACGTTATATGTTCAGCAGTAACTGTTCTGCCTGCAAATAAACAAACAGGAATTAGGAGAACCTCTGCCTAATTGAATGATTGCCGCAATTTATGGCTGATCAACCGTGACATCCTCACAGGTTGGATTCTATGGTAAATGAATGATTGGTCAGGTTTTAGGACTTACTTATTTGAGGAAGTTTACCTTGCTAATTACATAGCTTAACATCACGACTGTAATCCCCAAAGCGTTAGGCAGAGGTGTACCTAATATTCCACTGCATCCGGTTAGACTGCAAGCCGACCCCAACTTAGATTGGAAAATGCTAAGCTGTCTTACTGTTTGATGTGAAGAATTCTTAGAAAACAGATAGGTGAGGGGTGGGTCTATTAACGCCAAATATACTGGGCCCGCGTGGTGGATTATAGCCCATTCCGTTTCATAGAGAGGAGGCCTGTGTCCCAGCAGTGGGAACATTATAAGGCTGATGATGATGATGATGATGATACTGCGTTGTAGATGCCACATAGTTCAGAGAGAATTAGACAGTTGATGAGCAAGCAATAATTAAGCCCAACACCAATATATCACTCAGATGAGTGAAACAGATGGATAGGTCCCTCCTACACCATAATATCGACAATAGATCTCTGATAGACAGTGCGACCTTCAGGACATGCATCTCGTCAATATCTAACACCTACATGAAATTGAAAGTGAGTGTTGTAATGCTAATATTGGCCATGTGCTGAATGGAGTGAATTTTAATAAAGCTTATAACATATCAACGCAAATAAAAAAGGTTTATCAGTCTTTTAAGTAAGGATCGTAGTTTCCAATGATTTTCGTGATTTCCGGTAACTGGAGGACAGATAGACACTTGTAGACAATCGCGCTATGTAAAATACTGGTATTCAACTGAGAAAAGGCTAGATTGATGATGATTCAAAGTCTTATAGGGAAATAGTAAAATAAACTAATAAATTATTTCAGTTACAGCACACCCATATTTAAGCACAGTGTCAGAAGGAATAAATACTTCTGCGCTACGGAAACAGTAACGTAATATTAACAGTCTAGGATGGAATATGTAGATAAATAAGTGCCCACAGGTACCTAGTTATTTCGAAACATCTACATTTTCAACGCAATTAGATTTTCAGAAATCTAAGCAACAGTTTTGGACATATCACATTAAAAACTAACCACAACCAATTACAAAAAAAAAACGCAATTTCTCACGTTACAAATACGGTCAGAACCAGTCAACAACAAAAAAACAGACAAAAATAAAAAAGTACGTCTATTCTCGTCACTACCCACATGCAGAGAGCAATCTGACGCCTATACAAATGTCAACTACCTCTATGACACAACGTAAGTTACGAAATTGTACGGAACCTCGCCGCATCCCACTATTCACCTACGGAACTCTGATCCTATTGTTCTGTTCGAGTAAATTGCAGTTGGGTAATGCGTGTGTAATTAGTATGAGATGTCCCAACGTGGGATTTAGTGATTTACTGTTAGTTGGTCTTCGATGTTTTATTTTTAGTGTTATTGCACTTGTTGGTGAGTAGTTGTAGCCCAGACGATATAGTTGCCATTGGGGGATAAATCTGGATGTAGCTGGCACAGGAACGTGGAGTTTGGCTCGAGAAAAAAGGGCCTTTACCCAGCAGTCGGTGAATTCACACTGTGGATGATGAGTTGTGGCCCAGTGGTGCCTTATGGCTGTGATTTACAGGCAAAGCATACAGGCAGGCACTTAACTATGTGTGATTTATTTCATAATTGTTTTATTTTTATGCTTTCTCGCAGGTTTGCGCGACGCTCTCGTGACGTTAAAATCACACTATTCAAAAGCTATTGGTGCCGATTCCCTTGTTCACAAAATAAACTAAATTTAAGTTAAGTGCATCTTTTTCTTTCTATTTCATTATGAAAAGGACAGAACATAAATATTAGTTTAGTCCTGTCAAATTAGTCAGCACCTGACGTAATTTGATGTAATTTTAGTAGTCAACTTTTTAATCACGTCTAAACTTGTGTCAGGCGCTGGTTAATTTGACAGGACAAAACAGTTTTTTTTTTTTTTTTTGGATGAATAACAGTTAAGTGATCGAAAAGCAAGTTCTTCTATCTAGTTTTACTGAAAACCAGCCACACATAATAAACACTTTGGATTGCAGTACACTTCTCCTCTTATCGATTAAACAGTAAAGTGATTTGCGATGTTAATCAGTGTCTGTTTATTCCATATGTTTAAGATATTATATTTGAGTAGTAGTGCCAAGAAAAATGGCTACCACCTACACAGGCGGCCGCTGTCCACGGCTACACATGGACCACACCAAATATGGAGTATTATGATCGGGTCAGTGACCTGACTAATCGGTAAAAAATAACCATAGAGTTTCTTGTTAGCTTTTTTACATAAGACCAATTATTTGAATTCGTTTCCTTGAAGTTCTGGCCATTTTTCAACGTTAGAACCCAGGACCTCGAAGTCAGCAGTCGTGCTTGCGAACACCGAGGCACCAAACTCAAAGTCAAACTCGAAGCATTTATTTTAATTAGACCATTACAGGCACTTTTGAATGTCAGAAAAACAAAGAAGGCTAAGCTACAGTCACAGACACAAGGCATAAATAATAACTTGTGAAAGTACTGTAGTTGCCCATTCCAAAGCGTAAATCTCTATGGAGAAGAATGGACAAGAAACTCCATGGACACTCTTTTCAATCAAAATATTGTTACAATATCTTGGCTACATCATTCTTGTTGAGATTATACATCTGCCTAAATTATCAAGTTCGGTACAGTTAATAGACAGATAGATGTTTGGAGGCTGTCATGAGGCCTTTATTTTCTCAAAGCTAAATCTTTGGACTTAAACCAATTTTTTCGGGGCATCGCAGCACATAGTCTTCTTCTCCCACATTTCTGTCAACCGTCATCTCAGGTATACTTACTATGTAGCCATATCAACTTCACATAATCTATCCATGTTTTCTTTAGTACGCCTCTTTTGTTATACGTACACATTCACAAATACCTGCCCATGTAAAGACGTCCGCACGTCCTCGTTGGTAAAACTTTGAGGTTGAGCCGGTCTATCATAGAAGCGGAGTTAAGAAGAGGTCAGCTTATACTAGTTATTTTGCCACTGAAGTACAGCGTTATGTAGAGTCGAATAAGGCTAGGTAAGTCGGTCGGTCGGTTGGTCGGTCGGTCAGTCGGTCGGTCGGTCGGTCGGTCTAAAACAAAAAAAAATAAAAAAGGATCAAGGAAAAGAAAGTTTTTAAGTGTTATAGCAGCTGGGCGCTGGAAGCAAGCTTAGTCCGTACGGTGGTCAAATGCAAGTTTGGTCTACTGTACCTAGTACCTACCTACCACGCAGCCATTTAATAAAACCAATATTTTTGCCCCGAACTAGGTTAATCCGTGTAAGAAACGTTATCTATAAGCGTTGCGTTATTTTCCCGTACATTAAAAGTTTCACTATCAATTGTACAGTAATACAGCGGGGTACCATCACGCCGGCGCTGTTTGTGGTCGGCAGAACAATTTGCGGTCGAGGAAAGTTGTAAGTAGAAAGATGTATGGTTTGGGATACTGAAAGTTAATTGTATAATGTTTGCAGAGAGTTTTGAAAAGGTAGAGAACCAAACTGTGAAGCACACAGAGATATTGTTAAATAAAAAATAATACTTTCAAGTGGTTTATTTTCAGGATTATAGTTTTTACCTTTCCACAACCCAGGGTATTGGGATTACCCATTAGGTATTAACCTACCATAGTAAGACTGGTTGTCAGACTTTCGGGCCACTGACTATACTTGTAACGACTGTCAAAGATCTACAAATGGCAGCCAGGACCAAGAAAGTTGTCACTTTGTCTTGGCCTTATGGAATAAAACATAAAAGCTAGGGCTTCTAGCACAGTATTCAGTCACTCTGGCACCATTTTCTTTGTCTGGTTTAGTTTTGTAAGCCAGTGGACATCAGCATATATTTTTATTGTCACTCCTTACCTACTAGACCACAGTGGGTGCTACTCAAGGGAGCGCGGTGCGTGACACACATCGCCGGCGCATACGCAGCGTGTAATTAGCCCGGCTACCACTATGTTTACACATTGTGCGTATACTGGGGGACGAGGGATGAGCGCGCAGCGATTTGTAACTACATATGTGTACATAAAGCAGATAAATAGCGATGTCTGAACAGTGGCGTACTAGGAACAGTCAATCACATCAAAGGTTGCACTAGGAAAATCACGGTTACTTCTACAGCGTTTAGTAAATTCAATTACAAATTGTAACCACTCATATGTGCGGTTGACTGTACTACAGTGAAGACAGAGAGACAGACAGTACAGTACAGTACAGTACAGACAGACAGTACAGTACAGTGAAGAGTTAGGCAGCGTCCTTTTCTGCTGTTCACTTAGGTAAAGAGGCTTGGAGCTTGCAGATCAATCTTTAAAGCCCTAATTAAGAACATGCCCAGAGGCTTTTAAGTGACACAACATTGTGCGACAGCTCTTAAAAAATGAGAACTTGAAGGTTGGAGAAATGCAATCAAAGTATCTCCACAAATCAAACAACTGTTGCCTAATGGAACTTAAAGTTAGCATCTAAGTGTTTATCTACTCCTTCAATCCATAGTTGCCTACGCCAGCGTATCTGGTTTTTCCGTTAAACCCGCTCCCGCTTCCTCTCATACCTTAGCCCGTCCCTAACAAGCGGTGCGTATCCGGGGAAAGTATATTGCGTACTAGAACAATACGCTCGTGTCGCACCACTTTGTAGCACACGTAGAGCGTGACGTGGATCACCTAGCGACAGGGTACGAGGATAAGGAATCGAAGAGAAGGTGGTTCTGGTTTTACCCCTAGCTCTTCGTATGAACAGTAGGTGGACAGGTCTGAAGTGGCATGGACTATTACTTTTGGCGTTTTTCATTAAGATATCGAAGACATGTGACATCTACCAATCCGCACTGGGCCCGCGTGGTGGATTATAGCCCATTCCCTTTCATAGACAGGAGGCCTGTGTCCCATTAGTGGGATGAAGAAATCCTCAGAAACTCCTTGACTAACTGGACTATCTCGTTGATCAAGTGGTCACAATCGCGACTGCTGAGCATCAGGTCCTGGGTTCGATTCTCGTAAGTACGAGAATCGAACCCAGGACCTGATGCTCAGCACAACAACAACAATAACAACAATTTGCCCTATAAGTATAGGGAAAATTGTTATTGGCTTTATTCATCAGGAATTGCTCAATAGTAGTCATGGAGTCTGGATACGATGGGCCTTAAACATAACTGCCGAAATCTGGTTGTACTATTAGGTACACCTCTGCCTAACCCTTTGGGGTTTACAGAAGTGATGAGAAGTGATGTTATGTTATGTTAAATTCTCATGGAACAGCCCGGAGTACGAAAGTTGGCAGTGTAATACCCCCGTGAATAGGTTAAGCAGTTCGTCCTGCGCCAGATCTTTCTCTGGTTGTATTGGATATCTGTGCCATCGGACTATGATACTAAGGGAATTCGGTCTGCAGGACAATTGCACAGTAATAATAGTATTTCTGACTGCTTTTGGTCATGACGACCAATCTCAGAGGAGATTATATTACCATCGACCCAGGAAATATTTTAAATGTGCGCAGAAACACATATGAACTATCTATTCCTTGATTTTTAAGATCACTGCAAGAGGAACGCTTAGCTGCGTGACTGTTCGAAAGAGATACCACGGCCCTGGAACACCAAGGGCAAGGAAGGAACATGGATGGGTTTTAGTCAGTACAAATCTGACATTCACTCCTTTCCGCTACGCCCAGAGCGGGAGGAGTCATTTGATGACTTTCCATCCGAAATAAAAAAAGAGGAACGCTTAACTTTCCGAGGCACGGGTTCCCGTGCCTCGGAAAGTTAAGCGTTCCTCTTTTTTGGCAAAGTCAAAGTCAAAGTTGGCAGTAGGATGTTCATCCTACTGCCAACTTTGAAACTGATAGAATTTCTAGTGAAAGAACGCAATAACACTTTACTCGACCCGGGAATCGAAATCAGGACCGCACGCTCAGCAGTAGCACTTGCAACCACGATACCAACGGGTAGTAATAATATTAACAGTTCCAAACACTGTTTACACAATTAACGTCCAAAAAATTTAATACCTTTCATAACAAACTTCCACAGCTCTTCAGCAACTAAAATATTCAGACATTACAATTTTGTAACACCGATAAAGTGAGCAAACTGTATAATACCGTAATTAACCTAACACATTAACTGGTTGAGTTCGTTAATAACCAAACGGTGCTCATTCGATCGGCGGTTAAATCATCGACAATGATGCACTACAACACTACCTAATAACATAAAGTGGGAAAGGTAGTTGGATTTAATTGACAAGGGTTCTGCACCTTTGTTTTCTGATAAAGTTGAAGATTTTCCCATTGTTACTTTAACACTCAGTATAAGCCAAAGAGATTTTAAAGATTCATAGAGCAGACATTGGGAATATTTTCATACAAACATTTTGATCCCAGCATTTTCGATTTAGAGACACGAATGCGTACGATATAAGACAATGTGACTTGTTACGTAGTAACAAGTATCAGATTACGATTTTCTTCGTCTTGTTCCGTCTTTCGCTCGTAAATAATTGCATGTCTTTGGAAAAAGCCAATCAAAACAATGTGTCAACAGATAACTCGTGATACTTGTTGTGATTAACTGGTTATAACAATAGAAACCCATCTCATCACTTGACATTAGTTTGAGTACTTAAAAGTCAAGTAACTAATTCTTCTTCTACTTCTTATCGTGTTGATACTAATTCAAATTGAGTCAGCCCAGAATTTGACTAAGAGTCTGGCACTTTCAGTAGCATCCATCAATTCTAGTAACGAATTATCTTGTAGATTGACCTTCTGTGAGTACTGTGCTCGTGTCGTGTAGTACTGTATTCCCCATCCGTTCTGTTTATTTTTTTCGAATGTCCAGTCACTGAACTAAGAAAAATCTTCTTTTATTAAATAACAAGTTCCTCTTCATTTTATAAACTACCCATTTTTATCCACCATTTAATTGCGACATCAAAATGCAAACTCGATATAAAGTGCCTAGACCTATACAATAGCAATAACATTATTGAATACATTATTTATGAAAGGAAAACATACCAAACATCCCAATACTGGTTTCAATAGCGTCGTACTCAGCTACGGAACCCTAAATAAGTAAAATTGCAAAAACCTCATTATAATCGGTCCAGTTGTGTTGACGTAAACGCAAGGTCGGCGTTACACAAGCAAATATAGTTTTTTTCTTGATTTTCAGTGTGTTTTTATACCTATTGTTTCGTCACTCACCATCCAGTGTGAGAATGGGACACGCCTCCTAATGCTCTGGGTGTCTGTTATGAGACGAAGATCTTATTGCATCAAACAAGGAAACAAAGTAATAGGAATACAGGGTGTAAACAGACTCTTCACGAAGCCGTCAACCAAGCAATATGTACATCAAACTAAATAACTTTACGTAAAAATTATTGATGGGAAATGACTTTTTTTTAGGGACGAGAAATCATGTTTTACGGTAGGACTCAATGTAACGCACTCAAAACATTGTGCTGGTGGATGGATTAAATATAACAGGGGTCCTGGAGGTGTTTAAAGTAAAAATCTTGCATAAACACATGTATTAAAAAAAAAACTTGTAAAAAAGTTGGAACTTTGACCCCCAATATCTTCGTAACTAGAAGGTTCCCAGGCATGGTCTAGAACAAAAAAATGATCCCAATGATGGGGAGAACAAGTACTTTCTACTTTGTACCTAATAATGTGTACGGAAAATGTTTTACATTAGATTACTACTATCAAACTCGCTATTATTTCTTACTAGCCCAGAATCTGAATTTGTGCTCGGTTTTTGGCAATAATTATAAAAGTACATGAGATTGTGGTACATACTATTGGTACACCTCTGTTGCCTCTGCTGTACCCTATGGGGATTGTAGGCGTGTCATGTTATTGTGTTATCAAAATTACAGTGTTGACAATTGTTGGTGAAACATTAAAATTAACTTAATAAGCTAAGTGTCCTAGGCGCCTACCCACGAAGCTAAATGAACTGCACGCGGTGCAAACCGATATCATTATGATAAATTTATTGCTGAAATTATTTGTGTCTCTTTAGAGCCCTGAACTCAGCTACGTGGGTGATAGTTTAGTCACAACCTTGATTATTACGATACCAATAGGTAGAAACTATCCATAGAAATTAATCTGTCCGGCGGTATGTTAGCATACCATACTGGTTTTGGCACATATTGACTTTTAAACTCTATAGAAAGGTAGTGTGTGGAATAATTTCCAACTTCTACATCATGGGCGAGAGTGTGGGAAATTTGTATACAATATTAGTTTAATTCCTTGAAACGAGTTCCATTTTGGAACCTAATCTCGACAACGTTGTGCAGTTGTGCTATGAAAAAGTTTTATAATGAAGAAGTTTTAGAATACTTTAAAGTTCTCTTTTGTTAAATTCGGTACCTATAAACTACGGAAGCTGTGGTCTCACACTAATAAATGTCTTCCTTCCACAGCGCGGTATCCACTTCGAAGAGGAAGAAGGAGTCATCGTTCGCGATCCTCGCGGAGGCGCCGGTGTCACGGCCCACCAGCCCCCGGTCACTGCCCGTGGACATCAGGACGCGCAGGGTCTCACCTTTTAGAGGTAACTATAGCAATCAAATAGTATAATTTCTGTCTCTACTATTATTACTCTTTCTAAGAAAGAAAGGTGTATTTATTGGCATTAAAACAAACAGAAACACCAATAAATAAACAAAGCTTTTAATGCCTTAAGAGCCTCAGCTCAGCGTAATGCCAGATGGTAACGTATACCACCTGACACTGATTTTCAGCTACAGCCCACAGTCATGTACTCAAAAACACAAACACAGTAATATATTGATGATTAGATAACATTGTGGCAAATCAGAAAGGCTGTTTTTAAAAGTTTAATTGTCGGTGACATTTTCAGAGCCCTGCAATAGATAGTTCATTTATGGAGTATAAGAATAAGAATAAATTTATTAAACCATTGTTACAAACATTTTTTCTTAGCCTAACTTTACGCTATGAATAATAGTACCGGGTAAAACGGGGTGAATAAGACTGCAGGGGTTAATAGAGAAAAACTTTAAAAGGGATTTTTACGTTGAATTGATATGATTTGTTACCAAAAATAACTCTATTTTATTTACTTAGTTATACTTAATTATTTAGAGACCTTGTTGGTAACATATCATAGCAATTTAACGTAAAAATCCCTTTTAAAGTTTGTCTTTATTCACCCCTGCATTCCTATTCACCCCGTTTTACGGTACTAACAAAAAAAAAATAGTAACATATTTTTCTAAACATGTTATTATTATTTTTTTTTTACGCCTCCGTCTTGGAGACCAGAGTTCAGAGTTAAGACATCTTCCAGGTAGCATTTATATCGTAACCTGTGCTTCTACCCAGAACTGTTACTTGGGACGGAACAACTAGCCATTTAGGACTACTTTTGTTAGCTTGGGTTTTAACTATTAAAACAAAGGTATGTGTTAAATGAGAATAATGTTGCCTTTTCAACAAACAACAAAGAATACAATAAGTAGCACTATATTTACCTAATCCCGTGTATTGAAGCAACTTTAGAATATTTGAGGTGGTTAATATATCAATTTAATAATATTTACGTTTTTGTCTTCTCCAGGACGTGGTTTCCGTGAAGAGACTTCACGCCACAACACTCCAAAGACTTCAGCAACCAACTCCAGATCAAATTCACCTCCCAGAAGAAGAACCAACTCCTTGTCTAGGATAGACAACATGGCTCAAACAGCCACGTTACCTCTACCCATACACAACCTATCTAGACCACACTCTCCTAGAAACTTCCTAAAAGAGAATATAGAAGAAATAAGAGAGCTAAGTGAGCTGAATAGAGAAAAACATGAAGCTGAGGCTGAGAGGAGAAGAATAGAGGAAGAAGAAGCGATTCTTAAAGAAATGGGAGTCTTAGATAAGTCAAAGTCTGGGTCTAGAAGCCTTGTAGCATCGAGGACCAACTCTCGAAGCAACTCTCCCTGTAAAATCAATTTGAGATCGAGAGATAATTCTCCATCAGCGATTATACATTACGAGAATATTTCAGTTAGTAGCAAGGAGTTTGTGAACCCTGATGATGGTATCAGAAAGCCTGTTGCACACAGATCCCGACTTAGGTCTGTATCTAAATCCCAACCTCAATCCAATAATGGATCGCCAAAACATTCTAAGATTCCTAAAAGACAAAACTCTGTTTCTCCTACGAGAACTAGTACAAACCGAGTACCGTCTATGTCTAGAAGGCCTTTTGAGAATAACTTGAACAAAAATCAAAGGTTTATTTCCAGCAGTACGAGCAGTATTCATGAGACTATAAGAATTGGGAGTCAGGTCCATGATAAAAGAGCTAGTAAAAGTACTCAACACTTGAGCATATCTCCAGCACATATAAAAGGCAAACCACCGATCTCTCCCGGAAGAGGAGGCCCACCTCCTTCAAATAGGACTATCAATGCTAAACGACTATCTCCAATCGTTGGAACTCCAAACAAAAGTCCAACAGATGACTTGAAACCAAGTTCGGCAAGAACGAGCTTAAAACCTACACCGATGCCTAGAAAAACAGTGAAAACTGCAGGTAACACACCTGCTACATCTAGATTGAATTCTAGACAGCCTAGCAGGACTGTTAGTAGAGACCCCAGCCCCGATAAGCGGAAAACCAAACCAGTTACAAAACCTTTAACTAACGGTACTACAAAACCCGTTAGCAGAGCGGCAAGTACGAGAACTACTCAGAAACCTTCAGTGAGTAAACCAGAACCTAAAAAGCCAGTGAGTCGTACTAACAGTATGAAAAGCTTAATAAGGACACCGAGTACGAAGAATTTAGCAGAAAAACCGCCATTAAAGAAAAATAACAGCAGAAAAGATATGAATGAGAAAGCTCAATCTACGAGTAAAATAAATGAAGTTGGTGCTAAGAAAGATTCATTGAAAGATCCCAAGAAAACTCCAAAAGGAAAAGATGAAGATAAGGGTAAAGTTAAAAGTACAAGAAGTACAGATTCCATGACTGATTCTGATAATGTAACGAAACAAGACAACGAAACTCAATACACGAATGAAAAAAATGACCTCGTTTTGATGACAAAGAAAAACATTATTTCGATGACAACCGCTGCTATAACTTCTCAACCGTTGGAACTTGTATCTACAGTTACCAACCAGCTACCAGCTGCTTTCGAAAAGGCTAGAGAGAAAGGTATTTTTGAAAGGCTGAGTTCTAAAGAATCTCTAGTAGGTAAAGAAGATACAGAGAAATCTGAAAAACCTGTAAATCATGAAAAAGAACTAAGTCCAGCAAAACCTCACAAACGTACGGAACATAAAGAAACTGTGGAAGAAAAGGTTGAAGAGAAAAAACCTCCACCAAGGCAACACAAGAATAACCACGAAATGAAACCTTTATTCACCGATGATCAAATGAAACTAAGACTTTTACAACCTCCATATAACAATCCTCAAGTAGAACGAGCAAAACAAAAGATAGAAGCAATCCTCAAAGAGCCGGAAGTATCTATAGAAAATATATTAACTGCCTCGGCAAAATCTAGAGAACTCAAAAATACTATTAAAGAAGCAGCTGAAAAAGCAAAAACAGACGCGAAAGAAGCTAAAGACGAAGCAGCAAAGAAACTAACAGACATTAAAGAACAAGTTGTCAAGCAAAACGAGAAAACGACCGAAGAAATACGTTCCGAAGTAACTAAAATCGTCGACAACATAATCACTCCAGTCGAACAGCCAAAAGATATTCAAGAAAAGAAAGATAGAGTAAAAGATGTCTCAAAGAAGGTAGAAGAAGTAAAAAAAAACATCATCGAACCAATAGTGACAGTAGTGAATGAGAAAAAGAAAAATGGCGGAGCTACTATAGCTGAGAAAGTAAACGAAGCTCTAGTGAAAGGTGAAGGCGATGTGGAGGTGCAAAGTTCTAATGTGTCCACTCCAGGTGTTGACAAGATTACTGTGCATAAGAAAATGGCGGATGGAAACGGGTCTGATAGATCTGCTCAAAGTAATGGCGGGTGAGTTATTTGATTTTACCAGTTATTGCCCTTTTATTTTATATAAGCTTACAGTCTTACCATCAGCATATTGATTGGCCTGATCAACATTTTGTCTGATAAAATTCTTTTGGATTCGTTTTTATGCATCAGTACTCGTATGTAACTAAGCTCCGGAAAATCTAAAAGGCTGTAGATAGTAATCTACAATTTATAACATTGCAGAAATACCCAAAGTACCTTAGTTAACTTAAAAAAATCGTGAACAAACAATGAAGCATAATTATTAGTTGTAAAGAACCGAACGTTGCCAAATGTGGCTTTTATAGAAACAGCTCGAGATCTAGCCAGACAGATGAATAAGAATGAAGTTGCAAATACTTGCAACTTTGTCTTTCTTTCAAACAAGAAGCAAGAAAGCAACCTTTCTTCTTCTTTATTGTGTGGTTTGTGCCTAACCTGGTATCAGAGTTTTTATGCCGCCCATGGGCCTCTGATTTGGCTTGACATACCATCGAGAAATATCTCTCAATCTTGCTGGTTTCCTCACGATGTTTTCCTTAACCGAAGCAAGTGATAATTATACAATACGCTCATGAATCCGAAAAATCAGAGGTTCGTGTCTTGGGTTTGAACTCGAAACACAATTATGACTTGGCAGTCCGACGGTCATTGCTGAAGAAAAAGAAAGCAGTGGTGTAACTGGAAACAGGAACACAAAATCATCTAAGAATTTCTTTTTCTAACACCTGACTAACTATTTTAAACACAACAACAATATACGTAATGAAATGAAAGGAAACTAATAATTCCTTCGAGATTTCCTCAACAATATGCTTTCACTACAATCCCTAATGATTGATACATATACAACCCAGAGGAATTATGTTTTGCATACTACTCAACTCATTTTCATTACTCTAGCGGATATTACAAGTGCGTAAGACAATGTTACTTGGACATCCGTCAGTGAAAGTTTCCTCGGGCGATGAGCTCTTATGTTGCATACTCTCGGGTCCAAAATAAAGTACATATAACGCATCCGTTTGTTGATGCAGTTCATTGATATGTATATAAGGTCCCATTAAAATAGATGGACAAATTTTAACACAGCGTTCTGTACGTCTAACCAAAGATATCCAAGCAAAAAAAAAACACTGATTAAAGTCGTTTCATTTTGACCTTAAATAATAAATTGGATTCATTTTTAGTGTATTTTCGTTAGCTGTTTTTTTTCTTGTAAGTATCTAATGCGTTTTCCTTATTTTTTTTCCATTGTTCTTGGTGGTCTGAATGATTTCTAAAAAAATGTCCATCTATTTTAATGGGACCTTATACAGAGTTGATATGACCGAGAGGCATTAAATTACACTACGTATACTATACGTGTTTAGTATTAATTCGATACGGTATAAAATAAATTATAAATAAAAATGAGTTTTTTTTTTTTTCAAACAAACTAAATAGCTTACAAATCAGAGTAAAACGCAAACACCCTTTGTAAATAAATTTAACTGACCTTAGATACCTAGGTATTAAAGCGGCAACGTCGCACGCGCGCGGCGCGCGTGTGTTCTCTCGTATCAAAGCGGTCGGCCGGCGGACGGCGGCTTACGCTTTCGCTCGCGCTGATTAAATTAGTTTTTGAAATACGCGCACAACAATCACAACAAAAACACTAAATTTTTAAATTCTCCTCCATTCACATTAATGCACAAATTATACCGACGGAGAATATTGTTATTTATTTTTCTAATTAAATCACTGTCCGTCGCTAAGCACTTTAATTTGTGAAATGCTAAAATAATCCTATTTTTTAGTTCATTAATTGTATTTACCTCTGAGGCATACACTTCACCCTTAATGTACCCCCACAAAAAGAAATCCATGGGAGTGAGGTCTGGAGATCGTGGTGGCCATCGAACAGGTCCGAACCGACCGATCCATTGCTGCCCAAACATTTCTGTGAGCCGCTCCCTGGAAGCCATCACAGAATGTGGAGGCGCTCCGTCCAGGTACCACAACTTGCGATGAACGGCTAAACAATTGTCAGCGCGCGAATTCGACAAAACAAAAGCGGCGCGGGAGCTTCCGTGTTACGTAACCTAAGTACGTTCCCAAAGGGTTGCGCCGGCGAACTGAAAAAACAAGTTTTTTAGACGCCCCACTTACCGACCGCAAAAATCTAAGATGCAGTAGCAACACAATGACCTATTTCTATTTCTTTTACTCGCGGGATGTTTTGCTATGATTGTCACTCTCGTAATGAAAGTGCAAGTGTGTGTATTTATTGCTTCCTTGTTTGCATTGCCATCTTTTAGCGAAAATATTTGGTTGTACTTGTGACTTGCGTCAGAGCGGCAACAACGCATCGTAGGTTATACTCCGATTTATCGTTTTAAGGTGCATGACCTATGCGTATAGTATAATCAGCTGTTAGGAAAGATACATCGTGTTCAAACGGGGCAAAAACTTAAAAAATCATTTGCGACTAAACTACTGCTCCTATTTAATTGACTTTTGGTACAGAGCTTGAAAATGGTACCTAGTATAGGCAGTTTAAAGGAAAGCCTATCTGTCGTATCAACTTTGTATATACTTTTCCGATTGGATATTTCCACTATTCACTTTTCCATTTTATTCAGTTACTAGAGCTACGAATAGACCAGTTAGATACATAGCATTTTCCATTTTTTTTCTAGACCGAGCCACAAAAGTATGGCGGGATTTATGGAATAAGCCCTTCAAAAATCTATTGAATAATAATCATAAATCTTTTTAAAACAATAAACACAGTCATCTGATTCTTATACGAAATATTCAGCTTGCCGGACTTTTGAACACATTGCTATGGCACTTCCCGGCAATACAGGCCTTTCCCATAAGTATTGTTTGAAAGTCGATTTCCAGTCCAGTCCACTCAAACGCCAGCGGGTACTACGGTGCCCAGCAATAAAAACGCTTAACCGCCAAATTTTGACATTATTGACAATGACATAAGTGACACTTGTGACACTTGACAGTTCAAACAAGGTTTAACTGTGGCGCGCCACTGGTTAGTAAAAATCGGACTATTATTAGCAGGCGCGGTCCCAGCCTAAGACATTGAGGGGGTCACACAGGGCCGTAGCTAGGAATTTGGTTGGGATGGAGAAGAAGTGGCAATTTGGAGTGTGTGGTTTCATGACCCCTGTGACCTCCCCCCCCCCTAGGACCGCGCCTGATTGATAGTAGGTGAAACGCATGTGACTTAAAAAGTGATGGATATAAATGTTGTTGGATGGAGAGACAGAGACACAAACTCTTCTTCTTTCCTCTTTAGCGGCAAGAAAAGATGGATAGTTTGTGTGAGGAATATGCAACCGAGAGGAGTAAATGATGCCGTGAAGTCTGACAGGGGAGAATGGAAGAAGAAAATGTGTTTCACCGACCCCAAGTAGTAAGGTACAAGGGCAGGAAGATTATGATGAACTAGCGGTAGATATATAGGTGATTTCTAAGGAAATTAAGTCGTATAGTTTACTTCAAATAATTAGCAACGTCATGTCAAGGTGTCAATTTATAGGTATTCTCTATCACGCTTCACCTTCATACATCACTCATCAAATCTACTCCACGCATGTCTACGCTACCCCAGCAGTGGCCCTACGGACTGGTCAGTATGCAGTAACGAGGGTAGTATCGACCCGTGGCGTGACCAGCCGCTGATTAGCATACGGGCAGGTAGGGCTGCAGTCGACGGACACAAATGTATTGCTTGCACTTACTTTTATTTATATTGAGGAGATAAGTTTTTGGGGGTCGAAAAATGGGGTCACCTTTTTGGGGAAGATGGCATTGGATGACTTTTAGATTAGCTTGTTATGTTACCTTATAATTTGAGCTCGATTGATTTACCCATTCAGTGCCCAGAACCCAGCATATGAGTCGAACAATAATTTGTTTGTTCGCACAATCCGTATCCGTAGCTATGGACTCGCTACGCGGGGTCTGGGCATGAATACAAGTCATCTATAGTTCATTATAACGACGACTCGGATACGGGTTGTGGGCACGCGAACGAAATTCACGAAGTTTTCGCGAAGTACTGGGCAGTGAATGGGTTTATCGTTTTCGGAAAAGAACGGCACACATAAGTACTGAATAATTTGACATTAGAACTAGGATAGAATTTTGTCCATTATTTACTACTTATAGCGACATCTATGCAGTCACATACGAACTACAAGGACGTCTATTCTATATCAATATCTATGTATAATCTATTCGTACGACAAGAACCGTCTGGCAGGTAGCCAGATAAAACACATCATTTCACTGGTCGGAGGAACCTAACTTTTTCTATGGAGGATGAAGAATAATTTCTACTCTCTTACTCAAACCTCTAAAGTGGAAGCTTTTATATGTTTCAGGGGAATAGTTTCTGACTGCAATAACTGCATGTGTCTGTTTGTATGTTGAATACCTATATTTCTCGAATTTAATCAAACTTTAAGACCCTTTCTTATGGTCATCATAAAATAGCACTATTTAGGTTGCAGGTTGTGCCACGTTCCTACCAGTTCTTGTAATTTTCTTCTTAACTTATCTATAATATATACATTTAGTATCTGTTCCCTATTTTGACCTAAATCAATCCCCTCATGACCAACAGTTCAACAACCAAGGTTGCTGCGTTCTCGATTACCACGAATTACTTTAACCTATATTAACTTAATTTCCGTTGCGTAAAATCCGCCATATTAAGTTTGGCAGCCCTATTGACGTTGGTGATGCGGCACAAAAATTTGGGCATATCATAGCGTGTGGTAAAAACATCTTTCAATTAGAATCGTGATCGTGTGAATTACATTTAGGTATTTTCAGTTAAAAAAATGAGGTTTACTTACTTCAATATTATTCTTCTTCCTTTACAAATAAAACCAGAAAAGAAAAGTGTATTAATGATTTAGATATTAGGTTAGGTTATATGGGTTAATTCAAATTCAAATTCCAATTACCTATATTTCTGATAATAAATATGATTGGATTAATTAGTAGGTTCTAAAATCAAAATTGTTTAATGATTCTACTTCGGAAGTGTAGGGGTTTATTGTTTTCTTTACGTGAACATCTCATTCCATTTAAATACAATTATGTAAAATTTTAAATCTGAGACACATGCCCGTTTTAAGTTCCATTAGGCGACACGTATGTGCTTAAATATTATTGCACTGCAGGATTTTCAAGCGGTTTCAGACTTGTAGCGCGTATAAGCTCGTATCGGCTTACACGCGTACAAGCGCGCCGTATTACGCGCTTCAAAAAATCGAACTCATGCATGCGATTTTCCGCCGAGTTTATTTACTTACTTATTTATTGGTTCACCGACAACTGTTTACACAGGTTGTATGCTAAAAGTAACATGCAAAAATGCTGAAACAATAACGTGAAAAAACATCATCATCATTGTGTGTCAATCGTGTTGGCTTGATTACAGTGACAACTGTCAGCATCAGGAACTACTTATCTCGCGCCTCGCGCTAGTTCGAGCTCATACATGCGTTAAAGCGCAGGCCACACTATCTACTAGCCAGCGAGCGAGCGAGCCGGGAACATCGATTCACGTCTTTTCAAAGTACTATCGAAAGAGCCGAAACGAAGTATAAAAAGAGGCCGTGTGGCTTGCGTATAACACTCTCGTACGAGTACTGCGTGTGGCGAACGGCGCGCGCACACACATGCGTCTAAAATTAATTTATGTATGTGATACTGTCCTTATTGCCGAGAATCGAAATTGTAACAGTGCAATAATATGTGGGGACGTCATTGAGTTTTAGTCAAAACGAGCATTCGTTTCATTTTAAATCAGTGATTTACAACTAAATAAAATTTTTCAACAGTTCCACATTTCGTGAACCGAGTCATACAACTTACGACCCCAAGCCAAGGCATTGTTTTGATAATAAACTCGAGCTTTTCACATTGTACGCTATACAAAGGTGCCTTTGTTCATTAATATCATTACCCCTTTCTTTGAAAACTTCTCAATGAATACAAAACTTTCATTAACTGTATTTTATTTGTGGAATAGCTTTATTAAAACCTATTGTATAATTAATACAGTACTTACTGCTATTAGTTATAGCACTGCGGTGCTTATTTTTAAAGGAACATCACGCCTGTAATCCCCGTAGGGTTAGGCAGAGGTGTACCTAATAGCACACCCACATTTCGCCCGTTATTTTTAAGTACCATGTAATGGGGGGTGAGCCTATTGCCATCGACCGGGCACAAATCCAGACTCCGTGGCTGCTTCTGAGAAATTCCTGATAGAAAAACCCAATAGCACTTTGCCTGACCTGGGGATCGAACCCAGGACCTCATGCTCAGCAGCCGCGCTTGCGAGCACTCAACTAACGATGCAGTATTTTACAAACTAAGTATAAAATGCTGTTGACGTTTTTTATGTTATATACCCCCGGTAATGTGCATGCATATAAGCCGATATAACAATGTTGTAACTACAAAGCTATTTCCTACAAATTAGACTATCTATTAAGTATATCATTCTAGTGTACATAACAAAATATTTATTTGAAGAAGGAAGCGGCAATTGTATGGAATTTAGTCAGTAAACGAGGCGTGAAACGTTGTAGTTCTTATCTTTTAATAATCAAGTACCTAACAGTGGAAGTTGCATAGTAATCATCATCATCATCCGCAGCCTGAATTCACCCAAAGCTGGGTATAGTCCTCTCTATTCTTGAGCCAATCTCCATGTTTGTGCCAACTCTTTTTTTTCGGATAGGATATCATTAAATGACTCCCGCTCTGGGCAGAGCGGATGGGAGTTTCAGACTTAGTACTGACTAAAACCCATTCTTGTTCCTTCCTTGCCCTTTGTGTTCCAGGGCCGCGGTATCTATTTCGAACAGTCCCGCAGCCCTGGCAGACTCTGTGCCAACCTTATTCAAAGTTTTCTCCCGATGGCAACTATGTCGTCTGCCCATCTCGCCGCTGGACGATCCACATTTCTTTTCCCCAGTTCTTGAACGCCATTCGGTGACAGCCTTAGTCCAACTATCGTCACTGCGCCTTATTAAATGTCCTGCCAAATTCCATTTGAGTTTCGAAATGCGATTTCAAATATCTAGAACCTTTGTACAGAAAAATAGCCTAGCCTAATAACGTTCAATAAAGAAGCCATCCCAAAATCGCGCCTGTAATCCCCGAAGGGTTAAGCAGAGTTGTACCCATAGTAGACACCCACTTTCACTAGTTAAGTTTAAGTCTCATGTAATTGGGGGCAAACCTATTGCCATCAATAAAGCCGCATTGCTAAAGATAGCGTAAGTGATACTGTGATTCACCCACGATCGCCACGTAAGATAACTTACAATAACACAACAACATTGAAATTATGGGAAAAATCTCCCTTTTGTTGGAGTTAAGTATATTATGGTCCATTCAACTCTTATCCCATACATCTTGCACATAATTATCTACTATTTACCTTGGACCATGTTAACCAAACTATTGGTTATCATCACGTTCTGTGAAACTATCGAAGTACTAGCTTATGCCCGCAGCTTCACCCGCATGTAGTTCGATAACTGTCCCACGGGATCATACTACCGGGATAAAAAGTATCCTATGTGTTAATCCAGGTTATAAACTACCCGTGTGCAAAATTTCATCCAAATCCGTCCAGTTTTAGCGTGAAAGAGTAACACAGACATCCATCTATCCATACATCCTCAAAAACTTTCGCATATAATATCGCTTTATAATATAAAGTAAGGAACTAAGGGCAGTATGCAGGATAGGAGAGGATGAAGAGCCGGATGGAAGTTCCTCATATCATAACCTGGCTATAATTTTGCCACAGCTGATACACAGTGCTCCTCACTCCTCTTTATGAGAGAATGGGCTATAATCCATCACGCGGGGTCAGTTTATGCTGATACAAAAATGGAAGGCATGTTACATCCTTCCTTCCAGGGCTGCGGGACTTCCGGCCCTGGTCCAATCCATGGTCCGAAGCGAGAGGGAATGGGACACCGTCACCTCCTTCTGCGAAGCAGTCATGCTAGCGAAGGAGTGGAGAGAACCTCTCGTCCCAGCCGCCGCGGGAGACGCCCCGGGCGTCGGGGTTCACGTGGTGGCTTCCGGCCACCGTAGACGCGGACCTGTGGACGGTGTTTAATGGGCTAGCTCGCCGTCCGTCCGTCTTTTGATTACAAGCCGTGTAGACGGCGCGTTCGTGTTCCACGCGCGCCTCAAAGAGATGTCAGCAAACAGGCATCGCTGTTTGCTGACATCTCTTTGAGACGCGCGTGGGCCGATGCCTGCCAGGGCTGCGGGACTGTCCGAAAGAGAAACCGTGGCCCTGGAACATAAAGGGCAAGGAAGGAACATGGATGGGTTTTAGTCAGTACAAGTCTGACACTCCCTTCCGCTCCACCCAGAGCGGGAAAAGTCATTTTATGATTTCCCATCGGAAAAAAAGGCATGTTACATCCACCATGTCACATGCCTTCCATTTTTGTTTCTAGAATGTTCTAGCTACCTCACGATGTATTCTTTGAAAATTTTAGAGAGCAGTGGTAATGGAATTAATTTCACAAAGTAGGCTCTACAAAAAGTACCTACTACAGCGACATCTATGACACAAATGAAGAACTAACATAGGTAAAGTTATCCGCGACATAAGACTATATAGAAAAAAACGACCACAACTGTCGGGCAGTAGCCCACCAGACACAACACCCTGGTCTGGTCGGAGGATCCTCACTTTTCTATGGGGGAAGAAAAACTTGAATACACCATGTTCTTCATACCCCCAAACGTTTGAACCCCATGAACTACACGCAAGTCGGAACTGTTACCTATTGGCAACCATTGCTCCACTATCAGCCGCCTTAATAAAACATCGTTCACCATGAATGGCTTGTTGGTCTAGTGGTCGAGCTTGAGGTCCTGGATTCGTTTCTCAGGTCGGGCAAAGTGCTATTGGGTTTTTCTATCAGGAAGATATTCCTGATAGAAAAACCCAATTCAGTAGCAGCCACGGAGTCTGGATTTGTGTCCGATTGATGGCAATAGGCTCACCCCCATCACATGGGACTTAATAACTGACGAAATTTAGGTATGCTATTATAGGTACCCCTCTGCCTAACCCTTCAGGGATTACAACCGTGATGTTATGTTATCACTATAATTAACTTTTAGCTAGCTAGCTTTTAGCTGTAACCTAGGTTTATATTTCTATTATGTAAATTCTGAGAACACCTTTTCAGTTTCACTGACCGAACCGTTTCAAGTGACGTCACCTCCTGACCACTTGTGAGTCGTGACGAAGAAACTACTGAGTCATGTTAGTAATAATACCTGGGTTGGCTGCCTGCTGTTAGCGGTGATGGGTAGAGGCTTCATCGATGTTAGGGACCTCGTGCACTTTTTTTAGGCCGCAGAAGCAGGTACACACGGCAACACATTAAGAGGGAACAGGGGGCCTGCGAGGTAGGTATTTGAAAAAACTATTGTCGTCGCGCTGCGTCAAGCCTGACCCGTAGAGTGCGATAGGGGCCTGCAGCTAAGACCGATTATAATATCACGAACATTTTGACGAGATTGACGTTTCGTATCCCCTTTTTTCTTCTCGAAAACAGAGCCGATTCAATTATTTTTAACAGTAAAATTTTATGAAAGAGTATGTCTAAATTCCTATCAATTTCATTTATGTTAAAAACTATTCAAACTATTCGAATTTGTCTGCTAGTTCTCGAATCACGGCCGTGAAAATGGAGCATTTTTTGTCATTTTTGGAGGGTCATATTTTCTTACTTATTAGTTACTGAAAAAAAGGAAATGTCAGGGACGTGTCTACAGTAGATCTTGATTTGAAAATGATTACTCTAGAGGTATTTATTCAGGAAGAAAAAAGCGGAATACATTTGTATGGAGAATGGTAGCCCCTGTTCCCTCTAACGTGCCCTCGCTTTGAATAGATTTTCCGTACAATTAGAGATTCGTGTAAACTGGTTTTGTATAGCTTGACTTGTCGTCGTAAGTACAATGTTGTTAAGTCTTGAATGATGCTGGACTTTTATTCAATGTTTAACAGGAGAATTTGCTTTCCAAAAGTGTATGGCGTTTTGACTTTTCATTCTAGGACCCTTACATGGGAGTTCAATCATTCCCGCCATTTTCTTTTGATTTTTATTCCTAAAATTTCGAAAATTATAAAGCCGACGCAGCCCTATTTCAATCTATTCTACTTAGTACACGTTACAGTATAGGTGCTATCTATCTGCAGCCTTTGAATAGGGTCAACGCCCTACTACGCAACAGCACATTATAATTAAAGAACCATTAAAATAAATTGAGTGTTGTATAAAAGTAACTCGTAAAATTATAAATTAGAGATGCAAATCACATTTTCTATTTGACCAACGTTTGATG
Organism: Lycophotia porphyrea; assembly: GCA_950005105.1. Taxonomy (NCBI): domain Eukaryota; kingdom Metazoa; phylum Arthropoda; class Insecta; order Lepidoptera; family Noctuidae; genus Lycophotia; species Lycophotia porphyrea. The sequence continues at coordinate 1,177,017 of OX465409.1, forward strand.
GCAACTGGTAGCCATCTTGGATTTAGCATGCGATGACGTTTAATGCAGTGATTCCGATTTTTTTGTTTGTGATGGAGTCTTTTTGTGTAGGTTTTCGATTGATTAACTTGAGGGATTAATTTCGATACAAAGATCTTTTGGCGTAGACGGGGGCACTGTTGGAAATCATTTAATTTTGCGAGATAGCTCCGTGAAATGTATGGATCCAAATAGTGGCATTAGTTCCAATTTTGGACACGTGCTAAAACACTCTTGCTTCAGCAATGGTATGCTAGTTTTCCTATGTAGGCATCTATGCTTTTGATAATGAGTTAACAAATTAAGAGACTTGAGATTTAAACATGATTTAAATGTGGTTTTATATGTCATGATCGGGTTGATCGTTAGTCAATAATGTATCATCGGTATTCTGATGACCCGTTTCACTAGCGGCAATAGAAATTTGAAAACCGAATATAAAAATAAACGGCTATTTTCAATTATTTAATTTGGTTTTCCTCTTTCTACTGCTACAGACGTAATTTAAAAAAAATATGACTGAAATATAAACATTCATCGGTTACATAAAAACTCCTACCATAAAAAAAACTGTCAACTACAGAACCTATACATTTCTCCAAGGGTCCACTTTCTAACATTCTTTCTGTCCAAGGCTCATTACGACTGTACACGCTACCATCGACACGTAATTCTTGGCATTCGATACTAAACCAGCCCTTAAGAAGTGGTTCAAACTCCTAGTACGCCCTCGAGCGTTGAACGCCACACCCGCCATCGAATGGCGCGAAAATTATCATAAACATTATAAAGATGTGGCAGTAAATCTTGTTACCTCTGCCTGAAAACAATAACAGTGTCTGTGTTGCGTTTTGGCGCGTAAATTTTGAGTTTGAAATGGATGTGGATGCCACCTTTGGTTTCAAAAAGTGTTTATTTAGTGACAGTGCTTTCATGGAATGAAAATAGTCGAGGTTGATGATTTTGTTATTGCTTTTTTTTGGTTATTGGTAGTGTTTTGATCTAATTTTGATAATGATACATAATCGGACTGTGTATATTTTGCCAAATGAACTACTGCCGAAGCGATATGGAGATGAAAATAGGTAAATATTCTAAATATTTTAGTGTAGGTAAACTAGTAGTTTATTTGACCGTAATTCATACGTTTGGCATTTATTTTAGGGTAGTTTTTTTCCTTCTGTATTAAAGAAACGCTACTTATTTTAACCGACTCAAAGAGGAGGTTGTATTTTATGTGTAAGCTTACGTCATTTCCTTACTACAGTAATGTGTCAAGTTGGCACATGGTCGTATTTACCCGCCATAGCCCACCGGAAATAGGCACATGAAACAAGGCCTCCACTTCCGGTGGACAAAACAGTAATAACAGAGTCGTAAAAAATATAATTTCTATCTAATGGGGGTAGGGAGGGTTATTTTTTGTGTGATGAATGTTTCCTAACCCTTTTCTATGCATTTCATTAGCATCTTTCAGTCCTTGTCCAATATTTACTACTCGGGGTCGACGCAGCACGTTTTTTCTTCTATTCTTGTATATCTTTCTTCCAATAAAATTTAGACGCTTTAATTTACTCCTTCCTTGTACAGACGCCAGCACGTCAACCTACCCGAATCTGTCAGATTTTCCAAACCAACCTTGAATTTAATGTCATAGAGATAAAGTTGAAAATCTAATAAAGAAATCTGTCAGATTGTAGTAGCTTGATGTGCTGGCGTCTGTACAACAACGTTAATTTCTCTCGAAGAATTCTTTACTATAGAAAAAGAAGAACTCGCGCTGTTTATAGCTTTGTTTTCTTTTTTTAGTTGTTTAGTTCATTTTTCGTTTACTTTTTTTATGAATACTTGGATTAACATATTACTTTCCTGAATTCTAGACTTATACCTCTTATACCAGGCCTACCAATGCTGCAAAGGTAAAAAGCACAAGGAGAAATATATCAAGCATTATAAGCACGAAATGCCTTGAAAGTTTCATAAACAAATCACTATTTTCTAGCACTGTGTTCGCTTTGACCGATAAAGCGAAGCGTTTGAGCCTAGTAGCCACAAAACCTTTAGTGGCTAAGGTTTACACTATCGATGTAGACTATCACTGTAGGTGTAGGTGGACATAAATCTGTCTCAAGGTTTTTTAATCTGCGTTCTAACCAAATACCTCATTTGACATTGGTATTCAACAAACAGTAGCAAAACGTCTAAAGCTCTGAACAAGAGTATGCACTCTGAAGTCTCTCTTTGTATAAGGTGTCCGCAGCTAGTCCGTACCGGTATGAACGAATCTTTTAAAAGTATATGAGTCTCAAAATTACCAGTTTAATTTTATTTGCAAACGTACAAAACGAACTACAGTCTGTCTAATAAACCAGTTACAGGGAAATAGCAGTAACTAAACCTTTATAAACAGAAACTAATTTATATTTTAAAGAAACTACCTAATGTCAAGGTCTAGACTGAAAACTATGACAAAGTATTTGATAAGCATGTAAACTTCTACTGCATTAGCATTGCTAAACCAAACAAAGAATGAAGTAATGCTCACTGTACTAAGTCAAAAATTATTCAGACTCATTAAACTCTACCACTATAAATAAAAATCATTACCAACTCGCGAATTGGCGAGAAGAAGCTCACCATCGTGAGAAGTGGAAGGAATGGGGGGAGTCCTTTGCTCAGGAGTGGGACAATACGGTCTATCTAACTAACTAAACTAACTAACTACGTGCTAACTAACGGCCTGCTCCTAACAGAGAGCAGGCCATTAGTTAGAGCAACAACTGTTTCCTACAAAAGTGCAATAATACCTAAATAGTCAAAATATATGACACAGTAGTTTTTTTTTTTTAAATACCGGTGAAAAATTTCTTGTGGGGGAGCGGGTTCAGAGTGATGTACTGAAGAAGTGGTAATCGTTTTCCCATCGGTGTCCCTTCCACCCCGTATAGGACTGCTGTAATGGTAAGACTGGAAGCTGAACTAAACAACAGCATAACGTCACACCTGTAACCTCAGAAGGTAAAGTAGTGTATACCAATATTTCGCCAGTTATGTCTAAACTTTTCTTAAGAAATATCTGAGTAAGTCAATCGACAATCTTAAATCTCTAGGTTCCCACAAAGTACAAGCACAACCCCTAAGCCTCCAGCGAGGACCAAGAAAGAAGCAAAGGAGACCCCTCCACCCGAAACACCAAGAGAAACTTCAGAACCAGCACAATCTTCAGAAGACAAGGCGAAAGAGCCAAACTTCTGCCAAAGACTCATGAAGAAATGCAAGACAAAATGTTGTGCCTGCTGCACCAAAGGGGAAGAGTCAGAAGAAGATGGAGACAAAGATAAAGAGAGAGTGGGAAAGGAAGACGAAATGAAAGGAGGGAAGAAAGGGATGATGAGTAAACTGAATTGTTGTAAGAAGGTGGATGAAGAAAAGGCTGAACAAGAGATAAGGGATATGGAAAGGGCTGCTGGTAAAGTGAGTAGATTTGAATTGCTTTATTTCTTTAACCATGAACTGAAATAGAAGACAAGATGTCTACTTACTGCGCAGTTTTAAGGTGACGCGGGAAAAGTCTACTGTGTTTAGGTTATAATTGCTAGCCCGCGCCAGCATTCATCGGTTACTTGGGGGAGTCGTTTCAGCAGCATTGGCCTCTATAGGGTGGAGTAAAAAAAAGAGCTTGACTTAACTATCCATAAAAACTTAAACTATAAAATTTTGTTCTCAGGCCTCAATAGAATACGAAAACGAAACGAAACCCAAGCGCACGCTACGTGACGTGTTCTGCGGTTGTTGCGGGCGACGGCGCCGCGTTGCGGACACCGGCTCGGTGCCCCGCAACGTTGCGGAGTCCATGTCTCCTGCCCCAGAGGAGGAGACGGGTTGTTGCGGCAGGAAGAAGCGGACGATTGAGAGGAGGGATAGTATATTGAGTGATAGACCTCCTACCAGGTTGGTCGCAGTGAATTATATAACTTTAGTTTAGGTACACACTACACTGATGAGCAGTGATCGGATAATCGGATGCATATCTAATTTATTTTAAAGTGTAGGTGTTGCCGATTATGGAATGCACTTTTGTATCGAAAAAATCCCGGGAATTCGGAATCGACAAATTTAGTTTATTCACTATAAAATCAAATCAGGTGTAGGAATATTTACTTAGTTTAAGGTGTTGGCTAATATTATGGAATGCACTTTTGTATCGAAAAAATGTGCAATAGAACTCCAGGAAAGAAGTGGGCCATGGTTTGGGAGACGTCACTAAGTTTCCGGAGCTGTCCAACCAACATAATAGGTATCTCACAACAAAATCATTGTATTGTAACAGTTGCTGCAACAACCGGCTGTGCACGTGGTTTCGCGGAATGTGCCGGCGTAGCTCGGAGCAGTCGACGTCCAGTAGACGTACGAGCATGTTCTCTAAGAACAAGAGCATGTCACCTACGTTGCCGCCTGAGGTAAGTTTAACACAATATTTTTTTCATTTTAGTAATCCCTAACTCTATTGAATTACGAAACTTATTTTTTCTCTTTTGGAAAGAGGCTATTTTATTTTCTGGAGGTCTTTGTTTGGATTTACTTGTCGTAGGTACCTATTTATTTATTTCTTTAACACTTCAAGCACAAAGTACAGAGGCGGACTTAATGCCATAGGCATTTTCTACCAGTCAACCTTTGGGTGATGGAGAGACAAACAGTGGTAGGTGTATAAATCTGTAAATAAATTATTAATTTTATACTAAGATAGACTACAAGGATATATAAAATACTATAAATATAAAGGGTGTAAACAGACTCTTAACGAAGCTGAAAGGTACTTGTTCTCCCCGTCATTGCGATCATTATTTTTGTTCTATACCATACATGGGAACCTTCTAGTTACGGAGATATTGGGGGTCAAAGTTCCAACTTTTTCACAAGTAAATTTGAGAATGTTAATGTAAGATTTTTACTTTAAACACCTCCAAGACCCCTTACTATTCAATCCATCCATTAGCACAATGTTTTGAGTGCGTTAAATTGAGTCCTACTGTAAAACGAAATTTTTCAGCCCAAAAAAAAAAGTCGTTTTCCAGCACTAATTTTTGCGTAAAGTTACTTAGTTTGATGTACATAATGCTTGGTTGACGGTTTCGTGAAGAGTCTGTTTACACCCTGTATATGTTTATTTTAAGTGAGTAGGTAAATGAATACAAAGAATATATTTAATACAACGAACTAGCTAAGACTGGAAACACATCTCACAACACAATATCGTTAATTACTGTTCTTCGGTATTATTCCAACCAAGAAAATAAGGGCGCTTTGTTGCGTCTCGTTTGGGCGATCTTAGACCTCGATGTTGCAAAGTTCATAGTCCTATGTGAATAGTTACATATGACCCAAAACTAAGCCTTTCTATGACCCACACAGACCCAACAAGTCGCCGAAGCATATTATACGTTGGCCGTTATAATCGCGTCGTCGGCACGCAACGAACACGCGTGTCTCAAGCAATATGACTCAAGGTCTGAACCTGGTCACTTATTAAAACTTTGTTTGTTCTTATAATCGTGGAGATTTCATGGAAATCTGAAACTAATTTGAATGGGAAAGGATGTCGCATTACGTTTGTATGTAAATGTGACTGATGTTACTCATGGTCACTTGTTTCAGACCTGTAATTATATTTTCACAACTAATGCGTCATCACAACTAATCAATTCAGGCAAGTAAATGGCTGAATATGATATTATAAAATAATCATATGAAATGATCCAAATTAATAAATGTGCAAAAAGAATAAAACACAGTAGAAAAGCATTATGTAACACAAATAACAGTAAAGATGAAGGTCCCACCCTTGGGCGCCAATAACACATTGTTGGCGCCCAACATGTTACCACGTCAGATCATAAATTAAAAGTCTATTATAACTTAAGGAACTTAATGTCCCTCGTTCATAATAATAAAAAGCACATATTTATTGCGTGCTAAGCAGTAGAACAATATGTTTAAAAATATATATATTTCATTTCTTCGCGTGTAGACTTTTCTTAGGTGTGATTTTAATCTATTCGCCATATATAATTAAACGTAACTTAGTAAGTAGTTGCTATTTATATGAAATGGGTTACTGTAAACAAGGTCGGTTGTCTAACAATAGGGACGAATAATCGATGGCATTATTAAATGTATGATTAGCGTATTTTAATGGCAGTGTCTATTCGACTGTTCACTGAAACGCATTCGTATTACGTATTTCGTAATGAAAATTTTCGGGAAATTGTGATTTTCACACCGCTAAGCTAACAATTAAGCAATAACATCAGAAAAGGTTTTTAAATAGTTTCTTTAACAAAAACCCAAAATATTTCAGTGACAATGAGTGCTAAAAAACTAAATACCAATGTATAATTTCAAAACCCGCTACGGTACCACAGTAAACGCAAAAATAAGCAGCTTAAGACAAATGCAGAATCTCTACCTAACACCACGTCTTCAGAACTACCTGTACAGTCTACCGCGTGAGATATATTCCAAGAATCCTAACTACCCGCTAATGACGATGGCTACGGGTAATACATTAGCTGTGACCCCCGTACCATCACCGCGTCCCTCTATTCAAGTTTCCCCTCGAGTGACACCCAACCCCTCACCCAGGCCTTCGCGAAAAGCTTCTAAAATTATGATCACGAAGGACTTTATGAAGAAGGATGTGGATATTGAGGAAGACGCAGAGGTATTTAAGTTCTTACGAAATTGCACTCTTAAACTGGGTAAATGTTTAGCAAAAGTGTTGGTCAGACTATTGAAGTGCCAAATGAAGGATGAAGGAATGAGGTCTAAATAAATAGTTTTCCAATTGTTAGGAAAGACTCTAAATTTCTTAAAAAAAAATGTTGTTAAATGGCTTTGGCTAGCAATAGCTGTATCTTTATTTCTTAGTATGTAATCCGTTGTCCTCAACGCTATATTTTCACATGAATAGTATTGTAGTAAGACTCTATTCTTACGATAAAGTAATATAAGTTATACGTTTTAAAAATGGCATTGAAATACTACGGTCAGTGAGCTTGCCGTCGTTGCCGCTACTATGTCGTCATGTTCCATGTCACCGACATGACGAGTCTGTTAGCACACGCTCTAGATCTAACCTGTGAAAGTGACCGAGGTCACTACACGACATTTTAACTATTCACCTACGAGTATTTATTATTCTAAACCTAGAATAAAGGGTGTAAACAGACTCTTAACGAAGCCGAAAGGCACTTGTTCTCCCCGTCATTGCGATCATTTTTTTGTTGTACACCATACCTGGGAACCTTCTTGTTAAGGAGATTGGGGGTCAAAGTTCCAACATTATCACATTTTTTTTTTAAATCCATGTTTTTACTGTAAATTTTTTGCTTTAAACACCTCCAGGACCCGCTTACTATTCAAACCATCCATCAGCACAATGTTTTGAGTGCGTTACATTGAGTCCTACTGTAAAACGTGATTTTTCAGCCCAAAAAAAAGTCCCAGCACTAATTTTTGCGTAAAGTTACTTAGTTTGATGTACCTAATGCTTGGTTGACAGCTTCGTGAAGAGTCTGTTTACACCCTGTATATTCTTCAACCGTCCAGTTTAGCCTTTACCGAAATTTTTCTAGGTTTACTTCTGAAGCTGCTAGATTTCAATGAAATATTTTTTGAGTAGGTTTCGAAGCTTTTCCGAGGTTAATCCTGATTTGAATACTCTTTCACCTGCCCGATATATCGAATGATTGAGTGCTTCTAACAATGACTTCCTTCTATGTCTAATGATTTATAAGATTTGAAGTAAAGAGAGAGAAATAAAGACTTTAACATGTTTTTGTGGAATGTTTCTTAGTTAGAACACACAGTGACGATACAAATGCCAATGTATACGTAGATAGATATGTAGGTACCACTTAGTAGTCAATAGCTGGACATAGCGTTTCTCGAAACGGAAATTAGTCGTTGGAAATCGTAGCCTCAATCTTTGTAGTAGTCTTCTATTACATTTAGCCATGTTTAATATCCGCAGGACACCCGCAAGAAGCTAGACACTTCGCTGGTGGAACATACAAGTGTGATGCGCGGCGCTATCCCCGTGCTGCCGATAGTACTCGCCTACTTCTGTCTACTGTGCAACATTGTCGTGCCCGGACTTGGTAAGTTTTAATAACCATAACAACCATAATAACCATATATATTGATAACCATTAGGAAATGAGAACGAATCGTAGAGCTCGTGACAGTTGGGGATTTGGGGTGGACGTGTTCATGGCTGGAGACCGCGAATCGACAAACGTAAGGTAGGAAGCCCTCGTGCTCGATGGAGTGTCAATCTTCGCAAGGTGGCTGGCAGCAACCGGATAAGAGTAGCCGAGAAACGGTTTGAATTGCTTACCATTGTACGAACAAATGAAACTCGAACAATTGGTTAAGATGACTACAGGTGGCCAACCATGACGTCTTAAAGCAGAAGTAATTCCAGTGAGAGAAATAGATGGCGATAGGAATTACTCCGCCTGCTTTAAGACGTCATAGTAACCCCTCAGGTGGGCTGTGGGACTGTTCGAAAGAGATACCGCGGCCCTGGATAACAAAGGGCAAGGAAGGAACATGGATGGGTTTAAGTCAGTACAAGTCTGACACTCCCTTCCGCTCCACCCAGCGCCGGCACAGTCATTTGATGATTACCAATCTGAAAAAAAAACCCCAGATACGAGACGGTGTATTAATTAATACGGAACCCGATTATCTCGTCTATAGTAACGGAAATATGCAGCTTAAAATATTTAGTTTACATAACGTACTGCTACACTTCTATTCTTTGACTAATATTTGAAATATTGTGTGTTGCAGGTTCTATTTTGAGCGGTCTGTTTTGTCTATGCTTCGGCATTCCCAGATTTGGAGTTCACGATGGAGCTAAACATAGGATAGGTGAGTCTTATACCTGATCAAGTAATCAGTTTGTAATACAATTGTTCATCACAGTTTGAAAATGTGTTATTTTGGCTCGTACGTCGATAGTGATATCTATAACACAACATCACGACTGTAAACACCGAAGGGTTAGGCAAATAGTACACCCACATTTCGCCAGTTATGTTTAAGACCCATGTAATAGGGGCTCCCTTATTGCCATCAACTGGGAGCAAATCCAGACTCCGTGGCTGCTACTGAGATTTTCCTTGCCCGACCCGGAAATTGCAATACCTCATGCTCAGCAGTCGTGCTTTGCGACTACTACACCAACGAGGCAGTCAGAGTAATGGTGATATCATCTTTATTAAAATAGCAACACACCACTGACTGTCTCCCTTCTTGTCTCATTATTTCATGCTCAGGCAGTCTGTGATCAAACCAATCTAATAAAAAAAAAAAAAAAATTGTGTAACTATTTTAGTGTCTACTAAGTATACTTTAACGATCATTACAAATGATTGAAGTAAAACTTCTTTACGCACGCTTGACTTGGGGAGTAAGCTGGTGAATGCGTTACGACGCGTTCGGGCGAGGCGAACACTTGACTTGGGGAGTAAGCTGTGAATGCGTTACGAAAAGTTACGATACGAGGCGAACGGAAAAAAATTAAAGAAGTTTTACTTCAGTCGTGTGGTCTAAAGCACACTCGTTTTTTTTATGAAATTCTCTCCTTGTTCATGTTCATACAGGTTCGTTCGTGATAAACTTGTTAGTCGGTGTCGGGCAGCTGTTCACAGTGCTGTTCTGTCTCGTTGGTTGGGGCTGGTCCATTTGGTGGGGTGTCATCATGGTCAAAACTTCACGTGAGTTTACTTTTGGTGTGGATACAGGGTGGAAGGGACATCGACGGTCAAACAGTTACCACATATTCAGTGCATCCTTTTAAACCCCCTCACATAGAAATGTTTCATTGATAATTTTAAAAAAAGAACAGCTGTTCCATGTATTATGACCGTTTTAAATTTCTGTGGGGTGTTCAGAATGATTTACTAAATACGTGTAGGTACTAGTAATCATTTGTACCCCGTATAACTTTATATTCGGTGCCAAGGATACCTTATTATTATAATTTATTCAATGCTAATAAGATGGTGAAACACCACTTTTAGATAATTTCATGGTTGGGCAGCAGAATATTGTACATAGATAATAACTATTACAAAACCCCAAATAACTTTTCACCAAAGATAGAACTAACTTAATGCTGCATACTCGTACATTGGTGGCGCCCAGCAGGGACTACGTACTACATAAATTGGCGCCCAGTTGGGACTCAAAATTACAAGTGACACATGAAGTTAACTCCTCTGTCACACTTACTTATTACCGACGAGGTCCAATATCTACATTTATGATTATTAGGAAATATAGCGTTTTACGAAACTGCCAATTTAAATTGAACTTATTACAAAAGTTATGAGTATTTTCAACATCCCTTAAAAAATGGATAGCAACAAAAATCAATATTGATGTAATTAATATGAAAAAACTTTGTCATAATTTCAGGTAAATATCGCAAGCTAAAAAAAGAAGCAGCCGCGGCAGAAGCAGAGGCAGCGCCCCCCGTGACTACCAACAATCATACTCGCGCGTAACACAGCACATCTTCAACTTTATTCTAACTAACTGTAACTCGACGTACTTTCTGTCTGTAAACTTTGGTTTTATCGTAACTGTAAATTGCAGAGGCAAATAGCATATTTTGGGTTAATTCCATTAAATAAACGGTCATTGACAAACATTTACGAAATTGTTGGTAAAAGTATATGTTACGATGTCTTCTACACGGTATATAATAATAATGTTACCTATTCGAAATATGAAAAAGAGTGTTTATTCTGTAGTTGTGATAAAAACAATCCTTACTATAGTTCGGACTTTTTTTACAGTTTGTTCTGTAAATATATCAATCAATTCGCAATTAAGTAATTGTAAAAAGGACAACATTATTGAAACATTTGTCTCTCTATGCCTTAAGAATGTCAGTACTGCCAACAGGACGTGTTAAATGATCATTTTAAAAATTGTAAATAAAATAGGGTAGTCGCGATTCGTAATTTTAAACGATTTGGAAATATAAATAGAATTTACCTATCTTAAAAATTTGAAATACGTAGTTTAATATCGAAAAATGTTCCAAAATGTTATGTAAAATATATTTAAAATAAAAAGCGAAAGAAAATATGTATAAATTTTAAAATTATCTGCTGGTCAGAATATTAACCGTTAAAAGTTAAAAAATAACGGTTTTCTCCGAACAAATTCAACTTCCATACGAAGCTTTCCGACCGCGAGGTCATTTTTAACTTTTACTCGTAGTTTTAACATAATGTGTATGATTATGGGCCCCAAGTGCTTCTATAAATAGTATTATTAATATTATACACTTAAATTGAGCGACATGTTATAGAGGAAATTATTTCTTAAAACCGTTACGTTTTCAGAATTTCAGCGGCATTATTAATTTATTCATCGTGTGATTATGCTCCATTACGAGGTCAACAACATATTTATTTCAGTCCTTGTAGATAGATTTACACACACTGAAAAAAAAGGGACGAAAAAAAGCTGTCATCAGATATTGTCACTTAATTTACCGATTTTGGCCTCTAAATACCTTCCAGTTACTTTGGTACTACATGACATTGACAGTTGATGAAGCGTCTACCCACATTTCCTCTATATCACGTCGATAAATGTAAAGTTTAAGATCTAAGAAACTTTTGTATATGACCAAACTGATATTTCTAACGTAGCGATCACAATTAACAAGATTTTTTAGCAAAATAACCCCTAATAATGCGATGAAGTGTAGTTTTTTGACAATTTTCCACATAATGTTATTTAAATACATAATGAAATAATTATGAGTTTTTACGAATATTTAAACTGGAAATGACAGGGCAACGGTACCCACTTTTATCCAACGGACCTTGTTTGAAAACACAATTTGATTCAAAACTGAGTTACATTAACGTTTTTATTTATTGTCTTAAACTTCATATACAAGAGTGGTACTTACTCGGACTTAATGCCACCAGGCATTAAGCATGTTTCTTATCTTGAAGCTCATAGTTTATCACTAAGGGCCAATAAATGGCTGTTCTCTGTCGTCTCCAGTTAAAATGTTCAACTACCCGCAAAAAGATTTAATTTCATTTAACTTCAAGTTGTATTGTTAATCGGCCTGGCCATTAGTGTTGTGATTTTTGGTAAAGCGATTATGATGTTTGAACTTCTGGTTGTATGCATTGAAGAATTAATGGATGGGGCTTATTGAGATCCAGTGACTTGAATATCTATTCTATAGTAGAGAACGGCAAAATATAACCTCGAATTCCATTCAAACAACGACTGGTAAAGGGTACATGATCGGGTCAGCAAGATCCAAGCCAGGCGGCAAATTCAAACATGATAAATATAGATATACGTTACATTCGTCCAAAACGCGCTCGGCTTAGCCCAAAAGGTAAACCTATCGATTCTACCCGAACATGAGTCATCGATGATAAATGCCGAACGAAGTAGTAATTACTTTAGATCGGCTTTGTTGTTCAACAAATGGCCGTATCGAATGAGCCGACCCGGAGAAGTGGGTAGCACCCCTTACATTAATGTTGCAGTTCAATTTGACACAAGATGTTACTAACAATTTGGGATCGAATATACAAAAATAAATCGGTATGATTTCATTGCACCTTTTTATTATTTCTACAATGCGTTCAAACTAAAAGAATGAATAAATATTGTTGTAAGAGTCGAGAAACCGAAGTGTTTATTATTACCTTAGTCTTGTAAGATATATTTATGGAAACGTTCTTCCAGTACAATTTATTTGTTATTAACAAATTATTAATTGTTATAAGTTGATTATACAATGTTTATTAATTATAGTTGCTTGTACAACGAATAATCAATAAAGACGATTTTAATTTCATAGTTGAAGTTTTATTTTTGTTGAGGCTTCCTAGCCGGTGCAGTCCGGTGCGTTACGAAATCATCTAAGTTCAGTTTCATTCTATGAAAGGGCTAAAAGTATTTTCCAGTTAGTACAGAGAAAGCACAAGAATACTATTTGTGACTCCTGTGTGTGACTATTTCATGAGTCATTCAATGGTATTAAATGAATTTAGAGGGTTGTATTGATGATTTTAATAATTATAATTATGTAAATCTGAACTTGTTACGGCCGCAAATCATATTTTAATTAACATACAACCTGACACTGACCTGCAAGTTACAAAAAAACATAAGAAAATTTAAATTTCGCGGGCTGCCCTGACGCTTTGTGTCTAAACACACTATGCCGAAGGTACGCGACCGAAGTTCAGCGGCTGATTTTATGTTCCGCCTTATTCGGCTGATATGACACACCATAAGTATTTAATATAAAACTCTAGTCCGCTCACAGCTTAAATACGCCGTGCCCTTCTGGAACCCGTACTATAAAAAATATATAGATATTTTAGAAAATGTAGGTACAGCGCAAATTCGTGCAATGTATTATAGATGTCACAGAACCTATCTGCCGTATGACCAGTTGCTCAATAAGTACAAGCTTCTGACGCTCAGCTCCAGACGCAAACAATTGGAGGCAATGACCCTGTATAATATTGTTAATAGCAAATTTGACTGCATCGACCTGAATAATGTACTGCAGTCCCCAGAACTGTTCATAGACGCCAGGTGCGTGCAAGTACACTATTTGCAATAGGTACCTGCCGATCTAATACTGGCGAACGTTCACCAATTCGGCGAATGGCAGCATCATACAATGCAGAATTCGAACACAGACATATTTACATGCTCCATGCAAAAGTTTCGAAGCCTTTTGTATAAGACACATAAGAGCTTTTGATTAATTAATACTAGGCATAATACTTTACTTATTCTTTTGTTTTAATTGCATGAACAGCTTATTTCCTAGCAATTTAAAGTATAGTCATTAATAGTACTTAATGTGAACAGCGCTGTGGGCTACATTATTATTTAAGTTATCATATCGTCGTTTAAGTTCTAACACTGCGTAAGTCAATTTATGGCGGTTTTGACATTTTAATGCAGTTTGCTAGAGAATCGGAAGATGCGTTGTTTCAGCTAATCAGAAACAAGCAACGTCTCTATCTAATTTAAAGTGAACACAAATTATAAAATGGTATTGTACCATTACCAACGTATTTTCACTACAGTTTTTTCACCCTCCTGTAAAGTAGCTATTTTTGACTTACGCGGTGTTAGAACTTAAGCGACGATATTGTAATATTTCATAATGTAGCTGTTTGTTATTCCTATTTGATAAAATAAAAATAAAATAAGTGCCGAACTTACGCGGCAGAAATTAAGTTGCGCAACTTTATGTATTCAGTGTCTCGAGCGCTGTCGTGGAGTCGTGTCGTGTAGCCGCCGGAAAGACCGACGCAAAACAAAGTGATCCTGTAAGGGCTCCGTTATTACTTGTGAGATGCGAAACACGAATAATGGACTATTTTACAGTAATAGCAATTGCAGAGGCTTTAGAAGACGGGCTGCGGGCTGTTCGAAAGAGTTACCGCGGCCCTGGAACATAAAGGGCAAGTAAGGAACATGGATGGGTTTTAGTCAGTACAAGTCTGACACTCCCTTGAGAAGTCATTTGATGATTTACCATCCGTAAAAAAAAAGGCTTTAGAAGACAAATATAGAAAAGAATATTCGAATACAACCGAACTTCAGTCGTGTGTATAATGTGTGCTCTACAGAATACGTTGCCGCCGAATTGCCGCTGAAGTTATACCCGACCGAAGTTCGGCTGTAGGCTATAACGCAACGCAATTCGGCATAATGTGTCGTGACTAATTCATTGCCAGTATTGCAGGCGTAATCGTGACGAACTTCGGTCGCGTGCCTTCGTGTCACTGACTCTGGCAGGGCCACCTTCAGGGAATTTAAATTTGAAAACACAAAAAATTTGTCGCTAATTAGTCGAAATTTGTCGCCATATATCAGAATTTGTCGGTCAATGGTTCAAAAGATATGAGTTTATAGGTGGCCGATCTGGAGAGAGTCTCCCCAGCAGGGCCACATATGTATCTCAAAAACTAGGGCACCTAGCGAAGATCTGTTTTCTCCCATATTTTGTCGCCAATTAGTCGGAATCAGTCGCCAAATATCAGAATTTGTCGGTCACTGGTTCAAAAGATATAAGGGTTTATAGGTGGCCGATCTGGAGAGTCTCTCCAGCAGGGCCACATTTATATCTCTTAAACTAGGGCACCTAGCGAAGATGTGTTTCCTCCCATAATTTGTCGCCAATTGGTCGCAATTTGTCGCCAAGTTACAGATTTAGTTGGTGTGTAATTAAAAAGATATTAAAGGATTTCCCCATACAAGGACAAAATACTTTATGTAGTTTCTAGACAGAATCTATGACGTCTTATATCTTTTGAACCAGTCACCGACAAATTCTGATATTTGGCGACAAATTTCGCCTAATTAGCGACTAATTTTTGTGTTTTCTTTCCGCCGATCTTATTCGATTTTTCTTTCCGCCTTGGTATGTTTTCTACCTAAGTTATGTTAGGTACAATATTAGACCGTGAAGCGGTGGTTACAGCTAGTGGTTAATAAAACACAAATCCATTTTACAATATCACTTTATTTTATTACGGTCCATAGTTATAATAGTAGCGTCGTCGAATACAGACAATTATGGCGTGGCTTACAAATATTTGCACTGACTACCGTGTCACAACTACTCTATGTCGATACCGTTGATCACAAACATTTGACGCCATTTCTTAGTCATGGAAAAGTTTTTGGTTAGAAAATCACATTTAATTTTCAAAGTATCAGTCATTGGTATTGTAGCATACGCGGTATCTAAAAACTATAACGGTTACTGAATGAAATTACATTGTTCAATGATAATGATATTATTTCTTACAACAGATTTTATCAGACAGTTAACCAGCAAAGATATTGATATAAAACGTATCTGGGAATATCAGGAACCAGAAAATACACGATTCAGCGATGACAGATGCCGAAGGGAGTTTGCCGATCGGCCGTCCGGATGAAAACCGTGAATGTGTAGTAATTTCTTCAAGCTCAAGTCGGCTCTGTTGTTCAACAAGTATTGACGAATGCAATGTGCCGACCCGAATCCCCCCCTCCTGACAACCCTCAATGTCCTTTTAAACTGCTCCTTTAATTCTCAAAAAAGAGGAGGTTCAGGCCGCAGGGCCCAGTGATGGTAACAATGTCCGCTTTTTGTATAATAATATAGATGCAGCCTTTTAATCGTACGCGTCAAATATGTGTAATCAACGCATTGTAATATAGAAACACACAAATAATCTACCACTGCATAATGTTACGTTGATTTTGATATCCTTTCGGACTAGATTTATATGCTTTCTGTATTTTGGCCCGAAAATACAACATAAAATGTATTCTTTCCCCTTCCATCTGTAAGCTTCATAAGGTACAGTTAAAGCGGCAAATGTATGCGCTTCTGTAATCTTCGTGTTTCCGAACTAGCACGAAAATCACGCCACAGAGGCAAAGCTTTGAGAGTCACTCCAAAATATGAATAGTATTTTTTTGGAATTTCATAATTATGTTAAATGTATAATTTTGTAATCATTATAATACAGAGTAGGCGAGTGCTTCCATGTAAGAGCTCTTTTATTAGATTTCGTTATCAACCGTTCGGTATTTCCGAAGGCAGACGATAATTCCTCGAGCGTATACTTTTTTTTTTGGAGATCTGTACACACTCATATTGTTTCGTTGACCAAAAATGGTTACAACCAGTTTTATAGGATAAACATGATTGGGCAGAAAACAACAGGCCAAAGTGGTTCAATATTTTTTATAAGCACGAGATCTATTCTTTGGATTATTTTTTTTATTATTACAAGATGGGCCTGCTCTTTTTCTCTGCTTTTCGATCCCGCCTGATGGAAAGCGATGGATTATGACATTATAAAACAGCCGCACCATTTTTTAGGAAAAGTTACATAAAAATGTTACGGGTTTATTAAATGTTGATATTTCTAACTGAAAATTATTTATTTAATTTTGTAGTGTTTCGCACCTAGCTAAGTAATAAATTACTAACATGGGTAGTTCGTTTCATCCCCATATATCACCCCTAACGAGTAATCCAACTCCATTTTTTTTGAACATATAAATCCAGTCCATACACATAAAGGTGACGTCACACTGAAGATCCTGAATTTACATAAATTGTAATTTCTACGCGATAAAGTGTACATACATCTGATTACCTCGAAGCCTTAGTTTGCGAATATCGTATAACTTACGTTTAAGAGTTGTCATTGGTTGTTCTAAAGTTCTTGTCGTTCGTTTTTTTTTTGTAGAAGTCTAACCTAAAAATTAGCTGTATTTTGCAAAAAATATCCGTAAAGCTTGAATACAGTGAAGTTTTGAAAAAAGTGGTTTTAGCAAATCAAGTTATCACAATCTATCAAAAATCTCCAAATGATTTTAAACCATAAAATTTTGATAGTTCAGTCAAAATTGAATGAGAAAATTTGACACATTGTGGTAAAAAAAAAATATTTTGTGGTAATTTGGCTTTGGTATTTTTTTTATATTTTGTTATTCTAAAATGTAATAAACCAATATAAATGTACTTCATGAATTTGCATTTTGGCATGTCTCAGGAAAAAGTCGAAATTAATTTAGCGAATTGATTACTTATCTGAGATCAATTAATATCATGAACAACAAACAAAACCGTCTTCTGAAGCAGTGGCTGTCCCCTATTTCATTAAAAAAAAATACAAATAATTATACAAAAAATTGAATAATTAATATATATAATAATATGCATGATCTCGAACAGAACTTTAAAACATCCAACGTGAAATATTTACATTATTTATTTAATAATAAGACAAACGTACGTCGTTTAGTAAAAATTGCTCAAATTGTGAAGACTGATCACGTGGTTCAATTTAGCACCGGCCGATTAAGCGCGACTAAAACGTGCGACAAATCGCAACTCCGACATTAATTTACGAATACATCCGGTAAGACTGGAAAAAACCATTATAAATTAAGGCTGGGATGATGAATATATATTCAATATTGGAAATTGCGACTTGTCGCAGCGTTTAGTGTAACCTTTTAACATTTTTGGAGTCACTTCCCAATTTAATAGATTCTGTAAAAAACAATCAAGGCAAGACTTTATTGGAGTGTACAAATAAATATCTTTTAAACTAAAAAAAAAAACGCTATTATATTTACATTAAATTAAAAAAAAGTTTGATCGCTTCAAAAAAATATGTCTACTTAAAAAAATATAAAATAAACTTTTAACCATAGCATTACAAGAATTCATTGACTATGGCAAATTGTACTTAAATATCACCATTCTATCTAAAAAAGGGGTAGTTAGGAATTAAAAAAAAATATTCTTTGGTAAGCCTATACCAAAATAAATTTAAGCCATATGTTAATGCTATCCTAAGGTTTGGTTCCAAACGTGCGTCAAATCGTAAGCCTCGACAAACGCTGCGATTTTTTTATCGCAATTATTTTAGTTGACTTAACAACTGAGATTACCAATTCAGTATTAATCCAAGTAACTTTTATGAAAATTGATAGTAGTTTTGAAATGAAATCCCATTGCGACACGACTAATCGCAGCATTTTTTTATTTTACCTAGTTTAGAACCAAAAACAAACTATACAGTGAGAAATGCTAAAATACTCGTAGATATAAAAAATATATAGGAAACAATATTTTGAGTATTATCCGTCATACGACTGAGGCCAAACAAATCCTTATTAAGTTCGCGATGCTACACATTATTCGGGTCGGCACAGCCACTTTTCCTCAAACTGTGCTGAGCCGATCTTTGCATAGTTCGACAAAAGTAGTTTCACGGAATTTGCTGTTCTGTAAAAGTCGAATGAAAGCCGAATATGTGTAGCAATTGCTTCATATCGGTTTTGTTGTTCAACAATTAATATTGCCGTTTTTTTTTTTTTTTTTTCGAATAGAATGTGCCGACCCGAAGAAGTATGTAGATACCCTTACGAGCACATTGACGATCAATCACAGTAACGTTCAAAATCCTTGTAAAAAAGGCTAGTATTTAACTGTAAAACAAAAAATCTTTCTTTTTTACATTAAAAAAATCCCAATGCTAATCAAAAATACTGATTGCACAACAAAAACAATTTGAGTTCGTAATGCATCGCTATTAATTGCAAGGCCTCCTCTCTATGTGAGGGCACGCACTGGCAAATTTGATGTACAATCAGTAATTTAGATGCAAAAAATATTTAATTGATGTAAATAAATTGACAGGTGATAAATCTTTTTATGTGCATTTAAAAATAAGTCAATAAAAAATAACGCAAATTTAACATCTTTCATTAACTTTCAAACAATTTTGTTAATTTCTAACCAAAGATTTATACATTACTGTCGTTCAATACCTTTCACAAAAAAAAAAAACAATTACTGCGATTAATCGCCGCGACAAATCGCAGGTGTGCACGAAACTTTATCCAAATCATCAATTTAACATTATTATGCCAATTACAATACCTTTCAGAATTATAATAATTTATGCAATTATTTAATTTAAATTTATAATTTAATTGGAAATTATTTTTTTCATCATTCACAATTTAATTATTTTTTTTTTAGTCTCGTTACCTCTAATGGACTGTCAAACAAAAATAAAATAAATGGTAACAAGGATACCGACGTAATAATTGTATCCATGAATTCAGCACATGGGTCTAGACCAGGGGTGTCCAACTAAATTTTATGTATTTTTGTAACCGTAGTGGACAAAAAGAAATGCAAAGTGCCCTTAAAATTTAAAAAACAAACGCTTCTGCGTGATTACCCATTATTCAGTCAGCCCGCGATCATGGCGCTTGCAACAGCGTCGAAATATCGGGAGCTCCCTCTCGAGAATAAAAGATAATCACGGAAGATATCCCGTAAGTGACAGTATAAGTTTAAATATAATTTATCATTAAAACAACAGCTGTTCTATACATTTGCACCAAACAGTAATTTTTCTAAGTCACTAATAATAACTTACGAAAAATGTCTCTTCTTGGAGGTTTACAATCATAATGTGCCGAATTCATAGTAATAGAAAAATTTCTCCTCTTGGAGGTCTAAAATCATCTTGGGCTGAATTCATAGTAAAAGAAAGTTTCTCCTCTTGGGGTCTAAAATCATCATGTGCTGATTTCATAGTAACAGTTTGAGCGTCGATATCCCTATCACCGTGTATACTTTACCCGATGTACCAACAATTCAAGGGTACAGGTTACAAACGTTTGTATGTCGCGATTAAAAGTCGCAAGTTGATTTTAAAAATAAAAACTTTTACAGTTAATAAATAAATAGTGTTAATGGGACTGTGATTTTTCGCTAGTGGACTGTGTTTTGATAACTGACATAACATAACATAGCGCCATGTAATCTCCGAAGGGTTTGACAAAGGTGTACCTAACTAACGACTACACCCACATTTGCCAGTTGTGTTTTAGTCCCATGTAATAATGGGCGAGTCTATTACCATCAACCGTGCACAAATCTAGACTCTGTGGCTGCTACTAAGAAATTACTGATGGAAAAACCCAATAGCACTTTGCCCGACCCGGGAATCGAACTCAGGACTTCATATTCAGCAGTGGCGCTTGCAACCACTAAGGTCGGATTTGTGCCTGGTTGATGGCAATAGGCTCGCGCCCTATTACATGGGACTTAAACATGTGGGTGTAATTGTTAGGTACACCTCAGCCTTTTGAAAAATTATTCAGATTATAACTCCAGTTTCGTCCCCAATTACATGGGTCTTGAACATAATTGGAGAAAAGTGAGTATACTAAAGTTACATCTCTGCCGAACATTTCGGGGAAACAGCTTGATGTTATTTAATGTTGTGTTATAACTGCAGTCTCTGATAGCTTATTAAATCTGTTCTGGGGGTCTAAAAGTTTTGGCAGAATTATATTAAGATAATATTATGTATCTCGTTAAAATTCTTAAAATAGTAACAAACGCAGTTAATGTCATGAATTGTCACTTTGTGACCATTTTACGAATTGTTACGTAATTCATATTATTATCTTATTATGATTCTGCTAAAGCGGTCATTTTAGACCCCCAGATGATTGGTTTTCGTTATAT
The DNA here is from genome assembly GCA_950005105.1 of Lycophotia porphyrea. NCBI lineage: Eukaryota > Metazoa > Arthropoda > Insecta > Lepidoptera > Noctuidae > Lycophotia > Lycophotia porphyrea. The sequence goes on from OX465409.1 coordinate 1,198,198, forward strand.
CATTCAAACTTTAAATATAAAGTTATAAATTCTTCGATAAAGTGACGTATTCAGTCTTACACTTGCATGAATATAACTCAAAAGCGCGATATATTCAATAATACTACTGGCCACAAACAACAAAAAAGTCCAAAATGGCGCCTGAGAGCTGTCAAAATGACAACTGTCAGTAAAATTGACACAAAACGTCAGTCCACTGGTATAAAATCACTTGTTAGTATTGTGTACACCCTCTGTACATATACAGAGTGTTCACTGTAGGATACAGTTGTTCTTTCTCTGGATCTCCACTTGGGATAGGTTTCGTTCTATTTCGTCATCATTTGCTATCCTGTAATGAGAAAAAGGATTTAGAATACCAGATTTTTATAAAGATTTTGCTTAAGTGTCTTTTATAAGCTGGAAACAGATATGGATTACTCGGTATCCGGGCGGATATGAACCTACCATTCGATATTCGGACGGATATTACTTTACTGTTCGTTTGGATACTGACCTACCATTTAGCATACGACCAGATAATAAAATAAGACCTCATGTGGAAGATTGAATGCTGGATATTCTTTTCAACTCTAAAAATCTGACTACAGATTACATAAATTAGTTAGTTAGATTATTAAAACACATGAGTGCAATTCACTCGTGATAGAAGTGAAACCTTCAAAAATTTTGGCTTCAAGATAAACACTGTATAATGCTTCCTATCTCATTTTCTCCCACCTTAAATCTTATGAATTTATGTGTCTGTCTCTCTTTACTGTCGATTCTTCGTTTCATCGACTCTCAAATCACAAAGATGCTAAAGAAGTTTTCATTTCAAAAAGACTTACGCTCTTTCCTGCTCATCCATTTCTTGTACTAATCTGTCTCTCTCGTTGACGGCTGATAATAGTTCCTGCAAAGAGATAATTCATTATTAAAGCTCGCGCCCTATTTCAGGGAACTTAAACATAACTGGCGAAATGTAGGTGTACTTTAAGGCACACCTCTAACCAACCCTTCGGGAATTACAGTTAAAAAAAGTTGCCCCACACTAATTTCTCCTGTATCGTGGGTACGTTTACAAACATTTGAACACACATACAGCCATACCCGGAACAATAGGTTAGTTGACAAGGTCAAAAATAAAATATAAAAATACGTAGAAATAAGACCACTCATCTTAAAAACTACCATCACCGTACAGAAATTAAATATTGGGGGACAATATAATTATAAAATTGGATTTACTGATAATAAGTTTTACTTTTGATCCCAAATAAGTATGACGTCACAACGTGCTATTTCATACAAATCACGTACACATTTTGCGTTTTGACAGTTCATAAAAAAGTAACTATTTTGACTTCCTGTCACATACCCTATTACGTGTAGGTCATACAAATATTTGTTCCGTGTGGAAATCGAACGAGCGGCATACAGTCTAGCAGCTAATCACTCACTTACTGCACAAACCATGCCGTCATCACTGTTTTTGTATTTACTTTATATATGTTAGTTTATAAGGTATATATCTATGGGCCATTGAAGCCTGAAATAAATGATGTTTATGTTTTATCATCATAATTTCAGCCGAAAGACGTCCACTACTAATGGCAGGCGGGTTGGTCGATACGGTTGTTACAAAAGCACAGAGAACGCTGTTGCCCATTCTCTGGTAAGACTGGGCCCATTCAAGTATTACGTAAGCACTACAGGGGGGCGAGGGGGGCCCCCCTCTTTGTATTGCTTATTTTTGAAGACATGGGGGGATGGATGGTCTAGGTGGTGAATACGTCAGCACTATTTTTGTTTACTTTTTCGGATTTTCTACAAAATTTAGCCGACCTATTCCTTAATTATAGACTCTGCAGTTCATGAATCAATCAAGAAACTAGAACACATCAAAAATGCACGTGCCAATGTTTACGTAAGCATTGGGGAGGGGTTTAATAATTGCAATAAATCTGCTTACGTAATACTTGAACGGCCCCAGTCCCTTAGTCGCCTCTTACGGCCACGGTAAGATATGGGATGGTGCTATTCTTTACATCGTCAAATGATATATTATTTCTTCTTCCAAAGCACGTACCTGTAATAGTAGTCTCTCCCTGCGTTTCTGTCCGGGAGTCTTACGCCACTCGTCGACTCCTAACGACAGTCTTAGTTCCCGCGCTAGCAGCTCGCAGCGACGACTTAGATCTTCTTCCTGTTCTCTGATCGGAAAGACAACGAAAATGGATAGAAAAAAAACGAGTTTTTGTGGCAAATAAGCAGGCAGCCAAACTCTGTAATACCAAAGGTCAAGTTGCTTTATTGAGGCCGGTTTCCTGTTTTACCGGATGCATATCATATCAGTATTTACATGGAATAACTGCCTATCTCCACAACCCAGTTAGTAGTAGGTAATACGATATCTCTTGGTAAGACTGACTGTCAGACTTTCAGACCACTACCTATAACGACTGTCAGAGATCTACAATTGGCAGCCGGGACCAACGGCTTCACGTGCTTTCCAAGGCACGAAAAAACTCGGTATGCATTGATTTGTGGATGGGTGACTACCCATCCACAAACCAACCTTGACAAGCGCGGCTTAACCTTGCAGATCGACCCATGCGGCTGTTATTATTTAGCCACGTGCTCCACTCATTCTCCTCTCGCTCCTTTAAAAACACTTCTAATTAAATTAGATTGCTGTTTTTTTTTGGAAGCGTTTAAATTCCACTTTTAACTTAAACAAACATTGTATACTCACAAAATATTCAACTGCATCTGTCTTCTAAGGAGCGCATTCTTCTTGTTCACCAAGTTGAACCACTGTGACATTAGCCTGTCTTCCTCCTGTTACAAACAATAAAAATAACAACATTATCACCAAATAATGTACTTAATTACATAGCTAACAATAAATACTCCTTGTGAGACCAGCAGTCATTGTGCCGAGAGTCGTGTCAGCCTATGGCTTAATAGCCAGTAGCCTCGACCAACATCTGAGGAGGCTCTCGCTTGGCAGCTGGATCAAGGGCTTGATTCAGAAAGCAGTACTTCTGGACACGGCGCGTATTGTTAGGAGGTTCCTCTCTCAAGAGCCTTGTCCGCCGGTAGCTTGGACCCTGTCCCCGATATCGGTGGGCTACTATTTTTATTTACTCTCAAATGTTTTTAATTATATTAATTTTGTAAGAAAGAAAACGAATAAACGAATAATAACCCATCAAGTAATATATTCTACAACAAACAATAAAATACACTATTTAACTAAATATTTTTTAGACTTACAACGTATTCTTTAACTACTCTTAGCAATTGACAAAAATACGATAGACAAAGAAACAACTAGTCCACTTTAGCCGAAATCAGACCCTTCAATTCTATTTTGTCTTGTCATATTTACCCAACACACACCAAGTGAAACTAAATCAACTCATTTATTTCAGATATCAATATCCATCATTTTGTTAATAGAACCACTTAAAACTAAAAACAAAACAGAGACAAATAAAGATAAAAAATAAAAATAATAGATATAAATTAACTTAATAGAACTTAGAACTTTTTAGAATTTCAAAACGTTTCAACATAAAATAAATCAAAAAGCAAACTTGTCGTGTCCATTGTTCATTGTTTACTTGGGTGAAGCGTCTAATATCTCTATCAGCTGTACGACATATGTAGATGCCTTCATGCTAAAATACACCTTAACAATACTCAGGATAAGATCTACAATACATAAATGGTAGCATAGGATTAGGTTACCGGGTTGGTTGGGAGTTGAATACAGGTTAGAATAATTTTCTTCCATTTAATCTGCAAAATGGGAAGGACTCATAACTAAAGCTTAAATCAAAGCGTTCGTAAACAAGAAACACAAACATACACACATGCTCCCTGAAAACATAAGTTTCCTTTTTGAGCAGTCGTGTAAAAACGTAGCCATCTTTACTCCAGACTTAAAGTGAGTTTTTGTTTTTTAGACTATACGGGGTGTAAACAGACTCTTCACGAAGCCTAACGTTAACCAAGCATTATGTACATTAAACTAAGTAACTTTCGCAAAAATGATTGCTGGGAAACGACTTTTTTTTTTTAGGTGAAAAATTACGTTTTACAGCAGGACTCAATGTAACGCATTCAAAACATTGTGCTGATGGACGGATTAAATAGTAAAAGGGTCGTGGGGGTGTCCCTTAATAAGGCAAAGGGCAATTGCTTACCACCTCAGCTTTTTGACCATAGAGAAATAAACAAAAAACGTAAAAATAATAACACAAATCCTGGTTTTTCAATAATTTTTATCTCCGCCCTATTAAGGGTTAAAGTAAAAATCTTACATTAAAAACATGTATTTAAAAAATACTTGTGAAAAAGTTGGAACTTTGACTCCCAATATCTCCATAACTAGAAGGGTCTCAGGTATGGTCTAGAGCAAAAAAAATGACCGCAATGACGGGGAGAACATGTGTCTTTCGGCTTCGTTAAGAACCGGCTTCGTTTTTTCACACCCTTTTTTAAAACTGAATTATAGATTCTAATACAAAAACTGGCTTATGAACTGGGTGTAAGTTGTGAATTATTCAAGGTTTAAATTATATGTATTTGTCCATTATGTTGGGTAGTGGTTACAAGTGTAACTGCTGAGCTGGGGGTCCTGGGCTTGATTCCCAGGCTGGGCAAAGTGTTATTGGGTTTTTCTGTTTCTCAGTAGACTGGAGTTAAGAAGTTTGTGGTGTCACCCATGCCTCGGTGCGTACTTGGCTGTTCAATACTGACACCTCAGTATTATCACACATGTGGCACGTACTGCTCCTTTTGGTGTAAGAGCCTGTCCCCCGACCCTGGAGGATGGAGAGGCTACATACCTCAGTATTATCCGCGCACTCCATGACCCGACGCAGCTGCTTCTCCAGCGCGGCGGCTCTCTCGTCGATGGCGCACTGCTCCTTCTCTAACGCTTCGAGCTCGCTCTGGATGTACGAGCCTGTCTCTCGACCCTGCACGGTGGAGAGGATCCATATTAAAACATGATACAATTAACAAGAAGAATACAAGAACATTTTTTACAGCTGGAAATAAAGAATGAATCTTTTGAGCAGCTAGCAGGACACTTAATCAAGCTATACAAAACCAGTTTATGATGATCTCTCATTGTACGGAAAATCTTTAAAACAGGAGGCTATTTTATACTGGAAATGTATAGGTTGATGTGTCGCCGTGTGTACGACAAAGACAGTGAGCAGTGTGTAGAGTGTAGAGTGTAGAGTGGGACACCGGCGCGCGTGTGAGCAGTGCGGGCGGCAGGCGGGCCGCACTGCTCAAGAGTTCCCCTCGCTTACACATTCGTTGACACTATACAGCGTGTACCAGTACGTTCTGTTCATATTTAAGGGTGTGCTACAGATCATCAAACTGAACAGATTTCCCCAGGACACTAACATTATATTCGCAAAAAAATATCAGATGTCCCGTACAAAATTCAATACCTACTCGATCCAAATGTATGGGACAGCTAACTACTTTTCGTCATTACGATGCTGGACCCATAGAGAAAATTGTTCAGTTTGATGGTCTGCTGTACAAATACTAGCACATCAAGCTACCGGGAACTATCAAATTTCCACAATCAACCTTGCACTTAATGCTTTAGCGATAAAGTTGAAAATCTATTAAAGTTTGACAGATTGTAATAGCTTGATGTGCTAGCGTCTGTAATACACGTTGTATCTTTACACTATGAGAAAGACGAAGTTTAGATCGACGATCTGTCAAAATCATGCCAGATTTTGACAGATCGATATACTTAATTTTACACCAAGCGCATTTCTTTTTGTCATTATTAAGTCAGCAAACAGCAAAGATGCCCCGCATATAGGCGTATCTTACCTTTGGGTCTAGTGGACACCATTTAATCTTTCCCAAACATTACAAGGACTTCATTTTTTGTCTTTTTTTGTAATACGTACCTCTTCCGGTACAGCATCGTTATCAGTGAGCTTATCGACGAGCGCGGAGAACGAGTGCAGCGGAGACCGTCGCTCCATGCTTAGTGTTAGAGATTTCACCGACTTTGTGTCCTCGCTGTGGCGGTCTTCTGTTGAAATATCAAGGTAATGTGTTCATAAGCATAATAGGCTAGTTGACAAGGTCAAAAATAAAATATAAAAATACGTAGAAATAAGGCCACTCATCTTAAAAACTACCATCACCGTACAGAAATTAAATATTGGGGGACAATATAATTGTAAAATTGGATTTACTGATAATAAGTATTACATTTGATCCCAAATAAGTATGACGTCACAACGTGCTATTTCATACAAATCACGTACACATTTTGCGTTTTGACAGTTCATAAAAAAGTAACTATTTTGACTTCCTGTCACATACCCTATTATGCCTCGAACTGTGCAATCCGACTGGGGAAACATTCACAAGATATATGTTGTCTGGCGAGATGAAAGACCGTAAGTTCTTTTTTTTTTCGGATGGGAAATCATCAAATGACTTCTCTCGCTCTGAGCAGAGCGGAAGGGAGTGTCAGACTTGTACTGACTAAAACCCATCCATGTTCCTTCGTCCCGCAGCCCTGGCAGAAGCTCTTAAAGAGAAATAGAGATTTCAATATCTTTCAAGTGTGGGAAAATAATATTTTGTATCGAAAAGACACTGCGAATCATATGCCCTGAAGCCGTAAACTAATAACACCTCATTAAGAAGTGCGATATTTTTTTTAAACTCCTGGTGGAGATTGGCTTCTAACATATAACATAATAACATCACGCCTGTAATCCCCGAAGGGTTGGAAGGAAGGAAGGAAGTACACCCACATTTCGCCAGTTATGTTTAAGTCCCACGTAATGGAGGGTGAGCTTATTGCCATCAATCGAGCACGAATTTAGGCTCCATACTGAAAAATTCCTGACGGATGAACCCAATTACACTTTGTCCGACCCGGGAATCGGCCCAGGACCCTACTCAGCAGTCGCGCTTGCGACCACTAGACTAAGCACGCAGTAAAATTATGTCATTAAACTTACCAGATCTATCAGGACTAACAGAACTCTTCCTGGAGCCAGGACTGGATGGCAAGGAATCCGTTCTACCAAGTAACGCGTCCAGCTGTTCTACACCACCCGCTATAGAATAAACATAATGTGTCAAAGAACTGTCCTACAATACTGTTCGGTTCAAACTTTATGGCGGTTCGGAAGTTAGCTGCGAGAGACGGTCTGCGCATTATACTGTCAGAACGATGCATCCTCTGCGCCCCGCTCAACCTGCCTAAAATTGTGTTCTATGCAGATTTACGTTAGATGTTTCGAGCCACAATAAATTTTCAACCGTCATATCTGCGCTGACCGTCACTCGCAGCTAAGTTCCGAGCCGCCATTAAGTTTGAACCGAACTGTACGAAAGAAACTTCTGAGCCTGTTCAAAGCCCGGTTTGTGCCAAAGTGGAAACGTGCGGAGGGGGAAAGAGACGTGCAAGAATCGACCAATCACAGGAGGGACATAATTTGAGTCTTTGCTTGTCAAGCCCTTTTTTTTGCCTTTTTTTCAAGATTCTGGATTATGTTTAGAAAATAATTTTGCATAAGTCTTTTACTTATACATTTGACTATACACTGTATTTTTTTCGACTTGTAATATGTAGCAATACGGCTAACACATTGAAGAAAAAAAAAATTTTTTTTCATGATTCTGGATTTCGATTTAAATTGTTTTTCCCAATTTCAAAAATGCCCAACGCGCCTTAAGAAGTTTTCACTTCAAAAATCGAAGCGTCGAAGAATCGTTAGTGAATACGGGGCTGTCTAAGATTTGAAGTATAAAGATAGATATTTAACGTTACATTTGCTAAAGGGCTTACTGACCTGCAACAATCTCATCCATGACTGATTGCTTACTGATGATCTCGACGGTGCCGCCGCGAGAGTTGCGTGATGGCGAGAGTGGTGATGTCGGACTGTACACAAATAAAGGATTATTGAAACTATTTGAAATAGGGGGCGAGCCTAATGCCATGTGGGGGTACAGTCGTGGCCTCTGCCGCCTCATCAGTTAATTTTTTTTTGCTTGAATCATGCGGAGTCACCCCGACTGTTTAGAGAGCGCTTCATGTTGTGAGTGCAAGCAAAAATGAGCTTAGTAGATCAGGCGGGAGTGTCCGCCATTGTACTTTAGGTGTAATGTTATGATGATGAAACAATTTGTACAAAGGCTCGTAAGGTGAAAAGTTCAGATATTTACTTTAGATTTTGTGTACATGCTTAGTTTTCGCTTAACCTCAACAACTATTTAAGTTGGTCTAGTGGTCGGTAGGTGTTGGTTGGTAAGTGCTCACCAGACGCCTTGACCAATGTAAATCGGGCCTACCTAGACCTCAATCGTGTCCTGGGGACAGAAATGAGGTCGACGATGGAACGAGCTAACCCAAAAGAAACCTATCAACTCGCGATTTAAATAGATTGGGGTCATATGAACTCGGAAACCCCGACGCAGGCAGGGAATCCCACTCCTTGGCTGTGCGCATAATAAAAGATGTAGCAAAACGCTTCGTGCGAATGTGTGGAACATCAACACCTTTTTTTTCTGGTGGGAAATCATCAAATGACTTCTCCCGCTCTGGGCAGAGCGGAAGGGAGTGCCAGACTTGTACTGACTAAAACCCATCCATGTTCCTTCCTTGCCCTTTGTGTTCCAGGGCCGCGGTATCTCTTTCGAACAGCCCGCAGCACAAACAGCCGAACATCAACACCTGCAGTACGTCTGGACTCCCGATGGAAGAGGGGAAATGGTGGAATGAGCTCGTGGAGCTCTTGGGGACACTCACCGAAGTACAGTCTGTAATAGACCGACAAGCATGCAATTTTCAGCGGCGGGTCAGGCTATGGAGCTTAGTACCTACCAGGTTATCGTCACCAATGAGCCTCGTCGAATGTAGTAGTATATCTTACCTAACAATCCCGGCTCTCGCATCAGCAATAAGTTTTCTAGCTCTCTCCCGCAGCATTACCTGTCTCTCTTCCTCAGTCATGGGCTATAAAGAGAACAATATTAAAATTAGTTACTTTCCTATGTGAAATGGACATAGACAGGCTTACATCGAGTGCTTGCGCCAAAACGTTTGTGCTGTACAATATTTGCTATTTTTCTTTCTTGTCTGTTTTTTACTTTTAAAAAAGTGTTTCGAATATCTACCTGACTGTATAATATATATAATATCTTGGGACAACCAACACACCGCCATCTGATCCCAAACTAGGCAGAGCCTGTACTATGGCAACCAGACAACTGATAAACATACTTATATATTTCTAAATACATACATATTATAGATAAATTATACACCCAGATACAGAACAAATAATCGTACTCATCGCACAAAGATTTGTCCTGTGTGGGAATCGAACCCACGACCTCCGTCCTAGCAGTCAGGGTCACTAACCACTAGACCAACAGGCCAATCGAACTGTTGTTACTTAGACAGTGTCATGTCTACTTTTTTCTAACAAATAAAAGGTAGTCTGTACAATTAGATTTAATGAGTAAAAAGAGGAGAGGCAAAAAATATTTTTTATAATATCTGACGTTTTTATAATATCTGTATTTTTTACTTCTAGTACAGTCTACTTTCTTACCTTTTATTTGTTAGGGATAAGTAAATATGACAAGAGTTTATAACAATTTTTTTTTTTTTTTATTTCATTTAACCAGTCAATTTGCATATTATATTTACTGTTCTAGTTTTAATAGGTTCCCCAACTAAAATGTATAATTTACCCCCATTCTGATATGGAAGTTCAGTAAATGTTGTGAATAAAGTGTTTTTTCATTGGAAAGTTAAGAGTAACAATCGTTCAAAATGTAAGACAACAGATCGGCTTCTACAATCAAGGATTTAGATCTTTAATGACTTACGGGTTCAATAGTCTACTGTATTCTACTCATTATTCTGTTAACCATGACAAGACAAGGCTTTAGCAAAATACGAGGTGGAAAGTACACTGACACACAAACGGTGACCACGTACCAGTACTCCATTCTGAACCGACCCAAATAAAAAATTCAAAAATTCAATGCCCCCCATTGAATTTTTTAATTGAATTCTTTAATTTATTATTATTTATTTAACAATTTATGTACACAGTAAATAAAGGGTGTAAACAGACTCTTAACGAAGCCGAAAGGCACTTGTTCTCCCCATCATTGCGATCATTTTTTTGTTCTAGACCATACCTGGGAACCTTCTAGTTACGGAGATATTGGGGGTCAAAGTTCCAACTTTTTCACAAGTTTTTTATTAAATACATGTTTTTAATGTTAGATTTTTACTTTAAATACCTCCAGGACCCCCTTACTATTCAATCCATCCATTAGCACAATGTTTTGAGTGCGTTTCATTGAGTCGTACTGTAAAACGCGATTTTTCAGCCGAAAAAAAAAGTCGTTTCCCAGCACTAATTTTTGCGTAAAGTTACTTAGTTTGATGTACATAATGCTTGGTTGACGGCTTCGTGAAGAGTCTGTTTACACCCTGTATAGAAAAGAAGAAAGGAACAAAAAAATAGTACAAAGGTGAAAGATGCTTTATCGATTTTAAAAACCAGCTATTCCATAAATTTTGACCGTGTAGTGGGTATTGCCCTTTTGCTGTTTTTTTTAAACGGCCGAACATCATCATCTGCGCAGCTTTTTCCCAACTATGTTGGGGTCGGCTTCCAGTCTAACCGGATGCAGCTGAATACCAGTATTTTACATGGAGCGACAGCCTATTTGACCTCCACAACCCAGTTAATACTGGGTAATACGAACTCTCTTGGTAAGAGTGGTTATCAGAATTTTTGGGCCACTGGCTACCTGTAACGACTGATTTTTAAAACAACCGATGATGTACTAAACACGTGGTATTCATTTGTGAGTCGGTGTCCCTGTTTAACCTGTATATTAATTATACTACAGAGCACTGAATCTTTGCGACGGCAGCGTCTAGAGATAGCAATACTAATAAAATTCGTGACGCTTAAGTGCGTCGACCGCAGAACTCCTGTCATAGACCGCCATTTAACCGTATACATTAGTGTCGTAGTGCGAGTGCCGTTCTTTAGCAGTTCAGTTTACCTCTGATATATGTTTTTTATAGTTTTCCCCAACCTCCTTGGGAATAGGAGTGAGTTTGTGTTTATGTTTAATCTATACAAATAAATAAAATTGCCGCGTTGCCGTGGCCGACTAGGAAAAACCTAAATAGACTTCGAACCCAAGTTGGCCGGAGCAAAGGCAATGTCTGCGGAGGGGGATCATGGACCGCTCAGACCTTAAGTGCGTATGCGGCATCTCCCCACAGACAATGACCCACCGCGCCATCTTGCATCGCATGCCCTATCACCTGCGCACCTGATGATCTGCTTACTGCATCCATGAGCGGGGTTCGCCTGGCTAAGTTTTGAGCTAAACACATTGTTCGGAACCCCTAGAGAGTACTTACGCCTCGCTTCTGGAGAAGGTCCAAAAAACATTCCTAAGATTATTTATTTAAGGAACTGTTCAGGTATTAGCCCTGTCTGTACTCTACTAAATTACTTGGAATGTTGAAATTCAACTCTTTCGAAGTCGGAAAAGACCGGTCACGGTGTACACATAAACGGACATGATGTACACATAAACGGACATGGTGTACACACAAACGGACACGGTGTACACATAAACGGACACGGTGTTACACTTGGATTATATTGTATAGAAAGTGTTGAGAATGTCGTCTCTAGGAGCCACTGCCGCCGATGTGTCCGTGCTCTGTGATGATTCAGTCAAACCGACCGGACTGTCTGCGGACACTTGACTTAAACTCGATATGTAATGAATACTCATACATCTATGGGTTGACCTTGATAAGCGCTGCTTAACCTTAAAGATCAACCCATGCTGCTGTTATTATTTAGCCACGAGCTCTTCTTATCGGTTAAAATCCAGTGTCCGGAGACCAGTCCGGTCGGTTTGTCCGAACTTTAAATCTTACCTTCGTAGGACTTACATCTCCGTTCCTATGTCCATTCTCCTTCTCCTCTCTTTCCTTCTCGTTCTGTCGCATCTTTCTGTCCTTCTCCCTCGCCTCCCGTTTCGTAGCCTCGAGCAACTGTCTCGCTCGCTCTTTCAACTCGTCATGACGCGATAACAATTGCTGGCCAATGGGAATCGAGAGCGATGACGTGATCGACCAATCAGCGAAGCGGGGTTACATAGCGTCGTCCAATCAGAAGCGTCAAACACAGGCAGGTTGTAAGCGGTGTCGATGAGCAATGGAAAGAAATGACGGTTTTTTTTTTTTATTTGAACGGTCAGCAAAATAAATTTAGGAATATTTGGAGTTTGTTTCAACAGGTGAGTGTCTATTTTAATTAAGGGCTTGGAAGATTTTTGTTTGAATTCTGGCCGGCCTAATTTTCACCATTTAAACCAACCACTTTACGTGGAATGAAACAAACTCTGAACATGTTTATTTGTTTTGCTGCCCGTACCATGTTAAACGACAATGATGGTAATGAATAATCTGGCAGATAATAAACTCTAGCATTTAACTTTTAACTTTTTATCTGCAGTTATTATGTCCCAATGTTGGACGAACACAACCAGTAATAAAAGTACTGGACATTTAAAAAAAATATACATATTACATTTACATACCAACAAACAATATGATAAGATTATATATAAAATTATTCCGATTTTTTGTTTTCAAATTATTCAAAAATAATTTCAATATTTTTTTTAATTGTTATAGTCTAAAAATTGGATCTGACTTTTGCAGCAAAATGTCTCTTGAAAAAATATGTATGACTACTTCTAATTTTTTTTTTTTTTGTATCTAAAAATACTTTTAATTTTCTACAATGTATGATATCGCTACTGAGCTTATTAGTGCGACCACAAAACACTATTTAAGTTTCTATAATTGCCAAAACCAATTACAATCTGAATTGTATCGATTATAACTAAAATATTTATCTATAAGTCAGAATCACACGTAAAATGCCCAAATACAGTCATTATGTATCTTTTGAAGTATTTTTATATGAAATATTGGATCCAATAAACAGGGTTGGAGGTTGTAGCCAGGGTTTTATAATTAAGTTTGTAATTTTAAGGTAAGGCTAATTTCCTTGAAAACCTTGATTTTACGGCTGATGAGCTAAAAGATAAAATTTCATGTTATTTTAGCTTTACCGCGAAAAGAGCTCAGTTAGAGCTTCGTTTATGTTCAAAATAAGTTAAACAGTATTCGTTAATGATAAAGTCATTTATTTATACAGGCTGAATTTTTCAAGTGGACGTTGGACCAATCCGACACTATGAGTAATAGCGAAAAATACTGAAAGGATTCTCGAGTCCAATTTTGATAAAAACTAAAACTACACCTCTAACCATTTGCGAGGTTGGTGCGGGTTTGATACTTTTTCTGAGTTTAAAAGTTAGGATATCCTGTGACACCTGGCTACTCGCTCCGTCACGGACACACTACAGGGGCACACTACGCACACAACAAGCCATCCACTGCGACACAGCGCCCCACTTACCGGCGTGGGCTTGGGCAGCTCCGGGGCGGGCGGGGCGGGCGGGGCGGGCGGGGCCGGCAGGGGGGGCTGCGGGGGCGGGGAGGACGCAGGCGCAGGGCACGGCTCCACTGGAGGTTTGACTAAAAAAAGGAAAAAATGAAGATTAAAAAAAAAACACGTCTGACGGGATTTCCCATCGACAAAAGCAAATGAGGAACTTCCATATAAATCATCCCCTATTTAACCTTTACACGACGAATTTTCAATAAATTCTTTGTTTGGTGCAAAGGAACAAAGGATTGATTGAAAACTCTTAACTTTCATTATTTAAGGCCAAATAACTAGACAGCGGTTTGGCGGTTTTCCTTGAGTTAATTTTGTTTATAATAAAACCAACATATTACTGTGCCACTACTGGGCAAAGGTCTCTCCTCTTAAAGAGCAAGCTTGCACGAGCATTAACCAGCATGCTTACTCAAGACGAGTCCGGCGACTTCACACTTATGTTAATGGTAAAGTAAACATCCAACCACACACACACACACCAATGTCAGTTACGTCCAAATCAACCTTAAAAAATCTTTGAAAAATCGCATTGGTAATAGGCTAGTTGACAAGGTCAAAAATAAAATATAAAAATACGTAGAAATAAGGCCACTCATCTTAAAAACTACCATCACCGTACAGAAATTAAATATTGGGGGACAATATAATTGTAAAATTGGATTTACTGATAATAAGTGTTACATTTGATCCCAAATAAGTATGACGTCACAACGTGCTATTTCATACAAATCACGTAAACATTTTGCGTTTTGACAGTTCATAAAAAAGTAATTATTTTGACTTCCTGTCGCATACCCTATTACTCGCAATTGAACCGGAACGGTTCTGGCGGCCATAACAACATTCTTGTTTCATCATCATCATATCAGCCCCTATTTTCTTTTTCTTTTAACGGATGAGAAATCATCAAATGTTTTCTCCCGCTCTTGGCAGAGCGGAAGGGAGTGTCAAACTTGTACTGACTAAAGCCATCCATGTTCCTTCCTTGCCCTTTGTGTTCCAGGGCCGCGGTATGTCTTTCGAACAGTCCCGCAGCCCTGGCAGGCATCGGCCCTTGCGGGCCCCTCCCTGTTTGCTGACATCTCTTTGAGGCGCGCGTGGAACGAACGCACCGTCAACACGGCCTGTCGTCAAAAGACGGACGGACGGCGAGCTAGCCCATTACTCTCCGTCCACAGGTCCGCGTCTACGGTGGCCGGAAGCCACCACGTGACCCCCGACGCCCGGGGCGTCTCCCGCGGCGGCTGGGACGAGAGGTTCTCTCCCTCTCACGCTCCGCCACCTCCTCCGCTAGCATGACTGCTTCACAGAAGGAGGTGACGGCGTCCCATCAAAAATCGTCCAAGCAATCGATTTCTAACGTGTCCATTCTTGTTTAGGTGATGTTTTTCGTAAACTACTAGACATTTTATAAGATCACTTTACATAATCAGAAAATTCTCCCATTGCTCAATTATGATTCAGACTAACAGTAATAATTCCTAAAAAAAAACTTTGTTCACCAGTACTCAGTTTTTGTAAGTACTATTAAGTGTTTACTAATTAGTTGAGTTACCTGTATCATTGTTCAGGTTGTTCTGCACGGGCGGTGGGGCGGGCGGTTCTTGCTGCTCCTCTTCATCATCAGAACCGAACGGGTCCGTTAGCTCTTTGCGGGTCATTAACTTTTCTGGTCGAGCTGGCGGTGGCTGGAAATAATTACATGAATGAGGCAAAGTATCTTAGAAACTTTTCAAAACACGTTTTAATAACTATTTAAATTAAATAAAAGCCGTACCGATGTTTCGACAGTAAAGCTACGTTTTGAGGACTTAAGGTAACACTAGTCGACATTTTTTCCATACAAATTTCGGGAGGGTATTACTCCACTGTTTGACACTGTACATCCAAAGTTAAACATGATATCGTTTTGTCGCATTATTAATATTGTCTGTGCGGAAACAGAATACTAAAATAATAAGCCATTTAAAAGTTACGAGCTACCAAAGATTCGTTTTTATTACCAATTTTAACGCAACTTTGGGCGTAAATTAGTAATAAAAGAAGTGCCAAACTTCCAGAACAAAGTCGGTACCGACAAAGCACAATTATCGAAAAATGCAATAAATTTTATTTGTAGTTGATTTATGCAGTGGTTTTTTCATAAAACTCGATTTTCCACGCGCCTATACTATGAATTATCGTGCATCTCACTATCGGGCACGATACCAGGTGAGACAGCGTGCTTTTTGGCCACGCCCACCAGTGAGTTCGAGCCCGCGACTTGTGCTACCTTAAAGAAAAGGCAGATGATGATGCATAATACAGAGTGGAAGCGACACCAACGCACAAACTGTTACCACGTATTTAGAACAACATTCTTAACCACATACTCATTTTTCAACGGTATTTTTGAAGTAAAACTTCTTTAGGCGCGACTAGGGAGTAACTCAGATTTTTTTTCTGACGGAAGTAACGCTTACTATATTTAAAAATGGAACGATCTTATACTCAAAAGCATGGCAACCAAGGAGCCAACTTATCAAAGGTTTTATTTAAATATCGAATTGGCTTGCAAATAGAAAGCAGTTTATTGAAAAAAAACAAATGAACTCATCAACGCGAGAAAAAATATTGTTGTTTGTGTTCATCATTGATTTTTAAATTTTAATTCATTTCCTCGCATTATTTGCATGCCGTTTTTAGTAGGCGAAAGAACTATGTTTGTGTTATAAAATCTGTAAAACACCATATTTCAGGCAAATAAAGTCAAAGTCAAAGTTTTTGAAGTAAAACTTCTTTAGGCGCGACTAGGGAGTAACTCAGATTTTTTTGAAAATCTCTAAATATACTTGTTTATTTATTACTTTTAAAATAAGTAAATTAAAAGAAAAAGAAGTTTTACTTCAATCGCGCGTAAAGGTTACACGCACACATTTGTTTTTTTTTGAAGTGTAGGTTTTGCACTTTAGTAGGAAATAACCGTTTTTTTTACCGACTGGGCGGGGCCTCCGAATGATGCATGAATGTCCCCCTAGTAATCAGTTCCCAATGCTGACACAAAGACTTCCTCTCTATGGGCCCAGTGCAAAGTGTGCATGGATTCGAACCTAGAGGATGAGCTTACCTCGTTCACCTTCAAGGGATCAGCGAACCACTTGGCAGTGGGCTTCTCGCGGAGGTCCTTGGCTGGTGAGAGCATCTTGCCCAGGATGGTCTTGGACTGCTGTAGGAACATGTCGCGGACGTCTTTCATGGCGGCCGGGGATTGTGGCTTGTCCGGGGTTAAGCGGTCCGCTGAGTGACGGGATTCTTGTGATTCTTGGGAACTGAAAATGATGAAATTTTCTTAAGTAATATTATGGAGGTAAATTTTATATAATTGTCGGGTATAAGTTTATATGTCGGGGGTAATCTTCGGGACTACTGATTCGATTCCTAAAATAATTTTACTAATGGGAAGCTACATTTAATATTACTTTACAGAACGGGAGAGAAGCCGCGAGTCAAAGCTAGTAGTAAATCGTAATAAAACTATTATTTTCTTATCGTTTGCGTTAGTGCCTAACCTGGTGTCAGAGTTTTTATGTCGCCTATGCTGCCGTCATAAGGAAAAAGGGCACAACTAACATTTTTTTTCAAAATTGAGTTATATACATATTCGGAATCAGAAAAAAAAGGCAATTCTGCCAGAATTTTACCTCAATTTCGAAAAAAATGTTAGTTGTGCCCTTTTTCCTTATGACGGCAGTATGGGCCTCTGACTTGGCTTTACATGCCGTCAAGAAATATCTCTCAGGCATGCTGGTTTCCTCACGATGTTTTCTTCACCGAAGCAAGTGATAATTATACAATATGCGCATGAATCCGAAAAAACAGAGGGTAAAAACATGCCTTGGGTTCGAACTCGAGACCTATGACTTGTCAGTCCGACGGTCACACAACTAGGCTATCACTGCTTATAAAACCATGATTGTGTTCCCTTTCCTATGTAGTGTTGGAACAATGATATAAGTAAACTAAGAGCTGAATAAGTAAACTAAGGCTGGACAAAGGCCCCCAATGAGTTCCAGGTATTTCGATCCAGGCCAAATGTGAATCACTGGTTGTCGGTTTTATCCAGCTCGTCTCACCATCTTCATTGAGGTCTGCCGCAATGCCTTCTGTCTGTGTCAGAGCTCAGCATAGTGTCTCTTTAGCTTAGCGCCTTTTTGAGCAACATAGCAGCATACATACATAAACTCACGCCCTTTTCCCATGGAGGTAGGCAGAAACCACAGAACGCCACCTGCTACGATCCTTACATACTCCTTTTGCCTCGTCCACGTTCATACATCTGGTCATACACGCACGCAGGTTGCGTGTACTACGCACCTGACCTTTCTGAGGAACCTCACCAATGAGGTCAGCGTGTTTGACCAACTTCAATAACTTATACTATGCAACGCATCAGTGGCGAAGGTTCCATACAACTCGATTCCTACTTGCTTCCCTTTGTCAGTATTCTATAGACAAATAGAATGACACATGAAAGATATATACTCCGAGTTACGTCTTACAAAAATTTACCCTTCGCTACTGGAACGCAGTCTGATAATGCGAATCACAGTCTTCCTGCCCTTTTTTTTACGGATGGGAAATCCTCAAATGACTTCTCCCGCTCTGGGCGGAGCGGAAGGGAGTGTCAGACTTGTACTGACTAAAACCCATCCATGTTCCTTCCTTGCCCTTTGTGTTCCAGGGCCGCGGTATCTCTTCCGCACAGTCCCGCAGCCTTGGCAATCTTCCTAGTTCCATGTTACTTGGGGTCGGCGCAACGAGTTTTTTCCTTTCATTCTCCCCTGTCAACCGTCACACTATCATTGACTCCTTTTTCTCTCAAATCATTCCTCACACAATCCATCCATCTTTTCTTTGGTCTTCCTCTGCTGCTCGTATCCAGTCTAACGGTCAGTAAACTTGACCCCTAGAATAGGGTAGTTGACCAAAAAAATCGAATTAATCCGTCAGATAAATTTCCAAAAAATATTGGACACTTTTTTTTTTCATGAAAACTAATAATGAGTGCGGTGCAGTGCGTCGAAAACTCGTGTGACGTCACAGTCCGGTACACTTTTTAGCGGAAAGTGACGCAAGCCCCAACTCATGAACTTTGATGCGTTTTATCTTCGTTATTTTTTATTGATTTGATAAAACAAAAAATACGTACCCAACATTTTTCGATAATGTAACTGACGAACTAAATAGAATTATATTTTTTTTACTCGGAAAACATCCCTATACTGCAAGTTAATAATGTTGCACTCACTGAGGTCTCGGCCTGTCGATCATGTTGCGCGAGCGCCTCATGCTGATCTCTCGACTGAACAGCTCCTGCGGGATGGAGCCGTCCGTGTCGTGCCGACCCACTAGGTATGAGGATTCTGTCTCGTCGTTACCTGGAAACACGGAAAGATCGAAATTGTTTATTGAAACGATTAACTTACAATATTAGGGCCCTAGAATTAATCATCTGCAAAGACTTTTCCCAACTATGTTGGCGTCGGCTTCCAGTCTAACCGGATGCAACTGAATACCAGTATTTTACATGGAGCGATTGCCTAAGCCTATCTGACCTTCACGGCCAAATTAGTACTGGGTAATGTGATACCCCTTGGTAAGACTGGTTGTTAGGCTTTCGGGTCACTGACTACCCGTAACGACTGTCACAGATCTACAAACAGCAGAGACTAAATCTAGGAATGAACCTGTTT
The DNA here is from genome assembly GCA_950005105.1 of Lycophotia porphyrea. Classification (NCBI taxonomy): domain Eukaryota; kingdom Metazoa; phylum Arthropoda; class Insecta; order Lepidoptera; family Noctuidae; genus Lycophotia; species Lycophotia porphyrea. Next base: position 1,217,528 of record OX465409.1, read on the forward strand.
GTCTTGTAACCCGCTCCTGTGCAAACATTACGTTCGTTACATTAAGATTAGAAAAATAAAGATAGATTTTGTATTCTTATGCAAAAGCTAAGTCCTAGAATACTGAAAATTGTAACTTACCTAATTGTTCTACTTGTAATTCGTTGCCAGTGAAATGCGCCCTTAGTTGGAAGAGATATGTCATTATCTGAAAAACAATTAAACATGTCTAAGAACCTCTGCTAGAAAACCTGCTTTCAAATAAAAAAAACTGCTTCCAAATCGGTTCACCCGTTTAAGGGTTACGGTGTCACAAATTCAGACTAACTAAACTGAAAAATTCAGACCCATCCCAGATGGTGGACCATCTTTCGCAACATCAAACGAGACTTCGTAGTTCAGGAACTGAACAGTTCCCTAGACAGACACATACATAGCGGTTAAACTTATAGCACCCCTCTTTTTGCGTCGGGAGTTAAAAAAGTTTTTTAAACTCGGCATAATTTCAACGTTTCTGTTGAAATTCGATCTCCAACAGGCTTTGGCTTTATTAAACTATTTACCTTGATACAGCATATCAATATTTACATGGAGCGACTGCCTTTCAGACCTATACAACTAGGTAACACGAAAATTCTGAATTCTTAAAATTTATTGCTAAGACCTTCTTTGTCAGCTTTTTTTTTTAAATTATATTTAGACCTTCAACGCGCTCTGTGTGTAGCGGACTCCGGACTCCAGCTCGCGCGAGTCGTGTCGGTTTTCTAGCGGATTTTATTCTGTCTGCATAATCAGAATATTTGTTGGACAGGCGCAGGATGTTATAATTTCTTACGTTAGCAAAATTTTTCTTTTTTGCGAATCCGTTAGTTTTATGAGAAAATAGTTCCGGTAAAATTTGTAGATCATTTAATTATCTACAAAAACTGTCTTTAATTTTTTTTCCCTAAGATTCACCATTTTGAGAAATGCTGAGACTTTGACGTCGCATTTTTTTTTGCACACATGGTCGATGGGAACTTTTCACAATTTTATTATAATGGTATTCATGTAAATTTTCAGCTTCTTGGAAATTTATGCAAGGGTACCCTGATTTTTATGTCTCTTTTAACCGGACAACTGAGCGCACCGCTAATCTGTCGGGGATCTGTCGCGAGCACACGTCGGCGGCGGTGAGTACTTGTGAGATGCCTAACTTAGAGCTCGCTTCTAGTGCTACGCGGAGATTCTTCTCTGCCTCGTCGGGTTGCAGACCGGAGAAATCACTGAAATAAAAAAAAAAAGAATGATTCATCGTTTGGCTTACACGTATGGCGAATGAACTGTATCTCAAAGTTAAAGCTGTGTATGTTAGCCAAAAATCAAGGGGTTATTTTAAGAGGGAGAGGGGATACACTTTCAGATCAAATGTAGAATTTAAAATAGTACACACATATACAGTACATCATTCTGAGCCCCTCACATAGAAATTATTCATCAGTAATTAAAAAAAAACGTGTGCAATTCACACGTGGCAGAAGTGAAACCTTCAAAAATGTTGGCTTCAAGATAAACACTGTATAATGCTTCCTATTACATTTTCTCCCACGTTAAATCTTATGTATTTATGTGTCGGTCTCTTTTTACTGTCGCTTTTTCGTTTCATCGACCTTCAACTCACAACGATGCTAAAGAAGTTTTCACTTCAAAATGAGCTGTTTCCTACAAAAGTGCAATACCTACACGGTCAAAATGTATGGAACAGCTGATTTATTTTGTAATAACCGATGAAATATTTCTATGTAGGAGGCTCAGAATAACCCTATTCTGAGCCTCCTACATAGAAATATTTTGACTTCCTGTCACATACCCATGTGACAGGAAGTCAAAATAGTTACTTTTTTATGAACTGTCAAAACGCAAAATGTGTACGTGATTTGTATGAAATAGCACGTTGTGACGTCATACTTATTTGGGATCAAATGTAATACTTATTATCAGTAAATCCAATTTTACAATTATATTGTCTCCCAATATTTAATTTCTGTACGGTGATGGTAGTTTTTAAGATGAGTGGCCTTATTTCTACGTATTTTTATATTTTATTTTTGACCTTGTCAACTAGCCTATTATATACTGAATACGTGGTATCCGTTTTCGAGTCGGTGTCCCTTCCACACTGTATTAATACAGGGTGTAAAAAGACTCTTAACGAAGCCGAAAGGCACTTATTCTCCCCGTCATTGCGATCATTTTTTTGTTCTACTCCATACCTGGGAACCTTCTAGTTACGGAGATATTGGGGGTCAAAGTTCCAACTTTTTCTTTTTTATATCATCATCATCATCAGCCTATAACGTTCCCACTGCTGGGACACAGGCCTCTCTATGAGAGGGATTGGTGATTTGATTAATTTCTTTTTTATATACATACATGTTTTTAACGTAAGATTTTTAGTTTCAGCACAATGTTTTGAGTGCGTTACGTGATTTTTCAGCCCAAAAAAAAAGTAGTTTCCAAGCACTAATTTTTGTGTAAAGTTACTTAGTTTGATGTACATAACGATTGGTTGACGGCTTCGTGAAAAGTCTGTTTACACCCTGTATGTATTGTACTCACATGAGGTCAGGCCTGAACCGGTGTATGATGGCACAGAAGGCGAGTCCTGACCGGAAGCTGGTCGTCAGGTTCGTGACCCGACAGGATTTGTACTCACGAGTCACGCACTGACACCATTCTAGGAGGTCTTGCACCTAGAAAAAATTGATAATTCATTATCATTGAATTCGCTGGTTCTCTAAAAAGCAGTCAGAACCCAAACATTTAAGGTTTTTAGATAATACCCCACTTAACTTCAATAATTATCCTTGCTCTATAATCTTATTAATATTATAAATGCAAAGTTTCGAAAAGTACTGAACGGATTTGGATTAAATTTGGCATTTAACACAATATGGACATAAGACAAAAATCATATTTTATGGTGTCTACTGTTGTCTTTTCTATCATCTACAGGGTCACGAGACCTTGAGGTAGTCTATCTTAATATCCTAATCACTATCACTACATATTATAAAACGTCCTCCTCGTTCGCGATAAACTCAAAAACTACTGCCTTGATTTTTATGCTGTTTTCACCAATGGATAGAGTGGTTCTCGAGGAAGATTTTCGTATATAATTTGTCAAGTTTTCATCAAAATTTCATGATTACTTTTGGTCGCGATAACCGACATCCACGCGGGCGAAGCCGCGGGCATCAGCTAGTAATATTATAAATGCGAAAGTTTGTGTGGATGTATGAATGTTGAATGTTTGTATCTCTTTCGCACAAAAACTTCTGAACGAATTTGGACCAAATTCGCACTTAGATAGTTTATAACCTAGATAAACTCATAGGGTACTTAGTGCGGGGTAAACAAAGCCGCGGGCATAAGCTAGTCTTCTTAATAAACTTCTTAGAATGTATCTAACCGGAGTCCTGTCCTTATCGAACTTCCCAGGGAACAGCTTCTCCATATCAGCGGCAGTCGGCGTCTTATCGCTGTCCTCATCTCTCTCGTTCTCGTTGCGGTCCAAGTTGATGCTGTTCAGGTTGGTCTTCAACTCCAGAGGCTATAATAGAGATACATATTTGAATACTGCCTCGTTGGTCTAGTGGTCGCAAGCGTGAATACTGAGCATGACGTTCTAGGTTCGATTCACAGGTTAGACATGGGTTTTTCCATCAGGAATTTCTCAGTAGCAGCCTAGATTTGTGCCCGGTTGATGGTAATAGGCTCGCCCCCTATTAAATGGGACTTAAACATAACTTGCGAAATGTGGGTGTACTCTTAGGTTAGGTAGACCACACCAGGGAACCTTTTAGTTAAGGATATATTGTCAAAGTTTCAATTTTTTCACAAGTTTTTTTTTAATACAAATTTTAAATTATTTTGCCACGAGCTCCTCGATCGACCTTTCGCTTATATTACACTATTTTTATTTTTATCTCAAAAACGGTGAAGGAAAACATCGTGAGGAAACCGGCATGTCCTAGAACCAAACATTCGAAGACATGTGACATCTACCAATCCGCACTGGGCCCGCGTGGTCGATTATAGCCCAATCCCTCTCATAGAGAGGAGGCCTGTGTCCCAGCAGTGGGAACATTATAGGCTGATGATGATGATGACACTATTTTAAATGAGTTAGAATAGAAGATCACCTACCTTTAAATTTCTCATCGCCACCATCTTAGGTTTAAAAACCATCCCCTTCAACTCCCCCTTAATTTCTACACTCGTATTATTCTGTTTGGGAGTAGAGAAGTACTTAGGTTCCGGTTTCATCGCCATCTTAGTCAAATGACTTAACATTTCTGGTCTAGATTTAGTCATGGGTTCAAAGATGTCGTTGTCGTAGTGCGGCGGGTCGCTGGGCACGGGGGTGGAGGGGGTGGCGGGCCCGCCCCCCTCGCCCCCCAGCCCCCCGGCGGGGGAGGGGGGCGAGGGGGGCGAGGGGGGCGCGGTGGGGGTGCGGGAGGTGTCGAAGGTGAGCGACTGCACACTGTTGGGGGTGGCCGCGATGTCGCTGTTCGTTAGGCTCTGTGTCATCTCTTCCATCTGTTGGCGGAGATCTAGCATCTGGGGGTGAGATATAATGTGGTTACATACATAAACTCATGCAATTTTCCCATGGGGGTAGGTAGAAACCACAGAAATGTGGTTAGTTTTGCTGAAATGGAGATAATGCATGATTATTCCAAAAGACAGAAAGATTAAACAATCTATTTAAATAAATAAAAGTCAATCAAATAAATTAAATTCTCAATTGAACAGTCTTCGTTTCATTAGGATGGCATACGTAGTTCGGGAGATATTCGGGTTTATGTGACTGACCCGTTATTTTTGGAACCGAGTGTAGTATCTATTAGTTGCACGCCCACGACAAATCGCTTAATAAAGTAAAAAAAAAAGAACTTTTTCCGCTTGAACTACACAAAGCTAAGGTGAGGTCAAGTTCGAATCAAGTAAAAAGCAATGGAAAGTAATATTTACCTGTCTTGTAGAATTATCGGAGAGCGTATAGTCGTCCTCGTCCAAATCTTCTAGCACAGCGATATCGGAGTTGTTGTTCACTGATAGCAGAGACGCCAGGGACTGCATGTCGTCGTCACTGGAATACAGAAAAATATTATGAGTTAACATGAATTTGTGTGGTATACTATAACAACCAGAAGGCGTCGCGGCAGACCTCGTAGAAGATGGCGGGACAAGCTGGATAAAACCAACGACCAGTGGGCCCACATTAGCCCTGGATCGAAACAACTGGAAGTCATGAGGAGAGGCCTTTGCCCAGCAGTGGGATGACGCAGGCTAACAGTATCAGTATACTACAACTAAAAAACCTGCCTACTGAATAAAATGTAGCTTATGTTACCTGCCATAATAACGAATTGATTGACACCTTATTCATCAAAATTGGATGAATAGTTTAGGCGCTACGGAGGAACATAGGTAAATACAAACATACATAATATACACTGCTAAAATCATAACTCTTCCTTTTAACTTCGCCGTAGTCGGGTAAAAAAGTGCAAGTTGGACTCGCGCACCGAGGGTTCCGTATAAACTTGTGGGTGTTTTGTTATTAAACTACATAGTTGCGGTTTTCAGATTTTTTTCTTTTAGATGTGCTGTAAGACATTGCTTCTTGCCAAATTTCATGATTCTAGGTCAACGGGAAGTACCCTATAGGTTTTGATTCCCTGGTGAAATCACAATTAAAATAGCATCAAAAGAACTCGTGGCTAAATAACAACAGCCGCTCGGATCAATCTTCAGGCTAAGGCGGGCTTGCCTAGGTTGATCTGTGGATGGGTGACCACCCATTACATACCGAGTTTCCTCCTCCATGGCTCGGGAAGCAAGATAAGCCGTTGGTCCCGGCATAGACCCTACAGACATAGTTGGGAAAAGGCTAGGTAGCTCATGATGACGTCACTCGCACTATTACTAGTTGAACTTTAATGAAGTTTAAAGTTGCTCTCCCAATACATTGTGTCACACAATGTATTGTTGTGTAACTCAACCATTTTGAAGATGATCTTCAAAATGGTTGAGTTGAATGATGCTGATACATGCGTCATGTTCGTGAACGGGCGCTTTCAGTTATGACTGGTCATCTCTTGGTTGCCACGGCTTATTTGAATTAATTATTATTATTATTTTTGTTTTTACTATGGACAGTTTTAACGTGCACATCTTGCTACATCGTTCTTACATAATGTACCATCTCAACATGAATGATGTCTCCAAGGTTTTATAAAAATAAATACTGATTAAAAAGAGTGTCCATGGAGTTTTTTGCCCGTTCTTCTCCATAGAGATCTACGCTAGGGAATGGGCAACTACAGTACTTTCACAGTTTTTATGCCTTGTGACTGGGACTGTAGCTTCTTTAGATTGTTATCTTGTCGACAATTCAAAAGTGCCTGTAACTGGCCTACTTGAAATAAATGCTTTGATTTTGATGATTGATGGTGACTTACGTGGCCTGTCCCTCTCTCAGCAGGACTGTGTGGAGAGTCAGCTGGATGGAAGCGGCGACTATCTTCTGAGTAACAGGGTCTAAGGTCAGAACGAGGGTCCGTTGAGAAGGTTCCAGACTGGCGTACTTCCGCATATTGATGGAGCAGACTGCTAGGCGGCGGCGCTTGCCGGTTATCGATACCTGGAAAGATGATGGTTTTAGATTAGTTTATGGCACAACTAGGTTTTGCCCGCGGGTTCGCTTGCGTTAATTTAGACTTTGAAAATCCATTCGGGTTGAACTCTACGTGTAATACTGATACTGTTAGCCTGCGTCATCCCACTGCTGGGCAAAGGCCTCTCCCCATGACTTCCAGTTGTTTCGATCCAGGGCTCATGTGAGCCACTGGTCGTTGGTTTTATCCAGCTCGTCCCGCCATCTTCTACGAGGTCTGCCGCGACTCCTGGCTGAGTCAGGGCTCCAGAAAGTGGTTATACTACTTGTAATAATATGATTTAATCATGATTCGTAAGACACGTGGCGCCATCTATTATCTTAAGAACGTTGTTATTGTTTTCCTCGGGAACAGTACTTTTTTCAGAATGAAAGGTACCCTATGTCCGTTTCTGTATACCTGACAACGTATATGCAAATTTTCAGGATGATCGGTTCAGTGGTTTAGGCGTGAAAAGGTAACAAAAAACTTACTTTCGTATTTATAATATTATATATATAATAATAAAATTACTAGCTTACTAGCTAACCCGACAGACATTGTCCTGTCAACTATGAATATTGAATTCGAATTGACCTGGTAGCAGGTCCTACTACCTACCACCTACCTCCTACCTACCACTATGATATGACCAAAAGAGCATCAATGAAAAATGTCTGTCAGTTACTGTGCCGCAGACAAAGTTGCGCGGATCAGCTAATTTAGTATATTTGGAAGAATCACTCCCGTAATAAATTCAGGTAACTATAAATCAGATCGTCACACCATCCGCGCCTCGGCGGCGATTATAAAGGGTGCAAACAGACTCTTAACGAAGCCGACAGGCACTTGTTCTCCCCAACATTGCGATCATTTTTTTGTTCTAGACCATACCTGGGAATCTTCTAGTTACCGAGATATTGAGGGTCAAAGTTCCAACTTTTTCACAAGTTTTTTTTTTTTAAATACATGTTTTAAATGTAAGATTTTTACTTTAAACACCTCCAGGAACCCCTTACTATTCAATCCATCCACCAGCACAATGTTTTAAGTGCGTTATATTGAGTCCTACTGTAAAACGTGATTTTTCAGCCCAAACAAAAAGTCGTTTCCCAGCACATATTTTTGCGTAAAGTTACTTAGTTTGATGTACATAATGCTTGGTTGACGGCTTCGTGAAGAGTCTGTTTACACCCTGTATAGATAATCTCGTTTATAAGGCGAACATGGCCAGATATCGCATAGGACAGAGAGGTTTGAAAGGATAACGGGGAGGCCTTTGCCCAGTGGGACACTCAAACAGGCTAACAAAAAAAATAAAAAACAAAACTAAATCATTCATAGAGATGATGCCTGTTTCCCAGCAGTGGGAACATTTTAGTTAAAATATGAAGTGACAGACTAGTGCGTCTACTTACATCCTCCAGCACGAAGGTCCAGTCCTTGTCCTCGAGCTCGTTGGTGCGCGAGTCCTTGAACAGTGTCACGGCTACCGTGCGGTTCTCAGGTACCGTGTAGATAACTGAACCTCTGCAAATTAAAAACAAATTGCTGAAATTGCGCACCAAGATACAATGTGAAGTACAGGTAAAGGTTAACCTAAAAGTAAATCATCCACATTTCGCGAGTTATATTTTAAGTCCCATGTAAGCCCCCTATTACATAAGCCTATTACCACCAGCCGGTCATAAATTCAGACTCTGTGGCTGCTACTGAGAAATTTCTGATGGAAAAACCCAATAAATTTTATTATATTTAATTTCAGGGTACTTTGACCCATAGATTACAAATTGTGTTAGTAAATAAAACCTTAAAAAAAACAACACTTACAAGACAAAACAAACAAACAAACAACGTGTTCGTGTTCAACATCGTGTCTTGTGTTTGTATTTGATCTTAAAACTTTTCCCGACCCGGGAATCGAACCCAGAACCTCATGCTAAGCAGTCAAGATTGCGACCACTCAACCAACGAGGCAGTCAGAGATTTCAAGAATCTGAACCAAATACAATCTATATAAGAAATCTCAAGACTTCGGTAGTCTCAAGACTTCGGTAGTGATTTTATTTTCCTGTTTGGAATGGAATTGATTTCTGAATACTTACTTAAGAGGGTCTTTCAACGACGGCTCCCATTCCAAGGGGTCTGTGATCACTCGCCGCGACCGTCTAGTCCATACTACACTTAGTTTGTTAGGTTTCCTGAAAATAAACACTAATATGAAACAAGAATGTGTGGTATACAACAACAAAAATACTCGACTACTGAAAAATCACGCTCTAATTACATTCAGGCTTTACAAGGTAAAATCATCTAGTATAAGATCCCGATATAAAACGACCTTCACCGAGATGCTTATTTAATGAAACGTATTTTATATTTAATTTAATATGTCAATAAATATAATGTATATGGGTTGCCTAGCAAATTTCAGTCCAGAGTATGTTTAATTAATAATTAAAAAAACTTATTTTTTTAAACATTTCACCGGTATCATTATTAGATAAATTCTATACCAATCGAAAGTATAAAGCCCATAGAATATGCAAACGTTAGGTTGCCTATTCTTTTCCGGTCACAACTACCGGGTTGCCAGGTATAAACAGGTAAATCTGTACTAGCATTTTGCAACGGTCTGTTTATTGAATGTTTAAATGAAATTAAAGATTATTTTATTCTGAACACGGTGGTATAGGGTTGCTTGCGAAAAATCAGTCCAGAATTGCGGTTGTCGAATTTTAAAAAGTAAAATATTGTTCCGAGTGAATGTGTGCGACTGAGAGGTCCCAACCGACCATCCCATGCGATAGAAGAGGACACAGCATAGCAGCTGTTTAAAGTCCGCCCATTTAAAGAAAGAGAGTGCGCGTGCTATTTGGGCTTGGAAAAGAAAAGGATAGCGATAGACTCGTATATACTATGCATCATTTTGGAGTAGTTTATTATTTAAATAGAGAAATAGTTATTTAATTTTTTTTTTTAATCAATTAATTATTTATGTGTATATTTTTTATGTGACACTAAAGTATATATACATCTTTAGTAAAAAAGAAGGATATAGTGATACATATATAATACTACCCTGATTAAAAATATTGATTGAAAAATATTTAAAAAATTTACTACATGCAAATTATAAATCTATAAATGTAAACAGAGAAATTGAAATCAATTGAAACTATTGGAAAAAATTCAAAACCCATAAAAGTGAATTTTTTTAATCAGGGTAATCTTGCAAATTTTATTTTTATTATAAGAAGACAAAATAAAAAAACAACAATTAAAAAATTACTTCTATTTATTGTAAAAAATTAAAAATACAAACATTTTTTTAAATTATTCAGAATCCGAGTCATCGGACATAAAACTACGATCTTCAACTTCTGAATCTTCTTCGTCATCACTATCTGTTTCACTTTTTTCGACAATGTTTTCTATCTTTAAAGGTGTATGATCCCCAATGAATCCTACTGGTTTTAAATATTCATCTAAGAACCATCCGCAGTTCTCAGGCTCAAGTTTCACGCATATTGGATCCGTTGCATTAAGCCACATGGAATTTACGAAAATAGTTCGTAAAATTTTCTGAGTTAATGATATCCAGCATGGTGGTATGGAGTTGGAGTCGAAGCCTTTTATTTTTTTTTAAAAGTGCTCGCTGTCTTCTTTTGCAGAGTAATTTTTATAAAAATACGATGTCTCGCATCATTCACACTGGTGCAGTTCCTGATACCATACATACTAGCCGTAAATTCTTGAACGGTCTTCATTTTTTCATCAATGAAAATATCAGCAGCATCTGTTAATGATGCAAAAACTGTTTGATATTTTTCATTTTTCGAAAATTGCTGAAAAGGTTTCACTTTCCCTTTGTTGTAAAAGGCTGCCGTGTAATCGCAACCTGTAAATGCATGGAAGGCGGGAAGACTTTGGCATAATTTAATTCCCAACTTCAACGCTAAATCGGTGCAATTAATGCAATCAACAGTTTGATTATTAGTCTTTCTAGTTGCTGAACAGGCAAGCCAAATTTCTGATTCGATAAGTTTGTGCATATTTCCTAACAAAATTATCAAAACGTCAGTATCAGAGGCTTTAATTAAAATCCTTGAGCCTGGTTCCGCTTTAGAAGCATGAAAAATAATCCTTGTATCTGCCTCTTCGTGATGACATTCATAATTAGTTTCTTCAGTTTTTTTTACGGAATTTTCCTGAACTTGATAAGAGTAGCAGTGATGGTCGACGGTTAAAAAGATTTTTTTGTTTTGGATTATTGATACCAAATGGTCATTTTCCCAATAATCAGCCAGAAACAGCACCAGAGCCTCTTTAAAGCGATAATTTTTAAGGCTTTGCAAAAAATTTTTTTTTTTTGGAACAATATTTTACTTTTTTAAATTCGACAACCGCAATTCTGGACTGATTTTTCGCAAGCAACCCTATACCACCGTGTTCAGAATAAAATAATCTTTAATTTCATTTAAATTTCATTCAATAAACAGACCGTTGCAAAATGCTAGTACAGATTTACCTGTTTATACCTGGCAACCCGGTAGTTGTGACCGGAAAAGAATAGGCAACCTAACGTTTGCATATTCTATGGGCTTTATACTTTCGATTGGTATAGAATTTATCTAATAATGATACCGGTGAAATGTTTAAAAAAATAAGTTTTTTTAAAATATTAATTAAACATACTCTGGACTGAAATTTGCTAGGCAACCCATATACATTATATTTATTGACATATTAAATTAAATATAAAATACGTTTCATTAAATAAGCATCTCGGTGAAGGTCGTTTTATATCGGGATCTTAGACTAATCTCATCTATTGTTGAAGTCGGTTAAATGTAGCCTACGTTACCCGGGCCATAATAACAATCGATAATCAAAATCGGAAGAATAGTTTAGACGCTACGGAGGAACATACGTAAATATAAACATAGATAGGTACATCCATACATACATAGACAGCTAAAATTATAACCCTTTTGGCTTCGCCGCAGTCGAGTAATTAATAAAAAAGAAAGTGTTCCTTGCTTGCAGTTCGTTTTTTTACTATATGTATAGATTAATAAATACATAACAACAAGCCATCAGGAAGAGAAACGTCAAAATATGCAATCCCAATTTAGAAAAACTTCAAAAACTTGACAATTACAAAGCTGTTTTTCTTGTGAACACAGTAACCAATAGAGAACAAAGTATTGCCGTAGCCAACAAAAGAACATACGCAGACATCGATTCGATCTTCTTATTTTGGGTTAAAATCTAAGTTTAAATCAGACTTGTCGAGTTACAAGTTAAAGCCACGAATAGCAGAGATCGATACAAAGCGAACTTGCATCGTCTGCATATAGTGTGTAAAAGTACACTTAACGAAGTTAAGCGTTCCTCAATCCTCCTGCACTGATCTTTTAAATCAAGGAAATCATAAGAAAGAAATCTATATAGGTAGTTCATCTGTGTTTCTGCGCACACTTATACACTTAAATATTTCCTGGGTCGATGGCTATAAAGGATGTAAAAAGACTCTTAACGAAGCCGAAAGGCACTAGTTCTCCCCGTCATGGCGATAATTTTTTTTGTCCTAGACCATACCTGGGAATCTTCTAGTTACGGAGTTATTGGGGGTCAAAGTTCCAATTTTTACACAAGTTTTTTTTTAAATACATGTTTTTAATGTACGATTTTTACTTTAAACACGTCCAGGACCCCCTTACTATTCAATCCATCCATCAGCACTATGTTTTGAGTGAGTTACATTGTTAATACAAGTTTTAATGTTATGACTTCATTTTAAATACCTTCACGACCCCCGTAATATTCAATTCATCCATCAGAACAATGTTTTGAGTGCGTTACATTGAGTCCTACCGTGAAATGTGATTTTTCACCCCAAAATAGTCATGTCCCAGCAATAATTTTTACGTAGAGTTATTTGTTTTGATGTTCAGAATGCTTGGTTGACGGCCACGTGAAGAGTCCGTTTACAACCTGTATAGAGATAGATACAGACCAATGAAATGCTTTGTGTTTGTAGTGATAGACAATCTAAAGGCCGCGGTAGGCTAAAGATTAAACATTTCTTTACTAGAAGATGTCATAGGTATGTAATAATTGTAGTTATGCATGTACCCTCCTATTATGATACTAGCTGTAACCCGCGACCTTATTCCGCGTTAAATGATTGATGGAACAAACAGACGAGACAAATAGCCGGCCAAGTGCGAGTTGGACTCGCGCACCGAGGGTCCGTATAAACTTGTAGGTATTTTGTTATTAAACTACATATTTGCGGTTTTTAGATTTTTTCCTTTACATGTGCTGGAAAAGATCGTGAGGAAACCGGCATGACCTAGAGCCAACAATTCGAAGACATTTGACATCTACCAATCCGCACTGGGCCCGCGTAGTGGATTATTGGCCCATACCCTCTCATAGAGAGGAGGCCTGTGTCCCAGCAGTGGGAACATTATAGGCTGATGATGATGATGTGCTGTAAGACATTGCTTCTTGTCAAATTTCGTGATTCTAGGTCAACGGGAACTACCATATACACCTAATAGGGACTATAGACCTCAGTATCTGGTATAAATCTACTCTGGTTCAACTTGCTAGGTCCATCCGTTCTTGAGAAAATGGGTGGTGACACACGGACAAGCCGACGGACAGACGAACAAGAGAATGATCTTTCCTTTTTTTACCTTTTGAGGTACGGAACCCTAAAAATCAAAAAATGTTTTATTTTACCATTTGGGCGAGGTCTCCAGATCCACGCGATGGTACGAGGCAGTGTACTGGAACTTGGCTGCGCGCTTGTTGACGCGCTGCAGGCGTTTCCACACCGACGCCATTGTAACACCTGAAAAAACCAATCATCTTGAAGTAATCGGCAAATCGGTAAATAAATCGGCAAGGAGCCGATGACCGATGGTGGGTACAAGTTCTAGTTTCGGGGTGAAGCGTATGCGCAAGCGTGGTGTGGGATGACTCGAACTCGATAGTCCAATAATCTTTCAAAGGTGACTGGGACAGGCAGGACGCGGAAGGCGAATACCAGGGTGTTGTGGAGCAGCCTGGGAGATGCCTGTGTTAATTGAATCATCTGTAGTGTTTTGTTTAAGTGGCCGAGAAATTCCAGACATAGAGGTCTCGTGACCCTGTTATGATGCTTTGTGATTGTCGTTTCGCTTCTCTTCGACAACTCATCGAGATGTATCTCATACTATGGGGGTAGGTATTCATTCAGTACATATATAAGGTCCCATTAAAATAGATGGACCAATTTTAACACAGTGTTCAGTACGTCTAACCAAAGGTATCCAAGGAAAAAAAAAACTGATTAAAGTGATTTTATTTTGAACTACAATAATAAATTGCTGGCATTTTTCGTGTATTTTCATTAGCTGATTTTTTTTTGTAAGTATCTAATGCGTTTTTCTTATTTGCTCTTTTTTACCATTGTCTTTATTTTGGTGGTCTGAATTATTTCTAAAAGTATTTCCATCTATTTTAATGGGACCTTGTATATACAGAGTGTAAACAGACTCTTCACGAAGCCGTCAACCAAGCATTATGTACATCAAACTAAGTAGCTTTACGCAAAAAATTGTGCTGGGAAACGCTTTTTTTTTAGGCTGAAAAATCAAGTTTTACAGTAGGAATCAATGTAACGCACTCTAAACATTGTGCTGATGGATGGATTGAATAGTAAGGGGGTCCTGGAGGTGTTTAAAGTAAAAATCTTACATAAAAACATGTATTAACTTTGACCCCCAATATCTCCGTAACTAGAAGGTTCCCAGGTATGGTCTAGAGCAAAAAAATGATCGCAATGAAAGGGAGAATAAGTGCCTTTCGGCTTCGTTGAGAGTCTGTTTACACCCTTTATATGTGACAACGATGTAGAAATACGTGCACGATATGAGCGTCCTGAGTAAAAGAAATTAATTAGAACAATTTAAAAAAAAAAATATTAGTTAAAATAAACCGTGGCAGCCTACAGATGACCAGTATCTCATACTATGGTGGTAGGTATTCATTCAGTATCAAAGTAGCAGTCGTTGGATAGGAAAAAGGCATTGACAGTAATAACTTACGGTAGTCAGAGCAATGTCGGGGGCGGGTGTATTATCTGCGCTCGCACATTATCGCGTCGCGCCGCTCCTGCGGAAGCAAACATTGATATTGTAAAAAAAAAATAGGTACGGGGTTTTTTTGTCGAGTTGTGTTGATTTTATATATTCTGGAAGGTAATTTATTTTATACATATTTCATCATCATTCTCCCCTTATCTGACTGTCGATATTTACATTATAAATTCCAGTGTTAAATGCAGATAAGTTCCAAAATAAGATGTTAGAAGTCGTAAAACAATTACGTGATCACGTTAAGAGAAGTCTTTTGGTTCTAGTTATGTACTGAAAGTCCGGCAAACTGTCAGAATGGCTCACACCAAGGTAAAAAGAGCTAGCCAAGTCTTCGCCGGCGTTGGTGGGTGCATCCAAAAAAAATACCAGTAGACTGCACGTCACTTACGCTGGCCTAGCTTTTGATACCCAGTTTGATAGAACAAGAGAACAAGCCAAGTCAGAGGCCCATAAAAACTCTAGACACCAGGTTAGGCACTAACCACAGGATAAAGGAGAAGAACGGAAGAAGAGAACAAGAGGCCAGCTTTAACTGGTTTTGTAATCGCTGCCCAAAGAAACGATGGATAGACTTTCTGAAGGGTGATATGGCTAGAAAGTAGGCGACTGCTGAGATGACGAGAAATAGAGAAGTATGGAAGAAGCGCCGACCACAAAATTGGATAAGGGCAGGAGAGTAATGATAACGACGTGCGGTCTTCCGTACTACTCCGGAAGTTAACACTGATATAGGGATTGTTTTGGTAATATTAGCAGTTATATTTGAGTTAATCTATTTTGTCAGACTGAGTGCAGGCGGAATTCAGGGCCCATGAATGTGTCATCTACGCTGTGCTTGTGTTTATTCTGTGGTCATTTATAAAAATAATGCTATTAGGTATTATAAGTTCATTACTCATATACATATTGGTATAGTATCAAAACAATATGTAGAAATAATAAATTAAGCCTGCATGCGATCAAATTCTCAAACGCAATAATTTTTTTAGTCGCCGCCGCCGTTGGACTAGTAAGTTTAGTAGTCTTATCAAGTCAGCTGTTTTCTTACTTGTACCATTTCAAAGGAAAAAAACCGTACAATGTTGCAAAAATGTATGTGCAATATGTATCCCGATGTTTCCTGATGCGTTCTTAGACTAAACTGTCGCTTAAAAGTTTGCCAGATATGCTGATTTTCACTAATACTGGAATACCCAAATTAAAGCGCATTGTTCTATCTACCTACAACTCTTCGGCGCTTAAATGAGCGATAAAAATCCATGAAAACGGTTCAACTTGGGATAAATTTAGGCGTCACATAGTTAATTAAAATAAGCATAATTTATACGTCCTTAAAGTTAAGTGACGATTAAGAATTTGCTAGTTATGAACCTCGATTTCTTCAATACTGTGTAAATCTCATATACATTCTCATTTTAGCTCATAATTTCCCATCAATTCGGCGAATCTTAGGTTGTAAGTACAGCCGCCAGCAGGTCAAGCTACCCGAATCTGTCAGATTTTCCCAACCAACTTTGAACCTAATGCTTTAGAGATAAAGTTGAAAATCTATTAAAGAAATTTGACAGATTGTAGTAGCTTGATGTGCTGGCGTCTGTACAACCTCACCTTGAGATTAGGCAGAAACGCTAGGATTGCCATCCTTCCGGGTATCTCTCCCGTAATTGACCTAGTTTGGGAGACCGGCGTGCCCTCACTTCTTTGGGTTCACGTACTCAATATCACCTTATTATTCGTTTCGCGCTTTTATGTATCTATTTTTTTTTCCGGGCTGTTCGGGAAAAAACCCAATTTCACCCCTTAGCCCGGGATTTTTTTTAAGTTTTCGTGCGGCATCGTCAGTTTAGCTTATGGCAACCCTGAAACCCAGACAATCTTGCAACAGCATAGCTACGATTTGTCTATGTAAGAACGTTTGTTTATTTGTACAGCCCATCTCGGAATATGTTTAGACTGGGTTGGTTTGGCCTAGGAATATTACGTCTATAGGTATATGTGAATACCTGCATGCCAGTGATGTCCTGGTTTGGTACAGACGCCAGCTTATGAAGCTACTACAATCTGTCAAAGGAGATGTTTCAAAATGTATGGAGCCCTGGCCAGGTCTCTGTACACCATACAAAAAAATGGGGAAACACAATTAAAGCAGCTTTCAATCATCCAATTACCTTAAATTGGCTTTGTTTGGTAGTAAAGCACATGAATGTACACTTGAAATTGTAAAATACAACAAAAACCCGTCATGGCGGTAAGCTGTCATGTTGATTGACAATTGACGTTTGACATGTTTATTTCTGTCATATTACACTGTCAAAGAGAATCACTGCGTTAGTTAGTGACAGTAGACAGTTCACGATCTATGATCAATGGTCGATGTATGGTTTACTGTTATTGTTTTTCAACCACAGAGTATCTAAATTGGTAAGACGCCATATTGAAAGACAATGAATGATAAATATAAAATTATTACAAGAAAAATATGCATTCATGCAATTGATCTATATTTTTCCCGAGTTCCAGAGATTTTTCGAGGTATTGTACATATCATCATCATCTGCCTCGCCTTTTCCCAACTATGTTGGGGTCAGCTTCCAGTCTAACCGGATGCAGCTGAATACCAGGTACCAGGTACCAGGTTTAGGTATTGTACATATACTGGGCCCATTTTGAAACATCTCCTTTCTTTAATAGATATTCAGCTTTATCGCTACAGCATTAGATTCAAGGTCGATTGGGAAAATTTGACAGTTTCGGGTAGCCTGATGTGCTGGCATCTGTACAAAAGAGGGATTTTTTTGCAAAAATAGTTGTAGCCTACAACTATTTAATGTATACTAATCCACATTTTAATCGCGAAAGTAAAAATCTGTCAGAGACTATTAATTACTTTTTCACGCCTAGATAATTAAGTATCATGCACGGATTGACACACAGTTAGGTGTCCCATTGGTCTACACTTAGAATCAGATCTACACCATGATGTAGATTCGGGCATAGGATATTTTTTACAAGCTTTTATTTAACTTTTAATGTTTACTGAATTTTAAAACAGTTATCCCCAAACGATTCAGCTGAAATTTTTCATACACGTTAAGTTTGGATGACAATGCATCGTTAGCTAAGTGACACACATTTTAAATCCAAAGATGGCAGACTAATTATTTTTTATGCATAAAAAAGGGTTTTCTGAGAATACGAATAAAAATGACGTCATACCTAATTAAGCTTAATTTAAAAAATATTTTTTTACTATAAGCTAGCCGTGAATAATTCCACACCAAAAAGGCAAATGCTGTAACTAGTGGCAAGAGCTTTAAGATACGTTTATTGAAGAAGGTATAGTAACCAATGCTCGGTTTAAAGACCTTTAAAAGTTAAGTAAGTATAGGCTAAGTATAGCCCTTTAATTTATCGCCGATGTAGCAACAGATGGCTACGGGAATAAATCAGTTGGATAGCTGCACGTGGGCTAACGCAGATGACAGACGTTTCACTCACTCACTAGTCGGCATCTTTCACTCGAAGTGAAACGTTTGAACACAAACGAATAAAAAATGGAATTTCGGAATTATTCGAAAAACAAATGAGAGCAGATGAACATTGATTCCCGATTTAATTTTGTCGGTGTGAATGAAACAAAAATTAACATTCACTCATGAGATGAGTCTGACATCAGCATTATCAATTCGGAAATTACACTAAGTATGTAAAATCTATACGTCTATACAAATAGGTAAATAAAATTGAAGTGGCTGTTTATAATTTCAACTGATTTTTACTGAACGCATATGAAAGTAGGTATTACGGTACTTATAACAAAAAAAGTTGTTCCATGTAAAATACTGGTATTCAGCTGCATCCGGTTAGACTGAAAGCCGACCCCAACATAGTTGGGAAAAGGCTAGGCAGATGATGATGATGATAACAAAAAATATTTATTTTTGTCTGTCGTTCTGGCTGTTTCCTCCGGCTAATCTCGGAAAGGGATGGACCGATTTTGACGGGACTTTTACCAGCAGATAGCTGATGTTATAAGGTCTAAGCTACTTTTATTTTAGATAAATAATTAGGGATCTGTACAAAAAAATGAAAACCCTTAAAATTGTTAACAAAACCCAATTCAAAAAGGGGAGTATTATTTTCTTATAATAATTTCACGCGAACGAAGGTCGCGGGGCAAAGCTAGTCATTATTAAAATTTTGTGACCGAATTGTAGTCCGAATATTCACATGTGCGAATATTCGCACCGGAATAAATATAATTTATCACAGCTTCGTTACAAAGAACTATAAATAGCTATCGGAAACCGCAATGCAAGGTTTTTATAAGGACAAATATAAACTTTGTCCTTTTCAGATAAAGTTCAAGTTACTGTTATAAGTAAATAATTTATGTAAATACTTTGTGATTGGTTGAGCAAGTCATTGTTGTCAAAAATTACTGACACTAGATTTCGTAATATTTCTCGGCTTCAGAAAGATTCTCGACAAGCGTACATAGTTAAGTTATTGTACCCATTTCATAGTTATTATAAGCTAACAACCACACAGTTGCAATCGGGAGGTGTCAACTCGCGCGCCCTCGCGACTTTCACACTCGCCAGTTGACGAATAAGTCCTCGCACTTCGCACATCTCTGGCGGAAACGCAGCCTAAGGGTGCTTTTCCACCAGAGATGAGCTATGCTACGTTGCTATGGATGCGTTTGATATCCGATCCACCAATCATATTCATTGGCGGTCCACCAGTGCTTTTACACCAATGTTTTTATATGGAATGCGTGCTTTGGATGGTCCGCCCTCGCCGCTTCCCTACTATCGATACTTTGCGGCGGCGCATCTTAACAGCACATCTTACTCGCACCGCTACATAGCTTAGTATCAGTAGAAACGGTCACATAGTTTCACAGCTTAGCTATCACATCTTCGCAGCATAGCTACATAGCACATCCTTGGTGGAAAAGCACCCTAACGCTTGCGACCAGTACACCATCGAGGCAGTGAGGGTAATTAATGTGAATCTTTGTGATGCTAATGAATGTTGACCGACCGTAACCTCTGTGGAACAAACAGAGCGGTATCGTGTAAAGAGATGCATGCGGGCTCACGTAAATACGTATGCTGAACGTTTTCCTCTTTGAGTTTAGACGCTTTCGGACGAGCTGATTATGTTTGAGTAAGGTAATGTTTAGGATGTTTCGAAGCTTTTGTAAAATTTCTAGAAAAGGGCTGAAAAAATCGTTTTACAGTAGGACTCAATGTAACGCACTCAAAACATTGTGCTAATGGATGGTTTGAATAGTAAGGGGGTCCTGGAGGTGTTTTAAGTAAAAACATGTATTTAAAAAAAAAAGTTGAAAAAGTTGGAACTTTGACCATATCTCCGTAACTTAGAAAGTTCCCAGGTATGGTCTAGAACAAAGAAATGACGGGGAGAACAAGTGCCTTTCGGTTTCGTTAAGAGTCTGTTTACACCCTTTATTATATGCGCGAGTAATGCAGTTACTGCTATAGTCATATTTGAATGTGTTGGTGTGACTCATTCTCGCTTTTTTTTTTCCGCAGTGCGCATTTTTTCTTGCGTCCGATTATTATCAACAGATGAACTTGGGTTGATTACTTGACAATTAAAAAAATAGCGATAATTAGATCAGATATACACATTTTTATAAAAAAAATGCAGCGTCATATCTTTGTTTTGTAGATACATCAGCCTTACTGTTTAATTCCGAATAGATAAAGGATCTAGTACCAGTTAGTAGTTAACAATATCAATTGATAACATTATCATTATCACATCACGCTTGTTCTCCTTGGAGAAGGCCCGACAAGTATTTCACCAGTTGTGTAACATAACCTAACATCATATTACATCACATCACGCCTATAATCCCCGAAGGGTTAGGCAGAGGTGTACCTAATAGTTAACCCACATTTTGGCAGTTATGTTACTCCCTTAGAGGAGCTCGTGGCTAAATGTCGATCTTCAGGTTAAATTGCGCTTGCCTGGGTTGCTCCGTGGATGGGTGACCACCCATTACATACCGAGTTTCCTCCGTGCCTCGGAAAGCACGTTAAGCCGTTGGTCCCGGCTGTCATTTGTAGATCTTCGACAGTCGTTACAGGTACCTACTCCGTGCCCCAAAATTCTAACAACCAGTCTAACCTAGGCGTATCGTATTACCCAAAACTAACTGGGTTGTGGAGGTCAGTTAGGTAGTCACTCCATGTAAAGTACTGGTATTCAGCTGCATCCGGTTAGACTGGAAGCCGACTCCAACGTAGTTGGGAAAAAGTTAGGCAGATAATGATGTTACTCCCTTTGTTATAGGGGGCGAGCCTTTTGCCATCAACCGGGCACAAATCCAGACTCCGTGTGAGAAATTCATGATGGAAAATCCCATCCACAATTTGCCCGACCCGGTAATCGAACCCAGAACCACGAGGTACTAGGTTCGATTCCCGGGTCTGGCAAAGTCGCGATTGCGATCACTAGACCAACGAGACAGTGTAAATCCAAATGGCCCATGACCATCCGTTTGTCCGCAAAGGACATGACTATATTTCGCGAAGTATATTTATCTACGCGAAAATCTTTGAAATACAAACGATATCAATACTTTTAGATGAGACATCCAAATAAACAATTCTCCTGAACTTAAAGCAAAAACAACATTAACAGGTCGCCATAAAGTCCAATTTACTTAAAAGGTTATCTCAAAGTTATTGTTTCGCAAATAAACTCCAATCTTAACTCTTAACAAATAAAATTCAATTTACAAAAAACAAATGTCAGTATTTTCAAGGTGTTTGAGTAGACTTTATAGGCTATAACATAAGGTCTATATTTAGACATGACTCATTGTGATGATATCATCAGGATATGCATGTAGGTGTTGATTCGTTACGGCATTCCTTCGCATAGTTTTGTTTGACTACAGACTACACGTGGTTATGCAAGCCTGGTATCTTATTTCATAATAGTGGGACAGGTTGTATTATTTTTGAAGTGAAAACTTCTTTAGCATCGTTGTGATTTGAAATTTAATGAAACGAAAAAGCGACAGTAAAAAGAGACAGTCACATAAATTCATAAGATTTAACGTGGGAGAAAATGAGATAGGAAGCATTAAACAGTGTTTATCTTGAAGCCAAAATTTTAGAACTTTCACTTCTACCACGTAGGAATTGCACACGTTTTTTTTAAATTATTAATATCTGTTGCCCGCAACCTTAGTTCGCCTGAAATAATAAAAAAAAATGTTACTTCCATTTTTAAGCAGATTTTGTTACAATTTCAGGGTTTTTTTTTGCACGGATCCCTAAATCTTATTCTAAAATAAAAGTAGCATAAGTTAGACCTTATAACATCAGCTATCTGCCAGTGAAAGTTCCGCCAAAATCGGTCCGGCCATTTCGGAGATTAGTTGGCACAAACAGAACAACAGACAGGCAAATATTGAAAAAAAACGTGTCTGTATAAATGCCTTATAAAAATTTTTATATGCGTTCAGTAAAAAAACTGTTATTTGGATATTACAAACATACACTTCAATTTTATTTACTCGTATTTGTATTGTATATATATTTTTTTTTCCATAGACTACTTTATTTGGTTAAACTAACTATATACATTAATAATTAAAAACTATTAAACTAAAATAAATAAACTAACAACAAACTATAAAAGGGCATCGAAAAACTCCTCCTCAACGCTGTCAGCTGGTAATGTGCCCAAGAGTCTGGCGGCGTTGCCACGTTGTATGGCAACACTTAGCCTCTTTA
Organism: Lycophotia porphyrea; assembly: GCA_950005105.1. NCBI lineage: Eukaryota > Metazoa > Arthropoda > Insecta > Lepidoptera > Noctuidae > Lycophotia > Lycophotia porphyrea. The sequence continues at coordinate 1,240,151 of OX465409.1, forward strand.
TATATTTTTTTTTTCTCTATTGTATATATATATAGATGTATAAGTATATAGATAGATAGATGGATATAAGATGTTGAACTTCAATATCAGTTTAACTTCAATTAATAGATGCGACAAGCAGGACACTTTATGTAATTTAATTTTATCAGCCAGAGCTCTCAAAACAACGAAGAAAAGCATCGTGAGGAAGCCAGCGTGACCTAGTACCAACATTCAAAGGCAACAATCCATCCATCCATCAAGCCGAACCGGCGCCGCGTGGTGTATTACGGTCACGGCACTTACGGCCCACTCCCTGTCTTGGACCCCAGGTTTGTGTTCCAGTCGGAAACTCATAGGCTGATTATGACTGTCATCTGATCTTTTTCAAGAGAGAGAGTCATAATTTCATTTGACAGCCTAAGAACAGAGAAATGATGGTTGTATAGACAACGGGCATATCACCAATTTTGGCACACGGCGAATAATAATTTCCTTTTCTTTGGCGAATCACAGTATCTTAGTTTTTTATTCGATCCATCCCAAACAGCCAGTGTGGAGCCTCTCGGCAGGATATGCTCCACCTCCTGTCCTTCCCATCTTGCACAACCACTTGCACCTTTCCCAGGATTTAGTCGAAGCAAATGTTAGAGTTGCGCACAATTTGAGATTCATCAACACGTAAAAAAAAACGGGTGTGCTTTAGACCACACGACTGAAGTAAAACTTCTCTTTTAACTTTTTTCCTTTCGCCTCGTAACGTAACTTTTCGTAACGCATTTACCAGCTTACTCCCCAAGTCAAGCGTTCGTCTCCCCCGAACGCGTCGTAACGCTTTCGTAACGCATTCACCAGCTTACTCCCCAAGTCAAGCGTGCGTAAAGAAGTTTTACTTCAAAAAGTTTTATTCCCAAACTGCAGGACAGTTATAAACCAATCTCCTCACTAACCAGTGAATGAAAAATAAAACTATAATAATGCGCTCATTGCATTCCCTGGGCGACCCATTACTTTAACAAGAGAGGAAATGGGTCATGACCTTATAGCCTCTACGATTAGTAGTTGATAGTGTCTACGGACGAAACGGTACGTTGACGGTTCGATATACCTAGTAACCGCACGTAACTACAACGCGCGGTTAATCAAGATTGAATATTGACATGAGAAAGATTTGGGGATGGTCATCATTATTGTTTCCCTTTTGCGAATACTTTCTTAACCGAATCGAAGTTAACGGTGTGAGCGTTAGGGTCTTGTTCTAGTTTAATAAGATGCAATTCAATATATATTTAGGACTAGTTATGCCGCGGCCCGCGGCCTTCGTTCGCGTGGAATTATTATAAAAAATATTACTTCCTTTTTGAATCGAATTTTGTGAACAATTTCAAGGGTTTTAATTTTTTTGCATGGAACCCCTAGTTATTTTTCTAAAATAAAAGTAGCCTATGTTAGACCTTATAAAATCAGCTATCTGCCAGTCAAAGTTCTGTTAAAATCGGTCCAGCCGTTTCGAAACAACACACGACAAAAAGTGCTTATGCTGTGTGCCGCATATATTTTCATATGCATTCAGTAAAAAAGTATTACAAACAGACACTTCAATTTTATTTATTTGTATAGGTCTCCAACAAGAGTATACTCATGGCATTACATAAATAACGGTCAACAAATGGTATTGAGCAGGTAAGTGTACTCCTTCACTTACAGGAGACCACAGCATGCACCATAATGTTAAAAACTAAGCTAATAAGGTAAATATCATCAGTACACGAAGTAACTACTATCAGCCTTTCAGAAATCTTATTGAAAGGAGTAGTGAGTCTTTTACAGGTTCAGAACGTTACGCCTTCAACATTTCGATCCAGACTGTATGCAGGTTTGCAATTTCCCCTAAGCCATAAGGCAAGTGTTATCTGCAATGCCATCATATGCTATCACAAAATACGATCATTTCTAGACGCTTTACAACCTTGCATCTATACAATCATTCGTGCGTTTCCCTAGTTAGCTGACCTGACCTTTTTAAAAGACACCATCAGAAAGGTCAACGTATGTGGTGGGTACATACGTTGACCTTTCTGATGGTGTCTTTTAAAAAGGTCAGGTCATTCAGCGATTACACTCGCTTTCAGGCTTGAAGTACCTTTTGTCACCTTTGATTCATCCTTTACATACATTGACATATGAAAAACCCGTAGGTATTAGCGTTTCCACATGATGAAACATCAAGCACACACATTTGCCAAATACAATAATCGGTCATCAACCCTGTAGTGTGCGGTTATTACTCGACAGAAGATCGGTCGGCCGATGGGGCAAACAAATACTGGAGTGGAGACCACGCATTGGAAAGCGCAGCGTGGGACGGCCACCTGCCAGATGGAACGACGGCCTTATTAAAACTGCAGGGAGTCGCTGGATGCAGGTGGCATTGGAACGGACACGTTGGAAATCGATTGGGGAGGCCTATGTTTAGCAGTGGACAGCAACGGGCTGATATGATGATGATGATAATGGTTGTTCCAACTTGAAAGATGACATCGTTTTGAACCCTATAGGTATCTCCGTGTGAAGAAAGGCCAGTCGCTAGTCTATATATCTATATGTTACCGGCAATCTGTATAATTCAGGTATGCTATACAATACCTAGGCAATGTATAGAATACCTGGGCAATGTATATAATACGCTTTACAGCCTTGCATTGCATCTATACTATCATTCGTGCGTTTCCCTAGTTAGCTGACCTGACCTTTTTAAAAGACACCATCAGAAAGGTCAGCGTATGTACCCACCTAATCAGCGTTTATACTCGCTTTCAGGCTAGTGTGCGGATATTACTCGACAGAAGATCGGATGGCCGAGGGGGCAAACAGATACTGGAGTGGAGACCACGCATTGGAAAGCGCAGCGTGGGACGGCCACCTGCCAGATGGAACGACGGCCTTATTAAAACTGCAGGGAGTCGCTGGATGCAGCTGGCATTGGACCGGACACGTTAGAATTTGGTTGGGGAGGAATATGTTCAGCAGTGGACAGCAACGGGCTGAAATGATTATTACTCGAAGCGGATGTGATCGAGTTCAAATGCTGTCATTATCATGACTGTTATGGAATGTTGATAGTGACCGTTCTTGAACGCGGTGTGGATGTGCTTATCGTGTTTCGTTAAATTGGTGACATTCGCCCAAAGTGTCTGGCATTGGATGGTGAGTTACAGACTGGTCAAACTGAGGCTAATCCCGAGAAGTGGCACGCGACTCGCGCGGTTTTTGTTTTTAAATGATCAGCAAGACACGTGAGTATTAGCGAGAGTTTGAACACCACATCCAAGTACTACTACATATAAAAGACGCGACCGGATGCGGGATTCGCATTAATTTGACCTGAGCTTTAACCGACAGGTGACGTTTTCAAACTAAATCCAAAAGAAGGCAGAGACTAAGTGTTTGCGACTAACAACTCTACGTCTTTTTGTGCCCATGATAACTAACCACCTTCCCATCAACACCTAAAATCTTCCACATTTTGCCTAGCTTTGAGTTAACTTACTGCATTTGATAAATACGGAAGAAAAGGCGTAATATTACGCTCATGTACAAAGCTTCTACCTTCATTAACGTCGGCATTACGGCATCAAAGAGGCAAGTTCTAACGTTAATTAACACTGCCATATTGTCTTATTAACCTCTGAGTAGAATGAACGGCTTCACCTACGTTCAGCTTGAGCAAATGAATTGTACATGCAATAGCGTAACAGAATTATTTGTGAAACATTTAAAATGTAATTCACATATGAAACATACAAAGCTCCATCGCAACGCCACTCCATGTAAAATACTGGTATATTCAACTGCATCCGGTTTGACTGGAAGCCGACCCCTAAACACTTGGAAAAAGGCTAGGCTGATGATGATGATATGAAACATACAAAAGACATCAACTGAATCGAAGTCACTTAGGAGATAGCGGAATTACCTACATGAAGAAAGGTATTCGACGAGAGGACGAGAAGTCGAGGTAACTTGATGTGCGAATGACTTTGCTTAAAAGAAGTATAATATTGGTCAACAATAGGTTCCTAGCAAGTTTTTTTCACTGTGAGTACATCTCACAGTAAATAAAAACTTATGCTACATAGTTGCAGCAACATAACTTTGTGTTGTTCAAAAGATGTTGCTGACAAACAACTTTGCAAGCAGTATCTGTGTGAAACACAATTTAGAAAGAGGTGAATGAATAAGCTTTAAACGAAAGACGTCACTGTTTTCATTTATCCTCGTAGCGGCAACTGACATGCCAACAAGATCACCTTCCCGATTATCGCACAATACCCGGTATTGATGACTCCAATCATTTCAATGAGATCATCGGCTAACTTTTACTAATCCAGTCTAGATTATACCGAAGCCATTAATAAAAGAAATAGCCTATTGAAGTCCAGACACCTATGATTAAGGTCAAAGTAGGCGTTAATCTGAATTTGTACGACCTTAACTTTTACTTGAACAGCGCAGCCAAAATTGAAGGTTTGGCAATCAACGTTATAACCTCGGAGAAAATGGTGACCGATCTCCAAATTTGCTGAATTCATTTAAGAATTTTGGCGCATGGCGGAGAACTGGGAATCAAAGTTAAGCAGTGAATTGCAAAGGCTGAGTTGATTGATTTATGACACACAGACACAGTTAACTTAGAAGAGGGATGGCAGATGGGAGAAGAAAGTGCTGAGCGGTGACCACGGACGGGACGGAGGAATGTGGGAAGACAACCGACTAGGTGGACAGACGATCCCATTAAAGTGGCCGGAAAAACGTGATAGCCATGACACAAAACTGCCAATTGGGAGAGATTTGGAAGAGACCTACACTCAGCATTAAGTGGCCAAAGGTCGAAGAAGAAAAGAGTTACAAAATATCAAACGAGAAATATTTAGAGACACGAATGCTACTTGTACCACTGATCACTAGGCAAGAGTATACGTTTTTGTACATAGGATCCGTTGGTTTTGGTCAACACGTCAGGAAATGGAATAAAATACTTTATAAGCACTGTGCACTCCGACAGACCATTGAGCAATAATTTATCATCTGTGTACCATGACAACCGTTAAGTACATAAGGTTTATCGCAGCGTAAACTATATAAATAAATTCAAGGACACCGAGCAATGACGGATCATTGAACTTATATTTAATACCTTTGTGAGAAAACTGTAAATCTAAGCACAGTTGACTGAACTGCAAATATCAGAAATTGTAGATAAAGAATATAGGCAAAGCGGTTTTGGCTGGCCGTAAGCTTGAAAGAACGGACATTGGAAACGCTGATGCTTCCAGATATCCTATGGAAAGACCCTTTTGAGCATCAAGCAAGTTTTAAGCCGCACGTTTTCAACACGAACATGCATAGTCAGCTAACGGATCCCCGAAAGCTGTTAGTTTTCAAGAGTGCTTTTTTAAGTGGAAAATCTGACTTCCAAAAGTTTTTATGGACAAGGATACCAATCCAGTAGGCAGATAATATAATGACAGTTTTAACAGTGACAAAGGCCCAATCTGCCCATTCTCTAAACGACAAACGTACTAATTTGGACCAGACATTACTTAAACTAAAGAATTTTAAAGTTACTAGTCCGCTGTTACCATCCAACCAAAAAAGGTAGCGGAAACCAAAATTAACGGTAAACAAACAATTATTTATAGTTATTACGGTCAAACAGTGACCCACGGGTGTTAATTGACTTTGCTCCGACAATTACAGAGTTACTTGTTGCATGTGGAATGAATGTTAACGCTTTCTCACTTCCTCTTCATCAATAGGAAACAAGTCAGATTTTTAGTCATATTAAATTGAATGAATCATCATAGGGGCTAGACACATGTTCACTTGTTCAGTCAGGGTAGGCATGGTTCCCAACAGCCGGGTGGCGAAATTGAATATGTTTAGATATGCGTTCGCCGTTCGAAAAAAAGGCGGTTGCTTGAAATCTTTTTGAGGTGCGCGTGGAACACGAACGGCCTGTCGTCTTACAACGGACGGACGGTGAGTTAGCCCCTTACTCACCGTCCACAGGCCCGCAGATTCGGTCCCACAGAGAGACTCCGCATAGCTCAAAACTCAAAAAACTCAAACTCAAAAGCATTTATTTCAATTAGACCATTACAGGATTTACAGGCACTTTTGAATGTCAGAAAAACAAATTAGGCTAAGCTACAGTCACAGACACAAGGCATAATAACTTGTGAAAGTACTGTAGTTGCCCATTCCAAAGCGTAGATCTCTTTGGAGAAGAATGGGCAAGAAACTCCATGGACACTCTTTTCAATCAAAATATTGTTACTAAATCTTGGTATTGAGGTTATAAATATATGTGAGAACGATGTAGAAATACGTGCACGTTAAGAGCGTCCAGAGTAAAAGATTATATCAACAATTTAAAAACAAAGTAAGTAGTTAAAATAAGCAGTGGCAACTTAGAGATGACCAGTCCCAAATGACAGCGCCCGTTCACGAGCATGACGCATGGATCAGCCCCATTCAGCTCAACCATATTGAAGGACGCTTAATGACCCGACACACCGGCCACCATCAGCGAGACATTTGAGTGAGCATAACATTCTCTCAGCCACCAGGGCAAATTCAAGTCAATGAAAGATAACCAAATGTAAATGGTAGCTTAACAGTACATAGTACTCAACTCACTTGCATAGCACATGTGCTATGCAATTATATAATACTAAGATATTGAGTCTATACAATGCAAAGATATTATTACAATCTTCTGCAGCTTCCACAAAAACTTCACATGGTAATCAATTAGTTTGCCCCTATGGTTGTGGAGCAAGGCCACCATTGAGCCAAGCATTTTTATCATCAATGTAATCCCCCAACTTATAATATGCTTGCCTACATAGTGTGCGTTTTATACAAGATTTAAGCCCGTCCCAAAGCTCGCGGAGCAACCTGTCCTTTATGGACCAGCCGTACCGTAAGTGTCCACGTTTCGGTCCAGTACGCACTGATTGGAGACTAGTTTGTAAGCTCTTCGTCAGTCAAAAATACGTCAGATTTTTAACCTTAGGTATTTAAAATTGGATGAATCAGATTTCGACCTTAGCATAGGCAGATGTATCACTTCTGTTTTGTTTCCTTGATAATTATTATTTACGAGGAACTTGTCTTCGTTTATTTGCTGTCTGGTAACAGTTGTAACAAGTGAAGTACAGTCCGCAAAAAATGAATATGATGCTTCGTTTTTAAGTAAGTCTAACGCGGATTTTTCGTCCACATAATGGTTATGTAGAGAAGATGCTATAACGGCATACGTTTGTCCCATAAGAAACGAGCACCAATACCAAAATTGTGATTAACAAATTGGTATTTAGTCCACAGCCATTTCACAAGAAAGTATTGCTTGACATTTAGAGAGTGCTGATTGTAGCCTAATTTAATCATTTTAAAAGAGTAACCATGGAGTTTTTGCCGATTCTTCTTCATAGGAAACGACCAAACCGAACCGTGCACCTTTTCTCGACGTTTTATAAGTGTCCATGTAGGCCTATGTGAAATAAAATATTTAGATTTAAAAAATGACTGTTGATTCTTACTTATTGTATTGCTACATAACTAAAGAAGAACGGTCACGACCCATAGAAAATTTACCCAGGCCCGACACAAAAGGAACGTATCTGTTATTTTGTAATATTAAATATAACAGAAATAAATTAACACTATTCAGAATATCAGTGGCTAACACCTCCAGTCCTCCATATTGCCGTTTGATTTTGTTCAGGGTAATTATGTATATTTAAAATGACGCAAATTTAGATAAAAACACAAAAATAAACAGTCATCAACGTTTTAGGTCCGTTTTAGTTAAAATATTTCTAGTGGAACACTATACAGGATGATTTTTTAAGTGGGCGTGGATGGCCAAATCCGAAACTATGAGGAATAGAGTAAAATACTCAAAGAAGTCTCGAGCCCAATTTTGATAAAAGCTAGAACTGCATCATTCGATTTTTGAAAAAGGGGTATTAAAAAAAATCCCCTGAACAAAAACATAAGGCAAAATTTTGGTGTGAGCCATTAATTTTGAATATAAAAAATATATATTTTAGCTGTATTTTAAATAACAAAAAAACTGAGATATGTCTCTTTCGTGTCGGCCCTGGGTCACAAATGACCGTTCTCCTTTCAGCCTAACAAGTTACTTAACCCATCCATAGCTAAATTCGTCACACTTGCATAGGTATATTAAGATAACAATACTTTTGCATTGTCTATGGCGCGACCATGAATGCATAAATAATAACGGGCTTCAGATAAAACGTCATTAATAATACAATAACATTGTATTTATCGCTTCAAGTTTATTAACTTAATGTAATAATAGTTGGAAAGAGGATAATAATGTATTCAATATTAAGTTTTACACAGCATCGTTGAAGTTATAAAACCACGTAAGTCAATAATAGCAACTTTCCAGGAGATTGAAAAAACTACATAATTATACCATGAAACGGTACAATACCATTTTATAATTTGGGTTCACTTCAAATTAGATGGGAGATGTTGCTTGTTTCTGTGATTGGCTCAAACACAGCTCCGATTGTCTAACGAACGTCATCAAAAATCAAAACTGTCAAACATTACTTACATGGTGTAACTTGTTATGTTCATAGGTACATTTTCATAATCATTTTGGAATTTATTAATTAATAAGTATTTTTTTAAGGGTAACTTTGGTGAATTTGGAAACTACCTAATGCTACAAAAATCTTAAGGAAAATGTTTTCCTTGTATATTCCAAATGACAAATAATAAAAACTTTAAGAATTGTGAAAAATGTTTTGTTGCATGATATAGAGAATGATCTATACAGAAGTATTAGGGTGCTAAGACACCATTGGTTCAATTGTGATTGAAAAACATCCAGTAGCCAAGCAGTTTATTTAATTAGTTTGTCAGTAGCTTATCAACGAACATGTTTTGTCATTGATAAACAAACTTGATATTGATAAAACAAAGGCATGGCATGGCATGGTAGCGGGATTTGAAGATTAGAAAAAAATTGTGCATTACAACCAGGTTTCATTTTATTCTCCCTTTTTATTAAACAGAGCTAAAGAATTAAGTAAAAGTCGATGACAGTATACTGTGTAGGCACCCAAGTAGGCCTTACAGTGGCCTACTTGGGTGCCTACATGGTTGCGTGCACACAATTCGGGAAAAAGGAGAATGAAAGATTCTTTCAACACACAGTGTGAATACGGTGCTCAAGACCAGACGATGCGTCACTTGCTGGAGTGTCCGAAGTGCCACAACAGCTGCACTTCAAAATACCTAAAAGACATCACAGACACCGCGACTCACATGGCCACATACTGGACCAAAGAAATATAATCAAGTTGTATCATCGACATGAAAGAAGAAGAAGATCAACCATGTCATCATCAACGCAGTGTGTATAAGTCCTTTTTGACCTGACATCACTAGCTTACAATGTTAATTTCTATAATCGGTCCGCATCAGCTATAAAGTTGTAGTTTTCACGTTTTTTTCCGTATTGGGCCAATTTTCGTATTAACCACAATAGCTATTATTCAGAGGCCCCATTCCTAATTGTTTTTAAAAATAATGACCTATAAATCACATGCTTTTGACAGTAATAATAACTTAGTAGGATATGGCATGTCTTCAAGTGTATACAAGTATGTATAGCTCATGTATATGGTCAGCAGATGTTTACCCAACAACTCTATGTAAATACATATATGCTTTGTTTATTTACTGCCACCATAGACGTCATGCACAAGGAATCATTATGTGGACTATTTTTAGACTTTGTTGGTTATAAAAAGGGTAAACATGGTTTCACGATGAATAATAAAAATATCCCTAAAATTATAATGACTAGCATAATTATTGTGATACATAAACTCACACCCTTTTCCTATGGGGGTAGGCAGAAACCACAGAATGCCACCTGCTATGATCCTTACATATTCCTTTTGCCTTTTTCACGTCATTGTGATGTTTTAAAACATATTTCATTTCATGGAGATGAAGATAAGAGACCACAATGACCACGTCCATTCAAAAATTAATAACTGGCTGAATTCAGAATAGGATGATAATTTTGTAATGCCTCAAAATATTTGAATTGTATTTTGAAAGCATTCTAAAGCCACTAAAGCTGTTGCAAATGAAAATAGAAAAATAATAAGTACTTACAGATATTTTAAAAATAAATCAACAGGAAGTAAACTTGTACCACTTCACCCTCCAATCAAACAGAATCCTTTACGAGTTCCAAATTTAAATGACTACACCATAAACACTACACAAACAAACCCCAGCTGTAATTGCGTACTCTACATCTAAAAATAACTTTTAAAACTCAAAGGAATCATTATTCTCACAAAATTCACACATTACATCACAAAATAAAGTTCAAAGAACTAATCGTGATACCATCCAAACAGATAATTAATAATTAAGTTACGAGACCTAGCCTTGACGAAGTCTCAGCTTTTTTACTCACTGTTGGCCAGGTATCGATGCCCTTATGCCTTGCACCATAAATGAAAACAGGTCATTACTGTCCACACTGACTAACACTGAACACAAAAACAGTTCTTCTAACACAAGATTTCAATCACACAAGGATGACGAAACTAGATTTTTTGTGAATGATTATTTTTCAGGAAAAATTAGACCGAGCAGAAAAATTTTGTCCATTTTTGACGTTTGTGTAAATTGGTGTTGCGATGTGCGTGTTATTATTCGACTACGTTTTGTTAAAACAATGCTCGCTGATTAGAGCAGTAAATTCCATTTGGCAATATTTTAAAAGCGCGTCGTGTAAAATTTATTTTAGCACTTAATTTTAAGAGCCTTTAAATAATATGTAAAATAAATTAATTCACGACAGCTTTTACAAATTTAACGTTTTGTAAAATTAAAGTTTCAAATCTTTTGGTAAAATAATACTATCGCGATCGTACCGCACATGGAATGGAACAAACTTCGAAACATTCCAATACACGTAGATAGCTGATGTAAATCAGTGGAAATAAAGTGGAATGTATGATAAGTAACTTAAGTTTTTGTTTGTTTCGAAGGAAAATCAAACTAATTGTTATAAATTATGTTCGACTAATGTTATACATGATATATTACTATACTTGAAATCTAAGCTTACATAGAGGCTTTCTCAAACCCCAACAAATAATTCGTGACAAGCAATGTGACAAGTTTCAGTGTCTGCTGACGTTTATGTGACATTTGACATCGACGCTCGTTCTTCTCTTTCCGCCATTTTTGTACTGGCTTGGCTTGTCATCGAAAATATTTTATTTATTCATTGATCATATAATACGTTCTTCAAATAAAATAGTAACCACAAGCTGTTAGATTAACAGTCGTGTTTGTAATATGGTAGAAAAGTCGATCAAACTTCTCATTAATTAACAACTATCGCATAACCTAAATAATGGATGAAGAAGAAAATTTTCCGGTGTTGTGCCCCAAGAAAACGTATTCAAAACCGTTTAAGAAGATAACAAGAGAAGCACCAGAGTCTAATAATGTGGAAAATACCTTTAGACTAAGGAAAAAGGCCCACGATCCTGGTGTACCATTGACAACGAAAGTTGCTGTGGAGTATTTGTTAAACGGGAAGTTAAAGACGAGTGTCTGTCGTTACTGTCTTAAAGTAACAGTGGGATTGTCTGAACTTGACCAGATAATGCAGATAGCTGGCACAGGAGTCATGTATAAAGTGTCGATAAGGGAAATGATAGCCTGTTTCTACCCTTTCAAGGTAAGTTTTTTACTGGTGACCCAGTTTTTATTTTACTAGCTGTTGTCGGCTTCGATCGCGTTATAGTCTGAAATTATCGTATAGGATTTTAACTTCTTATTATATTAGTTGGTACCTATAAATTCATCAATTAATTTATGGTCAGGCTGAGCGCATTATTTGGGAATAAACGGTGGAAAGGGCATTGACGCACCACTAGTTCAGTACATAGTACATCATACATACCTAAAATAGAAAATTTTCAACAGATATAAAAAAAACAGTGTTTTCACAGTGAAACTTTATCAATGCTTCACAAGCCAGTTACACGTAGCATTGACACACAGACAGATGAAAATTATTTTTTTCGATCCTAAATTATCTATTAATTCTTATGACCCAACCAATTCATCTGATCTCGATAAATATATCTCCCTTAATATTTATCATCAAAACCTATGTGGAGTTATGAATAAAAAAAATGAATTAGAAGTTTATGTGGAAACTCTTGATAAAAGACTGGATTATGTGTGTATTAGTGAACACTTCTTGAATGAGAGCACTGCAAAGGTTTTTGGTCTAAATAACTATAAGTTAGTAGCTTACAATACAAGAAAGAATAAATTAAGGGGTGGTAGTTTAATTTTGGGGCATGTGGATAGACAGACCGAAACTTGTGAACCAATAAATAAATTGTATAAAATGGAATGTTTTGAAGTTTGTGGTGCTAAAGATACTATCACGGGTCTTTATATCTGTTGTTGCTATCGCAATCCTGTGGACAAAAATTTCGAACAGTTCTTGGAAAGATTGGAGAAGTTGTTGGACTATTTATTAAATAGGAAATGCATAATATGCGGTGATTTTAATATTGATCTGCTAGTGGACAATAAAAAAAGTACGGAATTCCTTAGTCTGTTAAAATGTTATAATTTTAGACATCTAATCTCTGCTCCTACTTTCATCCGTAATAATAGTACTTCATGTATCAACAATATCATAACCAATCTGTCTGATGAATGGGTTTTAGGTGATGAGGTAGATCACAATGGTTTGGCCGACGGACATGCAGGTATATTTGCCGAGGTTCATTTGCAAAATCAATCCAAACCATATTGGAATGAGAATCAGTTTATTATCATAGATAAACGAGTATTCAACACTAAAAATAGTGCAGTATTTGTACAGGGTATTCTAAAAGAATCTTGGGCTGATATGGGTATTAATACTTTTCTTAAATGTTTCTATACAGTGTTTCGCAATAGCTATAGAAAGAGAAAATGTAAAATTAATCTTAAAAATGAATCACAACTAAAGTGGATCACTAAAGGGATACGTACCTCCAGCAAAATGAAACGCTTTTTATGTGCACGCAATGGAAACAATCTTGAACCAAGTGTTTTAAAATACAAAAACATGTACGTCAGGCTATATAGACAGATTGTTTCTAAAGCTAAAAAGCTTGCTATAATGAAACAAATAAATACATCAAAAAATATGAGTAAGGAAATTTGGAAAGTTGTAAATAAATGCACTAATAAAAAGGAAGTGTTTCAGCGGGAACTTAGGTTTAAGGTTGATGGACAAATTGTAGTGGATCCAGGGGAACTAACAAATTTACTAGTAAATCAATTTGACTATAAAAGTACTACTGACGAAAATAAAGCTGACCATGCTACGGTATTACTTCATAAATACACGGACAAGATTGGTAGTGACATGCATATTTCTCCTACCACTCCAAACGAGATCTGTACTATAGTTAAAAGAATGGAAAATAAACATTCCTGTGGGTATGATGAAGTTCCGATTTGTCTGTTCAAGGAGCACATTGAAGTATTAGCCGAGCCTCTATCTGACTTCTTCAATAAATGTATAAAAGAAGCAATCTTCCCAGAACAACTAAAAATGGCGAAAGTAATACCTGTGTTTAAGAAGGGAAGTAAGTCTGATCCTAAAAACTATAGACCTGTCTCTCTACTACCAGTGTTGTCTAAAATATTTGAAAAAATACTTAAATTTCGACTTTTAGCACACTTACGAGTAAATAAAATTTTAAATAATAGACAGTTTGGGTATCAAAAGGGTGTTGGCACTTCAGACGCCATATATACGTTATTGGATGATGTGATAAGCAAAATTAATAATAAAATGAGAGTTGCAGGGATTTTTCTAGATTTAAGCTCTGCATTTGACACAATTGACCACGAATTGCTTCTGATTAAAATGAGTCATTATGGAATAAGGGGAAATGCTTTGCGACTATTCACTTCTTACTTAAAAAACAGGCGAATGTACGTGGAAATTGACAAAACTCAGAATAATTATAAGAAAAGGTATACATCCAAAATTGTACGCATATCGACAGGCGTTCCTCAGGGATCTATTTTAGGACCTATTTTATTTTTAATATTTATTAATGACTTGATTAATTATCTAAATACAATTTTACCGGACATTAAATTAGTAATTTTCGCAGATGACACAAATGCCATAGTGGCAGCTAATGACATGGTAGAGTTGACAGAAATGGTGAATGCTACGCTACAAGCTTTTCATGTCTGGTTCACGGCAAATAAATTGTTTATTAATAGTAAAAAGACTCAAATAATGTTATTTAAAACTACATCCCGAAATAAAGATAATTTAAATGTTGCCATAAATGAAGTCGAAATTGCGCTCGTTGCCGAAGTAAAATTTTTAGGTATATTTATTGACCAACTGTTAAATTGGAAACCAGAATTAAAAGCTATTGATGCATCGGTATCGTCTGCATGTTACGCTCTGAGAGCCCTGAGAAATGAAATTAGCATAGAACAGTTAAAAATGGTATATTTTGCGTTGGTGGAGTCTAAAATTAGATACAGCAGACTTTTTTGGGGAAACAGCTATGAATATAATAGTAGAAGAGCTTTCGTACTACAAAAACGTGCAATTCGTACTATGGTCCGCATCTCACAATGGGAAAGTTGCCGACAACATTTTATCAGTTTAGGAATACTTACAGTACCAAGTCTCTATGTACTGGTACTTTTGAGTAATTTGGCCAAATACATACAAGACTATGAGACAGTAAAAGAACGACAGACAAGGGAAGGCACCCGTAGACTAGACTTGAAGAACAAGAATTTCACCAATCATAACCTAGGAATTGTTAGACACAGTCCACGATACCAGTCTGTAAAATTATTCAACAGGTTACCTCTAGACATAAAAAGTGCTGTCTACAGTAGCACCTTCAAAATAAAACTAAAGGAATTCCTATTAAGTAAGTGTCTATATACTGTAGAAGGGTTGTAATTTTATTGAACTGTAATTTTGTATTTTATTATTATTATTTTAAATTTAAAGTTGTTGGTCATTTTGTTTTATGTACATGTCGACATATTGATGAAATGTGAACATTTGTTGATGTTAAATTGTTGTACGACTCTATGAAATATAAATGTAATTTATTTATGTGTGTCTAATGTAATTGTGTAATTTTTGTTAATTATTGTGTTTAAATTCAGATACAAATTACTTGTTAATGAATAAATGACTATGACTATGACTATGACTATGACTATGACTATGAAAAAAAGCTGTTCCATTTACAACTTTTTTTTACCCATGAATACTTTCTATGTAGTGAGGGGTTAAGTATGATGTACTGAACACAACACAAACACAAAACGTAACTATTGGTGTGCCAATGTCCGTTCCCCGATACCAATTTCGAAAGCTAATAAGACAAGGATGTTGTTTCTGTAATGTGCACGTTAAGTGTCATACATTTATTTTGAGTAATCTGCCTTGAAAAGCAAGGAAAGTTGCAATTTTTTACATATTATGATCTTTATGACGCTGTCAAACCAAAGGTTTGGATTATTTTTTGTTAAATGGGTTTTCAAAATATTTATTTGTTTATGCGCTCTTTGAAAAGTCTCATATCAATGCTCTGGGCGCCATAGATTTGTCACAATTATCAATTTTTGGTCGAGAGGAAGAAAATTTACAAAAAGTCTTAAAAGTCCAATTACTCCGAAACCACTCAGATAGGACCCCTAGTTATTGTCAAATTTGTTGCAAATGAGCACTAGTATCACATATTTTAAGGCCTGCACTCAATTACCAATCACCCTGCATAGTCTTATGTTGTGGATAACTTTAATAGTGCGTCGCATATTTTTAATGTTAGTTCCTCATTTGTATCATAGATGGTGTTGTAGTACTTTTTGTAGTGCCACTATAGTACTTTAACAGTTATTATGCCTTATATCTGGACTGTAGGTTTATTTCTATTTGTCTTTTTTGTTAATGTTCAATGCAAAAGTGCCTGTGGTCTATTTGAAATAAATGTTTTGAGTTTGAGAATGGTTACTGCTGCTAATAGTAATAAAAAATTGTCTAGAAAAGTTGTAGCATTTGTTGAAGCTGAATTACATAGTAGTAATTAATGCAAAGTACCCAAAATCTCTTTTGTTTTTTTTTGCTCTTTAAATCAAAACATCAATGTTTCAGGCTAGACAAGATGAAAACTTCCCAGAGAAGATATGTCAGAGATGCATAGATAGGGCTCTGAACGCATACATGTTCACACAGCAGTGTGAGCAGGCTGAAAGGGCTTTACACAACTGTTTCGACGACATCAACGAAAAATTTAATAAACTAGACCCTGTTGATAGACCAAAAAAGAGAGGAAGACAAAAACTACATCCAAATTTTAATAAGTTATATGTTGAAAATAGTAAAGTAATGGATTATGCTGAACCATTACGAAACATCATCAATTTACAAACAGAATCTTTGAGCAACGAACCTGATTGGAACGAATTTGAATGTAAGAAGTGCTGGCAAGTACTCCCAGACCTAGAATCGTTGCTAAACCATGAGCAAATACATCCTAAATACATGTGGTATCATTGCCGATTATGCGGTAAATCTTTTGTAAAAATTAACCAGCTAAAAAAACATTTCAACCAAGCCCATGTACGAGGAAAAGGGGTTACCGAAGAGGCAGTCAAGACTTTCAAATGTCAAGAATGTGGGAATGTAACAGAAAACTATGTACATCATCTACAACATATAGAGAAACACAAATTTAAAAGTGTAATGAAACATATAATTGAGAAGAAAACAGATCAACTATGCTTGGTTTGTCTTAAAAAGTGTACGGATTTGGTGGAGCTTGACAAAATAGTGTGCATACACGGGAATTGTCCAGAACTTGTTGGAGATAAAACACTGAAAATGGTGCTTGCTTCTACTTTACCTGATGTAAGTATTACTTTTTGTATTCAATTTTTTATCTAACATAGATGTTATTTAATCAGATTTAAATGTTGGCTCCTCAACACCATAATAAATATTAAGAACTGTAAAGATCGTGAGAAAACCGGCATGTCCTAGAACCAAAAATTCGAAGACATGTGACATCTACCAATCCGCACTGGGCCCTCGTGGTGGATTATAGCCCATTCCCTCTCATAGAGAGGAGGCATGTGTCCCAGCAGTGAGAACATTATAGACTGATGATGATGATGATAATGTAAAGATATTTACTATAAATTTTCTCATGCCGTTATCCCAATTTATACTCTACTTCTATAATGCCATTTCATTTTTCACACAGTTTTTATTTCTTTAGTCTTCTCCCAACTCTTATCAACATTTAAAGAACATTATGTGTGTTGTTTTAAATCTATTTAAATAAACTTCAATCACAGGCGAATATTTGACACTATTTAAACATCATATTTTTCTATAAAGGAAACTTCAATATAAATACTGTCCAAAGATAATATTTTTACTAAAGTTTCCTCTATATAATGTTCCATCTGTAAGAAGTGATTCCTTTTCTAGCAAAAATCATACAAATACCAAGAGTTACATGTACCACGTAAAGCTGACATAATGACTATTACCAAAAGAAAGAGGAAATACCAGGATTTCCAGAATATTCCTCACATCATCCAAGGAACACAGTTCATACTATCTTTACCAAAGATAATTACGAAAGATAAATTTAAGACTGATGACTTTTATCATTTTGTTTTCTGTGAACCTCAAGTCGAGGATTATATAATCAGTACAATTGATAGTAATATTGCAACTCAGGATATTAAAAATCCAAGAATCATTGAAATAGTTGATGAAGAAACAATGGATTGTAATTTTGATGATAAAATGCTTACTGTAGGTACAAGTGTTATTGGACAGTGTTATAATAGAGATTTCATCCCAAACAGTGATAAAAAACCAGTTGATATGTTTAGAAGTGATGATTCATTGATTGAAATGATAATTGATGACAGTGAAGACATTAATCTGATTAAAATTATTAACGAAAACAATGAAATCCAAGTCAAAGACAGAACACGAATACTTGATTCTAAGATCAATGGTAAAAATTATAAAACAGTTGATGAAATTGTAATGGATGACAAACAAACTGTTGAATGGACTGGGAATTCTAATGTCAAAGACGATATCCTAAAAGTTAAAGAAGCTATGAATGTTATTGGCAAAGAAAATAACATACTATTTCCTAAGGTTACAAAACCCATTAATTTGATTGAAAAGGATAATCCAGAGGTGGTTAACATTAAAAAATATCCAACACATTTGATTGCACCTAGTAACTTAGAGAAAGAAGTTAACAAAACATCTTTATTAGATTCAAAACCCAGCATGTTTACTTTCTCCAATCCTATAATTGTGAAATACATTCACAATCATAGTTTCAAACTAGATGCTGATATGACATCTAAATTTAAATTTTCTCATCCCGACCATGGTGGTAGAAACAATAACCAGAATATTGATGATTTTAAACAAAATACAGAAATGGACTTTCCTAAGTATGACAAAGTAAACACTGGTTTAAGTTGGACATTTAGTAAAACTTCTGACAAATACAAATCTTTAAAGTATAATGAAAAAATTGTCAGTATAACTAATGTTCTTGCTGGGCCCAAAATAAAAGAAATAGATTGCAATTTCTGCTGGTTATTCAAAAAGTTGACCAAATGTGAATATTGTAAGAAACCAATTGAAAACGGTGATCAAATTATTCAAGAGGACAAACAAATGATAGAAAAGAACACGGTTCTTGATAATTTAACTAAGTATGATACTGAAAAGCTTGTAACTGCTACTTTCATTACTGAAAATGTTGAAACTCAAACAAAACTAAATAAATTTGAGAAACAAACAGAGAAAATCTGGCAATGCAATGTTTGCTTAACCAACAATTATAAAGATAGATCCACTTGTCTTTGTTGCGAATCAAAGAAATTCATCGAAAACGGTGATTGCAAAGTCACCTTTGGAAATAATAAAACCTTTGTCAATAATTGTTTAACACATGAAAAAGAAAATAAAAACGATTCTAATATTGAGAAAGGAGTTGATTTATCAATTAAAAAGTCTATACCATTCACAGTAATTGATGAAACCATTATGATGGATACAAAATTAACTCAAGAGAATATTGCAATAAAAATTGACAATAAAGAAACAAATTCTGTACATAGCATGGATACAGAAATGGACTCAGTTAACTATATTTTCAATACAAAAGTACCAATAAACGAAGAAATGGATGTTGAAGAAGAAGCTTTCACTTTTAACACTGTAGAAAAGTTTGATCCGACACCAATTAAGATTGCAAACATACCACCGTATATTCCAAATTTTGGAACAAATATACAATTTAATATTGGCTCCTCCCTCACCTCTCAGCCAGTTCGATTTGAAAAGGGGGCAAGGAAGTTCGTAAAAGCTGTTAGGAAAATGCCGAAAGCTTTTCATAAGTGAATTAGTCTAGGTTTTTAAAATATCCGCACATGGTGTAATTAAGTTTTGTAGTTTAATGCTCTGGTTAAACTGAAGCTATTCCCTCGCGATACAAAAGACGGTTCGGGTTCGGTTTTCGGTGATGTATCCTACGCATGTTTTACAATAAAATATATTCTATTCTATTCGGTCGCATGGATCGTGTCAATTAACGTCTATGGAGGTGTTCTAACTCATATTCGATACGTGCATTCCATAATTTATTAAAAAAAACCGACCAAATGTAAAACTAGCTCCGTTTTAGAAATCAGTTAAAAAGATAGACGTATCCCGCGTCGGATTTGATTCAGTTTGAGCAGTATTTTAGTTGTTAATTTATTATACAGGGTGTAAACGTATCCCGCGTCGGATTTGATTCAGTTTGAGCAGTATTTTAGTTTTTAATTTATTATACAGGATGTAAAAGGACCCTTAACGAAGATGTCAACCAAGCATTCTGAAACCGTACGCTAAAATTATTGCTGGGAAACGATATTTTTAGGACTCAGTGTAATGCACTCAAAACATTATGGTGATGGATGTATTGAATAGTAAAGTTAAAACATCAAAACTTTGTAGGTATTGAAAAATAATAGTGACAGACCCCCAATATCCCTGTAACTAGAAGGTTCCTAGGTATGGTCTAGAACAAAACAATGATGGAGAGAACAAGTTCCTTTCGGCTTCGTTAAAGTACTTTTACACCCTTTTTATCTGATTAAATAATCTACTGTTTATTCTAACATATAAAAGGACTAATCTCTGAGATATCCATAATAAAATAGGTCTTATTGAGTAGTAGCTTACCAAAGGTATAATCGTTAAAAGAAAAACCAGTTTGCTAATCTCATATTTATTACTGTAAAAATAAGGTAAGTTTAGGCAAAAGAAATCTGATCTCAATAAATATATTTAAAAAAATAACAGTATTAATCATGACCTCATGATTTATCTAATTTTGTATCTTAGTCATAATATGGTTTATAATCGCTTGTAACAAAAATACTACTAGGATTATGCTTACAAAAAAAATATTTCTTGGTAATGTACTAATGTACAAAAAGTCTGACAACCAGTCTAACCAAGGGGTATCGTATTACCCAGTACTAACTGGGTTGTGGACGTCAGATAGGCAGTCGCTCCATGTAAAATACTGGTATTCTGCTGCATCCGGTTAGACTAGAAGCCGACCCGAACATAGTTGGGAAAAGGCTAGGCAGATGATGAATGTACTAATGTACACAAACAGTTGCCATGTATATAAGTCAGACAATAACAGGCTTTTAAAACTATATCATATCATATTCGGATAACAACCCTACACACGCTACAACACACGAATTCGTCTATTCTTGTCCCTGAAAGACAGATTAATTCCAAATTCCTTACATATTCTAACCCTAAGCTTTCTTAACAACATAACATCACGCTTGTATCTCCGAAGGGTTAGGCAGAGGTGTACCAACCACCTATAAAAAACCCACATTCCGCCAGTTATGTTTTAACTTTTGCAAGTTAAATTCTAACACTAAATCTTTTTGTTACAGATGAACTACTTACACAACTTCATTGGTACAAAAATATGCGAAGAGTGCCTTAACCATGCAATAACTTCATACATTTTTATACACCAGTTTAATTTCACTAGGGAAAGATTAGAATTATGTGTCAGTCTTATGTTAGAGAACCTTAGTCAAATAAAACCAAATGCTAATGTTTTCGTCCAAGTTTCGCCGCCAAGTATTATGGCACCTCAAGAGGACTTGGATGAATCTTTACTCCTAGACGAAAATGACTTTATGGATGAGAGCAAACTCAAAATAGATGTCCTAGAAGATGAGTTCAGAGTAAAATCTGACAGTGAATCTGAACCAGAAATTATTTTTGAAGCTTCATCACCAAAACGGTTTGAAGTAGCATTAAAATCAGCCCCTGAAGAAGAAACAATCGATTCTTCTCCACCAAAACGGTTTCAAGCCGACTTAAAATCAATACCAGAAATTGAGAATTTAGCTAGAAATGCAACTAAAACTTACATGAATAAAAAACTAGTTAATGGCTTGCAAAGTTCCAAGTACCCTGTGGATGTGTGCAGCGAATTTTTAACGTTCAACAAAAGAAAAAAAACTGAAAGGGTTTCGTTGAAGTTCACATGTCCTTTATGTAGCAAACATTTCATATCGGAGTATTTCTTAAAAAGACATATTCTTAAACACGTGAACAAGAAAGTTCTATGCAACATTTGTCTTGGTGTATTCAAATCCAAGTTCCATTTGTACGAGCATACTAAAATGACACATTTACAAAACGAGAGCTTTTTTATGACTTGCAAAGAATGTGGTAGGAATTTCACTGATACCGACAAATTGCAATCTCACGAAGAGAATCACAGAATTAAGCCTTGTCAACTCTGCAATAAGGTCTATGTTACCCAAGCACATTACGAGAATCACATTCAACGACACGCAGTGAAATTGAAGCTTTTAAAAGAAAAACAAGCCCAAACATGCAGTTTCTGTGAGAAAGAGTGTTCAAACGACAATGAACTCTCTGTTCACGTGAATAAAGTACATTTACAAATAAAACCATACAGTTGTGACATGTGTGATAGACAATTTTATACTGAAAGTAATTTGAAGAATCATAAAAAAGTACACAGTATGCCTTCCAAGGAAACTTGTGAATTTTGTAATAAAACTCTTTGTAGTAGAAAACAGTTAGTCATTCATGTTAGGAAACATATTGGGGCAAAACCTTTTTGCTGTCAGGTTTGCGGTCAAGCGTTTTATTCAGCTTATAAAGCTAGAAAACATATGAAAATCTACCATGGTGGTCGATTCTGCTGTAGAATTTGTAAATCTATCTTCGCAACCAAATACGGACTTAAGGATCACGTGAATAGAGATCATAACATCATTTAGCATAAGTTCAAGCCATTTATTGGCTTGGGATTTAAGAAGCAAAATGTTATTTGACTAAGAAATAGTGTCATGCTCTCTGGCGGAACCACCTTGGCTTAAACAAGTATGTTACATAAAAAATCTATGGAATGTCTATAAAATTTTAGTCCTATTAAAAAAAATGTCTATATCTCGAGTTTCGACGTAAACTCTAATTTAAAGTGGTTGCGCTGCAGAGTTTATATAAGGTCCCATTAAAATAGATGGTCATTTTTTTAGAAATCATTCAGACCACCAAAATAAGGACATTATATTCTTTACGTCACTATACTAAACTGATAAAAAAGCACCATGGCGCGTAACCGAAAAACGAGACGATTTTTAAAAAAATTCTCCCATACGCCGATAAAGAAGTTTCACTTAAAAAAAAAATAAGAAAAACGCATTATATACTTACAAGAAAATAAAATGAGCTAACGAAAATACACTAAAAATGCCGGCAATTTATTATTTTAGGTCAAAATAAAATCACTTTAATCAGTGTTATTTTTGCTTGGATATCTTTGGTTAGACGTACTGAACGCTGTGTTAAAATTTGTCCATCTATTTTAATGGGACCTTATATAGTATAGAGTAAACTAGCTGACCCACGCAACTTCGTCTGCGTCACATAATGCAATTAAATAATATTGCGACTGAGATGGCTTAATAGGATAGCTTAATCCTATCTTTCAAGTTGGATCAAACTACACACAGTGCGCAAATTTGATTAAAATCGGTTAAGTAGCTTAGGAGTCCATCGCGGACAAACAACGTGACACGTAATTTATATATATTAAGATAAGATAAGATATACGAACAAAACAGTGCCTCAAACTTTCTCTTCGAAATAGTCGCTAAACGCCTAGATTAAAGTTCTTAGCAAACCGGAACTTTAGTAAAATCAACTACCCACATTTTAATGAAATTATTGTTAGTTAGTGCGTTGCAAATTTCATGTCGTTTGATCGTATATTTAAACTAGATTAAGGATTTGAAGGTACTAGTTCAATATAGAATTGTTATAGAATTATTTGATACTATATATTTGCTTATACTATGGATAAATGATGGTGGTTGCGCCGGGAAGGATACTCTGGAGCGCCGTCTCCGTAAAGTTTACGTCGAAACTAGAGATATTATTATAGATTTTTTTAAATAGGACTAGAATTTTATAGACATTCCATAGATTTTTTATGTAACATTATACTTGTTAAAGCCAAGGTGGTTCCGCCAGAAAGCATGACACAAGAAATATAGATTTCTTATTTGTCGTTGATATTCCTGTTTTATACTTAAAAGATACATAATCATTTTTTTTAAGTCAACAATAATTAAGTACATGCAATAATTTATTAGCTTAATAGAATATTTATTACTGTAAGAAACCCATGCATTCATTATTTATGCCAAATATGAACTTGTAAATAAAACCACCAACCAAAGCGATCGGTCGCGCGTATATGCGAGCGTCGCGTTTATGTCACTCTACATAACAGCTGAGCATGAGGTCCTGGGTTCGATTCCATGGTCGGGCAAAGTGTTATTGGATTTTTTCATCAGGAACGTATTCAATTCATCATTTAGAGCCTCCCCAAATAAAAATGTTCCTACGGTTATTAAAAAAAGCTGTTTCCTACAAGGTCAAAATATATCCAATGGAACAGCTGTGTTTTGAAGTGAAAACTTCTTTAGCATCGTTGTGATTTGAAAGTCGATGAAACGAAAAAGCGACAGTAAAAAGAGACCGACACATAAATACATAAGATTTAACGAGGGAGAAAATGAGATAGGAAGCATTATACAGTGTTTATCTTGAAGCCAACATTTTTGAAGTTTTCACTTCTACCATGTGTGTAACTAGCTCCATAAACATTTAGTAGAAAGTGGTTATTTTAATATTACAAACAGACACTCCAATTTTATTTATCTGTATGTATGTATTCACCTATGAAAAATGGGGGGCTCAAAATGATGAATACATAGTAACCGTTTTCGCGTCGGTGTGTCCCTTCCATACATATTGCATTAATTTGCACCGTGTTTCACGGGTAATATTTACAAGATTTTCTCAATAATTGTTGATTGTCTACCTAAATTAAGTTATTGATAGTATTTGTTTCGAACAAACCTAATAAAATATCATCTAATTTTTTATGTTTTTTCCCAGATTTATTTGATTTTAAGATGTGTTTCAGGGCTACAGTTTTTTCACAGTAATTTTTACTGCCTCGTTGGTCCAGTAGTCGCAATCACTACGTCTGAGCATGTGGCATGAGGTCCTGGGTTCAATTCCCGGGTCGAGCAAATTGTTATTGGTTTTTTCTATCGCGAATTTCTCAGAAGCAGCCACGGAATTTGGATTTGTGCCCGGTTGATTGCAATAGGCTCGCCCCATATTATATGGGACTTAAACATAATTGGCGAAATGTTGGTGTGCTATCAGGTACACCTCTGTCTAACCCTTCGGGGATTACAGGCGTGATATTATGTTATAATGGTGATAGACTAGTACAGGCGACCACACAGCTTTGGTAACAATTTGATGTCGACAGCAGCGCCTTTATATCTTAGCAGTAGGCTTTCGAACCTAATCTCCATTTGCAATTTAGTTTATTTAGTCAGAGCTGCTGGCCCGTAGGTTTGCTCGCTGTACTGCACAGCTAAAAATAACTTTATTCAAGGCGTACTGTCCAGTCTTTTTATACGTGCAGCCTACGGGTGGGAAGCCTACGCAGAAGACTTACAGTGCCCTGCGTGTCCAATACAACAACGCTTTTAGGATGTTGATGGGGTTGCCAAGCTTTTGTAGCGCATCAGGTATGATTGCAGACGCTCAAGTGGATGGCTTTCAAGCGATACATCGCAAAATAATAGCGTCTCTGAAGCGCTGCATACGGGGCAGCCCCAACAGCTTCCTGCAGCTTATTGTTGGGAGAATGGACATGGAATGCTCCTTCATGAACCATTGGACAAAACTCCATGTACGAGTAGTGCGGTCCTAATCCAATGTTTCCATTTTTGTGCATCTATTTGTTGTCATTGTTGTGTTGTTTGTTCGTATATATTATTTAAAAAACATGTATGGATGATTATATGAATTGAAAAAAACAGTCCGGCCTGTGAATATTTCCATCTTCTCAAGTAAAAAGTATATTAGTATTTTAGCAATAAGTATCTGAATAGACACAGCAGCTACAATACTGTAATAGATTATAAGTTATTATGTTCATTAAATATTATTATATTTACAGGCATAAACGTTGTTTTTTCTTTTTACCCACAACATCTTGATGATACGGACGATCTATAAAGCCATAAGATACGGACGACGCGGGGTGAATGAGTATCGATCGAACTAACATGCGACCAATGTACAGATGCCAGTAGGTCAATATAACTGAAACTGTCAGATTTTCCCAACCAACCTTGAACCTTAGGTCAGGCGGGGGGCAAGTGCGCCCGCGGGGTAAGCGCACCTACCATATAAATAGAAAACTACAGATATAATACCTACAACTAACGACATCTAACATCCATGCAACTAAAACACAATTCCACTTCACAATCACAGATGGCTATTAATTGATTAAAAAGGACTGGTTCCCTATAAGTCGAGTCCCTTTACGTAGAATCTGAGAGTTCTAGAAAAATATTGTTATTGTAGCAAATAGGCCTAGCAATTTTTCGTCACCAGCCTGACGCGAACCGATACAGACAACCTGCCATTCAGACGCACACGAAATGTCTTGTTGATTGGGAAAACCTGACAGTTTCGGGTACCCGAAACTGTCAGGTTGCCACAGACAAATAGTACAAGTACGAAACTCAAATTTTACAAATCAACCTTGAACCTAATGCTCATTCAATAAAGTTGAAAATCTATTAGATAATATTGACAGATTGTAGTAGCTTGATTTGCTGGCGTCTGTACAACGAATGGACATTGGGAAGAAACATCACCGGTCAACTGTTCACGGTCACCCTTTTAGAGTTTGGAATATCAATCATTTCTAACACAATCCAGCTCAACCTATAACTTCCAATGCAGCAGCTGAATGTGCGGAAAAGTAGAAGACATAATAAAACTAGCTTATTTTCAAACAACTTATATTTTTTATTACATTTCAACACGGCATATAAAAATCGATATCTTCTTCCGCAACTTTTACTCTCCTACCATCATGAAACAAATGATAATGTTCTTTATCTAACCCTTTTAACTCTCGAGGATCAAACTTCTTATTTTTCTGTTTCCAATGCACTTTAATCACATGCCTTCTCAAATCCCTTACAGTAAAAAATCTATTTGAACATAACGGACAAATATTACTCTTGTCTGAATGCTTTTTTAACTTATGTACATTCATAATGCTCGATGAACGAAATCGATCCCCACATATTTCACAAGTAAAAGGTTTTTCACCTGTGTGTAACCGCAAATGCATTTTCAAACAGGTTGAATTGGCAAAACTCTTCAAACACACCATGCAAACAACGCTCTTCATATCATGTGTTTCGATATGCTTTTTTAGCAAATGTTTTCCTATAAAGTCTTTGCTGCATATATGACAGACATATGGCTTTATTTTCAAATGATGGCGATTCATATGACATTCTAAAAGTGTGTTGTTCCATGTTTTATACTCACACTGCTCACATTTCAAGTTTGGCTGTTGTTTTTGAATTCTTTTTTGAGCAGGATCCTCTTCTAAAAGATGCCCTCTCCAATGCCTCCGTAGTCTGGCTGGGTTGATCATTTTCTTACATTTGGGGCAAGGGACACTTTCTAAATGAACTTTCTGATGGTATTTTAATAAAGCAATATTTTGAAAAGATCTGCCGCAAGTCTCGCATGTTTCTACAGAATCTGAGTGGGTGGTCAGATGTTTTTTTAGTAAGACTTCTCTCATTTGCTTACCACAGATATGGCAAGTGGCAAATGGTCCATTGTGTTTGCGGTTATGTGCCCGAAACTGTCTCAAAGTCAAATACTCTGTATTACATATCCTGCATGGATAGGTAGTATTAGGACCATGAGATTTCATATGTTGTACCAATTCTCCTTTATTATCAAAATTTTCTTGACACACAACACACTCAACAGTTTTAACTCTCTTCATAGTTTGCAGACTGCTATGTACCTTAACCATATGCTCCTTTCTTTTCGAATCTTTCAGAAACTTTT
Source organism: Lycophotia porphyrea (assembly GCA_950005105.1). Lineage (NCBI taxonomy): Eukaryota > Metazoa > Arthropoda > Insecta > Lepidoptera > Noctuidae > Lycophotia > Lycophotia porphyrea. The sequence goes on from OX465409.1 coordinate 1,267,881, forward strand.
TATTGCATAAGCCGCATGGGAAAATATCAGTGCTATGTCTACGTTGTACATGGTTCGTCAAACTATCAGAAGAATCAAAAGAGGCCGGGCAATCCTCGCAAGCAAAACTCCTTTTGATATCCTCACAGGATATAACATGACTTTCGTATATGTGGATATTACTGAATTCTGAATCACAATACTGGCACACAAAACAGTTCTCGTGGAACCTATGAATATGAGTTTTTAGGACACTTTTAGAGTAAAACTGTTGTCCGCATTTATCACAAGTATATGGATGATGGTTTAGATGGTATCGATTGACATGTCCGAGTAAGATCTCTTTTTTTGTACAAACATAGTCACAGTCAACACATTTAGGCTTGGCTGTGTTGTCTATAATCTGTTCTCTATAGGACTTCAAATAGTTATAGTGCATGCAAGGTATATCAATACATTCTGGGCAGCTGTATTTGCAAGTATGGGACTTTAGTTCGTCTTCATTGAAACTCTTTAGGCACATCAAACAGTGAGGTTTTTCTTCCTTTATTTCTTGGCAAACTTTAGTATGTGTTTGAAAAGTCTTTAAAGAGTAAAATAGTTTACATTTCAAACATTTGATTAAAGACTCTCCGTGGTTTGTTTTAAGATGATCCAGTAATTCTTTTTTGTGAAACTGTTTATGACAAAACTTGCATTTCACTTTCAAATGTTGTTGGTAATGTGCATTTATATTTTGTTTATTTCTAAATGTTTTAAAACATACTTTGCATCGTAATTTTGGCTTCTTACATTTAAATCTATGCTGTTTTAATAATCTGTGTGATGGAAACAATAAGAGACATTTCACACACTTGAATTTCTTTCTTTTTGGGGTCAATTCTTTTTTTACTTCAATGCTTTCATTTTCTTCTTCTTTAATTTTGGTAAACTCATCTTTTGTTTTGCTTTCCTCGGGAGAATCATGGATATTATTTTCTAATACAATGACCACATTTGTACTTTCAATGTTTGATTCTGGCAAATGATTAAAAATATCATCTGATTTACCAAACAAATCATTGACATAGTTGTCTAGTATTTTTAATGTTTCTTTAAAGTTTTCTATAAAAATGTATGACTGGATCAATTTTCCCATACAACTGTTGCATATGTGTGTACTTGCTAGAATGTAATTAGCCTGAAATAATAAAGATAATAATTGAAGTCTTGTCTAGGTAGGGTTTGGAATTAAATAAATATTGGTCTAAAGCAGATTTACTTTTTTGTTATTATTTGACTGGTTTGGCAATAGGGTCCACCTATACATGGGACTTAAACATAACTGGCGAAAATAGGTGTACTTCAAATACAACTCTGCCCAACCTATTAAGGATTACAGCCGTAATGTTTTATTAATATTTGGGAATAGGTCATACTAAATAAGGCAAATCAAATAGTTGTACAAAAATATTCAGACAATAAAGCATAAAATAAATAATACAATTTCTTTGCGGGGCGAACATGGCCAGATATTGCATAGGATAGAGCGGTTTGGGGGGGAAGGGCAGGCCTATTTCTCAGCAGTGGGGACACAAATAGTCGAACAAAAAGCAAAACTTTACAGTAAGACAGTTTTGAGTACCTACCTATTAATTTGGATGGAACATTAAAAAAAATGATGGATTGACTATGTGAAAAATTATATTATGGCTGACTGCTGAAGTGACAAATAATTTAGAAATAAGTACCTATAGACCAGGGTAGAAGCCTTTAAAGATAATAAAAAATGAAACAAAATAATAGTAGGATGAAACCCATTAGAAAAGGAGGAGAATATTATAAAAATGAAAGGAAAAATAATTTACGGGCGATCTGAGGTCGGGAAGGGGATGGGGGTGAGTTTTTAAGGGCAAAAAACGGCTTTTCTCGATTTCCGGCAAAACTAAAAGTCCTATGGAAAAAAGTCAAATGGCAAAGTTGTAGGTAATAAAAAGATCTAAAACTTTTGTACTTACACTTTTTTCACATAACCTCAAAATTTATGTGAAATATTCAAAAAACCAAGTTTTTGGTTTTTTATTTTTATCTTTTACAATTTTGTTTTTCTTTTCACGAAATTTGGTGAAAACTTACCTTTTTATGTCCCAAATACGCTGTAATTTATTTGATTAGAAACATTTATTTTTTCACCTTATTTTGAATTAATATCGAAAAAGCACCTTAATTTTCAATCGAAAATTCACCCGTCAAAATATCAGTTTTTTTCAAAAAGTTGGTATGTTTTCTGTTCGTTAAAATCTCTACTTCCCGATGGTGAAAAAAAATATATATGTTACTATAGTAAATCTTCTCAGAAAATGCAAAACAGATTCATCCATACTGATAATCTGAAAAGACAAAATCGAATTAATAATGTCTTCACAATTTTATCGTGAGTAGGTATACCCCCATGAAAAATAATATAAAAAAATAAATGACAAAATGTATAAAAAATATATTTTAAATATATTAAAAATCTATAAAAAATGTATAAATATATTAAAAAATATATTTTTAATAACTAACTTTTGGCTGATTTTCATATATATTTTATACATTTCAAATATATTTCAGATATATTCAAAACATTTTTTTTTAATCTTTTTCGCTATGTTTTTTATGTCTTTTAAGATATATTTTGAATGTATCTAAAGTATATTTAAAATATATGAAATATACATGAAAATCGGCCAAAAGTTAGTTATTAAAAATATATTTACCATACATATTTTTTTAATATATTTATAATTTTTTTATAGATTTTTAATTTATTTAAAATATATTTTTTATACATTTTGTCATTTATTTTTTTATATTATTTTTCATGGGGGTATACCTACTCACGATAAAATTGTGAAGGCATTATTAATTCGATTTTGTCTTTTCAGATTATCAGTATGGATGAATCTGTTTTGCATTTTCTGAGAAGATTTACTATAGTAACATATTTTTTTTTTTTCACCATCGGGAAGTAGAGATTTTAACAAACAGAAAACATACCAACTTTTTGAAAAAAACTGATATTTTGACGGGTGAATTTTCGATTGAAAATTAAGGTGCTTTTTCGATATTAATTCAAAATAAGGTGAAAAAATAAATATTTCTAATTAAATAAATTACAGCGTATTTGGGACATAAAAAGGTAAGTTTTCACCAAATTTCGTGAAAAGAAAAACAAAATTGTAAAAGATAAAAATAAAAAACCAAAAACTTGGTTTTTTGAATATTTCACATAAATTTTGAGGTTATGTGAAAAAAGTGTAAGTACAAAAGTTTTAGATCTTTTTATTACCTACAACTTTGCCATTTGACTTTTTTCCATAGGACTTTTAGTTTTGCCGGAAATCGAGAAAAACCGTTTTTTGCCCTTAAAAACTCACCCCCATCCCCTTCCCGACCTCAGATCGCCCGTAAATTATTTTTCCTTTCATTTTTATAATATTCTCCTCCTTTTCTAATGGGTTTCATCCTACTATTATTTTTTTTCGTTTTAAAAATTATCGACCCTGGTCTACTATAGAAGTCAGTTCTTTATAAAATGTTCTAAAAATTGGAGGCAATATACAAATGAAAAATTAAGTAAAAGATTAAAAAACCTTCTGATACAGAAAGTCTATTACAGCTCTGACTTCATGACATCACGAATTTCTGACTGTTAAATTAATTTGACTTGTATGAAACATCCAAAATTGATATAATTATTTTAACATTTATTTATTAGGTACTTGACGCTTGTATTACATCCTACCTTTATTGCGTTCAGGCAAATTGTGACGTAATTAGATGTAACATCGTGCATTTCATGTGTTTTGGACATGTAAAAAATATCTTAGGGACGAAGATATTCTACGCCGACCCCAAGTAAATTGGGATATAAAGTGACCTGTGTGACTGTAGTGTAACCTGTGAAGTTTACACTTACAGGTTTGTATTGTAAGAAAGTATGACCAAACTACACTAACCTACCTCTATAAACACTACATCGATGATAGCCTTCAAAGATTTCGTGGATGTCCGTTCATTCACAATGATCTCCAGATCTTCGTCAATGGTGCTCATATTATCGTCACTTTCCAAGCATATTCCACAGTACTTTGTGCTGTGCAGGACATTTTTGAGCTTCACTTTGAAACTGTCCATCTTTTGAGACTAGGTTTCAATTTCGTCTTATTTGTTTATGTTTTTTTTCGCTGAAAATTAGGTTAGGTTTGTTTATGTTCTGGAGTTTAGGGCAATTCCATTTCATCTCAAAAGTATTTAATTCTTCACTTTCACTTAAACGCATGCCTGAAAACTTCTGTACGTAACTACAAATCTCGAATTGAATGCAAATAACGCAGTATTTACTTTACTTTTAAGAAAATGGCGATGACAGTCACCATTTATTTTCCTGTAAAGACGAATATGTTCTTATGTAATCGATCGCATCGATTTTACTCGCTTGGGATTGTACAAAGGAGTCCAATGGACATTAGCCCCAAGTCCTCCCTTACTGATTCGAGGGTTGAATTGAAAAATCAATTTTATTATTGTGTCACTTTGAGAAATAGAAATCGAACGCGTTTTATTTTAAAAAAACAAAAAGAAATGACGTAAAATTGACGTAAAGGACTCGGACTGAGTTACAACATCACAAAAAATAATGGCGTTGCCAACTTGCACCGGATTAATATTACGATTTTATTAAATGTTGGAAAGTTGATTTCAGTATTTTTTTAAATACGCGGTTATTTTTGACCTAGTTTTGTCAGTAAACTCACTACAATATATTACTTTTTACAGATGAGTTCGGATACATGCTATGACATCAGTCTAAGTTAATGTAAAAGCGAACTCATTGATGTGAAACAACTTTAGTCGTGGGTAAAACCGATTGTTAGCGTGGCGACGCGTCGCCACCCTATGCGTTGTGTTGTGTCGAATATCTTAATTTCAGTTTAGCAGATATTTAATGTATGACGTCGTGTAAATGTGTATGGTAAATAAAAATTTGTGTATCCAACCATTGGTTTCCACTGGGACTACGTCATCCCAGCGGCACTTTTTTTTTCCTATGGACGTACATGAAAAAAAACATACAATAATTAGTGTGTAACGAGAGGTAAATGTGTATGCTAAAATGAAATTTGTGTGTCACCAAGTTGCCGCTGCGGTGACGTTTTGCTATTTGCTGAAATCATATAAAACGGATTAGTACAGAGTTGTAATTTTTTACGCACGTTGCTTCTTTGTGTATAATGTTTGTGAAAACAGAATTTGAAAAAAAAACCATACCGTTTAGAAGATATACACGTAAAAGTAAAATAAGGTTATTAGGTCCAAGGACTTAAAATAGAAACTCTTAAGCCTAACTTATAACGTATATTTGTATCTTGCAAAGAACTTCAGCATTTCCGACGTTTGGCTCCCAAACTGGAACGGGCCGGGGCTGCCTTCAACTGCCGGAGGCTCTACGCGGGGGTAGTGCGGTCCATGGCCCTTTAGGCCTCTGCCTCGAATCTTGCGGGCAGCGGGGCGGCGGCGGCGGCGGCGGCGGCGCGGGAGCGGCAGGATCTTATGCGTACATTTAAATGGACCGGTTCTCGAAAACAGCGGCGTGGGTGCGGGCAACGAGCGGTGCACTCCAGTCAAGCGGCGACCGCCCGCGCCGCCGGCGCCGCCGCCCCGCTGTCCGCTAAATTCGCGGCAGCGGCCTTACGGGGCCCCGGTGTTGGCGCGTTCCTTGAGGCGGCGAGCCGCCCACTACCTGAACGTATTGGTGCCGATTCCCTTGTTCACAAACTAAACTAAATTTAAGTTGAGTGCATCTTCTTCTTTCTATTTCATTATGAAAAGGACAGAAGATAAAATAATAGTTTAATCCTGTCGAATTAGTCAACACCTGACGCAATTTGATGTAATTTTAGTAGTCAACTTTTTAATCACGTCTAAACTGGTGTCAGGCGCTGGTTAATTTGACAGGACTAAACTAAAATTTATCTTCTGTCCTTTTCTTAATGAAATAGAAAAAAAAAGATGCACTGAACTTAAATTTGGTTTAGTTTGTAAACAAGGGAATCGGCACCACTGTCTTGAGCAGGTTTGGTTTATGAGCTCTTAGTAATTAATGAGTAATGGCATAATTTACTACGACTGGACCACTTTATTGTATGACACATCCGATTGAGGACTTTTTAATGGAAAAGCAAAATAAAATATATTCCGATATTTAGTTTATCAATGCAACTATTCACATGTAAAATTTCAGCTCAATTCACTAAATAATTAAAGAGATATAATAAAAATACCAGAATAACCGCAATACATGGATAAACCGACCAAGTTCGAATGGCTACAAAAAAGCGACCGTACAGTATATAGAGCTAACGTTCTAAAATTTCCAGTATAGTAGTTAGTAGTGTTTAACAGTTTCGTACAGGTGCGTACACAATAGTTAGGAGAGAATAAAACAACTGTATTAACTTTGTACTCATAAAAGTATTTACTAGTTAATGAATAATTAAAGTTACAAAAATATAACAATATTATTAATGTTCGACTTGCTCGTTTGGGATAAATAAAAGCTTAGTGGACTGTATAAAAAAAGGCTTGCTGCAACTGTTTTATATGATTTTCAGCAAATAGCCAAACGTCAGCGCAGCGGCAACTTGATTATCTTCGCAGTTTGATGACACACAAATTTTATTTTAGCATACACATTTACCTCTCGTTACACACGTACGTCCATAGGAAAAATAAAGTGCCGCTGGGAGGACGTAGTCCCAGCGGAAAGTTTTTGTTGAATATCTCCCCAATTGTTGGATACACAAATTTTTATTTACCATACACATTTACACGACGTCATACACTAAATATCTGCTAAACTGAAATTAAGATATTCGACATTTTTCCGCTGCGACTACGCACACCTGTGCGTTGGTATATATATGCTACACTGTACTGTTTATGCATATTACTTGTATAAAATAATTTCGAGGTTTCACATATCTGCCAGGCGTCCCGTGACGGCTCACAATATTTTTAAATGAAGGATTTGTTTGTTAGATTTCGGTGTTAAAAATATATTTTTGCGTACTATATATTTCCGCCGTATCCCAGTAGTTCCATTATGGGACTACTGGGATTTTTTTCTCCCAGTAGAAAGCCTATGAACGCAAAGGGCAAATAAATTAGATTATTTTTGTTCCGTTACTGATTTTGATCAGTTGCAATCTTGAGATCGGTTCTAGACGTGACGTCTAATAAATCGATGAACACCGGCTGCGTGCACGAAAAAGTGTCCCGTTACGCTCATTGTACGCATGTGCCGTATCTATCTCTCTTCCACTCGATTTTATGACGTTGTCACGTTAAACTTTCGTCCGTAAACCAACTTTACAGACAACCAATTTTTTTGTGAAAAATCGATCTACTATTGTAGGTCTCGTACCCTCTGAAAATAGTTTTGTCTAATTATCGCCCTAGAAAGCTAGGTCACCCAGGTACTAAGGAATTACTATTACATACATACATAACTCACGCCTTTTCCCCATGGGGGTAGGCAGAATTCTGATTTTTTGATAAATATTTCAAAAACAGGGTATTACAAAAATAAATACGGGCACATTAAGGACATGATTTATTGTGAAAGGAATTTACTTAATTTAATAAAAACAATTTATCATCTTATTTATAAGTTATATAACAAGAGAAAATAACAATTGTATCTGTAAAATATAGGAAAAGGTTACCTATTAGATTTTATTTACTAATCTATAGCAAAATTGAAAAGAAAAACTATTTGCTGTCCCTAAGTTATATGGGAGTCACGCAGTTGGGACCATAGCACGCAGACTAATACCCTTTTTCACGAACACCTTAAATGCACACTAGAAGTTGCAAAGCTCGCCTCAGTGACGAGAACAGAATACGTTGCCGCCGAATTTCCGCTGAACTTACGCCCGACCGAAGTTCGGCTGTACGATATAACGCAACGTAATTTCGACATAATGGTGCCGATTCCCTTGTTCACAAACTAAACTAAATTTAAGTTGAGTGCATCTTTTTCTTTCTATTTCATTATGAAAAGGACAGAAGATAAATTTTAGTTTAGTCCTGTCAAATTAGTCAGCACCTGACGTAATTTGATGTAATTTTAGTAGTCAACTTTTTAATCGCGTCTAAACTTGTGTCAGGCGCTGTTTAATTTGACAGGACTAAACTAAAATTTATCTTCTGTCCTTTTCATAATGAAATAGAAAGGAAAAGATGCACTGAACTTAAATTTGGTTTAGTTTGTAAACAAGGGAATCGGCACCAATGTGTCGACTCGTCAGTAATTTAAATAGCATTGCAGGCGTAATCATGCCGAACTTCGGTCGCGTACCTGCGGTATAGTGTGTTTAGGCACTTAGATGACGATAGATGCCACTGACACCCGCACCTATCTATATACAATTATCAGTGATTCTTACTTGAGTAAAAATAATTACAAGCTTCGCCGGCTACTTACGTGTATCTGTAGTCAAGCTAAGGTGGAAGCGCGAGGGTAGCCGGCGAAATTCTAATTTTCTTAGGTTGTTTGCAATTTACTGCTCAGTGTCAGGCTGATCATGTATTTAGGAGCATGTATTTTGGTACAGAATTATAATCCTGTCTTTTTCATGAAATAGTCATTCAATGGGATTAAATGAACTTAGAGGGTTGTATTCATGATTTTAGCCTTTTGACCGCCACGGACGTCTATAGACGTCAAATCAAAAAGTGTTCACGACGCTACGGACGACATGGCACGTCGAAAATAATACTTTTTTACAATTGCTTGGCGTAGAGAACACAGATTTTCGTTAATGATTACTGATTATAATTCTGTAAATTCATACCGGTACGGTCGCGAATCATATTTTGTTCAACACAACCTGACACTGACCTGCAAATTGCAAAAAACGAAAAAAAATTTGAATTACGCGGGCTACCCCGGTGCTTCCATCTTAACTTGACTACAGATACAAGTGTTGGTTAAAACGAGCACAAAACGTTATAGAATTGTAGATTATTGACGGTATTATGCATTTAGTTTGTACTTCCCTTTTATTGTTACATCACTTGTAATCAGAACATAAAAGGTGTAAACAGACTCTTAACGAAGCCGAAAAGCACTTGTTCTCCCCGTCATTGACCGTCGATCATTTTTTTTGTGCTAGACCATACCTGGGAAACTTCTAGTTACGGAGATATTGGGGGTAAGTTCCAACTTTTTCTCAAGTTTTTTTAAAATACATGTTTTTAATGTAAGATTTTTACTTTAAACACCTCCAGGACCCCCTTAGTATTCAATCCATCCATCAGCACATTGTTTTGAGTGCCTTACAGAATCCTACTGTAAAACGTGATTTTTCAGTCCAAAAAAAACGTCGTTTCCCAGCACAAATTTTTGCGTAAAGTTACTTAGTTTGATGTTCATAACGCTTGGTTAACGGCTTCGTGAAGAGTCTGTTCACACCCTGTATGTATACTCCACGCACCCAGTCTACATTTTACGCCACGCATTCGGGCTTATTGCCACCAACAGGAAACAAATCTAGACTCCTAAGCTGCTTCTGAGAAAGTCCAACCGAAATCTTTGGCTACAATAATATAGAATCACTAATCTAGATTAAGTTTCGGCAGTCTACCATCTTCAAAAAGATAATATAACTCCTTAGGCAACTCTTCAACATCCCTAGGATTGAACGGCCTTCCATCTTTGAATTTCCAATGAGCTTTCTTGAAGTGATGCCTCATATCTCTTGCCATATAGAACATACAATCACAAAGTGGACAGCAAACAGTTTTCTCCAAATGTTTCTTTAGTCTATGAGTCTTCATCATGCTGGAAGATCTGAATCTTTGACCACAAAGATCACAAGCGTAAGGTGCTTCGCCCGTATGCATCCTCATATGCATTTTCAGACATACACGGTTGGCAAATTTCCCTCCACAAACGGAACAAAAGCAACTATTATCATTTGTATGCGTAGAAATGTGTTCTTTTAGTCTAACTTTACCACAGAAGTCTTTACTGCATATATGACAGACATACGGCTTGATTTTCAGATGATATCGGTTCATATGAGCTTCTAAATCACATTTCTTTCTCACTGTATGTCCGCATAGGTCACATTCAATCAACGGCCTGGCTGATACGCCTTTATTACGTTTCTTTGGTATCATACCACCAGTGGCAAGGTGATCTATATCGTCGTGGTCTGTCCCAACTCCATGGACTAGTTCCAAATGCCTTTTAAGACTTGCAGGTTTGACAACCTTGTTGCATCGAGGACATTGTGTTGGCTCTAAATGGATTCTTAGATGGAAACGTAGTAATGATTCCAGGTGGAATGACTTGCCACATACTTCACAGACGTGGTTTAAATTTGCTTCTTGTCTGTAAGGGCACCTCACTGCATGTTGCGGGTAGAAAGATGCCGCTATCCTTTTGTTACAGCTGGAACATTTTATTCGGTTAGTATAGTGTCTTTGATTGTGAATGTATAATTTTCGAAGGGATTTGAACTTTTTAGAGCAAACTTTGCATGGGTACAGGTCATCTGCATTGTGGAATTTTTCATGTAGAAGCATTTCTTTTATGTTTTTAAACATAATGTCACACAAAGAGCATTCAATATGTTTTCTCCTTTTCTTGCATTGTATGCCCCCGTGAACCCTCGCATGGTGCTCTTGGAGTTCTATGTCGGCAAGGAATCTACTTTTACATAGTGTGCAAGCGTAAACCCCTTCATTATGTTTCAAGTTCTCATGTCTGGTCAACTCTTCAGAAATATCAAATGAGGCTACACAGTGGGTACATTGGAAAGGCCTAATAACCAGCTTGCAGGCTTTCCTATGCGTGAATAAAGTTCTGTTATCCTTAAATTCAAAATCACAGTAAGGACAGAATAGATCTTGATGAAATTGCATGATATGAGTTTTCAAACTCAACTTAGTGTAAAACTGTTGACTACAGTCAGCACAAGTGAAGGGATGATGGTCCAAATGCTCCCTGTTAGTATGACCTATAAGATGTTCTTTGCGACGAGTGACATAGTCGCAATCCATGCATTTTATTTTATTCACATGGCTCAAGACCTGCTCTCTATAGGAATTTAAGTACCTAAAATGTACGCAAGGCATGACAAAACATTCTGAGCAAGAGAACTTGCACTTATGCTTTTTCATTTCCGCATCCATAAAGTTCTTCAGACACATTACACATTGAGATTTAGCTCTTGTGTCATTGACTAGATGACTTATTTTGAAATGTGTATCTAAAGACTCTTGGGTGTAGTAAACTAGGTCGCAAAACTTGCAAGGGTATACTAAATTAGGGTGGAGTGTTCTCAAATGTTCCATTAGATCCCCTTCTGGGAGTATAATTTGACACAACTTGCATCTAGCCCTAGAATGAGTCTTATAATGTATGTTCAAATATTGCTGAGTGTTGTAAGTCTTGTCACATAATTTGCAACGGTAAACTGATTTTTTATGCTTGGCTTTTTCATGTTCCTTCAAAGATCTATAAGTGGTAAAAATATCAGGACAGTCAACACATTGATAAGTATTGTAACGAGGAGCTGATGTACGCACTGAGCTTAAAGGCTTGATCACAATATGGCCTTCTTTCAAACTAATATTAGGAGTTCCATCAGCTTTAAAAACCTTCCTTTCTTTGATTTGCTTCACTTCCTTTGGGTTTTCTATTTCCTTTTTTATAACTATTGGTTTATGGGGTTTGGCAACTTGAATTAGTTTTGGTTCTGGCGGTTTCAGGGTAACAAGTTCTTTCATTGCTATAGGTTTGGAAGTAGGCACTATTTCAGTCATAGATTTAACATCAATGATAGTTTTGTATAACTCAGTGTCATTTTCTAGGACGATCATTACGTTGGCAGTGTCGTATGTCATAGAGTCATCGAGCTGTGCATTTATATCAATTACTTTGGAGTCTATGTCTGAGATGCAGTTGTTCAAGATCTTGTTCAGTTGCTTAGTGTTGTGTATGAAGAGGTAAGATTGTATTGTCTTTTCTGTACAACTGTCGCATAAGTGCGGACTTGACATGAAGTTTTCAATCTGGAAATGAAAGCAAACATTCTATTATTGTTCTATTTAGAACTATGTATATTATTTTGTCCATTATTGTTAATTCTTCTGGTGGTTTCTTTTAAGAAACCACCAGAAGACCCTTCCGATAAAGAGCTAATAATTTCCGAAAAAAAAACGAGCAAGAAGAAATAGAACCTATAAACAACGAAGAAATATTAAGACATATAAAAAAGTTAAAAAAGTCCTGGGCCAGATAACTTAAGCAACGAAGCAATACAAATAGGAGCCGCAGCCCTAATACATGCTTAGCAAAAGTATTCAACATGGCATTCGAAACAGGAAAAGCTCCTAAGCAGTGGTGTAACTCCGACATACTACTTCTTTACAAAAAAGATAATCCAGCAGACATAGGAAACTACAGACCAATAAGTTTACTGTCGAGCATTTACAAACTTTTTTCCTCTATATTACTGAGCCGGATAACATCAAGAATAGACAACAACCAACCAAGAGAACAAGCCGGTTTCCGCCAAGGTTTCTCCACTATTGATCATATAAATATAATCGATTGAAATATATAGAATATAATCGACCTCTATACGTAGCCTTTATTGGACTACTCAAAGGCATTTAACAGTATAACACACGCCTCGATCTGGAAAGCACTTGCGTTGCGGAATAAACAGAACATATTAATATAAATATCATAAAGAACATCTACTCACAAAGCAAAAGTAGTGTAAGATTATAAACTTAAGGAGAAGAGATTGTAATAGAAAAGGGAGTCAGACAGGGGGATCCCATGTCACCGAAACTATTAATAGCTGTGTTGGAAGGAATATTTCAAGAAATTAACTGGAGAAATAAAGGACTCAGAATGCAAGATCAATATCTAGGCCACCTCGGATTTGCTGACGCTATCATCCTTTTTGCGGAATCAGCAACTGAGCTAGAACAAATGATACAAAAACTAGACATAAACAAAACACATGAAAGCAAGCAAAACAAAAATCATGACGAACCATACAGAAAAGGACAGTACACGTGTCGGGAAACCAGATTGAATATGTAAAGGAAAACATCTACCTTGGAAAACAAATATCATGATACAAGAAATAACGAAACTGAAGTGGATAGAAGGATCAACTGCACTTGGAAGAAATTTTGATAACAAATGGAAGCCCTAAAAGGGGAATATCACATGAAGTTCAAAAGAATAATAATGGACACCTGTATTTTACCAAGTATGACATATGGAAGCCAAACATTGACATAGGTATACTAACAAAATAAAAAATAAAATCTTATCATGCTAACATTCCATGGAAAGGACCACATTAAAACTCAGGAAAATACAGAAAACCCGAAACGAAGAGATAAGGAAAAGAACCAAACTAACAGACACCCTCCAACACACTCTACGACTGAAATGGAAATGGGCAGGTCATATTTCGAGATGTAGAGACCAAAGGTGGACATTGGAGTCCAAAAAGTGGTCTGGACCGGGAGGCAAGAGGAACAGGGGCAGACCACGCAAGAGATGGGCGGACGTCATCATGGAAGTAGCTGGTCCAAGATGGATGGAGTTAGCTCAAAATAGGCAAAATTGGCACAGGATGGAGGAGGCTTTTACCAAAAAGGGATCCATTTAAAAAAAAAAAAACAAAACTATTAATTTGTAAATAACTATGTAAAGAAAAATATGGAATAAATGAGCTTTATTATTATATTATTTTGTCCACACAGATGCATTCCTCAAGGGAATTTAGCTACAATACATATTATGAAGCATCACAAAGAAACAAAATAGGCATGACGTTATTTACATAACGTCTGTTTTCCCCGATGTAATGTAATAATATGATACAATAGAGGGTGAACCTGTTGTCACCAACCATTTACGCTGCTACTGATAATTCCAGGTGAAAAATCCTAATATCACTTTGCCCAATCTGGTATTCGAAACTGGGGACCAAGCATATGCTCTTCACAATTTTACTATAATATCTAAAAGTCAATAAAATCATGATATTGAACACCTGTTTAGTTAACTTACATCTTCATTGAACACATAGTTCAGTATATCCTGCAGACACTTTGAGAATGTCTGACTGCTGATGACCAGTTCCATGTCAACGGAACAGAAGTTGCCACGGTTCTCCAAACACAGTCCGCAGAACATTGGAGCCGTCCACACCGTCTTGAGTTTCTGTTTTATCCAATCCAAGTGGTTTGGATCAATGTGATTGGATTCCATTTCCTCCATTTTGAATAGGCTGTAAAATGAATGATAAAAAAAAACTTATTTTCTGATCAAATGTACAGAAACCACATCAAGTTACTACAATCAGTCAAATTTCTTTAAAAGATTTTAAACTTTATCGCTAAACCAGGTAGAAGGTTATTAAGTTCAATGTTGACTGGGAAAATTTGACAGTTTCAATTAGCTTGATGTGCTGGCCTGTACAATGTGGTTCTGAACTTTCTGCCTGCCCCACAAAAAAAGCACGAGTGTGTATATGAATGCGTTTAGGGTCTGATAAAGTTTTTACAAATTCTTATTATCAGAGGTAAAAAACTACATTATATTTATTAGTTAGTAGATTGATTAAAGTAATTTCATGATTACGATGTCAGATGACGAGTTCCTTCATATTTTCAAGCTAGTTCCAAGAAGTTTTAGTTATTGCTGGCATAAACAATCACGTCAGTTTTATGTTTTTGGGGCTTGCTTTTGAATTACAGGAACATTATTGAATACCTAAATTGGTACACAGCTCTTCTGCACTTATTTCCTATTTTTAATTCAGTGCCTCTAGGCTGAAAAAGGGTATAAGTCCCATTAAATCTGTATGGTACATTACCCCTTTTCTCTAGAGGCACAGAATTTTACTACATTCTTGGTGTCATCTAAACAGTGTCAGTTACTATCATTTTAATTTAGTTTGATCAATTAGCCGATTCTATTCTAATACCTACCCATTCATTCAATTATTCAAGGTAAAACAATTTCAATCAGTCCGATTTCAATAAATTCTAGGTGTCAGTCTCTAACATGGTCTGTAATATTCTATTTCAAATGTTGGTTTACAAGTATGATGTACCTATGTCTATTATCTATACCTTGGAATTTGGATGATATTATTACGCGGTGCTAAAAATGTTAACAATTTCAAAGAAGTGCCCTGAATATATTTGTTTTGATCAGTTTTAGAATAGAAATTTCTAGGTTATATTACGTACGCAATTTATAGGACAAAATGGCGTATTTTCTAAGCGTTGGAAAAATGAGAAAACGACTCCTGATATTAATATAAATCTCTTAGCATAAAACATAAATAAATAATCGTATTTTTAGGAAGAAGTTGACTTACTCACGTTCCAGTTACTTTCTTGTTATGTCGTTAAAATTAGCTTGTGTTCGATCGATGGCGCTTGGCGGTATTAACATTACGTGTCCCAGAATCCAACAGCACTTTGTAATCTGACTTTTAAACCCAAATAAGATTTAAATACGCTGATAATTATCTTGATTTTGAACAAAACACCCTAAAAGTCGAAGGTTTCTAGATTTTTTGAATAGCAGTGACATGGAATGCTTCTATGCAACCTTGCAATGACACGACGGAACGGAAGACGATCCATTCAGATTCAGCAACTCCATAGGTAAGCTCAGCGCCGTTCGGCTAAAAATCTCGACAATCTTCTTCACAATGAAACGCTGCCAACTGTCCAGTAGCAATTTAGTCGACTAAACGTCTTTGAAATCTACTATTTTTTTAAATCTTTCGTTTGCTTCTCTAAATTAAAAGTAAAAATTGTCATTTTAGGATGACCTAGGTGTCATGTAATAAAGTCGTGTTATTTTCATTTGATTTTCATTTTCTAGTCGTCATTTTAATTAAAATATTGAAATGGATTTGTTGAATATACTAATTAATCCAAAATATATGGCAAATGTTTGCTTTCTATGTTATAAACAAAGCGATAAAACTATAAGTTTACATGAGAACATAGAAATTCATGACGAATACTTTAGTTTGAATTTAACTTTATGGAATATTATGAAGAAGCTCTTTCCGTCGCAAGTAAGTGATTCAATTCGTTTTTGGAATAGTAGATGTAGAAACCAAACTCAACGTAAAAGTTGTATTCTTTAACACATAAATCTTAAAGTCTGCTTGACTCCAATGAAATAACTCATTGCCCTAGCCTCCTGTTTGGGCTACACTACAACACAACTATGAACAGTGTTGCCAGGGGTCTTGAGTCAAGAAGAAATGTTACATTTTTGCGGCAAAAGTTACATTACCGTTTTTATTTTACGTGTTTTTTGGGTCGGAGGTAGGAGGCAAGTTGATAGCCGCAAAATGGCGGAATATAAAGGAATCTATGATGTCTATTGGTGTATTTAATCTTATGATAAAACTGTGGATAAAACAGACTCTAGTTTAATTTATTCGCAGCGCCATCTTCACTGTTGTTACTATCTAGTCTAGCACCTAACTTATTCTATTACTTTGAATCAAAACTAAGAGGCGATGTAACTATTGGTTTTACACTGAACTAACTACTAATATTCGATAAGTATAGAACCCTCTTAAAGTGGAAGCGTACGATACCCCCCCGAAATTCAAATTTTCTTACGATTTTGCAATTTGCATGTCAGTGTCAAGTTGTATGTTTAAGAAAAATGAGTCGCGCCAGTAACACGTGTGTAGTTACAGAATTACAATAAGGTAAATTATCAATACAACCCTCTAAGTTTATTTAACCCCATTGAATGAATTTTTCATGAAATATTCATTGAATAGAGTTACATGAACTTAGAGGATTGTGTTGATGATTTTCATGATTTTAACTCTATAACTATGTATGTGTTACTGGCGCGACTCATTTTTCATGAACATACAACCTAACACTGACCTGCAAATTGAAAAAAAACGTAAGAAAATTTGAATTTCACGGGCTACTCGTATGCTTCCACCTTAACGTACTTGTTCTAACAAGTCTTCGTAAGAGGGCTCTGTATAAAAGGCAAAAATGCCTCAATGCAAAAGAAATAATAAAAACATCATCGATGATGATTTGTCATCTACTAGCTACGAAACAATTCACTGGACATTGGCAGAATAGTTGAAATCGGGTTTAAAATAGAATACGAAACCGCGAATGGTGCTAACTCGCGAAGTAGGAAACGTGCGCGTACAAGCTCAAACAAAATCAAATTTTATTCCATCCAAAATACGTTTTATTTTGTCATGGCGCGTTCTATTCAGAGCCATCTCTGAGAGGGATATGGAGCGAAATACTTTCTAGATGCGCCAGTTCTATGGGCGTTCAATTTGGATGCGTTCGTAAACTAATAAAAATGTAGTATTCCAAATCTCGTTGTTCTCAAAAGTTACCAAAATCGTCCTAAATATAAAAATTACTTACATGTTTCGCAAGGGGGTCAAAAGTTACGAAAAATGTAAGAAATGTAACCTTCTGGCAACACTGGCTATGAAGAACTACAGCAATTTTAGTGTATTACCAGAATTAATCTGGAAGCCTTATTAGTGTTAGCTGGATTATTATTTATAGTTTAAGTTTCTTTCATGCTGCTCCAACATAGCCCACGTTGGAGATGCTTTTACTTGTACTATGCACCTTTATTTGTACTGCAACATTAAATTAATGTTCTATTAATTTATAATTCTTTTAATTTTCCACAGGATTTACTCCTACCTCAATCCTGTGAAGACTGTTCAAGTTTAATAATCAAAATATTCAGTTTATTACAAAGAAACTACTTCAAAAATGAAATGCTTAACCACCTAGTGGATACTCTAAATGATGAAGTTGACAATAAAGAAGAATGCGGAAGGCAGCCGAAGAAATACAAACTAAAAGTGAACTTACCTACCTCTGGCAGTATTATAACTATTCCAAAGAAGGTGCCTAAAAGCATAGAATGTAAGAAATGTGATATGAAATTCAATTCAAAAGTATTATTTCAGAAGCATTTTGCAATTACTCATAAGAACACTAACTCAGCTAATATCTGTGACATTTGTGGTAAAGTATTTAATAAAAGTTCGTCTTTAAAAGTGCATCTTTACAGCCACACAGGCAAAAAATGCCCTCTTTGCTTTAAAGTGCTGAAATCTCTCTCACATTACAATGTACATTTAAAAAATCATTATGCTTTGACTAAAAGAAAAAGGAATGGTAAATATCACAGTTGTGAAAGTTGTGACTATAGAACCCTGAATAAGAATTCACTTGAAGCTCATGTCAACAAAGTGCATCTAAACATAAGGCCTTTTGTGTGTGAAATATGCCAAAAAGGATTTTATAAAAAGAGTAATTTGACACAACATTTTGTGACACATGAGAAAATAAAAGACAAAACTTGCGAGATTTGTGGCAATACTTTTGTGAATGAAAAGACATTGGGAGAACATTTAATGCTGCACTTAGGCCAAAAACCTTTTAAATGTGAGACATGCGATGCTGACTTTGTCACATCTGGTCGTAGACTTGAGCATATAAAAAGAAAGCATATGGAGAAGGTTGAATGCTGTGTGGTCTGCGATAAAAAGTTTAGCTTGAAAAAAGATTTGAACTCACATTTGAAAAATGTGCATGGAGCTGAAAATTTTATTTTGAAACTTGAGAATGAGCAAACTGAATTGCAGGTCATCAGATTAATAAATGATGCGAAAGTTATGCGTATTCCCACTTAGTGAAATATTTCAGCGTCGGGCCTTATTGCAAGTATCCCAAAATCCTAACATAGCCACTTTACTTCAGAGAAGCCATTGGCTTTTTTTTACTGCTGGACAAAGGTTTCCACCCCATAGCTTTCCATTTATCTCTATTATGTATGTCTGGCTTTCTCCAGCCAATCTCCCTCAAAGGATTCTTTTAAGAGCAGTTAAATAAAATATTACTTTTTTTTGGATTTGATAGCAGGTTGTTATCAGCTTAAAGCTGTTCTAAGCCACTGTTTGGCTATGTGTGCAGAAAAGCAGCCAACCAAGATTAATAATATTTTGATGCTATTAGGCTGGCTAGTGGTACTTACTAGTGGTCAGAAACGAGTATGTAAAAATTAACGGTAGTACTATTAGTTTTTATGATAAAATGTTATAGCAGTATTTATTTTTAATTTAATAAAACTCATCTTCTATAACTGTAGCTTATATTTATTTTTATAAAAAATAAGGTACAAAAGGACACATCATATTTTTAACAAAGATTTGTCAATTTACTCCTCTATCCTATACAATAAATATACAAAATACGGCAGTGTAATGAGTATTATTAATTAAAAACTATTACAAGCAATTTTCTCTTTTTTTAGCATCACAATTATGGTTCCTAGCTTCCTTTTTAAACAATACAGTTGGTTTTTAAAAGGTATAATAATTTGTATTTATCTATTTGTAATACTAAAAAAAGGTTATATTTATACAAATATAGGCTGGGTGCACATGTATACGTATTCTCACAGAATGTGTATATTGTACTATTTCTAGGTCTTTCCATAATAAGTTATGACATAGTAGGAAAAAGGAGGAAATAAGGATCGCCTTGTCAGCCCAGTTCAGTATTGATTATCTAGCTAGAGAAGTACATTTTTATATTTTATAACAATTGGTAACTATATTTCGGTAACTATGTTAATATAATACTAACTTACACTATAGGTACTATATTAAAAACAATTATTCTGCCAAATTCTGTATAATGCACAAGATTTCAAATAGACATTTTAGTCGACTTTTTTATGTGGTGGTAGGCATGCCATTAGTGTTGAAAAAAGTATATTTCAAATCTTGTCGGTTACAAAGAATATTAGCATTACAAGGGCATTTTTTTAACAAACGAGTTTGTTACACTTATGACATTTCATTATTAATACTACGCAAAATACTTTGTTTGCCATGTTTTATTGCTCCCTTTAATTTTTCTTATGGCTATAATTCTGTCAACAACATTTAAATTATCCCGAAAAACTTTGTCACGATTATTTTATTACTTCATAACCCTTATTTTAAAACATAGGCTTTGTATTTATTTCCAACTGTACTTTATTGACAACTTTCACTGTCACACTGACAGATCTAGAGGAGAGCTCGTCATCACAATATTTCACTAATCGACTAACTAATAATTTTCGCGTAATATTACTATGAAATACAACTTCAGTTCATTGTAAACCTGCGTAGTCGTTGGGGTAGTAACTAATATTGGTAGCCGCCTCCTTGGCTGGGTGGCACGTATGCTTGGCCACCGCCGCTGCTGCCTGAACCACCGCCGAAACCATTGCCAGAGGCGCTGCCGCTGCCGTAACCATTGTTTGAGGGACCACCACTGCCGTAACCGCCGGCAGGAGCGTCAGGATACCTCGCCTCACCTTCGTAAGTCACCTGTAATAAAGGCATAGTTTTTTATTAACAGGAAGTAGGTAACATCGATCAAAGAAGTAGCAATTGAAAAAACTACTACAGTGTATGGACATTTTGTACAATCGCCAGCACAATATAGTGGCCACAAAGTGACAAATTTCTCCAAAGGATTTTAAACCAAAAAATGTTGCGCGCCTAGTTCAAAATCGAATGAGAATTTGACAGTTTGTGGTAACTTGATGCGCTACATAACCATAATTGGAACTAACACCACCATCTTGTTCTTTCAAGACAATTCCACAAATGTTTTACCAACAGTCAAGCGCCAAAAGAACCATGCCGCACTGTACCTCTACTCTTTATTTCAATGGACAAACGAACGTCCAAATTATTGAAAACAGCGCCATCTATCGTCAAGTAGCGGAACTTCCAACGAACTTACCTCCGCGTTAAATCCGTTCTTCCAGTCTGCGGTGTACTTGACGATCTGCGTACGTCCATCAGGTAAGGCTACTCTGTACTCTCCTCTCGTGATATCACCGTCGGATATCGCGTTGTGACTGTAATCGTTCCCGTCTTCAGCCACCTGGTGGACAAAATGAGAATTAATTAAACCGCCTGATTTTTTCAAAACTTCTTAGTTTTGTCATGTTGATCCACCGCTACGTACAAATTGCGGACGCGGCGCCGGACACCGGACTACTCAACTCTCTGATAGATACTACAGGGTGTAAATGGGCCCTTCACAAAACCGTCAACCAAGCATTCTGTACATCAAACTAAGTTAATCTACGCAAGAATAAAATTAATGCTGTGAAGCGACTTTTTTTTTGGGGTGAAATATCACGTTTTACGGACTTGAATGTTACGCACTCAAAACATTGTGTTAATGGATGCCTTGATACTATTCATTGCAGAAGCACAATATTTTAAGTCGGGGGTCGTGAGGTATTTAAAGTAAAGTAGGTACTTAAAAACGTAAAAGAATCTTGTATTAAAAAAAAGCACTTGTGAAAGAGTTGGAACTTTGACCCCATCTCCGTAACAAAATCATTATCGCAATGACGGGGAGAACAAGTGCCTTTCGGCTTCGTTAAGGGTATTTTTACATCCATTATAGCTTCTCTTCGATCAGAACTCTGTCGCATTGATGGCGTTGGAAGTGGTTGAAAGGTCCCTCAAAGTAGGTGCAGGTTAAATAAAGAGCAAGACAGGACTCGACAGGAGGTGCCTATGGGCTGCGGGACTGTTCGAAAGAGATACCGCGGCCCTGGAACACAAAGGGCAAGGAAGGAATATGGGTGGGTTTTAGTCAGTACAAGTCTGACACTTCCTTCCGCTCCGCCCAGAGCGGGAGAAGTCATTTGATGAATTCCCATGCGGAAAAAAAAACAAAAAAAGGCTGTCAAAAATCTACAAACAACAGCTACTAACCTGGTAGGAGAAATCGAACGGCATGCCAGGCTCGTGATGGTGATGATCACCGTGGTCGTGGTCACCGTTGCCGTGGTCGTGATTATCATGATTGTGATGGTCATGATGATCGTGATGGTCGTGGTGCTGAAAAAGAGATAGAAAATATAAAAATCATCGGTGTTCAAGGAAGAATCTAAAGTGGGAAGATTTTTACCAAAAGAAATTAAAAGAGTGTCCATGGAGTTTCTTAATTCTTCATAGAGAATTTTCGTTTTGGGAACGGCTACTAGTTGAACTACTCATTCATTGACAAAGCAGTCGAAAGTGGTTGTTCCCAAATATGCAGAACTGTGTGTAGGCCTTACTGAACAGGATGTCGTAAAGGTAGCCGTCCTCTCCAGTGACGCTAGGTTATGCATGACAGTTTTAAATGTGCAAAACGTTCATGCAAAACTGAGTTCGATTCCAAGGATAACAGTACACACGTTCATGCATGTCTGTACAGTTTGACATAATTCTTCGCCTATGGCGGGCCATGCAGCATGCAGTATAGGGTACCTAGGTAAGAAGGTATTTAAGACTTTAATACCTAAATTACCTTCTTAAGGTTGAATGTCGCCTGCTTCTAACACAACGAGATCTAAGTACGAGTTAGACAGTTATTTCCTTTATTTATTTACATACATATTCTTTTCATTTTTAAATATTTAAATAAAAAACAACTTAAAAAAACATTTAAAAATATAAAAAATAGTAGCCCACCAGCATTGGGAACAGGGTCCGAGCTACCGGTGGTCAGGGCTGTTGAGAGAGGAAACTCCTGACAGTTATTATTAAAATTAGGGAATTTTTGTTAAGTAATTACAAGGTTTACCCATTATGTCGGCTGAATGGTAGACATAGGGTTAGCATACGTCCGGAATTATCGGGACATGTGCGGGATTTTAGCTCGGGATAGTTATAAATCTACTCTAAAAGAAATTAATCTCTCTTTTCAAATGTCCAGAATTTACCCCGGACAAGATTTTATAGATTTGGAACCAAATATGTCGGATCGGATGACCTGTTTTTTTACGGCGTTCAAACTATTCTTTTGATTAAGTCATAAACTTACTGTAAAATACTGTTATTACATACGGACATTTTTGATTTATTTTTAACACGATTCCGATAGCAATTTTAATGGCAAAAGCAATAAGTCATAAAAATTCAAGCAATTTTATAATTTTCGGAAAGTAGTCGGGTAAAAAAAAACCGCGGCATGCGTCGTGTTTAATGTCATTTTTTAGTAGTGCGTCAATAAAATGGAACTACGGATATGTTTTATGCATTCGGTTTTCTGCATTATGGTACAATTTCAACGCATTTTATTATCCTGTAGTTTTTATTTTAACTAAGAGAACTTTGAGGACGCTTATCCAGCTTGATCAACTCCAGATAAATCATGCTGATTACTGATGCTAATCCAACCTATTAGATTCTTTAAGAGAGAATTAGAACTAGCAACTAAAAAATTAGCCTCTGTCATGAATTGAAAAATCATAGATGTTTTGCAAGATTTTTGTCTACTAGTTGGTACAACTTATTTTATTTTTCAGGTGTTCGCACTAGTTCCAATATGTTCATTAAACTACGATGCACAGCTTGGTAAGTAGGTTTTAAACATTCACTTTTGAAAACATAATAGGACACAAGTATTCTAACACAAAATTGTAAAATTTTAATCACAAAATATTCTTTAAACTTCAGCGATAAAAATGAAAGAAATGGATTTGGGTGAATATAAGTTTTTTTTTGTAATAAATTCTGATAGGTTTCTTTTGAATGTCTTATACTTAAGGCCGATTAAAATCTTTAGAATATGGCGAGAAATTGACAAGTGAGTTTATTTAGTTTCATGGATTGTTTATATTTACGTTTTTCTTTTGTCGTATTTTTTCTTATCCTGTAAAGTATTTTAATTTTAGGTATTGAAGAAGGTAAGGCCAGCCCTTTTTCTTTTTTTTTACGGATGGGAAATCATCAAATGACTTCTCCCGCTCCGGGCAGAGCGGAAGGGAGTGTCAGACTTGTACTGACTAAAACCAATCCATGTTCCTCCCTTGCCCTTTGTGTTCCAGGGCCGCGGTATCTCTTTCGAACAGTCCCGCAGCCCTGGCAGGCAGGCAAGGCCAGCCCTTTCGCCGCAAACATGAACTATAAACTCAACTCTTTTTTTAATCTCTCTGGCAGGAAAAATAGTCATTTATAAAATAAAATATTAGGTACAGTAAAAAAAACAAAAAACACGATTTAGAGTCACGTCATGACTTCTTGTACACTTCACAGCAAACCCTTTCATTTATTACCGTTAACATAAGAATGCATAAATAATAACTAGTCCGACATCTTCGGAGTCCGCCATATTTGATTTAGAATGACGTCACTTAGCCAACCATGCATTGCTTTCCAAAATAACATGTACCTACTCATTACATTTGAATCAGACACCGGGAATTGGGTCGAAGTCTTCTAAGATTTTTTAAATGGTTCGTTAGGGACAGGTGAAGCTAAAAAAACCCTGTTAAAAAGAGTCAGGTTTAGTTTCTTTCTCTATACCAACGATAATAAAGAACACTTTGGTGTTGACTGTGATGCAAAATCAGAAGTACAGTGCTAAATCGAGGTTTTGGCGCTTAAATATCATTTTCAGGTGGTCACAGTTGGTAAACCTTCGGGGAAACTGTGTTGAAAAAAACAAGATGGCCGCTTTAGCTCCAATTATGGCCGCATGTAAAAACACCCCGTCGTATGTACGATTGGCATAATCGTCTTGTTTCAGCCCGTTTTTCAGTTACACAGAGGGCAAAGACACCCAATCTTGACATACTCATGTTGCCGCCAAGCCATCGTAGCCCTACCAAGGTTACATTGAAGACAGGCGAGGTCGTGACTAGATGTACTACGTCAAAGCCTTTACCAAAATGTAAGTATCAATGTTTTGGATTATAAATAGTATACGACCGAAGCTTCAGCTTCGGGTTTCGGCCACAAAAAAGCCACTATCGACCAGTCCTTCGGCTTCGGCCAAAATGGGCCGAAGTTTTGGCCGAATCGGAAGGTTTCTAGCAAACGCCGAAATTGAACGAACTATTTATAATGCGCGGGAACCCCGTCACGCGCGGGTAGGGCTTATACATTTTGAAGTGTTATTATTTTTGTCATTAAAATCAATTAAGTGGTTCGGCAAACTTTAAATGTGAAAGTATAAAAAAATATTTAAGTTATTCACTCCTAGCCAATCTTGAACTGAATTTCTTTGAGTTATTAAATTTTCGGTTTCAACTACGGCCACAAGTTATGGCGATAGTCGATTAATCGGCTTCGGCTCGATACTATATTATTCATTAATTCTTTTAATTATGTTTTTAATCATTTTCATTCTCTCACAAATAAATAACCAGCTGCTCCATGAAAAAAACAATATACTACTCAATCCAAATTATTTTGTCGCGACCAAGTTTGGTCCCATGAAGAAAGTTCAGTTTGATGGTCTATAGCACCCTTTATATGACTTATGCAATACGCGCTGTATAAACTCAACATTTTATTTCGTAGTAATAATTTAACTTTTTTGTTACAGTGAACCCATATTTTTTACCGAGTAAGTTTTTGTCTAGGTATAAAAATTTCTTAAATGAAAAATATGTTTTAATTTGTTTTTCTAATTTTCACACTTTTTATAGCCAGCGGTAAGGAGTCCTATTTAATAAGCTGTTTTTTAATTTTCTTATTTTAACCTAATATAACATCACGCCTGTAATCCCCGAAGGATTAGGCAGAGGTGTACCTAATAGTACACGCACATTTTGCCAGATATGTTTAGGTCCCTTGTAATAGGGGGCGAGCCTATTGCCATCAAACAGGCACAAATCCAGACTCCATGGCTGCTATTCAGAAATCCCTGATGGAAAAACCCAATATAATTTTGGGTTTGAGACACAATAAACATTTATTTATTATTATTTATTTATTTAATTTTGCCCGACCTGGGAATCGAACCCACAAACTTATGCTAGCACCAGACCAACGATGTAGTAGTCCTTATTTTTACTTTTGAAACAATTTTTTATTATTATTATTTTAAATGAATTTATTTCTGGTCAATGTGGCGACACTTGGGGAGGTCCAGGTCCAGCAGTGGACGTCTTTCAGCTTAAATGACGATGATGATGTGGTCGCAAGCGCGACTGCTGAGCATGAGGTCCGGAGTTCAATTCCCGGGCCGGGCAAAGTGCTATTGGGTTTTTCCATCATGAATTTCTTAATAGCAGCTACGGAGTCTGGATTTGTGCTCGCTTGATGGCAATAGGCTCGCCCCCTATTACATGGGACTTAAAAACATAACTGGCGAAATGTGGGTGTACTATTAGGTACACTTCTGCCTAACCCTTTGGGGATTACCTATGACCTATGTTATTAGTCTATAAACTTTCCAAAAATGTAAAAAATAAATATAATAAAATATTACAGGCGTGATGTAGTGTGATGATGATGATGAATTTTCCTTTCAGATGAACTCGATGGTCAGAGTAACACTATTGAGAGTGACTATGGTAATGAATACTTTTATTTCGGCAAGGTTTTTGAAAGATAGAGCGCTTAGTCTTACTACTATTATAAATTCGAAAGTTTGTGAGGATGTATGGATTTATGGATGAATAGATGGATGGATGGATGTTTGTTACTCTTTCACGTAAAAACTACTGAACGGATTTGAGTGTTGGCACACAGACGGTTTATAACCTGGATTGAGGAATCCAGAATCATTTGTTTGCTTAAAATATAGTTGTTAACAGGTGTACTATTAACATATTGGATAATTTTTATCCCAGTAGACCCCGTAGTGATGTATTCCGTGGGATTACCGGGTTCCACGCGGGTAAATCCGCGGACATAAGCTAGTAGTGACGTGAGCATTTAATAAATTAGAGAGAAATGCAAAATGTTATACAGGTCACTAGAGTTTTCCTGCGGCTTTGCTTCTATCAATTTGCATCCAAATCCGTTACAGGTACAGTCAAATGGGTACGGACTGATTGCGGACTGACTGCGGACACTGACAGAGACTAGAAGCCATCTGTCAGAGTCATAAGTGCAGAGCCGAATCCGCAAATTTTGTACCAGTTTGAATTTTATGTCGTGAAGATGTAACGGACAGACAAACTGACAGAGTTACTTATTTATTTAATAGATTTAGTACAGCATAAGCCATTAACACTAAATTAAATAATCCTTTTACTCGGTCTTCTCACAAAACCTCAAACATTCTAATATTACGTCTTCCATTCAGCAGCAAACAAGTCCAATCCTGGATTGGTCTCCACGAGCGCGTTGAGCATCGTAAGCATACGCGGTATAGGGGAGGCGGATCAAGCTACAGTGCGACAAAATGGGACATTAAACAATTTATGCTTTCTAGAGCGATTATAATGCATTTATAATGTTAAGACATCATAATCTGTCTGCTTTATCCCAACTATGTTGGGTTCGGCTTCCAGTCTGACCGTATGCAGCTGAATACCAGTATTTTACAAGGACTGACTGCCTATCTGACCTCCATAGCCTAGTCAGTACTGGGTACTACGATCCTTTTTTTTTTGAGACAGATTGTCAAACTTTCCGGTCACTGACTGCTTATCCTGACGAAGATCTACAAATGACAGCTGGCAAAAAGAGCTTAACGTGAGTTCTGAGGCACGGAGCAAACTCGGTATATCATTATATACCGAGTTAGCTCCGTGCCTCAGAACTTGATCTTCCATTGAAGGCACCCATCCATGGAACGACCTAGGCAAACGCGGCCTTGCAGTGCCCCACGAGCTCCTAATATGTCCAATGTCCTATAATGTACACCATGAATTTATATATTTTCAGATAACAAGGCCAACAAAAACCCGTACCTAGCGCCTGCCCCAGGAAAAACCCCGTTCCATTACATCGACGACGAAAAATAAAAATATATTTTTTAAATATGTTATTTTTATTAATTTCTTGTAACAAAACATTAGCCAAAACTAGTTCTCCTCAAGGTTATAAGGCTGCGTTTCCACCGTTAAGGGTGTGTAGCGAGGGATGTGTTAAACATACACAACATCATATATAACATAACATCACACCTGTAATCCCCGAAGGCTTAGGCAGAGGTGTACCTAATAGTACACCCACATTTCGACAGTTATGTTAAAGCCCTGTTATGGCCGGTGGGTTATGTTATGTTTAAGTCCCATGTAATAGGAGGCGAGCCTATTGCAATCAACCGGGCACAAATCCAGACTCCGAGGCTGCTACTGAGAATTTCCCTATGGAAAAACCCAATAAATACTTTGCCCGACCTGGGAATCGAACCTAGTACCAACGAGCAAGGAGGGAGTGTGTGAAACTAACCATTAATATCGCTTCTTTTACAGTTTAAGGTATTCTATATGTGATTGGTTAGTTTCCACACAGACGAGCTGGCGACATTACCTTTTTTTTTGATAGGAAATCATCAAATGACTCCTCCCGCTCTAGGCGGAGCGGAAGGGAGTGTCAGACTAAAACCCATCCATGTTCCTTCCTTGCACTTTGTGTTCTAGTGCCGCGGTATCTCTTTCGAACAGTCCTGCAGCCCTGGCAGGCATCGGCCTTTGCGGGCCCCTTACCTGGGTTCAAGTTTTCAAACTTATACTTGTTTGGGCTTATTTTTTGTATATGGCTCGGAAGTTTACAGTATCAGCACTCAAGTTACAATAAAAACACTTACTCCAGGTGTCGGTGAGGGTCCAGGTCCAGGAGTGGGCTGCACAGGCGGGAGGTATGGCCTCTGGGGCGTGGGGTTCGGCCTGACGGGCGGGGTCGGAGGTTGCTGGAATGTAATGAAAGGGTTCTTTAGTTCACAGGGTTATGGCTTGTATTGACTAAACGTTTTTGATAAGGCCCGTCTGTTTAACTTTGAAGAACAACCGGTGTGGCTGTTATTATATAGCCACGAGTGCCTAAGGTACATGGTGCCCTGGTCAGAACTCGAAAGAACTTGTAAGTCGAAGCCATAGGCTATCACTGGAAGGGGCAAGCATTTTTTTTTTTTTAATTTTGCCCCTCACTAGGAATTTCTCCTACATTGTGGGTGCGTTCACAGACATTTAAACTAACATACACAAACAACCCGGAACAACTATCTGTACGCCATACAAATATTTGTTCCGTGAGCGGATCGAACCCGCGACACGCAGCGAAACAAAAGTCAATCAAAGTCAATCTCTCAGCCACTGCGACAACCGTGCCGTCAAAAAAAAATTAATTACTGATTTTAAAACACTATAGAGTCCCCGCAGGTAGCAGACTTTCTATCGACCGATAGTTTAATCTGGTTTTTAATCAGTATGAACATGTATGCTTGTGCGCATATTGCAGCGTTTCTGTATTGGCAGTTTAATGGACTACACGATTGCCTTCAAACTAAACTATCAGGTTTTTCACCAACTGGAAACGAGAGACTGAACACACGTGTGTCCAGTTGGTGAAGCTCAAAATTAGTATCACTTGTTATTTCGTCATCTGAACACGCCAAGATTTTTACATAGTGAAACTTAAATAAATTAATCACTCGGCCGACTGCTAACAACTAATCAGTATGGCAGCGCCGATTCGGACAATAGTTCAGTTGATTAGGCGAGTGCTCTCTTCAGAAACCGTGTACCAATTAGTAAATTGGTCGAACGCAGCCGATCAACTGTTGGTCTGGTTTACGCATTCGTCACCAACCTGACCGTTTAGTTGGCCACACGCGGGCCCAATGCGGGTTGGCGCATGTCACGTGCCATCATTTTTTTGTTCTCATTCTAAGTTCTAGTTTCGATTTAAGCAGTAAGAAATATAATGTTATACAGGGTGGAAACTTTCAGCGAGGTAGTAAGGGGAACTACCTTAACCGTTGCTGCTACACGAAAATGGTCTTAGGAGTATCCATAATTTTTTGTGTAATTTTTATCCTCATTCACAGATTTTAGATTAGACGAAATTTAAATCTTGTATTAAACGCACACTATGTAGGCAATCATATTATAAGTTGGGGGATTACATTGATGATAAAAATGCTTGGCTCACTGCTGGTCCTGCTCCACAAGCATAATAGGGGCAAACTAATTTATTACCATGTGAAGTTATTGTGGAAGCTGCAGAAGATTGTAATAATATCTTTGCATTGTATAAATTCAATCTCTTAGTATTATATAATTGCATAGCACATGTGTGAGTACTATGTACTGTAAAGCTACCATTTACATTTAGATATCTTTCATTGACTTAAATTTGCCCTGGTGGCTGAGAGAATGCTCACATGTCATGCTCACTCAAATGTCTGGCTGATGGTGGCGGGTGTGTCGGGTCATTTAGCTCCCTTCAATATGGTTGAGCTGAATGGGGCTGATCCATGCGTCATGTTCGTGAACGGGCGCTGTCAGTTGGGACTGGTCATCTCTAGGCTGCCATGGTTTATTTTAACGACTTACTTTGTTTTTAAATTGTTGATATAATCTTTTACTCTGGACGCTCTTAACGTGCACATATTTCTACATCGTTCTCACATATTTATAATCTCAACATGAATGATGTAACCAAGATTTTGTACAATATTTTGACGATGGCAAGAGACCGGACGGCATGTCTTTGTTTCCTTGGAAGATGGGTAGGCCTTTAGTGTGGGACGCAACATGCGTCGATACTCTTGCGCCATCCCATCTTCCAAGCTCATCGTGCTGTGCTGGTGCTGCCTGCCTTGTGTCTGTGACTGTAGCTTAGCATTATTTGTTTTTCTGAGATTCAAAAGTGCATGTAATGCTCTAATTGAAATAAATGCTTTTGAGTTTGAGTTTTGAGTTTGATTTCCAAAAAAAATAATCAAGAATAAAGCTATTTTACACAAACAAAAACGAAGGTGCTTTAGACCACACGACTGAAGTAAAACTTAAACAAATGCCGAACAATCGTCTGTCAAATTCAAAAACGTAACTCGGCCTCTTTCTATCTTCAATAACTTATATCTCGCTCTCAACTTCCGTTTATCTCGTAACGTTACACATTCACCAGCTTAGTCCCAAATCAAACGTGCGTAAAGAAGTTCTACTTCAAAAAAATATTGATGCCAACCGATCCTGTTTCTAATACTGATCCAAAACTTCTACTGGACTAACCATCGTTGGAGTATAAAAAAAAAAAAAGAAAAAATCGCAAAAATCTTTTACCATATATATTGTATGAAAATTTTCAAAGTGAACTTTTAGATATGTTTGTCGACGGCTACCTGATAGTACGTCTTACCTTATTTCCATTGTTATTGGTGGGGAAGGGTACGGAGGGAGGGTCGTAGATGTACCCCTTGCTGGGGGGGAGGTACTCGTTGCCCGCCGACATCGCCATTACGAATAGTGTGCACGACACTATGCTGGAGAGCCACATCTGAAAACAAGAGAAACGATTTTTGTTAAAACGTAATCATTACATGATAGTTGTCTTTTCATCTATGCTACCAATAAATAAAATAATTGAAGTGTTTGTGGTTTATTCGTGTCTGAGAACAGAGTAAAAATTTTGGAAATGTTTTATTTTTCATCACTCTGTATGTCTGTCTGTTTTTATCGGCTAATCTCCGAAACGTTTGGACCGATTTTGACGATACTTTTACTAGTAGATAGCTGGTGTTGGTGGTGTAGAAATTGTTAACAAAATCCGATTCTAATATTATGTAATATAATTAAATATAGTTTAATTATAGTAATGTTTTAGTATAATGACACGGACGAAGGCAACACCTAATAATATAAGATCCCATTAAAATAATAAATTGCCGGCATTTTTAGTATATTTTCGTTATCTGATTTTTTTCTTGTAAGTATCCACGGCGTTTTTCTTATTTTTACTACTGTCCTTTTTTTGGTGATCTGAATGATTTCTATAAGTTTGTACATCTATTTCAATGGGATCTTATAATATGTAGAGACATAGATTAAGCTCCGGCCCACTATAATACCTATTATATTGCTAGATCTAACGTTGGCGAGGCAAAAAAACTAGTTTTATCAAGTTTCTCTTAGCTGCGACGTTACAATATAGTCATAATTTAGTAGTTTTTGTCCGCCAGACAGTAGCACAGGTTACTTGAAACAAAACACTCAGCTTTGCATACAATACAATGCTCTTTATGGGAAATTGTACAGACAGCGCGTCACGTGAATTGTTTTATAATGTAGGAATTATTTACTCATTTATTAATGTAGACAATGGTGCCAATTCCCTTGTTCACAGACTAAACAAAATTTAAGTTGAGTGCATCTTTTTTTTTCAATTTCATTATGAAAAGGGCAGAAGATAAATATTAGTTTAGTCCCGTCAAATTAGTCAGCATCTGACGTAATTTGATGTAATTTTAGTAGTCAACTTTTTAATCTCGTCTAAACTTATGTCAGGCGCTGGTTAATTTGACAGGACTAAGAAAAAGATGCACTGAACTTAAATTTGGTTTAGTTTGTAAACAAGGGAATCGGCACCACTATATCATAACTTATAATGAAGAGGGAAGAAACGCATGATACTAAAAGAGTGATGGACATTAATAATGATGGATGGAGAGGGAGAGGAAGGCCAAAAAAATATGGATGGATTGTGTGAGGAATGATAAGAAAGAGAAAGGAGTAAATGATGCCGTGACGTCTGACAGGGGAGAATGGAAGAAGAAAACGTGTTGCGCCGACCCCAAATAGAATGGGATAAGGGCAGGAAGATGATGTTAACATAACATCACGACTGTAATCCTTGTGGGGATAGGCACTGTACACGTAGCGTTTTAAGTTAAGTTTAAGTCGTTTGTCTAATGAGATGCAATACATTTAAAACTAATAAATTCTAGGCTCGTGCATTCTACAGGGCTGTGAGGGTTTCAAAAAAAAATCTCTTAATATGAGATATAATTATTTAGCTGCGACCCAAACTAACTGCATTACAAGTAGCTGCATTCTAAGAAAAAAAGCTCCGTCTCAAGAGATGTCTGATATCTTTTTAGGATTCTGTAACCAAAGGGTTAATCGGGACCTTATTACTAAGACTCCGCTGTCTGTCTGTCCGTCTGTCACCAGGCTGTATCTCATGAACCGTGAGAGCTAGACAGTTGAAATTTTCACAGATGATGTATTTCTGTTGCCGCTATAATAACAAATACTTAAAACAGAATAAAATAAATATTTAAGGGGGGTTCCCATACAACAAACGTGATTTTTTTGCCGATTTTGTCTAATGTTGTAGATAATGGTACGGAACCCCTTGTTCGCGAGTCCGACTCGCACTTGGCCATTTTTAAAAAAAATTCTATCCAAAATGTTCGTGTTTGTTCAGTCCGTACATCAATGCATTTGATTGCAGGGGACGTACCCAGGCGCACACATGTATAAATAAATACATGTAGCTGCAGATCGTAGATCGAGGTCGGTCGCCGGTCGCTGGCATTGCTCATGTCAGACATAACGATATTTTGGTCATTTATTTAGCAAAAACTATTGCATTTGAAACTGTACCTAGTGGCTGTAGATATTAGTGCCAGTGGCGCTCAAATGATAACATAACTATAATATTAATATTATAAAAAATGCGAAAGTAAGCAGCGGTGACCCAGTGGTAGCGACCCCGACTTACGAACAGTAAGTCGTGGGTTCGAACCCAGGCAGGCGCATTACTTTGTGTAATTTATTTCATCACCACTGCTCTCAAAAACGGTGAAGCAAAACATCGTGAGGAAACCGGCATGTCCTAGAACCAAAAATTCAAAGACATGTGACATCTACCAATCCGCACTGGGCCCGCGTGGTGGTTTATAGCCCAATCCCTCTCATAGAGAGGAGGCCCGTGTCCCAGCAGTGGGAACATTATAGGCTGATGATGATGATGATGATGAAGTTTGTTTATTTCTTACCCTGAAATATTGCATATACATTGTCCATGTGTACAGAAACAAAAGTACTGTTCTCGAGGAAGCCAAAAATAACGTTCTTATGATAATAGATGACGCCGATGACGCGATGGAATTCACCCTAAAATACAACGATTTCCTCATGCCTCTAAGTCAAATTAATCTTTAACAATATCGTGCTGCTAGAAATTAAATCCAGCATACAAGCTATGTTTTAGCTTAATCGCATAGACACCACTCATTGTGTTATCACGACTCGCCGTACAACCTCTCATGACGATGTTTTAACCACAGATAAATGGTTCCAATTGCCTCGCTTCAAGTAAATGGTACAGAAACGTGAACGATTGAACATCGGCAATTTATCTGCTAGCTTTTAGCGAAGATCTGCTTACATGCGAGCATGCTATGTAGGTAGGTAGGTATACTACACTACGTGCAAATAATGAGTAAGTACCTTCTACCTAGTAATGATTTGAATATTCCCCAGTGGGTAATATTGCATTCTTCTTAGTTTGTTGAGCCTTCTCCGAACTATGTTGGGGTCGGCCTCCAGTCTAACCGGATGCAGCTAAATACTCGTATTTTAAATGGAGTGACTGCCTGTCGGACCTCCACAACTCATTTAGTACTGGGTAATACGATACCGCTTTGTAACTCTGGTTGTCAGACTACGGCCATTGACTACCTTAAACGACTGTCAAAGATCTACAAAGACAACCGGGACACACGGCTTAACGTGCTTTCCGAGGCACGGAGGAAACTCGATATGTTATGGGTGGTCACCCATCCATGGATCAACCTAGGCAAGCGCAGCTTAACAAGAGCTCCTCATCCTTTCCTCCTTCTTAGTGTTTTGAGGGGCAACATACCACATAGCTCAATTTTATTGTGTTTCGCTCCATGGCAAAGATTTTTGCCATGATAGTGATTCAGTTAGTGTTTTCTTATATTTCAGGCCGCCGTTGCTAACAGAACCTACTGTTTTATTGTAATAAGACGAATATAAGACATCCAACTGGTATTTGATACTCACACGACCAATCAAGGTATAAAAAACCAGTATAAGCGGATCTGCCATTATACATGTAATCTAAAAAAAGCCAGGTTATGTTATACTAGAAGCTACTAGAGGAGCTCGTGGCTAAACAATAACAGCCGCTCGGGTCGATCTTTAGGTTAAGCCGTGCTTGCCTAGGTTGGTCTGTGGATGGGTGACCACCCATTACATACCGAGTTTCCTCCGTGCCTCGGAAAGCACGGTAAGCCGTTGGTCCCGGCTGTCATTTGAAGATCTTTGACAGTCGTTAAAGTAGTCAGTGGCCCAAAAAGTCTGACAACCAGTCTTACCAAGGGGTATCGTATTTCCCAGTAGTAACTGGGTTGTGGAGGTCAGATAGGCAGTCGCTCCATGTAAAATACTGGTATTCAGCTGTATCCGGTTAGACTGGAAGCCGACCCCAACATAGTTGGGAAAAGGCTAGGCAGATGATGATGATGTTATGTTATACTAGAAATGTATCGCTTGATATTTCGCTGTGTGTACCAACATAGTTGAGAAAAGGCTAGGCAGAGCTACTTTAGTTAGATCATCAAGTTTCACATTCAATTAAAGCATAACAACGTAGCTAAAGATATTGATCAGAAACACCAAGGTCACCTGAAAGTGCCTAATTCTGTCTAGTAATAATTTGTTGCATATTCTATGGAGGAACAATAGGTCGTGGCGTAACATCTTTACGCGTGGATGAAACTTGGGAGTCCCTCATTAGGTGGAGGTAAGGACAGGTACGAGTGCTAGCGGAGCGATTTCATAAGCGTTTAGTGAATTGGAGTATGTTTTGAACGTACTTCTAATTGGTA
Source organism: Lycophotia porphyrea (assembly GCA_950005105.1). NCBI lineage: Eukaryota > Metazoa > Arthropoda > Insecta > Lepidoptera > Noctuidae > Lycophotia > Lycophotia porphyrea. The sequence continues at coordinate 1,303,599 of OX465409.1, forward strand.
ATTTACTACTTGTGTGTCACTTTCGTAGGGTATACTCATAATCCTATGCAACTTAATAATATAGTATAGTAGTAGGTAGTATTTGCTTCTGTCACTACTGTATGGATATTTTGACTGGTAAAATTGCAAGGCCTTTAAAGGAGATGCCTATAATCTATATCTATTTTAAAGCTGAAGAGTTTGTTTTTGTAAACGCGCGAATCTCAGGAACTTCTACTTCGAATTGAAAAATGAGCATTAATGAAAAATATCGCAAAAACGAGGAGAATTGTATTTTGAAGTTATACTGTTTTGGCGCGTTAGGGAACAATAATGAGAGTAAATTTTTAAGATGCGCGCGCACACCGTCTCGAAAAACCGACACCCTGAAGTTAGCTAACTTCTTACATGCGTAATAAGTATTTTATAATAAATTCACACGGACGACGCGACGGTCGCGGGCAACAGCTAGTTATGCAGAAGCTTCATTGGCTCCTTCAGCTAAGCTCATGAACCAGCCCCGCTACCCGCTACCACTGCGCCCATGGCCCCACTAGACTGCTACAATAGCTAATAGTGTTCATTAAGTCACAAATTATGTTCTATCTAAAGATAAACGGTTCATTGTAGTCCACCGACTGTGAAGAGACGTGTTCTATTGTTTTACGATTTTAGCCCACGGCTAAAAGGACAGAGGTTTGTAGTTGCCAATATGTCACTAGATTGTGTGGGACTTAATTGTAGTAATTTTCTTTTGAAATTATTGATTTGTCGTATCCGTAGATCAAACTGGGCTAAGCCATTGTTTTTCAAAAGCCGTTGTTGAAAATATTTATGGCGTAAAAGCTTCTGGAATATCTTAATACCCATAAAATAAACAGAAGTCAGTTTTTTTTTTAACTTTTAACTTTGGCAATTTTTGTAGTCTAAAAAGGTTACGAACATTTGTCATTAATCAGTAAGGCCGCGTCCTAATCAAAGCGATCACAGGTGACTGTCACATTTATTTTTTCCGGCGAACCTAAACGCGTGTTCGCGCTAAAAGAGACGATGCTCGCTTTGGTTAGGACTTGGGTTAAGGAAATAGCTTCGTACTTTCGCTTTTATTACAGTAGGCAGTAAGGAAAGACCCATATTACCATTCACAGGTATAGTAGGGGTCATTGAAAGACCTGCGCACATATTACTTAAGCTGGCTCTATGTTTACATGTTTATCGGGGGGCATACGTATATACATGTGACAAGAGCCATAGTGAAAGACTAAGTTTAATGTGGTTCGAACAAAATGTAGGTTCGAACTATGTCACTTTTCATTTTTTTGTTCTGGACCATACTTTTTAGGGTTCCGTACCCAAAGAGTAAAGACGAGATCCTATTACTAAGACTCCGCTGTCCGTTTGTCTGTCTGTCCGTCTGTCACCAGGCTGTATCTCATGAACCGTGAACTAGACAGTTGAAATTTTCACAGATGATGTATTCCTGTTGCCGCTATAACAACAAATATTAAAACCCGAGTAAAATATATATTTAAGAGGGGTTCCCATACAACAAACGTGATTTTTTAGCCGTTTTTGTCTAATGTTGTATAGATAATGGTACTGAACACTTCGTGCGCGAGTGCGGTTCGCACATGGCCAGTTTTTAACCGTAGGTACGAGCAAGAGCGTTGATCAATACTTTTCTCCGTTCTTCCTTCGGAGTCTGACAAGCACTCGTACCAAACACTATTGTATTATCCAGGACCTGGGTTTTGGTAGCCATCATCATAATTTCAGCTGAAAGACGTGCACTGCTGGACATAGGCCTCTCACAACTGCCACCACATTGACCGGTCCCATGCGACTCGCATCCAGCACATCCCCGCAACCTTCACCAGGTCATCGGTCCACCTAGTGAGACGCCTTCCAACGCAACGTCTTCCGGTTGGAGATCTTGTGGAGGTCAGATAGGCAGTATTCAACAGCATTCAGTAAGATTAGAAGCCAACCAAAATATAGTTTGGAAAAGGCTAAGCAGAAGATGACGCGAGCTAAGCTAAACTAACTTAGCTTAGGTCTTGGTCGGCGTCCGGCTCAGGATCACTAAAACTCATTAAGCAAGCATGGTGTCGGTACTAATACTACATTCATTCTCTGTTCCAACAGCTACCATTGCCAACTCCTAAGACAATTACCAGGTCGTCGACATTGCTTAATACTGACTCCCAACCCTCGGGCGTCAATTCTCGAGTATATTGAAATAAACCGAGGCACGCTGCCGACCTATCGCGTACTTGACGGTGACATTTCAATGAAACCCTCAGCAGGGCTGCGGCACCGAAATTAGCAGCGATATGAATGTAGCACCTTTAATAACAATGGGAGAATAGTGGGGTTTAGACATGTATCATAGAACATCATTGCGTCATGTCTGTAATCTCCGAAGGACTGAATAAAGGTGTGCGTATGTGGTGTAATAAGACTCTTAACGAAGCTCAAAAGCACTTATTATCCCATCATTGCTATCATTTTTTCGTTCTAGACCATGCCTGGGAACCTTCTAGTTACGGATATTGGGGGTCAAAGTTCCAACTTTTTCACAAGTTTTTTTTTTGAATACAACACTTTAATGTATTTTTTTTTACTTAAGACACCTTCACGACCCCCGATCTATTCAATCCATTCATCAGCACAATGTTTTGAATGCGTTACACTGAGTCCTACCGTACGTAAAACGTGCCCCAAAAAAAAAGTCGTTTCCAAGCAATCATTTTTGCGTAAAGTTAACTAGTTTGATGTACATAATGCTTGGCTAGGCTTCGTGAAGAGTCTGTTTACACCCTTTATAACTTACTATTCTATTGACATCCTGTTATCTCGAATCCAATAGATAAACGTCCTGTTGGACTGGAAGCCGATCCCCAAATAGTTGGGGGTCGGCTATGCAAATGATGTTTTTGTGGTAATTTATTAGCCACATAACAGCCTATTATCACGGCTTCGTGAAGAGTCTGTTTACACCCTGTATAGGACACAAGCCAAAAATCAATCAATCAATCAATCTTAGTGCCATAAAAAAACTAGACTCGCGGGCTGTATAACTAAGCAATTCCTGATGGAGACCTTACTAGGGCTTTTCTTATTCTTTCTTTATTAACATAACATCACGCCTGTAATCCCCGAAGGGCTAGGCAGAGGTATACCTAACAGTACCCCCTCATTTCGCCAATTATGTTTAAGTCCCATGTAATAGGGGGCGAGCCTACAGCCATCAACCGAGCACAAAGCCAGACTCCGTGGCTACTACTGAGAAATTCCTGATGGAAAAATAGCACTTTGACCGACCCGGGAATCGAACCCAATACCTCATGCGCGGTATCCGCGATTGCGACAACTAGACCAACGAGGTAAGCAGGGTGTCGAGGGAGTCTTTCTTTATAATTTAAATAAATAAATACCTTTAACCATAAGACTGTGAGTAAGGGGACCGAGACACTTCAAGTAATTAAAATGAAATGATTAAAAAACTTTTGTAGGTGATGATAGTCACCTAAAGGTTTTTACATGTTTTCTTAAATGTTGATAGTCAAAGCCAAACCCTGGCCTACTCAGTCTATTAATAAAATGTAAACAATACAAAGTTATGGTCAATTATATAATAAAAAGGTATTTAAAAAGTAAATTGTTGAGAACTTTGTAATTGTTAGTTGATTGCCACGGTCATTTGTGGGTTATCGACTCGTGAGTATGTATTTAATTACATACTCGTAACTGCAAAAGTAAACGTACATTAAAACAGCCTCCACGAGAAACGATTTCCTATTTTTTGGGTTGCACCTGCGCTCTGACCATAGACAATCAGATCCAGTAGTCTGAAACTATGTAACTAAGTAACATTTTTCATAAATTTTTCCTACGCTATTCTCAAACACTAATACTATCCCAGACTTCAGACTTCAGAGGCCAAGCAGATTGAAAATTGATTTTTGAATAGCTTTATTTCTACAATTTCTAATGTAATAAATTCGTATGGTTTAGAGGAAAAACCAGCCAAGTGCGAGTCGGACTCGCGTATGAAAGGTTCCGTACCATCGTAGTAGGGGAGCCCAATTAAATTTTTAATTTGATTTTATTATTTATTGTTATAGCGGCAACAATAATACACATTCTCTGAAAATATCAACTGTCTACCTGTTACGGATTATTAGAGAGATCATGCCCGTTGACAGACAGACGGACGGACTACGGAGGCCTAGTAATAGGGTCCCGTTGGTTACCCAATGGGTACGGACTACGGAACCGCAATACACTACCCTCTTTAAATGCTTAAGGTAGGCACTAGTCACTGGTCGCTTGCTGTGAACTTGCTTATTAGGCGAAAAATATGTGATATTATGTTTAAAGCTGGACGTTCCAGTTTATCTTAGCAGCAGCCCTACTCCTCGTAATGACGTTAGTATCGCATTGCAACCTTTCAACGTCGCCGACGTGGGACCGCGCTTTTAATTAAGATGAATATCTGAAGCCGAAAATTAACTATTGTGTTACCATTTTGAAAGTCTAAAGTATCTTGTTGAGTGCATCTCTGAGATGATTTGCATGTGATTTTAAGCTTTACTAGCTTTTGCACGCAGCTTCACTCGCGTTTATTTAGAATTTGATAATCAATTCGGGTTGTACTCTGCTTGTATACCATGTCCGTTTCTGTACACTTGACAACGTATATGTATAATTTCAGGATGATCGGTTCAGTGGTATAGGCGTGAAAAAGTAATAAACAAACAAACTTACTTTCACATTTATAATATTAGTTAAGATTGTTGTTTGGGAATATAATTTAAGGTTATGTATAGTTGAGTGCATCGTGGTTCTAGTGGTCGCAAGTGACTTTGCTGAGTATGAATTATTGTGTTAGATTCCCGGGTCAGACAGTCTTAATGGGAATTTCCATTAAAAACTTCTCAGTGGAAACCTAGATGTTAAATGTGTGCCCGGTTGGTACCAATAGGCTCACCCTCTAAGTCGAAGTACACCCCTGCCGCTTAGCTCTACGTGAATTATCGGGGTAAGTTTATGCGTGTAGTGTTGACTGAAATCTTTGCGGACTACCTTTTGGTGTCAAGAAAAAGACCAATGTACGTACGTTTAACCTCGTACAGGCCGTTGTGTTTTAACCTAGTACAGGCATCGAACTTTGTTATACCAACATCATTTCTAAGATTTAAATTGTATGTATTGTGCCCATTCTAATGTTGAATAAATAAATATTGTATTGTATTGTTTGTCAATCACAAAACAGTCCTGACTCTACTTTCAACAGAAATCTATGATTTGGGACTCTTAGAGGGCCAATAGAAAATTATATTATACCAGCGATCACGACCACGGACGACAATCATGTTTAAGGATCAACGGAAAAGTTCTTTTATTAATAGATACGAGTAAGTATTAGACTGGACTGTCAAAACTGGTGAAAGATATGGCAAGAAAGGAGGTGTCTGATGAGATAATGAGTAATAGAGATGTATGGAAGAAGAAGACATATTGCGCCGATCGCAAATTAATTGGGATGAAGTCAAGAGAATGATGACTTTGAGTAAGTACTACAAAAAAAAACTACTCTACTGCAAAACGGTTCTTCCGCAAACCTTAGCCACTATACAAACAAGATCTCGTGCAGAATCCCCATCCTAAGCTCAGTTCCTGCCATGGGTTGCTCAACCCGAGTCACGACGAATGTCACGGGTTGCGATACTAGCGCCAATTGCGAACTAGGGCGCTATTATTAACTTTCTAAATGCTGCAAACACCACTTTGATTCCTATGTTTAGTGTAATGGATGTTTTAGTTTCCGAGAGCTTGAGAGGATGAGCCGTTTCGTCATTTGTGGAAATATCATGACGTTTCTTGTTGCCAGAATGCAATGCCATTTGCTTTAAATTAGTCTGGCGTTCGGTTTCTGGAATAACGAATAAAAATAGCTGTACAAACAAATTTGCCAGCGAGAAAAGCTTCAGAAAATTCCTGCAATAATGTATTCTATATCGCCCAAATAGTCTGACAACCAGTCTTACCAAGGGGTATCGTATCACCCAGTACTAACTGGGTTGTGGAGGTCAGACAGGCAGTCGCTCCAGGTAAAATACTTGTGTTCAGCTGCATCCGGTTAGACTGGAAGCCGACCCCAACATAGTTGGGAAAAGGCTAGGCAGATGATGATGATGATGATGAAAAATCACGTTATAGGTAGGACCCAATGTAACGCACTCAAAGCATTGTGCTGCTGGATGCATTGAACAGTACGGGAGTCGTGAAGGTATTTAAATTTATAACATTAAAAACTTGTATTAAAAAAGAAAATCTTGTAAAAAAGTTGGAACTTTGACCTCCAATATCTCCGTAACTAGAAGGTTCCCGGGTATGGCCTAGAAGAAAAAAGATCGCTATGACGGGGAGAACAAGTGCCTTTTGGCTTCGTCAAGGGCCCCTCAAAAGTGTCCTCAGATGTGCTGTTAACAAAAATTTGTAGTTACCAGACTGAGAATTGTGTTCAAGTTATTTTTAGCAATGAAAGTGTAAATGCTTAAAATGATCAGCCTTATATGTTCCCACCGCTGGGACATCGGCTCCCTTTCTGTATTTAAATGCAACATGGTGATAATTGGTGATTATCGCACTGTTACAAGGGTAGGCAGTAATTAAAGTATAAATTACAAGCACGCATGTATGCATGTAGTCGTAAATTGTGTGAAATAATTCAACTATTTTAACCTAATTATTGTTTCCTATTGTTTTTTGTGAGAACGGTCACATCGCTGACTGAGACGCGACTTTAGCACTTGTACTTGAGAAGATAGAGTTTAAAATAGTTAAGTAAATGTTTTGTGTTACCTTATACGTGTTTGATAAAGCAATTTTGAATTGTATGTCAGTAAAGTTAGGGTTTAAATTAGGGTGATAGAAGGTTTTCAGTTACAAAACCCAGGCTTATTTTTGTTGTTAGATACATGAGATTTAAAAAATCTGTGAGATTTATCCGCTAATACATATTTATCGTTACGCCACAATCGTTGGGGACCAGGCAGAGATCGTAGTGATACGGTGTGACTTGTGAGAATCAAAGGAAACATTGATTATTATCTATTTTTTGTATTATTAAGTTTTGTTCAAGATTTTTGGTGAGGGTCGTCGTAGGTAACATTCTGTTTAATTTTTTTTATGATAAAATTAATGTTATGTTGTTTTAAACTTTATACATAAGCAAGTGACTGTGTTTTAGGCAGCTTGTTTTTAAGCTTTGGATGCACTGTTGTCATGTTTTCCAAAGGTGCCCATAGGAACCTATATGTATTATAACCTATTATAGCTAACGGCATTTACACTCTTAGGTACTGTTGAGGTCCTATGATGATATATCGTTCTGGCAGCCAATTGATACTGGCAGCTTAATAAAGTATTTTATACATTTGAATTTAAAAGTAGAAAAAAAATAGATTGTCAGAAGGACAGATAGAAAATATTGATAAATGAAAAAAGTTCAAAGGCCTATAATTTGGTAGTGTAGACTCCGTACACACTACAGTACCACCTATGGGCACCTAATCTATATCTATACTGATATAGGTAAGTATCTATAGCAACATACAGAGGTAGGTTAGGTATGCAGTATCGAATACCATATACTTAATTCTCACGTTGGCGGCATCGTAGGGGCTAACCAATTGCCATTAACTATGTAGTGGTCCTTTCAGACTAGTACCTAGTAACCCAGGAGCCCATCGAGTAAAAAAGTATGTTTATAAGGAACGTTATCTTAATATATAAAGATCATGGGTCGCTATGTTCGTACTACACGCTAATCTCTGAAACCACCCAACCGATTGAAAATGAAATTTTGTGAATGTGTGTGGTTGTTTCCAGCCAGGCGCGGTCCCAGCCTAAGAATTTGGGGGGGGAGGGCACACAGGTTCGTAGCCAGAAATTTGGTTGGAACAGAGAAGGAGTGTCAATTTGACGTGTATGAATTTTGGATGGGGGGGGGGCTCATGACCCCTGTAACCCCCCTCAGGACCGCACCTGGTTCCAGCTTGAAAGAAAGGATGGACCCTATAAGAGGTACCGTACAAAGCGGGGTATACAGTGTACTACAAGTCTCCTTAACCTTTTTCTATTTTTTTTCGGATGGGAAATCATCAAATGACTTCTCCCGCTCTGGGCGGAGCGATAGGGAGTGTCAGACTTGTACTGACTAAAACCCGTTCAACATGTCAAACATGTTCCTTCCGTGCCCTTTGTGTTCCAGGGCCGCGGTATCTCTTTCGAACAGTCCCGCAGCCCTGGCAGAAGTCTCCTTAACCTTAAACCAAATGATGTACAAACAAACGGTAATTACAACAAAAAATGAACACGCAAACCTCATTTAAGGTCATATGTCAAATATTACATAAGTCTTACATAACGCATTATTACTATATAATGGGTAAGTTCAAGCTAAACGCATAAATCAATTTAATTGGTGTGGTTTATGACAGGAAAATTGATGCGGCTTGCACTTGACGCAAGATGTAGCAAATACTTTTTTGAGTGTGGAGCTAATCGCGTGATAGTGTTGCCAGTTTAATTTTTTTTTAATTAAGTTTATTTTATGGCTTGTACATGTTTTTTCTATGTTCAGTTTCAACTAGATTGTCAATCAGTAAAGGAAAACTTATCTGCTTTTCTATATATGGATGAATATATACTTTTTCTTAACGCTAAATGGCTTGAAGTAGATATTTATTGTTAGTAAAAAGAAATGGCGTATGCAAAAAAGGAAATGAACACGATTTTGAACTAATTATTTTTATGAATAACTAGCTGATGCCCGCGTGGATGTCGGTTATCGCGACCAAAAGTAATCATGAAATTTTGATCCCGTTCCCGCAACAAAAACTTGACAAATTATATGCTAAAACCTTCCTCGAGAACCACTCTATCCATTGGTGAAAACAGCATAAAAATCGGTGCAGTAGTTTTTGAGTTTATCGCGAACAGACAGACAGACGCAGCGGAGGACTTTGTTTTATAATATGTAGTGATTGTGATAATGAACTTGCAAAAGTAGTTCCTAATACAATCTGGACATATAATTAAAGACGTTGACGATTCATTATTGACCATAAATATCATAAATTTGCAATAAACATATACTACAGGATTTATAATGTCTTATTTCTCTTCGGCTCTGTAGAAGTAATGCGATGCCATAAATGTATGTAAATATGTAAACATAATTTTACTCGTAGTTAAAATTCCATCTAGAATAATCTTGATTAAGTTCTTGGTAATTAGACAATTCCTAAGTAATGCATTACGGTTAACATTATAATAAATAAATATTAAAATCCTTCCTTACTATATGTTTATGTGTGTGATATTGTAAATGTAGAAGTAAGTTTGTTTGTTACCTTTTCACGCCTAAACCACTGAACCGATCATTCTGAAATTTAGCATAGACGTTTTCAATTGTACACAAACGGACAAAGGGTACGTTTCATCTCGATAAGAAGTATTGTTCCCAAGAAAAACATCAATTACTTTCTTATGATAATAGATGGCGCCACTTTCAAATCACGATTTAATTATATTATTACAAGCAGAGTACTACCAGAACTTATTAAGCTTAAGCCGTGGGTAAAAGCTAGTAGTATAATATTCTGTTTGCCTGCGGTTTACAAGCGCAATTTCTCTGTTCAAACAAAGTGCTATTGAATGTTAAAAAATTCCCCACCTATGACATAGGACTTAAAATACCTCTACCTAGAATTAAAAAAGCTAAAACAACAATTTTGAATCTCAAAAAATATGGCAACACAATTTGCCGCTAAATTTCGATTTGATAGATTTAACTTTTACACCGCGGGGCGACGGCCACACGCCACGCAGCCTATAATTATAAACTCATTTCTCAAATGCTCTCAATTTCTCACGCTGTGTAGATGTAAGTGATTGCCTACTTATCTAAAATTGCAAAATAACACATTGCAGTGATATAGGAGGGGCAAAAACGGTGGAAGAAAATTGATTGAAAGGAAAATACAAGGAATGTTTTGCCGGAATTTTCGCAAGAAATTGAAATTGTTATAAGTCAGATTTGAGGTGGGATCGTTCCCTGCCAGGGCTGCGGGACTGTTCGAAAGAGATACCGCGGCCCTGGAACACAAAGGGCAAGGAAGGAACACATGGATGGGTTTTAGTCAGTACAAGTCTGACACTCCCTTCCGCTCTGCCCAGAGCGGGAGAAGTCATTTACCATCCGAAAAAAAAAAGGCTACTACTTAGAAGTTCGTAATGGGAAATTCCGATATCATGTTGTCCGACCTTTGAATCGAATCCAGGACCTCTCACGCTCAGCAGTAGCACTTGCTGCCACTAGGTTAGCGAGTAATTACATACATCACCGCTAAAAGCTCTCCACATAACAACACTAATGACTTAACGGTTTTTTTACACCACGATAAAATAACCGATAAACAATTAAAAACCGTCATATTTGTTAATCCCGTCTCTACATCGAATTAACGACACAAATCGATGTTAATCGGAATCTAACAAGTAATAAAATACAATTCTGTATGTAACTATGTATCAATCATTTTGTGTTTGTTTATATAACTGCTGTGATACGCTGTGGTTACCGATTTGTTATGTCATGGACAAAAATGAACAGTGATAAAAATCACGGTTTTAACTATTTACTCAATTACTTATTATCTAAGTAAAAAAACATCACACCTGTAATCACACTTCCCATGTAATAGAAAGCGAGCCTCAACCGGACGTCGACGTGGAAAAACCCAATGACACTTTGCCCGACCCGAGAATCGAACCCAGGACCTCATGCTCAGCAGTCGTGCTTGCGATCACTAGACCAACGACGCAGTAAATAAAAAGAATACTATGATATAATACACATAACAATTCAATAACAGAACCTAACAATGATTCGCGAAAACTAAATCCTACATTGTCCCCTGACCTTACACATTCAATAACTGTCAAAACTCTTTAATAGACAACAACAAATGCTTTTTTAATATGACATAACTGACAGTTGGTATAGTCAGTGTTGCCATATTAGGTGCCACGGTCAAGGGGCAACCCTGAGTGAATGAATGGGTTGTTTAGTTGATTAGTGTATTGAGCAGTGATGGTTGAGTCAGGGGAAAACTATTTGAGTGGGTATGCCCACCTGTTGTTGAAGGATATTAGGAGAAAACGAAGATGGTTTGCGTTTAGTGTAAGTGGGAGTTTGATTCCAGAGTCGGGCAAAGTGCTATTGGGTTTTTGCTTTCAGAATTTTGCAAGGAGAAGCCAGGCAATAGATTCATCCCCTAAGATAACATCACGCCTGTAATCCTCGAAGGGTATGGTAGAGGTGCTGTACCTAATAGTACATCCACATTTCGCCAGTTATGTTTAAGTCCCATGTAATAGAGGCGAGTCTATTGCCATCAACCGGGCAAAAATAAATAGGATAAAGAAGAAAAAATATATTTAGTTTATCATTCAGACCACCAAAATAAGGACAATGGTAAAAAAAATAAGAACAACGCATTAGATAACTTACAAAAAAAAAACAGTTAACGAAAATACACTAAAAATTGCAATTTGTTATTTTTGGTCAAAATAAAATCTCTTTAATGAGTGATTTTTTTGCTTGGATTCCATCTATTATAATGGGACCTTATATTTTGCATTTTGTTAAAACGTTATTCTTACTATTATATTTATTATAACTATGTGAAGAGAGAAACTAAAGATAAAAAATAAATAAAGATATTCTATAAGAAGTCACCAAGCTCGGTAACCTCCTGTCACTGCCACCATGATATGTATATTCACAATGAATACGTTTATTAAGATGTTAATACGCTATTGTGATGGAGTTTAGTCGAAAGTTATGTTTAACACAGATGTTAACGTCAAAACGGTGGTATATTGATGATGCCACCTATGGCGAATGAAAGCAGAAAGCATTAAAACTGCAACTTAAAATCGTCGAAATATGCATTTATATAAATACTAGACATTTTGAAAAAAGTGCCAAATATGCAACACTAGCTTAATGCACGCGGCGCCGCGGCGTCGTCCGCGTGGATTTCGATAATGGTCACACGGGAACATAATATCAGGGTAAAAAGTATCCTATGTGTTACTCCAGATTATAAACTATCTGTGTTCCAAATTTCATTAAAATCCGTTTAGTAGTTTTTGCGTGACACATACAAACTTTCGCGTTTATAATATTATTTTAGTATGGATAAAATTTAAGTAATATTGGTACTATTACCTTAGGCATAGGTGTCGTTATAGGCTTAGGTAGTCTCAGCTGGATATTGAAACGAGGATATCATCTGCCTAGCCTTTTCCCAACTATGTTGGGGTCGGCTTCCAGTCTAACCGGATGCAGCTGAATACCAGTATATTACATGGAGCGACTGCCTATCTGACCTCCACAACCCAGTTACTACTGGGAAATACGATACCCCTTGGTAAGACTGGTTGTCAGACTTTTTGGGCCACTGACTACTTTAACGACTGTCAAAGATCTTCAAATGACAGCCGGGACCAACGGCTTAACGTGCTTTCCGAGGCACGGAGGAAACTCGGTATGTAATGGGTGGTCACCCATCCACAGACCAACCTAGGCAAGCACGGCTTAACCTAAAGATCGACCCGAGCGGCTGTTATTGTTTAGCCACGAGCTCCTCCTATTATCATATTGAAACGAGGATATCTAAGCTATTTATCAATTTTCCTATACTAACACTTTTGAGTATAAAGCGACTCACTTAATCCGTACGTTAAACCACAATTACCGGTAACCAACCATTAATTACTGGTAACTGTTAAAGCAATAAGTAAACACAACTAACTATCAGTTGTCAGTTGTCGGACCAGTTGTAAGATTGACGTTGACAACTTGTTAGATGATGATAGCAAGATGGACGAGCTTAGTGAAGGTAGGTTATTATTAGTTATTTCTTCACTAGGTTTTGCCCGGGGCTTCGCTTGCGTTAATTGGAATTTGACAATCAATTCGTTGTACTCTGCTTGTAATAACATAATTCAATCATGATTCGAAAGACACGTGGCGCCATCTATTATCATAAGAACGTTATTGTTGTTTTCCTCGGGAAAGGTTCTTTTTTCGAGATGAAAGGTTATGTCCGTTTCTGTAACCTGACAATGTATATGCAAAATTTTAGGATGATTGGTTCAGTGTCTAGTCAGTAGTAGTCTAGGCGTGAAAGGTAACAAACAAACAAACAAACTTACTTTCGCATTTATAATATTAGTTAGGATTACAGAATAAAGTTTGTTATAACAAAGTACCTCGATAATCTAATAGTGTAATAACAATACAATATTTGTAATCGAGTAGCTGCTAATTAACCCGCTAGATAATTGCTGTTTGCTTAGTTTTTTATTACAGAGGTAATTTCTTTAGATTTGTATGCAAATGTTCTTTAAACGGGTGGAATCAGGGCATTAACTTATGTAATAATGACTTAAAGAAGATTTATTATTAAAAAGAAACGAGATTACTTAAAAATGCAGTTTATTAAATTATGAGACTGAAATTACTGCACATTTTAGTAATTACGAAGATTAAAAAGCAAAATAATGCTCATTTTAGAGCTGTGCTTTATAAAAACTTTCGACAGTTTGTTATTGGTTGCTAAATATTTTTCGTTTGTTGTTCAGAAAAATTAATCACTACCAATGGCGTATTATGAATAGACGCGTCATGCATGAACATCACGGTACTCGAAAACAGCGTAAAACTTATCAGTAGCTAGATAGGTACTTAGACGCACGAAGAAAGAGAAAGAAAATTAAATGTCATCTACGGAATTCCTGTTGTTAGAGAGAGATAAATATATTTCTTTAGTTACGTTGTCATTCTGAACGCACGGCACGTCACTTATAATAGGTACCTCATGCCCCAGCGGCCATTAGAAGACTTCGAAAAAAACATTATTCTTGATACTTACGCATTTTTTTTGGCTTTTTGAGGAAGTTATTCACACAAGTTATTTTAATACCACGTACAGCCGCGGCACTGGTTGGTACGCGACTAAATGAACGTGCGGTAATTACCTTCCATTCATGTTGCCACTATAGAGTGCGGGTAACGTACCTATAGTTTATATATCATTGATCACTACCGAGTTGTCGATCTCACTTTGAGGCCATTTCCTGATTTGTCGGTGTGTCAGTGTTGCGGGATCTGCATGCTTGGTATACCGGGTAACGAGAGTTCACCTAGTGCCTGTTTTTTTATTAAGGCTTTCGTTTGGCCGCATCGTGCTTTATGTGAACCGATGATGCGGCCTAGGATGGAGCACGCTTGCCTAGAAGAAACCGATTCACTAGAACTTGGAATAGATCCAGATTATAATGATCAAGGAACCGAGAAACGGGCAGCGAATTCTACTGACTGGCGGTTCGCACAGCTTTTCCACCAGAGATGTGCTACGCTACGTTGCTATGGATGCGTTTGATATCCACCAATCATATTCATTGGTGCACATAGTTTAGCACTGGTGGAAACGGATTCAACTAAGAAATGTTTTTATATGGAAGGATGCGAGCTATGGATGTGTGCTATGGATGCGTGTTATGGATGGTCTAAGCTATGTGCGCCGTAATATTTTTCTTTCTCGCGCAGCTACTTTGCGGCGGCGCATCTTCATAGCACATCTTACTCGCACCGCTACATAGCTTAGCATCAGTGGAAACGGTCACATAATTCCACAGCTTAGCTTTTATATCCTCGCAGAATAGCTGCATAGCACATCTCTGGTGGAAAAGCAGCCTAAAAGTCGAAGCTAAGCTAGTCCATGAAACTTCAACTACATAACATTTCAATGAATGTTTCCTTATTACGAGAATGTGGTGGGATCGTTTCGGTTTACCGCGCCTTGATAATAAAATTCAGTGCAGTATCAGGACGCTTGCGCGATAGCTTGCTGCTCTAAATATTGTATTTTGTTTTGTTATTGCTGGACCAATCAGATCAAAACATGTTTGGATGTCGCCGATAGCGCTTTCGTTTTTTTTTGTAAACTTTCATAAATATACCACAACATCTTCATCGACGTACTCGAAGACGACACTTCCTCGCGTGGATTTAATTGATACTGCACAAATTATGCCTAATGAATGCAGTGCAGTATAGTTTCGGTAATCAGAGCACGCTATACCGCACCGCTACCTCACCGACAGCTCAGGAAAAGAGCCTAAAGTCCAAAGGCCCGCCAAAGTCCTTTAAAGAAGACACAGCTTTTTGCATGAAAAGAGAAGAATCCTCCATCAATTTTACCATTAAATATAACACAATAATGTGTTTGCAAAACAGTTTAAACAATTTATTTTTATTTTAACACTTAAATCGATTATGCTCAATGACCATGTACAAACTCCCGGCGTTACTCGTAAATTTTTATATTTATCGTAATTTTTATGTGTTCCCTTCATGGTGTAACACATATAGTGCCGATTGGAATCGTAGTTATACTGTTATCACTAGTTTTTCTTATAATTATATTGGTATGTTTTATGGGGACACATAAAAAAATGTTTTATATAAGAAGTAAGTGTGTGAAACCATTCAGATGTTTCAATTATTAATAGCAGATATATGAAAATGGCACTTAATTTAGAGGGCGTAAGGTTTAATGTTCAAACTCTGTACATTTAGTGTGAAGCTCTTTGCCTATAAACAAATAATAATGCTTAATTACGATTGATTAGTATCCACATTAAATAGGTTAAACATAAACGAACTCCAGTGGCGCGCTAGTTAAACCTTGTTTGAACTGTCAAGTGTCACAAATGTCACTTATGTCATTGTCAATAAGGTCAATTTGGCAGTTAAGCGTTTTTTATTGCTGGGTACCGTAGTACCCGCAGACGTTTGAGTGGTATCGATCACGATAGTACAAAAGACATCAACGCAGACGACATCAATGTGACACCGGTTTTGAACCGTCGCTCAAAAAAAGATTTTTGCTTCTATTAAATCAATCACTTAATTATTCTAGTTTTAATTTCTGAAAAGTACTAAATAATCGTCTTTTTGCTCGACTAACGCGAAGCCTAAAGGAAGGGTTTATGATTTTAGCAGTCTACGTATCTATGTATTTACGTAAGTTCCTCCATAGCACCTAAACTATTCATTCAATTTTTATGAATAAGGTGTCAATCGATTCGTTGTTATGACCCGGGTAATAGAGGCTACATTTTAACCGACTTCGACAATACGAGGAGTCAATTTTACCTTGTAAACCTCGAATTTAATTAGAGCGTGATTTTTCAGTAGTCGGGTTTTTTAGTTGAAGTTATACCATACAAATTCTAGTTAGGCCCAGTGATTGTCTTTTTGTTATAAGCCTTAATCTAGCAACTCCAGCCATTTTTTACGGTACAGGTAGAATTTATAATACCTAGCAAAAAGTTATGGTTTTTAAATAAATAAAAAAAACATGTGTGCAATTCACACGTGGTAGTGGAAGTAAAACCTTAAAAAAAATTGGCTACAAGATAAATACTGTTTAATAAATGATAATGCTTTCTATCTCATTTTCTCCCACGTTAAATCTTATGAATTTATGTGTTTGTCTCTTTTTACTGTCGCTTTTCGTTTCATAGACTTTCAAATCACAACGATGCTAAAGAAGATTTCACTTCAAAAAGTGGTAAGAATATCATTGAAATATTCTCTAAAAAGATTTATGTGTCCTGTTTCCTCGAAAACACTTTGAAGTGGTCGATGAAAAACGCGATCATCAATAAAATAACTAGATAATGGTCTTTTTGATTGCCTCTGGAGAGAGAATCACTCTTACGTGGTGATACATGAATAAGCTGTTTAGCCTAATTGTTAGGTAGAAGATCCTAAGTGTTAGGAACAGGTTAAGATTGCACCCACAAAAGCCACGGCGTGAAGATACAAACAAGCGTGTCTGGTGTCACCTAGAAACTGGTTGTGGACCGGTTGCGATGACTACTGACCCAGTGTGGGCGATGTTCCTGCATGCTACACTATGGGCACAGGAATAGATATAAGACAGAGACCAAGCTTCATAAAATTGTGTTGCGATCTTGGGATAAATATTTTTTGATTTACAACCTCTTGATCCCTCATCTGACTTCCAGTTATATTCCTTACGGGTGCACTCCAAACTCAATACTACCTCTCAAGTCATCTTTTCAACAGTACTTCAAATCAGTATTTCAATATTGCTCCTTAATTTTATTGTTACCGTTTTGTAAGCGTAACAATTGATAAATTGTTTACGCGTCGTTATTAAGTAAATTGATTTAAAATCGAAATCGTTACCAAGGATTCAATATCGATCCGGTTTATAAAAAATTGACGAAAAACCAGCTTAGATTAGAAAACACCCCGCCATCATCGCATACTGTTGGGCGTTCCATGAATGAAACACACATACACTCGACACATACTTTCTCCGACACAAGTATGAAGTGTAGCTCAGTCTCTGTCAGCTATTTACTCCTGTACCGTAGGGCCGAGGACCTTTGCTTCTATTCGCAATGTTAATTAGTAAGAACAACTTAGTGCAGCGATATAATTTAATAATTGTAATGAATTGAATTTATGAATGAATGATTTTTTTATTTACTTAAAAAAAAAACCTTAAAGCTAAATACACAGCCCCACAAAACTGCTTACGCAGTTTAACTGTGAGATCGTTGATCGTGAAGTTGAAGAATTTGGTCGGAACGTAGAGAAGAATTAACTGATGTGACTTGTTTTATTAATTGATTGTTTTTAAACTTTTGACGATATCATGTTTATCGATTTGTTCTATACAGGGGGTGAACTTCACCATTGAAACTGAACGCAAGCACATCTGAACCGCGTTCAAAAGCTGTCAGTAACAATATGCCATAGCAATTTGAAACTGACAGCTTTCGACCGCCGTTTAGATGCAATGTTGGCGTTTACTTTCACTAGTGGAATCTGAAACTGTGAACCGTTTGGTTTCTCTTAGCTTAGACCCACGGAGCCTAGATCGATTCAAACATATTTACATATAATGAAAAGACTTTAGTCTTGTACTAAGATGAACTATCACTAATTGCTCTTCATACGGGCAAAGATAATAGACAATGCATTTTGCCATCACAAACAGTACCGATCGAGTTAAGATTTATCAGTGCTCTTTCTTTCTCGATGTGAGAAAACTCATATACATATATCGACGCCTTAGAGTGAAAACCTCGTACGGTGTCTTTTATTAATTTCCATATGAATTAATAAGAAACATAAAAGACGCTGTACAAAAATACATCACGCAGCTTTTTCTTCCTTCTGAAAAGTTACTTCTTTTACACTTAGGAGGTTTTCACTCTAAGGCGTTGATATGTCGGGGCACAGGTCTCTGAGTATGGTGTGTATCCAATATATGCATCAATCAATCCAACATATCTCAGTCCATTGCTGGACGTAAGCCTAAGCTTCGCTACGCCTTCCACAGCCAGTTTGACTCCATCACCATTTTAATGACGTCGGTCCATCTACCTAGTTGGCACCCATCGCTTGCCTATGCGTGGCATCCACTCTAGGTCTCGTTTTCTCTATCATCCATCGGGTGACCTTATCTGATCCACATCGAAACAGAGAGACTAGGCGCAGACTTAACATCGTTTGGGATGGGGTGTCTATCGAGCACAGTAACTTTCCAAAGTATCTTGGGGGTTCTCTGGATAGATCATTAACCTTCAGCAAAAACTGCAATACCATCAAACAGAAGGTGCACACTCGCAACAGTCTCTTACGGCGACTAGTTTCTTCTAAGTGGGGTGCTTCGCCTGATATCTTGCCGACTACTGCGTTGGCGATAGTTAAACAGACTCCGGACCCAGGTTGGACGCAGCAAGAAAAATCTGCTCAGGTGGAGATTCATTGATGACTGTACTCTGGAGTGTAAATGTGGTGCTGTTCCACAAATGATGGGGCACTTAATATCGTGTCCTGTGTATCCTATTGTTTGTTCACTACAGGAACTGATGGACGCTACCGACAGCGCCAAACTAGTAACTCAGTTCTGGGCCAACACAATATAAATTGCCATCGACACACTAAGAAGAACACCGTATGCTTATATTTAACATATAAACTTATAGTCAGCCAGATATTGTTATCTAAATCCTTTGAAAGATAATTGTAATCACTGTCAATTAGCAGTTCCAAGCACTCACATTAGAATGTCAAGTAGATTATGCGTTATTTCTGTGGCAGATGTTTCAACACACTAGGCAACGAGCAGAATCGCAAGCTATATGTAAATCCTTTACTTACATAATTGATGTAAATGTCTAGCTTAGGTTAAGCCTCACAGATTGACACAAATGGTAGATACTGGAGGGTATATTTAGGTAGGATTGCGGTTCAATCGACAATCAACAAATTCCAAGTTATCGATTTAAGACGAAATTAGGGTTACTGCAATTCAACTATCATTACTTATAGTTAAATGAACTCACGCCAGTGGGGCAAGCAGAAACCACAGTACGAGGTAGCGACCTTAGAACTGTTCCGATCCATACATACTCCTTCTGCTTTGTCCACTACAAACACACACGATCATTGCTATTTTATTTACTTCAAACTACAGCTATAGATTTAGAGGACTCAGTCATGAGTTCTTTTAAAAAGACTCAGTCTTTGAGTTCTTTTTCGGCAGGGCTCAAGTTTTTTTACAAAAGACTCCAAATTCTGAAGGACTTGAGCTCTAAGTTTTATTTATAACACTCTTGTCTTCAAAAATAGCTCAAGTTTTATTAAATAAGACTCCAAGACTCGAGTTTTGTACAACACTATTCAGAACGTACTAAAATCAGACCTTTTTGAACGCTATGTTATGATGAATATCGAACGTAACTTTATTTAAAGGCCAGCACATAATTATCATTCTTGTAAAATAAGTTCGGTGTGGTCCGTTTACACAGTGATGGTTCGTCCAAAACGTACGATAGATGTAACCGTGTAAATGCATTTTTGCATTACGGTGCGTCCCAAATATCACCTGCCTAGCCTTTTCTCAACTATGTTGGGGTCAGCTTCCAGTCTAACCGGATGCAGCTGAATAACAGTATTTTACATGGAGCGACTGCCTATCTGACCTCCACAACCCAGTCAGTACTGGGTAATATAATACCACTTGGTAAGGCTGGTTGTCAGACTTTGCCATTGACTACCTAACGACTGTTAAAAATCTACAAATGACAGCCCGGACAAACGGCTTAACGTGCTTTCCGAGGCACGGAGGAAACTCGGTATGTAATAGGTGGTCACCCATGCACAGACTCACCTAGGCAAGCATGGCTTAACCTAAAGATCAACCCGAGCGGCTGTTATTATCCTTTATTATTGAACCATATGAATCAGCCTTTATTCCAGTCTAACTTTAAGTCTGTATAATATCTAGAATTGTAGACAAATACCAGAATCCAAACAGAATGCATCAGCACACGTGGGAAGGTTTAAGAACATCAATAACATTGCGCTACCATGCGACCATTCATATGTATTAACTCGGATTAGTCTCGACTGCTATAGAAAATTAGGATCCATTCTAAGTTTTGTTACAAATGAGTTTTTGATTGACGTACTGAGATTGGTTACTGATGTTTCTAGTTAAGAATCTTGTCCTAGTTAGTTTAAAAGGGACGGTAAACTAAGGGTCATCACCAAAGGTTGGAATTGGTACAGTATACCTAGCTCCCACCCATTCCATCACACCGGGTGTCGGCAGAGGGTGTCCACCCTCTTCCGGCCCCCCTAAAGAGGTCCAGGGGTCCATCGCGCCCTATCACACTGGACCCGACACGGTCCAGCGCGTAGTGTTCTATGCGCGACTCAGACTCCTCTACCTCTCTTAGACTCAATTTTTTTTTAAAATACAAGTGTCTGATGTTTATTATGTTTTAGATATATAACTACGAATATTTTAATGTTATAACTTTATTTTAAATACCTCCATGGACCTCTGTACTATTTAATGCATCCATCACACAATGTTTTGAGACCGTAAACCCTGATATTTTAACACAAAAAAAAGTTTACCTGAAAAATATTTGCTTAAAGTTACTCAGTTTGATGTACAGAATGCTTGGTTGACGGCTTCGTGTATGGTCCGTTTACACCTTGTTTATATCCAATTCAAATCATCGTAAAGTGTAGTCGTATATGCAGTGGCCATAGCAGGGGCCATTAGATGGCTATAACTTGCAGTTTAATAGGCGTTGATATTAATTTTGATAACGCAACTTAGTCTGCTTAATATAACCTTAGGTTCCTGTTGGGTCTAGCCTAGATGTGGATATTAATAAGAAGAAGTTTTACTTGGTGCTGTTAAATTATTTTTATTAGAAATAATTGTTTCATTAGACGACTAAAGGGCTGAATTGCTAATTAACACTCAACTGGTGATCGTTTGACTTAATTCTCGGTAACTTTCATCCCGATGCTATATCGAAGATGCTCTACCTCATGCTTACGGTTCTTGAGTGGAGACTCAAGAACACGTCTACCCTCCTGCCAGGGCTGCGGAACTGTTTGAAAGAGATACCGCGGCCCTGGAACACAAAGGGCAAGGAAGGAACATGGATGGGTTTTACTCAGTACAAATCTGACATTCCCTTCTGCTCCGCTCAGAGCGGGAGAAGTCATTTGATGATTTCCCAACCGAAAAAAAAGAACACGTCTACCCCAACAGTCGTTGAATCTACGGCTAATATGGCCGATCCATTGCCACCTCGATTTACTTGTTCTGAGATACATCAAAAATGTTTATTCTCGAAATAAACAATATTACACAAAAACAAACACAAAATAAACAGTTTCCACATTATGAATTAAATTACCAATTAATTTTCAAGACAAACGATCCTAAGCTCTTCTCTAAAATTCACAAAAACAAATGGTCCTAATTTTCAAATTCTTGCTCTAAGCGTGGGGACCCTAACACTAAGTTGCGCACTCGAGGTCACAGAGGCGCAATTTGGCACGACTGTCTCAATTTATATGTAATAGTATCGTGTGAGTGCACTGCTATTCGCTGTGCTGTGGCGCTTTGTATGGCAAGCCTAAAACGGCCAGTATAACTTGGTCTGTAGAATTTTGTTCAACTAATGTCTGTAAAGTATTTAATCATAATTTAAAGAACAATACCTGGGAAAGTCATTATAGGTACTTATGTACCGAAATATCTGACATTGCTTCGGTTTTTTCCGTCATTGCACCCGTAGATTTAAAATTATTGTAAAAGAGCTGTGTAATGATTTTGGTATATGACTGTCTACCTATTTCGTAAGAAACGTAGAAGATACTGTATTGGTCCTATCCACTAAAACGCCAGTGGGTACTGCGGGACCCAGCAATAAAAAACGTTTAAACGAAAAAAATTATAGTAGTTAACCTAGCTAACTAATTAAAAATAACAATATTAGGAACAATATTTACTTCGGCACAACTAATAATTTCTCAGTATCTTCATAGGACATAGTTTGAAGAGCTTCAATGACAAATTTCTTGCAGTTACTATGATTTAAGGAGTAGATGTTCCCTTTTTTATTAAGCCTGTTATAGAGTAGCGGTCCGAGGTACATATAAAATTTTGCTGTGAAAGCATGTTTTGTACTTTTTTGAGGGCACACTATATCTTTCCGTCTTTTTTTAGTCAATTCAGTGCTGTATGGAAGGGCTGCGTGTTGTTTTAGTACAGTGCTCATAATAAATAATTGTCGGACTGTTAGTACTTCACAAGATGTTAGTGGGGAAAAGGAAAGGGCGGCAAGTAGCCACCTTGAGAATAGCTCTTTGAGCTCTTTCAATGGGCAATAACAGAGTTTTACTTGCCCCACCCCATGAAGTAATACAGTAAGTCAGAATTGACTGACAAAGAGCGAAATATACTTGCCTAATTATTTTAGGATCTGTAATAAATCGAAGGTTTTACGAATATCAGGTTACGGATTCTATTATTCAGAGCTTCCATATGTTGTTTAAAGGAGAGGGTTTCATCTATTATAATACCCAGGTATTTTATTTTATCAGCCTTCTTAATATTGGGACACTTACACTGGTTATCTGCAGGGACTGGGCAACAATGAGCATACAATGCTGAGGGAATATTGGAAATTTGTTTGCGCATCGAAAACTTAATATTATTTGTCTTCTCTGTATTTAGGGTTAGTGACACTTGACAGTTCAAACAAGGTTTAATTGTGGCTGGCCACTGGATAAATTACAATATTAGACATAAGTACGAAAAAATCAGAACATCTGTTTTCGTGTGTTAACACTTGAGGATGCCCTCTTGTGCCCGGCCTTCCGGCTGTTCTGAATAACAGCTCGTAAATTTATTGTATTTTAAAAGGCACTAAATAAAATAACTCATAACTATTTGACTTTCTGGTATTTTTTTCAGTAAAACACTTAGTTTTGGCATTCCATCTTCACAACCAACATTTCTACTTGGTATCAAGTTAAGTTGGTACCATTTTACGCGCAGTAATCGACCACGCAGGCTTACAAACAAAGTGTGGGTATCGACAGCCCTTTGATAAACTTGCTCTTAAAGCGCAGGCCACACCGCCAGCGTGTGTGTATTGATAGGATGTGGTCCTATAAATATGTAATATATTTTTTTCTCCACGAAAGCCGAGTCGAGACAAAAATAACGTAGGAAATACTTACAATCTTGCATTCTACAACGATGTCAAAGATCATAACATACCGTTATGATAAGAGCTTCCATAAAAATATCATTGTAAGTACTAGATGTTGACCCCTGGGGTCAAAACATTACGCTATTACACAAGGGGATAGCTATTATAATAAGATAGTGCTTACTGTTTACATAACATAGTCGTGAGTATATTATAATATGTTTTGTTTCATAAAAACGCATCTAGACAATACTTTGTGTTATGAAATTTTGATGTAACGATACAGTGTAGCTACAATCATAGTTGTTTTTCCTTGAGGATATTAACTGGTGACCCTCAAAACTCAGTGATGATTGATGATTTTTGCGACGAGAAGAGTTTGCAGCTGCCTCGTTGGTCTAGTGGTCCCAAGCGCGACCGCTAAGCATGTGGTCCTGGGTTCATTTCCTGGGTCGGGCAAAATGTTATTGGGCTTTTCTATCAGGAATTTCCAAGTGGCAGCCTGAAGTTGTGCCCGGTTGACGGCAATAGGCTCACCCCCTATTACATGAGATTTAATACATAACTGGCGAAATTTGGGTGTAAAATTAGATACACCTCTGCCTAACCCTTCGGGGATTACAGGCGTGACGTTATGTGTTTGAAGAAAGCGAGCGGCTTACAACTATGGCAAAAAAACTCGGGACGCACAGCTATCATTTCTGGTTACATTAGCCATATAAAATCAAGATATACATCTCAACACTAAGCCCACTACTATTCCGCCTCATTACAAATTCTCTGAATGACTCCCATCTTCATGCAATCTTGCCCAGAAGTCTGTATACAAAACTTTTTGCAACCGCCATAAAGGCGCAAACCCACAGGGCGGCGGACTGTTCGAAAGAGATACCGCGGCCCTGGAACAAAAAGGGCAAGGAAGGAACATGGATGGGTTTTAGTCAGTACAAGTCTGACACTCCCTTCCGCTCCGTCCAGAGCGGGAGGAGTCATTTGATGATTTCCCATCCGAAAAAATAAAAAAAAAGGAGCAATCCCACGGCGGCGCATGCTGTGCACGGGTACGCGGTGCATATTAGCGGCGTGGTTTAATTTGTTTGACAACGTGGGTCTACGTTTCCACTGCAGTACACGCTACGCACCCACAACTATGTACAACTGTAGTGTGCGTGGCCCACTGCGGCATAGTCGTGGGTTAATATTCGTGTATAGTGTGTACCGCATGTACAGCGTGCATAGCTATTTGGCGTCTTATTCGAGCAAGCCACGCATGTACTAATGACGTCAATTGATGCATAGCGTGTCCGTGGTTTGCAGTGGATACAATCACATACATTTTCTTGGAAAGCGAAGCTTACGCAGCCTCTTCGTGCTCCGCGGTGCGCCTTAACTCTTGTGCTGTTAGTTTCAGAGGCGATTTTCTAATGATTTAGTGGTGTTATAAAGTTGTGATAAATTGCATGGTGACATACGATTAGACGTTGCATGATAGTGTTGTGGTAGGGATGTCAAGGTGCGGATATTTTCTCGGATATTTTTCTTTGAGTGAAATTATTTGAAAAAATCTTTCGACCCCAGTAAAACATAAAATCACGCTAGCATACCATGAACGGTTCAGCAGAAGTGTACCCAATTAAGAATGATTGCCAGTAAACATTTTTTCTGCAGAATAATAATAGTTTTTTTCTAATCGAAGCGATCTTTTTAGGGTTCTGTACCCAAAGGGTCCGTCCGTCCGTCCATCCGTCTATCTGTCAGCGGGCTGTATCTCATGAGTCGCAATAGCTAGACAGTTCATATACTATATATTATTGTTACCGCTATAGCAAATGTAAATCAAAATAAAAATTAAAGGGGGCTCCCCTACTACGATGGTACGGAACCTTTATACACGAGTCCGACTCGCACTTGTTTTAAATTGTGACAATCATCGTCACTATGATGTATTTGAAAACCATACTGGTTAATAGAAGTCTCATAAATTGGGGTCGTTTTTCAGTTGGTACTTATATGTCCTGTAAATTGAGTTTGTATTTTGAGTCTTCAATTTTTTTTTTTTTAAATTTTAAGAGTGACATCTGAATATTTGTGCACCATAAGTTGTGGTACAATGTTAAGGACTTAAACAAACCCGTAAAACGTATGTACGTATGTATGTAAAACTGCATTCTTACAAATAAATATTTCTGATTCTGTTTTATAAGCAACCGTATATCTCATTCGAACCATTTTTAATTTTATAATGTACCAAAAAGATTTGCTTTTAAAGTTATCTTACTGTATTCTCCTGTGAATAAATCCGATAAATTCTCTTGAATTATGTGTAAGTGCACGCACTAACAGAAAGTAATTGATGGGGTATTAATAGCTTACAAGGCCCATATAAAACCTGTCCTTAAGTCGTTTCTCTTAACACTTTATGGACAATGTAATTTGATCCGGCGCTGTAGTGGCATGTATTGCACCAGGCTTCTTAGGATAAATCTGTACTGCTCTTCTATATTGCAAAATGTTTAGCTGCGATACAATATTATGTTTACAACTATTTCATAAAATATTTCTCTTTATGTATTTGTCGAGTTGAGTATGAGAATGTTGAGATGGATGTGTGGAGTGACAAGAATGGATAAAGTAAGAAATGAGTATATTAGAGGAAGTTTGAAAGTGGCGCCTGTTACAGAAAAATTGAAAGGAAGTCGTTTGTCTTGGTATGGACATGTAATGAGGAGGGATGAAACGCATGTGACTAAAAGAGTGATGAACATGAATGTTGATGGATGGAGAGGGAGAGGCAGGCCAAAGAAAAGATGGATGGATTGTGTGAAGACTGATATGAAAGAGAAAGGAGTCAACGATGCCGTGACGTCTGACAGGGGAGAATGGAAGAAGAAAACATGTTGCGCCGACCCCAAATAAAATGGGATAAGGGCAGGAAGATGATGATGATGTATTTGTCGAGTTGATCGAATAGATTAATTTATTTACCTGTGTTTAAACAATGAGATACTTTGACTCTAATACATAAATAATTAATTGGTTTTTAAAAAGCTTGTTCACTATCTGCCTCAAATTTAACTCAATACTAATCATTAGACACGATAAATAAAACTCCAATAGTTCTTCCAACATTTTTTTGTGGCTATGGCTATTCGTCCCCTTCTAGGTAGGTACATACATAACACGTGAATATAACTAAAAACTAAAAAATCCATACCTAAAACCTTTGGGAATCGGGCGTGATGACGCTAATTTCATTCGGATCTTTCGGATAAACGTCCAAAATTGTGATATATTCACAACACGACTACTTGACATCCTTGGATGATGTATGGAGTCTAAAATTACCTATTTCGTGCTATTTACGAGAAAGTGCTTGTACCAGTGATAGCGACTGGGGTCAAACTGGTGACCCCCTGGTTTAGAGGTGTCTAAAATATTATGCGCGAATTCTTCCGTGCCTTTCTTTATTAAGTGTTTGACACTTCGTAAATGGTTAATAATACTCTAGCCCTCATATTAAGAAACTTAAAAAAAGAAGAAGCTCAGGGGTTGGTAAATAACATCTTTTCTGTGTCAGAGGTACGGTCAGAGAAAAAAAAAATCAAATGGACACATAACGTTTGTTTGTTTTGTTATAGAACATAGTACGCTGAAGCGCCAGGGTAGCCCGCGAAATTAAAATTTTCTTACATTTATATTCAATTAGCAGGTCAGTGTCAGGTTGTATGTTGATTAAAATATGATTCGACCGTAACTAATATTTAACTTTACTAAGTTATAATCATTAAAATCATGAATACAACCCTCAAAGTTCATTTAACCTCATTGAATGACTTTTTCATAACATAGTAATTCAATGGGACTAAATGAGCATAGAGGGTGGTTTTAATGAGTTTAATGATTATAATTCTGTAAAAACATACATATTACGTTCGCAAATCATATTCTGTTCAATGTATAGCCTAAAATAAAAAATAAAAAATTGTAAAAAACGTCAGAAAATTTAAATTTCGCGGACAACCCTGGTGCTGCCATAATAAGTCTGTAACTATTAAAAAAACCTGTAAATTGAACTGATTACAGAATCAGACATACATGAATAATAGGATATTTGTAGATGTGGAAATGACATCAATTTACAACATTTGAATAGACTTAACTTATCTCATTCTCTTCGTCCATTACTGTGACTAATTGAATAGGTGCTATGTCGAGAGTTTATCTACGTACAAACATTAATTGATGTTTCCTTGTTGATAAATTAGAATTTGTAATAAATAAGTAAGTAATTGCTTTAACACTATTGACACTCCCATTTGATTGAAATGTCACATCTAGAAAGGTTGAAAGGGAATCGTCGTCGGACATGTGATGAGGAGGAATTAATCGCATGTGACTAAAAGAGTGATGAATATAATTGTTGGTGGATGGAGAGGAAACTATATTTGTACTATTGAACACGATCTTTTTTGTATCGAAACTTTTTTAAGAACAAAGCTGGTTGAGTTAACCAATAAAATAAAAAAAAAACCTTTTAACTGACTTGTGAATAATAGGTCATTATGTGCCTAATTGCGGTAAAATTAGAGACATTTTATGAGCAAGTGTGTTGAAAATACCTATTTGTGGTGTTTTAAATACAGAACGAAAGGTATAGGAACGACAAATGACAATCGTGTGCCTTAGTTCTGATTTTCATAAGCAAAAAAATAAAATTATTGATATAAATGAATATATTCTTTTTAAATAATTAATTAATTATTATTGTTTAAATCCAATGGCACGTGGCTTAAATCGGAGCTAACGCCCACCATTTTGTTTTTTCAATGCAGCTTTCACGGACAGAATGTTCGCCAGCAGCGCTCTCCTGTCAAAGTCGTTCAAGCACCAAAAAAACTATACCAGTATTATGTGAATTTATCGAGAAGATAAATCTTTTGCAAATCTTACTACTCGACAGAGGTGTATGTTACTGTGTTATCCATATGTAGAAGCATAATATAATGACTTAATGAGTTTCCTCATGTGTGTTAACAACAACTTCATCAATCTTCGTTCTTGTTATTATGGTAATGTTTCCTCGAAGACCATGTCTTGAGAAGATTCATCTCCTACTAAGAACTTACTAATATGACTATAGATTAGTAATAATCAGATTCCTTTTGATACAAACAATATCCGCATCTGTGCTAGCCTATAAATGGTGTAAAACTACCCTTAACGAAGCCGAAAAGCACTCAGTTTGCTTTCATTGCGATCATTTTTTTGTTCAAGACTATAACTGGGAACCTTCTAGTTGCGGAGATATTGGGGGTCAAACTACCAACTTTTTTACAAGTTTTTTTTTTATATACCTGTTTTGAATGTTATAACTTTCCTTGAATACCTCCAAAGCCCTAACACTAATCAATCCATCCATAAGCACAATGTTTTGAGTGCGTTACAATGAGCCATACCTACACGTGGTATATCAACCCAAAAAAATCTATTCCCAGCAATACATTTTTGCGAAGAGTTACTGAGTTTGATGTACAGAATGCTTGGTTGGCGGCCTCATGAAGGAGTCATTTACACCCTGTATGTCTGCCCAGCTGGGACAGAAGCTTCTTCTCTGTGAGAGAGGTGGGCCACAATCCATCACGTGGGCCCTGAGCGGGTTGGTCTATCTATCTTATAACATCATCTGCCTAGCCTTTTCCCAACTATATTGGGGTCGGCTTCCAGTCTAACCATAGTCGATGCAGCTGAATACCAATTTACATGGAGCAACTGCCTATCTGACCTCCACAACCCAGTTAGTACGTGGTAATACGATACCCCTTGGTTAGACTGGTTGCCTTTTTGAGCCACTGACTACTTAACGACTGTCAAAGATCTACAAATGACAGCCGGGACCAACGGCTTAACGTGCTTTCCGAGGCACGGAGAAAAATCGGAATGTAATGGGTGGTCACCCATCCACAGACCAACCTAGGCAAGCACGGCTTAACCTATAGATCGACCCGAGCCGATGTTAGTATTTAGCCACGAGTTCCTCGATCTATTGTGTAACAAGAGCTCAATATTACCTCAGTATACCAAATATTTATTGCATTGCTGTCAAATCGATTAATTAGGAAACAATCTAATTAAAAAACATATTGACAATAAATGTCCCCATAAATTCTGTACAGTATTTATTACAATAATTGAATAGATCATATTCAATGATCTATATATATTCAATTAATATATATAGATATAGATATTGAAAAAAAAAAATATATATTCAATTATTATTCAAATAATCAAATAAATAATATTTATTGCAAATAATCGTCAAAAAACTATTTTAATATTTTCTTCAATCAGTTTTACACCAATTTACGTCAATTTGATAGAAATTGGTTTTGAAGAAGATTAATAGGTTAGGTGGTATTTCATTTATTGGTAAATAAGATTAATGTTCATTACAGGTAATCAGTAACTAAGTGTTTTAATGTTTTGAAACGTCTTTCATAAATTAGAACAATCATCATCTGCCTAGCCTTTTCAACTATGTTGAGGTCGGCTTCCAGTCTAACCGGATGCAGCTGAATGCTAATAAATTATAACAATATTGATTGAATATTGCAGTTACATAAATTGCTCTTTTTAATTACGATCTCATTTTTTTGAGATTCTTGATGCTATATTTATGAAATTCACAAGAAATTTTAATTTTACGAGCTGTTTTGAGATTTAACTAGCTGTTGTCTGCGAACCGTTACGTGAAATTTTTGTAAAAATATTCCATTCCTTTTTCAATAGGATTTTGTTGACCATTTCTAGGGTTTTAATTTTTTGCACGGAACCCTAATCCTTCCAGGGCTGCGGGACTGTTCGAAAGAGATACCGCGGTCCTGGAACACAAAGGGCAAGGAAGGAACATGGATAGGTTTTAGTCAGTACAAGTCTGACACTCCCTTCCGCTCTGCCCAGAGCGGGAGAAGTCATTTGATGATTTCCCATCCGAAAAAAAAACCCTGATCCTTTCGTCTTAAATAAGTTGCCTAAATTACTCCTTATAACTTCAGCTATCTGCCAGTGAAAGACCCGTCAAAATCATGTTGATCAGCGCTCATTCCTTCTCTGCATGAGATGAAGGCTTATCTAAAATTCACGCCTAACTCCAAAAATGGCTGAAACCATTTAACTTTCCTACTTGATAGTACTACCAATTACTGCTCTATCGTAAAACATGCAACCCAGTAAGATATTTCATTCATTTAGAATGTATGAGGACGTCAACTGACATTTAGGCTGAGACTAGAATCCATGCACAGATAAAAAATACTCCTAAAAGGGCCAAGCGATTGGTATGCCATCTCTGACTGAGTTAGAGAAGTTATTTTTAATTCAAGTATTTAGTTCAATGCATTTTGATTGGTACTTTTATATTTGGATGGGTGTTACCCATAAATAGTTACAGTTTGGTAACGACTGCATTTATTGATGCATTCTGATTTTCTGAACTAATTCGAATGGTTTAAACTACATTTAAGATCTCGTTTCCGGCGAATAGGCGTCTTTGCTATAAAATGCAATTTGGGGAGATAATTTTCAAGTTACGAGGGACTTTTTGTGAAAATGGTCACCAATTTGATATGTCGTTTTTTTACTTTTAACATTTTGTAATCAGACATTTTTCGGGTTTTTATCAAATTAGGCAAATCTGACATGAAATAAGAAATTGTACATGACAAGACATTACCAAATTGTTTTACTATTCTATAGGTATATCCAATGACAACAAATCCGAATTAAAATGACTTAGTAATTCAGCAAGTGTGGTAATTACTGCATTATACAGATACACCTTAATTTAACGATAATAATAC
This sequence comes from Lycophotia porphyrea, assembly GCA_950005105.1. Taxonomy (NCBI): domain Eukaryota; kingdom Metazoa; phylum Arthropoda; class Insecta; order Lepidoptera; family Noctuidae; genus Lycophotia; species Lycophotia porphyrea. Next base: position 1,335,167 of record OX465409.1, read on the forward strand.
ACCTTAAGATTTGATCACTGTATAATGTTTAATTTCATAAACATCTAAAGGCAACTTATTTCCAAACATAATCACAGACCAATCAATCAAACATACAGACATCATTATAACGCCAGCAATTTAGAGACACGAAACACACATACGTACAAACACACAAAAAATAAATTGAATCGGGACACTTTCACAATTATTGAATAATGTTGCAAAAAACAACTTTCAATTGAAATAAATAAAAAATGTAATATATCAAAATGTTTTTTTTATGGATTTATTATGCGGACAAGTTTTTTTGGCACTTCAATTGACCTCTTATCGATTTAAATACACTAGCTTCGAGATATTGATGTGAAAACGATTATTATAAACCGAAGCTGGCGCCAAATCATGAGTTATTAGTGAAGTTGCACTGATTTAAGAAAAAAACGTGTGATTAGATCTTTAAAATATGGCTAGAGACACGAAAAACTAGGTTTAAATGAATATTAAAAGATCTACACAATGAGATAAGTTCGTCTATACTAATATTATAAGGAAAAATAAGTAAAAGTTTGTAAGTTTGTTTGTAGGGGGTAATCTCCGGAATTAATGATCCAATTCTAAAAATTCTTTCACTAGCTGAAAGCTACATTATTCGTGGGTGCTATAGGCTGCAAATTATATCTATAGCATGCATATTAGCCAAGCTATCACATTTTTTGCGGACGAAATTGCGGGCGAAGTGCTAAATTAATACAAATTAATACAAATTAATACCAGAGGTAGGTACTACTATTTTGCCACAGTGCGCGTTTCTAATGCGTTACTTGCACTTTGTTATAGTAAATACGGTCTTTGGTTATGTACACATCTAGTAGTATGCGTTAAGAGCAAAGGTTAACTAACATAGTTTTGAACTGGACAAAATCTAAACTAAGAGAAAAGATTTGATTTTTTGTTTGTTTGTTACGATTTAAGTCAAAAACTACTGAACCGATTTGAAAAATTCTATCACTAATGGAAAGCTACATTATCAACAAATAATAGAAGCTATAATTTCATCCCCGTATTCTTACAGGAACGGGAACTATGCAGGTGAATCCGCGGGGCACTGCTAGTTTTATACATTGTTTTAATGAATTTGGAGCTCACAACATAAACTTCACGTCTGCGTTCCCCAAAGAGTAAAGCAGAGATCTACTGGCAGCAAGCGGCCTGATCTCCTGGTCAAAAAAATGCGTGATTTTTAAATAACGTTATTAACCAACTCCAAGTCCAGATTTGTGCCCAATAGCAATACGGTAGGCCTCTTTTCTCATCGGATAAAAACATGAGTGAAATGGAGGTACTAAACTAAACCGTATTCGGCGTGCATGGTAGATCACTGCCCATTCCCTCTTACAATGAGGAGTCCTGTGTCCCAGCTGTGGTACATTAAAAGCTGATTGTAGGAAATGGAGGTATACTGTACAGTTCTGCATAACCCTTGCAGAATTACAGGCGTGATGTATTATTATTTCCTGAATACATTCTCTGCGCACTTCCTTTTAACTAAGCGTGCTGACGTACACGTGTCTATATTGTTAAATAAATTCGATTGTTTCTTCCTACAAGCAGTATTTTATGATCAATGGCTGTTTTCTTACTTTGATAACACAATGGAGTAGCGTGAGAAATTATTTTTTTTAACTTAATTTTGGCCTTCCTCTTTTGTTTAATAATTTTATTAATTTACAAACGTACGTTAAAAAACCTCTGATTGTTTCAACGATTGATTGATGCTTAATAGAGATATTGTTTTGAAGTAATTGATACGGTAAATGCAGGTCAGGATATTTTTAACTTTAGGATTCAAGATGGCCGGAGCTATAGTGAACAAAATACAACCATATAAATATAACCATTTACACAAGTTGCTATAATGCCCGTTTCCACGAACAGTAAGCATCTTATTTAGATATCTTCAGGGATATCCAACGGCCTGCTCAGAATTACGAGTTAAGAATCAAAATGTAGTTCAATTGCATTCATGGTACTACATAGGCATTTATAAAAATGTGTTTAACTTACATTTCGAACTGAAAACGAAACTCACTGCGGATAAATCTTTTTGTTTTTACAAATATAATTGAATAACAAATTAATAATACATAGCCACTTACTCTTTGGACTGAGGGAATCATTTTAATACTGTGTTGTTTGTACCTGTGAAAAAAAATTAAGACATCAGTACAGAAGAATATTTTACAAAATAAATAACAATACAATACTAATTATTTCAACACAATACATTGCAAAACTAAAAAAACTGCTTAATAACCAAATTAAAATTTGCATAATTTTCTTTTGATTTCAAAGTCACGGATTTTTTTTTAGTTTATCACAATGCATTGCGTTCAGTTAGGTACTTAGATATGTGTAAAGAATTGCAATGTCTAGATTTCTAGGTCAGGTTATTTTGTGAATCGGGCAATGAATAATTTGTTCATTCAGATTCAGCACATATTTTTTGTAAACGCGTTGAAGTCTTTTCGTTGGATTTTTCGATATTAATATTACACTAACAGTATAAAGCTGATAGGTTTGTTTGTGTTTACTTTGAATGCGCTTATCTCTGGAATTACTCGCACGATTTGAAAAAATCTTTTTGCATTTGATAACTCAATTGTTGAGGCATCTTATATGGTAATTTAACCTTACTCTGCAATGCTTAGGAGCTGCGCAAAAAGACGAAAGGCGGTTGCAACCGCGGGATATACTCGTAGCTAAGGACTTTATAATTCTTCATCATTTCATGTTAGGTGAGCTCTAGCATTGTCAAATGTAATCCCAAACTCATTAATTAATAAAATTTCAGAAGCAAATGGTACCACACACTCTCAAGCAAAGCAAACATTTCTCGATTGATTTCCATTTTGTTTTCACATAACATCTTCAGAAAGTCACTTAATTAACGAACTTTCGATACAAATATCCGTTGGTAAAACTAACCACTAACGTCTAAAGCATCTTTAAGAGTTAGTAATAAAGAGTTCTTCAATCTTTATGCACCACTCGTCACCTTGACCTCAACGAATAGTTAGAACATTATGCAAATCGTTTCGGTAAAATACTCATGTTTTTCTTGAAGTTTTGCAATCGTAAATTACTCTATAATGTTGTTGAAGTGGATGTATTTTAGGGTAATTGATGTTTTCATATTATTTTGTGTCATCTTTATTTTGTGTGGCATATTATCATTGCATTTTAATCCTTATAATGGGTGTAAAAAGATCTTTAACGAAACCGACAGCTACTCCTGTTTGACCCGTCATTACGATCATTTTTTTTGTTCTAGACCATACCTGGGAACATTTTACTTACGGAGACATTGCTAGTCAAAGTTCCAAGTTTTTCACATTTTTTTTTTAGTCAAATTTTAAATTTTACTATAAATACCTCCCTGACCCTTGTACTAATCAATGCATTTATTAGCACAATGTTTTGAGTGCGATACATGGGGCGCTACTAAAAACAATGATTTTTCAGGCCAAAAAAAAAGTCCCAGCAATAATTTTTGTGCAGAGTGACTTAGTTTGATGTATAGAGTACTTGGTTGACGGCAAACATGCAATAACTTTGATATTATGTGAATTTATGATTGATTTAAAACTTCGAGAAAAAAATTGCCATTATTCTATAAGCGGCAGAACTCCTGGACCTATAGAGATATTTGATGTTTCGAAAATACCAAAATGCACTACCTTTTTGCTACTATTAGATACCTAACTTCAAATATTAACTTAACTTACTAAGTTTTCACTGGCCATGAAGGTAGTAAATATTTGAAGTTAGGTATCAAATAGTAGCAAAAAGGTAGTACATTTGGGTATTGGGCCAGAAGTTCTGAAGCTTACATTATTATGTCTACACATAATATTTATTGATCGATCAAAAAACACGAAACAAAAAACGAAACATCGTAGTGTTGAAGAAACAAATCTTCAAAGACAATGGCATTCATCAACCCGCCAAGTCCCACCAAATCCCCTCTGTGGGACGGACTAGTACCCCAGCTGTGGGAACGTTACTTTAAGGCTGATTATGCTTTGTCCTTATAGATTTCTGACAGTGGTTCTAGGGAAATTGCTGCAGTGTGTCAATTTTTCTCGACTAAACGTTTAAATGTCACCATAAGTGTTAAGATATTCGCTTAGAAACTACGAATCATACGATTTGCGTCGCATTTTCACACACAAAACCTTCAATCCACAATTCTACATGCAAAACGTTACGAAATCTAATTCGATCGCCGCACAAAGGATATCCATCAAATGCCAGACTAGGTAATAAAAATTTAGTACTTTGTTTCTGAGGCCGACCATCTGACTGATCGAGCTAGCTAGCCATGTAGCCATGTTTTGATTTAATGTTTCCGTTTAACAAGGTTTGCTGTTGCGATGTTCTATTGTTTTTTGATAGTATTATGGTGTTTTAATGGTTTAGATTTCCTTTGGACATAGTAATAACTGAACAAGACGTGTTTATTCTTCGAGAGGTTAGATGAGGATCATCATGGTCATTCTATGTTGGGATCAGCTTACAGTCTAACCTGATGCTGTTGAATATCATGTGATGATAGAGAGCTTTTTTTTTTTCGGATGGGAAATCATCATATGACTTGTCCCGCTGGCCAGAGCGAAAGGGAGTGTCAGACTTGTACTGACTAAAACCCATCCATGTTCCTTCCTTGCCCTTTGTGTTCCAGAGCCGTGGTATCTCTTTCGAACAGTCTCGCAGCCCTGGCAGGCATCGGCCCCTGCGCGCGCCTCAAAGAGATGTCAGCAAGCAGGGAGGGGCCTCGCACCATGATAGAGAGCCTATTAATATTCACCGTAAACAAATCCTAACAGAGTTTTTGACTAACCCAGGGATCGAACGCCCTGAGTAGGAGACCAACGCAAAAAAATAAATAAGTAAAATCATCTGCCAGACGCATAAGCGAGACGGAAAGAAAGTAGTGATAAGTTTCACTAGCTAATTTCATCATACGTAAAAGAAGTGCTTCGCTGCTTGCTCTTCTTCGTGGCAGTACGTTGGTACTACATTGTTGGGAAAAGGCTAGGCAGATAATGAGTGTTGACTCATCATCACCTTTTCCCAACAATGTTGGGGTCGGCTTCCAGTCTAATCGGATGCAGCTGAATACCAGTATTTTACATGTAGTGACTGCCTATCTGACCTCCACAACCTAGTTAATACTAGGTAAGACTGGTTGTCAGTTTTTTTTTGCCACTGACTACCTATAACGACTGTCGAAGATCTACAAATGACAGCCAGGACCAACGGCTTAACGTGCTTTCCGAGGCACGGAGGAAACTCGGTATGTAATAGGTGGTCACCCATCCACAGACCAACCTAGGCAAGCACGGCTTAACCTCAAGATCGACCCGAGCGGCTGTTATTATTTTGCCACGAGCTCCTCATGCATACATATGGTTGGCAGTACCAACACTATCTTGAGTTTATTCGCAGATAGATGGGAGTCTTTAATGCTGCGACATTGGATGAAACTCCTCACGGAATAAACCATCAACTAACACTAGTAGATAAGACTATTGATACTAACACTAACGACGGGTAGCATGAGGTCCTGGGTTCGATTCCCGGGTGGGGAAATGTGTTATTGGGTTTTTGTATCAGGAATTTCTCATTAGCAGCCATGGTGTCTAGATTTGCGCCCGGTTGATGGCAATAAGCTGGCCCCCTATTACATGGGACTTTAAAATAACTGGCGAAATGTGGGTGTACTGATATGTACACTTCTGCCTAATCCTTCTTGGATTACAGGCGTTATGTTATGTTACTAACACTATGTGTGTAGCCCGAAATAAATGCTATATAATAATAATAATAATAAACCAGTGGCGAAGGTTCTATAGAACTCGATTCCGACCAACTTCTCTTTGAAATCTACATATAGACAAATCTGTACATCTGTACATATAAATAAAATTGGAGTGCCTGTTTAAAATAACCGTTTTTTACTAAGTGCATATGGCTGTATACACGGTACATATACCAAAACAACATTTTTTACCATTTTTGTCTGTCTGTTTGTTCCGGCTAATCTCTGAAATGGCTGAACCTATTTTGACGGGACTTTCACTGGCAGATAGCTGAAGTAACAAGGAGTAACTTAAGCTACTTTTATTTTAGATAAATAATTAGGGTTCCGTGCAAAGAAAATAAAACCCTTGAAATTGGTAACAAAATTCGATTCAAATAGGGAAGTGCTTATGATAAAGGGGATTTTTTAATAATAATTTTACGCGAACGAAGGTCACGGGCAACAGCTAGTATGTAATATAATCACATTAAAGATATATGCTCCGGCTTACGTCTTACAAAAATTGACTCTTCGTTACTGTAATAAACCATACATCCATGTGCCCTTACCTAACAATTAAATTACAATGTATAGAGTAAATCCAATAAACATTTATAAACGAAAAAAGACGAATTATAAACATGTTACATCAGCAATTCAATTAGTCGGCAATTTTCAATTAATGCAAAAATGTTTTACGATGGCTAATCAATGTACGCAGATATAATTGATTTTGAATGTTTGTAGTATTGAACTTCTCAGTTGAAGCCCGAAGTCTACGTTTGGGCCTACTTGACGACAATAGGCTCGCACCTTATTAGAAATGGGTCTTAATCATAACCGGCGAAATGTGGGTGTACTACTGTGTTAAACCGTGATGTTATGTATAAATTGTAAGCTATAGTAAAATTGCTTTAATTACGCAAAACAATTGAATGTGAACTTGTTCCAAAAACTTACAATTGTAAACGTTAACTATCGCTACCCATATTAACCTTTACTATATAAGGTCCCATTAAAATAGATGGACAAACTTTTAGAAGTCATTCAGACCACCAAAATAAGGACAATGGTAAAAAAAAAATGAAAAACGCATTAGATACTTACAAGAAAATAAAATCAGCTAATGAAAATACACTAAAAAAACGCCGGCAATTTATTATTTTATATCAAAATAAAACAACTTTAATCAGTGTTATTTTTGCTTGGATGTCTTTGGTTAGACGTACTGAAGGCTGTGTTAAAATTTGTCCATCTATTTTAATGGGACCTTATACATAAATCATATCGCACGCGTATCATAATACACAGGTCCTGTATTATGATACGCGTAAAGCGATGTTTAGCGACATTTAGTACGGGAAGCGATAAATATCATTTACAATTGCAAGTTTGTGGTACAAGTTCACATTCAATTGTTTAGAATTTCGGATAAGTACTGACTCTGGTACAATAGAGAGTAATAGAACCAACAATTTGAAGACAGGTGACATCCATCAAACCACCCGCACCGTGGATCACAGCCGACTCTCACTCACAGACAGCAGGTTCAGGTCCCAGCTGTGGCAATAATTTAGGCAAATTATTTCGATGCCACTGTAATTTCTTAGTAATGAGGTTAGTTTAAGTTCTCTTTAAAACATAAATAAAACGGTAATTTGTTGCTGTATAGCAACAACGTTAAGAGTGTTCTAACATCTGTGAATTAATTGAATTGCAAAATAATCTTCACACAAATCAGTTAGATCAAGGAGAATTGTACTGCATGTTTCGCAAATCTTAATGCGACTTGTATTGCTAGCCGTACCTATATTTTAAATACTTTTAAGTTTATTCCACACTAACACAATACTTAAATTAATGTCTAAATAAAATCTCACAGTTGGAATTTTCAAAGCTTTGCTGAGTACAGAGGGTTGCAATTCCAACTGCAACTGTTAGGTGATGGTTAGTATCAAACAAAATGGAGATTAAGCTGTATTTTATAACATACCAGACTTTAATTACTACATCAATCTTAAATCACACCTTTTTGAATTAAGTTTTTAGTAAAAATTTATGACTGATAGTTCTGAGATAAAATCATCAAAATCTATGTCATATTTGATGGGAAACGTAATGTTTTTTTGAAGTTATACATCTTTAAAAAAAATAAAATTATGAGACTACATTTTTACGATGCGCGCGCACACCGTCATGAAAAATCGGCACCCTGAAGTTGGCTAGTCAACATACACCCTGCAGTAAGCTAGTCAACATTTTAGTTTTATACGCCAAAGAAGTATAACTTCTTACGTGCGTAATAAGTACGAGTACACAAACACTTTTTTTTTATACCACATTCATCATTAATTTTCATTTAATGTTACTTCGAGGAGTTTATTGATGATTTTAAATGATACTGAATCAGTAAATGTTTTATCATTAATGTCGCGAATCTTATTATGAACAATATACGACCTAATAAAGGGCTCTCATTTGCAAAGTAAATTAAATGTCATCGGCGAGATACAGTGGTGCCGATTTCCTTGTTCACAAACTAAACTAAATTTAAGTTGAGTGCATCTTTTTCTTTCTATTTCATTATGAAAAGGACAGAAGATAAATATTAGTTTAGTCCTGTCAAATTAGTCAGCACCTGACGTAATTTGATGTAATTTTAGTAGTCAACTTTTTTAATCACGTCTAAACTTATGTGGTGTAATGAAATAGAAAGAAAAGATGCACTGAACATAAATTTGGTTTAGTTTGTAAACAAGAGAATCGGCACCAGTGTCTTGTTCGTATCGTAGCGTATGCCGAATTACTTGTTTATTAGACCAAATAGGCTTACGTCTGGCCGCAACTCTGCCTGATGTAAAACGATGACGCGGCCTAGGGTGAAGCACGCTTGCCTAGAAGAAACCGATTCACTAGAACTTCGAAGAGACCCAAATTATAATTATCGGGAACTAGAGACGCCTTCGGTGAATTCTACAGACTGGCGGATTCCTTCAAAACGCTACTGAAGCTTCTTAACTGTTTATAACTGGGAAAATGCAAAAACGTGTCAAAAATGTGCTTAAATTCATATAGTGCCCTTTAACCTAAATCAACGTAGAACGATTGGATAGATCGTAATAGTAATAACTAGGAACAGAACTCAGTTCTCACAAAAAAAAAACCCGGGCAATTTTGAGTCGGACTCGCGCATGATGGGTTCCGTACCATCCTAGCTTTTATAATCCTAACCTTTTCCCAACTATGTTGGGGTCGATTTCCAGTCTAACCGGATGCAGTGGAATACCAGTATTTTTCATGGAACGATGGTCTATCTGACCTCCACAACCCAGTAGAGGAGCTTTCATTATGTTTTTGTTGTTATAGCGGCAAAAGAAATACACATTCTGTGCAAAATTCAACTGAGAACCTATTACGAATCATGAGATATAGCCCACTGACAGGCAGACGGACGAACGGACAGCGGAGGTTTGGCAATAGGGTCCCGTTCGTTACCCTTCGGATACAGAACCATCAAAAGGAGTAAATAAAAAAAAATAAAAAAATATTTTGTAGTACTTATTTTTTTTGCTACATATTTTGAATATTTATGGCGCATAATTCGTCAATTTTTTGTTGCATATAATCAGGTATCCAAACACTGTTGAGTACCCTCTTCCTTGCTTGCTACTCCCTCCCCCCTCTTTGGCTTTCTCCCTCTCGGCCCATGCTTCCCTGGTCTGCGCGAGTCTGAACCAGGTCTTTACCGTGATCTTCTGAATGTTAATGTCACCCATCTTGCTGTTGGTCTTACCCGCGATATTCGGATAGTCCTAACAAGAAAATTTCAATTTCGCAGACCACATAAGAGCAACAACCTCAAGTTACACACTTAAGTTAAGTCCCACGATAAACCTCAACTTAACATGGAAATAACTTAGAAAATTACCAATCTCGCTGACTTAGTCGGCGGTTGATATGTCAAAGTCGTGAACTGAACGGTTACCTGAAGGTTACCGGTTGACGGTTACCGCGTAAGTATAGTTTACTTAAGTATAACTTCACTGTAAGTTTATCTGATGGCTGTGTGAATATTAACTTGATTTGATGGTATTGCGAAGGTTGGTGGTGTCTAGTTTGACCTACAATTTGTGTATGTAAGAATTTGACCTAAATTATGTCAAATTGTGCGCTTAATTTTTCAGATTCTAACTATCAGAGTTGTACACCCACATTTCACCAGAACTTATGTTTTAAGTCCCATGTAATAGAGCCTGTTGCCATCAACTAAGCAAAAATCAAGACTTCGTGCCTGCTATTGAGAAATTCTTGAAGGAACAAACGAATAACAATTTGCCCGCCCCGGGAATCGAACCCAGGACCACATGCTAGCAGTCGTGCTTGAGACCACTCGAGCAATGGGGCAGTCCGATGTATAATAATATAAATAATTAAAGGGGGCTCCCATAAAAACAAACAAACCCATACAATAAACGTGTTTATTTCGGTTTATGGTACGGGTGTCTTGTCCCATACAAGAAACCCGTAGCGCGGGCTACGGGTTTCTTGCTAAAGCGGTTTAGCTATGTAATAATTTATATTTTTATTTGTTGTTATAGTGGCAAAAATACATCATCTGAGAAAATTCCAACTGTCTAGCTATTACGGTTCATGAAATACAGCCAGAAACGTGTTTTTTTCGGTTTATGGTACGGAACCCTTCGTGCGCGAGTCCGACTCGCACTTGGCCAGTTTTTTAATACTCTGTTGCGAAACAATCGTTTAAGTCCTGGGTGGGCTTATATTTACTAAATTATTCTTTTAGAATAGGGATTATTTTTGTATGTGTTTGCAGATAAATCTTATACACTAACACGGACCCAGTTATCTGTATGCCATACAAATATTTGGTCTTAACCGAGATTATGTACTGCAAAGCTACCATTTACATTTAGTCATCTTTCATTGACTTGAATTTACCCTGGTGGCTGAGAGAATGTCATGCTCACTCTAATGTCTCGCTGATGGTGGCGAGTGTGTCGGGTCATTTAAATCCATTCAATATGGTTGAGCAGAATGGAGTTGATCCATGCGTCATGTTCGTGAACGGGCGCTGTCAGTTGGGACTGGTCATCTCTAAGCTACCACGGTTTCTTTTAACTACTTACTTTGTTTTTAAATTATTAACGTACACGTGTTTCAACATCGTTCTTATATCACATATATATATATTCTCAACATGAATGATGTAACAATATTTTGATTGAAAAGAGTGTCCATGGAGTTTCTTGCCCATTTTTCTCCATAGAGATCTCCCCTTTGGAAAGGGCTACTACAGTAACTTCACAAGTTATTATGCCTTGTGTCTGTGACTGTAGCTTAGCCTTCTTTGTTTTTCTGACATTCAAAAGTGCCTGTAATGGTCTAATTGAATAAATGGTTTGAGTTTGAATTAAAGCCCTCAAAATTTCTTTGATGTGTCCATCCTCCTTAAGCAAGCTCATCACAATTTCCTCCAACCATCACTATTACAACTAAAAAGGCCTGCCCGTCCATCTGTCACTAGCGAGACGAATAGATAATCTGTGCGTTTCCGACCAGCTTCACCTTCGTTGGGTAATAGTCTCACGCGATTCTATTGTTTGACCGTGGTTTGTTCTAGTGAAGAGGTCGGGTGCGATGTGTTATAGATAATTTGGTTGTTTTAGTTATGTTGTAGAGAAAATGTTGGTTGGTTTGTATGTGAGTTACTTGTATCTCGGCAGTAGCGTGAGACGCCACGTTAGTTAGATGGAGGAACTTTTTGAGGTTTTTAATACTCAAATACTGGCCAAGCGCGAGTCGGACTAGCGCACGGAGGTTTCTGTACCATTATCTATAAAAACGGAAAATAAAACATACTGTTGTATGGGAGCCCACCTTAAATATTTATTTTATTTTCATTTAATTATTTATTTTTAAAGTGAATATACAACTAAATATTCTGTGAATATTTCAAGCGTCTACCTGTCGCCGTTATTAATATCGAGCAAGAAAACTGCAATAAATCACGTTTGTTGTATGGGAGCTCCCCTTAAATATTTATTTGATTTAGTTTTTTTGTATTTGTTGTTATTGCGGCAACATAAAAACATCATCTGTGAAAATTTAAACTTTAAACTGTCCCGTTTTACACTTAGGGTACGGGGCCCTAAAAAGGTTCCCAAGATAGACTAAATGTGTTGTGGCGAATCTTAGGAGAGGAAGCAGTCTTGGACGATAGGCTAAGTTGATCGTCTGAACATCATCTGCCTAACCTTTTTAAGGTGTAACAACTTTGTCAAGGTTGGCTTTGAGTCTAACCGGATTCAGCTAAATACCGGTTTCACCCGCATAGTTCCCGTTCCCGTAGGAATACGGGGATGAAATATAGCCTATGTTACTCACTGATAATGTAGCTATCCATTGCTGAATTTTTCTTTGAGAATTTTTCAAATCGGTCCAGTAGTTTTTAAGTTTATTCGTTACATACAAAAATACAAATCTTTCCTTAGTATAGATATAGATGAAGCAACTGCCTATTTGACCTCCACAACCCAGTTAGTACTGTCGTATTACCCAGTACTAACTGGTACCTTGTGGTAAGACTGGTTGTCCAACTTTCAGGCCACTGACTACCTTTAACAACTGTCAAAGATCTACAAATGACAGTCGGGACCAACGGTTTAACGTGCTTTCCGAGACACGGAGGAAACTCGGTATGTAATGGGTGGCCACCCATCCACAGACCAACCTAGGCTAACGCGGCTTAAGTTGAATGTCATGACTTTATATCATTTATCTTCTTTGATTTTAAGGGAGTTCTTCCTATTTCTACAAGGTTACTACATAGTTTGTAATAAAGCAAACAAAAGAACTGTTAACTTTTTTTTTAATAATAATGTTGCCTAAGACATTGCAATTACATACAGTATAGGTAGAGGAAATTCCTCTAACTTTGTATAGTTTATCGAGTTCAGACGCAGTATGCAGCACCGCCCACTCATGCGCAAAATATGCGGATTCATCATGAAATGCAAATCGATATTCGACACATGTTCGACTCACGCATCTCGCTCTTACATAAATGAGAATTTCAGTTAAGACACTTAAACTAAAGATATTTTACTTTAAGTGGCCCAAAAAGTCTGACAACCAGTCTTACCAAGCGGTATCGTATTACCCAGTACTAACTGGGTTATGGAGGTCAGACAGGCAGTCGCTCAATGTAAAATACTGGTATTAAGCTGCATCCGGTTAGACTGGAAGCCGACTCCAACATAGTTGGGAAAAGGCTAGGCAGATGATGATGATGATGAATTAGAACAGCGACAGAAGTATTAGAACAGTGGCACTAAAGGTTCGGTCAAACCGACCCGGAATAACTTTGGGCGCATCAGCCTCTGACACAAGATACTGACAGATAATTGTACTGAAGTATCAGTCAGTGTCCATTATTCACAGTCTAACTAAACCTTAAGAGACGTAAGAGATTGTACAGACCCCAGCACATCAAGCTACTACAACCTGTCAAATTTCTTCAATTGATTTTCAACTTTATCGCTAAAGCTAAGTTTAAGCGCTAAGTTCAAGGTTGATTGGGAAAATTTTACAGTTCCGGGTAGCTTAATGCTAGCTAGCTAGCTTAATGGTAGCTTTATAGTCCGAGCTAAAGTAAATAAATACGACATCAGGAATACCCCGAGCCTTTGTTTTCTCATTACTAATCAAAAAGCTACGCTTCTAGTAAATTGAGGACCCACGAAGTTAATGAGGACTTTGAGAGACGCCGACGAGTTACATTGTAAATAATGTAATTTATTTTTAATTAAGGCTGTCACGAGTACAATAATTATAGCTTAGGTTAGTTTTCTGGTCCTGCCAGGGCTGCGGGACTATTTGAAAGAGATACCGCGGCCCTGGAACACAAAGGGCAAGGAAGGAACATGGATGGGCTTTAGTCAGTACAAGTCTAAAACTCCCTTCCGCTCTGCCCGGAGCGGGAGAAGTCATTTGATGCTTTCCCATGCGAAAAAAAAGGTTAGTTTTCTGGTCAAATTTCTTTAATAGATTTTCAACTTTATCTCTGAAGCATTAGGTTCGAGATTGGTTGGGAAAATCTGACAGATTCGGGTAGGACCTGCTGGCGTCTGTACAATTTACTCGTATAGTGGTAGGTATAGTGTAAGCTAAGCATAAGGTTCTGGATTGGATTCCCGGGCCGGGTAAAGTGTTATTGAGTTTTATATTAGGAATTAATACGAGATCAGAGTCTGGATTTGCGCCCGGTTGATGGTAATAGGTTCGCCTAATTTCACAACGGACTTAAAGATAACTGACAAAATGCGAGTCTGGTCGCGCTTCTATGATATGTAAAAATAGCCATAACGAAGCCGGAAGGTACTTATCCTCCCCGTCATTGCGATATTTTTTTTTGTTCTAGACCACACCTGGGACCCTTCTAGTTACGGAGATATCAGGGTTCAAAGTACCAACTTTTCCCACAAGTTTTGTTTTTAATGTAAGATTTTTACTTTAAAAACCTCCACGGTACTATTCAATCCCTCCATCAGCACAATGTTTTGAGTAAAACGAGATATTCCATCCCAAAAAAAATTCATTTACCAGCAATAATTTTTGCGTAGGGTTGATGTACAGAATACCACATTATTCAGTACATCATTCTGAGCCCCCCATATAGAAATTTTTCATCGGTTATTAAAAATAAAACAGCCGTTTCCTACAAAAGTGCAATACACGGTTAAAATATATGGAACAGCTGATCTTTTGTGTGTAGGTGGGATTCAGTATGACTATACTGAATACGTGGTCACCGTTTTCGCGTCGGTGCGGTGTGCCTGCCATCCGGTATGTTATGATGTAATATGTTTAAGTATAACAGCTTGGATCACTTTTACTAGACGGAGTAAACGATTCTATTTTTTCTAATGTTTTTTTTGTGTAGATTATTTATGATTTCCACACTTTTGTAAAGTCGTCTCTCATTTATTGGCGTTTGCCAACCCTAGAAGTTCAATTCATTATATTTATTTATTTATTTTATTTTATTTTTTCGTTTTTTTTATTCATTGTTGTTTTTTTTTTGTTTTTTTTTTATTTACTAGAGTCGCGTATTGACTAGCTGATTGAGTTTGTTATGCTTCAAATTGACTTGCGCATGCGCATTGAACGTATTAACTGCCGCCGTTTGTAAACTACATTTGTTAGTTGAACTGTTGGACTGCACGCTAGTTATAAGCTTTATGTGGTATTTATCATAAGGGCTGAATGGTAAATAGTAATTGCATAGGTTTATGGAGGATCTATTAATTTTATGTTCGTTTAATTTTATGTACGCTCTATTTGCTCGTTAAATTTTATTAAATAGGTGGAAAACCAAATATTTAGATTACCAAAAGTTATATTATTTCTGCGTAAAGATAAAATGGGCGTTAATGTTTGTGTTTTTTTTAATCTATTTGGGCGTTAATAGTTATCCTGGGTTTAATTCCTAGGCCGGCTGGTTCTTGGGTTTTTCTATCAGGGTGTACCATAGCTACATTTCTGTTTAATATTTCAGGGATTACTGGCAAAATAATATGTAATTTAGGTCAATGAATTAAACAAGTCTAAACGTTAGAAATAATACCAATATTTTGAAATTTGGGATAAGGGCAAGAGAATGATAATGATTTTGAAACTTCAGTTGGCTAAGTTAACGTCAAAAATAGGTTATTTTTCTATAAAAGACTCCAGCTGACCTAACCTTAGAACCAACTCACCTTAATACCTTTTCCAAAGCCAAAACTGAAAACCAAACTCATTTATAATTCCCCTGTCTAAATACCAACGTAACTACTAGAATGTATTGACAGACGCAGCTCTAAAGCAAACATGGAAGGCACTTGACACATCCCGGCCTTGACTTAATCTTAAACCTTGTGTTTGTAGTCCCTTCTTGTTTGTAAGCGGTTTTACATCTTTGTTATTTTGTTATAATACCTTCGACCTCCAGTTCCTTTTGAACTTTTCTTTTCATTGTTTTTTTTTTGATTATTTGTTGCAACGTAACATGTGTGCATCCCCGAAGGGTTAGGCAGGCTTTTTTAGATAATATTATAAATGTGAAAGTAATTTTGTTTGTTACCTTTTCACGCCTAAACCACTAAACCGATCATCCTGAAAATTTTGTATATACGTTGTTAGGTGTACAGAAACAGACATAGGGTACTTTTCATCCCAAAAATAACCGGCCAAGTGCGAGTTGGACCCGCGCACCGATGCCGCGATGGTATAACTCTTAGGTACTTTGTAAACTAGATATTTACAGTTTTCAGATTTTTTCCTTTACTTGTGCTGTAAGTCATTGCTTCTTGTCAAATTTCGTGATTCTAGGTCAACGCAAACTACCATATAGGTTTTCGACCCAAAACCTATAGCGTACTTCCGGTTGACCTAGAATTGTCAATTTTGGTTAAAAGCAAGGTCTTACAGCATATCATCATCATCATTTCAGCCGAAAGACGTCCACTGCTGGACATAGGCCTCCCACAAATTTTGCCATAATCGCCACGCTTGGCAGGCGGGTTGGCGATCGCAGTATGGTTATTACAAAGGCACAGAGAACGCTGCTGCCCATTCTCTGGTTAGTCCCTTAGTCGCCTCTTACGACACACACGGGAACATATGGGATGGCGCTATTCTTTACGTTCGACACTATACAGTACACAGTGGAAAACATACCTAGGTATAATAGTTCACTTTCATCTTGGTAAATCATTTAAATAATATCAACCGCTCGGGTCGATCTTTAGGTTAAACCGTGCTTGCCTAGGTTGGTCTGTGGATGGGTGACCACCTATTACATACCGAGTTTCCTCCATGCCTCGGAAAGCACGCTAAGCCGTTGGTCCCGGCGGTCATTTGAAGATCTTTGACAGTCGTTAGGTAGTCAGTGGCCCAAAAATGTCTGACAACCAGTCTAACCAAGGGGTATCGTATTACCCAGTACTAACTGGGTTGTGGAGGTGAGATAGGCAGTCACTCCATATAAAATACTGGTATTCAGCTGCATCCGGTTAGACTGGAAGCCGACCCCAACCTAGTTGGGAAAAGGCTAGGCAGATAATGATGATCTTGGTAAATCATTTCACCTGACCGTTTCTGTAGGCTTTATAGGTACTTGTAGTTTCTAATCGATTTACTCCACATTTACGTTGTATTGCCGCAATAGGACGTAACTTACTGCGACCTATGTGAATCTGTGTGTAATTATTTCGACAGCCTCCATTAATATAAACTACATAACAGTACATAAGAGTGGCGATTGCGTACATTTTGTACTCTGACATGTCAATCTAATGGGCAGAAAAAACTACCGTTTTGTAATCATTTGATTTGTCATTAAGTAATTTAACATAACATAATATCACGCCTGTAACACTGAGAGGTTAGGCAGAGGTGTACCTAATGGTAGACCCACTTCTCGCCACTTATATTTAAGTCCCGTAAAGTAATTTAACTTTGTACACAATAGATGCTGTGTCAAGTAACATAACATAACGCCTTTTTCTCAGAATGGTTAGGCAGAGCCTACGTATAGTACGTCTAAAATTACGACTTTTCCAACATTTTTAGGGTTTCGTACCCAAAGGGTAAAACGGGACCCTATTACTATTAGACTCCGCTGTCCGTTCGTTCGTCTGTCACCAGGCTGTATCTCATGAACCGTGATAGCTAAACCGTTGAAATTTTCACAGATGATGTATTTCTGTTGCCGCTATAACAAAAAATGATAAAAATATAAACTATTAAATAATTTAACGGGGCTCCCATATACGTACAGAACCCTTCGTGCGCGAGTCCGACTCGCACTTGGCCAGTTTTAAATTTTTGTAGTTTGTAGGTCTAAACTTGCATGGTTTGTAAAGCCTGTATTTTTTGTATGTATTCCGTGCAAAATGATGTTGGTAACACATTTTCTCATACTTGTTTTTTTTAATTATTGTAATGTGTCACTGTTTTCCCCAATAAACAAAATAAAATTACGGCAGTTATGTTTAAATACTATGTAATAGAAGGCGAGCCTATTGCCATCAACAGGGCACAAGTCCCTTAACTTGTAGTTTTTACTTGTATTTGTTGCCTATCTAGGTTGCGACTGAAATATATCTAATGGAAAGACCAAAATAATACTTTGACTTTTTTGTTTTTTTTTCGGATGGTAGATCATCAAATGACTTCGCCCGCTCTGGGCGGAGCGGAAGGGAGTATCAGACTTGTACTGACTAAAACCTATTTAAGTTCCTTCCTTGCCCTTTGTTTTCCAGGGCCACGGTATCTCTTTCGAACAGTCTTGCAGCCCTGGACTTTGCTTGACCTGGGAATTAAACCCAAGCGCTTGCGACCACTAGACCAGGGCAGTCATAGAAATAAATAAACACATAACACAAATCTACAATCTATTTATGTATCTTCCTACGTTTTTATGCTTCATTTTTATCAAATAACCTATAATTTAAAGATATAATAAAAAACGAAGCACAAACAATGTATAGCTTAAAATAATACAAAGTCTATTTGATGACCAATTTATACACTGTTAATCCTACTGAAGTACAGTCGTTAAAATATTAGTGTACTTTAATTAGCAAGTTACATAGTTCTCTTGCAGTAGCAGAAAAACTATAAAAATTGGAGGCTACCTTGGAATTTCTGGTATAG
This sequence comes from Lycophotia porphyrea, assembly GCA_950005105.1. NCBI lineage: Eukaryota > Metazoa > Arthropoda > Insecta > Lepidoptera > Noctuidae > Lycophotia > Lycophotia porphyrea. The sequence continues at coordinate 1,353,732 of OX465409.1, forward strand.
TATTTATATAGTATCTTGTTGGTACGCAAAAGAGGTAACTACGTAAGGATCTTAACAGGTGGAATTTTGCAGTTTCTGCGGGGTATTCCTCAAAGCGCAACTGTTTTTAAGCGCAATCAACTAAGTGCAACTAAATTATTCCTAGAAGCGCAACCATTTGAACAACATTGAACGTTTCTACCTATCTTCATGGTAATGCGCATAATATTTCTTTTTAATAAGCAAACGGGGTTAGGGGTTAGGGTTTAAAAAGTTTCCAGGGGAATTCTCATTTTTTCAATTTTCAATCTTTGAGTATGAGAATCGATACGACCGCTTTGTTATCGCGATATTGCGGACGTTTGAAAAAGATTTTTAATTCACAATGTAGCAAAGAATATTCAATTCTGCTCAGGCCAAAATAATCAACATGAATTGTTCTTATGAGTGATATTTTTTTCATGTTTGTAAAATTTATAGGTCTTTTAGTATTTTGAGTTGAAAAAACTGATTGGGCCAGTCTAAAGCCCTTAAAGGGGGAAGACTCGCCCCCCCATTACATGGGTCTTTCTTTTTTTATCGTGTGGTTATTGCCTAACCTGGTGTCAGAGTTGCTGGTTTCCTCATGATGTTTTCCTTCACCGAAGCAAGTGATAATTATACAATACGCACAAGAATCCGAAAAATCAGGATGCGTGTCTTGGCATGGGTTTCAAAATGTTATTGGCGAAATTTGGGTATACATACACCTTTATAAAAGGTGTAAAAAGACTCTTAACGAAGCCGAAAGGCACTTGTTTTCCCCGTCATTGCGATCATTTTTTTGTTCTAGTCCATACCTGGGAACCTTCTACTTACGGAGATATTGGGGGTCAAAGTTCTAACTTTTTCACAAGTTTTTTAAATACATGTTTTTAATGTATTTTTTTTTTACTTAAAACACCTTCACGACCCCCGTACTATTCAATCCATCCATCAGCATAATGTTTTGAATGCGTTACATTGAGTCCTACCATAAAACGTGATTTTTACCCCAAAAAAAAAGTAGTTTTCCAGCAATAATTTTTGTGGAAAGTTACTTAGTTTGATGTACATACATAATGCTTGGTTAACGGTTTCGTGAAGAGTCTGTTTACACTTCGTATATCCTTTCTGGTATAACAGACCTGAGTTAATAAAACGTCAAATCTAACGATGATTTTAAGTAAATAACTTTGAATAGCACTTAATCAGCAATTAGTATTATATTCAAATCATTCGGCTTCCATAGTTATGTTAATGAGTTTTAAGTAATAACATTGCCTCGGAAGTTAATCTATTGATGAGTTTATGAATACAGAGGCAAATGTTAAGAAGTATTCATTTTTTATTTAGATAGGTATTATGTTTGTTAGTGAATTGATATTGTGGTGTAGTTAATTTTGATTTGCCAAGGCAAGAATTGCTTAAGTATTTTTAGAAAATGATTTATGTTTTGCAGATTTAAATATTTCTGTTGTTTTATTAGAAGTTTCATAAAAATATGAGAAATTTTATAAATTAGTTAAATAAATTAGAAACAACACTTTCCAAATTCAATTCACTGTTGTAATTGAATTTACAAATGTTTATTACCAAGCAGGTGTAATATATGTTTTAACTGTTTTTATTATTTATATTTCATTAATAATTTTTAATAGGATTCCGTCTGCATTCTGCAGCAACCACGACACATGGACATATTTGTAAACACATGCAAGCTGCATGCTAGCTTTATAACATCCATAGACTAGAAAATTTTCAGCTAGAATGTCAAGTATTTTCGAAAAAAGAAACTAATCATCGAACCTCCTTACAATAAAAAAAAAATAAACAAAAAAAGAACTAACTTTTTTCAAATAGGTACGCCTTCGTTTCTCACAACACTTCACAATCACTAACACAGAATTACTAGAAACGCGTGCACGCAACTACTGTACATGGACGACTGACGGTTGCAGCCGTCTATGTACTCTTATATACATGCTCTGAATTCTATGTTCGTTGGGCAACCAAGGATGCGTTGGAGGGGTCGCTTCCGGGTTTTTTTCGCTTGGAGATTGAAAATGGAGTAAATTCTTCATGAGTAAGCAAATTGATTGGGAAATAATGAGAAGATGCTGTAAAAAATGTTGCACTTTTAGAGAAGTTAAGCGGCTGGTCGATAATTTTGAAACTGGATGGGTAGCTTTTAATAATTTATTGTCTGGATTTAGTGGCTGTCCGTCTGTCAACTGTCAATCTGTCTACAACGTGATTTTCCTTAAAACGATGCGTTGAACGACAGGACAGTAAAAACTGGATTCCAAAATTTGTTTTCTTATTTTTTGTAAAGGATTAGACATATCTCACTCTTACATGCATGCTGTGAATTCTAATACTTCTATTTTCTGTTAGTTGGGCGACCAAGGAAACTTTGGGGGTCGATTCCGGTTTCTTTTTCTATTGACTAATGAAAATGGAGTAAATTCTTAACAAATGTGGAAAGAATAAATAAGATTCTTGATTAATCTCGAGCTTTTGACGATATATAGTGGGAATGGAGTGGAATAGGATGAGTGGGAGGAGCTCGAGGCTAAATAATAACAGCCGCTCGGGCCGATCTTAAGGTTAAGCCATGCTTGCCTAGGTTGGTCTGTGGATGGGTGACCACCTATTACATACCGAGTTTCCTCCGTGCCTCAGAAAGCACGTTAAGCCGTTGGTCCCGGCTGTCATTTGTAGATCTTTGACAGTCGTTACGTAGTCAGTGGCCCAAAAAGTCTGACAACCAGTCTAGTAATATTACCCAGTACTAACTGGGTTGTGGAGGTCAGATAGGCAGTCGCTCCATGTAAAATATCCGCATCCGGTAAGACTGGAAGCTGACCCCAACATAGTTGGGAAAAGGCTAGGCAGATGGTGATGATGATGATGGAGTGGAATGGGTGTGGGTGATGGGTTTTAGTGTATTTTCTAGAGAATGGGAACGACGCCGACAGGGTGGACACTTAACTAAATGGGAATGGATGAATGATCAGCTGAAAGTGGTGAATGATGGTGGTTTTGTTTGTTATGAAGGTAATCGACGGCTTGGAATGGAAGCATTACTGATGGAGGGGTACATCACAGCGTGGTCACGATCCTCGGCCTTCGACTTCTTTGGATTTTAGATAACTTGTGAATGCTTGTATGTTTATTTTTTTCTCGTGAAAGCTCCTTGCTGATTTAAAATAATCCTATTGGTTATTTTAAAAATAGACATAGAATACATATACATATATGATATGACTGTATTCTATGTGTATTTTTGAAGAAACTGCACTATTGAGGAATAGTATAACATAACATCACGCCTGTAATCCCCGTAGGGTTAGGCAGAGGTGTACCTGATAGTACACCCACATTTCACCAGTTATGTTTAAATGTTAAGTGTCTCTAGATATAAGCTGCAATAAAAACAGGTTAGGGCAGAATTTCAGGCTTAATTTTCATTACTAAGTATTTCCATTTTTTGAGGGCCAACCAACCGACGGTCAGTTTGATGATGGTCACTCCCAATACTGCAATTTAACTAAAGTTAAGTGATTTATCACTTACCAATAAATTTATCAATTAATTGAACATTAACACGTTCACTGTCCCAGTAAAAAGTAATATAAAATATTCGTACGTCCATCTACAAACTCGCCCTAACTTGTCCTAACATTTATACTAATACTAGGTGTCCCGCGCAACTTCGTCTGCGTCAAACCTAGATAACGACTGCAGCGCCATCTGTCGGGTTAATTTGTGAATCTAAACCACCCAAACGCATACAAAAAAAAATCATTCAAATCGGTCCAGCCGTTTAGAAGGAGTTCAGTGACATAAACACGCACAGTAGAATTATATATATAAAGATACGGCCTAAAGAAAATGAATTTACAGGAAAATACCTGAAAAAAAATGACTCCCGAAGGAGTCATGGACGTGTGAACTAAAAATTTTACGGCGGCTCTTTTAAATTTTCGGCAGCCTTGTTATCCAACCATACTTCCATGAGAATCTTTTTCCTTTTATTCATAGTATTTACGTCCAGTCAAATAAAAAACATCAAATTACTCTTGGAATTATGACTCCAACTGGAGTCATGGACATGTGAGTTTGGTACAAATGTGACTCCATTTGGAGTCATTGGACAGTGAACGTGTTAAGGGTACAAAAATCGTGATAGCGAATGATGATGATATATTGATAATCAGTAATCGTGATCAGTACATCACATTCGATGTAACTAGGTCAGAACAGTTATAAGTTCATAGAAGGCAATGATTTTTTTTCGTTAATTGATTTCCTTATTCGATACTGTCCTTTTTTATCCATTACGTCTGTAAGTACAGACGCCAGCATATCAAGCTACTACAATCTGTCAAATTTCTTTGATAGATTTTCAACTTTATGACGGAAGCATTAGATTCGAGGTTGATTGGGAAAATTTGTCAATTTAGGGTAGCTTGATTTGTCATAAATAGGGTAGTCAGCTTCACTTCCACCTTGTTGGGTAAAAAACTGCCTATTTGGTTTTGAACCCACGGCCTGCGACATGCAAAACGTAAGTTAGGACCTCTGGGCCACCACAGTTGAGTAGAGCTCTGATTCTTTGGAAGATCGTACCGACATGAAAATAAGAGCCTTTTGTTTTGATATTTTAATACAATTAAAAAAAAAATACATATAGGTACAGTCAAGTGTTTAGTGTTGTTATAATTATGTACAGACAAAGTTTAAATCAGGTGTCTGTAATCACCGCAAAAGACAAACAACTTTCCAATAAAAAGAAATGACAAACTACATATTTATTTCAAAATTCGTTCATCAAATTATTACATTCAAATAACACTTATTTTTTTTGAGATAAGATTGCTAAGTGCCTATCTGGGCCTATGAGAAATAAAAAAAATGATTTGGACGATCTACGTTTTTTGCTGACTGTACAATCCACTTTGACCCTAAACCTTCGTTTAGTAATACACATAATTGGTTCAGTGAACGGAGTGGACTCAACATAATAAGATGCGTCTCATGAACGTACGGCTAAGGTCATGACAACAACACGTCTGTAATTTCCGAAGGGGTAGGCAGAGACGCCTAATGGCGCACCAACATTACACTATCAGTTATGTTTAAGTCCCACGTAATAGGGGACGAGCCTAATGCCATGTACAGGGCATAATTAAAGACTCCGTGGATGCTGCTGAGAAATTCCTAATGGGTGCACCAAATAACACTGCATGACCTGACAATAGAACCATGACCAAATGCTCAGAGCTTGCAACCATTACACCAAGAGGCTGATTAAGCCCAAGAGGCTATTTTACACATAATAGGGATGTTTCCTGTGTAAAAAAATCTATCTAACGGACTGATTTGATTTTTTTGGTAAAATACCCTATTGGTTCAAATATAGCCTCCGTTTAGTCTGCACTAAAATTATGAACAGGTAAAGATTGTAAGTTTGTATGGGGGTAATCTTCGGAACTACGTATCCCATTCCGTAAATTATTTTACCCCTGAGTATCGTAGGCTATCTATAAACCGTCCCCGTGGGATAACTTCCAAACTTAATGCGAAGCCGCGGGCAAATGTTAGTATTGCACATAATTGGTTCAGTTAAGTGAACGGACCGGAAGTGACAATATAAGATGCGTCTCACGGTCGTACGATTATGGTATAATACAATTATTATTATGTGCGTTTAAATGAAATTGTATCGCATTAATAAAATTGCTATAATATGACGTCATTTGTTTAGCTGTTTGGTTTTGTTGGAGAACATAAGATTTTTCTGCATCCATCATCATCTCCATGCGTCATGTTCGTGAACAGGCGCTATCAGTTGGGACTGGTCATCTCTAAGCTGCCACGGTTTATTTTAACTACTTACTTTGTTTTTAAATTTTTGATTTATAATCTTGGGGAGGGTTTGCATTTGTGCTTTTGCGGTTGCACAACGACACGCTTTGCTTCTGCTTTGCTTGGTAGTATAGATGCAGGCCTACCTTACTGCTTCCCTCAGAGGCGGTAAGGTGGCGGGGCTTTGAGGGGGAGCGCTACAGTCGTGTAGATCCTCAAGGCAAGTCTGGTGGTTCCTCCTTCACGTGGTTGCCGCCCTGTTCTTGGTCTAATTCCCTAAGAAATAGACGAAACAAAAACCGCCAGGCGCCCTTTTTCCTCATACTCCCGAAAGCCAACTCCCAGGCCTAGGGAAACCTTAACCCCACTCCCATGATCCCATGCCCAATACCTTCCCTCCTTTTCCCTTTTCTCCCTTCGGTCCATGAGGAGGGGTAACCTCAACTCCATAAAAAAGCCCACAAACCCTTCATGTCGCAGAAAGTGAAAAATATTCCCCAGGTGGGTCCCGGCAATGCCGGGGAATCCCACACCGACTCGTCGGTCAGCCTCCACCGTAATCTGGGGGGGGGCAACAATCTGCCACTTAGTGCCGCGCCTTCTGCGCGGCAGGCTGCTTTAGCGCCAACAACAACACTGGCTGCGGCTCACGCGCCACCCAACCCTACCCTGGCTGCGACCTCTGCGCCACCTGACACGATGGCTGCGAACCCTGCGCCAACCGACACGACGGCTGCGACTTCCGCGCCTACTACCCTGACACCCGTTTTACCTTCCACGAGGGCCTGGCAACAGAGCATCGTTCGGAACAGTAAAACGAACAACCCTGACAACGACACCGACAATGCACGACTCTCCAGTCTTGACGACGAACTCCGCATGCTGGCGCTCCAGCGCGAGAGGATCGAAGCAAGGCTGAGGGAAATTGACTCTGGACGCCACGGAATGGGAAAGGAAGTGGAATCCAGTGGTTCCGACTTTGTCTCTGTGGACGAAGTACGCACGCTTAAACGCAAGTGCGGGAAAATCCGGAGCAGAGAGAAGGTCCTCAGCAGCCGTTTGTGCAAAATCCGCGAAGGCACTAGCCAGCGCGATGCGCAGACGGCCGCTGGAAGGGAGGTACGCGACCAGCCGCGAGTACGCGAAGGGGAAACCCAGCGCGAAAAGCAGCCGGACGCGGAAACCCGCGGGCAAGGGCCAGTACGCGAAGGGGAAACCCAGCGCGAAAAGCCACTGCCTGCACCAGGACCATCCGGAGGACGCGACCAGCACCACACCGAGTCGACCATAGACCGACACCGACCCAGACAAAGGCGAGGCAAGCGATCTGGATTGACACGCAGGGTATCCCTGGCACAAAACCCCGTGCCACGCTCCTCGGAGCCGCAACCAGGACCAAGTGGTCTGGGTAAGGCGAAGAGGGTGCGCCCGGACGACACGGCTTCGCCGAGCACGCTCCAGGGGGACGCCAAGCGGGTCAAAATCCAGACCGCTCAAGGGGAGCAGAGAACCTACGCACGGGCCTCAAAGGACATTCCCGCGCGGCTCGCCGTAGCAATCTGCCTCTCGCCTCCATCCCGCGACATGACCCCTGACGAGGCGGAGCATATCAAGCTCAGCCTCGAAGACCTCGTCATGGACACCGACCCCTCCAAGCCGCTCCCGGCCTTCCGCGGTTACCCACGGGTAGCGGACGGCACGGTTCAGATGTGGTGCGAAGACGACGGCGCCCTGACCTGGCTTACTGAGAATGTCCCGAAAATTAGACTGCCCAACACAGACGCGACCCTGAACGTAATGAAACAGTCCGACGTACCGACCCGTGTCCGAGCTGCGCTTTTCGTGCCCAGATATAATGGGGACATAGCGCGGCTCCAGAGTATTCTGATTCGTCAGAATACTTGGTACGACATAGGGAGGTGGTCACTATACAGGGCGACTTCAGTCGGTGGAGATAAGCATGGGACTTTTTTGACCCTGGGTATCCCACCGGAGGAGGTCGTAAAGGTCTTGGGGAGGGAGCGGCGGGTATCGTACCTACTTGGGTCGATATACGTGCGCTTTTTCCCCAACACCCAACCCTCTGACACCCAGACCGAGACCACAGACCTTGCACAGACGCGACCGGGACCGACGGTAGATCTGACCATGACCGGACTGGAGGAGGAGATGGCCAGAGCGGCGATGGCTGATGCCGACGCCGTGAGCATGCCTACCTCACCACCAGGGTGGACAGAGCACCCGTTCGCCTCCTCACCAACACTGAGTGACGGCCGGCACGGGCTGGAGGACGGGGGGGACCTATCCGATGGATCCGTCTCCTCATAACTCCACTCCACCGCCGCCGACGCCCACATCCGCTCCCCTAAACATCATCCAGATAAACCTCCAGCACAGCCAGACTGCCACGGCTTGCCTACGCAGGGCGCTGGAGATGAAACCCCGAACCATCGCACTGATCCAAGAGCCATGGATCCGAAATAACAGGATATGTGGCCTTGGAAACATTGGAGGTAAGCTGATCCTCGACACACAGGGCACAGATAAACCGCGAACCTGCGCCTATATACCTAAAGATGTACCTACCACAACACTAACACAATTATGTTCCAGAGACCTGACGGCCGTCAGGCTCAAAACTGACGGCGACGCACCCGACATCGTCCTAGCCTCGGTCTATATGCCAGGCGAAGATGTAGACTGCCCACCAAAAGAGATGGCCGACCTGGTAAGGTACTGTGAGGACGCCAACCTGGACCTGGTCATCTGCACAGACTCGAACGCCCACCACCCGCTTTGGGGTTGCAACAAAGCCAACACTAGAGGTGAGGTATTATGCACATACTTATTCTCCACTAACCTTAACATCGTAAACCGCGGCTCGGAACCCACTCGGGTCACAGCTCGCGGACAAACGATAATTGATCTAACGCTGGCTTCAGAAAGCGCGGCAAAACTTATATCCAACTGGCACGTATCCAACGAGCCTTCCTGCTCTGACCATAGAAGGATTCGTTTCTCACTAGAAGCTAACACAAAAAAACCAAAACCTAGACGTAATCCGCGCCGCACCAACGTGCCCGGCTACAGGCGGCTTCTGGCCACACTGCTAACACGGCACCAAACACCCCTAGTTTTAACGGACCCCAAACAACTTGAAGACACTGTAACAAAACTCTCAGAATGCATAATAGAAGCCTATCATGCCTGCTGCAAGCTACCAGAGCCAAACACCAAAAGTAAGGGGAACTCTTGGTGGAATGCAGAACTCAGCAAGCTCAGGCAAGTGATGCGCAAACAATTCAACAGAGCTAAAAACTCCAGGCTCCCAGAGGACTGGGAACTATACAAAAAGACACAGTACTCCTTCAAGAAACAAGTCAGGACCGCCAGCAGGGCGGCCTGGCGGAAATTCTGTGAGGACATCGAATCTAACAGCGAAGCCGCGCGAGTAAGGAATATCCTATCTACCGATCAGGATCGCACCCTCGGGTCGCTGAAAAACCCAGACAACACCTACACAAAATCAGACTACGAAACTAGCAAAGTCCTCCTGGAAACCCACTTCCCAGGCTGCAATCTCTCCGAAGATACAGCATGGACAAGTGAGCCAACGCACATCCCAAATGACCAGGACTGGTCCAGAGCCCGCACGGTAGTAACCGCAGAAGGAATAAAATGGGCAATCAAAACCTTCAAACCATACAAATCCGCAGGCTTGGACGACATTTTCCCGGCCTTGCTGCAATGGGGTGTAGACGCCCTTGCGCCATGGCTGGCTGTCACTTTCCAGGCCTGCTTAGCACATAACTATGTACCACTCCAATGGCGAGAGGTGAAAGTCATTTTCATCCCCAAACCAGGCAAATCCGACTATACACAACCTAAAGCGTACCGACCAATAAGCCTGACATCCTTCCTACTGAAAACCCTCGAGAGACTCTGTGACCGACACATTCGGGACGGACCTCTCCGAGAGCTACCACTCCACAGGCAACAACACGCCTACTCCACAGGTAAATCAACAGAATCCGCACTACACAGTGTGATCTCAAAGATTGAATGTGCAGTAGACTCCAAAGGATCCTCACTAGCTGTTTTTATTGACATAGAAGGAGCTTTTGACAAAACCAATTTCCACAGCATCAACGCAGCCCTCGAGGAACACGGCGTGGACTCGACCCTGCGAGGATGGATAACAAACATGCTCAGACTGAGAGCCGTACAGGTTACGGTAAACGACACCACCAGAGCCATCGTGGCGAAGGGTTGCCCCCAAGGGGGCGTCCTCTCGCCACTGCTATGGAACCTCGTGGTGGACACCCTTATTAGGCGTCTAAACGACAAAGGTTACTTCACGGTGGGCTACGCCGATGATATAACCATAATAATAAACGGCATACACGAAAATACACTGTGTAATCTTATGCGCCAAGCCTTGAAGATAGTAGAGGACTGGTGCAAGGAATATAAACTAGCAGTGAATCCTACCAAGACAGAACTTGTCCTCTTCACAAAAAAAAGGAAGCTGGCAACCCTACAGTTGCCACGTTTCTTTGGGACCACCCTAAGCCTGTCAACTGAAGCCAAATACCTGGGCATCTATTTGGACAAACAGCTGAACTGGGCAAAGCACACCGATTACATCACCACAAGGGCCAGCATAGCCCTATGGCAATGTAAAAGACTGCTCGGTAGAAATTGGGGCCTAAGCCCCAAAATCACCTACTGGCTTTATACTACAGTCATCCGACCAATCATCACATACGGCTCTTTAGTTTGGTGGCCCAGGACCAACCTGAGCACCGCCCAGAAAGAACTCGAGAAGCTACAGAGATATGCATGTGTAGCAATCACTGGAAGCATGAGGACATCACCTACTGCCGCTCTACAGGTGATGCTGGGACTGCCACCTCTACACCTCGTCGTAAGAGAGGAAGCAACCCTAGGGATCTTCAGGCTTGAAGTATCCGGCACCCTAAGTAACGACTCCAGAATAAAACATACACGCATAAAGGATGATGCAATCAAACAACAGCCTATGATGGCATCACCCAATGACAGAACCCTGAAGGCCCACTATTTTCAAAAACACTATAATATTGAGCTCACAGCGGAAATGTGTGACTACTCAGGTCCACACGAGCTAAGGATCTACACGGATGGATCAAAGACTGACGATGGGACAGGTGTCGGAGTTTTCTCTGACGACCTAAACATCAAAATATCCAGACCCCTGGGAATGCTCAACTCTGTGTATCAAGCAGAGTGTGTAGGCATTATCCAAGCGGCACACGCCATAGAAGCCAGGGGAGTTACGGATACCCATATTCGTATACTTTCAGACAGTGCCTCAGTTCTACAATCCTTAAAGAGAAACCAAATCACATCAAAATTAATACTAGAATGTCACAATGCCCTAGAACGTGTTACGGTGCTAAACCGCAACACTGTGACACTGCAATGGATCAAAGGACACAGTGGATCACTCGGAAACGATGCGGCTGATGAGCTTGCCAGAAGGGGATCCAGCACAAAGGCCATCGGACCCGAACCCATTGTGCCCTTTCCGTTTAAGCAGCTAAGGGGCTGGCTAAAGGAGCACACTAAGACACAAGCGGAAAAATGGTGGACCTCGACACCAGGGTGCAGGCAATCCAAGGAAGCTATGCCATCCCTGGATGCAAAGCTGACCAAGCGCCTTCTGCGCCTGGATAGAGATAGCCTGCGACTGGTGTCGGGGACCATCACTGGACACTGCTCACTGAATAAACACTTCCACACCCTAGGAATCACGGATAGCCCTCTGTGCAGAGCGTGCATGGAGGCGGAGGAAACGGTGGCGCATGTGCTCCTCGAGTGCACTGGTGTCACCCAGATCCGCGAGGAGACTCTTGGTACACCAAGATCCCTCGCGGATGCCCTGAGAAGACCACGAAATATAATCTGCTTCTGGAGGGAGGTGGGCTGGTTGGAGTAACGGCCACCATGGCTCACGCACAATGGTCCACCTTTAGGGACTAAGTGCGGAAACCAAACCCTTTAGATAGATAGATAGATTTATAATCTTTTACTCTGGACGCTACATCGCTCTCACCTATATCTATGTATAATCTCAACATGGATGATGTAACCAATATTTTGTAACAACATTTTGATTGAAAAGAGTGTCCATGGAGTTTCTTGCCCATTCTTCTTCATAGAGATCTACGCTGTGGAATGGGCAATTACAGTACTTTCACAAGTTATTATGCCTTGTGTCTGTGACTGTAGCTTAGCCTTCTTTGTTTTTCTGACATTCAAAAGTGCCTGTAATGGTCTAATTGAAAAAAATGCTTTTGGGTTTGAGTTTTGATCTGCTTAGCCTTTTCCTAACTATATTAGGGTCAGCTGCATACTGGTATTTTACATGGAGTAACTGCCTATCTGACCTCCACAACACAGTTAGTACTGGGTAAATACGATACCCATTGGTAAGACCGGTTGTCAGACTTTCGGGGCACTGACTGATAAGATTCTTCTGGGTACAAGGTAGTCACTGCAGCAGGCACAGACAATACGCGCCGTGTCCAGAATTACTGCTTTCTGAATCAAGCCCTTGATCCAGCTGTCAAGCGAGAGCCTCCTCAGATGTTGGTCGAGGCTCTTGGCTTTTAAGCCATTGGCCGACACGACTATCGGCATAATGACTGCTGTACTCACGTCCCACATGTCGACAACCACGCGAGTCAGATCTATATTATAATTCTTTTTATAGTATATAGATGAGACTGCTTTTGACCTCGATCACTCCTGAGGGAAAGTGATGGATGAGGTCTATGATCGAACGAGCGTGCCTAGTGTGTTTGTTTAGAAGCTACAGTATTTATTTACTATATACCTAGTCGTTTTGCACATTATGCTCGAAATTCGACTTCATTATGATGGGAAAGCGTTTCGAAACGTGCTTTAAAAAAAAGTTTTTGATTATATTGCAAGGTTTGCCAACGGGCAATGGAGCGCAGCATACTCAACGTTAAACTTACTGATCGAATAAGGAACAACACACTGACAGAACTCAAATTGCTGACGTAGCTCATAAAGCTGCCAAACTCAAGTGGGAATGGGCAGGCCATGTCTGCCAGATGCCCGCAAATCTGTGGGCCCGCATATCACAAAACTGCAGCCCTGAGACAGTTAGACGGGGTCGCGGCAGGACGCGGAGAAGATGACGGGACGCCTTGGATGGCTTTCTCGGTAATTGGCAAGAAGAGGCACAACATCGGGAAAAGTGGAAGGAATGGAGGGATGCCTTTGCCCAGGAGTGGGACAGTCCAGGCAAAAAAAAAAAATTATATTGCTGGATTAGTTTATTTAATAACTGGGTATCGTTTTACCCAGCAAATGGGTTGTTCAGGTCAGACAGGCAGTCGCTCTATGTAAAATACTGGTATTAAGCTGCATCCGGTTAGACTGGAAGCCGACCCCAACATAGTTGGGAAAAACTACCCCTTGGTAAGACTGGTTGCCAGACTTTTTGGGCCACTGACTACTTTAACGACTGTCAAAGATCTTCAAATGACAGCCGGGACCAACGGCTTAACGTGCTTTCCGAGGCACGGGAAACTCGGTATGTAATAAGTGGTCATGAAACATAAACAAATAAATCGTAATGAAGAAAATAAATCGTGATGAAGAATAACAGATTTATCAACCCCAACATAGTTGAAAAAAGGCTCGGCAGATGATGATTCCACCGAATAGCGTTGCCTTGTCATTTCACATGTGTGCTACAGCTACAGTTACAGGCATAAGTAGCGTTTCAGTTTTTTTTCTAGGATGACATTGCATCTGCTATACTAATGTAGCTTGTATTTGGCTGAGCATGAGCCCCTGGTTCCGATTCTCAGGTCCAGCAAAGTACAAATACAAAATTATTTATTGGTTAACGAACACACATTTAACAAAAATGTGTGTTCGTTAACAATCACATTAGTATGGATACTGTGCCGCGGCCATTAGCGCCCACCTCCAAGAGGGGAGGCGACTGAGTTCCAGGCATTAGTATAAACAAGAAAAAACAAAATATATCTATCTATATAAATAAAAATGAATTGCTGTTCGTTAGTCTGGCTAAAAGTCGAGAACGGCTGAACCGATTTGAATAATTCTTTTTTTTGTTTTATTCGTCCGAATACAGGGAAGGTATAAAAACAAAAAAAAAATACTAGGTAGCGTAGGTAGGTAGGTTTGTAGGTAGGTAGTGTAGGGTAAGTAATGTAGGGTAGGTAGTGTAGGGTAAGTAGTGTAGGGTAAGTAGTGTAGGGTAAGTAGTGTAGGGTAAGTAGTGTAGGGTAAGTAGGGTAGGTAGGTTAGGTAGGGTAGGTAGGGTAGGTAGGATAGGTAGGGTAGGTAGGGTAGGTAGGGTAGGTAGGGTAGGTAGGCTATGTAGGGTAGGGTATAACTTTTCTTCTGATGATCAGATCTTGGTGTTCTTGGTGTCGTTGAACGCAGACTTGCGGTGTCTCACCCACTATGCACACGGTTTACATGAAGCACTAACCTCTGGATGAAGAGAGATCCTCAAAGTTGATGACCTGCTGCAGCCGAACCTGAATCCTGGTAAATCAGACACTAACTAACTGCACTATAACTTTAAAACACGCGCATCTCAATAATTGCGATATTTATGATTTTTTAACGTGGAGCTGATGTTAATGCGACCGCGTATGGCAGTGTACTCTGTAGGGTAGGGTAGGGTAGGTAGGTAGGTAGGGTAGGTAGGTAGGTAGGTAGGGTAGGTAGGTAGGTAGGGTAGTGTAGTGTAGGGTAGGTAGGTAGGTAGGTAGGGTAGGTAGGTAGGTAGGGTAGTGTAGTGTAGGGTAGGTAGGATAAGGTAGGTAGGTAAGGTAAGTAGGTCAATTGGAATTTAATATTCATGGTTGACAGGACAACGTCTGTGGGGTCAGCTAGTATATATATATATATATGTTTTAGATTCTCTAGATTAAAGTCAAATTTACTGGGTTCCATACCCAAAGGGTAAAAACGGGACCGTATTACTAAGACTCCGCTGTCCGTCCGTCTGTCACCAGGCTGTATCTCATGAACCGTGATAGCTAGACAGTTGAAATTTTCTCAGATGATGCATTCCTGTTGCCGCTATAACAACAAATACTAGAGACAGAATAAAATTAATATTTAAGGGGGGCCCTGCGCCTGATTTCGCTTCGGCTGTGTAGGACTGCAGCCCCATTGGACAATGAGAGTAAAGGAACAGAGAGTGCACCTGCGTTTGCGCACACTCGTGCACTATAAAATCTACTGCTGCGATTGACCGCTATGTTCAAGATTAGGCCAGGAGGACTACTAAACTGTATACATAGATAACCTCACGCCTTTATATTTATTTATTTAACACTTCAAGCACAAAGTACAGAGGCGGACTTAATACCAAGGCATTTTCTACCAGTCAACCTTTGGGTGATGGAGAGACAAACAGTGGTAGGTGTATAAATTTGTAAATAAATTTTAATTTTTTTTTTTTTTCCATAGGTGTAGGCAAAAACCGTAGAACGCCTCGTGCAAAGATCCTTACATACTCCTTTTGTTCACGTTCATACATCTGGTCATACACGCACGCCGATTGCGAGTACTACGCACCTGTCCTTTCTGGAGAACCTCACCAATAAGGTCAGGCGTTGCCGCTCACATCTGCCTTGTAAAATACCTTTTATTAGTCGCCTACTGTAATGAGACATGAAATGAGGACATCCGCAAGAGAACCAAGGTTACCGACGTAGCCCGAAAAATTGCCAAACTTAAGTGGCAGTGGGCAGGGCACATTGCTCGCAGAATGGATGTGGGCCGATGGGGCCGTAAAGTTCTGGAGTGGCGACCGCGAACCGGAAGACGTTGCGTTGGAAGGCCTCCCACTAGATGGAACGATGACCTGGTGAAGGTTGCGGGGATCCGCTGGATGCGAGTCGTACGGGACCGGTCAATGTGGCGACACTTGGGGGAAGCCTATGTCCAGCAGTGGACGTCTTTCGGCTGAAATGATGATGATGATGAGTCGCCTACTAAACTAATTACTAAGAATTTGTAGTAACACACAGTGAAACAATCCACTAATGATGTTATTAACTCTCATGAATTGACGAAACCATCGCTATTATCTTCAACCTCTCACAATCGAAGGCTGTGAGAATTTTCAACAAAAATATACGAACATTGCTCAACCAGGGGATCTAACCCAGGACCTTATGATCTGCATTCATACTTCGTCGGAGCTTGAAGACTTACCTTCAAGACGTCCCGCTCACGACATCGGCGATAAGACTAGCGTCAAACAACACGCGCGTGTCACTTGTGTCTGTCGTGTGAGTACTGTAGCATCACGGTGGGTATTTATTTATTTAGCTTTATTTATCCCTTATTTTTTTTTTTCGGATGGAAAGTCATCAAATGACTTTTCCCTCTCTGGGCAGAGCAGAAGGGAGTGTCAGAATTGTAATGACTAAAACCCATCCATGTTCCTTCCTTGCCCTTTGTATTCCAGAGCCGCGGTATCTCTTTCGAACAGTCCCGCAGCCCTGGCAGGCAGCTTTATTTGTCCCTTACATTTAGTTTATATTTAATGTGCTGCGTACCTATTTATTTATTTGTTAGTAATGTTAGTGTTTGTACTTAATATAAAATTAGTATTGTTAGGTGTAATGGCCGCCTTCTGCAGTGAAAGCCTTCTCCAAACTGTTCCAGCTGACTCTGTCTTTTGTCAGTCTGGGCCATAAGTTTCCGGCTGTTAGTACGATGTCGTCACTCCATCTTTTAAATGGTCTACCCTTCTGTAATATATGGCTAGTTACTGGCCAGTAACATATTGTTTATGCCCGTCTTGTTGGCGGGCTGTGACAGAAGATGCGTCTGTCATGGCTGTCTCAATATAACCGAACTATTACATTCTACTGGAATCCGTAGTTTTATTCATATATCTCATTGGCGACGAGGATTAAAAAAAAAAGGAAGCGTGCAAAAATTCTGTTCAAAATGTCAATCGGAAAATTGACCGAATTCAATATAAGATCGGGTGATTGGACCATGTATGTGGAACGTATAGAGATGTTCCTGATGGTCAATCGGGTTAAGGAAGAATTTTGGCTACCTACCTTGATTGCGGCTATGGGTGACGAAGCGTATGAACTTTTAAGCAACCTAACAAGTCCGGACAAACCAAGCGCAAAAACGTACGTTGATGTGGTGAGGCTTATGGCAGATCATTTACAACCCAAGCCATCGTTTATGGCGGAGAGATACC
Source organism: Lycophotia porphyrea (assembly GCA_950005105.1). Taxonomy (NCBI): domain Eukaryota; kingdom Metazoa; phylum Arthropoda; class Insecta; order Lepidoptera; family Noctuidae; genus Lycophotia; species Lycophotia porphyrea. The sequence continues at coordinate 1,370,899 of OX465409.1, forward strand.
GTTTCCGCCAAAGAAGACAGAATGCCGGGGAGTCAATTCAACAATACATATCTGAACTTAAAAAAATGTCAAAGTTCTGCGAATTTAAGTCCGTTTTGGAGGATAATTTACGGGACCAGTTAGTATGCGGTTTGCGAAGCGAGTCGATCAGACAACGATTGTTTTCGGAAGAAAATCTGCATTATGCAAACGCCGTTAAGATTTCATGCGCTTTGGAAGCGGCGGGAAGAGATGCGGCGGCAGTTGAAGAGACGGTTGGGAGAAGCAGTGTCTCCGGCGGTAGCGGTGACACCGCGGCTGGAGCGCTGCATGCGTTGGCGTCGACGGGCAGTCGGAGCCGCCGAGGGCGTGGTGGACCACGCGGGTTACCGGCGGCACGCGCATGGAAGGGAACCAACGATTCTAAAAATTGTTGTTCGGCTTGTGGAGCTTCGGATCACCAGAGTGAAGGATGCAGATACGCTCGGTTTATCTGTGGTAGGTGTAGACGGAAGGGACACCTGCGTCGGGTATGTCCTATGCTTCCAGGTGGGAGACAGCCACAGGACCGATTTTACGCAAACAACATGATGGCACAGGTGCATGTAGCTGGCGGGGCAACCCGGACAACCAATCCGTCAAACCTCGAGGACCAGTCAGGGGAGGATGAGCCTCCTTTGTCAGACGAGGAGGACTGGGAGCCGGTAGAAGATTTACATCAACTTAGTTTGAACAGCTATAAACCGGTGAGCTTAACTGTTTTTGTAGATAAAACCCAACTACCTATGGAGATTGATACGGGATCTATAGTATCATGCATTAGTAAAAAAATGTATAGTCAACGGTTCAGCCATAGACCTTTGGCTAATTCTAATTTAGTGTTTAGATTCTATGATGGTTCTATTACAAAACCAATAGGGGTGTTTAGACCAATGGTGTCTTATGGTAATAAGTCCAAACAATTGGAATTATTTGTAATAGAGGGTGGCTCCACCTCATTATTAGGTCGACAATGGCTTTCAGAGCTAGGCATTAAAATACCTTTGTACCAAAATATGGTCACAAGGTGCACAGAGGAGAAAAACAGTACTATCGCTTGTAATGAACAATTGACACTATTACTTCACAGATATAAGGATCTGTTTACGGAGGGACTGGGACGGTTCACAGGAGGCAAGGCTCGGTTACGATTACGCGAGGGAACAACGCCCGTGTTCTGCCGCGCACGGCCGGTACCGTACGCACTACTTGAGCGCGTTGACGCTGAGCTGGAGGACATGCTGCGCGCTGGTGTCATCGAGCCCGTGGACAGCGCAGACTGGGCTACTCCTCTGGTACCGGTACGTAAGGCTGATGGTGGACTCCGTATCTGTGCTGACTACAAAATAACATTAAATCCAGTACTATTGGTGGACAAATATCCCTTACCACGTATAAATGACCTACTAGTTAAATTAAACGGGGCTAAGGTATTTACAAAAATTGATTTAACACAAGCTTATAATCAAATTGAATTGGATGACCCTGATAATTGTACAGTTATTAATACTCACAAGGGCCTTTTCAAGTATAAAAGATTAGTTTTCGGTTTATCGTCAAGTCCGGGTATATTCCAACGAATTATGGCTAATCTTCTTAACGATATTCCAAACGTAGAAGTTTTTCTCGATTATATTATTATTGGATCACCCAATGTTAGGGAGCATTTAGTTATTTTAGAGAGAGTTTTAGAGCGGTTATATCATAACGGAATGAAATTAAAAGAAAAGAAGTGTGTGTTCATGACTAATGAGGTTAAATATTTGGGTTATATCATCTCTGCCGAGGGAATTAAAGTAGACCCAGAAAAGGTACAAGGTATATTAAATATACCCCGCCCAGATAATATTACCGATTTGAGGGCCTTTTTAGGAACAATCAACTACTATGCAAAATTTGTAAATAACTTGAGCAACATACTGGCTCCTTTGTACAGGTTACTAAAGAAAGAAGTTATTTGGAAGTGGGACAATGAGTGTGAGTCAGCTTTTAAAAGAGTTAAAAATATTTTGATCAGTGCCGACGTCCTTGCTCATTACGAACCTGATAAACCTTTGTTTTTAACTTGTGATGCAAGCTCGAAGGGTATAGGCGGAGTATTAAGTCAGATGTGTGAGCACAATGACAGGGGCACAGACGGACCGCGGGAGCGACCTGTCGTGTTTGTGTCGCGCGCGCTTAACGCGGCTGAGAAGCATTATTCACAAATTGAGCGGGAGGCTTTAGCTATTGTTTTCTGTTTTGAAAAATTACACCAGTATTTATACGGGCGACGTTTTACACTACGCACGGACCACAAACCATTAGTCACTATTTTTGGGCCTAAACAGGGTATACCATCAATGGCTGCAAGCCGGTTACAAAGATGGGTCAGCTTATGTTTATGACATCGAGTATGTAACTTCAAAGCAGAATGGGGCAGATGGCTTGTCGCGGTTGCCAGCTCTTTGCGCTAGTAAAGAACCTATTTTTCCGGAACAATCATATTTACATTTTGCCCAGAATGCAATGTTGTTAGATTATAATGAGGTTAAAAGACAGACAAGCCATGATCAATTACTTGGTAGAGTTCTAAGATATCTCCGTGACGAATGGCCGTCTGATTATGAAATTGAATCGCTCCAACCATACTTTAATCGTAAAAAAGAATTATATGAGGAATTAGGTTGTGTGATGTGGGGCCATAGAGTGGTTATACCGGGTATGTGTAGAAAGAAGGTTTTAACTGAATTACATGAGGCTCATATGGGAATAGTTAAAACTAAAGCTTTTGCTAGGAGCTATGTTTGGTGGCCAGGTATGGACGAGGAGATTGAAAAAACGTGCCGTGGGTGCCGCGTCTGTGCTGCAGAAAGTGAAACGCCGCCTCGACATATAGCTTGTCCATGGGAGTGGCCGGATAGACCATGGGCTCGTGTACATGTTGACTTCTTAGGACCTATAGCGGGGCGGATATTTTTAGTAATGGTTGACGCTAGGACCAAGTGGCTTGAAGTTTGTCAAGTACCTAGTACAGCGGCTAGCCACACGATCAGCGTGTTTAGTGACGTGTTTGCTCGTTTTGGTTTACCGAGACAAATAGTATCAGATAACGGGCCGCCATTTACTAGTCACGAGTTAACACAATTTCTACAGATGAACGGCATCGAACATATATATTCAGCACCATATCACCCTGCCTCAAACGGAGCAGCAGAAAATGCAGTTCATACAGTTAAAAGAGCTATTAAAAAAGCTATTAGAGAGAAATTAGAAATACATTTATTTTTAAATAATTTCCTGCTATACTATAGAAACACAGAACACTGTACCACAGGCGAAACACCGGCGTCGCTCATGTTCGGTCGCAGGTTGCGTACGAAATTCGATGCTCTTAGGCCAAGCAGAGACAATAAAGTTAGGGATGCTCAGGAATGTCAGCAAAAATACGGCGCAAGTGGGTCACGTCAACTGCGCCCGGGGGATGAGGTCTGGCTGCGTCAGTATCGGGGACAGGATAAATGGGTATTGGGGACAGTTACCGAGAGGATGGGAACCACCGATTATAAGGTGGTAGATGCTTTAGGTAGGGAATTCCACAGCCATGTAGATCAGCTTAAACAACGGATACAGAGTTCATTAATCTGTCCTTCCTCCTCTAGCCCGGTGAGCGAGAGTTCGGAACCAGTTGAGGTAACTCAGGAACAGAGAGCGACTAGTCCTCGGTGCGATGCTTCAGCTGCAGCGACTACATATCCGGATGATGGGAATCGAGACTGCGTAGAACAGCCTTCTTTGCTTACTCCTGAACCGCCCCAGCCTCGTCCCGTTCGTCAATGCCGGATTATTAAGCCAGCTAGGTATAAGTTCTGATGAGGGTATAGAAACATGTTATGTTATTTTGTTTGTATAAGTTATAAAGTCGTTTTAAGTTTATTTTGTTTGTATTAGTTCTAAGTTTTATAAGTCTGTTATTTACTGTAGTTATAGGGGTTTAGTTTAAGGGTGAGGGTGTAATATATGGCTAGTTACTGGCCAGTAACATATTGTTTATGCCCGTCTTGTTGGCGGGCTGTGACAGAAGATGCGTCTGTCATGGCTGTCTCAATATAACCGAACTATTACATTCTACTGGAATCCGTAGTTTTATTCATATATCTCACCTTCCTTCTTTTTTTGTTCGTTGGATACCAATTTGTAATTATTTGTGACCATCTTTCATCCGTAACTCTGAATATGGCCTGACCATTTCCGTTTCAGTGTCAGGACCTGTTTGACCACATCTCTTGCCTTTGTTTTGACCTTAAACTTGAAATTTTGACTCTGTACACGGTGGGTATGTTGGAACTAACCTACACATTTTACTTGTTATCTTGCTGTAGCCACACGCGAGTCGCTTAAGCGCTATAGCTCTTTGCCAGGCGGTTAGCTTCACGACAGCATTGAACGCTGTGTACGGTTCCTCGATCAGCTGGTTGACCATCGGCTTGACGAGACGTCCAAATCGAAACAGGCCGCTCCTAAGTATTGCCACTAGAATAAATCTACTGAACCCATCCGCTAAAAATAGTTTGTACATGTTTCTAAGACTATCCCACGACTCACGCTTGCCATCTTTTTGTTACCCTTTCAATAATATCCCAACGGTGTTGAGTGGCAAAACAAGCTTGTAAAAAAATCATCAGCTAAATGAAATAATGTGTTACTTGATGAATGAATGCAATGTGTTTCACATTTGCATGAAGGACCACGGTGTGTATGGACATGAGTCGACTTTCTTAATATCTTGGAGTTACTTCCACCTGTTGCGTTCGACTTCCAGTCTAACCGGATGCAGCTAAATAATACTTTATATGGAAGACTACCTATCTGATCTCCACAACCCAGTTAGTACTGGGTAAAACGATACCTGTGGAAATGTGGGAAGACAACCGACTAGGTGGACAGACGATCTCATTAAAGAGGCCGGAAGAAACTGAATAGCCATGTCACAAAACCGCCAAAAGTGGAGAAATTTGGAAGAGACCTACACTCAGCATTGGGTGGCCAAGAGTTGAAGAAGAAGAAGAAGAAAACGAGACCTCTGACCGTGAACGATCGTGCTTTCTGAGATACGGAGGAAACTCGGTATGTAATGATGGTCCCCATCTACGGACCAACCGAGGCAAGCACTGCTTAACATATTATAATACTGAGTACTACCGGTGGAAGATTAAACTCCTATTAAAGTTGTTTTTGAAATTTGGTGTAGGGGCATAAAGATCCAGACTAGTAATTTTAATTTTCAAGTCCTAAGAAAAAGCATTGATGTTCAGTACCTTGAGGACGTTTAAGAAATAAAAATGATTGAAATGGTTAAAATGTCAAAGTATCATTACCATGTAGAATAACATCCGTAGTCAAAGCAGTAGCTGGTGAACGCAGTAGCTTCTGTTGGTAAGTCGTGTAGCAACGTAACAGTTATTTTAATACGAGTGTTAAGTCCGCTGTAGGCGGTTACAAGTTTGGAAATTTATATAAGTGTAGGTATCCATGAATAGATTCTTCAACAAAAACTGGTGAGAAACTATAAAGGTGTAATCTAAACGGTATACAGACATTTTTAGAATGCCCTAGCAATTTCTCCTGTATCGTTGGTGCTTTGATGTACATTTAAACTCACATACACAAAACAGCCAGACCTAGAACGACAAACGAACGACTTGCAGAATTGCGGGACAGACTCTGGATACTGGACTTTATTAGAACCAAAAGAATATACATACTTATTTTAAAGATTTTAAGAAGAACAGTGGTCCCACCCAGCAGCGATCCGTGAGGTCACTATGTTAGTACGATTTTAATGAAATTTTGTGAATGTGTGTGGTTGATTCAAGCTTGAAAGATAGGCAGTCCAGAAAGAATAAATAGAGGGCAAGTATGTAATAAGTTTACAAGACTGACTCGTTGGTTACTAAACCAACGAGTCAGTCTTGTAAACTTGCGAACACTAGTTCGCAAGCGCGACTGCTGAGCAGAGCGTTCCTGGATTCGATTCCCAAGTCGGGCAAAGTGCTATTGGGTTTTTCCATCAGGAATTTCTCAATAACAGCCTCGTAGTCCGGTATCAGGATTGTATCGGACAGTCTCGCTGTGCTCAAAGCCCTAGAAAACAGACAGACGAACAATAAATCAATTCTAGAGTGTCACCTAGCCCTGGAGAGTATTTCATTAACAAACCGAATTAGTGGATCCTTGGGCAAAGACGCTGCGGACGAGCTTGCGAAGAGAGGTTCCGAGATGGCAGTGCTGGGCTCGTACCCACTGCTCTCCCTGCCTTTCTCGCAATTTCGTACATGGATACGCCAGAGATCAACGGATCTCCACAACAACCGATGGTCACGGGTATCAGACTGTAGGCAGTCAAAAATGGCCATGCCGTGCCTAAACCCGAGACTAACCAAACGATTGCTTAACCTCAATAAAACTAACCTTAAAATAATGATAGGGACAATCACGGGCCATTGCCACCTAAACAAACATCTTTTCAACCTAGGCATCACGGACAGCCCTCTCTGCAGAGTATGTTTTGACGCCGAGGAATCAGCCGCCCACGTCATCCTGGAATGCGAGGCCGTGGCCACCCAACGTGCACAAATCCTCGGAACAGTGAGGTCGCTCCGCGAAGCCTGTGAAGCTCGCAGGAGCTTCTGTGCTTCTGGGCGGAGTTAGGCTGGCTATGTTAGCCAGGACCCCCACGCACAGCGGACCAAATGGGAGTCTAAGTGCGGATAAAGGAGTCCCCACTCTACACTCTACTCTACTACAGCCTCGTAGTCTGTATTTACACCCGGTTACTGGCAGTAGGTTCGCCCCTATTATTACACGGGTCTTAAACAAAACTGGTGACATGTGGGTGCACTATTAGTTGCCTACACCTCTGCCTAACCCTTCGTAGATTACAAGCGTGATGTTTTAGTTAACAAAGGTCTGAGAGAGAGATCAGAAGTACTCGCAACCGACGTGCGTGTGTGACACACGCACTTCTATACTTCTACTTTTATCTACTTCTATTGCTTTGTCTTCGTTAGTACAGCATTAAGTATATAGGGTGACTGGTAAATAATGACCGATACTTAATTGAATACGTGATTGTACTCATGATTGTTATCATGAGTGCTTTCATACCCCCTCCATGGTAGCGTTAAACGTTTAACGCAACCTTGTTGGAAGTCGCATTAGAAGTTTCACTTCAAAAAAATGTTTCTTTGGGAAAGTTGTTTGTTATCATGAGTACAATCACGTGTAAAGGCATCGGTCACTAATTACCAGTCACCCTATATATATATAGTAAGTATGTATATGTATAGTTTCTGCCTACCCTCATGTGATAAAGGTGTACGTTTATATACGTAAGTGGACAAGAATAAAGCCGACTCGTCTAACCTGCCTCTTAAAATCTTCTGCGTGTCACAATGACATAGAAAATGTATGTTATAAGTTGAATGATCAAACCGTGCATGATTTTTAATTACTGTAGCCTATGGTGATCATACATTTTTGGTGACTTTATCGTAAGCAATAATTGCTTGAGTTTTGCAATAGGAAATTTCTAGAAATATTTGAGTAATAATTTCATAATAATGTATTTAGTAATTTTTAGGGTTCCGCACCCGAAGGGTAACCAACAGGTTTATTAACCAACAGTATTGCTAAGCCTCCACTATCCGTCCGCGTTCGTCCGTTTGTCTGTCTATCAGCGGACTGTATCTCATGATCCGTAATAAGTGGCAAATTGAAATAAAAATAAATAACAATAATAATAACAGATAATAAAAATAAATTAAAAATTAAAGGGGGCTTCCCTACTCCGATACTCTGGTACGGAATCCTTCATTCGCGAGTCCGACACGCACTTGGCCGGTTTTTTATAAAAAACCCGCTTCTGCTTCGCACGACAGCGTCACGTATCGAGCCCAAAACCCCTAAAAATCCTATCTTTCAAGCTGAAATCAACCGTCTAATTTCCCAAATTTTTATTGAAATCGGATGTGTGGTTTCGGAGATTAGTGTGTTAGAACTGATGTCACTTGATTTTATTAAGATATCTTAGGAACGATCCGTCAAACGGCTCATCATCTGCCTAACCTTTTCCCAAGTATGTTGGGGGTCGGCTTCCAGTCTAACCGTTTGCAGCAGAATACCAGTATTTTCCATGGAATAATACAATACCCCGTAAGACTGGTTTTCAGACTTTCGGGCCACTGACTACCTGTATCGACTGTCAAAGTTCTACAAATGACAGCCGAGAGGAACAGCTTAACATGCTTTCCGAGGCACGGTGAATGCTTTGTATGTAATGGATCGTTACCCATCCATAGACCGACCTGGACAAGGGCTACTTAACCTTGCTATAATAGTCCCGTTAGTAGTATAGACCTTGTTATTAGTCTTGAATTTCTTCTCACCGTCACTCACGCAGCTGCTCACAGATAACATTATAAGAATGTGTCTGATTATAAACTTGGCTATAAAGGGTGTAAAAAGACTTTTAACGAAGCCGAAAGGCAATTATTTTCCCCGTCATTGCGATCATTTTTTTGTTCTAGACCATACCTGGGAACTTTCTAGTTACGGAGATATTGGCGGTCAAAGTTCCAACTTTTTCACAAGTTTTTTTTTTTTAATACATGTTTTTAATGTAATATTTTTACTTTGAACACCTCCGCGACTCCCTTTCTATTCAATTCAACTATCAGCACAATGTTTGGATTGCGTTACATTGAGTCCTACCGTAAAACGTGATATTATTTCACATAGGCCCAAATGGGCACTTATAAAACGTCGACAAAAAGGTGCACGGTTCGGTTGGTTGTTTCCTATGTAGAAGAACCGGCAAGAAACTCCATGGTTACTCATGGTTTGATGTACATAATGCTTGGTTGACGGCTTCGTGAAGAGTCTGTTTACACCCTGTATTATAATTGCTACACCTAGCTGCCTCGTAGGTCACGGCCTAGATGAGCGTGACATACCTGACATTGCATTACGATGTGCGATCGACACGCTCAGACATAGCTAAAACTGACATTTGTACTTATGCCAAGACAATATAAAGCAATGTAACATTATACAGTTTATTTATTTATTTGGATCTCCAACAGAAACTACACAATTACATGCAAGAATACACAGAACAGGGACAAATACAAGTGTGCGCTTCCAATTATAGGAGACCACATCATTCACTTATAGTCTAGGTCAGGGGCGTGCCGTCCATAAAGGCAATTAGGCCTAGCCTACCCTACCAATAACGCCAAATGCATTTATTACAACTACGTAATAAAATAACACAAAATATTAAAAAATAAGTTAAAACTCCTGTTAAATACTTATAGCAACTTGTCGCGCCCGTGTGAACGCACCGTACCTACGTAATATACGTTACTACACCGCTCCGTTTGTATTTTTAGGCTCGAACATTGAGGGCCTAGTAGTCATTCATAAGTTTACGCACACTGATGCATGTTTTCGTGTGTATAAACGGCACACATGCATAGATAATGGCCGTCGTCTCCTGCGACTGGAGACGGCTTGTGATTGGCCGAATGGCTGCCCCACAAAAGTCAAGACGTAAGGTCAAGGTAGCCCGCGAAATTCAAATTTTCTTACGTTTTTTGTAATTTTCAGGTCATTGATGATTTTCATTATTGTATTTCTGTAACTACATACGTTTTACTGGCGCGACTTGTTTTTCATCAACGTACAACCTGAAACTGACCTGTAAATTACAAAAAACGTGAGAAAATTTGAATTTCGCGGACTACCCTAACGCAACCAGCTTAATGAATGAAACTCTCAGTATTATCCGGCAAAATTTTATTAACCGCTTTTGTAAAAGATCACGGTATGAAAATGATGCAATTTAATTTGGTAGTGTTGTTTATATCGAAATTAGACATAATTTTTGCTAAAGAAGCCATATTGTTTCATGTGACAAGCAGTTTATATCGCAATCTTGAATGTTTTGCTTTTTCTAACTTAATAAGTTATAAGTAATTCGTTTTGAAACGTATAGGTGCTGTAAATATTAGTTGTTGTGTTTATTATTTGTTTATTTACGTAAAAATGGTGTTCTGTTGTGAAGTTTGCGCTGATAATGTGTGTTTGTTAGAAGTTAAAAGCAGTAAGTTTGGGCAATTACATTATAATGATAAAGTTCTAGTTGTACCTAAAGGTAGATGTGTACCCGAATTGCGAGATTTAACTCAAAAATATAATAATTCATCTCGTACTCGTCATTTCAATCCTCAAAATTATGCAACATTTAGCTGGCTGTGTGGCTGTGTACACACGAATAAATTGTTTTGTTTTCCGTGCATTTTGTTTAATACTTCCAGTAAGTGGAGTGAGGGATTCATTGATTTACATAATTTTCATTCCTCGGCAAAAAAGCATGACCTATCAGAAAAACATTTAGAGGCTTGCTTAAAGTTAAATACATTTGGTAAATCACGTATTGAAACTAGTATTAACAGCCAGTTAAGATTAGATATAGAAAGGCATAATTCTAAAGTAGAGTAGAGCGACCTGCGACACTGTGATGATGCGCGATTTTCTTTTTTTTTGTTTTTTTTTTTGGGGTGTCAGTATGCGTGGCCTACCCTCCGTGGAGGACCACTGCACGCCACTGGTCTAGGTACATACAGTTTCGATAAGATCAGCAATCTAGATAAATTAAAATAAATTTACACGGAAAACAGACAAAGGAAACAAGGTGAATTACGTATAGATGAACTAAATAATGGAAATGAAAAAAAAAAACAGTAACGACTTAACAAATTAAAGTAAAAAACATAGTATTCTGGAACTCATATTTTTATGAAAAAGACCCTATCTTCAAGGTACATTCGTTATTTCTCTCGCAAATTGCTTTCTTTATGTTATAGTTTAAGATCGATACGAAGCCTCTTCGCCGAATGACTGGTTTATTCTAGGTTTGATGAACGCCTTCGTGCAAACCCAAAAGTAGATTCCAATTTTAGCTTTTGACTGATGTATTTTTAGGGAAACCTAGAAGTACCTTACTTTTTACAAATTAGCTGCTACTGCTAAAAGAACAGTGTTGGCAATTTCGCATACGGAGTAGATAATTAATTAAACAAGAAAAACTTAGGATGCAAGAGCGAGCGAAGCGAGTTCGGGATTAGGGCCAACTCGACTCGGATAGGTTAGGTTCGAAGGAAAAGAAGGAAGACCCCGTCATCCTCCTTGGGATGCAGACTGCGCGTGTCAATTGTCTTATCGATTAGGAAGTCACCTGACTATTTGCACTAGTTTGATACAAGTTGGTTTACATAATCGTGCGACTGAATTTCATACCCCATCCCGCGAGGAGTTGCCCCAGTGTGGTCAGTAGGTCCATGAAAAGATATCAGAAGATTGTTTTTTATTTTCATTTTTTTTTATTATAAAATGAGCTTGCTCTGGACCTCGATAACGCCTGATGGAAAGCGATCGATTCTGAGGGAAACTTTTACAAAGAACTGAGATGTTATGGTTATATAAGTTAGGAACCTAAAACCGTCTCAAGTCCGTAGTTTATTTCTAATCTAAGCAGATTTGCACGGGAACGTAAAGACAATAGTAGAATGTTTAGACGGGCGGGTTACACAACCCGCCCGTCAAACATTCGGATGTACTTGCTAGCTATATTCACGACTATATACTTTTAGCGAATTGGTAGGAAGGGGCCCGCTTCATAGATAGGTAGATTCTTTTGTGTGAATGGCTATGCCATTTCGATAAAAGAGTTTCCATGGAGTTTCTTGCCCATTCTTACTACAAGGATACACTATGAAATCATAAATAAACAAGATATAATTTTTAATCTTATGTTTCAGCCTGGAAAGTTCAGGATTGGTGCCCGTTTTTTTTTTTCGGATGGTAAATCATCAAATGACTTCTCCCGCTCTGGGCAGAGCGGAAGGGAGTGTCAGACTTGTATTGACTAAAACCCACCCATGTTCCTTCCTTGCCCTTTGTGTTCCAGCGCCGCGGTATCTCTTTCGAACAGTCCCGCAGCCCTGGCAGGCATCGGCCCTTGCGGGCCCCTCCCTGTTTGCTGACATCTCTTAGGATTGGTGGCCTGGAACAGTGACATGGGGTTGCGGCAGACCACATAGGAGATGTCTTCCTTGGATAGAAGTAGCACAGAATCGTGGCCGTTGGAAGGAATGGCGGAAGGCATTTGCCCAGCAGTGGGACAATATAGGCTACAGCTATAATAAAAATGTTTCAGCATCGTTTTCATTTCATTCTTCTCCAAAGAGATCTACGTTTTAGAAATTGTAACTACAGGCCTTTTACAGTTGTTTTTGACAATTCAAAAGCGATTCTGCTCAAATTCTAAATTGAGATCTCTTGTAATAAACCTAAGTGTGCCAGATGAACTCTTCAAATGGACGGAGCAAAAAAATTACGTGTTGTCGCTGCAAAATGCGCGAGGCAAAAAAAAAGTTATATCTGAATTTGTTTATAGTTATACCTGCATTCAGGAACGCCCTCATCATAGTACTGCAGTTGCCTTGCAAACAGTAGTCTCCTCAAACTTGAACATTGCATCGCTCACCGGTGTAACCAGATGTGATGATACAGTATTAAGACATGCACCCTGTAAGGGCACTGTAAACTATATATTATATCAAATTATTACATTACATAATTATAATATTGACTCTGATTATTACAATGTATTACATTAATTATACTAAACATTCATAAAATAAATCATTATTATCAATTTGTTCATTCATTTTAGTTATAGGTATATTCAATAGAATAATTCAACTAAATTGCTAATGAAAAATGAAATAAGTTATTATCAACCTTTTATGTTATTTACTGTTTGAATAATTATAAAAAAAATGGCAAACATAAAAGAAAATATACTTTTTATTCTGTATTTAATTTACTCTGATATCCATCACAATAATAAATATCTATCATAATTAACTGACAATATTAAAACAAGTTCTTGAGGGGGTTTTAAACTCAAAATTATGACAATATTTTGTACTGTAGAGACCTTTGTGGTAATATAGAAATTAACTCTGGCGCATTGTAAAAAAAGGAAATACACAATAAGGTTCAAATTAGAATAAGAAATTCTAAAAAAAATACTTGTATAAAATATGGTTTTAATTGATATCTAAATAAGTATTGGAATCTGCCCTAAAACACATTTTATTTACAAATGGCGGTCGGCGCTCGGGACTCGATTTACATCGAGATATATAAATGAACATATGCATAAAACGTCAGGATATTGTGTGAAGAAAGAGGCTGGAAAGTCCAAGAAAAAATTACCTCTCACAAGCCAAGGAGAATACATACCTAATGATAATTACGGTCGCAGTTACGATGCTTGAACACAAAGAGGAAGAAATACTTAAATCGGGGCATCTTGATGTGCCCTTATCAGACGTACATGATGATCGCAATGATAATCAAAATGTTCTAATAAAAAAATCCTAAAAAATGGAGAATTATGAATTTTGTTTAATGTCAGATGTTTTAGAAAAAGTTGAAGATAACAAAGAGATTCTTATAGTCAGTAATATAATAAAGATATATGCATTGAAAATTGTAATTAAATTTGACAAAGAAACTAAGTGAAGGAGTAGAATCAGTTTTACCTGCATTCAGGAACTCCCCCATCATAGAAATTGCTGTTGCCTTGCAAACAGTAGTCTCCTCAAACTTGAACATTGCATCGCTCACCGGTGTAACCAGGTGTGCAGTTGCAAACTGATTGTCCATGAATACAAGACGGTTCATCACAGTTATTTTGGACGAGTTTGGTTAGTGGTTCGCAGTTTTGAATGTACTGATAATGTTCTTTTATTTTATAGTTGGCTACTATACCGCCTATGACACTATTATAACCCAATGTAAAATTTGCGTAGGGTTCTGTTGAATTCGATGTAGCTTTTGGCAATTTCCACACTAGTTGTTCGCAGTCAGAGCAGTAATCCACCCAGTAGAGGATTGTTTTTGAAATGGTCAGTGAAGTTGATGATGGTCGGGGAATATCAGTTTCAGTGTCATCACCCCATAAATTCATTAAAAAGGTTAGATTTTCACCATTCAAATCAGCATACCAAATATAGTAGAATGAACTATTCTGAGGTTCAATAAAATATAATTTATGTGTTAGTTGGTCTATAACCAGGCTGTGTGGTGCGAAACCTGAGAAAAACAAAACATCTTCTCTCCCGGAACCATTGAATGCAGCTTTCTCTATTGTAGGCTGAGCTAAGTTTGTGTTGATCCAGTAAACGTACCTGTTAAAAAAAACTCTTTGAGCTATCACGAAGTAACCAATTACATTAAATTTTCTTTGCTTGATTTTGAAGTAAAGTAAACGTACCCGCTACAGCTATCCACGGCAACGTCAGTGGGGATTCCGTCACCCGTCTTGATTAAAAGATTTCCGTAAATATTGTTATTCGATCCATGTTTTAATGAAATCCAATTAATGCTTCTTTCGTTTGTATCACTGAAGAACAATAATTCTGTTGCTGGATCGAAAGCGAGGCCATGAATGTTTCGCCCGTTTGCCTCAGTGAGGGGAATGTTTTCCTGGGAAGATATGCCGTAACTCCATATAGTGTCACCGCCGCTCTCTTTGTTGACGTACAGCAACATGTCGTGAATCTCGTCGTAAACTAAAGCGGTGAGGTTTTGGAGATCAGAACTTAAGGTCTTCGTCATGTTTCCGTTGGCATAAAATTCTAATACATGTCCTTTAGTTACGGCAATGTCTGAAACAACAGAAAAATAGTTTATCTTACAAGCTGATCTTATAGGTAATAATATAGGGAAGCTCCAAGAGCCTCGACCAACACCTGAGGAGGCTCTCACTAGGCAGCTGGATCAAGGGCTTGATTCAGAAAGCGGTACTCCTGGACACGGCTCATATTGTTAGAAGGTTCCTCTTTCTGGAGCCCCGACCGCTGATAGCTTGGTCCCTGTTCCCGATACCGGTGGGCTACTATTTTTTATATTTTTAAATGTATTTTTTATATTGTTTTATATTTACAAACTACAATAAATCAATAATAGTAAAAAAAAATATATGTACTACACGTAAAAAAAAGGTTACAGGGCGTCATAAAATTCGTCCACTTCGCCGTCAACACGAAAACTGCTCCGAAGGTTAGCAGCTTGTTTTATATTTGAATATTTAAAAATGTAATGAATATGTATAAAAATAAAATAGGTTGAAAAAGAAGAAGATGAGAACACACGTATTCACGAGGAGAACCTGCTTTCCAATCTAATTGCTTTGTAATATTAACAAATTTGGTTCCCTATTTTAGGTTAAACTTTTAATACAAAACATTTGAGGTTCTAAATCACATTATTGACCAGAGGGTTATAATTCAGCACATTAATATTCTGGGCTGTAATGGCTTTAGATAACTTTTGCTTGACATACAATACTTGGAAGTGGTACCAAAAAATCTTAAATTCACTGACAAATAACGCACAGCCGTTTGTGAAGCATGAAGTTTTGCACAAAAGTTCTTGTTATAATGAATTTGAGCACAAAAGAAGGATTTTTGACAATTGATCCTTTTTTTTTATACGGATGGGAAATCATCAAATGACTTCTCCCGCTCTGGGCAGAGCGGAAGGGAGTGTAATCATAATCATAATCATAAATCATTTATTTGCTGGTCAAGGGTACATACAGTGGTGTTAACATTACATTCAAGATCGTTCTCCTTGATCTACCTTACTGGCATGCAAATTTATCATATTTTTTAAATTCGGAAACGAAGTGCTTAGTAAAATAAGTACGTA
Source organism: Lycophotia porphyrea (assembly GCA_950005105.1). Taxonomy (NCBI): domain Eukaryota; kingdom Metazoa; phylum Arthropoda; class Insecta; order Lepidoptera; family Noctuidae; genus Lycophotia; species Lycophotia porphyrea. Next base: position 1,386,745 of record OX465409.1, read on the forward strand.
ATAAGACTTGTACTGACTAAAACCCATCCTTGTTCCTTCTTTGCCCTTTGTGTTTCAGGGCCGCGGTATGTTCCAGGGCCGCGGTAATGACAAAAATGAAAAAAAAAAAAAAAAAAAAAAAATTGTATGGAAGTTAAGTAATTTTTGACGATGGCGCAATTGTAGGCCTAGCGGAAGGAGCCCGTAGAAAATGAGCAAATCAACTCACCCCAAGAGTGTGCCAAACCTACGTACAGCACCACCAACGCCAACACACACCGCGCTCCACACATTGTGTACTTGAGCAATACACAGATGTTCCAACTGATGATGGTGCGTCCACTCCTGGTGACCGTTTCTGAATAAATGCTACTGCTGGCTTTTCGCCATATAAATAGGACATTTAGGTAGGCATACTTGATAAGAAAATCTCTCTGAGCTCTCATTAACAAAAGAGGTTTTTCTCAATATGTATTTCGGCGGTCACGAACATTCCCCGAAGGTCATGTTTATCACTGTTCCATTGTTTTCTATATCACTAAAAATTGTTTGCTCTATAGGCAATATATTTAATTAGTAAAGTCATTGAGGTATTTAGAGTTTGGTTATGTATTTGTACTATTTTTATCTAATTAGGTACGCACATGATTTTTTGTATTTGCTAAATTCGTCGAACTTCATTAATTTAAAATTACTCGTCTTTTTATACCGTCTCGCTGCAATTAGCCCGTTTTTTACTAGGAGTCATGGTCGTTGCAGGGCTAAAATTATACCATGTAATCTATTTTTTGAAAATCTCGGATTTTGTCGTACAAGCAGTAACTTGATGACAACGTAGGATGCAACGTAGATTCCGAACCGGTATCATTCCGGTGAAGTTATTATAGTATGAGGCGATTAAGGTATGGCTAAAGAGGCGCCACGGGACCCTCACCTTCCGCCTGACGCAGGTCCTCACCAGACACGGTTGGTTCGGGAGCTTCCTGCACCGAATCGAGCGGGAGGAAACGCCCGGGTGTTATCACTGTGAGGATCGCCCAGAGGACACGGTGGAGCACATGGTGGAGGTCTGCCCCGCTTGCGCAGAGCACCGCCGTGTCCTCGTAGCGGCGATCGGCGGCGGCGACCTATCGCGTCCGGCCCTGGTTAAATCCATGGTCCGGAGCGAGAGGGAATGGGACGCCGTCACCTCCTTCTGCGAAACAGTCATGCTAGCGAAGGAGGTGGCGGAGCGTGAGAGGGAGAGAACGTCGAGAGACGCCCCGGGCGTCGGGGGTCACGTGGTGGCTTCTGGCCACCGTAGACGTGGACCTGTGGACGGTGAGCAACGGGCCAGCTCGCCGTCCGTCCGTCTTTTGACGACAGGCCGTGTTTAGGGCGCGTCCGGGTCACACGCGCGTTTTAAAGAGATGTCAGCAAACAGGGAGGGGCCCGCAAGGACAGCCGCTAAAATATCCACATACAGGAAAAACAATAATTAATATACCACGCACGCAAACCCTAAAACTATATATTATTTTGCTTATCATTTTTGCCCTTGCTTCGCACAGCGACCTATCGGGTCTAAGAGTGGAACCAACCATACATGTTATATTGAAAACATTTAATTATAACCGGTTAGGAAGTTTTGGCGTAGGGGAGTTAGGGGAGAGATGGGCACTTTATCACATAATCATTTTTAAAAAAGGACATTTATAATATAATAAATACTTATTGCCAAGGTTAATTTAGCTTTAACTTTTACAAAGAACAGTCCACAGATTATAAACAGTCTCAAAGTTACAAAAGGATTTCGGAAATATGAGAATTGTGCCCAAATCTCCCTATGGTATAGGCTCAGGCACCCCCTGTGGGAGGTTTGGGCATTATGTATAAAGCACTTAATGTCGATTATACAAGCAAACATAAAGTTATATAATCTTAAATATGATCTAGATCACAAAAATAATCAACAGAGAGTAAATAATTAAACATTTTCACTTATTGTTTGTTTGTTGAATGTATACATCTTCTATGGCAAGTATTATTAAGTCTGTCAAAACTTCCACGTTGCACACCCTTTTTTAACTTGAACGACCTGTTTCTTTAATAAAAATTGAATGTTTAAACAATTAAATCAGGTAACTTATGATAAATTGTCTCCTTTCCAGTACATGTAGGCATGCCCAAACCTCCTTCAAAATAAGTGACCATTGCTCCCTCTGCATATATTTTTAACTTAATATTTGTGCGAAGTTTTTTGGTTTGGTTTGGGTGTGGTATTTGGGCATGATTTACATGTTAATTTTTTATAAATTAGTAAATACACAATGGAAAAAAAAATAAAAAATACACATACTTTTCACTAGTTCTTCAATTATTTACTGCGAAAACACAACTAAATATTGACACTGACCGCAACCAAACTTTAAAATGCGTGTTTATTTGACAACTGAACCCAATTACAGGTAATCTATGGATGAATAATGTTGCTCGTGGGTAATGTTAACTACAAAATTAGCGAAATAAAAAAAACTGTATTTGGATTGGAATTACACGGAGGTGCCCATGTTTCCCGACTGCCCAACCCTGCCCTACCTTCCCTACAGTATGTAAACGGGAATATTATACAGGGTGTAACGGACAGCCCTCCACAAACTGATTCAGGATAAGGAGCTGAATGCACCCTATTCAGCTCCTTATCCTGAATCATATTCCACCGAAGTTTTTCTCCAGATTTTTTTAGTTAAAGGGATAGCCTTTATTCAAATGTAAAATTACATTCCCTGTACCCAGCACTCTATTTATGTAAATAATATGGCTAAATAAAAAAATCCAACAACGGATGTTAAATACCATGCGAACGATTCAATTTCAATCCTGGCTAGCTACGGGATTCATCGAACTCGACGTCGCAATTGCCGTTCGCTACATGCGTTTTGCTTACTTTTTTTTGGGATGAAAGGTACTCTATGTCCGCTTCTGTACACCTGACAATTATACCATTATGCATTTTAGGCGTGAAAAGGTGACAAACAAACTTACTCTCGCATTTATACTGTTAAAAAAGTTAGGATTACTATAGGATACACAATTTTAATTCTAAGTAATGTGGTGTTTGATGTGAATTATGGGCTATTTTGGAATGATTTCATAAGCAAACTTAAACCGATGTTTACTTGTGTGTAATATACCTCTTTTATTAATATTGTATAAGGATAAACTACTGTTAATTAATTTTAGGTAGAAGTAATGTTTCGAGCTCATTTATTTATTTATTAAGCTGACGCAATTAACCGATAAATGTGCGGTATAATAGGTGCCACAATTTGAACTTTATTTCAGTGCTCAAATCAACCTGCAATACGTTCCTGAGCTCTTCAAGATGTGGTCGAAACTAATTGTTATGTTGTTGTTGATCAGTTTTGTGGGACTCTCGTGGTCTGCGCCTAATGTTGGTTTTGCAACAGCCGGCTGTCCTGGTAACATGCATGTATTAGAAAATGGCTCTTGCGCACCAACGACTGAAAATTCGTGAGTACTAACTATCTAATACCTACTTATATAAAGCGGAAATTGTCAATTTGATCACCATTTTTGTGTCACGGTCAAAACTAAAAGTAATATCCGTCAAATTTAGTTTTGACTGCGACTTGTTAAAACTACTTTACTTTGAAACTCATTATTAGGTTTCATGTTTTTTTAAAGGATAAATCGAAAAAGTACCTAAGTACGTACAGAACTTAACTTACGGAAGACGATGGCAAAAACAGTGAAAAAAATCATCGACTTCCGAAACTAACGTTATTTTTTATTAGGTTAAACTAACTATATACATTAATAATTAAAAACTATTAAACTAAAATAAATAAACTAACAACAAACTATAAAAGGGCATCGAAAAACTCCTCCTCAACGCTGTCAGATGGTAATGTGCCCAAGAGACTGGCGGCGTTGTCACGTTGCATGGCAACACTTAGCCTCTGGCCAAAGTAAAAGCCAGCCCTTGGGTCACGGGAAGCGTCAACTAGGCGTTTCGAATTTCCTTAAATAGGCTATGAGCACTCGGACCCCACGGCCCTAGAGTTTCAACCCCAAACGGCTCGAAAATATAGTTACCACAAAGGTTTCTATATTTACGCCGCTTGAGGTTCTCTGCAGCCGCAGCGGCAGCACCAGCACAGCACGATGAGCTTGGAAGATGGGATGGCGCAAGAGTATTGACGCATGTTGCGTCCCACACTAAAGGCCTACCCATCTTCCAAGGAAACAAAGACATGCCGTCCGGTCTCTTGCCATCGTCGCGTGCCAAGCCATTGGGTTCTAAAACAGATGGGACGCCGACGGTGACAAGAGCTCGTCGGATAATGTCGTTTATATTTGCGTGCCGTGCAAAACGGCCCGCACTTCGGCTGCATGACAGGCCGTAGTGACCGAGGTTGTTGACAGCTTCACCGCAGTGACAGCGATGAGGAGAACAGCAAGGCAATCGAGTTTCCAAGCATCGATAGCCTCGGGCATGCACGGCACATCAAAATCAATCAGTGTGGAAGACAGGATATTCCTGATTAATTTCTTAGTGCCGTGGACCGAGGATATAAAAGCCGGTAAACTAATACTGCAAATTTTGCGTTATTTTGTATTTTTTGGTTTGAAGTCAGATAGGCGTAGTGACTTAAAAAGTATGTTTTTATTAGTTACTAGCTACTGTGCGTGGCTGTACTCGCGTGGTACCCGGATATAAAGTAGCCTAAGCCCATCCGAATAAAGTACCTTTCAAATGGTAAAAGAATTTTTCAAATAGGAGGCGCTTTAGTTACCTACTTAGATCCTTCAAGGAGATGATTCTACTTTCCCAAAGTTTATAACAGATTCCTGAAAAAAAAAACAATGTCCTAGACCCACTGTTTCGATGCCTGTTTTTATATGATAGACTCCTTGAAGGATCCAGATAACTAAATCGCCAACCTGTATAGTCAACACGTAAACTGTCAATTATTTTTCTTTTTCAGGACAGCTATCCTGGATGATCTTTTCTATGATGGACTCTGACTGACGTCGCCCATCACAAGGGATAGCGACGTATCACAAGTGATAGCGTCGTGACACTTCTTGATACTTTGAGTTTCATTATAAATATTTTCTATTATGTTCTTAAACCATTTTAATATTTTTTTTTAGATTTGAACAAATCAGAAACTAGAAAACATGTACTTTATTTATGTACTCAATAAAACTGTTAAAAGCTTTTAATTTTGGCATTTTTAAAACTTATTTTTACCTAATCTAACCTTCCTATTAACAAAAAAAAAAGTCAAAAAATGAGTTCAAACAAACAGATCCTGTTATTCTGTTCAAAATATTTTATCATCTATGTAAATAAACTAACACTTAAAAACATAACTGGCGAAATGTGGGCGTACTATTAGGCACACCTCTGCCTAACCCTACGGGAATTACAGGCGTGAAGTTATGTATAGATAGATTGTTTCCTCACATTTTGGAATCCAACTATTACGAAATAAGTCTTATCTCAAAGTAAAAACCGTTATTTCACAAGAAAATGCTCATGACTAATATACACCTCTACTTACTGTCCAGGTAATACAGGTGTGAGGTGTTATAATATTATGATGAAATAGGGTTCGAACCTACACCTCAACAACAATAGACAATAATTACTCATTAGAAGATACTCGAAGCATGAACACACAAAAGGAATGTATTACAATAATAACATCGTTTATTATGATAAGGAGGTGAGCAGTGGGCGAAGCTTGACAACTTGTTTGTGCAGTCAGCGTTCTGTAGGCTCCGCAGAGGTGTAAAATATTGGTAGGCACCGTTGAAGTAGGTCTTAAGGTCCTTATATCTCTTGCCTCCGGAGCCACTGGACAGATATGATTTGATCAATTTATCAAAATACATAGTAATTTGTTACATACATTAACGTACGTATTATCGCAATTACTACTAGGCTTCGCTAAGGGTACTTTTACACCCTTTATAGACTCTGTGGCTGCTACTGAGGAATTGCTACTGGAGAACTCCAGTAACAGTCTGTTAAGGCTAGCGCATACCGAGGACGGGACGTACGGTCAAACAGCTATTTGGTATACACGCGGAAATATTCACAATCTATTACCGAAGCGAATAATTTTTCACATTTTATTTTATGAAGATTTTTTCATTAAGAGACTGAATCTTAATGACATAACCTTTTATAAAATAAAATTGCAAACCATATTGTCAGTGTACTAGGATTGTGAATATTTCTGCGTGATTACAAAATAGCTGGTACGACTGTACTTACGTCTTTGTAACCCCAATGACATCAAGTAGGATCCTTATATAATTAATGCTGGCAGTTGCTGGCAATTATTCTGGGATGAGTAATTTTGAAATTGTCATATCCAATCGTTTAGGCATGCCTTTTCATATTCTTGGTGGTCTCTGCTTGCAGTCTAACTGGATACAGCTGAATATAAGTATTTTACACGGAGCGGCTGCTTATCTAACCTCGACAACCTAGCTATAGCAAGTAGCAACAAGATATCCCTTGGGCAGACTGTTGGTCAGACTTTCTGAATTCTGACAAAGATCTACGAATGACAGCCGAGACTGCTGCTTTACGAGCTTTCCGAGGTACAGATGAGTCTCAATATATACTAGATGGTAACCCGTCCACGAACCAACCTTGGCAAGCGCTGCTTACCTTGAAGACCGACCCGTGCGGCTGTTATAATTTAGTTGAGAGCCCCAGGAGGTCAGAAGGTTATTTTCTATGAAGTATCTATAGTGAAATTGCCATCATTAAAACGGAACATCACACTTCACAGATCAATCACCTGGCATCGCTAAAGATCACAAACGAACAAATAATGTGACCTAGTAGACACCTCCTTTCTAGCCATATCATCGTTCACACAGATCATCCATCGTTTCTTGGGTCTTCCACATTTATACTCAGAACTTTCCTCACGATATTTTCCTCATTCCTCTATATCACATACCCATACCACGCCACCTGATTACTAATTTGAATAATCTCATGTTTGTTTGTTAAATACAACATTCATTGCCGGTTAATTTTGTATAATTTTTTCGGTAACTCATTGTAACCAAGCTTAGTATTACAGTCAACCACAAATCGTTAGAAGTTAATTTATATTTTCGGAAGCTTTATTATTTCCCATTGAATTCATAGTCAATGGGCTATTGGGTTTTTCAGCAGGAATTTATCAGTAGCAGCTACGAAGTATACAATTGTGCTCGGTTGCTAGCAACAGGTTCGCCACTATTAAATGGGATTCTGACGAATTGGGGGTGTACTATTTAGATACACCTCTGCCTAGCCCTTCGGGAGTAGTTCCCGAAGGGCACGGACGCTATATATTATATTATGGATTAGGTACGGTAAATAGACGACATTGAATGTCAGTATGGTTTTCCTTAAAATGTTTACTTCTACAATAATATTAATAGGTAATTTTTCAAGCTATAAATTTTCCTGTTTTTGTCTTAAAAAGAGGTATTGCGCAATTAACCACCGCAGTTAAAATATCAAATAGGTATAATTAGAATTCACACGCTATCTGCCCTACTGCTTACCTTCATTGAACTAAGCGTGATGTTTAAAGTGAAAAAGGGACATATCGTTCGCATCGCAGGGCGTTTTAAAAAAAACTTGTTCATTCCGTAGTGGGCATAATTTTACTGAATCATCATCATCAGCCTAAGATGTTCCCACTGCTGGGACACAGGCCTCCTCTCTATGAGAGGGAATGGGCTATAATCCACCACGCGGGCCCAGTGCGGATTGGTAGATGTCACATATCTTCGAATTTTTGGTTCTAGGACACGCCGGTTTCCTCACGATGTTTTCCTTCATCGTTTTTGAGAGCAGTGGTGATGAAATATATTACACAAAGTAGGGTTCGAACCCAGGCAGGCGCATGCCTGCCTGGGTTCGAACCCACGACTTACTGTTCGTAAGTCGGGGTCGCTACCACTGGGCCACCACTGCTCTATTTTACTGAATATTACTTTCATTTCAGACTTCTAACGGTTTTAATAATTAGCCATCAAAATTTATCTTTCAAAAAAGTCGTTAGATAACTCAAATAGTCATTCTCAAAAAGTTCGTAGTGGAAAAAAAACAAAACGCAGTGACGCTCAACCACTCATTTACATTTTGCAAACGATATTGCTAACAACAAAAATCAAATTTGGCGACTGTTTCCTAGAAACCAACACTCAAATTGTTACTTTTTATCATTTTAAGTCAAGAAATGGACGTTGCGTATATGGAATTTTCCACCAACGACATTTTAAGGGACATGTTAAAAAGAGTATTTTATATGATTTTGAGCTCTAAAACTTTACAGATTTTTGAATCATATAACCGTACCAAATTACAAACATTATTGAAAACATAAGTAGGATAATACTGATATTTTTCGTTCGGATCTTTGCGAAACGAGGGTGGCACTACAAGAATCACTTTTCGACTTCCTCATAATGATTATATTTATGTAAAATATACATATTGATGTAGTTTTGAATACATCAGTAATTAATTTTGAAGTTATTTTATCGTTTTTAGAAAAAAACAAAATGTTTTAAATCCCTAAGCTTGCAAAATATTGGTCTAAAGTAATAGGACACGTAATTTTCCAGTGAACACTTTTTTTGAAAAACGCTCATCACTGACCTTACCCAAGAAAACAACACTCGAGTCGAACTTACGACTTTTGTAGACTGAGAGCTAGTGACCCATTCGTTTATTAATCAAAATAAAAGGAGTGAGGAGCGTTAAAGCCCCTATATATATAAATATATATATATATATATATATATATTTAGGGGCTTTCAGAAATATTTTCCGCAACGTTTTGGTATTATTCAACTTTAGTTTTCTAGGTTGCATTCTCTTCGCAGACTAAGATGAGCTATCGTGGCAGAAACAAAGGGTGGACGAGACATCGACACACGAACGGTTTCGCATTTAGTACAGACGCCAGCAAGTCAAGCTACCCGAAACTGTCAGAATTTTCCAACCAACCCTGAACCTAGTGCTTTAGAAATAAAGTTGAAAATTTATTAAAGAAATTTGTCAGTTTGTAGTAGCTTGATATGCTGTCTGTACATCATTCAAATTTCTATGTGAATGAAAAAATAAAAGAGAAAATTTGAACTTAACCATCAACATTTAATGGTTTAAAATCAATTGGAGAAATTTAACAGTTTGTAACGGTACCTGATGTGCTGGCAAATGGAACTACATACGTGGGAATTGTTTGTGGGTCGATACCTTCACCACATAGTTATCTACAATTAAAGTGTGACTACAATACAATAATAATTTAATTGGTAGTTATTTGTTATTGCACTTTTATTAGAAAAGGTTCAAAAAGCGTTCCTGAGGTTTCTATATAAGCAGAAACACGGCTACTATCCTTAAAAATACTAATCCGACAAAATTCTTACTAGGTTGCCTGAGATACAACTCGTTAGAGGTAAGTGCGCTCGAGATCAGCTGACAATAGCCTGTAAGACGCTCCGTGGCGCTATTGACGCTCTTGATCTACTTGATGTGCTGGCGCGCTTCTTGTTCCAGACAATTACTGCCGGGGCAGAAAGCACAGGCTGTTTGCCGTCCCTTCATGTCGAATTTTACGTTTTATTAGTGTAATTTTATTATTGTTATCAATTTTATTGTCTTTTCGATTTTATCTTTTTTGTTTTTTATTATTGTCTGTTTGTTATTTTATTATTTATTATTTCTAAATGGGCATAGTATTTAATCATTTTTTCATGTTAATCAATTTTACCAATGTTATTTATTTTATAATTTCTTCATTTTTATTGTTTCTGAATGTATGTAAGAAACAATTTAATTTAATGGGTATTTGTGAAAAAATTTAGGCTTTAAATATGTGTTTGTTTATGTTTTCGAGCGTAGTGCACCGTGGGCTGCAGCTGAAAATCAGCGTCAGGTGGTACACTTGTGTTGCCATCTGGCATTATGCTGAGCTGAGGCCCTTTTGGCATTATTATTATTGTTTGTTTATTTATTTTGTATAATTTTTAAGATGTTATTAATGCCAAATAAAAACAATTTACTTTCTATCTCTCTTTCTTTTACTGTTGCACGAGCTAAGTCGCCAATTCGTCGTACTCTGGCCGCGCTTAATGATCTCTTGGATTTTAATACAACAGATGTTCTGTTTGGGATGGATGGACGAAGATTTTGTCAGAAGTACTGTGAGAGGAATTTATGAGTGTCAAATTTTGATATACTTTGTTATTTTGGATCTTTTAATGTGTTATAATTAACTCTTTTATGTTTATAATTTTAGTTACTGTAATTGGTTAAATTATCACCGTTGTAATTAAATAAATAAAATGAGCATATCGTTCTGTCACCGTCGTATTCGAACGATTGATGGAATCAGAGCGATATTTTAAAATACGTTTAACGTTAAACGCATTTAAAAATTTGTGGTGCAAGTTAGTCTTAGTCCACTTTCCTGGATTATTTGTAATATGTAGTTGATCACTTATTGTGTTGAAAAACTCTTTTAAGTATTTAGTCGCATCTGATATGGCTAGAAGCGGTGTCCAAATGTTGGCTTAAAAATCTTGAATTATTACTACTTTTTTAACCATTAACCAACACAATTTCAGTAACATTATGAGAATTAAATAGTTTACATCTCAAAGCATTACAGACCAATTAGTAACTTTAAAACGTCCATTAAAGTAACATTACTTAAGAAAATGCTACATTCAAAACAATAAGTAAAGATTTATTGCGCGTGGATGCACCGATTACAATGAGACTTTCACTTTTGGATATATGCGTAGTTGGATTACTAATGTTAATGGCGGTTGTGTCATTTAAATGCTATTTTATTTGTGTTTTTATTAATGGGTTCAACTGGGTTACTTGGTTATTTAAAGATCTGTTTTTTATGCTCTGGTTGGTTTAAGTGAGGGTTACGGCCATATTCTAAGACGTTGGGTAACTTAAATGAACTTTATGTAGGTATTAAGGAACTTCAATAGATTCGGATATACAACAGATGATGTTACAGCGCAATAAAGGTGCTCTTAAATGAGCTATTAAAATAACAATTTCTACACAATACTGGTATCAATTTTTATAAATAGCTCGTTACCGATTTAAGTGGCCTAATTCTTGGCAAATTCTATGCAATAACATAACATATAACATAACTTCACGCCTGTAAACCCCGTAGGGTTGTCATGTCTACTTATTTCGACCAAATAAAAAGCAAGAAAGTAGACTGTACATTTAAATTTAATTAGTAAAATAGAGGAGGTACAAAATACAGTTAGGATAAAAAACACACCTACCTACTCGCACATAAGACTCGGTTAGTAGGAAGAGAAAGTTTGAGGTTACTTGCTGTTATTTCCGAAGGGTGTAGGCCCTTCGGGAGGTTCCTGTTCCGAATCGGGCGGGAGGAAACGCCCGGGTGTTACCACTGTGAGGGTCGCCCAGAGGACACGGTGGAGCACACGGTGGAGGTCTGCCCCGCTTGGGCGGAGCACCGCCGTGTCCTCGTGGCGGCGACCTATCGCGTCCGGCCCTGGTCCAGTCCATGGTCCGGAGTGAGAGGGAATGGGACGCCGTCACCTCCTTCTGCGAAGCAGTCATGCTAGCGAAGGAGGTGGCGGAGCGTGAGAGGGAGGGAACCTCTCGTCCAGCCGCCGCGGGAGACGCCTCGGGCGTCGGGGTTGGCTTACGGCCACCGTAGACGCGGACCTGTGGACGGTGAGTAATGGGCTAGCTCGCCGTCCGTCCGTCTTTTGATGACAGGCCGAGTTGACGGCGCGTTCGTGTTCCACGCGCGCCATAGGGAGGGGCCCGCAAGGGCCGATGCCTGCCAGGGCTGCGGGCTGTTCGAAAGAGATACCGCGGCCCTGGAACACAAAGGGCAAGGAAGGAACATGGATAGGTTTTAGTCAGTACAAGTCTGACACTCCCTTCCGTTCTGCCCGGAGCGGGAGAAATCATTTGATGATTTCGCATCCGTAAAAAAAAAAAAAAAGGTGTTGGCCCTTGGAGCACCTGGTCCGGCGGGCTTCACAGTACTGGTATCAGGCCAGTCCTGGCCGTACTGGAGTCAGGCAGACTCCGCAGCTGGGAGAGGAATTCCCGGGCGAGTCCGATAGCGGAGCCCTGGGATGTAGTTACGTCTTCTGCGAGGTGGAAGGACGCGTCAGAGCGTCGACGCCCTACCATTTGTCACTGGCACTTGTCCACTTTTAGTGGAGTGGACTTCACCGTACTAGTTACTCGCTACTGAAATTCCGTCGTAAACTGGTTGAACTACGTCAAAGCCTCCTTTTATAGGAAATCTGAGTGTTCCAATAGTTGCAATATTAATCCGCATTGTTGTACGAATTAAGTAGCCATAATTATAATCATCTGACCTGCCAGGTGCAGTCGGCCAAGACATATAACACCGCATAACCCGAGAGTGCGTTAAGAAATTTATAATTATCATTTAATATTTTATTTTTTATTTATCATTTTCATTTTGTCCATTAATCAGTAGACAAACGTAATTCAATATAAAAACTAGATTTAGACTAGCCAAAACGATATAAATGTTTTTTTAGTAATACATCCTAATGCAACCTTCATTGAACAGGCTGGTACAGAAAATCTAAGAGAAAGAATAAATAAGCTTGACAGCTTGACGTTAATTGTCATTTCTGGATAATATTAAAACCGAAAAAATTACATTGTTAACGACGATAATCTGGATGGAGATGTAATTGCCGTGATTTATATCCAAAATCTGTGATGAAACAATGTTAAATGATGAAATGATTTATATACAAAATCTGTTACCACAGATGCTATATATATGATGATAAGTACTTGAAAGAAATCATAAAAATGAAATCGTGAGTAAAATGTTATTAATACAATATCCGCCTACGCAGATACTATACTCTTAAGCATATTATGATGACATAAAAAACCCCAATCATTCACACAACCTTTACAAGTCATGGTAATTTTACCATCATTTGGTATTTCCCAGCTATTCTCGAGATGTTCTCACACAGCAATGAGTGTAATATCTGACCCATTCGCTGATTCCATACATGATTAGTATGTCTCCGTAATTTATGTTAAAGACAGTAACTGCTTCAATTTATAGAGGTAGATAAGTCGTGTGCTCAATGGGAATTTCCATCAGTAATTTTTCAGGGGATCAGTCTCTAACACGGCTTGCACATCGAAAACAGATATACAATAAATTACCTGAAAATATACGGCCACGAGAACACTATGTGTATTTAAAGCTAGGGTAAAGTTATTGCTTTTGGAAAAATGTTACTATAGTATCGAAGAATTTATAGAAGTTAAAATGTTTTAAAATAGAGCTCAAATATAAAGGGTGTAAACAGACTCTTAACGAAGCCGAAAGGCACTTGTTTTCCCCGTCATTGCGATCATTTTTTTGTTCTAGACCATACCTGGGAACCTTCTAGTTACGGAGATATTGGGGGTCAAAGTTCGAACTTTTCCACACCTTTTTTTTTAAATACATGTTTTTAATGTAAGATTTTTAGTTTAAGCACCTCCAGGACCCCCTTACTATTCAATACATCCATCAGTATAATGTTTTGAGTGCGTTACATTGAGTCCGACCGTTAAACGTGATTTTTCAGTCCGAAAAAAGAAGTCGTTTCCCAGCACTAATTTTTGCGTAAAGTTACTTAGTTTGATGTACATAATGCTTGGTCGACGGCTTCGTGAACAGTCTGTTTGCACCTTGTATATGTATATGTTAATTTTAATACAGTTTTTTTTATGTATAAAGCTAGATATAAGTTTAATTAATATAATATTTTTAAGTTCCTAATGATCTACGCGATGTTAGATAATAGATAACAGCTGCGGGCTGTTCGAAAGAAATACCGCGGCCCTGGAACACAAAGGGCAAGGAAGGAACATGGATGGGTTTTAGTCAGTACAAGTCTGACACTCCCTTCCGCTCTGGCAAAGCGGGAGAAGTCATTTGATGATTTCCCATCCGTAAAAAAAAAAAAAAAAAGATAATAGATAACACTGACACTGCAATATTATTAGTTTTAAGTTATCTTGCTGCGCCCTAACAGGGTCATGTACTCACCAGTTTTAAGCCTAGCGTGTAAAATTGGTTATGTATATTGTGCATTAAATAAATAAAACTAAGCTAACTTAGTTCAAATTAGCTCGCAAAGCTGACGCAGTTTGTTATACTTGTATGCAGACTGCAAGCCAAGCTATATGAGCTAGCTAAAATATGCGATGCTAGTTGTGTATGCCGATGCGCAGCTATACACGAGCTAAGCTAAGCCCCTTGGCACCCCTTCGCAGTACTTTCGCCAATGCTAAAAAAAAAAGAATGTTGTCCAGTGTCTTGATTGCTGAGATTGAATCTATTGATATATCCAAGGTCCGGACTCGAGAATGTAATTTCTTTAGATAATAATCTCTCTCTCTGACTCACTCTGACAGAGCTTTTTATTAAGGTTAGTTCTTAGTGTGCACGGGACATCTTTCTAGTTTAGCTTAGCTGGCTTAGTTTAGCTTAGTTTTCGGTCTGCAAACCGCATAAAGAGCACAGGACTCACTGCATTGATTCCAGCTTCGTAAATGTCCGGTTGATGAAATAATTCTGATCCCACTCAACTTCGTTGTTTGAAGAACTTTAATGCATCATGCGTGTATACAAGCTGAGCGCTGTCTGATGGTAATTATGATATGATTATAAGATTTTAATTTCACTTTTTTTTTAAATGTTGACCATTACGAATTTGTATACGAGCCCACGATACAGGAGTAATTCTTAGTGTGGGGCAAAGTATAAAAAAAACGGGTTGCACTCCGGGAGTGCCGGTAGAAGTGAAAACTTGAAACAACGCCATCTAGTTTAAACTACACGCACACTCGCGCAAGCGCCCTGCGCCGCCAATTCAATCTGACGATCTGACGGTCTGGCGCGAGTTTAGCAGTTTTTACCCATCACAAAAATTTTAACAACACTGCTAACACAACGCACAACGCGGCAACGCCGCTCGAGAAGTTTTCACTTAAAAAAAATATTTGCTGGAATTCCTGAAAAACAATTGTATTTTTGTGTAATCAGGTATCTGAAGCAAAACTTGTGAAGAAACCTGTAATCACCAATGGTGTAGGCAGAAGTTATAGTGCCCCCACATTTAAGATAAGGGTTTGTCTCTGATAAATGCCTGAAATACCCAATGTTTTGGCCAAAGTTAGAATATTTTTTGAAACTTAAGCCACAGTACGAACAAGACCTTACCAGTGTACACTGCACATAATTCTCCGCCAAATTCACGCGAACTTTAGCCCACTTGAATGGTTCAAAACCACAAATATATCAGCGACTGACATTTGACTAGCATACCGAGCAGTTCAAGGTTCGATTCTCGTAATTAGAGTGTTCAATTTTATTTATTGCTCATCTCTTGTCTGTGGTAATTGTGGCAGTTTATTATATGGATGATGGTGATACTGACGTGGTCGAAGATCATTTTATAATGAACATTATTGGATTTACTGCCTCGTTCGTCGAGTTTTCTTAAGTGGGACTACTGAGCATAAGGTCCTGGGCTCGATTCCCAGGTCGGGCAAAGTACTATTGGGTTTTTCCATCAGGAATTTCTCAGTAGCAGCCACGGAGTCTGGATGTGTGCCCAATTGATGGCAATAGGCTCGCCCCCTATTACATGGGACTTGAACATAACTGGCGAAAGTGGGTGTACTATTAGGTACACCTATGCCTAACCCTACTGGGATTACAGGCGTTATGTTATGTTATTATTTGATATTAGTGGGCTTCTGATCTTAAAGATATTTTAGTTTAGAGTTAGATGGATTTGCATTGTTTTAGGAGCTCGTAACTGAATAGCGTTTGAATAACGTCTGAATAGCGTTCATTACATACCGAGTTACATCTGCGCCTCGGAAAACACATTGGCCCGGGCTGTCATTTGTAGATCTTTGACAGTCGTTACAGCTACGCAGTGGCCCGAAAGTCTGATAACCAGTCATACCAAGGGGTACCGTACTAACTATGATGAGTTCAAAGTAGGCCTGAGGGCTTGCAAAAGCGACAATCGTTTTCAAAGCGTTTTTTTTTTATTTCTGCAATGACTTTTTCAACAGGATTAACATAATTATAAGATTTCCGGAAGCTGTCCATCCCCCAATTTTGAGTTTCCATCAACGAAATCTCTGAAAGAAAGAAACCTTTCCAAAGTAAAACTTTAAAATAATTTCACGCAAAAAGTGCTGAGTGGATTTGGATGAAATTTAGCACACTGATAGTTAATAACCTAATTATATAATTATGTAGGTCGACCCCGTGGGACAATTACCAAACTCAACGCGGCCGAAGCCGCGGGCATAAGCATATCTTTCTAAACTACAATAATGCTTTCATTGACTCAATCTGGGGCCTGCCTTTAGCTATAATTCCTATCTCAAATTGGCAACTTGTATAAAATAACAATAATATAAAGCCCACTTTAAAAGTCAACAAAGATAAATAAAGAATGCAGTACAAAGTCGAACAAGTTATCAAAAGTATATTTAGATTATTTTTAAAACAAAAAGCTCAGTAAACGATCACTCAGTCAAGGTCCATTGTATGCAACTAGGTATTTGGGCTATAATTTTATTAAATTGCTTCTTTGTTTTGGTCTAATGTATGTACTAAATGACGTCATTCATTAGTAATTAAAGATCAAGGTGCATTTTATCCCAGGGCTGCGGGCTGTTCGAAAGAGATGGGTTTTAGTCAGTACAAGTCTGACACTCCCTTCCGCTCTGCCCAGAGCAGGAGAAGTCATTTGATGATTTCCAATCCGTAAAAAAAAAAAGATGCATTTTATTAAAGATAAAATGTTCTGCAACAAAACATTTTGTCAAATTGTCCAGGCTAGAAAGTTGGACTGCTTCATTGGTCGTATGAGGTTCGATTCCCGGTTCGATAAAAGTGTTATTGGGTTTTTCATCAACAATTTCTGAGTAGCAGCCACGTCTGGATTTGTGCCCGCATGATGGCAATACGATCACCCCCTATTAAGACTTACTTATAAATATATTTTCAATGCACGTTTTCCTTGTTGCAGATTTTTTTGTTGCCATTATGTTATGTTGGCTGTTTAAGAGGAAACACGGTAGGTATTAGAAAAATCTAACGCTGTCACTCTGCGTACGTGATTTCGACATTAGTGCGATAAGGACAACTATAGTAAAAAGTGATAATTCGGGGTTTGGCTCTCGACTATTTCCTCCTTCAAAATTTGGCCAATTTAAAAGATATTTCATGAACTAAATAAGAAGGAAACAAACTGTGTCCCTATGTTTTTAGTTTTTCATTAATAGTTGTCCAATTTGTAAGGCCTCAGTTGACAAGCGATCTAAATAGGCAATTTTGAGCATTTTGTAAAGGTTTTAGAGCTTATATAGATTATGTATAATCAAAAAGGAAAACATACGGATATAGGAGAGGTTGATATTTATTTATCTGTAAAAAATCTTTGTTTTAAGGCATAAACCAGTAAGAAAACAGACGAGAGCAAAAAAAACCACCCACATTTCCTCTTAACTCAGGTAATGCTCCACACCCTGGTTTAACAGATCAGGCATATTATTTAGAATAGAATTTAGAATAAATTATTTAAAAAGTATTACAGCAAAAGTGGACATTTAGGTGCAGTAGTATTATTAACATAAAATGGTATAATTAGTACTGAAAAGTAAACTATAACTAAAATATATATTCGACAGGTGCAAGTAATGATAATGTTCAATTCAAATCTTTGTTAGAACTATTAAGGTATAATCAAATTGGTACAAATAATACTAAATCTAGCTTAAGTAAATATGTGCAACAATAACTTCTCTAAGTTTTTCTGATATAAGGATACGTATTATTAACACATTCCAATACCAAATATGTACCATTCTCCATATTCCTTGTATCGTAATTTATACAATACCGTATTCAAACTATTACAATCATATTATAAACACAATGATTATAATTACGAAGACTATTATGCATCGCCCACGCTTAGGGTTCCGTAGAATTGTTGATTGACTGTTTAAATCCCATTCATGGCCACTAGTATAGGAAAATTAATAAAATCAAGGGAAATTATTCGTGTAATTTTGCAAATTGGTACAGTTACACCTTGCGGTATCCAGACATACTAAAAGTCCTCAAGGGTGTGGGGTGTGCTGAGGGTGTAGGGGGGGGGGGGGGGGGTTGAAGGTGCCTTTTTTTCAGGTTTTGCTCATATCTCGAATATCAGTAGGAATAGCATTATGAGTACTTCTGATAAAAGTTTCTACATTAAATTTTCTACAAATTTGGTCATGTTTATTTTTGCTCTACGATTAATATTTTAGGAGCTATGTGTAAGTTTTAACAGAGAGATAAAAAAAATAGACGATTTAAGAACAGCGTCGATTTTTCAAAATTGTTAGGGTACTTCCTGAAGTCCTAGAAAGCTGAAATTTGGCATGTACGCTAGTATTAGTGCACAAACAACAAAAAAAATCTAAAACTTTGAATTTTTACCCCCCAATCCCTTAAACTAGGGGATAGAAGTTTGTATGAGACTTCCGCAATTTTGGTGCTAAAGGTCTGAAAATGTATATAGGGACTCCTTGTTATAAATTATAAAATACATATTTCAGGATTTTTGGAAAAATAATACAAGGCAAGAAAAAATTAACAAAATAAAAAAAAAATATCCTAAGCAACTTACACATTTACAGGCCCTAACTTCACAAACTCTACACCTCTATAGCTCCTAAAATATTGATCGTAGAGCAAATTTGTAGAAAATTTAATGTAGAAACTTTTATCAGAAGTACTCATAATGCTATTCCTACTGATATTCGAGATATGAGCAAGAACCTGAAAAAAAGTACCTTCAACCCCCCCCCCCTACACCCTCAGCACACCCCTCACCCTTGAGGACTTTTAGTATGTTCATCTGGATACCGCAAGGTATAACTGAACCAATTTACAAAACTACACGAATTATTTACCCTTATTGCCCATATTCGGCTTAATTTGATCGGACTACACGGGTAATGGGAGTTGCGACGGAATTTGCATCGTGCTTTTGTATATAACAACACCGCATCGCATCGAGCATCGTCATCCGACCCGACAAGAGCGTCGCTTCTGACGACTCTGAAAAAGCCGAATGCCTAGCCGACAGTTTAGAAACTCAGTGCTCTCCTAGCTCTCAAGCAGTAGATAGAGCTCACCTCGAGATGGTGAACGCTGAAGTCGAACGTAGGGCTGCCATCCCTCCCGTCGAAGACCCCGATGATCCTCTGCCTGAAGTCTCCGACGAAGTGCACGACATCATTAAAAAGTTTCGACCACGGAAAGCACCAGGCTCCGACGGTATCACTAACAAGGTACTTAAAATTCTCCCAAGTCAACTCATAGTTTTATTGGCGGCCATCTTCAATGGCGCCCTGAGTAATAATTTCTTCCCCCAAATATGGAAAGAGGCCACTGTAATCGGTATCCCGAAACCCGGTAAACCCAAGGCGGAGCCCGCAGTTCATCCAGCAATTCATAAAGCGCCTCGCCAAGCGCTTCTTCGATTCTGCTGTAGACACCGTAACCCCCTGATCGCATCGGCCGCCCGATACGAGCCCTCGCGTATTAGTCAGATCCGCCGCCCGAGGCACACTCTCGTTGACCCCGACGACGACATCACCCTCCTCCAGGAGAGGAGTAGGGAAACCAGCACGCTCACAAAACACAGACGCCGTTATCCGTCATTCCGTCCTCGCCGACGAGGCCCGTCGTGAAACCCCGGTCCACGCCCTACCCGACCCTTGCTCGAGCCAGCCCGCGCAGCTGAGCCAGTAGCTTTAAATCAGCCCTTAAATAATATCACTCAGATCCAGCCTGTCCCTTTGCTGTCCTCTCCCAGCGACGCCCTAAGCCGAGGTCCGTACCTCACAGGGGGTGCCCTTAGTGCGTAGTCGCTTAGTTTGTAGTTTAGTTTGTAAGTTGCTTTGGCTGGAGGCCTTCATTTCGAGGCATCCACAGAAAAGCCCGGTTAAGCAGTCGACAACCTCCCTAGGTTGAATTGCGAGATGCCCTTCACAAAAAAATATAAATAAATCGAGCATCGTGTTTTTGTGCTTTTATGTATTTTGTATGTTTGTGTTTTGTTTTGTGTGTGTTTTGTTGTTGTTTTGTGCGTGTTTCTTTGTTGCTGAAGCTTGGATTTGAATGTACGCCAGTACAGCAAGCTACCCGAAACTGTCAATTTTTTCCAATCAACCTGGAACCTTGCTTTAGCGATAAATTTAAAAACTATTAAAGAATTTTGTCAGATTGTAGTAGCTTGATTTGCATATGAAGGGCTTTTTCACAAACCTCTGATGTGTTGTGTCACTACACCTTTCATAAACCTATGTTTTATCCTTTTTATTGAAAGGTTTATCGCGAAAATTGTTAAGAATTGAGTAAATAACAATCCAAGTCGTTCATTTTTATTTGATTCACGAATTCATCGGTTTATAATAAAATAATCTTGCGTTTTTTACCTTACCTAGAATGTTTACATAGATTTACTGATTTAAGTATTGAATGTGCCGCCTACCTACCTACGGAAAATTGACGACGCACATGGTAGCCTTTTTTCATTATTAAGCCTGTGCTGTCCGTCCGTCCGTCCATCCGTCCCGCGTCCGTCCGTCCTTCCGTCCGCCTGTCTGTCAGCGGGCTGTATCTCATGATCCGTAAAAGGTAGACATTTGGAATTTTCACAGAATTGTGCCGCTATAACAACAAGGGGCTCTCCTACTACGATGGTATGGAACCCATCTTGCTCGAGTCTGACTCGCAGTTGGCCCGGGTTTTTCATACTGAACCCGACACTTTATTGACCTAAGTGACCTTTACCATCTCTAATGATAATGGGAGTAGGTGCAGCAAAAAAGGTTTAACACCAAATACGACGAAATAATAACACTTGAATGATAATAAACAATAATTCTTTTGTCAAAACGAGGGTCAGGTATAAACGCTCAATAATTACTAGTATTGAATTTATTTGCTTTAAATTACAAACAACTTTGTTTTTTTCCTTGCAGTTTTTATTGTTGTTCTTTCAACGCAACGGTGAGCTACCGCAATATTGTGTACTTGTACTACAAGAAGTGCAATTTGCTTTAAATATATTTGCCGTGACGCAGGTGTTAATGAATGCTCAGTTTTTTTGGGATTTAATTTCAATATGATTATTATAGTGAGGGTCGAATTAATAATGTTTTTTTAAATTGTTAGCTTTTGTGCTGTTATAACTAGTAACAACACGAGATGTTTCAGAGGTGGTGCTTCGGGAACTTCCGGCTTTGAAAAGGTCGTTTTTGTAGAAGAAAACAAGTATGTGGCGTAACTAAACTATAATGGTTTCATTTATGTAAAGAAAATGACACAACTGAAAATAAGAAAGATGTGCCAGTAGTCACTGAAGACTCTAAATTTTAATTTGTGATAACATTTCCGTTAATCGGTTAGTTAGTTTATTTATTTATTCACCAACATTATACTCATTATAAGATTTTTAGGTTTCCAATTGGTATCCAAACTATACAGGGTGTAAACAGACTCTTCACGAAGCCGTTAACCAAGCATTATATACATCAAACTAAGTAACTTTACGCAAAAATTAGTGCTGGGAAACGACTTTTTTTTTGGGCTGAAAAATCTGAAAAATCACGTTTTACAGTAGGACTCAATGTAACGCACTCAAAACATTGTGCTGATAGATGGATTGAATAATTAGGGGGTCCTGGAGCTCTTTAAAGTAAAAATCTTACATTGAAAACATGTATTTAAAAAAAAAAACTTGTGAAAAAGTTGGAACTTTGACCCCCAATATCTCCGTAACTAGAAAGTTCCCAGGTATGGTCTAGAACAAAAAAATGATCGCAATGACGGGTAGAACAAGTGCCTTTCGGCTTCGTTAAGAGTCTGTTTACACCCTTTATTATAATTAATAATAATTATACAGTCCCCCATGACGAGAACCTCGTGAAATCAGAAAAAGATAAGCAGTTGAAGTAATGTGTGTGTAATGTTCACAGCAACTTGCGTCTCGGTCTCATCGCACGGCAGCTTTCAGGGGGAGTTGTCGATATGCAGCATCGAAGATTTGGAATAATCTACCACCACCCATTCGATCATCCAACTCGATTAGCATATTCAGAAAGCGCTTACGTCAATACCTGGTTGACTCTCAACGGAAATTGGACATGGTCAACATAAATGTTTCGCTCATATAATACTCGAATAGTGTCAATTTTCAGCGCAATGTGTAGTATGTACATATTGTACGTACAATCTATAAGATATACCTACTTAGCTAAACACGAGTCTGGAGCATTCCTCATGTCAGTTGCACTTCTCACTGACTGTCGATTTCATGGCAACCTAATCCGGTTCATAGCAGTTTTTTTTGTTTTTTTTTTGCCTTTTTTAATTTCAACTAGTTGTAGTGGTCGTCCCGCCTGTACTATTATATTATTTTATTTTCTTTCTTTTATACAGGGTGTAAACAGACTCTTCACGAAGCCGTTAACCAAGCATTATGTACATCAAACTGAGTAACTTTACGCAAAAATTAGAGCTGAGAAACGACTTTTTTTTTGGGGTAAAAAATCACGTTTTACAGTAGGACTCAAAACAATGTGCTGATCGATGGATTGAATAGTAGAGGGTCCTGGAGGTGTAATCAAGTAAAAATCTTACATTAAAAACATGTATTTAAAAAAAAACTTGTGAAGAAGTTGGAACTTTGACCCCCAATAGCTCCGTAACTAGAAGGTTCCCAGGTATGGTCTACAAGAAAAAAATGATCGCAATGACGGGGACAACAAGTGACTTTCGGCTTCGTTAAGAGTCTGTTTACACCCTTTATACACAACATTACTTTACTTAATGTCTATTATATTTATTATTTGTATTGATTGACATCCGTACACTCACCATTTAGGTTCATTTGAAAACCAGCGTCGAGCACTAGTTGTCCGGCATTATGCTGAAATGGGTCTATTTGGCACAGCCGTGAGTCACACAATATTTCTTGTTTAGTTCGTAAGTTTCATTTTGTATCTTTTTTTTTACATATTTTTTATATTGTGTGTACTTGTAGCATGTGCCAATAAACGTTTTTTCTTTCTTTCTTTTCTTTAAGTATCTAGATCTGGCTCGCGAGGTTGTCGATATGTGGGACGCGCGTACCACAGTCATTGTGCCGATAGTCGTGTCTGCCAATGGCTTAATAGCCAATAACCTCGAACATCTGAGGAGGCTCTCGCTTGGCAGCTGGATTAAGGGCTTGATTCAGAAAGCAGTACTTCTGGACACGGCGCGTATTGTCAGAAGGTTCCTCTCTCAAGAGCCCTGACCACCGGTAGCTCGGACCCTGTTCCCAATGCTGGTGGGCTACTATTTTTTATATTTTTAAATGTAATCAATATGTATAAAAATAAATAAAGGAAATAATTATTATAATTATTCGTATATTTTGTTTCCGTGAATGGGTCACTTAATATCCACGCACCCAACTTGATCCAGGGGCCACATGTCTTTCGTATCATGATTAAATTATATTATTACAAATAGAGTACAACCAAAATTGATTATCAAATTCTAAATTAACGCGAGCAAAGCCGCAGGCAAGAGTTAGTATTAGGAATATTTTCCTTCATAGAAATGTAGGCCTCTCTGTCTGACCCAACACTTTGTAACCAAGCCAGTAGGCTAACAGTAAAAACACATTTTTCAACGGGTCACGATAAGCATTTATTTAGAAAGAGTGCGGCAACATTAATCAAGGAAAGTCATTTGAGCCTGGCAATTTTGTGCTAACTCATTTATTTCTCATTTGCTTCAACTAACCACAGTTTATTTTGTAATACATTCACTGGGTTTCACTGGTGGTGCCATCTGGTGTTAAAAACGTAAAAAAGACAGCTAAATCATAGTAAGCGCGACTGTAGATGGGCTGGCTGATCCTGGGCTCGATTCAGCAAGTCTGACAAAAGGGATGAATGAAAGGCATTTGCATGTGGCTGAGATGAGAATGCTAAGGGGGATGTGTGGTGTAACGCGAATCGATAACATAACAAATAATTATAATATGTACTCATTTCTTATAGAGGAAGTCTGAGAGTGGCGCCGGTGACTGAAAAGTTGTGTGGTAATCAGGTGGCGTGGTATGGGCATGTGATATGGAGGAATGAGGAAAATTTCGTGAGGTAAGTTCTGAGTATGAATGTGGAAGAACCAAGAAATGATGGATGATCTGTGTGAACGATGATATGGCTAGAAAGGAGGTGTCTGTTGAGATGACGAGTAATAGAGAAGTATGAAAGAAGACGACATGCTGCACCGACCCCAAATAAATTGGGGTTAGGGCAGGAGTACAATGATATTGATAATGATGATGATGGGTATATAGCGGTATAAGATTTTTTCAACCCACTAACATGTTTTGATGAAATAAACAAAATCTAAGGTACGTAAGCGACAGTTTTCTTTAAAATATTAATAAACAGATTCGTTTATTGAATTTCAGTTCGAGAGCTTTTTAAGTTATTCTGTAATCTCTGAATGACTTTAAAAACACTTTATAAACCCACTGCACACTCCTCTAATAAGCTAAGCATCCTTAGATCGGCGTAAACGCAAGCCAAAGGCATCGCTCCATAGCTGCACACGGCTATGCTTCGCGTGCACTTAGCTTCGCTTTGTTTGAGTAAGGGTAGGCCAAAGAAGCGATGGATGGGCTGAAAATATGTAAGGCTAGAAAGGGGGTGACCTACTTCACCCACCCACATAGATATACCTAGATAAACCAATAGCACCTTCTTCGCGTTGCCGGGTTAAGCATGTTATGGTTAACGTACCAACTGTCGCAGCAAGCTTCAACTCAAGAACTTAATTCTAGACATTTGAAGAACAAAAACGTAGTCTACATTGTATAGTAACTTGTTAACATAGTAACTAATATAAATTATGACGTCATAGTAGGTAGTCGAAAAATGGCACGCTTGCTTTTTATGCGGATGCGTGATACTTGCGTTATTTAGGTATATCCTATACCTTTGACGTGACCCATGAGATGGCTACTAACAGAGGAGCATGGAAGAGGAAAACTTGCTACACCGACCCCAAATAAATTCGGAGAAGGGCATGAGACTGATGCTTCAGGGTCGTCCGCTGCGACCCAAGCTACGCACGGATGTGTGTCTGGCAAACAAGTGAACGGCGGATCTAAGTCGGTTATCACGTGACACCACTCATCCGCGTGGTCGGGCGGATCTCACGTCGTATCGGCTTGTATGAAATCTGTTGATGCCTGAAGTGCAGGTCACATCGCCAGCTGGCGGTTCGGCTCTTTCGGTAGTTCGTGGTGTGAGCCGAAATATGTCAAAAGTTGAAATGACGCTCATTTGACTCGCTCGGTGTGGCTTGCTGCGGCTGAGCGGAGAATTGCTATAGTACCGTCGTAACGCGGTGACCCCGGTGGCGTATTCGAAGGAATTTTTCACGCTTGTAACATAGCTGTGACTTATAGCAAAACCTATCCGTGCATATCTTACTTATCAGTGGATGCTCGTCTTAATTCTCTCACATTTGCACCAAATATGGTAAGGTATGAGCGATTACGGGCGTCCGTGAGAACCCAAGATGGCGCAACAATTATATGATTACTGTAATTATAGATCATTATTGTTATGATTATGTTATTGATGGTTTTTATAGGTCAGATTGTTTGTTCGTTTGTAATCTTTAGCGATGCCAGGTGATTGATCTGTGAAGTGTGATGTTCCGTTTTAATGATGGCAATTTCTCTATAGATACTTCATAGAAAATAACCTTCTGACCTCCCGGGGCTCTCAGCCAAATTATAATAACCGCACTGGTCGGACTTCAAGGTCAGCGCTTGCCAAGGTTGGTGCGTGGACGGGTGACCATCCAGTACATATTGAGACTCATTTGTACCTCGGAAAGCTCGTAAAGCAGCAGTCTCGGCTGTCATTAGTAGATCTTTGTCAGAATTCAGAAAGTCTGACCAACAGTCTGCCCAAGGGATATCTTGTTGCTACTTGCTATAGCTAGGTTGTCGAGGTTAGATAAGCAGCCGCTCCGTGTAAAATACTTATATTCAGCTGTATCCAGTTAGACTGCAAGCAGAGACCACCAGAAATATGAAAATACATGCCTAAACGATCGGATATGAAGAATACAATGTTAAAATTACTCATCCCAGAATAATTGCCAGCAAATGACTTAAGGAATGCGCCATTAAATAATAAATAGTATAAACACAGCTGAGCACACTCCAGTAGGTACAAGTTGACTCGCCTGCGTAGGACTCTTTGCATTCGAGTGGGCTGCCAGCATTAATTATAGAAGGATCCTACTTGATGTCATTGGGGTTACAAAGACGTAAGTACAGTCGTACAAGCTATTTTGTAATCACGCAGATATATTCACAATCCTAGTATACTGACAATATGGTTTGCAATTTTATTTTATAAAAGGTTATGTCATTAAGATTCAGTCTCTTAATGAAAAAATCTTCATAAAATAGAATGTGAAAAATTATTCGCTTCGGTAATGGATTGTGAATATTTCCGCGTGTATACCAAATAGCTGTTTGACCGTACGTCCCGTCCTCGGTATGCGCTAGCCTTAACAGACTGTTACTGGAGTTCTCCAGTAGCAATTTCTCAGTAGCAGCCACAGAGTCTATAAAGGGTGTAAAAGTACCCTTAGCGAAGCCGAAAGGCACATCTTCTAATTGCGATAATACGTACGTTAATGTATGTAACAAATTACTATGTATTTTGATAAATTGACCAAATCATATCTGTCCAGTGGCTCCGGAGGCAAGAGATATAAGGACCTTAAGACCTACTTCAACGGTGCCTACCAATATTTTACACCTCTGCGGAGCCTACAGAACGCTGACTGCACAAACAAGTTGTCAAGCTTCGCCCACTGCTCACCTCCTTATCATAATACACGATGTTATTATTGTAATACATTCCTTTTGTGTGTTCATGCTTCGAGTATCTTCTAATGAGTAATTATTGTCTATTGTTGTTGAGGTGTAGGTTCGAACCCTATTTCATCATAATATAATAAAACCTCACACCTGTATTACCTGGACAGTAAGTAGAGGTGTATATTAGTCATGAGCATTTTCTTGTGAAATAACGGTTTTTACTTTGAGATAAGACTTATTTCGTAATAGTTGGATTCCAAAATGTGAGGAAACAATCTATCTATACATAACTTCACGCCTGTAATCCCCGTAGGGTTAGGCAGAGGTGTGCCTAATAGTACGCCCACATTTCGCCAGTTATGTTTTTAAGTCTTAGTTTATTAACATAGATGATAAAATATTTTGAACAGAATAATAGGATCTGTTTGTTTGAACTCTTTTGATTTTTTTTTGTTAGTAGGTAGGTTAGGTTAGGTAAAAATAAGTTTTAAAATGCCAAAATTAAAAGCTTTTAACAGTTTTATTGAGTACATAAATAAAGTACATGTTTTCTAGTTTCTGATTTGTTTAAATTAAAAAAATAAAATAAAAATGGTTTAAGAACTTTATAGAAAATATTTATAATGAAACTCAAAGTATCAAGAAGTGTCACTACGCTATCACTTGTGATACGTCGCTATCCCTTGTGATGGGCGACGTCAGTCAGAGTCCATCATAGAAAAGATCATCCAGGATAGCTGTCCTGAAAAAGAAAAATAATTGTCAATTTTGCGAGTAGCGTGGGCGTCGTCTTACGTACTTTATATTCGGGTATCCCGCGGGTACAGCCACGCACAGTAGCTAGTAACTAATAAAATCATTTTTTAAGTCACTACGCCTATCTGACTTCAAACCAAAAAAAAATAAGAAAATGCAAAATAACGTTAGTTTCGGCAGTCGATGATTTTTTTTCACTGTTTTTGCCATCGTCTTCCGTAAGTTAAGTTCTGTACGTACATAGGCACTTCCTCGGTTTCTTCTTTAAAGAGACACCCAAAAAAAACATAAAACCTAATAATTAGTTTCAAAGTAGTTTTAACAAATTTTCGCAGTCGAACGTAATTACTGATATTACTTTTAGTTTTGACCGTGACATAAAAATGGTGATTTCGTCAAATTGACAACTTCCGCTTTCTGTGGAAGTCGTAAAAAATATAGCTGCCAACATACAATAGTATAAGTAGGTATTAGGTAGTTAGTACTTACGGATCTTCAGTCGTTGGCTGACAACTCCTATCTCCTAACCGTCTCAGGTTATGAGGACAGACTCCATTAGGTAAACTTGGCGCGGACCACGAGAGTCCCACAAAACTGATCAACAACAACATAAGAATTAGTTTCGACCACATCTTGAAGAGCTCAGGAACGTATTGCAGGTTGATTTGAACACTAAAATAAAGTTCTAATAGTGGCCCCCTTTATACTGTACTTTATCGGTGTTACTCCCAAAACCTAAAATTAATTAACAGTAGTTTATCCTTATACAATATTAATGAAAGAGGTATATTACACACAAGTAAACATCGGTTTAAGTTTGCTTATGAAATCATTCCAAAATAGCCCATGATTCATATCAAACACCACATTACTTGGAATTAAAATTGTGTATCCTATCCAAAAACGGTGAAGGAAAACATCGTGAGGAAACCGGCATGTCCTAGAACCAAAAATTCGAAGACATGTGACATCTACCAATCCGCACTGGGCTCGCGTGGTGGATTATAGCCCATTCCCTCTCATAGAGAGGAGGCCTGTGTCCCAGCAGTGGGAACATTATAGGCTGATGATGATGATGATCCTATCCTAATCCTAACTTGATATTAAAATGCAAAAAAAATAATTTCATTTATTTTAACCTAAAAAAATATCATAAAAAAATTAAAGAAACTGTTAAATATCTTTATCAAGCTAAATAATTATATTTATTTATCCTATCGAAGTTTGTTTGTTAGCTTTTCACGCCTAAACCACTGAACCGATCATCCTGAAAGTTTTTTTTTTTTGGATTGGAAATCTACAAATGACTTCTCCCGCTCTGGGCAGAGCGGAAGGGAGTGTCAGACTTGTACTGACTAAAATCCATCCATGTTCCTTCCTTGCCCTTTGTGTTCCAGGGCGCGGTATCTTCGTTTTCGAACAGACTTCGCTTTCGGACTGTTTTCGAAAGAAAAACGCACGCAGCAAACGGCAAGTGTGATGAACTCTACAACTGGGCAGGATTTGAATCGTTCGTTAAAGTATTTCAAAATTCATTGTTGGATTTTTTATTTTAGACGTATTATTTACATAAATGGAGTGCTGCGTACAGGGAATGTAATTTTACTAATTTTTTTTTTTCAATAAAGGGCTTGAAGAGTGATTTAAAAAAAATAAAAAAATCTGGAGAAAAATTTCAGTGGACTATGAATCAGGAAAAGGAGCTGAATGCACCCTGTCAGTTTGTGGAGGGCTGTCCCTTACACCCTGTTTAATATTCCCGTGTAAATATGTTCGTATTGTACGCTAATCTCTAAAACTTCCTAACCGATTATAATTAAATGTTGTCAATATAACATGTATAGTTGGTTCCACTCTTAGACCCGGTAGGTCGCTGAGCGAAGCATGGGCGGGTCGCTAGTATTATATACATATTTCGGAGATTGGCGTGTCCGAATATAGTGACACGTGATTTTTATATACATATTAAGATAAATAATTCTAGGTACCTACACTACTTACCAACTTATAAGGCAAACTGCGCATATCATGAAACGTAGGAATAACACAAGTATATAATGAGGCGTTACTTTGAGGAAATTCATGAAATTAAATGATAAGCTCAAAAACTCAAACTCAAAAGCATTTATTTCAATTAGACCATTACAGGCACTTTTGAATGTCAGAAAAACAAATTAGGCTAAGCTATAGTCACAGACACAATACATAATAACTTGTGAAAGTATTGTAGTTGCCCATTCCAAAGCGTAGATCTCTATGGAGAAAAATGGGCAAGAAAGTCCATGGACACTCTTTTCAATCAAAATATTGTTACAAAATCTTGGTCAAATCATTCATATTGAGATTATACATTTAGCAAATATAAGCAAAATAATATATAGTTTAGGTTATTTATAGTTTAGTTAGGTTTGCGTGCAAGGTATATTAATTTTTTTTTTCCTGGATGTGGATATTTTTGCGGTAATGTATTGTTACGTCGGTTACTTTACGAGAACATTCTAGATTACATGCGAGTCTCGAATGACCTACTATTGAACTGTCTAAGACGACTCGAGTCTAGAATGTTCTAGTATAGAAACTTCTAGACGATTCGAGAGAGTTGAGGAACCTTCTCGAAGGACAGTGTTCACTACGGAATTGTCTAGAACATTCGAGAAATATGTCGAAGTTTCTCGAAGGATGATGTTCCATTGTGCCACTGTGAGAAGGTTCGAGAAGGATCGGTCGACCTATAAATAGCCGTCATGTTTGCGGGAGCAGTCTTCCCTCCCCGACCCTTGCTCGAGCCAGCCCGCGCAGCTGAGCCAGTAGCTTTAAATCAGCCCCTAAATAATATCAGTCAGATCCAGCCTGTCCCTTTGCTTTCCTCTCCCAGCGACGCCATAAGCCGAGGTCCGTACCCCACAGGGGGTGCCTTTAGTGCGTATATAGTCGCTTAGTTTGTAGTTTAGTTTGTAAGTTGCTCTGGCTGGAGGCCTTAATTTCGAGGCATCCACAGAAAAGCCCGGTTAAGCAGTCCATAACCTCCCTCGGTTGAAAAGCAAGATGCCCTTCACAAAAAAAAAGCGGGAGCAGTCACTCTGATTTTGGCTACACAACGAAGCGAATCAAAGTGAACTAGAAGTGCGATATTTAAGTGACTGGTGATCAATAATGTATTTGTAATTGAGTTTTAAGTGTTTTGTGCTTATTAAAGTTATTTGTTGTTTAATCGGTGGCAATTAATTTATCCCATACCCAGCTCGTAACAGTATCATGCATCCATGCCTGGATCTTTTTCGCGGAATTTAAGTTACATATTGCGCATAATATTTAATTAATAAATACAAGGAAAAATATCAGAAAAGAGTTAATAATAAGCATAGGTACTGTCAACTTCACTGGTAACACCTTGGTCTTCGAAAACCACTCTTGCGTCTATGAAATACAGACTGTACTTAATTTTATAATTCGTGACTTGTATATTGAAAAGAAATATCTAAATCTGAAATCAAATGCTTTATTATCCATTTACTGAAATAACTACTAATACATGAAGTTGAACAATAATCCATTGCCACGTTTGCACATCCTATCCTAATCCTATTCCTATTTTTATACAAATGCGAAAGTAAGTTGGTTTATTACCTTTTCACGCCTAAACCACTGAACCAATCATCCTGAAATCATCCTGAAATTTTGCATATTCGTTGTTAGATGTACAGAAACGGACATAGGGTACCTTTAATCCCGAAAAAAGTACTGTTTCCAAGGAAAACCGCACGTTCTTATGATAATAGATGGCGCTACGTGTCTTTCGCTCCGACCCGAATTCATTGTCAAATCCTAAATTAACGCGAGTGAGGCCGCGGGTAAAAGCTAGTGTGAAATAATTATAATAATCCAAACCCAAGAAAACGACGAAGCGCTTTGAGAAAAGGTAGGTAGTGCCCTTGCGCTTAGCTAGGCTCGTCTTGGCGGGGGCACTGCTGTGTCCCCAGATTTATACATATAACAAAATAAACACTTTTTAACAAATTACTTTTTATAAAAAATGTATCCGAAAATACACGAACTAAATGATCGAAAAGGGCTGCGGGACTTCAGGGCTGCGGGACTTCAGGGCTGCGGGACTGTTCGAACGAGATACCGCGGCCCTAGAACACAAAGGGCAAGGAAGGAACAAGGATGGGTTTTAGTCAGTACAAGTCTGACACTCCCTTCCGCTCTGCCCAGAGCGGAAGGAGTCATTTGATGATTACCCATCCGAAAAAAAAAAAGCTGCTAAGCTGTAAGTAATTAATGTCGAATCGGCGCCAATCAATAAACAAGAAAATTAATTACGCAAAGCGTGAAATGATGGTAGCTTGATTGATCTTTGCTATTCTCGAAGTTTGTTTGTATCAGGTAATCTCCGGAACTAGTGAACCAATTTTAAAAATTCTTTCACTGACAGAAAGCTACATTATTCGTGGGTGCTAAATTTATAAGATAAATTTATTTATATCGTGCATATTAGCCGAGTTATCACAATTTTTGCGGACGAAGGTGCGGGCGAAGTGCTAATTAGAAATATTCGTATGAAACCGATGACGTTCTACATGATTACTTACGTAAATTATTGTTATCGGGGATTAAACAATAGAGTTAGTAACTACTAAATTAAACATAATCATATTTCGGTTATTCCTGTTTAGGTAATTACTTCAGTTTGCGTAAAACTTGTGTTATCAGTTCCGCTTTGATAAAGTTAGTTTTTAGCAGTGTTAAACTAGCATTTTGCCGGTGACTTTTTCCACTTCTATTTGTTTTTTTTTCGTTTAAGATCTTGGTTTGTGCCATGATTTGAAAGTTTATAAAAGGATCGTAAGAAACACTACTCTGCTCTCCTTTACTCAAGTTGCAGATTTTGGAGTAAAAACAGCCAAAGTGAGAGTGGGAGTGGGCTGGCCACGTAGCACGAATGCACCCGGAGAGATGGGCAACGATCGTCACCCACTGGACACCTGTCGGAGGAAATCGCCGTCGAGGAAGACCGCGGCGAAGGTGATGTGAACATCTGATCTCGTTTGCGGGGCGAACATGGCCAGATATTGCACAGGATAGAGAGGTTTGGAAGGAGAAAGGGGAGTATTTGGCCAGCAGTGGGATACTCAACTAGGATAATAAAGAAGAAAAAACGCGTTCTAAGACTGTTATCACAGCAGTGAAGGTGATCGCACGTCGCATTTATCATTATCATCAGCCTGCAACAGGCCACTGCTGGAGATAGGCCTCATCAATCGCACGCCACTCAACTCGATTCTTAGCCACTCTCATCCAGGTGCTACCAGCAACCCTGCGAAGATCTTCGCTCTAGAGAGTTTGACGTCCCATCCTATGCTTGCCGATTTGCGGTCTCCACTGAAAAACACGTCTACCCCAACGATCATCAGTTCTACGGCTAATATGGCCGGCCCGTTGCCACTTCAGCTTACTTATTCTGTGAACTTTGTCGACAACTCTGGTTCTCTGTCGGATCAGCTAGTTCCGAATGCGATCTCTCAGAGACACATGTCGCATTGGCACGTATGAAATCCATTGATGGCTGCTTAAATGTGAGTATCGTCGACATCCACAAGGTGCGCCTCGCAGTTTGTAAACACAGCGACGCCACTCGCAGAGTCCCAGAGACATTAAAACGATACGACACGACCACACACAGATTTTGACATCGTTAGCAACAAAACGGCTGTCTAAATCTATGTTTGGACCTGTTCTTGTCCATTCTCCAAGTCCCTATGTACTTGTCCAGGTCCCAGACTACTTATCTATGAAATAACATAACGATCAGTTCCGTAGTTTAGGTTTAAAAGTTTACTGACGGAAATACAGACTTCATTAATTTCGCAACAAAATGTAATTTAGAGTAGGTTTTCCTTTAAAAATGATCAACTTAATTAGGGTTCTTTTCCTGTTGACGGCGATGTTTTTGACGACGAATTTTTTGATGCCCTCTAACCTTTTTTTTAATAATAGGTAAATAATGTAAAGATTTAATTAAATTAAAAATTATAACAAAATAAAATTAAGAATAAATCAAAGAAAATAAAAGTACAAAAAAAATGGGTTTTATAATTGGAAAGTCCATTGCAGGTTAGGTTATCCGGTAGGTACAATTAAAGTTTTAAACATTCCTGTTGGCACATTTTTTTCGCTTGTCTTTGTTAGGTTATTCCGCCCATGCTTTGGCTAGGATACACCGCATGTAATAGTCAAACTCATTGTCAAAGTATATAGTCAAATCATGAAATCGATTACTTATACTATAGTATATTGTATAGTCATCGCAGTAACAATAATTGTTATAATTTCTATAACATTATTATCCAAGAAAGACACAACACGAAGCTACAATGAAACTACTGATCGAGTAAGTAAATTATTAAAATTATTTTATGAACACGGGACAATTCGTTAAAGATTCCATGACTGTTGAGGAGCTCGTGGCTCCATGGCAACAGCCGCAGCCAAGGTCAGTCCGTGGATGGTTGGTCATCCAAGACTCTTTAAAGCACGTTAAGCTGTTGGTCCCAGCTGTCAATTGTAGATCTTTGACAGTTGTTACAGGAAGTCAGTGGCCCGAAAGTCTGACAACCAGTATTTGAATCGTATTAACTATCACTAACTGGGTTGTTCTGTTATTCATTGAGTCGTTTATTATTACTTTATTAATAAGATGTTGCGTTGGAAGGCCTCCTGGTGAGGGTGGTGTGGACCCGCTGGATGCGAGTCGCATGGAACCGGTCAATGTGGCGGCACTTCTCTTCAATTTTGTTTGGCCTGTTGGTCTAGTGGTTAGTGACCCTGACTGCTAGGACGGAGGTCGTGGGTTCGATTCCCACACAGGACAAATCTTTGTGCGATGAGTACGATTATTTGTTCTGTATCTGGGTGTATAATTTATCTATAATATGTATGTATTTAGAAATATATAAGTATGTTTATCAGTTGTCTGGTTGCCATAGTACAGGCTCTGCCTAGTTTGGGATCAGATGGCGGTGTGTTGGTCGTCCCAAGATATTATTATAGATATTATTACTTGGGGGAGGCCTATGACCAGCTGTGGACGTCTTTTGGCTGAAATGATGATGATGAAATCCATGATATTAAATGTTAATATGGAACAGCAGTTTTTTTTTTATAACCGATGAAAAGTTTCTATGTATACAGGGTATAAACAGACTCTTCACGAAGCCGTCAACCAAGCATTATGTACATCAAACTAAGTAACTTTACGCAAAAATTTGTGCTGGGAAATGACTTTTTTTTTTTAGGCTGAAAAATCACGTTTAACAGTAGGACTCAATGTAACGCACTCAAAACATTGCGCTGATGGATGGATTAAATAGTCAGGGGTCCTGGAAGTGTTTAAAGTAAAAATCTTACATTAAAAACATGAATTAAAAAAAAAAAAACTTGTGAAAAACTTGGAACTTTGACCCCCAATATCTCCGTAACTAGAAGGTTCCCCCCACCCACCCCGAATTATGTATATGGTAAGAATATTGAATGACGAGAATCAATATTTCTGGAACGATTTATATGCTCATCACCAGAACCCAGGTCATAACCAACATCACGTACCGTAGGGTCGAGGTATGTGTTGCAATATGTCGATGAGTATACATACTTGGGTCAGATATTGTCTTTTAAAATAGGTAAGACAAAGATGTCAGAAGACGAGTGTTAAATGTTTGGAAAATCTTCTGAGCCTTTAAAAAAAAACATGCCTGAAATATTCACTAATGGAACCTACTGCTGGGACACTGCGTTAGCTAAGTAACGTAACATAAAAGAAACTCCTCTTTTTTTTGAAGTCGGTTAAAAATAACGTTTCAGTGTCGGTTTTTCCTTTTCTAAATTACTTCGAAATAAGAGGTAAAATGTGACGGAAACAAAAGTGTCATGCGTTATCAATAGGTTTTATAAAGTCTAATTAGGGTTTATCGTAATCAAAGTTCTCCGGAACGTGCGTCATGGCGATCGGGGTACTTAGGGAATAATCCATTTTAATTAAATACTGAATATTTTACTGTGTTTTAGGGAATATCCAAATGATCATAATTTCGATACATTTGATAATTTTTGGAGTATATATGCAGTTAACAGACCCAATGTTTCTTATCCCTTGCTAGGCTTCGGAAGCAGTGATACGAATTCAAGAAAACAAAGTGAGTACACTTATCTTATTAACTAAGATATTAATTAATAAACGTTACTTTAGCACTTTAATTAGCCCAGTGGCGTGACCGTCGGACTGCCAAGTCATAGGTCTCGAGTTCGAACCCAAGGCACGCACCTCAGATTTTTCGGATTCATGTGCGTATTGTATAATTATCACTTGCTTCGGGGAAGGAAAACATCGTGAGGAAACCAGCATGACTGAGAGATATTTCTTAACGGCATGTAAAGCCAAGTCAGAGGCCCATAGGCGACATAAAAACTCTAACACCAGGTTAGGCACAAACCACGCATTAAAGAAGAAGAAAGCGCCTTAATTTAATATTATTTCTGTCAGTGTCGTACTATTGCCTAATTACAAGTGCGTGATAAGGACGGGGATACTAATATTTAAGTCCCTTTTTACCTGCCTATTATCGCCGACCGTTAGGCAAAGGCCACCTCCATCTCATGGCTTCCCAGTTTTCTTTTTATTTTCTATTTTTCTAATCCGTTCGAGTCCTGGTCATATCGCCAGCGTTTCTTGGTCCTGCCTCGGTTACGACGCCTGTCTTCAAGCACCCACCTGTGTGACTATATCCTCCCATTTGGTTCCATCCTAGAAACGTTACCCGCTCAGTCCCATTTTAACCTCGCAGACTTATTGCCTTAAAGTGCACACGTCACGTTTATCAATCTCGGTCTTTGTAATCATTGTGTTCGCTTCACTTAACCTTCCAATTATCAATCATAAACTTTGATTTACAAGTATTTCTTGTCAGTTCAAAATATGATGGATGAAATGGTCACACCATTTCGACTCATGTTTAAGTCGTGCGGTAGAAAAGTTGTCTTTGTTTCCGTTTAATTTCGTTTCTGTGTGCCATGAGACGCTTTTTTTTTTCAGCAACCCAAGACGAAAGATGATGAGGTTCGGGACTCTTGCCATTTTGATGATGGCTCTGATGGTGGCCATTGCCGGCCCCGGCCCCGCAGAAATCTGCACTTTAACGTTTCAACGGGTAAGTAAATGATCCTACCAGAATAATGACGAGTTTACATCCTCTAAAAAGCGAAAGGACGTTGCACGACTGACGCCGGTGTAACCTTATTAAAACACATATTTACTGCGTGGGAAGAGGCACAAGATGCCATAGGAATCTTCTGTGACCTCTCGAAAGCATTTGATTGCGTAAACCACGAAACCCTACTCTTAAAACTTGCACATTACGGTTTAGGTAAAAGTGCGCTCAGTTTAGTGAAATCATATTTGAACGATAGACATCAGCAAGTACAAATAATGGTGTCAATTCAATGGGTTTAAAAGTAAGTATGGGTGTACCGCAAGGTTCGATATTAGGTCCTTTCCTCTTTTTAGTCTATATAAATGATCTCCCCCATTTATTTAAAAACCAACCACAGATGGTGTTGTTTGCTGACGATACCTCTTAAATATTTAAGATAAACAGACGTGCTTCAAATCTTGGCGACGTAAATAACGCTCTACTACAGGTTCATAATTGGTTCACCGCGAATAATTTAGTATTCAATGGGAAAAAAACGAAGTGCATCAGATTTGCTCTACCGAATGTCAAAAGTAGTAATAGTGACATAGTATTGAATCAAGAGAAACTAGAATTCGTCGAAAAAACTGTTTTCAAGGGGATCACGCTCGACTCAAGCCTACAATGGGGTCCGCATATAACATCTCTTGCAGGACGGCTGAGTTCAGCAGCATATGTTGTTAGAAAAATCCATCAATTTACTGATGTAGATACCGCGAGGCTGGTCTATTTTAGTTATTTTCATAGTATTATGTCTTACGGTATTTTACTATGGGAACGGGCTGCAGACATCGGATCCATATTTATTCTGCAGAAAAGAGCTATCAGAGCCTTATATGATCTACGTAGGCGTGACTCTCTAAGAGAACTGTTTAAGGAAATTAACATCATGACAGTACCTTGTCAATACATCTATGAAAACATCATGTACGTTAGGAAAAATCTGCATTTATTTAGTAAAAGAGGTGACAGGCACCACTATAGTACTAGAAACAGGAACCAACTAGTTCAGCCAGGTTTTACGTTAGCTAAAGTAGACTCATCTTTCATGGGGTACTGTTTAAAATGTTACAATAAAATACCTCCCCACATTCTACAACTAAACGAGACGAAATTTAAATCTTGTATAAAACGCACACTATGTAGGCAAGCATATTATAAGTTGGGAGATTACATTGATGATAAAAATGCTTGGCTCACTGCTGGTCCTGCTCCACAAGCATAGGGGCAAACTAATTTATTACCATGTGAAGTTATTGTGGAAGCTGCAGAAGATTGTAATAATATCTTTGCATTGTATAAATTCAATCTCTTAGTATTATATAATTGCATAGAACATGTGTGAGTACTATGTACTGTAAAGCTACCATTTACATTTAGTTATCTTTCATTGACTTGAATTTGCCCTGGTGGCTGAGAGAATGTCATGCTCACTCAAATGTCTCGCTGATGGTGGCGGGTGTGTCGGGTCATTTAGCTCCCTTCAATATGGTTGAGCTGAATGGGGCTGATCCATGCGTCATATTCGTGAACGGGCGCTGTCAGTTGAGACTGATCATCTCTAGGTTGCCATGGTTTATTTTAACTACTTACTTTGTTTTTAAATTGTTGATATAATATTTTACTCTGGACGCTCTTAACGTGCACGTATTTCTACATCGTTCTCACATATGTATAATCTCAACATGAATGATGTAACCAAGATTTTGTACAATATTTTGTTTGAAAAGAGTGTTCATGGAGTGTCTTGCCCATTCTTCTCCATAGAGATCTACGCTTTGGAATGGGCAACTACAGTACTTTCACAAGTTATTATGCCTTGTGTCTGTGACTGTAGCTTAGCCTTATTTGTTTTTCTGACATTCAAAAGTGCCTGTAATGGTCTAATTGAAATAAATGCTTTTGAGTTTGAGTTTGAGTTTGAAAGCCTTCCATACTACATCAGGACATCACACACACATTTGAGTCGAAGTAGGTATTGAAGTTTTGTGTGGGACAGCTGGATATGAATTGTTTACGAATGCGATAAAGGTGAACGCGCATCTGACCGCGCCGCACTCGCCGCACGCGCCGCAGTCATCGCATTTTATAAATCTTTATACGAAATATTATACGGCATCGCGCACCTATCCGCGCCGAACCATCTGCATTTTCTTAAAATCCTGTAGGTATACTGATTCCACAAGTTCGCGCGGATGACGTCATGAAATTCGGCGCGTTCGATGCGTGCGGCGAGTGCGGCGCGGGCGCGCTGGCGCCCGCCGGGGATGATGTCATCCGTATTCATTAAATGATGGATGCGATTCGCCGCTTGCGGTGAGTACGGCGCGTGCGACGCGTACGTCGCGACGCGTGCGGCGCGTACGATGCGGACAAGTGCGCGAGGCTATGAGGAAATGCGATGACTGTGGCGAGTGCGGCGCGGACAGGTGCGCGTTCACCTTAAAGGTTTCAAGGAAAAAATCCTTCAGTTGAATGATTTATAACATATCCTTAAATATGAGCACACATATCCGGGGGATACTATGACGTCTTACAGCAGGTGTAATTCTAGTGTGGGAAAGAGACAGAGCTATACAGGTTGCCTAGCGCCATCTCTTTCTCACACGTGAATTACTCCTGCTTTAAGACGTCATGGTTGGCCACCCAATACATGCAGATAAGGAGTACAATAAGCTTCTTGACCCAGTAGTTTAGGCTGTGCGGTTGTATATCTGTGAATTTAAGATTTCATTAAATACGTTTCTATTCTATAGATATCTAAATGATTAAGCTATTTCCATGAAGTGATTTCGTTCATTTTTCTGCCCTTTGTTACTAAAATGCATGGTGTAGTCGTGAAGTCACGTATACAGCTGGCGTTATTTAATTCGCGGCCCGTTTGAGCACATCTAAAACTTTTGCTGTTAGTCATATCAATGGGCATTTTTGAAAGTTGTTGGAATTAAAACTAAATATTTCTACATTATATTTTACCCTCGCAGATTTCGGTAAAGTAACGGAGCGAGAGGGAATGGGACGCCGTCGCCTCCTTGCGAAGCAGTCATGCTAGCGAAGGAGTTGGCGGAGCGTGAGAGGGAGAGAACCTCACGTTCCAGCCGCCACGGGAGACGCCCCGGGCGTCGGAGGTCACGTGGTGGCTTATGTGGACGGTGAATAATGGGTTAGCTCGCCGTCCGTCCGTCTTAATATGACGTCAGGCCGTGTTGACGGCGACGAAGATCGGATGGGAAGTCATTAGATGATTTCCAATCTGAAAAAAAAATGCCATTTCCACTTATTTTTCTTACCTTAGTGTTGATTTTGTGTTTACAGACGTGACGATTGATGGTTTTCTAAACTAAAGAAACTATAATATTTGAACTGGGACAAAAAATTTCATTTTTTTTATCATGTTTAAATATCGATACTCCGTCAAATGCGGAGTTCCTCTGGCTGATCATTTTTGACCGTGTATTGACATCCCATTTATGTTTTCCCAGAACGGAGATATAACAGAGCATTGCACAAATAATAGCATCGTTCTAACCGCGCCCGATGGAAAACAAATCGGAGTAACCTTTTTTTTTTTTTTTTTTTTTTTACGGATGGGAAATCATCAAATGTCTTCTCCCGCTCTGGGCAGAGCGGAAGGGAGTGTCAGACTTGTACTGACTAAAACCCATCCATGTTCCTTCCTTGCCCTTTGTGTTCCAGGGCCGCGGTATCTCTTTCGAACAGCCCGCAGCCCTGGCAGGCATCGGCCCTTGCGGGCCCCTCCCTATTTGCTGACATCTCTTTGAGGCGCGCGTGGAACACGAACGCGCCGTCAACACGGCCTGTCGTCAAAAGACGGACGGACGGCGAGCTAGCCCATTACTCTCCGCCCACAGGTCCGCGTCTACGGTGGCCGGAAGCCACCACGTGACCCCCGACGCCCGAGGCGTCTCCCGCGTCGGCTGGGACGAGAGGTTCTCTCCCTCTCACGCTCCGCCACCTCCTTCGCTAGCATGACTGCTTCGCAGAAGGAGGTGACGGCGTCCCATTCCCTTTCGCTCCGGACCATGGACTGGACCAGGGCCGGACGCGATAGGTCGCCGCCGCCGATCGCCGCTACGAGGACACGGCGGTGCTCCGCCCAAGCGGGGCAGACCTCTACCGTGTGCTCCACCGTATCCTCTGGGCGGCCCTCACAGTGGTAACACCCGGGCGTTTCCTCCCGCCCGATTCGGTGCAGGAACCTCCCGAAACAACCGTGTCCGGTGAGGACCTGCGTCAGGCGGAAGGTGAGGGTGCCGTTGCCCCTCTCCAGCCACTCCTCAAAGAGGGGACTTATCGCCACTATTGTGGCGTGCCCTGCACGGGGTTGCGATAGTCGCTCTCTCCATGTCGCCATGAGATCGCGCCGGAAGTCTGTCCGCAGTGCGACAATTTGCTGCGGCAGCGGAGTTTCCCCCCGGCGTAGTGCCTCTACGCGCCACTCATGTAGGCGCGCGAGGACTATCGCCTCCAGATCCCATGGCGGCAATCCAGCAAGGAGGCTCGCCGCCTCGCCGGAGATCGTGCGGTACCCCCGGACTAGCCTTACGGCTACCACCTTCTGGGGCGCGTTCAGGTAGTGGGCGGCTCGCCGCCTCAAGGAACGCGCCCACACCGGGGCCCCGTAAAGGGCCATGGACCGCACGACCCCCGCGTAGAGCCTCCGGCAGGAGGCGTTTGGACCCCCCAGGTTGGGCAGGAGCCGCCTGAAGGCAGCCCCGGTCCGTTCCAATTTGGGGGCCAAACGTCGGAAATGCTCCACGAAGTTCCACCGGCTATCGAGGACGAGCCCTAGGTATTTCAACGTCGACTCGACGCCGATGGGAACCCCTCCCGCCGTTACTATGGATCCCGACGGTGGCGCATTCCGAGGCCCATGAAAGCACATGGCCTCGGACTTGTGCAAAGCCACCTCGAGACCCAATTGCCGGATCCTCTCCACGACTATCGCAACCCCGCGTGTCATAAGTTCGGCTGCCGCCTCGTACGACCTCCCCTGCGCCAGCACCAGCGTGTCGTCAGCGTAACAAACTACGCTGACGCCACCAGGGAGGTCGGCGCGCAGCACCCAGTCGTAACCGATGTTCCACAAGGGCGGCCCTAGGACCGATCCCTGTGGAACACCGCACGACATCTCTCGCCGGTTCCACTGGCCGTCGCGACCAGGGTAGATGACGGCCCTATCCGTTAGGTAGTCCCCGACAATACGACGGAGGTAGGTCGGCACCTGGTGATACCGGAGTGCCTCCCTAATGCAGCTCCAGGGTATGGAGTTGAAGGCATTGGCGATGTCAAGAGACACCGCCAAAACCACCCCACCCCGGGACACCGCATCCTCCGTCGTAAGGGCTCTCACGCGCATGATGGCGTCCACCGTCGAGCGCCTCTTGCGGAAACCAAACTGGTGTTCCGCAAGATCCGGCCCAATCCCCGCAAGGTGCCCGGCGAGGCGGTTTGCAATTACTCTTTCAAAGAGCTTGCCCACCTCGTCGAGCAACACAATGGGCCGGTATGCGGACGGAGAGTCCGCAGGGCGCCCCGGCTTCCGAATGAGGACCAGTTTGCCCGTCTTCCAACGAAGCGGGAACTGGCCTCTCTCCAAGCATGCGCTTAGGAGTCCCTCCAGTCGGGGCCCGAGAGCCTCCGAGGCCAGGACCTAGGCTTTGCCAGGCAAGCCATCGGGTCCCGGGGCGGTATTTTTGGCCTTAAGCCTGCCTACCGCCACTCTCAGGTCTACCCCGGTCACTTCCGGAACGTCGTCGTCGTCCGTTGGGTGGTCCGCTTCTGGCATCGCAAGCGGCGGAGCCATAGGTGGGGGTGTTCCCCACGCGAGGGGAACAGAGCGCTCACCACATCCTCCACCAGCTCAGGCCGGAGACTCTGCGTCAGCGGGGGGGCCCTGGTGCGGAGTTTGTCCCTCACCATTTTGTAAGGGCGCCCCCACGGATCTGCGTTCAGAGTCTCCAGCATCTCTTCGCGGGCCGCATCCTTGGCCCGCTGGACAGCCTCTAGGAGGGCGGTCTTCGCCACTCTGTATCCTTCATACAGCTCCGCCTCAATGGCTGCCGCATCCGGAGGGCGGATGCGGAGCCTGCGATGCCTGGCGTACAGGTGCCGCGCAGCGACGCACGCCTCGCGCAGAGACGTCAGCTCTCGCGACCACCAGTACACCTGACGCCGGGCGCTTTCTGGCCGAACTCGGGGCATTGCCACGTCGCATATATCGGACATGGCCTCCTGGAACCAACCCGCCTCATCGTTGATGTCGGCAGGCCTGACCGGTGATGTCACCCAGGCCTGCACTATCGAGGCTTCCAGGAGGAGCTCCCGGTCCAGCTGCTTCAGCGCCCATCGCGGACCACTCGGGGCCTGTAGGACCAGCGCGCTTGAGGTCTGGGCAGAGACATCGAACCGGATATACCGGTGGTCGGAGTATGTCTCCACCCCCTCCATGACGCGCCAGTCAACGACACGCTGTGACAGAGCGGGACTAGCGAACGTGATGTCCACCACCGAATCACCCCGCATCCGCACACACGTGGGGACAGAATCCCGATTTAGGACGACTAGGCCTGTCTCCAGAGCCCAGTCCTCCACCATCCTACCCCGCACGTCAGTGTAACGAGAACCCCAAGCCAAGTTCTTGGCATTGAAGTCCCCGAGCACAAGCACGGGGAGGGGATAGCTACGGACGACGACACTCAACTCCCTGAGGGAGTTGTGGAACTCGGCGAGAGTTCGGCTCGGGGAGAAGTAGACACCCACCACGACGATCTCCCCGAACCGTGCTGCTACGCACCCCTGACCCTGCCTGACACTCTCCAGGGTCGGGGTACCGGCGGCGGCCGACGAAATGATGGTCACTGAGCCACTAAGGTCCTTCACCCAGTCTTCCCTGGGCAGGACAAAGTAGGGCTCAGCGACCACGGCGACGTTAATCGACCACTGCGCCATGCTCTGGAGCAACAGATCCTGAGCGCAGGCGCAGTGGTTGATGTTCGCCTGGAGGAGACGTAATGGGGCCGTTATTGGCACTCCATTTCAGCCCCCTCTCGGGCCCCCTGGGGCGGCTCCGCTGCGGAGGCGGCAGTTACGGCGGCGGCGGCAGCGGCGACAGTGGCGGCGGCTGCGGCGGTAGCGACGGTGGGGGTGGTGGCGGAGGGCCTTCCCCTGCCTCTGGCCTGGGCGGGTGGGGCGCAGGTCTTACTCCCTGCCCGGTGATCGGCCGGTTTGCCAGCCACCGCACATGCAGAGCAG
This sequence comes from Lycophotia porphyrea, assembly GCA_950005105.1. Taxonomy (NCBI): domain Eukaryota; kingdom Metazoa; phylum Arthropoda; class Insecta; order Lepidoptera; family Noctuidae; genus Lycophotia; species Lycophotia porphyrea. Next base: position 1,431,114 of record OX465409.1, read on the forward strand.
TGCGGCGTGGCGAAACAAACCGCGGCCATGTGACCGGGCTGACCGCAGCGGAAACAAAGTCCGCTGCGGTCCACCTCCGAAGTGCATTTCACTGACACGTGGTGTCCCACGAGGCAGCGGTAGCACCTCAGAGGTTTGGGCTCCAGCAGCTTCACCTGCGCTGCAACCCAGCCCACCAGGAGCCTTCGGTCCTCCACGATTTTTTTGGCCGCCGTAACAGGGAAGCAAACCGTGACGGTCTGCGTGCCCGTGAGGTCCGGACGTAGGGTGCCTACCCTGACTGCTCGGCAGGGCACCCCCCGGACTTAATTATGGCAGCCAACACCTCCTCCTTGGTTGTCGAGTCGTCCAGGCCCACGATGCGCATGTCTGCACATTTGACGGGCCTGGACACTCGGGCCTCGCCCGCGACTAAGGACGCTCTGAGCTTTTCAGCCAGAGCGTCAGCGGACGAGCCACTGGTTTCACCAGGGATCTCCAGTACTCTAGCCCCTGTCTTAGAGACCTTGAGCCGGAGGCCCCCGGTGATCCCGAGCTCCCCGAGATCCACCGCCGCTTTCGCTTTTGCGAGTACGTCGCGGTAGGACACGCCCCTCTTTTCCGCGTCCAGCTGTAGTGTAATCACTACAGCTGCAGTTTTCGGGGCGCGGAGCCTAGCCGCGACGCTCCGCGCCTTGTGCTGGCGCCTCCGCTTCTCCTTTCAGGCCTTTTTGGCCGCTTTCCGCTCTTTCTTTTTCTCCCCGACCACCTGCCAACCGGCCTCGGCCACGGGAGGCTTAGGGGGTGGGGGGGGCGGTTGCGCCTGCAGGCTGGCTGCTGGCGCTGGCACATTCACCACCGCTGCAGCAGCTTTGCCCTTTTTTGGGGCTGTCGCCTTTTTAGCCGGCGGCGGTTTCGCCGGAGCCGGCTTTTTTGGCGCCGGCACAGCCCTGCCGGAGGGCTGGCTGGACGGCCCCGCCTTGGAGGAGGCAGCGGCTGCAGCCGCATATGAGGCCGTCCTCGGGCTCGAGGCCGCCTTGTTTGCCGCCAGGGGAGGGCGCAGGACGATGCCCTCCAGGACGGCGAACCGCGCCTGAAAGGCAGCCAGCTCCTGCCGAACCAGGCTCAGGACCTGGTTTTCCAACGGCACGGGCTGGCTTTGCCGCTGCTGGTCCACATTGCGGGCCGCCTTGCGGGAGCCAGGCTCGCGCAGACCTGCCAGATCTGCTCGGAGCTGCATATTCTCCTTCTGGAGAAGCTCCGTCGCGGCCGTCAGGCGGGCGACCTCCGCCCGCAATTTGGCCACTTCGCCTGACGCAGACCCCGCATAATTGGCCTCCGCTGCCGCCACTATAGAGGCGGAAGCCACGGGTATGGCCCTGTGCTTTGTAGAAGGCAACTTCTTCAAAGTTACAGACCTCACCGCGGCCTCCACCTCCTTCACAAACCTGGCCTTACGCTCCGCCTCGGAGCCGCCAGCTGCGTCCGCCTCTCCACTAAAGGAGCCCGAGCGGGCCTCCCCAGGACCGGCCACCCCCAGGTGGCGCCCCTCCTCGGCAGGCCGCGCCGATCTGTCGGCCGCGGCGAGCCCCCTCCCCTTGCCTCGGATCCCACCACGCTTGCTGGTGGAGATCTTGCGAGCCGAGGCCAACTCGCCTTCGGAGGACGATCCGCGATCGCCCTCCGGTCTGGTCCGCTTGCGGAAGGACTTGCTGCTCTCAGCAGCAGCTCCGATCCTCCCGCGGCGGGAGCTCTCCGAGCCTCCCGCGCTAGCACCACTCGATACGGCGTCGGACTCCGACCCCGTATCCCTACTCTCTCCTTCGCCTTTATCGGCAGTTTTGTTTTTGAGTTTTATACTTTCCATATCAAGTCCCACGAGTATGGGGGAAATAAAAGTCCATCCGGGCAGAGACCCCTGTACCACGGATAAGCCTATGTCATTTATAACCCGCCAGAGGGTCGGCAAGTACTCTGGCGGGGGAAGCACTAACGACTGATTGTTCATATGAACGCCCGTCAGCCATACATCCCCTCGCGGTGCTCCGCCACTTGGGATTCGGGGTAACTTTTTATAGAGGTTTTCTACCTCGCGGTCCGGGCGGTTAAGCCAAGACCCTCGGTCCCATCGAAGCCGCGAGACTTGTTCCACGACACTTCGATAGGTTACGAGTTCGACGGGGACAGTGAAGGACGCAGTACTCCACTGTCTGCTCGGAGGCAGGGTGAGTGCACACCGAGCCCGCCCTTGCTGCTCCACTGTGCCCTCTGCTATTCAGAGGGTCACGTGGAACAACGCCCCGTTGGTCCAGGTTGGACCCCTCCCAGTCAGAATATTAGCCACGGACAGTACCAATCCCCGAAGAATAAGAATCTCTTCCCATTCCTCGGGGAAAGATACTACCCGCCCAGGGTGCACCGGCCCAGCAACTGCTGTTCCCTTCAGACGTATCTAAAGGGACCAGCAACACACGTGAAGGAATTCTGACGCACCCCAATCGGAGTACCCTATGATACGGATTTGGCTGAATATAAGAAACAAGGATATATTCGTAAACTTTATGGGAATTTAACACGTACGACTACTTACCGTAAAGGAAACGCAGAATGGCAACGCAAATGGCAACAGGTTGTTGATGGTGATAATTGGCGATTAAGCCAATCAACACCATCCACATCCTGTTGCCATTTGCCCAATTTATTTGGGGTCGGCGCAGCATGTCTTCTTCTTCAATACTTGTTTATTACTCTATATAAATAATAAAAATCTTAAATGATATGACCGAACGAACGTGGACGAAGGTAAAGGAGTATGTTCGGACTGTAGACGAAGTTCTACAGGCTCTGCCTACCCTCATAGAAATAGGTGTGAGTTTATGTACTGGTATGGATGTAAAAATAATCTTTTTAATACCAAATAAAATTATGTAAGTTGTTTACGTTTGTTTTAATACTTAAACTGTATGTTTAAATACTACTCTGACATTCCCAATAGCTTTTCTGTTTTTTGTACGATTATTTTTTAATTGAGTGGGCGGTTCACCCGCCCTCATCCGTGTCACATGCCACTTTGAATGGAGCTATCTAGGCTCTTTTCTTCGGAAAATATATGTATTTGAACGGTTACGGACTATTTCAGTTGATAGTCAATTTGCTTCATCATTACTTTCACTGATTTTACATTGTAGCCATGCAGCCAAATTTTGCAGAGAGGTAAATTCTACATGTGGTCACTGCGGCGAAGCAGGTCATATGATGTCCGAATGCTTGAAGAAAGTATGTGTAGGAAAGTCAGTGAAATCTAAAATTACATTTTATTGGCTCAGTACATACTATCTGTTGCCGGCGAATTTTGTCCGCGTAAAATAGATGTGGTCAACGGTCAATGTGGCGACACTTGGGGGAGGCCTATGTCCAGTAGTGGACGTCTTTCAGTTGAAATGATGATGATGATGAAAATAGATGTAAAAATACTTCGTTATTTGATTCGGATTTTGTGAACAATTACAATGGTTTTTTTTTTCACAGAACAAAACCTTAATAATTTTTATTGATAAAAGCTCACTGTAATATGTAGTTTTCTTAATTTAAGTATTGTAGCGCCCCATGCACGACCTCACGTAATGCACCTTGTGACGAGACTTGCGTCAATGCGCGAGAGCTTTTTTCGTATGTCGCAATTGGCATTTTTAATTTTATTGGCCCGATATTTGGCATTTCCACGGTGTTGTCTGTAGCCACGTAGAGGTCTCTTTGGCTGCATGGTTTTGGGGCAGAGAGCAGGATAGGAGGAGCATAACCAGCGACATAGCTCCACACCCTCACTCCGGCGCTGTTGAAATGAGGCAGCCCCACTTAACGAGGTTGTAGTTACATCCTCCCACTTGTCTTTGGAGACGGTTCAAGGACTTAAGATGGACTTCGGAAGAGGTTCACAAGGTGCTAGATCGTGAGGAGAACATGCACCCGGTTTCCGTTAAACGTGAGAAAGGTAAGGGTTGCTTAACGTAAAACATCGACCGGTTTATCTCTCTGAAGACGTTTATCTATAATATTATTATACCATATACCATATACAGGGTGTAAACAGACTCTTCACGAAGCCGTCAACCAAGCATTATGTACATCAAACTAAGTAACTTTACGCAAAAATTTGTGCTGGGAAACGACTTTTTTTTTTGGGCTGAAAAATCTCGTTTTACAGTAGGAGTCAATGTAACGCACTCAAAACATTGTGCTTATGGATGGATTGAATAGTAAGGAGGTCCTGGAGGTGTTTAAAGTAAAAATTTTACATTAAAAACATGTATTAAAAAAAAACTTGGGAATAAGTTGGAACTTTGACCCCCAATATCTCCGTAACCAGAAGGTTCCCAGGTACGGTCTAGAACAAAAAAAATATCGCAATGACAGGGAGAACAAGTACCTTTCGGCTTCGTTAAGAGTCTGTTTACACCCTTTATATGGGCCTACTCTTGACCTCTGTATGGGCCTCTCTCCCTTCCGCTCTGCTCAGAGCGGGAGAAGTCATTTGATGATTTCCCATAAGTAAAAAACAAGTGCTTTTCGGCTTCGTTAAGAGTCTGTTTACACCCTTTATGTATAACATCAATATGAATGATGTAACCAAAATCTTGTAACAATATTTTGATTGAAAAGAGTGTCCATGGTAAGAAAATAAGTCAGAAGCGACGGGTGAAACCGCAGGGCACAGCTGTTAGTTACTAATTAATAAATGTCAGTTGACAATTTACGATGTTTTCTTACATAACGGCGAACACGTTGGACGTTGACAAGTTCCTTCTACAAGTACCTACCTACTAATTTCAAAGTCAATGGCGACCACAACAAGTTAGAATCCTCATCAATAACAGACGCGTCATCTGCAACAAAGTATCGATATTTATGGTCAATAAACTTTTATTTATTACTTCACTACTAGTTTCCGCAACGTTATGAATGACAATTAGGTGAGGGTTTTAGATTAGATTAGGGTGTGGCAACCGTGAGAGGGCGAGAAGCTCACGTCCCAGCTGCCGCGGGAGACGAGAACAAGCGCCTTCTGCCCGGCCACCGTAGGCTCGGGCCTGTGGGTGGTGAGTAATGGGCTAGCTCGCGCGCCCGTCCGTTTTTTGACGACAGGCTGTGTTGACGGCGCGTTCATGTTTCACGCGCGCCTCAAAGAGATGTCAGCATACAGGGTGGGGCCCGCAAGGTCCGATTCCTGCCAGGGCTGCGGGACTGTTCGAGAGGGATACCGCGGCCCTAGAACACAAGGAAGGAACATGGATGGGTTTTAGTCAGTACAAGTCTGACACTCTCTTCCGCTCTGCCCAGAGCGGAAGAAGTCATTTGATGATTTCCCACCCGAAAGAAAAAAAAAAAGGCTAGCAAACAATAAAATTCTTCTTGATACCCTAGAAGGACAACTCTGTCTTTATTGGTGACGTTTCTCAAAAAGTACAGGTGCGTAGTTCTCGCAACCGGCGTGCGGGTATGACCAGATGTATGAGCGTGGACACAAATGGAGTCTGTAAGGATCGGAGCAGGTGACATGCTCTAGTTTCTACCTGCCATTGGAAACTTTGGAAATTGAGTTTTACGTAGTTACATAGTGTGCTGTTTACGTATAAAGCTAAGTGCGTTTGTCTGGTGCGACCTTAGTCCGACTTTAGAATCAGGGCGCGTGAGTACGGATAGAACGTTAGTCAAACACATATTATTATTTAATTCCAATGACATGCCACTTAATTTAAATTTGTAATTGTAAACCAACTATTTGCATGTCCATGTGATGGCAAAATGTGGAGAGCCTTACTATAAAAGCATGGGTAATAGGTACATAGATGTTCTATGTACCTATTACCTATGTATGCAAAAAATAAATGATTTGATTTGATTTAGACTTCTTCGAAATTGAGTTGAAGAAACAAGCTGGCGGCGGAAACGCGCCAAAAGAAGTATGCAGCACTAATTCAGAAGACAATAGAACATATATAAAGGGTGTAAACAGATTCTTAATGAAGCTGAAAGACACTTGTTTTCCCCGTCATTGCGATCATTTTTTTGTTTTAGACGATACCTGGAAACCTTCTAGTTACGGAGATATTGGGGGTCAAAGTTCCAACTCTTTCCCAAGTTTTTTTTTAAATACCTACATGTTTTTAATGCAAGATTTGTGCTTTAAACACCTCTAGGACCCCCTTACTATTCAAACCATCCATCAGCACAATATTTTGAGTGCTTTACATTGAGGCCTACTGTAAAACGTGATTTTTCAGCCAAAAAAAAAGTCCCACCACAAATTTATAGTTACTTATTTTGATGTACAGAATGGTTGGTTGACGGCTTCGTGAAGAGTCTGTTTACACCTTGTATAAGCTTACGTAGACCGCTTCATTACAGAAACTATACAAAGACATTACGGTACTTATTTCTTTCATTATTGACTATCTTTTGCTCCCGGCTCTGCTCGCGTTGTAGTTTAAAATTATACCACTGGAACGTATCTACAACATAATATCACTCAAAACATAACAACACGCCTGTAATCCCCGAAGGGTTAGGCAGAGGTGTACCTAATAGCACACCCACATTCCGCCAGTTATGTTCAAGTCCCATGTAATAGAGGGTGAGCCTATTCCCAGCAACCGGGCACAATCCAGACTCCGTGACTGCTACTGAGAAATTCCTGATCGAAAAACCCAATAACACTTTGCCTGACCTGGGAATCGAAGCCAGGACCTCATGCTCAGCAGTCGCGCTTGTGACTACTCGAACAACGAGGCAGTCAAGGTATTTACAAATGTTATTTAAAAACTGTCCCTTAAATCTTAACCTTCAGCCACGTATTCTAACTAATTTAAAAACAAATTCACTAAACTTTTGACGTTTATAAAATACTATTTTTAAGCCAAATAAACTTTTGATTACCCAAGTCGTGGTATGTACATTACATACCGAGTTTTGTCCATGCCTCGGAAAGCACATTAAGCCGTTGATGTTTCCTGCCAGGGCTGCGGGTTGTTCGAAAGAGATACCGCGGCCCTAGAACACAAAGGGCAAGGAAGGAACATGGATGGGTTTCAGTCAGTACAAGTCTGACACTCCCTTCCGCTCTGCCCAGAGCGGGAGAAGTCATTTGATAATTTCCCATCCGTAAAAAATAAATTACAAAAGCCCTTGATGTTTGTAAATCTTTGACAGTCATTACAGGTAGTCACTGGCCCAAAAAGTCTGACAACCAGCCCTACTAAGGGGTATTGTTCTACCCAGTACTACCTGGGTTGTAGAGATCAGATAGGCAGTCGCTCCATGTAAAATACTGGTATTAAGCTGCATCCGGTTAGACTGGAAGCCGACCCCAACATAGTTGGGAAAAGGCTAGGCAGATGATGTGATGGTTTATCACAGAAATCGAAAAGGTAACTGTCTTGTAGACAAGCTACTTTTGCATTTTATAATATTAGTAAGCAACTCTGGATGACTAAGTAATTTATTAAAATATCAGACATCAAGAAAATTATGTAAGTGTTGACTATAACTATAAAATAAATAATAGTCGTGCGTGATTTTAATTTGTCATTACAAACGTTAAGTTTCTATTAACTTTCTCATAATGATAGTTGGCATTTAGATTGTAATGTTTTTGATTATGTTTAGTATTTTATTTAGGTAGGTACCTAAGTTTGAATGATTATGAAAACCATGAAACTCTCTTATTAGATGGGACTTAAAACATAACTGGCGAAATGTGGGTGTACAATCGAGGACACTCCTGCCTAATCACCACTTAGCTAACTTTTGCTTGCACTCACGCTTGCGAACCGCTCTCTAGCCGGGTGGGGCGCCTCCGCAAGATTCATGCGAAAATTTTTATAACTAATCAGGCGGAAATGGCCGCGACTGTACCATTACCTAATAGTACACCCTCATTTCGCCAGTTATGTTTACACCTATGCCTAACCCTTCGGGGATTACAGGCGTGATGTTACATTATGTAAAAACCTTAATCAGTTCACTGACAGATGACGCAGTCTAGATCTGAACCGCCTGCAGTCTGTGTAATTCCAGCTTCTCTGTTTCTCGATCATTATAATCTGGATATCTTCAAAATTGAAAAACAGTGAATCTGTTTCTTCTAGGCAAGCGTGCTTCACCCTAGGCCGCATCATCGCTTCAAATTAGGCGAGCTGCGGCCAAACCCAAGCATGATCATCATCATCATCATTTCAGCCGAAAGACGTCCACTGCGGGACATAGGCCTCCACCAAGTGTCGCCACATTGACCGGTCATGACATTACCTACAGGATATGTAGCAATACAAATAATAATTTAATAATAACGCAACCTTAGCTGCCACTGCTGTCGGTACTGCGTACTTGACGACCGCACGGCATCCCGCATTCTACGCCAAATGTCATAAAGCAATACGTACAGAAGCTGATGATTATGTGGACTGTACAGACGCGAGACGTGATGTACATAGGAACTTAGGTGATGGTTTTGTACCGTGTTGAGCTCCTTGAGTTATAAGTCGAGCTACACGAAAACTGACAAATGCTTGAACTATCTGGACAGGTCCCCTCAAATCTGTGTGGTTCTTTCTTCCAAAGGCCATCTCCGACACTAATCTGCATAGTTCTCATGTGAGTTAACCAAGATTATGTCTGGAATTTAAAACACTTTAGAATATATTTTTTTTCTACTTTGAAGTTATCCTTGAAGGAAATAGGCATAAATCCCGACCACATCCGTCCTTCTCCACACATAATCTTTGTCCGTCGATCGCTGCGTGAGATGTATCGTTACACGTTTATATAGCGTGCTCGGAATCTGCGAATATCTTACTATGACCTTTGACTACCAGCTCAATGAACGAACAGAATGAGCGAACGAGTTTGAATTACGTTTAGAAGATGTTGGATAAGAGTAGTTCAGTCATTATGAACGAGATTGAAGTGACACTACAAAGAGAACTATAAACAACAAAACATACTACAGCGTCATCCATATACACAGGTTATGAACTAAACACCGAAAGACATCGAAATCCTACATCGCGCAAATTAAGTTATCCGCGACTTAACCCACCAGACGTAACACCCGTCTGGTCGGAGGATTCCTCCCTTTTCTATGGGGGATGAAGAAATTTACACTCTGTTCTCCATACCACCAAAAAATTTCATCATCATCATCAGCCTATAATGTTCCCACTGCTGGGGCACAGGCCTCCTCCCTATGAGAGGGAATAGGCTATAATCCACCACGCGGGCCCAGTGCGGATTGGTAGATGTCACATGTCTTCGAATTTTTGGTTCTAGAACATGCCGGTGACCTCGCGATGTTTTCCTTCACCGTTTTTGGATAGGATACACAATTTTAATTCCAAGTAATGTGGTGTTTGATGTGAATCATGGGCTATTTTGGATCGATTTCATAAGCAAACTTAATATACCTCTTTTATTAATATTGCATAAGGATAAACTACTGTTAATTAATTTTAGGTTTTAGGTGTGATACGTTTTGTGTTTCGAGCTCGTGTTACTAAGCTGACGCAATTAACCGATAAAGTACAGTATAAAGGGGGCCACAATTAGAACTTTATTTTATTGTTCAAATACACAAAATAATGCGCCTGCCTGGGTTCGAACCCACGACTTACTGTTTGTAAGTCGGGGTCGCTACCAGTGGGCTACCGCTGCTCTCCAAGCCGCAAGCTCCAAAAGATTTATCCCGGATTAATAATTGTTACCAGGGCTCCAGAAAGTTCACACAGTTCTTTGGCCATGCGGTAGATGTGGCCCCAGTACCACTTCAGCTATTTGAGCAATGCCAATTAGAAGCGCAGTGTGGTGCTGTGTACACGGTCGGTAAGTTTGGCGCCTGGAATGCAGCAAAATAACCACTTTCTGGAGCTCTGTGACACCCAAAAGGCGTAGCGGCAGACCTCGTAGAAGCCGGGTGTTACCACTGAGTGGATCGCCCAGAGGGTCTGCCCCGCTTGGGCGGAGCACCGCCGTGTCCTCATAGCGGCGACCTATCGCGGCCGGCCCTGGTCCAATCCATGGTCCGGAACGAGAGGGAATGGGACGCCGTCTCCTCCTTCTGCGAAGCAGTCATGCTAGCGAAGGAGGTGGCGGAGCGTGAGAGGGAGAGAACCTCTCGTCCCAGTCGCCGCGGGAGACGCCTCGGGCGTCGGGGGTCACGTGGTGGCTTCCGGCCACCGTAGACACGGACCTGTGGACGATGAGTAATGGGCTAGCTCGCCGTCCGTCTGTCTTTTGACGACAGGCCACGTAGATGACGCGTTCGTGTTCCACGCGCGCCTCAAAGAGATGTCAGCAAACAGGGAGGGGCCCGCAAGGGCCGATGCCGGCCAGGGCTGCGGGCTGTTCGAAGAGACCGCGGCCCTGGCACACAAAGGGCAAGGAAGGAACATAGATGGGTTTTAGTCAGTTACAAGTCTGACACTCCCTTCCGCTCTGCCCAGAGCGGGAGAAGTCATTTGATGATTTCCAATCCGTAAAAAAAAAAGACCTCGTAGAAGACGAGCTGAACAAGATCGGCGACCAGAGGTCCACCTTGACCCTGGATCGAAACAACTTGAAGTCTTTGCCGAGAATCAGTTTTGTCATCATGTCTGATTGCGCTGTTTCTCTTTGCCTCGACCTAGGTCGACGTTTAGTTGGGTGTCGATTTTTGCGCTAATTACAGGCAATTACTTTTTGGGATGCGAATTTGGAAACATCAACCCCAGATCCTTCATCTATTCACCAGCGAATCTTGCTGACTCATTCTAGTTCACTTTGTCGTCTTACATTGTAAATATAAACATCCTATAATACATATATATTCCCAATGTCATATCTATCACGATTTCGATTGCATAAAACATTGCGTGATTCATCCAGTAAACTATTAGGATTACATCCAAGATGATACCAATTGCGTACGATGTATTAATGTTGGTATTTGCGGTTTGAGCTTGGCTAATAAGTATAATTATGTACAGATTTTAATATATTCTCAAACGGAATGAGGTACTGTTTCATTGATCTAGCGATATTGCTGAGCATTAGGTCGTAAGTTTGATGCCCAGTTCGGGTAATACATAACATAACATTACGCCTGTAATCCCCGTAGGGTTAGGCAGAGTTGTACCTAATAGTACACCCACATTTGCGCCAGTTATGTTTAAGTCTCATATGTAATAAGGGGCGGGCCTATTGCCATCAACTGGCACAAATCCACTGCTACTGAGAAATTCCTGATGGAAAAACCCAATAGCACATTGCCCGACCTGGGAATCGAACGCAGGAACTCATGTTCAGCAGTTGGTTCGGGTAATACATTGCTGGGAATTTTTTAGTACAACAACCTGGATTTGTGTTTGAGCTCGGTTGTTGTTAATAAGTTCGGCATCCCTATTAAATGCGGTGGTACCATAATTCGCGAAATGTGGGTTTAGTCTCTCTACTCCAGTGCTTAACTCTTGGGGCATGTTATGTATGTATTGAGATTGGGTTACCAGAAATAAGTGTATTTATTTATTTAACACTTCAAGCACAAAGTACAGAGGCGACAAACACTATTAATATATATTAAAATACTATAAATATATATCGAAGTATAGGCTCATTACCAGCTGACAGCGTTGAGGAGGAGTTTTTCGATGCCCTTTTATAGTTTGTTGTTAGTTTGTTTATTTTAGTTTAATAGTTTTTAATTATTAATGTATATAGTTAGTTTATCCTAATTATTCTACTTTAAGCATAAAATCAATGTCGACGCTTGTTGTTGTCTACTAAAATAAAAAGACAAACAAAAACCACTCAGAAAAAACCGCAAAAACTAAAAAAAAAATACACTCAGTCATCATCATCTTCCTGCCCTTATCCCATTCTACTTGGGGTCGGCGCAACATGTTTTCTTCTTCCATTCTCCCCTGTCAGACGTCACGGCATCGTTGACTCCTTTCTCTTTCATATCAGTCTTCACACAATCCATCCATCTTTTCTTTGGCCTGCCTCTCCCTCTCCATCCATCAACATTCATGTTCATCACTCTTTTAGTCACATGCGTTTCATCCCTCCTCATCACATGTCCATACCAAGACAAACGACTTCCTTTCAATTTTTCTGTAACAGGCGCCACTTTCAAACTTCCTCTAATATACTCATTTCTTACTTTATCCATTCTTGTCACTCCACAAATCCATCTCAACATTCTCATCTCCGCTACATGCAATCGTTTTTCATCCTTCTTCTTCACAGCCTAGCATTCTGACCCATACAGTATGACAAGTCTAATCACGGACTTGTATATTTTCCCCTTTAGCTTGAGGGGCATCCGTGGGTCACAAGTTGTTCCAGTGACCTGACGCCATTTTATCCATCCTGAGTTGATCCGGTGCGTTACGTCCCGGTCTACTTCTCCATCCCCTTGCACAAGCGACCCGAGGAACCGAAAATCGAAAAAAAAATACACTCAGTAATTACTATAATTTTAAACGAAGCTACCACCATCAATTTAGTGTACCATGAATATGTATACTACCACATCAGGTAGCCTACGTATTAACCTGATGAACCCCACGGCATCCAATAATGGCCGAACTTGAGTAACGGCTGCATACAGAATTACTTTACATAACTTATTAAAGTTGGTAGCTCTAGTACATGTGTATGTTTGATTGAGGAATCGGAATTTACATGGAGCGACTGCATATCTGACCTCCACAACCCAGTTAATACTGGGTAATACGATACCTCTTGGTAAGAATGGTTGTCAGACTTTTTGAGCCATTGACTACCTGTAACGACTGTCAAAGATGTGCAAATGACAGCCGGGACCAACGGCTTAAAGTGCTGTCCGAGGCAAGGAGGGAACTAGGTATGTAATGGGTGGTTACCCATCCTCATCTAACGGCTTAACGTGCTTTCCGAAGCACGGAGGAACTTAGTATGTAATGGGTGGTCACCCATCGACGGGCCGACCTAGGCAAGCGCCCTTTAACCTGAAGATCGACCCGAGCGGCTGTTATGGTAAGAGGTGAACTTGCACCCACTTAAAAACACCGCCGTGAACCTACTATCGCCTTAGCGAATGAGCCGCGAGAACTGCTACGCATGACATTCGTGACCCATCCAGCGCAGCTCGCCTCCAGGCACCAAACTCCTTTGGAGATGTCCAGGCTAAGTGCTAAGTACCAGACCATCACCAACTTCCGTCAAAATAAAAGCCTTAAGAAAACTAAATTCCCACGGGAAACAAGCAACGCCGCGGGGCGAAACAGTACGTTAGATAAGACTTGTTACATTAAACTATCCTTAATTAAAACCATAAAATGTCCAATTTACCCAGGCCTCTCTCACGGGGATCTTAGCAACAACTTCCAACTTTATTTCTATAAAGATAGAGTTGAATTTTGAATGGAGAGTGATGAGTTGATAGGTCTCAATGATTGGTTATGCGTAGACGCAGTCTCTAAGAAGATTGAAGTGACCGATGTTTATCGGGTCAAGTGAATTAAAGTTTTGTTGTAATGTTGTACAAGTTTTGTGCAAGATGTGGTTTTGGTAGCATTTTCATTGATTGGCGTACCTTAGCTGTATAAAAAGTGAAACCATGTCAGAATAACATGGTCAGCTTATAGCGGTCCCACTACTTGTCCTGTTTTCCGACTGTGGCAGCTCTGTCCAGTGTCCACATATGATCTACAATCTGTCCACCTTAAGGACAAGTCACAGTTACCTAAATGGTTTGTTCTGATATGAGCATCGCAGGAGGAATAGATATAAAAGGTACAAAGTTTTATCGGTTTCTGTTTATAATCAACTTTGCACCGCGCAACCGGCTTTGCACGGATGCAATGTGGATACGAATAAACATATAAACCTTCCTCTTGAATCATTCTATCTTTCGCTGAAAATTGCATTAATATCCGTTGTGTAGTTTAAAAGATCTAAGCCCACAGACAGCGGGAGCTACTTTGTTATATTTTTGAAATTTAATTCTTGTGTAAAACGCACACTATGTAGACAAGCATATTATAAGTTGGAGGATTACATTGATGATAAAGATGCTTGGCTCAATGCTGGTCCTGCTTCACAACCATAGGGGCAAACTAATTGATTACCATGTGAAGTTATTGTGGAAGCTGCAGAAGATTGTAATAATATTATCTTTGTATAGACTCAATATCTTAGTATTATATATTTGCAATGCCATGTGCATGTGTGAGTACTATGTACTGTTAAGCTACCATTTACATTTAGTTATCTTTCATTGACTTGAATTTGCCCTGGTGGCTGAGAGAATGTCATGCTCACTCAAATGTCTCGCTGATGGTGGCGGGTGTGTCGGGTCATTTAGCTTCCTTCAATATGGTTGAGCTGAATGGGGCTGATCCATGCGTCATGCTCGTGTACAGGCGCTGTTAGTTGGGACTGGTCATCTCTAGGCTGCCACGGTTTATTTTAACTACTTACTTTGTTCTTAAATTGTTTATAAATCTTTTACTCAGGACGCTCTTAACGTGCACGTATTTCTACATCGTTCTCACATATATGTATAATCTCAACATGAATGATGTAACCAAGATTTTGTAACAATATTTTGATTGAAAAGAGTGTCCATGGAGTTTCTTGCCCATTCTTCTCCATAGAGATCTATGCTTTGGAATGGCCTACAGTACTTTCACAAGTTATTATGCCTTGTGTCTGTGACTGTAGCTTAGCCTTCTTTGTTTTTCTTACATTCAAAAGTGCCTGTAATGGTCTAATTGAAATAAATGCTTTTGAGTTTGAGTTTGAGTTTGATATACTATGTAAAGATAAGAAGAAACCCACGAAGATTTTTTTCAAACACCAGATGACCAGACGGCCAAAACAAGCAAAAATTAAGAGAAAATCGACAAATGAAGCGAGTTTGTGTCGAACTGAGTTAGTGACGTAGCGCGTTTGTGACGAACTGAGTTAGTGACCAGTCGCGGATCATAACGTTCTGCGTAAGTGACGAATGGCGTTTGTGACCAATGTGTGCGAATGGCGTTTGTGACCAGTGCGTGTAATCCAAGCATTACATATTCATACATCAACTTTCATTACAATTGACAGAAACTTTTCGTTACCTTATGTCAATCTGATTAATTTAGTATTAACTATCTTAGTTAACACCGATGTCACTTTGTCTGGGTCCTCAAGATATTTTATCATAGAGGTACAAACCATCATCATCATCATCATTTCAGTCGAAAGACGTCCACTGCTCGACATAGGCCTCCCCCAAGTGTAGCCACATTGACCGGTCCCGTGTGACTCGCATCCAGCGGATCTCTGCAACCTTCACCAGGTCATCGGTCCACCTAGTGGCAGGCCTTCCAACGCAACGTCTTTCGGTTCGCGGTCGTCACTCCAGAACTTTTCGGCCCCATCGGCCATGCGTTCTGCGAGCAATGTGCCCTGCCCACTGCCACTTAAGTTTGGCAATTCTTCGGGCTACGTCGGTAACTATGGTTCTCTGGAGGTACAAACGAAGGGAGGCATTTATAACATTTTAAAATTAATCTAAGCCAATATGTTTGAACGTGGACTATGTGAAAGGAGTATGTAAGGATCGTAGCTGGTGGCGTTCTGTGGTTTCTGCCTACCCTCATTGGAAATAAACCGGGCAAGTGCGAGCTGGACTCGCACGTGAGGGGTTCCGTACCATCATATTAAGGGGGCTCCCCCGGTACGGTACTAACCTCAATTTTTTTTAAGTTATACTATACTTCTTTTGGCGAATTAGGGAAAAATGACGAAAGTAAATTTTTACAATGCGCACGCACACCGTCACGAAAAACCTACTCCCTGAAGTTAGCTAGTCAACATACACCCTGAAGTTAGCTATTCAACATTTTAGTTTTATACGCCAAAGAAGTGTAACTTCTTACGTGCGTAATAAGTACACACGCACTTTTTTTATTGTTTGTTGTGGCGTAGCAATACATTTTATGTGAAAACAATTGTCTACCTATTACGAATCATGTGATACAGCCCGCTGACCAGTTGGACGGACGGACGGACACCGGAGGCTTTTTAATGGGGTCCCGTTGCGTATCCCTAAATAGCGTGTGTTTCTGAATGTATGTATTAATCTGGGTCAATCCTAATAGCACCCAATTAATATCTCGTTACCTTCTAAACCGTGAAACAGACAATAAATCCAAAAGTTGGGCAAACAGTACAATCTGTAACAATTCAACCGTTTTGTCCTCATTCATTGTCCGGAGACTTGGCGAAACAATGCGATCCTTTCTCTCCGACCTTGGCACGCTTTGGCCAAGATTTTGTGGTAATTTACTAGACGTTACTTGTCTTTGTAACTGGGGTATTGATTGTTATAATTGTTTTAAGAAACACAAGCAAGGAGCTAATTAGCACCTGCTAGGGCTGCGGGGTGTTCGAAAGAGATACCGCGGCCCTGGAACACAAAGGGCAAAGAAGGAACGTGGATGGGTTTTAGTCAGTACAAGTCTGACACTCTGCAATTTGATGATTTCCCACCCGTAAAAAAAAGGAGCTAATTAGCAATAATGATGTTTTGATTACTCGGAGAATGAGTTTTAAACCTCGGGAATACTAATAAGACTTAGGGGGTCAGTGGCTAAATAATAAGAGCTGCACGAGTCGATTTTTAAGGTTAAGTATCGCTTGCCCAGGTCATTCAATGGATAGGTGGCCATCGATTGCATAAGTACCGAGTTTACTCCATACCTCGGAAAGAGTGCCCTAGGCCCCAGGTCCTCTGGCTATCATTTTTAGATCTTAGACAGTCGTAACGGGTAGTCAGAACCCGTTTTTTTTATTTTTAATGGGAAATCATCAAATGAATTCTCCCGCTCTGGGCAAAGCGGAAGGGAGTGTCAGACTTGTACTGACTAAAACCCATCCATGTTCCTTCCTTGCCCTTTGTGTTCTTTTCTTTTCTTTTTGTTCCAGGGCCGCGATATCTCTTTCGAACAATCCCGCAGCCCGTAGTCAGAAACCTGAAAGTCTCACATCCAGTCTTACCAAGGAGTATCGTATTGTCTAGTATTTGTGTTGTGGAGGTCAGATAGGTAGTCACTCCATATAAAGTACTGGGGGCTCCAAATGGCCGCTGTAACAGAATCATAATAGGATAATAATATAATATGAATTACGTTACAATTCTTATAATGGTCACAGTTACTAATATGAATTGTAATTTTGTGACTATTTTACGAATTGTAACATAATTCATATTATAATCTTATTCTGGAGGAAAAACGGTAGGTGTTTCAAGAAACTATCGCTGGCGCTCTGCGAACGTGATTTCGACATTGGTGCGATAAGGACAACTATAATAAAAAGTCATAATTCGAGGTTTGGCTCTCGACTATTTCCTACTCCAATATTCCTCCTCTAATTTAAAAGTTATTTCATAAACTGAATAAGAAGAATATATACTGTGTTTTTTGTTTTTCATTAATATTTGTCAAATTTGTACACTGGCCTCTGTTGACAGGATTTTGTAAAGGTTCTAATGCATACATATTATGTAACATCAAAAAGAAAAACATAGGGACATATAAGAGATTGATATTAATTTAACAGAAACAATAGCTTTAAAGTCAGTCATTTAAAGTCATAAATCAGAAAGAAAACAGGCGAGAGCGTTTGTATGGAAAAAAGACCACCTGCATTTCCTCTTGCGGGCATTTTGGGTTCCCATTATTTATTCGTATTAATCTGTATTCGGTTATAATGGAAAGATTGGCAAAAGGCTAGACAGTCATGTGTTTAAAAAATTAGTTGCTCGACGATATAAAAGTGCAGTGAATATTGTTGAATTGTCATAAATGAACAGTATTGATAATGAGAGTGCGTCACTCAACTGTCTTACTGCTTTTATTTTACCTTCATCCTTTTAATGGCAATTTTAGGGTTCCGTACCTCAAAAGGTAAATAAGGAACCCTTATAAGATCAGTCTCTTTTCCGTATTAGGTGTATAAAAATCAAGGTCCTGAGTCAACACGATAAAAAGATATCAACTTTTTTAATTTTCGGACTATTCCCTTTACTTATGCTGCTTACCTTTAACCAAAACTGACAATTCTAGGTCAACCGGAAGTACCCTATAGGTTTTGGGTCGAAAACCTATATGGTAGTTGACCCGTTGAGCTAGAATCACGAAATTTGGCAAGAAGCAATGTCTTTAGATGTGTTTTAAGCAACACATGTAAAGGAAAAAATCTGAAAACCAAATATGTAGTTTAATAACAAAATACCTACAAGTTTATACGGAACCCTCGGTGTTCGAGTCCAACTCGCGCTTGGCCGGTTTTTTAACGACAGATTTCTTCATAAACCGATGATTTTCATTAAAATACATGAGTATACTTTTAAACCTATCATTTACTTTATTAGAGTCTTGGAAATATGTAGTAAGAAGTAATAATGTACTACGTACCGTTAAATTAGACATATTTTGACCTTACATATATTTATCAGGTCTCATTAGACATAAAAAAAATGAAGTTTGATTGATAAGATTGAATGTTTCTTTTTTTTAAATCAATCACATTTATTATGATGAATTAATTTTAGAGATAAAAATAAAAGTAGAGAAAGACCAAAGAAATCATGGATGGGCTGTATAAAGAATGATATGGCAAGGAAGGAGGTGTCTGATGAGATGACGAGTAATAGAGAAGTATGGAAGAAGATGACATGCTGCGCCGACCCCAAATGAATTGGGATAAGGGCCGATGACCTAGTGAAGGTTGCGGGAATCCGCTGGATGCGAGTCGCACGGGACCGGTCAATGCAGTGACTCTTGGGGGAGGCCTATGTCTAGCAGTGGACGTCTTTCGGCTGAAATGATGATGATGAATTAATTTTAGAGGTACTGTAATCTTTTGAAGAAGTGCTTTACATCAGAAACTAAGCTAATCCAAAAATGTTTGCCTATAAGCTTCTTGCTTTACTGAATTTGTTCATAGTTGATAATACCTACTGTCAATATTACTTACATACAATGAACAATATTTTCATGACATGAAGCTTCTAATACCCAAAGGGTTACGACGCTACCCTAGAGTAAACCCCCACGAGCACATTACTATCAACGGGGCTTAAATCCAGGCTGCTAGTCCTTTCTGTGCACACTTTACCCAACTCTGGAATCACACACAGCTTCCATATATACTCCGCAACTTGCGACTACAAACAAATGAGGCATCTGACTGATTTCATCTGCCACTATACCTAACAACATTCTTGAATCCATCACTGTCATAGCACACCTATTCAACCTTGTGTTAATCGTATTAAAATCACTTGAACAATGGCACTCAGGTGCTAAACACACTCAAGTTCGTGACCTAGTATGAGCGAACATGTGACAAGCGCATTCCATCAGATCTGAGAGGTGTCTTTTTTTTTTTTTACGGATCGGAAATCATCAAATGACTTCTCCCGCTCTGGGCAGAGCGGAAGGGAGTGTCAGACTTGTACTGACTAAAACCCATCCATGTTCCTCCCTTGCCCTTTGTGTTCCAGGGCCGCAGTATCTCTTTCGAACAGCCCGCAGCCCTGGCAGGTGAGAGGTATCTTCACACCGAATTTATAATTAGCTGTTTTCTCATGCCTCATTACTTAATTTTTTTTTGAAGCACTACAGATAGCTTTAGCAATGCCGTCCAGTGCGACTCCTGTAAACTTCATCAGGCATCAGTGAATTAGATCTACCTCATCTGAAATAATATTTAACAATCTTATGGCGCGTGACAAGGGGGCCAACTTGTTAAGGTTCGTTCTAGAGGATGGTTCTAGAATATACAAGAATATAACAAGAGACACTCTCCAAAGCGCTGTACCCTTCAATTTCCTGGTATCCCTTCATTCTCTGCCTAAACCTTTAGATATATAACAGGCTTGGTGTTAAGTGTATAAGCCGTATTATAAACCATGACCTATAGTGTGAACCAGTTTGACGAACATTCCGACAGATAGTAGTCATGTTTATCGTCTATTCAATTGATCGTCCTTGCATAACTTGGTGTGGCTTGTGGTTGCAAGCTCCTTCCCATGTTTGGAAGGTGATGCGCTCTCGACAAGGCATTGTTTTGTTTGTTACCTTTGTCAAAGTCAACTTGAAGATTGAACTAAGTAATTGTTTGTTCTTTTTGAACTTTATACAGAATAAAGAAGACAGGCCCCTTTTTTTTCTTTTTTTTTGGATGGGAAATCATCAAATGACTTCTCCCGCTCTGGGCAGAGCGGAAGGGAGTGTCAGACTTGTACTGACTAAAACCCATCCATATTCCTTCCTAGCCCTTTGTGTTCCAGGGCCGCGGTATCTCTTTCGAAGAGTCCCGCAGCCCAGAAGACAGGCCCTGAAAACGATATTATCGCTTAGCTGTAAGTGAAAGTAAAATTAAACTATGTTTCTCTCTTCTTTTTTTTGAAGTGAAAACTTCTTTAGGCGCGTTGGGCATTTTTGAGATGGGGAAAACCAATTGAACTCGCGACACCGTTAAACGACCTCTTTTTCGTTGCAGAGTTAGCCGTATTGCTACATATTATAAGTCCAAAAAAATACAGTGTATAGTCAAATGTAAGTAAAAGACTTATACAAAAATATTTTCTAAAAATAATCCAGAATTTAAAAAAAAGAAGTTTTCACTTCTGTCGGCACTCCCGGAGTGGTCGGGTTTTTCTGAAACTTGCAGTTTGTGACTATTTCTAAAAATATACGTGAAATAAATATTTCTACGATTACAACAGTGATGTAAAAAAGTAAAACGACTGTAAATTGCTTAGTGCCTCTTTTTGCCCAACTACGACCAAGTCAAAACAAAGGATTATGACTTTAGCAGTCCATGTATGAATGCATGTTTACAACATTTATATACCACCGTAGCGCATAAACTACTGAGCTTATTTTGATATAAGTATGAGGTGTAAATTTATTCGTAATTACGGCCTGGGTACGTTTTATCCTAACAAAATCAATATGGCGGATACAACATAAAAAAAGATCATTCAATTAATGAAATTTCTTATGAAATATGGAGTACCATTAAGCTCTTCTTTGTTAATTGTCCAAAAAAATATATTCGGTCGCTGAAAAATTTTTTTGGTAACCTGTCGGATGGGATGTAAAATGAAACGAAGAAAATGAGTGAAAATTCTCAATTCATTATTGTACTATACATCATCATCATCTGCCAAACTTTTTCCCAACTATGTTGCGATCGGCTTCCAATCTAACCGGATGCAGCTGAATACCGGTATTTTATATGGAGCGAATGCCTATCGGACCTCCACAACCACAATGGGTTGTGGAGGTCCGATAGGCAGTCACTAGACATACAATATTTAAAAAATAAACTCTCAAATTAATACCAACAAAGCATTTCTAAAAAAGTTTTAAAAGTGTAGGTTAACATAAAGGAGAATGGACAATACTTACCTATCACACAGTAAGTACGTTACATTCCATAGCGCCACAGGCATTACCTGCCTATTTAATCAACTATTTCTTAATAGATGCAGAATCTAATTAATCCAACCATTAATTACGAGTTCTTAACCGACTTGATGAATAGTTAATCATAGTGGACTCATGTCAATGCGTTATTAATAAGATAAACAGGAATTATTAATTATTATGGTGTGTTAATGTGATTTTATCTTAAGCAGCCTTCGTTTAAGACGCTCGGGTTAAATGATGAGGAGCTAATTGCTAATGCTATAATTTTCCCACTGCTTGGTAGTGCCCCAGCAGTGGGAACATTATAGGCTGATTAACCTAGTCAAAAGAGACATTAACCCTTTCATAAATTCCTAAGAAGCTGAAAAAATTACATAAGGTTAGGGATACCATTATAATGAAATTGTGAAAAGTCCCCATCGATCCCTAACGTTCTTGTAAATTTTCTATTTTGGCCGGACTACACAGGCCTCTCAGCTCTGCTTTGTGATGAGCTTTGAACATTGCCGGTGAAATGTGGGTGTACTATGCAAATCGCAAAATATGCGTCATAAACGGTCATATCTTTTGATCGCGTTGACTTATACGAGTAAGTGTTATCACAGCTGAAAGACACCGTTGATCCGACTATTTGATATAAAGAACTTGAGACTTCTACACGTTCCTAAGAAGAAAGGTCTTGACAGACGGATAGATAGACGGATAAAAACCGGCCAAGTGCGAGTCGAACTCGCGCACGAAGAATTCAAATTCATTTATTTGTCCGAACATGGTACAATTCAAGGTCTCAAATAACATAAAAGTCTCATCACATTCTGCCACTGGGGCGTGCAAATATGAAGAGTCCCGTACCATTATCTAAAAAAATCATGACTGTTGTACGGGAGCCCCCCTTAAATATTTATTTTATTTTAATTTAGTTATTTATTTTTAAAGTGAATATACAACTAAATATTCTGTGAATATTTCAAGCGTCTACCTGTCGCCGTTAATACAATCGAAAAAAACTGCAAAAAGTCACGTTTGTTGTATGAGAAAAATATTTATTACCTAAATATTTAAGTAATAAATATAATATAATAAATAAAAGTATAAATATTTAAGTATAAATATAATTTACTTACTTAAATATTTATTTTATTCTGTTTTTAGTATTTGTTAATGTAAATTTTCACAGATGATGTATTTTTGTTGCCGCTATTCTGAATAGTGAACAACTCACCACAACGTGTCAGTTTCTTCAGGCTTGGCATAAAACGCTCTATCAATCATAATTAAAGGGTGTTTAAGCTTAACTAATCTCTTAAGGAAGAGATTGAAATCTTCGCGGAAACCATATTTACCAGTTTGTAAAGGGTAACTGTTTTGATGCAAACGATATCAGTACCTGGACACTAGCATAGCTTGATAAAAGTCATAGCCGCTTAAAAAGAGCCGTACGTGATGCATGGGAAATACTCAAATAATTAGAAGCATTAATCCCAACTGAACATCATTGGTCTTTCCGAAACTTTTCTATACGACATTATTAACATGTATTTGTTGCACTAATGAAGCCAAAACAACAGTCGATAGATAGTGGATTTTGCTAAGCAGGCCTCATAAAGATTCGAACATCACATTAGGTTCACTTTTAGTAAGTGTCAAACACCTTGCTTGCAATCACATATGATACAAAGGACATGTGTAAGAGATAAATAGAAATTTCAAACTAGTTTTACCATGAATTTGCTTTATTTAATAAACTATAGAAGAACCCTAAAAGTATCAGTTTAAAACAGATGATTTTATCAATATTATCAAAAAATATGTAAATGAGTATAATACATTAGATGACAAACGAGTTTGTCCGTTAGGTTTGCTGTGCTTCTCTGTATATGCTTCTTTCTCCTTGTTGTCTTGTGAATTTGTTTCTGTTTGTGACCTCGGGTAAGAATCATGAATAGAATCAATATGATGTATTCGCTTTATTTCAGTTGGGTTTTGCTTCCCGAAATATAATTGATTCTCCCAATCTTCCTCTGCCTTGTGTGCTGCTTGTATGACTTTCCAAAATTCAATCATTATAGCGGATGAATTATCTTGTCTCTCCGTATTATTCATTGCCTTTTCACCAGTTTGTGAGTTCTCGTCAGAAGTATAAACATTACCGTTTTCAAATATATATGACCCTGCAAAGATCGTCATATTTCCATTTGAACTAAAATGGTTGTTAGTCATTATAGTATCAGCGTTTAGTCCGATATTACCTCCATTAGAGGATATATGTTGTTCATTTGGTTGCGTTTGGTTATTACCGTCTCTTGATCTATATACATTATTCTTTTGTTCTATGAAAGATCCAAACATGTGTTTGCTACCAGGCGCGACGTGAAAAGTGTTGCCACTCATATAAGTTTTTGAACTCAATTTGTTTTTCAGTTGTCCTTGCTGATCGCGTTCTTCTGATTTTACGTAGGATACCCCATCATGTCCAGGACCACCCGGCGCAATAACAGTGTGAGTTTTTGTACTGATTGGCTGACGACTATTGGGTGATTCATATATGTTATTCTCTACCTTCACGATCGATCCATATACGCTCTTGTCATTGGGGTCAGTGTTGAAAGTATTGTTTTCCTGTACCGTTAAGGCTTCGATCACGCTATTGACTTCATCCACGGGTAACTGTATTTTATTCAGTTGTGTTGTTCGTTCTGCTATTTCCTTCCCTTGAATTCCTTAAATAAAGATATCATAAATTAAATTTTCTGAAAGCAAAAAAGGACAAAATTGAGGAAAACTAACTATAAATAATACTCACTAGAAATACCAATGCCAGCGACGAGCAACGTTACTATGATACTGAACAACATGCCAGCTACGGTAATATTTTAATACTGCGTTAACTCTATGCCATCGTATACCGCCAGGTCGCACGTCACGTGCAGATACAAATACTCTAGAGGCCATTTTATTCAACCTACTATCACATACATTATGTTTAATGATTCATTAGCTGAAATGTGCTTTAATAATTTGATATAATAGTTGTATTGTTTTCCTGCCGCCCCCATGATTCACACAAAGATAAAGGCATAATGATTGACGTCACGTGATCTAAACAATGATAACAAACAGCATATACGGTACAGATGTACGGAATAGTATGTTTTAAAATCGCTTCTTGCAATCACATAAGAATCAGATGTTCCTGCATAAGTTGAATGCTTCTGTCAACCTAGAGAATAATTTTTCTTTTCTATTATTTATTTAATTTTCAGGTCCATATTTATAGAGCCAACTCCATCCGGCCGTACATAATTTACAAACTAGTAACCATTGTTACAATTACATAAAGAAAATAAGTAATAAAATAGCAATCTTAAATATAATATAATATAGTCTAGTATAGTATGGTATAGTGTAGTTATGTTAGACAGACAAGACATTAATCATCATCTTCACAAATATCGTCATCCCTCTCAGATAAAATGATCTAAAGTACGATTCACCTCTGAAGTTGATGAGTACAATTGACATTTTTCACTATATTCATCCAATGTACTAGCTGACGTCACTTCAAAAGGAAGAGAATTCCAAAAATTACGACCCGTAACAAGAAAATATCGCTAATAAGCAGTTAGCTATAGCAAACGGTCCGTTCAACGTGTTTCTCTTCTGAGAAATTTGAAAAATCTTTTTAGTGATTTAAAAATGTCTTAGTCATGATCTTGATTGTTTTAACTATCGTAATCTCAAATGTCCTAATTGTATCAAATAGATTAAGCAGTTATTCTAAGGAAAAATGGTGAAAACAACATAAACACTATATTTATACTACAACCTATTATTGTAATTTGACAATCAGTTCGGATTGTACTGTGTTTATAATTCAATCAGACACGTGGCGCCATCTCTTTAGCCGTGAAAAGGTAACAAACAAACTTACTTTCGATTTTAAAATATTATAGTAAGAATAATAATTATATCTCTTTAAAAAACTTGCAATCCAGTATTACTACTCACTGGATGCTTGTTTTGTACAATCTTTATGTTGCCGTGCCCTAACCGGGTTTCATGTTGGAACTTACTTACATATATGTAACAATTTAATGTACACATGAATGCAATAAAGAGTTTGAGTTTGAGTTTGAGTTTGTATTATTCAATAACTTTTATAACCATCATTACTAGTCGCTGTTCATTTGTCATCGCGTCGTTTCACTTGGCAGCTATCTAAACAGCACTGAGTACAATCACATATAGAATACTAAGTAAAATTTCCTAGAAAACTCCCTAAAGCTTAAAAATAATGACATTAAAATATCTAAATAGCAAACTCAATTATCATCGAACTAACAATATTTAAATCTTAAGAAAATAATGAAAAATATTACATATAAATGTGTGATAATTTTATATTCATACAACTAACAACATGTTTATACTATGGAAGATTTGAATGAATTCGATATTGACAAGAGTAAGATAAGATAAGATAAGATAATTTATTTGCGTAAAAACATGGTATACAGGGTGTTATTATATCATATGAGATCATACATGTTTTGCTTAAAATTAAAGCATGCAAATTTATACGAATAAACAAATTTGAATTGACAAACATTATAATTGCTTAATAATAAAAAAAGTCCTTAATACTATAGAAATTATTTTCATTCAGCCATTTATATAATTTAATTTTAAATAACCTGCAATTTAATATTTTTAATACATTCGGTAATTTATTATAAACAAAGTAAGGACAATGTTGACTGTGCTTTTGATATGTTATTCACACACGACATGCGTGGTACCTATTGAAAGTAGATATTAGACGTCAGAGTTCCTGAAGTAATCCTTTTATTTACAGTATTTGAAGAAAAAAATAATATCTCAATTACAATTCTAATCCACACTTTTGACATTGATAAGAAGTGAGATTCGATGATCTTGCATACAACTAAAAATTATCATAAGAGTTATGAGTTTGCATTACATGTTAACCATGCAAACTTGTTGCCATTTTAAATTCTAATTGATTTAAACGAGATTGAACCACCTATATTTCTATTATGAAAGGAAGGACCTTGTTGGTTAGTTACTGTTCCGTAGTAACTTCCTTTATGCAAGTTTTCATCAGGCTGTTGACTTGGACCAGGCTTGATCGGTATCATTGCTTCCAAGCCCGTTGTTATACCACCGAAAGAAGCATTCCCACGTCCAGGCTTCGCGTATGCAAGCCCTGTTGAACTGCCGTTCGGGAAGACTATAAAAGTAAAGCTTATCACAACAATGATTGCTCACTGAGAATGAGTCTGACCTGTCAGATCCTTAATTGATCGTTTGGCAAAATAACAAAGGACCACTCAGACTTAAAATCCTTTTCACTAGGACTGTTTCAAAACTTACAAGAGAAATTATAATCTCACTGAGGTAAATGGTTTTCACAATCAAAACTCCTACACCACTTATATTAAATAGTATTGAAACTTACCTGATGTGCTGACGATCATGAAGAATAAGAAGATGTGTAAGTATAAAGTAGATAAGTAATTAGAGTTAATGTAGAACTAATCGCCTATCTCGATTTTGTTTTTTTAAAGTGCGTAATTTAAAAGTACATCGCCGGCTAACTGTTATAGAAGAAGTCATTATTTTTAAAAACTAAAACGGAACAAATTGCGTATTATGAACAAATATAGATCTAATTATTTAATATATTCGTTAAAACGCAGGGCATGGTCAATCGCTAGGTATACACATGATATAGTACATTATCCTTAAGAGATACGAGTAGATATAAGCCATCGCGGTTTTTTCTGTAGACCTATATAAGATATGCAATTCCACCATTCATCATTTTGTTATATCTTAAAGGGCAGCGTTTTCGTTGAAAGCTCCCCCAACCGGCTTATTTTTTTCCGATACCTCCAACCAATATCATTATATTTTGGTCAATGTTGTCATGTCTACTATTCCAAATAAATAAAAGCAGGAGGTAGACAGTACAATTAAATTTAATAAAATAAAGAAGAGGGAAAATATGAAATACAAGTCTGCTAAAAAACACACACCTAACTACACGCACTCAAGAACTGGGTTAATAGGTGGAGAAAGTACTTGCTGTTTTCCGAAGGGCGTCAGGTCAGTCCTGGCTGTTTCGGTAGCAGGCAGTCTCAGAACTAGGAGTGGAGTTCCCGGGTGAGTCCATTTAGCGGAGCCCCGGGAAGCTTGAAGAGAACAGGAGTCCCGGGCCAAACTCCGTTTAGGGGAGCCCCGGGATGGAGTTGCGACTGCCGCGAGGTGGAGGGACACGTCAGAGCGTCGGCGCCCAACCACTTGACACTTGCACTTTTAGTGGAGTGGACTGCACTGTACTGGTCGCTACTGAAATCTCGTCGTAAACTGGTTGTAGTACGTAAGCAGCGTTTTTTATGAGGAACTATTTTAGTGTTCCAGAACTATTTGCCTCACTTTACGATTATATTTGTTGTAGCCACAATTCGTCTGCCCTGCCAGGTGTAGTTGGCCAAGACGTATAAAACCTCACAACCCAAGAGTGCGTTATGAATTTTAAAATTAACATTTAGTATTCTATTAATCAGTGTACAAACGTAATACAATATAAAAACTAGATTTAAACTAGCCAAAACGATACAAATCATTTTTTAGTAATCCATCCTAATACAACCTTCATTTAACAGGCCGATATAGAAAAAAAGTACAGAAAGAATAAATAAGCTTGACAGCTTGACGTTGCTTGTCATTAGTGAAAAATATTATTTAAAGTTTATAAAAGTGCTAAATTTACTTTGTTTAAATGAATATAAATTAATGAAATTGCATGGATGATGGATGCCGTGATTTATACCTACTTTCTGCTACCACAGAAGGCATATTTATGATAAAAATGAATCGAAGGACACATGAATTGTAAACTGTACGTATATTTGTTTTTTTTCGTATCTGCTTTATAGCAGAATACTATAATGTGTACAAAAACTTGACAAATTAAATACTAAGAAATTCCTCGAGAACCACTCTATCTATTTAAGAAAACAACACGAAAATCAGTGCAGTAATTTTTGAGGTTAGCGCGAACAGCCAGATAGACACGGCGGAGAACTTTGTGTTATAATATGTAGTGATGTTGGGTTCGGCTTCCAGTACAACCGAATGCAGCTGAATACCAGTATTTTACATGGAACGACTGTCTATCTGCCCTCCACAACCCATTTAGTTCTGGGTAATACGATACCCCTTGGTAGAAATACAGTGAAATTAGTGATAGCTTTAATTTCCATATCAGGTGTTCCAGATCTTCAATTTTTATACGTCAACAGAGAGTGCTCATCAGGCTGAACAACTTGTGCTAAGACGTCATTCCTATATATATTATAGTGTAACTGGGCTCTTGGAGTTCCACAACAGGTGTTCCACATTTTCAATTTTTATACGTCAACAGAGAGTGCTTATCAGTCTGAACAACTCTTGCTAAGACGTCATTCCTATATGTTATAGTGTGGCTGGGTTCTTAGAGTTCCACATCAGCTGTTCCAGATCTTCAAATTTATTCTCTTAGCAGAAAATGCTTATAACGTGGTACAATTTTTGCTATGGTACCATTTTTGTATCTCTTATAGTTTAGCTGGTCTGTTGCAGTTCTGCATCAGGTGTTTAAGTTTCCAAGATAAATTATAGCCTATATGTTGCCCAGACTTAATAACTATACAACAAAAAAAAAACATTCAAATCCGTTGAGTAGTTCCGAAGATTAGCGTGTTTATGTTTATTAGACAAACAGACACACAGACAAACAGACAGATTTTTTTTTTGGATCCGTGCTCTATTACTGTTTCTAAACCTCCCACATTTTTTTTTTATATATTCAATTTACTGTCGTATTATATGTATAGATTATATGTATAGATATTCGGAATCAGAAAAAAAAGGCAATTCTGCCAGAATTATTAACTCAATTTCGAAATGGGAAATGGGTCTGAAATCCGTTGGTGCAACCGGATTAGAAATTTTAGGCAAGGGGATGATATGGGCTTGTTTCCAGGCCTCAGGAACAGTACAAGAAAACAAGGAGAAGTTAAAAATGTGAGTCAAGGCGGGAAGTAGTGTGGGAAGGATAGGAGAAATCATTCTTAAGCAAAGGTTGTCATTACCAACAGCAGAGGAAGAGATAGCAGAAATAGTTTTTTTGACCTCAATCTTACACACAGGCCTTAACTCAAAGGAAGAACATTGCGGCAAAGGCAAACAGGAAAGTTTATTTAAAGTAGCTGACTTGACGTGCGGATCCAACGTAACAGGGGGGAGTGAGAAATGCTTGTTAAGAGCACACACGTCCATGTCGCTACCAGAACCAACAAGAGACTTGCCAATGCCGGCAGATTTTAAAAATGTCCAGACATCGGAAGAGTTGCGGTTGTTGTGTGTGTAGATTTGTGGAAGTAGCGTCGCTTAGCATCTCTACACATACGACTGCAGCGGTTACGCCACATTTTGTACGCAGTTAGATTGCGCTCAGAAGGACAGCGTTTTAACCTTCTCTTGGCTCTATCTCTACTTGCCATCGCATCCTTGATGGCAGGAGTAAGCCAGGGAGCCGGAACGTATTTAACCTTCACTCAACATATAGGGGCATGACAATCATATAAGCTAAGTATTTTGCTGTTTAAAATACGAACCATTTCGTTGATACACGAACTCTCCATGATGTCCGTCCAGTCGATGTTACCAGCATCGTGTAATAATGCCTCCAGGTCTATTCCCTTGTAGTTCCGGAGGAGAATAAATTGCGGCTTGCGCTTAGGAGGGCGTAACTTATATGACAGAAAGATGAGATCATGGTATGAAAAACATGCGGTAAGCTAGCCGTGGATAGAAACATTATTAGAATTGGAAACAATTATCAGGTCCAGAAGAGAAGGGGTGCAGTTAGGGAAATGATGAGTAACAGAAAGAGGCAAGATACTGAGATTAAAACTAGATAGGATAGATTGAAGTTTGTGAGAACGAATGTCATTTTTAAGAAGGCAACCCCCAGAAGCATTTTAACGCGGTGAAGTGAAATTTCCACAAATAGATGATTCGCCGACCCCGAGTACTGAGATGGTGATGTGCTAACCTTATAAGGGATATCGGCACACAAGTAAATGGCTACACCAACACCACCCTTTCCAGTTCTGTCGTTACGAATAAGAACAAAACCTGGAAGGGCAGAATGTACTGATAAAAGAGAGGGTTTAAGAAAGGACTCAGAGATAAGTAAAGCATCTATATGTGCACTGAAAAGAAGCCAGAAGATCGGAGTAATGGCCAGGAACACTCTAAGCATTAATGTGGGTTATGTTGAGATTATTTGGGAGGTGGGTAAGCAAGGGGGAAATCTGATCACTTAGAGTCAGAGAGGAGGAAGAACCACTCCCCGCACTGACGAAACTGGTGGAAGAGGAAGAACAAGAGAAAAAATCATCATCAATTACAATATAAAAAAAATACTAATAAAAATATATATAGGTATGGATGGTATTAAAATTACTTATCTAAATTACTAAATTAAACTTAACTATTAATGATTTGCTTTAAACAACAATAGTCAAATACACATAACTAATAAAATCACCTAGACGTTGAAGCTGGCAGAGATATTAACAACAGTTATCATAGTTGGTACGTAAAAATGTGAAGGAAATCCAGATTATGTGATAACAGAAACATTAAGATTAAAAGAAAATGCCAACTAGAATATCAGCCACAACATTTGCAACTAGACAATAATATTAAATTGTAACGGAACGTAATATTATGGACTTATGCAAAAATAGAAATGACATTATGACAGTGATACTTTGACACATGTCACATCGTTACAACAAAAATATAAACATATACCGGCTAGCAAAATAAAGTGATAAGTGAGAAAAAACGACTTGTAAAAACTATGGGTAGAACAACATAAATCAAACATGTTCCGACAATAGTTCTTAGTGTTCTTAGTTATCTGATAAAACGTAATTTAAAAAAAACAGTTTCTATAACACGTTTTATTTTTATTTATTAGCAAGTTGAGACCTGGTACTATAGCAACTAGTCCTTGGGGGATCAATTCCGGTAGAGTAAGTCCCAGTGGAACCAATGGTAGACGATCTCCAGCTTGGGGTGCACCGATTACGAATACAGCTGTAGTCCGACCCGGACCATCTGGGGCTCCGGTTTGAAACAGACCTCAAACTCCGCAAGCTCTGGTTCAGCCCAGACCTCAAACTCCGCAAGCTCCGGTTCAGCCCAGACCTCAAACTCCGCAAGCTCTGGTTCAGCCCAGACCTCAAACTCCGCAAGCTCCGGTTCGGCCACTCAAACTCCAGTCCACTCTCCGTTTGGTGTCTCTTCGGTTGGTCGTCCTCAATCTCCCACAAGCAATTTTTTCCCTGGACTAAAAACACCAAAGCTATAAGACATAAGCTGAAGCTGAAGAACAACGACGATTAGAAATCCTTAAATCGCCAAGTTCCAGTTCTATAAGCAGCACAGGTTCCGGATATCATTTAGGTAGTCGAAGATCATCGCAATCTTCATTGGGAAGCATTTCGTCAGGATACAGCAGCAGTGGAAACCTACACAACCTATTGGTCTAGATGCTCACAAAAGTACTGCAATTCAAAGGTCAATTGCAAGCGCACAAACGTGTATGGACACAAAAACCAATACCAATGTTTATTGCACGTGCTGAGAACTGCTTCGACTACTTCACGTTAGCTGTATTTTGGTGTCCAGGTTACGCGTACAAACAATGGAAAAATGGCAAACACATTCGTGTAGATAAAGTTAGCCCGTCATGGGCCATTCACGGTCAATGTTTTAAAGAAGGAAGGACCCAATTTCAACATGTCCGCGAACGGACATCTATTTTAGACGAGACCGATTTATCACCAATAAAATACTGGGTGTTTTAGATAATACGTGGTACACGATACTTGCTAAAGGATACAGCGACAATACGAAATTCTGGGAGCACGAGTTCAAAGACCACGGAAGCTGTGCTTCTCGTTCGAGTGTTAT
Source organism: Lycophotia porphyrea (assembly GCA_950005105.1). NCBI lineage: Eukaryota > Metazoa > Arthropoda > Insecta > Lepidoptera > Noctuidae > Lycophotia > Lycophotia porphyrea. The sequence goes on from OX465409.1 coordinate 1,463,657, forward strand.
GGGAAATAATGTAAAATATTTTGAAAGAACTCTTGAACTGTTTTATCAGCTGAATATTGGCACTACGTTATCCAACGCCGGATAGAAAGTTGGAACCAACACCAAATTAAGAAATATTACAAAAATACATCATCTGTGAAAATTTCAACCGTCTAGCTATTACGGTTCGAGGTACAGCCTGGTGACAGACGGACAGACAATCAGACGGTTGGACAGCGGAGTCTCAGTAATAGGGTCCTGTTTTACCCTTTAGGTACGGAACCCTAAAAAGTGATCCTATAAGGGTTCCGTTTTTAGCGACCGAGGTACGGAACCCTAAAAAAAGATAATAGTGCAGTATATTTAGAAGGTAGTGAGATTTTAAGTCAACTAAATGAGAAAAATTATAAAAATCTCCTTACAAAACGTACTTGTTATACAAAATATCGTGTTTATCATTACATAACCCGAGCATCGAACCTTGAACTAACGCAATTAACTAACGACATACTATAGCATGTAATTTGGCTCACATGAGGTCAAGTAACATATTATTATGGATTTTATTTAGGTAACAGGTCACGGATATGTAATGTATTTGTTTTTTTTTGTATGTAATAAGAAATATTTAAAAATGTTAAAAAATGTGTATAATTATATAAATGAATAAACGGAATAATAATAATAATAAATTAGCCTTTTTATTTCCTTAATAAAATTCAATTTACAATTACATTACGATAAATTAGCATGCAGTTTATGTATCAACAAAACTCAAAAAAAAAAAAAAATACAATTCACATTTTGATTAGATAGCATGCAGTTTATAATTCAAATTAAATTTTAATTAGTATTTAATTTAATTGACTTTGATAATTATGTTTATTATTAAGGACCTCTCTATAGAGTAAAGGCCTCCTCCATTTTCCTCCACATATTTCTGTCACTCGCTTTTTCAGTCCATTCATTTCCCGCCGCTTTTAGAATTTCATCGAGCCATCTCTCTGCCGGTCTGCCTCTACTTCTCTTGCCTACAGGCCCTTTCCATGATGTGAACTTTTTAGACCACCTGTCTTCGTTCATACGTGCAATATGGCCGGCCCACTTCCATTTCTGTCTCTTGCAGTGTTTCAGAGCATCAATCAACTTTGTTGTTTTTCTTATATCCATGCTGCTCCTTTTGTGTCTCAACTTTAGATTCAGAATGCTCCGTTCCATGGCTAAAGAGCCATGCCCAAAGGGGTTTTTTGTATGTAGAAGATATTTAAAAAGTGCCTCCTCATGTCAGTTCATTTTGTTTTTAGCGAAGTGAAATTAGGACATACAGTGACTTTATTTATTTTATTTTATTCGGGAAACTTACAGCTAACATAAACAATGTTATAAAAAAAATGAATTTGGAAAAAAAAATTTAAAAATTTGTATTTTTTAATTTTGAATTTGTTTTTTTTTTGGATTTGGTCTTTTGGAATGTTTTGTATTTTTTTTTGTATTGGTGATGTTGTTTACAAATGTCAGTGAAATGTTACGACGACACGGTTGGTGCAGTGGTTGAGCGATTGGCTGCTGCACTGCGTGCCGCTGGTTCCATTCCCACTTCGATTCGTTCGACTTTCGAAACGTTGACGGAGTCTGCAAGAGAGTTAACACTTTCGTATATGTTCTAAACAGACTAAGAACTACGTCTAACCAAAGTACGGTATTGTTGGCATACCATGGCCATGTAGCTTCCGTGCTACGATACGGGTTAATACTATGGGGAAACTCAACAGACTCCCAGCGGGCGTTTCTCTCCCAAAAACGGTGCATAAGAGCAATTGTTGGTATTCCTCCTTATGAGTCATGTAAACCTCACTTTAATAAACTCAAGATATTACCCCTGCCGAGTATGTACATTTTTGAAGTTTGTGTGTTCGTAAGGTCCAATCCTAATCTATTTGTAAGAGCTCGTGATATTTATACACGGGATAATGTCTACCCTCGTAACTCCAGACATGGTCAGCGACTAGTGTTAGATTTTGCACCAAAGACTGCGGTGTTCAAAAAAAATTGCTCAGCTATGTGCGTTAAAATTTATAATAGGTTACAAACAGACATTCAAATTCTCCCCCTACCAAAATTTAAGAAAAAGCTTAAAGAGCTACTGCTTAAAAGAATGATTTACTCGGTAAGTGAATGGCTACAGGAATAAGGAAAATATTCTATATATATATATATTTTTTTTTTTGTGTTGTGTATTATTAATTCAACGTAGAAATGACTGAGTTTTATTGGCATTTGACAATGTATTTTACCAGGCACATAATTATTTTATTGACATTATATAAGACTATGAATTTCGGAGACACGTATTGGCTAAGACCACGGGCTAGGACTAACCATTATTTATATTTCTTTATTCCTTTTTTACTTCTAAGAAAACGATTCACATGCCATACCACAGGCTAAATAGAATTATAAGACCAAATAATGTAACATGGAAACCACCGATTGTATTTACTCTATTTATACGTGAATAAATGAATTTGAATTTGAATTTGAATTTGAATTTGAAAGTAAAGTTATTTTAGACTTTTTTTTTGCAACAACTTTTTTTTTGTATGGACAAACCTTCGAACGCTGCCGTTCAATATGTCGTGACCCTAAAGTACCAGAGCTTAGTTAATAAAGGGTGTAAAAAGACTTAACGAAGTCGAAAGGCACTTGTTTTCCCCGTCATTGCGATATTTTTTTTTCCTCTAGACCATACCTGGGAACCTTCTAGTTAGGGAGATATTGGGGGTCAAAGTTCCAACTTTTTCACAAGTTTTCTTTTTATAAATGATTTTAATCTAGGAATTACTTACTTTACTTACTAACTACTACTTACTATTCAATATATCAGCACATTGTTTTGAGTGCGTTACATTGAGTCCTACCGTAAAACGTGATTTTTCAGCCCAAAAAAGAAAATCGTTTCCCAGCACTAATTTTTGCGTAAAGTTACTTAGTTTTATGTACATAGTGCTTGGTTGACGGCTTCGTGAAGAGTCCGTTTACACCCTGTGTTTACTGTGTTATTTTTCCTTTGAATAATGATGTTGTTTATTAACCCCGCTCAATATAAATCTCAACTAGATTGCAAACGAAGATACTGTATGACAAACAGTATACATTTTAATACCCTCCTGTTGCAATAAATCGTTATTATTGGCGGTAAAATTAATCTTAATCTACCTTAATAATTAATTATCCATCTTATAGATAGAGGTACGCTTTATCGATAGGCCTATGTCAATGATATGTGTCATTAAATGCAAATTACTAATGATGTATTGGATTTATCGAGAAGTGGTCACCTCTAGAGAACATGACGTGTTGGTAATTATAATTATCGATAGTGGGGTCACCTCTAGCTTGTAGTTCATGACATGTTATTATAGGGTTTTGTGGAGGTAAGGCGGTGGACGAAAATGACGCTGTAAGTACGTGTGGTAAGTGCGAGAAATTAATTGTTAAGCAAATTGACCACCGAAACAAAATCTCCGTAATTTTAAATAACAACTGATATTCTTTTACAGTTGTATGAAATGTATGTAAGACGACAAATTGGCACGTTGTCAATTTCCTTAAATATCATACTTATTACTAAAACCTCATGTTCTTTTATTTTTTTAAGGGCATCTCGCAGTTTAACCTAGGGAGGTTTAACCGGGATTTTCTGTGGATGCCTCGCAATTAAGGCTTCCAGCCAGAGCAACTTACAAACTAAACTACTAACTAAGCGACTACGCACTAAAGGCACCCCCTGTGGGGTTCGGGCCTCGACTTAGGGCGTCGCTGGGAGAGGACAGCAAAGGGACAGGCTGGATCTGAGCGATATTATTTAGGGGCTGATTTAAAACTACAGGCTCAGCTGCGCGGACTGGCTCGAGCAAGAGTCGGGGAGGGCATGGACCGGGGTTTCGCGAAGGGCCTCGTCGGCGAGGACGGAATGACGGATAACGGTGTCTGGGTTTTCTGAGCGTGCTGGTTTCCCTACTGCTCTCCTGGAGGGGGGTGATGTCGTCATCGGGGTCTACCAGAGTGTGCCTCGGGCGGCGGATCTGACTAATACGCGAGGGCTCGAATCGGGCGGCCTATGCGATCAGGGGGTTAGAAGCGCTTGGCGAGGCGATTCATGAACTGCTGGATAGTGGGCAATCTAAGGTCAATGTGCAGACGGTCATTGCGGACATAATAAGGGGCCGTGACTTTTCGTAGGAATCGGTTTTGGAGAACTTGCATCTTATAAAGATACTTTGGACTGGCGTGAGCGAATACGACGCACGCGTACGTCATGATGGGATGGATCACCGCCGCGGTATAAAGGCGCAATTTACACCTAAGATATAGTTTACTTTTTGCCATGAGCTAAAAGTGGAGTCCACCCATCGCGAAGGAAGCGCGGTTACGAGTTTCCGTGATATGGTGTCTGAAGGACAGATGATGGTCGAGAACTACTCGTAGCTACTTGGCTTGCTTTTCCCAAGGTATAGGCTTCCCGTACATAGTGATCGGGCTGGGGTTCTTTTAATAAAGTTATTTAGAGCTTTTATAATGCATTTTTTCGTTTTTTAATCGATTAAGCAGATTCGAGGTGAGAGCAGCGGTGGCCCAGTGGTAGCGACCCCGACTTACGAACAGTAAGTCGTGGGTTCGAACCCAGGCAGGCGCATTACTTTGTGTAATTTATTTCATCACCACTGCTCTCAAAAACGGTGAAGGAAAACATCGTGAGGAAACCGGCATGTCCTAAAACTAAATAAATTCAAGACATGTGACATCTACCAATCCGCACTGGGCCCGCATGGTGGATATAGCCCATTCCCTCTCATAGAGAGGAGGCCTGTGTCCCAGCAGTGGGAACATTATAGGCTGATGATGAAGCAGAGGTGTACTTAATAGTACCACTTTTCGCCAGTTATGTTTTAATCCCATGTAACAGGGAGCGAGCCTATTGCCATCAACCGGGCACACATCCAGATCCCGTGGCAGCTTCTGAAAAATTCCTGACGGAAAACCCAATAACAATTTGCCCGATCCTGGAATCGAACCCAGGACCTCACTCAGCAATCGCGATTGTGACCGATAGACCAACGAGGTAGTCTTTTCTCTTATTTTTTTAGCCACCATCCACAATCTGGCCGTGGTAAGTGCAATTTAACCTGGCAGATCAATCCCTTCAAATCAGAACATTCCTTTCCTCACTATTACAAAATCCTTTTAGGGATCCGTATTAGTAATCCGTCGTGATTATAAGAACCTTGTCAATATATTCGCGATAATCTTTAAATAGGATCTTTTTGTTCGTCGTGCTTCGCTTTCCACGAAAATAATGGTAACGGATAAATGGTACCTTTTGTGAATACTTCTGAGAATTTATTCAAGGATATTTTGTCATCACGAAGATTTCGGCGTACAAAGGCATTTTTTTATTATTTTTTTACGGATGGGAAATCATCAAATGACTTCTCCCGCTCTGGGCAGAGCGGAAGGGAGCGTCAGACTTGTACTGACTAAAACCCATCCATGTTCCTTCCTTGCCCTTTGTGTTCCAGGGCCGCGGTATCTCTTTCGAACAGCCCGCAGCCCACACAGGCATTATCACGAAACCAGAAGAATATTACAATGATCTTGAGATGAACTGTCTAGTAACTCGTACAAATAAATGTCACTGCTGTGAAAAATTAAACCACTAGAAAAAGTTTAATTCACAAAAAGATATGCAAGCAAAGTTAACTTTGATTGCATATGTTAAAGTTTGCTTATAAAACTAACCTAGCTATTCGGTGATTATTAGAAATACTAATAAACCTGTAGACCCTATATTGACTACTAGCTTTTGCCCGCAGCTTCGCTCGCGTTGATTTAGAATTTGACAATCAATTCGGGTTGTACACGTGGCGCCATCTATTACCATAAGAACGTTATTGTTGTTTTCTTCGGGAACAGTACTTTTTTTCGGGATGAAAGGTACCCTATGTCCATTTCTGTACACCTGACAATGTTTACGCAAAATTTCAGGATGATCGGTTCAGTGGTATAGGCGGGAAAAGGTAACAAATAAACTTACTTTCGCATTTATAATATTATATTATAAAATTAAAAGGTAGGATTAGGAAGTTAGGATACCGCCTAAAAATTGACATAGCTGATGGCTGAACTTACTCTTATATTATTATCATCAGCAAGTTTCCTAGACCTAATCATATGCCTAGCCTTTTCCCAACTATGTTGGGGTCAGCTTCCAGTCTAACTGGATACCGCTGAATAACAATATTTCACATGGAGCGACTGCTTATCTGACCTGCAGAACCCAGTTACTACTGGGTAATATTGATAAGACTGGTTATCAGACTTTTTGGCCACTGACTACCTGTAACGACTGTCAAAGATCTACAAATGACAATCTGGGACCAACGGTTTAACGTGTTCTCCGAGGCACGGAGAAAACTCGGAATTTAATGGGTGGTCACCCATCCAAGGACCAACCAAGTCAAGCGGGGCTTAACCTGAAGATCAACCCGAGCGGCTGTTATTATTTGGCCACGATCTCCTCGAGCTATTACCTACACCGAATAGTTATGTAAAACTGACATAAACGTATAAATCATGCCTAATGATTTCCTTAAACTTTCCATTGTTTTATGGTTTGTATTGTTTTCGTTATAATGTTGAATGTAATATTTATACCTGGATATTCTGGAGCCCAGGAGTATTGCAGCAGAATATTGATCACTACAAAATCAAGAGACACCTGCACATCAATCATTGCGGTAGCTGTTCATCCTGTACCTTATAATCTAACTATCTAAAGAATGTCACATACTATGGATGATTCATTGTTATTATTAATAAGTTATTTGCCATTTTGTATCAGTTATGGATACTGTCACTTGTCAAGAAGAGTCATAGGCAGGAAAATAAATGATGTACAGCTATTTTAGAACCCAATGGCTTGGCACGCGACGATGGTAAGAGACCAGACGCTATGACTTTAATGCCTGGTAAGTTGGGTAGACCATATGGGATACAATTTTGTGTCACTTTTGCGCCACCTCTTCAATCTCTTATTCTTACTTAAAATACAGATAGGAATTTCATAGGTAGACGGAACAGGGACATTAGAGCCTGTACCTTTTCGTCATTTTATTTAATTTAAGTATATTCCTTAAAACAATTATAACATTCCTAAATACCAAATGAATATATGCACATACTTTTTAAAACTAGCACATCCAGTAAGTAAATCTTAGTAATATTCCATTTATTTCTATTAATATAAACATTACATCAGATCAATGTGGTGTCGCCCCCTTAACTAGGGCATCCGGTATGACAGGGGTCGAGGCGTATTGCTGGCCAGAACTGCGTCATATTTTCACAAGGACATGCGCCGTTCTCGTTCTTTCAGATACGCTGACTGAAAATAATAGGTCTGTAACTAGCAAATGTAATCGGAGGAGGAGACTGAAATGAGGAGCTCGTAGCTTAATAATACCAGCCACTCGAGTCGATCTTTAGGTTAAGCCGTGCTCGCCTAGGTTGATATGTGGAGCCTCCGTGCCTCGGAAAGTACGTTAAGCTGTTGGTCCCGGCTGTCATTTGTAGATCTTTGACAGTCGTTAAGTAGTCAGTGGCCCAAAAAAAGTCTGACAACCAGTCTTACCAAGGGGTATCGTATTGCCCAGTACTAACTGGGTTGTGGAGGTCAGATAGGCAGTTGCTCCATGTAAAATACTGGTATTCAGCTGCATCCGGTTAGACTGGATGCCGACCCCAACATAGTTGTGAGAAGGCTATGCAGATGACGAACCAGCAAATGTAATACCTTTGTTGCACCAGCCGTTTAAAATCAATCAGCAATGGCGCCATGCTGAAATAACTGTGTCACGCATACTTAGTTAGAATACGTACTTGAACTGAGCATACTTAACCTTACGTCAAAAATAGCGGCTCTATTGAATTGTTCGTGCGCTTCGATAGAGTGCATCGTTTGAAGTTTATAGAAGTGTCAGAGATGCACTGACTAAAACCCATCCATGTTCCTTCCTTGCCCTTTGAGTTCCAGGGCCGCGCGCGGTATCGCTTTCGAACAGTCTCGCAACCCATGTGCACTTATTTAAGTATTTTGTTTAAGTAATCATTATATTTAGGAAAAATCACGAGGACAAAGACATTTTTTTGTGAAAAATCATCACTGTTTAGGAGATAGAAGTGAGCGTTTCTAGAATATTAAAAAACTTTTGTCCATCGGATTTTTTTCTAAATTCTCGCATTTTTTATTTTTATTATGGCACTTAAAACACACATCTTGCGGATCTGAAATTTCAATACCTTTAAAAAATCTATACACCAAACTCGAGTAACCTATAATAAAATCATCATCATCATCTGCCTAGCCTTTTCCCAACTATGTTGGGGTCGACTTCCAGTCTAATCGGATGCAGCTAAATACCAGTATTTTACATGGAGCGACTGCCTATCTGACCTCCACAACCCAGTTAATATTGGTTAATACGATACCTATGATAAAATCTTCAATCGATATTCAAAGCTCGCACTCTAACCTACCGCCCGTCCTTTACGAAATCTCAACTTCACTGATCTGAATTCAGCAAATCATCGCTCAGTGTTGCCCTATCACGACTATTATGAATGATGTTATTAATAATAATGCAGTCGCCTCCATTATTACTTTATAAATAATGCTAGCGTGTCACGCTGAACAAAAAGTCAGCGCATTATAAAAAGCTTTTGAAGTCGCCGTTAAGTCTGGCAACAGACAATGATTTAGTTACAGGTATTGTAACAATTAGCTCCAGTTATTTGTTACGTTGACGTCAGTGGAGACCCCCTCGAATTTATTCTATTCTTTAAAAATTTAGGCATTACAGTAGCGAGCGAGTTCACCTGACCTTTATGCTGTTTTAGAGCATTATCAAATTTATGACTTCCAGTTGTTTCAATCCAGGGCTAATGTGCCGTTGGTTTTGTCCGACTTGTCAATTAAAAGTCATGGGGCCTAGTTTTAGTTATATATTATATTATTTTATACATAATCGAGGAAATCAAACACATGAAAGACATCGTATGTTCTTCCCGTAGATTTAGAAACAAAATTTAATGAAAAGGAAGAAAAGGAAAAATTGGTTAATATAAAAAAAAACCTAAAAATTTTATGCGAAAATCGTAACGTAAATGGTTTTTTTATAATCCCTTCTGTTGTGCTTTATTATCTTCCTTTTCATTAAATTTTATGTTTCTAAATCTACGGGAAGAACGTACGATATCTTTCAAGTGTTTGATTTCCTCAATTATGTATAAAATAATATATAACTAAAACTCATTCGAAAATAAATATTCGATGAATCGTTCAGTCGAAGTGGCGATAAAAGATTTTTTCGCAATAAATTCCATTCGAACAATCGTTCAGTGGACTTTCCATTAATCGAACATATTATGACTCTCGAAGTTAAGTTACGGACCCGAGCGGGAGAAATCATTTGATGATTTTCCATCCGAAAAAGGGGTATCGTATTACCCGATACCAACTGGATTGTGGAGATCAGATAAGCAGTCGCTACATGTAAAATATTGGTATTCAGCTGCATCCGGTTAGACTGAAATCCGACCCTAACATTTTTGCGAAAAGGCAGGCAGGTGATGAGCGAGCGTAGTTACTAGTGGTAATAGGCTCGCCTATTACATGGGATTTAAACCTTTCTGCCGAAATTAGGTACTCCTCTGCCTAATCCTATAGGGATTACAGGTGTGATGCTATTATGAGCGTAGTATCTAGTATCATAGTCCAGAAAGCGCTGGCGAGATGACCTAGATGCATACCGTGACGGCTGGTTTGAATTAGCGGGAGAAAAGAGTTCATCGAAGGAATTGGGAAAGGCCTTTGCCCAGCATTACTGCAGTATAGTCTCAATAAGTAAAATAAAGTATCTAATAGTAAGTACATACCGTGTTGATTACCTCTGACATTGTAAACACTCCTCCATGTCAATACAAGTGTTATAAAGAGGATTTACACTCCTTCTATACTGACGAACTGTAGGTGTCTTAACTGCTTGCTGCTGCCTACTGCTTGTAAATTAAATATAATATTATGTTTCGGAGTTAATTTAAAATAATATTACATTACGCCTAACACAGTTGAGATGTGTTATCTTACACTCACATTAGCTAGTAATTGTTTACCTGCAGGGCAAACACCTCTTTTGAAATAAAGGAGGAATATGATATAGTATTGATAGATATGTAGGTAGGTGTACAGGGTTACTGGTCATCATCATTATCATCATCATTACAGCCGAAAGACGTCCACTGCTGGACATAGGTCTCCCTGAAAGGGGGGTTTTGCCATAATCGCCACGCTTGGCAGGCGGGTTGGCGATCGCAGTACGGTTACGGTACGCTGCTGCCCATTCTCTGGTAAGTCCCTTAGTCGCCTCTTACGACACCCACGGGAAGATATGGGATGGTGCTATTCTTTACGTCCGACACTATACAGAACACTGGTAACTCAAAGTATTCCTTGCAGGACTTCATAGAAGGGTTTAAATGCAACAAATTAATTCTCCAAATGTTCTACCAAAATTTCGTAGTATTTGAGTTAGTTCGATTTTTATTTTTTTATTAAAATCCCAGATATTTGATTGAGAGAGCTTTGAAGTCAATTTAAAATGATTTACGGCGACTGTACTGAATTATTATCAAAGTTGAAAACATACTATGCCTGATGTCCATACAAATTACTAGAAAATCCTATTTCCTATTTGAGGCATCAACGCAAAGGGCTGCCGGACTATTCGAAAGAGATACCGCGGCCCTGGAACACAAAGGGCATGGAAGGAATATGGATGGTGTTAGTCAGTACAAGTCTGACACTCCCTTCCGCTCTGCCCAGAACGGGAGAAGTCATTTGATGATTTCCCATCCGAAAAAAAAGGCATCAACGCAAAAAATAAACTCCTCTTAAATATTATTTACATAGCTGAACCAAAGATATACAATGACGTTTGACGGACGCAATAATTTTAGATTTCACGACTATATACTTCGCTTATGTTATAGACATTATGTATTGTCTCGTTCCGCAGTTAAGCGTGAATATTGACATTTCCTAGTGTTTGTTATTAGCTTTTTGCTTATTTATACAATACTTTAAATTAAGATGCCTTTAGCGATGGTTCTTAGAGCCCAATATTAAACCCAAGATACCCTACACATACATAAGGAACCCTTCGTGCGCGTGTCCGACTCGCACTTGGCCAGTTTTTCTTTTATCATCTCCCACACGAACCTTCCATCAATTAACTATGTTTTAAAATAATCTTAATAATAAATGTGACCTTGAGAATCGAAATTTAGTATACCTGTAGTCCCTGACCTTTGCATGTTTGCCTAAAAACACTTGGTGTTAGGTGATAGGCATAATCAAGTGAATAGGGTTCTTTACAAGCATTGTGTAAAACCATAACGCTTCTTATAATTATATAATAAGACATAATTTTTATATCTTTATAGATATGTCTGTCAGTGCGTCAGTAGCACTATGTTCGTATGTCTATGTATGTCAATCACTTTAAAATCATATACGTGTAATGGTATATGAAGTTTTAATAACAGTATCTACCAGCACCTCGGTTTTGCCTGCGGCGTTGCCTGCGTGGTGTTCGGTAATTTTCCCACAGGATCATACATTGGGATAAAAAGCTTCCTATGTAATTAATCCAGGTTATAAACTAGCTGTGTGCCATTTCAATTTTATTCAAATCCGTTCAGTAGTTTTTGTTTGAAACGGTAACAAACCAGCATCAGTCTTCACAGAATTTCGCATCTTAAATAGTAGTAAGAAGTAAGATGAAACTAGCATTTGCCCGAGACTTCGCCCGCGTGATTTTCGGAATTTATCACTCGGGAACTTACTTACGAAGTAAAAGTATTCTGTGCCTAGGTCATGGTCAGATGCATGTAGTCTACCTTTAACTTCATTGAAACTTGTTCAGCCGTTTAGGCGAAAAGAGATCTGACAGACAGACTTTCGTATTTATAATATTAAGTATGGATTTTATGTGTGCTTAAAAAACTGGCCAAGTGCGAATCTGACTCGCGCACGAAGGGCTCCGTACCATTAAATATTTATTTTATTGTCAACAAAGTATTCAACTGTCTAGCTATCACGGTTCATGAGATACAGCCTTGTGACAGACGGACAGACGGACAACGGAGTCTTAGTATTAGGGTCCGGAACGGAACCCTAAAAAGAATATTCTTTTTTAAAAGTGTAACTAGTTATGTAACTTCACGCTTCAATTACGACAGGTTGGGAAGTACTTGGCAGAACCTTTGAGAATGGGTTCAATAGTAAAAGGTTAAGAATTCAGAGTTGTAGGTCAAGGGTTTGACACCTAACTCGACCGATTTGGACTCCTTCGGCAGGTATATGTGAATGGGAAAATAAGATCGCTCTCTTTACACTCCGCGCTCTCGTTTGTTTATTATGATATTATCTCTCTTACTCGTTTTTTTTATTTTTTTATTATGATAGATAATTTTTTGGTTTACCTTATCTAAGAAAAAAAAAAAAATTGTTATTAAGACTTTTGGGCTTCTGACATAGCAAATGGGACCCATCGTTAATACCTAAAAAATGGGATTCAAAACTGGGATCCAACGAAAATAAATCCTTCTGACTCTCCGTAACGACCGTCCAAGTGTCAAAGATTTCCGAATGACAGCCGGGACCAAAGGCTTTACGTGGCGGCTGTATACCTAGTGGTGATCTTTCACAATCTCCCAATAAAGATATAATTAGTTCCCACGTTCTAAACATATATTCAACGATGAATATTTTAAGTGTGACATTTATACTTTAGACCTACATCGATTTAGTCGTGAGGATATTGACCATAAATATATTATCTACACAGATAACCTATATTTTTGAAATGGCAGGTGATTTCCCACAGTCTTTGGATGGTTAGTTTAATTCTGTCATATAGTTTTACGAATTTAAATTTATCGGCATCGGCCGGCGCAGATGGTGTGTCTTTTACGGGGCGAACATGGCCAGATATTGCACAAGACAGAGAGGTTTGGAGGGAGAAAGGGGAGACCTTTGCCCAGCAGTGGGACACTCAAACAAGCTAATAAAAAAATAGTTTTTAGGCATGTTATTAAATAAAGTTTTGGTCCCGATTGTTATTTGTAAGTAAACCTTAGACAGTCGTTACGGTAGTCAGAAGTTCCAAAATCAGACACCCAGTATTAGGGGTATTGTGTTACCAAGAATTGGGTTGTGGATGTCAGATAGGCAGTCACTACATGTAAGGTACGGGAAAGGGCTAGTCAGATAATGATAGGCTTGCGTTAGGCTGTTTTATTTCATTTATTTATTAGGTTTACTTATTATAACTTTTGAATAGAGGTGAGGTACTATTAGCAGGTCTGAGATTCTCAGTATTATCTAACTGAGAATCTTCTCCTGTGAAAACCCTGCCTGATGCGGTTATTATACTAAGAACTCCATGTACAGGAATCCGGCACGCTTGCTACAAGTAGGCTATCGAGCTATAGTCAGACATTCAAATGACAATGTTTATTTAGTTAGTGGAGGTACCTATCTGACCTACTCTTCCATGTAAAAAATTGGTATCTTTTCAGGTGAATCTGGTTAAACTGTGTGGATAGGGCTGCCAACATTTCTTCGGCGAAATATAGTATTTTTCAAAATAAGCTATAAAAAATATAGTATTTTATGAAAAAAGCAGTAAAAGTGTCATTAAATGCTTTATTACGTTCAATTTTTAAATTAATGTGTAACAAAAGCTATTTTTTTATTATTTCTTTCTTCTCGAATTCGAATACATAACGGAAAATATCCTTTGACGACGAAGTGGCGGGAATAGAGAGCAGGAATGAAATTATTAATTTTGGTATGTTAGTTACAGTTTTTTTTAAAAGAGGATCTGTACATAGTAGTGGCCCAGTGGAGAAGGCTCCGGTTTCCGTGTCCTAAATGTTGTGTTCGAACACATTCAGGCATTTTAATTTGTGTCAATGATTTAATGACGAAATATTCACAAATTCATAATTTAGTTTAAATATGCGGCCATTTTTAGCCAGTATTGACAAATGAGTTCGGATACATTCAGCAAAAAGTTTTAATTTTAAACTGAAGGATTTGTTTGTTAAAGATCTGTGTTGAAAATATAGTATTTTTGCGTACTTTAAATTTCTTCAACAGTATCTATATACTGTTTGGGTCTGTGTACTATTTCTCAGACCCAAAATACACTACAATACTATATATCTTAGACTTTTGGTTCGAGGGCAGAACGATTTTCTCACATTTTCGTTTACCTTTTATAGAAGGCCGGGGCAATTCACACTGCTATCAAAGTATTCATAGTGAATATTCTAATGATATTATTAAGTTGGGTTTTCCAGGGAAACAAATTTATTTAATAAATCACGAGCTTCGCTTATATTTCCACAACACACCACGTTACCTCAATTGACCCCATAACACGCAATTCGTCAATAAGTTAAACATGCAGTTAAGTTAACTGCAGTTATGTGATCGTTCGGTTAAACTTAGCCTTTGTCAAATGTTACCCGGTCAGGCTGCGCGTTTGAGGCACAGGAAAGAAATGGAGACGACTAGTCCAACAAATTTAATATTTTTTGGCAAAAAAAAGATCGTATAAGTGAGAAAGGTGTTAGTTGAATTTGGAGGTTGTTCTTTTATCATGCAAAGCTGACGGAATTTTAATTGGTGGCACTATAAAAGTACTACTTACAGCGCCATCTATTGGGGTCAAAGTTCCAACTATTTCACAAGGTTTTTTTTTAATGTATAATTTTTACTTTAAGCCCAATAATTTTTGCGTAAAGTTGATGTACATAATGCTTGGATGACGACTTCTTGAAGAGTTCATTTACACCCTGTATTAATACAGGTTTAATAAAATAAAATGGCGGACGTTAAGCAAGCCAAATAATTCAGAGCCCATTCACAAAAATTGCCTCTCTTGTGACCGTTACCACTTGGTCTCCACCGATATACAATGATAATGATTATGTCCTTCTCCGGCTTGCGAGTGAAGCTGTAGACAATTCATTGTTCTGTAAGTTTCTTATGTAATTTTACTTTGCATGTTAGAAAAAGAAAGTTTACCAAATTATATGATTATCTCGTTAGTCTATTAGACAATATGATAATGGGTATCTACTTAGTTTAAAAGGTCAAGCAATCTGATGAAAAAATAATGTTAGGCTACAGATAATGCCATAATACTTTTTATGTTAATACTAGCTGTTGCCCCGAAACTTTGTCCGCGTTAAATGGTTATAAAAATATTAGTTCCCAGTTTGAATTAGATTTTGTTAACAATTTCAAGAATTTTAATTTTTGTGCACGAAACCTTTATTCTTTTTCTAAAGTTCTTAGTATATTATTATATTATATTGACTTATTATATTGACTGCGGAGTATGAGGTCCTAGGTCGTCCGCAGGTCGGGCAAAGTGTTAATGGGATTTCCATCATGAATATCTCAGTAGCAGCCACTGAGTCTGGACTTGTGCTTGGTTGAATTCAATAGGCTCGCCCCTATTACATGGGACATAAACATAACTGGAAAAATGGGGGTGGCACCGGTTTTCTCAAGATTTTTATACAGTTTTGAGAGCAGGGGTGATGAAATAAATGACACAAAGTGAAGTCCCTGCCTGGCTTCGAATACACGAGCTAAAACTTTTTGGTTGGGGCCACCAACCTTCGCCACTGTTCCAAGTTAAACTAGGGTAAAAACGCAATCCTCGTCTCCACTCCTCTCAATATTCCTCGCCGTAAGTTCGCCTGCGTTACCTTGGCTCGCTATCGTGCAGGCGCGGCTTTCTTCCGCCGCACGAACTTCCAGCTATTCTTACGGAGGAGTAAATACCTCACACTTGAACAACTGGGAGGCGGCAAGGCTGTTGGCTTGTGTGATAAGAATTTTTGCATCATAGAGGATCTATGGTGTTTTAGTTATTTGAATACACTAGGGTAAATACGTAGACAAACATATGTACCATACGTTTAGTAACCCTCTACGGCTGTATTTAGATCTAAGTGTCTTAAATACCCCGCTAATATCAGCTCGTCGAGTTCCTTCAAAGCATTAGGTACATCGATTGACCAAGGGATAGGGTCAGTCATTATCTGCCTCGCCTTGGGGTCGGTTTCCAGTCTAACCGGATGCAGCTGAATACTAATATTGTACATGGAGCGACTGCCTATCCGACCTCCACAACCCAGTTAGTACAGGGTAATACGATACCCCTTGGTAAGAGTGGTTGTCAGACTTTTTGGGCCACTGACTACCTATAAAGACTGTCAAAGATCTACAAATGACAGCCGGGACCAACGGTTTAACGTGCTGTCCGAGGCAAGGAGGGAACTAGGTATGCAATGGGTGGTCACCCATCCTCATACCAACCTAGGTAAGCACGGCTTAACCTAAAGATCGACCCGAGCGTATAAGGCTGAATACATTTATACAGGTATTATTTATTTAAGCGTATAAGGCTTCCAATTTGGTTTTTCTCTACTTTTGAAAAGCTTTATAAATGTTACAGAATACTAACCTTTGTCCGGGTTCAATTAATAAGAGTATTACCTGCAATTTTCATAAGCCACAAACCACAACTATACCTTACATACAATGTCATACACCACATAACATAATGAACTAAGGTAGATGCACCGATTAAGTAACCGCACAATCACAGCCGCTCACTGAACTAGGACCATCACTTATTAGAAAGGTTGGAGAATTGGTGCGGCCACCTCGGCGACCTTCGGGTAAACGAATGCAATGTTGCGACATCGTCACATTAGTATAATAATCTCAGTTATTATAGAGGGATCTGTGGCTAAATAATAATCATCTGGGTCGATGGATTGATGACCTGATCGAACTGAACGATTGAGTTGAAAAGGGCTATGTTTGGACAGTCTTACTAAATGTATCGTTGTGCTTATTAGCATAGCTGGGAACCGTTAAACAAATAATTAACTACGTCAATCGCTAATCCGTTAATAATAAAATTAACTTCGTTAAAAGTTGAAGCGTTATATTTCGAAAATTTAACGCAAGTTAAAGTTAATCATTAATCCGTTAACACATGATTAAAATTGCATATCGTTGCGCTAATGATCTACTTATTAACAACTGTTGGTTTGTGTTCTGGGTTTTTTTTCTCACTTACACGCACCGACAATACTTAACTAGGTACCTAGTTTCGTTTCACTCGCGACACACGCCGCGCCACACTGGTCGACCGGCCCGAACTTACTTGTCAGACGGCGCGCGGCGGCGGCGTAGCGCGATCCGGTGCTTAGTAAATATTAGGTACTCGATTAAGATTAACGGACTTGAGGAAATTTAACGGAAGTTAACGAGTCCGTTAACATTTTTTAAAGTTAATCCGTTAGTCGAAATGTTAAATACGTTAATTACCGGATTAATGCCCAGCTACGCTTATTTGATTATAGCTAGGACAGGCTAAAAAAGGTCCGTGGATGGGTGACAACTCATTACGTACCGAGTTTCTTCCGTGCCTCGGAAAGTAAGTAAAGCTGTTGGTTCCGGCTGTCATTTGTAGATCTTTGACAGTCGTTATAGTTAATCAGTTGCCTGAAAGTCTGACAACCAGTCTTACCAAGTTGTATCGTATTACCCAGTACTAACTGGGTTGTGGAGGTCAGATAGGCAGTCGCTCCACGTAAAATACTGGTATTCAGCTGCATTTAGCTAGACTGGAGGCCGACCCTAACTTAGTTGGGAAAAGGCTCGGCAGGTGATGTACCTAGAAATATATCATGTCTTATCATCACAATTGGGCCACTAAGAACATAGGACTGTTAGGTACTATTTTTGTTATAAAACAATCCATATGAATATAATACTTTTGGCTATCAAAAGAAAAAGTTACGTTAATTGTCGTTTTTAGAAACCTACGCTTGTATGTTTCATACGAGATAAATGATAAATATAAGATACTTTTTTTTTTTTTTTTTACGGATGGGAAATCATCAAATGACTTCTCCCGCTCTGGGCAGAGCGGAAGGGAGTGTCAGACTTGTACTGACTAAAACCCATCCATGTTCCTTCCTTGCCCTTTGTGTTCCAGGGCCGCGGTATCTCTTTCGAACAGCCCGCAGCCCAAATATAAGATACTTGGGATTAAAATAAATATTACAAAGTTGTGTAATAATAAAACATTTATTTCAAAAATCACAGAGATCGTATGTATTCACATCAAGTTTTTATTCTAAGTACAGTTAGCAAAACAGATGTAACATAAGAATTAAGTGGGAAAACAGATTACAAAAAGTCAAAACATTTGAAGAAGGAAAGTTTGGTTTACAAATGGTACCTATATCTAGTCTATTATGGTTGAAGTTTGAACAAAGCCTGTTTAATAGTGTAATTTGTCATAGTTAAACTTTTCTACGGTCAGCTAAAACGATGAAGAAAGCTGCCAACTGTACAATATTATAATTATATAATATCATGTATCTATGTATGTACAAAATAACCTTAAACAATAAAATCACAAAATAATAACTTAACACCTTAAAACTGCAGTCGTTAATTCAGACAAAATACAAAAAAAAAAAAGTTGATTTTCTGTCAAGTTTGATAAGTCCCTGAACCATATAAAACAGTTTTTGCCCAATAAATAAGTTAATTCACTGTCAAAATATCGATAAAAATGCAATTTTGATTTGTTTGTCACATTTTTACGCTATACTGCTTAACCAGATATGATAAAACTTTGACTACTGTTTAGTTCAGATTTTCTTTTCAGTTTATTTCTTAAGTCGTCTTCGACGCGGTTAAATGTCATCTTCATGAATGTCATCTCATTATGGCATACAAAAAAGGTTTTTTTTTTAATATATTAAGTACTATTTTACATTGTTGTATACGTTATAACTTAAGGGCTAACAATAAGTTAAGTTATACTTAAACGTCACTTAATAATAGGAACATCGAGATTAAATCGGCGGGTAACTTTTCTTGTCAAACGGTTGATGATTTTTTTTGCGCTGCAACAAAGAAAAATATGACGTTAGTAAAAGATATAAGGTATGTATAGGAATATGTCTTTGGACACTTCCACACTCCTTGCGGGATAGCCCTTCGTTAGAGGTGTTCAAGAAAGGAATAAAGGAGCATTTCCTGTCAACATAATCAATATGTATGTATATTTATATATGTACTGTATGTATTACGTATATCATAATATATGTATGTAGTTTAGTTTTTAAAAATAATTATTTTTATAACAGAATTTAATGTTAATGCACATAAACGTATCCTCTTTTGCAATTCTCGAAATAAAAATTAGGTTTGCTGTAAGAAAACCCAATTCTGGGTTAAGCTCGCCATTGTACATAAGTTATACCATTGCAATTTGTATGTATATTTTTAATTTGTGTGCAATAAAGAATAAGAATAAGGTACATAAGTGATTAATGATTGGTCACCAAGGCAAATAGATTAGGTACTGTACTTTTAACATAACTTAATATCACGCCTGTAATCCAGCAGTGTACCTAATTGTACACATCTCTTCAGTAAGTTCAAAAGTCCCATGAAATAGAGGACGAGCCTATTGCTATCAACCGGCCACAAATCCAGACTCCGTGGTTGCTACTGAGAAATTTGTGAAGGAAAAACCCAATAACACTTTGCCAGACCCAAGAATCGAACCCAGGACTATTTGTTTAGCAATAGTAGTTGATTTGTTTAGTTACTAATGAAAAACGAATATCGGGACCGCAACCAGTCGGTTCACTTTTAAGATAAAAGTTCGTGAACACTTTCATAAGAAGTTGGCAGACTCGTCTCACAATTAATTTGTTGTTTTTATGCATCTGTGTATTTTTATATCTCTCTTTACTTTGTATATTTTGTTGTATGTATGTATATATTATATGTATTTATTATTATATTTTATTCTTGGATATTTTCTATACTATTGCATCTACTGTTTTGTCTCTTCATCACCCTAAGGTAAACTGGTAGAAAATGCCCACGGCATTAAGTCTGCCTTTGTACATTATATGATATGTATATGAGGTCCAATTGAAATAAATAGACAAATTTTAACACAGCGTTCAGTACGTCTAACCAAAGATATCCAAGCAAAAAAAAACAGATTAAAGTGATTTTATTTTGACCCTAAAATAATAAATTGCCAGCATTTTTAGTGTATTTTCGTTAGCTGTTTTTTTTTCTTATAAGTATAAAGGGTGTAAAAAGACTCTTAACGAAGCCGAAAGGGACTTGTTCTCGCCGTCATTGCGATCATTTTTTTTGTTCTAGATCATACCTGGGAACCTTCTGGTTACGGAGATATTGGGGGTCAAAGTTCCAACTTTTTCATGTTTTTAATGTATTTTATTTACTTAAGACACCTTCACGACCCCCATACTATTCAATCCATACATCAGCACAATGTTTTGAATGCGTTACATTGAGTTCTACTGTAAAACGTGATTTTTCACCCCAAAAAAAAAAGAAGTTGTTTCCCAGCAATAATTTTTGCGTAAAGTTACTCAGTTTGATGTACAGAATGCTTGGTTGGCGGCTTCGTGAAGAGTCTGTTTACACCCCGTAAAATGTGCTTTTTCTTATTTTTTTTAGCATTGTCCTATTGTTATTTTGGTGGTCTGAATGATTTCTAAAAGTTTGTCCATCTATTTTAATGGGACCTTATATATATGTAGTATTAATAAATAAAATAAAAACGATTAAAACTCACCATTATGCTTTAGATGGCCTAAGAGGGTAGACGAAGGTGGTTTGTACGTCTTTGCCGTACATGTTCTTAGCTATACAAGTGAAGTTGCCCATGTCCGTCCAGAGCAGGGGGTTGATTAGGAGATCGCCAGAGGGCAGCACCTGTTGAGAAAAGAAAATTTTTAAGAACATTTTGCCGACATTCTTTTGCGAATGCACTTGCGCTTGATTATTGAAAGTCAGACAGTTAAAAGGCGTTTCGTATTTATTAAATCGTATCATTAGCGTTTTCCCAACTATGTTGGGGTCGGCTTCCAGTCTAAACGAATGCAGCTACATACCAGTATTTTACATGGAGCGACTGCCTATCTGACCTCCACAACCCAGTTAGTACTGCGTAATACTGGTAAGACTAGTTGTCAAACTCTTTGGGCCACTGACTACCTAACGACTGTCAAAGATCTACAAAAGACAGCCGGGACCAACGACTTTACGTGCTTCCCGAGGCACGGAGAAAACTCAGTATATAATGGGTGGTCACCCATCCACAGAACAACCTATGCAAGCACGGCTTAACTTAAAGATCGATCCGAGCGGCTGTTATTATTTAGCCACGAGCCCTTTAATTTATAGTAACAATAGAAGACGACCTATTTTGATAAAATGTTACAATCTTTTGAGACAAGTAACGCCATCTATACTTCGTTGATGACAAAGTGAATTGAAGAAGTAGGTGCAGCTGTGAGCTTAATCCTCTATAGTGATTGATAAGTCAAATAATAACCAGTTTCTAGGAACACTTTAATTAATTAAAAAAAAAATTGTAAGTCTGCCGTTTTTTTTTCTTAAATCTACTAGAATTTCCGTAAACAGTAAGTAAAAACATGTGTACTTAGTTCTTACCCGCATCCTAGAGTTTCCAAAAACGAGTTCATCATTGTTATCTTGCCAGAAGACCTGGGACTTGCTGACGCTGTCCACCCGGCATGGCAGGATGACGTCTGAACCAATGTTTTGGAAGATGTTGGTGTAATAAGAAGTAATCACTGGTTTCGCTGGCATACGGAACAGTTTCTCCAAGGTTAAGAGGTTTTCTTCTTCGCTTCCTGGAAATAAAGATTAAATAATATTAGAGAAAGTTCACATAAACATTACGATCGTGAATTAGAGTCATATAAAACTTGAGCTGTGCTTCAAAGCGTACAAAAATCTTTTAGTTGCGCTTCAAAGCGTACAAGCCGTGCCATCTGTTATCGAGTAGTGGAACTACACATATTATTGGTTACATTTACTGTTACTAGATGGTGCTGTTATCAACAAGTAAGACATTAGTATTTTAAGCTCGATAATTCTGTTACTTTATTTTGATATATAAATGCTGACATAAACACACTACCTTCAACAGTGAAAACAGTTGTTGAAGCCGTTTTCTGGTTAAGCGCAGAGGTGGCCACACATGTGTACACGTCACCGTTGTTCGATGACGTCACGATCAGTTTGCTGACCATCTGAGCGAAGCTTGAGGGGTCCGTGGGCAGGATGTCATTGCTTTCCACTTCGTACTGTAAAAAAGATTATAATTATAAACATTTGAAACCATCATATGTCAAATCTGATGATAAGGCAGTGTCATTGCGTTTTCCCATCAGGAATTTCTCAGAAGCAGCCACGGAATCTGGATTTGTACCCGGTTGATGGCAAATAAGCAAGTGATATCATACATGAAATAATCATAATGTTGAATATGAGACACCTTATATATTGTCCCTTGCGATTAATTGAAATAACAACCAAAATTTTATAGGTTCTGCATTAAGAAAATATACTGTAAACAAAAGTCGTGTAATTTTACAAAATCTAAAATTACGCAACGAGCACTACGACAGAACTGTTTCAGTGATTTAATGTCAACACATATCTTGTTACTGCATGGTATTAGCATCGGTGCAACTTGAAAAGTTCAGGATTATTTCTATTAACTCCATTTTGCAGCTGGTACAATAAGGTGAGGTAATGTCGATCCATCCGAAGATATTAAGAAGACGCTGAACGTAGGCTTTTAAAATAATGAAGCAAAAAACAGTTTTTTGAAGTTATGCTTCTTTTGGCGCGTTATGGAAAAATGATGAGAGTAAATATTTAAGACCACACGCGCACACCGTCACGAAAAACCGACACCCTGAAGTTAGCTAGTCAACATACACTCTGAAGTTAGCTAGACAACATTTTATTTTTATACGCCAAAGAAGTATAACTTCTTAGGTACGTAATAAGTACACACACACTTTTTTTTTACTCACATCAACAACAGGCTCCCCATTCTTCAGCCACTGTACAGTGGGCGCAGGCTTGCCTAACACTTCGCACTCGAGCACCAACCGCGTCCCAAGCTCGAACTGTACCGTCTCCGGCGGCGCGTTCCTGATGCGCACCATGTCGCGAAGGCGCTTTTTTGGGGTCACTGCAAAGAATATAAAGACGTATAAAGATCTTGTTGTAGAAAGGAGCAGAAATAGACTTTCACATGGAGCGGCCAATTTTGACGCCCAAAAAGCGCTGATTCTCAGACTAATTTCTTTGTCAAAATCTTCACAAGGCAGTTGGTTCCTGTGTATTTGAAAAAGATAAAATATTGAGTTTGCTGAAAATTGTGTCTAAATCATCTTATTCTAAGTAAATTAATGTTTTTGAGTCATTTATTTACTATGGTTGACAATCAGCGCTTCTTGAAAGTTGGAAAAAAGAAAACAAAAACAAAAAAGAAGAAAACAAAAAGAAGAAGTAGTTAAAGAAGTTTTGCAACTAACTGCCCAGCAGTACACCTGTATGATGGTTGGCCATGAACCATTACACTCTTCAGTCGCCGTCATTTTGAATAAGAGTTAAACAAAATTCTCATAAATTACAAAAATCTAACTCAGTAGTCGTTAAAAAACCTCACAAAAAAAAATCATGTCAGATTTTGGGGCAGACAAAAAATTTTACATTCAAATGATATGAAGAATAATCAACTACCCAGATGTAGGTATATTATACACTATATATGCATTAGTATATCGTACGGTTGGAGCCGATACCTCGATTGAATTGCAAACTTGGGCTGTCTACAGTCAAACCATTACAAAGTAAAATCAATCATTTCAGAGAATATTTCAAGCTTTCGTATATATCTCGTCAAGTCCTGAATAAAACAGTTCTTATTTTAGCATTTTTTGTTGAAATTTGTCATACATCCATTTTGATTTTAGCTTAGAAATGTCACGTAAATGATAAGACAGTTTTGATGAATAACATTTTAAATATTATCATATTGAGTAGTAAAATGGGTTGGAAACATGTTTTTTTGATACATTATGATAATTATTTTACTGTAAGAGTTACAGTATAACATAAGAAGAGATATCGTTGTATCTAGGTCCTACCTTGGTATTTAAAAGCAATTTGTGATAAGAGAAAAAAAACAGAAATGAATGAATAGGTTTCGATTTTTTCAACTTTCGTTTACCTTCATCTAAGAGGCTTCACTGTTTCACTCAAAAATTCACATAATTTTGGTCGAAGATGCCCAAACATGGCATATTAAATAACTGATTGCATGTCGTTGTGTAGTTTACACTTATCCCCAAAGGATAAAGGAGTTATTTCTGGCTGAAATGATAACTGATGCCAAAGGAAAAGTTGAATCTGGTTAAATAGGATACTATAATTTCTTAGCTAGCCCCTAAACCACAACCACGGTCCCAATTCCAAAAGAGTATATCTCACAACAATCATGGCGACAGGGAAATCATGAATTTCAAATCAATCTGAATAATTTAATACGAAATATTGCTGAAAATGGCGATGATTTCATGTAAGCGCCTTTTCAATACAATTTTTTTTTGACCTCTTTATTACGGGTGACTTGTCATTTCATTACCCTATTTTAAAATAATAATGACTGCCTCGTAGTTCTAGTGGTCGTGAGCGCAACTGCTGAGCATGAGGTCCTGGGTTCGATTCCCGGGTCGGGCAAAGTGTTATTGGGTTTTCCATCTGGAATATCTCAAGCAGCGATATCAGCCACGGAGTCTGAATTTGTACCCGGTTGATAGCAATAAGCTCACCCTTATTACATGGCACTTAAACATAACTGACGAATTGTGGGTGTAGTATTAGGTATACCTTATTAGGTATACCTCTGCTTAACTCTACAGGGATTACAGGCGTGATGTTATGTATGTGATTATGTTAATTGTATAGCCTTTCAATTCAACTTATGGACATTGGAACGAAAGTCCATCTGGTTCCTTTAATTATTTAGATATAACTTAGTGCTAGTGAACACATGCACGCAACACACGCACACATAGTGTTAATACACATCATCATCTGCCTAGCCTTTTCCTAACTATGTTGGAGTCGGCTTCCAGTCTAAACGAATGCAGCTAAATACCAGTATTTTCCATGGAGCGACTGCCTATCTGACCTCCACAACCCAGTTAGTGCTGGGTAATACGATACCCCTTGGTAAGACTGGTTGTCAGACTTTTTGGGCCACAAACGACTGTCAAAGATGTACAAATGACAACCGGGATCAACAATTAACGTGCTTTCCGAGGCACGGAGGAAACTTGGTATGTAATGGAAGGTCACCCATCCACAGACCAACCTAGGCAAGCACGGCTTAACCTAAAGATCGACCCGAGTGGCTGTTATTATTTAGCCACGAGCTTCTCTTATTAGAGTTAATACACAACCATCTAATATTTACATGTAACTTACCATTAGGTTTTATAATATTGTTGTCTAATCCATTTCTGCTGTCAGCAACATGTGCACTCGCGAAAGTGCACAGCAGCGACACAAGAAGAGCGGCGAGTAGCGAAAGTGAGTTTCTCATTGTTGCTATTCGATAATAGATGTCGCTAGTGAAGTATTTAGTTGCAGCCTGAAACAGGAAGGAAAGATTTATATCGTTTTATAATCCGAGATTTATTTTATAATTAAGGAAAAGGTAAAGAATAGTCCCCTTGATCATTTCGAACCACTTTGATGATTAAAGACACTGATTAAGAGCTTTCAAAGTGGAAACTTTTAGCAACATTTCATGATCTCTCTAAACGCGACCTCATTGGTCTTGTGGTTGCAAAGCTCGTCAACCGGGTTCGATCCCCAGGTCGGGCTTATTACATGCGAGTGTAAAATTAGTGAAAAACATGAGTATATTGCTACACTTAATTATACCTCAACCTATACCTTCGAGGTACACACCCGTAATAATATAATTATAATGATCTACCGTATATACAAAGATGCAGCTGAATCTGTTATATATACACAAGCTTGCCTTCCTTATTAGAAACATGTGTGATCTACGTATCATGGAACAGATTCAGTGATTTCGCATGTAGATTAGATTTTATACGCTTGTTTGAGCTTATATTTAACTAATTACAGATAAGTTCTACCTTGAGAGCAGCGGTGGCACAGTGGTAGCGACGCCAACTTACGAACAGTAAGTTGTGGGTTCGAACCCAAGCAGGCGCATTACTTTGTGTAATTTATTTCATCACCACTGCTCTCAAAAACAGTGAAGGAAAAGTGGGGGCATGTCCTAGAACTAAAAATTCGAAGATATGTGACATCTACCAATCCGCACTGGGCCCGCGTGGTGGATTATAGCCAATTCTCTCTCATTGAGAGGAGGCCTGTGGCCCAGCAGTGGGAACATTATAGGCTGATGATGATTACTACCCGATTTGAGACTCTGGAAAATTCTGGCTGACGGGACTAAAAAGGTTTCCATTGCGGAGTTAAATGTTGTCAACGAAGTCCATGATGGAATTTTTTTCAGAGACCGTTCAGACACTAAACAGCTCTCTACATTACGGGTCACGGGTATCATTTTGGCGGACAGATTTGAACTGCCTGACCAATGGGTCGAGTGGTCTCAAGCGCCACCGCTGAGCATTAGGGTGCGATTCCCTGGTCGAGCAAAGTGTTATTGGGTTTTTCAATAAGTCTCAGTAGCAGCCACGGAGCTTGCATTTGTCCCCAGTTGAGGGCAATAGGCATGTAATAGGGGTCCTATTACATAGGACTTAAACATAACTGGCGAAATGTGGGTGTACTATTAGGCACACTTCTGCCTAACCCTTCGGGGTATAACAGGCATGATTTATACTGTGCAGTCTATAATGTTCCCACTGTTGGGACACAAGCTTCTTCTCTATGAGAGGGACTGCTATGTGTTTCTGAATTCATGTAATAGTCATCAAGTATTGGTGAAAAGTCACACACAATGAAAGTCTAATGTAGAAGCAACGTTTCAACATTAACGATAATGACAAATGTCAAATTATAGTAAAACTGAAAAAAGATATCCGCAATCTTATCTTTTATACGTATTTATTATCCGCCGTTGTAATTAAGACAGTGATCAATTGTGATTACATACTGATAATGAAATAGACATAAGCAGTATGTTACATACCCCAAAAATGACGTGTATTTCGTACATTACTATTGATAATGCGTTTTAGAAATGTGTTTGCCGTGTTGTCTTATTATTATTGCACATCTAAGCCTACATGGGCACCCTGGGCTATGGGACTGTTCGAAAGAGATACCGCGGTCCTGGAACACAAAGGGCAAGGAAGGAAAATGGATGGGTTTTAGTCAGTACAAGTCTGACACTCCCTTCCGCTCTGCCCAGAGCGAGAGAAGTCATTTGATGATTTCCCATCCGAAAAAAAAAAGCCTACATGGGCATTTACAAAACATCGAGAAAGATGCACGGTTTGAGTCAGTCGTTTCCTATGGAGAAGAACTGGCAAGAAATTCCATGGTTACTCTTTTAAAACTATTTGGTTTTGTAATATGTATTATGGTTTTATAGCATTAATACTTAAGTATGAGAAGACAGCGGAGGGCCGACCATAAGCCGTTGCTTACTTGATTGTCAGGTTTACAATATAGAGGTTTTCTGGTGTACAGGTTAGGGTATGGAATGTGTTGACTCAAACAAATGAAGATAGGTACAATGATTCCCGGTCAGGGTATGAAATAATCTTTCGTATGTGCGAAGCGTCATCGTGCGTCAATTCGTCCGCATGAATGAAGCCTAAATTGATTCCAATTTAAATTGGGAATACGTCACTAACCCACGATGACCGTTATTGCGTAACAGTGGGTGTGGAATGACATTATTTATGAACTAAATAGTGACCATGAGGAAGTTCTGATGACGTATGGAATAAATTCGTCTTTTGATGGCATTTGTTTTATGAGAAAAGCTCATGTCGTGGTCTATGATAAGATTCTCAAACACGATTGGTTGAAGGCTCAATATTTGCCTCATTAGTCTAGTGGTTACAAGTGCTGCTTGCTGAGAATGAGGTCATGGGTTCAGTTCCCAGGTCGCAAAAAATATTATTGGGATATTCTATCAGAAATTTCTCAGTAACCCGGCAACGTGCAGCCTAGATTTATGCTCGGTTGATAAAAATAGGGTTGGCTCGGCTCGGTTGAAAAAAATTCATGCGATTTAAACATTACTGGCGAGATATGTGTATGTATGGGGTATATTATACTCAGTAATACACCAGACGACGTAATTTTCACGCCTAGCCTACGGTTCAATGATCTCAATATTATTAACAAAAAGAAACCTGTCACACTAGCCCTTTAAATATAAAAAAAAACACTTACCTAGTCATCTTTAACGACGACTGTGGTATGAGACGAAATCTATTTTTACAAAAATACCTATGATTTTCCAAGAAAAGTTTGACTCAATGGAGGAAAACTGATAAATTTACGTTGAAAAATAATTTTTCAGTTTCATAAATTATCTCGCTATCAGGAATAATAAAGCGAAATTAAAATAAGGTCTAAGCTACTGATGCTTAGGGCTGCAGAGGGGGACAATCACGACACGTGTCTAGAGGTTGATTAGAAAATAAAAAAATGTATTAAATTGTTTTATGCTACCTTAGTTAGTGAAGTTGGTATTTGGGACTAATAAATTAGTCTGATTCAGATTACGACTGGCAAGTGCCTAGTTGTAATCTTGCAAAATGATAAGTCATTGATTGGAATCAGGTGGTTTCCAATAGGTAGATTATATATATATAACTATAACTATTTAGTATAGAGTATTGATATTTTAGCTGTGGAATCTAGTTTCATACAAGAAGAAACTATGAAAATAAGCAATTAATAAAATGACAATTTACTATCTTTTAACAATTTATGAAATTAATGAAATACCAAACTTGAATAAACTAATTTTACACAAAAATAAAAACGCATATTTATGAAAAATCTGGTTTAAAAAAAGGAGCAGGTATTCGTCGTAATAAAATCATTAAACAAGGTTTATTTCGCGAAAAGAAAATGTTACATGCAATTATATTTTATATGTTGCTTTATTGATATTTTCTTTAACTCATTCTAATAAATGACTTTCCCTAAACAACTCTAAGCTACGCTAATAAATAAATCTCTTTCCCATACTCTCAACAATTGAAACACAGCATAAATTAGTGAGTAGGCTAGGCACCAGTGTCCAGTGGGCACTTAGTCATAATTCAGTAAGGACAAGTGCGCGTCGGTTGGAAGCGCTACGTACTCGTATCTACCTTGCCGACGGTGTGTGATGCGATTTATCTAACAAATGGATTTTTTATTAGATAATTTTTAGTGAGGTTAGATTATTTTTAGGAAAATGTTTTATTGCTGTGATAATTTAGGTTTATAGTGAGAGGAAATTAAGAGTCGGTAAAGTTTTTTTTTTGGTATTTTTGTGGCAAATTAATTGTTTTTTTTGTGTAAAATAATTCTGGAGCAATTAATTTGAACCGGTGATATGAAACACTGTTTAGTCACAATTTTAAGTCATAAAAATCCTAACTGAAACATGGATTATACAGAAATTAATTCCTAAATAAAACTTTCATCAAAAAAATAATTTCGAAAAAAATACTTAATCCTAAAAAACACTAGGTAAAATTAATGACAAAAAAAAAAACTAACCTTTTTAATCTCGTTCGCACAAAACACACGATAAAATGTATAAAAATACAAAATTCCTTGAGCTGTTATCCGTTTGGGAGTGGTGATAGGAATATGAACTATTCCTTTTAGTCACCCCTTATATATGGCGCGAGTCGGCAACAGAATCGACTTCTCTGTGCCTTATCAAGGTTTCGCGGGAAAATTTTCATAGAAATCGTGGTTACGTTTCGTGGTATATGATTGAAAAAATAACTTCGAATATTTCTTTTTGGTATATAATTTTTCATGTCATAATATAGTACAACAAGAGCTAGATACATGTAGTTTCATTGTCAGCTATTACGGGAGAATTATTTATAGTAATATTATAGACTTTTCATGTATATTTATTTATTTAACACTTCAAGCACAAAGTACAGAGGCGGACTTAATGCCATAGGCATTTTCTACCAATCAACCTTTGGGTGATGGAGAGACAAACAGTGGTAGGTGTATAAATCAGTAATCATAAGTCAGTGTAGTAGAAGTGTAGTAGTGTATAGTGTGTGATTGGGAAATTCATTTCGCATACATTTTTTTTTTATGACTTTGATTTTGTTATTTTTTTTGGAAGTAATGTTTCTTGTAGTGTGATTGTATTTAAATTATTTTTTTAGTGATTTGTTAAGTTTTAACTTTTGGAACTGGATTTTCTTGTTGTTCAATTATGGATGCGAGGATTATGATTGGAAAATGCATTTAAAATATAACTTTGACTTTCTTTATGGTTAGTATTTTTGATGATTTTTTAAATTACTGATGTTGTAGGTTTAATTGTTAGCTTTCTCAGGAGAAATTTCTTGTAGCAAGATTATAGGTAGGATATTTTCTTTTAGTGCATAATAACGTGATTAATGCTATTAAATTATTTGTGGAATATTCTTGTACCCAGAAAGATATTATATAGGTAG
The DNA here is from genome assembly GCA_950005105.1 of Lycophotia porphyrea. NCBI lineage: Eukaryota > Metazoa > Arthropoda > Insecta > Lepidoptera > Noctuidae > Lycophotia > Lycophotia porphyrea. Next base: position 1,494,422 of record OX465409.1, read on the forward strand.
TTACTTTTCGTGTAGTGATTAGCAAATTGATTTGGGTTTAATTTTTTACTAATGATTTTTTTGACTATTTGTTGATAGGAAAACATCGTGAGGAAACCGGCATGTCCTAGAACCAAAAATTCGAAGACATGTGACATCTACCAATCCGCACTGGGCCCGCGTGGTGGATTATAGCCCATTCCCTCTCATAGAGAGGAGGCCTGTGTCCCAGCAGTGGGAACATTAAAAAAGGCTGATGATGATGATTTGTTGGATTGTTAGCTTTCTCATGAGTTTGTTCTAATAAGATTATAGGTATGTGGTATGACTAGAAAGGAGGTGACTCCAGAGATGACGAGGAATAGAGAAGTATGGTAGAAACCATGCTGCGCCGACCCCAAATAAATTGGGATAAGGGCAGGAGAATAATGATGAATATGTACATGTACAATGTAGTTTGATTGTAAGCTTTCTTGGGAAAATGTTGTCATTACAAGATTATGATTTGTGATCAGAAAATTCATTCTAAATTAACATACGAGTGATGTTTTTTTTTAACGTTTATTGAATTAATATTAATATAATTTACGTGCCAGCTTTTGTAGGGGAGTTTTCTTGTTATAAAAAAATATGCTTTCATGTAATGTATGGTTGGAAAATTCATTTCTATAAAATGACTTCCCGTTGTTTTTTTTTGATGATGAACGTTTTTTAACATTATTCATGCAGAAAGATGAAGATGATTTTTTTCGTGATTTTAGATGATATTTTGTTATTTTTCTACTTAAAGAATGAAAGAGAAATGATTTTAATTCACGTAAATTGCATCTAAGGTATAGATAGCTTGTCTTCTCAGGTTTTAGTATCTTCATGGGTACTCGTTGCGTTTTCAATTATATACAAGGTGTAAACAGACTCTTCACGAAGCCGTCAACCAAGCATTATGTACATCAAAGTAAGTAACTTTACGCAAAAATTAGTGCTGGGAAACGACTTTTTTTTTTGGGCCGAAACATCACGTTTTACAGTAGGACTCTATGTAACGCACTCAAAAGATTGTGCTGATGGATGGATTGAATAGTAAAGAGGTCCTAGGGGCGTTTAAAGTAAAAATCTTACATTAAAAACATGTATTTATAAAAAACAAATGAGAAAAAGTTGGAACTTTGACCCCCAATATCTCCGTAACTAAAAGGTTCCCAGGTACGGTCTAGAACAAAAAAATGATCGCAATGACGGGCAGAACAAGTGCCTTTCGGCTTCGATAAGAGTCTGTTTACACCCTTTATTTGGATCATTTTCTGATATTGTTTTTCTGCGATTTTTCCTAGCCTTCAACCGTATCCAACCTTGACGTAAGTTCACACAAACTAACGATATAGGTATACCTATTTGCCTTCACTACAATAATTGTTTAATTCAATGTTCAATTAAATTATAACAACAAAACGTCATGGATCACCCCAATACCTTATTTAATAATCACCGACATTTACTTCCTTTTTAGGGTTCCGTACCCAAAGGGTAAAAACGGGACCCTATTACTAAGATTTCGCTGTCTGTCCGTCTGTCTGTCACCAGGCTGTATCTCATGAACCGTGATAGCTAGACAGTTGAAATTTTCACAGATGATGTATTTCTGTTGCCGCTATAATACCAAATAATAAAAATATAAATTATTCAATATTTAAATGGGGCTCCCATACAAGAAATGTGTTTTTTTCGGTTTAGGTACGGAACCCTTCGTGCGCGAGTCCGACTCGCACTTGGCCAGTTTTTTTCAGTCATTTTCCTCATAGTAGCAAGCTTCATTCTGAAAAGTTTTAAGACAAGGATCTGTTCAAATTGATTTAATTAGACTCGTACGAAGAATGACTTCTTTAAGTACCTATTATATCTGGAATCTTGTCTGGCGGGAATACCACACATCTGGGCTTATCTATTATCTCTTTAGTTAATTTACCTTATTCATTACTAGCTTTTTCCCGCAGCTTCGCTCGCGTTAACTTAGAATTTGACAATTAATCCGAGTTTTACTCTGCTTATAATAATAACATAATTCAATCATGATTCGAAAGACACGTGGCGCCATCTAATTATCATAAGAACCTTATTGCTTTCCTCGGTAACTGTGTTTTTTACGATGAAAGGAACCCTATATACGTTTCTGTATAACTGACAACGGATATGCAAAATTTCAAGATGATCGGTTCCAGAGGCCTAGGCGTGAAAAAGTAACAAACAAACTTACTTTCGTATTTATAATATTATATACTAGCTGATGCCCGCGGCTTCGCCCGCGTGGATGTCGGTTATCTCGACCAAAAGTAATCATGAAATTTTGATCCCGTTCCCGCAACAAAAACTTGACAAATTATATATTAAAACTACTCTATCCATTGGTGAAATAAATAAAAAAATGGGTGCAGTCGTTTTCGAGTTTATCGCGAACAGACAGACAGACGCGGCGGAGGACTTTGTTTTATAATATGTGTAGTGATGATATAGTTAGGATAGTTGGAATTTTGCCACTTATGACGTATATGTGAGTAGGTACGCAATGGCTCATTTATTTCATTATGGAAGATAATTAAATGACGTGAGTGTTACGTCAGTTTCACGGTTACGAGTGTTACTGTAGGTTCCAAGTTCAATTCTTGGGATCGGTTAATGTGTTGCTGGGTTTAAAACTCTGTGATGAAATTACCTTAATGTCATTGGTGATTTTAGTTTTCAACTACGAGGGTAGAGTTGGTCTCAGATTTGATGCTTGGGTCGGAGAAATTTTTCTAGGTTTAAGAATTAGTAAAAAATGACTTGGTGTAAATATGATTGAAGTTAGAGGTGGTCGGAAGTACAATTGTACCGGTGGGACAAAGTGTTATTGGAAGTTTTGTAAGGTGATTTTTAGAAGTGTGGCATTGTCTCCGGTTGATGGAAAAGTTCTAGCCCTCTGTTAGTTAAATGGGTGGGTCTTATGAAATACTTAACTGGCGAAGTGTGAACTATAAGCAATAAACCTAAAGTTTCTTTTTTACTGCATCTTCCCTGCCACGATCATCGTCCTTGTGAATGGCTTTCCTCCGTACCTCGAAAAACACGTTAAACCGTTGGTCCCGGCTGTCATTTGTAGATCTTTGACGGTGGTTAAAGGTAGTCAGTGGCAGGAAACTCTGAGAAGTTCCCAGACTTCCCTGCCACTGACTACCTGTATATGTATCTACCTGTTCTCAGTGAGAACCACTCTTACTAACGGGTATCACATAGTACTAACTGGGTTGTGGAGGTCAGATAAGCAGCTTCATGTACAGACGCCAGCGCATCAAGCTACTTCAATCTGTTAGATTTCTTTAATAGATTTTCGACTTTATTGCTGAAGTATTCGGTTCTAGGTTGATTGGGAAAATTTGACAGTTTCGGGTAGGGTGACTTGCTGGCGTCTGTACCTAAAATACTAGTATTCAGCTGCATCCAGTTAGACTGGAAGCTGATCCCAATCAATTTGGGAAATGGCTAGGCATATGATGATGTCCTTCGTCCTTACATGCCTTATCTGTTGGCGTGATCGGAATAGTTGTTCGCCCACCTGATCTCAAGTGGCGCGGTAACTATGTACAAGTGCAACACCTCTGAAGTCACGTCCATCTAGGGGTCTACGTGTCAGGGCAATGCCCGTAATTTATCGAACAAAAGGAGATAATGGTATTGTCAGTTATTGGTAGTGTTATCGACTCAACGATTTGTTTTAGAAAAGGTTTATCTTTATAGAGTGCCTCGCCTGTCATTCTTGCCTGTGTAATTGTCACTAAATTTTAAGTGTGTTGTAGTTATGGTAGCTGACATTTATTTATTTATTTAACACTTCAAGCACAAAGTACAGAGGCGACATGACATGACGATGACATGGCGAGGTGACATGTGATTATATAAGGTCCCATTAAAATAAATGGACAAACTTTTAGAAATCATTCAGACCACCGAAATAAGGACATTGGTAAAAAAATAAATAAGAAAAACGCATTAAATACTTACAGAAAAAAAAAAACAAATACCGAAAATAACCTAAAAGTGCCGGCAATTTATGTTTTAGGTCAAAATAAAATCACTTTAATCAGTGTTTTTTTGCTTGGATATCTCTGGTTAGACGTACTGAACGCTATGTTAAAATTTGTCCATCTATTTTAATGTGACCTTATATAATAAGATTCTGAATTATTTTATGCTTTAGGACCTTGGTTTATTTCACTGATAATTGCATATTCCAAAAACAAAAAACAAAAACGAAAGGCAGAAAGTTCTCCGCGTTAATATTAATAAATATTTGTTATGAGTTAGTTGCAAGGAATGTGCCCGATAAGCAAATCGGAACTTATCATGAGCACATGGCCGACCATAGCTACCCATACTACCATAGCCTGATTGATATAAAATGATAAAAAAGTAGGTGTTAGAGCTCTCAAAGCCTTGAAATACCAAACACAATCCGATTAAAACTGTCTACAAACTAACTAATAAAAAATACGGTAGTAGAAACTTCAAGTAATCACATTCTACAAAAAAAATGCTAATGCTAGGTAATCTTATCGAACGATCGGAAGTTAGGCGCCGCGTGTATTGTATGATTGTATGAATCAAGATACGACGTTGTAGTCATCCACGGCACAGTATCAGTGGCGAAGGTTCCATACAACTCGATTCCTACCAAATTCCCTTTGAAAAATGCCACAGTCAGTATTCTATACACAAATAATATAATCACATTAAAGATATGTACTCCGGCTTACTTCATACAAAATTGACCCTTCTCTACTGCACAGTATCAACATACCCTCGCTGCTCGCTGGCTCGTATCCGGCTCGAAGGACCACCTTTTAAGCATGTTTTTTTTATGCTGCATGAATTTGAATGGTGTGGTCATATTTAGGACTGTGGTACAGACAATGAAACTGAACTACTTTTTGTATGGCACGAAAAAATAATTACCTGTCCCGTATAATTTCAATACATGCTGATTATACTAATACCTACACGAAAACTAATGTATAAATTTACGTGGCAACTGACGCACGTTGTGGTCATTCAAAATGGCAACGAAATTAAATAGATCAAAATAAAAAGTAAAACTAAGACAAATAAGTAGCCAATTGGCCAGTAATATTTATAAGTTCAAACAGTTTATTCTGCATTTCGCATATTAGCTCTGGGCTCACATAGTAATACAAAGTGGTTAGGTAGGGACACAAATTTTAAGCTTATGTTAACTCGTGAAACCAAAAGACATTTATATGAAGAGTCTCTAAGAAGAAATGTAAGATATAAATAATGAAACCAAAATGACGCAGTTGCCAAGTTTGATACGTAATACTTGTAATTACAGTAACCAAGAGGTTACTGCATGCAAATTACGATTTCGCTCGCCTTATCTTTTCGGTTTTTGCCATAAACTACGGACGTCACGTGGTTTCACCCGTGTAATTCCCGTTCCCGAGGGAGTACGGGGATAAATTATAGCCTATGTTACTCGCTGATAATGTAACTACTGATATTGCTGAAAGAATTTTTCAAATCGGTTCAGTAATTTTTAAGTTTATTCGTTACATACAAAAATAGATTTTTTCCTTTTACTTTCTAACATTAGTATAGATATAGACAACATAACAAAAAATGTTGACAACCCTAACACCGCCGCCGTTTGATTTCACTAATCCTACTTGATTTACTGTTTACCTCTACACTGCGGCGATGTAGTCATCCGTGGCTACTATTGTGCAATCGGCTACGTCACCCGATTGGCTGCGACGCGGCGCGGATGCGCGGGCGCACGCGACGACGAGCCCCCAGCGTATCAAGATAATAGCCTGATAAACGGTCGCGTTTACGTTTCAAAGGTCGGTGTGGGATGTTCCTTGAGACAATTTTTTTTACTAAAGAAACTATGTGGTTGATTCTCTATGTTGCCTATTTCCATATGGATACTATGTGAACTGATAAATAAATATACTCATTGACTCTTCTTCTTCTGCTGTTCTTTTTCCTACTCCTCCGCTATTATTCTGATTGATTTCGTTGCGGAATCCAAGACAGTTAAATTGTTTCTCTGGCTGGGAGTTTCATAGTCTCGGCGCTTTGCTGTTGGCTGCCAATATTGTTTCAGGAGATTTTTATTTATTTATTTATTTAGTAGAGATGCATTTTCATTCATTGCAGATTCCCAAATCACTGCATCTCCTGAAAGTCAGAATATTAATATTTGTTATAGTGTGGAGGTCTTGTACCAATAAAAAAACACTCATCGACTGTTATTGATAAGTGGGTAAAATTAAAAAGTAACCTCTTTTTGATTTAATGTAATTGTGGTTAGTCAGTTTATTGAGACAATGACCATTTTTAAAAGTTCCGTACCCAAAGAGTAAAACGGGACCCTATTACTAAGACTCCGTTGTCCGTCCGGTCGAATTGAGAAACCTCCTTTTTTTTTTGAAGTCGATTAAAAACAGAATAAAATAAATATTTAAGGGGACAACAAACGTGATATTTTGCACTTGACCAGTTTTTTATTCTAATGAATTGCAAATAAATAAATAAAACGAAAGAAGCTTGTTTTATTTATTTATTAGCAATGCATGGTTCTAGCTCCATCTTTAAATTAATGTTGATGTTTTAATGTTTTAGTATATAATTTGTCAAGTTATTGTTGCGGGAACGGGATCAAAATTTTATGATTACTTTTGGTCGCGATAACCAACATCCACGCGGGCGAAGCCGCGGGCATCAAAATTACTGTACAATGTTACGTCAAACTTCACATTGATGACTGATTATACATACTTTTGATTATCTTTTATCTAAACTGGATAAGTACTTATCGCATGTTATATTATCATATCTCCAACTGCATCCTATTCCTCATTCCTGATGACTCTGAGCTGAATCATTATTTCAAGGTGTCTCTTGACTGACTCTTGCTAGTTATATTGTACAGGGTGTAAACAGACTCTTCACGTCAACCAAGCATTATGTACATCAAACTAAGTAACTTTACGCAAAAATTGGTGCTGGGAAATGACTTTTTTTTTTAGGCTGAAAAATCACGTTTTACAGTAGAACTCAATGTAACGCACTCAAAATATTGTGCTGGTGGATGGATTGAATAGTAAGGGGGTCCTGGAGGTGTTTAAAGTAAAAATCTTACATTAAAACATGTATTTCAAAAAAAACTTGTGAAAAAGTTGGAACTTTGACCCCCAGTTTAGAACAAAAAAAATGATCGTAATGACGGGGAGAACAAGTGCCTTTCGGCTTCCTTAAGAGTCTTTTTATGTAACATGTTTATTGAAAGCATAAAAGAAGGCAGCTTAAAAACTTAGAACTATCAAAAAATTTACTAAATATACTAGCGTTCCCCGTAACTTAGTCGCATAGGTTTCGGATTCTTAACACCCCATTTTACCTCGCTAGATTCCCTTTCTTTATTTTTCAGCCATCTCTAGGTTTAAAAAGCTCATCAATATTGGCTCAGTGATTTATAAGGGTAAAACAAACAGGGAGGGGCCCGCAAGGGCCGATGCCTGCAGGGCTGCGGGCTGTTCGAAAGAGATACCGCGGCCCTGGAACACAAAGGGCAAGGAAGGAACATGGATGGGCTTTAGTCAGTGCAAGTCTGACACTCCCTTCCGCTCTGCCCAGAGCGGGAGAAATCATTTGATGATTTCTCATCCGTAAAAAAATAAAAAATAATAGGGTAAAGCGTTACTAAGAAAAAAACTTCCCATGATAATTTTAACATGTGTTATAAGTATAACTATATATTACAACTTCTCGTTATATTGCGTCATATTAATTAATCAACGAGGAATTCCATGACACCTATTTTAATAATTACGACGCAAATGACTCATTCATAGTTCTCAGTAATTCATAAAAAGGCGTAAAAAAAACTGTGAACGCATTTTTGTAAATTTTGCGACATTTTTAAGAGTAAGAACAAATCCAAGATGGCGCTTATTACTATTCGAATGTCAATTTTAAAATGACCGTGTTCTAGTGGCGCCAGTTGTAAAGGAAAAGTGACAGCGATCTGCCAAAATCAATACATTTTATTTTAGTTCCGTATTTATACACGTGCCAAGATATAGTGATTTGTAAGTAAAGAATAAGGTTGTAAATCGCATGGCATGTTTTTTTCTAAATATGCTGATCTTTTCACTCGTGTCAGTTATCAAGTAGGGAAAAAATTTGATTACGATCGTCCGAATGAATGGCATACTTGTGCTACCGCGCAATAAAAATACCTGTGTGACATCAGGAAATAATCGTAGTTTTACGAAGAAACTATAGTGCTAACGTAGTCTAGGAATTTTCTTAGAAGTCAATCTCATACATTTTTAGAGGTTAGGACTGACGTGATATGATAAGGAAACGTTTTTGTGGAATAATAAAAACGTGGACTTATATTACGTCAATGTCATATGACTTGAACCATGATAAAGTTATGTGATAAAAATTTTGGGAATTATCCACATTACTTCAAGTAGTGACGTTTGAGGATAGTATTAATATAATCATTGATAAATTATTTCAAATACCTGCAGAAAAAAACAGAATTCCAATAGAACTTTTTTTTCTTCATTGTCTAATAGAACCTCCTCTCGCTATGTCAAATTGACATAACTTTTTTTTTTAATCCAATGATCGGCTAATATTATCCAGCCAGTGCTATTAGACCTTAAAAAAAACTCAAAAGGTGATCACAAAAAGGTTTTTATGTGTTGACAAAAAAAAGTAAAGAAAGATAAAAGATAAGTTGCGTACGTGACTTCAGCAGCGTATCATAACGCTAAGGCGGCAGGGGACTGACGTAGTAGAGTTGGTGAGACGGGTCAAGTTCTGTCTTAACTTTTGAAAGGATTTACATACAAAAACTGGCCAAGTGCGAGTCAAACTCAATTTGGTTTATGGTATGAAACCCTTCGTGGGTTTCATACCATAAACCAAATAAAACACGTATCTTGTTTGGGAGCCCATTTTAATTATTAAATAGTTCGTATTTTTATTATTTATTGTTATAGCGGGAACAGAAAAACATCATCTGTGAAAATTTCAACTGTCTAGCTATCACGGTTCATGAGATACAGCCTGGTGACAGACAGACAGACAGACGGACAGTGGAGTCTTAGTAATAGGGTTTCGTACCCAAAGGGTAAAAACGTGACCCTATTACTAAGACTCCATGGAAGACATAACGTCCTTCTTTTTTAGAAGCAGGTTGAAAAGAAAACATGTGGTTGTATTTTTATTAATTATCTAGTAACTAGGTACTAGGTATTTACAAGGCAGATGTGAGTGGCAACGCCGGGAGGGGACGCCCTAGAAGAACATACTCATTGGTGAGGTTCTTCAGAAAGGTCAGGTGCGTAGTACTCGCAACCGGCGTGCGTGTATGACCAGATGTATGAACGTGGACGAGGCAAAAGGAGTATGTAAGGATCGTAGCAGGTGGCGTTCTGTGGTTTCTGCCTACCCCCATGGGAAAAGGGCGTGAGTTTATGTATGTGTATGTATGTGTATCTAGTAACTGTATGATGTAATGATGAACTGAATGCCATGAGCAGAAAATATATGAAACTACCACTTAGCAAAAATTGTGATAGCTCGGTTAATATGCATGATATAAATATAATTTATAGCCTATATATAGCACTCACGAATAATATAGCTTTCTGCCAGTGAAAGACTTTTTAGAATTGGATCAGTTCCGCAGTTAACCTCCTACATATAATTCAAACTTACCTCTATATAATGTTACTATGATTTGTATTAGTAGTTAGTTTGTTTAGATATCGATGCAAAAGGAATATATAAGGGTCCTTTGTAGCAGGTGGTAATCTGTAGTATCTGCCTACCCGAAAAAGAAAAAAACGAAGGATTTTTTGTATGTAATAACGTAATTTTAAACTACACTTCATTTAATTGTACATAATTGTAACGCATACGATCAAATCACGTAAATAGATGAAGTATATCATCATCAAAAAAACCACGAATGACATACTGAGGAAAATGATCATTGTTAAATTAATACTAAAATCAGCAGCAGCAGGAAATAAGATAATACAGGTAGGTGCCTAAAACATTTTCAGGTAAATCGATAATTTTCTGGTTTTACCGATATTCAATTTAACTATGTCATCGAATAAAAAGTTCAAACAATATCCTCATCATTTAGTTAAACATATAACACTCATTTTTTGAGTTGGGGGTTAAAATTAAAACAATTTTCTGCACTAAATAAAATTAAGAGGTACTCGTAAAGTTAGTAAGATTAGATTGCATAGAGCTCCCCCACACAGGTGCGTTTTTATCGACCGATGAAAACGGACCTGCGTTTTTGCGATAATGCGTCCCGATTCCTTGTACAGAGCTGCGTTTTTATCGTCCGATTTATTCTATTACGTATTCGTGTTTTTGGCAGGTTTTTCCCTAATGTCGGGCAGATTTGCCATTTTTGTGATGATCACACTGTAAAGCAGGGATCACCAAATGGCGGATATCCATATTATTAATTTTTAGAGCACTCATAACTGTCAGTAAAACCAAATTTCGTCCTTGACGTACTACTAGTACTAACGATAACAGCTGTGTGTCGTGTGGGATCGCATGCGTCCGCTCCCAATACAAATGTTCTAAGAACTCATATCGGAATATCGCAGGACGGAGGAACGCAGCGTTTTACTTCTATTGCGTCGTTATTATCGCAGCAGTGTGTAACTTCGTACCCGTCCTAATACTTAATGTACTAAAAACAGATATCGCAATAACGCATGCGGTATTATTTATCGGTCGATAAAAACGCACCTGTGTGGGGGAGGCTTATAGGAGGTAATCACCGAAAATACTCATTGAATGCATTTTCAAAAAACCTTTCATCATCGTCCTAGTAGACCTAGTCAGTCTTACCGGATGCAGCTGAATACCAGTATTCTACATAGAGCGACTGCCTATCTGACCTCCACAACCTAGTTAGTACTAAGTAATAAAATACTCCTTGGTAAGACTCTTCCCCCCTTTGCTGGTTTGGTTTCAGAGGGCGCTAAAATCATAATATGTATCATAGTATTATTAATAAAAAAACCACAAAGCGCCTAGCATACGGATGCCTGCCTGTCAGTGGCTTATTTGCCAAGAGCCTTGACCAACACCTGAGGAGGCTCTCGTTAGGCAGTTGGATCAAGGGCTTGATTCAGAAAGCAGTTCTCCTGGACACGGCTCGTATTGTTAGGAAATTCCTCTCTCTGGAGCCCTGACCGCCGCCGGTAGCTTGGTTTGTTCCCGATACCGGTTGGCTACTATTTCGTATTATTTTTAAATGTTTTTCTATATAGTTTTATATTTGAATATTTAAAAATGTAAGTATTTAGTATGTGTATACTGACTTTACCAAAACTTTTTTCACTAAATTAGGTAAACTGTGTGATTCTGTGACAACTTATAGCAATGTACGAAAAATTCAAAGTGCACCACGTATAAAAGTTCCCGGAGAACATTCCCCTGGCTGTGTGCCAGGTGACTCCTTGACACTCGACATGACACGACACTGAGCTCTGCACTCACAGTAATGAAAACTCAAAGAAAATAAAGCTCTTTTTCTACATTGTCTTGGATATTCTTAAAAAAACATGAAAATAGAATTCAATTCTCATTTTTTAACCGGTTTTTGAAAAACGTATTGTTGTATTCTACCATGTTCACCGATTTCTCGGTGATTACTGGTCCGATTTAAGATTTTTTTTTTTTTTTTTTACTTTTGGTAGAGGAATTTCGCGCGGTGGTCACTTATAAATTGTATTGACTTTGTTAGACTTTGCTTCAGTACTTTTTGAGCTATCCTCTTTTTTCGTCTATACGAAGAAGAAAAAATATATAGCCTTAACTAGCTTGGCCTTAAATATTATTATTTATTAACTTCTAGTTTTGAATTTGTGTGAGATACCACCACTAAAAAGGATAAAATAAAAACTAACCGAAATAATCAAAAACAAACACAACAATGTTTTGTACATTGTAAAATGGGTTTACTTTTGGAAGTCAGTGTCTTTTTTGGCACTGACTTCCAAAAGTGAAGTTATTACTGCTTTTGGCGCACCGCACACGCATTTTTTCGTAGGTAGTAAGTTAATAAGGCTGATCCGTCGCGCTCTGAAAGGGTTGATCGGTTGAACTCGGGACCGCCGATGTACCCGAGCGAGAAAGATACAGACAGCTGTTTTCACCTCTGCCGTGCGGTTTTAAGCACACACTCTATTTTTTTCCGCACGCCTTTATTTCTTTTCATTGCAAGTCCACTACATTGTTATAATGCAACAAAAGGCTAGGCCGCAAATGACGTACACGATCAACTTTCCCGACTTCATAAGCAGCAATGTATCTATTTTCCATATATTACTTGCAATTCAAATAGAGTAGGTACTTACACAGAGGAATATAAAATGAGAGTATGGAACAGTACACCACACGTCACCAGCTTTCTAAAGTTGAACACTAACACACACACACACTCACGAACTCTAGGTATAATATCAGTACCGATATAATTTGGCATCAATTTAGTGCACTTAAGTCATTTTGGCCATGTTGTGGATTGGATCGTTTTCGCTTAACTACGTCCAAATATTCTTGGGTGCGACTTACTGAAGTGCAGATGCCAGCACATCAAGCCATCCGAAACTGACAAATTTTCCCAATCAACCTTGAACCTAATGCCTTACCGATAAAGTTGAAAAACCTATTAAAATAAATTCACAGATTGTAAGTACCTGGATGTGTTGGCGTATGACAGATAGACAGACAGACAGATAGACAAACAGATAGACAGACAGATAGACAGACAGATAGACAGACAGATGTCGCGACAACACACTGTTCAATGCGAAATAGAAATGAAAATATCTGGCTTGCTTTCTATAAGAGGGAGAGAGAGACAGACAGAGAAACATGCGACGCCGCACAGCTTACAATAGCTTACTATAGCAAAAAGTGTCGTGACAACTTTTCGTGAGAATTTTTTCCGTCTAGCCCCCTTTCACAACGCGCGATAAGGAACTTCGTTCCAATAACCGCATCAGGCAAGGTTCTTTCAGTATCTAACTGAGAATCTTCTTCTGCCTCGGACCTGCTAAAAGCATAGGGTTAACCTCAATTCATATTGAAATATCGTTTACAGTAAATAGTAAATTAGAAAACGAAAAAGCGGGTAACGTAAAGAGATATGAAAGGCATTGCACTAGACGATAATATTATTGATAACAATCAAATCATCATCATCATCAGCCTTTTAATGTTCCCACAGCTGGGACACAGGCTTCCTCTCTATGAGAGGGAATGGGCTATAATCCACCACGCGGGCCCAGTGCGGATTGGTAGATGTCAAATGTCTTCGAATTTTTGGTTCTAGGACATGCCGGTTTCCTTCACCGTTTTTGAGAGCAGTGGTGATGAAATAAATTACACAAAGTAATGCGCCTGCCTGGGTTCGAACCCACCACTTACTGTTCATAAGTCGGAGTCGCTACCACTGGGCCACCGCTGCTCCCAATCAAATCGTCCAAAAGAATGTTAAGCTGAAAATACCCACACACAGTTGATATGATTTACATTTTATCCTTATTTTGGATAGGTACTACATCCAAATAAACCACGCCATTTGGACGACTGACTAACTCGATAGTCTTATTGTAGCACGCGAGCCGGAATCTTGGTATAAAAAACTTGAGAGGTGTCAAGGGACACCCGGATGGAACGAAGTTCCTTTTTTTAAGTTATTATAATATATAGACAGACAGACAGACAGACAGATAGACAGACAGATAGACAGACAGATAGACAGACAGATAGACAGACAGATAGACAGACAGATAGACAGACAGATAGACAGACAGATAGACAGACAGATAGACAGACAGATAGACAGACAGATAGACAAACAGATAGACAGACAGATAGACAGACAGATAGACAGACAGATGTCGCGACAACACACTGTTCAATGCGAAATAGAAATGAAAATATCTGGCTTGCTTTCTATAAGAGGGAGAGAGAGACAGACAGAGAAACATGCGACGCCGCACAGCTTACAATAGCTTACTATAGCAAAAAGTGTCGTGACAACTTTTCGTGAGAATTTTTTCCGTCTAGCCCCCTTTCACAACGCGCGATAAGGAACTTCGTTCCAATAACCGCATCAGGCAAGGTTCTTTCAGTATCTAACTGAGAATCTTCTTCTGCCTCGGACCTGCTAAAAGCATAGGGTTAACCTCAATTCAAAATGTTTAATACAGAAAGTTAAGAAAACCCTATTGTAGATGAAACAACACGGCCTTACGCAAGTCTATTGCATCATATGCCTAGCCTTTTACCGTACTTTAAATATAGTGGCCTATCTGACGTCCACAACCCAGTTCTGAGTAATAATAAAGGGTGTCAAAGACTCTTAACGAAGCCGAAAAGCACTGGTTCCCCTCGTCATAACGATCATTTTTTTTGTTCTAGACCATACCTGGGAACCTTCTAGTAACGGAGATATTGGGGGTCAAAGTTATAACTTTTTTAGAAGTTTTTTTTTAAATACATATTTTTAATGTAAGATTTTAACACCTCCACGATCCCCGAACTATTCAATACATCCATTAGTACAATGTTTTGAGTAGAACCCCAAAAAAAAAGTCGTTTCCCTGCAATCATTTTTTCGTAAGTTACTTTTGATGTACACAATGCTTGGTTGACGGCTTCGTGAAGAGACTTTTTACACCTGGTATACCTTCCCCTTGCTAAGACTGTTTGTCAGACTTACGGTTGTAACGACTGTCAAAGATCTACCAATGACAGCCGGGACCAAACGGCTTAGCGTGCTTTCCGGAACACGGAGGATACTCGGGATATAATTGATGGTCACCCTCCCACAGACAATCCCTGGCAAGCGCTGCTTAACCTTTAAGATCGATGTCAAGCTTGTTCAGTGTAAAAAAAACTAGACGTGCCGCTACATCGCTTTTAGAAGGTTCAAACTCTAGGGAACATAGCTGGCCAGATGTAATACTCCGTCGGGGAATAGTACAGTCGCGATGAAAACCTACATATTTTTTTTCAAAAATTCTTAAAAATTAATTGTTTTTACGCAACAATGCTTAAAAGGTGCGCTTCCCTGGTGTGCTGGGTGTGGGGCACCAACAGTATCCTAAGCATGATTGCTAGTCGCCTTGACTGTGTTTATGTGGGTTGTGCAATTATTACTCATGGGTTGTCACAGCAGTGATCCACCGTGTTGTGTTGTTTGTTCTATCAGTGCTTACTTAGTTTAGTTTAGAAAAATTCTTTATTGACATAGATATATACATAACTGTGAACTTAAAATAAAGTAACAGTAACACTAATATGAATAACAACACTTTTACAGGCTAGGAGCACCTTTATAAGTATAAAATAATGGTGCTTACAAACTTATCACAACATGAGGCATTTATTAATTCAACCTATAACATTATTATATGAAATTATTGTGATAACTTCATTTATAAAATGAGGGGGTAGAAGCAAATACTTAACTACGCGCTCAGCGTAAGTGCGACCGGTACGAACGGTAACTCGGTGATCGCGGGCGGCCACCAGCGCCGTATGAGCTACCGCGCCTCCCGCGCTCTCACCTATATGCGGTGAGAGCGGGGAAGCGCTGGCGCATCGTACGGGCCCAATCACGACGCGTTATCAGTATTGTGCGCAAACAATACGTAGTGATGGGGAAGCTTGTATGTACCGTATCCATCGATATGTCGCAGGTCTTTTAACTTTGTTTGACCTATGTTAGCAATCAATGTATTCTGATGACACTTATTTTTGCTGTAAAATTTACGAGTTAATTTTAGGATAAATTCTGTAATGCTAGGTAACTGTATACTTGTATGTAGTGCTTTAAGGTTAGTTTTAAAAGGAGTGTTATAGGCAATTTTAACTGCTTTATTTTGAATGATTTGTAACTGGTTATAATTTGATTGACAGGTGCTACTCCATACCGGACACGAGTAGGTGATGCAAGGTCTAACTAGAGTGGTGTATAACCTAAGTTTAATGTTTGCGCTGAGCTTACTTTTTCGGTTAAGTATAGGACTGAGAGAACCGAGGGCTTGAGCTCCTTTAACGCGTAATTTGTTTACATGCTTTGTCCAGTTGAGCTTTTTATCCAACGTAACTCCTAGGTAGCGAACTTCTGTGGCCCATGGAATCAACTGCCCAGCGATTTTTAATTTTCTTTTTGGGGTGGCACGGTGGTGTGTGAATAGTATCGCCTCAGTCTTGGATTCGTTCAACTTCAGTTTCCATTTGTTGAAATAAGAATGAAGTAGTTCAAGCGAAAACTGTAGTCTACTTATGATAATGTCGATGTCTTCATCGCTTGTGTACGATGCTGTATCGTCGGCAAAACAAGCCAGATGAGTACGGACTTGTACAGGAACGTCACTCACAAATAGGATGAAGAGGTAGGGACCGAGTACCGAGCCTTGAGGAACTCCTGCCGATACCGTCCGGGGCGAAGACCTGTCAGTACCAATATGGACCACAAACTTACGGTTTTCAAGGTAAGATTGGATAAGTTTTACTAACTCAACTGGAATTCCGTAACTGATAAGCTTGTATAAAAGGCCTTCGTGCCAGACGGTATCGAAGGCTTTTTCGATGTCCAGGAGAAACATACCGGTAGACTGCTTCAGATTAAGATGATAGGAAATGTGTTCAGAGACTCGAGCCAATTGTTGTACAGTCGAGTGAGAGGAACGAAAGCCAAATTGCTCGTTCATAATGAGCTGATCAGAGCAGCGTAGCAAGCGATTATATATCATGACCTCAAACAGCTTACCAAGAACAGGAAGCAAGCTAATAGGTCTGTAGCTAACCGGTAAGGAGGTGTCTTTTCCGGGTTTTTTAAGTGCAATAACCTTTGCAGTTTTCCATTTATTGGGAAAGTATCCTAATTTCAGGCAACCGTTGAAAATTTTTGTGGCAAACACAACAGATTTTTGTGACATATTTTTGAGCATAATGTTGTGTATATCGTCATCACCTGGAGCCTTCCTAGTCTTGAGTTTACGTATAACTTTCCAGACTTCCGTTGGCCGCACAGGTACATGTAATTCATTTATGAAATGATCATTTAAGTGAGTGATGGCTGACTGAACGTCCTTGTCGACACTATCGCTTATCCAACCTCGAGTAAGATTTATGTTCATCTCGAAAGCATCTGCTAGTGCATCACATTGTTCTGAAATGTTAGTTGTAAAAGTACCCACAGGTGTTTTAAGTGGCGGTATTGAGTCTGATCTGGGTTTTAATGACTTAACCAGTCGCCAAATATCGGTGCTAGGATTGTCAACTTTCGAAAGTTTAGTGTTCCATATTTTATCTTGATGTTTCGTTATAGCCAAATTAACAAGATGTTGTAATTTATTGATAGCAAATCGCAATAGTCTTTTTTCCGCAAGGGACACTTTTAGTTCCTTTCGACGAAGTTGATTTTTATACTTGATCATTTTAGCGATATAATTAGGTAGTTTTATGCAAGTATTTACGTGTGCTTTACTAGGAATAAATTTGTCTCTAGCATCCGTAAGACATTGATGTAGGTAGTTTACGGCGTAGTCGATTTCAGGTTCAGATTTAAACACTTTCGAGTTTAGCGAGATCTTTTGGTCAAGGAAGGACCGGTATTTATCCCAGTCAGCGTCACAAAATCGGTAGTGTTTGGAATAAGATTTGCGAGTGCATTGACCATTCATTGTAAAAAATATAGGAAAATGGTTTGATGAAAGGGCAGGTATTGCACGAACCTCTTGTATATTATTTACATTTAGCGCAAGAATCAGATCAGGAGTTGTAGGGGTAAGATCAGGTCTGTAGTTAACCTGAGTAGGTGAGTCAGGGTAATGTATCACATAATCATGGTCAAGCATGTGGCGAAACAGTATATTACCACGGCTATTGACGTAACTACTATTCCAATAACCGTGATTGGCGTTAAAGTCACCCATTATTACAACATGAGGCCCCAGAGAAAATAAAATATCCATGTCATTGCATTCAAGCTGCAAGTTTGGAGATTGGTAAGCTGAAACGAAGATATAGTCCTTCCCGCTAACTTTTAAACCAATAGCAACCGCTTCAATGTGCTTGGTTTTGGGAACAGCGATCGGTCTAACCTCAAAACTCTCATTGACCAGAATAGCTACACCTTGTCCCCGTCCACTGTGGTGTTTGTCTTGTCGATAGCTGTTAAAACCTGGTGTTGTTAAGGGAGTATAACAATGCAGTTTAGTTTCACAAAGAGCTATTATATCAATGGATAGGTCACGTACCGCTAACTCAAGTAATTCATGCATTTTTGAACGAACTCCATCTGAGTTCCAAGATAAGAGTCTTAACTCATTACTCTTAGACATAGTGTCCAAGATGGGTCAGGACTAGCATAACCTTATCTAACATTGATTCACAGGCAGAAAATTGTGGTTTAAGGTTTTTAACACAGACAAGTATTTCTAACATCTCTTTTGTCACCGGGTCGTCCGGTGGTAAATCCAAATCCTCGTTAGGAGGACAATCATGAATGGTGTGGGTTTTGACAGTACCAGCGTATGTAGGTTTCTTGAATGAGGGTGGTAGATTTGTAGGAAGTGCAGACGCGTGTTGGATCGCCACAGCTTGCAACGATTTGGACTGGTTCTCTCGCCTAGCTTGCGCTTGTTTCAGGTAGGCGAGACGCGTCTCGCATTTGTGAAAGTTGGCAGGGTGATTCTGGTCACAATTACAACAGCGTGCAGGTTCAATACGGTCTTTTTTAGGGCATTCTCTCGTTGCATGAGGTTCTGTACATTTAACACACCTAGCGGGCATGTTACAATTCCTCGATGCGTGACCGAAGCTTTGACATCTGTAGCATTGAGTCCCAGCAGTCTTTTTAGGCATGAATTTTTGGATCGTAACCACGCAATTAAATAAATATTTAAGATTGCGAAACTTTGCTATGTCCGTTCCCGCAGGAAGTACTGCTAAAAAAGGTGGGCAAGACAATGTACTCACTGTTTGTGTCTTCATTTGTGAGACTGATGCACCTGGAAATCCTAGTTTATCGAGTTCAGCAGGTAATTCTTCATGAACGTAGGATGGTAAACCTTTTATCACCATCTTGGGAACTTTTTCATCTTTACGGGTGTAAGTTAGGAAAGCTGCATTTTCTTTTCGGAGACCTTCCTTCACGAGTTGATGAGCTTCTATTGAGTGGCAACTTACTGCAACTTTATTGTTAGTTCTATATTGTAGATGAAACTTGTTGGTATAACGGGAGATGAGGTTTTTAATTGTTTCATGTGTCCAATCTTTCTGTATCTCCAATATTACGGGTGGAATATGTCCTTTTTTCTTCACTCCAGTTGAGGCTTCTCTGTAGTGGTTATTCGCTGATGATTCACCCTTGTCGTCCACAGTGAGATCGTTGAACTGATTGTGTAGAGGTAATCTGCGCGCTTCGTCAAACTTTTCTGAGTATCTCGAGACCGCAGGACGTTTGGCAGGCTGCCATGGGCCAGAAATATCTTCACCAGGTCTTTTGGAGTTGAGATTTCCGGCGGATTCCGACCTGACTAGGAATCTATCCATATTTGGTACAATATCGAAGAAGTATCGATATCGATAAGTAGCGAGGCATCCCTAGAGATGGTAAACAACTAACGTGGTGGGGTTAGCGTATGTACGCGTGCGTGCGAACGGGACGCGCGACGCACGCACAATGAGTGCTTACTAACATGGGCTGCGGGACTGTTCGAAAGAGATACCGAGGCTCTGGAACACAAAGGGCAAGGAAGGAGCATGGATGGGTTTTAGTCAGTACAAGTCTGACACTCCCTTCCGCTCTGCCCAGAGCGGAAGAAGTCATTTGATCATTTCCCATCCGAAAAAAAAAGTGCTTACTAACATAGTCTTAAGTTTTACTGACCGTTTTTGAGTCGAAACTAAACAACATACTCGAATAAAGAAAATTCTATTCTATTCTATTACTCAGTGTTGTCACTCTTGACAGTTGAGTATGATGGTTGAGTGACACAGAATCGACCCCGTTACAAGAGTGATAATTATTCTGGTAACGGGGTCGGTCACCGATTCGATACATAATATTCGATATAAAAATCGTTTGATTGATAGATTAATGTCGTACGTACAGCATTAAGTAGATAGTTTTGGAATTTTGACCATTTCAATCGGAGAAAACTTCAAGAAAAACTTTTTTAAAGGTTGACTTGTAGAAAATACCCGTAGCTTTAAGTCTCCCTCTGTAAATTTGACACCTCCTTTCTAGCCATATCATCCTTCACACAGTCCATCCATCGTTTCTTTGGTATTTCTTTAAACATCTACTACATTCTATTCAAATTATTCCTCATTACCACGTAATATACAGGGTGTAAACAGACACTTCACGAAGCCGTCAACCAAGCATTATGTACATCAAACAAAGTAACTTTATGCAAAAATTGTGCTGGGAAACGACTTTTTTTTTGGGCTGAAAAATCACGTTTTACTGTAGGACTCCATGTCATAACACACTCAAAACAGTGTGCTGATGGATGGATTGAATAGTAAGGGGGTCCTGGAGGTGTTTAAAGTAAAAATCTTACATTACGTGAGGATTTGTAATTGGCTTTCTGGAGACTATGGTTTCCTTTTTTGTTTGTTTTTATTAGCTGTAAGTCCTCCATGTACTAAATAAATAAAAAAATAAAAACAGGTATTTCAAAAAAAAGTTGGAACTTTGACCCCCAATATCTCCGTAACTAGAAGGTTCCCAGGTATGGTCTAGAACAAAAAAGTGATCGCAATAACGGGGAGAACAAGTGCCTTTCGGCTTCGTTAAGAGTCTGTTTACACCCTTTATTATAACAATTAGTCCCTGAATTTAGTCATCTTATCTTTGACGCATGAACCCTTTCTGCGTTTGTCATATAATTTTTTACCAGTGCAGCAGAGTGTAGAGATATATTATGATCTATAAATGAACTATCTATTAATGAACCCAATTTCACACTTTGGTGACAGATTTATATACAAATAATTCGAAAAAAAAATCTGCAAATTAAATCTTCGAGCGCAGATGTTCAAATGTTTTTTTCATTTATCTAGCAAGCATCGAAATACAAATGTAAGGCTGCGCGCAAACGGGCCGCGCAAACACCACCGGTGGCTGTCGTGCGCCACGTCCTTTGGTAGTGCGCAAACGAAGGTGGTCAGTGGCGGCCACGAGTGGTCGGTATTTATTCATAATTCGCCGGTGGTAGCGTGTCGCGGTCACTGAGTCGCGAGTGGTCGCTACGAGCTACACGTGTGCGGCAATTCAAATTCAATAAAAAACGTTTTAAAAATCATGTAAGCAGCTTGCCAGCCACCGGTGCGGGCCACCGGCGGTGGCCCGTTTGAGCGGAGCCTTAGTGTCAAACTTTAAAATGGTTGTAGTACATCTTAGTAGAGGATCCGAGCTAGGAACGACATACACTGATCTGTTTAATGGATGAAAATGATTTTACATCACGTTTAGTATGCTAGCAATATATTGCGAGTGGATTGGCTGAAAAACTCCTGGCCAAGCTATTATTAATTAAAAATTGAAAAATGAAACTTTGTTTGAAAAAATGAAACAGTTTAGTTCAGTTTAACGAATTTTTCAACTGAAAGTATGAAGCCTGTAAAATAATAATATAAAAACGATGGGTTATCAACTTTTTTCCTGGCGTAACTACTGGGTTGGCAGGTATAAACAGGTATATCGATTGTAGTTATTTTCTCCCATTTGTTTAATAAACAAATCATATATTAAAATAAGCGCATTTTCATTGCGAACACGATAATATAGAGTTTTCTGCAAAAATCTGGTTTGAATGAGGGTTATTGAGTAAATAATAGCCTGGCCAGGTTTTTTTTTCCCACTCGCGATATATTTTTTAACATACTGATATAAAATAATTTTTATCCATTAAACAGATCAGGGAAGGTCGTTCCTACCCCGGATCTTAGACTACCTCTATTTTTTTCGAAATAATCTTGTGATGGTGAGGGCATTTTTTTTTATAACACCATGTACCTACTTACTTTTACCTATATGCCACAAATAAACATATTTGAATTTGAATTTATTGTCTCAGGACGATTTAGTGTAATTTTAGGAATCTGATTTTAGTGTTGAATTGGTTCTGTATGTCAGTCAGTATGTGTTCAAAAAGTGAAATGATTACATTAAAAGAGTTAAAACTTGCTCTAAATAATTGAATCGGTACCTTATCTGTTAAATGTCAGTTGTTACTTACGTAAGCCGCCGACTGCCTCGTTGGTCAAGCACGACTGCTGAGCACGAGGTCCTGGGTTCGATTCCCAGGTCGGGCAAAGTGATATTGGGTTTTTCCATCAGGAATTTCTCAGTAGTAGCCACGGAGTCTGGATTTGTGCCTGGTTGATGGCAATAGGCTCGCCCCCTATTACATGAGACTTGAAATATAACTTGCGAACTGTGGGTATGCATGGGTGGCTATTAGGTACACCTCTGCCTAACCCAACATAACATCACGCCTGTAATCCCCGTAGGATTACAGGCGTGATGTTATGTTATGTTATGTAAGCCGCCGTCACCGTTTTTTGAAAAGGCAGGATTTACTTCTCCCTCCTAAGTAATTAAGAAAACGTGGTTTTAATGTATGTCTTTATTTCGTTGCTTGACTAGAAACCGACACTAACATATTTAAATAGCTGGAATAAGACTAGCCAGAATAATGACTTTGTAGCCTGGGCAATAAGGAGCTTGCATAACCATAATTTAAAAGGAAAACCGGCTGTATGCCTGTTGGACTCGCGCACCGAGGGTTCCATTTAAAGGTAAAGGTATTTTGTTATTAAACTACATATAATTATAGTATTCAGGTTGTTTCCTTTTCTAAGCTGCTAAGATAAGCTGTTCTTGCCAAATTTCATGATTCTAGGTCAACAGGAAGTACTCTATAGGTTTTGATTACCTTGTGAATCGCAAAATATGCGAGATAAACGGTCATATCATTTGATCGTGTTGACTTACTAGTTTGATTCTTCACTGCTCCAAGGGCTAGCAGACTGAGTATATGACATTTTAATACCTTTACGCGTTCCTGAGAAAAAGGGTGACACGGACAGACGGACAGACAGACAGACGGACAGACAGACAGACGGACAACAAAGTGACATATAAGGGTACCGTTTATGCTGACTGTGGAACGGAACACTAAAAACTAAGAATCAACACTGTCTCTTTGTACTTCTAATTCAATCCAAAATGTAAACCATGTAAAAATCACCCTCCGTTTATAAAAATTTCCCTTAACTATAAGTCAAAACCTCAAAAAGATTTAAAAAGTAAAACTCTGTGTATAAATCGTTCAACTACTTATCCTCATCTCCTGACCTGAATATATTCAGTTTTCATGCTAACTTCGGTTCAAAGCTCTGCAAGTACTCTGAACCTGGGACAGGTCACTGTCCCGAAGTCCTTGTGTATGTAAACTAAGATGTAATGAGAATAGGAATAGCTCCGGTTTACATTCAGGACGAAAATGTATTTTTAGGTAAGGTTTTAGACTGATTGGGATGGAGAAGTATTGGGATGAGACTCCTTTGGAACCAAAATGGCGATTATTTCTGTTTTGTCGCCAAATAGCCAATTTCAATAGCATGTACTTCGTAAAAATCTTAGTTTCAGTCACTCAGTTATAAATAACGTATAGCCTAAACCACAAGAGAGTAAAAAAGAAAGATTTTTGAAAATTCCCCCCCTGAAGGGGTTATAATTAACATTTAACCCCCCCGTTTATTTATGTTGTATGTTTTATAAACAAAAATTTAAAAAAATTAAAAAGCTTTTTTTTTCTAGCAAAACATAAAAAAATAACTAAGATTCTAATTCTTAATTACTAACAAAAATACTATAAATGAATTTATAGTACTTTTGTTAGTAATTAAGTAAAGTTTCTTCATTAAAGGTGTTACTTAAAAACTTTAATTTTTGATTTCAATATGAACATTTTTGTTAGTAAGTTAGGTTTAATACTTAAACTTAGTTGTTAGTTTAGATTTTGCATTGTATGTTTTATCAATATACTATTATTTTCGAAGTTAGAAACGTGGAAGTCGGAACTAACACCCGTTTTATAAAGTTTAATTAAACCTTTCATTATTTACAAACTAAAATTAATCTATATTAGTAAAAAAAATATCTACAAGTAAAAAAAAAGGGTTATTTATTTAATTCAAATTCTAGTCTACTTCATAACAATGTTTCATAAGTAATTACTTAAACACAAGAGATTACTGTAACTTGACTAAAGGTACACGAGTCAGACTTCTGGTTATTTGTGAAAAGGAACCTTTATCATCGTTTTGTCGAAGCTCATCCCCCTGAAGAATAAAAGTCGCCGATGGGAAAATCCGAGCCATACGGCTTGTGTCTCTATCAAAAGAAGCTGTTACTGGTCTGTGTGCTGGACGCTCTTAACGTGCACGTATTTCTACATCGTTCTCACATATCTATAATCTCAACATGAATGATGTAAACAAGATTTTGTAACAATTATTTGATTGAAAAGAGTGTCCATGGAGTTTTTTCCCCTTTCTTCTCCATAGAGATCTACACTTTGGAAAGGGCAACTACAGTACTTTCACAAGTTATTATGCCTTGTGTCTGTGACTGTAGCTTAGCCTTCTTTGCTTTTCTGACATTCAAAAGTGCCTGTAATGGTCTAATTGAAAAAAATGCTTTTGAGTTTGAGTTAATAACAAAAGGATCGCTAAAAGATGTGTTAATTTAAAATTATAATATAGAACGTGTTAAACGTATCTCAGTTTTTCAGATGGCTCGTATTTCTTCAGAATTCATTTAACTTTTAAATCAACCGCTTACAATATCGACGCGACAGTTTTTTTTTTTTTTTTGGAAACATTTTTTTATTTTTTCCTTAAAAATGCGACTGAGAAATGAATACATTCATTTTACGCGAGGTCCTGAATTCAATTCAAAGCATTCGCAAAGTGTTGTTACGAGAACTTTAATAATCCTTACGAAACCCTTGTATGAGATTTCTACGTTACCATTTTCTTAGAAAACCTAAGGTTTTTGAGTTTCCGCACGTCACTAGTAACAAAGTCGATATAAGCTGGCATCTTATTGTTTAAAATATAAATCCGGGCTCTGGAACAAACTTTCTGCAAAAAAAACCGACTTCGAAAAAAACACAAAAAATTACTTTACTTTCGGAAGTCGGTGATTTTTTTAGTTTCACTGACTTTTTGTCACCGACTATACATACTACAACCGAATTGAGAACCTCCTTGTGTTCATTTAAGGCGACTAAAAAAAAAAATGTTAAAATGTTTTACTCTCTGCCTAAATCGAATTCAGAACCTCACGTCCAGCGGTAGTGTTAGGGACCACAAGTCCAATGAGACATTCCAATTGATCGATTTAATTATTGTTTTCTACTGAAACAGGGCATATTAATAAGAATACAAGGTTACAAACTCACAGGGGGCAATTAAACCTTAACAAACAACTTGTTTACCCATCTTTTATTTCCAACTCCAAAATCAACATGGCGTCTGCGCCAAAATGGAAAGCTATCAATAATAATAATCTCCCCGCAGATTAATTATATTGGACGTCGACAATTGTTTCCCAGCATGAGATAATAGATAACAGAGACTTGGTCAAACATCTCAATTAGGAATGAATTGAACTTATGACGCCAAAACCTTGAGATGGAGTTAATCTATTTTATTTATAGTTTATAAGGTATGAATACGAGTCTTGGGGCTAAGTATAACGGGGTATTCCTCAAAGCTCAACCATTTTAACAGTTAGAATTTGTGAGCGCAATTAATGGTTGCGCTTCGAAGAATAATTTAATTGCGCTTAGTTGGTTGTGCTTAAAAACAGTTGCGCTTTGAGGAATACCCCAGTATAACAGCCACACGAGTCGATGTTTAAGCTAGGCTTACCGTGGTTGGTCTCTGGATGAGTGATCAATCATGACCTAGCGAAACCTCTTTGTACTTCTAAAGCACGTAACTCCGTTTGGTCCCGGCTGTCATTTGTAGATTTTAGACAGTCGGGTAGACAGAAGCCAGAGAGTTGGTCAACCAGACACATAGGGGTGTGTAGTTATCCAGTGACTGGGTTTTGGACAGATAGGCGGTCGCTCAATGTAAACTACTGGTATATAGTTGCACGTGTTAGCCTGGAAGATGATGTCAACATAGTTGGAAAAAAGGCAAGGAGGATTATTTAAAACAAATTAATTTGTTTTGTTCAAAGGGAATTTTCCTGACGAGATTCTTAAAATCATTTGGGACCAAATTAATCTCAGTAGAAACTCGAAATAAAATATAATTAACAAAGTAAGTAATTATAGAGGAGTTGTTATTCGGTGGCTATACACAGGGGGTGGGTTTCTCGGAAGGGATGTAATTATATCTACTAAATAAGTGATAATACTGTGATCGTTGACTTAGCAACAACAGCCTATATTTAGAGTGAAACAAGAGGGCTTAGAGATACTAGATGGAGCTATATTATTTTATTTAACACGTGTTTGAAGCAAAGTACAGAGATGGACTCAAACTCAAAAGCATTTATTTCAATAGACCATTACAGGCACTTTTGAATGTCAGAAAAACAAACAAGGCTAAGCTACAGTCACATACACAAGGCATAATAACTTGTGAAAGTACTGTAGTTGCCCATTCCAGAGCGTAGATCTCTATGGAGAAGAATGGGCAAGAAACTCCATGGACACTCTTTTCTATCATACAATTGTTACAAAATCTTGGTTACATCATTCATGTTGGGATTATACATACATATGTGAGAACGATGTAGAAATACGTGTACGTTAAGAGCGTCCAGAGTAAAAGATTAGATCAAAAATTTAAAAACAAAGTAAGTAGTTATAATATGGCAGCTTAGACGTGACCAGTCCCAACTGACAGCGGACGGACGGACTTAATGCCATAGGCATTTTCTACCAGTCAACCTTTGGTTGATGTAGAGACAAACAGTGGTAGGTATGTATCTGAGAATAATTTTATACTAAGATTAAATACAAGGATTAACTATAATGGATAGTTATATTGGGATTACTGTTAACATTTATTTTTGTTAACTACTTATACAAGGTGTAAACGGGCCGTTCACGAAGCCGTTAACCAAGCATACTGTACATCAAACTAAGTAACTCTACGCAAAAATTATTGCTGGAGAATGACTTTTGTGTGAAAAATCACAATTTATAGTAGAACTCAATGCAGCGCACTGAAACATTGTGTTGATGGATGCATTGAACAGTACAGGAGTCATGGACGTATTTAAAATAAAGTAATAACATTTAATTTATTAATGTGTTTGATGTATGTTTGTTTGTTTTATGTTTGTTTGTTTTTTTTTTGTGTGTGTTTGTATGTTTGTTTGTGTGTGTGTTTTGTTTGTTTTGTATGTATGTGTTGTGTGTGTGTTTTTTTTTCATTTTTTTTTTTGTATTTTTATAAACGTGTAGAATTGGTTATAACTAGAACTAGAACATTAGAACCTTGCAGGATTGGTTTACAATAACCCAAAATGGAAAGAATTTAAAAGAAAACCCACATTTCAATACCTGTGGCATAATCAAAATGCCCTTCCATGTTTACTATATATCTTTGGTAAATAATTAAAATTATCTTTGGTTACTTACAGCGCTGAGTCGAAGTGTCGCTATTTACAAAACTAATTATATCTTGTGGATTTACCTAGAATTAAAGGTTACTTCGGTTTTTATCCAGAAAATAAGGTTAATTTCTAAGCGAGTGTAATTGCCGCGAAATTGAGATTATTTCCAGAAATTACACGTAAGAAGTAAAAAGATTAGTTTGAAGCTCTTTTTTGTTTTATATGCCGTGTCTTAACCAAAGCGATGATTACACGAACGCGCAACCGCGTTAACTTTCTAGTTTTCAAAAAAATTAAAAACATGATTATGAACCAATCGCTTTGGTTATTACACGGGGTTATGTCAAAAAACTTAAATTTTTCTTTGTTTTTCTGATATACTGGTTGTTAACTAACCCTTGACGAAGCCGTCAACCAAACAATCAGTACATCAAACTAAGTTATACTGCGAAAATATTGCTAGAAAAGAACTTTTATTTTGGAGTGAATAGTCACGGTTGAAACTGTATCTTCTGCGCGAACATTTCTTATATGAATAGCTGTTATTTATAGCTCATTTTAATTACAGCTATATTTAGTAAGAATTTGGATAGTGTCTGTGATCTTCAAGATGTCAAGTGATTAGACATTTGTTAAAATCTATTTTAAGGAGAAAATTACTGGAATAACCTTGGATATTACCAACGCGACGGTATCTAAAAGTCAACTTAATTCGATTCTTACACGGCACCGCTCGTTCTCGTGGTCGGACGGAGTCTTCGAAGCAAAGAACAATGGTCACTTTGGACTAGGAAAAAAGAGTAATTAGTACCGAGATGAGACTATCACCAAATATGTAGTGCATTGTTGATGTAATTACAGTGTAAACTCTTTATAACGAATTTCATGGGACCGAGCATTTATTTTCGTTATAGAGAGTTTTCGTTGTATGGAGGGAAGAGAAAAATAAACCAAATTTAACCGATTTCCTACAGACAATGTAATCTAAGAATAATCGCTCACGTTTTAAGCAATAATAAAAGCGAGACGGCTGTTTATGACCTCAGGTGTCTTTCTTAGAAATTTCGGCACCTCAAAAGGTTAGTTTTCAAGGCTTATTATACAAACAATTGCATTGTTAAACATGCGTTGATGTCTAAATATGCAAATATTCTTCGTAATAGAGAATGGCGGTTGCGTTATAAAGAGTGAATGAATGTATGGGTTTTGTGGTAAACCAACCAAATTGAACTAATTTCTATGTTAAAGAGAGTTTTTCGTTATAACGAACGACGTTATAAAGAGTTTACACTGTATTGGATATCATCAGTTTATTTTTAAAAGCAGGGAAAATAAAGATAAAGAAATACAACTTTAATTAAAAGAATGCAGTTTAAAATACCTAACTTTGAACGCATCCGTAATTACTTACGTTACTACAGAAGTCCTTATGTTTTCTTAAGCCTAAGTCAATTTTATTTCTTAATCGAAATTAAATCCCAGGCAATGTGAACCGTATAAACTCACGTTGATTATTAAACTACGGTTAGCCACTAATATAATCTGATGTTTCTTAGTGGTAAATAGTTGCTTAAAGCCATTAATTAAATAAAACCTAATAATTTAAAATCTAAAATCGATACTGCCATAAATCGATTGATTACGTCCCGCCCTATTTTTGACGATTCCTCTCCTTCTCCATCTATCGACATTCGACATTCACATCCATTCTTAAATATTCGGACCGGTATTGTTTTTCTCTATTTCTAGAGAGTATGGTCAATTTAATACAGATCCAGTCTCAATAGAATTAACCTAAATGCCACAGATTTTTAAAATATGAACTTAACCTTAAAAACATAATTCATAATTACTTGATTCTCCGACATTTTAAAAATATATTGAAGGCCGTACTAAGTTATATTTATTCAGGCGAATGAAATGATATATGTTTCATCAAGTTACGTTTTTTTAGAATTTACTAGTCCAAGCATGTTAGCCGAGTGAGCATTGTTCTTTACTAGCGGTGTGCCGCGTGGATAGGCGTTACACGTGTGATTTCATACAAGCCAATGCTATGTGAGATCCGCCTAAAATTCAGAGGAAAATTACTTAATTATGTTTATTACAAAATCAAGGACTACGTTGAAGATGAAGAAGTTTGGCTTTAGATCCTTTTGCGCATGCGGCTTCCCTGGTAGCTCATAAACGGTACAAATACGCTGATGTCTCTAACTATTCTCAATCTCATTTTTTCTCTTCTTTCTAATCAGACTTTTTTACAATACTTTTCAAATCATTTATACATATTTTGCTCAGAATAGTTACAGCACTGATGACAATATTTGTGTCACTGGTTTAATTATAGTATTTTAAACCTAAATCAAGTGGGCGTGGATGGCCAAATCTGACACTATGAGGAACAGCGAAAAGTACTCATAGGAGTCTTGAGCTCGATTTTAATGAAAACTAAAACTGCATCATTGGATTTTTGGAAAATCAATATTCCTAGCCAAGAATCGAACCAATTGATTTTGGAAAAAAAAACACACACTGTATTATAACACCATTCGATAGTGCTGCTAATGTGGATCAAATTCTGGGAAGTATATGCGACAAATTTAAGGAAAAGGTTAAATTTTAATACTTTTTCGTATATATAGAAATTCCTGATGGAAAAACCCCACAGCACTTTTGCCCGACCCGGGGAATGCTGAAACATCCTCCATCATACCCCACCTCAGTCTGACCCCAAAGGTTTAAACAGAGTTCTACCTAATAAGGTACACTTCTCTCTAACTCCGGGGATTACAAGCGTGATGTTTTGTTAATTTCTCAGTAGTTCCCGGAGTCTGAATTGGTGTACGGTTGATGGCAATAGGCTCGTCCCCTATTACATCGGACTAAAAAACCAGCGAAAAGTGGATCACGTGCTGAAGGTACTGAGCGTGAGACGGAGAGAACCTTTCGGCCCAGCCGCCGCCGGAGACGCCCCGGGCGTCGGGGGTCACATGGTGGCTTCCGGCCACCGCACCGTAGACACGGACCTGTGGACGGTGAGTAATAGGCTAGCTCTCCGTCCGTCCGTCTTCTGACGACAGGCCGTGTTGACGGCGCGTTCGTGTTCCACGCGTGCCTCAAAGAGATGTCAGCAAACAGGGACGGGCCCGCAAGCGCCGATGCCTGCCAGGGCTGCGGGACAGTTCGAAAGAGATACCGCGGCCCTGGAACACAAAGGGTAAAGAAGGAACATGGATGGGTTTTAGTCAGTACAAGTCTGACACTCCCTTGCGCCCTGCCCGGAAGTCATTTCATGATATCCCATCCGAAAAAAAGGCACAATTAATCTTTCGGAGGAAAGATAAAACCTAGGTCATAGTTTAGTATTAGCAATTTTTTTTTGTCTAAAATTACTTATATACCTGCATGTACATACTGATTATGTCTGTCTGACGGAAATATCTTGATAATGGCCACGATTAGTGTTACAAAAACTGTTCCTAAATACATATGGATGTAGCAATCATAACTTCATAAGTGTCTTAGCAACATATTTAAATGTTTCACTAAAAATGAGCTTGTCTGCATGTCGTCACTTTACATAAAATAATAAGAAGTGACTGCCTCGTTGGTCGAGTGCTCGCAAGCGCGACTGCTGAGCATGAGATCCTGGGTTCCATTCCCAGGTCGGGCAAAGTGCTATTGGGTTTTTCCATCAGGAATTTCTCAACAGCAGCTACGGAATTTGGATGTGCCCGGTTGATGGCAATAGGCTCGCCCCCTATTACATGGGACTTAGAAACATAACATACACCACCTTCGCCTAGCTCGCTAGCTCGCCTTTGTATGTACATAAGCTATTTGTCATAATTTTGTGTGTATTTCTCTTTTTTTGTTTGCAATAAAGAATAAGAATACACCCACATTTCGCGATGTTTAAGTCCCATGTAATAGGGGGCGAGCTAGGAGCTCGTGGCTAAACAATAACAGCCGCTCGGGTCGATCTTTAGGTTAAACCGTGCTTGCCTAGGTTGGTCTGTGGATGGGTGACCACCCATTACATACCGAGTTTCCTCCGTGCCTCGGAAAGCACGTTAAGCCGTTGGTCCCGGCTGTCATTTGAAGATCTTTGACAGTCGTTAACGTAGTCAGTGGCCCAAAAAGTCTGACAACCAGTCTTACCAAGGGGTATCGTATTTCCCAGTAGTAACTGGGTTGTGGAGGTCAGATAGGCAGTCGCTCCATGTAAAATACTGGTATTCAGCTGCATCCGGTTAGACTGGAAGCCGACCCCAACATAGTTGGGAAAAGGCTAGGCAGATGATGTAATAGGGGGCGAGCCTATTTATTTATTTCATTTCATGAAGAGCTTACAGCTTATAAAAACAAACAATTTAGGAAACCATAGTCATCAGAAAGCCAGTTACAAATCCTCACCTCAACCTAAAAACCTATCCAAAAATATATTCTTAACACATCAACTAAGCAAATCCAAAAGATGGCACTAGTCATGCAAATAACACATATAAAATTGTCTACTTCCTGCGATCATTAGCATGGTATAAGAATAAAAAAGGAATTTAACGGAAGTGCTGATCTGACCTGTCATTATTTAGAAATGTCCGAGTTTTTTATACTATCATACGTTTTTTAACTTTCTTTGGTACCTGTAGAATAGACAACCAATTATGAGGGGTAGTTTTATCATTTGTTTTTTAAGAGGAAATGCGGGTGGTCTTTCCTCAATTCAAACGCTCTCACCTGTTTTCTTTCTGGTTTATGACTTTAAAACTACAAACAACAAACAATATGGGTCGATAGAAACCTGATTATGTCTTATCCTAACTAATATTATATGTGGGAAAGTGCGCTTAAACCACTGAACCGATCATCTTGAAATTTTGCATATATGTACAGAAACAGACAGTGGGTACCTTTCATCCCGAAAAAAAGTGCTGTTCCTGAGGAAAACTACAATAGCATTTTTATGAAAATAGATGGCGCCACGTGTCTTTCGAATCATGATTGAATTTTATTATTACAAGCATAGTACAAGCCTAGTAAACTGGGCTGCGGGCTGTTCGAAAGAGATATCGCGGCCCTGGAACACAAAGGGCAAGGAAGGAACATGGATAGGTTTTAGTCAGTACAAGTCTGACTCTCCCTTCCGCTCTGCCCAGAGCGGGAGAAGTCATTTGATGATTTCCCATCCGTAAAAAAAAAATAACCCTAGTCAATTAACGCGTGCGAAACCGCGGGCAAAAGCTAGTCAGGAAAAAACCATACTTATTTGTATCTAAAATATCACAACATAACAACCTAGATAGGTTCAAACGTGCGTGACTAATATCTTAGAAATATTTTTAATAAAATGGAGGCACTAGACTGAGAAATGTTCATTGGACTGAGATATCATATCGTATTAGATTTAACCGAACATCCAATATAAAATGTATTGGGTTACTAACTAAAAATTGTGGAATTTATTGAAGTTTCTGAGAAAGGGCAAAAATATTGTTATTGTAAAATATCAGCCTGTATATAAAAGTTATTGTGCAGGCTTCTGCTTCAAAGGGCGAAAGAGCATTGTGATCCATTTTAGATTACACATTTAACATCACGCACATTTCACCAGTTATGTTTAAGTCTCATGCAATAGGGGGCGAGCTTATTGCCCTCAACCGGGCGCAAATCCAGATCGAATCAAATTTGTGATGATTTCTGCAAAATGGTGAACCGTCCAGGACTAAAGCCTGGTTTCCACTAAGACGAGGGAGCGGAGCAATCAGGGTAGAACATTGTAGAGAACTACGGGAATCACTCAAACACATTTACATTGCGTCTATTGTTTCTTCCATGATTGATCGAATCTTGCATGCTTCCTCTCAATCTTACTATATTTATTGATTGGGAAGCTCATACAACGATTCGTGTAGTTGTTTATTGGTACCTTAATCAAGTGGAAGTAATCTACGTACAAATTAGCTCAATTTAAAAATTTATCAAGCTTATCAAATTTATCAAATATTGCCGGTGGCACTGACATTAGTTGTAGTATTGCCATTTTGTAAAAAAAATATTGTACTGTTTCTAGAAGAAAAAATATATTCGATCAAATCTTTTATAAGAAACATTCTGAATAGCCCCCTTATTTTATTTTTACGGATGGGAAATCATCAAATGACTTCTCCCGCTCCGGGCAGAGCGGAAGGGAGTGTCAGACTTGTACTGGCTAAAATCCATCCATGTTCCTTCCTTGCCCTTTGTGTTCCAGGGCCGCGGAATCTTTTTCGAAGAGTCCCGCTGCCCTGGCAGGCATCGGCCCTTGCGGGCCCCTCCCTGTTTGCTGACATCTCTTTGAGGCGCGCGTGGAACACGAACGTGCCGTCTACACAGCCTGTCGTCAAAAGACGGACGGACGGCGAGCTAGCCCATTACTCACCGTCCACAGGTCCGGGTCTACGGTGGCCAGAAGTCACCACGTAACCCCCGACGCCCGGGGCGTCTCCCGCAGCGGCTGGGACGAGAGGTTCTCTCCCTCTCACGCTCCACCACCTCCTTCGCTAGCATGACTGCTTCGCAGAAGGAGGTGACGGCGTCCCATTCCCTCTCGCTGGACCTTGGATTGGACCAGGGCCGGACGCGATAGGTCGCCGCCGCCGATCGCCGCTACAAGGACACGGCGGTGCTCCGCCCAAGCGGGGCAGACCTCCACCGTGTGCTCCACCGTGTCCTCTGGGCGATCCTCGCAGTGGTAACACCCGGGCGTTTCCTCCCGCACGATTCGGTGCAGGAACCTCCCGAAACAACCGTGTCCGGTAAGGACCTGCGTCAGGCGGAAGGTGAGGGTGCCGTGGCGCCTTTCCAGCTACTCCTCAAAGAGGGGACTTATCGCCACTCTTGTGGCGTGCCCTGCACGGGATTGCGACAGTCGCTCTCTCCTGAATAGCCCAAGGAGTCTCAAAAAAAAAACAAAAAAAGAAAAGCCCCACTTTATGGTATGAACTTGTACAGAAACTTTCGATCTGTCTGGTAAAAACATACTAATCAACCTATTATACAGGGTGTAAACAGACTCTTCACGAAGCCGTCAACCAAGCATTATGTACATCAAACTAAGTAACTTTACGCAAAAATTAGCGCTGGGAAACGACTTTTTTTTTGGGCTGAAAAATCACGTTTTACTGTAGGAATCAATGTTACGCACTCAAAACATTGTGCTGATGGATAGATAAAATAGTAAGGGGTCCTGGAGGTGTTTAATGTAAAAATCGTACATTAAAAACATGGATTAAAAAAAAATCTTGTGAAAAAGTTGGAACTTTGACCCCCAATATCTCTGTAACTAGAAGGTTCCCAGGTATGGTCTTGAACAAAAAAATGATTGCATTGACGGGGAGAACAAGTGCTTTTCGGCTTCGTTAAGAGTCTGTTTACACCCTTTATGAAGGTTTTGTTCAAAGAGATAGTTTAAGTGATTTAAATCTCTTACAACGCAGATATGAACGCTCTTATTGTGCACGTATTTTTGCATCGTTCTCACATCTTCTTTATTAATTATAAAAAAAACAATTGATGTCCGTTTGTTTTGCTAAACTCGATAATGGCTGGACCGATTTCAATCATTCTTTTGTTTTGTTCGTCCGAATACAGGGAAGGTTTAAACACCAGAAACAAATAGGTAAGTAGTAACCCTACTACTTACATATTTTTTTAGGTAGGTAGGTATGTGGGTAGGTAGGGTGCAGGTAGGGTAGTGTAGGATGTGAAGGGTATGTAGGGTCTGTAGAGTAGGGTAGGTCGTGTGGGGTAGGTAGGGTAGAGTAGGGTAGGTAGGTAAGTAGACGTGACGGTAGCCAGTTGACGGGAGCAAAGCTGCGGGGGACAACTAGCATATGTATAATAATCTCAACATGAACGATGTAACTAAGACCTTGTAAAAATATTTTGATTTAAAAAGTGTCCATGGTGTTTCTGAATGGGCAACTACAGTACTTTCACAAGCCATTACGCCTTGTGACTAGGGCTGTAGCTTTATTCTTTTGGTTTTGACCTTCAAAGTGCCTGTTATAACTGTCTAATAGAAATAAATGCTTTTAGTTTGAGTTTAATGTAAATTAAATAATTCACTCAGGCGAAACCACGGTCATAGTTATTATAGTTGATGAACCTTTAATGTATGTTTCGTCTGTACGCATTTCTCAGAAATTATTGAATAGATTTTAATGGGACTTTCTCTTTTACTTTCAAGGGCTTAATTTTGTATACGGTCAGTTATTACGGTTTTAAAGAAAGAAAGTATGTGTTTGAGAGAAAGGCGTAGCTATGTTGGTACGTATTTGAATTTAAACAGACTTTGATCATCTTTGTACAGTAGAGGTCGGCCCGTTGCATTGTCAACCGCAAATCAGTAGTAACAATTGAACGAAAACCGCTCTTATTACTACTACATAAAGCACTGTTGGAGTTCGATTGTTTATTTTTTTATACTAAACTAGCTGATGCCCGCGGCTTCACCCACGTGGATATCAGTTATCGCAAGGAAAGTAATCACGTTTCCGCAACGAATGGGAAATGTCATTATATTTTAGCCAATGTATACAAAAACTAGACAAATTATATACTTAAACCTTCCTCAAGAACCACTCTATACATTGGTAAAAACAGCATGAAAAACGGTGCAGAAGTTTTTGAGTTTATCGCGAACAGACAGACAGACGTGGCGGAGGACTTTGTTTTATAATATGTAGTGATAGACTTTCGTTTGGCCGCAACTTGGCTGTTGGAAGGTGATGACGCGGCTTAGGGTGGAGCACGCTTGCCTGAAAGAAATCGATTCACTCGAACTTTGATTAGATCTAGATTATAAAGATCGAGGAGAGCCGCGGTGGCCCAGTGGTAGCGACCCCGACTTACGAACAGTAAGCCGTGGGTTCGAACCCAGGCAGGCGCATTACTTTGTGTAATTTATTTCATCACCACTGCTCTCAAAAACGGTGAAGGATAACATCGTGAGGAAACCGGCATGTCCTAGAACCAAAAATTCGACATGTGACATCTACCAATCCGCACTGGGCCCGCGTGGTGGATTATAGCCCATTTCCTCTCATAGAGAGGAGGCCTGTGTCCCAGCAGTGGGAACATTATAGGCTGATGATGATGATGATGATAATAGCCACCAACTAGCGTCTTGCGTGATCGATATCGTGGACGTGAGGTTTTTTTCGTATGGGAAATCATCAAATGACTTCTCCTGCTCAGGGCAGAGCGAAAGGGAGTGTCAGACTTGTACTGACTAAAACCCATCCATGTTCCTTCCTTGCCCTTTGTGTTCCAGGGCCTCGGTATCTCTTTCGAACAGTCCCGCAGCCTTGGCTGAACGTGCGTTTGGCATTAGGGAAAGTCCCAGACCGATTAATACGTCATTATTTTCTTTTTTGCAACAAATTAACACGTTTTTTATGTCTTGAAGCTAATCGATATCCTTTGTTTGTAATTGAACCTCGTGCGACAGAAAATACCTATGTTTTAGTTTAATCTCAACTTTACATTTTTTTTTTTCAATATTACGACTACTTGAAAATTGTCCAAAGAGTAACCATGGAATTTCTTGCCGGTTCTTCTCCATAAGAAACGACCAACCCGAACCGTGTACCTTTTTTTGTTGTTTTTGAGAAAAAAAATATTTGAAACCGACTTTCTTCAAAAAGGAGATTCTCAATACGGTTGTATTTTTATTTTGTTATATTTGTAACCTCATAACTTCGTCATTTCTTTATGTGAAAGGACATACTTTCAGATTGATCTCATAGAAATTTCATCAAAATCGGTTCAGTAATTTGGTTTTTTCACGTTAATTGCTATATCACGCGACGTCGCGTGAAGTGGCCTGTTATGCTATGGCCGTTCACGCGATGTTGTGTGATGGTGCCTTACAATTCTGTACGAGCCATAACAAAGGCCGGCCGCGGGGTCTTGGGTTCTGGTATTTCTTTAGGCCACTAGGGAAGACATTCAACGATTTTTTTTATTTTGACCATCTTGTTTAGTTCAGCATTTTGGCTTGGCAATAAACGTGATACGTTTTTAGAAACTTTTTTTTTTCACTTCTCCCGTTGTCTGTCTGTAATCAAATCTTGCATGTTAAATTTGACACACCCGATTTCCGATTGAGCTGAAATTTTGCACGCATATCGCGTGATTATGCAATTACAGATTACATGAAGCTGATCTGATGATGGAGCTGGAAGGTGGCCTTAGGAACTCAAACTCAAAAGCATTTATTTCAATTAGACCATTACAGGCACTTTTGAATGTCAGAAAAACAAAGGAGGCTAAGCTACAGTCACAGACACAAGGCATAATAACTTGTGAAAGTACTGTAGGTGCCCATTCTAAAGCGTAGATCTCTCTGGAGAAGAATGGGCAAGAAACTTGAGAAAAACAACCATGGACACTCTTTTCAATCAAAATATTGTTACAAAATCTTGGTTACATCATTCATGTTGAGATTATACATATATTTGAGAACGATGTAGAAATACGTGCACGTTAAGAGCGCCCGTTGTGAAACGACATAATCCCATAGAGCTTGGGCTTAAAAATAATACAATTCTGACAGTAAATAAATCATTTTATAGGTACAATATATTATTGTCCCATTTTTTTAAATAGCGTGTTACATTTTGACGGCAAGAAAAATAAAGAAGATGTAACGCGCTTTTCTTCTTGGGTAATGTTGATGACATGATGATCTCTTAATAACTTTAAGTTACAACGTAAAAATCATTCATGACAAGAATTTATGCTTAAACCAAAAAGGGTAAAATAAAAACCTTTCTGCGAAAAGAAACCGACTTCCAAAAAAACACTAAAAATGTCTAAAATAACTTAACTTTCGGAAGTCGGTGACAAAAAAGTCAATGAAACAAACAAAGTCACCGACTTCCGAAAGTAAACTTATGTTAGACTATTTTAGTTTTTTTTTTTTTTTTAAATTCGGTTTTTTTTTCGATGACGAGAAAGAATAGTGACGAGTCGGGCATAACGCAATGGAGAAGGCAACTTTAAATCTAATGGCGCTAGCATAGCTTGTACCAAGCATCGTCATTGGTTGAAAATCTGTCAATGTCATTTTATATTTCAAAATAGCTTGACCTCATTGGTCAGATTGGGACTAAGCTATGGACACGCCATCTACAATCAGCTTTGACTAGCCTTCCCATTGGAATTGTATTGAAAAAAAAAATCAAACGACGATGTTAGTTCTGATTTTGGCCCTGACTCAATGGAATTGTACAAATGATGCACATGCTGACGTACGTCTTTGATATTGATCAGCTTTCAGTTTGGATAATATGTAGTTTTTTCTGCGTCAACAAATAACTCAACTTAAGTTGCTTATTTGTTAGGGATCAGCAGTATGAATCACGATTTTTAACCGACTCCAAAAAATGGAGGAGGTTCTTAATTCGATTGTCTTTTTTTTATTTTTTATGTTTGTTACCTCATAACTCCGTCATGAACCGATTTGAAAAATTATTTACTATGTGAAAGGCTTTCCGATTGGTCCCACAGAAATTTCATCAAAATCGGTTCAGTTTGTTTGTTTTCCTATTAATACGTAGATATTTTTTCTTCTTGGGCTATGTTGATGACATGATGATTCCCTAATAACTTCTAGTTACAATGTAAAAACCGGCCAAGTGCGAGTTGGACTCGCGCACCAAGGGTTCCGTATAAACTTGTAAACTATATATTTGCGATTTTCAGATTTTTTCCTTTACATGTGCCACCATGTGTTACCATTTTCCATCCGGTTTTAAGACAAATATTTATTTGGTTCCTTTAGCTAAAACGTAAATAAATATAGCTACTGAACCCAATGTTAACATTCGGTAAAAAAAAAACGGACATGTGATTGACCACGTGACATTTGTATAAAATATTAGAAGAGTCATTCTTTAATGATGAAGTTAAGCTGATTATAATCGGTGCGTCATTCGGGGCTTTTCCCACTTCGTATGTACAGTCAACAAAACAGATAGGTATGCAGAGTCGAAAGATATAATTGATTTTTTCTTAAAAACCAATCGATGTTTTCGAATGAAATTAAAATTAAATTAAGAAAAATAATCCAATTAGCTAAATTAATTCAAATTTCATTTGAAGATGTGCAACAGTTTCTAAAAAAACTAAAACTATGTCTTTTGACCCTGCATACCTATCTGTTTTGTTGACTGTACCTACGTTCATTTTGATAAAAATCGACACTACATAAAGGGTGTAAACAGACTCTTAACGAAGCCGAGAGGTAATTGTTATCCCCGTCATTGCGATCATTTTTTTGCTCTAGACTATACATGGGAGCCTTCTAGTTACGGAGATATTGGGGGTCAAAGTTCCAACTTTTTCACAAGTTTTTTTTAAATACATGTTTTTAATGTAAGATTTTTACTTTAAACACCTCCAGGACCCCTTACTTTTCAATCCAGCCATCAGCACAATGTTTTGAGTGCGTTAGGTGGAGTCCTACTGTAAAACGTGATTTTTCGGCCAAAAAAAAAATGTTTCCCAGCACTCATTTTTGCGTAAAGTTACTTAGTTTGATGTACCTACATAATGCTTGGTTGACGGCTTCGTGAAGAGTCTGTTTACATCCTGTATATAAAGAATATTTCTGAACGTATGTTCAT
This sequence comes from Lycophotia porphyrea, assembly GCA_950005105.1. NCBI lineage: Eukaryota > Metazoa > Arthropoda > Insecta > Lepidoptera > Noctuidae > Lycophotia > Lycophotia porphyrea. The sequence continues at coordinate 1,534,874 of OX465409.1, forward strand.
TAATAAAAAAATACAGTGAATTTTTGCCACTGGGTATAACGGCCTGAAACTCTGACCACCTCTCTTACCAAGTAAGTGCATGGTGAAGGTCAGATAGGCATTTCCTCCATGTAAAACATTGGTATTCAGCTGCATCCATTTAGATTGAAAGCCAACCACAAGAAAGTTGGTAGAAGGCTTTCTCTTTCAAGTCCAGGGTTCAATAAACTGTCACCTCCTTCTGCGAAGCAGACATGCTAGCATAGGAGGTGGCGGAGCGTGAGAGGGAGAGAACCTCTCGTCCCAGCCACGGCGGGAGACGCCGCGGGCGTCGGGGGTCACGTGGTGGCTTCTGACCACCGTATACGCGGACCTGTGGACAGTAATGGGCTAGCTCGCCATCCGTCCGTCTTTTGACGACAGGCCGTGTTGACGGCGCGTTCGTGTTCCACGCGCGCCTCAAAGAGATGTTAGCAAACAGGGAGCCCTCCCTCCCGCTCTGGGCGGAACGGAAGGGAGTATCAGACTTGTACTGACTAAAACCCATCCATGTTCCTTCTTAGCTCGTTGTGTTCCAGGGCCGCGGTATCTTTTTCGAACAGTCCCGCAGCCCTGGCAGGCATCGGCCCTTGTCGGCCCCTCCCTGTTTGCTGACATCACTTTGAGGCGCGCGTGGAACATAAACGCGCCGTCAGCACGGCCTGTCGTTATATGAGGGATGGACAACGTGCTAGCCCATTACTCTCCATCCGCAAACCCGAAATCCAGTCCGACATATTAGAAAATTTTCATAGTAGTCCGGAATCTGTATAAGTGTCGCATTATTAACAGTAAAAACATCGTCTTATACATAGTAATTATACCATATTAACTGACCTGCCCCAAGAGAAACAGACGTGATTTAACTCTAGATATCTGTCCACCCACTAAATTTCAGCTGTCGTAATGGTACGTAGGACGGGTAAACTAAAGGAAACAAGTCGTTAATCTATTGTAAGTGATAGATTAGTCCACTGGTAAGGACTGCCACTATTCTTACTCTATGATAAGATGTCAAGTCATTGTCTATTACCTAGACAACTGAGGTTGAAATCCGAATAAAAAAAATAATAAACTGTGACGGCTATCTGAGTTTCTGTCGAACAAATTTAAAAATAGAACAGATTGTTTGCGAAGAAAGTCATAAAAATCTGTTGTTCTAAAAACTTATCTAAAAAATGTTTTTAACATAATCAATGACTTGTCTATGTCAAACCATTAGAGAATTTTAATAAAAGGCTCTGCTGCTATACTTACTTCAGCTACCAAACTGCGTTGCTGTGTTCCATTTGAAAGAGATCGTACTCTTTCAAATGGAACACAGCTTTAGTAAATAACATAAGCGCATACTATAACCAATATTTGCCTACAGCAAGTATAACAGCAGAATTTTTTTAAATGTCGCGATTAAAAATGTAAATGAATCAGATTAAAATTGGCTAAAGATTTGCACTATAAGGTTAAGTTAATGTTATCCTGTTAAGTGTTTAAGTTATTATAACATGCCTAAGTGTAATAAATAAAAACTCAATATAAATATCAATATCTCGCTCACCTTTATAATCTTGAGGACAAAACGGCACACATAAATAACTCTATAGTGAAAAGAAATAAAAGTAACGACCCAACATTAAACATTACACAAAAAAGTATCGATAAAAGTACACCCCTACTACTGTTACGACGATGTAATCGACGTACTGTTTCGTTGAAATAGTTAAAAAATTCTATAACACTTTATTTTATGTTTTTTTTTTTTCACCGCATAAGGGGAAACCTTAATAGGAAAAATACTTATGTACACGCGTTAGAAGCTATACTTCTTTTAAAAAAAAATATCTGTCGCCTTATCTCAGCCAGCAGTAGATTAAAAATAAAAAACCTAGGCTTGTCAATATCTGACACTAAGCTAACTTCAGGGTGTATGTTGACTAGCTAACTTCATGCTGTTAAATTTAGGTGTCGGTGTGCGCGCGCATCGTAAAAAATTACTCTCATCATTTTTCCCTAACGCGCCATAAGAAGTATAACTTCAAAAATTATCAACATAGGGTAATTTAAGAACAGCTAGATTTGCTTAATATTAAAATAAATACTAAACCAATTTGCAAGGCGCCTGATCGCTGATTAAGCTGAGACCATTGATTTTATTTATGCTCATACTTTACAAAAGTGCTTTTGTATCAAGGAAGGTACAAATCACGCCATTAAAGAATAATAATTATAACCAAACCATCATTCTTCGTGACGATGCTTCCCATATTTTTTTATCCTTTTGACAGCCATTGTCACATATACGTGACAAGCAACCGCGTGCCCTTTTTTTCGGATGAGAAATAATCAAATGACTTCTCCCGCTCTGGGCAGAGCGGGAGTGTCTGACTTGTACTGACTAAAACCCATCCATGTTCCTTCCTTGCCCTTTGTGTTCCAGGGCCGCGGTATCTCTTTCGAACAGCCTGCAGCCCTGGCAGGCATCGGCCCTTGCGGGCCCCTCCCTGTTAACTGACATCTCTTTGAGGCGCGCGTGGAACACGAACACGCCGTCAACACGGCCTGTCGTCAAAAGACGGACGGACGGCGAGCTAGCCGTTACTCACCGTCCACAGGTCCCCGTCTACAGTGGCCGGAAGCCACCACGTGACCCCCGACGCTTGAGGTGTCTCGCGCGGCGGCTGGGACGAGAGGTTCTCTTCCACTCACGCTCCGCCACCTCCTTCGCTAGCATGACTGCTTCGCAGAATGAGGTGACGGCGTCCCATTCCCTCTCGCTCCGGACGATGTATTGAACCAGGGCCGGACGCGATAGGTTGCCGCCGCTGATCGCCGAGCAACCGCGTGTCCTGTACGCCGAATGACACAAATATGGGACGTGCGTGCGTTTATGCTCTTGTGTTCAAAAGGTTCCAATCTTGTTTCGACCAGAACTCGGCCACATCGACGGTATTGGTAGTAGCTTCGGACAGATCCCTTAAAGTTCAGGTGGAGTTGCACAAGAACAGGTCAAAAGGTAGGCCATGGTTTGGGATGAGTCTCCACAGTCGCAGTCTGCTTCATCAGCATACCCCCGCTGAACCAAGTCGTACCTGCAGCTCCCTATGCCCTTGAAAAATCCGCATGCTTACCGAGAAAACCGGAAACACCGAGGTTTGCAGCAAACGATGATGAAACCCACATCAATGGTGTGGAGTAGTTTCGAATATTTAAACGATCCCGCAGACAAACACAAAAAATATTTTTTGTTTTTTTTTTCTTATCTAATGTACTAAAGTGTTTTGATAGGTATTTTCAATAGCATGTGTCGCTGCTATTAAAAAAAAACTTATCAATGTTATTTACAAAAATACAGCTTTTTAATTATTGTATCATCTGAAAGATCTTTTTTGCTGAGCATAAAAGTTGTTTGGGTAGCCCAAAAAAAACACAAGTGAAGCCACAAGATACAACAGGTCGTTCTTTAATTTCAAAGCGTCATGCTTTTGGTAAAACAATCGTTGCGATTACTCGTAAGTCATAATTGCGTCATTTCCAGCTATAACCGGTTAATGAGACCTAGATAAGCCACTAGCGACCAAATTGCGGTATTATTTAGTGCCTGAATTATTAGATTATGGTTAATCATAATATACTTGGTAGTAGGTAGTTATGTCTTCAGCTATGATATTATTTTTTGACGTGACAACGTTTAATAAATCGATGAACGCCGGCTGCATGCACGAAAAAGTGTCCCGTCCCGTTACGCTCATTGTTCGCATGCGCCACTTTCGTAGTGTAAGATATTGACAAGCCTACGTTATTATTTTTAATCTACTGCTGGAGCTAGGAGGTTAGGTTGTATTGGTAATTTCTCTCTTCCACTCGATTTTATGACGTTGTCACGGACAACCAATTTTTTGTTATTTGTTTTTGGAATAAAGACTATAGAGCCTAAGAAAAGCGTGTGCACATGTGTATGTGCACACATTTGTGCACTTTGATATCCTATGTATCGATGGGTGTTTCCACTGAGATTGTCCGACCAGCGCTCAAGAGGAGTATTTTTGTCTTTTAGTTCTTACCATCATCTGCCAAGCCTTTTCCAATTATGTTGAGATCGGCTTTCAGTCTTAGCGGAACCTTTACGTATCTTGCATGACAGGATTTAATGTTTTCTGTTTGCTAAAAACAATGGCTGCAATATATAATGTGAACCGGTATAAGATGCTCCCGTATACACAAATAGATACAGGCTGTACCTATACTGGTCTTATTGAAATAAATGCTTTTGAGTTTAAAGGACATGCTGTTAAACCTGTCAGCTTTCTGTAAGTTTTAACTTGACACCATTTGTGTATGTTAAAGAACGATATGTAAACCAAATAAATGAGTTTGAACTAGCTCGGTAAAATAACTAAGGTTTAGTTTTGTTTTATCAGTACTTTCATTTTGACGTGACAACGTCTAATAAATCGATGAACACTGGCCGCATGCACGAAAAAGTGTCCCGTTGCGCTCATTGTTCCGTTACGCTCATTGCACACATGCGCCGCATCTATCTCTCTTCCACTCGATTTTATGACGTTTTCATGTTAAACTATCGTCCGTAAACCAACGTTACAGACAACCAATTTTTTATAGTAAAATTGGAATACTGTTGGTATTCTAGCGTTACAGTATAACCAGTTTTTGATCGCCACTTCACTCGCGTGGAGGTTGGGTATACCACAGGACATAATATCCGGATAAAAGGTATCCTTTGACCTAACCCAGCTAAAGAATGTGATAAATATGGTGAAAATTTAAGTCAATCTGTTATGCAATTAATTTCCCTGACTTGGCAATAAACTGATACAAGAGTAAGAGCCCACAAAAGTGAGCTAATCGCTTACATACGCCCCGGTATGGTGTGGTGCAGTGCAAATTCTTAGAACTCAAACCAGGCCAGCGTGATATTTGATCGATTGGTTAGGGGTGGATACACTAGGTCGGCGGGATACTTGTGTAACTCACTCGCATACCCAAAGCTGACAGCAGTGATAGCCTAGTGATGTGAACGTCGGAGTGCCAAGTCATAAGTCTCGAGTTCAAAGCCAAGTCACGCAACCCTGATTTTTCGAATTCATGTGCGTATTGTGTAATTATCACTTGCTACGGTGAAGGGAAACATCGTGAGGAAACCAGCATGCCTGAGAGATATTTCTAAAATGGCAGCATTAAAACTCTGACAGCAGGTTAGGCACTAACCACACGATATAGAAGACACACAAAACCAGATACAGAAACAGAAACTGATAGCTTTACGCTGTCGAGTAGATGAATTTTTCCAAAATGAAACAATGTAAAGAGGCTCTCGTGGCTAAATAATAACAGCCGCACAGGGCGATCTACAAGTTAAGCAGCTCTTACCAATGTCCGTACGTGGATGTATCCAATACATATAATTTTTTCTCCGTATCTCGGAAAGCACGTTAAACCTTTGGTCCTGAAAATGGTTGTTGCTAAGCGGAGCTTGCCGATGTTGCTACACATCGTAGATCGGTAGGTAATGTCTTGAATCGGGCATTTTGTTTCACAAATACTGCTGAATTCGTAAAGTATGTAATACCCCGCACATACCTCTACTTATTAATTCAATACCGCATTTATAGCAATAAAAGTATGTTTTACTTAGAAATTGCTTGTGACCTTATTACAGCAAAACTGTTGATGAAGCAACCAAAGGCTTCAACAGAAACGAGGTTGGGATAGGTCGGGAATCGGGTTGTGAATTCCTACAGGTGAATTCCTGCGTCATTACAGGAATTGTCGACCGTTTTATCAGCACCCTAAGGTTTAATGTCACTTGCACGTTGTAAAACTACAAAATATTTTGGTCTATGCGACAGTGCCAGTATACTGGGACTTATTATCAAGCATGGTAAAGTAATGTAAAAAAAAAGTAAGGTCAACTGTACATGACACGATTAGTTACAGGGAAGATATTGCCAGTATACATGCAAATAGACAAATAGTGATTGTTGTCTTGACTTTGTTTGTAACACCAGTGTTTCTTACAAATACTTCTTATAATTAAGTACTATTAATTTTCTAATAAGACGTAGTTAAATATAGTTTATCATTCACCTTCTGCATTTTTTGTTGAATGAAAACCAATGTGATTTGATGAATGTCAGGGTCTCAAGTCTCAAATTGCATATTTTTTAACCAAAGAAAAATATTATTAAAAAATTATTTTGTCCAAAAAATCTGTTACCTACATTTATCAGTCGTTTTCGATTACTTTTATATTCCCTGATTGCATCTCAATTAAAATAATTAAATTAATCGTTATAAGAACTTTCGTTACCTTTAACTTAGTTACAATCATACACCGTCGAACAAACTAAAGGAATAATTTTATTTTAATAATTCCAAAACATAAAATTCACCTTTGAGACTCATGCCTATTGAAACCGATTCCCACGTTGGCACTCGATTTCCCGCAATGCGTAATCATCGAAAATCGATATAACTTTACAACTGCGCAATCTTTTACTGACAATGTTGATACTACAGTCTAAGTCACTGATAAGTCGCCGGCGCAACACTAGTTCCTCACTTCGTACTTCGCACCCAAACGAAAAACACGTATCGATATATTACGATAAAACTTTACGGTGTTGGACAGCACTATTTTGTGGATTGAACGTCACATGTGATTTTTTTTATCTGTGTACATTGATAGTATTTTTTTTTTAATTATATTTTTTTCGTTTTCATCGCGTTCAGTTTGTGTTCTTTAAATCTGAATACTCGTGATTTCTTTTTGAATTAAACGTTTGCAAAGATGTTAAATAGTTATAAAATACAATATTTCTTATATTTTGCTATAAAGTAGTTTTGTGTGTTTTTGATATAATTCTTATATTATAATCTTACTGTGTTGTTTCGTCGTATTTCATCATTCGTGGCTTTGGTGAGTACCTACATTATAGTTTTTTTTAATGTGTACAATTAGCTATGGATGCCCGTGCGAGTTTGTGTACTTGCGTAATCTATACCAACCCATGGAATTCGTTCCAACTGGATACAAACGCAGTTTTACTTCATTTTGTATGATTTTCAGAATTTATGTTTTAACCTACATATGAGGAGAATAAGTGCTGTCAAAAATTATCACGTCACATTTTAAAGCCACGTTTAAAGGTGAATGTTTCTATGGTTTTACCCGACTATCACAAAAAGGAGGGTAATTTCTAACCTTAAATCTGCAATAATTATGAAAAGTATCAAATCGATTATTTGCATAGCTCTTTAGTACAAATAATAAATATTAAACACTTACAAATACCTTTAAGATTGCGATACTTACTGTTAAAATATTGACTCAGATATAAAATTATTACTAGATATAACTTTATAATCTGAAGATTTAAGACTAATAATTACTTAACAGGGGAAGTTTACTCAGATTAAAAATATCATAAATCTTCTAGAACTTACTAGTTTTATGACATACCATTATCATGTTCTGCTGCGACAGGGTTTGGATCGTAGTCCTCGCGTCGATGGATGTCACATGAATTCTAAATTTGAATGATTACTTAGATTTTATGGTTGTTGTATCATACCTGCCAAGTCTTTTCATTTCTTGCGACTGTTGATTGTTCTGTATCAAACTCTCATGATCTCTTGTACCTCTCACAATCTTCGCTTGGGTCTTCCACGACGTCGCCTTTTATTCTTTGGCAATAATTCAGATGCTAATGCTGCCGTAATCGTCTGCCATTCGACATACATGGCCTGTCCTGAAGTCGGTTGTTTATTGAGTGGCAAATACTTACAATCATACTATAGTATTTTAGTTAGATTGCCACAAGCACAATCAGTATCGTCCATAGATATTAATAAATTCTTAAACGAGTATTTTTTTATGTAATATCAACGTATTTAGGTTACGTTTACACCGTGCTCTCGAGTCTCAATTCCTTTTCAGCTTAAAGTTTCAGGAACACGGATGTCCCTTTAGTTTCAGGTTTTATACATTTTCGTATATATGTATTAACCTTTTATTTTTGAAGTGAAAACTTCTTTAGCATCGTTGTGATTTGAAAGTCGATGAAACGAAAAAGCGATAGTAAAAAGAGACAGACACATAAATTCATAAGATTTATCGTGGGAGAAAATGAGATAGGAAACATTATACAGTGTTTATTTTGAAGCCAAAATTTTTGAAGATTTCACTTCTACCACGTGTGAATTGCACACATGTTTTCCTATTATTGGTACCTCCAAAAGGCGACCGGTCTTTGGGGGTAAGACCGGAGAGTGTGGGATTTCGACCTCACTAAAACCACCCCATTGGTCACCATCCGCACATGGGAGGAGGCACCGTTTCTTCTTAAAGGAATCCAGTTTACAAATGTATGGGAACCGTACATAAGCGTCGAACATAGCGTACATTACGTCCGACCTTGGTTGTTGATAATCAAGAAGACGTTAGGAATGTGACGTGTCTAATTACGTCATGTGACTTCCGGGGTCAATGACCCTTGAAATTCTTAAGACTAAAAAAAGCACAGGCCTAAATCATTTTTTTCTTCCGATTTGAGCATTTGAGTTTCTTTGACTGTGTTACTTCGAAACCGCCCATTTATGAATGTAGAAATGGAATCGAATTTGTGGGTAAATAAATAGTCTTCAAAATATGCTGTCCGGAACCTACTCTTTTTTGGTAAAGCCAATCTTAAAAAGCATTTTTTTACTACCAGAAGAAATATGGTAGCATTAAAAAAGTTACATACATAACATAACATCACGCCTGTAATCCCCGAAGGGTTAGGCAGAGGTGTACCTAATAGTACACCCACATTTCGCCAGTTATGTTTAAGTCTCATGTAATAGGGGGGCAGCCTATTGCCATCAACCGGGCACAAATCCGTGGATGTTACTGAGAAATTCCTGATGGAAAAACCAAAGGCAGTCTTACTTTTGCAAACGTAAAGATAATGGCTTGTTGGTTTAGTGGTCGCTAGCGCAACTACTGAGCATGAGTTCCTGGGTTCGATTCCCGAGTCGAGCAAAGTGCTATTGGGTTTTTTCATCAGGAATTTCTCAGTAGCAGCCACGGAGTCTGGATTTATGGCATTAGGATCGCCCCTTATTACACGTGACTTAAAACATAACTGGCAAAATGTGGGTGTACTATTAGGTACACCGCTGCCTAACCCTTCGGGAATTAAATGCGTGATGATATGTTATATAAAGGTACATTTATTTTGTAAAACATCAGGGAATCATCGTAGCTCGCAGGTACGACTGCTCGTCAATGGTAACCTATCCATCTTTAGCCGGCCTAACGTAGTACGTACCTTTAATAGAATCAGAGCCCAGCTTATAATGGCAGGTCACCACAGACTATCTTTTGCTCGCGTCTTTGCGTCCATTATGTACTTAAATTAACCCTCGAGGACTTAATTGTAGCCTGTGACTCGGGGATACCGTAGCTTCTCGTTAGTCAAAGAATTTTCTGAATCGGACCAGTGGTTCCGAAGGTACCGCCTTACATACAAACTTACAAGCCAATTTAGCTGTATTTCTTGAATGAAGACGGATGTGTGTCTAATATATTATCGTTCATAAGACATCTGACCCATATGGGTTTGGCACACCTAGTAATAACTCGAGGTTTTTGCAAGGCTTTTCTTTCGAGTATTTTTGAAGTGAAAACTTCTTTAGCATCGGTCGTTCATCGTGATTTGAAAGTCGATGAAACGAAAAAGCGACAGTAAATAGAGACAGACACATAAATTCATAAGATTTAACGTGGGAGAAAATGTTATAGGAAGCATTATGCAGTGTTTATCTTGAAGCCTAAATTTTTGAAGGTTTCGCTTCTACCACGCACACATGTTTTTTTTTTTTCAATTTCCCAGTTACCCCTTTTTTCTTTATGATTAATGCCTCTAGAGCTATATTATTTAAATAAAAATTTAATTTGACCCTCCAAACTTGCCGTAATAGGCTAGTTGACAAGGTCAAAAATAAAATATAAAAATACGTAGAAATAAGGCCACTCATCTTAAAAACTACCATCACCGTAAGAAATTAAATATTGGGGGACAATATAATTGTAAAATTGGATTTACTGATAATAAGGACTCAGTGATCAACTGGGCGGCAATAAACTGGGCCACGTGGACCAGTTGTACATAATTAATTATGCCTACTATTTTTGTGGCCAACTGGGCCGAACGCGCTTTGATCTTGCGGACGTGATTTTATTATTTAATTTGCTGTGGTTAAGTGGGCCGACAATAAAAATTTAAGGCAGTTTGGTATAGTTACGAACACAAGTGTATCAAAATAAATTTGTCAAAAGGTAAATTGTGTTGGGACTTTGAGAGGAAAACAAAACATCATCAATCAATGTATATATTTCAAAAATCAACAAAATGTAGTTGTATAGACAAAGCTTAGCTTACAATAAAATGTTTTATATAACATGTAAATAATTTTTCTTATTAATCTAAGTTTTAAAATAAGGAATATAATTTTTAAAAAACAGTACTGCAATCACAAATTGACATATACACGATAAACATTCATATAACACAATACAAATAAAATTGGTTAATCCTAAAAATCACAGATCAGTTCAGTATAATTTTAATAGAACTACCTTAGCTTAATATAATTTAAGTCTCAATTCAAAAATTATGAGCATAACAGGATACAACATTGATTTTTTAATAAAAATATTTAAAATCACAGATCGGTTTTGTACAACAGTAATTATTAAAATCTTATAATTAATAAAAAAAAATCACAGTTTAAGTAATTTCCAATTTTAAAATAAAATCATAAAACAAGGCGCTCTATGCATAAATCAATATTAATGTCCCCTCTAATAAATTCCTCAATCGTCTGCGATATATGTTGGTCTATTTCTTGGGTTTCTGGAAGTTTTTTTCTAATACTAGTTCCGTTGGTATATAAAACTTCATAGTAATTGTTTTCCTTTTCAAGTATTGTTAAAAAATGCGCAATGTTTTTTGGTTTACTTGAAATTTTTTTATTTAAAATCGAATGCCAATTTTCAATCATATTTGTTGTTCGATGCAAATGATTACTACACCATTTGTCTGCAAAGAATGACTTATCATTCAACCACGTTTGCACAAAGTAATCGTTAAATAGCACGACATTTTTGTTTGTAGGACATTGTGCCATTATATATAGCCAAGCATTGTCTATAGCCTCTCTAGGCAAATGAGCCATAACAGTGCATCGTTTAACATGTTTTCTGGCTAATTTTGATTTTGTGATATTTAACTCATCGGCTTTTCGCCACAAGCTTTGCGCAAAATGAAAATAGCAGCCATTGATTTTAGTCTTAGGGAAAACATGTTTAATAGCAGACATAGCTGCTTGTTCAAAGTCAAGTATAAATAATTGGGGTGAAAATTGGGGAATTTGACTTTTTATTAATTTAAACATAGTTATGTACGTATTTTTGTTTTTGTTCGGCAGTAAGGCATAAATAATTGGTATAATATTATTGTATGTGTCATTACTACCTAAATCTACATGTAAACTATATAATTGATTAAATGGTTTTAAACAAAATTTGAACGTCCCATCACATAAAATTGTTAAATTTGGATTAGTTAATATTTTTTTACAATCTCGATTAGCGAAAATTATAATTCTACTGGGTCCATTACTGTAATCAGCTAATAAAAAATGTTGATATCTTTCGGGCACAATTATTTCTTTGATAGAATTAAAACATATTTTTTGTACACCAAGTGATTTATTTCTTTTACGATGGAGCTTATGCTTAATATTTTCCAATGTAGGTATTTTTTTAATGAAATCAATGCCACTATCCACGAGTCCCGCAACAGTTTCCCGATAAGCTCTTGGAATTGAAATAGTATAATCAGACTTGATTTGTTCACAGCACTTGTTAAATTGTATTTCTAATTCGTTTGAAGCAAAATCCGGCTCGCAGTCATGTTTGTCATCCCGTGTAATGGTATTATTATTGGCAATAATTAATTTAGCTTTACATTTTTTTCTTTTAGTGCAATTCCAAACACAGGAACCATCTTTATTTCGCCTTTTCTCATGGTATCTATGGCCTGCACGAAGAAGCACTCGTTTGCCTCGTTGCGATGTTACTATTTGCCACTGGATACAATTTTGTGAATTTGATGGCCCTGGTTCACCTGTAAATATTTTCATGGCATCTATATATATATGCATCAGCGGCGGCAGCCTAATTACACATTACGCTACTAATATGAACCCATTTCTAATAAAAGCCTTTGAGTTTTGCTGGATGATTAAAATAATTCTAGTAATTTGAAATCTAAATTGCTAGTAATCTTAAAATATGTGCATACTATAGCGCATACTATGTGCAACAAAACTTTTATATTAAAAGTAATGTTAAGCAAAGCAGAAGTATATTCTTCATCAAAAAGGTCGTATTGTAGAGTATTGCACAAATCAAAAATATGTTATCGCAATTATTGTATAAATCTAGTTATCCAAAAAAACGAAACAGTAAATTTAGAGTAATCAATTAAGCGCTATAAGTTAAGCATATATTTTTAAGGTTTAAGAACAACTTTATTTCTCATAAAGAATACATAAATTCACTTACTGAGAAACAATTTAGAAACTAAAATTAACAATTGGAGTGCACAGAGGTACTTATATTAGCACGAACAAAAATATAAAAATAAAAACGAAAATGTGGGTAAACCGATAACAAACTCAAACGTAAGTTTTTAACCAAGCATAACACATAAGCACAAATAATGTAAAATATACTTGGATAGTAAAACTGTGAAATTACTAAAATTATAACCGTAAAACATTCTTAGTAATTCTTAAAAATGTAATGACAATGTAATAACGACGCCACAAAATGGCGGCCGCCAATAAGAGCAGATATAGCTTCTTATTGAAATTTCTTTAACGTAATGAATGAAGTTTGTGATATTTTTTTATGCTAAGAATATGTAATTATATAAATCTTACCTCTACTATGTTCCATTATTTACACTCTCCACGTTGAATAGCATCAATGATATATAAAATTATCAAAAACACATTCACGCCACAGGAACATGAACCAGACTGCCGGCAAAGGGCAGCGCAGGCGCGCGCGTCCCATGATACAATAGTAGAAAGAGACAAATATATCGGGACCTTGTTGCCGTCTTACTTCTTTCATTGTAATCTGAGAGTCTTGTAGTAGCTTTGTTTATTTTCAAAGAAAGCGCACTCTACTTTCGTAACGGCTGTAGATACTGTATTTAAGTAAAAACAAAATGGTACCTACAAGGTAAATATTTATTCTATTTGAAATTACTGAAACAATCTGTATCTGACTGTACTGTATACTTTCGGCCCACTTAACCACAGCAAATTAAATAATAAAATCACGTCCGCAAGATCAAAGCGCGTTCGGCCCAGTTGGCCACAAAAATAGTAGGCATAATTAATTATGTACAACTGGTCCACGTGGCCCAGTTTATTGCCGCCCAGTTGATCACTGAGTCATAATAAGTATTACATTTGATTCCAAATAAGTATGACGTCACAACGTGCTATTTCATACAAATCACGTACACATTTTGCGTTTTGACAGTTCATAAAAAAGTAACTATTTTGACTTCCTGTCAGTTGTCACATACCCTATTAGAGGACCATCAGACAAATTCTAAAAGTTTGTAGCATAAAAGAAATCGATAGGAACCTAGACATACTCTTTCTCAAAATTTTAATGTCAAAAATGATTAAATCGTCAATCTCGTCTAAATTTTTGTGATAATTATAATCGGTCTGAGGCAGCGGTGGCCCAGTGGTAGCGACCCCGACTTACGAACAGTAAGTCGTGGATTCGAACCCAGGCAGGCGCATTACTTTGTGTAATTTATTTCATCACCACTGCTCTAAAAAACGGTGAAGGAAAACATCGTGAGGAAACCGGCATGTCCTAAAACCAAAAATTCGAAGACAGGTGACATCTGCCAAACCGCACTGGGCCCGCGTGGTGGATTCCATGGGGCCCATTCCCTCTCATAGGGTAGAGGCCTGTGACCCAGCAGTGGGAACATTAAAAGGCTGATGATGAATCGGTCTGAGCTGTAGCTGTCCCTATCGCACTCTACGGGGGCAGGCTTGACGCAGCGCGACGGCAATAGTTTCTCCAAATACCTATTTTTCAAAATTCCTCGCAATAAAAATTGAAAAAAGTGTGCTTAGATGCTATGGTCATGTGGAGAGGATGAGTGAAAGGCGACTAACAAAAGGTATTTACAAGGCAGATGTGAGTGGCAACGCCGGGGGAGGACGCCCTAGAAGGACATACGCTGACCTCATTGGTGAGGTTCTTCAGAAAGGTCAGATGCGTAGTACTTGCAACCGGCGTACGTGTATGACTAGATGTATGAACGTGAACGAGGCAAAAGGAGTATGTAAGGATCGTAACAGGTGGCGTTCTGTGGTGTCTGCATGGGAAAAGGGCGTGAGTTTATGTATTTATGTCCTCGCAAGCCATGTACCCTCTTAAGGTAATTTTTACACCCATTATTTGAGTAACTCATAAGCTATAAGCTTTAAGATCCACATTCCCTTAATTACTTCACATTAACTTTAAATGTGACTTTCACTTCAGTAGGTAAAGCTCAGATTAAAATAATCCCGTTTAAGGCGTTATGGGCTGTTAAGTATAACATTTATTTTGCTTGTACTAAAAGTATACTGTTTTATTATACTTGTATTATTTAGAGGTTGGTTGTTAACTGAGGATTAATGAACGTAATTGAGTGATACAGTTTTTTTGCCACTTTTGTAATTAAAACCCCACTTTTGTAAAATACCGGCCAATTACGAGTCGGGCTCTCACATGAAGGGTTTCCGTGCCATCGTAGTGGGGGAGCCCCCTTTAATTTATAATTAATTGTTATTATTTATTGCTATAACGGTAACAGAATTACACATTCTATGAAATTTTCAACTGTCTAACTATTACAGAGCATGAGGTACAGCCCGCTGAGAGTCGTTACATGTAGTCAGTGGCCCGAAAGTCTGACAACCAGTCGTACCAAGGGGTATCGTTTTACCCATTACTAACTGGGTTGTGGAAGTCAGATAGGCAATCAGCTGCATCCGGTTAGACTGGAAGCCGAACCAAACATAATTGGGAAAAAGAAGGCAGATGATTGTGATGCACGTCTGATTTCAGTGGTCACGAACATCAGTGCTCTGAGATCGTTGTTCGAAGCGCTTGTAAAAAGTCATTTGGAATGCAATGCCGGCGCGGTCTCCAAAAAAATAAAGGAAAAACCCTAATAATACAAACAGATAAAGGTTGTGTTACCACGTTGAGTTAGTAACTTTAATCAGTTTATGTTGAAGTTAATTTAACAATTTGTATTCATTACCGATAAATGTGATATCTCGACGCCGATGACATCATTTTGAAAAGCATTGTACAGACGCTCACATGAAGCTGCTACAATCTGTCAAATTTCTTTAATTGTTTTCCAACTTCATCTCTAAAGCATTAGGTTCAAGGTTGGTTGGAAAAATTTGACAGTTTCGGGTAGCTTGACCTAGTAGTCTGTACATAATTACAGTTATTCAGGAACAATGAGAGGTTACTTAAAAATTGTGAGGTTCTTGTAGAAGGTTCTCTTTGGAATCTCACACACTACGCAGTCATTACCACGACTTAACATCATCACGCCTGAAATCTCCGTAGGGTTAGGAAAAGGTGTACCTAATTGTACCCCCACATTTCGCCAGTTATGTTTAAGTTCCATGTAATAGAGGGCGAGCCTATTGCCATGAACCGGGCACAAATCCAGACTCCGTGGCTGCTACTGAGAAATTCCTGATAGAAAAACCTTATAGCACTTTGCCCGACCTGGGAATCGAACCCAGGACCTCATGCTCAGCAGTCGCGGTTGCGACTACTCGACCAACGAGGCAGTGACCACGACTTTTGGTCGCAGAAACGACTTTTGGTCGAATCCAGGAAGAAAGGCGGATTAACAGTGTTGGCAAGGAGTGTTGTGGCTGAATTGTGGAAGTCAGAGAGGCAGTCACTTCTTGTGGACTGGTCTGGAATATGCATGATGATACCCTTCCCCTCACACAGATACCAGAGTAGAAGTTTGTCCCAGCAGTGGGCAAGTGAGCTTATTATGCTATTGGGATTAATAACTACCTACGGTAGAGAATCGGGATATTATGCAACAAATAAATCAGCCTACAGCTCTAAATCAGATCAATTTCGCGACACATCACAACCGGTCTCACGGCGTCCAAAAAAATTGCACTAACTATATATAGGTGAGCATTTTCGGCCATTCACAGAGAGCAGTCAGTTAAGTGTTCCATTGAGATCAGATAACAAGATCGGTTGCATTCGGTGGCCGGGTCAATAACCATACAATAACCAGTTCAAGGCTGTATGTGGTTCGTCTCTCTAGAGCCAACCCGCACTGGGCCCACGTGGTGGATTATTTTGCCCATTCCCTCTCATAGAGAGGAAGCTTTTGTCTGGGTAAAACAGAGATTCATGTCGGATATTGACCGACCAAAACCTCTCGGTCCGTACTACTACCATAACTCAAGAAGGCCTGTCTAATCTGTGGATTGAACCCAGTACCCCTGCATCAGCAAATTATTGGTCCGTATCAAATCCACTGATGCATATCCATTTATTGACTCTCTTAACAGATTATTTCATTCGCTAACATACTTTTTAAAACTAGTTGCATTTTTTGTTCTGAATTCAAAAACCCGGACCTAGGTATTCAACAAGGCCACTAGTGCTAGATCTAGACCAACGACGCGATAAGTCAAGAAAAGTCTAGTCACTTTCATGACTAACTGACGGTACGGTCGATATAAAAACGTTCAAGAAGTTTTTAGGCAAAAAAAAAATACAAATTAACTCGTTGGTACGCGCAAGATTTAAAATACATATCAAAGTTTCGGAATAGAAGCGGGTTATATCCTTTTGCATAATTATACTCGGATCTCTATACTAGTGATAAATATTGGGCAGTTCAAGTATGTAAAGATAAAATCCCATTCGATGTATATCGTAGTGGTGTTCGTTAGGTAGTCAGTTGCCCGAAAGTCTGACATCCAGTCTTAGCAAGGGGTGTCCCAGTACTAACTGGGTTGTGGAGGTCAGATAGGCAGTCGCTCCATGTAAATCTGGAGTATCCGGTTCGACTGGAAGCCGACCCCAACATATTTGGGAATAGGCTAGCAGATGACGTTATAATGTATCCCTTTGACTTGCCACACAAACCCTACTCATTTATGAGTACCTAATTTTTATCGTCAACAATTTCCAACGCTCTATTCGCTAGATTAGTTTTAAAAATTAAAAGTTAAACCGACTAATTAGCATGGTCTAGTTTGTTTAATCACAAAAACGTCTACGAGGAACCATTCGTCAAGGTCTGGTTGGTTCAAGGTTGCACTCAAGTACAATGAGGCTCAAAAGTATTTTAATTTGGATTTTCACACCATTTTTGTACCGTGTTAGCAGTTTACTGAAACATGATGAATCAATTCGGACTAAAGATGTAAGATACAGCTATGTTCCCACAGGTTGGACCCGGTGAGGTTTTCTTAGCGGTTTTGCTGCTTTAAATCGCAATCCTCTCATCATCATTGCAGCCGAAAGACGTCCACTACTGGACATAGGTCTCCCCAAGTGTCGCTACATTGACCGGTCCCGTACGACTCGCATCCAGCGGATCCCCGCAACCTTCACCAGGTCACCGGTCCACCTAGTGGGAGGCCTTCCAACGCAAAGTCTTCTCTCATACTTAAGTATTAAAATGATAACAATGTTAAAACTAATCGACCTCAAAAGGCTATCTTTTTGAGGTCGACTTCCAGTCTAACCGAATGCAGCTGAATACCAGTATTCACATGAAGCGACATGCCTATCTGACCTCCACAACCCAGTTAGTACTGGGTAATACCCTACGCCTTGGTTGGACTGGTTGTCAGATTACCTGTAACGACGGCCAAAGATCTTCAAATGACGCCGGCTCCAATAGCTTTAAGTTTTTTCCGAGGCACAATTGTTTTTTTTTTTTTTTAACAGCCTGTACTGTCCCACTGCTGGGCAAAGACCTCCCTCAATTCCTTTCACGTGCCTCCTCGAACTAGCTTCGCGGTACGCGTCCAGATCGTCTCGCCATCTTTTTCTGGGCCGGCCTCGGCGGCGCTGTCCGTCTTCCGGCAACCATCAAGTGGAGACTTTTGCCCAGCGGTCATGGTGCATGCGGCTGACGTGACCAGCCCAATCCCATTTTAGCCTAGCAGCCTTCTTATCAACGTTTGGAACACAGCGTGGTGTTACGAACTCAGTCTTGTCTTTTGACATCCATCACCCCACAAATGGTAAATAATTTTACAAGTTAACATAATTAGTCTTTTACATAGTCAAAGCCTTTACTCAGCACTTATCATCAGTTGACTTTATTAATAAAAACAAAGATCGCATGATCTACAAGACCTCATTATTTTACTAGAAATAGTACTACATACGCACAATATAATATAACGTTACGAAATGCAATCAAACCATTAATTTGTTTATTCATTAGAAAATGCATATTTTCATTCAGTATTACGATTGCTGAGTCTAAAATACGCGCAATATTAGGTTTCTGCACTCTAGAAAATGTGCGCAATCAGCAAAGTTTATAGTAGACTAGCAGCGCCCCGCGGTTTCAACCACGTAGTTCCCGTACCCGTGAGAATACGGATATAAAATATAGTTTATGTTTTTTGCTGATAATGTAGCTTTCCATTCGTGAAAGAGTTTTTGAAATCGGTCCAGTAGTTTTTGACTTAAATCGTGACAAACAAACAAAAAATCTAATCTTTCCTCTTTATAATATTAAAGTTTAGTGGTGACCGACTGCACAGTCATATTTATTTATTTTTCCGGATTTATGTGCGTAAATATCGCGAGGGAACCTGCATACCTAACAGATATTTCTCGACTGCATGTATAGCCAAGTTACAGGCCCATGGGCGCCATAAAAACTCTGACACCGGGTTAGGTACTAACCACACGAAAGACAAAAGCTGTTTGTTGTAGATTGACTTTGTTAGAAACTGAGTATCCAAAAATATAAGTTGGTAGAAGAAAAAAATCCAAAAATTCAAAAACATGTGACACCCACCACCCACACTACGCCCGCGTTGTGGATCGCGGGTCACAGAGGAGAGGTCTATATCGAGAGCACATTTATGCTGACGTCATCAGGTCTCCAAAAAAGATCCAATGATGTTGTCCTAAGATGCTCCTTCCTGAGGACACGGTGGAGCACACGGTGGAGTTCTGCCCTGCTTGGGCGGAGCACCGCCGTGTCCTCGTAGCGGCGATCAGCGGCGGCGACCTATCGCGTCCGGCCCTAGTCCAATCCATGGTCCAGAGCGAGAGGGAATGGGACGCCGTCACCTCCTTCTGCGAAGCAGTCAAGCTAGCGAAGGAGGTGGTGGAGCGTGAGAGGGAGAGAACATCTCGTCCCAGCCGCCGCGGGAGACGCCTCGGGCGTCGGGGGTCACGTGGTGGCTTCCGGCCACCGTAGACGCGGACCTGTGGACGGTGAGTAATGGGCTAGCTCGCCGTCCGTCCGTCTTTTGACGACAGGCCGTGTAGACGGCGCGTTCGTGTTCCACGCGCGTCTCAAAGAGATGTCAGCAAACAGGGAAAGGCCCGCAAGGGCCGATGCCTGCCAGGGTTGCGGGACTGTTGGAAAGAGATACCGCGGCCCTGGAACACAAAGGGCAAGGAAGGAACATGGATGGGTTTTAGTCAGCACAAGTCTGACACTCCCTTCTGCTCTGCCCGGAGCGGGAGAAGTCATTTGATGATTTCCCATCCGAAAAAAAAAAAAAAGATGCTCTATCCTTAGACTTCCATTTAGAAATTCTATACATAAATCCAATTCAGAAGACAGTGAACATAACATCACGCCTGTAATCCCTGAAGGGTTTGAGCAGAGGCGTACCTAATAACACCCACATTTCACCGAACACTCTGAAGTAAGCTAGTCAACACTTTAGTTTTATACACCAAAGAAGTATAACTTCTTACGTGCGTAATACTCGTAAGTACACACACACACTTTTTTTTTATTCAATCCATCTGATTGCAGGGCTTAGGTACCTGCCTACAGGGTTAATGACCGCTATTACTCCTATGATAGAGTACAAACTACCAGCATCCGTAAAGAAAAAGAAACATCCATCACCATACTGTACCCACCTAATAATCAAATAATCATCATTTCATCAAGCTTACGGATATGAAATAAAAAAAAACTTAACCATTTTTAGGGTTCTGTATCCAAAGGGTGCCAAACCGCGCAACCTTAGTATTAGGATCTCTATTAGTGAAGCTTCACGCGTTGTCACAAAATCAAAATATTTTATAACACAAATCTTGATGGACACATATGAAACGCCAAAACGGCAGGAAAAATCCATGATTGCTCTTCTGTCCGTCTGTTCGTCTATCCGTCCATCCGCTCGTCTGTCTGCCACAGGGGTCTATCTATGAACCGTAACAAGTGTGTTTAAATTTGGCGGCTACAACAACGAATTAAAATAAAATAAAGTTGGAAATGAAGTGGCCAACGTATTAAGTAGTGTCCAGAGTATAATTATTGTACGGAACCCTTAATGTGCGAGTCCAACTCGCACTTTGCCGGGTTTTTATTTACCTCAAACCAAGCAATGGAATTTTATAATCGTTATTAAAAATAGAGAAAAAAAAACCGTTAGTGATGCGATGATGGAACGATTATTTTTAATCGTGGACGGCAATTATAACGATATACCGAGAATCGTAATCGGTGTTAAATCGATTTATGTAAAACTGGAATGCGGACAGATGGAAGCTGATTTAGCGTGAAAGTTTGGAGTATTTGGTCTGTTCCGTGTTACGGTAGATAGATGAGTGACCTCGTCCGACTCGTATAGAGAACATGAACAGCTATAAAGTCCTGAGCCTTATTTTGGATGGGGTATCATCAAATGACCCCTCCCGCTCTGGGCGGAGTTTCAGACTTGTACAGATTAAAACCCATCTATGTTCCTTAGCCCTTGTGCTCCTCCAGGGCTACGGTACCTCTTTCGAGTAATCCCGAAGCCTCGGCAGGCATCGGCCTTTGCCTCGCTCCAGACCATGGATTGAACCAGGGCCGGACGCGAGAGGTCGCTGCCGATGTCCTGAGGTCTTACCATCAGTTTCAGGGCAGTTGACATAGGGATCCAGTCAAGGTGATCGGTTATCGCTGCGCTACATACGACACAATATCGCTTATCAATCAGCTCGCTATATGTTTGTCGAAGGGTCGCAAGCAGGATCGCTGAGCATGAGGTCATATTTCCAAATGTTATTGGACTTTTCCATCAGGAATTTCTTAGTAGCCGCCACGGATATTTGTGCTAAATTGACGGCAACAGGCTCGCCCCCTATTACATGGAACTTGGGTTCTGACGTACGGTGTTTATTGGATAGCACGTGTGTTTAGAGTTTTTGGCTGTTTTAAAGTGTTTTTGGATACTTTAGTGACTTGTTATTACATAATTGTGTTGTCCTTGTGTTCGTTACCAGGTTTGTATTGTGATTGTTTTGTTTTAAGTCCCGTTTTATCCAAGATGGATAAAAATAAACCCCCTGATCCGGACCCACCTGATATTCCATGTCCTTCTACTTCTTTTGCCCAGAATCCACTATCCCAATTCGCGGATGTTGTTTGTAGTGTTACAGCGATGGATATATCGCAAATATCACAAACTCAACAAAATCCACGCAAACGTCCTGTTGACGAAGAAAACGTAACTCCCTCCCTGCCAAACAAAGTTCAAAAAAGCCAAGTTGGACGTATCAAGTACTCTGCAATGGATAAGGCTCCATATATTGTTCACGTTTCTCGGGTTGAAACTCAACCAAATGCTGGCACCACCCTTCACCCCGTTAATTTTGGTAAGTTCCTCATGAACAATAACATCGCGAACATTGTTCGTGGTGGTGTCAACAGAGTGGGCAGAAACCGCGTGTCAGTGGAGTTTGCTTCCCCTCAGGATGCTAACTCTTTCCTGGTAAATAGTTTGTTGACCAAACATAGCTATTCTGCATCAATCCCTTCATTTAACATCACAAGGATGGGTGTAGTTACTGGTGTTCCCTCTGAAATAACGGAAGAAGAAGCCCTTACTTATTTATCTGTGCCTGTAGGTTGTGGTCAAATCTTGAAAGTCCGACGCATTAACCGCAAAAATCAAAGGGATGGAGTTATTGAGTGGAAGCCCACGGAAACTTGTGTTATCACCTTCGATGGACAAGTATTACCAACTAGGATATACTGCTGCTACACATCCCTTCCTGTCAATCGGTACATATACCCGACAATCCAATGTCGCAAGTGTTGCAGATTTGGACATGTGGCAAATTTATGTAGGTCTAAACCACGCTGCAACAAGTGTGGTCACGACCACCCAGGTGATGGTTGCAACGTTACTGAGAGTGAGGCCTTCTGTGTGCTTTGCTCGGGTAATCACTTCGCTTACAGCCAGTCATGCCCTGAGTATGGCAGACAGAAGGCTATTAAGACTGTCATGGCTGAGAAAACTATTCCCTATGCTGAGGCATGCAAAATCATCCCGATCGCTTCCCGTAACTATGCCAACATTGCCAAAACCCCAATTCCCCAGTCCTATCGCAAAACAGTAACACTGAAACCCAAGACCCATGCCCCCCTTTCCCCATCGTATGATAAAAATGCTCATCAGCAGATAGTTAGTTCTCCGCAACCCTCACAGCCTAATGGCTGTGCCCTTAATAATAACCATGTCCCTTCAAATTCTTCCAGCCCTATTATTGAACTTCTTATTAAACTTTTACCTACTATTATTTCTTCTTCTTCCAGTTCCCAATCACCGTCCAACGTTGCCGATCAACTTATCTCATTACTATTAGAAATAAAAAATGGCGTCCCGCCTAGTATTCCTTCAGTGGAATGTGAGGAGCGTGTGGCATAAAAAGCACGACCTCATATTCCTCCTAAATAAATACAAGCCTTTGGCTTGTTCTATAGCTGAGACTTGGCTCACCCCAAGTCTTAGTTTTCGCATGCCTCACTTCAACATTCTCAGATGTGACAGATCTGATGGCTATGGAGGTTCGGCTCTCCTTGTCAATAACCGGGTCCCCCTTTTACCTTTCCCTTTGCCTCCTCTCACAGGAGAGGTGAGTATTGTGGCAGGAAGGGTGGAGGGCATTACAGTGTTTTCAATATACATTGCTCACCCTCGGCCTGAATTTTTGGATATTTTAAAAAACGTCCTTTCGAATGTTCAGGGATCAATTTTGGTCATGGGTGATTTTAACTGCCACCATTATAGATGGGGGTCCGCACGCTGTGATGCCTTTGGTGTGGCTTTGGTGGAGATCTTGGATGATTTGGATCTCTGTATTCTCAATAATGGTTGCCCAACCCGCAGATCCCCTCCTGGACAACAAAAGAGTTGTGTTGACCTGACATTTTGTTCGGTTGATGTAGCAGCCTCCATCCATTGGGAATGTACGTCGTTGTCGCATGGTAGTGACCACTTTCCTATTGTTATATCTTTGGCTAATAAGACCTATTTAGAGAAAAGTTCTCCTCCACTTTTGAAATATAACCTGTCCAAACCAGATTGGGCAAAATTTGTTTCATTATTGGAGGATAAAATTGATACCCTTCCAAATTTAAATTCAAGTTTATTTGATGCTCCTGGACACCACCATGCGAAGAGCTGCTGCGAGGATTTTGTTACTGCCATCACCTCCAGTGCCGATTCTTGCTTTCCTTTGAAAAACAGTGCCCGTAATAAAATCCCTTCACCCCCGTGGTGGGATTCAGAGTGCACTTCGGCAATCAGGGACAGGAACGAGGCCGAGGAGTATTATAATGCAGACATGAGCACCGAAAACCTGTTGGCATACTGTCATATTAATGCCCGAACCAAACGCCTCCTTCGCAAGAAGAAACGTGCGGGCTGGGTTAAGTTCTGCACCTCTTTATCTCCCTCTACTCCTGTGTCGATAGTTTGGAAAAGCATCAATAGGTTTAGACGTGGATGCTCCCCGTCAGTCTCTTCACCAATCACTAGGGAAACAGCTGAACTTTTTTTTGATAAAATTGCTCCATCATACGTACCGCTTCTTTCTGAATGTGCTAACATGTCCCTTCAAAATATACCACAAGATCCCTTTGATGCGCCATTTACCTTGGAGGAATTGAACTTGGTGCTCAGTTATGTCCGGGACTCAGCCCCGGGCATTGATGGTGTGCCATATTCTTTTATAACCCATTCTGGCGAAAAGGCTAAAGCTTATTTTTTAAATATTGTAAATTTTTGCTATATTCATGGTTGGGTTACCCTGACCAATGGAAACTCCAAATAATTATTCCACTATTGAAACCAGGTAAACACGCCGAACGATCCGAATGGCCTTAGGCCAATTGCTCTGTCTTCTGTCCTGGCCAAATTACTGGAGCACCTTATTAAAAACCGGCTTGAGTGGATTGTCGAATCGAGAGACTTACTGCCGAATTATCAATTTGGTTTTAGGAAAGGACTCGGTACAATGGACAGTGTTGGTACTCTAGTTGCGGACATCCGCTTAGCTTTTTCAAAAAATGAATCCGTTGTTGCCACCTTCCTAGACATCTCCTCGGCGTATGACAATGTACTTCTTCCAGTACTCAGGCAAAAACTGCAACAGCTGAGTTTACCGGTCAAGATGATACGATGTATATGTGAGGTACTGATGTCCCGCTCTCTGGTCCTGAGAGTCCAGGGAGAGGAGTTCGATAAGAGGCAGACATGGAAAGGACTCCCACAAGGCTCTCCCCTCAGTCCCATACTGTACAACTTGTATACGGCTGATATTGGGTCCTGCCTAAACAATAACTGTCGCATCTTACAATATGCCGACGACATCGCCCTGTATGTGACAGATTCCTCTATAGTCGATGCTGCTTCATCTTTGTGCCTCTCTCTGGATTCTTTGAATCAGTGGCTTTTAAGTCATGGCCTGTCGCTATCTGCGCCAAAAAGTTCAGCAGTAATCTTCTCTCGTAAAAGACGCACTCCTCATGTTTCAATTGACATTTTAGGCCAAAATATTCCAATTGCCAACAAAGTTAAATTTTTGGGCGTTATTTTGGACACAAAATTAACTGGCAAACATCATATAAATTTTCTGACTCAAAAATGTGAAAGAACTATTTCAATCTTAAAAGTTCTTGCGGGTGTTTGGTGGGGTGCGCACCCCTACACCATGAAATTAGTTTATAATGCCTTAGTTCGTAGTGTTTTAGACTATGGAACATATCTCCTGATTCCGTGTAACAAAGGTTCTTTAGCTGGTCTGGATAGGGTTCAGAGCAAATGCCTTCGAATCATCTCAGGTTGTATGAAATCCTCCCCCGTTAACGCACTGCAGGTCGAGTGTGCTGAACCTCCTCTGTTCCTAAGACGGCAATATCTGGCCTCCCGTTTTTTGTCTAGGCTTATATGTAGAACTTCACATCCTCTTATAGAAAAACTGTATGAGTTAGATGCCATATGCACAAACTCAAATTATTGGAAAAATAAAGAAATCCCCCTAATTCTGAAATCTTTTCGACAAATTCTAAATTTATTATGCCCAATTGTTCAGTTTCCCAGATTACCCCTTTTTAATTTTGCTTATGAAGTTTTAAGTTTTATTCCAAAAATTGTCTTTAATATTGGTATATCTAAAAAATCTCAGGCAGCGAACTCGACATTCAATGCGGTGGTGGGCGAGCGATGGAATGGTTTTCAATTATTTTTTACGGATGCTTCCAAACTAACAGCTCTTAATCACACTGGAGCTGCGGTCTATTACCAAAGCTCTAGAATAATTTTACAGTTTAAGTGTCCTAAAGAGTCCTCTGTATTCACTGGTGAGTGTGTGGCTTTATTGGAAGCTTGCCTTTTTATAGAATCACACCATAATATCCATAAAGCAGTAATCTTCACAGACTCTCTTAGCTGTCTGCAAGCCTTAGTACAAAATCCTTTTAAAAGTAAATTGCACAGCTCACTCGTTTTAAAAATCAAAAAGTCATTATTATCTTGTACAACCAACCAAAAAGAGGTTCAGTTAGTTTGGATACCTAGTCATTGTGGCATTAAGGGCAATGAGTGTGTTGATGCTTTGGCCAAAGACGCTTGCTCATCAACAGTAGCTGATCTCTCCTACAATTCTCATCAGGGGTATGATTTATTGAACCTTCCACGAACTAAACTCCAATCTTCGTGGCAGGAACAATGGAATATATCTGGAAGGAAAAAAGGCAGGTTTTATTATGCAGTACAACCAATCATAAAGGCAAAGCCTTGGTTTTATAACTTCAAAAAAGTCTCCAAAACCGTTATATCCGTACTTTGTCGCATCCGTCTAGGTTTTTGCAGTACCCCTGTCTTCTTGGCAAAAATCCGGGTTAGGGACTCCTCTCTTTGCGAGTGCGGCTTAGGAGAGGGCACTCTGGATCACATCTTCTTCGAATGCTCAAACAACGTTCCTTCCCTAGATCTGTATAGCCGTCTCCCTAAGTTTAAAATCCCTCTTCCGACTAATTTCCCTTCCTTGTTAACACATTCCTCCCCTGAATTGTTTGTGACGCTGATGATCTTCATCCGTCACAATAACATAAAATTATAATTCTGCCTGTGTTGGTGTGGTATGCGTATATTTTATGTATCAACAATTATAATATTCATTAATTTATATATTTTTTTGTTTGTTTCAGTCTCGTACTAACCCGACAAGCCCCACATTGTATCCAATTGTATCAACTGATGATTTAACTTGTGACTTCAGTTGTAGTTTTCTCTTTTAACCTCATTTTTTTTGTTTTTTTTTCTTTTTCATGCACACTTGTTTTTTTCAATTCACTGGACATTGGCAGAATAGTCGACATCGGCTCCGCTTGCCATTAAACAAAAATAGAATAGTACATGGAACTTAAACATTACTGTCAATGTGGGTGTACTACTGGGTGCACCTCTGCCTAATCCTTCGGGGACAACAGGCGTGACGTTATATAGGATGAAAATTTGATTGTGTGGGGTCTGGAATTAGATCGTAAGTTATAGTTTCTTCTCGGAGAGCCTCCTAGCGGCGTCGCGGGCGCCGGTCCTGGTTAAATACGGCGTACATCTTGCGATGGATTCATCGGTGAACTAAAAGGAGTAAGTGATCTATTGTCACCGTATGCTAGCCACACTTGAATGTAAACCAACCCATAGTCCAGGTTTTCTCATTCATGATGAAGCTGTCCTTTACCAGCCAGTTAAGTAACTTTTTGATTAATGGATTTTTGATTAGATTAATTCAGGTTAAGCCGCGCTTGGTCGGTCCATGGATGGATGTTTTTTAAACCATTTACCTTAAACCATTCATGTTCCACTATGTCGGATGACCATCCATTAGAAATCAAGTTACCTCGGAAAACATATTAAGCCGTTGGTCCCAGCTATCATTTGTAGATCTTTGACAGTCGTTACAGGTAGTCAGTGGGTCGAACGAGATATCGTTTTACACAGTACTAACTGTGTGGTGGAGGTTAGATATAGCCAGTCGCTCTATGTAAAATAGGTACTGGTATTCAACTGCATCCAGTTAGATTGGAAGCCAACCCCAACATAGTAAGGTAAAGGCTAGGAGTCCTCTAAAAGCAACAGTAACCTATACTAAACTGATATCTGTCCACGAGATAGACCGATCTAAGAAATCCTCTAGACATCTAATCTATCTAATACTTTAAACGAACCACGCCCCAACGATTTTCATGAAATTTAGTAGGCAGGGGGTTTCGGGGGCGATAAATCGATCTAGCTAGGTTTAATTTTTAGGAAACGTCGAAAAAACAATCGAGCAAAGCTCGGTCATCCAGGTACTATACTATACATAAACCGTAACACCCAAAGAGCTGCGACGTAGAATTTTTATCAAACTGAAACTACTCAACATCCTGTCGCGATGAAATAACCGATATACAAATATGTACTACGCAGTCCGCGGAAGGAAACCCCAATCTTGGTATGTAACACTTCGAAAGCGACTGCAAGGTCCTATTTTTATTATTATTTTATTTTTCCTTTATTTATCTATATACATATTCATTACATTTTTAAATATTTAAATATAAAAAATCATATAAAAATAAAAAAAATAGTAACCCACCAGCATTGGGAACAGGGTCCGAGCTACCGGTGGTCAGGGCTCTTCAGCTTATTTTTTTTAATATTATTTTATTTTGTTTATATAGACCAGCTCACAAGAGTGAGAAGACAAAATACCACACAACTCTCGGGCATAGTGCAACGAGTCATTTGGCATTATGAGTCCACCGCCGTATGGTACAGACGCCAGCATATCGAGCTAACCGAAACTGTAAAAATTCCCAATGAACATTAAACCTAATGCATTAGCAATAAAGTTGAAAAACTACAGATTGTAGTACCTTGATGTACTGGCGTGTGTACGCACGGCCAATCAAGCTATACATAACCAAATTAGGTTAATCCCTCATTGTACGGGAAGCTTATGCAAAGCGAGGTCAAGTTATACTGGATATATGGTATAGCTCACTCTAAATAAGTCTTTACTCGAAAAGTGTAACACAATTTTGTCGAGTTATCTGGCTCATATTTTATAACTAACATATTTTGCTACGACAAATTTACTGGCTTCACTACCAATTAAATCAGATTTTGAAATCTCGGAGAATCGTAGCTGATAGGTTAATAAACTTCGTAAGTACAAATATATTGGTAAGAGTGTCCATGGAGTTTCTTGCCCGTTGTTCTCTATAGAGATCTACGCTATGGAATGGGCAACTACAGTAGTTTCACAGTTTTTATGTCTTGTGACTGGGACTGTAGCTACCTTTCATTATTGTCTTTGTTTCTACAGTTCAAAAGTGCCTGTAGCTGGCCTACTTGAAATTAAATGCTTTGATTTTTGTTTTTTTTGTACGTTATCGTTCTCTAGATCTACGCAGCATTAACGATAGTAGGTGGGTTTGTCAATTTGTCTAATTGTAATATAGGTCTAAAATCTATAGGACGACGCAGTGAACGGGTTAGATAATTTAGTTCAGACTACTACGTTCTAGCATTCCGATGGGCAGTGATGCGTCATACGGAAGCTGGACAATGGACCGCTTGGGTCAATGGCCGTGGGAACATCAGGGTTATTTGGGAAGATGCGTGTACCTTCTGCGATTCATGGATTAACAAGATAGGCTCGTTGCTAAATAGTTACAGTCGCACGGGTCGATCTCCAAGGTTAAGCGGTCCTGGTATTGACGAGGAGGAGGGATAAAACGCATGTGACTAAAAAAGTGATGGACAAGAATGTTGATGGATGGAGATGGAGAGGAAGGCCAAAACAAAGATGGAAGGATTGTGTGAGGAATGATTTGAAAGAGAAAGGAGTTAATGATGCCATGACGTCTGACAGGGGAGAATGGAAGAGGAAGACCAAAGAAACTATGAATGGACTGTGTGAAGAATGATATGGCACGAAAGGAGCTGTCTGATGAAACGACGAATACTAGAGAAGTATGGAAGAAGAAGACATGCTGCGCCGACCCCAAATGAATTAGGACAAGGGCAAAAAAATGATGATGATTTCCATCTTAGACCACGACACACAAATCAGTAGCCCAATTCTATAGCAACAATTTGAAAAGCACGTGGTATACTATCGCAACGATTGACATACATATGTATAGCTGTTCACAATTGAGTCTGCAATAAAAATGTCATATAGTCGCCATTTGGTAGGGCCATGGAGTGAGCGGGTTTGCGCCGGATTTTTATTAGTAAATCAGCCTCTAGCTGCTAGCACAAAATGGTGACATTTTTAGATGATTGCTCGACCCTACGTTGAGGAAGAGCTCGTGGCTAAATAATAACAGCCGCTCGGGTCGATCTTTAGGTTAAGCCGTGTCTAGGTTGGTCTGTGGATGGGTGACCACCCATTACATACCGAGTTTTCTCCGTGCCTCGGAAAGCACGTTAAGCCATTGCTCCCGGCTGTCATTTGTAGATCTTTGACAGTCGTTAAGTAGTCAGTGGCCCAAAAAATCTGACAACCAGTCTTACCAAGGGGTATCGTATTACCCAGTACTAACTGGGTTATGGAGGTCAGATAGGCAGTCGCTCCATGTAAAAAAGTGGTATAAAAGGCCAGGCAGATGATGATGATGATGATCGACCCCACGTTACGTAGATTACTCACCATCTGCCTAACCTTTTCTCAACTATGTTGGGGTCGGCTTCCAGTCTAACCGGATGCAGCTGAATACCAATATTTTAAATAGAGCGACTGTCTATCTGACCTCCACAGCTCGCCTCTGGGTAAGACTTCTTGTTATTAACTATCCGTAATGACTGTCAAAAATTTACGGATGACAGTTATGAAATTCTCAGTAGCAATCGTGGAGTTTGGATCTGAGCCCATTTGATGACAATTGACTCATCCCTTAAGTTACACCACAGATACTTATACTATTGATAAGTAGGTATCACTTCATCATCATAGTATGAAACAAAGTCGCTTCCCGTCTATCCTTATGTATGCTTAGATCTTTTAAACTACGCAACGGATTTTGATGTGGGTTTTTTAAATATAGAGTAATTCAAGAAGAAGGTTTATATCTACATTGCACCCGTGCGAAGCTGGGGCGGATCGCTAGTCATAAATAATCCGAAGCATTCCAAGTATTTCTATAAAGGTTGGGCAACCAAAGGGACTTAATCATCTAACAAAGATTCTTACCGCACCTCAAAATAACCGTTCCTTTAGCAACCGCTGACTCTCTGGCCACACCCTGGGCTAGTCACCGGATGGGGAAGAAATTTCAATGTCTGCATACCTTTAGAATTGTCGCTATTACGAGTATTATATTGGCAATAGTAGTTCTGGTATGGCTGGTAGATATTTTATTAAAGATAGCTTATGCCCGCGGCTCCGCCTGCGTGGAGTTCGATAATTGTCCCTCGGGATCGTACTACCGGGATAAAAAGTATTCCGTGTTAATTCAGGTTATAAACTATCGGTGTGAAAAATTTCATCCAAATCCGGTCAGTAGTTTTTGCGTGATTTATTGATGTCTGGATGTCTTTTAATCTTATACTTATTACGCTTACGTATTTATAATATTATTATTAATAATTTATTCTCAGAATTCCATATATTGTTAGTAAATAATACTTATAACTAGGTTAGTACAATGTAATAATATTACATTTAAAAATTAAAATTATATAAAATAAAATTATAATTAAGTAGGATTTTTCTATTAAGGAGCTCGTGGCAAAATAATAACTGCCGCTCGGGTCGATCTTTAGGTTAAGCCGTGCTTGCCTAGGTTGGTCTGTGGATGGGTGACCACCCAATACATACCGAGTTTCCTCCGTGCCTCGGAAAGCACGTTAAGCCGTTGGTCCCGGTTGTCATTTGCACATCTTTGACAGTCGTTACAGGTAGTCAGTGGCCAAAAAAGTCTGACAACCAGTCTTACCAAGAGGTATCGTATTACCCAGTACTGACTGGGTTGTGGAGGTCAGATAGGCAGTCGCTCCATGTAAAATACTGGTATTCAGCTGCATCCGGTTAGACTGGAAGCCGACCCCAACATAGTTGGGAAAAGGCTAGGCAGATGATGATGAGGATTTTTCTATTACAATTATGTAGATTTGTCAGTGAAGATTAACACACTGAAAGAATTTCTCTTTATTCAACTTCTTTGGAGTTTTCAAATTACCATTACCATTAGAATTTTTGAAGTTCTCTCTTTATTTGTATCTCTTGTATGTAATGAAAGCGACCTTTTATATCGAGTGGATATTTATATAATGTCATTTTATTTTCTTTTTTTTGGAACGGATATCATCAAATGACTTCTCTCGCTCTGGGCAGAGCGGAAGGGAGTGTCAGACTTGTACTAAAACCCATCCATGTTCCTTCTTTGCCCTTTGTGTTCCAGGGCCGCGGTACCTCTTTCTAACAGTCCCGCAGCCCTTATATAATGTCATCAACCGGACATAAATCCAGTATGCGGACTGTCACTGAAATTTTTTTTTTGAAAAACCCAATAAACCTGAACCTGGGAATCGAACCCAGAACTTCATGCTCTGGAGTATCACTTGTGACCACTACCAACGAAACTGTCTAATATCTTCCGTGTTATGAATCAAGTGTGTTTCCTAATAAAGTCTGTTCAAGTCTTATAGTTTCTAGTTCAAGACTGGAATATTTAAAAAGTCATACAAATGATTGAACTTGTAGCGCAAACTAAATTTTATTTGTGTTGTTAAAGTGGATTTTCTAAAAGCACATATTTGTTTACATGTTCGGAATCTAAATCGCGGACGCAGTTAGTGAGGTCGGTTTGTTTCCTTCGTAGTAACAGCCAGTACTAACGCCGACGGAAATAACCTTCGCATTGAGAAAGCGGAATAAGTTCACACGGTGAAGGTTTCAACAAGGTGACCTGCAGGTACATATACCTTTCAATTAGAAGACCTTACCTGTCATTATGTTTGTGGACATGCAACCTGCTGGAGATTTTCCTTCACTATCATCAGCGGAGGACTTTGTTTTATAATAATATGTAGTGATAGACTACATATTATAAAATAAAGTCCCCCGCCGCGTCTGTCTGTCTGTTCGCGATAAACTCAAAAACTACTGCACCGTTTTTTATGTTGTTTTCACCAATGGATAGAGCTAGTGGTTCTCGAGGAAGGTTTTAATATATAATTTGTCAAGTTTTTGTTGCGGAGACGGGATCAAAATTTCATGATTACTTTTAGTCGCGATAACCGACATCCAAACGGGCGAAGCCGCGGGCATCAGCTAGTTATAAATAAAATAATTATGTGCTGGTTTCGAGCAACAGGTTGCAAATGTACTCATAGATGTCATGCTCTTCATTATGACAAGTCAATGAGTTGTAGAATTAACAAACAACAATTGCAAAGCCTTCATCGTCTGCCAGAGCTGCGGGAGTGTTCGAAAGAGATACCGCGGCCCCGTAACACAAAGAGCAAGGAAGGAACATGGATGGGTTTTAGTCAGTACAAGTCTGACACTCCCTCCCGCTCTGCCCAGAGCCGGAGGAGTCATTTGATGATTTCTCATCCGAAAAACAAAGTTATCATCTTACATTATATTCTATTCTATTTTTGTTTAATGGCAAGCAGAGCCGATGTCGACTATTCTGCCAATGTCCAGTGAATTGAAAAAACAAGTGTGCATGAAAAAGAAAAAAAAAAATGAGGTTAAAAGAGAAAACTACAACTGAAGTCACAAGTTAAATCATCAGTTGATACAATTGGATACAATGTGGGGCTTTTCGGGTTAGTAGGAGACTGAAACCAACAAAAAAATATATAAATTAATAAATATTATAATTGTTGATACATAAAATATACGCATACCACACCAACACAGGCAGAATTATAATTTTATGTTATTGTGACGGATGAAGATCATCAGCGTCACAAACAATTCAGCATCATACATTATAGGCTAGCAACACAACACATGACATTAGCTTCATGACAGGAGCTTAGCTGTCAACCGAGTCTATGACATGCCGTTGTTACTGAGGAGTTATTACGACTAACCTCAGTGTGTCACTGGATTATTGATGTTAGTTTGGGAATACAGGCTGTAAACAGACTCTTCACAAAGCCGTCAACCAAGCATTATGTACATCAAACTAAGTAACTGTACGCAAAAATTAGTGCTGGGAAACGATTTCTTTTTTTTTTGGGCTGAAAAATCACGTTTTACAGTAGAACTCAAAGTAACGCACTCAAAACATTGTGCTGATGGATGGATTGAATAGTAAAGAGGTCCTAGGGGCGTTTAAATTAAAAATCTTACATTAAAAACATGTATTTATAAAAAACAAATGAGAAAAAGTTGGAACTTTGACCCCCAATATCTCCGTAACTAGAAGGTTCCCAGGTATGGTCTAGAACAAAAAAAAAATCGCAATGACGGCGAGAACAAGTGCCCTTCGGCTTCGTTAAGAGTCTGTTTACACCCTTTATACTACCTTCTATATAATATGCGAAGCTAGGAAGCTATACTATGCGATATGCTCGTAGGTTTGATTTTTAAAAAGAATCAAAATAGTGATATATCACTATTTTGATTTTTATTTTGAAATTACTTTTCGTCAAAGACGTCAATTTTTTACGATAATTATGTTAAACTCTAAAAATGAAACTTATGTACCTACATATTATGTTAGTGTACTTTTAAGAGTTTTTTATACAGTGGCGCAACGGTGGCCCAGTGGTAATGGTCTCTTAATACGAGTTCTAGATCGTAGTAGGTTCAAACCCAGGCGGAGAATTACTTAGTGCAATTTATATTTTCACCTCTGCTCTCAAAACGGTGAAATCAAAAATTCGAAGCCATGTGACATCTACCAACCAGCACTGCGCCCGTGTTGCAGATTACATACAGACCATTTCATCTGTGGGGAGGCGTGTATTGGGATACACGCCTCCCCACAGATGAAATGGTGGAATCATTACAGGCTGATTAATGATTATGCTCATACTATTTCAATTATGCAGTAATTCGCACGTCAGCATAACTAAACCAGTATAAGTGGACCTCTTATTCTATAGAAAACTCCGTACTGCACTAGGCCAGCAGAATGTCAGTGTTATCGCTACTTCTTACTGTAGGTATAGACGCCAGCTCATCAAGCTACTACAATCTGTCAAATTTCTTTGATAGATTTCCACTTTATCGCTAGAACATTAAGTTCAAGGTTGATTGGGAAAATTTGACAGTTTCGGGTAGCTGGATGTGCTGGCACCTGTACTACAAAATTACTTACTAAATGATTACTTGATATTACAATATCTTAATTATTACTAAATTACTTTTTGATGACAGCAAATCTTCTGATCAAATTGCGGTAGCAATGATCAAATCAAATCAAATCAAAATATTTATTTGCTAGAATATTAGCATATCCTGCCATAACATGGCGTGCAAAGTTTATCCGATAAGTGATGTCTTTTAATCTAACTTACCAATTACAGATTCTAATGTCTTGTCTTCTAAGTCATTTAAAAAGTAATAGTTTAAAAAGCATTTTTTTAAACACTGTCAGCGGTAAGTCTTAAAAACTATTTGGTAGGTGATTTTAAATAATAATCGACTTGCAGTATACATTTTTCTTAAACAATTTTAGTTTTACGAGTATTGGTGGCAGCCGAAATCTATATTTATGCCGTGTTCATATGATAAGCATTGCCTCACAAATATGTCGGATCACACTGGTAATCAAACCTAAGAACTCCGCACAGCTGGTAGCGACCGGTGACTTGATCCGCTATGATAATAACCAACGCACATCGTTTGTTACTAACCATCCAGTAATAGTTACGTTAACCGCTACATTACGAGGTTTCATCATTTTATTAACTACTTATATCATGTCTGATCTCTACGCTCGAATTGCCGTCCTATCCGACCATGAGACATGACATGACTCCGAGAGTGCACCTGCGTTTGGGCATTTGTGCACTATCATATTTCCAGCCGAGAGGAGCTAATGGCTAAGTAATAACAGCCGCTCGGGTTGATCTTTAGGTTAAGCCGTGCTTGCCTATTGTCATCAACCGGGCACAAATCCAGACTCAAAACGGCTACAAAAAAATTCTTGATAGAAAAACCGAATAACCCTATGCTCAACCTGGTCATAGATTTTAAATATACTGTTATACATATCTCTACATTAAGAGCATGTGGCTAAATAAAAACAGCCATACTGGTTGATTTTCAACGTTAAGCTTGCTGAGGTTGGTCTTTGGATGGGGACCACCCATTACATACCGAGTTTCCTCCGTGCCTCAGAAAGCACTTTTAGCCGTTGGTGCCGGCTGTTATTTGTAGATCTTAGACAGTCGTTAGGTAGTCAGTGGCCAAAAAGTCTGACAACCAGTCTTACCAAGGGGTATCGTATTCATCATCATCATCATTTCAGCCAATAGACGTCCACTGCTGGACATAGGCCTCCCCCAAGTGTCGCCACATTGACCGGTCCCGTGCGACTCGCATCCAGCGGATCCCTGCAACCTTCATCAGGTCATCGGTCCACCTAGTGGGAGGCCTTCCAACGCAACGTCTTCCGGTTCGCGGTCGCCACTCCAGAACTTTACGGCCCCATCGGCCATCCGTTCTGCGAGCAATGTGTCCTGCCCACTGCCACTTAAGTTTGGCAATTCTTCGGGCTACGTCGGTAACCTTGGTTCTCTTGCGGATGTCCTCATTTCTGATTCGATCACGCAAGGAAACTCCGAGCATAGCCCTCTCCATTGCCCTTTGGGTGACTTTAAGCTTTCTAATTAGGCCCATTGTGAGCGACCACGTTTCGGTCCCGTATGTAATCACTGGCAACACACACTGGTCATAGACTTTCGTCTTGAGACACTGCGGTAAGTTGGACGAGAAGATACCACGCAACTTCCCGAACGCTGCCCAGCCGAGTCGGATTCGACGATTGACCTCTTTCTCGAAGTTAGACCTACCTAACTGGACCGTTTGTCCCAGGTAGACATAATCGTCTACAACTTCGATTGTAGAGTCTCCGATCTTGATAGGAGTGGGTGTTACATGGGCATTCAACATGACCTTGGTTTTGTCCATGTTCATTTTAAGACCCACTCTTCCGGAAGCTCTACTGAGGTCATCGAGCATTGTACTGAGGTCCTCCATGGTCTCAGCCATAACCACAATATCGTCGGCAAACCGAAGGTGAGAGATGTACTCGCCATTGACATTGATGCCTAGCCCTCGCCAGTCCAGAACCTTGAAGACATCCTCCAGTGCAGCGGTGAACAGTTTCGGAGATATGACGTCTCCCTGTCTCACACCTCGCTGCAGAAAGATAGGTTCCGAGGTCTGGTCCTGAAGTCGGACTGACATGGTGGCGTTTTTGTATAAACACTTCAACACCTCGATGTACCGATAATCGATTTGGCACCGTTGGAGAGACTGCAGTACAGCCCAAGTCTCGATCGAATCAAAGGCTTTCTCGTAGTCCACAAACGCTAAACAGAGAGGCAGGTTATACTCTTCGATCTTCTGTATAACCTGCCGCAGCGTATGTATGTGGTCTACGGTGCTAAAGCCTTTTCGGAAACCGGCTTGTTCGGGAGGCTGGAAATCGTCAAACCTGCGCGCGAGACGATTCGTGATGACTCTTGAAAACAACTTGTAGACATGGCTCAGAAGTGAGATAGGCCTTCTTCAGCCGGGCATTGTCGCCCTTTTTGAAGAAGAGTACCACCACACCTCTGCACCATGCCTGTGGCGTTTTCCCCTCGAGTATGACGGAATCGAACAGCTTCTGAAGGGCCTTAAGTACCGGTTTTCCACCCGCCTTCAGGAGTTCGGCCGTAATTCCGTCATCACCCGGTGCCTTGTTGTTTTTAAGCTGTTTCAGAGCCATCCTAATCTCGTACAGGCTGACGTCCGGGATGTCTTCGGTATAGTGTCGGGTTAGTCTAGCTCTTGGGTCGTTTGCTAGATCTACAACAGGTTCACTAGTTGACGTGTATAACTGCCCATAGAACCTCTCGATCTCCCTCAAAAGCTCAGGTTTGGCGGATACGATCCTGCCATCGTCGGTCTTCAGTTTTGCGAGCTGGCTCTGCCCAATAGCCAGATCTCTTGCAAATACCTTGGAGCCTTTATTCCGCTCAATTGCGTCTTTAACACGCTCGGTATTAAAGCTGCGGAGGTCGCTCTTCAAGGATTTAGAGATCCGTCTATTAAGCTGCCGGTACTTCCACGCCTCGTCTGAAGACTGCAGGATCATCTCACGCCGCTCCTTCATGAGCTTGAGAGTATGCTCTGAGAGTTTTTTGTTCTTGTCTGGACGACGGGTCTTGAAGAACTTAGACCCAGTCGTATGGACAGTTTCCACGAACCCGTCGTTATATTCGTCCACTGAGCTTCCTAGGCACTCGAAACGATTCTGGAGTTCAAGCTGAAAGCCCTCGGGGTTTTGGATCTGCATCTGTGCTGGACGGAGCGTAGACTTCATCAGTCGAGACCTTTCAAGCTTGATATTGATGTTCAATGTGCCTCTTACCATGCGGTGATCGCTCCCGGTTTTCACCGAATTGATCACAGAGACATCATTGAACATTTGCTTCTTGGTTGACATGATGAAGTCAATCTCATTTTTAGTTGCACCATCGGGGCTCTGCCAGGTCCACTTCCTGTGCTCACGCTTTCTGAAGAAAGAGTTCATCATATAGAGGCCCTCCTTCTCCATAAAACTAGCCAGTTGGTGACCCCGGTGATTCCGACGTCCAAACCCAAAGTTCCCCACCTGCAGCTCATCACCGTCTCGTTTGCCCAGCTTCGCGTTGAAGTCTCCCATGACAACGGTGAAGTGAGTTTTGAAACCATGCATGGCTTTAGAGATATCCTCATACATGGTCTCCACTTCCTCGTCGGGGTGTGCCGAGGTCGGGGCGTAGACCTGTATGACCTTCAGCGAATATCTTGAGGATATTCTGAGTATAAGGCACGCCACCCTGGTCGACACACTCTCGATCTTCACCACGTTGTTCACGAGGGACTTGTGGACGATAAACCCAACACCACCCTGGGACTGCCGGTCACCCTCTCGGAAATAGAGCAGGTTGCCGGAATTCAGGGTTATCGTGTCCTCCCCCTCTCTTCGGACTTCAGATAATCCCACAATACTCCATCGCAGCCTGCTCAATTCCTCTTCGAGTTCCGTTATCTTCTCGTCGGTCCGGAGTGTACGCGTGTTGTATGTTGCCAGGTCAAGTCGTCGGTATAGGCAGCCAGATCCCGTCCGGAGATTCTTCGCACCCCTTGCCACGCCGTCACCTCGACCGCTACCATAGTCGAGGGTAGACGGGCTGCCGGGTACTAGGGGCCATTTGTGTGTTGCGCTATTCATTTGGGGGGTTTTGCCATAATCGCCACGCTTGGCAGGCGGGTTGGCGATCGCAGTATGGTTGTTACAAAGGCACAGAGAACGCTGCTGCCCATTCTCTGGTAAGTCCCTTAGTCGCCTCTTACGACACCCACGGGGAGATATGGGATGGTATTATTCTTTACGTCCGACACCATACAGAACCATCGTAATCGTATTACCCAGTACTAACTGGGTTGTGGAAGTCAGATAGGCAGTCACTCCATGTAAAATACTGGTATTCAGCTGCATCCGGTTAGACTGGAAGCCGACCATAGTTGGGAAAAGGCAGGCAGATGATGATAATTTAGCGACAAAAGCTAGCCTCCACTGCAGTCGATATAATTATATACGTCATAGCTTTAAAACCTGGTAAAAGGGAGAGTTATCCAATTCCTTTCACCAGGTTTTAAAGCTAATAATATAGATTTAGAATTATAAAAATTGTAGCATTAATCTGTATGATGTACCAAGATATTATGTGTCAAGACAATGACTCATGATTAAATTTTAAAATAGCGCCCAAAATTTGATATCGGTCCGTCATGAGTAGATTATTTGTATATCCAGACACGGAAGTACATACCGTTCTGATAATTATGTCAATTATTGATATGATGTCTATTTATAACTTTAAGATAATTTCGAGACACACAAATGTCTGAAATTTTGCATTTTCACATTCGAGCAGGCCGCATCGCACGAGTGAGCGTTGCAGTAGCTATGGAGTTCGTTACATTGAGGTACTACCTTAATAAGATTTTTTTGTGGTGTACCTACAACTAAAAAACCCGACTACTGAAAAGAGATCTAATTAAATTCGGGGTTTACAAGGTAAAATTGACTCCTCCTATTATTGAAGTCGGTTAAAATGTAGCTTATGTTATAATAACGAATCGATTGACACCTTATTCATCAAAATCGGATGAATAGTTTAGGCGCTACGTAGGAACATACGTAAATACAAATATACATACAGACTGCTAAAATCATAACCCTTCCTTTTGGCTACGCCGTAGTCGGGTAAAAAATAATTTTCTACACCAAAAAACGTGGTTTCTCCGCAATACTTTTTAGCGCAGTGTTACATAGTTTGATTTATAGAACGCTTGGTAAACCGAATCGTGAAGGATCTGTTTACCCTGTGTGTAATGTGGATGTCACAATATTCATTATAAGATATTAAAGAGTCAGTCAGAGTCAAGTCAATCTGTCAGTCAATTCTGACTTACTGTATTACTTCATGGGGTGGGGCAAGTAAAACTCTGTTATTACCCATTGAAAGAGCTCAAAGAGCTATCCTCAAGGTGGCTACTTGCCGCCCTTTCCTTTTCCCCACTAACCTCCTGTATAAATCTTGTGAAGTACTAAGAGTCCGACAATTATTTATTATGAGCACTGTACTAAAACAACACGCAGCCCTTCCATACAGCACTGAATTGACTAAAAAAAGACGGAAAAATATAGTGTGCCCTCAAAAAAGTACAAAACATGCTTTCACAGCAAAATTTTATATGTACCTCGGACCGCTACTCTATAACAGGCTTAATAAAAAAGGAAACATCTACTCCTTAAATCATAGTAACTGCAAGAAAATTGTCATGGAAGCTCTTCAAACTATGTCCTATGAAGATACTGAGAAATTATTAGTTGTGCCGAAGTAAATATTGTTCCTAATATTGTGATTTTTAATTAGTTAGCTAGGTTAACTACTATAATTTATACTATACTTTATTCTATTACTATAATTTTTATATTCCTTTTAACAAACGTACCAATAAGATTAAATATATGATAAGTGATTATTTAACCAATTAATGTTACCTCCAATCGCCTGAAACACAGGATTACCTAGTTCAGGCACAAATCATGGGTGAACTTGATATAGATTTAAGAAAAACTGTAAGCGTTATACCTTATTATTTTTGAATAAATTTATTATTAATTTTATTATCAAAGAAACCAGCCTCTTACGTGTAACCAGAGATGTTATGGATATGATATTTCGGATCTGGATATGGATATAGGAATAAAATTATATCGGTTTCGGATACGGTTACGATTATGTAATTATTTCGGATTATCCGATAGTTTCGGTTACGGATATAATAAAAAACTAACTAGTTATGAAAGAGGTTATGTTATGACTAAAAGTAACAAACAAACTGCAAGATTCACGTGGCGCGCGAGTGAAACAAAAACCTGTCGAAACATGTCGTTTTATTTAGAGTCCGCCCTTAAGCGAAACTATCCGAAACTTGTGAAACGGATACGGTTACGGTTACAAATATATTTTTATTTCGGATATCCGATAGTTTCGATTACGGTTACGGAGCTCCATAACATCCCTGCCTCCAACACAAATTTTCATCATGAAGGCGTGGCTTCTACGTGAAAATCACACAGCATTACAAACTTATCTATATAATACCCACGGCGGCGGTAGACAAAGGACATATCTTCCGACTAATAATGTTAACACCACCTATATATTGTACTTGTACCTGATATCTGTCCCTATCTTTCTGATACGAGTAAAATAGTGGTGTCATTTGAAGAATTATGGCTGATAAAATAATGAATAAAAAATTCAGTTGCCATAGGACCTCTAATAACGGGTGTCCCGTGTTTTGTAAAGAATCTTTTCATCGAGCTGAAGGTTGACCTTAAAATTCCTAAAATCGACTACTTTGACATAGCAAGCGAGCCCTAAAATAATTGAAGATATGCGACACCTACCCGCATCGAGCCCGCGTGGTGGATTACGGTCTTAAATCCTATCAGGATTTAAGTGTTCCCAGCAGTGGGAACAATATGGGCTGATTGTGTTAATATAAACAGCGGTTGTGTTGATATAAACAGGAGCTCGTGGCTAAATAGTAACAGTCGCTCGGGTCCATCTTTAGGTTAAGCCGTTATTGCCTAGGTTGGTATGTGGATGGGTGACCACCCCTTAGATACCGAGTTTCCTCCGTGCCTCGGAGAGCAAGTTAAGCCGTTGTTCCTGGCCGTCATTTGAAGATCTTTGGCAGTCGTTACAGGTAGTCAGTGGCCCAAAAAAGTCTGACAACCAGTCTTACCAAGGGGTATCGTATTACCCAGTACTAACTGGGTTGTGGAGTTCAGATAGGCAGTCGCTCCATGTAAAATATTGGTATTCAGCTGCATCCGGTTAGACTGGAAGCCGACCCCAACATAGCTGGGCAAAGGCTAGGCAGATGGATGGTCCTCATTAAACGTGACTATAGGGTGTAGAGTACGCTACTCGATGATGATGATACCTATCATCGTCATCATCATCACCATCCACAGCCCGATGTCACCCACTGCTGGGTACAGCAAAGCAAAGAGAGGCCTCTTTGCTTGTGCCAAGCTCCACGTTCTTGTGCCAGCCTCATTCAGAGCTGACTATCATCATCATCATATCAGCCCGTTGCTGTCCACTGCTGAACATAGGCCTCCCCAATAGATTTCCAACGTGTCCGGTCCAATGCCACCTGCATCCAGCGACTCCTCGAGCTGACTATAGTCTTAACAAATTCAGATTGATCAAATCTAGCAAGTCATTTCTTATAAACAGTATACGCTTTCAAGACGAGTCCAGTGTGTGTTACCAGTTATTACATACGGGACCGAAACGTGGTCACTCACAATGGGATTCATCAGAAGGCTTAAAGTCACCCCAACGGCATCAATGGAGAGGGCTATGCTCGGAGTTTACTGGCGTGATCGAATCAGAAATGAGGACATCTGCAAGAGAACCACGGTTACTGACGTAGCCCGAAGATTTGCCAAACTTAAGTGGCAGTGGGCAGGGCACATTGCTTGCAGAATGGATGGTCGATGGAGTAACGACCGCGAACCGGAAGACGCTGCGTTGGAAGGCCTCCTACTAGGTGGACCGATGACCTGGTGAGCGTTGCGGGGATCCGCTGGATGCGAGCCGCACGGGACCAGTCAATACAGCGACACTTGGGGGAGGCCTATGGCCAGCAGTGGACGTCTTTCGGCTGAAATGATGATGATGATGATTACCGTATTAGACTTGTTCTAGAAGAAGAAGAACATTTATGCAGTTAAAAGAAAATCTTTATGCTCCCCGATTTCAGCCAACACTTTAGAGCAAAAGGCGCTATCTGTGACAGATGCACAAGCTAGCATAAGAACCCAGATAGGTTCCCCTTACCAACTACCCCCGACTCTTGCACGAGCCAGCCCGAGATGCTGAGCCAGTAGTTTTAAACCAACCCCTTAATAATCTCACTCGGATCCCGCCTGTTCCTTTGCTGCCCTCTCCAGCGACGCCCTAAGCCGAGGGTCGTATTCCACAAGTGGTGCTCTTAACGTGTAGTCGCTTAGCAGTTTTATGCCCCTGGCTGAAGGCCTTTCTCTGAAGGCATCCACAGGATAGTCCGATTAATCAAAAGCCAGCCTCATAGGTTGACCTGCAATGTCGAATCACAAACCAAATTACACCTCAGCTCACCCCCTTTCTAAGTAACAATACACCATTAAAACGTGTATCTGCACAAAATTCGAACAGGCTCACGTTTTGAATGTATGTCGAGGACGGCTCACACGTCACCATGACGCATGCGCGTGAAATCATAATCGAATCGATGCGCGGGCGTTGATTCTGTGTATGTGACAGAGTTTATCGACTTTTGACTGTGATTTTAATGTGGATACTATAACTCTCGTTTGACAAGCTTGATATTTGATTTGATAGTAGTGACTGGTTTAATCAGGTGGTTTAGTTAGGTGCTCGTGACTTATCATCATTTCGACCGAAACACGTTCACTGCTGGTCATAGGCCTCCCCCAACTGCCGCCACGTAGACCGGTTCCGTGGGTCTCGCATCCCCGCAACCTTCACCAGGTCATCGGTCCACTCTTACTCGTGGCTTAATATTATAGTAATATCAGTTCGACTCAATCTTAAGTCCCGGAATCCATCAAAGCTTCTTTATTACAGC
Source organism: Lycophotia porphyrea (assembly GCA_950005105.1). NCBI lineage: Eukaryota > Metazoa > Arthropoda > Insecta > Lepidoptera > Noctuidae > Lycophotia > Lycophotia porphyrea. The sequence goes on from OX465409.1 coordinate 1,578,987, forward strand.
AGCGCTTCTTTTTATTTAGCTGCAGACTGGAAGTCGATCCCAACATAGCTAAAAGAGGCCATATAGATGACTTCTTTCGCAGTACAAAAGAGGGTATATTTTCTCCAACATAACATCACGCTAAATAGAGTCCACCTATATTTCGCCAGTTATGTTTTAAGTCCAATGTAATAGAGGGCGATTCTATTGCCATCAACCGGGCACAAATCCCGGCTCCGGCTACTGAAAAAATCTTGATGGACAAACCCAATAACACTTTGTCCGACCCGGGAATCGAACCCAGGACCTCATGTTCAGCTATCGCGCTTGCAAACACAACACCAACGATGCAGTTTGTGCAACTACGAGCTAAATGCAGCTGCGTATCTAAATATATCGATGAAGCATCCTACGTAAACCATTTTTGCCCTTTCCACTACTCTGAAAAGCTGCGAAAACAACGGGAAATGACGTAGGATTCTGTTTTCAAATAGACAAGAATTTTCAATAGAGTGGAGCTCCAACGAGATCTCAATTCCTGGTACTGAGAACGGCCGTCAGTTTGTTGTGCGCTTGGACAATGCATTTTCTTGGAAGAAAATTTAAGAGAAAATACTGATACTGATACTGTTAGCCTGCGTCATCCCACTGCTGGCCAAATTTAAGAGAAAATACTGAACATAAAAGATAAATGCTTTAACAAACACTGTGGGTGTTTGTTTTTCTGAAGAATTCCTAGTATGAAGTGAAAGGACTAGAGATTCTTGTAAATCGTGGGTGTGTAAATAAACAATATCTTACTTGAATAATCTAGTTTAAAGGGATAAAACTTTCTTTAGAACGCGGAGGGTTAGAATCTTTATAAGTGCAAGGCCGAAGGTATTAGCGATGAAGAGGACTTTTCAACCTTTGCGCCTATCGAAGTGTCTCGGCGTTCGATTTCCGTAAAAGATTCTGCATTTTCCAAAGGAATGAAGTAGCAGTTAGGCCCTTGGTTAAACCTATATTCAAAAAACGTCCAGCGCACTTTCTGTAGCTTTACTCTCTGAAAAATTATCGTCGACCAAAAAATCGGCTGTTTCTAACTGCTTAAGTGAAAATTGTGAAGGTTTTTAACTGTCAGGAAAACACGTGGTTACGATATGAGCACTCCTCATAGATTCTTCTTTATCGTTAGGTTAGTGCCTAACCTGGTGTCAGAATTTTAATGTCGCCCACGAGCCTCTGACTTGGCATTACATGCCGTCGAGAAATATCTCTCAGGCATGCTGGTTTCCTCACGATGTTTTCTTCACCGAAGCAAGTGATAATTATACAATACGCACATGAATCCGAGAAATCAGAGTTGCTTGCCTTAGGTTCGAACTCGAGAATTATGACTTGGGCTGCGAGATACCGCGGCCCTGGAACATAAAGGGTAAGGAAGGAAGATGGATGGGTTTAATTCAGTACAAGTCTGACACACTCTTCCAATGAATCCGAAAAATCAGAGGTGCGTGTCTTGGGTTTGAACTTGAGACCTTTGACTTGGCAGTCCGACGGCACACCACTAGGCTATCTCTTATCCTCATAGATGAATAAGCATTAGACAAAGCGACGCAATCTAATACCTATAAAGGGTGTAATAAGACTCTTAACGAAGCCGAAAGTCACTTGTTCTCCCCGTCATTGGGATTATGTTTTTGTTCTAGACCATACCAAGGTCAAAGTTCCAACTTTTTCACAAGTTTTTTTTTAAATACATGTTTTTAATGTATTTTTTTAACTTAAGGCACCTTGACGACTTGTACTATTCAATCCATCCCTCAGCACACTGTTTTGAATACGTTACATTGAGTCCTACCTTAAAACGTTAATTTTTCACCCCAAAAAAAAGTCGTTTCCCAGTAATAATTTTTGCATAAAGTTACTTAGTTTGATGTACAGAATGCTTGGTTGACGGCTTCGTGAAGAGTCTGTTTACACTCCCTATAGAATAAAATGCACCGCATATATAATTCTAGTATATAAAACAGACACGTTATTCAAGCTGTGTCCTCTCATGTGTCTCGGCAATATTGCCTGGAGTCTATCTGTTGCCGGGCGCGCTTGTTAGGTACACTACACACTAACGACTTAAAACCATGTTGCTCGCAATCAACATTTTTTTTTTCTCACTCCTCCGATGTTCTTTTCTGAATGATTTCACTTGAATCTTCTTCCTCTTCAATAAGACTCAGATTCTGTTTGACTAGTACCCAGTGATGTGGACAGCTCTGACGTTTGCGTCATTTAAGTCCTGGAGGTTGCAGATAGTTCGTGACGATGGGCAGGAAATAAAAATTGAAAAAAGACTTGAATAAAAATTATGAAAATGGAATGGGCCCCGCCTGATTCTTCTGATTCAGTTTTTTCAGTCGAGTTTTTTAGTTTTTTGAAGTGAAACCTTCTTTAGGCGCGTTGGGCATTTTTGAGATGGAGAAAAACAATTGAACTCGCGACACCGTTAAACGACCTCTTTGTCGTTGCAGAGTTAGCGTATTGCTACATATTACAAGCCCAAAAGAAATACAGCGTATATTCAAATAATTATATAAGTAAAAAAAATCTAGATTCTTGATTATTTTTAGAAAATGTTTTTGCATTTAAATAATCTAGATTTTTTTTTTTTTCACTTCGTTCGGCACTCTCGGAGTCGTTACGTTTTTTTACAATGCATAATAAAATAAATGGCAAAGTATCATTCACTTATCTAAATTCTTCCTTGCCATAGGCCTATCAAACAGATAAAGATAACACTCTGACTGATAAAGTCTTTTTAATCTACGGTATGCGCATTATAATTTGTACGTGGGATAGCGACGGTGCAAATTACTAATTTATTACGTGTTTAAAATGTACAGGTGTACAGGAGATAAAAATTTCTTTACATAGCGTTTTATCAACTACTTTCGACTATCTATCTATTTTTAACTGCCCTTTTGCATTGCCGATATCTTTATACATTGTGATATTTTTTTGTTCTAGATTATAGACCTACGTAACACAAGTTAGTCCAACTTTTTCTCAAGTCAAGAAGACTTGAGAAAAAGTTGGACTAACTTGTGTTACGTAGGTCTGTTAAAGATAAGTTTTTAATGTTATGTGTGTACCTTCATGAATATTGAATATCAGCACTACAGTGATTTTCACCCCAATAAAAAGTTATTTCCCTGCAATAAAATTGGCGTCAAATTGCTTAGTTTTGTGTACAGAATGCTTGGTGGACGGTTTCGTTAAAAGTGCATTTACTCTGATATTAATAAAAATATTAAAAGTCTGGGAATTTCACATCTGTGGTCATCCAGTAAAAGCAGCTAAACGCCTCGTTATTGCGTAGTTAGCGCCTAACCTGGTATCAGAGTTTTTAAACATGCCGGCCATCCACGGCCCTTGACTTGGCTTTACATGCCGTCGAGAAATATCTCTCAGGCATGCTGGTTTCCTCACGATGTTTTCTTCACCGAAGCAAGTGATAATTATACAATACGCACATGAATTCGAAAAATCAGAGTTGCTTGCCTTAGGTTCGAACTCGAGACTTATGACGTGGGCTGCAGGACTGTTCGAAAAAGATACCGCGGCCCTGCAACACGAAGGGCAAGGAAGGAACATGGTTGGGTTTAATTCAGTACAAGTCTGACACACTCTTCCGCTCTGCCCAGAGCGGGACAAGTCAATTGATGATTTCGCATACGAAAAAAAAACAGACTTATGACATGGCGGTCACAGCACTATAGTATATCAACCCCCATAAAAACATATGACGCTTTCCTCACGAGCAAAAAAGTCGCACGATAAAACGCCCTTGCATAGCCAGCCTACTTCAGAATACAAAGTTCACAAATTGATTGCATACCCACAAGACAGTCCAGTTGCAGTCGCCAGGCAGTCTCAAATGCAGCCGCAATTGACTTCTGACATGTTAGAGCTGATTAGTTAGTTAGTCGTGTGAGGGCTCGGGGCATTCTGACGAAACTGAACTGCATGTTGCGTTTGGTTGAAGGTCGGAGGTGGCTTTTGAAACTTTTGTAAAGGAATCATAGCGGTTGCAAGCGCGACTGCAAAGCAAGAGGCTCTGGGTTCGATTCCCAGACAAGGCAAAGTGTTATTAAGTTTTTCCTACAGTAATTTCTCAGTAGCAGCCACGGAGTCTGGATGTGTGCGTAATTGATGCCAATTGGCTAGCCCCTGTTACATGGTGCTCAAACATAACTGGCGAAATGTGGGTGTACTATTAGATACACCTCGACCAAACCCTTCGGGGATTACAGGTGCGATGTTATGTTATGTTAATAACCAATAACATTTCAGCTCGACCCGAGAATCAAACCAGTGTACACCATCCTCAACAGGCGCGCTTGTAGCTACTACTTAGACCCACAGGGCCAGAGCTTACTCAATATCCTTTATTTATAACGGTCTTTAAACTACACCCATGGTCATTCACTGAAATCTAAAAATTCATAACATTTCAATTCAAGAAAAGAGCCATGAAACATGTTGCGTCATGGCTCACGTTGAGGAATGTCACGCTTTAAGCCACCTGGGCTGCTGCTTACCGTTAGTTGGGTAAAACGTGAATATAGAAGGTCTAGGAGTGAAGGTCGAGGTGGTTACTCAATTTGTATTTTTTTTTTTTTTGTATGTACCACTGGGCGTATGGTGGGACGCCCTCAGGCTCGAGTGGCGTTCGATTGTGGAGGCCTATGTTTAGCAGTGGACTTCTGTAGGCTGGTGATAATGATGATGATCACTGAGCATCATAATGTATCATCGCTTTCAACGGGAACAGTGATCAGAAGGCTGGCAGCGCTGCCACGTTACAGGACATTCTAATTCTTCAACCTATACATATAGATCAGCCTTCTGGTTGTAAAAACTGGATCAATCTCGATGAGCACTCAGACCCCATGACCCAAATGAATCTCATACTTTTCATTATACCGATTATCATATTATTGTATCCTGTTAGTATATCGGTTAGTAACGCCTATCAATTAAGTGCTATGACGTAAATATGACGAAAAGCAAAAAGATTAATGTTTAAACAGATCCTTATAATATGAGAACAATAGATCAAGTTCGTCATGATTTTTAAACAGTTATTGTAATGCAGATTGTTTAATTGTGTCCTTATTGATTTAATTGGGACCATTGTGTACCCCGTTCAAATATTTTAACAAGCGGGGCTCCGTCGACTACGTTTTTTAGGCGACTATAGTGTTTTGAGGTTATGTTACAATAATTGTTTTTTCTCAAGAACGGTGCGTTGCCTTTTCATGGGAGTGGTGCCAGATGAGAAGCGGTACCAGAGGTCATTTTATTTTAAGTAAATAAAGAAACAAATTATCTCCCTGCGACAATTTGTTTCTTTTTCGTTACGTGAATCCAAAAAAATATATACAAATTAGTAGCGTTTTATGATTTCTGCCACATGGTAAAAAACATGAGTATCAGGGAAACCCCACCGTCTTTTCATACAATTGTCAAAGAAATGTCAGTCGTGATTTGACGCTGCGGTTGGAGTGGCTGAGCGATTGACTGCTGCGCTGCGTGTCACGGGTTCGATTCCCGCACGGAAGAAATATTTGTATGGCCTACAGGGTAGGCCATACAAATATTTACCAACTACCTACCTAGTTGTTCGGTCAGGCTGTTTGTGTATGTTAAATGTTTGTAAAAGCACCCACGATACAGGAGAAATTTTTACTGTGGGGCAACGTCTTCTTAGTCGAAACACTCTTGTCAGAGTGCTCGTGGTTGCGCAGACGAAGTATACACCGAGAGATGTTCGGTGGGTCGTTAGCTTCTCCGAGGATTGCTCTTTCAGCAATGTGCTTCCATTTCTGCGGGTTAAAGACGTTGCAAGTACACTGGGACCATGGTGGAGTACTCAGTAGCTTAAGAGGCAACGTTCTACAAAACACAAAACAAAAAAGAAATATACGAACTTTTTAGGTTAGTTGTTTTTTTTTTCACATTCAAAGATGTTCAAGGATACTCGTGCCAACCTCAGGGCATGACAGCACAATTTTTAACCATCTATTAGTCTATAAAACAAAGGTGATGATCCAATACACGCGTGCTTACTCAGTAACGGTGACAAATGTATACGGCCATATACATTTGTATACCGCCATATGTATACATTTGTACCCATATACGGCCGTATGCACGTATTACGTGGCTTATAATTGTCGTTCATTAATACTTACTCGTGTGACCAATTGGTCAAACGCCACGTGTAGGAATGACGGGTTTCTAAGTGGTTAGAGATGGCATAGATAGATACTTGCACGGGGTGGTTGTATGGCGGGAACATCGACGCATGTTCAGTACATTATTCTATATATTGAGGAGGAGTTCGTGGCTAAATAATAACAGCCGCACAGGTCTATTTTCAAGGTTAAGCTGCGATTGCCAAAGTCGGTCTGTGGATGGGTCCCGGCTGTCAATAATAAATTGTAGATCTTAATTTTGTTTTGTACTGTGTGGACTAATAAATACTTTTTTTTCTTTCTTTTTTTGACTGTCAAAGAAAGAAACTGACTGACAGACTGGATGAAAGTCTGACATTCAGTCTTAGCAAGGGTTATCGTATTACTTAGTACTAACTGGGTTGTGGAGGTCAGATAGGCAGTCGCTCTATGTAAAATAGTAGTATTCAGCTGAATCCGGTAAGACTGGAAACCCACCCAAACATGGTTAGGAAAAGGCTAGGCAGATGATGATGTTGTCTTTCATTGAACGATTTTTGAATAAAGGTTATAAAGGATTTCTTTAGAAGGTCGAATTTAGGTAGACCAAACCAGGTAGGCTTTGGAATCAAACGCTACTTTTACGAATGTTTCAAAAGAAAACGTAGATCAAGACTGCTTACCAATGTAGCGGCAAGGACGAGGAATATTGGATTATCTTAGCAGTAAATACGTACGTACGTGAATTTGCTAACTGTTCAATGAATAAGTTTAGAGGTATAATGTTACCGGCATTAACAGGATTATGCTGATACATTCCTTGATCATAGTTGAAGGGTTTTGTGCACGATTAGTTTGGGCGACGGCCTTTTATCCAAAAAAAATATGTTCCTAACTTTATCATAGTTTTCCTGCCTAACTTGTTACTGAAATATTAGAGAAACGTGTTGCTAAATTGGTTCTTTGTTAAACGAAATAGGTATATTCTAGGTACTTTTGTTAAACGAAAGTAAGCCCATCAAGTGTTGAAAGAAAGAAAGAAAATTGTTTTTATTTAGCATTAATAACACCTTAAAAATTATACAAAATAAATAAACAAACAATACCTATACATAATGCCAAAAGGGCCTCAACTCAGCATAATGCCAGATGGCAACACAAGTGTACCACCTGACGCTGATTTTCAGCTGCAGCCCACGAGTGCACTACGCTCGAAAACATAAACAAACACATCTTTAAAGCCAATTTTTTTTTGCAGAAATACCCATTAAATTAAAAGGCTTACAAAAAAGATCACTCGACCAAAAATACTCATGTTTGCTAAGAAATAAATTATTTAATTTGAAAATAAAAAAGTAGATCCATACTCTCCTAACCTTAATCAGTCCTATAACGTATTCCTTCGCTGACGTAAATGCAAAGCGGAGTACATCTGATGCAACAAGCTGACCTATTTCTGCTGTACGTCAATGTTTCATCAACATAACTTACTTTGCATTCCTTTCTGGAATTGAAGAGGTTCCATACGACAGTGTAGCTAAACAAACTTAGCTTCATACATACATACATACATAAACTCACGCCCTTTTCCCATGGGGGTAGGCAGAAACCACAGAACGCCACCTGCTACGATCCTTACATACTCCTTTTGCCCCGTCCACGTTCATACATCTGTGTCATACCCGCACGCCGGTTGCGTGTACTACGCACCTGACCTTTCTGAAGAACCTCACCAATGAGGTCAGCGTATGTTCTTCTAGGGCGTTCCCTACCGGTGTTGCCGCTCACATCTGCTTTGTAAATACCTTTTGTTAGTCGCCTTTCACTTATTCTCTCCACATGTCCAAAACATCTAAGCTTCAAAGATTTAATAATAATTTATTTCTGTAAATAATTATACAAGGGTTAAACGGAATCTTCTCGAAGCCACCAACCAAGCATTCTGTACATCAAACTACACTTCGCAAAAAATATTGCTGGTAAACGACTTTTTTTTGGGGTGGAAACATCACGTTTTACGGTAGAACTCAATGTAACGCTTTCAAAACATTGTGCTGATATGGATAGATTGAATAGTACGGGGATCGTGAAGGTGTCTTAAGTAAAAAAAAAAACATGCGAAATAGTTGGAGCTTTGACCCCCAATATCTTCGTAACTAGAAGGTTCTAAGGTAAGGTGTAGAATAAAAAACTGATCGCAATGACGGGGAGAACACGTGCCTTTGGGCTTTGGAGTCTTTTATTTTCTAAAAGAACGAACGAAGCTTCACTTTTCAAAACTAAAGGAACTTTCAATGTTTTCGTTACAAGATCAGCGAAATGAAATGACATCATGAATGGAACTTACCGATACAATAATGATCACTTATCCTTCAAGGTTATCGCTAAAAAACGATACATACATCTATATGAACATCATGTAGACAAAAAACATTTAAGAACGTTTTTGCATGATAACTCTGTCTGGCTTTCTTGAGCTTTATTTTTTCTTTGACGAGTTTCAAGTTGCTGACAAAAAATAAAACAGGTCAAGATCAAGGTAATGGCACTGGTTGTTGAGCCTGGGTATGCCTGGAAATGTACCATATTTATTCATAACATATTATTAAAATTAATGGAACGGATGCGTCCAAATGCGTTATAAACTTAAGACACTCAGGGTGACAATCTATTTTATTTTAAACAAGTCTACCAGGGGTTATTATTACCAAAGGAGCTATTGCAATGGTTTGCGGGACTGTTCGAAGGAGATACCGCGGCCCTGGAACACAAAGGGCAAGGAAGGAACATGGATGGGGTTTAGTCAGTACAAATCTGACAATCCCTTCCGCTCTGCCCAGAGCGGGAAGAGTTATTTGATGATTTCCAATCCGGAAAAAAAAAGAAAAGGAGCTATTCCAATTCATAATCTGGCTAGCCTTTTCCCAACCATATTGGGTTCGGCTTACAGTCTAACCGGATAAAATACCTGTAGTTTACAATCAGCGGCTGCCTATTTGACCTCTACACCCAGTTAATACAGGGTAATACGATATTGCTTGGTAAGATGGATGGGTTGGTCGGGCGAATCATTCCCTCAATTATACAAGAATCCACCAAACGGCTCGCATCGCATCGGATCAAATCAAATCAAATAAATGTAGGTACATTGTTGCTAAAAAGTATTGGTACAATTTCGGTCTGTACATAAATACTCCAGATCCATATAACTTCGTCATAATAATGTGACATGTAAACATTGGGGTTTATAATTCATTTATTTATAATTTTTCTTATTTTATACATTTTTAAATATTTTTAAAAACAAAACTATTAAAAAAACCATTTAATAATATAAAAAATAATATAAACTTTATCATCATCATCATTTCAGCCAATAGACGTCCACTGCTGGACATAGGCCTCCCCCAAGTGTCGCCACATTGACCGGTCCCGTGCGACTCGCATCCAGCGGATCCCTGCAACCTTCATCAGGTCATCGGTCCACCTAGTGGGAGGCCTTCCAACGCAACGTCTTCCGGTTCGCGGTCGCCACTCCAGAACTTTACGGCCCCATCGGCCATCCGTTCTGCGAGCAATGTGCCCTGCCCACTGCCACTTAAGTTTGGCAATTCTTCGGGCTACGTCGGTAACCTTGGTTCTCTTGCGGATGTCCTCATTTCTGATTCGATCACGCAAGGAAACTCCGAGCATAGCCCTCTCCATTGCCCTTTGGGTGACTTTAAGCTTTCTAATTAGGCCCATTGTGAGCGACCACGTTTCGGTCCCGTATGTAATCACTGGCAACACACACTGGTCATAGACTTTCGTCTTGAGACACTGCGGTAAGTTGGACGAGAAGATACCACGCAACTTCCCGAACGCTGCCCAGCCGAGTCGGATTCGACGATTGACCTCTTTCTCGAAGTTAGACCTACCTAACTGGACCGTTTGTCCCAGGTAGACATAATCGTCTACAACTTCGATTGTAGAGTCTCCGATCTTGATAGGAGTGGGTGTTACATGGGCATTCAACATGACCTTGGTTTTGTCCATGTTCATTTTAAGACCCACTCTTCCGGAAGCTCTACTGAGGTCATCGAGCATTGTACTGAGGTCCTCCATGGTCTCAGCCATAACCACAATATCGTCGGCAAACCGAAGGTGAGAGATGTACTCGCCATTGACATTGATGCCTAGCCCTCGCCAGTCCAGAACCTTGAAGACATCCTCCAGTGCAGCGGTGAACAGTTTCGGAGATATGACGTCTCCCTGTCTCACACCTCGCTGCAGAAAGATAGGTTCCGAGGTCCGGTCCTGAAGTCGGACTGACATGGTGGCGTTTTTGTATAAACACTTCAACACCTCGATGTACCGATAATCGATTTGGCACCGTTGGAGAGACTGCAGTACAGCCCAAGTCTCGATCGAATCAAAGGCTTTCTCGTAGTCCACAAACGCTAAACAGAGAGGCAGGTTATACTCTTCGGTCTTCTGTATAACCTGCCGCAGCGTATGTATGTGGTCTACGGTGCTAAAGCCTTTTCGGAAACCGGCTTGTTCGGGAGGCTGGAAATCGTCAAACCTGCGCGCGAGACGATTCGTGATGACTCTTGAAAACAACTTGTAGACATGGCTCAGAAGTGAGATGGGCCTATAGTTCTTCAGCCGGGCATTGTCGCCCTTTTTGAAGAAGAGTACCACCACACCTCTGCACCATGCCTGTGGCGTTTTCCCCTCGAGTATGACGGAATCGAACAGCTTCTGAAGGGCCCTAAGTACCGGTTTTCCACCCGCCTTCAGGAGTTCGGCCGTAATTCCGTCATCACCCGGTGCCTTGTTGTTTTTAAGCTGTTTCAGAGCCATCCTAATCTCGTACAGGCTGACGTCCGGGATGTCTTCGGTATAGTGTCGGGTTAGTCTAGCTCTTGGGTCGTTTGCTAGATCTACAACAGGTTCACTAGTTGACGTGTATAACTGCCCATAGAACCTCTCGATCTCCCTCAAAAGCTCAGGTTTGGCGGATACGATCCTGCCATCGTCGGTCTTCAGTTTTGCGAGCTGGCTCTGCCCAATAGCCAGATCTCTTGCAAATACCTTGGAGCCTTTATTCCGCTCAATTGCGTCTTTAACACGCTCGGTATTAAAGCTGCGGAGGTCGCTCTTCAAGGATTTAGAGATCCGTCTATTAAGCTGCCGGTACTTCCACGCCTCGTCTGAAGACTGCAGGATCATCTCACGCCGCTCCTTCATGAGCTTGAGAGTATGCTCTGAGAGTTTTTTGTTCTTGTCTGGACGACGGGTCTTGAAGAACTTAGACCCAGTCGTATGGACAGTTTCCACGAACCCGTCGTTATATTCGTCCACTGAGCTTCCTAGGCACTCGAAACGATTCTGGAGTTCAAGCTGAAAGCTCTCGGGGTTTTGGATCTGCATCTGTGCTGGACGGATCGTAGACTTCATCAGTCGAGACCTTTCAAGCTTGATATTGATGTTCAATGTGCCTCTTACCATGCGGTGATCGCTCCCGGTTTTCACCGAATTGATCACAGAGACATCATTGAACATTTGCTTCTTGGTTGACATGATGAAGTCAATCTCATTTTTAGTTGCACCATCGGGGCTCTGCCAGGTCCACTTCCTGTGCTCACGCTTTCTGAAGAAAGAGTTCATCATACAGAGGCCCTCCTTCTCCATAAAACTAGCCAGTTGGTGACCCCGGTGATTCCGACGTCCAAACCCAAATTTCCCCACCTGCAGCTCATCACCGTCTCGTTTGCCCAGCTTCGCGTTGAAGTCTCCCATGACAACGGTGAAGTGAGTTTTGAAACCATGCATGGCTTTAGAGATATCCTCATACATGGTCTCCACTTCCTCGTCGGGGTGTGCCGAGGTCGGGGCGTAGACCTGTATGACCTTCAGCGAATATCTTGAGGATATTCTGAGTATAAGGCACGCCACCCTGGTCGACACACTCTCGATCTTCACCACGTTGTTCACGAGGGACTTGTGGACGATAAACCCAACACCACCCTGGGACTGCCGGTCACCCTCTCGGAAATAGAGCAGGTTGCCGGAATTCAGGGTTATCGTGTCCTCCCCCTCTCTTCGGACTTCAGATAATCCCACAATACTCCATCGCAGCCTGCTCAATTCCTCTTCGAGTTCCGTTATCTTCTCGTCGGTCCGGAGTGTACGCGTGTTGTATGTTGCCAGGTCAAGTCGTCGGTATAGGCAGCCAGATCCCGTCCGGAGATTCTTCGCACCCCTTGCCACGCCGTCACCTCGACCGCTACCATAGTCGAGGGTAGACGGGCTGCCGGGTACTAGGGGCCATTTGTGTGTTGTGCTATTCATTTGGGGGGTTTTGCCATAATCGCCACGCTTGGCAGGCGGGTTGGCGATCGCAGTATGGTTGTTACAAAGGCACAGAGAACGCTGCTGCCCATTCTCTGGTAAGTCCCTTTAGTCGCCTCTTACGACACCCACGGGGAGATATGGGATGGTATTATTCTTTACGTCCGACACCATACAGAACAAAATATATAAACAAATATATAAACTTTATAATTATTATTAAAGTATTATTATTATAATTCAATATTTTTAGATACATTTTTCATAATACTATTAATGTCAGAGAGTAAATGATTATGGTTGTTATTTATTTTCCAACCTCATTAAACAAGTCACTTCATCATCATCAGCCTAGCCTTTTTCCAACTATGTTGGGGTCGGCTTCCAGTCTAACTGGATGCAGCTGAATACCAGTATTTTACATGGAGCGACTGCCTATCTGACCTCCACAACCCAGTTGATACTGGGTAGAACTTGGTTAGACTGGTTGTCAGACTTTTTGGGCCACTGACTACCTAACGACGGTCAATATGCGAACACACATTGCATATCTATTCTTGCTGTATAATGCTGTCCTAGGAATTATGAGCAAAACTATTCTATTTCTGTGCCTATTACTTTTTGGAAATATTTCTTGAGCTTTTTAAATAACGCCCGGTGCAATTTCACAAAAGCGCATTCAAAGATATACAGACTTGGGAGGGTTAGTATCTTAAACTTTTTGAAAAAGAGTTTGCAAGATTCCCAAGAAGAGTAAATTACACCGAGAAATGTCGTTTCGTTTACTTCATGTAATTTAAGTCCTCTATAATTGATTTCTATAGTCTTATTTTCTCTTCCATATGTACTAAATTGAATAAAATTTGTTTTTTTTTTGTGTGAGGTTTACACGTAAATTATTTTCGTCAAGCCATGTTAGTCAATTGTATTATTTATGTCAAAATACCTAAGCTTCCGGAGAAAAGCAAATAGGAAAGCATCACGGCGCCCCTCTTTACTATCTACGACGCATCAGGTGCACCGCACTTTGGGAACTCCAGCTTTGGTCGATTCACGCTTGTCGATTCGCGAAACAAATGACATTTGTTTTAAAAAGTTCACGCTTGACCTCGAGTTTGGTTAAGTACACTTAAAACAAAAAGTGAAACGATTTTAGTATCTAACAAATAAATTAATAATTTTTTACATAAATTAAAATTTATTCTAACAGAGGACCAACATGACTATTCTCTAAAATTTTGACTGACTAGGCACAGAAGAAACCCGCTATGTTGGGCTATTCCTCAAAGCGCAACTATTTTTGAGCGCAACCAACTAAGCGCAACTAAATTATTCCTGGAAGCGCAACCATTCGTTGTGCTCACAAATTCGAATTGTTTAAATGGTTGCGCTTTGAGGAATAATTTAGTTGCGCATAGTTGGCTGCACTCAAAAATAGTTACGCTTTGAGGAATACCCCGTTATGTTATGAATGGTCACCATTACACAGACCGACCTCGGCAAGCACTGCTTAACCTCGAAGATCGACCCGTCTTCATTTGGCCAAAGAAGTTATTTAAGTTACTGATGAGAAAAAAGGAGAACAATTAATGTTTAAATTAGTATCTTTTCACTATAAGAATCCAAGCTTAACCTTTTGACCGCCAGAGCATAAACGCACGCGCGTGCCCTCCACGCCAAGCCAAAATTTCACCTACCATTTTGTCACTTATTTGTGTCGTTTGGCGTACAGTGCACGCGCTTGTTTGTCACGTATATGTGACAGTGCCGTTCAAAAGGTTAACCAACCAGGTTAGGTTACCTGGTTAGGTTAACCTTAATGAAAATGCCAGTAAGGCAAACTTTGCAATTTTCATTGCAAAGTTTGCCTTACTGAGCGGTGGTAAAACCATTTACTATTGACAATTTGCATATGAAACAATAAAGAGTTTTTATTAATAGATCCCTCTTATTATATGTGTCGGATCAGGTCGTTAGTACGGACATAAAATGAATCGCAAGCGCGCCTGTGGCGGGGCATCACGCGACCTACTTAGAAGTCTACCTACATCACAGGGTGCTTCTGCAGAGTCCTGATGTTTTCAGCTCAACGCTAGGATGATAGTCAGTGTCTGATCGCGGCTGAGTTGAGACCTATTGGAACTGTACCCGATTCATTGAGTCCCGTGTTATTGTGTTAAGTTGTAATCTCAAGTAATTCGTTAGTTTTGCTAGAACCAGTTTATCACACCCAGTGTGTTTTCATAGCACGCAACCCAACGTCTGCCCAAATAATGCTTGAGCCTAACGGAATTAATCTTGACATTCCCGACTTATAAGTAAGTTGCCAGTAAATTCTACTTTCAAAGAAATTACACAAACGATAAAAATGCACACAGACGGCTTCAAGCTTATTTTCACAGAACCGCTTATCATTCAGTAGGTAGTGCATTTTCATTCTTGGATAATAAATGGAATATTAAAATAGAATATTTATTTATTTTCTCAGAATGTAGGTATTTGCAATAAGGTGGTTACAATAATATTATGGAATTCTACCATTTTGACATGCAAACATTGATGCAGTTCATCATCAAACATATAAAACATTGGCACACAACTAAAATTTATCATTTAGAAAATCCGAAAAGGAGTAATAACGTTTAATTAATAGAAGTTCAATAAGCATCTTTTTGAACATATTTACCGGTTCCTCTTTTATAGAATTAGGAATGTGGTTAACAATAGCCGGTGCCATACCAAAATCACTTCCTCAACAAAGCAGTTCTATAACCACCTGTGCGTAACAATTTTGGTATTGAGATCGCAAATTTACATCTCGGTATCTGCTTTCCGATAACTTTTATGATCAATTTTGCAAGGGACGAACAAACAGACAGTCATGCAGCCTTGTGTATACTAAGGTCAGCAAGAAACCAGCTCTTGAAGCTTACGTCATATTACACCTCTAGAGCTTTTTTATTTCACTTTTTTTTTTGGAAAAAAACTACTGCGCAGAGAAATGCTTTGTGTAGTAACGTTAAGAATATTGTTTGCTGTGGTTCCGTAGGTATTATTTGTTTAGGGAATAAAGATACAATTTTCTTAGGGTAAATAACAGGTTCATGTTAATTATAGTAGCTATTAGTAGTTGGAAGTACCGATGTTTAGCGTGAAACCTTTGGTTTGATAAATGAAGTGTTTTTATTTTACTTTGTAACAATAATTTCAAAGTAGGAAACTCACTCCCTTTAACAGAGAGACTTGTGTCCCAGTCCCAGTAGTGGGAAAATTAAAGCTGATTTTTTAACCTAAATCCAGCTCCTAACTGGATTTGTGCTTGGTTGATGGCAATAGCTTTTCGTCTATTTGCTTACAAAAGAAAACTGGAAATAACTGTTGATTTAATAGTTTAGCAATGACATAAAAATTTGGTACCAATTTTGGATTATTTTAAGCTACATTCTTTAGCTCCTACTATAATTAACATACCCCATTATTGGCCCTAAGAAATTTTCGTTTTTATTCCCCCAGAAAACCTCCATTGTTTGCTTTCCTGATGGATTTAATTATGGAATTATTACAGCGTTTCGCCTGTTACCGCCTAAAGTATATTACGTGCAAGTAACCTTCTAAAATACCTCAATAAGGAAGAAAAGTTTATCCCAGAAATGTTTTATTAAAAAATCCACCATAATTTATGATCTCTAATACACTTTAAACACGTACTTTCACGTCCTTCGACGCTTCCTTCACACCTGCCAGTTACAAGTTTTTTCGCGCTCTTTTTTGTCGGCCGTGTTTTTTTTCTGTTTTGAGCGTCGCTGTACTGAGTCATTCGTATAATGCCAAGCTTTCTTGACAGTGATGTTACGTAATCAAAAAAGTTTTTATTTAGTAATAATAATTGTCAAGTGAGGATTTTTTTGTTCTGTTTTTTTCTTATTGGTAGGTAAGTGTTTTTTTTTAAATTATTTTCGTAAATGTTAGCGGTATCCTAAGTTTTTTTTATGCCATGTTTTTAGTAGATGACATTGTCATAATTTTGCTTTTTCTTTTAGTTAAGGTTTTTTTTATGTAAAGGATTAAAAATTAAGTTTTTTCCGATACCATTCGATTGCGTGGTTGCGTACGTACGTCCGTGGTTTGTGCAGATGTTGAACGTAGAATTATATTGCTATCTGGCGATAAATATTTTCTATTAGAAATGTACTCTAACCAACATTATTTAAAAAAAAAAATATAATTACAATATCACCTCTAATGTTATTATAAGGTTCTATTACATAAAGGGTGTAAGAAGACACTTAACGAAGTCGAAAGGCACTTGTTCTCCCCGTCATTGCGATATTAGTTTTTGTTCTAGACCATACATTTGATATTGGGGGTCTAAGATACAAGTTTTTCACAAGTTTTTTTTTTTTTAAATACATACATATTTTTAATGTAAGATTTGTACTTTAAACATCTCCACGACCCCCGTACTATTCAATCCATCAATCAGCACAATGTTTTGAGTGCGTTACATTGAGTCCAACCGTAAAACTTGATTTTTCGAAACAAAAAAAAGGCGTTTCTGAGCAATAATTTGTGCGTAAAGTTACTTAGTTTGATCTACAGAATGCTTGGTTGACGGTTTCGGGAAGGGTCTTTTTATACTCTGTGTATCTTAGCACTATTTTAGGACAGATGGATGGATGGATTTTTATTACTCTTTAACCCAAAAACAGCAGCTAGTTTCTAAATAAGGTTTGTGAATGAACGATTAAAATAAGCAGTATATTAATTACTACACCACTAACGAAATGTTGAAATGTGTGAAAGCGAAGAATTTTTTCGATAATTTTACAAAAACTCATGCTTAGCTTACCAATGGCAAAAAGCTCATTTTTTTCCTATATACTGATGAATTGATTGTATCAGTGAGTGGTGACCAGGTTATCAAGTGCAGGTGCAAGATAAAAGATAGGACATTTTCTGTGGGGAGCCACCGCTTACCTTAAAATCTGAGTCGTCCATGAACCCGTCATCTATACAGATTGTAACATCTGAATTTTCATTCCCAACCCCCCCCCCCCTATGATTGACAACACGTAGCTTGAAACTACCCGAATAGTGATAAAACAACTCAAATATAGTCGTTTCATGATCAAATCTGAACTGACGCCGCCATTTTGTTTTTCAGAACATTAAAAAAAAACTTAAATAAGAAAAAAATCTCAAATGTCAACAACGTCCTCTTGTCACTGTCATTCACACGCCAAAAAATCCGTGTAGCACTGTTACTGCGATCCAACGCTCTAGGATTTTAGAACTCTAATTTTGTGTTAAAATCTCTCCACTTTCCTATAAAAATTGGTTGTTGCTACATAGACATTTCGACAAAAAAAAACCGTTACATCTCCAACACCGCAATTTAAAAAACGAACGAAAATTATAAGAATATTTTATTACTTCTGGGCACGCTCGTTCCATCGTAGACCTTATACATCGCTTTCCATCAGTTGGGATCGAGGTCAAGAGCAGGCCCATTCTGTAATAAAAAAAAAATTACTTCAGTTTTAATACATAATATTCTAATCGCTATTAGTAAGATTTGTGAATTATTGACTCAAAACAAAACACCATAAATAAAACCTTTTGACTTACGACACAAGGTCCAATATCCCTTGCAAGTAAAGGTCGTAAATCACATTATCAATGTATGGAAGATAATTTTATTACTTTAATGACGGGTCTTCAAGTTTTCAAGTGATTTTAAACGTGAGTTTTTGTACTGAATCTGTCCGAAGGTGATCGAATGAACACGTGCTCAAAATTAATTTTCGGACAATGTTTGTCAAAGTTTTTTTTGCGATTAGTTTTATTCAATTACTGTATTTTTTTTTTACGCTACTGGACAGTTTTTCACACATTGGAATTCTTCTCTGTGGTGTTTTTCAATTCTTATATTTATTAGCCATTTTAAGTCAAATCTGTTATTGACTTTATTTACCCTGTTTTCATTTCCAGATTTTTATGGATTTTTATGCTATAATGCTGCTAATTTAATCAAACTTTAAATCACACATCTGTTGAAATAATCGAATAGTTACTTATAATCAATTCACCTACCAATCAATCAATCAATTTAACTATTTCAATAATGAAAATTGTAGTCAGCGTCTCACGCTTGTGAACTGGTTCACGTGTACCTCTCGTTCTTACTGAACTCAGGATAGCGATTCCAAGGTTCGATAAATCGTTGTCGATGAAATGTGTTTCGACGATAGCCCACTTATAGTAAGATCAGGTATCACAGGCATTGATCGGACTCAAGCGATCGAAAATGTGGATGATTGGCGCACGCCAGAATGGCCAGCTGTCGCAAAACACGGAAAATTCGCTTGGTGTTTTAAGCCCTGAGCCATAAAAGCAAATATTTGTACTACACATGTCCGTCCATGTATAACGTACCCCTGTTTAGTTTGGAGGGGAAAATGTCTTTTCAACCATCACCTACTGCAAGTAATACAAAATTAAGCGGTAAAAATATCTTACAAAAAAAAATTTATAAACAAATCTTAAGAAATTACGTAAAAACATTAAAATTCCCTATTAAATCATGTGATTAAAAACCAAATGAATGCTATTAGCCCCTTGGTTTCAAATCTATGTTCACCAACTCTAGAGTAGTCTACTATAACTATATCGATAGGTACCAACTGAGGTGCGACTGTGCGAGCGACCAGCGACTGGACCCTCAAGAGACTCGCTAGCCGTCTCGGCCCCAGCCGCTTATACACCGGAGTGCGGGCGGCAGGGAGGCTCCGTCTGTTAATCGTTTACTGGTCACGCGTTTACAATTACATAATTATGTACGTATACTGTGTGATCACCTAGCTATTCAAATATTTTTAACGTACCTACAAGCAAGCAGTAAATGATAACTAATTAATTAAATAATTTATTTTACTGTCATTATGTACCCATCATTATTGTGAGTTAAGTTTATGTTATCATCAGTTAAAACTATCTCTTATAAGCTTTGAAAGATAAATTGCTAGCCTTAACGTGCCTTAATTTGTATGTGTTAATGTATCGTAAGATAATTGCATTTTTTTTGTTTGTTTTTATGAAAAATAAGATACTTGAAAATGTATAATGAATCACCGACATTCAAGTATAAATTAAAACAAATTAACCGAGACTCAAGCAAACGCAGTCTTTAAGTACCTCTTTAATCATCTGCCCATCTCACAAAGAAAGGAAACATCACATCCTAATTAACAAAAGACTCGGTAGGAAACCAAGTTTCATTATCCTCCTGCATTTCATTGAGACAATCAACCAATCACCGTTGATCTTGAACCCCGTGGGGGTCAAGGTTGACACTGACAGTTCTCACCGTCACTCATTGGGTCAATCCAAGATGGCGGCGAAGGGATATGGGCAATCTCCTGTGTCTTACGTAACGGTACTAATTTTAATGTTCCTTTTAAGAATCGCTGTATCTGTGGAATGAGCTTTAGTTTTAAGTAGGGGTTTAGAATTAGCAATTTATTATAAACTAGCTGTACCCCCGCGACCTTCGTTGGTGTGACATTATAATAAAAATATTAGTTCCCTATTTGAATCGGTTTTAGTTAACCATTTCACGGGTTTTAGCCTAAGTTATTCCTTATAACATCAGCTATCTGCCAGTAAAAGTCTCGTCAAAATAGGTCCAGCAATGAAGTTCAGTCAAAGATTGATTAAATTAACAGAACATTAATTTTGTAAAAAAGAAGTTCCAAGTATGAAGATCAGTCAAAGAAGATTGAATTGAGAAGAAAAAAAATACTTTGTAATGACTTTGATTAGCAAAGAGTTTGATAAATAATTGTCTTTTTAAAAGTACTCAATTAAAAATCATAATGATCCAAAAACCAAGATTTAAAACAGAAAAAATAATCAAAATGCTTGAAGCCATATCTAAATAAAAAATAATCTTTGACAGCCGCTGTCCTATGACTCACACGTTTCGGTTATTCATATTAAAGTAATGATTTGTACTAATCGCGATTCCAGTACGATTTACACGATTGCTATGTCGAGTGTTAACGGAGCCTTATCGTGTAGTGTGGACGTGGCTTTAGACTTAGTGATAAATAAAATAATAATTATTAGAAATAATTTGTGAGTGGTTTTCGGACTTGTGGCGTTGGTTTTTGATAACGGGTAAGTGAAATTAGAAATGATTGAATGATTTGATGCAATGTATAGGTTAGTGTCAGGTTGTATATTGATTAAAATATGATTTGCGATTGTTCTTTATAACCGACTTATATATAGTAGGATTTTTCAAGCCGACGCATTTATTTTTAAGTGTGTACAGTGTGTTTTTAACCCGACTTCAAAAAAGGAAGTGTGTTCTCAATTTGTCGGAATATTTTTTCAAATAAAATATTCGAAATATCCCGTTAATTCCTTTCAGCTTTTGAATCGATAAGGAAAATAAATATAAAGACGACCGCACAACAGAGTTGCAACAATTTGACGAAAGGCGAAGAATGGCGCTTTTCATATTCACCTTTTTACACCCAATTAGTTGATTTTCTAATATAATAAGGATGTTTCCTGAGTAAAAAACTATAATTCTATTTATTCCGTCAGTTAGTCATTATCTAAAAATAGTGGATACGTATTTTTCGTTTTATCAAATCAATAAAAACTAACGAAGGTAAAACGCACTTTCTGCTAAAAAGTGTACCGAAATGTGTTGTCACACGAGCTTTCGACGCACTGCATCGTCCTCATTATTAGTTTGCGAGAAAAAAAATATAAGTCCAATATTTTTTGGAAATCTATCTGACGGACTAATTAGATTTTTTTGATTAAGTACAGCGGCAGTACAAAAACAGAATTTAAAATATCGCGCTAATTAGACTTCCTGTCTTTTGCGTGTCGATGGCAATCAAATCTGTCATATAACGGAATCAAAAGTTTTATCATAATATCAACTAGAGCTATTCATTATTTAGCCACTAGATATTCCCGCCGTTCGGCGTTCGTTTCGTATTCTACAATCATTAGTATGCTAATGAGAACCTTTTTTTATTTGACTAGCTTTAAAACAAACAAAATTAGGGAATTCTAAGAAAAACAGTTTAAATACCTCAAAGTACCGTTTTATTTGACATGACCATCTGATTAGGCTTTCCCCAACTATGCTGGGGTCGGCTTCTAGTCTTCACGACACCGTTATGTTATACTACAACGAGTACAGGCTCTTTGTACAGACGCCAGCACCATGCTATTAGAACCTGTCAAATTTCTTTAATAGATTTTCAACTTTATCTTTAAAGCATTAGGTTCAACGTTGGTCGGGAAAATCTGACAGTTTCGGGTAGCTTGACCTGCTGGCTTCTGTACATAAATACACTTTGTCAACTTTTCGCCATTCATGGCTGACGCAATATACAAGGTGTATTGATCATTTTGGGGTACTTATGCTGGGTGAATCTTTGAGAAGGGTCAGTGGGTAGGTGCTTTATTGTTTAACGAACAAATATTTTTTTACCTTTTAAAAAGGATTACGGCAACTTAATAATAGCATTAAATAAACATTTTTCCCCGGCGCCTTACACCATAAACTAAACAGAGTTGAATTAGTGACTTACACAAAAACCCAACCACTCTTGGAGTGCCGACAGAAGTGCACACATTTTTTTTTTCAAGATTCTGGTTTTTTTTTTTAATATTTTTGCATAGGTCTTTTACTTATACATTTGGACTATACACTGTATTTTATTTGGGCTTGTTATCTGTAAAAATACGGCCAACTCTGCAACAAAAAGAGATCGTTTAACGGTGACGCGAGTTCAATTGTTTTTCCCCATCTCAAAAATGCCCAACGCGCCTAAAGAAGTTTTCACTTCAAAAAGTAAGTTCAAATATTTCCAAAAGAAGAGTTCCGATTTCTAGATAAATACATAAAACAAGAAGTAAAGAAGAGTATAAAATAAGACAATTAACAAAAAAAAAAGAAAAAACATGTGTGCAATTCAAACATGGAACCAATAAATATTTTGGCTTCAAGATAAACACTGTATAATGCTTCCTATCTCATTTTCTCCCACGTTAAATCCTATGAATTTATGTATCCGTGTCTTTTTACTGTCGCTTTTTCGTTTCATCGACTTTCAAATCACAACGATGCTAAAGAAGGTTTCACTTCAAAAATTCACTTCAATTACTAAAGCCGACTATTCGGCTCTTTTATCCGACTATTCGTCGACACCAAATATGGCTGGATAGTTGGCTTTCCGGACCCCAATCACTATTGTTATCCGTCACAAGACTTACAACTCTCACAAGAAATCGTACAATAGTTTTGCATCAGAAAGACAAACGCACCTTGGGAGCTGGTCATCGTATATTTGAATCTTGTATCCTGTACTCCCACATAAATCAGAATAATTGTGGATTAATGATTCCTGTCACTTCCTCTATTAGATACCCCTCATTTGATGACCAGCTGTCCTGAAGACAACCGATGTCAACCAGTAACTTACTGGGTCGAAACCATTGGAAACCCAATAACACTTTGCTCGACCTGGGAATCGAACTCGGGACCTCATGCTCAGTTTTCGCGCTTACGACCACTAGACTAACGAGGCAGTACCAGGCCAGGCCCTCTTGAAAGTTTTTATAAAACCCCAAAGAGCCATCCAGTACTATTTACGAGGGTGTCCCCATACACATTTTGACAGCTGTCTATTGTTAAGTCTCCCATTCAAAGAGAGCTGATGCAATATTCAAGGTGCAAGAATCATTTCTACGAAGCATTTTGTTTCCCATTAAAATTCCAAAGTCGTATGACACCTGTCTCCATAGAACGATACGTATTCAGTGTAACCTAATCTCCCATTGTAGAGAAAGCTTTCACTATGCGAGTTCAAGTCAAACTGGATACTTACGTAAAATTTTTATCGCCGTACGTCCGACTGTCCCTATATACATAAAAATAGCTCGTCTGTCTGTCGTAACGGCCTCCATTGACGGCTGATGCAATTTCACAAGTGTATAGATCAGCGACTTACTAGCAAATATTGATGTAAAAATAACACGTGGTAAAAAAACTAGGTCATCTCGCCATTGACAGTTTCATTTTTTGTATGTACAATGCTTTGGGTTTAAATCACATGACACACTTAAATAATTATAAATAATAAATAAATAAAATTGAAGTGTCTAAATAACAGCTTTTTACTGAATGCATGGAAGTATATTTATGGGTGATAATAACAAAAAATTTTTTTTTTTTTTTAATTTTGTCTGTCTCTTTATTTCGGCTAATCTCTGAAACGGCTAACTGAGTCTACTTGTATTTGTAGAAATACGATTAGGGTTCCGTGCAAAAAAATCAAAACCTGAAACTGTTAATAAAATCCGATTCAAAAACGGAAGTAATGTTTTAAAATAATTTCGCGCGGAAAAAGGTATATTATAAAGAGGAGTAATTTGTATGTTTGTAACAAATAAACTCAAAAACGACTGGACTGATTTAAAAAATCGTGTAATCTAATGAAAAAATCCAACTTGTAAATTCAACGCGATCAAAACATATATAATGACCGTTTATGTAAGTTTTTTTGTGATTTCACAAGAAAATGAAAACCTATGGGGTAATTGTAATGAAATTTCACAAGAAGCAATGCCTTAACTGCACATGTACCATAAGAAAAAATTGAGAACCGTAAATATGTAGTTTAATAACTTACAAGTTTATAGGGAACCCTTTTTTTTACGGATGGGAAATCATCAAATGACTTCTCCCGCTCCGGGCAGAGCGGAAGGGAGTGTCAGACTTGTACTGACTAAAACCCATCCATGTTCCTTCCTTGCCCTTTGTGTTCCAGGGCCGCGGTATCTCGAACAGCCCGCAGCCCTTTATAGGGCCCTTGATGCGCGAGGCCAACTCGCACTTGGCCGGGTTTTAACTTCCTATTCGCCTCTCGCTTATCGCCTGTGACGACCGATGCCTCCGCAGCTGCCGTCTATCGTAAAGTCCTCCATTCATGGATGATGCAACACATAACATGTATGGCTCAGTGTTTAACTAGCAAACAACTGTACAGAACAAATATTACAATAAATACTGGCCAAGTGCGAGTCGGACTCGCTCACGAAGGGTTCCGTGCGATTATCTAAACAACATAAGACGCCAAAAAAATCACGTTTGTTGTATGGGGGCCCCTTAAATATTTATTTTATTTTGATTTAATTATTTATATTTTAAGTGAATGTACAACTAAATATTCTGTGAATATTTCAAGCGTCTACCTGTCGCCGTTATTAATATCGAGCAAAAAATCACGTTTGTTGTATGGATGCCTTAAATATCTATTTTATTGTTTTTTTTAAATTTCAACTGTCTAGCTATCACGGTTCATAAGATACAGCCTGGTGACAGACGGACACACAGACAGACAGATGGACGGACAGCAGTCTTAGTAATGGGGGTCCCGTTTTACCATTTGGGTACGGAACCCTAAAATAACGTGTTGCATACATATACAACCTTATCTGCTATTACGTGACACGAAAAAGTAGGTCATAAGAGTGCATTTACTGCCAATAATCTATTGGACTTTTTAAACACTACTTTCATTTTTTTTAGACGTCTTCGCTATTTTAATTCACTGATAGACAGCGCACACGAGTTTCTTATTTAGGAAGGAAGAACTAAGGTTGCATATTTAAAAAAGCGTTCACCTTCAGGTGTTCAATAAGGGATGGGTGAGTTAAAAAACATTCAAAGTCTCATACACAAAGAGCCAAACCCGGAACAACTTTCTATAGGCAATACAAACATTTGTTCCGAACGAGAACCGAGCCCGAGTATCGCAGCGCAACAGCCAATCGCTCCGCCAGACTGCCGTCACTTAAATCCACTCACTGTCAGACAACGCTCCTCAAATGTGAGCGCCAACGCTCCTCAAATGTGAGCGCCAACGCTCCTCAAATGTGAGCGCTAAGCCGTAAGTAATCCTAAAATTATACAAAATAACTTACAGTTGAACGTTAAGTAAGAAAGGGTGGTTTTCCATACAAACGCCTTCGCCTGTTTTTTTTCTGATTTATGAGTTTAAAGCAATGATTTTTTATAAATCAAAAAGGAAACAGGGACATAGAAGAGGTTGATTCTATGTCCCTATATTTTTATTTTTAATGATAATATATAAACTTTATAATCAATATATAAAATACAAAATGCTCAAAATTGCCTATTTAGACCACTGTCAACAGAGGCCTAGTGTATACATTTGACAACTAATAATGAAAATAGAAATACATAGGTCACAATATAATAATATATCCTTCTTATTCAGATTATGAAATATATTTAAATTACTAGCTGATGCCCGCGGCTTCGCCTGCGTGGATGTCGGTTATCGCGACCAAAAGTAATCATGATGATCCCATTCCCTAAACTCACGGGAACCTAGTTTGCCCATTTTCAAAGTATTAAAATGGATATAGTATATTATCCTTAAGAGATAGACATAAGCCATAGCGGATTTTTCTGTAGACCTATATAAGATATACAATTCTACCATTCATCATTTTGTTATATCTTAAAGGGCAGCGTTTTCGTTGAAAGCTCCCCCAGACGGCTTATTTTTTTCCAACAACTCCAACTAATATCATTATATTTTAGCCAATCTCTACAAAAACTTGACGAATTATATACTAAAAAATTCTTCGAGAACCACTATATCTATTAAAGAAAACAACATGAAAATCATTGCAGTAGTTTTTGAGTTTATCGCGAACAGACAGATAGACGCGGCGGAGAACATTGTGTTATAATATGTAGTGCTATTGGGTTCAGCTTCCAGTACATCCGGATGCAGCTGAATACCAGTATTTTACATGGAACCACTGTCTATCTGCCCCTCCACAACCCAGTTAGTTATGGGTAATACGATACCCTTTGGTAGAAATACAGTGAAATTAGTGATAGCTTTAATTTCCACATCAGGTGTTTCAGATCTTCAATTTTTATTCGTCAACAGAGAGTGCTCATCAGGCTGAACAACTTTTGCTAAGACGTCATTCCTATATATATTATAGTGTAACTGGGCTCTTGGAGCTCCACGACAGGTGTTCCACATCTTCAATTTTCACACGTCAACAGAGAGTGCTTATCAGTCTGAACAACTCTTGCTAAGACGTCATTCCTATATATGTTATAGTGTGGCTGGGCTCTTGGAGTTCCACATCAGCTGTTTCAGATCTTCAAATTTATTCTCTTAGCAGAAAATGCTCATTACGTGGAACACTTTTTGCTATCGTACCATTTTTGTATCTCTTATAGTTTAGCTGGTCTGTTGCGGTTCTGCATCAGGTGTTCAAGTTTCCAAGATAAATTATAGCCTATATGTTGCCCAGACTTAATACCTATACAACAAAAAAAAACATTCAAATCTGTCGAGTAGTTCCGAAGATTAGCGTGTACAGACAAACAGACAGATTTTTTTATAAAAGATACAATTCTACCATTCATCATTTTGTTATATCTTAAAGGGCAGCGTTTTCGTTGAAAGCTCCCCCAGACGGCTTATTTTTTTCCAACACCTCCAACAAATATCATTATATTTTAGCCAATCTGTACAAAAACTTGACAAATTATATACTAAAAAATTCCTCGAGAACCACTGTATCTATTTAAGAAAACAACATGAAAATCAGTGCAGTAATTTTTGAGTTTATCGCGAACAGACAGATAGACGCGGCGGAGAACATTGTGTTATAATATGTAGTGCTGTTGGGTTTGGCTTCCAGTACATCTGGATGCAGCTGAATACCAGTATTTTACATGGAACGACTGTCTATCTGCCCTCCACAACCCAGTTAGTTATGGGTAATACGATACCCTTTGGTAGAAATACAGTGAAATTAGTGATAGCTTTAATTTCCACATCAGGTGTTCCAGATCTTCAATTTTTATTCGTCAACAGAGAGTGCTCATCAGGCTGAACAACTTTTGCTAAGACGTCATTCCTATATATATTATAGTGTAACTGGGCTCTTGGAGCTCCACGACAGGTGTTCCACATCTTCAATTTTTATACGTCAACAGAGAGTGCTTATCAGTCTGAACAACTCTTGCTAAGACGTCATTCCTGTATATGTTATAGTGTGGCTGGGCTCTTGGAGTTCCACATCAGCTGTTCCAAATCTTCAAATTTATTCTCTTAGCAGAAAATGCTCATTACGTGGAACAATTTTTGCTATTATGGTGCTTATAGTTTAGCTGGTCTGTTGCGGTTCTGCATTAGTTGTTCAAGTTTCCAAGATAAATTATAGCCTATATGTTGCCCAGACTTAATACCTATACAAAAAAAAAAAATCTTTCAAATCCGTCGAGTAGTTCCGAAGATTAGCGTGTACAGACAAACAGACAGAATTTTTTTTTGGATTCGTGCTCTCTTACTGTTTCTAAACAAACCCCATTTTTTTTTTTTTAATATATTCAATGTACAGACACAGTTTTTTACTGTCTTATTATATGTATAGATTAGAATATTTGAGGAGGAAATAGTCGAGAGCCAAACCGCTATTCAATCGGATCTGCAGCTGTCCTTATCGCATTGATGTCGAAATCGCGCTCGCAGAGCCACAGCGATAAAATCAAAATCAAAATATTTTATTTCACATAGACCCAGATGGGCACTTATAAAACGTCGACAAAAAGGTGCACGGTTCGGTTGGTTGTTTCCTATGAAGAAGAACCGGCAAGAAACTCCATGGTTACTCTTTTCAAATAATACCTAATTACAATATTATATGTTTTACCTGATATTTTCTACAAATACCAAATTTTCAAAAGTATCTCTGCCCATTAAAATCCTTTTAATTAGTGACCCTGATAAAGAAAATCACGCGACGATATAGGTCAATAGCCCTACACAAACCGGTTGTAGTTATCTATAAGTCACGTGACATCGTACGAGTGTCTCGAGTGTCCCCATGCACAGCTACACATTCCCCGTCTGTCTGTCGTAACACCCTGCGTTGCTATCTGATGCAATAGTAGAGGTGCTGCCGTCAGCGCTCGTGTCACCGCTACACTATGCACTATAAATACTTGTTTACATTTTTTTTTCTAGTCACTCGTAGAAAAATATACAGGGTGTAGACAGAATCTTAACGAAGCCGAAAGGCACTTGTTCTCCCCGTCATTGCGATCATTTTTTTGTTCTAGACCATACCTGGGAACCTTCTAGTTACGGAGATATTGGGGGTCAAAGTTCCAACTTTTTCACATGTTTTTTTTTTTTAATTCATGTTTTTAATGTAAGATTTTTACTTTATACACTTTCAGGAGCCCTTTACTATTCAATCCATCCATCAGCACAATGCTTTGAGTGCGTTACCTTGAGTCTTACTGTAAAACGTGATTTTTCAGCCCAAAAAAAAGTCGTTTCCCAGCACTAATTTTTGTGTAAAGTTACTTAGTTTGATGTACATAATGCTTGGTTGACGGCTTCGTGAAGAGTCTGTTTACACCTTGTATATAGCTATGTGGTGAGGCCTACTGAAATGTTTACCACGTTGGTCTAGTGGTCGCTAGCATTTTCACTATGAGGACGAGTATGAGGTTTTATCGGGGAGGAGCTCGTGGCAAAATAATAACTGCCGCTCGGGTCGATCTTTAGGTTAAGCCGTGCTTGCCTAGGTTGGTCTGTGGATGGGTGACCACCCAATACATACCGAGCTTCCTCCGTGCCTCGGAAAGCACGTTAAGCCGTTGGTCCCGGCTGTCATTTGCACATCTTTGACAGTCGTTACTGGTAGTCAGTGGCCAAAAAAGTCTGACAACCTGTCTTACCAAGAGGTATCGTATTACCCAGTACTAACTGGGTTGTTGAGGTCAGATAGGCAGTCGCTCCATGTAAAATACTGGTATTCAGCTGCATCCGGTTAGACTGGAAGCCGACCCCAACATAGTTGGGAAAAGGCTAGGCAGATGATGATGGTGAGGTTTTATCGGGATTTTCCTTCGTCTATTTCTTTCTTTCCTGACGGTAATTCCCAATAACAATTTTGCCGACCCGGGAATCAAACCTGGGACCTTATGCTCAGCAGTCGAAATTGCAACCACGAGACCAACAAAGGTGTTCTGACTGACAACCAGAAAATTAAAAAAAGATAAAATAATATGAATTTGCTTAAACATGTGTCAAACATACAAGAAAATACATGCATGCATGATTGTAACAATATTATTAGGTACAGGCATGGTTGCCACATGATGTTACGACAAATGTCAAGAAATATTAATAATTAAAACCTTTCTATTAAAATTGTGGGTGTACTATTAGGTACAACTCTGCCTAACCCTATAGGGATTACAGGCGTGATATTATGTTCTATCTAAATAACAATAACTTAAATAATTAAAGAATATAATATTGTAATAAATTCAAAATAACAAAAACAAAATAACAAAATAAGTTATTAAAAGTGTTAAGTATACAATAATCATAAACAACAATCAAATAAAAAAATAAAAATAATAATAAAAGATCCAAAAAATAATTCAAATATTCAATTTTTAATAAGGAACACAAAAAAATAATAATCAAATCAAATAAGCTGCAATGTCAATACAAATCTTTCACTGAGATTTCAAGGGCTTTCAAGATTAAAATAAAACTAACATACCTACTGAGCTAAAAATAAAAAGATCCCAGTATTTTTATCTTTCTAAATAAGGCAGTATCTTTCTCAAAAGACTTTCATTAAAAGTAATTTCCTAAACAATTTTCAGGACACTTCACATCAATTTGCGCCGTAATTAATTCTGTTCTTAAAATAGTATGACAAATTGAGTGTTTTTAAATATATTTTAGAAAGGTTCTTTCGTTACAAAAATAAAACTTTTGAGTGATTAAAGTAATTTAAATAAGTTATTACAAAGAAGGACTGAAGGGAATATTAACACAGGAAGAAATTGGCTGGTCCGCTTGAGGTTTTAAGCAGTATACTAACCAATTGATCATCCACCTCACCACCACCAATCGTTGTCAAGTGTACAGAAACGGACATACCTACCTTTCATACCGAAAAAAAGTACTGTTCGCGAGGAAAACAACAATAACGTTCTTTTGATAATAAATGGCCCCGCGTTCTTTCGAATAATTGTTGAATTACATTATCATAGACACTTTAGTATGTTATGAGATTTTTTTTAACCCGAATCGATTGTCAAATTCTAAATTAACGCGTCCGAAGCTGCGAGCAAAAGATAGTTTAATATAATTGGCTAGGAACGGGGCAATTTTTTTTGTTACCCAGCAATGTTTCCCACTGCTGGGGAAAGCCCTCCTCTTCCTCCCTCCAAACCTCTCTGTTCTGTACAATTTCTGGCCACGCTTGCCCCTTGAACATGATCAGATCGTCACACCACCCTTGCTGCGGTCATCCTCGTCGGCGATGCCCACCCCTTTTTTTTAGATTATTGGAGTAAAACTTTTTTATGCACGCTTGACTTGGGGAGTAAGCTGGTGAATGCGTGACGAGAGCCAGAAGACAGAGGAGTTACGTTTTTTAATTTGACAGACGATTGTCGGCATTTTTTTAGTTTTACTTCAGTCGTGTAATCTAAAGCACACTCGTTTTTTTAGTACAAAATCGTCTTCTTCCTCGATCCTTCTCCAATATAGCCCTTACGTACTGTCGTCTATAGACCGATAATGTATTATTCCTAAAAATACAGGATGGCATTTTTTTGTGGTTTTTGAGGAAGTTATTCACACAAGTTAATTTAGTATCACGTACAGCTGCGAGTAAATGGACTCGCGGTAATTACCTGACATTTATGTTGCCACTAGAGAGCGCGGGTAACGTTTCTATAGTTTATATATCATTGCTATAGACACAATGAAATAACATCATGTCATTATTGAACTAAATGACTATTAAAATGAGATAGCGATAAGGCGTGTTTAATTATAATAATCTTGTGTTAATAAGTAACGAAGTGTCTCCGTTTGCGTTATCAATGAGGATAATAGTATCATTCTATTGACATATGGGCCTGAACTGTCTACAAGCAGAATTGTTGTAGTTCTGGCGGATTTTTCAGAGATTTCAGTTTATTGTAAGCTGTTTCTTTTCACCGACACGGTTGATCTTTAGCGAAGCAATCTTAACTACTATACCTATGTGTTAGATGGCTTTATCTACCCGTGTTTAGCCCTGATTCTGATAGTGCCCAAAGCATGCGGTCGACATCACGTCGTCCAAACCCATTTGAGCATGGAAGCCATTTGCCAAAGAATCCCCATTCTGGAACGTTGGGTTTCGTATTCTGTCAGTTATTTTTAACCCTAGGAAGATAGACGCACTCCATTGTTCTTTTCTCTCTCTCTACAATAAAAAAGACGGGTTGCACTCCGGGAGTGCCGGCAGAAATTAAAACTTGAAACAACGCCATCTAGCTTAAATATCAATAATTTCAATAGCTTTCTGCAAGAACGAAAGATGTCGCTGGCGTAGAAAAAAAACTTGAAACAACGCCATCTAGCTTAAACTACACGCAGACTCGCGCAAGCGCCCTGATTGGATCTGACGATCTGACGCGAGTTTAACAGTTTTTACTTATCCCAAAAACTGCAGAATAGAGAGACCAGTTTTAAGTATCGAAAGCTAGAACGGGTAAGATAGGTGAGTTTTCACTACATGAAGATAGATCGCCCAACATTAGCGTCTTCAAGACCTCTCGGTCCACCTAGTGGGAGGACTTCCAACGTCCAAGGTGAGTGTTTATGAGCAGACAAATCGGTCTACCCTCTTTTTTGTTCGTTTTTTGCACTCGTTACCGATATCCAGTTGAAGTGTTAATGATAAGTAAGTGACCTTAACTTAGAACTTAGTGACCATGTCAGTTTTAAAACTTATATCATTTAAGAGTTAATCAGTCACAATTATCATTATTCTCCTGCCCTTATCCCTATTTATTTGGGGTCGAAGCAGCATATCTTCATTTAATTTAGTCACAATCATATTAATAAAACGAATTTGCTTAACTTGAATCCGTGAAAGTAGAAAATTAAACGACTTCTTAGAATTTCAAAGCACCCAAAATAAAATTGTATCACTCTCTTAAATGAAAATAACTCAAGATTACTTATCCGTAAGCAAAATGTTCTCATCCTAATACCTAATTATTAAGACACTAGTCTTAGACCGCGTCTCCGTCTGCGTGGATCTCTAATTTATTGCAAGGTTTCTTTTTATCGTTGATGCTTTTAGTTGACTTTCTGATTTTTCTTGAAAATCATAATTATGCCTGGACGTGTCTCCAGCTGAATTCGACACGGAGTGACTGCCTATCTATAGGACTTCTGCCTAGCCGTAACATCATCCTCTGCGTCGTCTTTTACTATGCTGGGGTCGGCTTCCAGTCTAACCGCTGTCTGCCTATTGGACCTCCACAACCCAGTTAGTAGTGAGTAACACGATACCCCTAGGTAGGACTGGTTGTCAGACTTTCAGACCACTGACTACCTGCAACGACTGCCATAGATCTACAAATGACTGCCGGGAGCTTAACGTGCTTTCTGAAGTACGAAGGAAACCCGGTACGCAATGGACCCAGCCACGGACCGACCTTTCCAAGCGTTGCTTAACATTTTTGTTTTTTTTTTGAACGGATGGGAAATCATCACATGACTTCTCCCGCTCCGGGCAGAGCGGAAGGGAGTGTCAGACTTGTACTGACTAAAACCCATCCATGTTCCTTCCTTGCCCTTTGTGTTCTAGGGCCGCGTTAAGTCTTTCGAACAGTCC
This sequence comes from Lycophotia porphyrea, assembly GCA_950005105.1. Taxonomy (NCBI): domain Eukaryota; kingdom Metazoa; phylum Arthropoda; class Insecta; order Lepidoptera; family Noctuidae; genus Lycophotia; species Lycophotia porphyrea. The sequence continues at coordinate 1,612,325 of OX465409.1, forward strand.
CGCAGCCCTGCACAGTCCCGCAGTCCTGGGTGCGTGGCTTAACCTTGAAAATAGACCCGTGCGGCTGTCATTATTTAACCACGAGCCTCAAAAAAAAAATGTAACATACCGACTATATTTCGTATAATTTTTCGGTTGCCTTATCTAAGTTACACTTGATACCCACGTCACACCCACGCCCAGAAACATTATTATCTTACAAAATAAGCCGTGAATGCTCAGCCTTGAGAAGATAATGGGTAATTAGCGGCTTATTAACAATAGGGCTATTATTAGGACTGTTCATGTGATTAACGCTATTGTAATCAGTCTACATTATAGGTTATAATATGTGGCAAGAACATTAATATTGGAGATTTTTATGTATGTATTCTATATTTGTCTCTGTCGGCATCGACGAATTTTTGAATATACAAAGACTACCATGGGTAATTATCTAGTAGTTAGGCGATTCTCACCCGACACCACTCGTACCGGGTGAAACGGGGCTAACAGGACTGCAGGGGTGAATAGAGACAAACTTTAAAAGGGATTTTTACGTTGAATTGATATGATATGTTAATAAAAAAGAACTATATTTTATTTAATTAGTTATACTTATTTATTTAGAGACTATGTTGGTAACATATCATATCAATTCAAAGTAAAAATCTCTTTTAAAGTTTGTCTCTATTCACCCCAAAACTTAAAACTCAAAATCATTTATTTCAATTAGACCATTACAGGCACTTTTGAATGTCAGAAAAACATAGAAGGCTAAGCTACAGTCACAGACAAGGCAAAATAACTTGTGAAAGTACTGTAGTTGCCCCTGCAGTCCTATTCACCCCGTTTTACGGTAATAGGGAAGTATAAGAAGACAAGCTGCGCCAACCCCAAATAAATTCGGATATGTGCAAGAGAATGTTGATAAGTTGACTGACAATTAAAAGTAACAATATAATAAAACAATCAAGTACTGACGTGAGCACACGCATATTCTTATCTAAATACAACTATAAATCATTTTAGCTCGGCCACAGATAAACTATATAAATAAGACATGACAATTCATTCACACTTCACTCTTCTGACATTCTGATTGTCATTCAACCGTTTGTTTAATGCCACGTGGTGACATTTTAGCTATTTTATTGTTATCAGTACTATGTTACTTACTTTTGCACGCGGCTTTGCTCCCGTTCATCATCATTATCATCATTTCAGCCGAAAGACGTCCACGGCTGGACATAGGGCTCCCCCAAGAGTCGCCACATTGACCGGTCCCGTGCGTCTCGCATCCAGCGGAGCGGTTGATCCCTTTATGTTCGGATATTAACCTTTTTTTTATTCGGATGGAAAATCATCAAATGACTTCTCTCGCTCCGGGCAGAGCGGAAGGGAGTGTCAGACTTTTACTGACTAAAACGCATCCATGTTCCTTTCTTGCCCATTGTGTTCCAGGGCCGCGGTATCTCTTTCGAACAGTCCCGCAGCCCTGGCAGGCATCGGCCTTTGCGAGCCCCTCCCTGTTTGCTGACATTTCTTGTTCGGAAATTAACCTTCGGTAACGTTTTAAGTATAACCTATAAAGCCTTTTAAATATACTCCATACTACCTGAACTTACAAACAAATTTTACCTTTTTATAAAATTAGTAATTGTCAGTCTAATTTTTCTGACAACCAGTCTTACCAAGGGGGTTGTGGACGTCGCAGTGGGCATGTAAAATTCTGGTATTTACCTGAAACCGACCCTAACGGGGATAGCAAAAGGCAAACCAGATGATGTTTCCCAACCTTATTTGCAACGTTATTCCTGAACTGAATATTTTTTTGATTGGCCTGTTGGTCTAGTGGTTAGTAACCCTGACTGCTAGGACGGAGGTCGTGGGTTCGATTCCCACACAGGACAAATCTTTGTGCGATGAGTACGATTATTTGTTGTGTATCTGGGTGTATAATTCATCTATAATATGTATGTATTTAGAAATATATAAGTATGTTTATCAGTTGTCTGGTTGCCATAGTACAGGCTCTGCCTAGTTTGGGATCAGATGGCAGTGTGTTGGTTGTCCCAAGATATTATTATTATATTATTTTAAAAAATACAAAACTGACTTTTCTACGCTGGTCAGCGTAGAAAAAATATTCAGTTTTGTAGCTTTTTTTACTCTTTACATAGGCGCATGACCCATTGGGGCGCACGGATAGGCAACGCACGTGTGTTAAGCTTCGCTTTGCAAGAAAGTGTATGTGATTGTGTCCACTGCAAACCACGGACACGCTATGCATAAATTGACGTCATTAGTACATGCGTGGCTTGCTCGAATAAAGCGCTCACACAGCTGAACGCTGTCAACGCCACGCACGCTGTGCATGCGGTACACTCTATACACGAATATTAACCCACGACTATATGCCGTGGTGGGCCACGCTGCTACAGTTGTACATAGTTGTGAGTGTGTAGCGTGCACTGCAGTGGAAACGTAGACCCAAGTTGTCAAACAAATGAATCTGCGCAGCTAAGATGCGCCGCGTGGCCGTGCACAGCATGCACCGCGGTGGGTTTGCGCGTTTCTTAATGAATGAGCCGATAAGGAATACGAATTACGGAAGTCGAATAAACCCAATGTTATTAAATCTCGCACTCTAAAATTAAATGGTAAATTAAATCAGCCAATATTTATTAAGAACTAGTTTTTGCCCACGATTTTGCTCACGTTTATTTAGAATTTGACAATCAATACCCGGATTGATTGTCAAATCCTAAATAATTCAATAATAATTCGAAAGACGCGTGGTGCCATCTTTTGTCATAAGAACGTTATTGTTGTTTTCCTCGGGAACAGTACTTTTTTTCGGGATGAAACGTACCCTATGTCTGTTTTTGTACACCTGACAACGTATATGCAAAATTTCAGGATGATCGGTTCGGTTGTTTAGGAGCGAAAAGATTGAGAAACGAACCAACAAACTTACTTTCACATTTATGGTATTAATTAGGATTTAAAACGGACGAGCTCATTTACAGCTGAAAACTAATGGCAAACTTCATCATCTTATTAAATTCATTTTCAATATCTTAATGACCTGAGATAAATCAAAGGAACCCTGAACTGCCCGACCTGATAAGAGATAAGCAAGCGCGTGCTATGTTATCAATATGAGTAAATATATCAAGTTTGTGTAGTTTTGTAGCCTCAAACTAAAACTAGCCGTGTGGTTCAACTACAAATAGTGTAGCTCCACACTATTTGTAGTTGAACCACACGGCTAGTTTTGGTTTTTATGGAAAAATCATTATTCTCTTGATACGCAGTTAATATTCTAAAGGTACTCGTATTTTAATATTTTTGGATAATCTAACTGACGCTAAATATAATCATAATTTTTACCTCAGGAAACACCACTCTTGCCACATTGCGATTATTTTACGAATTGTAACATAATTCATATTATCTATCCATCTAATATAATTCTGCTTAAGCGGTGATTTCAGCCCCCTGGCCACATGCACGCCGGTTAAGTCTCCATGTTCAAAACAATCCGTGTCACAGACAACTCTCGCGCAGATAAGACATGGCGTGATTCGGGGCTCGGCAGGAAGTAGTACGTCTAACCCGTCGGAACGTTAATAGTGGGTGACGTCATCTCCGTCCATTCTAGTAGAGCTGCGAGATAATGGAGGTTGAAATAGAGTAATGTTTAATTAACAGAGAGTTATCAACCTAAATATCTACAAAGTAACAATTAAATTATTTTAAATTAAATCATTTAAAAAATAATTTAAATAATTATTACTTAGCATAACATCAGCCCGGACTGTGCATTTGTGCACGGGTGATGGCAATAGGCTCGCCCCCTATTACATAGAACTTAAACAGAACTGGTGAAATGTGAGTGTATTATACACTTCTGTATAACCCTTTGGGTATTAAAAGCGTTAAGTTCTCTTTTGACTGTCAGTCTAAATATTTCACAGTCATGCAAAAGTTTAATTTGCAATTCTTATAGCCTTTTAACTTTAGTTTATATTTATGAGCTCAACTTGTCCAAAATTAAAAAAAAAAATCTAGTCTATAAAGTTGGTTTATAGTTCAACGTGACAAAGTCATAAAATCAAGTGGAAGAGAGATAGATGCGGCGCATGCCTGCAGTGAGCGTAACGGGACAATGAGCGTAACGGGACACTTTTTCGTGCATGCAGCCGGCGTACATCGATTTATTAGACGTTGTCACGTCAAAATCATGCTTGGATATTTATCATGATTATCAGCTAAAAACGTTTTTATTGTATTTTCAAATCGTTGAATTCATGAAAGCGAATGGTTTACTCAATTTTACATCAGATTTATAACTTAAAAAAAATAAATGCACAATTGAATTTTAAAAGTATTGATCTCATTACAATAATCCAATGCACTTTACACATACATACATAAAATCACGCCTGTAATCCCCGAAGGGTTAGGCAGAAGTGTACCTAATAGTACACCCACATTTTCCCAGTTATGATTAAGTCCCATGTAACAGGGGGTGAGCTTATTGCCATCAACCGGGCACAAATGCAGATTACGTGTCCGCTAGTAAGAACTCCTGATGAAAAAACCCAATAACACTTTGCCCGACCCGGGAACCGAACCCAGGACCTCATGCTCGGCAGTCGCACTTGCGACCACTATTCCAATGAGGCATCAGTCGACGTAATGGGGGCTATCACGCATGAATTCGCCGCTAGAGGCGTTCGTGTAGAGTAATGTCTTCCGAAATGTCAGATGTCATAGAGTTTACGCGCGTTGCGTTTTTTTTTATTACGTATTTTAACTAATGTTCATGATTCTGGTCTAGATTGAGCCATTCCTGATTAATTATGACTTGAAAATTTTAAGTAGCAACTTAGGATCTTATTTCTTAGTACTTGGAGGTAAAATAATTTTAAAATTTTTCATGCTTGTTAATGTTAGGGAGAATATTTGTAAATATGTATCTGAAGTTTACACTGTGCTAATATTCAAAATGAACTTTTTATGAAGTTATTTGTACTTTAAAGTATAAAATAGAATTAATGACAGGACCTTACTCGACAGTGGCGCCATCTGGTGAGCTTAAAAACGATAGCCCCCATTAGCAAGTGACGAAATACTTACAGCTATTAATATACTCAGATCATAAACTCATATACTAACTTACGGGCAAATGATAACAAAATCGATTAAAAAGAAACAATTATCTCGTGCGTAATTCATATTTTTTTTAGGTATACATTTATGTCTATGTATACACACCCATCTTATTTCAGTGTTCGTTGACAGTAGCTGGACCGCTTCTTTTTTTTTTCTTTGGTTTACGGTTTTTGCTCTTCAATTCTGCTCTGTCAACCGTCACGCTAATATTTACATTTCTTTCTGTCGTTGACAATTGACACTAACTTTATTTAATTATGGATAAACTAACTTTATACATTAATAAATAAAAACTATTAAATAAACTAACAACAAACTATAAAAGGGCACCGAAAAACTCCTCCTCAACGCTGTCAGCTGGTAATGTGTCCAAGAAACTGGCGACGTTGACACGTTGTATGGCAACACTTAGCCTGTGGCCAAGATTACTATTTACTCCTTTTTCTTCATATCACTTCTCACACAATCCATCCATCGTTTCCTTGGTCAGCCATCAACATCAAGGTACCGACTTTCGAGAGATGAGATTTCTCTCGAAAGTCGGTACCTTTTTTTATATTAGATGTAGTTTAACTTTTGATATAACTTATTATATTCAATCAATTGGATACTTTTGAAAATAGCCCAAAAATGTATGAAGGCTAAGATAAATGCGAAAGTATGTGAGGATGGCTGTTTGTTAGTCTTTCACGCGAAAACTACTGAACGGATTTAAATGAAATTTGGCACAACTCAATTTTGAATAAGTTACGATGTTTTATTAAACTTTCTGAAAGAAATACTTCAAGATGGCCGCTGAGTGCAAGACTTAAGTTTGATTTAATAAATTAAATCAAAAGTTATCATTACGCCTGTAATCTCCGAGAAGTAAGGTAGAGGTGTACCTATAGTTCAACCACCAACATTTAAAACTATACACTTGCCAAAACCAATTTTCTCGCTAAATATTGAGTGATAAAAGTTCCAAAATACTATTTCCATAACAGCACAATGAATCATCATCTGCCTAGCCTTTTCCCAACTATGTTGGGATTGGCTTCCAGTCTAACCCGATGCAGCTGAATACCAGTATTTTACATGGAGGGACTGCCTATCTGACCTCCACAACCCAGTTAGTACTGGGTAATACGATACCCCTTGGTAAGACTGGTTGTCAGACTTTTTTGGGCAACTGATTACCTGTCGACTGTCAAAGATCTTCAAATGACAGCCGGGACCAACGGCTTAACGTGCTTTCCGAGGCACGGAGGAAACTCGGTATTTAATGGGCGATCACCCATCCACAGACCAACCTGGCAAGCACGGCTTTACCTAAAGATTGACGCGAGCGGTTGTTTTTATTTAGCCTTACAATGAATACTGGAACAACACTTTTAAAAGATGCACCGTGTATACCTATTAAAGCTCGTGACTGTACCCCCACATTTCACGAGTCATGGTACCTATTGTTATAATAAATAAATAAATAATGAGCCTAATGTGTCCCTCTGCACCGCAAAGGCCTCAATTCTCTCTTTCCATTTAAAGTCTTTGGCTATTTGAGCCCAATCCTGTTGGTGTTGGTCCAGCTCGTAACGCCATCTCCTTCAGGCTTTTCCAGGTTTTGTTGTTCGGAACCCAATCTGTGGCGACTTTTGCTTATTTTAGTTAGTTCTTGTAAATTCCTGACAAAATATCGTAATTGCAAATAGTGGCTTTAAAAAACTGTCCCAAACAATCCCCCGATACAAAACCTCAAAAGGCTTAATTCAATCCAGTCATTCCAAAAATCTCAACTCCCAAAAATGGACATCTAACCCACTATTCAGCTTACCCACAAATACCCCTAAAATAGACGCTCACTAACCCACGAACCATTCATAGTAGCCACTAAAAATGTCGGCAAGAATTTGGAATCTCAATAATATGCACGTGTTATGAAAACATTCACTAATTTTACATCAGGAATTTAAGATCAGGTATTCCGCTATTTCGGAATCGATTTGATTCTACGAATGGGTTATTATGGGAGCTCTGTGGGAGGATGACGACCTTTGCTCTTAGTTTGTAGTTACTGATAATTAAAAGAAATAAATTTTCAATTTGGGTATAGACGCTTGTTTGTCCTTTAACTGACAAATGCTTTCACTGACTAGGTCCACTCAAAGCTGTGTGGTTCTTCCTTCCAAAAACCATCTCAGACACTAATCTGCATAGTCCTCATGTGAGTTAACCAGATTATGAGATTATGTCTGGAATTTAAAAGAGACTATGACCTCTGAGTTTGTTTCGGCTGTTTCTTCTCAGAGTAGTCAGGTACGAAACACCGGCCCCATCTAGTTTTAAAAAACATGACGTGTAAAAGTGTTTGTAAAAACCTATTTGCAAAATAAACATAATTTTTAATTGTTGTGCTGTTCCTGGGCAAGCCTTATCCAGGTTTTCAATGTTGTCTGCCCTTCTCGCTGTCGGACGAGCAACACTTCTTTTCCCAGTTCTTGAAAGCCACTGGGTCGCAGCTTTACTCCACCTGCCATCACAGCGTCTTGCTATGTGTCCTGCTTAACTCCATTTGAGTTCAATAACGCAATTTTCAATATCGAAGACGATGGTGCACCTTCAGAGGTTTGACTTCAGGCAATGTGTATTTTTGAGTCATCATCATTATTCTCTTGCCCTTATCCCAATTCAATTGGGGCCGGCGCAGCATGTCTTCTTCTTCCATACTTCTCTATTACTCGTCATCTCAGCAGAAACCTCCTTTCTTGCCATATCATCCTTTACGCAGTCCATCCATCGTTTCTTTGTTCTTCCTCTAGACTTTAATAATTCTTGTTTGATTCCTAATTATCTATGAAAAATTCGTCTTCTTTACACCAAAATTAACGCAAAAGAAACTAGAATTAAGTAATGTTAAAATAAAAATTCAGCAGAACTACGAGTATATAGTATGTAAAGTTCAGTGACCTTCTGTTATCGTTAACTAAAAGTTAAAGTGAAACTATTTGTAGATAAGGATAATTTGTAAATACTTTAGTGGTTTATTTCAGCGTTTGCGTAGAAAATCTAATGAATCTTGTAACGGAAACATGTTTCATCCTGTTAACGCTATATTAGTGTAGTTTTAAAGCACACCAATGTACAAAGGCAGATTTAATGCCATAGGTATTTTTTCTCTCTCAGAGGTGGTAGAGAGACAAACAGAGGCAGGAGCAATTTAAAAAAAAATGAGGACATCTTTTCTTTTTTTTAAAAAACGTTGACCCACACTAAGAATTTCTATCGTGGTAAGTATTTGTATCGTGGGTGCGTTTACAAACATTTAAACTCTCATACACAAACAGCCAGACCCGGAACCTGTTGGCCATACAAATATTTGTTCCATGCGGGAATCAAACCCGCGACATGCAGCACAGCAGTCAATCGCTCAGCCACAAGTCATAGGAACATTATCACAACTCATTATAATAAATAAAAATAAATAAATATACATAACATAAGAAGGGTTTCAGTCCCGTGTAATATGGGGTGAACCTACTTTCATCAACCGGGCACAAATCCAGACTCCGTGCCTGCTACTGAGAAATTTCTTATGGAAAAACCCAATCTCACTTTGCCCAACAAGGGAATCAAACACAGGACCTCATGCTCAGTAGTCGCGGTTTCAACCACACATTGAGGCACTAGTGGCTACCACATTAGAACGACTAGTAGCCACCACAAGTTGCGGACGCGTTTCTCCATACATTTTGTATAGCATCGGCGCACACCGAGCTTTTGAGTGGTCGCGTCCGAGCCAAAAGCTGCGGGAATCGACCGCGCTCGCTACTTGTGGCCGCATTTTGTCATTCAATTCGCGCGCACACACGGCCACAGTCGTCGTCCGCCTCTGTCGAGTGACTTGAACAACTGCCGCAAGTGGCAGCCACTGAAAGCCGCATCGAGCCACCAGTGGCTGCCACTGCTGGCAGCGTGTAGTGGTCTGACTGAACCACTGGTGGTCGCGCTTAGTAGCGGCGACTAGTGGCTCAATGCGCGATGGCTCTAAGCCAACGCGCAAAAAAAAAAAAGAAATATACCTGACACAAAAAAGAACTGCTTACTTATTCTTAGCCACGAGGAACATTCAATTCATCCCACAGGTTCACCGGACTACATCTCTTTAATAGAATTAAGAACAACAAATAAATATCTCCCAGACAAACGCCAGATCCTTCCAGCTTTCAACGCTAAACACCTATCTAGAGAAAGAAAACAAACATTCTTTTTATATAAATATTTGCTGAATTAATTAATATATTTCTGGCAAATGCGCAAGTGGCGTTGAAAGACGTGTGTAAACATGCCCGCCATTTTGTTTTAGATACAGTGATTGATTTTTGGTAATCTGTGTTAGTTTTACTTTGGAAAATGGATAAGACAAGGTGAAATACTACAGAGGTGTTACATGGGAGCATTAGAACTCCTTTAAATATGGAAGCTATCATCTGAAAAATATGGCCTCTGGGATGATGTGACACTTATCCTTGTTAAGGGGTTGTCAGTAGGTAGGTAGGTAGGGGTTCTATAAATAATAAGAGTCAGCTGGTGCAGAACACTTATTATTTATTGTGCCTATACTTCCGTGGCCTTCTTAAGTCCTGATTGAGAGGGTAGTGGTAGGTAGGGAACACTGGCCTGAACCGTCTCCAAGGCGATGAAGGTCCCGCCACAGACTCTGCCTGCAACCATGGCTCTAGTCCAGGTTCTGTGTATGGTAGATAGGTTCAGCGCAGGTAGGGTGACCCCAGCAGCAGGTAGGGTGGTCGATCTTCAAGTTTGCCTAGGTTGGTGGATCCGTGGATCTCAAAAAGCACGTTAAGACGTGGGACCCGGCTGTCAATTGTAGATCTTTGACAGTCGTAAGTAGTCAGGGACCCGAAAGTCTGACAACCAGTCTTACCAAGGAGTATCGTATTACCCAGTACTAACTCGGATATGGAGGTCAGATAGGTAGTCGCTCCATGTAAAATACTAGTATTTAGCTACATCTGGTTAGACTGGAAGCCGACCTCAACATATTTGGGAAAAGGTAGGCTAGGCTAACGATGATGATGGACGGCTTACCATGATGGAACCAAGCAATACTTTCTCGTTCTCAAATAGTGTTAAGAAAATGATTTCTTAATTCTGTTCTAGACATTAACATTCTTCGAACATTCGTAAAAATGGCAGCAACTACGCTCATAAACCGCTGTTTTGTTAACATCACCTATGCCAACTTTTTAAATAGGTATTAAACAGTCCTAACACCCAGTTACAGATTGAGTATTTGAAAAACGAACTAGTGAAACTTCACTTAAGTTGATTCTTTAATGTTCTTTCAAATGCAAGGATGCACCACTCGAAATTCATAATTTAAAACTTAAGTAGTGTTCAACAAGTTCTAAACTTCAATAGTTCAGAAACCGCTGCTAGGTTCCAGGTGTTTAACTATTAGTAATAAAGCGCGCTCTACACCTCATTCATACTCAAACCCGCAGACAGTTTGCAGACGTTAAGTGAAGTTTTCCGGTGGAACTTTCGGATAGTGTTTTTTGTATTTTATTAAGACTTTTTCTCAAGTATGTTCAGCTAACTTTCCTCCTAATAACATAACATCACGCCTGTAATCCCCAAAGGTTACGGTAGAGTTGTCAATGTTGATAGACATTTTTTTTTCTTTAAATTTTCATAAATGCTTGTTTTATAAAAAAAGTTTATTTCATTTAATTTTTTTCTCTTTGGTTTCTCCCCTCTTACGTAGAGGGCTTCTATGGCCCAACAATGCGAACATTTAAAGGCTGATTATACATAGGTTTTTGCTATATTTTACAGTTTTTAGATTGCTGATAACATTTGATGGCTGCACTATGTGATTTAGATTCGATTCCCACTCGCATCAAATATTGTATCGCCCACAAAGATAGTAAATTGTTCTGAGAGAGTAAATATTTATACATATTATATTGTGTATATTTTACGGACATGAAATTTGTGTTCTTGCACTCAATGTACTATTTCTATTCTATTCTATTCTATTCTAATGTACTGGAGAAATACTTTGCTTGGGGCAATGTTTTTTAACAAATAGTAAGAAAAATTCTTGATAATTTTTGCCATTTTTTGTGACTAGCGAAAACTCCAAGTTAATGTTAATTAATGATTGGTCTAAAATGAGTTAAATTATGAGAGGAGGCCTGTGTCCCAGCAGTGGGAACATTATAGGCTGATGATGATGAGTTATACAATTGATATGAAATATTTGGAATAATTGTGAAGACCTCCAATTCGGGATCAATCTTCAGGTTAAACCGCGCTTGCCTAGGTTGGTCTGTGGATGGGTGACCACCCATTATATACCGAGTTTCCTCCGTGCCTCGGAATGCACGTTAAGCCGTTGGTCCCGGCTGTCATTTGTAGATCTTTGACAGTCGTTACAGGTAGTCAGTGACCCGAAACTCTGACAAGCATTCTGACTAAGGGGTATCGTATCACCCAGTACTAATTGGGTTGTGGTGGTCAGATAGGCAGTCGCTCCATATCAAATACTGGTATTCCGCTGCATCCGGTTAGACTGGAAGCCGACCCCAACCTAGTTGGGAAAAAGCTTGGTAAATGATGTTGTGAAGACCGCGAGGTCTATGAGAAGAAGACCAAACATATTTTACAAACGAAAGAAGCGCTACTTATCAGAACCTTTGCACTCAAAAAGTTTTTTGACCATTTCTTACTGTTTACATAAATACCTAGACTGCTGCAGGTACTGAAAACCTCAAACGGCGCATATACAATAATTTAATTGGTAGTTATGTGTTTGAACCGTTTGGGGTTGAAACACTAGGGCCATGGGTTCCGAATGCCCACCTAGTATTTCAGGAATTCGCCAAGCGGGTGGTCGATTCTTCATGCAACCAGGGCCTATTTTTTGGCTAAAGAATCATCATTGCCATCCAACGTGGCAATGCTCCCAGCCTTCTGGGCACTTTTTCTATTGACAGCGATTCGGACGAATTTTTTGACGCCCTGTAACCCTTTTGATACTTGTACATATTTTTATTACTAAATATTATAGATTTGTAGTTTGTAAATAATGTACATATTTTTAAATCAGAATTAAGTCGTTGTATGCCATAAAATTAAATATAAAAAAATAACTGGTAATATAAATAAATGCTAAACACAAAATTGAACTTAGTAAACCTCTAAATGCACTGTATACATTACAAGACCTAAAATAATTCAAAGTCGCTACTAGTAGTAGTACTCTAACTAGGAATACGTGCCATGCGCCTCGTGCGTACAAATTAACAGCCAGTCACTCGACACAGGCTGTGGACCAGGGATAGCCAACCTATTGGGTGTTAAAAGTCCCTTAATCGAAAAGCACTTGTTCTCCCCGTCATTGCGATAATTTTTCTGTTCTAGACCATCCCCGGAACTTTCTAGTTACGGAGATATTGGAGGTCAAAGTTCCAAATTTTTTCACTTGAGTGATAATTCTTTATGGGTAAATGCAGTTGTTATTTTGTTTTATAAAAAGCGAATCGGTAGGTTTTTGCAGTGAATTGGTTTTGTTTTAGTAAAAGTTTTAAATTTTATTATTTTACTTTAAATACCTCTATCACCATAATGTTCTGAGTTCTTAGCGTAAAACGCGTTTTAAATTTTTTGCAAATTCATTTTATTTAATTTTTCTTCTTTACATTCAATACCACTTTCTGATATGTTTGATAAAGCGATAAGGGCTGGGCAAATTTTAGCGCTACTTGAAGAAGGTTGTTAGCGAACAAATGTGTCTCAGCAGCAAATGTCAGTCGCTCAACTATACAAAGGACTTAGCAACGACGGTATCAAAAGACCGGTTCGATTAAAAGGAGACCAGGTTCAGGAAGAAAGCGATGCACAAAGCCACGAAATTACCGCTTTTTGGTCAGTCAGAAGTTGCGGAGTCGGTTTCCTACCGCGTGTGGCGAGCGTGCCATAGGTTCACTATCCCTGCCCTGCATAGACTATGGAGCATGGTCTATGGTCGTACGCGTGTGTCGTCACGTACGCACATCGGACCGTTTTCCTTGTACCTTTCCAAGTTTAAAGTTAATCTATGGTACTATCAACGGAATAGATTAGTGGCTAAGCCACTAAGTAAGTGAGCTTTCTTTGATATTTAGGTCGTGATGGTAACACCGCTTTTGTCACCTAAAATTAAATGCATATATGCATAAACAAACGCCTTTTTACCGTGGAGGTATGAAGAAACGCCACCTGCTACGATCCTTACATACTCTCTTAGCCTCGTCCACGTTCATACATCTGGTTATACACGCATGGCCGGTAGCGAGTACTACGCACCTGACCTTTCTGAAGAACCTCACCAATAAAGTCCGTGTATGTCCTTTTTGAACGTCTCCCTCCCGGCATTACGTTACCGAAAAATATGCATTGGGCGGTCAAAGATTATGAATAGAATGATTTTAAAGCATTAAGGAAAATATTAAAAAGGTGAACATGGCCAGATGTGTGAGGAAACCGGCATGCACCGACATCTACCAACCTTACTGGGTTGCGTACTAATTCACAAACTCACTTCCTCTCATTGAGAGGAAGCTTGTGTCCCAGAGAGAACTTTATGCTATGCAAGCTGAGAAAATTATAGCATCGTTATAGCAGTTCTGAAAGTTAAAATAATCTCTTCAATTTCCTCGTCCAGCAAAGATTTAGTCGTCCTCGTAACTGCTTTATCATCCTGACGTTGAATAGCGTAATCAGCCTATAATGTACCCACTGCTGGGACTCATGGCCTCCTCTCTATCTATATATCTATGAGAGGGAATGGGCTATAATCCTCCACGCGGGCCCAGTGCGGATTGCTAAATGTCACATGTCTTCGAATTTTTGGTTCTAGAACACGCTGGTTTTCTCACGAGGTTTTTCTTCACCGTTTTGAGAGCAGTGGTGATGAAACCTAGCGTTGAATGTCACTTGCAAATTATAAACTGACAAGGTCTTGTGACAGTTAGACAGTCTCAGTCTAATTAAAGTTTCAATTTTCTGAACATTGTCCAAAGTGGTAAAGTAATAACGAGGTCGAATATACGTGCGTTACGAGTAACATTACAAATCTGTGTCATTATCTTCTCAGTTGTAACTTTCCTACTTACCAAGCGTTTCTGCTGATAGTACTTCCTATTAATCGTTCTAGGAATAAGTGTAGCAATTATTTTGTACCTTCGACATTATAATTATTTATGATGAAGAAATTTATCAACACTACCTAGTTTCCTATATAAAATTATTTATACATAAAAATTTGTGTCTCCCCATGACTTCCAGTTGTTTCGATCCAGAGCTAATGTGGGCCACTGGTCGTTGGTTTTATCCAGCTCGTCCCGCCATCTTCTACGAGGCCTTTGCCCAGCAATGGGATGACGCAGGCTAACAGTATCAGTATCAGTATTTATGTCTACTAGTTACTCAAATACCTATACGTATGTATTTAACTTCAGTAGACACCTAGACAATATGTAGAATGCCTTGTTCCCGACGGTAAACTGGCAGGAATCGGCTTCTTAGGTACCTTCGGGCCTGCTATTGATTACAAGTAGAGAGCTTTTTTCAATAAGTAGTTTTTTCTTTGAGAATAGTTCTCACTCTTTAACAAATTCTCTGTGGAAAAAGTTTAAAACATTCGGACACTGACGCACTGTTCAGTAGTATTTGTAAGGAAATGTCCTTGTCCGGTGTAAAGTCTAGAATTTGTCCTTTACTACCGTTTGACCGAAACTTCATACATATCTTTATTTTTTCATCCGTATAAACCTTCTTACAGGAAAAAGAGTTTAAACATTAAAAAATACACCAAAACAAACAGAGCTTTCGAGAATCGTTCGCTCATTCGATATTCAAATTGATTTGTACCTCTTTGGATTGATGCGCAATTTGAAATATCTTTTTTTTTCCACATATTACTTTTAAATGGGGAACACGGTCAAGGTAACCTTACGTACTGTCAACAAGGAGGTCCATATATCCTTGATAATAATAGCGGGTTGCCATATCTTAAGAATTACTGAAAGTACTTATTCTGAAATGGTGAAGGAAAAAATTGTGAGTATAAATAACTAAGTTAAAGTTTAGGTCTTTACAAGGTCTTAGGACCAAACATTCGATGACATAATATCTATGCGACATGTAACACCCACCAACTTGAACTGGACCCCTGTGGTGGATTATCCACCCCTTCTTCCACTGAGGAGACCTGGTGGTGGAATCGATAGCAATAATTAGACCACACATGGTTAAAAATAACTCAAAAATTTAAATCAATCTTCATTTTTTGTCACTTTTGACATATTTAATTAACATAACATCACGTCTGCAATCTCCGAAAGGTCAGGCAGAGGTGTACCTAAATATACACCCATATTGTGCCAGTTATGTTTAAGTCCCATTTAATAAGTAGCGAGCCTATTGCCATCAACCGGGCACAAATCCTGCCTTCGTGGCTGCTACTGAGAAATTCCTGATGGAAAAGCCTAATTATTATTAGGTTTTTCCATCAGACTCTTTTCCATCAGAGATTATTTGACCAACCCGGGAATCGAACCCAGGACCTTATACTCAGCAGTAGTGATTGCGACCAGACCAACAACGTTAGTGACTTGTAATAAAACTGTGTAGAATGAAAAAAAAGAAAGAAAAAAAAAACGGTTTTTTACTTTTCGGTTTTTAAAAAAAGCCTAGTTTTCGAGTAAGTTTAGCCCAGGCTTTATATTTCGATTTTTTTTTTGGATTTTTTTTCTCTTCGTTTTTTGAATCTCTGTACTTCTACAAAAACATTGAATAAAAGAATCGCCTGCCCAATTACAATATTGAAATGATACCAAATTGCGCAATACACATTTTCAGAATAATTTCATGTATAAAAAGACACGTTTACCATACATGTGCGAGAATGTTATGTAATATGACCTCAGACCGAGCAAAGAAAAACTAGTTCATACCTTTCCGATATTTTAGGAGCTGAAAAATTCATGAGATGAATTGAAAAATAAGACCACAATGTGACGAATCAAAGTCATATTTTAAAGACGGAGAATTTTTTTATTGAAAGTATCAAGGAAAACCTCGAAAATCAGGTCGATCTAGTTGTCGTAAGCATTACTGCATACATGAGGTCTTTTTAGGGTTCCATAGCCAAATGGCAAAAAACGGAACCCTTATGGATTCGCCATGTCTGTCTGTCTGTCTGTCCGTCCGTATGTCACAGCCACTTCTTTCTGAAACTATAAGAACTATATTGTTGAAACTTGGTAAGTAGATGTATTCTGTGAACCGAATTAAGATTTTCGCACAAAAATAGAAAAAAAACAATACATTTTGGGGGTTCCCCATACTTAGAACGGAAGACCCCTACGTGTGGGGTATCTATGGATAGGTCTTCAAAAATGATATTGAGGTTTCTAATATCACTTTTTTTCTAAACTGAATAGTTTGCGCGAGAGACTCTTCAAATTGGTAAAATGTGTGTCCCTCCCTGTGTTTTTTTTTAATACGTCATAAATCGTAAACCGGTCTAATTTTGTATTGATTCAAATTCAAATTCAAAAATCTTTAATTCGAGCGAACGCTCATATAGGGTTAGTAACATAATGCTTAAAAAATAAGTGTTAGTAAACAACACGATACGGTGACACATGTAACTGACAGCAGTGGACCACATAAGGACAGTCCACTCTGCCAGCAACCATTCTCAGAACCCTGTTAGGGCTGGCCATGACGCGACTTACCAACGATGCTGCGCGCTTTCGCATAATTGTGTAGAAACAGTCTACACGCGCCGCCGCAAACATCCCTGACGCACTGCAACGCCATGGCAACCCCATCAGTTTCCGGAACGCATTATTGAATTGGACACGAAGGGCTCCATACGTTGCTTGCGAATAATTCTCCCACAAGCTGCAAGTGTAGAAGGTGGTGCAGAATGCTCTAAAGAGCGTCACCTTTACGTCTGCAGTACATCGAGCAAACCTGCGGGCTATCATATTCGCGCGTACGGATAGAGCCCTCCGTTCCCTTTCAATGTCAGCATTGTCCTTAAGGTCAGTGGTGACCAAGTGACCTAAGTACTTAAATTGTTCCACTCGTTCAAGAGGAACACCGCTTAGCCGTATGGGAGGCACATCTAGATGGTACTTGGTCCCCGCCTCAAAAACAATGTACTGACTCTTCTGAACATTGTACATTAAGCCATGCTCCGCCACGTAACGCTCACAAGTGGCCAAAAGTGTCCTTATACCACCGACTGAAGCGCTCAGCAGCACCATGTCGTCCGCGTAACTTAAATTATTGACGCAAACACCGTCAATGTGACAACCGACATGATGACTACTAAGCGCCTCAACCAAGGCATTCATATACAAATTGAAGAGGGCAGGGGAGGTCAACCCCCCCTGCCTCACTCCGCACTCCAATTGATACGGCTCTGACGCACACCCGCCCACCGAACATTGTTGATCTGGTTTCCATACCAATGCTTGAAGATACTAATAAGCTCGATAGGCAAGCTTATAGCTTCAAGTTTCTTCCATAATATATCGTAGGAAACCAGATCAAAAGCCCTAGACAGATCGAGGAAGCAAGCGAAAACAGGTGTTCTTCTCTTTGTGTAGTACCTGACGGCCTGCTTGAGACACAGAACTGCACTTTCAGTAGAAAGTCCCGGCCGAAACCCGAACTGATTGTCGTGCAGCACCAGTCGTGCGTTTAGTTGTGCGTCAAGCAGACCATCAAGCACCTTAGCGACTGCGGTCGCAAGGGAAATAGGTCTATAGTTCCCCTTATCCGAAAGATCACCTGTTCTACTTTTAACAATAGGAACCACGATCGTCCTCATTAGGTCGGAAGGCAGGTACGAGTGACCAATACATAAATTGTACAGCAGCGCCAAAGCCCTAGGCAAGTGAGGACCGGCATACTGTAAATGCTCGATACTGAGCCCGTCATGGCCAGGGGACTTACCTCTAGTCGTTGACCTAATTATTTTAGCCACATCTTTGGCACTGAAACGCGGGCCCACCTTACCACAACAATCAGATTAATTGTACGATTAATGGTACGGAACCCTTCGTGCGCGAGTCCGACTCGCACTTGGCCAGTTTTTTTTTAGGATGGGGACATGCATGAGGTCTTGGGTTAGATTCCCAGGTCAAGCAAAGTGATATTGTTTTTCCATCAATGATTCATCATCTGATCATTTAGCGAGTTAGGGGCCGAGCCTATTGCCATCAACCAGGCACAAATCTTACAGGCTGCCACTGAGAAATTCCTAATAAAAATCCCAATAACATTTTGTTCGACCTGGGGATCGAACCCGGGATGTCACTAGCTACACGCCATTTTTATTTTATATTTAATTTTTATTCGATCATGGCTCAGAACACTGATGAATACTGAAGTCGTACTTTCAACCTGCGGGCGTGTATGACCAGATGTATGAACGTGGTCGACACGAAAGGAGTATGTTAGGATCTTAGCAGGTGGCGTTCTATGGTTTCTGCCTACCCTCATGGGAAAAAGTCGTGAATATATGTGTACTGCAATATCCGAGAGCGTCCGGTGTCCGGTATCCACAGTGGGTCCGCAAATTGTCTGAATCGGCTTGACGGAACTCTAATTTCAACAACTGACTACTGAAACTGGCTTTGTCGTAAAATGACCACTACTCAAAATGACTACTGGTAGCAAAATGTCCCTTTCGCAAAATTAGGAAGCATCGAATAATGCCTGTTTGAGGAAGGAGAAAAAGGGAAATTCTGAGAAAGGGACATTTTGCGAAAGAGACATTCCGAGAAAGGGACATTTTGCGAAAGCGACATTCTGAGAAAGGGATACTTTGCAAAAGGGTCATTCTGAGAAAGGGATATTTTGCAAAAGGGACATTCTGAGAAAGGCACATTTTGCTACCTGTATTCATTTTGAGAAGCGGTCATTTTGCGACAGAGCCCTGAAACTCAATGCTAACATGTGATAATGAAAGCACCATTGAAAGTAAACATACTGACATTACTTTGAAAGTAAAAATTATGTTGATTAGTAAGACCATTCTTTTTTTCACGTTTTTTGAGAACACTTTTTGTCATGTGTCAAGTCACGTTTGCAGAAAGTTGTGTAAGTGTAACATATGTTTTGGAAATTTTAAATGAGTCTTGTTAGTGAAAATCGGTAAGGAAATATAGGCCTTATAGCTTGGCAGTTTTAGTTTGATTTTCTAATCGGAATTATGTGAGTGTGCGCTTGATTTTTTTGTTACTAAGTCGCGGAGAACTTTAATCGCCTAGGAGTTAGATGATTGTTCTTCATTTGTGGCATAAATGGCGCTTTAGTTCTTTTTGTACTATGTTGCTATAGTGCTGTTTGTATTGCCGCTACAGACATAAGCTTTCTAAAGTTTACTGCTGATAGAATATCATTTTGCCTAAGAGTTCTGTCTTACAGTTTCCACATTATTTTCAGAATTACTATTCTTCACTCACGTGTTGGAAAGTCACGTTATTTAAAATTAAAACACGTGCCATTTATTCTACAATCTACTTGTATTTAAAGTAGGGTAATTTAAATACAGATTTGGAAGAAAATTTCGGAAAATTGACCTTGTGTGGGCATGAGATTTACGGAGTAAAAGTCTTTCATGTGATTATATTATTTGTCTATAATAGTGGTAACTAAAAGAATATTGTTTAGGTATGTTATCTTGTTTAATCTAAAATCGTATGTGTATTTTTGTAATGAATAAATAAAATAGGTCTATACACTAAGACTGTAGCCAGTCTTTTTCAGACAAGATACTATTAAATATTCTGTGATTTCGTTACAAGATTGACAACAGACCGTTACAAAGAAATATAGGCTTGCGCCCGCGGCTTCGCCCTCGTGAAGTTCGGTAACTGGCCCACGGGATCTTCTACCGGGATAAAAAGTTTCTTATGTGTTAATCCAGGTTATAAACAATCTATTTGCCAAATTTCATCTAAATCCGGTCAGTAGTTTTTGCGTGAAAGAGTAATAAATATCCATTCGTCCATCCTTACAAACTTTCGCATTTATAATATTAAGTAGGATAGAAAGAAAGATCATCGACCTCGTTAATAGAAATACGAGGAATTAAATAAGACTGTAACATTTATAGTATACTATAGCTTTTTTCCGCGGCTTCGCTCGCGTTAATTTAGAATTAGTAATTTTTTTTTTTGTTAATTGTGGCGCCATCTATTTTCATAAGAAAGTTATTGTTAGTTTCTTCGGGAACAGTACTTTTTTTGGGATAAAAGGTAACCTATGTCCGTCTTTGTACACCTGACAACGTATATGCAAAATTTCAGGATGATCGGTTCAGTGGTTTAGGCGTGAAAAGGTGACAATTTTACAAACAAACTTACTTTCGCATTTATAATATTACTAGCTGATGCCCGCGGCTTCACCCGCGTGGGTGTTGGTTATCGCGACCAAAACATGAAATTTTGATCCCGTTCCCGCAACAAAAACTTGGCAAATTATATACTAAAAGCTTCCTCGAGAACCATTCTATCATTGGTGAAGACAGTATAAAAATCGGTTCAGTAGTTTTTGAGTTCGCTAACAGACAGACAGACGCGGCGGAGGACTTTGTTTTATAATAATTATGTAGTGATTAAGTCAGGATTCTTAGGACTTCTTAAGTGTTTGATGAATCTTTAGAGGTGAGGAGCAGGGTATAAAACTCCTTCGTTAAACAGGAGGATCGGAGACGGAGGTGGTGTCTGGTGGGCTACTGACACTGGTAACAACCAGCGAGCAGTAGCCCATGGGTTGGGGTCTAAGTAAAACCCGTATATTGATAAATCTTAGGAGTTGGTTCTGTGTCATATTTTTAGGGTTCCGTAGTCAAAACGGAATCCTTATAGATTCGTCCTGTCCGTCTGTCTGTCTGTCCACCCGTATGTCACAGCCATTTTACTCCAAGACTGTGAAAGGCTAAGGAGCCCTTTGTGTGCCAGTTCGACTCGCTCTTTGCCTGTTTTTCATATTTCCGGACGATTCTACAAACAAAAGTTGTTCATTTTATTAAAAGTAAACTCTTTAAGTAAGTTCTTCATTTTACATAACACCCTGTATTCTTCGTCGATAAGCAGTGGTTAGCGACAAGCCAATCTGAACTGATAAATAAATAAATAAATAATTCTTATATTTTAAGATAAATTTGATTTAGTTTCATAGAAGAATGAACTCTGGGTATCAAAAAACTATAGACATAAGTGCCATAACAATAAAATATCCACAGAGTTTCCGGCATATATAATTAATCTATGCTTTTCCTTCTAAAAATGTGTTGTAAATTCACTATAGAAGCCTCCTATTTACCATATAATTGAATTTCTATCAAATCATCTTAATTTACGTATGTTTTTTGCAAAATAATGAATATATAATGAAATCTTAGAATAGTGTTGGCACAACCGTTGGTCACGGCTGTCATTTTTAAATCTTTGAAGGTTTTTACGCGGTTAGAAGCACTGAAAGTCTGACATCCAGTCTTACCTTGGGGTAAAAATATGGTATTCAACTAACTAGCGACGCGTACTTGCTCACTAGCGACATTGCGACGTTTGTAGTTCGTATGTGGCGCTGTAGATGTCGCCACAGGCGTTCAGATATGATATGAATAAAACAGAGTACTATCATTGCTCTTATTTACTAGAAAGAATAATACCGGATTTATATGATGATTTTTGAGACGATATTATTCACAATCTCTTTCAAAAACACTGAAAAATTAATTTATCGTTGGCCGAGTGTTCACAAGCGCGACTGCTGAGCTTGAAGTCCTGGGTTCGATTCCCGGGTTGGGCAAAGTGTTACTGGATTTTCATCAGGAATTTATCTGAAGCAGCCACGGAATCTGGATTTGTGCCCACTTGATGCCAATAGACTAGCTTCCTATGACATGGGACTTAAACATAACTAGCGAAATGTGACTATACTATTAAGTACACCTCTGCCTAATCCTATGGTAATAACAGGCGTGGAGGTTATGAATAAAAATTACATTCAAAGTTAAATTATTCATTAAACTAAATAAAGGGTGTAAAAAGACTCTTAACGAAGCCGAAAGGCACTTGTTCTCCCCGTCATTGCGATATTTTTTTTGTTCTAGATCATACCTGGGAACCTTCTAGTCACGGAGATATTGGGGGTCAAAGTTCCAAATTTTTTCACAAGTTTTTTTTTTTAATACTTTTAATGTATTTTTTTTACTTAAGACATCTTCACGACCCCCGTACTATTCAATCCATCCATTAGCACAATGTTTTGAATACGTTACATTGAGTCCTACCGTAAAACGTGATTATTCTCCCCAAAAAAAATCAATTCCCAGCAATAATTTTTGCGTAAAGTTACTTAGTTTGATATACAGAATTCTTGGTTAACGGCTTCGTGAAGACTCTGTTTACACCCCGTATGTTACATGTAGTGATTACTAAAAATTAGCAAGCCTCGTGCCAAATTGGATTCATATTACTGACGGGCCTTTAGTTTTTACTACACAACACATTCTCTCCTATTTCCAATTTATTTTATACTAGCTTTTACCCGCAACTTCGCTCGCGTTAATTTAGAATTTGACAATCAATTCGGGTTGTACTTTACTTGTAATTCAATCGTGATTCGAAAGACACGTGGCGCCATCTATTATCATAAGAACGTTATTGTTGTTTTCCTCGGGAACAGTACTATTTTTCGGGATGAAAGGTACCATGTCCGTTTCTGTAAACCTGACAATGTATATGCAAAATTTCAGGATTTCAGCATGATCGGTTCAGTGGTTTAGGCGTGAAAAGGTAACAAACAAACTCACATTCCTATTTGTAATATTAATATAGTAAGGATTATAACAAAAGTTTCAAGTTCCTCTCTACTTAATCACTGTTATTTTAGATGTTAATTAAAACTACGGAGTAACTTTTAAGAGAATTACGATATAATATACTTTTAAATCTAAAAATGAGTAGCTTCGGAATTTTCATAATAACTAACTTTTACAATGTTATTAATAAACTGGCAACTTTTAAATTAAGTAGTTTTGTACGTAATCTTTTAATTAAAATATTCAGTGTTGCCATGTCATTTGGAAGATGGAACACAATTCCTGCATAGTAAAAAAATAATGCATCGTCTATTTGTCTATCTGTAATTTCATCAATTACCTGCCCTTATGCCAATTTATTTGGTGTCGGCGCAGCATCTCTTCTTCTTCCATACTTCTCTACTACTCGTCTTCTCATCAGGCACCTCCTCATTTGCCGTATCCTACACACTTTCAATATCATTATGAATATTTGCACTTGCTCTTTAGTTCGAAGTACTAACGCTTAGCAACCGGGTCCCTAACAACAGGACTTATAGCTACCTACTCCGCATACCTACTCTCAGCTGATTCCTCTGCATCGCTGCAACGAGCTTCAATGAACGATTATTGCCCCTAATCACATTTGCATCAGGGGCAATTTAGCGTGCATCGGGCAACACAGGCAGTGGTCTGCGTTCAATCAATTGTGCATGTTCAGGACTGTGTTTGCTAAAAAGGTAGGCAGTTGGAGTTTCTTGCCCATTCTTCTCCATAGAGATCTACACTTTGGAATGGGCAACTGCAGTACTTTCACAAGTTATCTGCAGTACTTTCACAAGTTTTTTTTTACCTAGAAATTAAACTTAGAATCAGGAAAGGCCAGTATTTTTTTTCTCCCACTAATGCAGTTGTGATCGAAAAATCAGTCGATAATTTCACTTGACTACAAGCCGCATATTATAGTTTTAGATCGAATACTTTAACGCCGCATTCCTCATTAGTTGCGAGTACGAAATCAATTTTAAACTGCACAGCATGCATGCATTCCATTCTTTAAATTGAAGATACTTAAAGGAATGGCAAAAAAGTTGTATTCGTTCTAAAGGAGAAAAATCAGACAGTGACAACGATGATAGAAAAGTGAAAAATATGCATTTCGGTAGCTTCTGTCAAATGAACTCATCGTTTGACAGTTGGTACCGAAAGGCATATTATGTCAGTCCTGTTGAATGTGGCTGTGGACGTACTAAACGATTAATAAAAGTTACTGACATTTGTCTAGCCCTCTCGTGGTAGCCTAAAGGCGCATACCCACGGTGCACGGATAAGCTACGCACGTGTGGTAAGCTTCGCCTTGGATGAAAACGTATGTGATTGTGTCCTCTGCAAACCACAGACACGCTATGCATCAATTGACGTCATTAGTACATGTGTGGCTTGCTCGAATAAGGCGCTCACATAGCTCAACGATGTCGACGCCATGCAAGATGTGCGTGCGGTACACTCTATACACGAACATTAACCCACGACTATGCCGTGGTGGGCCATGCACGCTACAGGTGTACATAGTTATGGGTGTGTAGCGTGTACTGCAGTGGAAAAGTAGACCCACGTTGTCAAACAAATGAATTCACGTAGCTAACATGCACCGCGTGCTCGTGCACAGCATGCGCCGCCATGGGTTTTTGCCTTTAAGCTTTAGCTTTAACACTATGTAACTTAATGCAAAACTCGTAGTTTCGTTTAGCTTATCTAATATACAATCGGTTTATTTTATTTTGTATCTATCGGCTAGAAAGAACATAATTATGTGGACACGAAGAAACAGGATTTTTATAAGATGTGATGATTGGTGAATGATGATATTACTTAGGTATACATAAAAATCTATATTGCGCAAGACTACATAACATAACATCATGCCTGTAATCCCCGAAGGGTTAGGCAGCGTTGCATCACATACACCTAATCGTACCCCCACATTTTGCCAGTTATGTTTAAGTCCCATGTTATAGAGGGTGAGTCTATTGCCATCAACCGGGCACAAATCCAGACTGCTTGACTGGAAATTCCTGATGGAAAAGCCCAATAACACTTTGCCCGACCTGGGAATCGAACCCAGGACCTGATGCTCAGCAGTCGATCTTGTGACCACTAGATAAGGTGGCAGTTATTTATATTATTTATTTGTATGCAAGAATTAATTTTTATTTACTAAACAATGTTTAAGAAAAGTAAATGACAGGTTTTATTTATTTATAGGCGGACATTGTTTTTTTACGGATGGGAAATCATCAAATGACTTCTCCCGCTCTAGGCAGAGCGGAAGGGAGTTTCAGACTTGTACTGACAAAAACACATCCATGTTCCTTCCTTGCCCTTTGTGTTCCAGGGCTGCGGTATCTCTTTCGAACAGTCCTGCAGCCTACATAGGCGGACTTAATGCCACAAGGCATTCTCTACCAGTCAACCTTTGGGTCAACTAGGACAGCATTGTGGTACAGTACAAAAATAATAAATAAGAAATTACCATTTATTTAACTTGTAGTGATACACGTAATGGGTAATACATATATAAAAAGATATAATAAACTAATATATACTAGCTCACCCGCGTAACTTCGTCTGCGTCACATAATGCTATTAAATAATAGTTCGACTATAAATTGAGATGCAAGCTATCCTATCTTTCAAGTTGGATCAAACTACACACGGTGTGCAAATTTGATTAAAATCGGTTAAGTAGTTTAGGAGTCCATCGCGGAAAAACAACGTGACGCGTAATTTATATATATTAAGAAGAAAGATTATTGTACATACAAATAGTCCGAAATAGGAGTCCGGGTTTCCCTCAGTGTCGAATCTTTATTAGGTTATTAGGTGGAAGAATCAATTCCTCGTACTCCCATAATATTTCAGCTATCATTTGGATAAACCCTACATTTGTGTCATTATGACAAAACTCTATTTCAATACCTGAACCAAAAACTTAAAAATAGATTATCCTATTATTTTGCCAGTCACAAAAGAGTTTTTACTCACTTTTTCCTGTATTCATGTCGCGCATTTATGACAAAAAAGCCAAGCAAGGATACTGCATAATTCTAGAGGCATTTGCGAAAAAAAAACACAGGCAAAGGAAATATCATGTAAATCCTGGAAGTACTACATCGAATCGAACTTTCTTTGTTCATTACAAAGTCAAAGTGAGTGCGATTTAAAATTTTCATGGCGCCGTCAATTGCGCGAACGCAGGCACCTATATAAGTTTCTGTTCACTTAAAACAGTTTTCATTCACCGATCATATCGACCGATGGTCTCATGTGAAAAGACGTTAAGCTCGTGGAACAGGGAATTGTGATTCAAATTCTTGAATTAGAACTGATTTCTTTTTCGTTATTTTTTTTATTTCCGCTGTGATTGAACGTGTTTCAATTTTTTTTTAAATTATATTTTATAAAGTGAGGTTTTTGACGGATACGCTTGGCGGGAGTTTTGACAGGTATTTATTTTATGATTATAATATTAAACAGTGCGGTTAATTCGTTTGTATCGAAATTACTGAAAAATAGTAGAATACAATGATCTTTCAGTTTTGAGGACCATTTATGTTTCTGCATAAGAGTTCTCGAGTACATCAATTTCATAAACTTGTGCAATTGACAATTATTAACTCAAACTATACTTTAGTTTGAAATAAAACCTACCTGAATAATTTAACTACCAAAATAAAATAAACCTAAGTTCTTAAACAAAGAATCTCGGAGATTTTCAAACAAACACAGCACATGCCTGTAAAATTACGCAAAGCTTCGTGCATTTTATAACTGAACTAACTGTGAATGTATGAACTTCATTATTTACATTCTTGAAATAACAGCTTAACACACGTTTGCTGCTGCGTCTGAGGTTTTCAGGGATACTTAAAAACCTTTATAGTTCTTACAGGAAGCTTTAATCAATTTTTGAAACCTAAAGTGTCAAAGTCAACTTAAACCATTGGAGGTCCGGCTTTCTTTACAACACTAATAAGTCAAATAGAGAACCCTGAAGGCATAGACAATTGACAATCGATTCCAAAGGTTTCATATTTCTTCACAAACTTTTTGGTAGGTGACGACATCGTTACCACGGAGTAGAATGAAACGTCATCTGGATTCTAAGAACTTTTGTCAATGTAACTTTTCCATTACATATTACATTACAGTAATAACCTTAGTGAAGTTTCAATTAACTGATGAATAATCACAGAATGAGTTTAGTTTTTAACCGTGAAAGTTTAAAATAGTGTTTGACAGAAAATAGTTACTACTGAATTTGTTGTTCAAAAGAGTCTCCGTGGAGTTTCTTTTCCATTTTTCTTCATAGAAATATGCGCTTTGTAATGGGCAACTACAATACCTGCACAGTTATTATGGCTTGTTGCTGGATTGTATTTTATTTCCTTCATCTTTTTTTGTTTTTGACAGTTCAAAAGTGACAACACGTCTATTTGAAACAAATGCTTTGAATTTGAATTGACAAAAGCGATATAATATATTTACAAAGTCGACGTGTACATTAAGGTAGATGACCAAAAAAATCAAATTAGTCCATCCGATAGATTAAAAAAAATATAAAACATGTATTTTTTCTTTTCTCAAGTACCTAAACAAAACATTAAAACGATGCTTCGAAAACTCGTGTGATGTCACATTTTGCTACACTTTTTACCGAAAAGTAATGACACAAGCCCGCACTCATAATCTTTTTTTATTAATTTGATAAATCAAAAAATACGTATCAAATATTTCTGACGGACTAAATAGAATCATATTTTTTACTCAGGAATCATCATATTGTTCGTGAAATATGCGAACAGATAAAAAATCTCACTAGATAAAAACGTAAAGTCGACGATAATGACAATTTAGTGACACACCCATGATCCACAACGTTATCACTAACTACATTATAATCATTATGTAATTGTAAAACTATTCAAATTCTGTACATATTGCCTTTTTATCGGCTAAACGTGACTGGCAAGCTAAAGGCATTCCATTCATTAGATGAGTCAAAAATTAACTGCTCATATCAGACCAAACATTTACAGCTTTTCGTTTAAACTGAATTAGCTGGCCAAATGCCAAATTTTCTTTGCAATCTAACATCGAATTATAGTTTCAATAGTACTCACCCTTCATCCCTGTGTCCCGGTCCGCGTTCCGTGAGCCGGCGCCCCGGTTGGAGGCTGATAACCTAAATTTTTTGGTTCAAAAACTGGTTTTTTGACCATAACTCCAGAATTTTCTTCGGCACTCATCCCGTTTTATTTCGCAGATCGCTAGCTCGCGCGGAGACGCGTCTCTGGACGTATTGCACGTGCGCCTAGCTCAAATAAAATTTGTACCATGTACACTATGCCTCTCTGCCCAAGCCTTCGGGGATTATTGGCGTGATGATAATGTCATTATGGCATTTTTAAATGGGTGCCCTTTGATAATCAATCCAAATTATGTCTTTGCTAATTAGACACCAATTCTGAATGAATTAAGAGTCCATGTGACAATATGTGGTGGCCCAGTGGTAGCGACCCCGACTTACAAACAGTAAGTCGTGGTTCCGAACCCAGGCAGGCGCATTACTTTGTGTAATTTATTTCATCACCACTGCTCTCAAAAACGGTGAAGGAAAACATCGTGAAGAAACTGGCATGTCCTAGAACCAAAAATTCGAAGACATGTGGCATCTACATTGGTAGATTATAGCCCATTCCCTCTCATAGAGAGGAGGCCTGTGTCCCACCAGTGGGAACATTATAGGCTGATGATGATGATGTGACTATATACTTTTACTGCAGAACCCAAGAGCTGTTTTTTAAACGAAATTTTATAGCTATCGTAGGAAGAGGTCAATTTTTAAATTTTTTGAAGGTAGCGCTTCATACTTGTGATTTTTCAGGAACTTGGCTACGTATAAGCGTCGTTCGGCATAGTTTTCTGTTTTTCAGTATATTTACCAATCTACTGAGCTGCAACCACCAAACCAAGACTAATCTATTGACTGCCTCGTTGGTCTAATAGTCGTAAGCGTGACTGCTGAGCACGAGTTCCTGGGTTCGATTCCCAGGTCGGGCAAAGTGTTATTGGGTTTCTCCATCAGGAACGTCTCAGTAGCAGCCACGGAGTCTGGATTTGAGCCCGGTTGATGGGAATAAGCTCGCCCCCTATTATATGGGACTTAAACATGACTTGCAAAATGTGGGTGTACTATTAGGTACACTTCTGCCTAAACCTTTGGGGATTACAGGCGTGATGTTATGTGCATGGTGTACAGTCGTGATATGTGGACACGCAGCAATTTATAAAAATGATTTTCACCATCTCTATTGATTAACGTTTTACGTTTTTACGAACATAGTATTTTGGAAACCATACTATTACCAAATAGGTCTTATTTCGGAGTAGAAACCGCTATTTCACAAGAAAATCGCTTTTGAATTTCACTAAGTGCAGATGTTAGCGCTAATGACTGTATGTATTATTGCCATCACCATTGCTATTGCCATCAACCGAGGATAAAATCACTTTTAAAAGTTGCTACGTGTACACATATTAGTTCTCACGACTGTACACCAATTTGATTAAAATACAATTTCGGCTAGGGTAGGGTAAAACCGCCGGTTGTCTGTAACTATTGGATTCTTTACTTCAAGTCTCAACACGTGCAGATTGCGATAAAGAAACAGTAAATGTGTTAGGAGGGTGAGCTCACCGATTATCGTCCGACCAGTTTGAAATTATATTTCTGTCTGAATACGTATTAGCATTTTTACCTTCTATGTTGCATAAAATTCAATTAATAAGTAACGAGAATAGAAAATAATATTTTCTGAAGTAATTTGGCAAAGCGTAGGCAAATTTATAAATAATAAATAGAAGCATTGCCAAAAATACCATGATATGAACGCGAAAATTTGTGAGTATGGATGTGTGTATGAATGTTTGTTACACTTTCACGTAAAAATTACTGAACGGATTTGGATAAAATTAGGCATACAGATATATTATAACTTAGAGTATTAATACATGCGACATAATTAATTCCGATAGTACGATCCCGTGATACAATTAACGAATTCCACGCCGCGAGCATCAGCTAATAAAATAATAATGGAAAAACTTCTCACGAATAAGGACTTTCATAAAAAAAATGACACACACAACACAGACAAACATTTGATATAGTTAGAAACAAAAAATCTGTGAGATTTATTTCTTCAGTGAGTGAATTTTCCTAAATCCATTGACCGTAACTAAACGGAACTTCACATCTGTACTAACATTATAAAGAAGTTTGTCAGTATGTAATTTTAGATCTTCGAAACTACTGATCCAATTCCAAAAAATATTTCTCATACATGATAATATACCCGAGCGTTATAAGCTACATTCAAAACGTTTCCGTGGATTAATGTTTCCGTCCATTATTCCACGAAATTCTGCAAAAACTAGTTTTAAATTCAATTAAACTCGCAAGCGCCACTAGTTTATCAATAGGGAAACCCCATGTGACGTCATTAGTTTCATTGATAATTCAGATCATGTACTGATATGCAAACAATAGTATCGCTTAAAACTACGTCAACGTAAGTCGTTAGTAATCTCGTGGTTGCTGTGAGTAATACTTTATCTGTTTGTACAGTTTTTAGGGTTACAAGGAAAAATAATTGAAATAGCTCGTCTCAAACTGTAACTTATTGCATTTATTTCAAATAAACAATGTAAGGGCACCAATTGTCTATCTTTTAAATTTAAAGTTCGTGAGGACATTCGAAAGAAGCTGGCAGTTTCGTCACAACGTTAATGGATTCTCCATTGTTTGTCTTTTTATTTTAGTATACCCGTGTAATTGACTATCTACATATAGATATACTTTGATATACATTTATAGTATTTTAATATATATTTATAGTATTTTATATATCCTTGTAGTCTATCTTAGTATAAAATTTAAAAATATTTTCTGATTTATACACCTACCACTGTTTGTCTCTCCATCACCCAAAGGTTGACTGGTAGAAAATGCCTATGGCATTAAGTCCGCCTCTGTACTTTGTGCTTGAAGTGTTAAATAAATAAAAAAATAAATAAAGGCACTTTTAAACGGTAAAAGAGTCAGAAAAATATAGCTCGTTGCCCGTTCTAAAACGTAGATCTCTATGGAGAAGAAAGGACAAGAAACCCCATGGACACTCTTTTAAATTATTTATTTAATTCATCATTAATAAAAACACAAGAGAGAACACAAATTTCTAACAGCAGGCCTGCGAAAGGTGAAATGAAAAAGAAATCTAGAATTATTTTAGGGTGAATTTTGAAGTGATAGTCAAGCGTATTTAAGGTAAAAAAAGATTAATTTTTGTTTGGAATAATAAATATATTGATTCACTTTCTTGCTTTCAAATAGTTTTTAATTGTTTTGAACAAAAACCTGCTACTTTTTTTCATAACTTTTTTAGTTGGTAAATAAATCGTTGAGATTTAAATATTTGCCATCTGCAACATCGATTTATTTAAGTTTCACTTCAAAATATTTACTTACATTATTTATGAAGTCAATATTTGACAAAACGAGCCCAACTCTTATTTACCGTAACATGGTATTTATCGCAAAAGAATAATCTTGCATGGACATCAATCGTGCATCCCACCCTAATTTGGAACCCAAAAGCTGTCGCTAGCCGGAAGAACATAAAAATTCTTTTAAAAGGGACACTTTATAGCTTTTTAACGTGTAAAAATGTTTGTGGGATGAATCACTGGAGATTTGGAAGACCCTTTTTTATATCAATGACACGCCTCCGAATGTCCCACGTGTTTGTGACAATATCTCCGTTATTGTTGCACCGATTTCCGTGAAATTCTTGTGCAGAGATAAGATAAAAGATCATGCTTTTGAAATGAACGGCGCGGAGATTTTTTTTGTTTTATTTGCGATTTACCTTATGGAAAGAACCAGATATTTTTTATTTAAAAAAATATTTTTAGTGTAGGCTGTGGACTAGTAGGTACCTAATAGGGTTTACGTTGAGTGCCTAGGTCTAGTGGTTGCAACCGCGACTGCTTAACGTGTGGTACTGAGTTCGAAAATAATGAAATTTCTGAAATAGATCGAGAAAAGTGTTATTGCCGTTTTCCATCAAGTACTTTCTCAGTAGCAGCCACGAAGTCTGGATTTGTGCCCAGTTGATGGCAATAAGCTCACGCCCAATTACAAGGGACTTAAACTTAACTGGAGAAATGGGGGTGTAGTACTAGTACTACATATGAAGTGCAACTCTGCCTAACCTTTCTGGAATTACAGGCGTGATGTTACGATTACTTTCTCAGTAATATCGCGAAACCTCACTTGGCTTATACTACTAGCTGACCCGCGCAACTTCGTCTGCGTCACATAAATAATATTGCGACTATAAATTGAGATGTAAGCTATCCTATCTTTCAAGTTGGATCAAACTACACACGGTGTGCAAATTTGATTAAAATCGGTTAAGTAGTTTAGGAGTCCATCGCGGAAAAACAACGTGACGCGTAATTCATATATAATATTAAGATATATGGGACATGTAATGAGGAGGGATGAAACGCATGTGACTAAAAGAGTGATGGACATGAATGTTGATGGATGGAGAGGGAGAGGCAGGCCAAAGAAAAGATATGAAAGAGAAAGGAGTCAACGATGCACACAGGGGAGAATGGAAGAAGAAAACATGTTGCGCCGACCCCAAATAGAATGGGATAAGGGCAGGAAGATGATGATTAAGATATATGGGAATTAAAAATAACTGGCCAAATGTATAGCGTATTTATTAGTCTATACTATACAGCAAACAACAGCAGGCCACATGTCATTCATAATGAACCAGTATAAACTGGCTTCTCATTCAATTGAAACTTCTTACTATGCTAGGCCAGCTAAACAGCAAAGTGTTACTACAGACGCACGGAAAAACTATAAACCTCTGCTTATCCCTTCGTGAATACTAGCGGCATGTTTTCTCGTTGGTGTAGTGGTTGCAAGCGCTACTGCCTAGCGTGAGGTCCTGGGTTCCCGGGTGATACGAAGAGCCATTGGGTTTTTTACGAGGAATGTCTCCCTGCCATAAGCTTGCATTTGTGCCCCGTTGATGGCAACATATAAAGGGTGTAAACAGACTCTTAACGAAGCCGAAAAGCACTTGTTCTCCCCGTCATTGCGATCATTTTTTTGTTCTAGACCATACCTGGGAACCTTCAAGTTACGTAGATATTGGGGGTCAAAGTTCCAACTTTTTCACAAGTTTTTTTTTTAAATACTATGTTTTTAATGTAAGATTTTTACTTTAAACACCTCCAGGACCCCCTTAC
The DNA here is from genome assembly GCA_950005105.1 of Lycophotia porphyrea. Lineage (NCBI taxonomy): Eukaryota > Metazoa > Arthropoda > Insecta > Lepidoptera > Noctuidae > Lycophotia > Lycophotia porphyrea. The sequence goes on from OX465409.1 coordinate 1,645,761, forward strand.
TATTCAATCCATCCATCAGCACAATGTTTTGAGTGCGCTACATTAAGTCTTACTATAAAAAGTGATTTTTCAGCCCAAGAAAAAAAGTCGTTTCCCAGCACTAATTTTTGCGTAAAGTTACTTAGTTTGATGTACATAATGCTTGGTTGACGGCTTCGTGAAGAGTCTGTTTACACCCATTCTATGTCACAAAATTGCTAAAAGTGGAGAGATTTGGAAGAGACCTTACACTCAGCATTGGGTGGCCAAGGGTTGAAGAAGAAGATGGCAATAGGCTCGCTCCCTATTACATGGAACTTAAACATCTTGCACTGCATCCTTAGAAAGAAAGAGAGAAAAAATATTAATTTTTTGCAAGGACATGACGTACGTACATAGAAACATACAACGCATAACAAATATATATATACACAACAGGACGGAACCAAAAAAAAGTTGACTGCTGGCACTTCGTGCCTGCGACAAGGTGTTACCACTCAGCAGTAGCGAAGGTTCCATACAACTCGATTCCTACCGGCTTCCCTTTGTAAAAATGGTACAGTCAGTATTTTATACTCAAAGTCAAACTCAAAAGCATTTATTTCAATTAGACCATTACAGGCATTTTTGAATGTCAGAAAAACAAACAAGGCTAAGCTACAGTCACAGACACAAGGCATAATAACTTGTGAAAGTACTGTAGTTGCCCATTCCAAAGCGTAGATCTCTATGGAGAAGAATGGGCAAGAAACTCCATGGACACTCTTTTCAATCAAAATATTGTACAAAATCTTGGTTACATGATTCATTTTGAGATTATACATATGTGAGAACGATGTAGAAATACGTGCACGTTAAGAGCGTCCAGAGTAAAAGATTATATCAACAATTTAAAAACAAAGTAAGTAGTTAAAATAAACCGTGGCAGCCTAGAGATCACCAGTCCCAACTGACAGCGCCCGTTCACGAACATGACGCATGGATACACAAATATTCACAATAAAGATATGTACTGCGGCTTACCTCTTACAAAAATTGACCTTTCAATACTGCCACTCAGCATGATGCTCTGCTATGGGGGACCACAGCACAGCGCTGGTTTTCAGTGGTCACCCGTGAAAAAACGTACGGAAGCCAAGACCGTATTAATATATGATCATTATGACGCACATCATATAATAATTTATTTATTTATTTTATTTATTTATTTATTACAAAATCCACAGCTCTTTACAATATTAACCTAAACTATTTTAACTTATCCTACAGCCAATTAAGGATTTACAATTTACTAACTATACATAGCTAAGAATACAGCATGTGAGAGCGTGTGTGCCTGAGGAGTTAAAGTGGGTGTGTGGGTATGTTATAGCGGTGTGTGTGTGTGTGTGTGTGTGTGTGGTGATTGTCTGTCTGTATACCTTCTGTACAACCCTATTTATTTGGTTTAGATGTATTTGTCAGTTCATCACATACTGACGTTATAAGTTGTTTCCTGAATAAACCTTTTTTAGTATCAAATATATCGAGATGAGAGAATTTTTTGTTATAATTACTTAGCGTCCTACCAATGACTGAGTTTTTAGCGTAGTTTGTACCACTGTGCGGTACTTCGAATAACTGCGTGTGCCTAGTCCGTCGAGACGGAGCACTCAATCTTGTAACTAAATTATTTAAAACAGTACTGTCAATATGTCCACTACAGATATTATAAAGAAATAGCATGTCCAGAATCATACGTCTGTTCTCGAGTGGCAGCATATTATGATGTTTACATGATAGCAGATAATCTGTAGATCTGAAACCACTGCGATAGTTAATGTATTTAACAAATTTAGATTGTATTGATTCTATCTGTTGTATATAAACCAAGTAGTGCGGATTCCAGATATTACTGCAATATTCTAAAATACTGCGTATGTACGCAAAATAAAGTACCTTGATGCAATTTATATCAGTAAACAATTTACATGTACGCATAATAAATCCCAGGGTTTTGTATGCCTTGCCGACGATACAGGACACATGCTCCGAAAACAGAAGTTTTGAGTCAAGGACGACACCAAGATCCCTAATAAGACTGCACCGCACTACATTGCCACCACTAAGATTGTAGTTATAACTAATAAATTTTTTCTTCCTTGTAAAGGTTATAGTCTGACATTTGCTTACGTTCACATTGATTCTATTGATAATATAGTAATTAGATAATCTAATCAGGTCATTTTGTAGCTTCTCACAGTCAGATGTGTTTCTTATAGTCATAAAAATCTTGGTGTCGTCGGCGTACATCAGGAACCTTGCGTCAAGAACATGTGCTCCTATATCGTAAAGGTAGGCAGAGTATAAAAGAGGTGCCAAAATTGAGCCCTGTGGCACACCAGATGGTATGGTTACGCAGTTAGACCTTGCGCCGCCCAATGTAACAATTTGAGACCGATTCCTAAGGTAAGACTCGAACCATCTGAGCAAGTTACCGCGGATTCCAAGCTCTTGCAGCTTACGCAGAAGGATGTCGTGATCCACGCGGTCGAACGCTTTTTCGAAGTCCGTGTAGATCACGTCAACCTGTCCACCACCATCGATATCACGAACCACACTCTCGAGAAATACCGCCAAGTTGGTATTAGTAGACCGCCCCTTAATAAACCCATGTTGTTGTTGCGGTATTAATTTAGATATGGTGGGATAGATAAAGTTATGTACTACTTTCTCCATTACTTTCCCCATAACATTCAGAACTGATATTGGACGATAATTTTCTATGGCGTTTCTGCAGCCTTTTTTATGAATGGGCACAATGTGCGCAGTTTTCCAGATAGTTGGACAGTAACCTTCACGAAAACATCTATTGAAAATATAAGCGATCGGTAAGTACAGCGATTTGGCACATTTAACGAAGAAGAGAGGGGGTATAGTGTCACTACCTGGTCCCTTAGACGTATCCAGATTCTCCAGGAGTTTCAGGATACTCACACTATCAATGGTCAGGCTGTGCAGTGTGTCACCGTATGTTTCACAGTCAGTCGAGAAAGGAGTGTAAGTCCCGAGCCTGGTGCTAAAGTTTTTATAGAAAAAATCATTAAAAGCATTACAAATTTCAGCCTCACCGGTTAATTGATTATCACCATATGTCATGTATTTAGGGTAACTATTATTATTCTTCTTTCTAGTTTTAACATACGCCCAAAAATATTTAGGTGAAGTTTTTATGTTCTCTTGTGATCTATTTAAATAATTCTTATGGCACAACACTTGCATCCTTTTTTGTCGATCCCTTAATAAAGAGAAAGCAGCGTAATCAAGAGGGTTTTCATATTTTTTCCATTGCTTATGCGCTTTCGACTTTTCCTTAATAACATTAATTAATGCTCGACTGTACCAGACTGGGTAGCTATAGGTACCCCCAATGGTGACTTTTGGGACAAATTTATCAATAATTGTATTAATCACCGAATAGAACATTTCTATTATTCGCTCAAGTTGCTTATCATTACTACAGACTAATCCCCAGTCATAGTTAAGTAATTCGTCGTTAATGGCCTCGTAATTTCCCCTCCTATAAGCACGTTTTTGAAATAGCTTGTGTTTCAAGGGAGGAATTAATATATCTGTAGCGTTAATAACAATTGCAGGGTGAAACACGTCTTCTGGTACCAATGGACAGTTCGACTGTATAATAGTATTAGGAAAATTGGCAAAGATTAAATCCAGAGTATGATTATGAGAGTTGGTGAGAAAGTTAGATTGATTCAGACCGCAGAGCAGCATTGTGTTAATAAGGTGTGACGCGGAGTTTTGCACTTCAACGGCGCCCCTTTTCAGCACTACAGGCTGTCTATTTGTCCAGTCAATACAAGGTAAGTTGAAGTCGCCAGATATGAGAAAGTAATCGTTAGGGTTCTGATCAATTAGCTCAGATATCAGCCGCGTTAATATTTGAATACGTTCCGGTATTGCGCGGTCTGGCGGTAGGTAAACAGTCGCGATGTGCAGATTGCGCTTTACAGCGAGCGATCGAGCGGGAATAGTTACCCAGATGCACTCAATGTCAGGTCGGTCCCACTCGAGCCGCACGCGCGCTTGCAAACGTGAAACACAGGCAACCATTACCCCACCACCTAGCGAGCCGCGGTCGCGTCTAAATAAATCATAACTATCATTACTTAGCTCCGAGTCTAAAATGCCGTCATGTAGCCAGGTCTCGGTAAACATTAAGATGTCACTATTTGATGATAGTATGTTCTCATAAAAGGTATTAGTTTTAGTGCGTAAACCCCGCACGTTTTGATAGAACAATTGTATGTAATCAGTATTAAACTTGGCCATCGCTAATGAATAGTTGCCGCGATGATTCATAGAATGAGATAGTGACACCTGCGCCCGAGTCAACGATACGACTACGCACATTGTGATATTTATGTATACCAAGTGAAGATAAGTCTCTAAACGAAATCAACAGGGCTAGGCAGAATGTATGATGGATGTAAGTATGTATGTACATGTGTATGTGTCGTGTTGTTTGGAGTAAATGTGTTATTATGAATGTATTGTAGTGGTGATAATTATAATTGAAAACCAAAGTGGTATCTAGCATAATTAAAACAAAACTTGATAAACTAGTACAAGTACAAAATAGAAACAGAAAACGGGATGAGATAACAGTATATATCACTAAGAAATGTTTTTTAGGTCTTCCTCTGTCAGCACAAGTATATGCTGAGACCCGTCTACCCTTCTTAAATAGATTCGACAGTTTTTTGTCCATATATATTTATAGTTAAGTTCATTAGCCTTAAGCTTACATTGTTTTAGCAAATTTTTATTGTACTTGGTGAGGTGTTCATTGACGTATACCTTAGATTTATGTGATGCTACTGTCTGTAGACCCAGGTCATGCAAATTGATACCTCGCAGCTTCCGTGCAGCAGCCACTATCGCGTCCTTAGTGCTGCGTTGTTTGAGTCTAGCAACTATGTTCCTTGGGAGATTAGAGTTGTTATGCTGCTGTGTTTGGACTCGGTGGGCGAATTCGATGTCCTCCCGTTTAGCAGGAACTCCAACATGTTCAGCAATCTTCAGTACTAAATCCACGGTTTGCTCCTCCTTATTTTCGGGTAACCCGGAGATCTCAATGTTTTGTAGGCGAACCCATTGGTCTTGACGCACCTGTTCACTCTCCAGCCGATGAAGACGTGTCTCGACGTTGTGAACGTTGTTACGGAGTGTCTGGTTTTCTTCCCGTAACGCTTTTAATTCCGCGTTATTAGATGCCATTTGTTTCATTACGTCATCATATTTGGCACTAATAAACTTAACCGATTTCTCGAGTCCAGCCATTTGTGCTTGCATTTTGTGAAACTCCGGTGTTAACATATCGCGAATGATAATGGGTAGCTCCAAGCGTATAGCATCAAGCACCTCCTTTGACCCTGGAGGGGAATCGCACAGAGGCTGGCCCGATGGTGTACTCGCTTTCCTTATAGTAACATTCTGGGTTTGACTACACTCTGTTACTTGCGATTCAGTAATAATAGCTGGTGAATCCTGGTTTTTAGTCGGTCCTTTGTTGCATTTGGAGCATTTCCAGGATTTAAGGATAGTCGCAGTAGCATCAGCTGTTAAGTTAGCACATAGCAGATGATAATGATTACCGCAGAGTTTCCTTGAGCATGTTACCTTATCCGCCGCTGATATCGAAGCTTTACATTCAGTACATTTGTTCATTGTTCTTCCGTGCTGAAGAGAGGGTAACAGGTATGAGTAACTTAGTGGTGATCGTAGGTAACTTGATAGAATTAGTACGAGTGTCCACGATGCTCTCCGAGCTTCGCGCTGTTGTTAGTCGTTGCCACGACAAGGATGAAAAATATGTATCCGTTTCTTTTACTCGCGGGGGTGAGGGGTCACGCACTGCACGTAGACGTTGGGCAGGCTTGTGCTCGACAAACACTGTATTTTGGAACTTATGCACTCACATATACTGTCAATTATTGAGATTATGGAGATGCGCAAAATATTAGCGAGATCAACAACACGTCTGTGTTCTAAGCAGTATGAACGAGGAATCCAAAGTGCACTCCTAATGTCACAGTACACAATTTTTTGTTATTTTATTTTTTGTAATAGTAGTTTTTCAAAACGCAAATCGTTGATGTAGTTCAAAAAGCTGCCCAACTTAAATAGGACTGGGCGGGACATGTCAGTTACATGCCGAACGAACTGTGGGCCCGTAAAGCTCAGGATTGGTGCCCTGAAACAGTGACACGGGGTCGCGGCAGACGACGTAGGAGATGGCAGGACGAACTGGATGTCTTCCTTGAGAATTGGAAAGAAGTAGCACAGAATCGCGACCGTTAGAAGGAATGGAGGGAGGCCTTTGCCCAGCAGTGGGACAATATGGGCTAGCTATAATAATAATATAATGTTTTTTATATGGATTTTTTTAAGAAATATTTAAAAATGTTAAAAAATGTGTATATATAAATGAATAAACGGAATAATAATAGTTTTCTCATAGTTAGTATACATATGTATACGGCAAAGATATGGAAGCGCGGAGTCCCCTAATACAGGCACTGTTTTGCTTAAAAGGAGGTTCCAAACACGTTTAATTGTACTGATAATGCTAATTGTGACAATAAACTATTTCGTATTTGTATAACTCTGACGCCTCTGCCTAACCCTTCGGGGATTACAGGTCAGATGTTATATGATGTATCTAACGTATTTTCTCTTTTGTTCCAGATAACTCCTTTACTTGAATCTCTGCAGTATTATATTGTTATTTATTACTTGAGGATGTATCTGGTGCTGCTGTTCGCGACCACGGCGCTGCTGGGCACGGGCCGGTCGGCCAACGTCAACAAACACATGAGACTGTTGTCTGACTTAGATAATAGTATTGAACATAATGGTGAGTACTTAACATAAATTTTCATCATCATCAGCCTATAATGTTCCCACTGCTGGGACACAGGCCTCCTCTCTAGGAGAGGGAATGGGCTTTAATCCACCACGCGGGCCCAGTGCGGATTGGTAGATGTCACATGTCTTCGAATTTTTGGTTCTAGGACATGCCGGTTTCCTCACGATGTTTTCTTCATCGTTTTTGAGAGCAGTGGTGATGAAATAAATTACACAAAGTAATGCGCCTGTCTGGGTTCGAACACACGACTTTCTAAGTACGTAAGTCGGGATCTCTACCACTGGGCCACCGCTGCTCTCTAAAAAATTATATCATAAATTTTATGTTATAATAACCTAGCTGTCGCCAGGCCAGCCCTCAAAATAGTTTTGGTCACGGTCGCCCCAAAATCGGCAAAAAGCCGTCGAAACAAAAAAAAAAGGGAAATAATTACGTGGAGTGGTTATAAGTAATTCAATAATGAATTTTACAAGAAGAAATTAGTACTTGATTTTTTTGCACCCGCCTCTGTTATGTTAGATTTTCAGAATAAACAACAGACTTTAAAATACAGGAGCGAAATTCTAGCAGGTCTTCTCTGATTTGTAACACTATTTGTGTAGAACTTAAGACTATAGACCTCCGTTAGGGTTGTGGACATACCCATCGTGCCCACAACGGTAGATCCGTGCTTAGCTGTCGCCCCCGACTTTGCTCGCATATTTTTACCCGCACTCGCAAGCCAGTGCAAGAAAGTGCAGACATAGTTTTGTCGCATTATGATGAACGGTAGAACAGCACAAAGTACGAACAAACATTAATTTTTATCGAGATATTTGGTTAGTTTTCAAGGTATTTTCAGAGCTTCAATGTTCTACTAATTATATGCATTCAAATTGAAATCAGAAAGAAAATCCTGATAGACAGCGAAACTTTTTGATAAGTTTTCAAGAAATTAGAAGCAGCTAGGAGTAATGTTTAGTACATGAGTGATGGCCACCGATTCGCTCGATTTACTCTTTATAGCATTTTTGGTGAAGCCAGGCGATGTTATATTTTAAAAATCATTGTGCAGTACCTAATATAATGGTACTTATCTATATTGGATATCTATAACTATGTATGTCCCTTACAAGCAAAAACTGTGTTTTGTTGGAAATTGTTCGTATCATGAATCTGAAATTATTCCTTGTAACGCCATCTTTTGTCAAGTAGTGGAAACAGAAAAGCTTTGTTAATTTTTATTAACACTTTTACGGAACTGTTCTAATTCTTTAAGACTTCGCAAGTGGTATAATTTTTTCTTAAAAAGCACTTTAAACCTAGGCTAGTTTTATATCCCGAACTTAGGCTAATCTCTAAGCTAACTATTTCGTCTAAAATACCTACAACACCTTCTCCAATCTACATAATTACGTGACTAAATAAAGCATTATTTCAATTATTCTATTACAGTAGCCCCATTAAAACAGCAGCCTGCAGCGCGTCGCTTCCTCACGATAACTCAGCGCCCTCTAGCGACGTACGCGCACAACAGTGGCGATGTGCTGGAACTAACGTGCGACGCGGTCGGCGCACCAGCGCCATCTATACACTGGTTTAAAAACGACGCGCCGGTTTATGAGGTGAGCGAGAAAAATCTTATTTATTCATGAAAACACTTATGTCAAAATCGATGACCTCGTAGTCATTTTGAAATCAAATTTATTTCCAACAATACAAAGTTGAAATTTCTTTTATCGAAAAATAGTTCCACAACTCACTACTAGATGGCAGCACCTGTAACACCTACCTTCTTTTTCAGTACGACGTAGAATCAAATGAGCTCATAGACAGCAACCCGAGTTCTCTCGCGCGGGTCATCTCGACCCTGTTGGTGACGAGGACGATGGGCCATGATGTGTACACATGTCTGGTTACTGCTGGCTCCAAGACGGCCAGGGCTACCACTGTTGTTTATAGTGCAGGTGAGATTAATGGAAACATACTTCGCAAAAGATATTATCTCATTGATTATTCTTCTACTTAGCGTGTCGATGGTAATCTATATTGTGTCGGCCCAGAACTGAGCTACTAGTTTGGCGCTTTCGGTAGCATCCATCAGTTCTTGTAGTGAACAAGCGGCGATTGATTATCTTAAACTTGATCTACTGATCAAAACTAAGATCAATCACAAGCGTAATAGCTGATCATGAAGATCTAGGTTCAGCTCAGGAATGCGCAGTGTTTTTAGGTTTTTTTTTAATAGGAATAGTACAGCTTGAGTGAGAGTTGAGTGCAGTCATAATTTGCGGCTAAGCAAAGTTTGTCAAGGTTGGTCTGTAGATTGGTTTGGGACCATTCACTACCTAATTATCGAGACGGGATCCGTGTCTCGGAAAACACCCGCTGGTCCCGGCGGTCATTTGAAAATCTTTGACAGTCGTTTCGCGGGAGTCAGACCAGAAACCGACCCCAACATCGTTGAGAAAAAGCTAGACAGATGATTTGCACTTCAAAGAATAAAGACACGATATTATGAACTAGGTATAAGATTTTTTTACTTGCAATTTCATATTCATATTCTAATTCCGCTACTCCCCAACAGATGGCAGCACTTCACTATCGGAGCGCGCGAAGCTGTATCCCCTCGAACCTCGCATAGTCGTCACGTATGAGATGTACGTTGACACGATAGGCAACAACATTGTGCTCCCGTGTCGGGTCAAGGGACACCCCAGACCCCACGTCACCTGGAGGGATAATAAAGGAGTTCTTATTAGGAAGGATAGTAGGATGAAGGTAGGACATTTCTTTTTTTATATTTATTGACTGTGTTATGAAATGACGAAACTTATCATCCAGGAATCGGCTAAAAGTGAATAGTCCGACGCTGTGAGTAGTCGAGACGAATGAAGGCTTTATCGCTCTTAATCGATTCGATAAAATGTGTCAATCCTTTATTTGTCTTGTTGTAGAGAGTAGATGTTAAAAATTGGGTTCGATTCCCGGGTAGATTAACGTTAAAAACTGCATTAAATGTTTAAGCATAGAAAAAAAAATGGATTTCTTGTAATGCTTTGAACGTTTTAATGTGTTTAGACGCCAACCATTACTACAGAGAGTTTGCAGAGTTTTGCTAACTAATTTAGTTTGAGCTTGTATTTTACATTATAACAAAATCACTTATCACCACTGTTAATCCTCAGGTGCTTCGCTCAGGCGAGCTGGTGATATCTTCTCTCCGCTGGGGTGATATGGGCGAGTTCTCCTGCCAAGCAACGAACGTGTTCGGATCACAACTCGCTAAGACATTCGTTTATCCAGCTAAAGTGAGTATATATACTTTTATACGAGTTCGACCTCTCATAATAGACTTTCGATGATGACTGTACCAATGTACATACTTACATATTAATCAGTAAATCGGGATATCGTAAATCTGGCCAATTCTTTTGCCAAAATAACAACATTGCCACGTTGAATGGCAATGCTGCCTTCTGGGCACTTTTCCCGTTGATAGTCATCATCATCACCAGCCTATAATGTTCCCACTGCTGGGACACAGGCCTCCTCTCTATGAGAGGGATTAGGTTATAATCCACCACGCGGGCCCAGTGCGGATTGGTAGATGTCACATGTCTTCGAATTTTTGGTTCTAGGACATGCCGGTTTCCTCACGATGTTTTCCTTCACCGTTTTTGAGAGCAGTGGTAATGAAATAAATTACTCAAAGTAATGCGCCTGTCTGGGTTCGAACCCACGACTTACTGTTCGTAAGTCGGGGTCGCTACCACGGGCCACCGCAGCTCTCTCTAAAAAATTCAATCATAAATTTTATGTTATAATAACCTAGCTGTCGTCAGGCCAGTTGATAGTAAGTCAATAAAAATAAGAAACATTTCAATATAAAAGTAAAAAAAACCTAAGTATTATTAACTTTTAGCTCATCTGGAACTGAATGCCGACGGTTGTGGCGATAGCCGATTAAGCGGACGATAACTACATAATAAAAAAATAAAAAAAAAACTTAAAATTTTAATTATTATATATTTTTTATTATTTAATTGATTAACTTCTAAAGAATTTTATTTATATATTTGTAATAATTTAAGCTAAAACGGTTGACCCTTTTTAGCAAGCCTCTTTTCACCTTCGACTTCAATAACTAACACAACATTTTCCAATTGTTCCAGGCCGGATAGTCGCACAAGCAAACCCACAAAGCGTCGAGTATACTTAACTGGATGTTCCTGATAATCATTAAGTTTTAAATTAGGGCTCTTCCACACTCCGCTGTCGAACGCTGCGGTTGTCCAACGTTTTTATGCTTCTTTTAACTTAGAAACGAATGTAGAAAGGATTAACCCTCGGGGTAGTTACCTAACAGACTTACAATGGCAATGCCTTTCCTTTTGTCAGTTAACAGCATTCATTGCGTTATTTACGTTGTTAAAGCAAACGATTTCTATACCAACGAAGCAATGGATCAAATGTTAGCTTCAATGTCTTACGTATTGTGATTGAAAGTGTGTTAGCAATTGGGGTGCTGGTTCCTATAAGTTCAACATTCTATTATATGTTTTTATCCCAAAGTGGGGCTTTAAATAGATTTTTTAAGTAAAATTATACGTATTTGTGAAAGCTTAGAAAGTTTTATGTCATAGAAAGCCTCAAAATAATATAGCAACGAATACCTAAGCGTTGGTAAAATATAGGAATCGGTCAGAATAATAATGTTGTTTAATTTGCCAGTTTTTCTTTGTAAATACGACAAAAAAGAATCCTACTTAGCTGTCAGCACCAATGTAACCATCATTGTAATATGTATGGTACACTTACACTTGGTTTCTCGAACGAAAAATGGTCAAGTTAACTGATGCGTTTTGCCGTTGATAATTAACAATTGTTTCATTTTTTTTTTCGTTCTAGAAACTGGTCGTTTATCTGTAATAATATCATAACAAAACAATTGTAACAAATTGTATTAATTAACAATGACGAATAAAAGCTTTAGTTACTTAACAATGTATCTAAATGTACAATAGGACCTTCCAATCTTTTTATAGTAATTATCAAATCTTCTTAAAACAATATCCGAAAATATATAAATTATACTATACAAAAAAAAGATGAGATCATGATAACATTCTTAAATATCATACAATTATTAAAAGGAAGCCTAAAGACACTAGCCAGCGGCTGGACCGCCAAGCGGTTAAAACGCAGCGTTTACCCGCTCGTGTGTAGACCCCCTTAAATCGAGTCTGCCTATTATTTTTTTAATATTTTTTCGATTAATAAATGTTGTTATTATAATAAAACAGAAACTGTGTAGTGTTTAAAAAACCGAATAAATTGTATTATTATGAATTATTTAAAAATTAATTAATTTTAGTAGTTGGGTTTTGACTATTTTCATTATATGGCTCTTATATATATAAATATTATATATTTCTTTTAACAGACGTTTTTACAATAAATTTTACAGTCATCAACAAATGTTTTGGTTTTAAAAACCAGCTGTAATCCCAGGTTGAAAATAATAAGTACAATAAAAAATAATAATAGCTTTTAAAGATCTAACCACTTTTCTTACTTACTGTAAAATAACAATACAAGGAACCTACTCTCTGATTAATATCAAATTACCGTTTTCATCAAAATTACGCGACTTCAAAGGAACGCTTAAATATTTCAACATTTCAAGAGTTCTTCCAACAGCGCACTTTTATTTAGGTGTCTCCTAAGATTCAGTCCATGTTTTATTAAAATTAATAGATTAAAAGTCAAGCCATATGAAGAATAATTCATACAAAAAAATATGTAATTTTATGAATAAGGTCACTTCCCAACCGACACATTGGCCGTTCAATGTATACTTTTTGTTTTTTTAGACTGTGATTCAACATACCTACAATAAACTGAAGTGACGAATTTATTATTTCTTTTATTTATATATTAAGCCGCACCTATATCTTCTTACTTTGCAATGTGATGCGGAGGAATCGAGAGAAACGTTTTGCGGGCAGCGCCTCTAATTTTGCGGGCAGCGGCTGGCGCGGGCGGTTGCCGCTTGACTGGAGTGCACCGCTCGTTGCCCGCTCCGCCGCTGCTTCCGCGCCGCTGTTTTCGAGAACTGATCCATTTAAATGTACGCATAAGACCCTGCCGCTCCCGCGCCGCAGCCGCCGCCGCCCCGCTGCCCGCAAGATTCGAGGCAGAGGCCTAAGTGTGTTTAGCCGTGACTTAATGTCGAGTTCCAGTAGTGCGCGTAGCAAAAGACAAAAAAAGAGGGTAAACAGATTTGCTTTATTTTCCATCCACTCGCATTCTCCAGCCAACCCGCGATCATGGCGCTCGCAACAGCGTCGAAATATCGGGAGCACAAAATAATAAACAATTACGGAAGATATCCCGCAAATGACAATAAAGAGTGTAAACAGACTTAGGAAGCCGAAAGGCACTTGTTCTCCCCGTCATTGTGATATTTTTTTGTTCTAGACCATACCTGGGAACCTTCTAGTTACGGAGATATTGGGGGTCAAAGTTCCGACTTTTTCACAAGGTTATTTTTAAATACACAGCTTTAATTTTTGCGTAAAGTTACTTAGTTTGATGTAGATAATGCTTAGTTGACGGCTTCGTGAAGAGTCTGTTTACGCCCTGTATAAGTTTGGCTATAAGCAAGACCAAAATCAAAAGTAATTTATTCAAATGAGACTGATAGTCAGCACTTTTTGAACGTCAAAGTTTACAAGAGACAAATCCCCCAAAACGCTCGCCCTTCGAGACTTCCTAGAGTTTTAGCTGGGATGAAGCACGACTACGTACGACCGACAAGAAGTATAAATAACGAAATTCTAATTTCCTTGGCCCAGTATCATCATCATCTGCCCAGCCTTTTCCCAACTATGTTGGGGTCGGCTTCCAGTCTAACCGGATGCACCTGAATACCAGTATTTTCCATGAAGCGACTGCCTATCTGATCTCCACAACCCAGTTAATACAGGGTAATACGATACCTCTTGGTAAGACCGGTTGTCAGACTTTCCTTGGCCCAGTATGTGGCCACGTTAATCGCGACGTCTGTGGTGTCTTTTAGGTCTTTTAAAGTGCAGCTGTTGGGACACTTCGGAAACTCCAACAAGTGGGACATCGTCTAGTCGGGAGCATCGCATTCACACTGTGTCGGGACGATCTTTTGGAACACATTTCACAACACATTTCTCCTCTCGTCGCTTCTAATTCGCTGGAGCCCGCCCCTAACGGTATACAGCTGAATACCAGAATTTTACATGTAGCGACTGCCTATTCGACCTCCATAACCCAGTTAGTACAGGATAATACGATTTTAGGGAAAAAATGTAGATGATACATTTATGCAAATGCGCGGTACTGTCGTTTACGGTTTATTTTCTATAAAGTTATACCTATGTAGGTAAGGACTATATTTCTTAGTCCTTCGGTGACAATAACTTCCAAAGCTATGGAGCAACCAACATACCAACCAACAGTCGTGATGGTATGGGTATAAGCAGAGATGTGGGTGACAGTCGTGCGACTATAATTTATCGACGCACGAGGCCCATTCACTAAAGGACGAAATTGCTAGAATTTAGATGTTTGTAATCTGGGCTTGTTATTTGTGAAATGGGCTGGTGGTTAAATAATAACAACCTACAGATCTTCAAGGTTAAGCAACACTTGCCGAGTTCGATCCGTGGATGGGTAAAAATCCATTTAATTCCTCAGTCCCTCGGAAAGCATGTTACGCCGCTTTGACAGTATTTACGGATAGATGTTCGTCTGTCTGTCTGTCTGTCAAGACCCTTTTTCTTGGAATGCTTAGTTATCAAGGTGGGTATCAAATACCACGGTCTCTTTCAGCTGCGAAAATCAAACTTATAAGTCAACGCGATCAATAGGTATGAACGTCTTTGTCGTATATTTTGGGATTTCACAAGGGAATCGATTCTAGGTCAGCGGGAAGGGCACTTCCCGTTGACCTAGAATCATGAAATTTGGCAAGAAGCAATGTCTTACAGCACATGTAAAGGAAAAAATCTGTAAACCGTAAAATATATTATGTGGTTTGTTTGTAAGTTTGTACGGAACCCTGGTTATGCCGGTTACGTCCCGCTGTTTTCCTTACCCATTTTTTGAGCAGTAGTACTGTTGTACATGCCAGCTAAGTATGTCAACATCATTATCTGTGTATAGATAACTATTCAATCCATCAAAATTACAACATGTTAGACATTATTGGGTCTAATGATGGTTGTCATACAAGAAAACTCTTCCGTGTTAAAAACAACATTACCCTACCTTAAATCTAGGTTATCCACTAAGAAATCTTCGAAGCCTTTCTCAAAAACAAACAAAAGTAGGTAAACTGATGAGGACCCACCAAGGTAATGAATGAGTCTTAATCATCATCAGCAGCATCATTCTCCTGCTCTTACCGCAAGGTACTTGGAGACAGAGTCATATTTATCTTCATCCATACTGTTCTACTTGTGGCAGGGCACATTGCTCGCAGAACAGATGGCCGATGGTGCCGAAAAGTTCTGGAGTGGTGACCGCGAACAGGAAGACGTTGCATTGGAAGGCCTCCCACTAGGTGCTGCGGGACTGTTTGAAAGAAATACCGCGGTCCTGGAACACAAAGGGCAAGGAAGGAACATGGATGGGTTTTAGTCAATACAAGCCTGACACTCCCTTCTGGTCAGCCCAGAGCGGGAGAAGTCAGTTGATGATTTCCCATTCAAAAAAAAAATGGCTTCTAACTAGGTGGACAAATGCTTGCACTGATTGGGCAGGTCCACTCAAATCTGTGTGGTTCTTTCTTCAAAAAACCATCTCAGACACTAATCTGCATAGTCCTTATGTGAGCTGACCAAGACAGTGTCTGGGCCTTAAAAGACACTGCGACCTCTGAGTTTGTTTACGCTGTTTCTTCTCAGGTACGAAACACCGGACTCAACCAAGATTATACAGTTTTTTTTTCAAACAAAATGTAGCAAAATGAAGAACATTTATCATTTTAGGCTAAGGTCGGCGATGCATCCTCATTGTCCACAGTCTTCACCAGAAAAAACAAGTGGCAATCGATTTCAAAGCGCTTCCTATTTTTACAGCGACTGGCCCCAGGATTGATAAGGTTTTCAGCAGCAGGTTACCTTTACCAACAATGGATTATACCTTCATCATTATTGCTCATCGACGTCACCCCCCTCCCCCCCTAAAACACCTGTTTTACACTCTATATTGCAAACTAAACGTTAAATTCTTCATAAATAAGCGTCATTATTATACGTGCTAACTAAGTTCCAACAAGATGCTTTCACGCAAGCGATTAGTAAAAGTTTCAAACTGGTACATTTGAGAGTATGAGTATTATAAATAAGCAAGTTATTAGTTTAAGGAAAGATTATAGTAATGTCGTGACAGGAGAAAATTACAAGTATTATATATATTGTTTTGTGTGGGCCAAGTTATGAGAGTTAGACGGACACGGCTCGTTCGGCGGTCAAGCGGATCTCACACCGCATTCTTCAGTATCATCATCATCATCAGCCTTTTAATGTTCCCACTGCTGGGACACAGGCCTCCTCTCTATGAGAGGGAATGCCACACCGCATTGGCTCGTATGAAATCCGTTGATGCCTCACACACGTATACCACCGACCGCGCTGACGAGCGGTGCTCACCGCCTCTCCGCGCGGCGCACTGACCACTTTGCCGCCACCGCAGGACCGCACGGATGAGCGGAGTTGTGTGAGAGTCGCCTTAATGTTAATAATCTAGTCTTTAGTTGCAATATTACATAGCAGTCATCATTATCCTCCTGCCCTTGTCCCATTCTACCTGGGGGCGCAACACGTTTTCTGCTTCCATTCTCCCCTGTCAGAAGTCACGGCATCATTTACTCCTCTCTCTTTCATATCATTCCTTACACAATCCATCCAGTTTTTCTTTGGCTTTCCTCTCCCTCGCCATCCATCAACATTTATGTCCATCACTCATTTAGTAACTTGCGTTTCATCCTTCTTCACTACATCTTTTTGAACCCGATCAATTTAATTGTTGGAATTCGCCCTCAGAAAATTATGACTGTGCAACAACGGGAAGTTCCATTTACTTTGCATCATCATCAATCATCAAACAAATATATTCCCCGCTACAGCCTATGACCCGCACCACGGCCGCACCTAACTGATCGATATTGAAGCCGGCGCGGGCGCCCGCGCACGATCCCGCCTTACACAACACACGCTTGACGCTAAACATACCGAACATGCCAATTATAGTGAAGGAAGAATCAAAGTATCTGACGTCATCGCAGGCTGACTTACTGACACACTTTACTTCGATAAATACAACACCCTCCTTCCTTTTTAACCGACAATGGCAATGCCAAAAGAAATGGTTATGATTTTAGCAGTCTATGTTTGTAACGCTAAAGCTCGTTGGGTCGACGATATCATCAAAATCGCAGGACACACATGGATAATGGACGCACAAAAAAGTTCATTATCTATCGAACATTTTTCCAACGATATTAGGGTTGGCTACCAGTCTAACCGGAAGCAATCGAATTTCAGCATTTACAAGGAGCGACTGCTTTACGAGGGTCACAAGTGGTCACAAAATTGCTTCGTTTTGAAGGTCAGCTTGGCAGTCCGACGGCCTCATATTACTGGATAACACGGTACCAAGGTTTGATGTGCCTTCCGAACTGAAGTAACAGATAGTCAGCCATCTTCAAACTGACTTCGGCAAGTATATTGGAAGTTTCAGCGAGAAACCGAGTGTTCCAACAATCTTCTTGATCGCGTCTTCGAGATTTCCTCGAACTTAAACATTGGAAAGGCAGAAACTATAGAACGCCACCTACAACGATCCTTTTTTTTTCTGATGGGAAATCATCAAATGACTCCTCCCGCTCTGGGCAGAGCGGAAGGGAGTGTCAGACTTGTACTGACTAAAACCCATTCCTTCCTTACCCGTTGTGTTCCAGGGCCGCGGTATCTCTTTCGAATAGTCCCGCAGCCCTGGCAGGTATCGGCGCAAGTGAAACACGAACCCGCCGTCAACACGGCACCTGCTACGATCCTTACATATTCTTTTTCCGCTTTGTGCACGGAATTTTTCGGCTAAAGTTGGATATGCTAGCCACATCAGAACACATGAAAGAGCAGTACACCAAAATCATCATCACTCCTTTAGCTTCGTCCACGTTCATAATAATATGTCTAGATATACACGTACGCGTGAATGATGAGGTCTAGTAGTACTTGATGTTCTTAGCGATACTTAAATATTGTAGGTAACGAGGAGCTCGTGGCTAAATAATATCAGCCGTCCGGGTCGATATTTAGGTTAAGCCGTGCTTGCCTAGGTTGGTCTCTGGATGGGTGACCAACTGTGTTTCCTCCGAGCCTCGGAAAGCACGTTAAGCCCGCGTAAGCGTTGGTCCCGGCTGTCATTTTTAGATCTTTGACAGTCGTTACAGGTAGTCAGTGGCCCGAAAGTCTGACAACCGGTCTTAACAACACAACTTCTCGTTGTATAATATTGGTATTCAGATGCATCCGGTAGACTGGAAGCCGGCCTCAACATAGTTGGGAAAGGCTAGGCAGATGATGAAGTACCTACTTTATTTAATTTAAGTTACACCATTATTAGAAGCTATAAATTGATTTTGTTAATACAAAGGTACACACATTCATTACACACAGAATATCGTCTAATTACGGCAAGGTTATTTCGTGCTATCAAAATCAGAATTGTAACGTATGGTTTGCTGTGCATTGTCGATAAAAAGGTTTATCGATAAAACGTATGGTACAGTCGTGATTATTTTGCTTTACGAGATTCTCTATGTGACGCTTTTATATTTTAGCTTTTTAGTAACTTCTATATTTTTAGCTAAACCAACCTAAAAAGCTAAAAAAATAATAATAACAACAACAATAAATAAATAAATTCTGGACAAGGCGCGTATCGTTAGGAGGTTTCTCTCTCAAGAGCCCTGACCATCGGTAGCTCGGACCCTTTTCCCAATGCTGGTGGGCTACTATTTTTATAGTTTTAAATATTTTTTTATGCTGTTTTATATTGAAATATTTAAAAATGTAATGTAAAGGAAATAAAAATAAATATATAAATAAAATACCAGTAGTCCCAGGTGGAGTCTAGTAGAAGTGTAGTCTCTTAATACTTTAGTATTCATTCAACAGTTATGGCACACTCATAGCACTCACATTTCGCTAGTTATATTTTAAGTTCCATGTCCCATGGGGACGAGTCTACTTCTTCTAGTGAGAAACTCCTGGAAAATTCCAATAACACTGTACTCAACCCGGGAGTCGAACCTAGGATTTCATGCTCAACCGTCTCACTTGTAAGCACACGACCAACGAGGCAGTCTTTTATAAATATTTCCTTTAAACAATATCGACATATCGCACAACACTATCCCTCCATCAGATTTCACAACCGGCGCACGAGTCGCTATTCTGACAATCGATTCGATAGCAAACGGTAATCGATCCATCGGTATCCAACTCATCGAGAGCAAGGTCTCGATTCAATGAGTTTATTCATTGGAATTGCACATCCTTTCCTTATGACCATTGCTTCCCAACCAGTGATCCCCAAAAGCTCAGGAAATGCTTAAATCCATACTTTTTTTATATTATAAATGCGATAGTATGTGTGTTTGTTTGTTTGTTACCTTTTCACGCCTAAACCATTGAACTGATCATCTTGAAATTTTGCATATACGTTTTCAGTAGTACAGAAATGGACATAGACCTTTTATCCTGAAAAAAGCACTGTTCCCGAGGAAAACAAAAATAAGGTTCTTATGATAATAGACGCCACGTGTCTTTCGAATCATTAAAAAGTTTAAAAAATGTTTAAAATTGTATTTTAGCATATGTTTGAATTCTATTATTACAAGCAGAGTACAACCCGAATTGATTTTCAAATTCTAAATTAAAGCTAGCGCAGCCGCGGGCATAAGCTAGTGTTTTATATTTATATCATCAAAATAAATTATATTTCACATGGACCTACAGACAGAAGCCACAAAATCAGTTGCTACGACCCTTACATGCTCTTTTTGCCTCGCCCACGTTCATACATGTGGGCAGAAAATAAAAGCAGTCACAAAAATGTTTGGAGCCACTGCCTTCGACTGTACACAGTTTATTGCGGTAGCTAATTTTAACTCGTCTTAACTTTATGGTTTAAAGTTTAACTGGAGACGATCACGAGATATTTGTTAACTAACAGACTAATGGGAGCAGATCGTACAGTTTTGCTACTGATTATAGTTATTTTATAATCAAATTGAGTTGCCACCATCATTGGCACAACTATATCGCCTATTTGGAAAGCACTAAATCGATTGCAGATCTAAGTAAACCATAGATTTTATCAAAATGCTGGATTATACAGGGTGTAAACGGACTCTTCACGAAGCCGTCAACCAAGTATTCTGTACATCAAAGTAAGTAACTCTACGCAAAAAATATTGCTATGAAACGACTTTTTTTTGGGAATAAAATCACGTTTTACGGTATGACTCATTGTCACGGATTCCAAACATTATCCTGATGGATAGATTCAATAGTACGGGGGTCCTGAAGGTGTCTTAAGTCAAAAAATACAATAAAAACATGTATTTAAAAAAAAACTTGTGAAAAAGTTGGAACTTTGACCCTCAACATCTCCGTAACTAGAAGATTCCCAGGTATGGTTTAGACCAAAAAAATGATCGCAAGTGCCTTTTGGCTTCGTTAAGAGTCTTTTTACACCCTTTAGATCTTTTCGACACCCAGTGCGAATGAAACGCTCCTAATCAACACCCCAATTGCGTGATATATTCACAATCTGAGAATTTTAAAGGAAATGCAGAATCCATGGCTTCATCATCATGTGGAAGGAAACACCCGAGTGAGGATCACCGAGAGTCCATGGTCCGGAGCGAGAGGGAATAGGACGCCGTCACCTCCTTCTGCGAAGCAGTCATACTTGCGAAGGAGGTGGCGGAGCGTGAGAGAGAGAGAACATCTCGTCCCAGCCGCCGCGGGAGATGCCTCGGTCGTCGGGGGTCACGTGGTGGCTTCCGGCCACCCTAGACGCGGACCTGTGGACGGTGAGTAACGGGCTAGCTCGCCGTCCGTCCGTCTTTTGACGACAGGCCGTGTAGACGGCGCGTTCGTGTTCCACGCGCGCCTCAAAGAGTTGTCAGCAAACAGGGAGGGGCCCGCAAGGGCCAATGCCCGCCAGGGCTGCGGGACTGTTCGAAAGTGATACCGCGGCCCTGGAACACAAAGGGCGAGGAAAGAACATGGATGGGTTTTAGTCAGTACAAGTCTGACACTCCCTTCCGCTCTACCCAGAGCGGGAGAAGTCATTTGATGATTTCCCACCTGTAAAACAAAAAAAAAATGGCTTCATCATCATCTGATCAGGCTTTTCCCAAGTGGGTGTGGATGACCATTTCCGAAACTATGAGAAATAGCGCAAAATAAAATACTCAAAGGAGTCTCGAGCCCAATTTTGATGAAAACTAAAACTGCATCATTAGGTTTTTGAGAAGGCTGATTCTATGCCAAAAAATCGTAAGTGAAGAATGATTTACTAAATACCTTAGCTAACCAGGGTACGTCCTTTATTGAAATACAAGTTTAAAAGCAATTTAAACGTTTCGATTGCCAATTGGTTATTTGTCACCGCCATTCACAGTATTTTACGAGATACATCTGAAATTCTTATCTTAAAAGATTTCACAACTGTGTTAAAAGTCCATTTAGGTAGTTACGAGCTTAATTATCTTCTTCAATAGCTACTTGATCAATCGATGAGTTATTTTTAGTGCCTACATCAAAAGGGGTGGACAATAGTGTCGTTTTATGGGTACCTAATAGATTACCTAGTTTGGGACATTCCAGCAAATGACACACACGTAGTCTGCGGTGTTATTGCATAATTCACTCGCAACCCCAACGCATTCAATAATAATTATATTTATGTTAACGCTGACGAGAAAACTTTTAAATTATTTTACGAATCTATTAGTCAGAAGTCTGAATGTCTGACCACCAGTCTTACCAAGGGGTAGTAGAGCAGTGATAGCCTAGTGGTGCGACCGTCAGACTGCCAAGTCATAGATCTAAAGTTCGAACCCAAGACGCACCTCTGACCTTCCAGATGCATGTGTGTATTGTATTTATAATTATCACTTGCTTCGGTGAAGGAAAACATCGTGAGGAAACCAGCATGCCTGAGAGATATTTCTCGACAGCATGTAAAGCCAAGTCAGAGGCGCATGGGCGGCGTTAAAGCTCTGACACCAGGTTAGGCACTAACCACACGATAAAGAAAGACGAAGGGGTATCGTATCACCCTGTAAGTGGGTTCTGGAGGTCATGTGGGCAGTCGCTCCAAGTGAAATACTGTATCAGTTTAGATTGGAAGCCGACCCTAATATAATTGGAAAAATGCTCAGCAGATGCTGAAATAGACGTGATAGTTTAAGTCCTTGAGTTAAAGTCATTTATATCGAAACCTGTGCCTGATACAGTTACACATCGACACACCGATCACTCTGTCTATCCCGTAATAGCTTAGGCGTGCTAATATGCAACGATTTAATGGATATCACGATGCGCCGGCGCATCTCCGATATTATGCGAAATTATTTGATTATCGCAATCGAATCTCAATCAATATGCGTTTTACCGATTCATTACTTTTACACGAATTTATGTTTAATTTAGAACGATTTAATTATTAAATAGTTTTAATTAGAATTGTAGATTTCTGTGGTCTAGTCTATCCATTTATGTTTATATAAGGCTTCTAACCAGTGTGTTTAAAAAAAAATATACACTAAATTTTTATCGTGTTCACCCATGAAGTCTGTGGAGATTTCCTAGTCAATTAAATTTGTCCCGGTATATGAAAACTACGAGTCAAAAGACAAGACAGGGTTCGAAACACCACACTGCGCTCCAAAACGGGCATAGTGGACGTTGGCAAGAATACTGCTAAGTTAAAATGGTATTGGACGGGTCACGTCAGCCGCATACACGATGACCGCTACGCAAAAGTCTCCAAACGATGGTTGCCCGAAGACGGACGGCGCCGCCGAAGCCGGCCAAGAAAGAGGTGGCAAGACGATCTGGACGCGTACCGCGAGGGCTGGTTCGAGGAGGCATGGGAAAAGAGCTCATGGAAGGAATTGGGGGAGGCCTTTACCCAGCAGTGGGACAGTAAAGGCTAATTTAAAATTGGAAACTGCTCAGCCTTACGGTAGTTTCCAAAGGGGGTCACTATATGTCCAACCGCAAACAGTGACGCGACTCCGTGTTATAATCGCTACTCGTGGAGGCTGTACATCCAACCACTTCTTTTAATCTAGTATCCACTTGGTCACGATTGCGAAATCCCTAACGTAAAACCAGAGAATCGAACCCAGAACCTCATGGCCAGCAGTACTGAAATTGACCACTAGAACAACGAAGCCGTAACTACATATAAGATAATTAATGCTTAATCAAGAAGAACTATTAAACAAGATAATTAGTACATAATAATTTATCTAGATCAGTGCCTAGCTGTCAGCTTAAGATTGTGAAATAATCTAGATTTTATTGAATCGCGAATTTGGCTGTTGCATATTCATTCAAATTCGTGATACAGCTGACAAGAAGGTTGTTATTTATGGTTTTACTTCAGGACTTTCTATAGCTTTTGCCCATGGCTTCGCTCACGTTAGTTTAGAAAAGAGACGCTTAACACACTACTAAAGTTTCTATGATAATATAATTCATGATTCAAAAGATACGAGGCGCAATATATTATTATTATTATAAGAACGTTATCGTTGTTTTCCTCTGGAATAGTATTTTTTCCGGGATGAGAGGTACCCTATGTCCGTTTCTGTACACCTGACAAAATTTCAGGATGATCGGTTCTGTTGTTTAGGCGTGTAAAGGTAACAAACAATCAAATAAATTTACTTTCGCATTTATAATATAAATAATAAAATTAAAATAATAATTAAAGTTTTGATTTGTTATATAAGTGTTTTTGTTATTTGTTCTATACCTGCATAACTGTAGTTACAACCTCGCCGAGGTTGTAACTACAGTTAAGAGGAGTTACGGAGAAGAGCTACGAAGTTAGGAGGAGGAGAACCTCCTCCTAACTTCGTTCAAAAGTAAACTTAAAGCTTGAATCAGACCTAGAATCCCTCGTTACACTCGGGATTCAATATAGCACCCGTGACATAAGACACTGCTTTATCCCCTTGGTGAAAAATCTACTAAAATGCCTTGTCTAAAAGCTGACTTATTTCTGATGAATTTTAATAGTGGTTGCACCTGCATTCCAGCCTGTGCAGGAACTTAATTTAGTATTAAATTTAGTCCTATTCTTTGTTATTATATTATGCTTAATTACTAGTTTGTGCAACAATAGTTTATTGCCTCGCTATAATTTTTTGTATTGTTAGCTGTAAGTCACCCAAACACAATAAAATCAAATCAAATTCACTGACTCACTGACAGGCACCGCATAGCCTAAGCTGCTGGGGCTAAAAGCATGTAGTTTGTATACAAGAGTTCCATTATGACGAAGTTCAGCACAAAGGAAATCAGAGTATGAACGTTGGTATGGAACTTTGTGATTTTTGCCGATGGAAAATTAAGTCCTGTCGGTCACACGGCTAGTTAAATCCATGCTTGTCTATACTCATAAAGGTTACTCAGATCCAGCCTGTCCTTTTGCTACCCTCGCAAGCGACGCCCTAAGCCGCGGGGAGTGATAATATGAAACTTCGAATGACGTTATTGCGATGCACGCTATTTCGAAAAATTTTATGAGTGGTACGCCATTTCGAAAACTCATTAAGTCGAAAACCACTATATCGAATGACGCTGTTGCGAACACGCTGTTTCGAAAAACTGCTAGAATGGTGCGCTAGTACGAAAGTCTTGGTATCGAAATCCACTGTTGTGAATAGCGTATTCCAATCTGAATTTGTCTAGAAATTGAACTCGCGACCCAGTGATTCCCAAAAACTAGCTACGATGATGAAACTGACAGTGAGCTAATTGTCTATACCACTAAGTATAAATGATAAATATTACTAGTATAAATGATTAATATTAGTACTTATTATGATTTAACTTTGTATCCCCAGCACCCAGCATGCTTCCCGTTTTAATAAGCTAAGCATATAGCATCATCATCATCTGTCTACCTTTTCCCAACTATGTTGGGGTCGGCTTCCAGTCTAACCGGATGCAGCTGAAAACCAGTGTTTTACACAGAGCGTCTGCCTATCTGACCTCCACAACCCAGTTGACACTGGGTAATACAAAGCTAATAATAATACAAATAATAATCTCTCGAAGCTCGCCTTAGGCGGTTGGATCAAGGGCCTGATTTAGAAGGCAGTACTCCTCGATACGGCTCGCATTGTGAGGAGGTTCCTGTCTCTGGAGCCCTAACCACCGGTAGCTTGGACCCTGTTCCCGACACCGGCGGACCGCAATTTTTTGAAGTTATACTTCTTATGGCGCGTTAGGGGAAAATGATGAGAGTAATTTTTTACGATGCGCGCGCACACCGACACCTAAATTTAACAGCATGAAGTTAGCTAGTCAACATACACCCTGAAGTTAGCTTAGTGTCAGATATTGACAAGCCTAGGTTTTTTATTTTTAATCTACTGCTGGCTGAGATAAGGCGACAGATAATTTTTTTAAAAAGAAGTATAACTTCTAACGCGTGTACATAAGTACATACACACATTTTTTTTTTAATATTTTTAAATGTTTTTTATATTGTTTATTTTAAGAAATATGTAAAAATATAAATAAAATATGTATACAATAAACGGAATAAACGGAATACAAATACTACAGTACCTTTATTATAATGCAATCACAACAATAAATTTAAAATTAATGAAGGTATACTTGAATTTATTATTAATTTCTTATACTTTGTCAAACTACCCCCCAAGTCTATTAGTGATGACGATGATTAGCTTATTAAAACGGGAAGCATGCTAGTGATACATAGTTAAATCATAATAAGTACAATAATATTAATCATTTATACTTTATAGTGGTATAGACAACTAGCTCAGTATCAGTTTAATCATAGTAGCTATAAGTTCTTGGTAATCACTGAGTCGCGAGTTCGATTCCCACACAAATTCAGATTGGAATACGCTATTCACAACAGTGGATTTCGATACCAAGACTTTCGTACTAGCGTACCATTCTAACAGTTTTTCGAAACGGCGTGTTCGCAACAGCGTCATTCATATAGCGGTTTTCGACTTAATGAGTTTCCGAAATGGCGAACCACTCGTAAAATTTTTCGAAATAGCGTGCGTCGCAATAACGTCATTCGAAGTTTCATATCACTCCCAAGCCGAGGTTCGTACAGTCGTATGCCCTTAGCGCGCTGTCGCTTAGTTAATAAGATTTTCGCCTCTGGAAGAAGAAGAAGCCTTAAGAGTCTGGAGAAACCTTAAGATTCAAGGCACACAGGATAGTCCAGTTAAGCAGAAGTCCGCCTCATAAGTTGACCTGCGTATTTACAACTTTCCAGGAGTCTAACGAGCGAAGCTGCGGTCAAAGCCAGTATGTAATACCAATCTCACCATTTCAATTCAATATTCTGTATGACGTACGACTATATATCGCAACATAACCTTACATTAGGTCAACAAGTATAAATAAAACAAGAAGTAAAAAATTCAATTAAACCGCTATACATCTAGTAGCAGTCACGATTGAGATCATCACGACGCGTTGCGTGTGCGCAGCTTGGATATAAATCATAAGATGCGAAGCGAGTTGGGCAACAGCCTTCGAGAATTTGAGAGGTCCTATCATTCCTGTTTAGAGGATTATACTATAAGATTTTAAGTGGAGCTCGTGGCTTAATAATGACAGCCGTTCGGGTCGATCGGGTTAAGCCGCGCTTGCCTAGGTTGGACCGTGGATGGGTAACCCATTGAATACAGAGCTTCCTCCGTACCTCAGAAAGCACTTTAAGCCGTCGGTCCCGGCTGTCATTTATAGATCTTTGACAGTCGTTACAGATGGTCAGTGGCCTGAAAGACTGACAACCAGTCTTACGAAGGGGTATCGCATTACCACGTACCAACTGGGTTGTGGAGGTTAGATAGACAGTCATAAAAAATACAATACATTATTCCTATGCGTTTTTGTAAGAAAATGGGCCAAAGTAATTGTTATGCCCATTTTCTATGCCATGGGTGTGACCACTGGTCGCCATTCCGTCTATCAACAGGGGTAATTATGAGCATATTCAAGAGCGCAAATGGATGTCCACTGTCACTAAAGAAGAAATTCCTTATTACATTTGGAATCTGCCCACTAAACCGTTCCATACCATGACTTGTGCTATGAACGTTTCAGGCATGAAAATAAACATGACCATGGACTACTTTGCCCAACAAAACTTATCAACTGCGTTTCATACCAGTTTATAACGGGTTTTAATGGTCATCAAATGCGGTTAAACCCTATATCCTTTGTATTGAAAAGAATGAGACACTACTAGGCCCACTAGACTGTTCCGTTACTGTCGCAAGCCATGCACGGTGCGTAAACAATTGCCGGCTAGAACATTTTGCCGGTGCCGATACGCGTGCATGAAACGGTGACGGAACGGACTAGCTAGTGGGCGTAGTCTCATATTTTTCAATACCAAGAGTATTTTTTTGCCTGATACATTCATAGCTAGGTCATGGTATGCTATGGTGTAGTGGGCAGAATCTTTTAAGGTGTTAAACACTGTGGCAAGGCAGCCCCAATCACTACGAGGAGACGACTGGTTCCTATGTTCCACTAGTTGTTCTCTATAAACGTCAACTGGTGGCAATGTCGCTTTAGGAAACATTTTCACATAGTTAACAAATTTACCTTTAGGAACTTCTTCATGGGACTACCATCGAAATCACGAAAAAAAACGAAAGAAGAATATTGTTCAGCATGTGTGTGTATTGGATGTCGTGAGAAACCTACCTATCTAGTTACCTACCTACGTCTGTATGTTATAATAGTGTACAATAAAAGCAATAATAAACAAAAAATAAGCAAATCAACTAGATCAACGAGTTACACTGGAATCAAGAAGTAATTAACCACCATCTTAATGGTTAATGGGCCATTAACGCACCGCATAATTGTTACTATAAAACTATACCATGGTCAATTATAATAGTTATGTAAAAATTGCACATAAATTGTAGTAGGCCTATGTTTTTGCAACCAGGCTACTAAAAGACAGCGCATTTAAGACCCCAAATTGTGGGTGTAGTGTACAGTGTACTACGCAGCGACAAATAATTGTGTAACTATCCGGCCAAATGCTAGTCAGGCTCGCACAAGGGTTGCGTACCTCAGTACAATATTTAACACATAAATTAAAAAAAAAAAATTAAAATCTTCAGTTCCTTACATTTTGAACGTGTTGCACTTTTGTAGGACACAGCACATTATTATTTTGACGTGACAAGTCTAATAAATCAATGAACGCCGGCGGCATGCACGAAAAAGTGTCCCGTTACGCTCATTGTACGCATGCGCCGCATCTATTCTCTCTTCCACTCGATTTTATGATGTTGTCTCGTTAAACTATCGTCCGTAAACCAACTTTACAGACAACCAATTTTTTAACAACATTTTTTTTTGTTTTTTTTTAAGTATATGCAATTAAGGCTCGGAATTATGTATTGAACATGTGGTTTACCCATTTGTGCGTCAATGTCCCTTCTCCACGTCTCCCCATATTGAATTTTATCAGACTATTTCAATTGCAAATCGTGCTATAAATCTTTTTAACTCAGAGGGCTACAAGTGATCAAAGTGTTCCGTAGATGAGCACTTTAAATGTGCCATTCAAGATGGCGCTATTTGTAAAGAAAAAATGCATCGATGTGTCAAACTTGGAACCTTTATTTTTGTTCTGTGTTTTCCGCGTGGTACTTTCTGGCCGCGCCACAAAAACAGTTTGGATCAGAGATCCAAACAAAAATCGTAATATGTTCATTATTGTGTAAATGATTTAAAAAAAAAGTACTATAACGGTTTGCGAGAAATTAAACAAAATTGGTGTGTAAATATCACGCGTTTTTCGATATAAATTGCTTGAAGTGTAATTCGACAGCGACTTTCAATAGGATTGACATAGGGGTTTCGATAGCTTATGTCAATCAAATACATTTTTAAATTTCAATCAACGTTCCATTCTGATAGAACGTTAGTTTGTGTAGCCGCTCTGAACTACTTTCAACGATTTTGAAATTAATTGTTCAGAACTTCGCACCATAAATCCATACCAACCTACGCAGACATCAGTCACCATAAACTATCATTCAACATCAGGGATTCTGAACCTTAACACTATCCAACAGAGTATGTTTTCAATTTTTCTGAAAATCTTTTACGATCCATTGAATGAATTGAGTTGTAGAGAAATCAACTCAGATAAGATGACGTTAAAGTTGATAGTTGTTTGTCTCTATTTAAATATTGGGTTTCGTATGTGCTCTGTCTATGCCATGACGTTCGTGACAATGCAACCTGTCTCCACGTTTATGACAAATTCACAATTTATACCGTCACCAGTTATTTATCCGCCTGAATTATGCGATACAAAAACACATAAACTCGCGCCTTTTTCCCACGGGGGTAGGCAGAAAGTAACGAAGTAATCAGCTGTTTTCTACAAAAGTGCAATACCTACACAGTCAATTAGTTTGGAACAGCAGATTTTTCACCTGACAAGGTATCATCATCATCATCATCATTTCAGCCAAAAGACGTCCACTGCTGGACATTTGCCTCCCCCAAGTGTCGCCCCACGTTGACAGGTCCCGTGCGATTATAGGTATGGGCCAATACCAAAAAAAATATTAGGAGAAAAAAAGCCTTTCGGCTTCGTTAAGGGTATTTTTACACCCATTACTGCTGACGTTTCCGATATGAGTACTTCCTTGGTAAGCTATGCTATGATGGCTAACCCTATGACAGTCAAAGAAAACTTGACAGTAAAAAGTGGCAATCGCTTTCAAAGAATAACTTATTGCTGCAACTACTTTCAAACGGAGTATTTTCAAGAAACATAATTATTTGATTTGAAACGGATTGGCATAAGGTTTTCGATAGCTTATGTCAAAATATCAATAAAATGGGTACCGCACTTACTAACGGTTATGTGGGGCTACCTAATTGTTTATTTTTAAGTTATTTACTTTAGGTTATTTTAATTTATAAGTGTATATAATATTGTTTTAATACAATTGATTGGTTGGATATGATATGGAACAAAAGGATTGGCCTGTTGGTCTAGTGGTTAGTGACCCGGACTGCTAGGACGGAGGTCGTGGGTTCGATTCCCACACAGGACAAATCTTTGTGCGATGAGTACGATTATTTATTCTGTATCTGGGTGTATAATTTATCTATAATATGTATGTATTTAGAAATATATAAGTATGTTTATCAGTTGTCTGGTTGCCATAGTACAGGCTCTGCCTAGTTTGGGATCAGATGGCGGTGTGTTGGTTGTCCCAAGATATTATAAAAAAGATATATTATTATATTATATATTATAAAAAAAATATATATATATAATTGAAACATCAGCGGGGTGTGGTTGTGGAGCTGTGTCGCAAACTATGCTTCACCTCCTAACCTGCACCCTTAGCCCAAAAACATGCAGCCAACCAAAGTGACCTCTGTGCAGTGCGCTGCCACCGACGACACGGTGGAAGTGGTGAAGCTCTTGTCCAAAAAAATATAAAAACTGTGGTGCTAGCGACACGAAGAAGAAAACCACTTTTCGACCTTATTGCTCAGGGCATAAAAGTTGAAACGTGTTTGACCATCAGTGAACTCGGTACTATTTGTGATTGTTCCATTTCCGTCATCTCTGAGTCCTCCAGTATGTCAGTTTTTCTAGGACCTCTGCATTTGCCTACATAATCGTCACTAGGTACATCATGTAGGAACATAATCGTTATCACGTTAGGAATGCTAGTTTAGGTAACCTCTGTATCAGAAGCGACCTTTGAACTGACCCTAGATACTTACTTATTGATTGATTTAGTTATAGATGAGCACTTAAAGTTTATTTGTAAATATTCAAGTCTCATTAATAAATTACTCTATAGGCACGGCAGACCGCACTTCAGAGGTAAGGAAACCAGCATCTCTTAGCGTGTTGATGACAATTCAAATTGAGTCAGCCCAAAATTTGCTGAAGAGTTTGGCACTTTCAGTAGCGTCCGTATCAGCTCCTGTGATGTGCAAACAACAGACAGGCAGGACACGATATCCAGTGTCCCAGTCGTTTGCAGATCAACACCATATTTACACTTCAGGGCAGAGTCATCTATGAATCTCCACCTGAACAGGTTCTCCTTGCTTCGGCCAACCTGTCCGGAGTATATTTAAAGAACTTCCAGTTCAGCCATGGCAACTCGTGTCCAGGTTGGAGATTTCAGCAAGTGGGTTGAGTAGAAATTAGGGAAACACTTCCTCATCACAGCTTAAGACTATCCAGCAGGTATAAGCTGGCCACTTATTTTAATGGGACTCCTAACTACGCTAGGCCTGCTGATGGTTAAAGCGCTACCACTGACGTAAACCCTACCCTACTGCAAAATATCCTCCGACGCTTTCGAATTGACACGGTTGGCGCAGTGGCTGAGCAATTGGTTGTTACAATACGTTTTGCGGGTTCGATCCCCGTATATACGGAAAATATATTTGCATAACCTGTGTATGTGAGATTAAAGTAAGTGTAACTGCGTTTGTTAACGCACCCACGACACAGGAGCCATTCCTAGTGTCTGATCGCCTCAACCGAGTTATTACTGGGTAAAGCCATACCCCTTGGTAAGACTGGTTGTCAGACTTTCGGGCCACTGACTACCTGTAAAGACTGTCAAAGATCTACAAATGACAGCCGGGACCAACGGCTTAACGTGCTTTCCGAGGTACGTAGGAGACTCGGTATTTAATGGTTGTTGTTCACCCATCCACAGACCGACCTTGGCAAGCGCGGCTTTACGCCACGAGCACCGTCTATCTATAGTGAAATAAATAATATTGTAGGTTTAATGTTCGGAGCTAGTAAAACATGAGTGATTTAGCTTAGACTGAAATAGAGCACACCTGCGTTTATGGCTTTTAGGCGAATGTAGCTGTTACGGTGGGAAGGGTGCTCTATCTGGAATGCTGATAGAAATATGTTTCTAAGAAACATGATCGATTTATTGAGGTATCAAATGAAATAGCCTAATAAAGCTGTATTACAGTAAGTTTCTATTAAATGCCTGTAGTAATTAATAATTACTACAATAATAATAATTAACAATTAATAATTACTACAAGGATTATGATTTGAACATAAAATAATTAGTATAGATAGTAGTGTGGTGGTAGTGTTAGTGTGGTGTGGATTTCAATTTAAACAAATATCAACTTTATGACTGATTCACTAGAACGATTGGAAAAATTACAAAATGTTTAAAGTTGTAGAACAAAATTAACTTTAAAAGTAAAACTTTTTTACGCACGCTTGACTTGATACTAAGCTGGTGAATGTGTAACGTTACGAGGCAAACGGAAGTTGAGAGGGAGATATAAGTTAGTGAAGATAGAAAGAGACAGAGTTACGTTTTTTAATTTGACAGACGATTGTTCGGCATTTGTTGAGTTTTACTTCAGTCATGTGGTCTAGAGCACACTCGTTTTTTTTTGTATGAAATTGTTTGATAATTGAAGATAAATAAGAAGAGGACTATTTAAACATAAATAAATATGTTAATAAGAATTAATTATACTGGTTAATTAAGATGTAGATGTGAAGCTGTCTACGGACAGACGGACGGACAGAGAAGGCATATATACTAATAGGGTCCCGCGTTGGTTACCTTTTGGATACCATCATCTGCCTAGCTTTTTCCCAACTACGTTGGGGTCGGCTTCCAGTCTAACCGGATGCAACTGAATACTAGTATTTTACATGGAGCGACTGCCTATCTGACCTCCACAACCCAGTTAGTACTGGGTAATACGATACCCCTTGGTAAGACTGGCTGTCAGACTTTTTGGGCCACTGACTACCTAACGACTGTAAAAGATCTACTAATGACAGCCGGGACCAACGGCTTAACGTGCTTTCCGAGGCACGGAGGAAACTCGGTATGTAATGGGTGGACACCAATCCACAGACCAACCTAAGCAAGCACGGCTTAACCTAAAGGTGAACCCGAGTGGCTGTTATTATTTAGCCACCAGCTCCTCTTACCCTTCGGGTACCAAACCCTAATAAAGATCACTTAGGTAACTCTAACAATACAACTCAGTTTCCATCACAAAGAAAGCGTTTTTTGTCAAAAATGCTTTCGCTTTTACGCTTTTTAGAGGTATCCCTCTGACAAAGCTAGTTAAGTTAGTATATAGTATAAAATGAAAATGAAAAAGAGTACCTAAAGAGTGTAAACAGACTCTTAACGAAGCCGAAAGGCACTTGTTCTCTCCGTCATTGCGATTATTGTTTTTATACTAGACTATACCTGGGAACCTTCTAGTTACGGAGATATTGGGGGTCAAAGTTCCAACTTCTTCACAATTATTTTTTTAAATACATGTTTTTAATGTACTTTTTTAACTTAAGACATCTTCTTGACCCCCCTTCTATTCAATCCATCCATCAGCACAATGTTTTGAAAGCGTCGAAAGTCCTACCGGAAAACGAGATTTTTCACCCCAAAAAAAAAGTCGTTTCCCAGCAATAATTTTTGTGTGAAGCTACTTAGTTTGGTGTATATAATGCTTGGTTAGCGGCTTAGTGAAGAGTCTGTTTACACCCTGTATTTATAGGTATGTACCCATTTCATTTCATTGATATTTTAAGTTTCGTATACCAGAAATGGTTTATCCTTAGGATCTACACTACCCATAATAAGCGAAAATTTTTGTGATTTGATTAATACCAAATCTATGCAACGATTACTGTACACGCTAGCAACCAAACAAATTAAACCAATACCAAAATCGACTCCAAAGGCGTGCCATATCATTATCTTGACATTGACCCCCAACTTATCCGCCACAAAGTAGAGCAACATTCTAACCATCTCACTAAGCAGATGCGCCAATCACTACGCACACATAGAGAACCCATCTATGTACGTAAGCAAGGATGTACATACATTACATGTAATAAGTAATCACTCGCATTATGGTATATAAGCGGATGGGAATCAATACGGATCATCATTCGGGCTACATCGGCCGTTCTCGTGCGGTGTTCCAAAATTTTGAATATTCGTTTTTGAAAATAACTGTTGAGTGAAGTGTTTTATGTGAAGGTTTGATTTTGTTTTTTATTTGGGTTATCATAATAATATCGCACCTATCTTACCAGTAGGGTTAGGTAGAACCTACAGTATACTTACACCCACATTTCATAGGTTCTATTAACGAGCCACGGTTGGCGCAGTGGCTGAGCGATTGACTGCTGCGCTGCGTGTCGCGGGTTCGATCCCCGCATGAAACAATTATTTGTATGGCCTACAAATAGTTGTTCCGGGTCTGGATGTTTGTCTATGTGAGTTTAAACGTTTGTGAACGCACCCACGATACAGGAGAAGTTCCTAGAGTGGGGCAACGTTTAGAAAAAAAATAAGTCGCATTTAAAAGGATCTCATTGACTGGTCTCGCTAGTCTCGTGGTTGTAAGCGTGACTGCGGAACATGAGGTTCTGGGTTGGATTCCTAGGTCAGACAAAGTGTTATTGGGTATTTCCATTAGGAATTTCTCAGTAGCAGCCACTGAGTCTGACTTTGTGCCCTGTTCATGGCAAAAGAAAGAAGGCAATAGGCTCGCCCCTATTACATTGGACTTAAACTTAACTGGCGAAATGTGGGTGTACTATTAGGTACACCTGTAACACTTCGGGGATTACAGGCGTGATGTTATGTTTAAAGGATCTGCATCGTTGGTATATTAATCGTAAGCACAACTGCTGAGTAAAACGGTCCTGGGCTCTCTGTCGACCTCTTCGGGCACAACAGGCATGGTCTTGAATGTCTAGTGTATGAACCCACTGGGCATGCCTAGGAATCGAACCCAAGACTTGTACCCACTCTTATCATAAATAGTAATTTTTCACCCCAAAAAAAAAACTCGTTTCCCAGCAATACTTTTTGCGTAAAGTCACTTAGTTTGATGTACAGGTGTTTGGTTGACGGCTTCGTGAAGAGTCTGTTTACACCCTATATTTGCCATGTCTTGATGTCTGGCGGTCCATATCACCAGATAAAACATAATATCACGCCTGCAATCCCCCAAGCGTTAGGCAGATTTAATGTATTATCTGCTCATGGTTGAACAAAACCAGAGCAAAATAATTCAGTAAATATTTTAGAAGATTTTCCGGAGAGAACAATTTTACTGTACCCAAAAAGTTGACAAGATTTTTATTTATCACCAATTAAATGAACTTATCATTGGACTGGTTCGGCAGACTAGCACCAAAACAAATATATTGACCTTAAAATTTTCACCCTACATGTTTGTGAACTGCCTCGTCTGCGGGTCCGGGGTTCGATTCCCAGGTCGGGTCAGGGGATTTCAGGCGTGATGTTATGTTATATTAGTGTTTGTAGTCAACTGTATTAATCTTAGATTAATATAGGTAATAGAATATTCTCGAAATGTGTGAACAATAAAAGTATTTTTATTTTATTTCAGGTAAACTTTTTCGTGTAAGAAAAATCCAAAATACCTCAAACCATGAAGGTAAGAATTATTAGACATCTGCTATCCTGCATCTTGCAACAATGCAAACCAATCCAATCCACCAACAATACTGCGTTAATATGTCATAGTACCCTGACTTTAAAATACAATCTAATATTCATACAAAGCCTTGAATTTTCGTTTCTTTTGTAGTGAAAGAAAAATACTTACGCAGGTATTTCATCCAAAATGTTAAAGCATTTCTAAAGTAAAAACATCCTGTAGAGTTACGCTTTCTCTATAGGGAGTAACCAAAGCCGGTTAAACATAGCTCCATATTTTCCATGCAAGTAAAGCAAAAATACACCTCGGTTCGATTCGGACGACACGACACGACTCAACACCGCGTCGGACTATTCGTTTTTCTGACCAGCTTGTGGCCGTACTTTCCTCAGACCAAATAAAAAACTAAGACACAGCACTGTCAACAGTGACGGTTTTGTAAACATGTATGCACTGTGAGCTTAGTTTTTGAGCGTAGTTTAATTGTATTATAAATGTGTGCGTGTGAGCGTGTATGCACAGAGCGAGGCGTGGTTTTGCGCATGCTTCACTGTTTTGTTCGCAACGCTATATATAACGCCTTGGTTTTTATTTGGTCTGAGGTACTTTCATAGAAGCCCAAAAGATTGGCTTACCCTTATAACCTACTAACCCTCCTGATGTTAGGGTTTCTTAACAGTCTGCTTGCCCTAAGGGCTTGCCGTATTGTTTCCGTAAGCACGCCACTGTGGCCTCACAATATTGCAATAGCTGTGTATAAAATTTGATGTGCAATAAAGTATAGATATTCTCACATATCATATAAACTCCGCCATACAATTTTATCATTAATTTCCAGATCCTCTTAATCAGCGCCCTAGCAGTGGTTTGCTTGGCGGAGCCTCCAGTAGACAACAGGTACCTTCCTCCCGGTGCGGGAGGCGGAGCACCCTCCCAGCTGTACGGCACCCCCGGAGCGCCAGGCCTTCAGAGGCAGACTGACGCTTTATTCAGGTAAAGCCTTTTTATTTATGATTTTATGTTACAGAAATTGAAAATGGTATTCTATTATAAAAAGCCTAAATTATTCCCGTTGTTGAGACCTAATAGGCATCCTAAATCCTTTCTGGAAGACTGAGAGGGCCATAATCCACCACACGAATCGGAGTCACATGTCTTCGAATTTTTAGTTATAGGACATGCCGCCCCTTTTTTTACGGATGGGAATTCATCAAATTACTTCTCCCGCTCCGGGCAGAGCGGAAGGGTGTGTCAGACTTGTACTGACTAAAACCCATCCATGTTCCTTCCTTGCCCTTTGTGTTCCAGGGCCGCGGTAACTCTTTCGAACAGTCCCGCAGCTCTGATGGCAGGCATTGGCCCTTGCGGGCCGCTCCCTGTTTGCTGACATCTCTTTCAGGCGCGCGTGGAACACGAACGCGCCGTCTACAAGGCATGTCGTCAAAAGACGGCCGGACTGCCGCCCCTTTACTCCTATTTATAAACAGAAACCTGCATTTCAGAAGCCGTGGCCCGTCTCGTGGTGCTGCCCGTCGTCCCTCAACCCAATACGGAGCTCCCCAAGGACAGTTCAGTGCCCCATCCACTCAATACGGAGCTCCCGGTCAGGGTAGCCAGCCATCTTCGCAATACGGAGCCCCTGGACAAGGCAGCCAGCCATCTTCACAATACGGAGCCCCTGGACAGGGCAGCCAGCCATCTTCGCAATACGGAGCTCCTGGACAAGGCAGCCAGCCTTCTTCGCAGTATGGAGCACCCTCATCGCAATTTGGAGCCCCGTCGTCGCAGTACGGTGCACCTTCGGCCCAGTTTGGAGCGCCCTCGTCGCAGTACGGAGCCCCCTCATCTCAATATGGAGCCCCATCGGCTAATGCTCCTTCTCAACAATATGGCGCGCCTGGTTTCGGAGGTGCAGGTGGTTAGTGACTAATTTGCATTTTATTTCGTTTATTTTCGAAAAACTCCCGCTCGTAACTCCCAATTAAAAACGAAATATTTTAGTATGAAAACAATTACTTTCGATTTCGATTTAAAAGTAACAGATGTCATATAAAAAATATGTCTTCTAGAATAGTGATCCAAAACATGAATATAGGTACGGTAGTCCGCAAGTTACTAGACGGCTAAAAGTTAGCCTCGTATTTTATTGGAATGTCCGTACCACTCTGTCAGCTCAAAAAGCTAAGTGTTTCCACAGACATGCGGTCGAGTGTATGAAACAAAATAGCTCTGTATCGAATGCAGAATAAAGATCTTGATTTCTTCTTTGATACGACATATGGTTTCCTGATCATGGGTTTAATTGGGCATCTTGCACATAAGAATTTACTCAATTATTAAGCGTCTTTTACGCATTAAGCATTTTGGGCATAAGAATTCCAATATTCAACAGGTCACTCCCAGGGAGGTTTCGGTGGACAGTCTTCCAGAGGCCAGGAGCAGAGCCGTCAGTACCTGCCCCCTGGTGCGGGCGGTCCCGGAGGTTACGGTTCTGATGACGGCAGCAACGGGGTGAGTTTTCAACCCTTGTGTCTGAACCACGAAAATACTGCTTGGAGGTCTACAAACGTCAAGAACAAAATCTTAGGGTCGGACCTCGCGACGGAACAGTTCTCCAAAGCCGGGCGGCGTAATCGAATATGTGGACATTTATGTTCAGGACAAGACCGCTCAACTTAGCTTAAATTGTGCCGAGCCAACCCGAACAACATTCAGTGACGGTAGGTAGAACTCTGCCGAATCGTTTGTGCCAACCGAAAATATTGTGTGTGGCACCCTCCATGAGTTTTCTTATAACGAAATTCTCAGTAGCAGCCATAAGTCTGGTTTTTTACCCGTTTAGTGTAGACTGCCTCACAAGGCGCAAACCCGACTGCTGACTGGTCCTGTAAAAATAATTAGCATATAATGCTCTTACTGCTAGGAACCCACCCACCACGCGGGCCCAATGCAGGTTGGCAGATGTTATATGTCTTCGATTTTTAGCTTCTAGGATATGCCAATGCCCCACCATGTTTTCCTTTCTTCTCTAATAGTGTATATTTTGTATCTAGGAGCCCGCTAACTACAACTTCGAGTACATGGTGAAAGATGACCAGTCTGGCAACGATTTCGGTCACCGCGAGTCGAGGCAGGGAGACAGGGCCGAGGGTCTGTACTATGTGCTGCTTCCCGATGGCAGGAAACAGGTGAGCAGTCACACATAACTATGGTAGTTATTACTCCTTATAAAGGAGGTTCTTAAAGAAGAATTACCTACCAATTACTATTTGCCTAACCTTCCCATACATGAGGGCAGCAATTCTAACCAGATGCAGATTATTTCCAGTATTTTAAAAGGAACGTTTACTATAGCAGGATTATTAAAATCTAGTTTGCAATACGTCTGAAGGGATCCAATTGGAGGGTTTCATATAATAAGGTAACCCCATATGGTTTCCCACTGCTAGACAAATGCCTCAACTAATATTAAAGACAAACTACAGCAGCTGTACCTACTTATCATTCAACATCTGCCTTTCCTTTTCCCATTTTCCTTCAGTGGTGCAACACGGTTTTGTCTTGTTTTATTAAATTCATATCTTCAATTTTTCTCCCACAGACTGTACAATACGAAGCTGACCAAGACGGCTACAAACCCAAGATCTCATACGAAGACACCGGCCTAGGCCAAGGCGGCTATGACAGAAATAGCCAACAATCTGGCTACAACAACGGCTATCAGGGCCAAGGACAGGGTTACTAAAACCAACGGATACCTTTGGATGAGGTCCAAGTCTAAAAAGTATTGATAGACTTTGTTCAAAAAGTATTTGGTATTTTTAGACTGGCAATAACTTTATCATTTGAATGATCTGGTATGAGAAAATAATTGATAATTTTGTGGTCTTGGGACCTGATAAAATATATAAATTGTGAAATTATTATAATATATTTTGACAATTAGTATATTTTATGTATGATTGTATTTTGGCGCGAATATTTTTGAGGTTATGTGAGAAACGAAAATTTCATTTTTCAGTTTTGTGCCGTATTTGTTAAGGAAAAAGTCTTTTTCCCGTTAGTAATGTATATTATTAGATTCTGTGCTATTGTTTTCAGTAGTATGGAAATGGAAAAGTAATATTTTTGTTTTTGACATGGCTTTTGATATTATAATTTAGACGACGACTTTACGCTGTATTTAAAGGATACGAGTCACTGAAAGACTTATTGAACAAAACGCTTATTTAGTAGTAGTTATTAGAAAAACAAAATGGCGAAATATATTCTTACATATTTCTATTTTTCCAACTTCCTTTTAAAAACTATATTTTGTCTGTTTTTTTATTTGTAAACAGTTCAAAAAAATTATCATATTCAATGATTTTGGATATATTTATTTTTATGGGCAGATTGTATATTTTACGACTCAAATGGCCAGTTATTCTAATGCATTTTTAAATGCTACATTCTATTCACCTGTCTTCCTTTTTATAATCTAGACTAGAAATAGTGAAGGACGAATAAAACAAAACGAAATAATAATATTGTATGAAAAACCCTTGCTATGTATTCTATTTATGTAATTTCAATATATACTAGTACACTTAGATCGCGTTACACCTTATTTTGTAAATAAATGATTTTATAAAAGTTTCACGTTTCAATTGCTTTGAAAATCCTACCATCCAACATTATCTTCGTTCCATAAAGTTCAATTTCCCTTGTAACCAAAACACTTTTGTCATTTGCAATAGCTTTAGACAAACTGAAATGAACTTTATGCGTGTTTTCTAAAGTTCTCTTTTTTTGTGTAATGCTCACTAATAAAGAAGACGAAAGAAATTCTGAGCTGCTAAACCGCCTATCTTGTTCTAAGCTCTAATTCTTTTAAGCAAGTCGGTGGCCTAGTTGGCAGAAATAACGAAATTCGGAGATATTTTTCAAAACCTTTTCAGAAGCCTAACTTACACTTGACATGTCCAACGACCAACTTCCACGTTTCTAACTTTAAACAATTCAAACTTTAATAGAAACTCACATCCTATTTGACCCCTTTAGGGGGTACTGAATTGCCAAACTTATGCGGCAGTGGGCAGGCACATTGCACGCAGAACGGATGGCCGATGGGGCCGTAAGGTTCTGGACCTGGTGAAGGTTGCGGGGATCCGCTGGATGCGAGTCGCACGGGACCGGTCAATGTGGCGACACTTGGGGAAGGCCTATGACCAGCAGAGGACGTCTTTTGGCTAAAATTATGATGATGATGATGATGAGGGGGTACTCTTAATCAAATTGGCAAGCGTACGGTGGGTCACCCTCAGGCTGGGTGGGGCGACGGTCTTCGCACGGTGGCTGGTAGCAACTGGATGAGAGTTGCTGAGAATCGAGTTAAGTGGCGTGCGATTGAAGAAACCTATGTCCAGCAGCTGACTGCTGTAGGCTGATGATGAGGGGGTACTCTTGGTGGTCATCCTTGTTATACCGGGAACTCTTCTTGAAATCACGCTTCTAGAACCAGCAGTTTAGGTTGTTGAATTCAAACGTTTAAATAATTATTTTTTCATAATTCATCTGTTAGTCAAATACCTTTGAAAACTGACTCGTTGGTCGAGTGGTTGTAAACGCGACTGCGAGTATGAGGTCCTTGGTTCGATTCCCAGGTCGGACAAAGTGTTATTGGGTTTTTCCATCAGGAATTTCTCAGTTGCAGTCACGGAGTCTGGATTTGTACGTGGATGGTGGCAATAGGCTTGCCCAATAGTTACATGGGACTGGTGAAATCTGGGTGTACTAGATACACGTCTGCCTAACCCTTCGCGGATTACAGGCGTGATGTTATGTTATACCTTTGAAAAAGCGGTAATCTCGTTAAAAATAAAACCACAATAATCAAGCGAAAACAGATTTATGTAATAAGAGTTAACAAGTAAATATATTATTATTGATCTATTAAAAGTGTAGTGTAGAAGCTAACTGTGCCGAATAGTTTAAAAAGATTTAATTTACTTATGACTTACGAAAAAACAACAAAAAAATAGTTCAATCCATATCTGAAAGAGAGAAAACACATTATTAGTTTACCTGGTTATCTGAATTGTTGAATTGCATAAGCAGCTGATAAAATTCCCACTGCTGGGATATAGGCGTCCACTCTATGAGAGGGAGTGTGTATTCGAGTCACTGAATGTATGTATTATTATGTATAATTTCTCTGACTGTACCACTGGACTTTTTCGGAAGGGTATTAATATTATAACTCACCGATCCATTACAAATCCGTGTGTTCGGGACATATGATGCCGAAGCAAGTCGTACAGTAGTCGATACACGGCCGGTCCGACACTTTGAGCGCCTCGCCTTTGGGAGCCCACTGTATCACCCTGCAAATTAAGTGCAAATATACATTAACAAGAGAACCAAGGTTACAGACGTAGCCCGAAGAATTGCCAAACTTAAGTGGCAGTGGGCAGGGCACATTGCTCGCAGTGCGGATGGCCGATGGGGCCGAAAAGTTCTGGAGTGGCGACCGCGAACCGAAAGTCGTTGCGTTGGAAGGCCTCCCACTAGGTGGACCGATGACCTGGTGAAGGTTGCGGGGATTCACTGGATGCGAGTCGCACGAGACCGGTCAATGTGGCGACACTTGGGTAGGCCTATGTCCAGCAGTGGACGTCTTTCGCTTGAACTGATGATGATGATACATAAACATCATATCTGGGGGCCTACCATAACATCTTAAAGCAGTTGTCATTTCAGTGTGGGAAAGAGATGGCGCTAGACGATCTGTATAGCTCTGTCTCTTTCCCACACTGGAATTACAATTGCTTTAAGGCGTCATGGTAACCCCCTTGTATTACCCGAAAGAAAAAAAAGGACGAAGGTAATTATGTTTATTTGGTACATGACTAAAGATTGGATTTTCGGATTCTAATGCATATTTTCTTAAAGTGAAGGTTGACTAGTATGGAGCGCGCGACAGTACGGGAAGTCTCAGTTTATTTATATGTATTAACAGTTTTTTTTTCTATTTCAGTTTTAGTTTCATCAGTTTTCAGTTTTATTTCTCTTTAACTCCAAATGAATTATGCCCAGTCCATTATCCATTTCGTCCTATTTGATATATAAGTAGCAAAATTAGAAATCTGAATAATAACAAGTCAAAAATATCAAAACTATTTGTTTTAATTTTTTTTTAACTTTTATTTTTCAACAAACACCTTGCCTGGTTTTAAATAGATTATAAATATTCAGTCAACTTTTGAGTACTACATTTTATACACACTAAAAAAATAATAAATTTCGCGACCCCGAAAAAAAAAAATGGCCCTTTGCCGGAGAAAACTGTACTTTAGGTAAATATGCAATTTAAGAAAACAGAGGCTAAGCGCTGCTAGCCTTTCCTCTTATAACAAAACGAAGCCAAGTACAGGGCTAATATTGAGACAGTTTCGTTGGTAGTGGTCGCAAGTGATACTCCTGAGCATGAAGGTCTGGGTTCGATTCCCAGGTTCTGGTTTATTGGGTTTTTCCAAAAGAATTTTCAGTGACAGCTCATATACTGGATTTATGTCCGGTTGATGGCATTATATCAGGACTGGTGGGACTGTTCGAAAGAGATACCGCGGCCCTGGAACACAAAGGGCAAGGAAGGAACATGGATGGGTTTTAGTCGGTACAAGTCTGACACTCCCTTCCGCTCTGCCCAGAGCGGGAGAAGTCATTTGAATTTTACCATCCGTAAAAAAAAAAAGCCAGGTACAGCTCTCCCAGTAAAACTTTGCGCTTCGGCCGTCATCGTCGTGCATCTTCGAAAATACGAACGTAACATACCCGTAATCCCCGGGCTGCATCTACTTGGAGTTGAGGTGTAGAGCACCTTTACTTATTCATCTGCCAATCATCATCATCTGTCTAGCCTTTTACCAACTATGTTGGGGTCGGCTTCCAGTCCAACCGGATGAACTCTTCAGCGTCGCTGTGCACTTTTTTGGATGGGTAAAAACTGTTAAACTCGCGTCAGATCGTCAGATCGAACCGGCGGCGCAGGGCGCTTGCGCGAGTGTGCGTGTAGTTTAAGCTAGATGGCGTTGTTTCAACTATTTTTCTACGGCAGCGACATCTTTCGTTCTTGCAAGAAGCTATTGAAATTTCTGATATCTAAGTTAGATGGCGTTGTTTTGTCAAAGCCATTCCAAAATGCACAATCTTAATGTTCAAGTTTTCACTTCTGCCGGCACTCCCGGAGTGCAACCCGTTTTTTACATGGACCGACTATCTAGCCTCCACAACCCACTTCGTACTGAGTAATACCCCTTGGTAAGACTGGTTGTCAGACTGGGCATCTGACTACTCATAACGACTGTTCAAGCCACGGAATTGTCTCAGTATGTAATAGAATGACCACCAATCCACAGACCAACCTCGGCAGGCGCTGCATAACCTGAAAGACACCCTAGCAGGGTCGGCTAGGGTGTTATTATTTAGTTACATACCCATAGTTCCCGGTCTGCATCCACTTGGGGTTGGTGGTTGTGAGTAGGTCGGCCTTGGCCTTGGCCTTCCCCAGGCCGCAGAGAATCTCCGACTTCACTGTGCGCACCGCTATTACAGGAGCTGGTTTGAATTCTGGATGAAAGAACCATTTATAAGAATACTTGACCTGACGCCTGTTCCGGTGGAGCCGCAG
Organism: Lycophotia porphyrea; assembly: GCA_950005105.1. Lineage (NCBI taxonomy): Eukaryota > Metazoa > Arthropoda > Insecta > Lepidoptera > Noctuidae > Lycophotia > Lycophotia porphyrea. The sequence goes on from OX465409.1 coordinate 1,690,189, forward strand.
GACCAGGTGCTCCAAGGGCCTACACCCTTCGGAAAACAGCAAGTAGACTTTCTCCACCTACTACACACGTTCTTGAGTGCGTGTAGATAGATGTGTTTTTTATCAGACTTGTATTTTGTACCTTCCCTCTCTTTTTACCAATTAAATTTAATCGTACTGTCTACTTTTTATTTATTTGGAATAGTAGACATGACAGTTTGGCTAGCACTTCGCCCGCGACTTCGTTCGCATAAATTGTGATAGCTCGGCTAATTTGCATGATATAAATATAATTTATAGCTATGTTACTTCCTGATAATTTAGCTTTCTATTGGTGAAAAAATTGTTAAAATCGCAAGCGCTACTGCTGAGCATGAGGTCCTGGGTTCGATTCCCAGTTCGGGCAGTGTTATTAGGTTTTTTCATCAGGAATTTCTCAGTAGCTACCACGGAGTCCGGATTTGCGTCCGGTTGATGGCATTAGGCTCGCCCCCTATTACATGTGACTTAAACATAACTGGCGTAATGTAGATACACTTCTGCCAAACCTTTCGGGGATTACAGGCGTGATGTTATGTTAAAACATAACTGCTGAAAAGTGGGTATTTTACTAGGTACCGCTCTGCCTTCCCTATTGCCATGAAACGGGCACATATCCAGAGTTCGTGGCTGCTACTGAAAAATTCCTGGTGGAAAAAATCTAACAATATTGTGCCCATCCTGGTAATTTAACCCAGGGACTTATGCTCAGCAGTCGCACTTCCGAAAAACAAAGCAATCAAAGTATATTTTTCATGCACGGTTAGGATTCGAGCAGAGTTTGCCGGTTCTTCTCCATAGGATACGACAATTTGCTATGGAGAAAAACCGGCAAGAAACTCCATGTTCAAAAGAGTGCATACCTGCCAAGGCGGCTTGGAACTTCGTCAGAGGATTAACATTGACGTCGCCCATCAGTTTGCGATAGTTGAGGTCCCCCTTAAACATACAGGCCACTCCTGTTTGCAACTTCCTATACAAATAGAGGTCATGTTTCTTCATTTCTTTAAAGCAGTGGGGGTAAGTCCAGTAATCATCACTCTGTAATAGAAATTAATCTATATTACAATATTGTTACATCAGCCGCTTTACGAGAATGTTCCACTATGGAACCGTGTAGGAGATACGACAAATCAATGTTCCACTGTCAGCCGTGAAAGTTGTGGAACTTTCTTCTTTCTCTAATAGCCGTCGGGTTTGCGGGAGTAGTCAGCTCATTCCGTCCTCGCCGACGAGGCCCGTCGTGAAATCCCAGTCCATGCCCTCCCCGACCCTTGCTCGAGCCAGCCCGCGCAGCTGAGCCTGTTGTTTTAAATCAGCCCCTAAATAATATAACTCAGATCCAGAATGTCCCTTTGCTGTCCTCCCCCAGCGACGACCTAAGCCGAGGCCCGTACCCCACAGGGGGTGCCTTTAGCGCGTAGTCGCTTAGTTTGTAGTTTAGTTTGTAAGTTACTGTGGCTGGAGGCCTTAATTTCGAGGTATCCACAGAAAAAAGCCCGGTTAACAGACGACAACCTCCCTAGGTTGAACAGCGAGATGCCATTCAAAAACAAAAAAAAAATAAAAAAAAAAAACGGGAGCAGTCAGTCTGATTTAGGCGGTACAACGAAGCGAACCGAAAGGAACTACAAGTGCTATATTTAAGGGGATAAGTGATCAGTAGTAGTGATTCAGTAAAAAGTTTTTTGTGTTAAAATTGTGACGGATTGGACTGTAAGTATAATACTGCTGGGACATACTCCTCATCTCTGTGAGAAGATGTGGGCGGTGTGTGTGGTGTGTGATGTGGTGTGATGTGGGTGTGTGATGTGGGTGTGTGTGTGATGTGGGTGTGTGTGGATGTGTGTGTGTGTGTGATGTGTGTGTGATGTTTGTGGGATGTGGTGTGTGTGGATGTGGTGTGTGTGGATGTGGTGTGGTGGATCCATCACGCGGGCCCAGCGCAGGTTGGTGGTTACCTTTTAGACCGCTTACTTTTGCCCGCGGTTTCACTCGCGTTCATTTAGAATTTGACAATCAATTCGAATCCTGATTCGAGACACGTGGCGCCATCTATATCTATAAGCATTATGACGTTATTGTTATTTTCCTCGGAAGCGGTACTTTTTTTTCGGGATGAAAGGTATCCTATGTCCGTTTCTGTACATCTGACGACATACACACATCAAAAGTGTCTAGGGGTCATGCACATTTATTAGCATAACTTTAAAAGTATTGGACATTTCAAAAAGATTTAAACGCGAATTTGTTCCTGGTACATATATCTTTCATATTAAAAAAAAAATATTCAGATGTGGCCAAATTCAGTATACTTCATAACAATCATAATTTTCTTACCTACGTGTGTTAAAGATTTTACTATTTTTTTTTAAAAACAAAGTTTTTTTTCTTACAGTTTTGAATTAAATCAATACTGCTGAGTTTATCTAAACCATGGAACATCGAAATTGAACTAGGTAAGTGATGATGAGAGCAAAAGGCTTGCTGGAACCACGCACGCGCCAGTGCGATATTGCTGATGTCATTGGCAACAGTTAAAGTGTCATATCCAGTTTGTGTTCTTGCTATCGGGATACTGGTGAGTCGGCTGAGCGGCACACTGGGAATATTCGCTAAGCCACCACCAGACAACTCCGATTTTTACAAATTACGGTGAGAAGACGCTACGATTTGGCAATTGGTTTTAAGGGTACAGTCAGAACACCTGATCTTCGTTAGTTACCAAACTGGCAGGAAGAGACCACAAGCAGTCAACCTTCTTGCTAGTACACCATTTTCGCTTCCAGCACTACGACGAAGCAATCGCGGGCAAAGTTTAGAATAGGCAAACGAACATTTGGTTTGGTATGATCGCCAATGGTCTAGATGTTACTCTCAGATGGATCTCGGTTCGGCATCCTTCCAGATACACGAAGAATACGTGTTTGGCGAACACCTGGACGTGAGACCAGCTTGCAAAATCCTCAGAAAGTCTATCCATTCAAAGTGAAACAATCATGGTATGGGCGAGACTACGTCTAGGCGGGAGAACTGACCATGTTTAGATAAAATGCAATTTAACGGCTGCAAAATACCGTGACAAGGTGCTGGCACTTATGTTCCAACCACACCGGATAGAAATTGGACTAGATTTTACACGTATGCATAATGAGGCCCGCCCAAGTGCGACTCCAGCGGTAACTCAGCGGCTACAGCAACATAATGAAGAGGCTCTCGACTGGCTCACGCAATCCCCAGATTTAAATCCTGTTAAGCACGCCTGGAATATGCTGCAACGATGGTCTCTACGAATTTTCCCGAGAATCTGCTGATGAACAGTCCACTTTCGTGCATTTTCGTCGGACCTGGTACCTTACACCACAAGGCGAACTTGACAACAATGTTTTGAGCTTGAAAAACCTTTGCAGACGTGTTATAAACGGTTGAGGTGCCCTTACAGTTTATTAATTTTAATTTTATACAAAATTTATTATTACATTTACATTTATTTCCTGCGTTAATTACCAAAAACAGTAAGTCTAATATCAGCAAAATTTTAACTTTTTCATATTTATCTAAAAAAACCCTTATAAAATAAAAAAAGTTCAGTTTTTTATGATATATTCTGTAGGAGTATAAAATTCTGCACACTTTGATGTAAGGATGCTTTAAGAAATTCTTTATAGTTTTGTTTAAATACGTGAATCACAAAATAACCCCTAGACACTTTTGATGTGTGTATATGCAAAATTTCAGGATAATCGGTTCAGTGGTTTAGGTGTGCACAGGTAACAAACAAATAAACTTACTTTCACATTTATAATATTATAAATAATAAATAGGATACAAATAGCGATACTTTTTATCCCCACGATTTCGTGGGTTAATTACCGAACTCCAAACGGGCAAATCCGCAGGTATCAGCTAGTCAACTAATTTATAATTATAAAACAGGGAACTTCTTACCAAGATGATAAAGACGCCTTCTTCAATATATTCGGCCCACTGTGCGCCGAGTGTTCTCAAGTTCTCTGCCGTCGTTACCTTAGGTTCACTTGAATCTGCCGCCGCCGGTCCGCCTGTTAACGATAGGGATTCGTTTAGGATTATTCTTCAATGCCTCACTAATATGGAGTAAGGTGGGTGAGGTTGGGCTGCGGGCTGTTCGAAAGAGATACCGCGGCCCTGGAACACAAAGGGCTAGGAAGGAACATGGATGGGTTTTAGTCAGTACAAGTCTGACACTCCCTTCCGCTCTGCCCAGAGCGGGAGAAGTCATTTGATGATTTCCCATCCGTAAAAAAAAAAAACAAAAAAAAGGTGGGGGAGGTTAGAGTCACCGTCCATTTCCCCACCATGCCGGAGGTGCGTAGTTTCTTTTATGAATTTTTAATAGTTAAATTGTTAGTGGAGGGTGGTTTCTGAGAAAAGTCGCCTTAGAGGGAAAACCAGCAATAATAAAAAGTCGTAGTCGACGGAAACCTGCTTCTGAATGGTTTAAAAAACGTAATCTATCCTAGTCAGGGTGCCGTCAGGCGCGGTTCATGGGGGGGGGGGGGGTGTCACAGGTTCATGACACCCCGACACCCCCCTAAATCCAAAAACACTCCTCCGTCCTAACCAAATTTCTGGTTACGGCCCTGTGTGACCCAAAGTCTTAGGCTGGGAGCGCGCCTGCCCCCATGTCCCGAGCTCGCTCCTGATCTCAATAGAACAGCAAGATATTATTAACTTTTATAATTATTTTAATTTATAAAAGTCGAAAGATAGCAAGCAATCGGTGTTCAGAGCGGTAAGGAATCGCCGAAAAACAGGAGACAGATAAAAAAAATATATTTATTTGATATGTCATTGTCAACAAAATGGCCGGCCTAGCGATTCATTTTACGCATTTTGAGATGATTTTGGACAGATACAAAGTCAAAAAGTTAGAATTTAATTAAATTTACGTTCCGTTTCAAACTTAGTTCATGTTTTACCAATATTTTTAGACAATAATTTTAAATACTTCGACGCTACTCCGGCAGTTCAAATCGCATGAGGGCGCTTCAGATAAACCACCTTGGCCCCCTACAGTGGCCCATCCACAAATTCAGACGACTCGATACTAAGCCCGGTAATATGTCCCAACAGTGAAACATAGTGGAATGTTGGAATTTTGTAAAATGAAAATATTTTATTTCACATGGGCACTTATTCTCCTTTTTTTAATAACCTTGTATGTCCCACTGCTGGGCAAAGGCGTTCCCCATATACTCCCAGGTATCCTGCTCCACCTCGAAACAGCCTTCGTGATGCTTGTCTAGATCATATGAAAAAGGCAAAAATGCTGCCATGCTCACGAGTGCCGCATACATGATTTCAAGGGAATTTATTTTACCTATCTCAATTTATATGATACTGTAAAATTATAAAAAAGTATATAATCAAAATCAAGGAAATCATGGCAGTTTTTGCCTCTGTACACCCGTGTAAAGCTGGAAAATAAAACAAGGAGTAAATGATGCCGTGACGTCTAACAAGGGAGAATGGAATAAGAAAAAGTGTTGCGCCGAGCCGATGCCAGTGAAAATTATATAAAACTAGCTGTCCCGCGCAACTTCGTCTGCGTCAAACCTAGATAACGACTGCAGCGCCATCTGTCGGGCTAATTTGTGAATCTAAACCATCCAGAAAAAAAAATTCAAATCGGTCCAGCCGTTTAGAAGGAGTTCAGTGACATACACACGCACAGTAGAATTATATATATAAAGATTTTTACAACCGATAAGGCTAGGTTTCAAAATCTTCGCGCACTTTTTTGTCACTGAATAAAAGACTATATCAGTATGGGCGCCCGTGCAACCTCGAGCGTGCGCTGGCAGACGCTTAATGTCTGCGGCGAATTTTATACTTTAAAGCAATACTGATATATTCCTTTCTTCAGTGACATAAGAGTAAGACTTACCCACGACTGAAGATGGTGCACTGAATTGACTCTTGGAGCAAGCATCGATCAGGTAACTAGGAGAGAAAAAATATTATTAAACGGAATCACCATCTTCATGATCATCGGCCTTCAGAAGCTCAAAGCTGGACATAGGCCTCTTCAATCGCAAGCCACTCAGCTAGGTCAGCTTCTCATTCAGTTACTACCACCCTGCGGAGATCGTCGGGCCACGCTCGCCTGGACGCGTCCCACCGCGACGTTTGCCTTTTGCGGTCTCCACTCAAGAACACGTCTAACCCAAAGGTGTCAAATTCTCAGTTGTCATCTTATGCTTCCTCTTTTTACAACTATGTTGTGGTCCAGTCCAATTTATTTTCATTATATATAGCTGTTGCCCGCGACCTTCGTTCGCGTAAAATTGTTATTAAAAAATCCCCACTATCCCCCACTTCCATATTTGAATCGAATCGAATTTTGTTACCAATTTCAAGGGTTTTTTTTTGCACGGAACCCTAATTATTTATCTAAAATAAAAGTAGCATAAGTTACTCCTTGTTACATTAGCTATCTGCCAGTGAAAGTTCCGTGAAAATCGGTCCAGCCATTTCAGAGATTAGCCGGAACAAACAGACAGACAGACAAAAATTGTAAAAAATGTTGTTTTGGTATATGTACCGTGTATTACAAACAGACACTCCAATTTTATTTATCTGTATATGTATAAGAAGCGTCGGCACTTTCAGGGTTTTGACAAAATACGACGACGTTGGAACTTGGATGGATAAAGTAAGAAATGAGTATATTAGAGGAAGTTTGAAAGTGGCGCCTATTACAGAAAAATTGAAAGGCAGTCGTTTGTCTTGGTATGGACATGTAATTAGGAGGGATGAAATGCATGTGACTAAAAGAGTGATGGACATGAATGGATGGAGAGGTAGATGCAGGCCAAAGAAAAGATGGATGGATAGTGTGAAGACTAATATGAAATAGAAAGGAGTAAATGATGCCGTGACGTCTGACAGGGGAGAATGGAAGAAGAAAACGTGTTGCGCCGACCCCAAATAGAATGGGATAAGGGCAGGAAGATGATGGTTGGAACTTGGAACCAAAGTGATCAAAGTGACATTTTTACCAATACTGAGGTTACTGACATAGAAAAATCATAATTCTTCCATGCCACACTGATCTAAGTGCTCTTCAGTGTTCTCGTCCTTGAGTGATCACAACATGTCACTATACAGGGTGTAAATAGACTCTTCACGAAGCCGTCAACCAAGCATTATGTACATCAAACTAAGTAACTTTACGCAAAAATTAGTGCTGGGAAACGACTTTTTTTTTGGGTTGAAAAATCACGTTTTACAGTAGGACTCAATGTAACGCACTCAAAACATTGTGCTGATGGATGGATTGAATAGTAAGGGGGTCCTGGTGGTGTTTAAAGTAAAAATCTGACATTAAATACATGTATTTAAAAAAAATACTTGTGAAAAAGTTGGAACTTTGACCCCCAATATCTCCGTAACTAGAAGGTTCCCAGGTATGGTGTAGAGCAAAAAAATGACCGCAATGACGGGGAGAACAAGTGCCTTTCGGCTTCGTTAAGAGTCTGTTTACACCCTTTAGAATTGATGCGGTCTGCAAAGAGAAGGCCATGCCACACTGATCTAAGTAATGAGGTGCATTTACATACTGTTGTGTTCAGATCACTCTGGTTCCAACGTTGTCCAAGGTAATTTTTATAGCGTCTATACAAAACAGCCCTCGGTGGCATGTTAAATGAACGCGAACGAAAGTTGCCGAAATTGATGAGGATTTGGTGTGTTAAACTGATTTGAAAAACTAGGTTTTTAGATAAAAATAAATAAATAAAAAGATTTAGAACTTACAAAAAATCTTTACGTGTGACGTCTGAGACAAACCATGGCATATTCTTCACGTGGAATCTAACCTGAAAACAAATCGTAGAAAAACTCAAATTATAAATCTTCATGGGTACCGTCGTAGTAGGGGAGCCTCCTTTAATTTTTTACAACAGAAACACAGATTCTGTGAAAATGTCAACTGTCTACCTATTATGGATCATGAGATACAGCACACTGAGAAACAGACGGACGGACAGCGCGGCGGAGGCTTAGTAATAGGGTCTCGTTGGGTACCCTTCGGGTGCGGAACCCAAAAAAGGCGGGCAAAACCGCCGCCAGGGCCCAGTTGGTATAGAAGTATGAAAGGATACCAGCTGCGCCGACCCCAAATAAATTAGGATAGCAGCAGGAGAGTGATAAATGATAACATACACCATCATACATAACATAACATCACGCCTGTAATCCCCGTAGGGTTAGGCAGATGTGTACCTAATTGTACACCCACATTTCGCCAGTTATGTTTTAAGTCCCATGTAATAGGGGGCGAGCCTATTGCCATCAACCAGGACTCCGTGGCTGCTACTGAGAAATTCCTGATGAAAAAACCCAATAGCACTTTACCCGACCTGGTAATCGAACCCAGGACCTCATGCTCAGCAGTCGCGCTTGCGACCACTCGACCAACGAGGCAGTGATAAATGATAACCAATAAGATATGGTTATGTGTTACCTTTTGTATAATTTTCTGTGCTACTAAGAAGTGGGCTAGGCAGAGATCCGCGAACAGCTCGTACCCAGCGTTGTCGCAAACGATATCTGTCGACAAATACACAACAGTAGCGAAGAGTCAATTTTTGTAAGAGGTAAGCCGGAGTACATGTCTTTCATGTGATTATATTATTTGTCTATAGAATACTGACTGTGCCATTTTTCAAAGGGAAGCCGGTAGGAATCGAGTTGTATGGAACCTTCGCCACTGATACACAATTTTATACGGAGTGAAAACTCACCCTTCACAAGCCCGTCAACCAAGTATTCTGTACATCAAACTAGTGACATTTTGCAAGAATTATTGTTGGAAAACGACTTTTCTGGTGTAAAAAAATACGGTTTACTGTAGGACTCAATATAATGCACTCAAACATACTGCTGATGGATCCATTGAATAGGACAGGGGTCATGGTTGAAATATTTGCTAGCAATTTGCGAGGAACGTCAAGATGAACGATGACGATGACGTCAAGATGTCAAGATGTAAGTTGCCGACGTCGATTATTATGAACCTATCAAGATAACGGAACCACGCTAGGTATTTCCAATATCATGTCAATAGGATTTATTTCTACAATTTCATACAAAAAAATAAAAAATGTGTTTATTGTCTCAAACGGTTACATTTACAAATGTGAATGAGACAGCCCCAGTAAGTTATTAATAATACTTGTGTTGGGGATTGTCTCGCAAATTGTAATAAAAATCTACACTCATCAAATTTCAAAATATTCTACAAAGAAAGTGGTCCCGTTATTTCGATATCAAAATGGCGGGACCACTATTCAGTTCGCGATCTTAAACTGAACACACCAAATTTTAATACGATATAGTACGACTACGTTTGAATAGTTATATCTTTTACTTTGAAAGTATGAAATAGTATAAATATTGTATTAAATCCTATTCACATGGTATTCAAAAAACCTGGCGTGGTCCCGTCATCGAGATAAGTTCATAATAATCGACGTTGCCAACTTACAGAATTACCACCATCATCATTACAGCGAAAGACGTCCACTGCTGGACATAAGCCTCCCCAAGTGTCGCCACATTGACCGGTCCCGTGCGTCTCGCATCCAGCGGATCCCTGCAACCTTCACCAGGTCATCGGTCCACCTAGTGGGAGGCCTTCCAACACAACGTCTTCCGGTTCGCGGTCGCCACTCCAGAACTTTTCGGCCACATCGGCCATCTGTTCTGCGAGCAATGTGCCCTGCCCACTGCCACTTAAGTTTGGCAATTCTTCGGGCTAAAATTTGTGAAAAACAGCAGATTTTTGGAGACTTATACTGAATTTGTTTCTCCAAATTTTTATTTTTTGCTTTCATAGAAACCTAGATATAGTGCACAAAATACCTTTTAGTTAAAAAAAATCAAAGATAGATGTGTTACAACGGAATTATCACGTATGAGCGTTTGTATGAAAATTATGACGGGCCGCTCTTAAAGCGAGTGGAGATACGTCCGAAACGAAAACAGACGAATGACTTCTTTTAGCTTTTATTCCATGGACGTAAAGCTCTCCCTGATCAGCTCAAGCAAATTCCGCGACGACAAGCGTGTTCACTGCCTTGCAATGTTTTTAATGTGTCAATTACATTTTTATTTGTCTAACTAAGCCAATGTCAATAATTATAAGCTTACCAAAGAAAACATCTGAAGATATAGTAATGTTGTTTAGGGCAGACCTACATGCATATTTATACGGGCTGGAAGGGACACTGACGCGAAAACGGTAACCACGTACTTGTATTCAGTACTTGATTCTGAGCCCCCCACATAGAAATTTTCCATCGGTTATTAAAAAAAAAACACTCGACGCACACTGTCACAACATTTGCATTTTAAAAGAACCACAGCGTTCATGTATTCAAAGTTACTCCACACATGCTTCGCTAAGAACAGAAGGAGCATATCAGTTCATGCTATAAAAGCTTAAAAATACATCAACAGCCTTTTTTTTTAAGATGGGAAGTCATCAATTGACTCCTCCCGCTCTGGGCGGAGCGGAAGGGAGTGTCAGACATGTACTGACTAAAACCTATCCATGTTCCTTCCTTGCTCTTTGTGTTCCAGGGCCGCGGTTCCCCAGCCCAAAAAAAAAGTCGTTTCACAGCACTAATTTTTTCACGTAAGTAGTAACTTAAGTTTGGCCGCTGAGAGAATGCGTTCCTGAAAGGTCGTGAGCGAAAGGACGATGTAACTTTGAAGTGGTGAAGAATCTTTATATATATAATTCTACTGTGCGTGTGTATGTCACTGAACTCCTCCTAAACGGCTGGACCGATTTGAATGATTTTTTTTGTATGCCTTTGGGTGGCACCCTGGATGGTTTAGATTCACAAATCAGCCCGACAGATGGCGCTGCTGTCGTTATCTAGGTTTGACGCAGACGAAGTTGCGAGGGACAGCTAGTTTAAATATAAATATATAACTATCGTTTTTTTTGCCCTATTAACAAATAATATTATTAAAAACGATATCATTAAATCGCGTTTCACACAATTTCGCGCTAAATTTATGTTTAATAAATAAGAAAACGATATATTTTATAATTCATCCTGCGTTGTTACAAGGTTACGTCAAATGTCAATTTTTGTAGTGTTGTGCCAAAAATAACTAGGCAGTTGAAACGTTATCTGTCGTTAAACTATATAATAATACTTTTTTCATTATAAATATAAAATGCATGAATAAATCGCCATTCGGCACGAAGAAGATGATGAACCTAATAAAAGAAAGCTGCGGGAAAGTCACAAAAGATGACTGGAGGTTGTCGAAAAAACGAAAAAATATTTTTCGAAATCTTTGACCGAATGAATTAATACTTTGATTGATAATGATATAATAATACGGGTTGGCGATGCTGATGAAGACGGCACCTCGTCAAGCGAATCGGATTCAGATTAAATTTGTTAAATTTGAACCCAGTCGCAACTACTCAAATTATTATTGTTTTATTTTATATTAAATATTTCAGAATATTACTATTACATCTTTATTTTCTTCACGCTAGTTAAATTTAGAAATTTGAACCCAGACAAACAAGTATTAAAGCTAATGTTATTCTTGTTATCGGCCGGTTGAAAAACATATTTATTAATAGTGTTACTTATTGCCCATCACTAGTCATGACCAACTGACAGACTTCAGGAACGCATTCTCTCAGCGGCCAAGCTATAGTTTGATGTACATAATGCTTGGTTGACGGCTTCGTGAAGAGTCTGTTTACACCCTGTATATCAATAGCCTTGTTCCATATTGAAAAACGCGACTTGACAAGGTATCCTGGTTAGGCCAAACCTAGTAAATTAAAACCTTACCAAAGTATACAGCGGAAGGGACAGTCATCCTGGACGGGCAGGGAATCCTGATGGCAGGTGTGTCTCCCGTCGCGGCGGGCGTCGCCGCGGCCTTGGGGGGCGTCTCCTTGGGGTCCGCCTCGGACTTCGTTTCCGTTTCTGCCGGCGGGGGAGGCTACACGAGAACGGTATGTTTACAATGTGTTTCACTAGTAGCCCGCATCACAAAATGTCACTCAACACACAAGTATTACTGAAAACTAGATTCAAGCCAATGGGGAAGGCAGGTCAAAGCTGATTGTAGATGGCGTGTCCATAGCTTAGTCCTAATCTGACCAAAGAGGTAAAGTTATCACTACATATTATTAATCAAAGTCTGTCTGTCTGTTCGCGATAAACTCAAAAACTTCAGCACCGATTTTTATGCTGTTTTCACCAATGGATTGACTGGTTCTTGAGGAAGGTGTTAGTATATAATTTGTCAAGTTTTTGTTGCGGGAACGGGATCAAAATTGTATGATTACGTCGTATTAGTCGCGATAGCCGACATCCACGCGGGGAAATCCGCGAGCATCAGCTCGAAGTTTTGAAATATTAAATGGCATTGACAGATTTTCAACCAATGACGATGCTTGGTACAAGCTACGCTAGCGCCATTAGATTTACAGTTGCCTTCCCCATTGGGTGAAACTAGTTTTAAGAAGGTAATGCTTCAGTCTTGAGTTACGTTCCGTGATACGGAACTGTAGGCTGGTCTTCTCTTCCTCCTGACCTATCAGCCAGTTCGATAATAATGCTGGTCGCCGCGCCGGTGTCAATGTCGCGACGACTCATGATTGAAGTAAAATTTATATGGGACCAGCGCGAAGTTCCTCTACCAAACACGAAAAAGAAATCGAAGTGCATACATAAATAAAATGATGCCAAACTAATCATTATTCTTCTAAACTTAAAATTATAAAGAGGAAAGATTTGATTTTTTGTTTGTTTGTTACGATTTAAGTCAAAAATTACTGGGCCGATTTCGAAAATTCATTCACTAATGGAATGCTACATTATCAGCGAGTAACATAAGCTATATTTTATCTCCGTACTCTCACGGGGACGGGAACTACGCGGGTGAAACCGTATGACGTCCGCTAGTAAACAATATTTGGTCGGTACAGTCTAATCTCCTAGACTCTTTCTCCAGTCTAACTGGATGCAGCTCCATATCGGTATTTTACATGGAGCGGCTGCCTATCCGACCTCCACAAATAAATTACTGGGTAATACGATACACCTTAGTAAATCTGGATGTCAAAATTTGACATATAACCACGTCAATAATCCTCCTAAAGGGGGCTATCGCGCATGAATTCGCCGCTAGAGGCGTTCGTGTAGAGTAAGGTCTTCGGAAATGTCAGACGTCATAGAGTTTTCGCGCGTCGCGTGTTTTTTTTATCACGTATTTTAACTAATATTCATGATTAGTTGTGACTTGAAGATTTTAAGTAGCAACTTAGGATCTTATTTGGTAGAATGATTTTTAAATGTTTCATGTTTGTTAATGTTAGGGAGTATATTTATAAATATGTATCTGAAGTTTACACTATGTTGATATAAGAAATGAAATAAACTTTTTATGAAGTTATTTGTACTTTAAAGTATAAAATAGAATTCATGACAGGACCTTACTCGACCTGGGAATCGAACCCAGAACCTCCTGCTCACGAGTCGCGTTTGCGGCCCCTAGACCAACGAGGTAGTCTAATGTAATATAATAATTTTAAATACTTACTTCACAGATGGGCAAGCCGGCCTGCTTGGCGATTTTGTTACAAGTGCATTGAGCCTTGAAGACTGCCTGTGCCGCCTGTAATATATAAAAACGAAGATAATTCCACGTATAGCATAAATAGATAAATAAACTCACGCCTGTTTCCCATCGGGGTAGAAAGAAACTACGGGAGCTTTAACGACTGACGGCATTTCATATAAACATTCAAATCGTTTTTTTCCGAAATGATTGAACCGATCTTAATTAAACTTCTTATTCTCATTCTTTATTGCACACAAATTAAAAAATATACATACAAATTGCAATGGTATAACTTATGTACAATGGCGAGCTTAACCCAGAGTTGGGTTTTCTTACAGCAAACCAAATTTTGATTATGAGAATTGCAAAAGAGGATACACTTATGTGCATTAACATTAAATTCTGTTATAAAAGAGAAAAAAAATAGTTCATTTTAAAAACTAAACTACATACATACATATATATATGTAATAATTAATTATATTAATTATACATATAAATATACATACATATTGATTATGTTGACAGGAAATGCTCCTTTATTCCTTTCTTGAACACCTCTAACGAAGGGCTATCCCGCAAGGAGTGTGGAAGTGAATTCCAAAGACGCACAGCACGAACAGTGAAAGATCCATCATACCGACTTGAGGAGTGGGGAGGGACGCGAAGGAGAAGAGATGATGATGAGCGACAAGGTTTACCTCTAGGGACAAGGTATTCAAAGCGTTCCCGTAGATACGAAGGAGCCTTGGAACTGTGAAGAATGGAAAATAGAAAAGAAAGAGTGTGACAATCTCGACGCTGCCGAATAGGTAGCCACTTCAGCTGCTTCCGAAATTCCGACACATGGTCGTACTTACGAAGCCCAAAAATGAAGCGGATACACAGATTCTGCAGACGTTCGAGCTTATTAAGAAGTTCCTCAGTCGCGTCATGGAAAGAGACATCAGCATAGTCTAGAAGAGGAAGAAGAAGAGACTGAGCAAGAGTAGTTTTAGTTTCAAATGGCAGAAACTTCTGAAGTTGCTTAAGAGACCGATACGAAGAAAACACCCTCCTGCTTACTTCAGCCATGTGAACATGCCAAGATAGGTTGCAGTCCAAGAATACGCCTAAATCTTTAACTTTCTTGGAGTAGGCTATAGCGATACCACCGTACACAACAGGAGGAAGGGACTGATGATTCAATAAGTTGATGAAGTATCTGCCACCAATAATGAGAGCTTGTGATTTTATTGGGTTAACTAACAGTCCAAAACTTTTAGCCCACTGACTGATGTATTGCAGATCAATATTGATGGCATCGAAGGCTCCAGGAAGCTCTTCGAGTTTAAAATGACGATAAAGATGCAGGTCATCTGCATAGAGATGATAATGTGATGTTAATACTTTGGTGACAGCGTTACTGAAAACGGAGAAAAGAAGAGGAGAAAGGACGCCACCCTGAGGCACACCCGCAGAAAGATCGCACCAACGAGAGCAGGTCTCGTTCATGTGTACCGACTGCGAGCGACCCCGAAGATATGAATCAAACCAAGCAGTCACAGAAGGAGATATGTTTAGAGAGGAAAGGATACCTAAGAGGATGTCAAAATCAACCGAATTAAACGCACTGCTAAAGTCTAATAGAACCAACACCGTAAGGAGACGGTTTTCCATAGCCAGTCGGATGTCGTCCGTAATTTTAAGTAGGGCAGAAACAGTGCTATGTCCAGGACGAAATCCAGACTGATAAGGACTAAGCAGGCTATTGGAAGAAAGGTAATGTGATAGTTGATTATTAACAACACTCTCAAGGACTTTGGACAGGATTGGAAGTATTGAAATTGGGCGAAACTGGGATAATGAAGAGGGATTTGAAACTTTGGGAAGAGGCAAAACGTAGGCCTTCTTCCAGGCCGAAGGAAAGGAGCCAGTAAAGAGAGAATAATTTACAATGTATAAAATAACAGGAATAAGGTCACCAAGGATAGGAAGTAACATTTGAAGTTGAAGCCCATCATCGCCCACTGCTTTTGTAGAAATAGATGTAATAGCCCGCTTAATATCCCTTTCTGTAACTGGGTGAAAAGAGAAAGAAGTACACGATGGCAGAGGAAGATTAGAGAGATTGTTAAGAGTGGAAGATTTAACGCTACCATTCAAAGTCACTGGCGATTTGGAAAAGTGTAAATTAATCATGTTAAGATCAATATCAGATGGCGTGCTGTCATTCGCAACTTTCCCAACCCCAAGAGATTTGAGAAATTGCCATACTTGTGCTGTGTTAGAGTGTTGAATTGTGTCGTGTATGTGACGCCTTTTAGCATCCCTACACATAGGACCGCAGCGATTACGCAGTTTCTTATAGAGGGACCAGTTCTCATCAGTAGGGTCCCTTTTGTAACGTCTTTTTGCCTTATCTCTCTTAGACATCTCCTTTTTAATTGCATCTGACAACCAAGGTGCAGGAAGATGCTTAACCCTGACCCTTTTTAGTGGAGCATGCACATCAAAAAGCTTCAACACTATCTTGGTAAATTCAGCTACCTTGACGTCCCAGTTATTGCTGTCAAAAACAGGAGACCAGTCAATATTACCCGCATCTTCTCTCAAACGCTTCCAAACTTCTTGAAACTGCGTAGCCAGAGAAATTTTATTTTGCGTTTAGGAGGGCGAATTTTATACGACATAAATAAAAGATCGTGATAAGAAAATGAGGCAGAAAGTTGGCCGTACGTGGCTACTTTGTTTGGGTCGGACACTAGAATAAGGTCTAGAAGTGAGGGATTGCTGTGAGGTGCATGATGAGTCGCGTTGAGCTGAAGGATGTGCATGTTCACAGAAGAGACAAGGGATCTGAGTTTACGGCTGCGCACATCATTTTTGATCAGACAGGTGTTGAAGTCTCCAAGTATTATTTAATTTAATTAATTTAATACTAACACTAGGCTAAGTTATTCTATTATACTAACATTATATGGATTCTAATCTGAAATAAAATATTTGAATTTGAATTTGAATTATAGTGTGGTCATATATGGAAGAGAAGTATTCAAAATTTGTTTCAAAAGAAGCGAAATAATCAATATGACAGGACGGACTATAGAAGACACCTAAAAGTAATTTAGTATGATTAAAAGTTATCTCAATAAAAAGGTGTTCAGCTGATTTTGAATAATTACTCGGAGACTGATCGATAATTTTATAAATAATATCTCCACGAAGAGAGATGGCGACTGCCCCACCACCCTTGCCCGTTCTGTCATTACGCACAAGCCTGTAGCCGGGCAACGAATATTGCGTTGAAGGAAGAGCAGGTTTCAGGAAAGTTTCAGAGACAAGCACAGCTTGAATAAGATTTGAGTCAAAAGAGGATAACAAATCGGCATGATGGGCTGGAATGCTTTGAGCATTAATATGGACGGTGTTGAAAAACTTGCTGTAGCAAGTAAAGGTAGAAGAAAGCTGGTCGCGTAAGTGTACAGAATCATCACTGAACGCACTAGCATAGCTATCGTCAGAACTTCATACGCATAAGCAGGATACATAGGTCTAAAAAGTTGACAGAGGATTTTTCAAAAAATTGTGTTACAGCTAAATTAGACCAATTTTATTTTTTCCATAGAAACAGAAATTTCCAATTATCTTTTTTTTTAAAAGACATTTCGAAAATTCCTCTTTCAACTTTTTAGACCTATGTATCCTCCATATGCGTGTAAAGTTTCATTAAAATCGGTTGAATGATTTCGGAAAAAAACGATTTGAAAGTTTGTATGAAATGCCGTGAGTCGTTAACGCTCTTAAAGCTGGAGTAATTCCACTGTGGAAAAGAGACAGAGCTATGCAGCATATCCTTTATACAGAATCGATTTTCATACAATTTGTATTGTACTAAAATTTACCTTTTCTTTTTCTAATGGTGATCCCGCTTATAAGTATGACTTTATAAAGGGTGTAAACAGACTCTTAACGAAGCCGAAAGGCACTTGTTCTCCCCATCATTGCGATGCGAGTTACTTAGTTTGATGTACAGAATGCTTAGTTGAGGTTAACTTTACGCAAAAATTAGTGCTGGGAAACGACTTTTTTTTTGGGTGAAAAATCACGTTTTACGGTACAACGCAATGTAACGCGTTCAAAACATTGTGCTGATGGATGGATTGAATAGTACAGGGGCCGTGAAGGTGTCTTAAGTAAAAAGAAATCATTAAAAACATGTATTTCAAAAAAAAGTTGGAACTTTGACCCCCAATATCTCCGTAACTAGAATGTTCCCAGGTATGGGGTAGTACAAAAAAATGATTTGGGGGGAGTGGTACCGCAAACCACGGTTTACGGTAAAACTCAATTTAACGCACCCAACACATTGTACTGATGGATGCATGGATTAGTAAACAGGTCATCGAGATATATAAAGTTAAGTTAAAACCTTAAAAAGAAGCATTTAAAAAAAATCTCCGTAACTAGAAGGTACCCAGGTATGGTCTAGAACAAAAAAAATATCGCAATGATGGGGAGAACAAGTGCCTTTCGGTTGCGTTAAAGGTCTATTTACACCCTCTATAATAATAAAGTATACTAAATGCACCCCCGACCCAGTTCTCGATAATGATAATGGTAATAGTCACCACTGACAGGGCTATTGTTGCCAATAAGCCTGAAATTGTGGTGATAGATCGATTGGAGCGCCGCGCAATGATTGTTATTAGAACAGTCCCGCATGATGAAAACCTCGTGAAAGCAGAAAAAGATAAGCAGTTCAAGTAGATCTGGCTCGCGAGGTTGTCGACATGTGGGATGTGAGTACAGCAGTCATTGTGCCGATAGTGGTGTCAGCCAATGGTTTAATAGCCAGTAGCCTCAACCAACATCTGAGGAGGCTCTCGCTTGGCAGCTGGATCAAGGGCTTGATTCAGAAAGCAGTACTTCTGGACACGGCGCATATTGTTAGGAGGTTCCTCTCTCAACAGCCCTGACCACCAGTAGCTCGGACCCTGTTCCCAATGCTGGCGGGCTACTATTTTTTATATTTTTAAAAGTTTTTTTATGTTGTTTTATATTTAAATATTTAAAAATGTAATGAATATGTATATACAGGGTGTAAACAGACTCTTCACGAAGCCGTTAACCAAGCGTTATGTACATCTAACTAAGTAACTTTACGCAAAAATTATTGCTGGGAAACGACTTTTTTTTTTCGGGCAAAAAAATCACGTTTTACAGTAGGACTCAATGTAACGCACTCAAAACATTGTGCTGATGGATGGATTGAATAGTAAGGGGGTCCTGGAGGTGTTTAAAGTAAAATCTTACATTCAAAACATGTATTTAAAAAAAAACTTGTGAAAAAGTTGGAACTTTGACCCCCAATATCTCCGTGACTAGAAGGTTCCTAGCTATGGTCTAGAACAAAAAAATGATCGCAATGACGGGGAGAACAAGTGCCTTTCGGCTTCGTTAAGAGTCTGTTTACACCCTTTAGATTAATAAAGAAAAGTATTAACCTTTTTTTCGGATCGGAAGCCATCAAATGACTTCTTCCGCTCTGGGCAGAACGGAAGGGAGTGTCAGATTTGTACTGACTAAAACCCATCCATGTTCCTTCCTTGCCCTTTGTGTTCCAGGGCCGCGGTATCTCTTTCGAACAATCCCGCAGCCCTGGCAGGCATCGGCCCTTGCGGGCCCCTCCCTGAAGGATACTAACCTTAGCTATTTTTTCCAGCATTTTTGCAGCTTTGTTCTGGACTTGATCAGCTATTTTATTGGCGTCGTCTGTTAACACCTGAAAAAGAAATACAATCAATGTTTTTGAACGTCTAAAGCTACGTCGGTATGGGGTTCTGGATTCATTTCCCAGGTTGGAAATAAGTGTTATTGGGTTTTTCCGTAAAAAATTCAGTGTATCAGCGTGTAATTTGCCTATTGGTGGTAAACAGCCTCCTTGGTGTGAAAAGGCAAGAATCCTCCTCAAAGAAGAGGGATGTTTCCTGATAAATAAAAACAATATAATTCTATTTAGTACGTCAGTTAGAATATAGAAAAATATTGGATGCGTATTTTTTGTTTTTTTTTTTATCAATAAAAAATAACGAAGATAAAACACATCAAAAAGTGTAGCGAAATGGGACGGCACACGAGTTTTCGACGCACTGCATCGTTCTCATTTTTAGTTTACGAGAGAAGAAAAATACGTGTCCAATATTTTTTGGAAATCTATATGACAACTACCCCATTCCATGCCTGTATTTTCGTAAGAGTTAGGCAGAGATGTACAGACGCCACACAGCACATCAAACTACCCGAAACTGTCAAATTTTCCCAATCAACCTTAAACCTAATGCTTCAGCAATAAAGTTGAAAATCTATTAAAGAAATTTGACAGATTGTAGTAGGTTGGTGTGCTGTACCATGGTACACGCACATTTCATTCACATTTCATTTTTATTTTAACAAAATGCAGTTACATATATTTAAGATCCATGTAATAGGGAGCGAGCCTTTTGCCGTCAACCGGGTACAAATCCAAACTCCGGGAACTACTCGAACTCTATATCAGAGATGTTATGGATATGATATTTCGGATCTGGATACGGATATGGATATAGAAATAAAAATTATATCGGTTTCTGATACGGTTACGGATATGTAATTATTTCAGATTATCCGTTAGTTTCGGATAGTTTCGGTTACGGATATAATAAAAAGCTAACTAGTTATGAAAGAGGTTATGTTATGACTAGAAATAACAAACAAACTGCAAGATTCTCGTGGCGCGTGAGTGGTGAAGCAAAAACCTGTCGAAACATGTCGTTTTATTTAGACTCCGCCCTTATACGAAACTATCAGAAACTTGTGAAACGGATACGGTTACGGATATAATTTTATTTCGGATATCCGAATGTTTCGGTTACGGTTACGGAACTCCATAAGTTCCCTGCTCTATATTACTATTGAAAAAAAAAACCCGCCAAGTACGAGTCGGACTCGTGCACAAAAGGTTCCGTAGCACCAAACAATCTAATTACAAAGTTTTTTACGCTCGTTCATAGGTTAATAATGACATACGGATAAAATGACCCTCAACAGCAAAACTAAATTAGCTTTTCATAGTATGTTACTCGAAAACAAAGTTATTGCTCCTAACTAAGGTCCCATATCACAAAAACCAAATCTTATTCAAACCCATCTTCGTTGAAAGTTCTTTTCACGCTTTACAAACCCTCATTTTTAGGGTTCCGTACCCAAAGGGTAAAACGGGACCCTATTACTCCGCTGTCTGTCAGTCCGTCTGTCTAGACAGTTCAAATTTCCACAGATGATGTATTTTTGTTCGCTATAACAACAAATACTAAAAACAGGATAAAAAAATATTTAAGGGGGGCTCCCATACAGAGACATGATTTTTTTGCCGTTTTTATAGATAATGGTACGGAACCCTTCGTGCGCGAGTCCAACTCGCACTTGCCCGGTTTTTTCATAATTTTTCCTCCTCCTTAATTTATTTTAATCCTCTTACTTTAAAAATTTGAAAATTAATAATATATTTTTACAGCTTTAGAAACGAATATCTCAACAACCATTGACTGTACCTGACGAACGTCGATATTATTTTTCAGCCGTCGATAGACACGCCACAGTTATTACGAAGAATTATTATTTTTCAACCCTCAGTAATATGTATGGATTTTTACATAATTACACTTCAATTTTATGAAGGGGTCATAGAAGACACCTACTGTCCAAATTTCAACTGTGGTGCCAACAGACACGGAGTAAAAAGAATAAGCATAATTTATTTCAACCTAGTTCAGGCAAATGAGCAAATTGTGGTGTATTTTAATTTTTAAGATATTTTATTGTAAATGTGCCCCTTTTTATAAATAAACGATTTATTATTTTATTTTATTTATTTATTTGCACAAAATACTGGTGTTACCAGTCGTTATAATTGGTGGTTTAGGCACAAACCACATAAGTTTACATTATTATGTAATGCGTATGTAAGTGAAATATAACAAATATTTCCATAAGCTAATTTAAAGTAGGAAAAATAATAATAATAATAATTTTTTTATGTCGTTTTATTCTTAATATATATAAATCTCGTGTCACAATGTTTGTCCTCAATGGACTCCTAAACCACTTAACCGATTATAATAAAATTCGCACACCATGTGCAGTTCGATCCAACTTGAGAGATAGGATAGTTTAAATCTCAAATTATAGTCGCAATTTTAATTTATTGCTAATTATTTGTCTGTTATTATTTGACAGTCAGAATTATCTGTTAACTTCAAATGATTCTAACAGATGTTATATTTAAAAATGGAACGATCTTATACTCAAAAGCATGGCAACCAAGGAGCCAACTTATCAAAGGTTTTATTTAAATATCGAATTGGCTTGCAAATAGAAAGCAGTTTATTGAAAAAAACAAATGAACTCATCAACGCGAGAAAAAATATTGTTGTTTGTGTGCATCATTGATTTTGAAAATTTTAATTCATTTCCTCGCATTATTTGCATGCCGTATTTAGTAGGCGAAAGAACTATGTTTGTGTTATAAAATCTGTAAAACACCATATTTCAGGCAAATAAAGTCAAAGTCAAAGTTTTTGAAGTAAAACTTCTTTAGGCGCGACTAGGGAGTAACTCTGATTTTTTTGAAAATCTCTAAATATACTTAATATAATAAAGGGTAGGTAGGGTAGGTAGGGTAGGTAGGGTAGGTAGGGTAGGTAGGGTAGGTAGGGTAGGTAGGGTAGGTAGGGTAGGTAGGGTAGGTAGGGTAAGTAGGGTAGGTAGGGTAGGTAGGGTAGGTAGGGTAGGTAGAGTAGGTAGAGTAGGTAGGGTAGGTAGGGTAGGTAGGGTAGGTAGGGTAGGTAGGGTAGGTAGGGTAGGGTAGGTAGGGTAGGGTTGGGTAGGGTAGGGTAGGGTAGGGTAGGTAGGGTAGGGTAGTCGAAATATTATTTAGTTGCATTATGTGACGCAAACGAAGTTGCGCGGGTCAGCTAGTATTTATATATTAAAAAATGTAACACATATGTATATAAATAAATAAAGGAAATAATAAAAAAATGGTATAACATACGGACGGAGACAGACAGACCAGGACGAATCAATAAGGGTTCCTTCCGTTTTTAGCCATTTGGCTAGCATAATCAGCCTATAATGTTCCCACTGCTGGGACACGGCCACCTCTCCATGAGAGGGAATTAGATATAATCCAAGACGGTAAATGTCACATTCACCGTTTTAGAGAGCAGTGGTGATGAAATAAATTACAAAAAGTAATGCGCCCGCCTGGGTTCGAATCCGCGACTTACGGTTCGTAAGTCGGGGCCGTGACCATTGACCACGGCTGCTCTAATTAGCCATTTGACTATACAACCCCAAAATAAACGCTTTCATCTTAGTATCGCTTACAACCACTAGACCAAGGAGGTTTTAGTTATTTTTTCTTCTTCAAGCCATCTTCCAAGCTCATCGTGCTGTGCTGGTGCTGCCGCTGCGGCTGCAGAGAACCTCAAGCGGCGTAAATATAGAAACCTTTGTGGTAACTACATTTTCGAGCCGTTTGGGGTTGAAACTCTGGGGCCGTGGGGTCCGAGTGCTCATAGCCTATTTAATGAAATTTCGAAACGCCTAGTTGACGCTTCCCGTGACCCAAGGGTTGGCTTTTACCTTGGCCAGAGGCTAAGTGTTGCCATACAACGTGGCAACGCCGCCAGTCTCTTGGGCACATTACCAGCTGACAGCGTTGAGGAGGTTTTTTCGATGCCCTTTTATAGTTTGTTGTTAGTTTATTTATTATAGTTTAATCGTTTTTAATTATTAATGTATACAGTTAGTTTATCCTAATAAAATTATTTTTTTTCTTCTTAATAAAAACAGCATAAGTACCTTATCTTTCATATCCACTATCATCTGGAACGGATCCGAACTGATTATAATAGGTCCTGTCGGAGCGAGCGCCTTTTTTCCCTTTCCCTTTTTTTTTGGCGGGGGTGCGGGTGGGGGTGGGTTCAAACGAAGCCTCTCTGTCTCATCTGCAGCTGCCTTTATCAAGTTTACTTCAGACCCCAACGATAAGGACATGTCGCATTTGTTGGCCCAAAGGCAGATCTGAAATAAATAAATAAAATTGATCCAAAAACCCTTAAAAATGTACTAATAATGTGTGTGTGTAATGTATGTATGTGTGTGTGTAATGTATGTATGTGTGTGTGTAATGTATGTATGTGTGTGTGTAATGTATGTATGTGTGTGTGTAATGTTGTTTTCAAATATATTCAGCACAAAATATAGTTTTTACTCTTCGAATGTGTCTTGTCTTCAGTAACGATCATCATCATCATCAGCCTATAATGTTCCCACTGCTGGGACACAGGCCTCCTATCTATGAGAGGGAATGGGCTGTTATCCACCACGCGGGCCCAGTGCGGATTGGTAGATGTCACAAGTCTTCGAATTTTGGTTCTAGGACATGCCGGTTTCCTCACGATGTTTTCCTTCACCGTTTTTGAGAGCAGTGGTGATGAAATAAATTACACAAAGTAATGCGCCTGCCTGGGTTCGAACCCACGACTTCCTGTTCGTAAGTCGGGGTCGCTACCACTGGGTACAGTAACGATATTTTCTTTAAATAATATCCTTTAATAATGTCCAATTTCAATAATAACCTAAACTCAAAAATACTACTTAAGTAATAGATGATTTCTTGAACAAATTAGTAATTGGGGCTGACTTTATCTTTTACGAAATATTTTCATTTTTCGTAAGAGTACTTTCTTTAAATTTTTCCAAAAATGTTGTATCTCGTTTGGATAAATGAATATCCTGGTCAAAGATGATAAATTACGATGTTTTTTTAACGCGACTTGGACGAGGAGTTGCGGACACCAGCCCGTTATATAATACAATGTTTTTTTTTAAAGTAAATTTTTGTGCCTTTTAGGACAAAATTAAGCATCTCCCTTTAATCAACTAAACTAATTAATAATTAAAAAAACAGTACTTCTGGACACGGCGCGTATTGTCAGGAGGTTCCTCTCTCAAGAGCCCTGACCACCGGTAGCTCGGAACCTGTTCCCGATGCTACTGATGGGCTACTATTTTTTTAATGTTTAAATGATTTTTTTTTATTGTTTTATATTTAAAAATATAATGAATATGTATATAAATAAATAAAGGAAATAATAATAAAAAAATACATCAAATCCGACTTGGTGAATGACCACAATATCTTGGAGAAGTTTTGTCTGTTTTAGTTGTTTTGATTCTGGCTCTGTTTGATGAGATGATACTAAAAGTTTCAGAACAACCTATTGTTAGTTTGAAACTTTTCGTTATACGGGGTCAAACTCAAACTCAAACTCAAAAGCATTTATTTCAATTAGACCATTACAGGCACTTTAGAATGTCAGAAAAACAAAGAAGGCTAAGCTACAGTCACAGACACAAGGCATAATAACTTGTGAAAGTTCTGTAGTTGCCCATTCCAAAGCGTAGATCTCTATGGAGAAGAATGGGCAAGAAACTCCATGGACACTCTTTTCAATCAAATATTTGTTACATAATCTTGGTTACATCATTCATGTTCAGATTATACATATGTGAGAACGATGTAGAAATATGTGCACGTTAAGAGCGTCCAGAGTAAAAGATTATATCAACAATTTAAAAACAAAGTACGTAGTTACAATAAACCGTGGCAGCCTAGAGATGACCAGTCCCAACTGACAGCGCCCGTTCACGAACATGACGCATGGATCAGCCCCATTCAGCTCAACCATATTGAAGGGAGCTAAATGACCCGACACACCCGCCACCATCAGCGAGACATTTGAGTGAGCATGACATTCTCTCAGCCACCAGGGTAAATTCAAGTCAATGAAAGATAACTAAATGTAAATGGTAGCTTTACAGTACATAGTACTCACACTTGTGCTATGCAATTATATAATACTAAAAGATTGAATCTATACAATGCAAAGATATTATTACAATCTTTTGCAGCTTCTACAATAACTTCACGTAGTAATCAATTAGTTTGCCCCTATGGTTGTGGAGCAGGACCAGCATTGAGCCAAGCATTTTTATCATCAATGTAATCCCCCAACTTATAATATGCTCGCCTACATAGTGTGCGTTTTATACAAGATTTAGATTTCGTTTCATTTAGTTCTAGAATGTGGGGAGGTATTTTATTGTAACATTTTAAACAGTACCCCATGAAAGATGAGTCTACTTTAGCTAGCCTGAAACCTGGCTGTACAAGTTGGTCCCTGTTTCTAGTATTGTAGTGGTGTCTGTCACCTCTTTTATTAAATAAATGCAGATTTTTCCTAACGTACATGATGTTTTCATAGATGTATTGACAAGGTACCGTCATGATGTTAATTTCCTTAAACAGTTCTCTTAGAGAATCACGCCTACGTAGATCATATAAGGCTCTGATAGCTCTTTTCTGCAGAATAAATATAGACTCGATGTCTGCAGCCCGTCCCCAAAGTAAACAGACTCTTCACGAAGCCGTCAACCACGCACAATGTACATCAAACTTGGGAAACAACTTTTTTTATTGGGTTGAAAAATCATGTTTTACAGCAGGACTCAATGTAACGCATTCAAAACATTGTGCTGGATTGAATAGTACGGGGTCGTGAAGGTGTCTTAAGTAAAAAAAATACATTAAAAACATGTATTTAAAAAAAAGTTGGAACTTTGACCCCCAATATCTCCGTAACTAGAAGGTTCCCAGGTATGGTCTAGAACAAAAAAATGATCGCGATGACGGGGAGAACAAGTGAATTCGGTTTCGTGTTAAGAGTATTTTTACACTCTAACTTCTCTCATCCACTGATCCACTGGATGAATCATTGGACCCAATTAAAAATGATGCATTTGTGCGAAACCGGGACAAGTCACTAGTGTATACTAACATAATATAATATTATAAAGAAGAAAGATTGTTTTGTTTGTTTGTACCGAATAAGCTCCAGTAGATAGAAATTATCAGGAAATAACATAGGCTATAAATTATATTTTTATATCATGCAAATTAGCCGAGCTATCACAATTTTTGCGGACGAAGTCGTGAGCGAAGTGCTAGTTTTAAATGAACATTGTTTTTTTTTCAGATGGGAAATCATCAAATGACTACTCCCGCTCCGGGCAGAGCGGAAGGGAGTGTCACACTTGTACTGACTAAAACCCATCCATGTTCCTTCCTTCGAACAGTCCCGTAGCCCGGCAGGCCCGTAGCTTGGCAGGTGGCAGGCTTAAATGAATATCAACTTGAATGACTTTACCTTAAGAAGAGTAACGAAGTCAGCTTTCCGTTTGTCCTTCTCTGACTGCGGTAGCATAGTCACTACTCTATCAGCAACCACACACATGATTTCTTCATTACTACGAAACGCTTTGTTCTTTTGTTCTTCGAAATAATCAAATTTCTGCAACCCCTTTCTGCAAATAAATATTTCACAAAGTTTATATCAACACCATCTAGTGGCGAGTTTAGAATACCTGACCAAATGAGGTTTTGTTTGTTATAAGTATTTAAAAAGACATTTAACTAAAATAATATTTTCTGAAGTTATTTTATAATTAATTTCTATTATCACGAAGAATTTCAACCATTATTTCTAAAAAATAGACTACCAGCCATAATGCATGTTTAATTTAGCGCCATCTGTTGTGAAGTTTAGTCAATAACATCAGTTTCACACTAGATGGCGCTGTTCTATAATTTTTCCAAAACTCGTTATATACCTCGAGTTCAATGGTATTTAACTACTCAAACGAACCTCACGTGACACGTATTGTTTGTTGTTTGTTTAAATAATACTTACGTTAATTCACAACCTTCTCTGAGCTTTCGGTAAACATAACACTCAGTGAACATCCATGAGTTGAAAAAATACTTCTTATTATCTAAACCTTCTATCCACTTGTTCCATTTTTCAGCTTCAGGGTGTTCTAACGTGAACGGTTCGTAATCTTTATTCGTAACTAAGTCGTTTTTCAATTTAGTTACCGTTTGCATGAAATTGTTTAGATCCTCTTGGGTCTGTAAGAAAATTGTTTTTTTTTTTTTTTTTATACATAGTTACCATGGCTGTCAACTTGATTTGTATAGCTGTACTCAGATCTTCTGGCGCGTGGCCATAGACGGAACTAACGTGACCATCTTTAAATAATTTACATAAATTATTACCAACGGTACCAGTAATAAAATTAACTCGCAACCGGCGTGCGTGTATATCCAGATGTATGGATGTGGACGAGGCAAAAGGAGTAAGTAATGAACGTAGCAAATAACAGTGTGGATTCGCCTACCCCCATAGGAAAGGCGTGAATTTAGAGTTATGTATATATTACCAGCAGCGCCAAAAGATCCATGTAGCAATATAGACCATTTTCTCCAATCATAATCCTTACTAATATTATAAATGCGAAAGTACAATAAGTTTGTTTGTAACCTTTTCACACCTAAACCACTAAACCGATCATCGGTGTGTAGAAACAGATAAACCTATACCTAGGTATACCTATACCTTTCATAACAAAAAAAAAAGTTCTTCTCCCGAGAAAAACAACAATAACGTTCTTATGATAATAGATGGCGCCACGACGAATTGATTGTCAAATTCTACATTAACGCAAGCGACGCCGCGGGAAAAAGCTAGTAAATAAATAATCACAAGTGATAATCGCGGCATATTAACGTACTGACAAGATTTTTTTTGGTTCGTTGCTATAGGACACGAGAGTTTCGCTAGTTAATTAAGTTTAAAAAATACTTACCGCATTGTGTTTGCTTACAATGTTAGGTCCTTCTCTAGACAAGTAATCAATGATTTTAGTTAGAATTACTGGCAATCTCTCTTTCAGCGAAAAATAAGCAAAACTCCTGTAAAAAATGAGAAAAAAAAATATATTTTAGTCAACACAAAAATACGTACAATGACTACAATTATTGCTGATTAAATGTTAGCCAACAAAATCATTTTATTCAAAAAAAATCTAACATGATTATAATTTTCTACAAAACTTTTCAACAAAAACATATAATACAAAAAAAATGCAAAAATAAAAGTCACATTGAAAAAGAATCACGAACAACAAAAAGAAACGCAAAAAGATACCGCCCGAACAGGGACTTGAACCCTGGACCCTTGGATTAAAAGTCCAATGCTCTACCGACTGAGCTATCCGGGCTCTGACAAGATCTCTGAAATTATGCAATATATTTCACAGAGACTGTAGACCGTCTACTTTTCCGCAATTTATTCATGCTAATGTTCGACTTTATTCGTACTAGTTAAAGTCTATAATCCTATGAAATAAGACAGTAGGAACATGTTTTGAAAGGCAGATGGATTCTATTATTCGCTCGATTTTAAATCTTATTTCGTAGACTAGAGGGTGATAATCGTTTGATTTGATTGAGACACAATATTCATAGCTTTGAGTAAAATTGCTATAAATAGTAGAATATGGTGACAGTTCGTGCATGTATGAAAAATCACATGATAATAGGATAGGTTTATTCAATTGAAATTGGTGGAAACCACAGAAATGTGATAATTATGATGTGTATGGTGAAAGATATGCCCCGCAGTAGTACATTAGTACATTACTATTATATATAAACCAAGTGGTTTTTTTTATATGTAAATGTGAATTGAACTACAAAGAAGTTAGCAACATGTGGATATTACCTCCCTTTAACTTAACAGCTTTATTTCCGAACATGAAATTAATTTTAGAATTTTAAAGGCAGGCATTATCCACATAATACTTAGTTCATTGAAGTTTAATTCAATAATTTAATGTAATTCATTTACCTATTTAATTCAGACTATAGAATCTTAACTAACATATTGTTAGTAAATAATAAATAAACAATACATTTAATTGGCGACATGTCTGGGCCCACCCAGAGCCTGATAAATGGCCCATCAATTTTGTCCACTTGACTAAGACTTTTCATCAAACTGGATAAGTGAGATAGTTAGTCAAACCACAGTCCGTAAAAAAGCATTCGCAGAGGCCTCCTCCATATGAAGAGTGGATGTCACATGTCTTCACACTTTTGGTTCTAGGATGTGCCGGTTTCCTCATATTATTTTTTCAAATCAGTGTTATGAATAATAAGTCCTTAAAATCAGGTCCACATATGATCATTAGCCTGATCCGATCACCGTATCCGTATCGCCGACGCGTAGCATGATTACCTATCTGGATGGGTGACGATACGCGATCATGATACACAGTCTTGATACAAAGCGCGATACGGCCCGTTCCATTTCAAGTCGGTTTTTGTCCAATCATCAAAGGTGATACGGATATCGGACGGTTTGGCGCGCAAATGCACATGATACTTAGATGCAAATGATACATAAATGAGGACCCGGCTTCGGAGATTCCTCAGTTCAATAGATAATTAGGTATGATTATTTTGGATGATAATAATCATCTGACTGTCATTGACAAACTGATACGTAATTAAGAATTTTCTACAGATCTACAATGTAAATAATATTGTAATACCTACATGAATAATTCACAATTTTTTTCTGTTCAAGCCATAGTCATAGAATTAAAAGTAATACATACTTCTTAAACGTCCCCTGTAGCGGAACATTCATCGGCGTCCCAAGATCCAAGAACGGAGAAGGTAATTTCTCTGGTATAAACGGGCCCCCGTATATAAAATCGGGTCTTGTATAATAATCTTCATCTAAGTCCAGGGAACCCATTTTTTTGTTGTTTTTTCGTTAATTTTTTTATGCCATAACCGAATGGATAGATGTTATTTTTCTATTTTGAGATAAAATTCGAATGTTGTGATTATGATTTCAATGGCATTGCTGTGACATTGACATTTACAGTGGTGCGTTTGTGAAGCACGTCAAGGTCAAAAAAGAAAAAAAAAACCAAGGAACTAACTAAATGAGAAGTTAATTCGAATAGAATATTTATTTATTGTTACAGAAGATAATGTCTCATTTGATTGTGTTTTAACCTTAGCCGAAATAAGAGTTTATCTGCACTATTAAGGAAATATCTTCCTAAAGTTTACTTTTTTTTTTTATATACTTTCGATTCTGATGAATGAACCTAATAGTTATATAGTACATTTAAGTAAGTTCTATAAATACCTAATTAGAAAATTAACAGTCCACTAACCTGCCATAAATTCCACAGTGTTCCACGTTATATGGCGTCAAGAGACGCATCACCGGTAAATTCTCAGTGTCTATATAAATCCCATTGTTGTAGTTTTCATCTTCTTCTTCGTCTTCCATCTCGAACTCATCCATATCAATTTCTTCCTCCATTCGTTCTTCGGAACAATTTATATCTATCTTAGAAATAAACACTAGGTTTAATAAACGCGCATGGTGACAACGCAATGATAAAAGTAAGATCAGTAATACCTAACTTTCCGTAAGTAAAAATAGTTTTGGCACTTTTAGCTGATTTTCTACACTCTTCCGATTATCTTCACTTCCTGTTATGTTTTGATAAAACTTGTTTTGAATTTAATTATCAATGAAACTACATAAAGCCAATGATAACGTAAGATTGACGTAGTAGAAATAAATCTAACCTTGCAATTCAATTAATTTAATCAATACGATTGTAGTTCTATACTTAGGTACTAGATGGCGCTGAAAGGATATTAAGAAATATCCGGCCAAGTACTGGTAATACTTGCACAATACATTTTTTTGGATTCCTTACCCGAGAAACCAACGGGACCGTATTACAGGGCCTGCGCAGACGGTGGAATGTTGTCCGCCGGATATAATACACTGAAAATTTCAAGTGCCCAGTTGCCCACATATAATAAAGTTCAATTTTATTTTTTGAGAGCCCGGTCGGACCTATTGTATTGTATAACGGGCTGGTGTCCGCAACAACTCCACGTCCAAGGGCGTATTTTGCGTGCGGACCTAATAAAATTGAGCTTTATTACGTGGGCAACAGGGCACTTGAAATTTTCAGTGTATTAAATTATGACCGCCATAGCAAAAAAAATAAGTTCAAAATTAATAGGAGCTATAGGGGTATACAAGAATCGAAGATGAGGTAATTTCGTTGTTTTTGTTTGTTCTAAACTATAAAAAAACCGGCCAAGTGAGAGTAGGACTCGCGCATGAAGTCCATCCTTACCATCGTAGTAGAGGAGCCCCCTTTATTTTTAAGTAATTTTTATTATTTGTTGTTATAGCGGCAAAGTAGTTCTGGTGTATGGACATAACTCCCCAACGAGTAGGTTAGGTAGGAGAAACCTTGAGAAGTATATTCTTTGGAAGGAAGAATCGTGGAGGGGGTGAAATGGTTCGATGTAAAAAGCAAAAAATAGTTAAAAAGTTATATTACAAAACGTGATGAAGTTGTACTTTTACAGTAACAATCTTATAAATAATTACATAAAATCAGTACGTAGTGTACATTTATAATAATAGTAAATAATCATTTAAAAATCTTAATTAAGTACATGAAAATCGAACCACGGCAGATATTTTTATAAAATCTTTTACTTGAAAATTCTATTGAAAACAATATTAGGAAGAAATAGTCAATTCAAATGCTATTTGAAAGTATTGTTTGAAACATTTAAGAATAATGAGACCAATAAAATTATGGTCAATTTCCACAAGGCGGAAAAATCCTTTCTATTTTTTAATCATATCTTTTAAATATAAAATTCGACCTAGACATTATGCCATTGGCCTAGATGCCATGGGCCTTGATGCCCTACAATTTTTTTTTTTTTTTTACGTATTATAAGCGTCTCCTCGCATGTGCTCCGCGATATGAGAGCACCCAATTTTATACTTAAATTGCAGTCCTTTATTTAATGACATCAAAAAATTGCGCGAAGCTTTTTCCGCTTATTGGAAACTAACCCCTATAGGTATTAGCATATAACAACCATTTTCACAAACAAACCTGGTTAGTAATGGGCAATAACATAAAATAAACAAAAAAAATCATAACTTTTCATAAAATCATTTGTACTATAAATCAGCCTTAAAAACTAGGAACATTAAAATCGGTTCAAAACCATTATTAAACAAATGTCATGCAAAAATCAAACTTATTGCATAAAGCATAAGGTCTACTTACAAGAGACTTTCGGTAATTAAAAAGTTCATAACTAAAATCATTTATTTTTTCTTACATTTCATAAAGCTGTGTCAAAATCAAATCTTATAAGCTAAGGAAGGTCCTCCCAAGGGCCTTGTTCCATCATATTCAATTAAAAAAATACAGTATTTTTTTACTTACGTTGTCTTTTTTACTACGCACTGCATTTTTAACTCTATATATTGGGCCAAAGATTGAGACTCAAACAGCGCATGACTGCCGCATTGAAAGTATACTGTGCGATTTAGATGAAAATACAGTGAGCGGTAAAAAAAAGTAGTGTTATAAAAGAGCTTACACAATAGCCCTGGCTGGAGGCATTAAACTCAAGGCACCCATAAGTGCGGTTAAGCAGTCGACAACCTCCTAGGTTGAAACTGCGAGATGGTGGTGCTACAGTAAGAAGAACGGTCACGACCCATAGGAAATTTACAAAGGCCCGATACAAAAGGCACATATATCAGTTATTTTGTAATATTACATATATCAGAAATAAATGAACACTATTCTGAATATCAGTGGCTAACACCTCCATATTGCCGTTCGATTTTGTTTAGGCTAAATATTTTGAATTTTTTTTTAGTGAAAAGTAATTATATCTATTTAAAATGACGCCAATTTAGATAAAAACCCTAAAAATAAACAGTCATCAACCTTTTAGCTCCATTTTAACTAAAATATTTCTAGTGGAACATTATACTGGGTGATTTTTTTAAGTGGGTGTGGACATTATACTGGGTGATTTTTTTAAGTGGGTGTGGTTTAAGTGGTTGTAGTCAAATCCGAAACTATGAGGAGGAGAGTAAAATTCTCAAAGTAGTTTCGAGCCAGATTTGATAAAAACTAGAACTGCATCTTTAGATTTTTGAAAAAGGGGTATTCAAAAAAATCTCCTCAACAAAAACATAAGACAAAATTTTGGTGTTAGCCATTAATTTTGAATATAAAAAATATATTTTAGCTTTTTTTAAAAAAAAAAACTGAGATATGTCTCTTTCATGTCGAGTCTGGGTCACAAATGACCGTTCTTTTTTCAGCATAGCATAGTTATCAACCTAATGAGAACCTTAGTGTGACGAAATAAAGATCACTGATTTTGGCATGCTTGAAGCCTAACACAAAGTTATTATTCAAAGACAAAAACTTGGCATTTTTAATGTCTCGTGGGATCCTGACAACATATAATTTATAATAAAATTATTATTATTAATTAGAGAAGTATTATCATCATAAGTCATACTCATTCTTTCCTAGTTTTGTAGAGAAAAATAAAACTTCACTCAATCAAAGAAAATTTAAATTTCGCGGGCTACCCGTACGTTTCCATCCTAATTTATGTGTTACAGCGTTGGTGAACCTAGCATTAGTGAGCCTCCAAAATCTGACTGCATCAATTTATAGGCTCAAACACAATCAAAATGTCTACATTAGCAACTGATAAAATAACAAATCCTTAAGTATAAAAATTCAACTTATTTTAAAATGGAGATCAAGAGTCAGGACATGATTAAGATTAAATAAACAAGTCTTTTATCAGTCAAAACCTTATCCTTATGACTAAAAAAGAAGTCACATCTTACAATACTAAGGTATATGGTAGAATACTAGAATACTTTGTTTTTAAATTGTTGAAGTAATCTTTTACTCTGGACGCTCTTAACGTGCACGTATTTCTACATCGTTCTCACATATGTACAATCCCAACATGAATGATGTAACCAAGATTTTGTAACAATTATTTGATTGAAAAGAGTGTCCATGGAGTTTCTTGCCTTTTCTTCTCCATAGAGATCTACGCTTTGGAATGGGCAACTACTGTCCTTTCACAAGTTATTATGCCTTGTGTCTGTGACTGTAGCTTAGCCTTCTTTGTTTTTCTGACATTCAAAAGTGTCAAAGGTCTAATTGAAATAAATGCTTTTGAGTTTGAGAATAGAAATGTATTTATTGGCTGAAAAGTTTTAATTTTGAATGTCTCTGGCTTGTGAAAACAAACAAGAAAAAAATAAAAATCTTTGATTCACCTTGATTGTTTCA
This sequence comes from Lycophotia porphyrea, assembly GCA_950005105.1. Lineage (NCBI taxonomy): Eukaryota > Metazoa > Arthropoda > Insecta > Lepidoptera > Noctuidae > Lycophotia > Lycophotia porphyrea. Next base: position 1,725,052 of record OX465409.1, read on the forward strand.
TTCATGTTCCTGTTTCATACATAATATCACGCCTGTAATAAACCAAGGGTTATTCAGATGTGTACTTAATAGTACACCCACATTTCACCAGATGTAATAGGGGACGAGCCTATTGCCATCAACCGGGCACAAATCCACTCAAACTTAGCGGTTGCAGATCAACGAGGCAGTAGGCAGAAGACTACCTACCTTCTACTTTCGTCGACAAAAATATGAATGGTTTTTTTTTTAATATGTATATTGGTCCCTTGTTTACCAACTAAACCAAATGTAAGTTGCATCTTTTTCTTTCTATTTCATTAAGAAAAGGACAGAAGATACAATTTAGTTTAGTCCTGTCAAATGAATCTGCGCCTGACAAGTTTAGACGTGATTAAAAGTTGACTAATAAAACTACATCAAATTACCGTGCCTTATGTCCTTTTCATAATGAAAAAAATACACTCAACTTAAATTTAGTTTAGTTTGTGAACAAGGGAATCGGCACCATTGTCAAACTTCTAATGTTAGATTTGTGAGGTCACTCTTCTCAGTACGTACACTTTATCGCGCGACCTATGTACGGTTTTTTGATTTAAATCTTTGCTTCAAATACATTTCAATACTGTCGCTTTTAAAATGGTGCCTATTCACGATTTTGTACTCCCTTACATATTAGTCAGTCATTTATTATACAGGGTGATTGATTAAACGTGGACTTTTAAGGAAGTAACTTTTGCAACAACTTATACTTTATTCGTGATTTAATGTTTGTTTCCATCGTAAAAGTTGTTCATTATCCTTTTGACGAAATAAAGATCACTAATTTTGGCATATTTGAAGCCTTAACACAAAGTTATTATTCAAAGACAAAAACTGGACATTTTTAATGTCTCGTGGGATCCTGACCACATATAATTTATCATACAATTATTCTTATTAATTAGAGAAGTATTATCATCATAAGTCTCATTCTCTCCTAGTTTTGTAGAGAAAAATAAAACTTCACTCAAGTACAGAAAGGTTTCATACGAAAATAAACCTTATTCCTGACGTTAAGCTAGTTTTTACTAAGACTAGGTCAAACTTAACCTTTTGACCGCCAGAGACGCACGCGCGTGCCCCCCTCCACGCCAAGCCACAATTTCACCTACCATTTCGTCACACATTTGTGTCATTTGGCGTAAAGGGCCCGCGCTTGCTTGTCCTGTATATGTGACAAAGTTCAAAAGGTTATCATGACTGCTACATACCCCTAAAGTATTGCCCAGGATTAACAAATCACCCAGTATTATAGATCAGTCGTAACATCAAAATATATGCTTGTTTTTATTCAAGCATATCAACAGTAGAATTGCCGTAAGAGGCATGAGCAATTGAGCATGTTGAGAATTTTCAACTTTAATCCCTTAGCTCAATGTCAAAAAATAGGGCAATAGAATACCATTAATTATATAAGGGAAACCATGATATTAAAATGTGATTTAAAAAAGTGCATACAGCTGTCAAAGTTTGGTATAAAAAGAAGACGATTATTTAAAAAAAAAATAGTCAAATTAAATCTTACAAAAAATAACTTGTGATGTCATTGAGTTGTCTAAAACTCATTGTTAAAATATTTTAAGAAATACGAAGTGGAGTTCAGCTTAGGATGCAGTTCCAAAGACGACCCGTAACTACAGACTGCAGCGACAACTGCTGTTGCGACTGACAGCAATGAAATACTATAACGGGTCGGTTTGCGTTTTTTTTGCGGCCGTCTTTAGAATTACAACGTTAGAGCCTCCGCACATTGAGCCACTAGTCGCCGCTACTAAACGCGACCACCAGTGGTTCAGTCAGACCACTACACGCCGCCACCAGTGGCAGCCACTGGTGGCTGGATGCGGCCTTCAGTGGCTGCCACTTGCGGCAGTTGTTCAAGTGGTACTCGACAGAGGCGGACGTCGACTGTGGCCGTGTGTGCGCGCGAGTCGAACAAAACGCGGCCACAAGTAGCGAACGCGGTTGACTCCCGCATCTTGTGTCTTGGACGCGGCCACTCAAACGCTCGGTGTGCGCCGATGCTATACAAAATATATGGAGAAACGCGTCCGCAACTTGTGGCGACCACTAATCGTCGCCACTAGTGGCTCAATGTGCGGGGGCTCTTAAGCTTACTACAACAACAGCTTACATAGTGAAACTGGTACAACAATTGGAGTCGCCACTAGTGGCTCAATGTGCGGGGGCTCTTAAGCTTACTACAACAACAACTTACATAGTGAAACTGGTACAACAATTGGAGTGCCATTTCAACATTCAACTTTCACATAATTTTCAATATGTAGGAAAATAGCATTCCCTTTTAATTATGAACTACTGATTATTTAAAACAGCACAATTTAATGATCATGATAATTATAAGGTCGCGTCCTAACCAAAGCGATGGTCGCGAATGAGTGACCGATTTTATCGGCGAAATTGCCGTCATTGCGCCGACAGAACCTGCCTTCTGTTTTTCCGAATGTGACATAGGTAGTTATGAACGGGACGATCGCTTCGATTAGGACGCGGCTTCAGTTCGTGATTGTCATAATTTACATTCGTCATAACATTATCCTATTCGTCATAATTAAATTGTAAATGTCAAAACCAGTTTAAAAAAAAAAAATTGTGATTGGTAATACACATAAAATGCAGTCAAATAATTTCAGACATAATATGAAATTAAAAAGAGGTTTTTATAAAATTGTTAAAAAAAATATAAAATATTTTTGTGTTTTTTTCTTATACATCAGTAAGTCATTATGCATAAAACTTTATCAGATTACTATTACTATAGAGATCATAATTATTGTCAGATAAATCATCTTTTATGAGATCATCAGTCACAAAATAATGTTAAACATTAAACAAATCTACCCACAGTTCAAAGTTGTATGTACATATTCATAAATTGTAGATGGATTTACAAACTATGATTAGGCCATCTAAGTAGTTTATCACAAAAACAAGAATAATTATAGAATATTCGCAAAATAGAGGAGGTCATGCAATTTTTGTCAAAAACAAATCACCTGATTTATGAGAGCATTCCCATATTGAGCAGAACAAAATCAGTACTATATATATATATCTAGATGTAGCTGTAAAGGCCGAATAGCTATATCTTTCCCACGCTGAAATACTTAATAGTGTGTTAACTTCTTGAGCCCAATGCCAATTAAAGCGTTTGATATTGTCTAAATTAATTTTCAAGTTGACAAGAAACATAACTACATTTGTAAAAAATTTGGCATTCTGTTAATGTTACCTTATTATAGTTTTTCATACTATTGCAACTGGCACCAAAATCGCCTGAGACAAATTAAAAATGTTGCAATTTCGTTGTATTAAAATCATAATATATTTATTTCAAGTGGCTCTATCTATTTCAGTTCTTCGGCGACCTCGGTACTAATTGTCTTCATATGAAACAGATATTTGAGATATAGAAGGTCCCATTAAAATAGATGGACAAATTTTAACATAGCGTTCTGGACGTCTAACCAAAAATATCCAAGCAAAAAAAAGATTAAAGTGATTTTACTTTGAGCTAAAATAATAAATTGCAATTTTTTGTGTATTTTCGTTAGCTGTTTTTTTTTTTGTAAATATTAAATGCGGTTTTCTTTTTATTTATTTTTTACCATTATCCTTATTTTGGTGGTTTGAATGATTTCTAAAAGTATATTCATGTATTTTAATGGGACCTCATATAACTGTCTGATAATCCAGCATGGACTGACCCTAGATTCAAGCTACCTTATACGTTTTTAAATTTCTTGTTGCCTAGGTTTTCAGAAACAGGGCGTTCATGTTAAAAAAATAAATAATAATTAGAATCGTCTCCTACCATTGCTCTTGATTCTTGTATTCTTTAGTGTGATGGTTGTGGACTGCAGCGGTCGCCCATTGTTGCTGCTTCGAAGTACTGGGCAGTATGTGCTGGAAAAAGATAAAAATATCAGTATCAGGCGTTTGGAAATTCAGTTTGTGTCAGCCCAGCCAGCCAGCATTAATTTGAAGCTATTTTTTTTGCATTTCATAGCTTGATTATTCTTGAGACAGGTTATAGGCTATTTAACATCACGCTACAACCCTTAGGCCTCTGCCTCGAATCTTGCGGGCAGCGGGGCGGCGGCGGCGGCGGCGCGGGAGCGGCAGGATCTTATGCGTACAATTAAATGGACCGGTTCTCGAAAACAGCGGCGCGGGAGCGGGCAACGAGCGGTGCACTCCAGTCAAGCGGCGACCGCCCGCGCCGCCGGCGCCGCCGCCCCGCTGTCCGCTAAATTCGAGGCAGCGGCCTTAGGGGAGAGCAGCGGTGGCCCAATGGTAGCGACCCCGACTTACGAACAGTGAGTCGTGGGTTCGAACCCAGGCAGGCGCATTACTTTGTGTAATTTATTTCATCACCCCTGCTCTTAAAAACGGTGAAGGAAAACATCGTGAGGAAACCGGCATGTCCTAGAACCAAAAATTCGAAGACATGTGAGATCTACCAATCCGCACTGGGCCCGCGTGGTGGATTATAGCCCATTCCCTCTCATAGAGAGGAGGCCTGTGTCCCAGCAGTGGGAACATTATAGGCTGATGATGACAACCCTTAGGAGTCAAGCATAAAGAAAAATAATCAGAAAGAATGCTATTTCTGACTAAATAGAAGTAATAGGACAACTGATGCAATGCAGTGGGTCAGGGGCTGAGGGTGGGAGGATCCGTAGGGCTCAGCTAGTGTTGAATAAAGTGTTGAAGATTTACTTACATGGTATGAGCATTATCTCCAGAAGCTCCACACGTTGAGCAAACATGAGACCTCAATATAGGACATGTCACAATATTCTTGTTCCCAACATTCTCTCTCACAGCATGTGTCATATAAACCAATGGAGTCTCCCCATTCTTACGGCAGAAAGTACACATCTTTGCTGCCCTTGTTTCTTGGTGCTTAGAAGAACTAGGCCCATAGTTTGGCCGACTAGGCAGCATGAACGGCGATGTCGGCATACGAGGGGGCGGAACTTTTGCAGAGTTCGGCGTAGTCGGCATTGTCGGCGAAAATTTTGGCGAAACTGGCGTGTAGCTTGATGAAGGAGATAACGAGGAAGCAGGTGGTTGGAACTCAAACCCTCTTTTCTCTGTAGGAAATAGTTCATAGAAAATATTCTGCGTATAATTCTTCTGTTCAACAGGAATGCTAGGCGGTGTAGGTGGGAATAAATGGTGTTCGGTATCAGGCTGCCAAATAGTGTTAGAAAATTCAATGTCTTGTTCAAAAGGTTTGAATGTTGGCTCTAACTTTGGTGGCACACGTTCAGAGTTGTCAAATATCTTCCTTCCAATGATTGGGCGTTGTCGTCGAACAATGAAGGGAGTCTCATAGGCTTGTCTGTCAATGTCCAAGCGCTGTGACATGTCTGGGAATGAGTCTGGAGATGTGGAATCGGTTGAGCTTGATGAACGGTTGGCTGGTGTGGATTGTCTGAATGGTGAATATTGATTTGGGTTGGGCATTGTGTTTGGAGACCGGAAGGCATCTGAAATTGCACAAGTTTTGGCATTCAGTGATAATTTTTCACACCTCAGTCAGCAGGTAGGTAAGTCCTATTTTTTTCAAACAAGCTTTTACAATCAGTGCATAACATTATAGGTTTATTATCACTGCTGTTTATACTATTGTATCAGTCTCAGATGTACCTTTGCTACAAAGATAAGATGGACAGAATTATTTACATTAGTGTCACAACAAACTATTATATTCTATCTTAATGTAATGTCCTGTGACGTATTTTGTGTGTACTGACTTAAATAAATAAATAGTAAAAAACTCCATAGTGTAATTTATTCCTTGTTTGTGTTATCAAATTACATTTAATTTTAATATTGCTCGTTTGTTTTGATTTGCTGTGACAGTTGCTACAGTAAATAAAAGCATAAAACTATCGACGGACACTGTTATACGCTTCCTAAATACGACAAGAAAACTTTTCGTACACTATTCTGATAAAAAAGTTGAATGAATGTTTAGTTTTATGCTTACCATTATCATTATTCCGAGGGAACAAGCGGTTTATTTCATTCATGTAATCATACGTACTCTTCGTAGGATACATATTTGGATCTGAAATATCACCAAAACAAAAATAAATTAATAAAAAAAACACTATTTACATTTTTACGCAAAGAAAAAGAATCAAATCATCCATTTTGAAAGTTTGAAGGAAGTGACGTTGTACCAAGATGGTCGAACTAGGTTCTTATTACATTTTTTTCGTAAAATACAAACACGCGAACCCTGTTATAAATACACAAGCAATTTTTACATAATATAATAAGGTATAGCATAAATTATTTGGCAATGTAGATTGTACTGAAACGACGTAAACCATAACCAAACGTAACTTCCCGTAGGAGGGCACAATTTAGTATTTTTTATAGATTTCAAAAGATTATTTAGGTAATTAAAGTTTTATAAATTAAAAATATGTATAATTTTCTTTTAGAATACCTGTTATTTCTTATTAGTTGTCTATTCAACATCCATCAAGATTCTAGTTGGTAATTTTGAAAAAGTTAATAGGTATGGGGATTTTACCTTTACAATGAACTCATTTTCAATGAAAAACCAAAGCAATTAATATAAGTAGATACTAAGTTTTGAACACCTCGTGGTACGTAAACTGGAGAACAACGTTCAGAGCCGAGATTAAATAGTTATTACATTCTTACGACATTGGTAACACGAAAAATCTTAAACAATTTAGTAGGTAAATGTTATGAAAAACTAACTTACCGATGATAGAGCACATTAAAATAAGTTGACACGTCTTCACTTCGCAACGATCGTCAGCAGAATAAAAACAAAATTAAATTATTTTGGCCTTTCGGCATCGCACAAAGGATGCCGACAACCATACATGTTCAGTGATTAGATGTGACATTGGTGGCGGGTTCGATTTCTAGTAACACTTCTACTTTTCATTTTTGTTTATTATATCAATGTAGGTATTTTTTTATTCTACTACTACCAATACGTACAAAAAGAAATTACAAATCGAAACTAAACATTTTAATTTAACATTGGTGCTAATTCCCTTGTTTACAAACTAAACTAAATTTAAGTTCAGTGCATCTTTTTCTTTCTATTTCATTAAGAAAAGGACAGAAGATAAATTTTAGTTGAGTCCTGTCAAATTAACCAGCGCCTGACACAAGTTAGGCTACTAAAATTACCTCAAATTACGTCAGGTGCTGACTAATTTGACAGGACTTAACTAATATTTATCTTCTGTCCTTTTCATAATGAAATAGAAAGATAAAGATGCACTCAACTTAAATTTAGTTTAGTTTGTGAACAAGGGAATCGGCACCATTGCCTAAATGTAAATAAAGGAAACAAAATTCATCAAATCTTTGTCTTTTCATATTTTTTTACCTATATTTTACTTACTTTGACTTCAGAATCGTAAAAGATCAATAAAAAGACGATAATCCCATAATTGCATACAATCTAAAGAAGTGAAGCTACATTTTTGTCAAAGGCAGGCCGCCACGTGCGCGGCACTTTGTTTACATCAAACAGGTGCCGACGAGTAGCGCTGTTGTATCTACTCGATAGTAGATGGCGTTGTTTAAAATAAAAGGTTTTGAAATGGAAATGATGGAATTAATTAGATAGTACTACCATCTATTTAAGACAAACAACCTGTGGAAAAGTTTAATAATATATTAAGCGCACATTTAAACTTATTAAATTATATTATTCTACGTAGAATCGTTTATTGGTACTGGTCGTATAGTTCTACTATTGCGCGATAGAGGGCAGTAAATATAGTAATAGATGGTTATTATCCGAACAAGTTTAGAAGCAGAGGCGTCTTTACCTATGGTGCAGCAGGGTGTGCGTTGCACACGGGCGCAGCGATCCTAGGGGGCGCCGATCGCCGCTCGCTACGGAGACCTGCTCGACGCACGCGTTGGCCAGCCGCGGCACTTTTAATGACCAAAGAAAAAAGAGGTCTGCTTTGCTTACATTTTGTATAACATCTGGAGCTCTTCCTATATTGGTCGAATTACAGCAAAGCAAAGCGCAAGAAGGAAAAACATTTTACTACTACCTATGAGGGGAGTGATATGTAACTTCGAATGACGTTATTGCGACGCACGCTATTTCGAAAAATTTTACGAGTTACTCATTAAGTCGAAAACCGCTATATCAAATTACCTACGTTGTTGCGAACACGCTGTTTCGAAAAACTGTTAGAAAGGTACGCTAGTACGAAAGTCTTGGTATCGAAATCCACTGTTGTGAATAGCGTATTCCAATCTGAATTTGTGTGCGAATCGAACTCGCGACTCAGTGATTACCAAGAACTAGCTACGATGATAAAACTGATACTGAGCTACCTAGTTGTCTATACTACTAAGTATAAATGATTAATATTAGTACTTATTATGATTTAACTATGTATCACTAGCATGCTTCCCGTTTTAATAAGCTAATCATCATCATCACTAATAGACTTGGGGGGTAGTTTGACAAAAGTATACGAAATTAATAATAAATTCAAGTCAACCTTCATTAATTTTAAATTTATTATATAATTATTTATAGTACAGAATTGTTAGTACATATTTTTACATAGTTTAAAGTCCGTTTACGTACATAGTTTAAATATTTTTTAATAAATGAACCTAAGAATTGTCAATTTCACTTTTTTTTTTTAGCATAGTCTATTACTTATACAATGGGGCCATGAGAACCATTATAAGTGGCCTAACTAATTTTTCTACAATATTGAGTCTATGATCTTTTCCAGTTAAAATTTAACACTTTGATAGAACCAGGGTGGCCTAAAAGTGATACAAAAAATATTCACTAGATGGTAAAGTAAAGTTATAAAAACTATGTACCTATACTGACCCGAAGAGTGCTAGTTGATTAAAAAATACTGTTTTATTTTTTATGGTACTCAAAAGGCTTGTCTATTGAATTAGGCAACTATTGTTCTCATGCCCTCATATATAAGTCACGACTTTTTCTCATGGGGGTGCAGAAACAACAGAACGCCACCTACTACAATCCTTACATACCTACTCCTTTTGCCTCATCCACGGTCATACATCTGGTCATACACGCACGCCGATTTCATAGTCTATTAATTTGTAGAAATTCCGGACTTTTTAGAATACCCCCGCATTTTCAGACACTGAGCTAAACCTCCGGAAGCATGTCAATTCTACTCGTGTATGACACGATATTAACCCGGCGCCAATGACGTGAAAATAATAACGCGGACTATGACACCGGGTCATAGTGACCCGAAGTTTATCAGCATTTTTCAAAATGTTATGTAATGATAACAGCCTATTTTAATGATTCATGTTTTAGTTTGTATTATTGCTTACTGGGTAAAAAAAACAAAAATGCCAATATCTTCATAGAATCAACTTTTATTAACTTTTTTCAAAACACATGCAAAATCAACTTTGAAAACACAAATTGAGTAATTATTGAAATATTCTTTTAGAATACTTACTAAAATAACAAAATGAAAATCTTATTTAATAATAGAGAGATAATACGCACTTAGGAACTTCAATTATACTTATAATCAGTCTTCAGTTTCCTCATACCCTAGCCATGGAACTGCTACAATTTTCCAGTATGGGATGTAACAATCAGGGCATATGTATGTATATCTGGCAAGCATTTTAAGTGTGGCTAGTTTTCTTATCCTTTATTGAAGGACACCCCTGACATCTCCTAAGAGCTCCAGGAACTCCGGGGAGGTTCTTCAGAGGGTACCCCCGCGAAATGTGCTATTCTTTTGCACATTCATTTGTTGGAGTTCGATTCCTCTAAGATCTCTAATATTCTTTCAGAGCGGCTTGTGAACGACAGATTTGCAAAATTCCTAAAAGCAAATAAGAAAAATGATCAATAAACACAAAAAATACAAATTAAATTATGTTACGAAAACCGTACGTCATTGATGACGTTGGGTCATATTTACCCGTTTTTTCTTGATGCACGTGTATCGTCCTGCGCAGGCGGCATTGCACTGAGTTCACTAGCGGTACGGGTGGAGGGATACTGTATCTCCAGCTACTAGAACGTTCAAAACCACAAAGCACGTAAAATACAAAATATGGCCGTTTGAAATCATCTCGGGTCAATATGACCCAGCGTCATTGGCGCCGGGTTAAATGTATATGCGCTGGTATTCTAATGGGACTATACATACCCACATGACGTGAAATGTTCTATAGATATAGTTAGGTACCAACTCTACACATCTGCCTTCACGGTGGACAAATAAAAGCGTGAGGTTTATGTTACACATCATCCATAGACTACTTAAAACCGATGAAGCAATCAAACAACCTCTTTGCTTTCAAACCTTCGACCTACCGAAGTTCAAGATGGCGCCTATTAAAAACAAAAAAAGAACAATATGGCTACATAACGTTGCAACATGGCGCTGTAATTACAAAAGCTCGACCACCCACAAACGAACTGATCCAGATCGGAAAACACCATGCGTTTTATTATTATGTGTGTGTGATGGGGCAAAGATCTTGTATGTGTAGATGAGACAAAGAATTATACCTTTTCTCTTTAAGTTAATAGGTACATCAGTGAATCCCTTGTTGCAAGTCCAAGTGGGCAAAGGTAGGTAACCTTGTTAATGCGGTTGATAAATAACTATCCATTTTTTACTAATATTATAAAGATTGTATGTTTGTATGGAGGGTGTTCGACTTGCTCGTTTTGGGATAAATAAAAGCTTAGTGGACTGTATAAAAATTGGCTTGCTGTATTGCCGATTGGATTAACAACGTTATAACCGTCCCGGACAAACATAGAATCCAATTATGTCTTTAATTGGAACTACTGATCCCAGTGTAACATCTAACACACTATGTAACTACCTATATTTACAAATAAAAATTTCTTATTCTTTATTCTATTCATTCCGAAAATTCTTTCACTAATGGAAAGCTACTTTATCCACGAGTGTCACAAACTGTGACATTGAACCCTGCGGGAGTCCGACTCGCACTTGGCCGGAATTTTCTATGAAATTTCTTTTGAGCATCTCTAGGGCACCTTAAATTCTTGGTTTAAGCCTATGTCAGTGTAACTGTGCAATCGTATTGCAATGTTTCAAAATTTCATGCCTACTTCGACCTCTACAATACTTGTCTAATCTATGAAACTAACAAATACGTTACGGGATTTAGAGCAAGGTCAGTGGATCGCAATTATGAACCGATTGTGTGTCCGGTGTCTTCCTAAGGCGATGCAAGATATAGGCGGTAGCGATAGCGGGCACGTGGAGCGGTAAGCGATGTTATATTGTTTGAGGAACCCGTGCTTAATTATTTCTACAAAGGCAGAACCTTCAGTTTTGTAAAAAAAAGGGGTGAAAAATAATTTTGTTATATTCAGATTTAAGTTTCTTTAAACATTGTTGCCACTGCGTAACGATATCGATCGGGCGTTGTCGCCAAGGGAGGCCTAGATAACGCTGGCATGACGACTTAGAAGCGTTAGTGAGGGACTGGTCGGAGAAAGTTGCACAAAGACAAGAATGGAAGGCTTTGGGGGAGACCTTTGCCCAGCAGTCGGACATATATATATTTTCTAGTCTTTTTTATAATAAATTGAACCTTATGTGTGAAATATATCCCATGCGGTTATACGATTGTAAAAGAACAGTTGGTGATTGGTTAAGATCTCTAACATATGAAGAAACAGAAGACATTCTGATCAGGGTAGGCTAACATGCTAGATAATTACATACACACACGCACGCGCAAATACACACACACACACACACACAAATACACACTCACGCACAAAACACACCTATTCACATCACTCCTCACACATCGAGAGCTGCTCAAATAACTATTACTTATTTAGTTTAATTACACATCTTTATTTATTTTTTGTTTTCGGTTGTAAACTACCATGTATTATTATTTTGTTCTTTAACTTCATTTTCATTGTATTATGATACCACTCACGGGAAGAGCGAGACAGCTCCGACACAAGTACTGTTGTAACTTACTGGGGCTGCCTCAGTTTATGTATGACACAATGTTTAAGAAGTAATAAATATTTTGTATTTTGTATTTTTTTTCTGTCATTGCACCTACTGTATATTGTCTCTGCATCACCCCAAGGTAGTGTGGTAGAAAATGCCCAAGGCATTGTTATTGTGCATGAAGTTTTTAATAAATAAAACACAAGTTAAAAAAAAAAAAACTTTTGGTCTTTCTTTAATATTCATGTCTGCATAAACTTGATTGTATCTACGAAATAGACGCTAGAACAAAACCAAAGTTCATAAAGCGCTCTACGCTTATAACTTGCCCCGCCCCAAAGACATACAATAAGCGTTTTGTTTATTGTTTTTATATACATTTGACGAGACTGATGTAATGAGATGTAGCTCTGATTATTATTGAGAAGAAAGCAAGGCCATGTCTGTTAAGATTTGATAGTTCTATGGAGTTCTTTGAGGCTCTATGGGGCTCTACGGGATATTATGTAAGTAGTAGAAGGCGTGTACTTATCGTTTGTTAATAATGCGTGGGGTTTAAGAACATGCAGAAGGCATACTTCACATTTTTGAAAGGCTACACCTAATTCCTTGTTTTTGTATTGAGTTATAGAAGTTTAGGAGTACCTAACTTACGTTTTTGGAGCGCTACCTACGTACCAACTAATACTCAAATCAGAATCTGGGCATACTTATTTCTTTACCGAATCTTGGAAAGCGTATATCTGTTGAAATTGGCTATCATTCGTCGTCTGAAGTCCGAAAGTGTGACCACCAGTGTTGCTAAGGTGTTTCTTAATACCCAGAAACTGGGATGTGTAGGTCAGATAGGCAGTCGCTTCATGTAAAATGTTAACGGTTATTCAGCTGCATCTGGTAAGACTGGAAGGCGATCACAACAAAGTTTGGAAAAGACAACAGATGATGATGAACTGTTTACTTCTTCGTCGTCCACGGGCTTCGCTCGCGTTATTTTAGAATTTGGCAATTCGGCTTGTACTCTGCTTGTAATAATATACTTCAATCATGATTTGAAAGATATGTGGCGCCATCTATTATAAAAAGAAAGTTATTGTTGTTTTCTTCAGGAACAGTACCTTTTTTCGGGATGAAAGGTACCCTATGTCCGTTTCTGTATACCTGACAACGTATTTGCAAAATTTCAGGTTGATCGGTTCAGTGGTTTAGGCGTGAAAAGGTAACAAACAAACTTACTTTCGCATATAATATTATAATATATATTATATTATAGTTAGGAACAGGATTAGACAAGTTATAAAACATTTGATGGATTAATTTGGTCTACCAACTACTAGCTCAACAATAAACATTAAATTTAGTACTTAGCAGCAAATGCACCCAAACATTTTATTTGCTCCCAGAACCTACCTAAGGAAAATATCTTTTACATTTTGTGCTGGGGAATGTACTGCGCCACGTTTTCCCCCAGAGGATTCCCATCCACACTTTCATCACAGAAAGGCAATCGTTTTGGGGGCTTTGTCGTTTCTTAAAGCACTCCCTCATCGGAGCATCCGCCTGGATTTCATTCTCATTGATTTTAATTTCATCTCTTACACAGTCCTAAAAAAACATAAGACACTTTTTTATAATGCAAACACACTATCAAAGAGACGGAAAGACATAATTAATAGCTCAAATCCCACAAACTAAATCAAAATTCGCTGCTATACAATACAACAAACACTTTGCTTAGCTTTATAATAGGGTAAACAAGGATATATACATATACACTAAACAACTGCATGAATGTAAAAAAAATGATAACAAAATGGATAAAACCATTTACTTATGATGATACTGAGGCGCTCTTACAACACATAGTTTAACTCACCCATTTCTCTCTACACACACACTCACCTACACACCCATACATACACACACACACACGCACTAAGCACACACAACCCATCCCCATACACTATCACGTCAATAATGTAAAAATGTTATGTATTCTGTTATGTTGCTAATTTCTCTAGCTATGAAAGAGCGGAATCTCCTAATACAAGCTTTTTCTTTGCTTAAAAGGAGGCTCCAATCATCAACTTTTTGTTCTGATTTGGTTAAGAAATAAGCAATTTTTTTATTTTATTTAAATACAAACAGGGTGATACTTCTGCCGATTTATTATTTGTTTCTATATTAACATGTGACACTAGCTGTCACTCACTGTCAAATACAAGTGTTGCGTTCTGATCGTGTGTGATATCATGGTTATGATCGTCGTTTATTTGGGCGTGTCTGCTTACCTCTTCATCAGTACTGACTCTTCAAATGTGACGGGCGTGGGAGCAAAATTATAGGTAGGCTGTAGAATAGTTGATGCGTAGCTCTCATTTGAAGTCATTTTTTAGGGTTCCGTACCGAAAGGGTAAAACGGGACCCATTACTAAGACTCCGCTGTTCATCCGTCTGTCTGTCAGTCCGTCTGTCACCAGGCTGTATCTCATGTACAGACGCCAGCACGTCAACCTACCCGAATCTGTCAGATTTTCCCAAACAACCTTGAACTTAATGTCATAGAGATAAAGTTGAAAATCTAGTAAAGAAATCTGACAGATTGTAGTAGCTTGATGTGCTGGCGTCTGTACCGTGATAATTAGACAGTTGCAATTTTCACAGATGATGTATTTCTGTTGCCGCTATAACAACAAATAATAAAAATATAAATTATTTAATAAATAAGGGGGCTCCCATACAAGAAATGTTTTTTTTTCGACTTATGGTACGGAAGCCTTCGTGCGCGAGTCCAACTCGCACTTGGCTAGTTTTTAAATTGTTTGATTTGTTTTTGTTATGAACTCTTTACATCAAAGCTGGGGGTCATGTCAGCGTTTTGGTGTGTAGAGTCACTTCCATTTTATGTAGCCGTTTCCAAGATGTTAGTTTTGTGTTGTAGTATTAGTGAACGCGAGAGCAGTGGTGGCCAGTGGTGGCGGCCGACTTACGAACAGTAAGTCACGGGTTCGAACCCAGGCAGGTGCATTACTTTGTATAGGTAATTTATTTCATCACCACTGCCCTCAAAACGGTGAAGGAAAACTTCGTGAGGGAACCGGCATGTCCTAGAACCAAAAATTCGAAGACATGTGATATCTACCAACCCGCACTGGGCCCGCGTGGTGGATTATAGCCCATTCCTTCTCATAGAGAAGAGGTCGAGTGTCCCACCCGTGGGAACATTAAAGGCTGGTTATGGTTAGTAAACGGTGACACGCTTCGCTTTTTACCCGATTATGGCAAAGCCAAAAGGAAGAATTATGATTTTAGCAGTCTATATGTGCGATTAATGTTTGCAACATTTTTATGTTCCACCGAAGCGCCTAAACTACTGAACCGATTTTGATGAATGAGGTGTTAATCGATTGGTTATTAATGAAAAATTTGACAATTACTGCTTAGGGTTGCGCCTCATTAGCAGCATGGAATCTTATTTTTCAGAGATTATATATTTTTTGTTTGGGTCGATCTTTAGGTTAAGCCGTGTTTGCCTAGGTTGGTCTGTAGATGGGTGACCACCCATTACATACCGCGTTTTCTCCGTGCCTCGGAAAGCACGTTAAGCCCTTGGTCCAGGCTGTCAATTGTAGATCTGTGACAGTCGTTAGGTAGTCACTGGCCTAAAAAGTCAGACAACCAGTCTTACCAAGGGGTATCGTATTACCCAGTACTAACTGGGTTGTAGAGGTCAGATAAGCAGTCGCTCCATGTAAAATACTGGTATTCAGCTGCATCCGGTTAGACTGAAAACCGACCCCAACATAGTTGGGAAAAGGCTAGGCAGATGATGATATATTTTTTGTTTGCCAAACCAAATTGGACCGAAAAAATTGGGTAATTCAGTGCTTTTATGATACATTACACTGTATATGGCAATCGTAATGTCATGGCGGTTTCTTTTGAGATTTCAAAGACCTTAGCACGACTTATATGTGGGTTGCAATGTTACTATTATTAGGTTAGAAGATTAAGATCCAGTGAATGAAAGATTCAACGAGCTTTAAAATACACATTTGTATCATGATTCTCGTGAAAAACTCTACACCAGAAAAATACATGAGTGCAATTCACACGTGGTAGATGTGAAACCTGCAAAACTTTCGGCTTCAAGATAAACACTGTATAATGCTTCCTATCTCATTTTCTCCCACGTTTAATAAAATCTTATGTGTCTGTCGCTTTTTCGTTTCATCGACTTTTAAATAACAACGATACTAAAGAAGCTTTCACTTCAAAAAAGACGTTCTCTAGCAATAGTTTTGCGTAAAGTTACTTAGTTTGATGTACAGAATGCATGGTTGACGGCTTCGTGAAGAAACCGTTTACCTTGTATGTGACTTACCATGTTCTAAAGCCGTCAAACCAGACTTATGTGCAGCAATCTTCTTCTATATCGTGTGGTTAGTGCCTAACCTGGTGTCAGAGTTTTTATGCCGCGCATGGGCTTAGCTTTACATGCCGTCAAGAAATACCTCTCAGGCATGCTGTTTTCATCACGATGTTTTTCTTTACCGAAGCAAGAGATCATTCTACAATACGCTCATGATTCCGAAAAATCCAGTTATGCGTTGTCTTGGGTTTGAACTCGGGACCTATGACTTGGCAGTCCGACGGTCACACCACTGAGCTATCACTGCTAACAGAAGCAATGAAACTATAGAACACAATGCAAGGAAGGATAAATTAAAATAATGAAATCGAAATTCATTGTCTTTGATATTCAATTAAACAAAAATAACACACAGGAAGAGGAATTGCATTAAGTAACAAAACTGGTATCAATTATGAGTCTGATTGTTTAATTAAAATAATTAAATGAATTAATAATACCTATTGCAACTATTCGTACTAGAAAATTTTGAATAAAATGATATTTTTCAGAAAGGTCAGGTGCGTAGTACTCGCAACCGACGTGCGTGTATGACCAGATGAATGAACGTGCATGAGGCGAAGGGAGTATGTATCTTCTGTAGTTTCTGCCTACCCCCATGGGAAAAGGGGTGAGTTCATTTATTTGGATTTTAATTATGTAGATAATGCTATGCACCATGACGTACGGTGCTGAGACGTGGAAGCTCTCACAGAAGGCTGTGTACAGACTCAAGAGTAGCACTGAGAGCCATCGAGCGTTCCGTGCTCGGTATAAAACGAATAAAACGAGTTCCAAACGTCGAAATCCGAAGACGTACGAAGGTCTTCGATATTGGGAATAGCGTTATGGAATAGAGTTGGGCAAGACACCTAGCAAGACGCGGTGATAGCAGGTGAGTAAAGCTGTGACCGAGTGGCGTCCAAGGAATGGAAAGAGGAGTGTTGGCCGTCCGGTGGCGAGATGGGCAGACGACATTGTTGCCATTGCGGGAATATCCTGGATGAGGTTGGCACTAGCAAATAGAGGACTATACCCAGCAGTGGTTGAAGTCGAGCTGTGGATGATGATGAGGAGACAATGCTATGTAACATTTATTATGCATATAGTACAACAAAAAAATGAGGAGCTCGTGGCTAAACAATAACAGCCGCTCGGGTCGATCTTTAGGTTAAGCCGTGCTTGCCTAGGTTGGTCTGTG
Organism: Lycophotia porphyrea; assembly: GCA_950005105.1. Lineage (NCBI taxonomy): Eukaryota > Metazoa > Arthropoda > Insecta > Lepidoptera > Noctuidae > Lycophotia > Lycophotia porphyrea. The sequence goes on from OX465409.1 coordinate 1,742,720, forward strand.
GATGGGTGACCACCCATTACATACCGAGTTTCCTCCGTGCCTCGGAAAGCACGTTAAGCCGTTGGTCCCGGCTGTCATTTGAAGATCTTTGACAGTCGTTAAAGTAGTCAGTGGCCCAAAAAGTCTGACAACCAGTCTTACCAAGGGGTATCGTATTTCCCAGTAGTAACTGGGTTGTGGAGGTCAGATAGGCAGTCGCTCCATGTAATATACTGGTATTCAGCTGCATCCGGTTAGACTGGAAGCCGACCCCAACATAGTTGGGAAAAGGCGAGGCAGATATATATAGTACAACAAAAAAATGGCGAAATGGTGGTAATTAGGTACGCCTCTGCCTAACCCTTCGGGGATTACAGGCGTGATGTTATGTTATGTAATGCAGAAAATGATTTAGCATTTCAAAGTTTTGTACTACTACTTAAGATCTTTAATCTTTATCGCAAAAATAAGACATAGATATAATTCATACGCCATTAATTAGGACCATTTTAGTACTGATATATTTCGAAAACATTACAAAACGGTGATTTATTGACCCCAGAGTCGATATCAGGCATCTTTAAAAAAAAAAACATTATTCACGATGACGAAATTTTTTGGCGGCAACATTGGCGTTCTTTGTTGTTTCAAATTCGAACGTGCTCTATGGGTCCTTGAAGAAGAGATGTCCACCATGATTAGTGCTTTATTATCGAGCATAGACAAGCATTTTAATGTGGATGTACACAGTCCTTTCACATTTAGTTTACATCTGCAAGCAACACACGAATAACAACTTTATTAAAATAATTATACGAATCACTGCTATTTTGACAGTGATGCCCAATATGAAGGAAACGAACTGCTAAAGAAAAATAAATTTGTGGCTCAAAATTGTGATGGAGAAACATCGTGAGGAAAGACATTGTGACAAATTAGCACATTCTCCATCTCACACTGGGCCGCGTGGTGGATTCATTAAGCTAACTTTGCCAGCAGGCTGTTCACGGCAGCCATAGCTCCTGACTGCATAAAATAAAATAAATAAAAACACTGCCTTGTTGGTCTAGTGGTCGCAAGCACGACTGAGCTGAGCTGAGCAAGAGGTCCTGGGTTCGATTCCCGGGTCGGGCAAATTGTAATTGGGTTTTCCATCAGAAATTGCTCAGTAGCACGCCACGGAGTCTGGATTTGCGCCCGGTTTATGACAATAGGCTCGCCTCCTATTACATGCGAGTTAAACATAACTGGCGAAATAGTACACGTCAGCCTAACCCTTCGGGGATTTCATGCGTGATATTATGATATAAAAACATTTCCTCTATCCTCTGACTAAACACGAACACAAAATTAAACTGTAGATGACCAAATGGTTGCAGTAACGTATGTCAAAACTGAAAATTGTATTAAAATTGTATCCTATTCCTAACTAACTGTTACTGTATGTATACTATACAGGGTGGAAGGGACGAACGCCGCAAATCGACGCACAAACGGCGTATTCACTTGCATGACAGCCAATCAGTGGCGAAGGTTCCATACAACTCGATTCCTACCAGATTCTCTTTTGAAAAATGGCACAATCAGTATTTTACAGACAAATAATATAGAATTACATTAAAGATACTCGTATGTACTCCGGCTTGCCTCTTACAAAAATGACTCTTCGCTACTGCACCCAATACCATTAGCGTGCCAGGTTAGGCCTAACCGTTAGATACAGAAGACGTGTGCCAATTATATGAAGAAACATTAGCTCCTAAAACACAGGCTTCTAGCCTAGTTTAGGATGCAGAAGGTGAACCCTTTTAATATGTTTTGAAGCCAGCACCATCATCCTACCCGAAACTGTCAAAATTTCGCAATCAACCTTGAACCTAATACTTCAGCGATAAAGTTAAAAATCTATTATAGAATTTTGACAGATTGAAGTAGCTATGTGCTGTCGTCGATACGTAAGTCTTCGTTGTCATAATTTTCCTGCACTTCTCCCAATTTATGTGGGGTTGGCGCAGCATGGCTTCGTCTTCCATACTTCTCTATTACTCGTCGTTTTTTTTTTTGGGTTGTGAATTCATCAAATGACTCCTCCCGCTCTGGGCAGAGCACAAGGGAGTCCTTCCTTAACCTTTGCGTTCCAGGGCCGCGGTATCCCTTTCGAATAGTCCCGCAGCACTGGATACTCGTCGTCTCAGCTGTAAGTTTTATTCATGTACAGACGCCAGCAGGTCAACCTACCCGAAACTGTCAGATTTTCCCAATCAACCTTAAACCTAATGCTTCAGCGATAAAGTTGAAAATCTATTAAAGAAATCTGACAGATTGTAGTAGCTTAATGAGCTGGCGTCTGTACAAATATTTTATTTATATATTACGCTTCATTTGCGGCCTACCGTACCGCTTCGCACACTATTATGATCACCACATCTCTGCCCTCTTCTCGGGGGATTACAGGTGTCATGTTATGCAGTATATGTTTCGTTATTCCTATTTATACCTCGCTCAAAGCCTCTAACGACTGTACATAACATATAATTTTGTCTGTGCATGTATCATTGCGAATAGGTACCTAATTACCCAAAAATAGTAGTCGGTATTATTACTTGACGATACCAACGCAATACCATTTCGTAACTAGAAGAGTTAAATAGACATGAATTCATGTTATTGCAGTGGTCAATAATGCATTCAAGTATTCATTAATGCTACTATTAATTTTTTTCTGCAATAATAATAATCGTATACTATCATCATCATCTTCCTGCCCTTATCCCATTCTATTTGGGGTCGGCGCAACATGTTTTCTTCCATTCTCCCCTGTCAGACGTCACGGCAATAATAATAATCGTATACTATATGAGGGCAAAATAATAATAGCCGCAGGTATCGTTCTCAAGGTTAAGCAGTGCTTGCCCAAGTTAGGTTGTGGATGGGTGACCATAATTACATAATTATTGTAGACCATCATCAGCATCTGCCTAGCCTTTTCCAAACTTTGTTGGGGTTGGCTTCCAGTCTTACCGGATGCAGCTGAATACCAGTATTGTACATGGAGTGACTGCCTATTTGACCTCCATTACCCAGTTAATACTGGGTAATATGATACCCATTGGTAAGACGTCTACCTTCAAAGCAAGAGTTAACATGCATCTTCGGGCACGCTCGTTCCATCATGGACCTCATACACTGCTTTCTATCAGGCGGGATCGAGGTAAAAAGCAAGCCCATATTGTAATAAAAAAAAAAACAAAAAATGCGTCTGCCTGGGTTTGACCCCACAACTTGCAGCTCGTAAGTCCAGGTCAGCACTGCTCCAGTACTTGCATCGAGATAAAATCCCGGAAGAAGACGATCTACGCGGAGGATCTCAGGTATTTCTGCATTCGAGATTTATGTCTGTGAATGCACCCAGTCTTAGCAATTATAACGTAATGAAAGAAACACTTAACGCTGTTTCTGATACCATCTTTTCCTTTTCTCTATCTATGGCAAGATTGAATAATATGTGGGCATCTTGCTTAACTAAACGTTTACCCCAAGTTCTATTGCATTTAAAAGAAACTGATTTTCACATAATACAATGGTGTCTAAGAATTAGTGCAGATACAATGGAGTTGTTACAATTAGAATAATTTCTACATGTTATGCAATAGAGGTCGGATCGGGAGTTTGGTCGACCTCCATCGATTTGAAGGCCTTTCTCACGGTATATGATTTGAAAAATATATATTTTGGTGAGAGCAGCGGTGGCCCAGTGGTAGCGACCCCCACTTACGAACAGCATTACTTTGTGTAATTTATTTCATCACCACTGCTCTCAAAAAACAGTGAAGGAAAACATCGTGAGGAAACCGGCATGTCCTGGAACCAAAAATTCGAAGACATGTGACATCTACCAATCCGCACTGGGCCCGCGTGGTGGTTTATAGCCCATTCCCTCTCATAAAGAGGAGGCCTGTGTCCCAGCAGTGGGAATATTATAGGCTGATTATGATGATATTTTGGTGTCAATAGAGGGTTTTCTTGGCATCGTATTACTCAACAACTGAGTTGTGGATGTCAGATAGACAGTGGCTCCATGTAAAGTACTGGTATTCAGTTACATAGAGAGATCTTTGGTTATAACCAAGAAATACCACTTATACCGCTTAGAATGGCCACTTTCGACATCGTGTTTCTTCTAAAAATATCTCTGTGTGAAAACTAAACAGTTTCCAACGATGGGTTTCTGTAAATTGCTGCCACAGTCTCCGGAATAAAACAAATCTGCACACAACTACAGGTTGTAAACAGACACGAAGCCGTTAACCAAAATCACGTTTTACGGTAGGACTCAATGTAACGCATTCAAAACATTGTGCTGATGGATTGATTGAATAGTCGGGGGTCGTGAAGGTATCTTAAGTAAAAAAAATACATTAAAAACATGTATTTAAAAAAAAAAACTTGTGAAAAACTTGGAACTTTGACCCCCAATATCTCCGTAACTAGAAAGTCCCCAGGAATGGTCTTGAACAAAAAAATAATCGCAATGACGAGGAGAACAAGTGCCTTTCGGCTTCGTTATGAGTCTGTTTACACACTTTATATACATATATTATAAAAAAAAAACTTGTTAAAAAGTTGGAACTTTGACCCCCAATATCTCCTGCACTAGAAGGCGGGTAGAAGGCATGGTCTAGAACTATAAAATGATCGCAATGACACGCCGGGAGAACAAGTGCCTCTCGGCTTCGTTCAGAGTACTTTTACACTCATTATAAATATTTTTAGAATGGATGGATATATTATAAATATTTTTAGAGCGGATGGATATATGTATAATTTATTTTTTTAAGAAAATCGGATCACGGTATCGGTGGATAAAACTCGCCGTGATCCGTGGCTAACTCAATCTGATAACGTGATCGGTGGAGACAAACCCATTTAATGTACATATTTAGATGTTATTCTATTATGTACATACTTAGGTTTAAAATTAATGTGTTCATAGCATTGATGACTTGTGATTATCTTTTGTGACAATTCTTATAAATATGTCGTTGGTGTGCCTTACTTAATAAATAAATGGACCTATGCAACCCACTCGAGAATCAATATTGTTTATTATTATAGCGGATCCCCTGTAAGTACACGAAAGTACATGAGTAAATAACACATTATGAGAATTTGTGAAGAGATAGTACTCCCATCAGCCAAGAGCAATTACTTTCGACCTTGGATCATTACGGACAACAGGCGGGATTGCGCAACATTTTAATGATTTATTATTTGCAAATTACAGGTACACAACCTTAAATAAATAATTGAAACTTAATACATATTTACAAAAAAAAAGATTAAATCACAACTAAAACTAAGTTCATGTTTATAAAACAACAAAAGCACACTTAAGCGTCAAAGAACTCCTCCCCATCGATGTCGTACGGGAACGTGCCCAGAAGAATTATAAATTGGTTGTTAAATCTCTTAGAAGACAACATCATCATCATCATCTGCCTAGCCTTTTCCCAACTATGTTGGGGTCGGCTTCCAGTCTAACCGGATGCAGCTGAATACCAGTATTTTACATGGAGCGACTGCCTATCTGACCTCCACAACCCAGTTACTACTGGGAAATACGATACCCCTTGGTAAGACCGGTTGTCAGACTTTTTAGGCCACTGACTTCTTTAACGACTGTCAAAGATCTTCAAATGACAGCCGGGACCAACGGCTTAACGTGCTTTCCGAGGCACGGAGGAAACTCGGTATGTAATGGGTGGTCACCCATCCACAGACCAACTTAGGCAAGCACGGCTTAACCTAAAGATCGACCCGAGCGGCTGTTATTGTTTTAGCCACGAGCTCCTCATCTCTTAGAAGACAACAACAACGACAAAAACTCTTAGAAGACATCAGTGGCAACGACCAGAAAAGCGCCAGAGAATGAAACTCAACGAATCCCTAAGCTGTGTCGCCGTGGCTGTAAAGCTTCAAATTATTATGATGATACGGTCTTTGTCACGGTCTGCAGCTTCATCATGATGGACTGCCACTTTTGCCAGTTCTTCTTGATGCTCCGATCCTTGACTTTACTATCCCCTTGAGCTTTATTCTCTCGAGATATTATTTATTTAATTTTCAGCCCAATTCGTTCCACTGCAGAGTAAAGGCCTCCATTCCTCCACTTCCTTTCAATTCAATTCTACATATTTTGAGCAGAATAATCTCGACTGTAGGTGTCAAGCGCGTCCCGCCATCTTCATCTGGGTATATTCAGGGTAGATGTCTTTATTTAACCGTTTGCGTTTCGGATGAACAGTTGAGAACCCCTGCTAGTTAATAAATCAAAATTTGAGAAGCACGTATAATATAGCGTTTGCGCAAGACTTCGTACTTTGAAGAGTTAAAGATCATTACCATAGTTTTCTATTGTAATACATTAATTAAGAGTCACGGTTAACATTTGAAGATATCTTTATGTGTACTGTTTGACTTCATTGGGTGGGCAGAGATCCAGCTAATTGTAAAAGGTTCAATGTTTTAGAAGTTAGTCAACCAAATCAGTATTTGATGGTTATGTTATCACATCACTTCTATAGGTGACGAAAATTGTTTGTGTAAATTTTAATGAGTAAGTCGTTAAAGTGCATTAATCAACAAAAAAACTGTTTTACAAAAAATAAAAACGACTTCAACAAAACCCTCAAAAAGTGAAAAATTACTCTAGCTTCAGAAGTCGGTGCCTTTTGTTTGTTTGACTCAAATAGTTTTTTTGTCACTGATATTTTACTTTTTGAAGTGCTGTCAGATGAGGTTTAACCCCTATTTCTACATTTGTCTCAGCCCTTAAGACTTGGAAACCATTCAGCACAAATATCTATTCGGGTTAAAACCAAAAAACCATAAAAGCTAAGGCAGCATAACATTGCAGATTGTGACGCGATTTAGCAATTCACGAATATTTTATGCCTCGTTGGTCTAGTGTTCGAAAGCGCGGCTACGATCTTGGCTTCGATTCCCAAGTCGGGCAAAGTGTTATTGGGTTTTTCCTCCAGGGATTTCTTAGTAGCAGCCTTGATTCTGGATTTGTGCCTGGCAATGGGGGATTACACGCGTGTGTATGTTATGTTAAAATATTTTCTTTTGAAGTAAAAACTTCTTCAGCTCGTTGTGATTTGAAAGTCGATTAAACGAAAAAGCGACAGTAAAAAGAGACAGACACATAAATTCATAAGATTTAACGTGGGAGAAAATGTAATAGGAAGCATTATACAGTGTTTATCTTGAAGCCAAAATTTTTGAAGGTTTCATTTGTGAATTACACACATGTTTTTTTTTATACCACCCTCGTTATGCAAAGTGTTTCTATCATTCACAGACCTTTTTGGAGCAATCAGATCTAAGATCCCAGTTCCAGATCAGTTCAACGTAAAGTATGTTTCCTATTCAGAGATGACATTCAAACTATCACGTCCATAAGATTACGTTCTAAGGTCATACTTCTGGAAGGTCGCTGATTGGCATCAACAAAAACAATGCATCACGGCTTCGGGCTTTGTCGAAGTTTTGATGTATAATTGTTAGTTTCCTGTGGAGGAAATATAATGACTGGGTAAATATCATTTGATGGTACTGCTGGTACCTGATTAACGTCCGGTTATCAGTATTTAGTCTCTACTCAAACTAGTACTATTCTTAGCTAGTTGATTCAAGAGAGAGAGAGCGATGGAGCGTTCTATGCTCGAAATACTGCTGGTATAGCTTAAAAGCCATTAATGATGCTGCGGGACTGTTCGAAAGAGATACCGCGGCCCTGGATCACAAAGGGCAAGATAGGAACATGGATGGGTTTTAGTCAGTACAAGTCTGACACTCCCTTCCGCTCTGCCCAGAGCGGGAGAAGTCATTTGATGATTTCCGATCCGAAAAAAAAGGAGCCATTAATGATAATATTTATCCGTGGTGCTAAGCAACTGGTATTATCCCAGTTGTTAACGTACTTTTGCCTATTGGCTTTGTTTTGTTCTGTCTCCTGCTGATATAGAGGAAAGTCCAAATTATGGTTTTCTACTCCTTCGCTCTTACTCTTTTCTTATTAATTTCGATGCGGGATCCAAGACAGTTAAATTATTTCTCTGGGACTTCGTCGACCTTCAATGTCTCGTTACCTAGTGATCGCTACTGTTGATTCTGGCTTTCAAGATTTGCTTAGCAACTGCTGGATTAGTCTCATAAAAAAAACAGCTGGTATATCAGTTCCTAGCGTCGAAATTCGAAGACGTACAAAGGTTTTTGATATTGAAAATCGCGTTATAGAATAACATAACATCACGCCTGTAATCCCCGTAGGGTTAGGCAGAGGTGTACCTAATAGTACACCCACATTTCGCCAGTTATGTCCCATGTAAAAGGGCCTATTGCCATCAACCGGGCACAAATCCAGACTCCGTGGCTGCTACTGAGAAATTCCTGATGGAAAAACTCAATAGCACTTTGCCCGACTGGGAATTGAACCCAGGACCTCATGCTCAGCAGTCGCGCTTGCGACCACTCGACCAACGAGGCAGTTAGCGCGTTATAGAAGTCAAATGGAATTGGGCAGGACACCTAGCAAGGCGCGGCGATGACAGGTGGAGTAAAGCTGTTACTGAAAGGCATCCTAAAACTGGGAGAAGAAATGTGGGTCGTGTGGCAGGCAGGCGACATAGTGGCTATCGGAGGAAAACCGGGATGAGGCTGACACAGAAACGTGGAAGGTTCGCAAAGGTCATGCAACGCAGTACTTGGAGCGCCTCCAAGATAAGGGAAGTTGGCAAATACGGCGGAGTTTTTAGTAGGTATGAGCCCCACATAACCATATAATTACAGGGTGTAAACAGACTCTTCACGAAGCCGTCAACCAAGCATTATGAAAATCAAACTAAGAAGCTTTACCTGTGCCTTTCGGCTTCGTTAAGAGTCTGTTTACACCCCTTATATCGCGATAGGCATTTCTTTAGCTGTAAAAATTGAAATGTTGAGATTGGCACAAAAGGAAAGAGGCTTATGCCTTGATGATGATGAGTAGATTCGACTAAGTTACCATTGGAAGCGAAGTTTCTTAAGCTCTGGCCACACTTTGTCTCTGTTTAACGAGAGCTTTTTTATGAAAGAGTTCAGAAATGCAGTTCGTTATGATATCGAATCAATAGAAAAGTAGAAAGCAATTTTCAAAGACTCTAGACATTAAATATGACACTTAAACATAAAACATAACATTACGCCTGTAATCATCACAGTCGTGATAGTATTATTCAGTTATTCATTACAGGGTGTTTACGCGGAAAAGCTAATAAATTTGCGACCGATTTGAAATTGGTTCGTTGCAAAAATGGTGGAGTCACACTGCCCTAGGAAGACTTGGAAAAGAATGGCAATGCGTATAAAAGGAGGGTTGCACAGTACCTTGTCTTCTCCTGCTGGTCTCCAGAGCTTCGAAGCACCACACACACGACGAAAAACACCCCAATTTCCACAAATTGCGAATTAATACGAGAGAGCGCACGCGCTGGTGAAGCGGGTCAGTAGCGGCCATTAAATTTTATACGATTCGCGAGAACGTCATTTGTTCGGTATGTCCATCTCGCTCGTATGAAGGCGACAGTCGAAAGGTGTGTTCAGGATGGGGATAGGGAGAGGAAAACAACGAACCAAATCGAGTTAAATAACGTTTTGTTCCACGCAACCACAGGGCGGGCCGGCGTTTTGAGGGACTCTCTTGCAAATTTTGACGTTCATCAAGCTTATACTAAAAATACATTTTTAAAAACAAGCTTTTAAATACAGGATGTAAACAGACTCTTCACGAATCCGTTAACTATGCATAATGTACATCAAACTAAGCAACTTTACGCAGAAATTAGTGCTAGGAAACGACTTTTTTTTGGGCTGAACTATCACGTTTTACAGTAGGACTCAATATAACGCACTCAAAACATTGTGTGATTGATGGATTGAATAGTAAGGGGGTCCTAGAGGTGTTTAAAGTAAAAATCTTACATCAAAAACATGTATTTAAAAAAAATACTTGTGAAAAAGTTGGAACTTTGACCCCCAATATCTCCGCAACTAGAAGGTTCCCAGGTATGGTCTAGAACAAAAAAAAAAAATGATCGCAATGACGAGGAGAACAAGTGCCTTTCGGCTTCGTTAAGAGTCTGTTTACACCCTTTATAGTTGTGCATAATTATGGATAATGGAGGTGCATTAAAAACATCAAGTCCGCCATATTGCATTAACAATGACGTCACTTAGCTAACCATACATTGTCATCCAAGCTAAACATGTTATATGCATTTCAGCTCAATCGGTTGGGGATAACTGTTTTAAAATACGACAGGTTAAGATTTGACACAACAAACATTACAAGTTAAATAGAAGCTTGTAAGAAATTGCTGATTATCAGCGTACTTTGAATAGATGACTTATGATTTTAACGTAGTTCCTCATCAGCATAATCATCACTGACAGCCTTGTTGCACCAACAGCTGAGTAAAGGCGTATCTCGAGATATTTTCCAGAGGGGGCGTGGCCCTTGCCTTGTTGAGATACATTGGGCTAGACATCATTCGGTTTCCTATTTACTAGTGGAGCACAAGTAGCATCGTAATTTGCGTTACATACACTTCTTATGTAGGTACAAGCCGTGTCCAAAAGTACCGCTTTCTGAATCAAGCCCTTGATCCAGCTGCCTAACGAGAACCTCCTCAGGTGTTGGTCGAGGCTCTTGGCAATTAAGCCATAGGCTGATACGACTACCGGCACAATGATCGCTGTATTATTATTATTTATATTATTTTGTAACATACTTTATGTAATACGCTTTAGTCAACAAAACAGATAGGTATGCAGGGTCGAAAGATATAGTTTTTTTAGAAATTGTTGCACATCTTCAAATGAAATTTGAATTAATTTAACCAATTGATTATTTTTCTTCATTTAATTTTAATTTCATTCGAAAACATCGATCGGTTTTTTAAGAAAAAAACAATTATATCTTTAAGGCCCATAAGGTGATTTCATTACCAACTTGAAAATTTGAGCAAGGCGTAGGGGTATTTTACGTCCTTAAATTAAGGAATTAATTAGTATGTTTCGTGCATTAAGTATTAATTTTATTTCCAGGCTAGAATTTCGAATCGGTGACCCAAAATCCTGGGGTGGGCACGGCCCGCCCGAATAGATACGATTATGGGTCTGCTTTGTGTCCCATTCTTTCCTGCTCTTCACGAGTCTCAACCAGGTCATTCATAGTACCCATGTATTGTCAAATAGCCCTAATTTGAAGGTAGTTCGCGTGTGAAGACTAAATGAACGCATAACGGCAGCAACAGTCCATAGTTTTCTCATTGATTTTGTGTGGTTTCTTTTGCAATTTTAATTGTTTTAAACTGTTTGGTGACCAAGTGCACTTCAAATATCTCTCATAAATCTAGCACTAGCTTATGCCCTCGGCTTCGCCTGCGTATAGTTAGGGAATTGTCCCACGGGATCGTACTACCGGGATAAAAAGAATAGGCTAGCCCCCTATTATAATCATCTACCTAGCCTATTCCCAAGTATGTTGGGGTCGGCTTCTAACCTAACCAGATGCAGCTGAATACCATTCTTTTACAGGATACCTGACCTGACCTTCACAACCGTTAGTCTAGTACTGGGTTTTCGATACCCCTTGGTAAGACTGAATGGCAGATTTTCAGGCCACTGACTGAGTGTAACGATTGTCAAAGATCTATAAAATATCACGGCTCGGAAACTCGCTATGTAATGGGTAGTCACTCATCCATGAACCAACCTAAGCAAGCGCGGCTCAACCTAAAGATCTATCCTAGCGGCTGTTATTATGTAGCCACGAGTTCCTCGGCTCTCTATTATATTGGTCTTAAACACAACCCTTCTGCCTACCCTTCGGGGATTACAGGCGTGATGTTATCATCATCGGTGTTGAGAACTAGCTACAACGGCTACTACACTCGCGAGCAAAAGTATGGAATCACTTACTTGGACTTGATTCCGCGCGATTTTGAGTACTTAATAACTAGTTAAGAATAATAAAAAATATACCATTTTAAAGGTTTAACTGTTAACTTTAAATTAATACCAAATTCATCCACATCACGCCATTATTTAAGAAGCTATCCCGGAATACGTGAAGAAGTAAGGAAAAAGATATGTTTCAATTGTTTGATACGCCGCGAGTTGCACCCTATTGACCCCCTATAAAAGCACGTGTTATCGGATTTTTTTTATCAGTCGGCTTTCACACCTTGACCGGTGCACATCTCCGCTATTTCTGACCCTTGAACTTGGAAGACAATGGATACTACACCTACAGAAGCAGCACAAATCGTCGCCCTATTGCAAGAAGGGCTCAGCCAGCGGGCTGTCGCACGTCAGCTCCACATAAGCCAGTCCTGTGTTTCGAAAGTTTATAAACGCTTTCGGGAGACTGAAGGCTTTATCCCGAGACCAAGATCTGGACGGCGCCGGTGCACATCGGAGAGGGATTACCGTTTTATCGTGTCAACCTCTCTCCGAAATCGACATATGACTGGTGTCGACGTCCAACAGGAGCTCCGAAATGTTCGTGGGGTAGCTGCCAGCGAGTGGACAGTTTGTCGAAGACTTAAGCAAGCTAATTTGACTCCAAAAAGGCCTGCCACAGGCCCGAAACTGACGGCAGGTCACCGACAAGCACGCCTTCAATTTGCTCGCTTCCATCTTGATTGGTAGGTTGAGCAATGGAGGCGAGTTCTGTTCTCCGACGAGTGTAGAATGTGTTTGCACGGCAGCGATCGAAGGGGTCGGGTCTACAGGCGGCCTGGGGAGCGATTTGCGCAGTGCTGTTTCGCTGAGACAGTGGCTTATGGGGGCGGTTATTGTATGATGTGGGCCGGCATTTCCTTCGACGGTAAAACGGAGCTTGTTTTCGTGCCTGGCGGGGGACGAGGAGGCGGTCTACAATATTCTGCTGGAACATGTCGTTCCTTATGCGGGATATATCGGTGATGACTTCCTCCTTATGCACGATAACGCTCGTTGTCACACTTCCCGTGCCACAACTGAATACCTCGGAGAAGTCGGTATCGCCACATTGGACTGGCCAGCGCTCAGCTCGGACTTGAATCCCATTGAGCACGTGTGGGATGAACTGAAGAGGAGGGTTCGTTCCAGAAATCCTGCTCCTTCAAGTGTAAATAAGCTGAAATTGGCTTTGATAGAAGAGTGGGAAGGTATCCCGCAAGAATCGGTTCAGAAGCTAATTAGGTCAATGAAGAACCGTCTTCGAGCAGTAATTTTGGCGAGGGGAGGGAATACAAAATATTGAAAATTAATTTTAAGGCCAATTAAATTTTTTATCACTTAATTTTTGTTGTTTTGTTCATTTATTATTTTTCCATTATCCTTATGTTTTCCTAACTTCTTCGCTCTAACCGGGATAGCTCTTTAAATCCTGGCGTGCTTTAAATGAATTTGGTATTAATTTAAAGTTAACAATTGCACCTTTAAAATTTTTGTTTTTCTTAACTAGTTATTAAGTACTCAAGATCGCGCGGAATCAATTCCGAATAAGTGATTCCATACTTTTGCTCGCGAATGTAGTACCTATTACCTACAGATACTAGGTTGTGAATCACTCAATTCGCATACTCTCAACAGCATGACCGTACTGCTAGCACTAAACAACCACACAGTCAACTTTGGGCTAATACACGAGTGTCATCAACGCCTGAACCAGGTTGGTAATCTCAATAACATAACCATTCAATGGATCAAAGAACACAGCGAGTCCCGGGGCAACGATGCAGCGTACGAACTTGTTAGAAGGGGATCGAGTATGGCAGCAGTGGGACCTGAACCCATCGTGCCACTCCCTTTCGGGTATCTACGCACACTGGTAAAGAAACGGCTGGCTAGACCATGGTGAGTGCAGGCAGGCCAAGGAAGCACTTCCTACTATCGATGGCACTTCACCAATCGGGCGCTTCGGCTGACTAAGCTACAGCTGCGCACAGTTACAGCCGCCATCACTTGGACACGGCTCTTTTAACAAGCACCTCTTTGTCATAGGAGTCACAGAAACCCCCTGTGCCGAGCCTGCATGGAGGAAGTCGAAACAGCAGCCCACGTGCTTCTGCACTGCCCAGAGGTTGCACCATACAGGGCAAAGTACTTCGGTAACCCAGATACTCTCCGCGAGATTGTCGGTAACATCAAGGCGCTGCTGGCCTTTCTCGGGGATTGGGGTGGATCGAATAGATTACCCACTCGCAAGCAAAATAAGCATAACATTGATAAATAATTTAAAGCATACAAAATTAAGCAAAGGAAATACCTAACAATAATAAAATAACACAAAAAAAACTATTACTAGAACATATACTTTATGAACAACCTGTATCAATTTAAAACTTCCCTCACCACTTTTGTTTTTATGAACGGACGGTCGGATTGGTCACCGAGGTTCGCTCGTTAGTACGAGTATTAGATATTATTTTGCCTAATACCCGATGTAATTTTAATTGTTGTTTCTTTTTAACTAAGTACCTACTTTAGTGTATCTGTTAATTCTCTAAATTATGTAGTCGATGATTTTGGTGCCCGGTAAAACTCTAATGAGTTTATGTTGGCACCAACTTGAATAAATAAAATGTATGTGTACTACTGAATAAATAAATAAATAAAAAAAAAAAAAAAAAAGCGCATTGGACGTGGAGTTGCGAACACCAGCCCGTTATACAATACAATACAATACCTACAGATACTCGAACCGCGTTACAGTAGCACAAATTATAATTACCAAATCTAATAATCCCTTCAATTAGAGCACACATAATATAATGTCGATAGAAAAATTTAAATAAACAAGGTCGTTATTTTTTTTTACAATAGGCTGTATGAAGATGCGCTCTCGACATGGCAGCATATAAAAACAACATGGCGCGTAACTGTATCAGTGCGTTAACAGAACTGGGGCAGTGCGTTCCATTCTAATTTGAAATTCGCGCGCCATTGCTAAATCGCAATAATTGTGACTTTTTATTTTCAATTGTTTTTTTAATTGTGTTGTTGCTTTTGGATTAAAGGTAAATAAGTTGTGTTGTACTATCTCAGTAGTAGTTGTTTAGTTAGTATTTAAGAGTATTGTTTTTAAAGGTTCCAAAAGGAGATTCCACTTCGCGCGTAAGTGAGTTCGTAGTATGTAGTCTGTAATTTCAAAATAACAGCTTTATACTGAAAGCATAATATGAAAGTACACAGGGTGGAAACTGTCAACGGGGCAGTAACCTTTACCATTGCAGCTACACGAAAATGGTAGACTATCCATAATTATACGTGAAATCTAGATACCCATTCACAGATAACAAGAAAATGGTCATTTTATACAAAACATCGTTTTGAGCCCCGATTGGGCTCAAAACGATGTTTTGTATAAAATGATCAAATGAATCCTGTTTCTAATACTGATAAAAAACTTCTATAGGACCAGCCCAGGTTGAAGTACTAAAATGGTCAGAAATTGCATAAAAATAGGAGGCCACTGGTATCGGGAACAGGGTCCAAGCTAACGGCGGCGGCGGTCAGAGCTCCAGAGAGAGGAATCTCCTAAGGATACGAGGCGTGTCCATGAGTACCACTTTCTGAACCAAGCCCATGATCTAGCAGCCTAACTAAAAATTATTATGTATTTTTATAAACATTGATTTAGGCGTCGTGTAGTTTCAGTGAAAACGGGCATTTTCGTGTGTTCATTTGAGGTATTCTAAACCATAGATTTTAAGTAAAAGAAAGAACTTAAATAAATAAAAACTAGGAGTTTAACTGATTACGAATACAATAATTATACTATCAGATAGTCGTATCGGCCAATGGCTTAATTGCCAAGAGCCTCGACCAACACTTACTTCTGGACATGGCCAATGAAAATCCAATGTCGAATAGTCTAAGTTGCTAGTAAAAACAGGTATAAGAAATGTAATTTCCAAAAAAAGTAATAAAGTCAACTTTATGCCTTTATCCGTTCCCGAGAAAAAGGCAATATGACAGACGCATGACGAAATCTTACAAAACACAACGGTCTCTTTGTTATTATCGTAACGCACAAATTAACGACCCAAAAATCAAGTCGCAACTGGAGAATTTTCGCGCATTCTCGGGAAGGAGTATTCTAGGCGTCAATCTTAACACACTGCACCCAAAACACAAATACTAACGATGTTCAAAAACATTTTCTTCTTTATAGCTAAAGTATTAGATTCAATGTTGATTGGGAAAATTTGACAGTTTGGCCGCTTGATGTTTACCATTTCGTTGCAAAAATTTGCTTCCATTCCGCGGCAAAATAACTACCATAAATAAAGGGTAATTACCACATAATTAACAGTTTAAGTTTTATTCGTAACAAAACTATGGGAATACTATAATCTGATCACCGTAAATCTTCTCCTAAACTTTTATGTAATTGTTTTAATTGTGAACGTATTTTCTAAGAGTTTGCTTACATAAGAGATAACCAGCCATTTTATGTGGGAATGGGCCATTGTGTACATGAGATGGTAGATGGCCGAGGATTAGATCTTAGATTCAAAAGGTGTGGAACTGTGGAGGTTTCTGGTACTCCGTTAAGAATGTAGTACAAGAAACCTCTACAACCTCTCAATTGTGAACCAGAATATATAATATTATGACTATGAGAAAATAATTTTTGTTTAATTCTAAAAATATAATTTTAAAGATGTATTTATACATGGCGGAAGGGGTACCGATGCGAAAAAAAATTAAACTTTTCTTCGGTTATTAGAAAAATAAACAGCTGTTCCATACAATTTGACCATGTAGGCTCTTTTGTAGGAAACAGCTCATTTGTTTTTAATAAATTATGAAATATTTCTATGTGGGCTCAGAATGATGTAGGTATTGAATAAGTGGGAACCGTTTTCACGTCCCTTCTACCCTGTATAATGTCATTCTAACGAATACTTTCTTGGTTGTCAACATTTGTCAAAGATTTAAAAAACTCGTAAATTAAACAGAACCAGAAACTTCCTGAGCTCCAGAATTCCTTCACAAAGAGCTCTTACCTAAATCTTTATTTTACTACTGCCACCATTTTTGAGAGAAGCCGCATTTTATCTACTATCTACATAACATTCAATCAGTTATAAGCATAAGCATAAAGCATTTGACTGCTGGGACATAGGCCTCCTCTCTGTGAGAGGCAAGTGGGCTATAATCCACTAGGCGGGCCCAGTGCGAGTTGGTAGATGTCACATGTCTTCGAACTTTTGGTTGCATGCTAGTTTCCTCGCGATGTTTTCCTTCACCGTTTTGAGAGCAGTGGTGATGAAATAAATTACACAAAGTAATGCGCCTGCCGGGGTTCGAACCCATGAATTACTGCTGAAAACAAACAATCATTCAAAATATTTTTATTTCGGCACTTATATCATCTGCCTAACCTTTTCCCAACTATGTTGGGGTCGGCTTCCAGTCTAACCGGATGCAGCTGAATACCAGTATTTTGCATGGAGCGACTGCCTATCTGACCTCCACAACCCAGTTGGTACTGGGAAATACGATACCCCTTGGTAAGACTGGTTGTCAGACTTTTTTTGGGCCACTGACTACTTAACTACTGTCAAATATCTACAAATGACAGCCGGGACCAACGGTTTAACGTGCTTTCCGAGGCACTGAGGAAACTCGGTATGTAATGGGTGGTCACCCATCCACAGACCGACCTAGGCAAGCACGGCTTAACCTAAAGATCGACCCGAGCGGCTGTTATTATTTAGCCACGAGCTCCTATTTCGGCACTTATAATATATTGATATTGATTATATTGATATTGGTTTACAGTTCAAATCTCCTAATAAATATGTCGGTTCATCAGTTTTTTTTCCAGTTTTGATAGTTATTTGTTAAAAATATACACATACTTCGGATTATTTTGTATCGGTAGATATTTCGATTTTATTTCTACTTACAAAGTTAACCTAAAATAATTTTGTTCAAAAATTTCTTTTTGTTTTACAGGTGTCGCAAAAACTTTCTACAATGGTGCACTGTAAGGTAAGAATACAATACCAATTAAAATGATTTCTATAACATCAAAATTAGTACAAATTAATGTAACTACCTATCTTAATAAATTTTATGCAATGTATTTAAAAACTTACCTACTTACATAAGTTCATAACGCCACCATTTTGTTTTTAACCAACTACAAAAAAGGAGCGGAGGTTCTCAATTCTTCGGAATCTTTTTTTTATGTATCACTCGCCATGTCACCTATTACTCGAAGACGCCTGAACCGATTGGGAAAATTCTTTTTAGGGTTCCGTACCCAAAGGGTAAAACGGTACCATATTACTAAGACTCCGCTAACCGTCTGTCACCAGGCTGTATCTCATGAACCATGATAGCTAGACAGTTGAAAATTTTCACATATGATGTATTTCTGTTGCCGCTATAACAACAAATACTAAAAACAGAATAAAATAAATATTTAAGGGGAGCTCCCATACAACAAACGTGACTTTTTTGCCGTTTTTGTCTAATGTTAAACAGATAATGGTACGGAACCCTTCGTGCGCGAGTCCGACTCGCACTTGGCTAGTTTTTTCGTTTCGAAGAGTATACTCCCAAGTTGATCACATAGAAATATTGTTATGATCTGATCATGGACTTCGAGATATGGAACGGAACTCTTCAATAATAGACAGCAAATCTGCCTTGATTGCTGCAATCGCTTGGATGTTTATTGTTTACACAACATCATAATTTATTATGTAGACAAAAAAACTAAATCAAACAAACAAAAGTAACCCATTTCTGAAGCTAAAGTTATTTTTAACTTTTTTGTGTTTTTGAAGTCGGTTTTATTTTTTGCATAAAGTTTTTTTATTTCTATTGAAATAAAAACTTTTGCTTGACAATGTCACTCAACCGAAAAAGTGCCATGTTGCACTATTATGTATTTTGCCTCCAGCCTTGCATCGCTGTCAAAATCACATTAAACTTTGGGTAAATATGGCTTGAGGTTGTTAGGTGGATATCTAAAAAAAGCAAACTAAGTCATCATCATTATCATTAACTCCTTATGCCAATTTATTTGCGATTGGCGCAGTAAGTATTTGTATAATTATTAATTAGTATTCATGAAATTCAAATAAATAATACCTAATTAAAAATCAAAACATACTTATGTTAGTTACTAAGGTCTTAAAACTATCTTATGATTGCAAACAAATCACGTACACAAAATAAATATAATTGAAATGTATGTTTTTAACTTCAAAATAACAGTTTTTTACTGAATGCATGTAAAGTATATACGGTACTTAAAATAAAATTTTTGTCTGTCAGCCTGTCTGTTCCGGCTAATCTCCGAAACGGCTGTACCGATTTTGACGAAACTTTTACTGGTAGATAGCTGATTTACTTTTATTTTAGATAAAATATTAGGGTTCCGTGCAAACAAATTCAGATTTAGGTAAACAGGGAAGTAATATTGTGAAATGATTTCACGCGTTCGAAGTTCGAGGGCAACAGCTATAAAGGGTGTAAACAGACTCTTAACGCAGCCCAAAGGCACTTCTTTTCCCCGTTGATGCGATCATTTTTTTACTCTAGACCACACCTGGGAAACTTCTAGTTACGAAGATATTGGGGGTTCCACTTTTTTTTTAAATATTTTTTTTAAATGTAGGATTTTTACTTTAAACACCTCCAGAACCCCCTTTCTATTCAATCCATCCATCAGCACAATGTTTTGAGTGCGTTACATTGAGTCCAACTGTACGTACGTGATTTTGCAACCCAAAAAAAGTCGTTTCTCAGCACTGATTTTTGCGTACAGTTACTTAGTTTGATGTACGTAATGCTTGGGTGACGGCTTTGTGAAGAGTCTGTTTACACCCTGTATAATAATAAATAATTCATTATCTAGAAATACTCATGACAGCAACAATCTTAGTGACCTCGTCACATGAAGCTGGACAAATCTCCCGCTATCACTGGAAAGTCTGCCAAAGTTATACTGATCTTAATCCTTGCAGAAATAAGGTTTGTTTTTGACTGCAGCTGTCAGAGGTAGCCCATCTAAGTAGAAGTAATTTTGTCATCAACCCTAATAACTTGGGTACCAGTGAAATGCGTCATGGTTGGTAGAACCTGTGACAGTAATGATTTGATGACAACCCGTGGCAGTATGGGCAAATTACACATGAAAGGATCTTATGTAGAAATGGTAGAAAAATTGTATTAGGTATTATATAATACCTCTTACATTTCGGTGTTACGCTAATTATACAATTTACCTAAAAATGCCTATACCGAAAATGTATTTTAATATTATCGAATAGGATATTTGTGAGATGAATAAAAACTTTGGTCGTCTATATTCAACAGAATCTACCTACAAATTAGAGATCCTAAATCAGATCTCCGTGCGTTTTTGCCTAAACAGGCAGCGGGATAATGATTATAAATAAATAAATAAATAAGTTATCTTAAATTCGCTTTGTTATTATTGTAGTAGAGGAAACGAACTATTTTTAACCAGTAATTATCATTTTGAGAGCAGCGGTGGCCCAGTGGTAGCGACCCCGACTTACGAACAGTAAGTCGAGGTCGAATTTATTTCATCACCACTGCTCTCAAAAACGGTGAAGGAAAACATCGTGAGGAAACCGGCATGACCTAGAAACAACAATTCGAAGACGTGACATCTACCAATCCGCACTGGATCCCGCGTGGTGGATTATAGCCCATTCCCTCTCATAAGAGAGGAGGCCTGTGTCCCAGCAGTGGGAACATTATAAGGCTGATGATGATGATGATGAATTATTATTTTAAGCAACGAACGAAAAACATACAATTTCAACAACGAACAAAATGAACGCGAAATTGTAAGGTTTCCTAACCTTACAATTTCGCGTTCATTTTGTAATACCCCTCATCACATCATCATTGTTAGGTTATCATCATCAACATAGTTCTCCTGCAACTAGCCCAATTTATTTGGGGTCTGTCTGAATTATGAAAATGTCAACAATTTGGTTCGAAACATTATTATAGACGCCATTTTTTAAAGCAGAGAAATAAAAACTGAAAAAAAAACTGTAGCAAGCTATTTTTTTTTTTTTTGATAATGGCATCTCGCATTTCAGCCTATGAGGCTGGCTACTGCTTAACCGGTCTAATCCTGTGGATGCCTTGAAGTTAAGGCCTTCAGCCAGGGGGGTGTACCAAGCAAAAAATATATACAGACTTTAGCAAAAAAAAGTCCGGATATACGGGGTGTAAACAGACTCTTCACGAAACCGTTAACCAAGCATTATGCATCAAACTAAGCAACTTTACGCTAAAATTATTGCTGGGAAACGACTATTTTTTTGGGGTGAGAAAGCACGTTTTACGGTAGGACTCAATGTGACGTACCTATTCAAAACATTGTGCTGATGGATGGATTGAATAGTACGGGGTCGTAAAGGTGTCTTAAGTAAAAAAAATACATTAAAAACATATATTTAAAAAAAACTTGTGAAAATGTTAGAACTTTGATAGTTATGGTCTAGAACAAAAAAAAATCACAATGACGATGACGGGGAGAAGAAGTGCCTTTCGGCTTCGTTAAGAGTCTTTTTACACACTTAAAATACCCATCAGAGAATTTTCTTAATGTCATATCATTATCAACATAGTTCTCCTGCTACTATCCCAATTTATTTGGGGTCGGTGCAGCATGACGTTTTCTTCTTTCTCAGGATTTTTAACGGGACCAACGGCTTAACGTGCTTTCGTGTATGTAATAGATGGTCAGCCATCCCCAGACCAACCATGGCAGGAGCTGCTTAAACTTGAATATCGACCCATGCGGCTTTTACTTTAGCCACGAGCTCCTCAACAGTTCCAGTATTAGATAGAAAGTAATCAATTACATGGTGGTGGGTAAACACAGCATTTCATAACAATAATATTAGCAGTTGTATCAAATTGCGTTCATCAAGCTTACCCATACTAACGATAAATACGTAATTGAGCGTGTTACGCATTGTGAAATAGTTTACCTAAATAGGTGTCCCTGATTTATAATTTTTTTGCGGAGCGAAATCCGAACATTTATAGAACGTTCCGGACATTTCTTTCCATTTAATTGAATAGTATTATTTTACTTCTTGGGTATTGTGCGGTTAGTGCCAAACCTGGTGTCAGACTCTCGGCTTTACATGCCGTCAAGTATGAGATATGAGAGATATTTCTTGACACGATGGCATGCTGGTCTCGTCACGATGTTTTCCTGCATCTGAAGCAAATGATAATTATACGCACATCACACGAATCCGAAAAACCAGAGGTGCGTGCCTAGGGTTCGAACTCGAGACCTATGACTTGGCAGTCTGACGGTCACACCATTATCACTGCTATACTGCTGAAAGAAGAAGAACAACTATAATTTTATTATATTTAATTTTATACATTAATCGTGAGGAAACGTAAACGTGCCTTCTCTGTAGGGGAAGAGGCCTTTACCCCGCAGTGGGACAGTAAAAGACTGGTATAATACTATTGCAATTATTCTGTGTTAGTTCACAGAAAGAGATTTCTTTGCTATACAGTTTTCGCTTACATTTGAAAATTCTGTACGATTAAGGATTTCCCCGCAATCCGAACATTGAGCTAAAATTCTGGACTTGTCCGGAAAAATCCGGACGTATGGCAACCCTAGTCTAAATAATAGTTTCGTGTTACTTCTCGTAATTGTATATTGCTATAAATTGGTGTATGGCGAGTATGGCGACATATTATGACATGGAAACATGTTTAAGGTAAATCGAGAGGGTTTTGGCAAAAATTGTGAAAGAGAAATACAGGGTGTAAACAGACTCTTCACGAAGCCGTCTCCTAAACATTATGTACACCAAACTAAGTAACTTTACGCAAAAATTAGTGCTGGGAAACGACTTTTTTTTTTGGGCTGAAAAATGACGTTTTACTGTAAGACTCAATGCAACGCACTCAAAACATTGTGCTGATGGATGGATTGAATAGTAAGAGGGTCCTGGAGGTGTTTAAAGTAAAAATCTTACATTAAAAACACGTATTTAAAAAAAAAAACTTATGAGAAAGTTGGAACTTTGACCCCCAATATCTCCGTAACTAGAAGGTTCCCAGGTATGGTCTAGAACAAAAAAATGATCGCAATGGCGGGGAGAACAAGTGCCTTTCGGCTTCGTTAAGAGTCTGTTTACACCCTTATAGATCTGGATAAACTGAAGCGGATCCCGACCGGGATCATCATCATCATCATCATCATCATCAGCCCGGAATCACTCACTGGGTAATGGCCCCCAATTCATCAGTGCGTCCCTTATCCAGGTGTTTCTCGCGACTTTGACAATATCGTCGACCCAACGACCTTTAGGACGTCCCTGGTTTCTTTGGCCTAACCTTGGCCTAACCAAGCGGGTCGAAATTAGCTCGCTCGCTCGCTCTGAATATTTTACCTAACCTTTACGGTGTTTGTTGGTGTTTAAAGTGGTGGTTTGTTCCAATTTTGTTCCCACTAGTTCTACTAAACAATTCTACGGTAGATTCGATGGTTTTTTTTCTACAAATCCTACGGTAAAAAGTGTTGCAGCTTAGAAAAAAGTAGAACTAGTTAGAACAAAAAAATCCAATAATTATTTCTTCTATCAATTCTATTACACAGTTCTTCTAGACCACTGAGGTCTTTGTGATGCAAGTGGGTCTTAATAGTGACATGATTTTTGTTGTAACCTCTTTAATATGTCCATCAGTATCGCCGAGGGTTTACATGGAAGTAATATTAAGAAACTTGGCTAGACGCGGAGATGGCCGATGGAGCAAGGCTTTGACCGAATGATTTCCAAGGTTAGGCGATAGAAACCAGGGCCGTCCTAAAGCTCGTTGGGTTGACGACATCGTCAAAGTCGCGGGAAACACCTGAATGAGGGACGCACAGAACCGGGAAGTGTGGCAGAAAAAAGGGGAGGTCTATACCCAGCAGTGGGTGATTCCGGGCTCATATGATGATGATGATGAAGGACATTAAGACACGGTTGGGTGGGACGCCCCGAGGCTCGGTGGAGCGAAAGTCTCCGCGAGGTGGCTGGTAGCAGCCGAGTATGAGTTGCCGATAATCGAGGTGAGTGCAGTGCAATTGGAGAGGCCTATGTCCAGCTGTGGGCTGGTGATGATGATGAACATTACGCTTTCCATGTTTTTAGAAGTAAAACTTCTTTACGCGCGCTTGACTTGGGGAGTAAGCTCGTGGATGTGTTACGTTACGAGGCAAACGGAGAGTTACGTTTTTTAATTTGACAGACGACTTTTCGGCATTTGTTTTTCAATTCTAAAACGGACCCTTGAAGAAGACCTAAACTAAATATTCCGAACATCAAACTACACCCTATTTTGCAACGTTGCAAAAACAGGTGTCGCTTTGTGTTCATAAAATCGGTATTAAAAACTCCATGTAAACCCATACTTGAGAAAGGACAACAAAGGAAGTGTACCGTGGTCAGTGTAGCGTGAGAAACTCATTGTCTTGTATCTTAACTAATTTATTCTGTGGCTCTGCCTTTGTTTGATTATTAATTTATTATTATACTTGCCTCGTTAGTGAGGAGCTCGTAGCTAAATAATAACAGCCACACGGGTCAATATTGAAGGTTAAGCAGCGCTTGTCAAGGTCGGACCAAGGATCACCAACCACCAATCACCATCTATTACATACCAAGTTTCTTCCGTGCCTCGGTTAGCACGTTAAGCCGTTTGTTCCGGCTGTCATTTGTAGATTTTTGATAGTCGTTACAGTCTTACCAAGGGGTATTACCCAGTACTAACTGGTTTGTGGAGGACAAAAAGGCAGTCACTCCATGTAAAATTCAACTTTTCGAAAGAGATACCGCGGCCCTGGAACATAAAGGCAAGGAAGGAACATGGATGGGTTTTAGTCAGTACAAGTCTGACACTCCCTTCCGCTCCGCCCAGAGCGTCATTTGATGATTTCCCATCCGAAAAAAAGGCATGCAGCTGCTTAACGTTAGACTCGAAGCAGATCTAAACATAGTTGGGAAAAGGTAGGCAGATGATGACTTGGCTCGCAACGGCTCACAACTCATGAATCGGAGCCATTATCAACGAACGACCACGTCTCTTCAACAATGGTTTGAGTGTCATCAAAGCCGTGAAAGTGTCACTTCCGTACTAAAATTAAAAAATACAAAGAGTGTAATGAATGAATTAAAATGCGCATTGTTTTACAATATTATTTATTGTAGGAATAATAGATTGGTAACATTTTAAAAAATACAATAGAATAAAAGCTCTTTTGTTTTATTTTTAAATCTTTTTAATATTTAAATTGTAATTCATAATACTCGGTGTGTGAAAATTTAAATTTTAGGATGTTATGTTACACAATCACCACATCAATCGCAAAAACGGCTGAAAGGATTTGTATGAAATTTGCCAAGTAGATAGCGTAAACCCTGGATACATAGGATACATTTTCATCATTATCATCATCATTCTCTTGCCCTTATCGTAATTCATTTGGGTTCGGCGCAGCATGTCTTCTTCTTCCATACTTCTCTATTACTCTTCATCTCATCAGACATTTCTTTTCAATCCATCCATCGTTTCTTTGGTCTTCCTCTACTCTTTTATTAACAAGCTAACGCTAACGAGCTGTCTCGTTAATTTTCAATGTTCAGCCAAATTTTAAATTAAAATCTCTGAACCGTAATATTCTACATACAAATAAAAAGTAATGAAAACTGCTGAAAACATAATTATTCATGAATATTTCTTATTTCAATAAAACTTTCGGACATTTCTTTAATCTATTTTCAGTCTAAAAGAAAAGATATTTATTTGTCGCAGGGACATTGCGAACCGACTTAAAAACCAAAATCAAAAATTTTATTTGTGATCTTAATACATGAACAAAAGTAATTTTTGCTGAAACTCAGCCTTGGAATTGAACCCAAGACTCCTCCTCAGCAGTCTCGTGTTTCTATTTCAACCCAACGAGCCAGAGACAAATTGTACAATTTTTAGGGTTCCGTACCCAAAGGGTAAAAACAGGACCCTATTACTAAGACTCCACTATCCATCTGTCTGTCTGTCACCAGGCTGTATTTCATGAACCGCGATAGCTAGACTATTAAAATTTTCACAGATGATGTATTTCTGTTGCTGCTATAACAACAATTAATAAAAATATACATTATTTAATAATTAAAGGGGGTTCCCATACAAGAAAAGTGTTTTTTTTTCGGTTTATGGTACGGAATCCTTCGTGCGCGAGTCCGACTCGCACTTGGCCAGTTTTAAACCATCTTCATCCGGTGTAGCCCGTAAGGGACATAATCTTATAAATTAAATAACATGTCTTGTTAACTCAATTAGAAGCAAAGCTGCCGCAAAAATCTTCTCTGTTCGCGGCAAAAAGGAAACAATTAATTTTTTTTTTATCATTCATTCACCTCTCGGCTCCTACGGGTCGTAGTGTGATGTTAAAAGTATCCTATAACCTTTCAATAATTTAATATGAATGTTAATTGTTGATTTATTTATATTATTGTTTATTTTAGTTTTTATTTCTTTTTTTTTTTAAATCTTATGGTCTTTCGACATAATTTGTACACCAGCCATGGTCAAACATGTTGAGCCAAAGAATACCTTGTAACACCTATAATATACACCATATCATGTGCACCATACCATGTACATTATCTACACATGTTTTTGCAAATAAATGAACTTGGAACTTGAAACCTTACTTAAGAATTTGGAAATAAAATGAAATGTAAATGGTTCCGTACCTCAAAAGGTAAAAAAAGGAACCCTTATAAGATCACTCTCTTGTTTTTTTTTAAATCCGATTAGTAGTTATAGAGATCATTGCGTTCAAACAAACATACATTGATTTTTAGATATTGCTAGCTCATTTAAAACCTTCAATACCAAAGACATAAGCGTAGCATAAAAATAATCAGCCTATAATGTTCCCACTGCTGGGACACACGGCCTCCTCTCTATGAGAGGGAATGAGCCAATAATCCACCACGCGGGCCCAGTGCAGGTTGGTAGATGCCAGCTGATGGATGGCCAGCTACGTTTTTAAGTCCCATGTAATAGGGGGCGAGCCTATTGCTACTTATCAACCGGGCACAAATCCAGACTCCGTAGCTGCTATTGAGAAAAACCCAATAGCACTTTGCCCGACCCGGGAATCGAACCCAGGACCTCATGCTCAGCAGTCGTGGTTGCGATCACTAGACCAACGAGCCAGTAAAGTCCAACAACTAGTCATACCAATGGGTAACATGGTACCCTGTAACTGCTCGGTTATAGTCAGATAGGCAGTCGCTCCATGTAAAATACTGGTGTTCAGCTAGGTTAGACTAGAAGTCGACATTAACATGGTTGGAAAAGAGGCTGGGAACAGTCTGATGAATTTGATTTGGCGCCCACTTCGTTTTCTGAAGTACAAGTATATCTTTCCAAGCAACTTGATTAAAAGATAGACACATATGTGAATATTGTATAATCCTGAGACCGTTGGGCAACATAGATGCATGGGAAAATGGGAGTAGCTCCATATTTTATTACGTGGGAATTGGCTTCAAGAATACATGACTAACTAATTACGCATGTCGGCCAGTGAAAGGGCTTGCTAGCCACTTGGGCTTCTACCACCACCTCTGCTAACACTTGTACTTTTATATAACTTCAGTGAGCTATGCTGTCTTACCCTTACTGAAGTAAGATTTAAACAATACAGCAACAAGCGGAGTCGGTAGGTCCCATGTTACCTCGCTTCAGCTTGTGATTCTTGCATTGGTCCCCCGCAGCTCAATACAAGTATATTTTAAATGAAGCATGGTTCTTTTGGCTCTTTATTCACATTGTCAGGAGGGTAGGGAGTCGATGCCAATCTATATCGATCGCTCAGAACAGGTGGGCTACCATGACGTCTTAAAGTAGAAGTAATCCCAGTGTGGGAAAGAGACAGAGCTACACATACAGGTCGTCTAGCGCCATCTCTTTCTTCTCACATTGAAATTACTCCTGCTTTAAGACGTCATAGCAACCCCCCTGGGCGCAGAGCTGGGCAAAGCACAAGCTTTACTTTAATCAAAATACAAATTAAAAAATACTATCTCGCAAGTATTTAAAATACGAAATGCAAAATATTTTTAAGTCGTGTATTTGAAATACAAAACCCAGTATTTTAACAATTTTTATTTAAAATACAAATTACAAAATACAGTCAGGTCAGAAGTCCATCATGCTTCTTTCTTTCTACTTCTTTATCGAGTGGTTAGTGCCTAACCTGGTGTCAGAGTCTTTATGCAAGGTGAGCCAAACTGTATTAGTAATACAACGTCAAGCCAGTTTCCCCGAAAAATATGATTTTCTTGCCGACTCTTCTCGTGAGAAACAGCCAACGCGAACTACGTAGCTTCTGACATTTCATAGGTACCCTTGTTAGTTTATGTGAAATAAAATGTTTTGTAGAAGGACATACGTGACCTTATCGGTGAAGTTCTTCAGAAAGATCAAGGTCTGTGTCTTCAGCTATTAAGACTTCTAACTAAATCAATCAAGGATATGGCGGGACGAGCTCGACTCTTTCCACAAGGATTGGCGTACGACAGCACTGGATGAAATATGTGGAAGGAGGGAAGGCAGGCCTTTGCCCTGCAATGGGAGATAAATGGCTGATAATAATAAAAAATAACTCACTCACTTATCCACAATAAATAAAGTTTAAAGGTCATGTTAAGCCCTCCGGTGCGTTGTACTCGCAACCAATGTACGTGTAAGATTCAAAGGAGATGTTCCCACTCCGTGTCGGGTCATTTAGCTTCCTTCAATATGGTTGAGCTGAATGGGGCTGATTCATGCGTCATGCTCGTGAACGGGCGCTGTCGGTTGGGACTGGTCATCTCAAAGCTGCCACGGTTTATTTTAACTACTTACTTTGTTTTTAAATTGTTGATATAATATTTTACGAACGATGTAGAAATACGTGCACGTTAAGAGCTTCCAGACTCTTAACGTGCACGTATTTCTACATCGTTCTCACATATATGTATAATCTCAATATGAATGATGTAACCAAGATTTTGTAATAATATTTTGATTGAAAAGAGTGTCCATGGAGTTTCTTGCCCATTCTTCTCCATAGAGATCTACACTTTGGAATGGGCAACTACAGTACTTTCACAAGTTATTATGCCTTGTGTCTGTGACTGTAGCTTAGCCTAATTTTTTTTTTCTGACATTCAAAAGTGCCTGTAATGGTCTAATTGAACTAAATGCTTTTGAGTTTGAGTTTGAGTTTGACTGCTGGGACTCAGGCCTCCTCTCTATGAGAGGGAATGGGCTATAATCCACCACGCGGGCCCAGTGCGGATTGGTAGATGTCACATGTCTTCGAATTTTTGGTTCTAGGACATGCCGGTTTCCTCACGATGTTTTCCTTCACCGTTTTTGAGGGCAGTGGTGATGAAATAAATTACACAAAGGAGTAGTATGTCCTGATTGCAGTTCATGTGTGTGTAAATTGTTTTAAATTTTGTTTTCAGGCTTTCTTGGTAACTCTTCTGGCAGCAGTAGCAACCAGTGAGCCTCCGGTTTCCGGTTACAACTATCAGCAACCTGCCAACCACAACAGTTATAACTCTCCAACCAACAGTTATTTACCACCCACTACAGGTTAGTATCATCAACCGCCTTAAAGTAGTGTCCTAACTAAGCGGTCCCATAAAAAATTCAATACCTACTCGACCCAAATGTATGGCACAGCTAATTATTTTTGGTATTGGTCTCATGGAGTCTGTTGTCATTGTCTGTGCCAAACCTTAGATATGGCCACAACTTTCTGATAACTAATATATGTTGTATAATATTCCACCTAATCCTTTTTTTTTCGGATGGGAAAGCATCAAATGATTTCTCCCGCTCTGGGCGGAGCGGAAGGGAGTGTCAGACTTGCACTGACTACCCATCCATGTTCCTTCCTTGCCCTTTGTGTTCCAGGGCCGCGGAATCTCTTTCGAACAGTCCCGCAGCCCTTCCACATAATCTTGGCCTTCCTCTGGTCCTATAACCGTATCAATATTTCTAAAGCCATATATTTTCGTTTAGGTTTCACGTCGCCAAACAACGATTACCTGCCCCCTACCTTCGGGTCAGGGTCACAGAACTATGACCACGGGCATGACCATGGGAATGGACACAACCATGGACACGGTCATGACAACGAAGTGGTGAGTCATTCAATGAGTCGGTTTAATAAGATGAAGCTATTTTATATGGAGCAACTGCCTATCTGACCTATACAACCAGTACCACCACGGTACCTTTTGGTAAGACTGGTGGTGGTGGCCAAGCTTTCAAGTTCCTGAATTGGACTAACAGCTTAACGTGTTTTCTGATGCACGGAGAGAACTCGGTATGTAATGATTTGTCTGCCGTTCGTAGCCGAACTTGCTCTGTTTGAAGATCAACCCCCCCGAACGAAGTTTGACTGTATTATAAGGATATACAGGGTGTAAACAGACTCTTCACGAAGCCGTCAACTAAGCATTCTGTACATCAAACTAAGTAACTTTACAAAAATTATTGCTGGGAAACGACTTCTTTTTTTGGGGTGAAATATTATGTTTTACGATAGGACTCAATGTAACGTATTCATAACACTGTGGGTTGTGAAGGTGTCATAAGTAAAGAAAATGACATTAAAAACATGTATTTAAAAAAAAACTTGTGATTAAGTTGGAACTTTGACCCCCAATATCTCCGTAACAAGAAAGTTTCCAGGTATGGTCTAGAAAAAAAAAATCGCAATGACAGGGAGAACAAGTGCCTTTCGGCTTAGTTAAGAGTTTTTTTACATCCTTTATATTGATACGATACAGTTAGCCTACGTTATCCTGCTGGGTAAAGGCATGCCTTCCAGTTTTATAGATCCAGGGCTATATGGACCACTAGGAGAGATATTTTTTATACACCGAAATTGTTACTCCGCTCTGCAATCATGAAAATGTTGTGAGAAAAGTTTTGTTTGAATGTGGATGGCTAAAACAGTAAACCAAATAAACTACGGATGGACAGTTCTGTCTATCTGTCCTTTATTGATCCGTGATCAATTTGTTTTCGAAGGATTCATTCGTTCATGAGTAATCGAAGTATCAGTTGAACTTCCTGAACGATTTAAATATCTCACAATCAGCATTTTATGATTGAGAGGTGGAAAATTTCCAAAAAAAACTTAAAAGTTCGATTTCTCCAAAAGAACCCAATTTGGACCTCAAGTTATCGGGTAGAAATTCCTTCATATTAGGTTTAGTATCATTGGCATTGGAGCGGATAAGTTGGAAATTGATTAGGGAGGCCTATGTTCAGCAGTGGACAGCAACAGGCTGATGATGATGATGATGAGGTCTAGTATCACCCGTTTTAAGAAATGCACCCAATTATCAATCAAAATGTAGATACAGTACATAACTGAGTTATTAGTAATTTAATTTCTTCAACGAAGTCTGGATTTCCGCCCGGATGATGACAATAAGCTCGTCCTTCTCGTTACATTACTGGCGAAACTGGCTACACATCCATCAAACTGTGTAGCCAGTTTGATGTATAACATCATAGTTGAAAACATTATTAGTTCCAACATTTTTCATGTCAACAAGTGCAACAGGTAGCGCCAAATAGCTGGGGTGTCAGAATTCAGAAAATTCTTCTGGCTTCCCCTGACACAATTTCGACCCTTCGCTACTGTTTGGGGATTATAGGCGTGATGTCATATTAATTAGAGCTAAAGGTCAATTCTCACAGACCAAAACAACACAATGATGTCACCCGAGCATTTAGTATTACTCAGTTGATGACGCTAATAAGAAAGTTTTAATTAGCAGCTTAGTTAAGACTAACGTAAGTGGGACTAAAGGAAACCTTGTAAAAAGAATATAACTGTCCAGTTTCTGGTTCGTATTCCAATAACGTATGGTCTACAGTTATTATTACAACATGCCTATAATTATTTTGTAACATAAAAAAAGACCAATGCTAAACACGGTGAACGACAACAGCGCGAGGAAACCAGCCATGTTTTAAAACCAAAAATGCGAAGACATTTCATTTTTCTGTACCTTTTTTTTTCATTCTTCTCTGCCAACCGTCACGCTATCATTTACTCCTTTCTCTTTCACATCATTCCTCACACAATCATCGTTTCTTTGGTCTTCCTCTCCCTCTCCAACCATCAACATTTATATTCGTCACTGTTTTAGTCATATACGATTCGTCCCTCCTTATCACATGTCCATACCAAGACAGTCGATTCCTTTTCAACTTTTCTGTAACTGGTGCACCTTTTAGACTTCCTCTTATATACTCGTTTCTTACCTTATCCGTTCACACACCATACATACTCCTCAACGTTCTCATCTCCGCTATATGCAATCTTTTTTCATCCATCTTCTTCACAGCCCAGCATTCCGATCCTTGCAGTACGACAGAGCTAATCATGGACTTGTATATTTTCTCCTTTAACTTGAGGGGCATCAAATTCGATGACATTATGATGTGATATAGTATAGTACCAACAATCACAGAGAAAAGGCCTGTGTGCTTCGATGGTGGCTCGAGTCAGACCCAGCCCTAACAGGGTTCTAGAAATGATTGCTGGCAGAGTGGACTATCCATATGTGGTTCACTACTGTCAGTTACATGTGTTACCGTATCGTTGTTTACTAAAACGCAGTTTTTAAGGACTATGTTACTAAACCTATATATAAAGCCTCCGCTCGAAATAAAGTCTTTGAGTCTTTGAATTATGCTATGCTAATTCAAAAAACTTTGAAGTGACCAGATAAAAATAGAGCTATTACTAGGATTGTTGTGAAAAATCTGTGATTTGAAATGACAGGTAAAGTCGATTTCCCAATAACTTACTGATTGACATATTAAAGATCGGGCATTATTCTTCAAAGTTAAATTGTCCTTCATCAATGACATTAAAAGATAATAAAGTTATTTATACTAAAAAACAACACCGCTTTTCATTGCAAAAATTTAATAAACAAAACTTTAAAATAAACAAATTAGTTAGTCCTCGCCCGTATATTGTAGATATGATAAGAATTGATTGGCCTTAACCTATAGATATCATTCTCAATACTGTAAAATATGTCTCCGTAATCACCAAAGATCATACTGTTAGGAAAGAAATCTAAGTCAGCAACCTTTCTGGCTGTCCCGTTGTAACAATCAATTTCATGAATCCCATTATCCGATAATCCATAAGTTTTTTCACCTTCAACAAAAAAGTGGTACACCACGCTCAAATCCTTGTTTTTAACAACTTCTTGACTATTATAAGCACAAAAAACACCACACATAGTCACTATATGCACATTTCTTTCATTATCCACGTCAAATTCCATAACGGTTTTCATGTTACCAATTTTAACAGCCGTTTTTCCTTCATTGAATATCTTGTATATCATGTGATCGTTGGCATCTATTAAGTACATTTCGTTGTTCCTTATAACTATTTTGAAAATGTTCATGTTGTATAAGCCGATATTTGTAGCGACGTTATACAGAGGATCATATTTGTATAATCCATCGTCTGATCCGAAATAAACTTCACTGGTGTCGGGGTCGACTGTAGTAGCTTTGTTTCTTTGTATGCCTTCGATTTTCATTGTTTGTTTTGTAACAACATTAATGAATGCTCGTCTAGAGTTCTGCGTTACATCGTCCATGTACATGAAGAACAAGTTTCTGCTCGAAGAGTCGTATGCTAGTTCTTTAGGGCTCTGAAAATCGTTCGTTAGGAGTTCCTTTCTATATATTCTGGTTCCTATTCTCTCAATAGGAGTATCAGTTAAGTAAATCCTTAATTTCGCGTCCACACATAGGAGTAAAGCGACAAATAGCACTTTGCGGGTCATTTTGGAGCGTGCGACACAAACTGAATCAGCTTTACCACTGGTATTGTTAATGTTTTGATTACTTATCTTAGTTTTACCAACTTTGTTTTTGCTGCTTACTCCTGTGTGTTCATTCGAATTTGGTTCTTGTGCTTTTGTATTAAATGCTTCATATTGTTTCAGTGTAGATTGTTGTTACGTTTGTTTGTCTGCACGCTCAGCTGACTCTGTATATGAGTAAATTGTTGTAAACAAGTTTAGAGGTCGAGTGTTTCATGTGTAGGGATTTACTCGGCGTATCCTATATGGTCACTAATTGAGCTCGTTAAGCTCTGGATGAATGAGTGGAATTTATTGACTGATTTAGTGGTCTGGAACATTTAGTTTGTAACATTCCTGTCTCGGTTTTCACTGTGGCGCTAATTCTTATTTATACTAACTCATGCCCGCGGCTTCGCCCACGTGGTGATCGGTACTGTCCCACGAGATAGTAGTACCGCGATGAAAAGTATCATATATGATAATCTAGGTTATAAACTATCTGTGTGCTAAATTTCATCCAAATCCGTTCAGCAACAAAGATCTATCCATCCAACCTCACAAACTATTGCATTTATAATATTAGCAGGATTTTGTATTATATTAGGCAAAGTTTGGAGGTAATCTTCGGAACAACTTACCCAATTTTGAAAATTCTTGTGTGCGAACCAGGCCGCGGTCAAAAGTTAGTTCATTTATAAACACATCTTCCTAAGACGATGCACATTATTTTATTAGAGACAATATTAGGGTTACAGGTCCAAATTCTTTATAAATAGACGAGCTATAAAAGTTACTGAGGGACAGAATTACTTTGGCATTTTGTTTTGTTTTGTTTGTTTTATTTTGTCTTGTTGGTTTTAACCCAATATTATCTTCTGTTTTTAGCCCAAGTCTTACGAATTTGGATACTCAGTGAAGGACGCCCAGTCTGGCAACGACTACGACCGCAAGGAGAGCTCGGACGGTAATGTTGTGCGTGGCGAGTATCGTGTGCAGCTACCCGATGGTCGTACGCAGATTGGTTAGTGCAGACAAACTACTTTTTTATTATCATTAACACACATATTTACGTATTTTTATACAAAACCAGTTGTATTGTATAAAAGAAGGGAAAGGAAGAGTTAGTGATCGTGTCAGTTTAAAAACTTATATAACTTTTTATTTTATTTTATTTATTTTTGTTTTTTTTTTATTTAGGATTTACCAACGTATGTATTAATATATATATCACCAAAACCTTTGCCCAGCAAAAGGAAACTACCTATAGCCTAAGGAATAAAATCCCAGACTGTTTAACTGCTGGGTAAATGTCAAAGGCGAATTTAAGTTCAGTAGGTAGTTTTTATTTGTGCATCATTTTAATAAAGTTATAAATGATTTGTTTGAATTCAGTAAGTACACACGGCGGCACATCAAGCTTTACATTTCCAGTATAACAAGGTGTCACGTCGCTTTGAATATATTTTCTATACAATGAGAGATCCGCATAAACTGGTTTGGTATAGCTTGATTAGCAGTCCTGCGTACATTATTTAAAAACTACAAATAAATCTAAAATAATAATAAAAATATGTACAGTCAACAAAACAGATAGGTATGCAGGGTCGAAAAATATAATTGATTTTTTCTTAAAAACCGATCGATGTTTTCGAATGAAATTAAAATTAAATGAAGAAAAATAATCAATTGGTTAAATTAATTCAAATTTCATTTGAAGATGTGCAACAGTTTCTAAAAAAACTAAAACTATATCTAACGACCATGCATACTTATCTGTTTTGTTGACTGTACAAGGTATCAAAAGGAGAAAAGAAATACAGGGCGTCAAAGAATCCGTCCACATCGCTGTCAATAGGAAAAGGGCCCAGAGGGCTGGCAGCATTGCCACGTTGGATGGCAATTCTGATTCTTTGGCCAAAAAATAGTTTACGTGAAGAGTCGACCAACCGCATGGCAATGGCCCGAAATTCTATATACTACTAGATACTCGGACTCCATTAACAACATCATATATTTTAGGCTGTAATGGTGCGTAGATATAATATATACCTTATAAACTTACATATAAGGGGGTATACAGACTCGTCAACGAAGCCGAAAAGCACTTGTTCTCCCCGTCATTCATTGCGATAATTTTTTTGTTCTAGACCATACCTGGGAACGTTCTAGTTACGGAGATATTGGGGGTCAAAGTTCCAACTTTTCCACAAGTTTTTTTTTAAAATACATGTTTTTAATGTAAAATTTTTACTGTAAAAACCTCCACGACCAGTTTACTATTCAATTCATTCATGAGCACAATGTTTTAAGAGCGTTACATTGAGTCCTACTGTAAAACGTGATTTTTTAGCCCAAAAAAAAAAGTCGTTTCCCAGCACTAATTTTTGCGTAAAGTTACTTAGTTTAATGTACATAATGCTTGGTTGACGGCTTCGTGAAGAGTCTGTTTACACCCTGTATAAAGTAAATACAAATCGACCCCGCCTTTTTTGTCTTACGTTAGTTGTAGATAACGACAAAATCTTCCTGTTACAGTTACATATCACGCTGACTGGCGCACAGGGTTTCACGCAGATGTCAGATATGAGGGACAAGCAAAGTACCCGGAGCCTGCATACAACAACAGACAAGGTATTATATTCTTCTTTATTCAAAAAGTTCTCTCCCTTCTTAGCTTGTATTGTATAACGGGCTGGTGTCCGCA
Source organism: Lycophotia porphyrea (assembly GCA_950005105.1). Lineage (NCBI taxonomy): Eukaryota > Metazoa > Arthropoda > Insecta > Lepidoptera > Noctuidae > Lycophotia > Lycophotia porphyrea. The sequence goes on from OX465409.1 coordinate 1,779,458, forward strand.
ACTCCACGTCCAATGCGCGTATTTTGCGTGCGGGTGGGAAATCTATTCGATCCACCCCAACTCCCCGAGAAAGGTTAGCAGCGCCTTGATGTTGCCGACAATCTCGCAGAGAGTACCTGGGTTACCGAACTACTTTTCCCTGTCTGGTGCAACCTCTGGGCAGTGCAGAAGCACGTGGGCTGCTGTTTCGTCTTCCTCCATGCAGGCTCGGCACAGGGGGCTGTCTGTAACTCCTATGACAAAGAGGTGTTTGTTAAAAGAGCCGTGTCCAGTGATGGCGGCTGTAACTGTGCGCAGCTGTAGCTTAGTCAGCCGAAGCGCCCGTTTGGTGAAGCGGCCGTCGATACTAGGAAGTGCTTCCCTTCCCTTCTTAGATTACCATCAAATCAAAATACATATTATATAATAATAGGTGTATATACACTTAACGAACACATAGGTACTTCACGAAGCCGAAAGGCACTTGTCAAATCAAATCGTTTATTTGTTCTCCCCGTCGTTGCTGGGAACCTTCTAGTAGTGGAGATTTTGGGGGTCAAAGTTCAGCTTTATCATAAGTTTTTAATATTTGAATTTTACTTTAAATACCTCCATGACGCCGGTACCCTGGCACCTTTAAATACCTCCATGGTACTATTTAATGCATCCATCATAGTGTTGCCCGACTCGCACTTGGCCGGTTTTTTGCTCCTCGAAAACTGAGTCGATTCAATTATTTTTGATATTAACATTTTTAGAAAGATTTTGTTTAGGTTCCTATCAATTTATTTTATGTTACAAACCTTTCGAATTTGTCTGGTAGTCCTCTAATCACGGCCGTAAAAATAGGGTACTTTTTGTTAATTTCCGAGGGTCCTATTTTTTTTACTTATTAGTTGCTGAAATAAAGAAAATTATATGGACGTATCTACAGTACACCACGATTGTATGAAAAAAGAAACGATTGCTCTAGAGGCATTATTCAAGAAGATAAACGGGAATTCAAAACGTCGATTTCCTTAAAATTTGTACTAATATGCTAATATTGTAAAGCTGAAGAGTTTGTTTGTTTGTTTGAACGCGCTGATCTCAGACTATATATATATATATTATAAAGTTGGAGTTTGTTTGTTTGTATGGTTGAACGCGCTAATCTCAGGAACTACTGGTTCGAATTAAAAAAAACTTTTGGTGTTGGATAGCACGTTTATCGAGGAAGGCTATAGGCTATATATAACATTACGCTACGACCTATGAGCGGACCTAGGAGCGGACTAGCGGAGCATCAATGAAAAATGTCTCTCTATTATGTGTCGCAAACGAAGTTGCGCGGGTCAGCTGGTGGAGAATATAATGATATTCAACGATTAATTTGGACTTTTTCTTTCTTTTTCAGGAGGATACAATTACAATGCCCCCGCCCCCAATGGTTTCAGCGGGTCCTTAACAGGTTTCCATGGCAACCAAGGTTATAAACAACCGTCAACCGCTTACGGACCTCCCGGTTACCATTGAGTTAACTTAATGTTAACCAATCGGTTACAAAAGCGACTGTTGTTTCAAATTTTGAATACTAAGTTACCATTTGTATAGTAAAATATGTTTAGATTTATATAAACAATAAAATTGACATCGATTACGAAATTTTGAACTTTTACTCTGTGGAATAAGGTCCTTTTTTGGGTTCCGTAGCCGAATAGCAAAAAGCGGAACCCTTATAGATTCGTCTTGTCTGTCTGTCTGTCCGTATGTCACAGCCACTTTATTCCGAAACTATTAGGACTACAAAGTTGAAACTTGGTAGGTAGGTGTTTTCTATGAACCGCTTTACTTTATATATTTTTTCTATTTTTATACAAAAATAGAAAAATATTAAAGATTCAAGATTTGGGGTTCATGTAACTGCTTTTTTTTTTCATTAAACCTGTTTGTGCGGCGTGTGGAGCTCAGTGGTGGCCTAGTGGTAGCGACCCTGACTTTCTAACAGTAAGTCGTGGGTTCGAACCCAGGCAGGCGCATTACTTTGTGTAATTTATTTCATCACCGCTGCCCTCAAAAACGGTGAAGGAAAACATCGTGAGGAAACCGGCATGTCCTAGAACCAAAAATTCTAAGACATGTGACATCTACCAATCCGCCCATTCCCTCTCATTGAGAGGCCTGTGTCCCAGCAGTGGGAACATTATAGGCTGATGATGATGATGTACGGGGTGTCTATTGGTCTTTAAAAAAACCTTGAAGTTCCTAAAAACCATTTTTTCTCTCAGTCAATCGTTTGAAAGATGACACTTCCAAAGTGGTAAAATGTTGATCACTTTGGACTGTAGCCTAGTTTTGAAATAGTAAGGCCAACGCACACCGGGGACGGCAGGGAACGGGAAGAGAATTTATCTTTACCCAATGTAAATTCATACGTAGCTAGTGGTAACAAGATACATACAGATTCCAATGACCAACATTAAAAGTCGACCACAAGACATCAAAGGGGATTTCTCTTCGCGATGGGATACGACGGGAGGTAACGGAACATTGTAATGCCGTGCCTCAGGACGCGTAGGCATGCGTCGGTATGCGCTGGAGTCCGCTAGGTTCTGGGGCGAGTCTCGGTAGCTGCCGGCATGCCTTGGCAAGATCCGCTGCCCTGCCGCTAGCCTTCGGCATGCCTCGGTATTTAATAGGACGCTAACCTCATTAGTGGGTGCTTGCCGGTGGCAAATCCCTGTTCTATATCCATAAATGCGAAAGTTTCTCTGTCCGTCTTACTGTTAGCCTGTGTAATCCCACAACTGGGCAAAGGTAGAACCATTCGAAAAGGTGGTTTCGTTAAATAAATTCAAGATTTTGTTTCAACGCAATTTATTTAGTCACAATTGTTCTGTTCATGTTTGTGTCGCCAAGTCTGTCTTTACAATAGCAGTATTTGTTTAGATGAGGATGCGCGGCGCTGATGCACTTTGGTTCGTCACCATATCTGCAACAAAGTAAAACGTAAAAATCAGGTAAAGATGGTAGAGGTGTGTCAAGCAGACATACAGTTAACAGAAAAAAACCTCCAATTTATAGGGGTAATAAACCCCCAGCGTCGATTAAAAAAAGATATATGTCATATGATCTCAAATTATCGGTCCTGTGACGGGGTATCTAAATTGGTAACTATAAAAGCGTTCAATAGCGATTTTTCTGATGTTTATCTCCTTCGCCAAGTGCCTCCCCAGCCCAAGCCACCGTACTACAAGTGGTATGGAGATCTGTCACACCGAGTGTCAACTGTAACGTGCGATAAGGAACTTCGTTCCGAAAACAAGATAAAGACTTGTAGTTTGCTGCCAAAAAATTGAAGAAGAACATCGCAAGCACTGAAACTGAAAATTCGTAGAATTGTGACATCTGAGGACGCAAGGTGGATGTGGCACACTCCTTCTCCTAAAATCGTAGCGTTTGACCCCAGCCTGGACACACATGGTGATTTGCGGCCCAATGCGTGTAGAGAGGAGGCCTGTGTCCCAGCTGTAGGCACACTCTAGGCTGATTAAGCTGAATGAAAGTAGACTACTTACGCATTAACTCGAGATATATCTCTCTGCGTGATCATAAAATAGTCACCGGCTCGATTGTATGTCATTGTGCCTTCAAACACACTTCTACCGGGACCCATAACTATCTGAAACATTACATTTAACGAAATGCATTTTTGGTGGTATGAAAACAGGGTGTAAAGTTCCTCATCATTTATTGAAAAAGAAGGACCTTTCGTATAGAAGGAAGATAATGGGCTAAAAAAAACATGAACAGTAAGATTTTAATCCGCAGATAATAGAATTCAGCTGTAGATTTTATGCAATTCTATTGGTTAAAATTTACATAGCTCTGCTCATCTTCTCTTTTCTCCGCTCGTGGCTTGGATGTAGAATTCAGCAAAAGTTGAAAAGTTCAGAAGGTGCGGTAATTTTTCATGCAAGATGCAACCCTAACCGTTATGCGCAGTCGGTTAATTTTCGCCCGAGTGACCGTCGAGTTAGCATCTCCTGAGGACGCTCCGTGGAGGGACGGAACACAGTTATGTCGAGTATAAGTTTGGATTGCATGGTGCATTATAATGATCGCAACTACTGCATTTCAATTCAGTGGCTGATAGATTGGAATTGTTTTCTTGCTTACTGAACTATTTTACCTTGGTGACCACTATTTATTTTTTTATTAGGATGGGAAATCATCAAATGACTCCTCCCGCTCTGGGTGGAGCGGAAGGGAGTATCAGACTTCTACTGACTAAAACCCATCCATGTTCCTTCCTAGCCCTTTGTGTTCCAGGCCCGCGGTATCTGTTTCGAACAGTCCCGCAGCCCTGGCAGGTCCCGCAGCCCTGGCAGGCGACCTCTTGGGTATTAATTCTGTCATCATTCTCTTGTCCCTATCTCAATTCATTTGGGGTCGGCGCAGCATGTCTTCTTCTTCCATACTTTTACTCGTCATCTCATCAGACGCCTCCTTTTTCGTCTTATCACTCTTTACGCAGTCCTTCTTCTCCGTTTCTTTGGTCTTCCTCTACTCATATATACATCCACATTCATAATCAAAACTTTCCTCACGACATTTTCCTCTTTCTCTTTAAGATATTATATTATTTTATATTTTATGGTGACTTTTAGTTTATGATAAGGAAGGAAGGAATCCCACCCCTGCCCGACAATGGGTCAAAGGCAGCAACGGCTTTGGGGTCCAAACAACTCCTGAAATACTTATAGCAGAGGGAAACGGGAAACCACTGCTGCTATTTCCTATGAGAGTCATGATATGTTGCATTTCATGCGGACGAAGATCGAGGGCAGCAGCTAGTATAACATAAATTACCTTGGCTTGATAATATTCGTCCAGGGTCTTTAACGCATCACTGTCAGGATGTTTATACAAGTGGGCCAATTCCTTGACATCAAAGTAATTAACTTTAGAAATGTGATCTGTTGCATTTTGATGTATCACCCAGTCCGTGGACATTAAGTATCTTTTGGCGCATATCGATCTGGGAATGTTAATATTTGTTTTTAACCACTTAACTTTACAGGGTGGAAGGGACACACGCTATATCGGTTATCACGTATTCAGTATATAATTCTGAACTCCCCCATATCATCATTCTCTTGCCCTTATCCCAATTCATTTGGGCTCGGCGCAGTATGTCTTCTTCTTCCATACTTCTCTATTACTCGTCATCTCATCAGACACCTCCTTTCTTCCCATATCATCCTTTACACAGTCCATTCATTGTTTCTTTGGTCTTCCTCTTCTCTAATACCCATCCACATTCACACACAAAACTTTCCTCAGCACATTTTCCTCATTCCTCCGCATCACATGCCCATACCACGACAATCAGTAACCACACAACTTTTCAGTCACCGGCGCCACTTTTCTCTTTCAGACTTTCTCCACATCGACAAGTTTCATCGTTAATTACAATAAAAAAGTGGGTGTGTACTTATTACGCACGTAAGAAGTTATACTTCTTTGGCGTATAAAACTAAATTGTTGACTAGCTAACTTCAGGGTGTATGTTTACTAGCTAACTTCAGGGTGTCGGTTTTTCGTGACGGTGCGTGCATCGTAAAAAATTACTCTCATCATTTTTCCCTAACGCGCCAAAAGAAGTATAACTTCAAAAACAGCTGTTCCATACATTTTGACCGTGCACTTTTGCTATCTTTGAAAATTTTCTGTGTCCCCAGGGTTCAGAATGACTGAAAACGTGGTAACCCTTTATGCGTCGGTGTCCTTTCCACCCTAATTATATCATTTTATCATTTTTACCGAGATATCTACACTACTTTCAAACCAAATATTTGAGAACGTGGGGTAGTAATTTCTCCACTCTTCTTTCCGCGTGTGGTAGATCACAGTCCACTTTCATAGAGGAGGTTTGTGTTCCAGCAGTCGACAAAGAACGTCCAAAAAATTGTGCAAAATTGTATAGATATTGATGACTGCAGCTACATAACAAACTACTTTCGAAAAATAACTGCGGTTCACTTAGCTCTATAAACTTTAAATACATGAAACGGCAACTTCTCAGTCAAACTGTAAACGACGTTGTGAATCAGCCGCTCACTGCTCGCCTAGTGAGGGTTAACTAACCGCTGTTCTATAGTGACGCTGTCAATATAGTCGGCCAGTACTTTTGCCACTTGCGCGTACATGGGGCTGGAGCGAGACACGTTCGACCACTGAGTGCAAGCGCACCAATGCGGCATGACTCCGGCCTCGCCACACGAACGGGATGTAGGAATCTAGAACATATAATATGCAGGAGTCTGCGGTGTGACATTATTATGTAGATACTTATTGCTAAACATGGAGACACCTTGACGGCCGCTGCTAGAGGGTCTAACTGTTTGCACGCATTACGATACGTTTCAAGTACACATAATTAATGGTAAAAAAAATCAACCCTAGAGGTATTTTAAGTCGGATACATTGAGTGGACCACCTTTGTAAAACGACTACAAAGTCACGGTGTATAAACTGACGGCTTCTATAATAGTTTTGCGCTAAACGCACTTTTGGTGTCAAAAATGTTCACTTCCTAAATGCTGCCAGGCTCACATATTCCGTGTTCTGTGCTTTTGATTTTGACCTTATGATCCTGAGTGTCCTGTCCTGAAGTTCGGTGATAAGGAGGGATCTCCATAAACATAAATGCACATAATCAGCCTTTAATGCCCTCCTCTGTGTGAATGGGCGGACGGTAATCCATCACGCAGTTCCATTACGGGTTGATGTCTTGATATCACAAGTTTTCGAATGATTAGCCCTAGAATATGTCGGTTTCCTCTCGATGCTTTCCTCCATTTCTTGAGAGTGGAGCACAAAAACGTACAAATTAAAGTGCGTTTGTGAGTTCGAACCCATGACAAATAACGCATAAGGCGCAGCCACTGCTAATGGGGTACTAATACGGGTTTATAGAAAGATAAAATTACCGGCTCCAACAAAGTCATTGCTCTCGGGAGTCCAGACCCTGGTATCAAGTGCGGGTTTCCCTTCTCCTTAAGATCCAATACGTCTAAAATTGTGGCGTGTATATCAAATGGCGTTGTAAGCACTTCCACGTTATTTCTCAGTGACGACAACGCTGTTGGTCTTAGCTTTTTCAGCTTCTCTGGCAAAAGAATAGCCATTAAAGGCAAGCGCTCTTCTAACTTGCCTTGAGAAGTTTCGCGGATCGCTGAGAATCTGGAATGTCAATATCAAAAAATGTCATCATACAGTGGAGTCCCTATAGGTCCAATAGCTGACGAAACGGTAGACTAATTACAAAGTTTGTACGCGTCCGCATCAAGAGGAAAGATGTCCACCCACATCTGAAGTTTACCCTGAAAGATAAAATTTTGCTAGATCAGCAGACGGCATCGGCATGCGAATAAAAACCCATCTATTTTATACAGATCAAATTTATGAATTCTCTGACTCTCATTGCACAGCACAAACCACTGGACGGATCGGGTAAAATATTTAATAAAATAAAGTACAGCATACAGATAACTATCATGACGTAGGCATAGACATATCCCTAAAACTAACATCATCTGCCTAGCCTTTTCCCAATTATGTTGGGGTCGGCTTCCAGCCTAACCGGATGCAGCTGTTTTTTGCTTGTCTGACCTCCACAATCCAGCTATCACTGGGTAGTCAGTGGTATACTTCCCCAAGGTAGGACTTGCGGTCAGATTTTCGGGCCACTGTAACGACTGTCAAATCCCTATTAAGTTCGGATATTCATAATAAAAGTTCCTTCTGCCAACAGTACAGATAAATGCAATATTCAAGAATTGCAAAACCTATGCATCCTGGAACCGAATATTATTCATATACCTACAGGTTATAAAAGAATATTATTAGTGGAACACTTCTTAGGACCACCTAAGAAGTGTTCCACTAATAATATTCTTTCGTCCAGTTTTGTGGTCTGAATCACCGATTCAGACCACAAAACTGGACAACCTCCTTCAAAGAAGGACAGAAAAACAATTGGACTTCCCATACAAAATATCGCATCGGCTAACGCAATTAGTATGAAGAGTCAACTTTTTGTATGCATACCATACTTCCACCGTTTCTTCCATCGCGGGCAGAAAATACAACGATCCTTTCATTCTTTTCTTGCTCCAAGTTCATACATCTGGTCATACACGCACAACGGTTGCTGTTACTACGCACCTGACCTTTCAGAAGATCCCAATTCAGTGTATAGCCGCCACTCACGCTTGTCTTATAAGTTCAATGTAAACTAAAGTTCGTTACCTAGATCCGTGGTCCCCCATGACCAAAACCAGGGTGTCTTCAAAGGCTCTTCTGGCAGATAAGGTTTGAAGGTATGAGAGAAGAATTTCATCCAGTGTGGGTTCCACTGTGAAGTTCTCGTACGTCATGTCTACTATTAACGTAAAACAGAATTTCTTGCCGTCAAGTTGAAGAAACTGTCACAGGGGTAAAAAATAAACAAGCTTTTTTTTAGGCTTCTAAACTATAATATTGTAAAGAGGTATTTGTTTTTAAGTTTGTTTGTAGGGGTAATCTCCGGAATTAATGATCCAATTCTAAATATTCTTTCACTGGCAGAAAGCTACATTATTCGTGGGTGCTATACATTATATTTATAAAAGAAGAAAATCAAGGAAAATTTAGACGAACCAAGCTGCGGTATCAAGTCATATCCACATAAAAATGGGTTGCCACCAGAACCAAAGGTGTGCATAATTTCAGCGTAATTGGTTAGGAGGAACTGGTATAAAATTTAGTTGCAGGATTGGATCCATATATACTAATTAACAAGTAAGGCAAAGTCGAAAGTTAAATCAATACCACGCCTGCAATCCCTACATATACATTTCGCCAGTTATATTTAAGTTCCATGTAATAGGGGCCGAGCGTATTGCCCTCAACCGGGCGCAATTTCAGACTCCGTGGCTGCTACTGAGAAATTCCTGATGGAAAAACCCAATATTTCGTTTCGCAACCCGGGAATCGTATCCAGGACCTCTTGCTCAGCAGTCGTGATTTCGACCACTAGACCTTCCTCATCACTTTCTCAGTAATCACTTCTTCGAAAACTGGCTCTTATCTCTACTTCCTCGAAAACTGGCGATTACGCAGTGGTGATAAAATAAATAGTCCAGAACTATTCTAGTTTAATTCTATTCATTATCTATTAAGTTATTGTATAAAGGATGCATTCTAAAAGTTGGCAACATAACACAAACAGCTGTACTCATGACTTGGAAAAGAACGTGTTTAACACGTTCAACGTGCGTTACATCTGCGCTGAAAAAATACGACGTTTCTTACAAATAGTCCCTAAGCACTTTCAACGTTGCCAACATTCAGAATACACCCTCTTAAGCACCTCATCAGCTAGATTCATCAATAGTTGGTACTGTGGTGTAGCTCCAAAACAATGACCGATAGGACGGCCCTGATACCAATTCTCGCCTTTTCTAGTATCAGCCAATAGCATCGCTCGGAGGTAATGGTCAGCTGGCTGGCTTCTGAACCAGTTGAACGTGTACTGCTCTGTGCCTGTCCAGGGTTTGTCTTCGAAGTACGCTGTACGATACCTTAGCAATAATTTTAATCAGTTAATGGATGCACGGTGCCGAAACAACGGAACTGGCGGTTGGGTTGGTTCATAAATTCAAGGTCGCTCAGCGCGTCATGCAAATATTTGTTTGAAGGGTTAGCTCCAAAATAAATGTATCCGGGAATGAACTGAAGTTGCTGAGCTTGAAAACTAAAATTTGGGAGAGGTCCATGCCCGTGTACCGCGCATAGCTGTGTTGATCACAACTCAGCCCACCGCAATGAAGTCAGCAGCAAGTTTCTTATTCATGATGGAAGTGACATCGACACACAAACGGTTAGGTCCACGTATTCAGTGCTGGTACATTATTCCAAACAATCTCACATACTTGTGTACGAAACAGCTGTTTTTTTTTACTACCGATGAAAAATGTGGGGTTATAAGCAAATAGGTTTGTTTATACAAACACTTTTATACTTATTATTTTTCTTTAATGAGGTTTCTGTTTCTTATCTGACTACTCTGAGAAGAAACACCCGAAAAAAACTCAGAGATCCTAGTTTCTTTTATTTCAAAAATAGAACAGAAGTTTATTTGTACAGAATGTAAATAATCACAAAACAGATGTTGGAATGCTTAGAATCGTTGAACATTCTGCCATTAATTCATGCACAACTCACATGAGGACTGTGATATTAGTGTCTGAGATGGTCTTTTTGAAGAAACAACCACACAGATTTGAGTGGACCTATCGCGCGCCACGTCCTTTAGTAGCGCGCAAACGAAGGTGGTCAGTGGCTGCCATGAGTGGTCGGTATTTATTTATAATTCGCCACAGGTGGCGTGTCGCGGACACTATGTCGCGAGTGGCCGCCACCGGTGGTAGCGTGTCGCGGCCACTGAATCGGGATTGGTCGCCACCCGCGACACCTGTGCGGTGATTTCATACAAAACGTTTTAAAAATCGTGTAAACGGCTTGTCGCCAGCCACCGGTGGCGACCTTCGGTGACCCGTTTGCGCGGAGCCTATGTCTCTAAGTAAAGTCATCATCATCATCATTTCAGCCGAAAGACGTCCACTGCTGGACATAGGCCTGCCCAAGTGTCGCCACATTGACCGGTCCCGTGCGACTCGCATCCAGCGGATCCCCGCAACCTTCATCAGGTCATCGGTCCACCTAGTGGGAGGCCTTCCAACGCAACGTCTTCCGGTTCGCGGTCGCCACTCTAGAACTTTACGGCCCCATCGGCCATCCGTTCTGCGAGCAATGTGCCCTGCCCACTGTCACTAAGTAAAGTTAAGTGCTAAGTAAAGTGACTGTTGGAATCCAGTCGGACAAACAATCAAACAGACAGACAGACGAACGAGAAAAAATATAAAGTTAATTTTTTGCCATTTCTAAGGTTTCCTAATCGTAGCTGAACACTTTTTATTTCTAAAACTTACCCGCGTTCTTTCAACATATGGAAAATAAACTTCTTAGGATCAATATATTTCTTTGTTCCCCGTTTTCTTTTATAGATGTGTTCGTCTTCAGGTTTTCCAGTGAGAATCGGATACAGTGCTCCGTTTGTGCCGTCCCCAACAATATTGTAACTGAAATAATAAAACTGAGTCTATTATAGAAATCGTCCCTCGGCTGCTGCATTAGCACTTCTTCTGTATCGTGTGGTTAGTGCCTAACTTGGGGTCAGAGTAACACAACCATATGCATAAGCTCTAATACATAACCAGCCTGGAATGTCCTAGAATGTGGGCAGTGGGCAGCATTAACTAGAGAAAAAACATGTGTGCAATTCACGCATAGTAGAAGTGAAACCTTCAAAAATTTTGGCTTCCAAGATAAACACTGTATAATGCTTCCTATCTCATTTTCCCCCACGTTAAATCTTATGAATTTATGTGTCTGTCTCTTTTTACTGTCGCTTTTTCGTTTCATCGACTTTCAAATCACAACGATGCTAAAGAAGTTTTCACTTCATAAAAATAGGCTTGAGGGGTTCGCATCCACGACCTGCGCTGGCTGATACTACCTGGTCCACTACTGCTCTTAGATTATCCCTTAGATCAAACAAGGTGTAACCGAACCGAAGGAAACCGTCAAACCAGCATTATGTACATCAAACTAAAGTAAATGTCTTAGAATAATAGGTAAATGTAGGCAAAAATTATTGCGACTTTCTTTTTTGGAGTGAAAAATCACGTTTCAAGGTTGGATTTATTTTTGGTCACCGTGTTGACGGCGTGTTCGTGTTCCACGCGCGCCTCAAAGAGATGTCAGCAAATAGGGAGGGGCCCGCAAGGGCCGATGCCTGCCAGGGCTGCGGGCTGTTCGAAAGAGATACCGCGGCCCTGGAACACAAAGGGCAAGGAAGGAACATGGATGGGTTTTAATCAGTACAAGTCTGACACTCCCTTCCGCTCCGCCCAGAGCGGAAGGAGTCATTTGATAATTTCCCATCCGTAAAAAAAAAAAAAGGTTGGATTTAATGTTATACACTCAAAACATTGTGCTGATGGATGTATTGAATAGTACGGGGGTCGTGGAGGTATTTAAAGTAAAGCTATAATATTTTAAATAATAACATTAAAAACTTGTTTAAAAAAAAAACTTGTGGAAAGTTGGAAGTTTGACCTCCAATATAACTGACAGATTCTCGGGTATGGCCCGGAACAAAAAAATGATCGCAATGACGGGGAGAACAAGTGCCTTTCGGCTTCATTAAGGGTACTTTTACGTACATACACATGTATGTATCATGGTGTTTATTGAGATGAGGAGTGATAGAGAAGTATGGAAGAAGAAGACATGCTGCGCCGACCACAAATAAATTGTGATGAGGGAAAGGGAATGATGATGATGATATTATGGTATTTTGTTATGAATTTGACCCTTTTTTTTTCAATTATACGTTTTAAATTTTTACTGCTATGTCAAGAGGAGCTCGTGGCAAAAAAATAACAGCCGCTCGGGTCGATCTTTAGGTTAAGCCGTGCTTGCCTAGGTTGGTCTGTGGATGGACGACCGCCCATTACATACCCAGTTTGCTCCGTGCGTCGGAAAGCACGTTAAGCCGTTGGTCCCGGCTGTCGTTTGAAGATCTTTGATAGTCGATAGGTAGTCAGTGGCTCAAAAGTCTGACAACCAGTCTTTACCAAGGGGTATCGTATTACCCAGTACTAACTGGGTTGTGGAGGTCAGATAGGCAGTCGCTCCATGTAAAATATTAGTATTCAGCTGTTTCCAGTTAGACTGGAAGCCGACCTCAACATAGTTGGGAAAAGGCTAGGCAGATGATGATGATGTCAAATAAGCGTTTTTTTTCTTTCATTTCTAAACATATGAACCAATGTCCTACTAATTTCTTCATAAATCCTTCTGAAAAAAATAGTGCGTTACGCAATTAGGTTTTAAAACTAACCTGTTCAAAATAACAGCATCCAACTTTTCAGTCAAGTATTTGTAGCTATTTCGCATTTTTCTTATAAATCCATTGCGGGATGTGGAGTCAAAACAGAGGATCATGACATTAAAAAGATTCTTATTTTTCGATGAAATTGGATCTGTCGAGATAGGTCTAAAACCTGCTTTGAAGCCAGACCAAGATGCTGGTACGGCAGGGCTGTAAAAAAAAATATCGACTTCCAAAAAAATACCCACTCAAAAGTGAAAAATAAGCTAACTATCGGAAGTCGGTGACTTTTGTTTGTTTCATTGACTTTTTTGCCATCGACATCCGAAAGATTTTTTTCAAAAAAGTATTTTGATCCAGAAAACACCTAACATTTTTTTTTAAGTTAAATTTGTGATTTTTTTAAATAAAAATAAATATGGGGTCAAGGATATGTATTGGGACTAAAATTACAGCAGTTGATCCCTCCTTTCGACCATTTTCGCAAACGATGCATCGAATAAGACACTCTCTATAAGAATATTCGCTCCATATTGTCTGGCCGAATGTTCATATGTCCGAATTTACAATGGTATATTTTTAAGATGGTTGAATTTTATTTAGCTAATTAATTACCTTTTAAAAGTTAAAATTGCGCAAAACTTCGTATAACAAAACGATTATTTCGAGCGACGATTATTTGGTAGACGCACTTGGCATACTATGAAGATGGCAGAATTTCATTTGGAATAAATTTATTAGGCATATTGCCATTTCTATAAAATACCATTTTTTAAATTAAATTAAAATATTGTCTTGAAAAGTCAATATGTGCTACAAAAGTTAGCGACAGAAACGAATCGCTGCAAAACCGACTCCACGTAGTCTTGTCTGCCCTACCCCTAGAGTGCCCCGCGTAGGCGCGGAGAGATGAGGAGGCCCGCGAGCGGAGAAGCAGCAAGCCGAAGCAGCGGCGGTGGTGAGCGTTGAAACCACCTGCGACGATAAGCTTGCGTGGGACCGCCGGAGCCCGGAGCCGTGACAAAAACCATGCCTGCTGCATATTGCATGCTGCATGGTGTATGCGTGTTTGCATGCTTCTTCATCATCATCGGCCTATAATGTTCCCAATGCTGGGACACCAGCCTCCTCTCTATGAGTGGGAATGAGCTATAATCCACCACGCGGGCCCAGTACGGATTGGTAGATGTCACATGTCTTCGCATGCTTCTTACAGGGAAATAAAAACCACACAATTATATTCACAATCAACTGTTTTATTAAGTGATCAATACATGCAGAAAGATAATTAAATAATGTATTAACCAAAATATAGACAATTTACGTTAAACTAATCTGAAATTAGCTTCTATTGCCTTCACACACCCAGTTTTATGGTAATCTGACTGATTATTTAATATAATTTCTATGCGACACATATTATCCAAAAACTTTTTTGTAGTGAAACTTTTAATGCGACTTCCAACAAGGTTGCGTTAAACATTTAACACTACTATGGAGAGGGTATGAAAGCACTGTTGCGTTAAACGTTCAACGCTCCTGGGGAGGGGGAATAGAAAGAGACAAAGCGAGAGTGAATGCGTCACATTACGAAGTTTCACTTCTTCCGCGCGGAGGGACTCCACGCACTATTTTTTTCTTTTGCTGGTACTGGGGCGTCGGCACCAAGTTTATCAATTTCTGTGATATAATATTTTATTTCTTTGATTTGGTATATTATACAATCATGTGGGATTTGCACTCACTACGCTTATTTTATGCTGTGATGCCACGATTTAGCATAATTCTGTGTTCTAGGGATTTCCTGGTTGATTAAATCTCTCCAGTGGCTACGCTATTATTTTGGTGGCGATGAATTTGTTCTCCAGATGTAATTATCATTAAACCATTGTGCAACAGTTTGCGCTTCAGGGGATATATTTTTGCGCCATAAATATTAACACAACGAGCAAATAAATATTTCATTTCCATGGCTAATTTAACATCATTACCGTATAGGTTTTGGAAATCACTTTTCTGTATTTTTCAGTATACAGGGTGAAAACAGACTCTTCATAAAGCCGTCAACCAAGCATTATGGACATCGAACTAAGTAACTTTACGCAAAAAGTAGTGCTGGGAAACGACTTTATTTTTTGGGGTGAAAAATCACGTTTCACAGTAGGACTCAATATAACGCACTCAAAACATTGTGCTGATGGATGGATTGAATAGTAAGGGGGTCCTGGAGGTGTTCAAAGTAAAAATCTTACATTAAAAACATGTATTTAAAAAAAACTTGTGAAAAAGTTAGAACTTTGACCCCCAATATCTCCGTAACTAGAAGGTTCCCAGGTATGGTCTAGAACAAAAATGATCGCTATGACGGGAAAAAGAAGTGCCTTTCAGCTTCGTTAAGAGTCTGTTTACACCCTTTATGAATTGCACTAAAGGGGTATTGCATACTTTGGTTAGGTACATAATTATCTTTTTTATTTAAGTTGTTTGGGGCGCTTGTTCAAAGTCTATTATGATATAACAGGGTGCTATATCAGTGAATGCAGAATATTCCAATAACATTTCAACAAATGTAGGTATACCATCGGAAATGTTACATTATGATGTACAAATTCTTGTATCGCATTCAGTTGATGGAATATTCTTGGAACAATTTTGAACGTGCCGTCTGCAAGCTAATATTTGGATCAGCTTAAATGATGAAATATTTTTTTGTCTGAACATAATTATTATCCGACGTCCGTTGTTTAATTAATCTTTTATCATGAAATCATTCTCCAAATAGTCACATTGTGCAATGTAACTTATTCATATCGAGTTGAGTTGTTGTTCGTATTGTTGTTGTTTCTAGTTTAGTAATTAATTGGCTGTTTCCCTTTTTTCTGTATAATTCGCTTTAAATTTTTATTGTTGGTAAATGTGCTGACATCACTTCTGATGTTGTAGATAAGAAATCGTTTATTACCCGACTTGGTTTTTCTCAATGTTATGAATCGGTATTCTTCTTTAATCACGATTCACAATGTTAGCGACGTATTGACCTTAATATAACATCAGCGTCATCATGATTATGATTAAATATTTTTTTGCATATCAATGTATGCTTATTAATTTCTCTTTTCTATATGGTGATTATGCTCAATTATAATTTAGTTTCGTCTCATATCACATAACCAATAGTATTTGTCTTTTAGCACTTCATTTTATCATCCATTTCTAACTTGATTCCACCATTGCTTGATCTAAACACTTTTAAATTACTTTCCTCTGAATTTTCTTTTACTAACTTTGTTTTGTTTTACACAGTAAAACGATATGTCAACTTATAAAAACTACCTCCCACTACTACCACTACTACAAAAGTAAAAATAATTTGATTAACGCCTGATGAGAAAGATGTAGCAATAAGCATTATCGTCGTAAGACGCGGCGAAAAAAAAATTAGTGTTCAATAAATATTTCCTATAGTCATCTTTTTCTTAATTAACTAACTTTTAAATATTTAAAAAACACAAGTAAACAAAACATTTAAAAGTATAAATACTGTTGGCCCATCGGGATCAGGAATAAGGTTCAAGTTGCCGGTGGTCAAGGCTCCAGTGAGAGGAACCTCCTCACTATGCGTGCCGTATCCAGGAGTACTGTTGTCTGAATCAAGCCCTTGACCTAGCCGCGCAATGAGAGCCTTCTAAGGTGTTGGTTGAGACTCTTTGCTATTAATCCATTGACCGTAACGACTATCAGGTACAATCATTGCAAATGAAAAATCTCTCAATCAAAACTTTTTTATCATTCTCAATTTTCGTGAGTTACTCGTCATGAGGGACTTGGACAACGTGAAGTTAACAATAATTGCAAGGCGTTCTCGGCGATCTATCACCACAATATTCAGTTTATTCGCTAAGATAGTCCTGTCCATGACGATAGATCGGTCCCAATAGACTGTAGCATGACCGTTCTCGGGCACTGGGTCGGGCACATACTTGTAGTACAGTATTTCAGAACCCACAAGATTGTATTGTACTGCAAGGCAACTTTCTGGTGGATAATCCTAGCCACTAGATTGTGTCTGTGCAAGTATCCATCGTTAGGACGACTAAAACAACCGGAAACAATATGTCAGATCGATTCACTGGGACAGTGACATGCCCAACAGATGTCAACCGTACCGTCCTTGACAATGTATTTCCGACAATATTGTTCGTCATGATAACTTCATCCATAATCGCACAGACGAAACCTTCGGTTTCCCCAAGCTCTCCTGGATACGGACGCCAAGAGGTTTACATGAGGCCCATGTAGGACCCGAAAAAAGCGTCCGTGTAGCTCCTTGCTCTGCCATGCCTCCCTGCGGTAATTAGTATTCAACACCACAGGTTTGCTCCAGTTCTCGTTAGCCAAGGCGAGCGGGGTGAGGCCCTTGTCTACTGAGACTATCCGTACATTACCACGTCGATTTCGAGAAAGTATTCCCTAAGACTGCATACCTGCGGTTGTGCAAGGTCTTAGCATTTAGGAAGCCACGTCCTCGCATTTCCGCAGGATATACAGTCTCATCACCGATGACCGTGAGTGATGCATCAGATTTGCAGTCAATAGTGTGCGGACTCTCCTATCCAGGGTGTGTCAAGTTCCATCTGAGTCCATTTGAGTATGCCGTAACATACATCAAAACATGCATGAGTGCATGACCCACACAATCATTAAAGGCGCACACCTTGTTTCCGCCTGATAAAAGGCTATTTAATACTTTGTTCAGCCGGCCAAAGAAGTGCTCCTTCAATGATTGTTTCATGTCGGCAGCATTGATGCCTAATGCTTCCGAAATATAATTATGAATAGTTTTTTTTTCCTCGCCTGCTCTGTCCCACTCCTGGGCAAAGGCTTCCTGCACTCACAATTGTTTTTTTCCCCATCTCAAAAAATGCCCAACGCGCCTAACGAAGTTTTCTTTTCAAAAACATACCTGTTCATATCCTTGCCAGTACAATCTATTTTGACATGATCACTTTTGTTCAGCGAAAAGTTTTCGTCTCCTATTACTGTGGTAGGATCGCCGAAGTAAACATTTTTGTCATCCATGTAAATTATGTCTCTGTATACACAGACTATATCCTTGACAGTTCTTAGAATTGCTTTTGCGACGTAGCATTCAGATTTCTGTAATATAAAATACGGTATTTTAAGCTCTAATCTGGGAGACTGCAGGCTAACGGAAGAATTCTGTTGCAATGAGGAGTGTCTGGAAAGCTTCGTTGAGTCTGCTCGTCGCGTATTACACAGAGCCTAAAAACTAAGGTGCCTCCAATTGAAGAGGATTATGTATGGCAGACAGCTGTAGGCTGAACATGGATGCCGATGGACGCGCCGTTTGTTTTAATAATTGATTGTGACCAACCCCAGAGAGAGAGCAGTGGTAGCGACCCCGACTTACGAACAGTAAGTCGTGAGGTCGTGGGTTCCAACCCAGGCAGGCGCATTACTTTGTGTTATTTATTTCATCACCACTGCTCTCAAAAACGGTTAAGGAAAACATCGTGAGGAAACCAACATGTCCTAGAACCAAAAATTCGAAAACATGTGACATCTACCAATCCGCACTGGGCCCGCGTGGTGGATTATAGCCCATTACCTCTGTGCAGCAGGCCTGTGTCCCAGCAGTGGGAACATTATAGGCTGATGATGATGATGATGATGACCAACACCAAATGACATGGGACAAGGGGCAGAAAGATGACGATGTTGACAAAATTCTCTCTACTTACATAGCAGTTGACCCAGTCAGTGCCCTCACACTTTACGACTGGCAATTTTTCAGTAGACTTCCCAATATCTTCGGCCAAAGGATCGAGATGTGGTATATTGCAGCTTCTAACCGTTTCTTGTTTGATATTATCCTTCAAACTCTTTTGGACTAGCCTACAAATAAGTTTATTAGCATTTACTTCGCTCTTGCAAACATATCTGAAGGCACACAACGAGAGTATTCGGCTAATGTAACATTCGAGCACAAAATCAGTGAGTGAGGAGAACCAAGCATTGCGTGCAACATGTACAATTTGTAATGACCAGTCGTTTCTAAACATCGGATCTTGGAATGTTATATTACAGGCAAACAGGCCTGCGCTTTCAGAAACATTTGCGTAACCTAAAGGTGCTCCCGTAATGCCAGGTTCACATTATTCCAGTAGCATTTCAGTACAGTGATCTAATCCAGCGCTGGATTACAAATTGGTATTATCTTAACCGTTACTGGAATGCACTCAGTGCATTCCAGTAACGGTTAAGATAATACCAGTGGTACTGTACTAACTGGATCCAGTGCAGCACTGGATCCAGTTAGAGATTCAGTCCAGTTACTGGATTGGCGGTCTACTTTTCAATCTAGCGAGTCAACGACGAGAAAACGGGATATTGACCATGTTTACTATTTGTTTCGAATTCCCGATATGTCGGCGCTGTTGCAAGCATCATGATCACGGATAAGCTGAAGTTATTGCGGGTTCGTGTTTATGAGCAGACAAATCGGTTTACCCTCTTTATTGTTCATTTTTTAGGGCTCCGTACCCACAGGGTAAAACGGGACCCTATTACTAAGACTGACGCTGTCCGTCCGTCTGTCAACGGGTTGTATCTCATGAACGGTGAAGTGATGTGATGAATGATGATGATGATGATATGCACATTAAAAATAAATTGTTAAGTAAATATAATATAATAAATATTGAAGGGGACAAAATCGGATTTTGTGTAATGTTGTATACATAGATAACTCGCACTTGGCCAGTTTTTTGTGCTCGGTATTGCTAACACTGTCACTCAGAGCTCGATTCTGTTCCCGACACACGAAACTCACTGTGTCCTCTCGCGAACTTTTTATGGCACTTTTTCGACGTTTTTGCGTTTCCAGTGTTCTAAAAATGTTAGTGTCCATGTCAGTTTAATACTTGGACTAGTGTTATTGTTTTTAGGGTTCCGTACCTCAAAAGGTAAAAAAGGAACCCTTATAAGATCACTCTCTTGTCCGTCTGTCCGTGTGTCAACACCGATTTTCTCAGGAACGGGTGGACCTAGTTTGTGAATACGCACTTAATTCCTAATAATAATAAATAGAACCACGTAGACGAAGTGATCCAGAGATTGACTGAAGGAAACCGCTCTGAGCAAAGAGTGGAAGTTTATGGAAAGGTCCGTTACCCAGCAGTGGGACAACTTAGCTAGGCCCACGATCTATAACTGGTTAATCGGGGTTATAGCCTCTGGGACACTGTGGTTGCTTTAAACTTCGTGACTACTGCTCTCTAAAGCTTATTTCGACTGATTTTTGATTCATTGGATATATCAAGTAGGTCGGATATTACCTGTTCGTATCATTCAAATCCTCAATCATAACTCTGGCTCGATCCATTGTAAAGTAGACTATTGGACTTAGGAACACCGACAGTAGAATAGCTAGAAACAAACGCCTGTATCGCCAGAACATCTTCGAGTAAGGTAACTTCTGGAAAAAACGTGGTCATCGTTAAAGTCAAATATCTATAGCAATATCTATATTTCTCGCGAGGATTTCAGCAATGAAGCACCAATTATGTTGAAAACGTAATGTCAGGTCTGCAATAAATGGGCTGCGGGACTGTTCGAAAGTGATACCGCGGCACTGGAACACAAGGGCACGGAAGGAATATGGATGGGTTTTAGTCAGTACAAGTCTGAAACTCCCTTCCGCTCCGCCCAGAGCGGGAGGAGTCATTTGATGATGTCTCATCCGAAAAAAAAACAAAGGTCTGCAATAAATTGAAAGCAGTGCAGTATCGTTTCAGAATACAGGGTGGAGGACACTGACGCACAAAGGGTTACCACGTATTCAGAACATCATTCAGAACCTTCCCCACACAAAAAATTTGCTGTTTCCTACAAAAGCCTGCACCTACATGGTCAAAATGTATGGAACAGCTGATTTATTTTATTATTAGGTACCGATGAAGTTCAACGACGTGTGCGTTAAGGGGTTTCCTCTATCTGGCAGAATCTTGATGCTCCGAAATTTATTTGGCACACACTTTCAACAAGAGAACCAAGGTTATCGATGTGGCCGGAAGAATTGGCAAACTTAAGTGGCAGTGGGCAGGGCACTTTGCTTGCAGAACGGATGGCCGATTGGGCTTAAACGTTCTAGAGTGGCGACCGCGAACCGGAAGACGTTGCGTTGGAAGGCCTCACAATAGGTGGACCGATGACCTGGTGAAGGCTGCAGGGATCCGCTGGAGGCGAGTCGCACTGGACTGGTCAATGTGTCGTCACTTGGGTGAGGTCTATGTCCAGCAATGGAGGTCATTTGGCTGTAATAATGATGATGATTATTACCGATCTAAAATTTCGATGTATGGAGGGGGACGGGAGTTGGGTCTGGTGGGATACTGCTCGCTCGCTCTGCTCGGTTACACCATAGCAGTCCTACAAGCCTGGCTGTCTCCTAACTATGTTGGGGTTGGCTTCCAGACTCACCGGATGTAGCTAAATCCCAGTATTTTACATGGAAAGACTATCTGACCTCCACAAGCCAGTTAGTACTGGGTTATACGAAACCCCTTGTCAAACTTTCGGGCCAGTGACTACATGTAACGACAGTCAAAGATCTACAAGGAAACAACGGCTTAACGTGGTTTCCGACGCACGGAGGAAACTCTGTATGTAATGGTCGTGCGTGCCATACCCTGAAATATGAACAGACCTGTCTGCTACCTACACACTGTACATAAATTATTCTATTGCGGATAACTTTGAATGCGAGATGCAGAATCTTGCCTTTTTTTCGGATGGGAAATCATCAAATGACTTCTCCCGCTCTGGACAGAGCGGAAGGGAGTGTCAGACTTGTACTGACTAAAATCCATCCATGTTCTTTTCTTCCCTTTGTGTTCCAGGGCCGCGGTATCTCTTTCAAACAGTCCCGCAGCCCTGGCAGGGCAGAATCTTGCCTTAATACGATGGGTTGGGTGGTGGCGTTGTAGGTACACACATTACATACTACATGGAAGTGACATCGACGCACAAATTAAAGGTTACCACGTATTCCCCAAACAGGAAGTCAGTGGCTCTAGAAGTCTGACAACCAGTCTTACGAATAGATATCGTATTACTCAGTACTAACTGGGTTGAGGAGATCAGATAAGTCTGAAAATACTGGTATTTAGCTGCATCCGGTTAGACTGGACGCTGACCCCAAAATAGTTGGGAAAAGGCTAGGCAGATAGATGAGGATCATCAGTGAAGTTCACGACCGCCTTTCACACCGTTACCATCCAGTGGGCTCTTACGACTTTCAGCGATTCACCGTTGAAGTGTAATAACAAGTAAAAGATCGTACCTTAGCCATTTTCTTGTAAACTATTCTTTTCTTCATTCCATTTTTGTAAAACGTCAAAGAAATGGAAATGCCACAGATAAAAAACAACACTTTTTATTAAAGAAAATCATCAATCAAACAAATATGAGTAAAATTTACTCAAATCACTCCAACTATCCGAATCATTCTTATTATCGTCGTTTTCATCAAAAGAGCGATAAAAAGCATTCGCATAGAATTTCATAAACGTTCTTAAAAGCCATTTTACAATAGCAAAAACTGAAAATCTGATCCACCCCAAAATTAAATAAAACATGACTATAGTCCCACCAACTTATCTGCTCAGGTGACAGCGTCATTAGTGGAGAATTTAGTATTGCCATATATATGAAACTCATCAAGAAAAAGGGAAGAAAAACGTCATGCAGTCTTGTCTTTAAATATCATATCAATACAATATTAAGATATACAAAAATATAAATTAGTGATAATTAAAAATGTGAAGTAGTATGTAAGAAAAATAAATAAAGGGAGTACGAAACCAAATAATTAAAAAAAAAATATTAGTACAAGTTTAACTAGCATTGTGAAGACTAAAGATTTTGGCTTAGTTATAATTACAATACCTACCTACTAAAATATAAAAAAAATACAAATATTAAAATATAGCTATGAATTAAAAGCAAGTGAATAAATAAAACAATAAGTGCCAAATATTTGGTCTTTAATTTATATTTTGTAAAAACAATTTGCCATCCATGTTCCTTCCTTGCCCTTTGTGTTCCAGGGCCGCGGTATCTCTTTCGAACAGTCCCGCAGCCCAATTTGCTAAGGCTTCGGAAGACTTTCATTCCAACGCCCCGCCTCACACGTAAACGGAAGAATCGTCGACGACAAGGTATAATTTATTTATACTAACCTACACTTGAATCGCTTTCACTGACATTTTGTAACTGAATTTTTAAAGGTTGATCTAAATATGCATATATGTATTTGTCTGTATTCATTTTCAATTTAGTTTCACTTGATTGTTATGTTTTTCCGTCTGTGTGATTTTGCGGAATGCATCTTCAATAATCTTTAATTCAGTAACTTTGATTAGGTTGGAATTCTTTCGTTTCATTATTATTAGGTATTATATTATAGCTAGCCCATATTGTCCCACTGCTGGGCAAAGGCCTCCCTCCATTCCTTCCAACGGTCGCGATTCTGTGCTACTTCTTTCCAATTCTCAAGGAAGACATCCAGTTCGTCCAGTTTCGTTTCATATTGAATAAAAATCATGTAGGTGTCTTTCTTCTAATAACACCAATATCTGTCAAAATCATCAATTTCTAATTTCCTTTGCTTTCTCTTTTCTTGCTTGGAGGGATTTTTAATTTACTGTCAGCTTGTTTCTCTTCATTGATTAGTTTGTGGCCATATTATTGGGAAACACCTGTAACAAAACGGGCTCATAAACATTTTAAGGGTTTATCTTATTATGCATGATTTAAACATACATACATACATAAACTCCCTTTCCCCATGAGGGTAGGCAGAAATCACAGAACGCCACCTGCTACGATCCTTACATACTCCTTTTGCCTCGTCCACGTTCATACATCTGGTCATACACGCACGGCGGTTGCGAGTACTACGCACCTGACCTTTCTGAAGAACCTCACCAATGAGGTTAGCGTATATTCTTCTAGGGCGTCCCCTCCCGGCGTTGCCACTCACATCTGCCTTGTAAATACCTTTTGTTAGTCGCCTTTCACTCATCCTCTCCACATGACCAAACCATCTAAGCATTCTTTTTTTCAATTTTTGTCACTACATCTTGTTTTAAGCCGCAACGTTTCCGTATAACCTCATTCCTCACTTTATCATTCAGAGTTACACCACACATGCTTCGCAAGGAACGCATTTCCACATCATTAATTCTACTTTCATGCCTCGTTTGCCATACCCAACATAGTAGATGTATAAGAGAAAAGTGAAAGAGAAGACGGATAAGGTATTTGATGATATAAATGATTACAGTTTAGAGGAAGTTTGGGATATTATATTATTATATAGTATGGTGCAAGTGGCGACCGAGATATGTGGTCTAGCGCGGAGGAAATGTGGTAGTAGTACGAATATATGATGCTTGGGTGGATGGTGAAGTGAAAGAACTTGTGAGCAAGAAGAAAGAGGTCTGGCTTAATGTATTAGCCTGTAAGGCCAAAATAGGATTTAAACATAAATTACTGCAATCGGTTTTCGAAATTTATGATGACGTACATAACTTTCAGATTGTTTTCTATAAATTAGGGTAATTATAAATACAAAAACACCAAAAAAATTGTTTTTACATGAAATTAAATCGGTCATTATAAAAAAATATATATTTAAAGATGGTGATCATCTTAAAATATTTTTTTTTTATAATGGCCGATTTAATTTTCCATATGTGGCAGCACTAACCTGTCGCAGCAGCACCGCGTGCATTCAGCTTTTTGAATAGTATTGTAGGAGCTTGAAGGCGTTTCTTTTCTTTCCTTTGTTTCTGGCATTTTATTTGCCCTTTTCACAATGAAAACAAACAAAAAAACACGGGAGCACCCCTCACTGACAGCGGAATGACGTTCTCAAAATGGCGGCTTTCCAATTTTATCCGCCAGGGGCTACCATGACGTCTTAGTCCTATTTTAACCTCACTTTACGTTTTCCTACCATCTAGAACGAGTTTTAGAACTAAAATGGTGGAATAGGCGCCAAACCAGAGTGAGCCGGACTTTAACCTTCAGAGAAACTGTCAGATTTACCCAATCAACCTTGAAACTAATGCTCTAGCGATAAACTTGAAAATCTATTAAATAAATCCGACAGATTGTAGCAGCTTGATGTGCGCCAGCAATGTAGTACAGACGCCAGTCTGTACTACATTGTATTACGGTAAAACAAAACAAAACAAAAAAAAAGTCATTTCCCAGCACTAATTTTTGCGTATAGTTACTTTGTTTGATGTACAGACGCGAGCAGGTCAAGCTACCCGAAACTGTCAGATTTTCCTAACCAACCTTGAACCTTGAAACTTCAAAGATAAAAATGAAAATCTATTAATGAAAATTAGCAGATTGTGGCAGCTGTGAGAGAAGCGGTGGCCCAGTGGTAGCGATCCCGACTTACGAACAGAATGTCGTGGGTTCGAACCTAGGCAGGCGCATTAATTTGTGTAATTTATTGCATCACCACTGCTCTCAAAAACGGTGAAGGAAAACATCGTGAGGAAACCGGCATGTCCTAGAACCAAAAATTCGAAGACATGTGACATCTACCAATCCGCACTGGGCCCGCATGGTGGATTATAGCCCATTCCTTCTCATAGAAAAGTAGCCTGTATCCCAGCAGTGGGAACATTATAGGGTGATGATGATGATGTGGTAGCTTGATGTGCTGGCGTCTGTACATAATATAGAGAAGGGAATAGGTATTTCAAAATGTATGGAGCCCCCTGGCCAGATATTTGTACACCAAACTAAAAAATGGGAAAACACAATTAAAACAGTTTTCAACCATCCAAATACTTTAAATTGGCTTTGTTTGGTTGTAAAGCACAAGAATGTATACTTGAAATTGCATCACACAACAAAAACCCGTCATGGCGGTAAGCTGTCATGTTGATTGATTATTGACGTTTGACATGTTTATTTCTGACATATTACATTGTCAATGAGAATCACTACGTTAATCGTACTTTTAGTCTTTTGTAATAATATTTTAGATCTAGTTGTAGTTTTACATACAGTAAGCATAGTTAAAAGTATAGGTTGTTAAAAATAACTCGGGAAATTCAAACAAACAAATCAAAACATTATCGACAAAGAAAGCGACTGTCACTGAAGTGACAGTAGACAGTTCACGACCCAGGGCCGATCTATGGTTTACTGTCATTTTTTTTTTTAACGAAACGTAGCCCCACACTAGGAATTTCTCCTGATTTGTGGGTGCGTTCACAAACATTTAAACTCACATACAGCCAAACCCGGAACAACTACATGTAGGCCATACAAACATTTGTTCCGTGCGGGAATCGAACCCACGAAAAGCAGCGCGTTTGCGTTCCCATTGAGGGACCACATTTGAATTTTGATTTTTTGAATGCATGAGCCGTTAGTAAATGTTCCCAAACGATTGTAAATTCAGCCTTTAGTTTGTAAAAGCAGCCACTCAAAAGTTACAATCGTTTAAAGGTGGTCCCTCAGTCGTGACTGACAGGCATCCATATCTCAAACCCTAGTTAACATTTTAAACTCCTCTATATGACTGCGTATAGTAAAAGATTTGTAAAACTAATTTATTGAATATCAACCCTTCCTGTTCACACAGTAAAAATAACTAGCATGTTGAAGGTGGTCCCTCAATTGAGCACCATAAGTTCCCGTGAGTGGAGACCACGATGGAATTTGAAATTTATATATGGGTCTAGCGTTAGTAAAAGTACTTGAACGATTGTATGTTCAACCTGTAGATTGTAAAAGAAGCCATTCGAAAAATACAATCGATTTAAGTTGGTCCCTCAATTGAAACGCTTATCATAAGTAAAATCAGTTTACGTAGCATTCGGAAGTTAAATAGACGAATGCTACAGTCTATCCTTTAGTAATTTTTCTTACTAACGATTACTTTACTAAACAGCATCAATAAATGTACCGTTTCATCACAACTAATCAGCGAATTCCTGGGAAGAAATACTAAGATTGAGGTGACCACACAGCAGGATTTATCTAGTGACTGTTGATACTATTCCACTTATTTATATATGTATGTACTTTTGTATGTCTTGTCTGTGCACAACATTTGACATTGTTCGGATTGAAGAACTTTTACATAATTTTCCTGTTGGTCACGTAAGTTTTAACATAATTATTATATAAATTTATGTTCCCTCAAACGGGGTGGAAGAGACACCAACGCGAAAACGGTTACCTACCACATATTCAGTACATCAGTGTGAGCCTCTACGTCATAGAAATATTTCATCGGTTATTTAAAAAAAAAAAACAGCTATTCCATACATTTTAACCGCATAAGTATGACTTTTGTAGGAAACAGCTGATTTTTACGTGGTGACCGTTTTCGTGTTGGTGTCCCTGCCACCCCGTATGTATGTAGGTACAGAGATATTGAAATCTTTGTACATACTTTTCTTTCTGAATTGTTCGTAATGGATTATTACTTATGCGGTTTTTAAAAGTAATGCTCCTTTGCAGAGGCACGTTTGCCATGGGTCGAAAACCTAAAGTGAGTCATGAAGAACAAACAGCGTTATTTCGCTAATTTTATATCATTTGATTTAAACGACACACCTAAAGGATCAATAAGCGAAATACCTCGAACGATCAAAGTCAAACCAAATTTGTACAAATTAGTTGTACCTAGCTCTTGAATTTATTCCCGGACCTAGCGCCAGTGACCTCGGCCATTACAGATGTCACTACTTTTTTAATGAAAGCATACGTATTTACGACGACTTACGCTTTAAATTTGATGAAAGTCCTCCAAACGAACAAATTTTCATACATACACTTTGCTATTGTCTCATTAGTAGTATAGTATGAATTAAAAAGTTCAGAGCTATGCTGTCAGTGCAGGGTATTTCTTTTAGTTTTTTTGAAGTTATTCTTCTTTTGGCACGTTAGGGAAAAAGGATGTTTAATTTTTTTACGATGCGCGTGCACACCGTCACGAAAAACCGACACCCTGAAGTTAGCTAGTCAACATACACCCTGAAGTTAGCTAGTCAACATTTTAGTTTTATGCGCCAAAGAAGTATAACTTCTTACGAGCGTAATAAGTACACACACATTTTTTTTAAATATCTTTAGCATTATTTTCTTTGTGTTTTTAATTAGCTAAGTGATGTCTAATATTATGAGAGCACACGTTCTTAGAACGACTTACGCTTTAAGTTTTATGAAAGCTCTCCAAACGAACAAATTTTTATACATACATTTTGCTACTTTCTCATTAGTAGTACTGTTTGAGTTAAAAACTTCAGAGCTACACTGTCAGTGCCGGGTATTTCTTTTTTTTATCATCATTAGCATTTTTTCTTTGTGTTTTTAATTATCTAAGTGATGTTAAATATTAATAAAAAATAATATCAACAATCACTACCTAGTTTTTACTTTTTCCAGAAAATCCTGCTGTGTGGTCACCTCAATCTTAGTATTTCTTCCCAGGAATTCGATGATTAGTTGTGATGAAACGGTACATTTATTGATGCTGTTTAGTAAAGTAATCGTTAGTAAAAAAAATTACTAAAGGATAGACTGTAGCATTCGTCTATTTAACTTCCGAATGCTACGTAAACTGATTTTACTTATGATAAGCGTTTCAATTGAGGGACCACCTTAAATCGATTGTAATTTTCGAATGGCTTCTTTTACAATCTACAGGTTGAACATACAATCGTTCAAGTACTTTTACTAACGCTAGACCCATATATAAATTTCAAATTCCATCGTGGTCTCCACTCACGGGAACTTATGGTGCTCAATTGAGGGACCACCTTCCGCATGCTAGTTCTTTTTACTGTGTGAACAGGAAGGGTTGATATTCAATAAATTAGTTTTACAAATCTTTTACTATACGCCGTCATATAGAGGAATTTAAAATGTTAACTAGGTTTTGAGATATGGATGCCTGTCAGTCACGACTGAGGGACCACCTTTAAACGATTGTAACTTTTGAGTGGCTGCTTTTACAAACTAAAGGCTGAATTTACAATCGTTTGGGAACATTTACTAACGGCTCATGCATTCAAAAAATCAAAATTCAAATGTGGTCCCTCAATGGGAACGCAAACAAGCAGCGCAGCAGTCAATCGCTCGGCCACTGCGCTAACCGTGCCGTCAAATTGTTTGTTTTTTAACCACAGAGTACCTAAATTGGCGCCATATTGAAAGTCGATAGAAATAATTGATAAATATCAAATTATTACAAGAAAAATATGCATTTATGCAATTTATCTGTATTTTTCCGGAATTCCACGGATTTTTCTCGCTTCTTCGAGGTACTGTGCTTAAACTGGGTCCGTTTGTTGTATAGTATAGTATAATTCTAAGAAACAACCACAAGACTTTAGATTAGGACATAACAAAGAATGAACTGTAAGTAACAAAGAATTTATTGTTCTAACAATGTAGACAATACCATAACAAAAGTCTTTGTAACAACACAGTACGCACGACGGTCAATCAAGTTATACAAAACCAGTTTATGCGGATCTCTCACTGTATAGAAAATCTATACAAAGCGAGGCCGAGTTATACTAGAAATGTACAGCTTCATGTGTCGCAGTCTGTACAATTTATTTATTAATTCATATAACAATTCACATTGTGTACACCCCCAGCATTCTTAAGTAATTTACTAGCTGATGCCCGCGGCTTCGCCAGTGTTGCCATATACAAGGTGTAACATAATAAACGTAAGACCTCTCGTGTGGTGTCTCAGACCATGAAACAGAACAAGTTTTGTTCTATGACTTTTGGAAATTATTTTTTTTTTTTTTAGTTTTACCATACATTTTGATCAGCTGATCGCGTCTTTTGATTGAAAAGAGTGTCCATGGAGTTTCTCGCCCATTTTTCTCCATAGAGATCTACACTTTGGAATGAGCAACTACAGTACTTTCACAAGTTATTATGCCTTGTGTCTGTGACTGTAGCTTAGCCTTCTTTGTTTTTCTGACATTCAAAAGTACCTGTAATGGTCTAATTGAAATAAATGCTTTTGAGTTTGAGTTTGAAAGGGTCTTGGGAAACTGGACATTCTTAACCTATAAATAGGACTTTGATTTGGAGGACCCGCAACCTTCAACAATCAGACAGTGTCAGCGCTCATTTAGAGGTTTACGGGAAAAAAATAATACCCCAAGTGTCAACACCTACATGTATAAATGTTACATTGTAAAAAAGTACTAAAAGATAATGAAGAAAAATCAATGAAAAAAACAATGAAGAAAAATCACTACTACCTATAGTATAGGCAAATTTATAAAATTAGGGAAAATAATTCGTGTGCTCTACGATAAATACCCTAGGAGCTTTAGGGTGTAAGTAACAGAGAGATAAAAATAGACGATTTAAGAAAACAGCGTCGATTTTTCAAAATTGTTAGGGTACTTCCTGAAGTCCTAGAAAGCTGAAATTTGGCATGTAGGCTAATATTAGTACACAAACAACAAAAAAAAAAACTAAAAATTGGATTTTTTTACCCCCCAACCCCTTAAACTAGGGGATGGAAGTTTGTATGAGACTTCCGCAAATTTGGTGCTAGAGGTCTAAAAATTGATATAGGTCCCTATATCAATTTTGACTCCTTGTTATAAATAATAAAATACATATTTCCGGATTTTAGAAAAAAAATAAAAGGCAAGAATACGGATGGGAAATCATCAAATGACTTCTCCCGCTCTGAGCGGAAGGGAGTGTCAGACTTGTACTGACTAAAACCCATCCATGTTCCTTCCTTGCCCTTTGTGTTCCAGGGCCGCGGTATCTCTTTCGAACAGCCCGCAGCACATTTACAGGCCCTAACTTCACAAACTCTACACCTCCACAGGTCCTTAAAATATTGATCGTAGAGCAAATATAATTATGACCAAATTTGTAGAAAATTGAATGTAGAAACTTTTATCAGAAGTACTCATAATGCTATTCCTACTGATATTCGAGATATGAGCAAAAACTTGAAAAAAGGTACCTTCAACCCCCCCCCCCTACACCCTCAGCACCCCCCCACCCTTGAGGACTTTTAATTTTTTTCCAAATGTAAAAGGAGCGTGATTCCTTTTACATTTGGCAGAGGAAGCCTGATCGATACAATAATCACGGAGAAATCGGTACATACATGAAAAACAAAAGACACGCGCCGAGTACTTAACTCCCTCCTTTAGTACAAGTCGGTTAAAAATAATATGCAGGCTCAAGCCACATTGTTCCACGCAAAATAATGAAGTCTGTAAGATAACAATACTACATATATCTATTAAAACGGAAGCAGTGCGAACATCCGTAGAGTGACCTTGAGTTGTAATCACTGCATACCACAGAGTACTTTTATATATAGGCACTGTGTACCTAAAATACATGATTAATTCCCACTGTAAAATACGGTGTGACCAGATTAAGGCACTGGACTGGGCATGGAACAATTAAGTACGAGAACTGTGTTTAAATTTTTTTAACTACTATTGGTTATTATATTTTACCTTCTGGGATTCTGAATAAAGATTTATTATTATTGAAAATTACTGGAGCGCGAAAAGATCGTTGCAGCACTGTATTGTTGCCACAATAATAAAAAAAAGGTTGACCGAAAAGACTTGGTTTCACAGCTAGAGCGGACCGCGGAACAACGATAAGAAAAAAAACTGGAACGAAGCGTTGGAAGGCAATGCGGTAAATCCCCTGTTTATAAAAATGCTGCAGGCATATTGTGAACTTAGGGATTTATAAGATAATTCTAATTAAATTGTTAACCGTAATAAAACCGGGTGGAAGGGATACCGACGCGAAAACGGCTACCACGTATTCATATTCGAAGGGTGGGATGCTTGATGTGAGATGGTGGGTTATTAAAAAAAAAAAAATTGCAATTTCCTACAAAAGTGCAATACCTACACGGTTAAAATGTATGGAACAGCTGTTTTTTTTTTAATAACCGCTGAATAATTTCTGTGTGGATTGAATATTTTCAATAAAGCTCAGAATGATAATGTACTGAATACCAGGTAATCGTAAGTAACCGTTTTCGCGACGGTGTCCCTACCAAACCGTATAGAAGTTCATTACGTTTAAATATAAAAGTCTGACAATAATTCTTAACAAAGGGTATCGTATTACCAGTACTAATAATTGGTTTATGGAGGTCAGATAGGCAGTCGCTCCATATAAAATACTGGTTATTAGCTGCATCGGTTTAAGCTGGGAATAGGCATTTGATGATGGCCATTTCATACAAATACCAAAGAATAACTGCTGTGAATTAAAATATCAAGGGGCAAATTATGCTGGTATTCAATTTATTAAACAATGGGGATTGTCCAGTTTTCAAAAATTGTGGTAATTTCAAATTCATTTCGAGGAATAATAATTGGGCTCTAAAAATGTATTTCTCGTTAAAAATAAATATCTCTATATTCATTTGACCTTCACGTTTGAAGGTCACAGCACACTTATCAAATCCGAAAGAAGGAATGTCGTGAAAATACACATGAAATACAGGTTGGATTTTTCGGGCAATGCCCATTCCTCACGCCTTTTTTCCACGGGGGTAGGCAGAAACTAAAGAATGCCTAAAGGAGATGTTTCATTTTTGTATGGGACTCCGGCCATAACTTGTACCTTTCAGAAAAGCTGGGAAACAAACCCCTGAATAGATTAAAGTAACATTTTTTACGTGATCATAGATGGTTTTTATGCACATAATAAAAATTAAAAATGTTTGTCGCGAGAGTTATGACAGCCATGACATGTTGTAGAGATGACGTTTTCATAACCTAGAAATTTTTATTTGTAATTGTCTATCAGAACTTGATCAGAACTGATTATTTTTAATACTTGCGTATTTAAGTTTTTGTTCTGTTTTAATAAAACGTTACACGGTTAGACAATAGTAACTCACCAAGGCATGATCAAATCTTTTGAAACCTTTTCTGACACTGATGGATGAGTTTTGGTTTTGTCAGAACAAAATGTCATTTTGAATTTTTCGTTCAGAAGTACACTCCAGAAAAGTATTACCTATTATATATTTTTTTAACGATGAAAACATCACAATTGCTTATAATTAGTTGAAAGTGATGTAAAGGGAATAATAATTAATTACAAGACCACATACTTTTCATATTTAACGTCGACGTGATATTATGTTTTTATGTGACATGATTTCAGAACGAAAGCAGACTGCAAACTGTAAGACGCCATGTTGATTAGAATATGGCAATAATTGAAATACTTTTACTTTTTGTGCACAGCAAATCAGGCTTAAATTCACGAAAGAATATTTTTCCCAAGTTCGTGGTGTTTTTTCTTCTTTTTCAATTAATGTACATCTTATGGCCGAAAATGAAACATCTTCTTTAACCGGTTTTATCAATAGTAAGTTTGTAAATATAAGAATGTCTGATTTTAACTTTGGCTGCAACAATCGCGATTAGTCATAGAGTTGGATTTAGGTCGCAGTACAAATGATACAGCTATCTTCGTCATTTTTAAAATTAGTTGAATCTGGAGTCTTATTTCGTGCTGTAGTGTGTGCCTTGAAATTCAGTTAAATAAAGGAGTATTTATTTAAGCCGTAAGTACTTATTTTATGTGTTATTCTGCGGGGATTCAAAACATGAAAATTGCCACGCGAGTTGAGCAACATCTAAAGTTATTGATTCGAATTATGATCAGGACTTTTACATATTTTTTATTATTGTTTCTACTATTATAGTTTGTAAATAATATATATGTACATGAAGAAAGGGTCAGTGGGACGTCTTAGAAGTAAATAATCAGCTCAATCTAATCTTTATGCATCGACATTTAAACTTTTTATACAAAAATTTAATGTTAATTGTGGAGGTCAGATACGCAGTTGCTCCATGTAAAATTCTGGTATCAGCATCAGGTTAGACTGGAAGTAGACCCCAACATAATTGGGAAATGATGAACAGATGAAGTAGTTACAAAAACATATGAAATAATGTTACATTTTTCATTGTAAGTATTATATTCATTCTAATGTAAAAGAAGGATTCTGTGGAAACCACAGCAATTAACGGTGAAGTAGCATCAACTAGGACAATAATTCAGCACTTTTTGAAAATCAAATATTTTTAACATGGCTACTTCCTAGTGTTTTAGCTGGGAAGAGGTAGTGACGGAGCAAACTCCCCAGCTATATAAGGTTCCATTAAAATAGATGGACAAACTTTTAGAAATCATTCAGACCACCCAAATAAGGACAATGGTAAAAAAAAATAGAAACCACGCATTAGATAACTTTCAAGAAAAAAAACAGCTAGCGAAAATACACTAAAAATGGAATTTATTATTTTAGGTCAAAATAAAATCTCTTTAATCAGTGTTTTTTTTTTATATCTGTGGTTAGACGTACTGAACGCTGTGTTAAAATTTGTCCATCTACATATTATAATGGGACCTTATTTATCTGTCCGATAAAGTTACTCTTGCCGAGGTCTGTTCGTTAATATTGGTTACTCATTGTGGCCATCCCTAGCGCCCTATTATTATTTTTAAAAGTTTTTTCGTTACATACTCGTATTTCTTAAAAAAATATTAAAAAATACATTTAAAAATATAAACAAATTGAAGCCCACCGGTATCGGGAACAGGGTCCATTTATTATTACCTCCCTTTTTTTATGATGCCACTAAGTGGGGCCTGGTGACCTGTAACTGTAAAACTGGGTTTTTCTTAAACCTATTTCAGGCTCTCGGGCTGCGGGACTGTTCGAAAGAGATACCGCGGCCCTGTAACACAAAGGGCAAGGAAGGAACATGGATGGGTTTTAGTTAGTACAAGTCTGACACTCCCTTCCGCTCTGCCCAGAGCGGGAGAAGTCATTTGATGATTTCCCATCCGAAAAAAAAAAGCACCTGCTCTCACAATGTGAAATCATATAGTTCAATACTGTTAAGTGCCATAAAACATTGTGAGAGAAAATAAATAAAATTTATTTACTTATTATCATCGAATGGTGTAAACATAGTATTTTTTTTAAATATCTACGGGTTCACTTCTTGGATAGGAATATTGATTTTCCAAAAATCTAATGATGCAGTTTTAGTTTTCACCAAAATCGGGCTCGAGACTCCTTTGAGTATTTTTCGCTATTCCTCATAGTTTTGGATTTGGCCATCCACGCCTACTTCAAAAATCCACCCTGTACATCGAAACCTTTCCGACGCTTCCGTGCCTCGGAAAGCTCGATAAGCCGTTGGTCCCGGCTGCCATTTGTAGATCTTTGACAGTCGTTACAGCTAGTTGGTCAGCCGAAAGTACCAGTCTTACCTTCCGAAAGCCACCACCACCACCAGACCAGTCACCAGTTTTATTTCTTTATTTGTATTTATTTATTTATTTGCTTGTAATTCAATCATGCTCCGAAAGACACATGACGCCATCTATTATCTTATGAACGTTATTGTTGTTTTCCTCGGGAACAGTACTTTTTTTTTGGGATGAAATGTATCATATGTACATTTCTGGAGACCTGGCAAAATTTCAGGGTGATCGGTTCAGTGGTTTAGGCGTAATAAGGTAACAAACAAACTAAACTTACATTCGCGTTTATAATATTATATATAGTATAGTATATATAGTAAGGAAACATAATTATTTATGTTACACTAAATAAATAAAAGAAGAAAGGAACAAAATAGTACAAATGTGATGCTTGTCTTTAAAGAAATCTCTTGCAGCATACTTGCGAAAGTAGTATTAGTGTCAATTTAGTATAAACCAGTCTTAGGCTTTCGTATTACCCAGTACTAACTAGGTTGTGGAGGTCAATTAAGCAGTCGCTCCATGTAAAATACTGGTATTCAGCTGCATCCGGTTAGACTGGAAGCCGAACAACGAAGTTGGGAAAATACTCATCACTTGCCTAGCTTTTTCCCAACTATGTTGGGATACCCCTTGGTAAGATTGGTTGTCAGATTTTTTTGGGCCACTGACTACCTAACGACTGTCAAAGATCTTCAAATGCAACCGGGACTAACGGCTTAACGTGCTTTTCGAGGCAAACTCCAACTCAAAAGCATTTATATAAAATACGGAGGAAACCCGTCCAAGTTGGGAAAAGACTAAGCTATAAAAATCTAGTGTCCAACCAAAAAACCCGCCTAGCAACTTTAAAATGAGTTTTTGTAAATGTGTATGGTTAATTCCAGCTTGAAAGATAGGGTAATTTTGGGCCTAATATTTGTGGCCCGTGCGAAGAAAAGACGGATCGCTAGTTATTTATTTATAAATTGGGGGTACCCAATAGGTCCTTAATGCTCCTAACCTTGGTTAAACTTCGACGGACTGCCTCGTTGGTCTAGTGGTCGCAAGCGCGACTGCTGAGCATGAGGTCCTGGGTTCGATTCCTAGGTCGGATAAAGTGATATTGGGTTTTTCCACCAGGAATTTCTCAGTAGCAGCCACGGTGTCTGGGTTTGTGCCCGGTTGATGACAATAGGCTCGCCGCCTGTTACATGGAACTTAAATATAATTGGCGAAATGTGGCTGCAGTATTAGTTACACCTCTGCCTAACCCTTCGGGGGTTACAGGCGTGATGTTATGTAATGTAGTCAAACTTAACTTCATTGATTTTATTTTCGATGCGGAAAAAGAACAAGCACTGAATTACCATTAATTATGTTTCAGAAACCAAAATGCGGATCATCCACTTTCCGATGTATATCGAAGCAGAGGAGACCCAGGAGTTTTCCCTGAGGAACTGCCCCGTTGTCATTGATGGACAGAACCACCTACACTTCATGTATGAAAAGAGCAGGATTCCCTACGTCTTTGGTTGTGAAACCGACAAATACGCAGAATATTTAAAAAGGCAATTTAAATGGTTTCGACAGGCAAACGTCAAATGCTTCATCTTATTTAAAGGTGGTGATACAAATATAGAGAAGAAAATTAAAAAATTCAAACAGTCATTCTTCGATTTTAACACCAACTGCATATTTGTACGACCGGTACTTTTAAAGGATGCCACTGTGCAAATTGTCGATGAAATGCAGTTGGACTACGCTTTTTGTGTCACAGAGACTAAAGATGAATGTGTTGCCTTAGCTCAAAAACTACAATGCCCTATCATTACCTTTGATATAGATTTCTGCTTCAGAAAAGCCCCTTATATACCATCCTCAACAATGAAATTCGACGAAAAAACGAAGTCAATCCAATGTCGCCAGTACAAACTTCAGGATTTTCTCCAAAAGCATTCCCTGACTGAAGAGAAAACTGCAATTTTTGCGTCGTTAACCGACTCAACATTATTTCCAATTGACTTTTTCGATTCACTATTGAAAACTTGGGGTGTAATAACTGATCCTCAGTACATAAAATTGAAACAACTGATCCTCTGGCTCTCAAAACACAGTAAACAAGAAGCGAGGGACGGTATCTCAAAAGGTCTGACAAACGATGAAGACAAAAACAAATTTTGGCTAAATTATCACAACATTTTAACAAATATGCGGAAGGTAGAAGCCGGACATACTACTAAGTATCTACTTGATTCTCTCTCTGTTCCAATAGTGAGGCAAGATCCTGAATGGTTTGAAAAAGGAGTAGTTTGTAACCACGTGCCGCCCGTATACATCAATCTGTACAAATCTAAGGTAATTGACGGATCTTGGGTCTTAGACAAGAAATCAGAAGACAGTCTATTTTTATCAATGGATATAGTAAAATATACATACAACTTACTGACAAATTTCAGAGGAGATATATTCAAGGTGTACCAGGATGCCGACAACTATACAGAGGTAGATAGTGCAGACACGACTGTTGGGCGGCCGAGCTACGACTGCAAGGTGTCGGTGTTCGAGAATGGCTGGGATCATGTGAAGCGTTTGAAGCTGTTTGAGCATTTCCTAATTGAGAATGATATCGACATCGAAGTTTTAACTGGACTGCCAGCAGACTCCGTTGTGTTGTTCATCGCTCTGGTGTACTTTGCTCGCAGGAAGCATTTCCTAGGTGAGGACGTGACGAGAGAAGTGTATGCAGTGGTGCTGTCGTATGTCATGCTGAATTTAATGTTTAATAGGAAAAAGCGTAATATACAATGGAACGAGTTCCTTCAAGTTAAAAGTTCCATAGACAAATATTACCATTACGATGAAAAAGAAGCTAAAATAATCTTCGACGGGGAAGCGTTGAAAAGGTTAACGGAACTGCAGTACTGTATCCAGTATATGAATTATTTGAACACTTTATGCGGTTCGCCGTACACGTCTACTCAGTACAGAACATTGTATAATGGTACGTTTGTTTTCAAGATCTTACATGACATGAAGGGCAAAGATAGCGACGATTTTTTAAACGAGTTGTTTCAGAGGGCTCCGTCAGTTTTAACAGTCGTAAAGAGACTGATTCAATTTTACAGACGTTTGTCAGCATAACTAACATTGATTCTTACATTTTCTTCTTTTCTTTATGAATTATAACTGATCTAAGATTACAGGCTTCTACAAAACAAACGCCGCCAATACGCTTTACATCTGCCGATGCTGAAGGGGCCACTCTCTGTTTTACGAGTTAATATGACGGCTATACTGTCATTTGAAGATCTTTGACAGTCGTTAAAGTAGTCAGTGGCCCAAAAAGTCTGACAACCAGTCTTACCAAGGGGTATCGTATTTCCCAGTAGTAACTGGGTTGTGGAGGTCAGATAGGCAGTCGCTCCATGTAAAATACTGATATTCAGCTGCATCCGGTTAGACTGGAAGCCGACCCCAACATAGTTGGGAAAAGGCTAGGCAGATGATGATGATGACGGCTATACTGCTACAAAGGCGCATGATGGCATACCCTTATGTACGACCGCTCCACCTCAGTATGTCAGCCAGGGGTCCAAAGCACCTCCGATCTTATAGTCGTGCCACGTATTTTTATACACTCTCTAAGGGGCCGCGCCGTGCCGTGTAGACGGCGCGTTCGTGTCCCACGCGCGCCTCAAAGAGATGGCAGTAAACTGGGAGGGGCCCGCAAGGGCCGATGACTGCCAGGGCTGCGGGCTGTTCGGAAGAGATACCGTGGCCCTGGAACACAAAGGGCAAGGAAGGAACATGGATGGGTTTTAATCAGTATAAGTCTGACACTCCCTTCCGCTCTGCCCAGAGCGGGAGAAGTCATTTGATGATTTCCCATCCGTAAAAAAAAGGTGTGTACTTATGTACACGCGTTAAAAGTTATACTTCTTTGGCGTCTGAAGAAAAATTAAAAAAAACCAAACTGCAGTAAATATCGAAGAAAAATATTAAAATCAATCAAAACAGTATAGGTATACAGTAAGTACTGTATATTCATAAGTTAAGTTAGTCATTTAAAGAAATATATTTTATATTATTAATTATATTCTGCAGCCAGCCAAAAAAACGACATGATGAACATGTCGTTTTTTTGGGACATCGTGCGCGCTTTGATTTATAATTGTGATAGCTTCGTGTATGCCACCAAGATGTCTTCGGTCATCGTCAGGCAGGAGAGAAGTGTATTGCATTGCACCAAGCTCTTATGTGAGTTCAACGTTTTTTGAATAAAATCGATGTGGTTATTTTATGGGTCAATTTCGATGAAAGTCCAGTAACTGTGTATCTGTATTTTTTTTCCTTTTCATTGTATTTCAAATTGATTTTCTGGTATTAAACTGTTATAATTATATTAAAGTAAAACTCGGGACGGAAAAATATGTCTTGTCACTTTGACACTCGGAATAGAGAGATTTGACAGAGTGTTTTTAGAATAAAATAGGATTGCATTTTGCATTAAGGAGTATTGATATCAACTTCGATGCAAATCACCCGCAATATAACTTTTTACCTCTTTTTAACGCGTTA
The DNA here is from genome assembly GCA_950005105.1 of Lycophotia porphyrea. Lineage (NCBI taxonomy): Eukaryota > Metazoa > Arthropoda > Insecta > Lepidoptera > Noctuidae > Lycophotia > Lycophotia porphyrea. The sequence continues at coordinate 1,819,380 of OX465409.1, forward strand.
GACGATGAGTTTTCATAAAATGCGAAACACGTCTTCCATCAATTCTGTTAAAGAATGTTTATGCAAAATTTGAAGCAGATTGGACCAAGGAATCACGTTGTCCCATACAAACTTCGCCCCCGTTTTTCACCCTCTTAAGGGTAGAATTTCGGAAAATCCTTTCTTATCGGATGCCTACGACATACAAAGAACACACTCTCCAAGTTTTAGGTCTCTACGATCAGCGGTTTAGGCTGTGCGTTTATCTGTCAGTCATTCAGGACAAAGCATTTTATATATATAGATGACTAGCTTCCACCTGTCATTCTGTTTACGCTATATGTTTAATTATAAATAATAGCCCAATTGTTATTCTGATGTATAAGCTATTTTACTGTAAAGTTCCATCAAAGTCCTTCAGTAGTTTTTACGTGGAAGAGTAACAAACTATCTTTCAGCTATCCTAACAAATTTTCGCATTTAAATATTATTAAGTAAGATTACATAAACCGAACATATTTCTAAGGTATTTTTAATTTACTTGAGTACATACGTACAATGTACCTATTTTGTGATATTATTGTTTTGCTTATTTTGTGGTAATAAATATTTTTTGATAAATTTTGTTTTTTTTTTTTCAAAATTACAAAATCGATTTCTTTAAAATTAGTGATAGGTCTTTGTTTCTACACTACATTTACTAATATTTTATGATTGGTTTAATAAATAAAATATCGTAATGACAGTAATTAAAAAGAAAAGAAAGAAAGAAAAGAAGAATTCGTAGTATCACCATAATTAGACTCGAATGGACTGACCACCTATTCAGTACATCATACTATTTGATAGTAGTGTTAGTGGTGTGTCAAGTCATAGGTCTCGAGTTCAAATCCAAGACACGCACCTGTGATTTTTTGGATTCATGTATTGTATACTTATCACTTGGCTTTTTTTTCTGATGGGAAATCATCAAATGACTCCTCCCGCTCTAGGCGGAGCGGAAGGGAGTGTCAGACTTGTACTGACTAAAACCTATCCATGTTCCTTCCTTGCTCTTTGTGTTCCAGTTCCAGCCTTGCCAGCTTTGCCAGCCATGCCCGGGCTGAGAGGCTCAGGCATGCTGTTATAAAAAGTCGGAGGCCCATGGGGGGCTGCGGCATAAAAAACTCTGGCACCAGGTTAGATGCACCCCCGCACGTAACCTCATAGGCATATAGGTTCACATCATTCTCAACCCTCCACATATAGGGTGACTGGTTATTAGCAGAGATGTTATGGATATGGTATTTCGGTTCTGGATACGGATATGGATATATGTAGGAATAATATCTGTTTCGGATACGGTTACGGATATGTAATTATTTCGGATTATCCGTTAGTTTCGGATAGTTTCGGTTACGGATATAATAAAAAAACTAACTAGTTATGAAAGAGGTTATGTTATGACTAGAAATAACAAACAAACTGCAAGATTCAGATGGGGCACGAGCGGTGAAACAAAAACTTGTCGAAACATGTCGTTTTATTTAGACTCCGCCCTTATACAAAACTATCCTAAAGTATCCGAAACTTTACGGTTACGGATATATTTTTATTTCGGATATCCGATAGTTTCGGTTACGGTTACGGAGCTCCATAACATCCCTGGTAATTAGTGACCGATACTCAAAAACGTGATTGTACACATGATAACAAACAACTTTCCCAAAGAAACATTTTTTGAAGTGAAAACTTTAGCGGCGTTGTGCACTTTTTGGGATGGGTAAAAATTGTTAAACTCGCGTCAGATCGTCAGACCGAATCGGCGGCGCAGGGCGCTTGCGCGAGTGTGCGTGTAGTTTAAGCTAGATGGCGTTGTTTCAAGTTTTTTTCTACGGCAGCGACATCTTTTGTTCTTGCAGAAAGCTATTGAAATTTCTGATATTATTTTAAGCTAGATGGCGTTGTTTGAAGTTTTCACTTCTGCCGGCACTCCCGGAGTGCAACCGGTTGTTTTTGTTTTATACTCATTCACTTTTATTACATTAACTGCCGTATGAAATTTGCGCGCGCACGTCTGTGACCTATCAGCTGTTAGCCGCGTGACGCCCCGTTCTGTCTCATTACTGTCGTACCGTGCAATAATTGGTAGGCAGAGCACCTGCGCGGCTCGCCAGCCCGCTCCAGGCGCGCGAACGCAAATTTCATACGGCTATTGTGTTATTGGCACAAAGTGAAAAAAAAAAGTTCTTTGGGAAAGTTGTTCATGAGTACAATCACGTGTATTATAAGTATCGGTCACTAATTACCAGCAACCCAATAGACATTTTTCTTCAGTTATTTAAAAAAATACAGCGGTTTCGTACAACGCTGCAATTTCTACTCGGTCAAAATGTATGGTACATCTTTATTGTTTTTTTTTTCTAGCCTGTAGTGTCCCACTCATGGACAAAGGTCTCCCTCCACTCCTTCCACCCTCGGAACTTATCCGGTTCGTCCCGCCATCTCCTTCGTGGCCTGCCGCAACCCCGCCTCACTGTGTCAGGGCACCAGTTTCCTGTTATTATGGCCCACAGCTTGTCCGGCATGCGGCAGACATGACCTGCCCATGGAACATCCTTGTTTAAGTCAAACACTATTCTAAATGTGGTAGGTATCCATTAAAAAAACACTTAGAACAGATTTTTTAAGTCGAATCTGATTTTGAAAATGATTACAATGAATTTGGAAAATGGCGGTTTTAGTGTGGATTGGTACTTTATAACAAAACTAGCTGCGGCCCGCGGTTTCACCCGCGTAAGTTTCGAAATTTTGCTACTTTGGGTTACATCATTGCAATTTCCTAAGGATCTCTAATTTTTTTGAAAATAAATTAAAGGTTATATTACTTCCTGATAATTTAGTTTCTATTAGTCGAAAAATGGTTAAAACCGGTCTAGTAGTTTCGGAGCTTATTCGGTACAAACAAACTAACAAAAAAAATCTTTGCCCTTTATAATATTAGTATTAGTATAGACTAACCTCAGCCTTGTAAATGACCCAATAACACAAGGTCAAGGGAGATGATGCAATAAAACGACTTTGTTTATAAATAAATAAATAACTATTATTGATAATTAAGTCACTACTTCTTATCAATCTCTTATATACGGAATAGGATTATTCAGTTTCACAACATTGTCATTTATTACATAAATAGGATCCCCTTGCTTACTAAAAACTAATTGTCTCAAATGAACAATATTAGAAACTTTATCTAAAGCATATTTATACTTATTATACACATAAACACCATTTCTAGTACTTATATACGGTTTATAATTATAATCAGTTGAAATGGCATCTACTGTAAATCTTTCATGTGTATTGACAGCTCTTGTGCCTAGTTTAACTCGAGATAGTTGTGTGTTTTGTAAGAAAAACATATTATACTCATCATCGATTATGAGTTTGTCTACAGCTATTCCGTTCACTTCATGTAACGGGCTAACAAAACCATTGTCGAATCTATACGCTTCTCTCCTACGATTGATAAAGAAGACGATATCTTTAAAAAAGAGATAAACGATGTTTTCTTGTACTGGCAGCTTTTCTGGAACTTTATTCTCGTTTATGAAGAAGAGGCCATCAGCCCCGCCAACGTATATTCTGTTTCGTCTCTGATCAATGGCTACCCCTGTAGCGTTTCTTATACCTTCGATAATGCCAGTAGCTTTTGTGTTTATATTAAAAAATCCCAACCCTCTCATTGGTTCTTTGGCGATTTGATCGAATGTGAAGTATAAAGTATTGTCGTTGTCGTTCAAGGCGATTTGGTGGATATTGTTGATCCCTTCCTTCAGGATGTTGACGTCAAAGCATCTGTTGCTGAAGATTACTCCGTAGCATTTCTCTGTAGTCGCTGTCGACAACAGGGTTGTTAGAAGCAGAAGAAACGTTTTCTGGAAAGAGGGATAAATTTTCGTTTTATAATCTGGGGATTCTTTGTGGAAGGAGTTCTTGGCTAAGGAATAGCCGCATGATTAGATCTTCGAGGTTAAGCAGCGCTTGCCAAAGTCGATCCGTGATGGAACATCCATCATACCGAGTTTCCTCGGACAGCACGTTAATTCGGCTGTCATTTATAGATCTTTGACAGCCGTTACAGGTGACCCGAAAGCCTGATAATCAGTCGTACGAAGGTTATCGTATTACCCATTACTAACTAGGTTTTGGAGGTCAGATAGGCAGTCGCTCAATGTATAATATTGAAACAGACTCTTCACGAAGCCGTCATCCAAGCATTATGTACATCAAACTAATCAACTTAACGCAAAAAGAGGTCCAGATATCTATAGGATAACAAACTCTAACAAGAAATTCCTGCAGTCCTACAGATGTACAGGTTACACACAATGAACGTAGGATTCAATCATGCATGATACACAGTGGAACGAATGTATGGGAGCGGTTGGACGTAGACATGTCCGAAAAATAAGAGTAAAATTATGACAAACTAATGATGCCATCTTATTCGATTACTTAATGCCTTCATAAATTGTGGTGATGAATTTCTTCATAACTCCCATATTTCGGGAGTAATTTGAGAAAATGTGAAATTTTACTATGAAAATGAGTGTATCGAGCTCTCTCCCTCCTGATTCCGGGCTTGTTTCAAGTACCGGTCTCTAATATCGTAATGCTATTACTAAGAGCTATATTTAATACTGAGACACATAGTGCGCCAAATGTGCACTTTCTGGGATAAAAGGAAATGAAAATTAAAAAAAAAAAACGTTTTTTCCCCATTTGTATTTACTTTAAACCGCAGACAGACTTATTAAGAGGTCTATAAATATATTATATATATACAGAAATATATATTAACAAAAATATTCACAAGAACTGATGAGAGTATGACTTTTAAGTAAGTTGATAATAAATTACCTAGTTTCATTAAAAGTACAATAAATAATTAAGATGTAAGCTCTAATTTACTAAGTTACACATTTTAAAACAATAACATCATTTAATTATCTTCGTCATCATCATCATCATCAATTAATTCAAATTCAGAATCGATGTCCGCTAAATCATTTATGTTAACAAATTCGATATCACTTTTCTCAGAATCCGTAAGCTCATAAAATTCCTTAAAAGAAGATTTTTTTACAAACTTATTTCCTTTTGGACGGATACTTGTAACAAGTGGATCAGAAGACAGTAAAAGATTGTGCATAATATCTTCATTGCATGAGATACTGCTATGCTTTCGAGAATGCCCCTCTCTATATTTTCTAAAATCTTTATTTCTAGCCTCAGATGCCTCTTCGGATAGAAAACCAATGGGCACAATTGACATGTTCTGAACTATGTCTGGCCCATGCATTAAAATTTTATGAAGTGAAGAAGGCATATAATACCATGGGTATAACTCCACGTAAAGCTTAGCAGTATCAAAGCAGAACTCTCGGAATTTAGTTACGTTGATCTTCTCTCCTGATGAAATACACTGCAAGATCACACAGATTTTTCTTAAAAGCATAGCATCTATTCCGGTCAGTTCAGCAGATTTAGTGTAGTTTTCAAAAAATCTCCTTGCCGAGTTGCCATTGTTGGTGGATCCACTGCCTTGTTTCACAACATCGAGAAGTAAGCCCGTTTCTCTTCTTACAGCCTCTTGAACTCTTTTCTTCCTGTCATCAACTTGCCTTTTTGCTATATCACCCCTTACTTGCCATGATTTTATGTCTAATTTGTAGGAAATGTGTAATAAGCATTCCATTGAGCGAATCCAAGCGTGAAGGGTGCTTAAGCTATATTTATACATGTCCTCGTTTGCGTGTTTATCTTTGATTAACTCTAAATTATTCATTTCTTTAGGACAAGCCTTGCATATGTCACACACTGAAGCTGCTGTATCGGATATAATGGAATGAATTTTACCATCAATCATTGTCAACAGCAGTTGGTGTTTGACACTAATTCCATCAGTGATGGTGGATGGAGTTAAGGCTTCAATCTCTGCTTCGATTTCAGCCATCTCTCTCTGCACATTTTCTTTGGTTTCCTTTATAAACTTAAACAATATTGGCCGGCAAAATGAAGTGGAAGATGGTCGCTCGTTTTCCCAAATTGTTACACCTTTTGAGACGAGCCGCAGTGGTACAAGACTAATCATAAAATTACTAGCAAGATCGATTTGCTCATCTTCACTCGTCCTTTGATGATAAATGCTTTGGCTAGATGATCCGTCAAAACCCCATTTGCTGGTCAATACGAGCTGTTGATTGGGATCAACAGGGGTTTCTAACGACCTAATAAGTCTTCTTGAGGTTAAATCCATCAAGGCTTGTATTTTGATTTTTGCAGAGCTCTCTGTAACTGTGAGATCTTCTTTGGCCGGATAGCACTTAATTTTTTCTTTAACCAACATGTAGTAACTCGGGTATTGAAGAGCTCCTTCTTGAGTGTTGAAATCCCGAAGAGTGTTATAGCGCCATTTCGATAAGTTCATCGATACATAAAGAGCCAATGCCTTCAAAGGGGATATTTCCCGTACCTGAATTGATTTACCTTCAATGAAGGCTTTGATTTTTGAGGCCTCTTCTGGATTCTCCGTCAAGTATTTCATAACATAAGCTGTATCGCTTTGTCCTGCCTTTTGAAGCGCCCTTTCGGCCGAAAACATAATTTCAGCGCTGCTCCTGCTGCATGAAAGACTATCTTCAGTGCGTCTTCTTTTTTGCCGGTTACTAAGGTCCTCAAAAGATTTACGAGGACTAGGATGTGTACAAGTTGAAGCATCAGATTTAGCAGGAGAAATTATGGGCTCGATGACGTCACTTATATTTTCTGTAGAAGGTTCCATATTTTCATTCTGTAATTCCGGCCATTGAATTGCAGCCTGTAGCCAAATCTCATGTTTCTTCCGAAACTTATCTGTGCTTCTTCCAGACTGTGTCCATTTTGCATAAATGCGGTAGCAAAATCGACGACACCAGTCTTTTAAACTTGTTTCAGCACTTTCACATAACTGAACACAACTGTTATCTTTTAAAACACTGAACAAATAGTTAAAGTCGCGTAAATCTTTATGTGCGCGTGCGCATAAAGCAACGTGAATATCAAGATTTGTGTTAAAATTTGGAAAATACATTGCGAGATTAGCTTGGATACAACGAGGTGTAAATCAACACTGATTTTAAAGTTACTAATAGTGACCTATTTATATAAAATCCAGGTATCCCAGGTATCCTTTGTTAAATATTGCAAGGTAATTAGTTATTGTGATAATTAGTAAATGATGCATGCTAAATTAGTGTATTAAGAGCCATTTAGTAATTAAATAATAGCAATGTTCTTATCAGTAATCATTAGTGCATCAGTTTTATATGTAAACCTTAAGTCCCAAATTATATGTCCTAATTAGCTTATATCTTCTCTAATTGGCTGCTCAGAAATGTTATTGTAATAAGGTAAACCTTTAGAAAAACGGTTTTAATCAACAAAATAAACAAAAAATAAAAAAATTGTGTTATAAAATAAACATCACTCTTTATCCCAGAAAGTGCACATTTGGCGCACTATGTGTCTTAGTATTAAATATAGCTCTTAGTATTAGCATTATGATATTAGAGACCGCTACTTGAAACAAGCCCGGAATCAGGAGGGAGAGAGCTCGATACACTCATTTTCATAGTAAAATTTCACATTTTCTCAAATTACTTCCGAAATATGGGAGTTATGAAGAAATTCATCACCACAAGTTATGAAGGCATTAAGTAATCGAATAAGATGGCATCATTAGTTTGGCATAATTTTACTCTTTTTTTTCGGACATGTCTACGTCCAACCGCTCCCATACATTCGTTCCACTGTGTGATAGTGTGAATATGTGACTCAAATATTGGACAATAGGCTTTATAGTACGTCCCATTGGTAAATAGTGCGTTCACTAACATTTAAAAGGCCATCAGTGGCCCAGTTACGTCACTAACTAAGTAACGTTTTACCGATTTTACGGTAGGACTCAATGGTATGCACTCAAAACATTGTGCTGATGGATGCATTGAATAGTTCGGGGGTCGTGAAGGTAATTAAAGTTAAGTTATAACATTAAAAACTTTTATAAAAAAAACTTGAAAGCTTCTAAGAGACATGACTATCAGTCATGTCTCTCCTCAACAAATATCATCATTTGCCTAGCTTTTTCACAACAAGGGTGTTATTTAAACAGACTCTTAAAGAAGCCGAAAGGCACTTGTTCTCCCCGTCATTGCGATCATTTTTTGTTCTAGACCATACCTGGGACTGGGAACCTTCTAGATACGGAGACATTGGGGGTCAAAGTTCCAACTTTTTCACAAGTTTTTTGTTTTTAATGTAAGATTTTTACTTTAAACATTTCCACAACCCCCTTATTATTCAATCCATCCATCAGCACAATGTTTTGAGTGCGTTACATTGAGTCCTACCGTAAAACGTGATTTTTCAGCCCAAAAAAAAAGTTATTTCCCAGCACTATTTTTTGCGTCACGTTACTTAGTTTGATGTACAGACGCCAAACAGCACATCAAGCTAGTACAATCTGTCAAATTTCTTTAATACATTTTCATCTTTATCTTTGAAGTATTAGGTTCAAAGTTGGTTGGGAAAATCTGACAGTTTCGTGTAGGTTGACCTGCTGGGGTCTGTACATAATGCTTGGTTGACGGCTTCGTGAAGAGTCTGTTTACACCTTGTATACTGTTGAAGAAATATATAGTACGTAACATTGAGATCTAACACACAATACCTTAATTTAAACAAATTATGAGCGCGACTTTATGTTAACTTTTGACTGATGGGGATGGCATGCATGTATCCGAACCTATCTGTCAAAAGTAAAAAAAAATGTAGTGAGTTTACTGACAAAAGTACAAGTCAAAAATAGCTACATATTAAAAAAAAAAACAAAAAAGGGACCAACATTTAAAGTAATTTCATTCCTGCTCTCTTTCCGCGTCACTTCGGCATTCACACCAAGGATATTAACGGTTATGAATTCGAAATGGCGAGAACAAAGAAACAGAAGTAGTAAGTACCTCATAATCATCATCATCTGCCTAGCCTTCTCCCAACTATGTTGGGGTCGGCTTCCAGTCTAACCGGATGCAGCTGAATACCAGTATTTTATACGGAGCGACTGCCTATCTGTCCTCCACAACCCAGTTATTACTGGGTAGTATGATACTGTAAAAGTATTTGTAAAAACCAATTTACAAAAAAAACATGAATCGTCGACAAGAATTTGTGTGGTAGCTAAACAAGCACTAAAAAACCACTGAAACTCACACTCCAATTAAATTCGGGCCTTACAAGGTAAAATCAACTCCTCCTATTGTTGAGGTCGGATAAAATATAGCCTATGTTTCCCGGGCCATAATAACGAATCGATTGACACCTTATTCATTAAAATCTGATGAATAGTTTAGGCGCTACGGAGGAACATACCTACGTAAATACAAACACAGATAGACAGTTAAAATCATAACCCTTTTTTTTACGGATGGGAAATCATCAAATGACTTCTCCCGCTCTGGGCAGAGCGGAAGGGAGTGTCAGACTTGTACTGACTAAAACCCATCCATGTTCCTTCCTTGCCCTTTGTGTTCCAGAGCCGCGGTATCTCTTTCGAACAGTCCCGCAGCCCAAAATCATAACCCTTCCTTTGGCTTCACCGTATTAAAACAAAAGAGTAAAAACAACTTACGTAAAACATTGTTGTTGTATAAAACACAGGCACCGCACTGACACACGTTATGTCATAGTGAAGGTTCAAAACACACTGGCGCTATCGTAGCTATGAGCTAAGGTCATTGGGGCATGACATTGTATGTATTCAGACCTCTCGACATAGTATATAGGTAACCAGTAAGCAAACTAAAACCTTTTTGTAAAAACAGTCGCAGGTTTGACCACTAAACTATTTGTCAGGCCCGACTGCCAGTTTTCCGCGCGTGTCTTGAATGTTTCTTTGTATCGTGTTTCAAATGGCTGGATGGATTTCGACAATTGAGGTTTCGTTATATTCGTCTTAAAAACCCTAAAGTGTTCTTCGAAGTTTAAAAAAAAAACAAAATGGCGGGTTTTTGGCGCTAAATTGTTTGTCATTAATTTTTATTTTTCAACCAAACATATTAACGTGTATCGAGTATCAAAATGAAGTAAATTATAAGGAAATTACATATATATACAGGATGTTACCAAAAGGGGGTGACTCAGGTGGTCATTCTGAAACAACTTTTGGGCTACGCGAAAAAATAATTTGCTTTTCCATACAAACTTTGTTGGTCACGTGACTTTTTAGTATGGGAAGTAGATTTTTTTTCACGAATTTCTAACAGTCGGAGAGGAAATCTTGTTCAGAATGACGAGTTATGTGACACCCTTTCTCACATTACCATTTTAAAACAACCTAAATATACCTATATAAGTAAGTATAATACAATTACACAATATAAACACAAATATAATACATTTATAATACAACAATTAAATATTACTTGTTTTGCATAACACGCTTAAAACATAATCGCTTTTCTCTATGGGAATATGCGACAGCTCCGAGTTAGTCACGAGTAACTGTTACAAGTATGGATGATGTAACGAAGACCGCAAGGTTTTGTACAACAACATTTTAATTTAAAAGAGTTTCCATGGAGTTTTTGGCCCGTTCTTCTTCGTAGAGATCTGCTTTGGAATTGGCAACTACATTACTTTTTTTATTATACCTTGTGGCTGTGAAGAGACTGTATACAATCTTTGTGTTTTTACCTTCTTTAATGAAATAGACTCTATAAGATTGAGATTACGCTTAAAATTCGACTAAATGGTTAGGGTGTATGAACATCGACCATTTTATTCCCATTGTTTGGGCAGTTTATGAGTTATCTTCTATGTCTATGTGGATATGATTTACTAATAACTACCTATTAGTTACAATGGAAAATACCACAACTAAAAAGGCTGAAATAAAATTGAGATTTGTTTCATTGACTTTTTTGCCACCGACTTCCGGAAGTAGGGTAGTTATTTTCGCTTTTTATTAGAGTTGTTTTTTGGAAGTCGGTTTGTTTTTTTTGCAAAAAAGATTTTTCCTAGTTGAATTACCTACCTACTAAGTTGAACTACTGTAAGTTAAAAGTTTAAAACTAATGTCCAATATACTCTCAACATATTGTGGAAAATTATATATAAACAATAATTAGATACATATAACCAGTATCGAAGGAGGAAGATTTATAACGGAAAACATAATGCTATGATTATTTTATCGATTGTTTTGATATAGCTATTGTCCGGATCTGTGTGTGTGTGTGTACTTAGTTAAGGTCAAATAGATTAGCTAGAGCAACTCCACAAAAGCGAATCGTATTGGCACAAGAATTTGCGATTTTATTTATTTTATTATTCGTATGGACACCGGGCAGATATTTCGCTGAAGGTATACTCTAGATGTTTTGTACAGGCTCTCTGGATACTTTCCGACTCTCTGTGAATTCTAGGTGGTTGCGAAGTAAGGTGTTATAGAGCATAGTTTTGGTTCTTACCAGCTTTTTGACAGACTTGCCAGTGGCTGCAACGGAATAGCAGCCTTATTATAATGACAATTTTAGGGTATACAACTACATATTGGAAAAATAGGTACGTATACTTTATTATCGACAAATAAAAGTTTAGTTACAGCTTTCTTACAGTTTTATTTTTATATTAGCTGATGCCTGCGGCTTCGCCGGCGTGGATGTCGGTTATTGCGACCAAAAGTAATCATGAAATTTTGATCCCGTTCCGGCAACAAAAACTTGACAAATTATATACTAAAACCTTCCTCGAGAACCACTCTATCGATTGTTGAAAACAGCATAAAAATCGGTGCAGTAGTTTTTGAGTTTATCGCGAACAGACAGACAGACACGGGGAAGGACTTTGTTTTATAATATGTAGTGATAGTGATGTAGTGATAGTGAAATACCTATATTCTTTATTAAACTTAATACACGTATTTGATGTTCCTTCTTTACCGTGTAGTTAGTACCTAACATGGTGACAGAGCTTTTTTGCCGCTTATGGGCGTCTGATTTGGCTTTATATAGGGTGATTGGTAATTAGTGACCGATAATCAAACACCTGAACTCATGACAGCAAACAACTTTCCCAAACAAACATTTTTTTAAAATACTCATTCACTTTTATCACACCGCAGCCATATGAAAATGTTTAGATTGTTGCTAAATCAAAAGTATTAAAAAAAAATGTTTCTTTGGGAAAGTTGTTTGTTATCATGAGTACAATCACGTGTATAAGTATCGGTCACTAATTATCAGTCACCCTATGTGCCGTCGAGAAATATCTCTCAGGCATGCGGGACTGTTGGGCTGCGGGACTGTTCGAAAGAGATACCGCGGCCTTGGAACACAAAGGGCAAGGAAGGAACATGGATGGGTTTTAGTCAGTACAAGTCTGACACTGCCTTCCGCTCTGCCCGGAGCGGGAGAAGTCATTTGATGATTTCCCATCCGTAAAAAAAAAGCATGCTGGTTTCCTCACGATATTTTCCTTCACCGAAGCCGATTCTACGTCGATAACTACCTACCTATAGACTCTTCCTAAAGTAGATATCATAAAAAAATTAATATGCAGCTGGCGTCTCAAGTGACGTATCAGCGAAAGCTGTTTCGTTACTTATGTAGGTATGTAACGAGCATCGACTTAATGAGATTGTGTTATGTAAGTTTTCGAGTTTTTATACATAAGTAGGTATGTAAGTATACCTACATAGTGCGCCATGTATGGTTCTTTTGTCGCTGAATAATATACTTCTTCTTTTTGATTTTTCGTGTGAATAGTGGTGCCGATTCCCTTGTTCACAAACTAAACTAAATTTAAGTTGAATGCATCTTTTTCTTTCTATTTCATTATGAAAAGGACAGAAGATAAATATTAGTTTAGTCCTGTCAAATTAGTCAGCACCTGACGTAATTTGATGTAATTTTAGTAGTCAACTTTTTAATCACGTCTAAACTTGTGTCAAGCGCTGGGTAATTTGACAGGACTAAACTAAAATTTATCTTCTGTCCTTTTCTTAATTAAATAGAAAGAAAAAGATGCACTGAACCTAAATTTGGTTTAGTTTGTAAACAAGGGAATCGGCACCAGTGCCTAACTTTGGGTCGGATCAGAGTAACGCAAGCATACGCATAAGCACTCAAGCGCGGATCCACCGTTGTGGGCACGATGGACATGCCCACAACCCTAATTGAGGTCGATAGTCTGATGTTCTACACAAATAGTGTTAGTGTTCCAAATCGGAGGAGAGTTGCTAAAATTTTCGAGCTCGTTGCGCCCGCTCCTGAATTCTAAAGTAAAATCTAACATATCAGAGGCGGCTGAGTTTTCTCCGTGCCTCGAAAAACACGTTATGCCATTGGTCCCGGTTGTCATTTATAGATCTTTGACCGTTGTTACAGGTACTCAATGGCCCTACCTATATTGACAAAGTAACAAACATTGTTTTGACAGGAAAGGCCTCACCGCGACACAATAATAATAAGCATGAAAGAACCACAGAGCACGGAGATGTCTCGGCGGCCGGTGCTAGATGCGACATTGTCTACACTTTCCATACACTCCAACATAACTGTGCAGGCGGGAAAACACAGAACTAAAATAAATGTACAGACGCCAGCAGGCCAAGCTACCCGAAACTGTCAGATTTTCCCAACCAACCTTGAACCTAATGATTTAGAGATGAAATTGAAAATCAATTAAAGAAATTTGACAGATTGTAGTAGCTTGATGTGCTCGCGTCTGTACTTTACACTTTTATTTTGAAATAAGCTCAAGTAACAAGACAAGTTTTCTTGACTAACAGCGGCAGCGCCACCTTGAACTGCACAGTGCACACTTATAGTGGACATACTTTGATAGCATAATTTTTTTTTTTAGCTCTTTATTTCGTTTTGGTATAAGTATTTTACTCTTTATTCTACATTAGCGATGAGCAATTTGCGCGGACGGATGTGATAACGTGACACATATTTTTTAAATTGTTTATTATTTTATTTGTAAACTTTGTTAATCCCACAGAGCATGGAATGCCAGCAGCGACTAGAGACGGCATTATGGAAAGTGCGTTGAGCGCAACAGTTCCATCAATGATGATGAAGAATTATGCAGCCAAAGAGACCTCTGTGCTGTGCCACCGACGACGCTATGGCACGGGTGAAATTTTGGATATTGTGCCACCAAAGAAGAACTAGATATCCATAACGTACCAGTGACTCTGAGAAGATTACAACAGTACCTATATTAAACATATTACACTTCAACCAACTTATCTGTGCAAGTGAAAAAACATAGAACTAAAATAAATGGACAGACGCCAGCACATCAAGCTACTACAATCTGTCAGATTTCTTTAATAGATTTTCGACTTTATTTCAAAAGCATTAGGTTCAAGGTTAATTGCGAAAATCTGACTTTCGTGTAGCTTGACTTGCTGGCACCTGGACCAAGTTTGACATACCTATGCATTTTTTCCTGACAAGCAGCGCCAGCTTGAACTGCACACTTAAAGTGGACATACTGTACCTTCTAGAGTTGTTGATCACAAGTAGTGGGCAGGCTGTGGGAGTAAGTCGACGAGGTAAATTACATTATACGCAGCGACTTATTGTCAAGCCTACGCTGTTCCCCCATACTGTAACATGATAATATTGTAATACCTACCAAATGATTTGAAAAGAGTAACCATGGAGTTTCCTGCCGGTTCTTCTCCTTAAGAAACAACCAACCGAACCGTGCACCTTTTTGTCGACGGTTTATAAGTGCCCATCTGGACCTATGTGAAATAAAACATTTTGATTTTGATTTGATTTTGATTATAACAACATAATAGCGATACCATTTAGTAGTGTCGGTATTCATTATTCATTATTTTCTGATGTCTGTAAATCAATTTGTAGGTCACGGCCTCAAGTACCGGCCAAAGAGTCAAATGCTTACTATTCCAAACCTTGTAAAGCGTTCGCTATTTCGCATACTTCTTCTCTTTCTAAATGTCAATGTGAAGTTAAGGTCCGAACTTGCCCGGCTTTGGCCCCTTCGTCCGGACTCTGTCCGGCCTCCTATTCAACATAAGGAGATAATAATCAGGCGAGTTTTGGCCAAACGCAAGCCTATTTATAATGGTACCTAACACAACCGGGTCAGTCCTATACTCATTTGAAACGCATTATAATTATATTGTCTTTGATCTCGTGACTACTAGAAATTATAGTTCTATAATAATTACTGTGAGCACCTCCGCCTGCCTATGCATTGGGGGAATACAGGCGGGAAGATTTACATAATGCTTAATGTTATATTAATGTAATCTACACCGTGATTGTGCGTTGCCCCCGCGTCATATTTATGTCTCTATATACTATTCTATGCCTGTTAGATAACTGACGACCTTGATTTGATTATACAGCTTCCGTTTCGCTCTGTAATTAACGGTACTTAGTACAGACAGCACATCAAGCTACTACAATACAATCGGTCTTTCTTTAATAGATTTTCAACTTGATGTCTGAAGTATTTGGTTCAAGGTTGTTTGAGAGAATCTGACAGTTTCGGGTATCTTGACCTGCTGGCGTCTGTACCTTCTGACTCGACGTGGCCTTTTCTGTACCAATGTATAAGTTACACCTCAATATCCCTCCACTGTTCGTTGGGAAGCAACCAGCTTCGTAAATAATCATTCAATCGTCTAGCTAAAATTCTTACATATTGAAAATAGTTGAAAATCAAAATGCAAATAGAATTTGGTAAAAAATTGCACAAAACAAGTATGTATGTATGTAGCTAATAAAGATTTTGGGATATAATTATTATCTTGGAATTGCGATTATAGATGGCGCTCTTCGAAACCAAAAGATTCCTTTTAGTTCAATGACGTGCAAATAAAAATGTAGGTATTCAATGGTGTAAAAGGTGTAAATATTATAAAGTTATGAGATCCCTAGTTTTGCCGTCAACGGCGCACAGTGGTGCAGGAGCGGAAATAACTCAATCAAAGTGAATATTACACTTGTAATATGTCACGCAGTACATTATAACACCCTAATAAACAATGTGTTATAACTATTTATAAAAAATAACTAATTTTCAGACATTAATAAAATATCAAAGATGATCGAGTAAGAACGTATAAAGTTATAACTAAAACATCGCATGTTTCAAGTACTGATAAAATTAAAACAAAATTAATATCTAAAATGTCTGCTGAATAATATTATTAGGTTAAACTAACTATTGATAATTAAAAACTATTAAACTAAAATAGATAAACTAACAACAAACTATAAAAGGGCATCGAAAAACTCCTCCTCAACGCTGTCAGATGGTAATGTGCCCAAGACACTGGCGGCGTTGCCACGTTGTATGGCAACACTTAGCCTCTGGCCAAAGTAAAAGCCAGCCCTTGGGTCACGGGAAGCGTCAACTAGGCGTTTCGAAATTTCCTTAAATAGGCTATGAGCACTCGGACCCCACGGCCCTAAAATTAAATTTTGTAAGAAGGTGATAACAGCTATCTACCTATTTATTACACTCATAGTAATGTATAAATGTAATAGACTACAATTTTGTTAAGTTGTTATTTTTAAGTTAAGTGAGCACGAAAACCAGCTGTGTAGCTGTCTTCGTAAACTCTCCGAGTCACATGTCATGTATGTCACAGTCAAAGTACTGTCAAAAATAAAGATTGATTTGTTTTCACACATTTTGATATCGATAGTTCACTGTTCATTATTCTGTCTCGAAAGCGTTCTCAGAATATTTATGTTTATTACTGTTAAGATAAAAAAACATCCGTTGTAAAATTTATATACAACGTGAATAATAGTGAATCTCATTTTATAATTGATGCCGAGTGTAGTTAGCCTGTGCTCTTATTTTCCACAATCAGGTGAGTAAAATAAAAATGTTTTACTTTCGTAACTATGTAAAGAAATTGTATCAGAATAATTGACACCTACTTGGATACCATATCAGCTTATTTTTCATCAGCAAAATAGTATTTTTCAACATGCCAGCCTCGTAATCAGGAAAACCTGTACAGAATAATAT
Organism: Lycophotia porphyrea; assembly: GCA_950005105.1. Lineage (NCBI taxonomy): Eukaryota > Metazoa > Arthropoda > Insecta > Lepidoptera > Noctuidae > Lycophotia > Lycophotia porphyrea. The sequence goes on from OX465409.1 coordinate 1,836,474, forward strand.
ATTTTTCCTTATTTTCTTATTATTTGATAAAAAAGTATTGTTTTGTACGATATCTTACTAATATAAAATAAGTCTTTATATTTCCAATCATTTACATGAAGTACCTACCTATGTCTTTGTTTTAAATTTATTATGTGGGCGTATTCTTTTTTTTTATTCAATATGAGCTTAATTATTTTATAATTATATTTTTCGAATACTACACACATTAAGACGACCCACTGACCCATTCATTCTCCTGCCCTTATCCCAATTTATTTCGGGTGGCTTGCTTGGTTTTTCTTCCATACTGCTTTAGTACTCATCATCCCTGCAGTCACCTTCTTTCTAGCCATATCATCCTTCACACAGTCTTTCCATACATTTTTTGGTCTTTACCTGCATTTAAAACTTTTCTCACAACATTTTCCTCATTCCTGTGCATCATTAGTGCCACTTTCAGTCTTCCTGATAAGCAATAAAAATAATATTGAATACCACACTTTTATCACTACTCATTAATAATGAAATATTAGTTGTGTTAGTATAAAACTTATCCTAGTTACTAATGTTAGTTTTTAACCCAATTTCGGGTAAGTACAGATCTCCTCCATATTTTTCCACTTTTCGCGGCTCTTGGCAAGATTTATGCAGTTTAATAATAATAGGGCTTGATCCAGAAAGCAGTACTTCTGGACACGGCACGTAATGTTAGGAGGTTCCTCTCTGATGAGCCCTGACCACCTGTAACTCGGACCCAATGCTGGTGGGCTACTTTTTTATATTTTTAAATGTTTTTTACATTGATTTATACTTGAATATTTAATAATGTAATGAATATTGTACTTGAATGAATCAAAAGAAATAATAATTATTCATTTATTCATTCAAGTAACAAGGACTTATTAGTATACACAGAATTCAAAAAATGTAACAAATGATATGTTGAACATACACAATACATTCAACATTACAATGCAACATAAAACAATAACCAAATAAACCAGATATTTTATATTGACAGCCGACGACTCTAAGTGACATGGTGAGTTTAAGCCAGTAGTCTTTATTATATAGTCAGGCCATCTTCTAAGTGGTCTCCCAACACTTCTTGTGCCTGGTGCTCCAGTCCATCTTGTGGTTTGAAGTCTATCTGCCACCACAGAGGCATGTGACATGACCTACCCACCGCCATTTCAGTGCTAGTGCTTGTGTTATAAAGAAAATACTTTTTTACAATTGTATGTGTAATGAAATATTTTGAATTTAATTATTTGACCATCGGGTAATTTATCACTATATGGGCTTGTGCTGACGGGGGGCCTTGTGTATGTAAAACTCATTGTCGAAATAGAAACATGACATTTTTGTGGTGATCTACGGACAAAAATCCCTCATCTGCGCACGCCCTATTGTTGGGCAAAAATAGGCAGATGATGATGAAGTCCTCTAAGTAACTCAATCAAAGGCTATGCTTCATTTGAAAAAACATTTATTTTAATACCTATAGGTATGCCATTGAGAATGTAATCAAAATATTATGAAAGTTCAATGTATAAATATACCTTGTCTTGCAATTGGCACAGTGGCTCAGTGAGCAACAAAACAACTAAGTACCTATGTATTGGCATATTTGTTTTTTTTAATCAATAATTATTTATTTGCATAAAATTAAAAGATAAAAATAATGATTTTATACCAATACCATTGACCTCTTTGTTCTCGCAGAATGATCTATCTATAGAATACAATATAAAATTTAAGTGTTTGTTTGTAATTTAATTTAAAAATAACGTCTTTTTACTGAATGCATAATCTCTTCGAATCGAATCTTTCTTGAAGGCTGAAAATCCGATGGGCTGCGGGCTGTTCGAAAGAGATACCGCGGCCCTGGAACACAAAGGGCAAGGAAGGAACATGGATGGGTTTTAGTCAGTACAAGTCTGACACTCCTTCCGCTCTGCCCAGAGCGGGAGAAGTCATTTGATGATTTCCCATCCGTAAAAAAAAAGGCTGAAAATCCGATTCAAATAAGGAAGTATTAACAGTATAATATGATCACCTATACCTACCTACCTACCTAACTCTTATTATTAATACCTTGCCTTATTGTTTTCGCTAGTAAGAATTATTATTGTTTCAATTATGAAACTGTTTACTTAACTATACAGGGTGTAAACGGACTCTTCACGAAGCCGTCAACTAAGAACTCTCCGTAACTAGAAGGTTCCCAGACATGGTCTAGCTAGAACAAAAAATGATCGCAATAACGGGGAGAACATGTGCCTTTCGGCTTCGTTAAGTCTTTTTACACCCTTTATTAACACAGAAATACATAACTTAGAATTTTCTTCTGTTTTCCTTCAACGTTTGAAAGCAGTGATGTTGAAAAAAATACATATAGCAGTGCGTCTGGTGGGGTTAATAATTAGACTTGGTTTTGTTTTTTTCAGCTATGCAATAGGCCGAATCGGACAAGTCTAAAGCTGGTTTGGCGCCGCCTTCTTTCTGACTGCATAGGAAGGAACCAAGGAAACTGCTGTTTGCATAATTTTTTGGTAATATTTATAAATACTTATAAAGAAAGAAAAATTATTTATTTGTCGCAGGGACATGACGTGCCAACAAAATAACAATAAAAATAAACAGACAACGCATAACAAATATTAATAAATACATCAGGACGGAACAAAAAAAAACGTGTGTAATTCACACGTGGTAGAAGTGAAACCTTCAAAAATTTTGGCTTCTTGATAAACACTGTGTATAATGCTTCCTATCTCATTTTCTCCCACGTTTAATCTTATGAATTTATGTGTCTGTTTCTTTTTATTGTCGCTTTATCGTTTCATCGAGTTTCAAATTACAACGATGCTATGTACGCTTTCCACCAGGCGGGATCGAGGTCAAGAGCAAGCCCATCTTGTAATAAAAAAAAAAATCCTTTTATAGAAGTTTTCACTTCAAAAAATTAACAGATTGCATGTGGTGACTACACAACACAACATACACACACACGTACATAACATCATACCACCCGTCTTTAATCCTTTAGGTGTAGGTACCTATTAGTACACCCACATCACGCCAGTTATTTTAAAGTCGAGGGGGCGAGCCTATTGGCGATCGACCGACTCAGTAATTCCTGATGAATTTCCTTAAATTTCTGAACCGAACTCAGATCCGCACGACAGATGAGCACGACTCAGCGGCAGCGCGAAAAATTGTTGTCTAATATCATGTTTCTTCCGATTACTCATTTCCGGGTTTTTATCAAAGTCATTACCCTTGTATGTTCATAATAATTATGATCTTTTCAGTATCACTGTGGTGTGACGACACAAATTGTGCGTAGCTTTAGTACTTTATGCGGCTTACGCAAAGTCTTCTTTGGTATTATTCATCGTGTCGTTAAGCTCCTTGAGTTATAAGTCTGCTACACGATAACTGACAAATGCTTGAACTGACTGGTCAGGTCCACTCAAATTTCTGTGGTTCTTTCTTCAGAAGACCATCTCAGACATTAATCTGCATGGTCCTCATATGACTTGATCTTTTAAAAAGAATATGAGTTGAAAGAATTCTTCTCAGGTACGAAACACCGGCGTCATGAAGTCTTAAACCACTTGGTGTGTGACGTGTGTTTTTTAAAACCAATTCACAGAAATAAATATGATTAAGCATTACCTTACCAGCCTATAATATTCTCACTACTGTGACTGGACACTGTGCAGGACTCCTCTCCGTAGATGTCACATGTCTTCGAATTTTTGGTTCTAGGACATGCCGTTTTGCTCACGGTATTTTTTCCATTACCGTTCTGAGAGCAGTGGTGATGAAATAAATCACACAAAGTAATGTGTCCGAAACGAGGTGATCCGACAGAGAACCAGAGTTTTCGACATAGCTCACAGAATAACTAAACTGAAGTGGCAATGGGCCGGTAATATTAGCCGTAGAACCGATGACCGTTGGGGTAGACGTGTTCTTGAGTGGAGACCGCGAATCGGCAAACGTAAGGTGGGACGCCCTCAGGCTCGGTAGAGTGACGATCTTCGCAGGGTGGCTGGTAGCAATTGGATGAGAGTTGCTGAGAATCGAGTTGAGTGGCGTTCGATCGAGGAGGCCTATGTCCAGCAGTGGACTGCTATAGGCTGATGATGATGAATCCGTCTGCCTGGGTTCGTACTTCGAATCCACGACCGCGCGGAACTCGTATGTCAGGGCCTTTACTACTGGCCGCCACTCAATTGTGCGATAAAATATTTGGGTACCGTCTCTAGCCAGCGATTTTACGCACATACTTGGTTTACGACCACTCCACCGACATCAGTCTACAAATATAAATAACTAATCTATACAAATAAATAAAATTTATATGTCTGTTTGTAATTAAAAAATAACTGCTTTTTACTGAATGCATATGCAAGACATACGGTACCTACTTATAACAAAAAAACGATGTTTTTCATTTTTTTCAGTCGGTCTGTTTATTTATTTATTTCCAAACATGTAAAACACTGGTTAGTAGGTATGCATTAAAATTTCATGACACAGTATTAAGACATGCACCCTGTAAGGGCACTGCAAATTTTATATAATATAATATTATTAAATTACGTAATTATAATATTAACTCTAATTATTACAATGGATTACATTAGTTGTCAACTAAACATTCATAAAAATAATCATTATTATTAATTCGTTCAGTCATTTATTTATTTTATTTCGGCTAATGTTGGAAACTGGCAGATAGGTAATGTTATAAGGAGTAACTTAAGCTACATTTATTTTAGAAAAACTGGCTAAGTGCGAGCCGGACTCGCGCAAGAATGGTTCCGTACCATTATCTATACAACATTAGACAAAAACGGCAAAAAAATCACATTTGTTGTAATGGGGGTATTTAAGTATTTATTTTATTTTAATTCAATCATTTATATTTAACATGAATATATCTACCACTAAATGATCTGCGAATATTTCAAGCGTCTACCTATCGCCGTTATTAATATCGAGTAAAAAAACGGCAAAAAATCACGTTTGTTTTATGGGAGCCCCCTTAAATATTTAATTTATTCTGTTTTAGTATTTTTTGTTATAGTGGTAACAGAAATACATCATCTGTGAAATTTCAACTGTCTACCTATCACGGTTAATGAGATACACCGTGGTGACAGACGGACAGACAGAAAGACAGACGGATGGACAGTGGAGTCTTAGTAATAGGGTCTCGTTTTACCCTTTGGGTACGGAACCCTAAAAAGGGTTAGGGTTCCATGCAAAAATTTAAAACCCTTGAAATTATTAACAAAATCCGATTAAAATAGGGAAGTATTTTTATAATAATTTCACGCGAAAGAAATTCGCGGGAAACAGCTATAATATAGTCATTTCACAAATCTCCTGCGCTCATTCCAATTTATTTTGGGTCGGCGCAGCATAATATCGACGTCGTCCATACTTCTCTACTAGGTGTAAACAGACTCTTCACGATTCCGATAAATAATAATAAAAATCCATCACATCCGATGTCGGATGGTTTAAATCGTGTAAAAGTAAATAACTGTTTTTAATAAATCACGGGATTTTTCTGCCCTTTAAAATTAATCTCGGGATTTGAGGCATATCCACTTTCTTCTTTCGCTGTATGAAATCAGTGTAAGTACATACATAACTCTACCTAATTCCGACCTCTGGTTATCACATAGGGTCCATTTTTATTCCGGTAGTGTGATCCCGTGGGACAATTATCTAAATTCACGCAGGCAAAACCGCGGGCATAAGGTAGTCTTTTATCTTTTACTAGCGACTCGCCTCGCTTGGCACGGGAGTAACCTACAAAACATCCAGATTTATGTGCTGTTATTATTTTAAGCATTAACTTAATTGTGCCGATTCTCTTGTTTACAAACTAAACTAAATTTAAGTTCAGTGCATCTTTTTCTTTCTATTTCATTAAGAAAAGGGCCGGAGATAAATTTTAGTTAAGTCCTGTCAAATTAACCAGCGCCTGACACAAGTTTATACGTGATTAAAAAGTTGACTACTAAAATTACATCAAATTACGTCAGGAGCAATTTGACGGGACTAAACTAATATTTATCTTCTGTCCTTTTCATAATGAAATAGAAAGAAAAAGATGCACTCAATTTAAATTTAGTTTAGTTTGTGAACAAGGGAATCGGCACCAATGTTTAAAATGATAAGCGGTACTCTTTCGCAAAGGATTGGCCTGCAATCGCACTGGATCGCGAAATGTGGAAGGAGGGAAGGGAGGTCTTTGCCCTACAGTGGGACAACATAGGCTTAATTTGTAAAACACCAACAACCTCGCAGGAGTAGACTACTAACATCATAAACAACAACATTTACAAGTAATCTACAGTAATCTACTCTTGCGAGGTTATTGGTGTTTTACAAATAACCCTGTTAATAATAATAACAACTTACGAGTCTATATATACGCTCCAAGAGTATAAAAATCCCACATAAGGGTGCAGTGAAAAGTAGGGTCGTGGAGGTATTCAAATTAAAGTTATAACATTAAAAACTTGTATTAAAAAAAAAGTTGGAACACACTCCAATATATCCGTAACTAGAAGGTTAGCAATGACGGAGGGAACAAATACCTTTCGGCTTCGTTAAGGTTCTTTTCACAGCCATTATAATGTCGAATGAGTCCATCAATCCATAATTATGTTAGCATGGTGTGTCATACAGTAGAATATAATATAATAAAAATACGAACGTTTCAAACTAGGCATTCGCGATACGATAACGCAATGCACGGGGCGCCACAGAGTATTTGACACAGAAGGTCCATTGCACTGATTTGAGACTTTTATTTAACGTTATATTTTTGTTTTTTTACTAGCTGTTTTCCGCGAGAAATTGTTATAAAAATATTACTTCTTTATTTGAATCGGATTTTGTTACCATTTTCAAGGGTTTTAATTTTTTTTGCACGGAACCTTAATCCTTTTTCTAAAATAAAAGTAGCCTATATTTGATCTTATAAAATCGGCTATCTGCCAGTAAAAGTTCCGTCAAAATCGGTCCAGCCATTTCGGAGATTAGCCGGATTAGTCAAAAATTGAAATAAATGTATTTTTGTTATAAGTATCGTATATACTTTCAAATGCATTCAGTTTAAAGCTTGTTATTTTGATGTTACAAACAGACATTTTATTTATTTGTATAAGATGTATAGATAAAAGTAGCCTAAGTTACTCTTTATACAATCAACTGTACTGCCAGTAGCTGGTACAAACAGATAGACAGTAAGAAAAAAATTAAGTACTTTCATTGCTATACTTGCATTCATAAGCAGTTATTTTGTAATTACAAACAGACACTTCAATTTTATTTATTTGTATGTATACATGGTGTTAACAGACCCTTAACGAAGTTGTCTACCAAGTATTATGTACTTCAACACTAAAATTATTACTGGGAAACAACTTTTTTTTGGAGTAAAAAATCAAATTTTGTGGTAGGAGTCAATGTTATGCACTCAAAACACTGTGCTGATGGAAAATAACAGCTTTTTATTGAATGCATATGAAAATATATACTAAAAATAAAAATAAAAACTGTCCGTCTGTCTGTCTGTTTTTTCCGGTTAATCCTCGAAACGGCTGGTCCGATTTTGAAGAGACTTTTGCTGGCGGATAGCTGATGTTATAAGGAGTAATTTAGGCTTTTAATTTAGAAAAGTGATAAGGGATCCGTGCAAGAAAATTGAAAACCATAATAATTGTTGCCAAATCCGATTCAAATAAGTTATATTTTATAATAATGTCACACCGATGAGAGTCGCGGAGCACAGCTAGTTACGAGAATAATAGAGTGGGTTTTCTCATTGCTACTCTGATTCTATGACGGTCATGCCCACTGTTATCTGCCTATAGTAAATCATATACGCCCATTGTGACAATAATTTTTAAATCAAAACAAAACGTTTGTCTTTCTGGAAGTGGTGGGCAACACATTCTAAAGTGAAGTTTAAATCCCACGTAAAATACTGAGTGTTAACGGACCTTTCCATGTAAAATACAGGGTGTAAACGGTTTCGCGAAGCCGTCAACCAAGGATTATGTACAGGCGGCACACCAAGCTACCCAAAACTGCCAAATTTTGCCAATCAACCTTTTAACCTTATAAATAAAGTAACTTTATAAATAAAGTTGAAAATTCATTGAAGAAAGACAGATTGTAGTAACTTGATGTGCTGGCGTCTGTACATCAAACAAAGTAACTTTACGCAAAATGTTTTGTTGGGAAACGACTTTTTTTTGGGTTGGAAAATCACGTTTTACGGTAGGACTCAATCTAATGCGAGAAATATAAATAATAATACGAGGGTCGTGGAGGTGTTTGAAGTAAAAATCTTACATTAAACATGTAGGTTTCAAAAACAAACTTGTGGAAACGTTGAAACGTTGACCCCTCCGTAACTAGAAGGTTCCTAGGTATGATCCAGAACAAAAAATGATCGCAATGATGGGGAGAACAAGTGCCTTTCAGCTTCGTTGAGGGTTTTTTTTACACCAATTTAGGTACCTATCGATACGTCTGCGGAGTGTCGCTAGCTAATTTTCTTTTGGCCTTGTATAAAAATAAATATTATCCATCATTAAACGAGAAAACAGTCCAATCTGGATTTATAGTGCGCCGTTGCCGTAATTATGAAGTACGATTTTTAATGTTCAATTTTAATTTCAAATTTTCTAGTTTCACTAGATGTAGCCCGCGTCTTCGTTCGCATGGATATTTGAATGTGTTTTTCTGGGATTAAAGCCTATATACTATTCCGGACTGTAATCTACCTCTGTGCCAAATTTCATCCAGATCCGTTGAGCAGTTCTGGCGTTGAGTAACAAACATCCATCTAGCCAACTGTATAATAGTAAGTAAAATTGATAAACTTTAACGAGGCTTGTAACATGGTGAAAAACTTGTTAGTAACACAACGCGCTCTAAGTCGTTTGTCCCGGCTGTTAGATCTCTGACAGCCATTTCGGTTAATCAAAAGTCCGAAGTCTGACAACCGGTCTTACCAAAAGATCAGACGGAAGTCGAAGAACGGAAGTCCAGTGCGCTTGTTCATAATTCTTCTCCTCCTAAACAGGTATACCAATTTTATTTAATTTTTTCAACTTTACCTGGATGGTTCTATTTTTTTTTCATTTTCCGTTTTTTTTTATTTCATCATCATCTGCCTAGCCTTTTCCTAACTATGTTGGGGTCGGCTTCTTTACATGGAACGGGAAGAACAAGTACCTTTAAGGGTATTTTTTCATTATAATTACAGTACTTAATTAATTTCAAATAAGCTTCGTTAAGGGGCCGGCGGACGATGAATTCTCCATACAAACAATCTTTTTCAGTTTAAGCATATTTCAACCTTATTATGCTGTTATTCGGAAGAAGACAGTGTTTACCTAGGTTTCAATATTATTTTTTTTTGCAAAATATTTACCTAAAACGAATTGTAAACAAATTGATTTTCTCACATTTTTATAGTATAAATAAGATGTTTTCATCTCATTTGTTCTATATTAAAAACGGTAATATTTTCAATTTTGTCTATTTCGAAACATGACTTATATTGTTAAGTTACACAATATAAAAAAATAAATTGGAAAAGTATTGGCAACGGTGGAACATTCAAATTAATCACAAATGTTCAGCGGTGATATGAATGAACGATAATTATAGAATAATAGCTAGGTAAACACTATTCACACATGCTCCCACGCGGATTCGCAATGCAGGAAGTGTGAAACAGAGATAACAATATTTCGACAGATTTTTTCTTCGCTTTGAATTGCAATTGCGCGCGGCCTCCACAGAGCTCTTAAGGATATTTTTACATTAATTATAATAACAGTACCTACTTAATTAATTTCAAATACTTACAGCAAGAATAATAAAAAATATAAAGTGTGATTGTTTACGAGCCACTTATCTTATCGAAAGCGAAAATGTAGTTATTTTATTACTTGTATACAGAGTGTTTCTTCACTTTTATTTAACTCTTACAAAGACATGTACACTAAGCAAAACAAATATTTATAAAACAATAGAACTGAACTATAGTTGCCAGCTTTGTCGTGATTGCGACAAAAAGGTCAAATTAACCGATATCCACTATAGGTATCACACGTTACCATGACGCTCCGTCAGCCGTAACGTCTTGATACGGTCAAGACTGTTGCATGCATGCTACTATTCTTGGCAACACGACTTATCGAGCGACAACGGTACTGCGATACCGCTCGTGTGCCCGGTCGGGCGGTGAAACGGATCTCACGTCAAATTGGCTTATGTGAAATCCGTTGATGCCTAACACACGTGCACCGCCCAACCGCGCGGATGAGCGGTGCTCACCAGCTCTCCGCGCGGTACAACGAACGGAAGGGGTTATTTTTATGGGTTTTGGAGAACTAAACGTGAGCATTCTTAACCTATATAAGAGGATTTTGATTTAGTGGACCCGCAACTTTCTATAACCAGTGTCAGTACTCACTTAGGGGTTTAAAGGGAATAATAATACACCACAAACTCAACCCCTAAAAATTTATTAATTTTCTCTCCTCTAACTTCGATCTTGGCTTCAGTTTTAAAACATCCTGTAGAACTATGTACATCGTTTTCTTTCAGTTGTATTGTAAATTTCACAAGATGGTGTGTTTCAGGTTTTTACCAGTGCAGGTAAAGTGCGTTTCTTGTCGTATTATAAAATTAAGAAAATCTTACGGATTGTGACCGTCACTTTGTAAAATAATACATGCAATAAGACCCCTTGAAGCAGGGATTCCCAAGCTATTTTGGGGTAAGAGACCCCTTTTTACAAAATGAACTGTTACCTCAGACCCCCATAGCCGCCAGGGCTACGGGACTGCCAGGGCTGCGGGACTGTTCGAAAGAGATACCGCGGCCCTGGAACACAAAGGGAAAGGAAGGAACATGTATGGGTTTTAGTCAGTACAAGTGTGACACTCTACTCTCTCTTGAGTATTTGAGTGAGTAAACTTGACATCATTTTCTCATCAAAATTTAACAAAATAAATAGACATGAAATTCAGTAAACATCAATAATGATTAATACAAATTACGTAAAAATATTTAAGTAGGTAATTATTTTTTGAAAACAAAAACATAAAAATAGCAAAGTAAACATAAACAAGTGCGAGTCGGATTCGCGCGACCGGTTTACGATTTATGACGTATTAAAAATAAACTACTTACTAGATCTCGTTCAAACCAATTTTCGGTGGAAGTTTGCATGGTAATGTATACCATATATTTATTTTAGTTTTATCATTCTCTTATTTTAGAAGTTACAGGAGAGAGAGACACTTCCAAAGTTGTAAAATGTGTGTCCCCCACACACATTTTACAACTTTGGAAGTGTCTCTCGCGCAAACTATTCAGTTTAGAAAAAAAATATTTTAGAAACTTCAATATCATTTTCGAAGACCTATCCATAGATACCCCACACAGGGTTTGATGAAAAAAAAATTTTTGAGTTTCAGTTCTAAGTATAGGGAACCCCAAAATTTATTGTTTTTTTTTTCTATTTTTGTGTGAAAATCTTAATGCGGTTCACAGAATACATCTACTTACCAAGTTTCAACAGATTAGTTCTTATAGTTTCGGCAAAAAATTGCATGACGAATCTATAAGGGTTCCGTTTTTTGCCATTTGGCTACGGAACCCTAAAAATTGAAAATTCAGTGTGATGGATGAACCTGGTGACTTTCTACCTTTAACCTAGCTAAATCCGGTTTAATATTGGAGAGTTGCAGCCTTTAAATCTCCGCGTTCGTTCATTTTATAACAAGTTGGTACACGTACGGTAGGCTGCATCAATTGGGTACCCCAGTTGGGAACGTAGCTCGTAGGTGCTTTCAAGAGGGGTACCCACATCGTGACGCTGACTGTACCACAACTTAGACAGTATCTTGAAAGTTTCAAATAAGAACATGTGTTAATTAAAAGGGGTCGATTTTTAAACTTCGTCGACCCCCGAAATTTGTTTTCGTTTAAGTCGACCACTTTGGGAATCCCTGCCTTAGAGCATGTATTATCGTAACACAAACTTCGAATAATAACAAAAAATATGACGATCAAAATGCTATGTATGGAACACGGTTTTTTTTAACATTTTTCTAAAGGGTGTAAAAGAACTCTTAACGAAGCCAAAGGCTCTTGTTCTCCCCGTCATTGCGATCTTTTTTTTGTTCCCAGGTATGGTCTAGAACAGAAAATGATCGCAATGACGGGGAGAACAAGTGCCTTTCGGCTTGGTTAAGAGTCTTTTTACACCCTTTATACGAATGCATTCACATAAAACCAATAAATTAACAGTGCTTATCTAAAATATATAAAAAATCTTATATCTTAAGTTTTTCAGGAAAGTCTGAATGAGGAACGTTTTTTTTTAAACTTTATGTTTTGTTTGTTGCTAAACCTGAAGGAGTTTCAGTGTTATTCTTATTTGCTTTACTTACTTAAATCAGTCAGGTTTTATAATTATAATTATTTAGAGAATTAGATCCACAAGTAGCGAAGGTTCCATACAACTCGATTCCTACCGGCTTCCCTTTGAAAAATGGCACATTCAGTATTCTATAGACAAATAATATAATTACATTAAAGATACAGCTTCATTGTATGTTTCTTAATTTCAGATGTCAGTGATGGTGAAACGATGGTATCGTTCAAGGAAAAATCAGTTTATTATAATTACAATAAGTACAATATGTATAATATATTATATTTGTTTAAATTCCAATTTGCAACGAGAACCCGATCTCGATGTTACAAGGAGGTGAGTATCTTTGCAAGATTCTTTATACTTAGAAGATTTCTTCTGTTAGTTCTGTGAAGAACATTTTACACGTCAACCAACTTAATACCTAGTGCATGCGGGAAAACACAGAACTTAAATAAATGTACAGACGCGAGCAGGTCAACCTACCCGAAACTGTCAGATTTTCCCAATCAACCTTGAATCTAATGCTTTAGCGATAAAGTTGAAAATTTATTAAAGAAATCTGACAGATTGTAGTAGCTTGATGTGCTGGCGTCTGGAATTCTGGATCAAGTTTGACATATTGATTTCTTGCACTGCACACTTAAATTGGTCATACTGCAGACACTTATTTTGCCCATACTTCATGTAGTCTAGAAACACAGTAATTTCTTAGAAATAAAAATACTCTGCTATAAGCGTGAACGCTGTCAATTTTTTTTAATTTTTTTTTTACCTAGTTTTGGTATTTTGATCTTAATGTAGTGCAAATTGAATAGATTGTATTGTGGTGTACAGACTTAGAAGATGGCTTGAGGGATTACTATGACGTCATAAAACAGTTGTCATTCCAGGGTGGAAAAGAGACAGCGCTAGATGACTTGTATAGCGCTGTTTCTTTCCCACATTGGTTGGCCATCTGGTAGCGCTAGTTGGATAGTTTGTTTATACATACTTATGTTCTGTTATCATTGTTATCAGTATTCCACTTCACGGTCAAGGTAATACTTACATGCACCAAAAAAATTAAAGATATTAGTGACTACCGCGTTCACCGAGAGTCGACCACTTTTCAACCTTATTACTTAGGGCATAGAATCAGAAATGAGGAAATCCGTAGACGAACCAAGGTCATCGACATAGCCCAGCGGACAAGCAAGCTGAAGTGGCAATAGGCAGGCCACATAGTGCGAAGATCGGACGGCCGATGGGGCAAACAGATTTTGGAGTGGAGACCACGCATTGAAAAGCGCAGCGTGGGACGGCCACCTGGCTGATTCCCAGGAGCTCCAAATCTATTGTTCTCCAAACAATTTCTCTCCATATATTGATTCCCAACAGCTCCATAAATTTTTAAATGTTAAAAATTTAATACTATAACTTTTCCCAGCGGCTCCAAACCAAATTGCGTAAGGTCAACAAATACAATATTATAAAGAATACGTCTCGTGCCTATAAAGTACTAGGCTATCATAAATAAGTAGGAGCTTACCTCATCTGATACTTAACATTAATTTTACTTGAATTTAAGAAAACTACTCACGTCTATGAATGTCAGATGCCTAACAAATACCACAAAGCCTAAGTAAGTAGTGAAAAAGATCCAGAACTGTTACTATACCACCTTGAATTCATGCCAGCCTAGTACTTTTTATATGTTGACCCGTTTAAAAAACTTGTGAAAATGTTCCTCACCTTCTAATAAAAACCTTACTAGGCAGTCGGCTAAAAATGAATTGTATAGTTTATTCATTTGATTATATAGCAACGATGACGAAGCGGTACTACAAAAACAAAAATTGTGGAAACAGTTGTGAATTTCTATCTTTTGTTTTTTGATGACAAACCGGGACAGTGACGAACCGGGCATAAATCTTACTGATTGGGTAGTGCCAATATGTCACAGTGTTACTGCATGAGAATATTTTGTTCATAACAAGTCACACTCTTCACTTGGCGTGTGATCCGTTGGGAATAAACACAAAAAGTTGTCCTATCGAGTACCAGTGTGACTGGTTGGGATTTTTACATTTTTATTCACCATTTTTCTCAAAGAGTCACACTGTGATATGTTACAGTGTGACTCGTTGGGAACAAACGATAAAAAGTTGTACTATCTAGTAACAGTGTGACTGGTTGGGATTTTTACTCTCAATTTTTAACAATCAAACAACAACAATCAATCGAACAATCGATTTAAACGATTTAAAATGCAGGGACATAGCGGTTGCGGCGACGCGTGCCTATAAACGTAAACCGTTGAACAGATTTAAATGAAAATTAGCACATGGATAGACTATTTCCTGGATTAACACATAGGATACTTTTTATCCCGGTAATGTGTTCCCGTGGGATGATAGTTCAATTTTGTACAGCCAGGTTTCAGGCTAGCTAAAGTAGACTCATCTTTTATGGGGTACTGTTTAAAATGTTACAATAAAATACCTCCCCACATTCTACAACTAAATGAAACGAAATTTAAATCTTGTATAAAACGCACACGATGTAGGCGAGCATATTATAAGTTGGGGGATTACATTGATGATAGGAATGCTTGGCTCAATGCTGGTCCTGCTCCACAACCATAGGGGCGGGCTAATTGATTACTACGTGAAGTTATTGTAGAAGCTGCAGAAGATTGTAATAATATCTTTGCATTGTATAGATTCAATCTTTTAGTATTGTATAATTGCATAGCACATGTGTGAGTACTATGTACTGTAAAGCTGCCATTTACATTTAGTTATCTTTCATTGACTTGAATTTGCCCTGGTGGCTGAGAGAATGTCATGCTCACTCAAATGTCTCGCTGATGGTGGCGGGTGTGTCGGGTCATTTAGCTCCCTTCAATATGGTTGAGCTGAATGGGGCTGATCCATGCGTCATGTTCGTGAACGGGCGCTGTCAGTTGGGACTGGTCATCTCTAGGCTGCCACGGTTTATTGTAACTACGTACTTTGTTTTTAAATTGTTGATATAATCTTTTACTCTGGACGCTCTTAACGTGCACATATTTCTACATCGTTCTCACATATGTATAATCTGAACATGAATGATGTAACCAAGATTATGTAACAAATATTTGATTGAAAAGAGTGTCCATGGAGTTTCTTGCCCATTCTTCTCCATAGAGATCTACGCTTTGGAATGGGCAACTACAGAACTTTCACAAGTTATTATGCCTTGTGTCTGTGACTGTAGCTTAGCTTTCTTTGTTTTTCTGACATTCAAAAGTGCCTGTAATGGTCTAATTGAAATAAATGCTTTTGAGTTTGAGTTTTGAGTTTAATGTTATTTTTATCGACATACCACGCGGGCGAAGCCACTGGCGGAAGCTAGTGTAATCATAAATTAATTTTATTGTAAATATAATATACTTTTTTGCAAACTGTACTTGAAAATTTTTGGAGTTTATGGGAAAGATTTTATTTATTATTATTATATTGCTTTTTTTAATTTGGAGCCGCCGGGAATAAAATTATGGACCGGCTGGGAATAAGCCGGCCAAATGCCAGATGGACCGACGACCTTGTTAAAGCTGCAAGGAGTCGCTGGATGCAGGTGGCATTGGACCGGACACGTTGGAAATCGATTGGGGAGGCCTATGTTCAGCAGTGGACAGCAACGGGCTGATATGATGATGATGACTTAAGGGTGAAAAGGAAGGCCACCGAACCGGAAGACAATGCGTTGGAAGGCCTCCCACTAGGTGGACCTGGTAAAGGTTGTGGGGATCCGCTGGATGAGACTCGTATGGTACCGGTCCATGTGGCGACACTTGGGGGAGGCCAATGTCCAGCAGTAGACGTCTCTCGGCTGAAATGATGAAGGATGAAAAGTGGTAGACCGTCAGTGAACTCGGTCAAGACACCAGCACCGCGGAGCGGAACTGTGAGGAGACGGGCGAAAACCGACCAATCACGTTGGTTGAATCCACATCGTGTCTCTCGTATCTCCTGACTCCTGTGGTTGGACGAATCTTGCATCTTCCTCTCCGTTCCGCTCGTCTCTGCTTTGATAGAGTCCCGGCCAATGTTTATAAATGGTAGAGTAAACGATTTTGCCCTATTTTATTAAGAAAAAATAAGTGGTGTTCGGGCGGCAAATTTAATTAAGTAGTATATTTTATGTGTTGAAAAACGAAGCCGACCCGAAAAAAATACTGCATAGTTATGACAAGGTGTAAATAGATCCTTTACAAAGCTGCCAAGCAAGCATTCTGTACATCAAACCAAGTATTTCTACGCGAAAAATATTGCTGGGAGATGCTTTTTTTTTGAGTGAAATATCACGGTGTATATTAATGTAACGCACTCAAAACAATGTGATGGATGCATTGACTGGTACAGAGGTCATAAAGGTATTTAAAATAAAGCCATAACATTACAAACAGGTTTTTTTTTAATAACTTGTAAGAATGTAGGAACTTTGTAATCCAATATTTCCGTAACTAGAATGTTCCGCGGCAGACCGCGATGTGACCGCGATGTGTTTTTAACAACAAAAAAACAATGACGGAGAGAACAAGTACTTTTCGGCTTCATTTAGAATCTTTTTACACTCATTATTATTTGCGACTTTCATTTGGCTCCTGCCGGTCGGTAAACCTTTACGCCGAATCATGTTCGGGTCGGCTCGCAAAGCCGACCGGTTTTTTCCTGACCATATGTCAATATACAGCTTGGATCAGAAATGTATGGTTATATTTAAGGGTGTGGTACAGATCATCAAATTGAACAAATTTCTCCATGACATCAACATTGAAATCGCGAAAAAATTATTAGCTGTCCCAAACATTTGAGTCGAGTAGGTTTTGTGTTGGACAACTGATTATTTTCTCGCTACCTCTTCTTATGTCTTCTATTTTACTTTTATCGATACTTTAAGTCGTTCAGCTCACCCTGTCTCATTCATACTCTGAGGGCTGGAAAAGACCTGGTGAAGCATCTTTGCTTCGAAAAAGAAAAAGTAATTAGACAAATAAAAACTATTTTTCTATCAACCAACCTTGCACGATTCAAATAAGGTTTAAAATGCCAGGTCTGCGCTAAGTCTAATTCCTAGTAGCACGCTTTTCAGGGTTCCTCCGCTGTCCGTCTGTGTGGCTGTCTGTCACCATGCTGTATCTCATGAACCGCGATAGCTAGACAGTTGAAATTTTCACAGATGATGATAAAATATAAATTATTTAATTAAACGTGTTTTTTTTTCGGTTTATGATACGGGTTTCTTGTATGGCCCCTTTAATTATTAAATTTATATTTTTATTATTTATTGTTATAGTGGCAACAGAAATACATTATCTGTGAAAATTTCAACTGTTTAACTATTACGGTTCATGAGATACAGCCTTGTGACAGACAGCCAGAAACGTGTTTTTTTCGGTTTGTGGTGCGGGGGTCCCTTCGTGGGTTTTCTCTTTCTATTCTGGGTGTTTTGTATCTTTCTATCTCTATCTAGAAATGCACGCTTGAATTTCAGTATTAATGCAAGCAGCTCGGTTGTGGGTAAAAAGATTAAATTTAAAGAAGTTAATGATAAAAAGAGGTAAGATTTTTTTTTTTTTTAAATAGTCTTTGATGCCAATTGAGACAAGAAATCTATTTCATTGTAATTCCAGACCTTGGCAGAGAATTGTACAAGATTCGTATGGGTCGCAGGATAATATTGTAAATGTCAATTAGCGATTTACATTAAGGTGGTTGCGTCGGGGTAGCCCGCAAAATTCAAATTTTCTTACGTTTTTTGTAATTTGCATATCAGTGTCAGGTTGTACGTTTGTGAAAAATGAGTCGCGCTAGTAACACGTATGTAGTTACAGAATTACAATCATGAAAATCATCAATACAACTTTCTAAGTTCATGTAGTCCTATTCAATGAATATTTCATGCAAAAGTCATTCAATAGAATTAGATGAACTTACAGGGTTATATTGATGATTTTCATGATTGTAATTCTGTAACTACATACGTGTTACTAGCGCTACTCATTTTTCATCAACATACAACCTGACACTGACCTGCAAATTGCAAAAAACGTAAGAAAATTTGAATTTCGCGGGCTCCCCTGACGCAACCGCCTTAAACCGAAGTCAGACGCTTCGCTTTCCGTTTTTTTATTTTTTGCAGTGAAACGCCTGTACACAAAATTAGCCAAAAAGTGAAAAAAATTACCTTTTTTTTTTATTGGTTTTATTTTAAGTAAATAGAATTATAATATATTCAGTTGGCATCAATGGCTAATAACAAAAAAATAAGGCATGCTAATAGACTGGTGGACAAAGAAATTAGGCCGCCTATTAGATCGGCTGTCGTGACTGTTTGAAGATACTGACTGTTAGAATACTTTTTTTTTGTTAATTGTTCGTGAGTTAAACTCCTCTCCACTCTCTTTTAAATAAGTTATTCTTAATAATTAATTGAAATAACGTACTTAAATATTATGATTTGAGAACATTATGTTGTTTTTTTATGGTGAATGCTGCGTATACCTATAATAGACATACATACCAGCACTTTCATGTTATTTTTATTGTTTCATATTAATTCTTAGTATGTACTGCTGTTGGTGTACCAAAGAAATAAATAAGTTGAACAATTTTATTCGTTTAATTTTTTAATAGTTTCAAACAAAACATTATTCATTAATAAAAAGTAAAAGGGCCTAATTTTTTTGTCCACCAGTATATTATATTTGTCCAGAAGTAGTAGGTTAATTGTATTTTTGATGTGAAACATCTACAAGGTGTAAACAGACTCTTCACGAAGCCGTCAACCAAGCATTCTGTACATCAAACTAAGTAACTTTACGCAAAAATGATTGCTGGGAAATGATTTTTTTTTTGGGGTGAAAAATCACGTTTTACCTTAGGACTCAATGTAACGCATTCAAAACATTGTGCTGATGGGTGGATTGAATAGTACGGGGGCCGTGACGGTGTCTTAAGTAAAAAAAATACACAAAAACATGTATTTAAAAAAAAAACTTGTGAAAAAGTTGGAACTTTGACCCCCAATATCTCCGTAATTAGAAGGTTTCCAGGTATGGTCTGGAACAAAAAAATGATCGCAATGACGGGCTGAACAAGTGCCTTTCGGCTTCGTTAAGAGTCTGTTTACACCCTTTATAGCCGCGAGTAAAACAGATTTTTGGCGTGGCGACGCATCGCTGCGCTATGCTATGGTATATACAACGTGTAACGGAAACGGTATAGTAAGCCGAAAGGGGGTCACACAACTTTTCATTCTGAACAACTTCCTAAAGTCGTAGAACAAAAGTTGTTCAGAATGAAGAGTTGTGTGACCCCCTTTCGGCTTATAATACCCTTTCCGTTACACGTTGTATATACACTGTACTGTTTCTGTGTACTGTTATTTTATGCATATTACTTGTACAAAATAATTTCGATGTTTCACATCTGCCAGGCATCCCGTGATGGCTCACAATTTTTGAAAAAAAGAATACAATTTGCATGCTTCTATTGGTATTGTTTTCTTTTTAAGTACGTTGGGAACACCATTATTTCATTAACATATTCTATTTATGGTATTAAATACATAACTACATACACATATGTACATATACAGAGTAGAAGAGACACCGACGCACAAACGCATACCACATATTGACCCCCTCCCCCTCCGGGCTTAGAATGATACGAGGGTCATTCAATAAATACTTAGCCTACAAAAAGTAAACGAAAATTTTAGAAAAGTGGCAATTTATTTTTCAAAATAGTCTCCTTTTAGTTCTATACACTTAGCCCAGCGATGCTCCAAGTTTTTTAACCCGTCCGAAAAATAGTTTTTGTCAAACTCTGCAAAATAGGCCTCCGTGGCGGCGATGACCTCCTCATTTGATCCATATCTATTCCCGGCGAGTGATTTTTTCAGATTAGGAAACAGAAAGAAGTCACAAGGGGCCAAATCTGGAGAATACGGTGGATGGGGCAGCAGTAGCGTAATTCGACCAATTTGGCCATGGCAACGGCAGACGTGTGAACCGGTGCGTTGTCGTGGTGAAACAGAACTTTTTTCTTCGCCGGATGGGGTCGTTTTTTCTTTAATTCGGCGTCGAATCGGCCCAATAACCCGGCATAGTAAAGCCCTGTAATTGTTTTACCCTTCTCGAGGTAATCGATGTAGATCACACCTTGTGAATCCCAGAAAACGGTGGCCATAACTTTTCCGGCCGATTTTACAGTTTTCGCCTTCTTTGACGTCAGACGTTCCCCGGTCTGGATCCATTGTTTTGATTGCTCCTTGGTCTCTGGTGTGTACCAGTGGATCCAGGTTTCATCGACGGTCACAAAACGACGCAAAAACTCCGCTGGATTCCGCTTAAACAGCACCAAACACGTCTCCGATGTGGTCTCACGGTTGCGCTTGTTTTCCGGTGTGAGTAAACGCGGCACCCATCGCGCCGACAGCTTTCTCATGCCGAGTTCCTCGTGAAGAATATGATGCACTGTTCCTTCTGAAATGCCTACAATCTCAGCTAGCTCCCGAACCTTCAATCGGCGATCTGCCAATACGAGATCATGGATTTTTTTAATGTTTTCCTCCGTAGCAGCTGTTTTCGGTGCACCTGGACGTGGTTCATCAAAAACCGACGTACGGCCACGTGCAAACTCGTTGAACCAATTCTTGACGGTGGCCATCGATGGAGAAGAGTCACCGTACACAGCATCCAAGCGCTCTTTGATTTCGATGCGCGTTTTCCCTTCCAAAAATAGGAATCGAATAACCGAACGATATTGCTCTTTTTCCATTTTTGTAAAACCGATCGACACGTTCGCTTCCATAAGTTGTCAAATTATAACTAATGAAGGGATTGGAATGAAAATTTGAAAAAAGAATGAAAAAAGAATGTGCTACACTGTGGTAAAACTCTTTTGAAACTACAGCGCCCTCTGGCGATGAGGCTAGGTACTTATTGAATGCACCTCGTATACTGAATGAGTATAATATTTCTTATTTTGAAGTGAAAACTTCTTTAGCATTGTTGTGATTCAAAAGTCGATGAAATTCATAAGATTTAACGTGGGAGAAAATGAGATAGGAAGCATTATACAGTGTTTATCATAAAGCCAACATTTTTGAAGGGTCCACTTCTTTGACGTGTGAATTACACACGTTTTTTTTTAATGATTTCAAAGAGGCCAATCTTCAGCTCATCGAATTTATTTCTGTTTTCGCCTTTTTCTTTCAAGGGGTTAGGCAGAAACGACAAAATGCCATCTCCTTCGATTTTTTATAATTTGTGGTCGAATATCAATTTATTTATTTCAATGTTACTAATTTTATTGAAACCTCATCTAAAGGCGTGTTGTCCAAAAATACCTTTTTTACTCCAAATTGTGTCAGATTTGGATGTCCGTTCGTATGAACTGTCATTTCCTACGACGAGAAACTGAGTGGGAATGCTATCCACGCGGCATCATCGACGATGTGATCGGCAGCCAATAAGTATTAAGTATAAAAAGACGCGTCATTCATGAACATCACGGCGCCCGGTTAAGCAGTCGACAACCTCCCTAGGTTGAATTGCGAGATGCCCTTCATAAAAAAAAAGACGTGTGGCACTCGGAGACTGCCGCGGTAAAGCTATTGCATAGCATTTTTAACCGACTTTCTTCAAAAAGGAGGAGGTTCTCAATTCGGTTGTTTTTTTTTGTGTTTGTTACCTCATATCTCCGTCGATTCTTAACCGATTTCAAAAATTGTTCTTTCATGTGAAAGGATATACTTCCCGATTGGTCCCATAGAAATTTCATCGAAATCGGTTCAGTAATTTGGTATGTTTTCACGTTAATTGCTATATCACGCGACGACGCCTGAAGTCTTGCATGTTTAATTTGACACACTTCCTGATTTCCGATTGAATTAAAAATTTGCACGCTTATGTATATCGCGTGATAGTACAATATATCGATGACATGGAGCTGATCTGATGATGGAACTGGACGGCGGCCTTAGGAACTCCGTTATGAAACGACATAACCCCATCGAGTTTGGGCTCGTATGATTCGTCTTGACGAGTACTTTGTCTCTAGATGGTATTCAGGGTCTGATGATGGAGCTGTAAGGTGGCCATAGGATCTGCGTGATAAAACGACATAATCGCATCGAGTTAAGCTCGTTTGATTCGTCTAAATAAGTTGTTTGTCTTTAGATAGTATCCAGGGTCTGATGATGGAGCTTGAAGGTGGCCATAGAATCTCCGTTATAAAACGACGTAACCGCATCGGGTTTGGGCTCGTTTGATTCGTCTTAATGAATAGTTTGTCTTTAGATAGTATCCAGGGTCTGGTGATGGAGCTGTAAGGTCGCCTTAAGAACTCCGCTATAAAACGACAACCCCATCGAGTTTGGACTCGTTTGATTCGTCTTGACGAGTACTTCTTTAAAGTTCTGGTTACAATATAAAAATTAATTCATGATTAGAATTTGTGTGGTATGCTAAAAAGTATACAACTAAAAAGGGTAAAATAAAAAACTTTCTGCGAAAAAAAACCGACTTCCAAAAAAACACAAAAAAAAACTATAATAACTTTTTTAAATTACCATCGGAAGTCGGTGACAAAAAATGACAATGAAACAAACAAGTCACCGACTTCCGAAAGTAATTTAAAAAAAGTTATTATAGTATTTTTTTTGTGTTTTTTTGGAAGTCGGTTTTTTTATAAACTTATGTAATTATAATTATTTATTTATTTTATTTATGCAGTATTTTTGAAGTTATACTTCTTTTGGCGCGTTAGGGAAAAATGATGAGAGTAATTTTTTACCATGCGCGCGCACACCGACACCAAAAACCTACATCGTGAAGTTAGCTAGTCAACATACACCCTGAAGTTAGCTTATTGTCAGATATTGACAAGCCTAGGTTTCTATTTTTAATCTACCGCTGGAGCTAGGAGGTTAGGTTGTATAGGTAAAAAACCTATACAACCTAACCTCCTAGCTCCAGCAGTTGATTAAAAATAATAGCCTAGGCTTGTCAATATCTGACACTACGTGTTAGGCACTAGGTGTTAGGTTATTTTCGTTACGGTATTTCTGGATTCGGTCTCCACGCTCAAGGCCCGCGATAGAAGCTATGCAATAGCTTAAAAATGAACATCACGGCACTCGAAAACAGTGTAAAACTTATCGGTAGCTAGATAGGTACTTGGACGCACGAAGAAAGGGAAAGAAAATTAAATGTTACGGAATTCCTGTTGTTAGAGTGAGATAAATATATTTTTTTAGTCACGTTGTCATTCTGTACGCACGGCACGTGATTTACCTCAGGCGCCATAAGAAGGCATCGAAAAAAATAAAATAAAATACATTTTTCTTGATACTTACGCATGGAATGATAATTTTTTATCTTTTACAGTTTCAGTATAATTTTTACGTTTCCTTAAAACACAGGACGGCATTTTTCTTGCTTTTTGAGGAACTTATTCACAAGGGTTATTTTAATATCACGTACAACCTCGGCACTGGTTGGTACGCGACTAAATAGACGTGCGGTAATTACCTTCCATTCATGTTGCCATTACAGAGCGCGGGTAACATAGCTACAGTTTATACACTCGGCAGCACGCTAGAGCGAGTAACCGACTCGCTCTAGCAAATGACAGTTCTGAGTGACAGCAAAAAACCCCCTTCAAAGGTTTTTCTCGATTCACCACGTTTTACGGTCGGTACTTACGTGGTAAATAATTGGGTTTGGTTTGAACTGTTTTCTATAAAAGTTGGCTTAGCTTAGTAACCCCATCGTCACTTTATTTCCAAACTAGCTTTTGCCCGCGGCTTCGCTCGTGTTAGTTTTGAATTTGGCAATCAATTCGGTAATAATATAATTCTATCACACTTGGCGCCATCTATTATCATGAGAGCGTTATTGTTGTTTTCCTCGAGAGTACATTTTTTCGGGATGAAATGTATCCTATGTCCGTTTCTGTACACGTGACAACGTATATGCAAAATTTCAGGATGATCGGTTCAGTGGTTTATGCGTGAAAAGGTAACAAACAAACTTACTTTCGGATTTATAATATCTATCTATATAAATAAAAATGAATTGCTGTTCGTTAGTCTGGCTAAAACTCGAGAACGGCTTGACCGATATGAATAATTCTTTTTTATTTTGTTATTCCGAATACAGGGAAGGTTTAAAAACAAAAAATAGAAAGAGAACTACAACTACCACAAAATAATATACAACAGACAAAGAAATCAAACAAGCAATAGTCAAGAAGCAGAATGATAAATGGAGAAATAAGCAATTACATGGACAGTTTCCTAAAACAGTTTTGGACCAAGCTAATATAGACAAAGAAAATTCATTCAAATGGTTAAAGAAACATCAAATATCACCTTCCATAGAGTCAGCAATATTCGCCATACAAGACCAGTCTGTTATGACGCGTCAGCATCAACGCGACATTTTAAAGTTAGACATAGACGGTAAATGTCGCCTTTGCTGGCAGCAAAGCGAAACGAAACAACACATTATCTCAGGGTGCGAAAAGTTGACTATCGCAACCCCGTGCAGGGCACGCCACAATAGTGGCGATAAGTCCCCTCTTTGAGGAGTGGCTGGAGAGGGGCCACGGCACCCTCACCTTCCGCCTGACGCAGGTCCTCACCGGACACGGTTGTTTCGGGAGGTTCCTGCATTGAATCGGGCGGGAGGAAACGCCCGGGTGTTACCACTGTGAGGGTCGCCCAGAGGATACGGTAGAGGTCTGCCCCGCTTGAGCGGAGCACCGCCGTGTCCTCGTAGCGGCGATCGGCGGCGGCGACCTATCGCGTCCGGCCCTGGTCCAGTCTATGGTCCGAAGCGAAAGGGAATGGGACGCCGTCACCTCCTTCTGCGAAGCAGTCATGCTAGCGAAGGAGGTGGCGGAGCGTGAGAGGGAGAGAACCTCTCGTCCCAGCCGCCGTGGGAGACGCCTCGGGCGTCGGGGGTCACGTGGTAGCTTCCGGCCACCGTAGACGCGGACCTGTGGACGGAGAGTAATGGGCTAGCTCGCCGTCCGTCCGTCTTTTGACGACAGGCCGTGTTGACGGCGCGTTCGTGTTCCACGCGCGCCTCAAAGAGATGTCAGCAAATAGGGAGGGGCCCGCAAGGGCCGATGCCTGCCAGGGCTGCGGGCTGTTCGAAAGAGATACCGCGGCCCTGGAACACAAAGGGCAAGGAAGGAACATGGATGGGTTTTAGTCAGTACAAGTCTGACACTCCCTTCCGCTCTGCCCAGAGCGGGAGAAGTCATTTGATGATTTCACATCCGTAAAAAAAAAAAAGGGTGCGGAAAGTTAGCGGGCACGTATTATTTCAAGAGGCATAATAACTTGGTTCAGTATATACACTGGTGTCTGGCAAAAAAACACAGTATCGAGGTGTCGAGTCTCTGGTGGAAAAAATCACTAACACAGCCGCAGGTTAAAGAAAATGAACAGGCTAAAATCATGTGGGAAATACCGATACAGACTGACGTTACCGTAATGCATAATAGACCTGATTTAATATATTCTTAGACCAACTGAACACAACAATAGACATAACAATCCTACAAAAACAAGCAGCTATACACACAACCACCATACTCCGTAAGGTTTTGGGAGACACTGTGTTCGTTAATAGTACACCAAGCACACAAGAGGCCACACCAGACACACAACAAACATCACACACAGTAGACTCACAGCAAGCATCCGTCACACAACATTCATCTACCACGCACATACCAAGTACACAAAGTCATCCGTCAACCACACAAAGCACAACTAGCACTCGAAGAAGGAGAAGAAGAAGATAGAGGGGGAAATGAATATCTTTTTACCTGCGGGACGTACGACGGGATATTTATTAAACCGACGCAAGGTCGAGGAACGGAAAACCGAAAAAGAACAATATATAATAACTAGTATGTGGATAGATAACTCAACAACAATTAGTTGAGGGAGACCATTCGGCAATTCACAGTTTAGTTTTCAAAAACTCAACATAATTTTATTAAAAAAATACATGAAACCCTAAACACAAAGTTTAGTTTCAGTCATTTAAAAATCAACTTTATTTACACTTTTATAAAGTTTAGGTGTATTTGTTTAAGTAGCAATGACGTCAATTAGAAACAATAATTTTAATAGACTCTTTTTTTTTTTGTTTGGTCAAGTGTCTCATACCCCTAAATGGTGATAGTTTCAGTGTCGCCGCAACTTTGAATAAAATCAAATTGAGTTATCCTTTCTTAATTATTTTTTTTAATTTTTGTAGGTTATAGCATAAAAGCTCCTTGCTGCAACAAGTCTTCTTTAAGTCGGTAGCATTGATAATTATTATTCCCGAAAGCAAATTCTTAGTAAATTAAATAAATTGTTTTGCAAGATGAATTACCATAAAAATTACAGTATTTTTGATAAATTCTGGAATTTTCTAATCACAATCTCGATTAAAAAAACTAGTTTGCTAAGATAATATTACTACTTGGAATTTTCAAGTACGAGAATTGGCCTCCAGGACTTTATCATGGGGATAGAGAGAGATGGAGCTATACAGGACGTATAAGCCAATCTCTTTCCCACATTAAAGTAAGATTAGAATAATACCTATAAGCTATAAGAATTGGTAGCAGGACCACAGAATAGGGGAATGTCAAAGTAAATTATTCCTGTGTGAAAAAACAATGGCGCTAGTCCCGTATAGCTCTATCTCTTTTTCGCCCTGGAACAGTTCCAGTATAGTTAAAAGAAAGCCGAGTGCCACAGAAATATGATTTTCAACTTTCGGCTTGCCACCAAAAGTTGAAAATTCTACAGCACGCTTAGTATTGTGATTTTGGTGTACCTTTACGTACTATTAAATGTTCGTTTTTATGTTAAAAAGCCTTTACGCTTTATCCGTCTGTTGTCTTTGTCCGTGTGTCTGTTAATTATAGGTAGCACTAAGACGCACTAATATAAGCACTGTCGCCTCAGATCAAATAAAAAACCAAGACATAGCACAGCGAACAAAACAGTGAAGCATGCGCAAAACCACGCCTCGCTCTGTGCATACACGCTCACACGCACACATTTACATCAATATACAATTAAACTACGCTCAAAAACTAAGCTCACAGTGCACACATGTTTACAAAACCGGCTTCACGTCACTGTTGACAGTGCTGTGTCTTAGTTTTTTATTTGGTCTGCGACTGTCGCACTATTCGTGTTCGATTTGAAGGACGCATAATCGGTATTCTTTATTCAAAGTTTTCTTTATATAATAAATAAGGTAATTTGGCAATCTGAAGATCCCAGGGTCGCCAAACATTATTTATTTTCTCATTAACATAATGTATGGCATCGAGTAGTGTTAGTACACAGGGTGTAAACGGACTCTTCACGAAGCCGTCAACCAAGCATTCGATACATCAAACTAAGTAACTTTACGCAAAAATTATTGCTGGGAAATGACTTTTTTTTTTGGGGTGAAAAATCACTTTTTACGGTAGGACTCAATGTAACGGATTCAAAACGTGCTGATGGATAGATTGAATAGTACGGGGGTCGTGAAGGTCTCTTGAGTAAAAAAAATACGTTAAAAAAATGTATAAAAAAAAAACTTATTATTATTAAGTTATTACTTTGACCCCCCAATAGCTCCGTAACTAGAAGGTTCCCAGGTATGGCCTAGAACAAAAAAATTATCGCAATGGCAGGGAGAACAAGTGCCTTTCGGCTTCGTTAAGAGTCTTTTTACACCCTTTATACTGTGAACATGCATTAACGTGTGCCGACGGGCAATTTTTCAATATTGGGTGCTAAAGTTACGTAAGAATAATATATATTTTTTTAAAGCCTGAGTGCTGATTTTGTATACATTACAGAAAATATTGTTAAAATTTAATAATTGTCATTGCCTGAATGTTTCCGTTGATGGAATTTTCTGCTAGACACATTAAAGCTTGAAAAAAATACCGTGAAAAATCACGTAAAAGTCTATTTTTTTATTAATAAGTATTTGATACTCAGAGTTATTTTAATAGTCACTGTAAGCAGCCAGACCGATTGTAAGGTCACAATTAATCGGCGCGTTCATGTTCCACGCGCGTCTCAAAGAGATGTCAGCAAACAGGGAGGGGCCCGCAAGGGCCGATGCCTGCCAGGGCTACGGGACTGTTCGAAAGAGATAACGCGGCCCTGGAACACAAAGGGCAAGAATGGAACATGGATGGGTTTTAGTCAGTACAAGTCTGACACTCCCTTCCACTCTGCCCAGAGCGGGAGAAGTCATTTGATGATGCCCAACCGAAAAAAAAAGTTCATTTTTCTATCGGTTCCTTAAACCAATGCGCTCATATAGCGAGATTTTAATTGCGTCTGAGAATATTTGGCCCTCTATGTTTCGTCTAGCTCACAATAAGTACTTACTGAAATTATTCTCTCAGTATCAAATATAAAAATTAAAGACTGTATAGAAATCAGATTATTTTTCCCGTACTTTAGAGTGTCTGGCAGAAATTTTCGTCGACAAAGCATCAGGAAGTGTTTATATAACTTTTTTTTTTAATAATCTTTAGGTTTACAACATGCAAAGAAATCAGCACTCAGGCTTTTAAAAAAGTTACTATTATTTTTACTCAACTTTAGCAACTGATATTGAAAAATTGCCCGTCGGCACAAGTCAGCAGGTATTAATCAGGCACGGAGGCAGCATAAAATTCACATACCGGATTTTTATTGTACCCTGCTTAGTGTTATGTCATACGAATATCAAAATTACTCTCACAAGAATAAGGTCTGTACCTATATGTAAACAAAAATATATTTACATTCGCTTATAGAGCGAACCTCGAACGTTGTATCGTGAACTGCTTCCTATTAAATGTTTGTGAAATGTAGGATCCGCGTCTCGTCCGCGCTTCATCTCGTACGCGCATCATCCACTTCTCATCCGAGTATCATCCGCGCCTTGTATGCGATACCGCGCTTCGTGCCCGGCACAATTTAACAATCGTTCATAACACACCGAAACAACTATTTTATTTATGTAACTGCATGCGCGGTAGGTTTATTTTAAGAAAACCCTTAGGACTACTAGAATAACTAGCACCACAGTCAAACAGTGTACGAGGGAATAACCGCACTAATCGATAGCGAATCAGCTTGAGCATGTAGGTAAGAGCTTAATTTCCATGCACTGAATTCAAATAGTACGGCCGAGCGGCGAGTCGCGTCGTCCGTTTATTGCATGGACACATGGACAGCTCTTTTGAACGATGCGACTTTACACCACGTTGGATTATTCGATTTTTGCCATTTACAATTAAATATAAAGCTTTCTAATCTCAAGGCGATTCAGCGTCGATAAGTATGGTCGGTCTCTAAAGGTCCAGTCAAATCGGTAATCTGTCAAAGTCCGGTTTCTGGTCCGCAATCTGGACTGACAGACATTTTTGACAGAGCATTTTTTTTTGACTCTGCATTTAGAAGGTTCCGAGGTATGGTCGAGAGCAAATAATTTATCGCAGTGACGGGAAAAGGAATTGCCTTTCAGTTTCGCTAAGGGAACTTTTACACCCTGTATACACTCTCGCACTACCTCTGCCTCTAAGTGTCTCTGCGAGTCTAGCCACCATTTCATTTTTTACGTCAGGTGTGTAACGCGCATGCCTGCTTGAAGCATGGTATCTCATGTTTCTTTCCCCATCTTTTGAGTTATCTTTGCCTCAATTTTATTTTGTTTTTTTCAGAATCTCTGTGATTGAGTAAGTAGATAGTAGTAAGTTTACTTTGCATGTTTTTTTGCATGTTATATGGTGATGGTTTTTGGGAAAAAAAATGTTTTAATGGATTCGTTTTGTAAGCTCGTTCACAATTGCTTTAACACTTGAAAACAATTCCCGTTTAATTGAAACTTCAGTTTTTTTTTTCGATCGGAAAACTCCGTTCGGCATCTATCATCACTGAATCATGTTCGACCTTTCTGTTCAGTATCGGTATCAGTAGGTACCGGTAAACTTGCCGTTAATGTCGGTATCAGAGGCCCTAGCCCACAAGCGGTGTAAACCTAAAGTAAATACGTCGATTTTAAAACTGTAAATACTCGTATCACATAATTTGAAACGAGTAGATTTGATTTTTTTTTAATATTCGTTTTAATTTTTTTTTTATTTAGTTTAATTTTTTTTTATTTTAGTTTTTATTCTTTCAGTTTGTATTTTTTTTTTTATTTTTTAAAATTTAGTTTTTTAAAATTTATTCACATCTATATATGATACTGATGGTGCTTTTTGCAAAAAAAATCACTAAAATGCATGGATGGATGTATTTTTAGGGTTCCGTACCCAAAGAATAAAAACGGGACCCTATTACTAAGACTTCGCTGTCTGTCCGTCTGTCTGTCACCAGGCTGTATCTCATGTCGCTTTAGATTGGATTAGAAGTTTTTTAACAGGACGTCAGCAATGCGTAGAAGTTACAAATATAAATGAAAATCTCGAATCCACTGTCTACAGATCCTCTTCTACATTCAATAATTATGGCGTACCACAAGGGAGTGTTCTGGGGCCTTTGTTATTCCTGATCTATATCAATGATTTACCCGATTCATTAAACTACGATAGTGTCTTATTCGCCGACGATATTTCTGTTATAGTGCCCAATAAAACTAAAAATTCAACCCATGAAAACAAAATAAGCGAAGCTGTACAGTCCGTAATAAATTGGCTTGAATGTAATAATCTATGTGTTAATATTTCAAAAACAAAATTCATTAAATTTAGTACATACAAATGCAAACCCTCTGATAGTATTAACATTAAAATTAAAGATAAAAATATAGAAGAAACAGAAAGTATTAAGTTTTTAGGTATAACACTCGACAAATTTTGTAATTGGAAGCCACACATTTACACCGTATGCAGTAAACTTAACAGATTTGTGTATGCGTTAAGGAAACTTCGTATTGTGTCAGACGAAAAAACTGCTCGCATAGCATACAGTGGATACGTTGAATCCATTTTAAGATACGGACTAATAATGTGGGGCAATTCAACAGACTATGAAAAGGCGTTTATTGTACAAAAAAAATGTGTTCGTGCTATTTGCGGTGTCGGTCCTCTAGAATCTTGTAGGCCTTTATTTAAAAAACTTAAATTATTAACCTTGACCAGCATGTATTTATTTGAAGTATCGGTATTTGTAAGGAAACATAGTGAATTTTTTAAATTCAAAGGTGACAGCTACACTAAGCAGAGGCCAAGAGATCCAACAAAAATTATGATACCATTCTGCAATACAACATTGATTAAAAACAATGTGTTTCATATGTGTATTTCTATATTTAATAAATTACCTAGAAATATAAGAGAACTCCCATTTAAATATTTTAGAAATAAATTGCGTAAATGGTTGACAGAAAATTGTTTTTACAATTTACAAGAATTTCTGCAACACAAAATTTAATTTTAAGATATATGTATAGTTTTATGTGCAATATGTGTAAAAGTTGTAATATTTAATTTAGATACGCATTACATAATAATGTATAATATTTGCATGCCCTAAAAAGGCAAAATATGGTTTGTGCCTAAACCACCAATTGTAACAACTGGTAACACCTGTATTTTATGCAAATAAATGATTCTTATTCTTATTCTTATTCTTATTCATGAACCGTGATAGCTAGACAATTGAAATTTTCACAGATGATGTATTTCTGTTGCCGCTATAACAACAAATAATAAAAATATAAATTATTTAATATCTAAAGGGGGCCATACAAGAAACGTGTTTTTTTCGGTTTATGGTACGGAACCCTTCGTGCGCGAGTCCGACTCGCACTTGGCCAGTTTTTTATTAAAAAAATCGACGTATTTAAGTTACGTTTACACCGCTTGCTAGTGCTAGAGCTTATTTGTCTATATTAACGCGATTAAATGGCTTCTGTCAATAAAAAAAAATTGCTTTTTATGACGATTTTAAACCGTTTAGAAAGAAATACAATAATTTTAACGAAAATACCACTACAAGGCCAAATAAGGTCGAAAAAAAAATGGGGTCGCGTCTGTATTTAAACATTGTTGTTAAAAAATGTTTGTATAAATATAATATATTACGCCTGTAATCCCCGAAGGGTTATACAGAGGTGTATCTGTTAGAGCACCCACGTTTAGCAAGTTAAAAAATGAAAAAATGGGTTGTAATATAACCAGAGGTCGGAATTAGGTAGAGTTATTTATGTACTTACACTGATTTCATACAGCGAAAGAATAAAGTGGATATGCTTCAAATCCCGAGATTAATTTTAAAGAACAGAAATATCCCGTGATTTATTTTTGTGTATGTGTGAGTTTAAATCTTTGTAAACGCATCCACGTTACAGGAAAAATCCTAGTGTGGGGCAACGTAAATAAAAAAATAAAATATTATATTGTGAATTAATGTAAATACTAATAAAAATTGTATGTTAATTTATCTTAGTTTTAATTGTCTTTTCTATCCCTGAGGTTTTTATTATTATTTATTTGTAATATTGTTGGCCACACGGGATTGTATTATAAATCCCGGGAAATCCCGGGAAGATCCATATTAATATCAACATTTCGATGCAAGTACATACATAACTCTACCTAATTCCGACCTCTGAATATAACTAAAGGTAAGTCTTAACCGGCTAACCTATTAACACGATCAATATTATTGTGCCCAGATCTTTCAGTCTCGACATAGATAGTGATCGCAAAACATCCGAATTCGGTCGCAAAGTCATAACGCTGCGGATTTACGGTGGTAGAGTCAGGGTAGCCCGCGAAATTCAAATTTTCTTGCCTGTTTTGCAATTTGTAGGTCAGTGTCAAGTATGTTTATGAAAAATGAGTCGCGCAAGTAAAACGTATGTAGTTACAGAATCACAATAATTAAAACTTGACACTGACCTGCAAATTGCAAAAAACGCAAGACAATTTCGCGGGGTACCCTGACGCTTCCACCTTAAATCCGCAGCGTTATGACTTTGCGACCGAATTCGGTTGTTTTGCGATCGCTATCTATATCGAGACTGCAGGCCCTGGTTTAAATGCGATACACGCTTGCTTTTAATTCGTTAATCAGTTACAACATAGCGATTCATGCAAGTAACCTCTACAAAAATTCTCCTAACAATCGAATGATTTCTTTGCGTACTGCCTCATAAAGATAAAAATCGCCTGAATAAAACACTGTATTTAAGTCTCTCTCTGTCAGATTTATAGAGCATAAGATTGAAGAAGCCTTGAAGGAAGATAAGGGGAGTGGGTGTGAGATCCCGAAACTAGATCCCTTTGCAACAGAGGTGATGCAATTCGAAAAGTTTTTTCCACCAGTTAAATGCCAAGGAAAAGACTGGGTAAAATGCTATGTAAGTACCGATACTAAGGCTGCGTTTCCAGCAAAAATGTGCGAGGATGCGGTGCGAGAGTTTTTAAGAACCAATAGAATCACTTCATTTACATACATAGTCTCGCTCAGCGCAGCTCTAGTGGAAACGACGTTTTTGGACATAAAAAACAAGGCAAGGATGTGTGGTAGGTGGACGGTGAGTAATGTGCTAGCTTGCCGTCCGTCCGTCTTATGACGACAGGCCGTGTTGACGGCACGTTCGTGTTCCACGCGCGCCTCAAAGATATGTCAGCAAACAGGGAGGGGCCCGCAAGGGCCGATGCCTGCCAGGGCTGCGGGACTGTTCGACAGTGATACCGCGGCCCTGGAACACAAAGGGCAAGGAAGGAACATGGATGGGTTTTAATCAGTACAAGTCTGTCACTCCCTTCCGCTCCGCCCAGAGCGGCAGAAGTCAATCGATGATTTCCCATCCGAAAAAAAAAGGATGTGTGCCAGGGACGGACGCGAGCGAAAAAATATTAGTCTCTAGACGTTACCGCTCGAATCTGACACGAGTCCGCTACACATTCTCGCACCGCTTATCTGCGCAAAGTTTCAGAGCGTCGCTACGCATCCTTACACCGCTCAGCGGCCTTAACATCTCTGGTGGTAAAACACACCGTTCCATAGCTACCATAGCCTCGTTACGCATCCTCGCACCTCGCACGTCTCTAGGGGAAACGCAGCCTATCATACATATACTCACGCCTGTTACACAAGGGGATATGCAGAAACCAAACGCCACCTGTAAGTCTCTTACTACATCCACGTTTATACATCTGGTTGTACGACATCCGGTAACTAAGCATTGCTAACAAAACTTTGCCAATTTTTAAGTACAATTAATTAATTCAGAATCTCAGGTAATTATGAAGTTTTGGGAATTTACACTCAATTTTAAACATGACTAAATTCATATTCCACTGGAGCTAAAATTATTCAGGCACTCACATCCCATAAATAACATACCAAACCTTCCCGCCATCTTATTGATGGCGGGACGAACTGGATGCCTTCCTTGACAATAGGGTAGTTTACCAAAAAAAATCGAATTAGTCCGTCAGATAGATTTCCAAAAAATATTGAACACGTATTTTTTCTTTTTTCACGTAAACAAAAAATGAAGACGATACAGTGCGTCCAAAACTCATGTGACGTCACTATGTCAGTACACCATTACTGGCGAAGTGACGTCACAAGCCCCCCCCGCTCATGATCTTTGATGCGTTTTATCTTCGTCAGTTTTAATTGATTTGATAAAACAAAAAATACGTATCCAATATTTTTCGATAATCTAACTGACGGACTTAATAGAATCATATTTTTTTACTCAGGAAACATCCTATTGGAAAAAAGTAGCACAGAATCATTAATTCCTCGTCATCATTGGAAGAAATGCTCATAATGTTTTTTTTTCAGCACTCCGAATGTAGGGTAAAAGATGAAATATTGTCTACAACAGCAAATGTGGTGTGTTACTACCAAGATATAATATACGAGAGCGACAAGAAGTACCACTTGAGTGAAGCAACAGAAGTCCAGGGCAGCAAGCCTTATATACTGGATGCAAGCGACCACGTTAAAGCGAAATGTACGGGGGTCCAACAAAAGAGGTAATGCCCGAAACTGTTGCATTTCATTATGCCTGTATTTCGTTAAGAGGGTGCGATTTTGCAAAACGGCAATGTCGCAAATGACTAAAAAAATGTCGATGTTGTTTTTGAAGTGAAAACTTCTTTAGCATCGTTATGATTTGAAAGTCGATGCAACGAAAAAGCGACAGACAACATCGTGGAGAAACCGGCATGTCCTAGAATCGTAAATTCGAAGACATGTGACATCTACCAACCCGCACTGGGTCCGCGTGGTGGGTTGTAGCCTATTCCCTCTTATAGATAGGAGGCCGTATGTCCCAGCAGTGGGAACATTATAGGCTGATAATGCTTATAGTTTGTAAATATGTAGATTAACTAGCTTTTATTTTTTGTTACAGCCTTGTTAGCTCAACTTGGGAAGGTTATACGTTAGGGTTCCGTAAGTCAGTGCCAAGGGTCCGCCCCCCACCGAATCGAGAAGACACACTCAATGTACTGATATTCGGCTTTGATTCCACCTCCAAAAATGGCTTCATACGGAAAATGCCGAAGAGTTATAAATACCTGAAGAATGAAATCAAAGCTACCATACTGAATGGGTATTTATATATTTTTTATAACTTCCTACTTATAGTATACAAGGTGTAAACAGAATCTTCACGAAGCTGTCAACCAAGCATTATGTACATCAAACTAAGTAACTTTACGCAACAAATAGTGCTGGGAAACGACTTTTTTTGGGCTGAAAAATCACGTTTTACAGTAGGCCACAATGTAACGCACTCAAAACATTGTGCTGATGGATGGATTGAATAGTAAGGGGGTCCTAGAGGGGTTTAAAGTAAAAATCTTACATTAAATACATGTATTTAAAACATGTGAAAAAGTTAGAACTTTGACCCCCAATAAAACCGAAACTAGAAGGTTCCCAGGTATGGTCTAACACAAGAAAATGATTGCATCGACGGGGAGAACAAGTGCCTTTCGGCTTCGTTAAGAGTCTGTTCACACCCTTTATAAAGTTTGTGAGGACGGAGGGATGGACTCTCTTTACGCACAGGATACTTTTGGTCCCGATAGTATGATTCCGTGGGACAATTATCGAACTTCACGCGGGCAAAGCAGGCGTAAGCTAGTATGTTAATATATGTGGATGGGGAGGGAGAGGAATACCGATGAAAAAATGGCTGGAATGTATGATATGAAAGTAAATGATAACGGTTGTGGGGATCCGCTGGATGCGAGTCGCACGGGACCGGTCAATGTGGCTGTCGCCACTTGGGGGACGCCTATGTCCAGCAGTGGACGTCTTTCGGCTGAAATGATGATGATGAAATGATAACGCTATTACTAGGTTTCCGTATCCAAAGGGTAAAAATAGGACCCTATTACTAAGACTCCACTGTCCGTCTATCTGTCTGTCTGTCACCAGGTATATCTCATGAACCGTGATACCTAGACAGTTGAAATTTTCACAGATGATGTATGTATTTCTGTTGCCGCTATAACAACAAATAATAAAAAATATAAATTATTTAATAATTAAAGGGGGCTCCCATACAAGAAACGTGTTCTTTTCGGTTTATGGTACGGAAACCTTTTTTTTTTTTGGATGTGAAATCATCAAATGACTTCAGTCTTGTACTGACTAAAACCCATCCATGTTCCTTCCTTGCCCTTTGTGTTCCAGGGCAGCGGTATCTCTTTCGAACAGTCCCGCAGCCCTGGCAGGATGGTACGGAGTCCGACTCGCAATGGTCCAGTTTTTTGTACTCCTTTTTCACACAACTTTACAGTCACCTGTGCTAAATTCAGACTGTACGGTGAGTGTGCCCAGGAGCTCCATGAGCTCATTCCACCATCCCCCTTCTTCAACCGGGAGTCCAGACGTACTGCAGGTTGTCACCAGAGGTCGGCATTAGGTAGAGCTATTTGTGTACTTACACTGATTTCATACAGCGAAAGAATAAAGTGGATATGCCTCAAATCCTGAGATTAATTTTAAAGAGCAGAAAAATCCCGTGATTTATTTTTGTGTATGTGTGAGTTAAAATCTTTGTAAACGCATCCACGTTATAGGAAAAATCCTAGCGTGAGGCAATGTTAATAAAAAAAAAAAAATTGTATTGTGAATTAATGTAAATATTAATATAAATTGTAGGTTAATTTATCTTTGTTTTATTTGTCTTATCTATCTCTGAGGTTTTTATTACTATTTATTTGTAATATTGTTGGCCACACGGGATTGTATTATAAATCCCGGGAAGATCCATATTAATATCAACATTTCGATGCAAGTACATACATAACTCTACCTAATTCCGACCTCTGGTTATCACCCATTCCTTGTCGATGTTCCACACATGCGCATGAACCGCTTTGCTACATTTATTATGCGCTCAGTCAAGAAGTGGAACTTCCTGACTGCGTCGGTGTTCCCGGCAAGGTTGTTGCGAACATCAGCATCAGCATCCGCTGAACTTCAGCATTGATCAATGCTGATTATAGTTCGGTTCAAACTTTATGGCGGCTCGGAAGTTAGCTGCGATCGTCGGTTTGAGAGCAGCGGTGGCCCAGTGGTAGCGACCCCGACTTAAGAACATTAAGTCGTGGGTTCGAACGCAGGCAAGCGCATTACTTTGTGTAATTTATTTCATCACCACTGCTCTCAAAAACGGTGAAGGAAAACATCGTGAGGAAACCGGCATGGCCTAGAACCAAAAATTCGAAGACATGTGACATCTACCAATCCGCACTGGGCCCGCGTGATGGATTATAGCCCATTCCCTCTCATAGAGAGGAGGCCTGTGTCCCAGCAGTGGGATGATGATGAACGGTTTGCGCAGGTATTTCTGGTAAAACTTTATGGCAGCTTGGAACATCTAACGTAAAGCTGCGCAAAACAGGGGCGCAGGGGACCAGTGGCGTGCAGTGGTCCTCCACGGAGGGTAGGCCACGCATACTGACACCCCAAAAAAAAACAAAAAAAAAAGAAAATCGCGCATCATCACAGTGTCGCAGGTCGCTCTACTCTACTTTAGAATTATGCCTTTCTATATCTAATCTTAACTGGCTGTTAATACTAGTTTCAATACGTGATTTACCAAATGTATTTAACTTTAAGCAAGCCTCTAAATGTTTTTCTGATAGGTCATGCTTTTTTGCCGAGGAATGAAAATTATGTAAATCAATGAATCCCTCACTCCACTTACTGGAAGTATTAAACAAAATGCACGGAAACCAAAACAATTTATTCGTGTGTACACAGCCACACAGCCAGCTAAATGTTGCATAATTTTCAGGATTGAGATGACGAGTACGAGATGAATTATTATATTGCCCAAACTTACTGCTTTTAACTTCTAACAAACACACATTATCAGCGCAAACTTCACAACAGAACACCATTTTTACGTAAATAAACAAATAATAAACACAACAACTACTATTTACAGCACCTATACGTTTCAAAACGAATTACTTATAACTTATTAAGTTAGAAAAAGCAAAACATTCAAGATTGCGATATAAACTGCTTGTCACATGAAACAATATGGCTTCTTTAGCAAAAATAATGTCTAATTTCGATATAAACAACACTACCAAATTAAATTGCATCATTTTTATACCGTGATCTTTTACAAAAGCGGTTAATAAAATTTTGCCGGATAATACTGAGAGTTTCATTCATTAAGCTGGTTGCGTTAGGGTAGTCCGCGAAATTCAAATTTTCTCACGTTTTTTGTAATTTACAGGTCAGTTTCAGGTTGTACGTTGATGAAAAACAAGTCGCGCCAGTAAAACGTATGTAGTTACAGAAATACAATAATGAAAATCATCAATGACCTGAAAATTACAAAAACGTAAGAAAATTTGAATTTCGCGGGCTACCTTGACCTTACGTCTTGACTTTTGTGGGGCAGCCATTCGGCCAATCACAAGCCGTCTCCAGTCGCAGGAGACGACGGCCATTATCTATGCATGTGTGCCGTTTATACACACGAAAACATGCATCAGTGTGCGTAAACTTATGAATGACTACTAGGCCCTCAATCTTCGAGCCTAAAAATACAAACGGAGCGGTGTAGTAACGTATATTACGTAGGTACGGTGCGTTCACACGGGCGCGACAAGTTGCTATAAGTATTTAACAGGAGTTTTAACTTATTTTTTAATATTTTGTGTTATTTTATTACGTAGTTGTAATAAATGCATTTGGCGTTATTGGTAGGGTAGGCTAGGCCTAATTGCCTTTATGGACGGCACGCCCCTGCAGGGGACGCATTATCTTAACTGTATAATGCGCAGACCGTCACTCGCAGCTAACTTCCGAGCCGCCATAAAGTTTGAACCGAACTATAAATGGTGTAAACAGACTCTTAACGAAGCCGAAAGGCAATTGTTCCCGCCGTCATTGCGATCATTTTTTTTGTTCTAGACCATACCTGGGAACCTTATAGTTACGGAGATATTGGGGATCAAAGTTCCAAATTTTTCTAGGTTTTTTTTTTTAATACATGTTTTTAATGTAAGATTTTTTACTTTAAACACCTCCAGGACCCCCTTACTATTCAATCCATCCATCAGCATAATGTTTTGAGTGCGTTACATTAAGTCCTACTGTAAAACTTGAGTTTTCAGCCCAAAAAAAAGTCGTTTCCCAGCACTAATTTTTGCGTAAAGTTACTTAGTTCGATGTACATAAAGCTTGATTGACGGCTTCGTGAAGAGTCTGTTTACACCCTGTATTAATGCTGAATTTCGAGTCGTGACATGACCGTGGAGGGTTTACGTTACTCGTAGTTTTTGCTTGCGAGTTTTGACCAATCAAAGAGTACACCGCGGGGATTGCGTTTGCAAATAAACACAAACTTGTCTCATTACGTTATAATTCGTCACTGCGCGTGAAAGACTTTTTCGTTAACTGTTGAGTGTTGTGGGAAAATATAATGCCACCCCCGTTAAAAAGTGGAATATGGACGTATTTTCAGTTAAAGAGTCAAGTCCTTGTTACATATGTTGCAGTTGAAACTGCAACTTATGTAACAAGGACTTTAGAATTACTTTTATATCAGCACCAAGAAAAACTATGCAAGTTTTAGATGTATAATTACTATGGTAACTACTCTTTCCCTGTTCTTTTAAGAAAATAATTAGAATCAGTATCAGGATCCGCTGATATGAAAAAAATATAGCAACAACCCTGTTCCTTTGTTCATATAACCAGAATCTATTTAAGTCACGAGTTACTAAGGTTCTTTTAGGTTAGGTCGTTCCATTGACAACCTCATCTTTGTCCTCAGGAAAAGATTGAAACCAAGAGTAGGCCTATGTTTTTGAAGTGAAAACTTCTTTTGGCGCACCGCACACACAGTTTTTCGTAGGTAGTAAGTTAGGCTGATCCGTCACGCTCTGAGGTGAAAGGCTCTATCGGGTGAACTCGGGACCACCGAGTGTATCCGAGCGAGCTTTCTCGCTCGGATACACTCGGTGGTCCCGAGTATCTTTATACAGACAGCTGTTTTTACTTCTGCCGTGCGGTCTTAAGCACACACTCTATTTTTTTAATGAACCTATTCTGTCCCATTGCTAGGCAAAGACCTCTCCTATTCCTTTCCATAAGGTAATATTAATTTAAAAAAAAATCCTCTTAAGTTAAGGCCTTGAGGCTGACATTTTAGATGGGTCAGTAATGGCCTTAACCTTAACCATTGTAACTACTAGAAATCGGATTTTGGAAAGAATGGTACAGTCAGCAAGAAAAAGGCCAATTTTCAATTTGATAAAAGGACCAAAAACTCTATTGAACCAATTGAGGTTTCAGTACTAGAAAAGTCTGAAATCGCAAAAAGTTCTCCCCTACATTTCCTATAACCGCTGTTATTATGTTAGCCATGAATTAAAAAATGTTGATGGATGGAGAGGGAGAGGAAGACCAAGCAAACGATGGGTGGGTTGTGTGAAGAATGATATGAAAGAAAAAGGAGTAAATGATAGCGTGACAGTTGACAGCGGAGAATGGAAGAAAAAAAAAAAACGTGTTGCGCCGACACAAAGTGACATGGGTCAAGAGCAGGCGGATGATGATTCATTAAGAAAATAATAACCATTACAGGTACAACATCGTTGGGGATGGTACTCCAGCTGCCCTTTTCCCCATTCTCACCGGGAAGACTGAACTCGAGCTGCCTGATGTTCGGAAGGCCTCTAAAAACAATGGCACGCTGGATGTCATGCCGTTCATATTCTACAAACTTACTAAAGACGGGTAAGTTCATAATTTTATACTTACAGTTTAGTTAGTTGGTTGTTGAGTTGGTACCTGCTCTCCTACTTTACTACAAGCATCACGCCTGCATCTCTTGGAGCTAGACAGAGATGTACGTTATAGTACATCGCCTTGTTATAGCCTTTCCCAACTATGTTGATGCCACAACTGTTCGACATGCTCGTTTTGGTATAAATAAAAACCTTAGTCGACTGTGTAAAAATAGGCTTTTTATTTATCCGAAAACGAGCAAGGCGAACATTGGTCCTTCGAGCCGGATAATGTTTGACTTGCTCGTTTTGGGATAAATAAAAAGCTTAGTCGACTGTGTAAAAATAGGCTTTTTATTTATCCCAAAACGAGCAAGGCGAACATTGGTCCTTCGAGCCGGATAATGTTTGACTTGCTCGTTTTGGGATAAATGAAAAGCCTAGTGGACTGTATAAAATAGGCCGGCTCGCTTTCTCGGGTACCCCCGCGACGGACGCCACTCTCAGACGTCATTTAATTTTATGTTTATCCAGGACGGTTACAATATTGTGAATCCGATCGGCAATACAGCAAGCCTACTTTATACAGTCCACTAAGCTTTTTATTTATCTCAAAATGAGCAAGTCGAACAACAACATAAAACAAAAAAAAACTTTAATAACATAACATCACGCGTGTAATCCCCGAAGGGTTAGATAGTGGGTGTACTTATTAGGTACAGATGTGTACCTAATAGTACACCCACATTTCGCCAATTATTTATAAGTTCATGTAATAAGAGGCGAGCTCTGCCTATCCCTATGGAGATTACAGGCGTGATGTTATGTTTCGTTAATAAGATACTCTTTGGTAAGACTGGTTGTCAGACTTTTGAGCCACTGACTACCTGTAACGACTGTCAAAGGCCCAACGAGTTACAGTAGAGTTTTGTCTATTTCCAGCTATCGAACCGCATATTTCGAAGATATGCCATGGATAGGAACTTTCCAATACCGTTTCAACGGGTTTCGCCACCAACCAGCCGACCATTACCTTCGCTCCTTCTACCTTGAAGAATCCAAAAACGGAAAGAAATGGGGCAAGCGACAGACCAGGTATTGTGTTGGGGACACACCGCAGTTCCAGTTGATGATGAATATTACTGATCAGGTAATTGTTTGATACTTCAATATCACTACATATTATAAAACAAAGTCCTCCGCCGCGTCTTTCTGTCTGTTCGCGATAACCTCAAAAACTACTGCACGATTTTCATGCTGTCATCAATGGATAGAGTGGTTCTTGAGGAAGCTTTTAATATATATCCCATTAAAATGGATGGACGAACTTTTAGAAATCATTCAGTCCATCTATTTTAATGGGGCCTTTTATAATTTGTCAAGTTTTTGTATACATTGGCTAAAATATAATGATTTTTGTTGGAGGTGTCGGAAAAAAATAAGCCGTCTGGGAGCTTTTAACGAAAACGCTGCCTAAACCTTTTGAGATATAACAAAATGATGTATGGTTGTTTGACTTTTCTGTAGACCTATATAAGATACACATATCTTATATAGGTCTACAGAAAAGTCCACGATGGCATACCTCTGTCTATCTCTTACTTTTGCTCACGATAGCCGACATCAACGCGGGCGAAGCCGCGGGCATCAGCTAGTTGGTATCAATAAGCGACCTACCCAAAGTCCTTTCTTTGGTATTGCTCGTTGTGTCGTTGAGCTCCTTGAGTTATAAGTCGAGCTACACGGTAACTGACAAATGCTTGCACTGAGTGAACAGGTCCACTGAAGTTCTTTCTTCAAAAGACCATCTCAGACACTAATCTGCATAATCCACATGTGAGTTAACCAAGATTATGTCTGGATTTTAAAAGAGACTATGACCTCTGAGTTTATCCGAAACCGATATAATTTTATTCCTATATCGATATCCGTATCCAGATCCTATCATCTCTGGTTATAACCTTGATTAACACAAAGGATTATTTTTGACATTTTATCCCGGTAGTTCGATCCCGTGCAAAAATTAACGAAGTTCACGCGGGCGAAGCCACGCGCATAGGCTAGTGTTAGTAAAAATATCGCTTCTGACCTTTTTTTTAACTTTGACAGTTCCT
Source organism: Lycophotia porphyrea (assembly GCA_950005105.1). NCBI lineage: Eukaryota > Metazoa > Arthropoda > Insecta > Lepidoptera > Noctuidae > Lycophotia > Lycophotia porphyrea. Next base: position 1,880,372 of record OX465409.1, read on the forward strand.
GCGTTTGGATGGCAAAAAGTTTTGCTTCACGTTCGTCGCCGATATCACTCACGACGACAGCATGATATCCGTCGCCGACGACGCGATGCTGAAGCTTTTCAAAACCCTGGACCAGAGGAACGTCTTCGAAGACACACTTCTCATTTTCATGGGAGATCATGGGCCGAGGTAAGAAAGAAAAGATAGGAATACAAAATAACCGGTCAAGTTCGTGTGGGGCTCGCACTTGTCTGGTATTTTTTTTTTTCATCTTTCCACACCTTGCATCTTGCACTGATGGTTCCGTATGAACTTGTAGGTATTTAGTTATTAAATAAATAAATAAAATTTCATTTATTTCAGATAACTTGATCCATACAGTAAAATTTAAATTAAAATAAATTACCATCAGGAATTAAAAATAAATTAACATTATAATCAGTATCGAAAAATAAAATAATTAAAAAATCTAAAAATTAAAATAAATTACCATCAAAATTAACATTAAAATCAAAATTAAACTACATGTTTACGGTTTTCAAATTTTTCCTTTGCATGTGCTGTTAGACATTGCTGCTTGCAAAATTTCATGATTCTAAGTCAACGGGAAATAACCTATAGGTTTTGATTCCCTTGTGAAATCACAAAATATGTGACACTAACTGAACCGCGCAACTTTGTCTGCATCACATAAGAGAGACAGATGGTTAGAGAGAGTTAGAGTCAACCTTAAAAGATAGACATTTGCTATCCCGGACTTTTTTTTAGAACGAAAAGTTCTAAAAAAAAAGGAAAGTTTTAGCCATACGATTATTGCGTAACTTTAACCGTTTACACAGCGCACGCAACGGAAGCTCTCAAATGGAATAAATTTCCCTGTTTTTGCAACATTTTTCATTGATGCTCCGCTCCTATTGGTTGTAACGTGATGTTATATAACCAATAGCTTCCTGGCGTCCGCGTTGCAGAATTCATTTGATGATTTAATCCCATCCGTAAAAAAAAAAACAAAAAAGGTAGCCATAAGATCATCAAGTGCGCAGGTGTGCGGCACAAGCGGGAAGGTGTGCCTTCGTCTGTAGAGAAAATAAAAAGAAAGAGGAGATGGACTTTGGTTTATTTGGCACACCATCAGGACCATGATCAGCCTAGACTTTTCCTAACAATGTTGATGTTATGTTTAATACAAAAAAAAAATTAACATAACATCTCCTAATAGTACACACACATTTCGCTAGTTATGTTTAAGTCCCATGTAATAGGGGACGAGGTTATTGCCATCAACCGGGCAACATTCCGGACTCCGTGAACGTGACTCGGTGAAGCCCCGGGCTGAAGCTAGTAAATACCCTAAGTAATAAATTATATTATTTTCTGAACGAAACATCCGCATATTTTCCAAGAAGTTAACACAACTATGATTATTTGCCACTTCTGCATTTGATAAGAGTCATAGAAAGGAATTTATTATGAATAGCAAAGCCCTCAATTCTGAATAGGCTCATACCGGAATACGACGCCTGCGCTTACCGAAGCGCTAAGCCACAGTATAAAAATATACAGTATTGTGACTCGGCCCTGTCCTTGAAATAATTACCTACAGCCGTGCGGTACGTATGCACGCGATATGGCTGTGTGAGATTCTTTCTAGTTTTCTGATTGTTAATATTTTTAATTAAAAAAAAAAATAGGAAGTGTTCAGTAAAAATACATTTGTTTGGTCACCCATCCGATGTCGAACCGCGGCAAACGTTACTTAATAACAACCATCTTATCGACTAACCAAACTCCGAATTTCCTCTTTGATTGTTCTCATTGCAAGGTGCTCGTGAACTTCATTTTTGGTTATTTAGCATGGTATTTTCGCTAATGTTCTCAGGATCTTGTTCTGCTGGCGCTGGAGTATATTTATTTTGGAATCGCTTGTGCCGCCCCATAGTTGCAGACCATGTTCAAATGGGCTTTAGGATGACTTTATATATAAGCAGTTTGTTGTCCAAAAAGAGTCTCGAGTTCTCTTAGCATCCAATATGGTGAGCAGTTTACTATTTTAAAAGTGAATGTCACCTGTACTGACTTTGCAGCACTAGCCTTTATTTTCCATTTTGGAGCCATTCATTTACTTTGTCAAGGTCCTTCTGCAAGTTCTCTGATGCCTGTCTTAGATCTTTATTACTTGCTAATATAGCGGTGTCGTCTGCAAATGTAGCTGTTGTTATCCCTGGCGGTAGTGGTAGGTCAGTAGTGTACAAAGTGTAGAGCATGGAGCCGAGAACAGATCCTTGTGGTACCCCGGCGTCAGTCTCTCGGAACTCAAAAGTAGCTTCACCTACTTTCACATAAAATATGTGATCCTCGAGGAAAGATTTGAATATTGGAAAGTAGGTATGAGTGGGAAATATTCTGCTTGATTTTACATAGTAGGTGTTTGTGCCAGACCTTGTCAAAAGCCTGCTGGTTATCCAAAAACGCTGACGCGCAGTATTCCTTTTGTTCTAAGGACTTTCTTATGGCGTCACATACTCTGTGGGCTTGTTCCACTGTGCCATGGCCTTCTCTAAAGCCGAATTGGTGGTTTGGTATCACTGTGCGCTCCAAGAGGCTTGGCATAATTCTGCGTAGTATTGTCTTCTCCAGTACCTTGGATAGAGTAGGCAACAGACTGATTGGTCGATAGGATGTTTTTTCAGTCATTATTTTGACAGCCTTTTAAATCATGATAATTTCCGAGACTTTCGTCCGGCTCCATGTATGCTTTGCACAGGGGACTGTCAGTGATACCTAGGGTGTAAAAGTGTTTGTTCAGTAAGCAGTGTCCAGTGATGGTCCCCGCTACCAGTCGTTGGCTATGCCTGTCCAGGCACAGAAAGCGCTTGGTCAGTGCGTCATTGAAGGGAGTATGTAAGGATCGTAACGGATAGCATTCTGTGGTTTACCCCCATGTGAGTTGGTATATATATGCTCGTGGTTAAATAATATCAGCTGCTCGGGTCGATCTTTAGGTTAAGCCGTGCTTGCCTAGGTTGGTAAGCGGATGGGTGACCACCCATTACATACCGTGTTTCCTCCGTACCTCGGAAAGCACGTTAAGCCGTTGGTCCCGGCTGTCATTTGAAGATCTTTGACAGTCGTTAGGTAGTCCGTGGCCCAAAGAAGTCTGACAACCAGTCTAACCAAGGGGTATCGCATTACCTAGTACTAACTGGGTTGTGGAGGTCAGATAGGCAGTCGCTCCATGTAAAATACTGGCATTCAGCTGCATCCGGTTACACTTGAAGCCGACCCCAACATAGTTGGGAAAAGGCTAGGCAGATGATGATGATGTATAATATATGCTTGTAAGTTCTATTCTGCCTACCGGCTGTGCCTTTGAATTCCGACCCAGAGTGTCGCTTATCTCGCATAAGTATAGCTATTAAGATATTGACGGTCCTAAAGAAAAGTATATCATTACCATCTCCATACCATCAGACTGCCTCGTTGGTCGAGTGGTCGCAAGCGCGACTGCTGAGCATGAGGTCCTGGGTTCGATTCCCAGGTCGGGCAAAGTGCTATTGGGTTTTCCATCAAGAATTTCTCAGTAGTAGCCACGGAGTCTGGAATTGTGCCCGGTTGATGGCAATAGGCTCGCCCCCTATTACATGGGACTTAACACATAACTGGCGAAATGTGGGTGTACTATTAGGTACACCTCTGCCTAACCCTACGGGGATTACAGGCGTGATGTTATGTTCTGTTATTATTACCATCTGTAAGTAGTCGCCTACAGTTTAATTATCATCGCCGCAAATCTACACTCCGGGCTAATACTCAGAATCGGAGGAAAATACCCAATAATAAATCTTCTATCTATATACAACGTGTAACGGAAAGGGTATATATAGCCGAAAGGGGGTCACACAACTCTTCATTCTAAACCACTTTTGTTATAGGACTTTCGGAAATTCGTGGAAAAAGTTGTGTGACCCCCTTTCGGCTATATATACCCTTTCCGTTACACCTTGTATATAAAAATCAATTGCTGTTTGTTAGTCTCGCTAAAACTCGAGAATGGCTAAGCCGATTTGAATAATTCTTTTTTTGTTTTGTTCGTCCGAATACAGGGAAGGTTTAAAACAAAAAAAAAAGAGAAGGTAGGTAGGGTAGGTAGGGTAGTGTAGTGTAGGTTGGGTAGGGTAGGTAGGGCAGGGTGGGTAGGGTAAGTAGGGTTGGGTAGGTAGGAAGGGTAGGGTAGCCAGTTGACGGGAGCGAGGCGCGGGGGACAACTAGTATTTCTATAAATTTGTTTTAAAAAACACTATACGTTACAATATGCCACAATAATGCCAAACCTAAGAATTACACCCAGATTCTAACGGTCACTAGGCCACTCTTTTTTTTTTTTACGGATGGGAAATCATGAAATGACTTCTCCCGCTCTGGGCAGAGCGGAAGGGAGTGTCAGACTTGTACTGACTAAAACCCATCCATGTTCCTTCCTTGCCCTTTGTGTTCCAGGGCCGCGGTATCTCTTTCGAACAGCCCGCAGCCCTGGCAGGCATCGGCCCTCGCGGGCCCCTCCCTATTTGCTGACATCTCTTTGAGGCGCGCATGGAACACGAACGCGCCGTCAACACGGCTCACTAGGCCACTCTTGCGACCAATATAATCATAACTTCTTACTATTTTATACTTTTTATAATTAACTAGCTACTGCCCGCGATCTCGGCGTGAAATTATTATAAAAAATACTGTATGGTGTTGAACGTAAAGAATAGCACCATCCCATATCATCCCGTGAGTGTCGTAAGAGGCGACTAAGGGACTTGCCAGAGAATGGGCGGAGCCATTCTCTGTGCTTTTGTAACAACCGTACTGCGATCGCCAACCTGCCAAGCGTGGCGATTATGATAAAAACTCTCCTTTCGGGGAGGCCTATGCCCAGCAGTGGTCGTCTTTACGGCTGAAATGAAAAAAAATATGACTATTTTCCCTGTTTTTGCAACATTTTTCATTGATCACCAGAGATAGCCTAGTCGTGTGACTGTCGGACTGCCAAGTCATAGGTTTCGAGTTCGAACCTCTGATTTTTCGGATTCATGTGCATATTATATAATTTTATTATCACCTGCTTCGGTGACGGAATCGTCGTGAGGAAACCAGCATACCTAAGAGATATTTCTCGACGGCATGTAAAGCCAAGTCAGAGACGGGCGGTATAAAACTCTGGCACCAGGATAGGCCCTAACCACACGAAAAAGAAGATGATATTTTGACGAAAGAACCAGTGTCCAGTCAGTGCAAGCATTTGCCACATGCAATATCGTATCTAGTTATTAAAAAGTTTTTTTTTTCACCATTAACAGGTTCGCCAAAGTCCGGGATACACTCCAGGGAAAATTAGAAGAACGGTTGCCTTTAATGGCTATTCGTTTGCCCGATAAACTAAAGCGTATGCGTCCAGATGCTCAAGCGCAGTTAGAGGAGAAAGCGAATATTCTGACTACACCCCACGATATTCATGCTACTATACTGGATGTACTCAATTGGTCAGAGCATATGAACCCTTTCAAAGTTACTGGCGCTGATTTTCCGAGGGCAATGACACTTTTGGAACCGGTAAGTGTTATTTATGTTATAATTTTTTTAGGGGAAGTTTTCCATCACCCATAGAAAATGGAGGATCCTCCGACTAGAACGATGTTGTGCCTGGTGGGCGCCTTCCAACTGAACGAAAACCATAAAAACCACGCCAAAGTCGATCAAAAGTCAAAGTCATGTTGACCGTTTTCTTTGACTATCGCGGTGTTGTACATTCGGAATTATTGCCGGAAGGACAAACAGTAAGAATATTATTTGAGCGTTATGCGGCGTTTAAGAGAACAAATTTGACGAAAAGGCTAGATTCGTGGAAAGAAAATTCTTGGATTATGCACCACGATAATGCGCCTTCGCACAAGGCCATCATAATGAACGAATTTTTGACCAATTACTCAACAAATACCATCGAGCAACCACTTTGTTTACCAGATATGGCTACAGCCGACTTCTTTCTTTTTCCTAAACTCAAATTACCACGTCGTCGCACCCGTTTTCCTTAGGTAGAGGACATAAAGGAGAATTTGTGGCGGGAACTGAAGTCAATTCCGGAAAAAGCGTTTAAAAAATGTTTTGTTTATTCGTTGGCGTAAGTATCTCGTTTCTGAAGGAGCAAACTTTAAGATTACAGATTTTTCAAAAATGTAGCTTCTGTTTTCATCTAAATCGGGTTCGGGGCTCTTTTGAGTAGTTTTCGCTATTGTTGTCCATCCACAGCCACTTAAAAAATTCATCCTGTATAAACTTTCCAAAGACTATATTATATCGATCGCGGCAAAGTTACGCGGCGCGCGCGTAAGTTTAACCAAAATGGCGGTCGCCTGGCAGGTACATTTATGGATTGAGACCGATTGCGACCCGAAAATGTGGTACTGTTGCGTTCAAGGTCAACTTACGTGCCGCGAGCTTGTAACAAACACACATTTTCGGGTCTCAATCCATAATTGTACCTGCGCAGATGACCGCCATTTTGTTTCAACTTACGTGCCGCGATCTGTACGAGTCTTTGGAGAGGTTATACAGGATCGGCCATCCACACTTGAACATTACGGTTTAGGGAAACTTGCGCTCAGTTTAGTGAAATCATATTTAAACGATAGACATCAGCAAGTACAAATAAATGGTGTCAATTCAATGGGTTTAAAAGTAAGTATGGGTGTACCGCAAGGTTCGATATTAGGTCCTTTCCTCTTTTTAGTCTATATAAATGATCTACCACATTTATTTAAAAACCAATCACAGATGGTGTTGTTTGCTGACGATACCTCTTTAATATTTAAGATAAACAGACGTGCCACAAATCTTGACGACGTAAATAACGCCCTACTGCAGGTCCATAATTGGTTCACCGCAAATAATTTAGTATTAAATGAAAAAAAAAAACAAGTGCATCAGATTTGCTTTACCGAATGTCAAAAGTAGTGATAGTGACATAGTATTGAATCAAGAGAAACTAGAATTCGTCGAAAGAACTGTTTTCCTGGGGATCACATTATGTCATACGGTATTTTACTATGGGGACGGGCTGCAGATATCTAGTCTATATTTATTCTGCAGAAAAGAGCTAGCAGAGCCTTATATGATCTACGTAGGCGTGAGAGAACTGTTTAAGAAAATTAACATCATGACGGTACCTTGTCAATACATCTATGAAAACATCATGTACGTTTGGAAAAATCTGCATTTTTTTAATAAAAGAGGTGACAGACACCACTACAATACTAGAAACAGGGACCAACTTGTACAGCCAGGTTTCAGGCTAGCTAAAGTAGACTCATCTTTCATGGGGTACTGTTTAAAATGTTACAATAAAATACCTCCCCACATTCTAGAACTAAATGAAACGAAATTTAAATCTTGTATAAAACGCACACTATGTAGGCAAGCATATTATAAGTTGGGGGATTACATTGATGATAAAAATGCTTGGCTACCATAGGGGCAAACTAATTGATTACTACGTGAAGTTATTGTAGAAGCTGCAGAAGATTGTAATAATGTCTTTGCATTGTATAGATTCAATCTTTTAGTATTATTTAATTGCATAGGAATCACATGGAGGGAGGCGCCACTGTGCCAATGTTGACATCGGCTCTGTTTATCTTTACTAATAAAAAATATAAATAACGGTTTTTAAGTACTTAAAGTTTTATAATAAGGTACAGAAAAGTGTAAAACACCAAGAAGATTGTGGATGGGTTCGAAATCTTCGAACTTGCAGTATAAATTGTGAAAAATAACATCAAACGGACTCCACAAGAAAAGTCGAACTGCATACAAACTGAGGTGCAGAACGATATAACAGTACATTAAGAAGGTTAGTCCAATATTTATAACAAGTGCATGAACCCGTAATCAACGGTTGTTTACAAGATTGCTAGATATAACCTTGAAAAACGAGAGATCATTCTAGAGAATTGAAAATAGAACAGAGCTAGCGCCATCTGTGAACGAGTAGCAAAATTTTTTCGAGACCCAAGTATCGAGCGGCTTTTTCTGTTCTGTGAGCGGCCCTTTGCTAATTGGGCTACTTGTCACTAGAGGGCGCTGATAACAATAACCAACATGGAAGAAATAATGAAAGTTTTGCAAAATATACAACATGACTTAACACAACAAAAACAAGATATGAAAGATATGGAAGAAAATATAAAGGAGGCTATAAATAGAAAGATTGATGAAAAATTCAACCACATTGAAATAAAAACAAGCCAACTTGAACAAAAAATCGAAGCGCAACAAAAAACTATAGATTTTCTAGACAAACAAATCCGAAAGAAAAATATAATTTTCTTTGGTGTCCCGGAATCTGAAAACAGTTATGAGGATTTGCTTAAGTTAATCTTGGAAGTCATAAACAATAAAATGGGTATAGAATGCCCAAAATGGGAAATTGAAACGGTATTCAGACTAGGAAAGCAAAATGGTAAAATAAGACCAGTTGTAGTTACAACTACAACGACTGGTAGAAAACTGCAGCTCTTCAAAAATAAGAAAACACTAGAAAATACGGGTTTGTACATAAAAGAAGACTTTACACCAGCTGTTCAACAAAAACGCAAAGAGCTTCAAGGAGAGCTCCAAAGAAGACGTTTATCTGGGGAAAAGGTAATGTTGCGCCACGACAAAATAGTCAAGGTAGAATCTCGAAAGCAAAGAACCTATACATCCAGAGGGGCTAACAAAAGATCTCTATCAGAGTCTCCTGAAACTAAAAATAATGAAACAACACCAAACAAGGAAGAACAGGCCAAACAAATTCCCAAGAAAAACAAGTCTCAGAATATAATGAACTACTTGCGCCCGTCACAACTGAATATCGTGTCCAAACCCTCTACAAGTCGTGAACACCAGGAACCTTCAAAAAACTAAACTGCGCCCCTCCACCTCCACCTCTCCCAACACGGCCGGTCCCCGTGGGAGACGTAGACCAAAACCCTCTAGAGAAAACGTTTACAGTCAGAAACTCTGAGCGAGCCAACCAACTCTATGTGGCAACATATAATGTCAGAACTTTATCAACCTACTCTCGTCTTCTGGAGCTAAGCGAAGCCATGAAGGAGATTAAATACGACGTCATCGGTCTCTGTGAAACCAGACGATACGGTAATTGCATAGAAGAACACGAAGACTTTATTCTCTACTATATGGGACAAACACCAGGCTTGTATGGAGTAGGATTCATTGTAAACAAAAGCCATAAGAAGAACATTATATGTTTCAAAGGATTATCAGAGCGAGTGGCTCTACTTGAGTTACACATCAACAACATTGAAATAAGCATAATACAATGCTATGCTCCAACAGAATCAGCAAGCGAAAGAGAAATAGAGCTTTTTTACGACACCGTAAATAAAGCACTAAAAATGTCAAACAAAAATGTAATAGTTATGGGCGATTTTAATGCCAAAATCGGTCAACCAAAACGAGAAGAAAATCTAATAATGAGAAACTTTGGTTATGGCAATAGAAATGGTAGAGGCGATAGACTTATACAGTTTGCGTGTGAAAACAAAATGGTAATTTTAAACACCTTTTTTAAAAAGAAAAACAGTAAGAGATGGACTTGGAGATCACCGAATGGCATGGTAAAAAATGAATTGGACTACGTACTAACTAATCTCCAAAAATGTGCCCACGACATGCAAGTGATCAATGTCAAATATCCTAGCGACCATAGACTAGTGAGAGCAACATTTAAACTGCAGCCTACACAGAAAAATAGGAAAACCTATGGGAACAATACAAAGAGTGTTTTGAAAAATGAAGAAGAAATACAAATATACAAAGAAACACTTAACAAGAATTTAGAGTCTTTAACAACCGGGAAACAAAGTTATACGGTGCAAGAACTTAACGATAAAATTGTTTCTGCAATAGATAACAGCCTCATAAAAGCCCATAATTCTTCTTCTTCCAAACACAAAAGTATTGTTTCTGATAATACGAAGAAATTAATGACAAGACGGCAACAGCTCCAAAAAACTAAACCAAAAACACGAAGCATGAAAAACGAGCTTAAAGCTCTGTACAAACTCATTAGCAAATATATCCAGCATGACTACCACACCCATCGTAAGAAAACCATTGAAAAACATGTACTACAGTCCGGTAGCCTAAAGAGAGCTAACAGAGAATTAAGTTCACATAAGACCTGGATAGAAGGACTAAAAGCCTTAAATAAAACAACATGCAATAGAAATGAAATACTGCAAGTTGCAACTGACTTTTATAAAAAATTATACAGTTGTGAAAATCAAGAGTCAGCTACAACTACACAGACGGAAACACCTACAGATATACGGGACATTGATAACACTGAAGTAATTCAAGGAATTTCCAAATTGAAACAGGACAAAAGCCCAGGACCTGATAAAATAACCAATGAAGCCCTGAAACTAGGAGGACCCTGTTTAGTGGACCCTCTAACACAGCTCTTTAACTTGGTGCTAAAATCGGCCACTACACCAACACAATGGACTGAGTCAGATATTATCCTACTATACAAGAAGGGAGATCCGAACAATATTAGCAATTATCGACCAATAAGCCTATTGTCTTCAGTATACAAGTTATTTTCATCAATCCTGGAAAAAAGAGTCAGAAGCACTGTTGAATTGCACCAGCCCGTAGAGCAAGCAGGATTTAGGAGAGGTTTTTCAACTATGGACCACATCCACTCTATCGAAATGCTCATCGATAAATATCAGGAATTTCGCAGACCGCTCTACCTGGTATTTATTGATTATCAGAAAGCTTTTGACTCTTTGTACCATCACTCAATATGGGAGTCTCTACAATCGCAAAATGTTGAACCGGCGTACCTAAAAGTCCTGCAAAATCTTTATCAAAATTGTAATAGTAGAATCCGATTAGAGACAACAGGACCTTACATACCAATCAGAAGAGGAGTAAGGCAGGGAGATGTCATCTCACCAACAATATTTATAGCTGTGTTAAAACAAGTCATTGGTCAACTAAAGTGGGAAAGAGTCGGCCTAAATATAAACAACCACTATCTAAGTCATTTGAGATTCGCCGACGATATTGTTTTGCTGTCTGAAAACACAACCGAGCTGCAATCAATGATAAACGCCCTGCACGCCGCAAGTCAACAGGTAGGCCTAGAAATTAACCGTGGTAAAACCAATATTATGACAAATTCCAGTAAACATCCAGTATACCTAGATAATGTAGCGCTAGAGTATGTCGACAACTATATTTATCTGGGTAAGCAAATTTCGTTTAGCAAACAGAGGAACGAGCACGAAATAGACAGGAGAATCTCAAATGCTTGGAAAAAATTTTGGAGTCTGAAGGAAGCTATGAAAAGCGACATGCCTATTACCGTTAAGCAAAAAATTATGGATACTTGTATACTGCCTTCATTATCCTACGCTAGCCAAACTTGGAAGCTTACACACCAAATCAAGGCCAAAATCAGAACATGTCAAAGAGGCATGGAAAGAAGCATGTTAAAAATTAAAAAAATCCAAAAAATTCGGCATACTAACATAAGGAAAAGAACAAAAGTCACAGATGCTCTGTACCACTGTAAAAAACTTAAGTGGCGGTGGGCTGGTCACATAGCCAGGTCGGCAGACAATAGATGGACTCATAGGGTAACCACTTGGAATGGACCACCAGGCACTAGAAAGAGAGGTAGACCAGCTACCCGGTGGGCAGACGACATTATGAAAGTGGCTGGTGAACAATGGATGGAGACAGCTAAGAATAGAGACAAATGGAAATCTCTAGAGGAGGCCTTCACCTTCGAGAACGAGGGGTTCTTATAAACACAGCCATTTTATTTTTAAGTTGTTTAAATGATTTGTTTTATACATGCTTTAGTAAACAGTAATAGTTAAGTGCTTTTTTTTGTAAAATAATCATGTTTTTTAGTTTATGTATTAGTAAGAAATATAAGGCTTTTTTATTTTTTTATTTTTTTATTTTATTTTATAATTGCATAGCACATGTGTGAGTACTATGTACTGTAAAGCTACCATTTACATTTGGTTATCTTTCATTGACTTGAATTTACCCTTGTGGCTGAGAGAATGTCATGCTCACTCAAATGTCTCGCTGATGGTGAAGGGTGTATCGGGTCATTTAGCTCTCTTCAATATGGTTGAGCTGAATGGGGCTGATCCATGCGTCATGTTCGTGGACGAGCGCTGTCAGTTGGGACTGGTCATCTCTAGGCAGCCACGGTTTATTTTAACTACTTACTTTGTTTTTAAATTGTTGATATAATCTTTTACTCTGGACGCTCTTAACGTGCACATATTTCTACATCGTTCTCACATATGTATAATCTCAACATGAATGATGTAACCAAGATTATGTAACAAATATTTGATTGAAAAGAGTGTCCATGGAGTTTCTTGCCCATTCTTCTCCATAGAGATCTACGCATTGGAATAGGCAACTACAGTACTTTCACAAGTTATTATGCCTTGTGTCTGTGACTGTAGCTTAGCCTTCTTTGTTTTTCTCACATTCAAAAGTGCCTGTAATGGTCTAATTGAAATAAATGCTTTTGAGTTTGAGTTTGAGTTGACACCCACTTGAAAAATTCACCCTGTATAAACTTACCAAAGACTATAACAATGTTAATTTTTGTTTAGAAACTAAACTGCGGTAACAGATTATTTTTCTACCATTTTCCAGATACCCAAGAACAGGTCTTGTAGCGAAGCGGGTATCGAGCCTCATTGGTGTGCCTGTGTTAATTGGAAGAATGTGACAGACAGCGAGATGGTTCAAAAAACTGTTGATGCCTTCATGGACTTTATCAACCAGCTGACGGAGAGTCAGAGGTGATTGTTTCTTTTTCCTGTGAGCCTTTTTTTTATTCTCATAAATCTTTGTTTTCTCGACATCAGGTATTACATGCACTGATTTTGGTTTATACAAGGTGTAAACGGACCTGTCACGAAGCCGTCAACCAAGCATTCTGTACATCGAACTAAGTTTTTTTTTTTTAATGTAGCCTATTCTGTCCCACTGATGGACAAATGCTTACTCTATTCCTACTCTCCTGGTGTTTTGCCTTCTCTGGTCATTCAATCAGGAACGAGTCCTGGCCAGGAATATAGATTTTCCAAAAATCTAATGATGCAGTTTTACTTTTCATCAAAATCGGGCTCAAGACTCCTTTGAGTAGTTTTCGCTATTCCTCATAGTTTCGGATCGGGCGTTACGGCGCTCGCTTGAAAAATTCACCCTGTATACAATTATGAGATTCAGTAAAAAGCTGTTATTTGAAATTACTAACAAACACTTTATTTGTATAGATTAAGAATGTTGTACTAACAACGTTGTGTTGTTTGTTGTTATTGTTGTGGTTTGACGTATTAACTGAATTCCAATGTTCAGAGATCGACCCCAGGTCATCAATAGAGATTTCCCTTCGCGGAATTGAACATCGCATTCTGTATCTTGTTACTACTAGCTAGGTGTGAATTTACGTTGGGTAAAGATAAAATGCTCTGCCTTGCCGTTCCCGATGAGGGCCTTGACGTTAAGATTTGATTTTTCACATTTTTTTTTAACTTTCAGGTCAAAATGCATACCTCGCAAACTGACTGAAGTCCAATGGGTGATGAGTCAAAGGCCGAACAACAAGATGCTGTCCTTCGTATCAAATAAGGACACCGATGGTTACCTTGGCAAATTCGGAGCCAGCACTAAGATATCCAAAGAAAATTACCAATTAAAGGTATGCGAGATTGCGGCTTTGAAAGTCGTTACAGTTAGAGAGACACAACCAGTTTTAGAAAATAAATAAAAATAAAATAAAAATATTTGATTGTCAGGAACCAAAGCCCATAATAGGGTGTTAGTATTACATTTTACTATATACACCGTGATTTTTAGTTGTCTGACAAAGGTGGTCCACTCAATGTATCCGACATAAAATACCTCTAGGCGTGTTTTTTTTTACCATTAATTAAGATAACAGGCACAAAGAAACATAAATAATACATTAGAATTATGAAACATCCTGTTAATAATGTTTACGTAACAAACAGTACAACATACCTAACCATCGCATGAGTCGAGTAGATAGATCTTCGCTCGCAACAGAATGTTTCAACTACGTTAAGCATCATAATAATGAATAATATTATTTTTTTGCCCCTTATGTACCATTTCTTTTGTTATGAATGTATACTAGTCATTGGATACATGAAGTGGGCTGCCGTTGTCAGACGACTAAAAAGTCACGGTAAAATATATATAATATATTTTTTATAAAAACTAAATTAGTAACATGCAGGAACACTACAAAGAAAAAGAAAATCACAACCACAGGAAGGATTAACAAGCTTTGTTGCCAACATGTAGGGGGCCATTCAAGTGTTACGTAAGCACTACAGGGGGGGGGGTCTTTGCATTGCTTATTTTTGATGACATGTGGGATGGAGGGTTCTGGATGGTGATTACGTTAGTACTACTTTTTACTTTTTCGGATTTTCTACAAAATTTAGCCGATTTCGGTTTGAACACAAATGGTGAACCTACTTCCAAGCCTGTTCCTTAATTCTAGACTCTGCTGGTCATGAATTAATCAAGAAACCAGAACACGTAAAAAAATGCACGTGACAATGTTTACGTAAGCATGGGAGGGGGGCGGGGGGGGTAAGAGGTTTGCTAGACTGCCTCGTTGGTCTAGTGTTCGCGAGCCCGACTGCTAAGCATGAGGGCCTGGGTTCGATTTCCAGGTCGGGCAAAGTGTTATTGGGTTTTTCCAGGAATTTCTTAGTTGCAGTCACGGAATCTGGATTTCTGCCCGGTTGATGGCAATAGGCTCGCCCCCTATTACAAGGGACTTAAAACATAACTGGTGAAATGTGGGTGTACTATTAGGTACACCTCTGCCCAACCCTTCGGGGATTACAGGCGTGATGTTATGTTATGAAATACTTGAACGGCCCCTAGCTTGGTAAACCTTCAGAATGCTGTTGCTGCTTCTCCTCACTCGGGATATTACTGAGGCAACTTTCTTCTGTTTTACCAAGGGGTATCGGATAACGGTCAATGCAGGGTTATGAGCAAGTCTGAAAGTCAGACAACCAGTGTTACTGTAGGGGTATGAAGAACAGGGTGTAAAGTTCCCCTACAGTAACACTGGTTGTAGGAAAGGGAGGATCCTTCAATCAGATGGGTGCTGTGTCTGGTGGTCTACTTACAGCCCGACTGATGTCGGGTTTTTGATGTGAAACATCTATAACCGCGGGTAAGGTTGACTGGTAGAGAATGCCTTGCGGCATTAGGTCCGCCTACGTAGGACTCTTGTACATGAAGTTAAAATCAATAAAAACCGATTGTTTGCGTGGCGACGCATGCCGTGGCAATGCGTCGCCACTCTATGCGATGGTATATACAGGGTGTCCAGTAAATAGCACGACATACTGCAGGGGGTGAAACCTGGGGTCAATACCTAACAAAACAAGACAATATATGTTCAGCAAAATCTTACGGATTTACAGTTTTACAAAATTTTTCGAAATATCGAAAAATCTCTACCTTGAAACAGATTTTTAAGCATCTCGTAATGAAAAATGCCTTTTTTAGTTTTTTTTTTTACATTATATTATTTGTGAACTTTACTCATTGATAAGTTTTTTTTCTATCAAAAACAAGAATATTTTCAATTTCAAAGAATCTTCGATATTTCGGAAAATTTTGTAAAACTGTAAATCTGTAGGATTTTGCTGAACATAATATATTTATTTATTTATTATTATTTATTAAAACTTTATGCACAAGTAAAATTACTGTACAAAGGCGGACTTAATGCCTTGGGCATTTTCTACCAGTCTACCTTAGGGTGATGCAGAGACAATACACAGTAGGTGCAAAAACAGAAAAAGAGACTAGAAAATATTTATAAACATATAAATTACTGTAAACTTAGAATGTATATCTGATATTTGAATAAATAAATTTAGATAAAAGGGAGTGTCTAAAGTGCTTTGGCATAATTAAGTCATTTTATGATTTTTTGACAATTATCCCTTTGTGTTACCAAAGTTGCGACATATCAACTAACATCAGATGCCTATCTTCACACGTAAATGTCAATTGTAGGACACCATATGTTGCTACGGCTATCACCATGATCTAGGCCCATAACTGCTTACTCAATAATTACTGTCTTTAGTACTAGTAATTCTAGTACCTACCTAGTAGAAAGCGTGAAGGGAAAAAGAAAGCTATTGAACATTCCTATAGCTCCGCATACTTGCATAGTATTCTGACCAGTTTCTATTTGTTGCACTGGTTTTCTGTAATCTGTTTAGTAGTGCAGGCAAAGTTGGGATTCATTGACGATGGACTTGTGAATACGGCTCAAAGGATTTGAAAACCAGATTCAAATTAGTTTCTGTAATCCGTAACTAAGTTTTGAAGTGCTTAGAATTTGACTCTCGCTGGATAATACAGTCATCATCATCGTTTGCCTAGACATTTCCCAGCTGAATTGGACTCGGCTTCCAGTCTAACCGGATGTAGCTGAATGCCAGTATTTTACATCGAGTTACTTCCTATCTAACCTCCACAACCCAGTTAGTACTGTGTAAAATACTTGGTAAGACTGATTGTCAGAATTTCGGACCACTATATATTGTGTTGTTTTGGTAGGTATTGACCCAAGCTATTACCCCCTGCAGTAAGTCGTGCTATTTACTGGACACCCTGTATATACACTGTACTGTTACTGTGTACTGTTCTTTTATGTATATTACTTGTACAAAATAATTTCGATGTTTCACATCTGCCAGTTGTTCCGTGACGGCTCACAATTTTTTTTATACATGTTGTGAACCAACCCTTCACGAAGTTAAGCAAGCATTTTGTACATCAGACTAAGTTACTTTACGCAAAAATATTATTGGGAAAAGACTTTTTTGGAGGAGATGAAAAATTACGGTAGGACTAAATGTAACGTACTCAAAACATTGTGCTGATTTGCATTGAATAGTACGGGAGTCGTGAATGTGTTTAAAGCAAAGTTATAATATTAAAAACTTGTCTTAAAAAAAACTTAAAGTCCGAATATCTCCGTAACTAGGTTCTCAGGTATAGTCTAGAACAAAAAAATGATCGCAATGTCGGGGAGAACAAGTGCCTTTCGGCTTCGTTAAGGGCAGTTTTACACCCATTACATACACGCAATACCTACCATACCAATTAAGCATTTATTCGAGTTTTTTAAGTATTAAATTATATTTCTTTATTTTCAGGTTGTTGTGAGTCCTGGTCGTGGCATATATGAAGCCTCAATGCTATACCTAAAAAATGAGGATAAATTCTTAATCAATACAAGGGACATATCTAGAACCAATGCGTAAGTATTTAAATATCAAATTGACAGTAATATATTATTTTTAATTAAAAGATGGGCCTCTCATATCATTTATTCTAACGTCAAAGATACATGGTGTAAAGTTTTGCATGTCATCTACAGGGTGGAAGGGATACCGGCGAAAACCGTTACCACGTATTCAATACATCATTCAGAGACCCCCGCATAAAGGGTGTAAACAGACTCTTAACGAAGCGGAAAGGCACTTGTTCTCCCCGTCATTGCAATCATTTTTTTGTTTTAGACCATACCTGGGAACCTTCTAGTTTCGGAGATATTGGGGGTCAAAGTTCCAACTTTTTCACATGTTTTTTTATAAATACATGTTTTTAATGTAAGATTTTTACTTTAAACACCTCCAGGACCCCCTTACTATTTAATCCATCGATCAGCACAATGTTTTGAGTGCGTTACGTTGAGTTCTACTGTAAAACGTGATTTTTCAGCCCAAAAAAAAAGTCGTTTACCAGCACATATTTTTGCGTAAAGTTACTTAGTTTTATGTACATAATGCTTGGTTGACGGCTTCGTGAAGAGTCTGTTTACGCCCTGTATAGAAAAGTTTCGTGAAAAAATCAGCTGTTTCATACATTTTGCCCGCGTAGTCCTTGCCCTTTTGTAGGAAAATGCTGTTTTTGATGTACTGAATATTTGGTAATCGTTTTCGCGTCGGTGTCCCGTCCATCCCATATACTTAAGACATATCCAGAGGTCATGAAAAAGATATTGTTCCACAATTTCAAAATTCACCTTTAAAGTTAATGTTGTTTATTTATACCCTAGGTACGGAAACGAACCAAGCTGCATAAGCACCACTGATCCACATTTGAATCCGTTTTGCTATTGCAATGACTATGCTACTCAAGCACCATAACTATATAGAATAAGCAGTGTACGAGGTCATCGGTAAACGGGGACAAAGTAGAAAATGTAGCCTTAATAGACACCAAATTATGTAATTGTAGGAATTTGACCTCTTGCCGGTTTTACGGGCAGTCGGTCTTTGTAACGCATAATAATTTATAAATGATAATTTTTAAACTACTAAGCGGAAGCGGTATTTCACAAACGCCACGTAAAAATGCTCATAAAATGAAGGCCTGTGTCCCAGCACAGCTGGGAACGCTTAATATAAAAGGGAATATGCATGTAATTATTTTTCACTCCGGGAGTGCCGGCAGAAGTGAAAACTTGATACAACGCCATCTAGCTTAAATATCAGAAATTTCAATAGCTTTCTACAAGAAATAGATGTCGCTGCCGTAGAAAAAACGAGAAACAACGCCATCTAGCTTAAACTACACGCACACTCGCGCAAACGCCTTGCGCCGAGGATTCGATCTGACGAACTGACGCGAGTTTAACAGTTTTTACCCATCCCAAAAAGTGCACAACGCCGCTAAATAAGCTTTCACTTCAAAAATTAAACTCCTACAAATTTTCAAGGACAGTTCAAACATCTGTGGCTGTCGCGGCCATGATGTGACATCACTTACCTCTATAATTTTTTGCCTTTAATAATATAGAATAATTTTACTAATTGTATGTGCTATAGTAAAAACTCCTGAAACTAAGTACTTTACAAATAAAAATGTTTCTTTGACACATAGTTTTTGACGTCACTACCGGCGTTATGGAGGACGATGCGTTTTCAGTTTGCGTTCTGTTTCACCAAAACCACGCTAAATAAATTGTAAAATAAATGATGTATTAGAAAATTAAACAAGTGTAGCACAATATTTTATGTGCACAAGGCATTTTTATAGATTTTTTTTGTTTTCCTTGTACATTCCTTATTATGCACGTTTGTAAAGTACCGCTCATTAGTTTAATGAAAGTTAGTATGGCAAACTCTTTTGTCTTTCTATTCCCATGATATTAGTTTAAAATCCAGATCTTTCTATCACTTACATCTAAGTGATGCAAAACAGAGTTTCAGTGATATAAAGATCGTTCATTTTAATATAAATGCATCAATAACACTCCTGAACTAAAAAAAAAAAAATATGCCATTAATGAATAAGGATCTTTTTGCTTTGGAATGCCGTCGACATTGTGTTTGTGAATATTTGTGAAATGGATTGAAAAATAAAATAGCGGAGTTGGGTCTGATTTTGTCCCCAAAAGATCCTTTGGGGAGAACCCGCCAAAACATAGAATTTTTTCAAGAGTAATTAAAAAAAACATCTGATATGTCCTACAACAGTGCAATACCTCCTACACGGTTAAAATGTATGGAAAAGCTGTTTTTTTTTAAACTACCGATGAAGAAATTCTATGTGGAGCTTCGAAATGATGTAATAAATACGTGGTAATCGTTCATGCGCCAATTTCGCTTCCAACCTGTATGTGTATATACAATTAAAATTTCTCAAAACTGACAATAAAATTATCTAGCTTCCTAGCTGAAAAAGTAAGCATTTAAAAGATGGCAAAATTTTAGTGAAAACTGGAAAGGATTCCAAAATATTGTACAAAATCTTGGTTACATCATTCATCGTGAGATTACATACATATAATATGTGAGAACGATGTAGAAATACGTGCACGTTAAGAGCGTCCAGAGTAAATGATTATATCAACAATTTAAAAACAAAGTAAGTAGTTAAAATCAACCGTGGCAGCCCAAAGATGACCAGTCCCAACTGACAGCGCCCGTTCACGAACATGACGCATGGATCACCAATAAATACATCGCACACATTTTTTGGCAACAATCTTTCTTTAGATCATAATTATGTTATATCAATTTCTACTCAGATTTATTTATTCTTACTACCCCCTCTCAAAGAAAAACTACCCTGTAAAAGGTAAATAAATCTAGTCTATAGGAAATTCTTTTAACAAAGAATGTAAAGTCAATGCTTATTGTAATGTAATGATTGTAATTAAACGTAATTTTAGTATTTTTTTTTAATAATTCTGTTTCAAGAGAATCAAAAAGAAACATATACTGAGTATAATTTTTAAGTTAATTTTGTTACCTTTATTTTTTTGATATTCTTTTTTTTTGTCGTAAAAATATAACTTTTATTTTACGTACTAATTTATATTTTTAAGCTCTTTAAAATGCTTTTATCCTTGAAGTATTATGTGTATTAATGCCACAATTTTTTTTTTAATAAAAAAAAGTTACGTTCTCAGCTGTCGCGTTACGTGTAATCATTGAAACTCATACAGTAAATTAAACTACCATAAAATACTCAGTATTCTCGAAAATTAATATATAAGAGCTTAGTTCTGTCAAAACGTACTGTGTATACCACATTCAAAACTTTTCCTATTTCCCAAAGTAACGAGGGCTATCGTTTTTGAGCACACCAGGTGGCGCCAGTGGCGAGTAAGGTCTTGTTATTAATTCTATTTTATACTTTAAAGTACCAATATCTTCATAAAATTTTAATTTACTTCAGATACACATTATATTTACAATTTTGTTCCTAAAATTAGCAAACATGAAACCTTCAAAAAACATTCATCCTCCACTCCTACTAACAAATTAAATCTTAACTTGCTACTTAAAATCATCAAGTCATAATTAATCAGGAATGGCTCAATCTTGATCACAATCGTGAATAATAAGGCACATACCCACGGCGGCGCACGGGTAGGCTACGTACGCGTGTTAAGCTTCGCTTTGCAAGAAAATGTATGTGCTTGTTTCCACTGCAAACAACGGCCACGGAATGCATCAATTGATGTCACAAGTACACGCGTGGCTTGCTCGAGCAAGCGCAGGCTAAATAAGGCGCTCAAATAACTCAACGCTGTCATCGCCATGCACGCTGTGCACGCTATACACGCTATACACATATTAACCCACAACTATGCCGTGGTGGGCCACGCACGCTACAGTTGTACACAGTTGTAAGTGCGTAGCGTGTACTGTAGTGGAAACGTAGACCCTCGTTGTCAAACAAATGAATTCACGAGCTAAAATGCGCCGCGTGGCCGTGCACAGCCTGCGCTACGGTGGGTTTCCGCCTTTAGTAAAAATACGTGATGAAGCGCACATTTTTGAAGACCCTACTCTACACGAACGCCTCTAGCGGCGAATTCATGCGCCGTTGCAATGATTTTGGAAAGTCGACTTAGATTAATTTGAAATACATATGTTCTGAGCATTTTTTCCTAATCTACAGTGTGTCTGGTCGTGGAGTAGGCGATAATCTAGGTACTTATATAATCGCGTTCAAAGTTTTGGTCTCTGAGATAAAAATAAGTTTATTCGGAAGCCAAAAATATCGTTTATCGTTAACATTACGAAGTAATGGGTTCACATGTTTGTAACTTTCAGAACAGATTAAACTTTATTTAACTGATTAAACTTGTTGTGAACAAACAAACAAAAATGTTGTCTACTGTTTATTGGAATAGTTGTTATATAAGTACCTAGAATATCGCTAGTACATGACCAGACACATTGTATACAAGGTGTAACATAATAAACGCTTAACCGCTCGGCTAACTTAGATTGAACAAATGACTTTTGGGAATTCATATCTCTTTTTTCTAATTCCGCCATACTTGTTTATCAGCTCACGCGTCAAATCCTAGATAAAGTCCGATTTCTTCTTTGCATAATTCTAGACCTTGTAGAACAAAAGTTCTTCAGTTTCATGGTCCAAAACACCACACAAGAGATTGTATGTTGCCGTGTAGACGGCGCGCTTGTGTTCCACGCGCGCCTCAAAGACATGTCAGCAAACAGGGAGGGGCCCGCAAGGGCCGATGCCTGCCAGGGCTGCGGGACTGTTCGAAAAGAGATACCGCGGCCCTGGAACACAAAGGGCAAGGAAGGAACATGGATGGGTTTTAGTCAGTACAAGTGTGACACTCCCTCCGCTCTGCCCAGAGCGGGAGAAGTCATTTGATGATTTCCCATCCGTAAAAAAAAAGAGATTGTATGTTTATTATGTTACACTGACTGATTATACTGTATACAGGGTGTAAACGTACCCTTCACGAAGTCTTCAACCAAGCCATTCTGTACATCATACTTAGTAACTACGCAAAAATTATTGCTGGGAAACTTTGTTTTTTTTGGGGTGAAAAATCACGTTTTACGGTAGGTCTCAAATGTAAGGCACTTAAAACATTGTGCTGATGGATGCATTGAATAGTACGGGGTTTGTGGAGGTATTCAAAGTAAAGTAAAAAAACGGAGCCAATGTTTTAGTCAAAACCCCCAATATCTCCACAACTAGAAGGTTCCCAGTTATGGTCTAGAACAAAAAAATGATCGCAATGACGGAAAGAACAAGTGCCTTTCGGCTTCGTTAAGAGTCTGTTTACACCCTTTATTTCAGAACATGAGTGAGAGGGCGATATCCTCAAATCTGCAACAGTAATTACCCTTCAAAGATTTTCAGAAGGAATACTGGGTGTAAACAGACTCTTCACGAAGTTGTCAACCTAGCACTATTGTACACCAAACTAAGTAACTTTACGCAAAAAATTGTGCTGGGAAACGTTATTTTTTTTTTTTTGGGGCTGAAAAATCACGTTTTCCTTTTTTTTGGAACTTTGACCCCCAATATCTCCACAACTAGAAGGTTCCCAGTTATGGTCTAGAAAAAAAATATATCGCAATGATGGGGAGAACAAGGGACTCGGCTTCGTTTAGGGTATTTTTACACCCTTTATACCTAATTTAGAATGTTTGTTTTTTGTATTTCGTGTTTAACTTATTACAATTATTGTAGCTTAACTAAGTATTGTATAAAAATATCACAATAATGTTCGCTCGAGGCCTACTTGATATTCCTATAAGATTTGTGTATTCTATCTTTCTTCGTAGAGCTTAAGTTTGTGATTTAATTAGGATAAGTTTTAAGTTATAATTATAAAACACATCTCATTACTATTAATTAAAAGCCCTTGTGTGTTCACATTCCAATAATCCTATTTTAAAACAACTATTTCATTTCTTTTTTTTTTCTACATTTTTAATATCCCGTTTCTAGTGTTACTATAATATGCTATTTAAGTTGTAACTCAAGTCACGAAAAATAATTTAAAATCAATTAGACAACTAGGTGGATTATTTCTGGAGCGGTTTCCACAGTGTGCACCTTAACAAATTATTTAATTTGGACTCTAGGTTAAGGCCCGATTCCATTAGTTAAGTCTTGCATGCAAGTATTACGTCACATTTGTGTACAAGTTGCTTGAATTTGAAATGTTTTCAAGAGTGTGCAAATAGCATGCAGGTTTTACTTGCATACAAGTGGGGATGTTCAACAATTGAATTGTTCGCAATTCGAATTGTGCAACTAACGTATGCGCGTTCAATTTGTACGTCACTTGTATAATAAAAAAAAAAACCTAACCTCTCCGGAGTGCCGACAAAAGATACAATGTTTTTTTTCAAGATTGTATTATTTTTAGAAAATATTTTTATTAACCTTTTACTTATACATTTAACTATACACTGTATTTTTTTTGGGCTTGTAATATGTAGCAATACGGTTAACTCTGCAACGAAAAATAGTACATTATGATATAAGTGCGGTAAGTTGAAAAATACAGCCGAGGCGATATTGCTAGCCCGAGCCGTAGGCGAGGGCTACAAGAAAGCAGAGGCTGAGGCGCACGTATGTCATACGACGTTTTATAACATATTTGCGAGGAAATAAAACTCGGACTTTCTTAAACGAAATTTTGATACGCTTGTATCATAATATTATATCTATCGGTCGATTTTTCGGGCAAGAGGCTGAGAGTAGCCTTTTTCGCTGCCTCTGAGATTTCAGGCGGTGTCGAATTAATAAATTCATCATTACTTGACGACATTTTCAAATAAAAACAATACAGCGAAAAGAAAAAGCGCGCGGAATAATTTTTACTTGTTCATAAATTAGTGAGCCGCGCGCATCAGCGCTTTTTTTTAAGGCAAAGGCACAAAAACAGCCAGTATTACTAATACAGTAAATTAATATATTTGTGTTTTTGTTACAGATAAATGGTTGTAATCTAGTTGGTGGTTGTCAAAATTAATTAAACTAAAGAATTTAATGTTTATTTATTATATTTTATCTCCTAAAGTTAATTTTATTCATAAAATGTTGACAACTTTTCTGACATAAAAACTCTTTGCTAAGATTTAAAAAAGTACCGTTCGATTTTACGGATCATCTTGATAAACCGTGCGTTTTACATTACATTACCGCACTAGTACGTAATGAGATACAATACGATATTGAAATTGGTGAAATAAGAGACCCTTTACGAGCAAATGTGTTATAAAGGTCTTTAACGGTGTCGCGAGTTCAATTCTTTTCCCCATCTCAAAAATGCCCAACGCGCCTAAAGAAGTTTTCACTTCAAAAATGTACAAGTTCACACGTCACACAAGTTACGTCACACAAGTTGTAACTTGTATGGTGCTTTGTTCAAGTGATATGCAATTTGCAACTTGCATACAAGTAAATTGCCTAATAGAATCGCGCCTTTATAACACTGGTGACTGGAAACGTAAAATAATAAATTGTTAAAGGACTTTATTTTAAAATACAGTGTAAACTCTTCATAACGAATTTCAAGGGACCGAGCATTTTTTTTCGCTTTAGAGAGTTTTCGTTAAAGGGAGGGAAGAGAAAAAAGAAACCAAATTTAACCGATTTCCTACGATGTACAGACGCCAGCACATCAAGCTACTACAATCTGTCAGATTTCTTTACTAGATTTTCAACTTTATCTCTATGACATTAAGTTCAAGGTTGGTTGGGAAAATCTGACAGATTCGGGTAGGTTGACGTGCTGGCGTCTGTACAATGTAATCTAAGAATAATGGTACACGTGTTAAGGCAATTAACAATAACAAAAGCGAGACGGTTGTTTATGACCTCAGGTGTCTTTCTTAGTTTCGGCACCTCAAAAGGTTAGTTTTCGAGGCTGATTATAAAAAAATAATTGCATTGTTAAACATGTGTTGAGGTCTAAATATGCTAATATTTCTTCGTAATAGAGAATGGCGGTTGCGTTATATGGAGTGAATGAATGTATGGGTTTTGTGGTAAACCAACCAAATTGAACTAATTTCTATGTTATAGAGAGTTTTTCGTTATAACGAACGACGTTATAAAGAGTTTACACTGTACTTGATAATATAATTGTTGAGCATGAGATCCTGGGTTCGATTCCCAGGTCGGGCAAAGTGTTATTGGGTTTTTCTTTAGTAATTTCTCAGTTGCAACCAAAGAGTCTGGATTTGTGCCCGTTAATAGGGGTTAGCCTATTACATGGGCTTAAACGTAATTGGAGAAATGTGAGAGTAGGTACTATTAGATACGCCTCTGTTTTACCCTTTGGGGATTATAGGCGTGATGTTATGTTATGTTGATAATATCTCTAAGGTAAGCAATAATATTTCTGTTGTAATACTTGTTTTCGACCTTTATGCCTTAAATCTGTAAAAAAAAAACTAGTGACGCCATCTATTGCGTTTTCTCTGTCAAGCATTTTGGAAGTTTAAAAAACGATTCCAAAAATATTATCTACCGTCGTTTTACCAATTGTGGCATTAAATAATAAAATAAAAACAGCTTCGCCACTTGATTTCAATAAAATTTAATAAAATAAAGTAATTAATACTAGTTTATCATGATTATAGTTAAAAATTAGAAGATAAGGTAGATAGTACAGAATAATAGGCTTATTCCACTTTTCCCCGTTGGATGATCCCCATTGATAGTATGAGGCTAAATTAGGTTTTAAAACAATAAATTATGTTTTTTTCGTGTTATGAATCAAAAGGTAATATTAAAAGAGGAATAATTCTAATCTAGAAGAAGCTTCTTGGAGATATATGAAACCGCTTTAACAAATTGGTAGATACTAAATGGTTACTAATTAGTTATTGATAAGTCGTTACATATAAGAAAAATAAAAAAGATGTGCTACACTCTTCAGCTCGCTAGATTTTTTTTTTACCGCCTGCTCTGTCCCACTCCTGGGCAAAGGCCTCCCTCCCCTCATTCCACCTCTCGTGAACCCGTGCGTCCTCCTTCCAGTTCGGACGGAACTTATCCAGTTCGTCCCGCCTTACTGTGTCAGGGCACCAGTTTCCTGCTATTTTGGCCCACAGTTTCTCCGGCATGCAGCCG
Source organism: Lycophotia porphyrea (assembly GCA_950005105.1). Classification (NCBI taxonomy): domain Eukaryota; kingdom Metazoa; phylum Arthropoda; class Insecta; order Lepidoptera; family Noctuidae; genus Lycophotia; species Lycophotia porphyrea. Next base: position 1,906,910 of record OX465409.1, read on the forward strand.
ACATGTCCTGCCCAGTCCCATTTGAGTTGGGCTGCCTTTTGAGCCACGTCAGCTATATTTGTTTTAGAGCGCAGTATTGTATTTCGAACACGATCCGTTAATTTAACACCTAGATTACCGTCAGAAATTTGTCCTAAATGTTAAGTTTATATTTAGATCTTTTTTTGATTTAGAAACCTTTGTGGTAACTATATTTTCGAGCCGTTTGTGGTTGAAATTCTGGGGTTGGGGGTCTGAGTGCTCATAGCATCGATACGCCTAATTGACGCTTCCTGTGACCCAAGGGCCGGCTTTTACCGTGGCCAGAGGCTAAGGGTTGCCATACAACGTTGCAACGCCGCCAGTCTCTTGGGGACATTACCAGCTGACAGCTTTGAGGTGGAGTTTTTCGATGCCCTTTTATAGTTTGTTGTTAGTTGATTTAATCGTTTTTAATTATTAATGTATATAGTTAGTTTATCCATAATGAAATCAAGTCAATAATTAGACTTTTTTTGGGGTGAAAAATCACGTTTTACAGTAGGACTCCATGTAACGCACTCAAAACATTGTGCTGATGATGGATTGAATAGTACGGGGGTGGAGGTAATTAAAGTTCTTACATTAAAATAATGTATTTTAAAAAAAATGAGACGAAGTTGGAACCCACAACATCTCCGTAACTAGAAGGTTCCCAGGAACAAGTGCCTTTTGGCTTCGTTAAGAGTCTTGTTACACCCCACAAAAAGACGGACTTTCTCTTTTCCGATGTGCTGTATTTATATTGCGGTCGGGTAGTTTCCTATATCGCAAGCATTGACGGTAAATTAAATAAGCGACCTTCTGAAAATGCAAAATGATTAATCAATGTCATGTAAATTGTACATTTAATTTGTACTTATAGGAAAACATTGAGTGCAATATTGTGTTTTATTTCTCTATTATGATAATTGGATCGGTTGGATAAAATAAGGGTACTGCCGCCAGCGCATCAAGTTACGACAAATTGTCAAATTTTCTCATTCGATTTCCAAATTTACCATCAAATTTGTATGTAAATATTTGTCAATTTGTGGTAACTTGGTTTGCTGTACTTAAGAGGAAGTCTCAAAGTGGCGCCGTTGACTAAACAGTTGTGAGGTAATCGGTTGTCGTTGATAATGTGATGCAGAGAAATGAGAAAAATGTCGTGAGGAAAGTTTTGAGAAAGAATGTGGAGGGTTATAAGAGTAGAGGAAGACCAAAGAAACGGAGAAGAAGGACTGTTTGAAGGATGATATCGCTAGAAAGGAGTTCTCTAACGAGATGACGAGTAATAGAGAAGTATGGAGGAAGAAGACATGCTGCGCCAACCAATCCAATCCTTATGCCAATGTATTTTTAGGTTACCGGTTTTACCGAATTATTCAATAATAATTCTGTATGAACCAATCATTTGTTTTCTATTTATTTCATTTCGGGAAGTTGCGTGGTATCTTCTCGTCCAACTTACCCCAGTGTCTCAATATGTAAATAATAATAAAGAAAAAATAATAATAAAGTCTATGACCAGTGTCTGATGCCAGTGAGTTTCCTTGCGTAATCAGAAATCAGGACATCCGCTAGAGAACCAAAGTTACCGACGTAGCCCGAAGAATTGCCTAACTTAAGTGGCAGTGGGCAGGGCACATAGCTTGCAGAACAGATGGCCGATGGGGCCGAAAAGTTCTGCAGTGGCGACCGCGAACCGGAAGACGTTGCGTTGGAAGGCCTCCCACTAGGTGGACCTGAAAAGACCTGAAATGACCTGGTAAAGGTTGCGGGGATCCGCTGGATGCGAGTCGCACGGAACCGGTCAATGTGGCGACACTTGGGGGAGGCCTATGTCTTTCGGCTGAAATGATTATGATGAAGTATATCGTAATTGCTAATTACAGGCCTCCACAGACAAAATATTCGGGAACGATTTTGTTAAACATTTATTGAGGTGCTCGCTCATGCTGCCATAGCAGTTTCTACAGGTGACTAGGTGCTTAGCGGTGCATTTCTCCATGATATTGATATCCTTTGTTTTGCCCACGTCACGCTGGCGACTACCTTGGCAATAGCTAGGGTTACGCAAGTCGTAGGTATGTCTCCAGGTGGCGCAAAACAAAATTTTCGGCGTTTACTTCACATTTAAGCCGCGCGTCCAAATACTCATGTACAGACGCCAGACGCAGAGCTTGTCTGTACATTAGGTATGTACAGACAAGCTCCTACTACCTAATAGAACTACTTAATAGAACTGTTGTAATATAAACTCCACTAGGAGACATAGATTTAAGTTTTGTAATTTTAAAACGTAGTTTTATATAAACTTATATTTGTTCATATTTATAAGTATAAGTAGCTCACCTACGCAAAGCAAAGACCGCCTAGCAAAGACAGATTGTAGGAGCTTGTCTGTACATTAGGTAATGTACAGACAAGCTCCTACAATCTGTCTTTTTTTTACAAAACTTAAATCTATGTCTCCTAGTGGAGTTTATATTACAACAGTTCTATTAAGTAGTCGCAGCGACGGCTTCACATGTTGTGCTCATTCTGAACAAGCGCAACTTCTTCAGAAAACGGTTGAAGCGCACGTCGGCTTCACTCCTTTGCCCTCAGTAACCGATGTTAAACCTGTAAAGAACGTTACAAATGGACAATTAAGCACCTAAGAGATTAATATAGGCAAGGCACATGCATGAAACATTCATTAACGGGGTTCAATAATTGTCTAAGGAATAAATAAAGATTTTTACCTGCGTTGAGGAGGTCTTTCAACATAGAAACTGTTTGTGAGCATTTTATAAGAAATTCGGGAACATCACATCTTTCACCCTGATAATCTCCTTTGCACTGACACACAGGGTTATTCTGCTCACTCAGGGAACATACGCCGTCGTGTAAACAATAAGCTTGGCACGCGTGTACTTCACAGCGAACTCCCGAGTAACCGGCATTACATCTGCAACAAGTTTGATTATCATTATTATCCGCGTCATTTATCATAAGTACATCAAACCACGCCCCTTTCTTACGGGGATAGACAAAAACTACGGAACGATTAAGAAACGAAGTAGCTTGTCCCTAATCCAGAGTCAAAATTAAAATTGTGGTCATGTTGTGATTGTGAATGTGCGATCAGCGCTCGAGCGCTTGTTGTCTTATAGATAACTTAAACAGAAAATACTACTTTTTTCAGCTCAAATTTCTCAATAACCATAAGATATCGGCTGTTTATTTAATCCACAGTTATCTATCATATTTATACCTAGTAAGAGTACAAATTTTTATTTTTGATAACCACTCAATATAAACTAGGAAAAATAAAAATCAAACATACGTTTTTACGTAGGCACGAAACAGCAGGTTTTCCAATAGCATTTTTGGTTAACTGGCAATGAATTATAATCTAAAAAAAAATCGTTCATAATGGGCGTATATTATACGCCCATTATGAACGATTTGTATGCCCATTATGATGTATGTAAGTCTACGTTTTTTTTAATTATTTTAATTAATACATTAAAAAAATGTGGTTCACACTGAAAAAAACCCGATTAAATGATGCGCAAAATCGTCGTCTACACGTAAGATTATGTTGAAAATATCAATAAATATGAAGTAAATATTATAAAACTTAAAGTGGTTATCTATCCAATTCAATCTTTCAATATATTTTTTTGACTTATTAATTGTGCCTTTTAAGCCGATGCGAGGGTACGCTTATTTATTAAATATATATATATATTTTTTTTTTTTCGTAAATTACATCTTAAAAGCTCTAACGCCAATGCGATGCTACTACAGATACAGATACTCAACTACTATTTCAAATACCTACAAGTAAAAACACAATCAAATTACATTTAAAACAAAAAAGAAAAATATATAGGTGATTTTTTTATATATAGGTGATTCATGTTCTGTGCATTATAAAAACACACCAGATACCTTATGGTTATTGAGAAATATGAATTGGAAAAAAAATATGTATTTTCTTTTTTCAGACCGCGAAACTGATATGATGAAATAATCATGTTTTACCTGCATTTAGGTTGTCCGTCAGCACTGACGCTGCAGTTCCCTTGTAAACAGTAGTATTGACACACGGGAACATTGTCACCTCTAACCGGAGATTCTCCACTAACTTTCGTTTCATTGACACGAAGCAAGCTTCCATCTGTAGAAACGTTGAGGGAGTCGCTGTCGCTGGTCTTTGAGTAACTTGGTAGCAGACGCTTCAGTGCTTTACAAAGCGGAGTTCCCTGAGTTTGTTCTTCAATTGCATAGTTGGCGGCTATTTTATAGCTATGTGTTTTTAGTATGCTTTTCAATTGAATTCGTTTAGGTCTCACAACTGTGCCGAGTGGTGGATTCTTTGGAAATTTCAATAATATTGACCCGTGTACTTCGTACATCATGAAAATGAAATCTTTTGAAACGGTTAATATATATACAGCAAATTCTACATGACATAATGTTCTTATGTGTTTTCCATTCAAATCCGCATTCGTGGTTGCCGTGTTCTACCCAGTACATGTTTTGTGTCTGAGAGTCAATAGTCAAAGCTAATCTCCATTTATCATTCCTTCCTATAACTTCTTCTCTACCTGAACCATTAAATGCAACCCTGTCTATTGCAAAGAATGAAGCTTCGATCCAGTAAATATACCTGTAATAAGTAAAAGCCTATTTATTTTCGCTGTGTTGAAATTGAGAGAGGAATCAAATTTTATATTAAAAAAAGAACAAGGTCAAGGGCGATTTTTGACCTCTATAATTATTTTTGCTATGAACTAAAACTATTATCAGTAATTCTTGGGTCGCTTGGTAATTCAATTAATTTAGAGTAAAGACAGATATGCAAAAGAATTGCAAATAATAACAATAATTATTATAGTGTTGCATGTGTTTTAAATAAAATAACTTTTAAAAATGTTTTATGCATTATTAGAAAATGAATGAGCATGAAGTTACGTACCCTCCACAGCTATCCACGTCAAATCCAAGGAACGACGTTTCAAACACCAAATTTGCGTCAACTTTGTGGGTGGCTCCAGGTTTTACGAGATACGAGTTAATTTTGTTAGACCGAGTCATATCAAATAATAGACCTGTAGCCGGGTCAAATGCAAAAAAATCACTTTCATCAATTAAATCAATTAAAGTTTGAATGTTCCTGGTTGCTATGTCAAAACTTAATATAGATTTGGAATTGTTCAATAGTAGAACACGGTTTTGATATGGGTCGTAAGTTATCCAGTCAACATCAACATCATTAAGCGTCACGGAGTACGTTAACTTTTCTTCATTATAAAATTCTAGACGATTCTCTGCGGCCGCGACGATGTCTGAAACATAAGAATAACATTCAAGGTTATGCTATTAAATCTTCCCTTTCCTAGCCGTTCCTCTTCTTTCCATAAATTAAACCTATCAGGGGGTCTGAAATGACTTGCATCCTCGCCAGCGTGAATTGGAGAGTACACAGAGATCTCAGGATGTGGCCTAGTGGGTGACGGACTTTGGGCGTTTGGCGAATGAAGAACAACCGACCCTAAACGGCGGCGGCGCGCCTCTCAAGAGAAGAAATAGAAATAAAGCTCCTAAAAATACGTGCGACTTTGAAAAATCGACATATTTTTTTTTCACAAAGGTTTTTTCGTTCAATTGTCTGGATTACATCATAATTTATTCAAATTTTAAAATAGTTATTTAATACTATAAAAAAAATATTTAAGGTGATATACCGGCTTTTCAGGCGGCGCGCCTATGCCGTAACGATAAAAATAAATATACGTACAATTTACAATCCATAAATCCTTCATGATTCATTTTTCATCATAAATATACCATTTCTGGTAGGTAGTAGAAATGGATAAAAATTACACTCTCATACATTATGATCTCATTATCTTTGTAAATCCGTTGGTTTTAATAAACCTTACGAAATGTTACATAATATTTTTCATTGATGACAAGTAATGTCAAGCTGTCAAGCTGTCAAGCTTATTTATTCTTTCTAACTAGATTTTCTATATCGGCCTGTTAAATGAAGGTTGTATTAGGATGTATTTCTAAAAATTCCTTTATATCGTTTTGGCTAGTTTAAATCTAGTTTTATATTGTATTACGTTTGTCTACTGACTAATAGAATACTAAATGTTAATTGTCAAATTCATAACGCACTTTTAATTGGATTGTGAGGTTTTATACGTCTTGTCCGACTACACCTGGCAGGTCAGACGAATATTGGCTACAACAAATATAATGAATTTTTACCAGTACAGCCAGGACTGACCTGACGCCTGTTCGGTGTAGCCGCAGGACCAGGTGCTCCAAGGGTCTATCCCCTTCGGAAAAACAGCAAGTAGACTTTCTCCACCAACTACCCCAGTTCTTAAGTGCGTACACGCACTTAAGAACTGGGGTAGTTAACGAAAAACTAAATACCTTGTTTTTTTATCTTATTTTGTTCATAACAATCGCAATTTTTAATGTGCTAATAAACCCTTAAAAAAACATTTTCCTAGACGTCATTCCGAATCGAATGAGCTATCGCACGTATTTTTAAGAGCTTCATTTCTATTAAACACGTTTTTGAACTTGTTGACTAGACCACCTTGGATATAATGTACAATACCCCAAAAACACGAAACTTGTACTCACTCCAGGAGAAGCAGTGCGCCAGCCCCGCCTGCAGCGTCAACAACGCCAACACGCACAACGTTCTATACATTTTATAGACCAGAATGATAAGGTTATTTCAACAGTCAGGTTTGCGTCTACCCCTGGTGAGCGCTCGTGGGATATAACTGAAAGAGCTAGATCTCCTGAAATGTGGAACTGGACGGCGTTAAGAAAAAGCGAATCAAGCGAAAAAAATAAAATAATTATCGATTGAAGATCACACAAACTTTGTAAATAGTTTGTTTTTGATCAAAAATCGCTGTTACGTTTATATTACAGGACATCACATAAGATTCAACGATCACTCCAAACAAGATTGGAGCCATTTGATTGTTTGTAACTGATTTGAGTTAATTAATAGGTACTTGAGTGTTGAGAGACGTTCTGTATTACGTGCTTAGTACCTTAAATAAGGGTTGAATCAAGCAACTATAGTAATTGTTTTTAGTTAAAAAGTTAGAATTCTTGCTTTGGTTTCTGTGACGGTTTTTACTTCTTTCAAATTCTTGTCTATTGCATAAAAATGGCTTGACCAGATTAAGTCAAATGTAACGGCAAAAAAAAACACTTTTAATTGCCAAAAATAGTAAACGGTCACAAAATTAGATCTCGAAATTAGAACCAAAAATAGTTAATGACCAACAGAAATTGAACTGCTATGCTCTTGCATTCGAGCCAAGGGAGACCCAGTCGATGGAGCCCCGTTTCGCGGGGCTCCTACTTCTGAATCTATATCTATATCTCTCTATCTATGTCTATACATATAACCAAATCATAAAAATTCAAATCGATGTTATGACTTGGCGCAAAAACTACTGCACAAATATTCTTTACAGCCTTCTTCACATCTAAGGTTTTATATTATCACGCTACTTGCTTAAGGGGGTCAGCAATAATACATTATGTCTACATTCTTCAATTGTTTGACATTTCAGCCATGACATGCTAAGAGCAGCTATTTTAAATTAATGTCAACGGAGAAAGCAGCCTAGCGGGTTTCATGATCGCTTTGTAAACCATGGGTCGCATATTCTAACCCCAGTACTATTTTCACTTTTTGTGATTTGTTTTAATTTTTTTGTGATGGTGTGAGATTTCAGTTCTTTATTTTGGATTGTCATCGTTTTTTTTCCTTCCAAAAGTAATAGGAAAGTATGGAAGAAGAAGACATGTCCGACCACAAATAAATTGGGATAAGGGCAGGTGAATGATAATGATGATGATGACTTCTACAAAAAAGAGTATGGGGAACCGAAGTTTGAAATGATGAGCATGTGTATTGAGTTTTTCCACCAGGAAATTCTCAGTAGCAGCTACGAAGTCGAAATTCCTGCCCAGTTGACGGTAATAGGCTCGCCTCCTATTCCATTGGGCTTAAACATAACTGGCGAAACTTGAGTGTACTATTAGGTACACCTCTGCCTCGTCCATCAGGAATTACAGGTGGGATGTTATGTTAGTTCAACATCCAGCCTAAGATCGAGCTTCACTCAAGATGTCTACTGAATCATCATCTGCCTAGCCTTTGCCCAACTATGTTAGGGTCAGCTTCCAGCTAAATCAGATGCAACTGAATACCAGTGCTTTACATGCGACTGCCTATCCGACCTCCACAAACCAGCTATAGTACTGGGTAATCGATACCCCTTGGTAAGACTGGTTTTCAAAGATCTACAAGTGACAGCCGGGGCCAACGACTGAACGTGCTTTCCGAGGCACGGAGGAAACTCTGTATGTAATGGATGGGTCACCCATCCACGAACCAACCCAGGCAAGCGCGGCATAACAATATTTCTAGCAATCTTAAGACTCACATTAACAAATATAATATTGCGAATGGGTTGCCTGATAAAATTAAGACAAGGTTACCTTTTGTTAAAATCAGTTCAATCCAAACGATATCAAAATTGAATGAAACTACAAAGCATAAGGGCCAAGAACCTGTTGGGTTGTCAACTTTTTGCCCCTACTACAGGGTTGTAATGTAGATGTGTTGATTTATGTATAATGTGTACTGCACTTGCATGTGAACTTCTGAGCAAAGTATTATTGATCATTTCTATTTATTTAGCTTCATTTATCCCTTACATTTAGTTTATATTTAATGTGCTACGTACTTATTTATTTATTTGTTAGTAATGTTAGTGTTTGTACTGAATATAAGATTAGTATTGTTAGGTGTAAAGGTCGCCTATTCAAATTAAATCAAAATTCAAATCAATTCAAACTAAAATTCAAATATGTTTATTTGTGACACATAGGTAAAAGTAAGTAGGTACATACATGGTGTTATAAGAAAAAGTTATGTCTCACTATGTGCTGCCTTACAAGGCGTACAAATAATGTTTACACATTAACCACTGCAGGTTACGTTTTTGTGAGTATAAAAACGTTAACTGAACTTAAATAAATACATAAAATACTGTAATTACAACTAATTACTTAATACTAAATCTTTAATAAAATATACATTAAACAAAAACAAATTTTAAACAATACAAGACTAATAACAATCTTATGAACTAAAGCTAATGATTAGGGAATAAAAAGTATTAAAAATATAATTAAGACAAAGTTTCAAAACTTTGAAGATTACTTTCTCATTTTGATAAAATTTTCGTGTTCGTTGCTTGATTCGTTATTTTCTTACGCCATTCAATTATAAATAGCGATTTGCTCATTAATGTACCAAATTGTGCACACCACATGCGCAGGCTAGAACATGTGGCAACAACGTAAGAATCTGCGAGATACGTATCTGGAGAAACAGATTCGTATAAACAAACTAGAATTATGGGTTACATCTTATTATTATCTTTTATCCGTGTTGCTGGTATACCTATTTCGAAGATTTTGTTGGTCCAAAAATGGCTTCATGTTTGGGGACACCGTATCGTATCGTGTAAATTGAGAGTCCTCAGAACTTGACTCATCATCATCTGCCTAACCTTTTCCCAACTATGTTGGGTCGGCTTCCAGTCCAAAGATGCAGCTGAATACCAGAATTTTACATGGAGCGACTACTTTTCTGAACTTCACAGAAGCCGCAGACACAGCTAGTTTATAAAATTTCACGCGTTTATATTTAATTATCTTGCAACTCTTTTTGATCGCATCCCCGTATATGTGTAATGAGAACCAAATATATAGCTTTAATTTGCATTCATTCACTCCTTGGCCGTCATAACAGAAATCAATTCCTTTCTAAAGAAAACATCTTTTGCGTATAGATAGCTGGGTTGTTGTGATCAACTCAACCAGCTAAAAAGGGGCAAGATATGGTTCTACAAATACAAACCACAACATTCCCTTTTTACTCCACCTCCGCAGACCATACCACCAGCTGGCGAGCGGTCGAGCGACGCGAACGACGCCCTTTGCATACTAACTGACATTCAGGGTTGGGGATATTTTGAACGTCGCTGAAATTCATGCTTTATAATAATGATAAAATAATAAAATATAATAACTAAAAGGTTAAACTCTGACACCACTGGCACCGACTCCAAAAATAACTGATTTATGTTAATTATTTCAATAATATTTATTATTTTATGCAATTTTTTATATTATTCACCACTTTTTAGTGTAGATAAAAAGTAAGTTTTTGAAGGCGGTTTTGTTTTTTTTTTTTAATTATTTTGTTTTTTACTTTTTAGTGTTTGATAATTTAACTAGTTTTTTTTTGTAAATGTAAATTAATGCTACGTGATCAAGATACGATGCTGATACTGAATATCATTTCTATCTGTTCAGAATACCTTTAAAGCATAACCTTGAATGTTATTCTTATGTTTCAGACATCGTCGCGGCCGCAGAGAATCGTCTAGAATTTTATAATGAAGGAAAGTTGACGCACTCCGTGACGTTTACTTTAAGTATTGTTTTCTGGATGACTTACGACCCATTTCAAAACCGTGTTCTATTTATGAACACTACCACATCTCTACACAGTTATGACATAGCAACCGGGAATTTTCAAACTTTACTAATTGATTTAAATCCAAACCCTACCCTACCCATGTGCGCTTACGACCCGGGTACAGGTCTATTTTTTGCAAAAATTCAGTCTGAGAAGATATACTCGTATCTCGTAAAACCTGGATCTAACCACAAAGTTGACGCAAATTTTGTGATTGAATGTGGCGCGTACTGTGATGCATTGGCCGTGGATAGCTGTGGAGGGTACGTGACTTCATGCTCATTCATTTTCTAATAATGCATAAAACATTTTTAAAAGTTATTTTCTTAAAAACACATGCAAAACTATAATAATTAGAAACTATAGTAATTATTTGACATTTTTTTCGTATATCGGGGTCTTTGTTTTGATATTATTACTATAAATTAAATGAAACACCTGCGCGACGCTGCGTGTCGCGGGTTCGATTCCCGCACGGAACAAATATTTGTATGGCTTACAAGTAGTTGTTCCGGGTCTGGCTGTTTGTGTATGTGAGTTTAAATGTTTGTAAACGCACCCACGATACAGGAGAAATTCCTAGTGTGGGGCAACATTCTATAAAAAAAAATACTGATAATAGTTTTACTTCTTAGTTAATAAGTTAATAGCAAAAATAATGTTAGAGCTCGAAAATGATCCCTGTTCTTTTTTTAGTATAAAAGTTGATTCCTCTGTCTTTTACTTATTACAGGTATATTTAATGGATCATAGGTGAACAAAATTCAAAAGAAAGGGCTCGATTTAATGGTTCAGAGAGAGAAGAAGTTATAGAAAGTAGTGATAGATGGAGATTAGCTTTGACTATTGACTCTCGATTGGGTAGAATTGGACTCCGACCAATATTTTATTCTTAGTGCGGATTTGAATGGAAAAAACATAAGAACGACAAGGTTATAGAGTAAATCTGTTGACTGTATCCAAAAATTATATTTACTTGGCGGACAGGTTGATAGGACAAGATAACGAAATCTTCTGGAAATTTCCAAAGAATCTACCGATCGTCACAGATGTGGCTCAACAAATTCCAATACCCTATACATTTAAGCCAATGTATAAATCTATAGCCGCCAACTATGCAATTGAAGAACAAACTCAGGGAACTCCGCTTTGTAAAGCACTGAAGCGTCTGCTACCAAGTTACTCAGAGACCAGTGGCAGCGACTCCCTCAACGTTTCTACAGATGGAAGCTTGCTTCGTGTCAATGAAACGAAAGTTAGTGGAGAGCCTCGGGTTAGCGGTGACACTTGGGATGGTCCTGTGTGTCATAATTATTGTTTACAAGAAAACTGCAGCGTCAGTGCTGAAGGACAACCTAAATGCCGGTTAAACATGTTCATTTCAATATTAACTAGTTATAAGACAACAGACGCTCGAGCGCTGATCGTACATTCAAAATCACAAAATTACCACATTTTTAATTTTGCCTCAGGATAAACGACAAGCTACTTGGTTTCTTATTCGTTCCATAGTTTCTGCCTATCCCCGTAAGAAAGGTGTGTGATTTTATGTATGCTAATTGACACGGATAATAATGATAGTCTAACTTGTTGCAGATGTAATGCCGGTTACTCGGGAGTTCGCTGCGAGGTACACGCGTGTCAGACTTATTGTTTACACGACGGCGTATGTTCCCTGAGTGAGCAGAATAACCCTGTGTGTCAGTGCACAGAGGATTATCAGGGCGAAAGATGTGATGTTCCTGATCTTCTTATAAAGTGCTCACAAACAGTTACATTATGTTTTTTCGTGTTATGAATCAAAAGGTAATATTAAAAGAGGAATTCTAATCTAGAAGAAGCTTCTTGGAGATATATGAAACCGCTTTAACAAATTGGTAGATACTAAATGGTTACTAATTAGTTATTGATAAGTCGTTACATATAAGAAAAATAAAAAATATGTGCTACACTCTTCAGCTCACTAGATTTTTTTTTACTAGCCTGCTCTGTCCCACTCCTGGGCAAAGGCCTCCCTCCCCTCATTCCACCTCTCGTGAACCCGTGCGTCCTCCTTCCAGTTCGGACGGAACTTCTCCAGTTCGTCCCGCCTTACTGTGTCAGGGCACCAGTTTCCTGCTATTTTGGCCCACAGTTTGTCCGGCATGCAGCCGACATGTCCTGCCCAGTCCCATTTGAGTTGGGCTGCATTTTGAGCCACGTCAGCTATATTTGTTTTAGAGCGCAGTATTGTATTTCGAACACGATCCGTTAATTTAACACCTAGATTACCGTCAGAAATTTGTCCTAAATGTTAAGTTTATATTTAGATCTTTTTTTGATTTAGAAACCTTTGTGGTAACTATATTTTCGAGCCGTTTGGGGTTGAAATTCTGGGGTTGGGGGTCTGAGTGCTCATAGCATCGATACGCCTAATTGACGCTTCCTGTGACCCAAGGGCCGGCTTTTACCGTGGCCAGAGGCTAAGGGTTGCCATACAACGTAGCAACGCCGCCAGTCTCTTGGGGACGTTACCAGCTGACAGCTTTGAGGTGGAGTTTTTCGATGCCCTTTTATAGTTTGTTGTTAGTTGATTTAATCGTTTTTAATTATGAATGTATATAGTTAGTTTATCCATAGTGAAATCAAGTCAATAATTAGACTTTTTTTGGGGTGAAAAATCACGTGTTACAGTAGGACTCCATGTAACGCACTCAAAACATTGTGCTGATGATGGATTGAATAGTACGGGGGTGGAGGTAATTAAAGTTCTTACATTAAAATAATGTAATTAAAAAAAAAATGAGACAAAGTTGGAACCCACAACATCTCCGTAACTAGAAGGTTCCCAGGAACAAGTGCCTTTTGGCTTCGTTAAGAGTCTTGTTACACCCCACAAAAAGACGGACTTTCTCTTTTCCGATGTGCTGTATTTATATTGCGGTCGGGTAGTTTCCTATATCGCAAGCATTGACGGTAAATTAAATAAGCGACCTTCTGAAAATGCAAAATGATTAATCAATGTCATGTAAATTGTACATTTAATTTGTACTTATAGGAAAACATTGAGTGCAATATTGTGTTTTATTTCTCTATTATGATAATTGGATCGGTTGGATAAAATAAGGGTACTGCCGCCAGCGCATCAAGTTACGACAAATTGTCAAATTTTCTCATTCGATTTCGAAATTTACCATCAAAATTTTATGTAGAAATTTGACAATTTGTGGTAACTTGGTTTGCTGTACTTAAGAGGGAGTCTCAAAGTGGCGCCGTTGACTAAACAGTTGTGAGGTAATCGGTTGTCGTTGATAATGTGATGCAGAGGAATGAGAAAAATGTCGTGAGGAAAGTTTTGAGAAAGAATGTGGAGGGTTATAAGAGTAGAGGAAGACCAAAGAAACGGAGAAGAAGGACTGTTTGAAGTATCATATCGCTAGAAAGGAGTTGTCTAACGAGATGACGAGTAATAGAGAAGTATGGAGGAAGAAGACATGCTGCGCCAACCAATCCAATCCTTATGCCAATGTATTTTTAGGTTACCGGTTTTACCGAATTATTCAATAATAAATCTGTATGAACCAATCATTTGTTTTCTATTTATTTCATTTCGGGAAGTTGCGTGGTATCTTCTCGTCCAACTTACCCCAGTGTCTCAATACAAAAGTCTATGACCAGTGTCTGTTGCCAGTGAGTTTCCTTGCGTGATCAGAAATCAGGACATCCGCAAGAGAACCAAAGTTGCCGACGTAGCCCGAATAATTGCCTAACTTAAGTGGCAGTGCGCAGGGCACATAACTTGCAGAACAGATGGCCGATGGGGCCGAAAAGTTCTGCAGTGGCGACTGCGAACCGGAAGACATTGCGTTGGAAGGCCTCCCACTAGGTGGACCTGGAAAGACCTGAAATGACCTGGTAAAGGTTGCGGGGATCCGCTGGATGCGAGTCACACGGAACCGGTCAATGTGGCGACACTTGGGGGAGGCCTATGTCTTTCGGCTGAAATGATGATGATGAAGTATATCGTAATTGCTAATTACAGGCCTCCACAGACAAAATATTCGGCAACGATTTTGTTAAACATTTATTGAGGTGCTCGCTCATGCTGCCATGGCAGTTTCTACAGGTGACTAGGTGCTTAGCGGTGCATTTCTCCATGATATTGATATCCTTTGTTTTGCCCACGTCACGCTGGCGACTACCTTGGCAATAGCTAGGGTTACGCAAGTCGTAGGTATGTCTCCAGGTGGCGCAAAACAAAATTTTCGGCGTTTACTTCACATTTAAGCCGCGCGTCCAAATACTCATGTACAGACGCCAAGACATATCAAGTTACTCGAAACTAAATTTTCCTAATCAACCTTGAACCTTATGCTTTAGCAAAGACTGATTGTAGGAGCTTGTCTGTACATTAGGTATGTACAGACAAGCTCCTACAATCTGTCTTTGCTAGGCGGTCTTTGCTTTGCGTAGGTGAGCTACTTATACTTATAAATATGAACAAATATAAGTTTATATAAAACTACGTATTAAAATTACAAAACTTAAATCTATGTCTCCTAGTGGAGTTTATATTACAACAGTTCTATTAAGTAGTCGCAGCGACGGCTTCACATGTTGTGCTCATTCTGAACAAGCGCAACTTCTTCAGAAAACGGTTGAAGCGCACGGCGGCTTCACTCCTTTGCCCTCAGTAACCGATGTTAAATCTGTAAAGAACGTTACAAATGGACAATTAATATAGGCAAGGCACATGCATGAAACATTCATTAACGGGGTTCAAAAATTGTCTAAGGAATAAATAAAGATTTTTACCTGCGTTGAGGAGGTCTTTCAACATAGAAACTGTTTGTGAGCATTTTATAAGAAATTCGGGAACATCACATCTTTCACCCTGATAATCTCCTTTGCACTGACACACAGGGTTATTCTGCTCACTCAGGGAACATACGCCGTCGTGTAAACAATAAGCTTGGCACGCGTGTACTTCACAGCGAACTCCCGAGTAACCGGCATTACATCTGCAACAAGTTTGATTATCATTATTATCCGCGTCATTTATCATAAGTACATCAAACCACGCCCCTTTCTTACGGGGATAGACAAAAACTACGGAACGATTAAGAAACGAAGTAGCTTGTCCCTAATCCAGAGTCAAAATTAAAATTGTGGTCATGTTGTGATTGTGAATGTGCGATCAGCGCTCGAGCGCTTGTTGTCTTATAGATAACTTAAACAGAAAATACTACTTTTTTCAGCTCAAATTTCTCAATAACCATAAGATATCGGCTGTTTATTTAATCCACAGTTATCTATCATATTTATACCTAGTAAGAGTACAAATTTTTATTTTTGATAACCACTCAATATAAATTAGGAAAAATAAAAATTAAACATACGTTTTTACGTAGGCACGAAACAGCAGGTTTTCCAATAGCATTTTTGGTTAACTGGCAATGAATTATAATCTAAAAAAAAATCGTTCATAATGGGCGTATATTATATGCCCATTATGAACTATTTGTATGCCCATTATGATGTATATTAGTAAGTCTACGTTTTTTTTTTAATTATTTTAATTAGTACATTAAAAAAATGTGGTTCACACTGAAAAAAACCCGATTAAATGATGCGCAAAATCGTCGTCTACACGTAAGATTATGTTGAAAATATCAATAAATATGAAGTAAATATTATAAAACTTAAAGTGGTTATCTATCCAATTCAATCTTTCAATATATTTTTTTGACTTATTAATTGTGCCTTTTAAGCCGATGCGAGGGTACGCTTATTTATTAAATATATATATTTTTTTTTTTTCGTAAATTACATCTTAAAAGCTCTAACGCCAATGCGATGCTACTACAGATACAGATACTCAACTACTATTTCAAATACCTACAAGTAAAAACACAATTAAATTACATTTAAAAATGCCTACACTTAAAAACACAATCAAATTACATTTAAAACAAAAAAGAAAAATATATAGGTGATTTTTTTATATATAGGTGATTCATGTTCTGTGCATTATAAAAACACACCAGATACCTTATGGTTATTGAGAAATATGAATTGGAAAAAAAATATGTATTTTCTTTTTTCAGACCGCGAAACTGATATGATGAAATAATCATGTTTTACCTGCATTTAGGTTGTCCGTGAGCACTGACGCTGCAGTTCCCTTGTAAACAGTAGTATTGACACACGGGATCATTGTCACCGCTAACCGGAGATTCTCCACTAACTTTCGTTTCATTGACACGAAGCAAGCTTCCATCTGTAGAAACGTTGAGGGAGTCGCTGTCGCTGGTCTCTGAGTAACTTGGTAGCAGACGCTTCAGTGCTTTACAAAGCGGAGTTCCCTGAGTTTGTTCTTCAATTGCATAGTTGGCGGCTATTTTATAGCTATGTGTTTTTAGTATGCTTTTCAATTGAATTCGTTTAGGTCTCACAACTGTGCCGAGTGGTGGATTCTTTGGAAATTTCAATAATATTGACCCGTGTACTTCGTACATCATGAAAATGAAATCTTTTGAAACGGTTAATATATATACAGCAAATTCTACATGACATAATGTTCTTATGTGTTTTCCATTCAAATCCGCACTAAGAATAAAATATGGTTCGTGGTTGCCGTGTTCTACCCAGTACATGTTTTGTGTCTGAGAGTCAATAGTCAAAGCTAATCTCCATTTATCATTCCTTCCTATAACTTCTTCTCTACCTGAACCATTAAATGCAACCCTTTCTATTGCAAAGAATGAAGCTTCGATCCAGTAAATATACCTGTAATAAGTAAAAGCCTATTTATTTTCGCTGTGTTGAAATTGAGAGAGGAATCAAATTTTATATTAAAAAAAGAACAAGGTCAAGGGCGATTTTTGACCTCTATAATTATTTTTGCTATGAACTAAAACTATTATCAGTAATTCTTGGGTCGCTTGGTGTTTCATTTAATTTAGAGTAAAGACAGATATGCAAAAGAATTGCAAATAATAACAATAATTATTATAGTGTTGCATGTGTTTTAAATAAAATAACTTTTAAAAATGTTTTATGCATTATTAGAAAATGAATGAGCATGAAGTTACGTACCCTCCACAGCTATCCACGTCAAATCCAAGGAACGACGTTTCAAACACCAAATTTGCGTCAACTTTGTGGGTGGCTCCAGGTTTTACGAGATACGAGTTAATTTTGTTAGACCGAGTCATTTCAAATAATAGACCTGTAGCCGGGTCATATGTAAAATGACCAATTCCATCAATTGAATCAATTAAAGTTTGAATGTTCCCGGTTGCTATGTCAAAACTTAATATAGATTTGGAATTGTTCAATAGTAGAACACGGTTTTGATATGGGTCGTAAGTTATCCAGTCAACATCAACATCATTAAGCGTCACGGAGTACGTTAACTTTTCTTCATTATAAAATTCTAGACGATTCTCTGCGGCCGCGACGATGTCTGAAACATAAGAATAACATTCAAGGTTATTGTTTTAAATCTTCCCTTTCCTAGCCGTTCTTCTTCTTTCCATAAATTAAACCTATCAGGGGGTCTGAAATGACTTGCATCCTCGCCAGCGTGAATTGGAGAGTACACAGAGATCTCAGGATGTGGCCTAGTGGGTGACGGACTTTGGGCGTTTGGCGAATGAAGAACAACCGACCCTAAACGGCGGCGGCGCGCCTCTCAAGAGAAGAAATAGAAATAAAGCTCCTAAAAATACGTGCGACTTTGAAAAATCGACATATTTTTTTTTTTCACAAAGCTTTTTTCGTTCAATTGTCTGGATTACATCATAATTTATTCAAATTTTAAAATAGTTATTTAATACTATAATAAAAAATATTTAAGGTGATATACGGCTTTTCAGGCGGCGCGCCTATGCCGTAACGATATCGCGGAGCCCTATTTTCAACGTTACAAAATAATTATAAATAATAGAGATAGAGCTTATAGTATTCCGCTATAAAGCAGATACGATAAAAATAAATATACGTACAATTTACAATCCATAAATCCTTCATGATTCATTTTTCATCATAAATATACCATTTCTGGTAGTAGAAATGGATATAAATTACACTCTCATACATTATGATCTCATTATCTTTGTAAATCCGTTGGTTTTAATAAACTTTACGAAATGTTACATAATATTTTTCACTGATGACAAGTAATGTCAAGCTGTCAAGCTTATTTATTCTTTCTAACTAGATTTTCTATAACGGCCTGTTAAATGAAGGTTGTATTAGGATGTATTTCTAAAAAATCCTTTATATCGTTTTGGCTAGTTTAAATCTAGTTTTATATTGTATTACGTTTGTCTACTGACTAATAGAATACTAAATGTTAATTGTCAAATTCATAACGCACTTTTAATTGGATTGTGAGGTTTTATACGTCTTGTCCGACTACACCTGGCAGGTCAGACGAATATTGGCTACAACAAATATAATGAATTTTTACCAGTACAGCCGGGACTGACCTGACGCCTGTTCGGTGCAGCCGCAGGACCAGGTGCTCCAAGGGTCTATCCCCTTCGGAAAAACAGCAAGTAGACTTTCTCCACCAACTACCCCAGTTCTTAAGTGCGTGTAGTTAGGTGTGTGTGTTTTTAGCAGACTTGTATTTCATATCTTATCCCTCTTTTTTATCTGATTAAATTTAATTGTACAGTCGACATCCTACTTTTTATTTGTACGGAATAGTAGACATGACAGTTTTGGAAGTTAGGACTTTTTTATTGGAAATTTTCTCTTCTTTCAGATTTTTTTTCAAAATTCCTTAAATATCACTATTTTGGAAGTTATTAACGAAAAACTAAATACCTAGTTTTTTTATCTTATTTTGTTAATAACAATCGCAATTTTAAAATTTTAATGTGCTAATAAACCCTTAAAAAAACATTTTCCTAGACGTCATTCCGAATCGAATGAGCTATCGCACGTATTTTTAGGAGCTTCATTTCTATTAAACACGTTTTTGAACTTGTTGACTAGACCACCTTTGATATAATGTACAATACCCCAAAAACACGAAACTTGTACTCACTCCAGGAGAAGCAGTGCGCCAGCCCCGCCTGCAGCGTCAACAACGCCAACACGCACAACGTTCTATACATTTTATAGACCAGAGTGATAAGGTTAATTTCAACAGAGTCAGGTTTGCGTCTACCCCTGGTGAGCGCTCGTGGGATATAACTGAAAGAGCTAGATCTCCTGAAATGTGGAACTGGACGGCGTTAAGAAAAAGCGAATCAAGCGAAAAAAATAAAATAATTATCGATTGAAGATCACACAAACTTTGTAAATAGTTTGTTTTTGAAAAAAAATCGCTGTTACGTTTATATTACAGGACATCACATAAGATTCAACGATCACTCCAAACAAGATTGGAGCCATTTGATTGTTTGTAACTGATTTGAGTTAATTAATAGGTACTTGAGTGTTGAGAGACGTTCTGTATTACGTGCTTAGTACCTTAAATAAGGGTTGAATCAAGCAACTATAGTAATTGTTTTTAGTTAAAAAGTTAGAATTCTTGCTTTGGTTTCTGTGACGGTTTTTACTTCTTTCAAATTCTTGTCTATTGCATAAAAATGGCTTGACCAGATTAAGTCAAATGTAACGGCAAAAAAAAACACTTTTAATTGCCAAAAATAGTAAACGGTCACAAAATTAGATCTCGAAATTAGAACCAAAAATAGTTAATGACCAACAGAAATTGAACTGCTATGCTCTTGCATTCGAGCCAAGGGAGACCCAGTCGATGGAGCCCCGTTTCGCGGGGCTCCTACTTCTGAATCTATATCTATATCTCTCTATCTATGTCTATACATATAACCAAATCATAAAAATTCAAATCGATGTTATGACTTGGCGCAAAAACTACTGCACAAATATTCTTTACAGCCTTCTTCACATCTAAGGTTTTATATTATCACGCTACTTGCTTAAGGGGGTCAGCAATAATACATTATGTCTACATTCTTCAATTGTTTGACATTTCAGCCATGACATGCTAAGAGCAGCTATTTTAAATTAATGTCAACGGAGAAAGCAGCCTAGCGGGTTTCATGATCGCTTTGTAAACCATGGGTCGCATATTCTAACCCCAGTACTATTTTCACTTTTTGTGATTTGTTTTAATTTTTTTGTGATGGTGTGAGATTTCAGTTCTTTATTTTGGATTGTCATCGTTTTTTTTCCTTCCAAAAGTAATAGGAAAGTATGGAAGAAGAAGACATGTCCGACCACAAATAAATTGGGATAAGGGCAGGTGAATGATAATGATGATGATGACTTCTACAAAAAGGAGTATGGGGAACCGAAGTTTGAAATGATGAGCATGTGTATTGAGTTTTTCCACCAGGAAATTCTCAGTAGCAGCTACGAAGTCGAAATTCCTGCCCAGTTGACGGTAATAGGCTCGCCTCCTATTCCATTGGGCTTAAACATAACTGGCGAAACTTGAGTGTACTATTAGGTACACCTCTGCCTCGTCCATCAGGAATTACAGGTGGGATGTTATGTTAGTTCAACATCCAGCCTAAGATCGAGCTTCACTCAAGATGTCTACCGAATCATCATCTGCCTAGCCTTTGCCCAACTATGTTAGGGTCAGCTTCCAGCTAAATCAGATGCAACTGAATACCAGTGCTTTACATGCGACTGCCTATCCGACCTCCACAAACCAGCTATAGTACTGGGTAATCGATACCCCTTGGTAAGACTGGTTTTCAAAGATCTACAAGTGACAGCCGGGGCCAACGACTGAACGTGCTTTCCGAGGCACGGAGGAAACTCTGTATGTAATGGATGGGTCACCCATCCACGAACCAACCCAGGCAAGCGCGGCATAACAATATTTCTAGCAATCTTAAGACTCACATTAACAAATATAATATTGCGAATGGGTTGCCTGATAAAATTAAGACAAGGTTACCTTTTGTTAAAATCAGTTCAATCCAAACGATATCAAAATTGAATGAAACTACAAAGCATAAGGGCCAAGAACCTGTTGGGTTGTCAACTTTTTGCCCCTACTACAGGGTTGTAATGTAGATGTGTTGATTTATGTATAATGTGTACTGCACTTGCATGTGAACTTCTGAGCAAAGTATTATTGATCATTTCTATTTATTTAGCTTCATTTATCCCTTACATTTAGTTTATATTTAATGTGCTACGTACTTATTTATTTATTTGTTAGTAATGTTAGTGTTTGTACTGAATATAAGATTAGTATTGTTAGGTGTAAAGGTCGCCTATTCAAATTAAATCAAAATTCAAATCAATTCAAACTAAAATTCAAATATGTTTATTTGTGACACATAGGTAAAAGTAAGTAGGTACATACATGGTGTTATAAGAAAAAGTTATGTCTCACTATGTGCTGCCTTACAAGGCGTACAAATAATGTTTACACATTAACCACTGCAGGTTACGTTTTTGTGAGTATAAAAACGTTAACTGAACTTAAATAAATACAAAAAATACTGTAATTACAACTAATTACTTAATACTAAATCTTTAATAAAATATACATTAAACAAAAACAAATTTTAAACAATACAAGACTAATAACAATCTTATGAACTAAAGCTAATGATTAGGGAATAAAAAGTATTAAAAATATAATTAAGACAAAGTTTCAAAACTTTGAAGATTACTTTCTCATTTTGATAAAATTTTCGTGTTCGTTGCTTGATTCGTTATTTTCTTACGCCATTCAATTATAAATAGCGATTTGCTCATTAATGTACCAAATTGTGCACACCACATGCGCAGGCTAGAACATGTGGCAACAACGTAAGAATCTGCGAGATACGTATCTGGAGAAACAGATTCGTATAAACAAACTAGAATTATGGGTTACATCTTATTATTATCTTTTATCCGTGTTGCTGGTATACCTATTTCGAAGATTTTGTTGGTCCAAAAATGGCTTCATGTTTGGGGACACCGTATCGTATCGTGTAAATTGAGAGTCCTCAGAACTTGACTCATCATCATCTGCCTAACCTTTTCCCAACTATGTTGGGTCGGCTTCCAGTCCAAAGATGCAGCTGAATACCAGAATTTTACATGGAGCGACTACTTTTCTGAACTTCACAGAAGCCGCAGACACAGCTAGTTTATAAAATTTCACGCGTTTATATTTAATTATCTTGCAACTCTTTTTGATCGCATCCCCGTATATGTGTAATGAGAACCAAATATATAGCTTTAATTTGCATTCATTCACTCCTTGGCCGTCATAACAGAAATCAATTCCTTTCTAAAGAAAACATCTTTTGCGTATAGATAGCTGGGTTGTTGTGATCAACTCAACCAGCTAAAAAGGGGCAAGATATGGTTCTACAAATACAAACCACAACATTCCCTTTTTACTCCACCTCCGCAGACCATACCACCAGCTGGCGAGCGGTCGAGCGACGCGAACGACGCCCTTTGCATACTAACTGACATTCAGGGTTGGGGATATTTTGAACGTCGCTGAAATTCATGCTTTATAATAATGATAAAATAATAAAATATAATAACTAAAAGGTTAAACTCTGACACCACTGGCACCGACTCCAAAAATAACTGATTTATGTTAATTATTTCAATAATATTTATTATTTTATGCAATTTTTTATATTATTCACCACTTTTTAGTGTAGATAAAAAGTAAGTTTTTGAAGGCGGTTTTGTTTTTTTTTTTTAATTATTTTGTTTTTTACTTTTTAGTGTTTGATAATTTAACTAGTTTTTTTTTGTAAATGTAAATTAATGCTACGTGATCAAGATACGATGCTGATACTGAATATCATTTCTATCTGTTCAGAATACCTTTAAAGCATAACCTTGAATGTTATTCTTATGTTTCAGACATCGTCGCGGCCGCAGAGAATCGTCTAGAATTTTATAATGAAGGAAAGTTGACGCACTCCGTGACGTTTACTTTAAGTATTGTTTTCTGGATGACTTACGACCCATTTCAAAACCGTGTTCTATTTATGAACACTACCACATCTCTACACAGTTATGACATAGCAACCGGGAATTTTCAAACTTTACTAATTGATTTAAATCCAAACCCTACCCTACCCATGTGCGCTTACGACCCGGGTACAGGTCTATTTTTTGCAAAAATTCAGTCTGAGAAGATATACTCGTATCTCGTAAAACCTAGATCTAACCACAAAGTTGACGCAAATTTTGTGATTGAATGTGGCGCGTACTGTGATGCATTGGCCGTGGATAGCTGTGGAGGGTACGTGACTTCATGCTCATTCATTTTCTAATAATGCATAAAACATTTTTAAAAGTTATTTTCTTAAAAACACATGCAAAACTATAATAATTAGAAACTATAGTAATTATTTGACATTTTTTTCGTATATCGGGGTCTTTGTTTTGATATTATTACTATAAATTAAATGAAACACCTGCGCGACGCTGCATGTCGCGGGTTCGATTCCCGCACGGAACAAATATTTGTATGGCTTACAAGTAGTTGTTCCGGGTCTGGCTGTTTGTGTATGTGAGTTTAAATGTTTGTAAACGCACCCACGATACAGGAGAAATTCCTAGTGTGGGGCAACACTCTATAAAAAAAAATACTGATAATAGTTTTACTTCTTAGTTAATAAGTTAATAGCAAAAATAATGTTAGAGCTCGAAAATGATCCCTGTTCTTTTTTTAGTATAAAAGTTGATTCCTCTGTCTTTTACTTATTACAGGTATATTTAATGGATCATAGGTGAACAAAATTCAAAAGAAAGGGCTCGATTTAATGGTTCAGAGAGAGAAGAAGTTATAGAAAGTAGTGATAGATGGAGATTAGCTTTGACTATTGACTCTCGATTGGGTAGAATTGGACTCCGACCAATATTTTATTCTTAGTGCGGATTTGAATGGAAAAAACATAAGAACGACAAGGTTATAGAGTAAATCTGTTGACTGTATCCAAAAATTATATTTACTTGGCGGACAGGTTGATAGGACAAGATAACGAAATCTTCTGGAAATTTCCAAAGAATCTACCGATCGTCACAGATGTGGCTCAACAAATTCCAATACCCTATACATTTAAGCCAATGTATAAATCTATAGCCGCCAACTATGCAATTGAAGAACAAACTCAGGGAACTCCGCTTTGTAAAGCACTGAAGCGTCTGCTACCAAGTTACTCAGAGACCAGTGGCAGCGACTCCCTCAACGTTTCTACAGATGGAAGCTTGCTTCGTGTCAATGAAACGAAAGTTAGTGGAGAGCCTCGGGTTAGCGGTGACACTTGGGATGGTCCTGTGTGTCATAATTATTGTTTACAAGAAAACTGCAGCGTCAGTGCTGAAGGACAACCTAAATGCCGGTTAAACATGTTCATTTCAATATTAACTAGTTATAAGACAACAGACGCTCGAGCGCTGATCGTACATTCAAAATCACAAAATTAGCACATTTTTAATTTTGCCTCAGGATAAACGACAAGCTACTTGGTTTCTTATTCGTTCCATAGTTTCTGCCTATCCCCGTAAGAAAGGTGTGTGATTTTATGTATGCTAATTGACACGGATAATAATGATAGTCTAACTTGTTGCAGATGTAATGCCGGTTACTCGGGAGTTCGCTGCGAGGTACACGCGTGTCAGACTTATTGTTTACACGACGGCGTATGTTCCCTGAGTGAGCAGAATAACCCTGTGTGTCAGTGCACAGAGGATTATCAGGGCGAAAGATGTGATGTTCCTGATCTTCTTATAAAGTGCTCACAAACAGTTACATTATGTTTTTTCGTGTTATGAATCAAAAGGTAATATTAAAAGAGGAATTCTAATCTAGAAGAAGCTTCTTGGAGATATATGAAACCGCTTTAACAAATTGGTAGATACTAAATGGTTACTAATTAGTTATTGATAAGTCGTTACATATAAGAAAAATAAAAAATATGTGCTACACTCTTCAGCTCACTAGATTTTTTTTTACTAGCCTGCTCTGTCCCACTCCTGGGCAAAGGCCTCCCTCCCCTCATTCCACCTCTCGTAAACCCGTGCGTCCTCCTTCCAGTTCGGACGGAACTTCTCCAGTTCGTCCCGCCTTACTGTGTCAGGGCACCAGTTTCCTGCTATTTTGGCACACAGTTTGTCCGGCATGCAGCCGACATGTCCTGCCCAGTCCCATTTGAGTTGGGCTGCATTTTGAGCCACGTCAGCTATATTTGTTTTAGAGCGCAGTATTGTATTTCTAACACGATCCGTTAATTTAACACCTAGATTACCGTCAGAAATTTGTCCTAAATGTTAAGTTTATATTTAGATCTTTTTTTGATTTAGAAACCTTTGTGGTAACTATATTTTCGAGCCGTTTGGGGTTGAAATTCTGGGGTTGGGGGTCTGAGTGCTCATAGCATCGATACGCCTAATTGACGCTTCCTGTGACCCAAGGGCCGGCTTTTACCGTGGCCAGAGGCTAAGGGTTGCCATACAACGTAGCAACGCCGCCAGTCTCTTGGGGACGTTACCAGCTGACAGCTTTGAGGTGGAGTTTTTCGATGCCCTTTTATAGTTTGTTGTTAGTTGATTTAATCGTTTTTAATTATGAATGTATATAGTTAGTTTATCCATAGTGAAATCAAGTCAATAATTAGACTTTTTTTGGGGTGAAAAATCACGTGTTACAGTAGGACTCCATGTAACGCACTCAAAACATTGTGCTGATGATGGATTGAATAGTACGGGGGTGGAGGTAATTAAAGTTCTTACATTAAAATAATGTAATTAAAAAAAAAATGAGACAAAGTTGGAACCCACAACATCTCCGTAACTAGAAGGTTCCCAGGAACAAGTGCCTTTTGGCTTCGTTAAGAGTCTTGTTACACCCCACAAAAAGACGGACTTTCTCTTTTCCGATGTGCTGTATTTATATTGCGGTCGGGTAGTTTCCTATATCGCAAGCATTGACGGTAAATTAAATAAGCGACCTTCTGAAAATGCAAAATGATTAATCAATGTCATGTAAATTGTACATTTAATTTGTACTTATAGGAAAACATTGAGTGCAATATTGTGTTTTATTTCTCTATTATGATAATTGGATCGGTTGGATAAAATAAGGGTACTGCCGCCAGCGCATCAAGTTACGACAAATTGTCAAATTTTCTCATTCGATTTCGAAATTTACCATCAAAATTTTATGTAGAAATTTGACAATTTGTGGTAACTTGGTTTGCTGTACTTAAGAGGGAGTCTCAAAGTGGCGCCGTTGACTAAACAGTTGTGAGGTAATCGGTTGTCGTTGATAATGTGATGCAGAGGAATGAGAAAAATGTCGTGAGGAAAGTTTTGAGAAAGAATGTGGAGGGTTATAAGAGTAGAGGAAGACCAAAGAAACGGAGAAGAAGGACTGTTTGAAGTATCATATCGCTAGAAAGGAGTTGTCTAACGAGATGACGAGTAATAGAGAAGTATGGAGGAAGAAGACATGCTGCGCCAACCAATCCAATCCTTATGCCAATGTATTTTTAGGTTACCGGTTTTACCGAATTATTCAATAATAAATCTGTATGAACCAATCATTTGTTTTCTATTTATTTCATTTCGGGAAGTTGCGTGGTATCTTCTCGTCCAACTTACCCCAGTGTCTCAATACAAAAGTCTATGACCAGTGTCTGTTGCCAGTGAGTTTCCTTGCGTGATCAGAAATCAGGACATCCGCAAGAGAACCAAAGTTGCCGACGTAGCCCGAATAATTGCCTAACTTAAGTGGCAGTGGGCAGGGCACATAGCTTGCAGAACAGATGGCCGATGGGGCCGAAAAGTTCTGCAGTGGCGACTGCGAACCGGAAGACATTGCGTTGGAAGGCCTCCCACTAGGTGGACCTGGAAAGACCTGAAATGACCTGGTAAAGGTTGCGGGGATCCGCTGGATGCGAGTCACACGGAACCGGTCAATGTGGCGACACTTGGGGGAGGCCTATGTCTTTCGGCTGAAATGATGATGATGAAGTATATCGTAATTGCTAATTACAGGCCTCCACAGACAAAATATTCGGCAACGATTTTGTTAAACATTTATTGAGGTGCTCGCTCATGCTGCCATGGCAGTTTCTACAGGTGACTAGGTGCTTAGCGGTGCATTTCTCCATGATATTGATATCCTTTGTTTTGCCCACGTCACGCTGGCGACTACCTTGGCAATAGCTAGGGTTACGCAAGTCGTAGGTATGTCTCCAGGTGGCGCAAAACAAAATTTTCGGCGTTTACTTCACATTTAAGCCGCGCGTCCAAATACTCATGTACAGACGCCAAGACATATCAAGTTACTCGAAACTAAATTTTCCTAATCAACCTTGAACCTTATGCTTTAGCAAAGACTGATTGTAGGAGCTTGTCTGTACATTAGGTATGTACAGACAAGCTCCTACAATCTGTCTTTGCTAGGCGGTCTTTGCTTTGCGTAGGTGAGCTACTTATACTTATAAATATGAACAAATATAAGTTTATATAAAACTACGTATTAAAATTACAAAACTTAAATCTATGTCTCCTAGTGGAGTTTATATTACAACAGTTCTATTAAGTAGTCGCAGCGACGGCTTCACATGTTGTGCTCATTCTGAACAAGCGCAACTTCTTCAGAAAACGGTTGAAGCGCACGGCGGCTTCACTCCTTTGCCCTCAGTAACCGATGTTAAATCTGTAAAGAACGTTACAAATGGACAATTAATATAGGCAAGGCACATGCATGAAACATTCATTAACGGGGTTCAATAATTGTCTAAGGAATAAATAAAGATTTTTACCTGCGTTGAGGAGGTCTTTCAACATAGAAACTGTTTGTGAGCATTTTATAAGAAATTCGGGAACATCACATCTTTCACCCTGATAATCTCCTTTGCACTGACACACAGGGTTATTCTGCTCACTCAGGGAACATACGCCGTCGTGTAAACAATAAGCTTGGCACGCGTGTACTTCACAGCGAACTCCCGAGTAACCGGCATTACATCTGCAACAAGTTTGATTATCATTATTATCCGCGTCATTTATCATAAGTACATCAAACCACGACCCTTTCTTACGGGGATAGACAAAAACTACGGAACGATTAAGAAACGAAGTAGCTTGTCCCTAATCCAGAGTCAAAATTAAAAATGTGGTCATGTTGTGATTGTGAATGTGCGATCAGCGCTCGAGCGCTTGTTGTCTTATAGATAACTTAAACAGAAAATACTACTTTTTTCATCTCAAATTTCTCAATAACCATAAGATATCGGCTGTTTATTTAATCCACAGTTATCTATCATATTTATACCTAGTAAGAGTACAAATTTTTATTTTTGATAACCACTCAATATAAATTAGGAAAAATAAAAATCAAACATACGTTTTTACGTAGGCACGAAACAGCAGGTTTTCCAATAGCATTTTTGGTTAACTGGCAATGAATTATAATCTAAAAAAAAATCGTTCATAATGGGCGTATATTATATGCCCATTATGAACTATTTGTATGCCCATTATGATGTATATTAGTAAGTCTACGTTTTTTTTTAATTATTTTAATTAATACATTAAAAAAATGTGGTTCACACTGAAAAAAACCCGATTAAATGATGCGCAAAATCGTCGTCTACACGTAAGATTATGTTGAAAATATCAATAAATATGAAGTAAATATTATAAAACTTAAAGTGTTTATCTATCCAATTCAATCTTTCAATATATTTTTTTGACTAATTAATTGTGCCTTTTAAGCCGATGCGAGGGTAAGCTTATTTATTAAATATATATATATATTTTTTTTTTTTTCGTAAATTACATCTTAAAAGCTCTAACGCCAATGCGATGCTACTACAGATACAGATAAACTACTATTTCAAATACCTACAAGTAAAAACACAATTAAATTACATTTAAAAATGCCTACACTTAAAAACACAATCAAATTACATTTAAAACAAAAAAGAAAAATATATAGGTGATTTTTTTATATATAGGTGATTCATGTTCTGTGCATTATAAAAACATACCAGATACCTTATGGTTATTGAGAAATATGAATTGGAAAAAAAATATGTATTTTCTTTTTTCAGACCGCGAAACTGATATAATGAAATAATCATGTTTTACCTGCATTTAGGTTGTCCGTGAGCACTGACACTGCAGTTCCCTTGTAAACAGTAGTATTGACACACGGGAACATTGTCACCTCTAACTCGAGGTTCTCCGCTAACTTTCGTTTCATTGACACAAAGTAAGCTTCCATCTGTAGAAACGTTGAGATAGTCGCTGTCGCTGGTCTCTGAGTAACTTGGTAGCAGACGCTTCAGTGCTTTACAAAGCGGAGTTCCCTGAGTTTGTTCTTCAATTGCATAGTTGGCGGCTATTTTATAGCTATGTGTTTTTAGTATGCTTTTCAATTGAATTCGTTTAGGTCTCACAACTGTGCCGAGTGGTGGATTCTTTGGAAATTTCAATAATATTGACCCGTGTACTTCGTACATCATGAAAATGAAATCTTTTGAAACGGTTAATATATATACAGCAAATTCTACATGACATAATGTTCTTATGTGTTTTCCATTCAAATCCGCATTCGTGGTTGCCGTGTTCTACCCAGTACATGTTTTGTGTCTGAGAGTCAATAGTCAAAGCTAATCTCCATTTATCATTCCTTCCTATAACTTCTTCTCTACCTGAACCATTAAATGCAACCCTTTCTATTGCAAAGAATGAAGCTTCGATCCAGTAAATATACCTGTAATAATTAAAAGCCTATTTATTTTCGCTGTGTTGAAATTGAGAGAGGAATCAAATTTTATATTAAAAAAAGAACAGGGTCAAGGGCGATTTTTGACCTCTATAATTATTTATGCTATGAACTAAAACTATTATCAGTAATTCTTGGGTCGCTTGGTGTTTCATTTAATTTAGAGTAAAGACAGATATGCAAAAGAATTGCAAATAATAACAATAATTATTATAGTGTTGCATGTGTTTTAAATAAAATAACTTAAAAAATGTTTTATGCATTATTAGAAAATGAATGAGCATGAAGTTACGTACCCTCTACAGCTATCCACGTCCAATCCAAGGCACGACGTTTCAAACACCAAATTTACGTCAACTTTGTGGGTGGCTCCAGGTTTTACGAGATACGAGTTAATTTTGTTAGACCAAGTCATTTCAAATAATAGACCTGTAGCCGGGTCATATGTAAAATGACCAATTCCATCAATTGAATCAATTAAAGTTTGAATGTTCCCGGTTGCTATGTCAAAACTTAATATAGATTTGGAATTGTTCAATAGTAGAACACGGTTTTGATATGGGTCGTAAGTTATCCCGTCAACATCAACATCATTAAGCGTCACGGAGTACGTTAACTTTTCTTCATTATAAAATTCTAGACGATTCTTTACGGCCGCGACGATGTCTGAAACATAAGAATAACATTCAAGGTTATTGTTTTAAATCTTCCCTTTCCTAGCCGTTCTTCTTCTTTCCATAAATTAAACCTATCAGGGGGTCTGAAATGACTTGCATCCTCGCCAGCGTGGATTGGAGAGTACACAGAGATCTCAGGATGTGGCCTAGTGGGTGACGGACTTAAGGCGTCTGGCGAATGAAGAACAACCGACCCTAAACGGCGGCGGCGCGCCTCTCAAGAGAAGAAATAGAAATAAAGCTCCTAAAAATACGTGCGACTTTGAAAAATCGACATATTTTTTTTTTCACAAAGGTTTTTCGTTCAATTGTCTGGATTACATCATAATTTATTCAAATTTTAAAATAGTTATTTAATACTATAAAAAAAATATTTAAGGTGATATACCGGCTTTTCAGGCGGCGCGCCTATGCCGTAACGATAAAAATAAATATACGTACAATTTACAATCCATAAATCCTTCATGATTCATTTTTCATCATAAATATACCATTTCTGGTAGGTAGTAGAAATGGATAAAAATTACACTCTCATACATTATGATCTCATTATCTTTGTAAATCCGTTGGTTTTAATAAACCTTACGAAATGTTACATAATATTTTTCATTGATGACAAGTAATGTCAAGCTGTCAAGCTGTCAAGCTTATTTATTCTTTCTAACTAGATTTTCTATATCGGCCTGTTAAATGAAGGTTGTATTAGGATGTATTTCTAAAAATTCCTTTATATCGTTTTGGCTAGTTTAAATCTAGTTTTATATTGTATTACGTTTGTCTACTGACTAATAGAATACTAAATGTTAATTGTCAAATTCATAACGCACTTTTAATTGGATTGTGAGGTTTTATACGTCTTGTCCGACTACACCTGGCAGGTCAGACGAATATTGGCTACAACAAATATAATGAATTTTTACCAGTACAGCCAGGACTGACCTGACGCCTGTTCGGTGTAGCCGCAGGACCAGGTGCTCCAAGGGTCTATCCCCTTCGGAAAAACAGCAAGTAGACTTTCTCCACCAACTACCCCAGTTCTTAAGTGCGTACACGCACTTAAGAACTGGGGTAGTTAACGAAAAACTAAATACCTTGTTTTTTTATCTTATTTTGTTAATAACAATCGCAATTTTTAATGTGCTAATAAACCCTTAAAAAAACATTTTCCTAGACGTCATTCCGAATTGAATGAGCTATCGCACGTATTTTTAGGAGCTTCATTTCTATTAAACACGTTTTTGAACTTGTTGACTAGACCACCTTTGATATAATGTACAATACCCCAAAAACACGAAACTTGTACTCACTCCAGGAGAAGCAGTGCGCCAGCCCCGCCTGCAGCGTCAACAACGCCAACACGCACAACGTTCTATACATTTTATAGACCAGAATGATAAGGTTTATTTCAACAGTCAGGTTTGCGTCTACCCCTGGTGAGCGCTCGTGGGATATAACTGAAAGAGCTAGATCTCCTGAAATGTGGAACTGGACGGCGTTAAGAAAAAGCGAATCAAGCGAAAAAAATAAAATAATTATCGATTGAAGATCACACAAACTTTGTAAATAGTTTGTTTTTGAAAAAACGTTACGTTTATATTACAGGACATCACATAAGATTCAACGATCACTCCAAACAAGATTGGAGCCATTTGATTGTTTGTAACTGATTTGAGTTAATTAATAGGTACTTGAGTGTTGAGAGACGTTCTGTATTACGTGCTTAGTACCTTAAATAAGGGTTGAATCAAGCAACTATAGTAATTGTTTTTAGTTAAAAAGTTAGAATTCTTGCTTTGGTTTCTGTGACGGTTTTTACTTCTTTCAAATTCTTGTCTATTGCATAAAAATGGCTTGACCAGATTAAGTCAAATGTAACGGCAAAAAAATCACTTTTAATTGCCAAAAATAGTAAACGGTCACAAAATTAGATCTCGAAATTAGAACCAAAAATAGTTAATGACCACCAGAAATTGAACTGCTATGCTCTTGCATTCGAGCCAAGGGAGACCCAGTCGATGGAGCCCCGTTTCGCGGGGCTCCTACTTCTGAATCTATATCTATATCTCTCTATCTATGTCTATACATATAACCAAATCATAAAAATTCAAATCGATGTTATGACTTGGCGCAAAAACTACTGCACAAATATTCTTTACAGCCTTCTTCACATCTAAGGTTTTATATTATCACGCTACTTGCTTAAGGGGGTCAGCAATAATGCATTATGTCTACATTCTTCAATTGTTTGACATTTCAGCCATGACGTGCTAAGAGCAGCTATTTTAAATTAATGTCAACGGAGAAAGCAGCCTAGCGGGTTTCATGATCGCTTTGTAAACCATGGGTCGCATATTCTAACCCCAGTACTATTTTTACTTTTTGTGATTTGTTTTAATTTTTTTGTGATGGTGTGAGATTTCAGTTCTTTATTTTGGATTGTCATCGTTTTTTTTCCTTCCAAAAGTAATAGGAAAGTATGGAAGAAGAAGACATGTCCGACCCCAAATAAATTGGGATATGGGCAGGTGAATGATAATGATGATGATGACTTCTACAAAAAGGAGTATAGGGAACCGAAGTTTGAAATGATGAGCATGTGTATTGAGTTTTTCCACCAGGAAATTCTCAGTAGCAGCTACGAAGTCGAAATTCCTGCCCAGTTGACGGTAATAGGCTCGCCTCCTATTCCATTGGGCTTAAACATAACTGGCGAAACTTGAGTGTACTATTAGGTACACCTCTGCCTCGTCCATCAGGAATTACAGGTGGGATGTTATGTTAGTTCAACATCCAGCCTAAGATCGAGCTTCACTCAAGATGTCTACCGAATCATCATCTGCCTAGCCTTTGCCCAACTATGTTAGGGTCAGCTTCCAGCTAAATCAGATGCAACTGAATACCAGTGCTTTACATGCGACTGCCTATCCGACCTCCATAAACCAGCTATAGTACTGGGTAATCGATACCCCTTGGTAAGACTGGTTTTCAAAGATCTACAAGTGACAGCCGGGGCCAACGACTGAACGTGCTTTCCGAGGCACGGAGGAAACTCTGTATGTAATGGATGGGTCACCCATCCACGAACCAACCCAGGCAAGCGCGGCATAACAATATTTCTAGCAATCTTAAGACTCACATTAACAAATATAATATTGCGAATGGGTTGCCTGATAAAATTAAGACAAGGTTACCTTTTGTTAAAATCAGTTCAATCCAAACGATATCAAAATTGAATGAAACTACAAAGCATAAGGGCCAAGAACCTGTTGGGTTGTCAACTTTTTGCCCCTACTACAGGGTTGTAATGTAGATGTGTTGATTTATGTATAATGTGTACTGCACTTGCATGTGAACTTCTGAGCAAAGTATTATTGATCATTTCTATTTATTTAGCTTCATTTATCCCTTACATTTAGTTTATATTTAATGTGCTACGTACTTATTTATTTATTTGTTAGTAATGTTAGTGTTTGTACTGAATATAAGATTAGTATTGTTAGGTGTAAAGGTCGCCTATTCAAATTAAATCAAAATTCAAATCAATTCAAATTAAAATTCAAATATGTTTATTTGTGACACATAGGTAAGTAGGTACATACATGGTGTTATAAGAAAAAGTTATGTCTCACTATGTGCTGCCTTACAAGGCGTACAAATAATGTTTACACATTAACCACTGCAGGTTACGTTTTTTGAGTATAAAAACGTTAACTGAACTTAAATAAATACAAAAAATACTGTAATTACAACTAATTACTTAATACTAAATCTTTAATAAAATATACATTAAACAAAAACAAATTTTAAACAATACAAGACTAATAACAATATTATGAACTAAAGCTAATGATTAGGGAATAAAAAGTATTAAAAATATAATTAAGGCAAAGTTTAAAAACTTTGAAGATTATTTTCTCATTTTGATAAAATTTTCGTGTTCGTTGCTTGATTCGTTATTTTCTTACGCCATTCAATTATAAATAGCGATTTGCTCATTAATGTACCAAATTGTGCACACCACATGCGCAGGCTAGAACATGTGGCAACAACGTAAGAATCTGCGAGATACGTATCTGGAGAAACAGATTCGTATAAACAAACTAGAATTATGGGTTACATCTTATTATTATCTTTTATCCGTGTTGCTGGTATACCTATTTCGAAGATTTTGTTGGTCCAAAAATGGCTTCATGTTTGGGGACACCGTATCGTATCGTGTAAATTGAGAGTCCTCAGAACTTGACTCATCATCATCTGCCTAACCTTTTCCCAACTATGTTGGGTCGGCTTCCAGTCCAAAGATGCAGCTGAATACCAGAATTTTACATGGAGCGACTACTTTTCTGACCTTCACAGAAGCCGCAGACACAGCTATTTTATAAAATTTCACGCGTTTATATTTAATTATCTTGAAACTCTTTTTGATTGCATCCCCATATATGTGTAATGAGAACCAAATATAATATAGTTTTAATTTGCATTCATTCACTCCTTGGCCGTCATAACAGAAATCAATTCCTTTCTAAAGAAAAAATCTTTTGCGTATAGATAGCTGGGTTGTTGTGATCAACTCAACCAGCTAAAAAGGGGCATGATATGGTTCTACAAATACAAACCACAACATTCCCTTTTTACTCCACCTCCGCAGACCATACCACCAGATGGCGAGCGGTCGAGCGACGCGAACGACGCCCTTTGCATACTAACTGACATAAAACTGACATAGATAAAAAGTAAGTTTTTGAAGGCGGTTTTTTTTTTTAATTATTTTGTTTTTTACTTTTTAGTGTTTGATAATTTAACTAGTTTTTTTTTGTAAATGTAAATTAATGCTACGTGATCAAGATACGATGCTGATACTGAATATCATTTCTATCTGTTCAGAATACCTTTAAAGCATAACCTTGAATGTTATTCTTATGTTTCAGACATCGTCGCGGCCGCAGAGAATCGTCTAGAATTTTATAATGAAGGAAAGTTGACGCACTCCGT
Organism: Lycophotia porphyrea; assembly: GCA_950005105.1. Lineage (NCBI taxonomy): Eukaryota > Metazoa > Arthropoda > Insecta > Lepidoptera > Noctuidae > Lycophotia > Lycophotia porphyrea. The sequence goes on from OX465409.1 coordinate 1,942,932, forward strand.
GACGTTTACTTTAAGTATTGTTTTCTGGATGACTTACGACCCATTTCAAAACCGTGTTCTATTTATGAACACTACCACATCTCTACATAGTTATGACATAGCAACCGGGAATTTTCAAACTTTACTAATTGATTTAAATCCAAACCCTACCCTACCCATGTGCGCTTACGACCCGGGTACAGGTCTATTTTTTGCAAAAATTCAGTCTGAGAAGATATACTCGTATCTCGTAAAACCTGGATCTAACCACAAAGTTGACGCAAATTTTGTGATTGAATGTGGGGCGTGATGCATTGGCCGTGGATAGCTGTGGAGGGTACGTGACTTCATGCTCATTCATTTTCTAATAATGCATAAAACATTTTTAAAAGTTATTTTCTTAAAAACACATGCAAAACTATAATAATTAGAAACTATAGTAATTATTTGACATTTTTTTCGTATATCGGGGTCTTTGTTTTGATATTATTACTCTAAATTAAATGAAACACCTGCGCGACGCTGCGTGTCGCGGGTTCGATTCCCGCACGGAACAAATATTTGTATGGCTTACAAGTAGTTGTTCCGGGTCTGGCTGTTTGTGTATGTGAGTTTAAATGTTTGTAAACGCACCCACGATACAGGAGAAACTCCTAGTGTGGGGCAACATTCTATAAAAAAAAATACTGATAATAGTTTTACATCTTAGTTAATAAGTTAATAGCAAAAATAATGTTAGAGCTCGAAAATGCTCCCTGTTCTTTTTTTAGTATAAAAGTTGATTCCTCTGTCTTTTACTTATTACAGGTATATTTAATGGATCATAGGTGAACAAAATTCAAAAGAAAGGGCTCGATTTAATGGTTCAGAGAGAGAAGAAGTTATAGAAAGTAGTGATAGATGGAGATTAGCTTTGACTATTGACTCTCAGACACAAAACATGTACTGGATAGAATTGGACTCCGACCAATATTTTATTCTTAGTGCGGATTTGAATGGAAAAAACATAAGAACGACAAGGTTATAGAGTAAATCTGTTGACTGTATCCAAAAATTATATTTACTTGGCGGACAGGTTGATAGGACAAGATAACGAAATCTTCTGGAAATTTCCAAAGAATCTACCGATCGTCACAGATGTGGCTCAACAAATTCCAATACCCTATACATTTAAGCCAATGTATAAATCTATAGCCGCCAACTATGCAATTGAAGAACAAACTCAGGGAACTCCGCTTTGTAAAGCACTGAAGCGTCTGCTACCAAGTTACTCAGAGACCAGTGGCAGCGACTCCCTCAACGTTTCTACAGATGGAAGCTTGCTTCGTGTCAATGAAACGAAAGTTAGTGGAGAACCTCGGGTTAGCGGTGACACTTGGGATGTTCCTGTGTCTCATAATTATTGTTTACAAGGAAACTGCGGCGTCAGTGCTGAAGGACAACCTAAATGCCGGTTAAACATGTTCATTTCAATATTAACTAGTTATAAGACAACAGTCGCTCGAGCGTTGATCGTACATTCAAAATCAAAAAATTACCACATTTTTAATTTTGCCTCAGGATAAACGACAAGCTTTCTACAAGTGGTTTCTTATTCGTTCCATAGTTTCTCCCTATCCCCGTAAGAAAGGTGTGTGATTTTATGTATGCTAATTGACACGGATAATAATGATAGTCTAACTTGTTGCAGATGTAATGCCGGTTACTCGGGAGTTCGCTGCGAGGTACACGCGTGTCAGACTTATTGTTTACACGACGGCGTATGTTCCCTGAGTGAGCAGAATAACCCTGTGTGTCAGTGCACAGAGGATTATCAGGGCGAAAGATGTGATGTTCCTGATCTTCTTATAAAGTGCTCACAAACAGTTTCTTTGTTGAAAGATCTCCTCAAGTCAGGTAAAAGTCATTTAAATCTGTCCATATGTTCCTTAGGAAATATTTGAACCCCGTTCATCTATGTTTTCATGCATGTGTGCCTTATATTAATCTCCTTGGTGTAGGATCTGTAATGTAGAACATCCCTATTATGACATCTTGACAAGAGCTGTCAGCGGTAAAAACGGGAGTTGTTGTAGGTTTGATCCGGTGTGAAAATAGAGAACGTGTTTGGAAGTAAAACAGTCTTATTATTTACTAGAAAACCTCTACAGATTTATTGGCAACGAGTATAAAACCACGGAGATATGGCGATGGCAGTGGCCGAGTATGCGGTAGGCGCTGCGGGACCTAAATTTGAACCGTACCTGGAACCAGATTCCGTGAACGAAAGATGGCTGTCATGGATGCGAAACTTTAATTATTATTTGGAGGGACAGATCGGACTGTCGACAAAACAAAAGGTGGCACGTTTTACATCAAGCTGGTCCAGAAATTCAGGAGATATTTGAGAGCTTAGAAGACTGTGAGGAAGATGTTGGAAAAGACGATTTTGAAAAAACGGTTACCAATATTTTGCAAATCAAAAATGCTTTAGATGTGGATGTACAGGGCATTTTGCTAAAGATTCATCATGCCCAGCTATGGACAAAAAATGTGAAATTTGGCTGAAAGGTCATTTTAAGAAACTGTGCAAGACACAAGAACCAAGGAAGAATGAAAAGAAAAACAAGAAAAGATATGTAAAATATGTTGTAGAAGAAGAATCAAACAGTGAAAGTGACTCAGACAATGAATGTGAATGTGATGAAGAAGGTTATGTTCAATCTGTATTTCCAGTCATGAGTGTTGCAAATAATAAATGTAGCATTAGGATTTGTGGACAGAATCATAAGTTCATTATAGACTCTGGTGCGATGATCAATATAATTGATAAAAGACTTTTTAAAGAACTGTTAAGGTGTGGTTTACAATGTGATTTAGTAAACAGTAAGTCTCAAAGGTATTGTGCCTATGGTGGCAAAGAAATTCTTAAATTGGGAATTTTCAAAACAAAACTGTACTCACCGGACACAAAAATAAATGTAACAGCTTCTGTGTTAGTATATGATGGCATGGGACCAGCACTATTAAGCCGAGATACTTCTATTCAGTTAGGACTATTGAGAGTAGGGCCTGAAACCACAGTTATGACGGCATATACAGAGCCCAACAGTAGTTATCTAACCAAGGACAAAATAACTGCTCTGTATCCCAATATATTCACAGGGGTGGGCAAGTTAAACAATTTTGAACTTAAAATACCCATTAATCCTAAAGTACCTCTTGTTGCTCAACCTGTCAGAAGACAACCATTTAATGTGAGACAAATAGAAAAAGATTTAATTCAGGAACTACTTGACAATGACATAATTGAACCTGTGACAGGACCGACACCCTGTGTTTCACCTTCACACATTGTGCAGAAAAAGGAGAAGGGGCAGCACCGACTAGTAATCGACATAAGAATGGCAAATGAAGCTGTGTTGCGTGAAAGGGTACCACTACCTACATTTTAAGAATTACTGGACGACCTCAATGGTTGTAGGTACTTTTCAAAAATTGACATTAAGTGGGGGTACCATCAGATCTTACTCTCCGAGGACTCCAGGAACATCACAGTGTTCAGTTGTAGTGTGGGGCTCTTCAGATACAAAAGATTATTCTTTGGTATTCGATGCGCAAGTGAAATGTTTCAACGAATTATCTCCCAACTACTGCAAGGCATCGAAGGTGTGGCAAACAGCCAGGATGATATAAGAATCGGAGGCAGAACGCGTGAGGAGCATGATATCAGGCTAAAAATAGTGCTTGAAAGGCTGCAAGAAAATGGTATCACCCTGAATGAAAACAAGTGTGTATTTGAAGTACCAGAGATCACATTTCTAGGACACCATTTATCAGCTAAGGGCATTAAGCCCACACAGACCAGTCAACAAGTTATTCAAGAGTTTAGGGCACCTGAAAGTAAAGCAGAAGTAAGAAGCTTTCTAGGACTGGTGAATTTCTCAGCAAGGTTTATACCTAATTTTAGCACCATCACTGAGACACTGGCAGGACAAGCACCAGCAAGCATTCCAGCAGCTGAACGATGTTATTGCAAAGGCGCCTGCCTTGGGCTACTATGACAAGGATGCAAGTACTACACTAGTAACCGATGCTAGTCCTGTAGGCATTGCAGGAGTGTTGATCCAACACCAAAATATTAACAATGAGAAACAACCAGTGCCAATCAAATATATTAGTAGAGCTCTCACACCAACTGAACAGAGATATTCCCAGACAGAAAAAGAAGCCCTGTCTATTATATGGGCTTGTGACTTTGTGAGAATCTCTATATGTATTTATTGGGTAAAGAATTTAAAATAATATCTGACCATAAACCGTTGGAGATAATTTATTCAGCAAGGTCAAAGCCAAGTGCTAGGATTCAAAGATGGGTGTTAAGATTGCAACCATATACCTTTAAAGTTATTTACAAGCCAGGTAAAAACAACATTGCTGATCCGTTATCAAGACTATTAAACACTAACAGGAAGCCAGAAACGTCTGAATGTAAAACAGAGGAAAATTCTCTATTCTAATTGAAATAACTACACCTGCAGTAACAGTGGAAGAAGTGAGAGAAGCCACTTTAATAGACGAAGAGTTAAAAGAGGTGAAGAAAGCAATAGATAAAGACATATGGCCAAAGGAATTGTGGAAATATGAACTTATAAAGACAGAGTTGTGTGTTGTAGAAGAAATTCTTTTAAGAGGGCCTAGAATCATAGTACCCAAAGAACTGACTGCCAAAATACTAGAAATAGGACATGAGGGGCACATCTCCGCAAATGGGATGAAGAGTAAATTAAGGTCAAAAGTCTGGTGGCGGACCATGGATAAAGATATTGAGTATTGGACAGACACCTGTGATGGATGCAGGTTGGTGAGGAAGGCTATACCACCTGAACCTTTGGTACCAACTGAGCTTCCAAGTAAAGTATGGGAGCAAGTGGCAATTGATTATCTTGGACCATTACCATCAGGACATTACCTGTTATTTATTGTGAATTATTACAGTAGATTCTATGAGGTAGAAATTGTAAAACATCCACATACAGCTGAAAACACAATAAATATCCTGAACAAAATTATAGCCAGAGAGGGTATCATGGATAATATAATCTGTGATTATGGACCAGCATTTATTGACCATCGTTTTGTGCAATTCCTAAAGTCATATGGCATCAAGCTTAAGCATAGCACACCCCTGTGGCCACAGGCCAATGGAGAAGTTGAACGACAGAATCGTAATGTTTTAAGAAGATTAAGGATTGCACAGGCAATGAAACAGGATTGGAAAGAAGAACTCCTTACATATCTATCTGCTTATCGCACAACACCCCACAGTACTACTGGAGTACCACCAGGAGAACTGTTTAGAGGCAGATTCATAAAGACAAAGATACCAGAGCTAACAAAACTGGAAAAAACTAATTATGAGGATGAGGAAATCAGAGATAAAGATAGATACCAGAAGGGCATACAGAAGCAGTATGCAGACAAGAGAAGACACAGCAAAGTTACAGATATCAAACCAGGAGATAAAGTATTAGTAAAACAGATGAAGCAGAATAAACTGAGTACAGACTTCTCACCTACAGAGCATACAGTTATATGGAAAACAGGAAATTCGATGGCAACTCAATCACCAGATGGAAAAATACTGAGAAGAAATTCTACCCATTTTCAACCTATCAAGAGAAGAGATATGAGTAGATTTAGTATGCAGAGCAGTGAACAAACTGGGGTATGTGAAAAAGAGAACACAGATTTGACAGACAGCCATGAAAATGCTAAAGGGCAGAGGGAGAAAAGCAAAGAGAGGGGAAGTCTGGACTTGACAGAGGCTAATCTTGGGACTAAGAAAGACAAACCTTCTAGAGACTATAGGGCTCCTGCTAAATATAAAGATTTTGTGTTAGGCCTAATATTCGACTGTATTAATGACTGATATGTTCAATACTCAATTTATACATGTTTATGGTTAAATTATGTTAATGCTTGATGTGTTGATTACTTCATGTGTACTTGTTTGAGGCTAGTTGTTAGTGCCTGAGATTATAGATTTATTTTATGGGTACATAAGTAAAGCTATGTTTCTTTTAGTGGGCGACTGAAGTGTTGGTTGCATACTTAATTTGTGTTTTTAAGGCTAATCATTATGCTTGTTAAGTGCTATTTTGATTATAAAGAAAGGAAGGGATTGTAGGATCTGTAATGTAGAACATCCCTATTATGACATCTTGACAAGAGCTGTCAGCGGTAAAAAAGGGAGTTGTTGTAGGTTTGATCCGGTGTGAAAATAGAGAACGTGTTTGGAAGTAAAACAGTCTTATTATTTACTAGAAAACCTCTACACTTGGTGCTCAATTTTATTCTCCATTTGTAACGTTCTTTACAGATTTAACATCGGTTTCTGAGGGCAAAGGAGTGAAGTCGACGTGCACTTCAACTGTTGTCTGAAGCGGCGCTTGTTCAGAATGAGCACAACATGTGAAGCCGTCAGTTCGTCTGCTCAGTAGAACTGTTACAATATAAACTAGGCTCCACTAGGAGACATAGATTTAAGTTTTGTGATTTTAAAACGTAGTATTATATTAAATATACGTGTCTTGGTTAATCTTTATATAAGTAGTTCACGTACCTACGTAGGTACAGACAAGCTCCTATAATCTGTCTTTGCTAAGGCATTAGGTTCAAGGTTGATTAAGAAAATTTTAATTTCACGTAACTTGATGTGCTGGTGTCAGACATATGAGTATTTGGGCGCGCGGCTTAAATCCGAAGTAAACTAATGCCGAAAATATTGCTTTTTGCGCCACCTGGAGACATACCTACAACTTGCGTAACCCTAGCTTTTGCCAAGGTAGTCGTCAGCGTGTCGTCGGCTAAACAAAGGATATCAATATCATGAAGAAACTGCTACCCTGCGAGCACCTCAATAAATTTTAACCAAAGTATGCCAAATATTTTGTGTGGAGGTTTGTAATTAACAATATAATTATTGTTGTTGAAATATTGTTATTACAATGTTATTTTGATAATCTGTAATCCTTCCTGAAATGTAAAAAAAAAATGTTACAGGTACTAAGTACTTACTTAGGTATTATTCTGTGCCTGTTTTGTAATTATTAAAAGTTTTAAAACGAAGTCACTCCTTTTCTCATTTCAATCTTTAACACCAAGAGCGACTCGACATGAACGTTTCTCGTAAAACCAATGGCCTTATGCCCCGAAGCCCACCTATGTCGTGCCCACACGATGTTTAGGGTTTCGTAGCCTAATGTCTAAATCGAAACCCATTTAGATTCGCCCTGTCCGTATGTCACAGCCAGTTTACTTTAGAGACTGTTGGCACCACACAGTTGAAATTTCTATGAACAAAGAAAATGAATGCCTTCAAAATTATGTGCCCCCCTAATTGTAAATAAGAAAAAATCTGAAAAAATATAGGTTTGTAGAACGTAAAAAAATACTTTGAACGTAAATTGGCTTGATTAAGATTTGATATTTATTTTTGAAATAGGTATGGGAACTTTACGTCAAATTCAAAATATTTTATTTTACATAGACGTACATGGGCACTTGGGCATAAAACGTAAAAGAAAGGGTCCCCGAAATTCGTGTGACGCAGTTTACAGATGGCCCCTAAAGGACTTTTGACCTAGTCACATACATATACGTGACAAGCAAACGCGGGCCCTGTACGCCAAACGACACAAATATGTGACAAAATGGTAGGTTACATTGTGGCTTGGCGTGGCGAGCACGCGCGTGCGTTTATGCTCTGGCGGTCACCAAAAGGTTAAGTATAAAAATCCGACACATTAAGAATCTCCTCGCGCGGCGCGCGTGCTCCCAATGCCAGATTCTTTCCACCTTGTGAAAACCGACTGTAGTGTCTAAACACACTATGCCGAAGGTACGCGACCGAAGTTCGGCATGATTACGCCTGCAATGCTATTTGAATAACTGACAACACATTATGTCGAAATTACACTGCGTCATAGCGAACAGCCGAACTTCGGTCGGGCGTAAGTTCAGCGGCAATTCGGCGGAAAAGTATTCTGTAGAGCACATTATACGCGACCGAAGTTCGGTTCTATTCGAATATTCTTTCCTGTATTTGTCTTCTTCTAAAGCCTCTGCAACTGCTTTTACTGTAAAATAGTCCATTTTTCGGTGTTCGCACCTCAAAAGTAATAACGGAACCTTAACAGGACCACTTTGTTTTGCGTCAGTCTGTCCGGCTGTTTAGATAACACGACATGACGCCACGACAGTGCTCGATCACTCAATACACACAAAGTTGCGCAACTGAATTTCTGCCGTGTAAGTTCGGCACTTGAGTGTCTAAACACACTATGAAGTTATGCGACCGAAGTATCGCGTTTGATTTTACGTTCCGACATATTGGCTGATATGACAAACCAACTTTACGGCGGCAGAAATTCAGTAGCTCAACTTTGTGTGTCGTGTATTCTCGAGCGCTGTCGTGGCGTCACGTCGTGTCGTGTTATCTAAACAGCCAGACAGACAGACTAGAGTTAGGGTTACGCTATTACTTTTGAGGTGTGAAACCCGAAAAATGGACTATTTTTACAGTAATAGCCATTGCAGAGGCTTTAGAAGTGGACAAATACGAAGTTATGCGACCGAAGTATCGCGTTTGATTTTACGTTCCGACATATTGGCTGATATGACAAACCAACTTTACGGCGGCAGAAATTCAGTTGCTCAACTTTGTGTGTCGTGTATTCTCGAGCGCTGTCGTGGCGTCACGTCGTGTCGTGTTATCTAAACAGCCAGACAGACAGACTAGAGTTAGGGTTACGCTATTACTTTTGAGGTGTGAAACCCGAAAAATGGACTATTTTTACAGTAATAGCCATTGCAGAGGCTTTAGAAGTGGACAAATACAGGAAAGAATATTTGAATAGACCGAACTTCGGTCGCGTATAATATGTGCTCTACAGAATACGTTGCCGCCGAACTTACGCCTGACTGAAGTTTGGCTGTACGCTATAACGCAACGTAATTTTGGCATAGAGTGTCGTCAGTAATTCAAATAGCATTGCAGGCGTAGTCATGCCGAACTTCGGTCGCGTAAGTTCGGCATATTGTGTTTAGACACTTAAGTGTTGCTTGTAGTAAATTGTGGTGTTAGCGGGCGGAAAAGAAATAAATAGAAAACAAATGTTTTGGTTCATACAAAATTATTTTATTCCATAGACCTACGACAAACACTGAGTATTATATACAATAAACAATCCTATTTATGTGACTTGTATGATAATATTTATTATATAACATAATTTTTAACAATTTTATAAAGCCAGTCCGCTTTGCGGTATTTCCTATGTAAATACATCATGTTTCAAGATATTTTTTGCCGTGACATTTCCGTATTCTGTAAAGGTGAGACGAGCAGTGGCCGACGTTTTCAAACCGTTTCGTATTAAAGGATTCAGCCCATTGCACCTTAACATACCATGACCGTGCTCATTCGATTCATTATAACAAGCCCCCCCCCTTGTTATAATTTGGTTGAAGGTATCTTTTTTAGGTTTTGGCTCATATCTCGAATATCTGTAGGAATAGCATTATGAGTACTTCTGATAAAAGTTTCTACATTAAATTTCCTACAGATTTGGTCATATCTATTTTTGCCCCACGATTAATACCTTAGGAGCTATAGGGTGTGTAAGTTTTAACAAAGAGATAAAAATAGACGATTTAAGAAAACAGCGTCGATTTTTCAAAATTGTTAGGGTAAAATATTGATCGTAGAGCAAAAATAAATATGACCAAATTTTTAGAAAATTTTATGTAGAAACTTTTATCAGAAGTACTCATAATGCTATTCCTACTGATATTCGAGATATGAGCAAAAACCTGAAAAAAGGTACCTTTAACCCCCCCTACACCCTCAGCACACCCCTCACCCTTGAGGACTTTTAGTATGTTCATCTGGATACCGCAAGGATAACTGTACCAATTTACAAAACTACACGAATTATTTCCCCTGATTGCCCAAATTCGGCTTAATTTGATCGGACTATTAGTTACCAGAAATAATGAGTTCAGCATAAAAACTTTTTCGTCATCATTAAATACACGATCATCGATACACGTTATATTTTTACGCCACTCGCATCTTCTTTGCCAGACCTTCAACCAGTACGTAGCCACCTGGACTGGACAGCTCTGCCGTTTGTCTCACTCAAGTCCTGAAGGTCCGAGATGGATGTATCCACTAAAACGCCAGCGAGTGCTGCGGGACTCGGTAATAAAAAACGCTTAACCGCCATTGGGTACTCGAGGCCACGGGTTCCTTTTTTAATGTCATAATTTTGAAATTGTCATTTTGACAATGACATAACAGTGACACTGACAGTTCAAACAAGGTTCAAGTGGGGCGCGCCAATGGCTATTATACCCCATTTAGCCAGATTGTATCTGCAGCGGCCAACTTAAGCCCGAAGTCGGTTCAAAGACCTCTAGATTGACACTTTTGTCATTGATTCTGTCAGTGTGAAGCAGTCGAAGAAATCGGCGACATAGCCAACGACCAGTACCACCAGACCAGAACTGGAAGTCATGGGGAGAACGTTTTGCCCAGCAGTGGGATCATGTAGGCTAACAGTAACGGTGATGCAGTGACTCAGCTGCACATGGTTAGACTAGAAGCCGACCCCAACATACTTGGAAAAAAGGTCAGCAGATGATGATTGATGATGTTTGTGCGATTCCTCATCATCATCCTTTCTTCCATATGTTTGATTCAGCTTATTCAGCGGTTGATAGCCACCCATCCGTTGTTTCCGTCCGGCAACTTGATTTGTATGAGACGCACCATACCGCCATTTTCATCGTTTGCTACGATCTGAAAAATCCAAATATAGTATTATTTTCGGAATGTGCTTTTCTTTTCAGCCCTTACGACTGGATTTTAGCTAAATTTACGGGCTCAAACCAGAGCTAGCGTATCATATATAATATTGGTGATTTTTTAGGGTTCCGTACCCAAAGGGTAAAAACGGAACCTTATTACTAAGACTCCGCTGTCCATCTGTCTGTATCTCATACACCGTGATAGCTAGACATTTGAATTCGAGATGATGTTGTTCTGTTGCCGCTATAACAACCGTGACTGCTACAAAAAAAATCTTGATGGAAGACCCAACAACAATTTACCGGACCCGGGAATCGAACCCAAAACCGATTGCGACCGCTAGACCAACGAGGCAGTCACACAGTTAATTTTATAAAGTTACAGTGGTCATTTTATAAAATTCATCAATTTTTTTTTTTATTTATATTTTACTGACCTCAGTTTGTTCTCCGAGCTGATCGGCATCCACCGCTTCTAGGATAGTGCCCTCGGCTCTCTCCCCTATGTTATCTGCAGTAAAAAAAAAAATAGTTAAACTACCAGACTACTGAAATGGACCTTTTTCGCGCAGCCGTGAAGCACATACCATGTATTTTGTCTTTTTTTTTTTATTCGTCATTTATTTTTTATTTTTATTCTGTGTGCTCAATGAACTGACGTTAAATAAACTTTATTCTCTCTTTCTTTATTTACCAAAAAACACCGAACCGCTCCGGGAGTGCCGACAGAACTGATAACATTTTTTTTTCAAGATTCTTGATTGTTTTTAGAAAATATTTTTGCATAGGTCTTTTACTTATACATTTGACTATACACTGTATTGTTTGGACTTGTAATATTTAGCAATACCGCTAACTCTGCAACGATAAAGAGATCGTTTAACGGTGTCGCGAGTTCAATTGTTTTTCCCCATATGAAAAATGCCCAACGCACCTATAGAAGTTTTCACTTCAAGAATACGTCCGTGCAGAATAAAGCTCGAGTCATTTCTAGCAAACTATTTTGAGCTTTATTTTAACTATGAATTGTGATTATGCAGGTCATTTGGAATTAAACAGTTTCTTTTTTTTAAATTAAACAGCTACACATTATCATCATAATAATTGGTTGCACATTTGTATAACTGTATAAATTCTATTTTTTTGTAATATATAATGTGTAATTGTTGGTTCTTCCAAATAAATAAAAATAATCTTTCTGCCCTTGTCCCATTCTACTTGGGGTCGGCGCAACACGTGATGTTGTTCCAATCTGTCAGAGCATGGCTCGCGAGCCGAGCTCGGTCGGTCTAGACGCGGCTAGTCACGCACGCCGGTTGCGAGTACTACGCACCTGACCTTTGAAGAACCTCACCAATAAAGTCAGTGTATGTCCTAAGCATTTATTGATCCAATAATCTTACATTGCACACAAGAGCAAGACCAATTTACATTATACGTACATAGCAAATGTAATATCGTGAACTTAATCATTGCTACATCACGCCTGTAATCCCCGAAAGGTTAGGCAGAGGTGTACCTAACGATCACACCCACATTTCACCAGTTACGTGTATTAGGATCCTATTGCCATCAACCGGACACAAATCCAGAATCCGTGGCTGCTGCTGAGAAATTCCTGATAAAAAACATCTAGTTTTTATATTATTTACACTTACGTATAGTTAGTAGCGTTGGTTCATCGCCATCTTGTATAAGATTCAATGTTGTCTTATCTGAAAAATTAAAAAAATATTACTTTCAGGTCGTGGCTAAATAATAACAGCCGCTTGGGTCAATCTTCTGGTTAAACCTCTCTTGCCTAGGTTGGTCTATGGATGGGTGACCACCCATTACATACCGAGTTTCCTCCGTGGTTCGTAAAGCACGTTAAGCCGTTGGTCCCGGCTGTCAGTTGTAGATCTTTGACAGTCGTTACAAGTAGTCAGTGGCCTAAAAAGTCCGACAACCAGTCTTACCAAGGGGCATCGTATTACCCAGTACTAACTGGGTTGTGGAGGTCAGATAGGCAGTCGCTCCATGTAAAATACTTGTATTCAGCTGCATCCAGTTAGACTGCCGATCCCAACATTTTTGGGAAAAGGTCAGGCATATGATGACTTCTTCATGATGGTATAAACCTATGAGGGCTGAGTGCGTGGTATATTTTGGCCCACTTCTTTTCCCAAAGTGTCCCAACAGTAGGAACATTATTATACAGTGGGCGCTCAGCAATGTGAATGCAACTGCTCGAGCAAAGCCGGGAAGAGACGCTAGACCATATCAAAGATGAAAAACTCTAAAGACTGGACCAATTGCGATGAAATTTGGCACACAGGTAGACTAAAACTAGAGATAAACGGAAAAATGGACCAAAAAGTCACAGAAGAACTCAAGAAATGGAAAAAGTAGACGAAGACAGAATTGAAAAGATAGATGACGATTAATTGATGATTAACTAAAAAGATAGATGACGAGATATTTATTTACGTATTTATGTTGTTGTTTTTGAAATGAGTTAACTTTGAAAGTTATCATCATGTTGTTAAGAAGAAGTAGGTATACTTACTAAGTAACAATGGTAGTTAAACTTAATCTAAAGTTATTTTGTGCGTAAATACACAAGGTAATTAACATTTATTACTGTTAATGAACGCTTTACGGCTGGGACGACAGATGGCGTAATCCCAAGTGATTTAGTAAACTTATTATGGACCCAGATTTATATGGACTTGTGATTCATAAGATCATAGTTGCAGGTTTAGGTAGGAACCTTACAACATCATAACATAGCATCACGCCTGTATGCTCTGAGGGCCCACGCAGATGCCAGGGCTGCGGGACTGTTCGAAAGAGATACCGCGGCGCTGGAACACAAAAGGCAAGGAAGGATCATGGATGGGTTAGTGGGGGTTAGGGTAGGCAGTACAAGTCTGACACTCCCTTCCGCTCCGCCCAGAGCGGGAGAAGTCATTTGATGATTTTCCATCCGAAAAAAAAAGAAGGGTTACGCAGATGTGTACTGGGCACCCACATTTCGACAGTTAGGTATGTTAGTTCCATTTAATTGGGGATAAGCCTATTACCATGAAATGTATTGTAAACAATGTAAAATAAAATGCATAGCAAATATTTGTAAGTATAGGATATTAAAACTAAAAAATAGTGAAAAATAACTTTAGCTTCAAAACCCGGTGACAAAAAAACTAAATCAAACAAACAAAAGTCACCGTCTTCTGAAGCTAAAGTTTTTTTTAATCTTCTTTTTTTGAAGTACATGACCTTAATTATCGCTCTTTGAGCGCGTTCTAACTCTAGAAAACTAGACTTCGTTGCTCCACACCATACAGCTATGCAATATACTAAAGAAGTACACTTTGCAATGTGTCAAAGAATGGGCCCACCCTTATACACAGGCGTAATAACCGAATTTTTTAATGAGGCTGGAAAAACACCTTTTTGAAAGCATAGATCGGCAAGGTGCGTGATAATATGTACAATTTCATTTTTAGCAAGTTTCAAGAAACAAGTATATTGTCCGATCCGGGTGCACTGTCAGATCGTAGATTCATAAGCGTAGTACAAACTTCGGGTTGATCAGTATCCAGAAGTACCATTGAGCTTGTGTATGATGGCGTTTTATTTAGGAGTTTACTACATAAGTTAGTACCAGATGCTATGTTTAGGGCCAGATCTCTGCCTATACTTGCAAAATATTTATTTATAAAGTTAGCGGATTCTATGGGAGATGATTTAACTTGCAACAATTCTAAGTTCTCTGTTCGTGATTTATTTGTATAAGGGCCTCTTTCACCATCTCCAAGTAAAGTGTAGATTAGTTACTCGCCGATTAGCGTTAATTGGCAAGTAAAAGTGCCGAGTATCTTCTGTCAATTTCACAAGCGAAAATGTAGCTTCGAGTAACAATTTGTTGGTTAAGTGAATGAAGTATCAAATCGTACGTTGCATTCGTTCAATGTGACGTCAACAACCCTCGTCAAACTACATATCGCTCACCTAGTAATATATTGGCACATCTACGTTTTTCATATTTTACAGAAACGAAGATCAAAGATTTTATTAATGTTTAAAATTAATTAGTTACAAGTTATTACTTAATTATAATTATTTTTTAATAAACTTATAAAATCTGTAAAAAAATGTAAAATGAACCCATAAATTAATTTTAAACATTTATAAAATCTTTGATTTTCGTTTCCGTAAAATATAAAAAACGTAGATGTGCCAATATATTACTAGGTGAGCGATATGGGGTTCTAGGTAGAAGATAAAACAAAGAACACCGTTTTATTTATTATAGTTGTCATTTTTTGTGTGTTCGTCTGTTGTTGTTTTGTTGCGTGGTATTATGATTAGTTTTAAGTAAAGTAATGAATATAGATAGAAGGATTTTAAAAAATACCACACACCTTTGTGTTTTAGGCGATATATTTATTATGTTTTTTGGACTTCGATAGACCGAATTTAGAAAAAAAAACAGTTTCATCTAGGTCCATAAATTATTCAACATAGAATTTAAACGTTGCATCGTAGACAGTTCTAATTCATTTAATTCATGATCAATTAAATTCATTCAAATTTTAATATCAAATAAAGCTACGCACGAAATCACAACGGACCACTTTTAAATATTTAACCGTCAAGAAAACACACTAATCGGCGGAAGACCTGGCAAGTAAGTTACGGGCCGGTTTATCGTAGGAGTAGTGTTACTCGAACGTCGTGAAATTCGTACATGTAGTTACGTGAGACTTTAACTGGCGAGTAGCCTACTTAACACTTTACTTGAGGATGGTGAAAGAAGCCCTAAGTGATATTTTTTATATTTTTCCAAAGAAGACTGTTGTTTTTGATAGCGTTAGTAATTTGGACCCTATTATATTTTCTTTTTAACTTTTTTATGTGGTTATTGCAATAGTTTCTATACCGCGTATATGTCATTTTGGCAATTTCATTGTGAGGATCATTCCGTGCCTTTTTCTGTAGCGCATTACGATTCCGAATACATCTCAGAATACCCTGAGTAATCCAGGGTTATATTAACCGTTTACTGCTTGGTATGGTACGTGTATTAGCATTCAAGGATTCAGTTATTTTTTCTTTGCACATTCTAGTGTGGGAAAGAGATGGCACTAGACGACCCGTATAGCTCTGTCTCTTACCCACACTGGAATTAAAACGTTTTTTTTTAAATATGCAGATCATTGTCAGGTTGTATGTTGATGAAAAATGAGTCGCGCCGGTAACACGTATGTAGTTACAGAATCACAATCATGAAAATCATCAATATAACCCTGAAAGTTTTATTTAACCCTTTTGAATGACTTTTTCATGAAATATTCATTGAATAGGGTTACATGGACTTAGAACTCATTTTTCATCAACGTGCAAACTAACACTGACCTGCAAATTACAAAAAAACGTAAGAAAATTTCAATTTCGCGGGCTACCCTTTTTTTTTACGGATGGGAAATCATCAAATGACTTCTCCCGCTCCGGGCAGAGCGGAGGGGAGTGTCAGACTTGTACTGACTAAAACCCATCCATGTTCCTTCCTTGCCCTTTGTGTTCCAGAGCCGCGGTATCTCTGTGACGCTTCCATTTTAAGACGTTATAGTAACACTCCCTGGACAAAAATAAATGGAGGGAAATAGAAGAGGCCTATGTCGCAAGACAGCCTGACCTGGTAACTGATTAGTTTTAAGTTAATGTTTATTACTTGTTCATGTATTACTAGTACTTCGCTCGCGACTTCGTTCGCAAAAATTGTGATAGCTCTGCTAATTTGCATGATGTAAATATAATTTATTTTTACCGCCTATGTTACTTCTTAATAATTTAGCTTTCTATTGGTGAAAAAATGGTTAAAATCGGTCCAGTAGTTTCGGAGATAATTCGGTACAAACAAATAAACAAAAAATATTATTATATTATAATTATATGATTATAGAAGGTCAAAGTAAAATAAGGCTATTTTTATTTTATTAGACTATAACTAGGGTTACTGGTAGATAGCTGATGTTATTAGGAGCAACAGGCTACTTTTATTCTAGAAAAAGAATTAGGATTCCGTGCAAAAAAATATAAGCCCTTAAAATTGTTAACAAAATCCGAAGTAGGTACCTAATCACACTAATATTATAAAGACGAAAGTTTGTAGGTATGTGTGTTTGTGTGTATGTTTGTTACTCCTTCACGCGCAAACGGCTTAAAGGATTTGGATCAAATTTGGTATCAAGATAGTTTATATTCTTGATTAACACATAGGCTACTTTTAATCCCGGTAGTATGATTCCGTGCGAACTCCACGCGGGCGAAGCCGCGGGCATAAGCTAGTATTTTAATAATAATTTCAAGCGGGCGAAGGTCAAGGGACACAGCTAGTATGTAATAAAGGAATACTGACCACTTTCTTGTAATATTAACTTATTACCTTCTGTTATGTAAAACTTGGCGTCTTCAAGTTTCACTTCCGTTTCCGCTTTCCCTGCAAACATATTATTCAGATGATGAATCAGGGTTCGAGGACATATATCAAGATAATATATATCCGATATATATCAAACTGGTTTCGACGATATATATCAAACTTGATATATATCCGATTGACTGATAAGAATTTATAAAAAAAGGTTTTTATGATTTTGAGTTGATTTTATGTTTGTCATAAAAGAAGATTTTATGTTTTTTAGTTGATTTTGCCTTATCTAAAAGATTTTATGTGTAGGTTTCATTTTTCTGATTTTAAGTACCTACCTAAATAAATAAAACCTTATTTTTTTGATAATTTTAGTATATTTATGTAACATAATATTAGTTAACCTTTTTTTGTTGCTAATAAGATTATCTACAACTTTTGGCAATAACTTTTAGTCATAGAACCAAAAAAAAAAAGGTATAAGCGAAAATCCATGAAAATTTGAGATAAAAATTCTATTGGTCAGACCATTTTTGTAGATGGTGTTTTAAGGAATAATTTTCATTATGAACTTTTTAAATTATATTCATAAGTTAAGGTTTTACAGCGCTCCGAAACTTATGCTAATCTTCAGTATTCATTCAACTATACATAAATATTAATGATTTGCCATAATTTTTAATCATCTTTTAAATTTTTTCATGATAATTTTTTTAATTATTGATAATGCAATATTGTTCTTTCTATCCAACACAAAGTTTTTATTAGGTTAAACTAACTATATACATTGATAATTAAAAACGATTAAACTAAAATAAATAAACTAACAACAAACTATAAAAGGGCATCGAAAAACTCCTCCTCAACGCTGTCAGATGGTAATGTGCCCAAGAGACTGGCGGCGTTGCCACGTTGTATGGCAACACTTAGCCTCTGGCCAAAGTAAAAGCCAGCCCTTGGGTCACGGGAAACGTCAACTAGGCGTTTCGAAATTTCCTTAAATAGGCTATGAGCACTCGGACCCCACGGCCCTAGAGTTTCAACCCCAAACGGCTCGAAAATATAGTTACCACACAGGTTTCTATATTTACGCCGCTTGAAAATATTGTTCTTAATTAATTATTGATTTGACATCGCAAAACCTTGAAATTATTGATTTAAAAAAAAATCTAATCAGAGTGTAATACATCACCGAGAATACTGCGCAGGTAGAAAAGGCCCAAGTGACTGTTTGTCGATAAAAGAACATCTACTTGCTATGACTATTATTATATTAAGTCCATAGTTGGTGAAGTTGTTGTGATTTAGAAAAGCACCGTGGATTATGCCTACTGGGGATACCATGTAAAACATAAAATTGACTCCTCTGACAAATGCAACCCCAAATGTAACTTTTCAATGGACTATACAGGGTGAAAACAGACTCTTCACGCAGCCGTCAACCAAGCATTATGTTCATTCAACTAAGTAACTTTCCGCAAAAAATAGTGCTGGGAAACCACTTTTTTTTTGAGCTGAAAAATCACCTTTTACAGTAGGACTCAATGTAACGCACACAAAACATTGTGCTGATTGATGGATTTAATAGTAAAGGGGTCATGGAGGTGTTTAAAGTAAAAAAATTACATTAAAAACATGTATTTAAAAAAAAACTTGTGAAAAAGTTGGAACTTTGACCCCCAATATCTCCGTAACTACAAAGTTCCCAGGTTTGGTCTAGAACAAAAAAATGATCGCAATGACGGGGAAAACAAGTGCCTTTAGGCTTCGTTAAGAGTCTGTTTACAGCCTATATAGCCTATAGCCTTCCTCGATAAATGGGGTATCCAACACTAAATTTTTTTTTTTTATTTCGAACCAATAGTTCCTGAGATTAGCGCGTTCAACCAAACAAACAAACTCTTTAGCTTTATAATATTATAAGTATAAGTACATATATATATTCTTGGAAATGTTCTATACAATAGTATAGAACATTTCCAAGAATATATATATTTATATTTTCTACCAGTCTGCCTTAGGGTGATGAACAGTAGATACAATAGTATCTACTGTTCATCACCCTAAGGCAGACTGGTAGAAAATGCCCAAGGCATTAAGTCCGCCTTTGCACATTATTTGCATGAAGTGTTAATAAAAAAAAATATATACTGTGCCTAGTCTTAGAAAAAGAATAAACAAATGAAAGATTTACCAGATTTTACGCTCGCCTCCAGTTCATTGGCTTCAAATATCTAGAAATAAATAAAATAATTATGTCACAACATACATACATAAACTCACTCCCTTTTCCCATGGGGGTAGGCAGAAACCACAGAACGCCTCCTGCTACGACCCTTACTTACTCCTTTTGCCTCGTCCACGTTCATACATCTGGTCAGTCTGGATTATAATTTTAATATAACTTAATTTGCTAAAAGTAATTATATCTAAGAGCACGTCCATTGCGTTTACTTAGTGTCTGTTAAGGCGAAGTCACTTTGTTCTTGTATCCATGAAAATAAATATATATATATATTTTTTTTTTTTTTTCATTTTCGTCAAAGGGCTCCACAAGAAAATTGGATGCGAAAAGCATAGGAAATGATGATGAATATTTTCAACGATTTTTGTTGCCAGTGATTACATACGGGACCGAAACGTGGCCGCTCACAATGGGGCTCATCAGAAGGTTTAAAGTCAGCCAAAGGGCAATGGAGAGGGCTATGCTCGGAGTTTCCTTGCGTGATCAAATCAGAAATGAGGACATCCGCAAGAGAACCAAAGTTACCGACATAGCCTGAAGAATTGACGGCACGGTTGGCGCAGTGGCTGAGCGATTGACTGCTGCGCTGCGTGTCGCGGGTTCGATTCCCGCACGGATCAAATATTTGTATGACCTACAGATAGTTGTTCCGGGTCTGGCTGTTTGTGTATGTGAGTTTAAATGTTTGTGAACGCACCCACGATACAGGAGAAATTCCTAGTGGCGCAACGCTTTTTTTATAAAAAAAAAAAAATTGCCAATCTTAAGTGGCAGTGGGCACATCCGGAAAACGTTGCGTTGGAAGGCCTCCCTCTAGGTGGACCGATGACCTGGTAAAGGTTGCGGGGATTCGCTGGATGCGAGTCGCACGGGACCGGTCAATGTGGCGACACTTGGGGGAGGCCTATGTCCAGCAGTGGACGTCTTTCAGCTGAAATGATGATGATGACGATTTTCAACGAATAGACATGATCATTATCTTCCTGCCCTATCCCATGTCACTTGGGGTCGGCGCAACACGTTTTTTTTCTTCCATTCTCCTCTGTCAACCGGCACGCTATCATCTACTCCTTTTTCAGGGTTCCGTACCCGAAGGGTAACCTACGGAACCCTATTACTAAGCTTCCACTGTCCGTCTGTCTGACCGTCAGTCTTTCTGTCAGCGGGCTGTATCTCATGCTCCATAATAGGTAGACAGTTGAAATTTTCACAGAATGTGTATTACAGTTGCCGCTATAACAACAAATAATAATTTAGAAATTAAAGGGGGGGCCCTTTAATTTCTGCTGATGCTACAATCATACGGAACCTTTTGTGCGCGAGTCTAAATCGCACTTGACCGGTTTTTCTTTCATATCATTCCTCTCACACAATCCATTTATCGCTTTGGTTTACCTGTTTCTCTTCATCCATCAACATTTATTCTGCGTTCAATGAATAGTATAATAATAAACTATGAGTCTTACCGCATCAAATTTAGTATTTTTCGCTTCTACGTTGGTAATTTCTGTTGGTTGATTCGTGCCCTGAAAACGTAATGCATTTATATGTTATGTTTTGTACTATCAACCTATTTTAAAATGTTGTCTTTTTAACCGATTTCTAAACAAGAGGAGGTTATGCGTTTCATGTATGTTCAAGGATTTCTCCGTGACTACTAGTCATTTTATTAACTTATCACTGGTATTTTATGAAACGAGACTAAAAAGACTCTTAACGAAGCCGAAAGGCACTTGTTCTCCCCGTCATTGTGATCATTTTTTTGTTCTAGACCATACCTAAGAACCTTCTAGTTCCGGAGATATTGGGGGTCAAAATTCCATTTTTTTTTTTGCAAATTTATTCACGACCCCCGTACTATTCAATCCATCCATCAGCTCAATGATTTGAATGCGTGACATTGAGTCCTACCGTAAAACGTGATTTTTCACCCCAAAAAAAGTCGTATCCCAGTAATAATTTTTGCGTAAAGTTACTTAGTTTGACTGTTTGATGTACACAATGCTTCGTTAATGGCTTCATGAAGAGTCCGTCCGTAAATAATAAGGTGGGACTAACACCTAAGGCCTTCGATTGGAGGGCAGAGAATTTTATTTTTATCCAACGTAAATTAATACGTAGCTAGTGGCAACAAGATACAGATTCCCATGTTTAGAGATCGACCCTTGCCCGGCCCTTGCGCTGGCCGCGTGGTGTAGCCACATGGTAAGGCCCAATATAGATGTACAACTGTGGAGGTGTGTCCCAGCAGTTGGAATATTATAGGCTTATTATGTCACAAAATAAATAAAACACTTACTTCAGTAACTTTGATAACTCTGGGTTGATTGACGACTATAGATCCGTTTAAATGCCCCTGTAAAGGAAATAAATTATTAATTAGGTCTTAATTTCAGATTCCTCGTTGGTCTAGCAGTCGCAAGCGCAATAGGGATGTTTCCCGTGTAAAAAAAATACGGTTTAAGAAATTTATTTCGCTCAAAAAGTAGAAGTAAAATATGATTGTATTTCGTCCGTCAGTTAGATTATCGAAAAATATTGGATACGTATTTTTTGTTTTATCAAATTAATAAAAACTGACGAAGATAAAACGCATCAAAGATCATGAGTGAGGGCTTGTGACGTAGGGCTGCGGGACTGTTCGAAAGAGATACCGCGGCCCTGGAACACAAAGGGCAAGGAAGGAACACGGATGGGTTTTAGTCAGTACAAGTCTGACACTCCCCTCCGCTCTGCCCAGAGCGGGAGAAGTCATTTGATGATTTCCCATCCGGAAAAAAAGGGCGTCACTCCGCCGGTAAAAGTGTACTGACATTATGACGTCACACGAGTGTTCGACGCACTGTATCGTCTTCATTTTTTTTTACGTGAAAAAAGAAAAAATACGTTTTCAATATTTTCGCCGCACGCGACGCACTCGTAAGGTTTCTGTATGTATGTGTGTGTTGTGTCGTGTATGTATACGTACGCTGGTGTTCATGTGCGCGTACAGCAGCTGCTTGCGCATGTACCCGGCGCCGCACGCGACGCACTCGTAAGGTTTCTGTATGTATGTGTGTGTTGTGTCGTGTATGTATACGTACGCTGGTGTTCATGTGCGCGTACAGCAGCTGCTTGCGCATGTACCCGGCGCCGCACGCGACGCACTCGTAAGGTTTCTGTATGTATGTGTGTGTTGTGTCGTGTATGTATACGTACGCTGGTGTTCATGTGCGCGTACAGCAGCTGCTTGCGCATGTACCCGGCGCCGCACGCGACGCACTCGTAAGGTTTCTTGTCGCTGTGCACGAAGCGATGCGTGTTGCGGTTGTCGCGCGAGTTGAACGACTTGCCGCAGATCTGTAGGAAATAACTTTTTTTTAATACATTTACAAAACGTTGGTTTTTTTTTTTCTTCATACTTTTTTATTTGCAATCGGTCGTCAGACCATAAGCGAATTTGTTGTAGATTATATGACATTGTGGTGGAGCAGCCAGTGCTGTGCCTCCCACTTAAAGAAGGTGGTTACTTTTCAGCCTTTTTACCACCACTGTCGGGTTTAACAGTTCAGTCACTAGTGGGTTTGGGTGCATGGTTAGGCGTGCCTTGTGTTGACACTTGTACCGCTCGATTTCAGGGTTTACGAGCGGCACCTGGAGGAAGTCATGAATTTCGCTATTCCGAGCAAACAATGGTGCATTTACTATGGCTCTTAGTATACCATCTTTAGGTGGTTTGTCTTTTTTCTAACACGAAAACTCCTTACTAAAACATAATTCTTACCATAAAATTAGTAAAAATAAAATGAAGAATTATGCAACATTAAATAAAATCATTAAAAAGTGTAATAAATTCAAGAAACAACAGAAGCACTATTCAAAAAATATTCAATTAAGGAAAGAACGTGTTTCTCTTGTTAATAGATTAAATAACTATCAGATTAATTTGGAAGATAGTATAAATATTTATGAAATAGACACTGAGCGCTTACAATCTGAAATTGAGGCACTGAATAAGTCACTAAAATCTTTATCTTATAAATATGAAAGGTCTACAAACCAAATTAGGGAGCATATTCTAGCTACTAATGAGTTGGTAGACAAAGTGGACTTACTGACTTTTAGGAACGCTCATTGTACTTGTCGGAGTGAACCTAGTCTTGATGCCCTCCAGCCTGAGGCAACGGAGGACCCGTCCCAGGCTGTGAGTTCTCATGACTGCATCACCAATCAAGACACTATAACTGTCATTACACTTCATGATTCACAAGTAGTACGGCCTGAGGTTAGTCATTTTGTATCAACGGATAGTAATGATTGTCATCATTCAATTATGTTCTCTGATAGTATAGGTAGAGGGTTAGGTAATTTAATCAGTAATCACCCGAGTTATTGTACCCAAAATTATTGTATGCCGGGGTCAACCTACAAACAGGTCATGGCATCAGCAATAAAAAATGTTTGTTATCATAATACTACCATTACTATATGCGTTGGTAATAGTTCTGGTATTAAAAAGGAAGATATCACTAACTGTGTATCAGAGTTGTTAAAGTTAAGTTGTAATAAAATCGTATTTTCAAAATATGGAAAAGCACACTTTCCATATTTTGAAAATTTTAGTAGTAGAAAGAATAATTATATACATATGTTAAATAACCATTTACATTTCTTAGTAGGTCACTATTGTGACAGACTTATATATCTGGATATCAACACTATTGTTGATAAACTTAAGTCGACACGGGGTAAGGTGTATTTACCTATTAGATGTAGACACAAAATAGCTAGGCTATTAGCTTATAATATTCACACGAACATAAATAGTATGTCTAAGTTTAGTTATATTATTAACACAGCGACCATTAGTAATCATACTAATATACATTTTTATAATAACTGTACATTGGAGGATTCATGCATAACTGTAGATGATTCTCGAGTAGGATCAACTAGTAGTAGGAAATCATTGCCATCTACTGGCATGGGAGTTCTGGGGCTCACTCCGGCTCATTTAAACTAGGTAGCAAGACAACGGAAGATACTTCTTGCTCTCAGATAGTTAAATGTAAAAAAGGGGCTAAGCAAAATTCCTTGAAATTATTTCATCAAAATATTCAAGGTTTTTCTTCTTCGTTTGATATTGTTTGTTTCACCGAACACTGGTTGAAAGACTATGAAATGCTAATTAATTATGAAAATTACAATGTGGGCGCAGTTGCTTTAACCGGAAATCTAAGATGCGCGGGGGTTCATTAATCTTAGTTAAAAATTGTATTAAATCTAAGTCCCGTAGGTGGATCTTTCGGTTGAACATAGTATTGAATTGTCTTGTGTTGAGCTTGATAAGCATGTAATAGTGTGCGTTTACAGGCCCCCAAATTACTTGAACTATTCTATCTTTGAGTCAGTACTGGAGGATGCTTTAGCAAAACTTGTAACTGGTAATAAACCAATAATTATCTGTGGTGACTTTAATGTTAATAGATATTAATAATGTTAATAGCAGTAGATTTTTAAGTCTCTTTAAATCATTTAATTTGTCAAATGTGTTTTCTGAACCAACCCGAATTACTACAAATACTGCTACATGTATTGATAATGTTTTTTGTAGCGGCGACTACTTAGATAAATCCATCGTAAATTACTTTCCTTCAGATCACAGCGGTCAGACCGTTTCTTTCGCGTCCAATATATGTACAATTACAAAGAATTCAGATACAAACTAGACAAATAACACCCAGCAGTTTGGATAAATTTAATAATAATTTAATTAGCAAGTTAAGTATACCGGGCCATATTATAAACAACGTAAATGAAATCTTATCTTCATCTATCTATCTTAATCTTAAAACAGAAAACTAAAACTATTGGGCCAAAATTTATTTTCAGTGACTGGGCAACACAGGGTATTAGGAAAAGTAGAGAACGATTGTTTGAGTTGTACGGCCTTAAGCCTTACATCAACACTGAAACCTTTAATAAAAATGTTGCTACTTACTCGAAATTTTTTAAAAACACTTGCAGGGTAGCCAAATCTTTGTTCATTAGCAACAAGATTAAATCAGCCGACAATAAAATAAAAACGGTTTGGAAAATTATAAACAGTGAAACAAATAGAAATAAAAATCGAAATAATGACTTCACACTAGAGACCTCACGTGGCCTCGTGAAATCTAACAATGAAGTTGCTCAAGAATTCGTAAATTCCTTTACCAGTATCCCTCTTAAAACTACTGAAACCTTGAATTCTTCACCCTTGCTTTCTATTAATTTATTGAAAGCGAACGTTTCAGCCTGTTCGAATGAATTTAAATTTCAGCATATAAACCCCATAACAATCATAAAAGCTTTTAAACAAATCAAGATCAAATTAACCGAAGATCTATGGGGTATGTCTGTCAAAGCTTGTACCTCAATTATTGAGACTATAGCACCGTATTTAGCCTTAATATTTAATTTGTGCGTGGATCAAGGGGTCTTCCCGGATCTAATGAAATACAGTAAGGTAATACCGCTTTTTAAATCCGGGGACAGTACAGACACCAATAACTTTAGGCCCGTATCCATGTTGCCGGTTTTTAGCAAAGTGTTTGAAAAGATAATGCTCAATCAAATGCTTAACCATTTTAATACCAATAAGATCTTACACGAGCAACAGTATGGTTTCACTAAGGGACGTTGTACAACTGACGCCGGTGTTACTTTATTAAAACACATATTTGCTGCGTGGGAAGAGGCACAAGATGCCATTGGAATCTTCTGTGACCTTTCGAAGGCATTTGATTGCGTAAATCACGAGACCCTGCTCATGAAACTTGAGCATTACGGTTTAGGTAAATCTGCACTCAGATTAGTAAAATCGTATTTGAATGACAGACAGCAGCAAGTACAAGTAAATGGTGTCAATTCAAAAGGTTTAAGAGTAAAAATGGGTGTTCCACAAGGTTCGATATTAGGTCCTTTCCTCTTTTTAGTATATATTAATGGCCTACCCCATTTATTTAACAACCAACCGCAAATGGTATTGTTTGCTGACGATACTTCTTTGATATTTAGGATAAACAGACGTGCCGCGGATCTTGACGACGTAAATAACGCCCTACTGCTGGTCCATAATTGGTTTACCGCAAATAATTTAGTACTTAATGGGAAAAAAACTAAGTGCATAAGATTTGCTCTACCAAATGTCAGAAGTAGTGATTGTGACATAATATTAAATCAAGAGAAACTAGAATTTGTCGATAAAACTGTTTTCTTGGGAATCACGCTTGACTCAAGGCTACAATGGGGTCCCCATTTAACATCTCTTGCAGGACGGCTGAGTTCAGCAGCATATGCTGTTAGAAAAATCCGTCAATTTACTGATGTAGATACTGCGAGGCTAGTGTATTTTAGTTATTTTCATAGTATTATGACATACGGTATTTTACTATGGGGACGGGCTGCAGACATCGAGTCTATATTTATTCTGCAGAAAAGAGCCATCAGAGCCATTTATGATCTACGTAGACGCGATTCTCTAAGGGAACTATTTAAAGATATTAACATCATGACAGTACCTTGTCAATACATTTATGAAAACATCATGTACGTTAGAAAAAATCTGCATTTATTTAGTAAAAGAGGTGAGAGACACCACTGTAAGACTAGAAATAGGAACCAACTAGTTCAGCCAGGTTTCAGGCTAGCTAAAGTAGACTCATCTTTCATGGGGTACTGTTTAAAATGTTACAATAAAATACCTCCCCACATTCTACAACTGAATGAGACGAAATTTAAATCTTGTATAAAACGCACACTATGTAGGCAAGCATATTATAAGTTGGGAGATTACATTGATGATAAAAATGCTTGGCTCAATGCTGGTCCTGCTCCACAACCATAGGAGCAAATTAATTGATTACCATGATAAGTATTGTGGAAGCTGCAGAAGATTGTAAAAATATCCTTGCATTGTATAGATTCCTTCTTTAGTATTATATAATTGCATAGCACATATGTGAGTACTATGTATTGAAAAGCTACCGTTTACATTTAGCTATCTTTCATTGACTTGAATGTGCCCTGGCAGTTGAGAGAATGTCATGCTCACTCGAATGTCTTGCTGATGGTGGCGGGTGTGTCGGGTCATTTGGTTCGCTTCAAAATGGTTGAGTTGAATGGCGCTGATCCATGCGTTATGTTCGTGAACGGGCGCTGTCAGTTGGGACTGGTCATCTCTTAGCTGTCACGGTTTATTTTAATTAAGTACTTTATTTTAAATTATTGTTGATTTATTCTGTTACTCTGGACGCTCTTAATTCGCACGCCTCTTTACATCGTTCTCACATACATGTATAATCTCAACATGAATGATGTAACCAAGATTTTCTAATAATATTTTGATTGAAAAGAGTGTCCATGGAGTTTCTTGCCCATTCTTCTCCATAGAGATCTACGCTTTGGAATAGGCAACTACAGTACTTTCACAAGTTATTATGCCTTGTGACTGTGACTTAGCCTTCTTTGTTTTTCCGACATTCAAAAGTGCCTGTAAGGGTCTAATTGAAATAAATACTTTTGAGTTTTGAGAGTTTTGAGTTTTCTAGAAGTTTTATAAGTGCCTTTTCACCTAAAGATAGAATAGGACCCGAAGCAAGATGATTAATAAAACACAAGAGCACTTTTATTTAAGAACAGGAAGAACAACAGACAAAATATAACTAAAATAAGTAAAGAAATATATACAGAAATAAGAAAATACAGAAATACACAAAAAACTTAGTTAATACAACTCCATATAACAAAATTAGGTGGAATTAAGAGTGCGTGGAAGGAACTTCAAGAATATACAAACTGGATTACTAACGTAACACATCATAAAACTAAAAAACATAAATTTAAAAGAAACGAAATATTAAATACAGCAACTGATTTCTATCGCGATCTTTATCATGACGAACAAAGTACACCAATTACAAGTAGCGAAAGAGTTATAAGTACCGAAGAAGAACCAGTTCCTAATGTAATGAAAGATGAAGTAAACAAAGCAATCAAATAACAGAAAAGAGGAAAAGCACCCGGTGAAGATAACATCTCAAATGAACTTCTAATAGGAATATCAGAGACTATCTTGGAAACAATGACAAACCTTTTTAATGAAATTTTAAGAACGGAATATATATAATATACTCTTCAATGAACCACATCTACAATAATTTTACTTCACAAGAAAGGAAGAACAGATGATATATCGAAGTACAGACCCATTTCGCTAATGTCGAATGTATACAATTTTTTTTCCAAGATAATACTTGACTGGATAACAAAGACCTTAGACGAGCATCAGCCGAAACAACAGGCAGGGTTTCGAAGTGGCTTTTCAACTATCGACCACATCCATACCATCAAACAAATTATCCAGAAATGCAATGAATATGGAATAAACTACTACTTAGCATTTATAGATTACAATAAAGCATTTGATTCGCTAAAACACGAGAAAATTTGGGAGGCCCTGGCCGCACAAGGAGTCCACAGTAAACATATTAACATAATAAAGAACATATACATAATTATGGAAGCTAAAATACGCACAGAAAAGGTAGGAGAATGTTTCCCCATTAGAAAAGGAGTTACACAGGGAGATCCCTTGTCACCCAAACTTTTCTTGACAACCCTAGAACATATATTTCGACAACTGGAATGGAAAGAATATGGTATAAATGTTAATGGAGTATTACTAAACCATCTAAGATTCACAGATGATCTTATATTAATATGTGGTGATCCAGACACTCTGCAGGTTATGAGATTGTTAATAAAGGCTTTTATTATATTATTAGTATACCATTTTGAACCCTTTGCAGACAGAGAATGTTAGATTTGCTGGCTACGCCCCACAATTGGATTCCGCACGTCCATATTGGTTTAAGGACCGAGTTGTAGATTAGTAGATTGTTGTCTACAGAGAGTACCGAGTTTCTTCCCATGAGCCAATACAGGTTGCGGAACTTGTGGTTTATCTCCTCCCTTTTTTGTTTAATATGATGCTTCCATGTTAGGCGCCTATCTAAATGGAAGCCAAGATATTTATCGCAATCTGTGTGGGGTAAGGTATCAGGTCCAAGTCTAACAGGAGGGCTGTTTCCGTGCCTGAGAGTGAAGGTGATATGGTTAGACTTTGATGCACTGGCGCGTATCCGCCATTTACAGAGCCATTTATGTGTCTCGTCTAGCTGATTTTGGAGTTTATTGCTGGCCATTTCTGTGTTGTCGTCAACTGATAAGTAGGCTATGTCGTCGGCGTATGTTGCAACTGTTATGTCATCTAATGTGGGTAAGTCTGATGTAAATATGTTATACAACACTGGGCCAAGAACAGAACCCTGTGGTACTCCAGCTTCCACTTCAAACAATCTCGATCGTGCTTCGCCCTATTT
Organism: Lycophotia porphyrea; assembly: GCA_950005105.1. Lineage (NCBI taxonomy): Eukaryota > Metazoa > Arthropoda > Insecta > Lepidoptera > Noctuidae > Lycophotia > Lycophotia porphyrea. The sequence continues at coordinate 1,972,831 of OX465409.1, forward strand.
AATAAATGGAAAATCGGTTTATGGACTCAATTGATGGTGGTGAGTTGTCACATATTTTTCTTTTCTTAGATGGGAACTCGTTGCCATTGTGGAGGTTTTGCTTACATCTGTTGAAGGCTGTGCGGCTGGCACTTGTTCTGTTGCCTCGTCCACAGGCGAGCACGATGGGATTGTTGATTGCTTGGATAAAATTTCGCTCAGTGAATTAGACCTTGGTCTATTGAAGAGGCTTGGGTGAAAGATTTGTTGAACAAATTTCTTAGGTGAGGTTTTGTTCTTTTGATTTTCATCAGTATCATTGGTTTGACTTTGAGCCTGATTTCCCACTCTAATCAAACTGGTAACATTTTTGCAACTCATGGTGGTAATTATTTTCTTACAATGGTAACACTTCCCCAAATGTCAAATGACATTTTGACATCTGACATTTACTGATTTCAAGCTTTTTTATATAATGTGGGTGGACGAAGAAAAGTTGAAATTTCTAGTGTCACTCTTGTAATTTAGTCACTGTTTTTGTTACGAATCACTTATTGCTTTTAGCCACTAATAATTGTACACGATTATCACTTTTTTATGTTCACTTTAGTAGTGTTTCTAAACACAAACTCGAAGTTTAATGCACTAGATCACTATAACTCTCAGACGGCATGACTATGCGTGTTGACAGTTGACAGATGATTCCCTACGTACGTAAACAATATTTTTGTTAGTTTATCGTGTGTTCTCCTTCCAATCCTCTCTACCTAGTATGATGTCTAGCTATGTTGGCTCCTGCAAAGATCAGATCCACTACGTACAGTGTAGCGCGTAAGCAAGTGAACTTGCCCAGTAGAACGCAGCAAAAGAATCGCGCCGCATGTGGCGCGAGATTTCGCGACTGACGCTAGTACCTACTGCTCTGTGTCTACACACGACATATTGTGTACTGTATCCGTGGAGTTTCTAGCCCATTCTTCTCCATTGAGATTTACACTTTGGAATGGATAACTACAGTACTTTCACAAGTTATTATGCCTTGTGTCTGTGACTGTCGCTTAGCCTTCTTTGTTTTTCTGACATTCAAAAGTGCCTATAATGGTCAAAGTGAAATAAATGCTTTTGAGTTTGAGTTTGTGACACTGTTACTATTTTCTTAGTTATTCCAGCAGAGCAACCCATTCACGACCTTTAAAGCATAGTCACCGATACATGTTTTGGGATATGAGAAATAAGGGTCCAAAGTTCCTCAATACTCCATAGAAAATGGAGGATTCTCCGACCACACGGGTGTTACACACACTACAGTTACCTCACAAGTGTAAGGCCTCTCCCCGCTGTGTATGCGCACGTGCTTCTTGTAATGCTCGGGGTACACGAACGACAGATGACAAATGCCGCACTTGAGGGGGCGCTCGCCAGTGTGAGATGCCTTTATGTGATATTCTAGTAATCTGTGGGGGTAAATATATTGAATATGGTTATTTAATTGATACTTATAATGGAAAAGATCTGTTTTCTTTGGATATCATAACTTTCGGAATGCATTTAACATAGACTTGTTGAAACTTTACCATTATTCTATTACATTAATATAGTAATTTCAGCCCACTGAAATGACCTGAAATTTATGGTAGAAGAAACCTTTATACTGATGTAGTTTTCTTTTGCCATATTTCGCTGGTCCGTGGGTCGCTCATTCAGGTACTTTAAGACTACCCTGATTTCTTTTAACTGCCTCGTTGGTCTAATGGAAGTTTGAAAGTTGCGCCAGTTACAGAAAAGTTGAAAGGGATTCGACTGTCTTGGTATGGACATGTGATGAGGAGGAACGAATCGCATGTGACTAAAAGAGTGATGAATATAAATGTTGATGGATGGAGAGGGAAAGGAAGACCAAGGAAACGATGGATGGATTGTGTGAGGAATAATATGAAGGAAAAGGTTGTAAATGATAGCGTGACGTTTGATAGGGGAGAATGGAAGAAAAAAAAGTGTTGCGCCGACCCCAACTAACATGAGACAAGGAAAATGATGATGCTGATGATGATGTTGGTCTAGTTGGTGGTTGTAGTGTGATGTGTGTTAAAGTGCGTACCTTCTCCTCTTAAACCTCTTGGGACACAGTTCACAGTGATACCGCTTATCGTCGAAGTGCGTCGCGCGCCGATGTGAGTGCAGGTTGGAGCGCTGCGTGAAGCGAGCGCCGCAGATGTCGCACGAGAATGGACGCTCTCCTGTGCGATACAAAGGGAACTTTATTGAAATGAAACTTCTAATGCGACTTTCAACAAGGTTGCGTTAAACGTTTAACGCTACCATGGAGGGGATATGAAAGCACTGTTGCGTTAAACGTTCATCGCTCCTGGGGAGGGACAATAGAAAGAGACAGCGTGGCACTGGAACGCATGCGCGTAGTATACCTGTAGTTCACTAAAAATCAATTTCTACCCCTTCCTATTTTCATTTCCACATTACGAAGTTTCACTTCTTCCGCGCGGAGGGACTCCACGCTCTAATTTTTTTATTTTGGGGTTAATTTAAAGATGCCATCTTAGTATACTGTGTCGTCGTAGCGCAAGCCAATTGCCAAAATAAACAATTTCAGGCGGTAGAATTAGTACAACCAAAAATTCTCATTAGTTCTACTGTCTATTAAACAATTCTACTTTAAAACGAGTAAAGTAGGGTATTAGACAGTGCTTTTAAATAATAAAATAAAATAAAACCTGTTAAATACAGTATTTTTTTTTTATAACATAGTTAAAATGAAGAGCTTCTAATGAAGTCGTGGCGCTGGTGGCACGAAAATCTGGAACTTCTATTGATGTGCGTGGCGGTGAAAAGGTTAATGCATTTTTTTAATATAAGATTCACTTGATTTTCAACACCTCCTGGAACCCCTTTTTTTACGGATGGGAGATCATCAAATGACTTCTCCCGCTCTGGGCGGAGCGGAAGGGAGTGTCAGACTTGTACTGACTGAAACCCATCCATGTTCCTTCGTTGCCCTTTGTGTTCCAGGGCCGCGGTATCTCTCGAACAGTCCCGCAGCCCTGGGTCTGTTTACACCCCGTATGTGTCTGTATGTGACATACCGGTGTGTATCCGCATGTGGTCCCTGAGCTCGGCTCTCCGAGCGAACGCCTTCCCGCACACACTACACACAAACGCCTTATTCCCGGAGTGAACCACGCCGTGAACTTCTAAGTTGTGTTGCGTGCTGAAGGCTTTGTCTGTAATAAAATAAACATATTTAACATAACATCATGCCTTTTCCCCGAAGGGTTGGGCAGAGGAGTAAGTATAGTATGTCAAACTATTGCCAGCAACCAGGCACAGACTTTTTTTCATGTTAGTCAGTTCTGTGTATTTAAGAGTACAATCCATTGTCGCATCGCATTTGTTACACGTATTTTTTTGCAATTATCATCATCCTATTATGTTCCCACTGCTGGGACACAGGCCTCCTTTTTATGAGAGGGAATGGGCTATAATCCACAACGCGGGCCTGGTGCGGATAGGTAGATGTCACATGTCTCCAAATTTTTAGTTCTAGGACATGCCGGTTTCCTCACGATGTTTTCCTTCAACGATTTTGAGAGCAGTGGTGATGAAATAAATTACACAAAATAATGCGCCTGACTGGGTTCGAACCCACGACCGCTGCATTCTAAATTCTTCGTAATTGATTATAGCTTAGAGAATAAATACTTACTGCATATATTACATACGAAATCCTTGACCCCCGAATGTGTTTTCTCATGCTGATTTAAATTTTGTTGTGTGAGGAACGACTTGCCGCATTGTGTGCATTTGAAGGGGCGCGGGCGCACCTAAGAAAGAAAGAAATAAGTTTTCATAATATCACGCTGTACTAAAGGAGTACCTGGAACAATATGAGAGAGGCCTTTGCCCAGATATGGGACATCCACGGCTACCAAACAAGTATCATTATTCTCTTTTATTCATTTTTAGGATTCGGTACCCACTATGCGTCCGTCTGTCTGTCACCAGGCTGTATCTCATGAACCGTGATAGTAAGACAGTTGAAATTTTCATAGATGATGATGTATTTCTGTTGCCGCTATAACAACAAAATACTACATACAACAAACGTGATTTTTTTTTGCTCGATATTATTAACGACGACAGGTAGACGCTTGAAATAATGGTACGGAATTCGTGTATGAGTCCGGCTCGCACTTGGCCAGTTTTTATCTCACTTATTATTTTAATTTTAGTAAAAAAAAATATATATATACATATATAAAAACATTTAAAAATAAAAATAAAATATCATTCATTAACACTAGAAACGGAATATTTAATATATCGTCTCAAATTGCAGTTAACTTTAATAGCGCGATTCAGAATTGTGATATTTGTTGTACGCTGTCTGGTGGGTTATTGCTCAACTGTTGTAAGGTTTTCTAAACGTTCTTAACTTTCGGAGAACTTAGATTGTGTGATGTGAATTTTTTCGTTAAGGTAGCAGGGATTTTTACGTTGAATTGATATGATAATTATGTTACCAACAAGGTTTCTAAATAATTAAGTGTAACTAAGTAAAAATAGCTTACTTTTTGGTAACATAATCATGTCAATTCAACTTTAAAAACCCTTTCAAAGTTTTGTCTCTATTCACCCCGTTTGACGGTATTGTATGCTGCGGGCTGTTCGAAAGAGATACCGTGGCCTTGGAACGCAAAGGGCAAGGAAGGAACATGGATGGGTTTTAGTCAGTACAAGTCTGACACTCCCTTCCGCTCTGCCCAGAGCGGGAGAAGCCATTTGATGATTTACCATCCGTAAAAAAAAAAAAACAGTATTGTATGTAGTTCCTAACTGGTATTGTAAATGTTATCACGCTTATAGACCCAGTGGTTAAGGTTGTTTGTTCTCTATTAGTAAGTGATTGAATTTAAAATTATAACTGTTGCGACATGGTACAAAAAGAATTATATTGTACAACGGGGTGGTGTCTGCAACTTCAAGTTCAATGTGCGTATTTTGCGTGGGGGAAAAAAGTATGATAGTGTCGTTTATAACTAAATAAGAAATCAATAAATTTTTCGCTAGTTAAAAACCAGACATTAATCGGGCAGTAGTCTATTAGATAAACCCGTTTGGTTGGAGGATCTTTTCATTTTTGTAGAGTATTGAGGAACTATGCATCCCGTTTCTCGTACTTGTAAATGATGAAGTGTATATTTACCGCGTGAGTCTTGAGATGAGCCTGATGCGTGTACTTGGAGGCGAAGGCCTTCCCGCAGACGGTGCAGCTGTAGGGCCGCGCGCCCGAGTGCACGTTGGCGTGCTCCAGCAGCAGCGTGCGCGAGCTGTAGCCCTTGCCGCACAGCGCGCAGCGGTGCACGCCCCGCCCCGCCCCCGCGCCCGCCCCCGCCCCCGCCCCCGCGCCCGCCCCGTGCCCGGCTGGGAGGTGGAGGTTACACAAATATAGTACAAAAAACTACACATTGATGTCGAATCCGCTCTAGGTACAGGAGACAATTAAAACCACACGATGTGAGCGCGACCCGCGTGCAGGGCGTGCGTGCGCGCGGGGGGGGGGGGGGGGGGGCACATCTAGTTACATATTTTAAACTACGGATTATAAAGGGTGTAAACAGACTATTTACGAAGCCGAAAGGCACTTTACTCCATTGAAAAGTTACATTTGAGGTTGCATTTGTCAGAGGAGTCAATTTTATGTTTTAGATAGCAAGGGGGGGTCAGTCTAAAGTTAGATCCAATTTTGTGGGGTTGCAACCCTTGTCCCACGGCGGCCATCTTGGAAAAAAGGGTTGAAATAGTTTTTATGGTTTATCTCACATAAAAAATAAGTAACATTTTTCTTTGTTGCTAATAAGATTATCTACAACATTTGGCAATAACTTTTAATCATAAAATCAAAAATAAAAAAAAATATAAGCGAAAATACAAGAAAATTTGATATAAAAAATTCTATTGGTCGATATAACTTTTTTCTAATCAATTTACCGAAAAATGACATAAGACCATTTTTATAAATGGTGTTTTAAGGAATAATTTTCATTATGAACTTTTACAATTATATTCATTAGTTAAGGTTTAACAAAGGAGAAGATGGCGAGACGTCTTGGATGGCTTCCTCGAAAATTGGCGAGAAGAAGCACACCATCGTGAGAAGTGGAAGGAATGGGGGGAGGCCTTTGCTCAGGAGTGGGACAGCATGGGCTAAATAAAATAAAAGGTTTAACAGCGCTCCGAAACGTATGCTATTCTTCAGTATTCATTCAACTATACATAAATATTAATGATTTGTAATAATTTTTAATCATCTTTTAATTTTTTTATGATAATCTTTTTAATTATTGATAATGCAATATTGTTCTTAATTAAATCGATTAGACGCTCCATCACAAAACATTGAAATTATTGATCAAAAAAAAAAACAAATCAGCGTGTAACCTTTAAGCACCGAGAGTACTACGCAGGTAAAAAAGTCCCAAGTGACTGTTTGGGGATAAAAGAACATCTACTTGCTATGACTATTGGTTGGGCACCTTTTGTGATCCAAATTAATTTGTTTAATATTTATTTCTACTAAACCTAAGTATTAGGTCATTTCTTTAACAATAATTAAAGCGTTTCAAATGGTTTCTTTAAGTTAGAATCTGAGGCTGTTTGGCTCGCGCGCTATAAGGATCGCGCTCTGGGATTGGCTGAACCTGGCGACACCAGCGCCATAGTTGTGGCTACCGTTCACCGAGCGCCGACCAATGTGTGCATTTCAAAAATCTTTCAAAAACTTTTACTTCTCTCGTGTTTTTCTTGTGGTTGACAGTTTCAGTTTTCATTTTTTGCTCCGTTATGGACATCTAAAAGTTTCAAGAAATTCGATAAAATACCCAACAGTGATCAGACAATTTGTTTCGTGCAAGTGCTGCACGGTGTGAGCTGCGGACGGAAGCTGGTGAGGCGTACCTGAGCTGGTCTTAAGGTTAATAATAATAATTCACCCCGTATGTGAAGCATCGGTTCAATCATCATCATTCTTATTTTAATCAAATTTTATTGTTAACATTGGTTTTTATACAAACATTTTTACTATAGTTCTTATAATAGACTTTTAAAACCACACAAAAATTAGAAAACTGGAAAATAAGTGGATATAAAACCAAAAAGTGAAAATCAAAAACTTCTATTACCATGAGGACAATGACGTATGTCAACGTCGTCAACACAAACATGAAAAATAACATGAGAATGAGATGTTAACTAATAATTACGAGAGCTGCTTCCTGACGCGCACGACTACCAACCCCGGACTCGCCGCTCAGCTCCGCCCCGCCGCCGCCGGACCCCGGATCACCAGTGTCACCGGCAGCGGCAGTTGCGTCGAGCTCTAGCGACGAATATTTCTCTCCGCCGACGTCGCCAACACCTGTACGTCGGCAGGGGAGAGGCCGGCCACCGAAGAGCTTGGGACTTAGGGGCCATCTGGCCCCGAGCCGGGTCCAAGCTGCCGGTGGTTGTGTGCAGCGCATGAGATGGACTCAGTCTATAAACGAGAACGTCATGCACGCATACTATGGGTCTACAGAGGGGGGAACTAACCTCACTGCGTACCGTGTTAGGATGCTGTCTATGTTTCAGGATCTGGAACCAACCGTCAACGTCTCGGCCCAACGACTGTCGGATCAGGTGCGGGTCATACAACGCAATCACATGTTGGACGATGCCGCACTTGATAGGCTGCGCTCAGAGGTACTGAGCAACCGTATCATCTTGACTCAACCACCAACGCTTGCAGCGTCAGCTAGTACAATCTCACCGCGTTTTGGTCCTGTAGTCGAAGAGCAAGATGATAGGGTTGCCACGGTAAGTAGCCAGTGCAACGACCGATTGAGGAGCGCTCTGGAAGATGCGCTTCGCGAATATCGATCCACTGATACCGAAATTAGGCACCGATTACCACGGTTACCCATGCATAACCAAAATAGGGCGCTGGTGTGTGCCTTGGACTCCCAACTCAAGAGTAAATTCGAGAGTAGTGAGGACCTCGTTGATACGCACTCGATCCTGTACTGTGGGGCTGTTGCGGCATGTCGTTTAGCTAATGTCAAATTTCCAAATTGTGACGTAACTACTCGACCAAAATCAGCCGTACCAGCCTGGCAGCGCAGGATCGAGCGCCGTGTCGACGGGGCCAGGGTACTCATCGGTAAACTATACTGCTTCAGGGAGGGCAATACTCGACCACGTGTGATGCGCTTTGTGAGACGGGCATTCTCGGGGACTGGAGTCAGCCCTCAAGAATACATGTCCCGTGTCACAGAGCGCATTGACTTCCTGAAGCAGAAAGTTTATGCATAGGCGAACCGTATTCGGCGGTATAAGCGGCGGGTTGATCGGTACTCACAGAATCGCATGTTCCAGAGCGATGAAAGGTGGGTGTACAGAGTTTGGGAGCGACCTGAGCAAAATATGACAGACGTGTGCCGCCCAGATAATGCCGCCACGAGTTCTTTCTGGCGCAGCATCTGGTCGGTGCCCGTCTGTCATACTGAGGCTGACTGGATTCGTGATGTCGAGCAAGCGTGTGAACCTATTCCAGAAATGGAACCAATTTATATTACACCGTTATATAGCCAGAGCAGATCGTCCGTTACCGAACTGGAAGTCATCAGGACCGGACGGACTTCACAACTTCTGGCTAAAATGGCTTCACACGCTTGCTTGGCATCCCAATTCCAGTCATCCTTAGAGTCTCGATTCCTGCCACAGTTTTTAACAACAGGCGTTACCCACCTGCTCCATAAGTCAGGTAGTCCCGCGGAACCCAAGAATTATAGGCCGATCACGTGTTTGTCGACGGTCTATAAACTTCTTACATCCATTTTGAGAGCGAAAATTAATACACACATTGACAAAAAGTCCATTATGTCTGCCTCTCAAAATGGATGCAGGAAAGGATCCCGCAGTACTAAGGAGCTACTCCTCATCGACATAGCCATTAGCCAACAGGTTCGTCGCTCTCGTAAGGACCTAGCGACATGTTGGATAGATTATAAGAAGGCCTACGACTCTGTGCCACATACATGGCTCATGAGGGTGCTGGAGTTGTACAAGATAGATGCAACTCTACGCGCCTTCCTTGAGTCGTGTATGGGGCAATGGAGGACGGTCCTTCGATATCCAGGATGTCGACAGATCCAGGGGAACGATGAGCCTGTATGGATTAAACGGGGAATATTCCAGGGCGACAGTCTGAGTCCACTTTGGTTCTGTCTAGCCCTGAATCCTCTAAGCACATTGCTGGAGGATTCAGGTCTAGGCTACCGGTTGAGAAGAGAAGGTCGAGTCATATCTCACCTGCTTTACATGGATGATCTGAAACTCTTTGCCCCTAACAAATTGCGACTGATGGAGTTACTGAGAGTAACTGAAACTTTTAGTAGCGCCATCAGGATGGAATTTGGTGTGGACAAATGTGCAGTCATGTATGTAAAGCGAGGGGAGATTATGGAATCCGAGGGAATTCAGCTCTCGGATTCCATACACCTGAGATCCCTCTCATCAGTCAAAAGCTATAAGTATTTGGGTATATCGGAAGCGTTAGGCATTAAAAAAACTGACATGAAGCAATCGTTGAGGGAACGCTTCTTTAGACGCCTGAAGAAGGTACTAAATAGCCTTCTTTCAGGTGGGAACAAGGTGCGCGCCTTCAACGGTTGGGTCATGCCGGTTTTAATGTACTCTTTCGGCATACTCAAATGGACTCAGACGGAACTTGATACCCTGGACAGGAGAGTCCGTACACTGCTGACCACAAACCGGATGCATCACCCACGATCATCGGTGATGAGACTGTACATCCCGCGGAAGTGCGGTGGTCGAGGCTTTTTAAACGCGAAGACCTTCCACAACCGCGAGGTGTGCAGTCTCAGAGAATATTTTCTAGAAGCCGAGGTGGGTATGCACCTAGATGTGGTCGCAGTGGATAAGGGACTCACCCCGCTGTCCATGGCTAAAGAGAACTGGCGCAAACCTGAAGTACTTACTACCGATGACCGCAAGGAAGTATGGCAAGGCAAGGAGCTTCACGGGCGCTTCTATCGCGCTCTTCATGGGCCCGATGTAGATTTTCTAGCGTCCGTGTCCTGGCTACGTTTCGGCGACCTGTTTGGGGAAACTGAAGGTTTTGTCTGTGCGATTATGGACGAAGTTATGTTGACGAACAACTACCGGAAATATATTATGAAGGACGGGACGGTTGACGTGTGTCGGGCATGCCACCGTCCGGGTGAGTCCATTAGACATAATTATTATTTCTGGTTGTTCTCGTCTGGCTAACGGCGAGTACTTGCACAGGCACAACCAAGTAGCCAACATTATTCACCAGCAACTTGCCTTGAAATATAAACTTGTGGAATCTGAGGTACCGTACTACAAGTATGTGCCCGACCCAGTTCTCGAGAAAGACCATGTCACGCTGTACTGGGATCGGTCTATCATTACTAACAGGACTATTGTAGCCAATAAGCCTGACATAGTGATGATAGACCGATCAGCGCGCCGCGTAATGATAATCGATGTCACCATCCCGCATGACGAAAACCTTGTGAAAGCTGAGAAAGAGAAACAAATAAAATATCTCGACTTGGCACACGAGGTTGTCGACATGTGGAATGTGAACTCGGCCTTATGGCTAAGAGCCTCGACGACCATCTCTCGAAGCTCGCCTTAGGCGGTTGGATCAAGGGCCTGATTCATAAGGCAGTACTCCTCAATACGGCTCGCATTGTGAGGAGGTTCCTGTCTCTGGAGCCATAACCACCGGTAGCTTGGACCCTGTTCCCGACACCGGCGGACCGCTATATTTTTATATTTTTAAATGTTTTTTATATAGTTTATTTTAAGAAATATTTAAAAATATAAATAAAATATGTAATAAAATGAATAAACGGAATAACAATAAAAAGTATTTTATAGGGCAACAATGAAAAAGAATTTTATAGGAACCTTACAACACTACCCAAAGCCTAGATACACCTACGCCTGAAATTCTACGAGAATTTTGGGCGCAAATTTGGGAAAATCCAGTATGCCATAATCATCGAGCAGACTGGGTCAACAAACTAGCACCAGAAATTCCAGAAATGGAATATGAATTTATACCAATAGGAACTTTTATAGATGTCATCAAACGCACTCATAACTGGAAATCGCCTGGCGCTGACAATATTCACAATTATTGGTATAAAAAATTCACCAGCATACATCCTTTCTTACATATCCATTTAAACACATTCATCCAATCACCAAATTTACTTCCACCGTACTTAACACAAGGAGTTACTTATATGATACCTAAAGACATCAGTGACAATTTAAACCCAGCAAAATACCGACCAATTACTTGTTTACAAACTTTATATAAAATTTTAACTGCCTGTGTAAGCGAGGTACTATATGAACATTTAACCAAAAATAACATCCTAGCAGAACAACAAAAGGGATGTCGTAAAAATAGCCAAGGATGCAAGGAACAACTCACAATTGACGCGATCACTATGAAGTGCTATTAAAAGTAAGACAGATATCCACACAATGTTTATTGATTATCGAAAGGCTTATGACTCAGTACCGCACAGCTGGTTATTACACGTTTTAAATCTGTACAAAGTTCACCCAACATTGAAACATTTCTTAGAAATTTCCATGCAGAATTGGCAAACGGTCCTAAAACTTAATTCCTCCTCTTCGAGTGCAGCTACTGAACCAATCCGTATAAAACGTGGAATTTTTCAAGGAGACGCTCTAAGTCCGCTGTTGTTTTGCATGGCACTCAATCCACTCTCACACTTATTAGATAAAGCAGACGGAGGATACACACTAGCAACTAATGACACACATTATACACTAACACACCTTATGTATATGGATGACATAAAATTATACTCAGCTGACAAAAACGCACTATTCCAGCTAGCTGACACAACTCAGCAATTTTCTAATGATATTTGCATGTCGTTTGGTGTAGATAAGTTCAAAATTTTATTAGTTGTAAAAGGAAAAGTCCAAAATAACAGTTACATACTAGGCTCAGGTGAATCGATAGAGCCAATGGATGAACAAAATACTTATAAATACCTAGGGTTTAACCAGTCCAGACAGATACAACATAAAATGATAAAACAAGAACTTCTCAAAAAGTTCTCACACCGCCTTAACCTCATCTTGAATACTAACCTGAACTCTAAAAACACCGTCAAAGCCATCAACACATTCGCAATACCTATACTCACAAACTCTTTTGGAATAATACGCTGGTCAAAAACGGATATCAGAAAGTTACAACGCACTATAAACACAACGCTAACAAAACACAGAAAACATCACCCAAAATCCAGCATACAGCGACTCATCCTACCGCGTCAAGAAGGTGGAAGAGGATTAATAGATATACACAATTTACACAACAAACAGATACTTTCACTCAGAGCATATTTCCATAACAAATCAGAAAATTCATCACTACACAAACATGTAACAGAGCAGGATACGAAACTAACGCCACTCAACCTACACAATAGGAACACTCAAACTAATGAACAACTCATGAACACACAAGATAAAATTGCCGCATGGTCTGCCAAGGCCCTCCACGGAAGACACCGAGCCTACCTGAGCCAGCCACACGTCGACAAAGCTAAGTCGAACGAATGGCTCAAACGAGCGAGCGAGCTGTTTCCCGAAACGAAGGTTTTATGCTGGCGATCCAAGACCAAATAATAGCAACTCGTAATTACAGGAAATATATAATTAAAGAGCCTCATCAGCCGACTGACTTATGCAGACATTGCAATACAGCCTCTGAGACCATACAACATATTACAGGAGCTTGTAAATCAGTTGCACAGACTGACTATAAGCACCGACATGACCAAGTTGCCGCTAATATACACCAACATTTAGCATTCAAATACAAACTAATAAGTGAGATGAAACCATATTATAAATATAAACCGGAAATAATACTAGACAATAACAATCAGAAAATCTATTGGGATCGGACAATAATAACAGATAAAACTATACATTTTAATAGGCCTGATATAACACTTCACGACAAAGCCAGTAAAACAGTTTACCTAATAGATATAGCTATCCCAAACTCCCACAACATTCAAACTACAATATCTGAAAAGCTAAGTAAATATCAAGACCTCGCCATACAAATTAAAACCCAGTGGGAAGCACAAACCGTCCACATCGTCCCTATAGTACTCTCTTCCACTGGTATAGTACCGAAATCTCTCCTGCAAAACCTTAACACTTTACACATGCCTCCCCACACACTTCAGTTGCTCCAAAAAGCCACAATTCTCAACACCTGTCGCATCACCCGAAAATTCCTTACTTCTTCTACAATATCTTCTACATTCTCCATATAAACTCCCCCCTACAAACTTGGCTCCGGCCCGTGGGTAGGGTTTTTGTACTCTCTTACGAGAGAAGATCATGAAAGAACTCGAAATAATAATAATAATCCTGGACACGGCACGTATTGTTAGGAGGTTCCTCTCTCTGGAGCCCTGACCGCCGTTAGCTTGGACCCTATTCCCGATACCGGTGGACTACTATTTTTATTAAATGTTTTTTTTTATTTTTTATATTTAAATATTTGAAAATGTAAAAAATATGAATATAAATAAATAAAGTAAATAATAATAAAGCTCATTTATTCCATATTTTCAAAAAGCCTCCTCCATCCCGTGCCAATTTTCCCTATTTTGGGCCAACTCCATCCAACTCGGACCAGCTACTTCGATGATATCGTCCGCCCATCTCTTGCGTGGTCTGCCCTGTTCCTCTTGCCTCCCGGTCCAGACCACTTCGTTGATTCCAATGTTCACCTTTGGTCTTTACATCTCGAAATATGACCTGCCCATATCCATTTTAATCGTAGAGCGTGTAGGAGGGCGTCTGTTAGTTTGGTTCTTTTCCTTATCTCTTCGTTTCGTGTTTTCTGTATTTTGCTGAGTTTCAATATGCTCCTTTCCATGGAATGTTGGCATGATAAGATTTTATTTTGTTTAGTATATTATGTCAATGTTTGGCTTCCATATGTCATAGTTGGTAAAATACAGGTGTCCATTATTATTCTTTTGAACTTCATGTGATATTCCCCTTTTAGGACTTCCTTTTGTGACCAAAATTTCTTCCAAGTGCAGTTGATCCTTCTATCCACTTCAGTTTCGTTATTTCTTGTATCAAATGATATTTGTTTTCCAAGGTAGATGTATTCCTTTACATATTCAATCTGGTTTCCCGACACGTGTATTTCCTTTTCTGTATGGTTCGTCATAATTTTTGTTTTGCCTGCGTTCATGTGTAACCCCACTTTTTTACTATATATGTCCAGTATTTGTATCATTTGTTCTAGCTCAGTTGCTGATTCCGCAAAGAGGATGATATCGTCAGCAAATCTGAGGTGGCTTAGATATTGATCTTGCATTCTGAGTCCTTCATTTCTCCAGTTAATTCTTGAAATATTCCTTCCAACACAGCTATGAATAGTTTCGGTGACATGGGATCCCCCTGTCTGACTCCCTTTTCTATTACTATCTCTTCTCCTTTAGTTTCTAATCTTATTTTACTTTTGCTTTGTGAGTAGAGTTCTTTATGATATTTATATAATGGTCTTAAGGTTAGTGGGCCAAAATAGTTTTCAGTGCTGACGTAGAAAGCATTTTCTCATTCTTCAGTTTCACAGGGTGGGTTTCTTAGGAACCAATGATTCATAATTAATTCTTTTAAAAACATAATTGAGCTCCCGCTTGTTGCCGGCTATTTACACGCCGCAACACCAACTATTATTATATTTAGTCCATAGGACCATAGGAGGCGAAGTTGTTGTGATTTAGAAAACCACCGTGGATTATGCCTACTGGGGATACCATGTAAAAAACACACACCTCCAGACTCTAATGAGAGCCAATGATTAATTAATAACAAATTGCATTATCAATACTCAAAAAGATTATCATAAAAAAACCGGCCAAGTGCGAGTTGGACTCGCGCACCAAGGGTTCCGTATAAACTTGTACGTATTTTGTTATTAAACTACATATTTGCACTTTCTGATTTTTTCCATTACATGTGCTGTAAGACATTGGTTCTTGCCAAATTTCGTGATTCTAGGTCAACAGTTTTCGATACAAAACCTATAGGGTACTTCCGGTTGACCTAGAATTTTCAATTTTAGTTAAAAGCAAGGTCTTACAGAACAAGTAAATGAAAAATTCCGAAAAATAAAAAATGTTGAAAATTAAGGTAAATTTTGGTACTTACAAGTTTTTTTGAAAATATAAATTTGCCCATATCCTTTTATCGTGTTGACTCAGGACCTTGATTTTTATACACTTAACAGGGATTATAGACCTCAGTATCTGATGTAAATTTCAACTTGCTAGGTCCACCCGTTCCTGAGAAAATCGCTGGTTACACACGGACAGACAGACGGACAGACGGACAAGAGAGCGATCTTATAAGGTTCTTTTTTTCCCTTTTGAGATACGGAACCCCAAAAATGAAAAGATGATTAGAAATTATGGTAAACCATTAATATTTATGAATAGTTATGAATACTGAAGAATAGCATACGTTTCGGAGCGCTGTTACACCTAAGCTAATGAATATAATTTAAAATGAAAATTATTCCTTAAAACACCATCTATAAAAATGGTCTGATGTCATTTTTCTATAAATTCATTAGAGAAAAAGTTATATCGACCAATAGAATTTTTTGGATTTTCCCATAAAACTTTTTTTATTTTGGTTCTACAACGAAAAGTTATGGACAAAAGTTGTAGATAATCTTATTAGCAACAAAAAATGTTAACTAATATTTTTGTGAGACCTATAATCCGTCAGATAAACCATAAAAACCATTTCAACCCCTTTTTTCAAGATGGCGGCTGTGGGACAAGGGTTCATCATCATCATCAGCCTTATAATGTTCCCACTGCTGGGACTCAGGCCTCCTCTCTTATGAGAGGGAATGGGCTATAATCCACCACGCGGTCCCAGTGCGGATTGGTAGATGTCACATGTCTTCGAATTTTTGGTTCTAGGACATGCCGGTTTCCTCACGATGTTTTCCTTCACCGTTTTTGAGAGCAGTGGTGATGAAATAAATTACACAAAGTAATGCGCCTGTCTGGGTTCGAACCCTCGACTTACTGTTCGTAAGTCGGGGTCGCTACCACTGGGCCACCGCTGCTCTCAAGACAAGGGTTGCAACCCCACAAACTTGGATTTAACTTTAGACTGACCCCCCCTTGATATCTAAAAAATAAAACTGACTCCTCTGACAAATGCACGCTAAGCCCAAAAAAATGTTATTTCAATGGACTACTTGTTCTCCCCGTCATTGCGATCATTTTTTTGTTCTACCTTCTAGTTACGGAGATATTGGGGGTCAAAGTTCCAACTTTTTCACAAGTTTTTTTTTTTTTTAAATACATGTTCTTAATGTAAGATTTACTTTAAACACCTCCAGGATCTCCTTACTATTCGATACATCCATCAGCACAATGTTTTGAGTGCGTTACATTGAGTCTTACTGTAAAACGTGATTTTTCAGCCTAAAAATAAAGTCGTTTCCCAGCACTAACTTTTGCGTTACTTAGTTTGATGTAAATAATGCTTGTTTGACGGCTTCCTGAAGTGTCTGTTTACACCCTGTATATACTTTCAAGCTTTTTTGCAGGTTTCACCAATATATAGAGCGATTCAAGGTTTATATCCACATTGCACCCATGCGAAGCCGACACGGTTCGCAAGTATTCCAATAAAAGTGTACAATCAAAAGGTCTCGCCATTAACAAACCCAACATTCTCCAGAGGGAGTAACACCTCTAACCGCAACACTGATATATTCTAGCATCAATTTGTGTATATACCGTATAACAATACAACAGGTACCTATATGCGTGGCATATTCCGTGCGTTTCCTCATGACGGCTCCACAGAAGCGACACAGGTATATCCTCGCGTCGTGCTGCGATTTCAAGTGACGCATCATTGTATCCGCATCTTCAAGTGGTGTGTTCTCATCTGTCGAAGAAATATAAGATTAATGTATAACTCGCGAACAAGGTGAAAGAATTGTAGCAAATAGCATTCTGTAATTTATACCCACCCAACATACTAACATCACAATGGGACATTAGCAAGGTAAGAAAAAAAGTTGTCTGTAAAGTCGGTTTACGGACGATAATTTTTCGTGATAACGTCATAAGAAAATTTTATGAATTGAATAGAATTATTATCACTGAATTATCATTATTTTGTATAATACATAGCGCGTCACAAGCCGAACGCTTAGGCCGATCGTACCTCTCTATCGCTTGTTCCGCGCTCTCGCTTGCAAACTCGGCTCAGACGGAATGTGACACTTTTTTGTGCGTGCAGCCGGCGTTCATCGATTTTTAAGACGTTATCACGTCAAAAAGTTTGTTTATGGTTTTTAGAATATACCTGTCAGGTTAAAGCTAGGACTCGTACCGTGGCTGTGTGTTACTTACCATTCTTCTCGCACAACAGACACTTGAACATGTCCCCGTCCTGCGCGACGATCTGTAGCGGCGCGTCCGCTCTGTCCGCGGTCGCGCTGGACACTGACTTCACGCGGTACATCTCGCCTGATTCTACTTTTATGAAGGCACCTCCTGACGAAAACAAATACAAGCTATATCTACTTTTTTAATATAATATAATAAAGAGGTAAGGTTTGAATGTACGGTGTAATATCCGAAACTAAGTCACTTAAAAAAAACCCATGAACTACTCTAGGAATGTCAACAGAAATGAAAAGATTTATTTTTTCTGTAAGATTCTTGATTATTTTTAGAAAATATTTTTGCATAAGTCTTACTTATACATTTGACTATAAACTGTATTTATTTTGGGCTTGTAATATGTAGCAATACGGCTAACTCTGCAACGAGAAAGAGGTCGTTAAATGGTGCCGCGAGTTCAATTGTTTTTCCCCAACTCAAAAATGCCCAACGCACCTAAAGTTTTCACTTCAAAAAAATGTATGTTAACATTATACAGGGTGAATTATTACACCATCTGATAGTGTGGCTATTGAAGCGTACGGGATAGCCCATGAAATTCAAATTTTCTTACCTCTTTTGCAATTTGCAGGTCAGTGCCAGGTTGTATGTTGATGAAAAATGAGTCTCATAAAAAAGTCATTCAATGGGGTTAAATAAACTTGGAGGGTTGTATTGATGATTTTCATGATTGTAATTCTGTAACTACACACGTGTTACTGGCGCGACTCATTTTTCATCAATATACAACTGACACTGACCTGCAAATTGCAAAAAAACGTAAGAAAATTTGAATTTCGCGGGCTACCCGTACGCTTCCACCTTAAGGATCCTATTTTGGGAAATAATGACATGCAGCAAGTTCAGGTTAGTTTCAATTCAGGACAACGACACTAAAAGCTATGTTAAATAACAACTGAATGTTTTCGTTACCTTGTTCTTGAGCGGCTGCAATGATAGCGTTCGCAGTTTCTTCGTCACCCGAAACTTGTAACTCGATCTGAGATTCATCATTGGAATCTGTAAATATTAAAATTATGATTCAATATACAAAATAAGGAGCTCATGGCTAAATAATAACCGCCATAAATAAGGAGCTCATGGCTAAATAGTAACCGCCATCGCTCGGGTCTGTATTCAGGTTAAGAGCCGCGCTTGCATGGGTTGGTCCATGGATGGGTGACCACCCATTACATACCGAGTTACCTTCGTACCCCGGAAAGCACGTTAAGCCGTTGATCCCATCGGTGACTGTCGTTACAGGTAGTCAGTGGCCCGAAAGTGAGACAACCAGTCTTACCAAAGGGTATCGTGTTGCCCAGTACTAACTGGGTTGTGGAGATCAGATAGGAAGTCGCTCCATGTAAAATACTGGTATTCAGCTGCATCCTATTAGACAGGAAACCGACCCCAGCATAGTTGGGATAGGCTAGACAGATCATTCAGTTTTCAGAAGCGTCTTGCTAAATGCTTGATAAAATCAAGATAAACATAAGCCCGTTATCCCAAAAGGCTTAGGCAGAGGCATACCTAATAGTTCGTCCACATTTCACCAGTTAAAATTAAGTTCCATGTCATAGGGGTGAGCCTATTGCCATCAATCGGACACAAACGTAGACTCCGAGCTGCAACTGAGAGATTCCTGATGGAAAACCCAGCTTACTTTATGTACCTTGGCTATCACCGTTATCCTGTTGATCACCATCACCGTCTTGTTGATCATCATCATCAGGCATCACCAGTGATATCTCTCCACCCTCGTAGATAAACTTCTGTCCAGTTACCATGCGGAGTATAGAGCCGTTTTCACTGTCTACGACTATTGTGTCTGTAATTAATAAATAAACATATAAATAAAATCATATAATAAAATTAACAAAATGAAAAAAAAAAAAAAAAAACTATTTTTTTTTATCCAGATCTGGCTCGCGAGGACGCAACATGTGTGAGTACAGCTGTAATTGTGCCGATAGTCGTGTCAGCCAATGGCTTAGTAACCAGGAGCCTCGAACAACATCGGAGGAGGCTCTCGCTCGGCAGCTGGATCAAGAGCTTGATCCAGAAAGCAGTAGTCCTGGACACGGCACGTATTGTAGGTTCCTCTCTCAAGAGCCCTGACCACCGGTAGCTCGGAGCCTGTTCCCAATGCTGGTGGGCTACTATTTCATATTATTTAATGTTTTTTTGGAGTTTACTCCTTAAGAAACGATTTGAGTTATAAGGCCCGGTACGGAAATTTTATGAGGAGTAAAATCAAGTGTAACACGAAAAGTTGAGGCGTTACATAGCAAGAGACAAACATATATATCTGTAGGATTGAACGTGTAAAAGAATGAGATGGAAGACATTAGTCAGCTACAGTATTTAAGAATGATATTATAATTCAAAGTGAAAGAAATCAATCATCCTAAAATTGGATTTGTATAAATTGAACACAATTATTATTATTTATATTATTTTGTAACATACTTTATGTAAACTACTGTGTACTTTTGCTTTATTGAAGTAATATAAATAATCCGAATAATTACAGATATATGTTTGTTTCTCTTATCATTTTAGCAGATGCGTTCATTTACCCTTTTTCTATTCAATATATATCATAATTATCGTTCGTAAGGAGTAAACTCCAATCGTGCGTCGTAGCTGACACACACACACTTTTTTTTATATTGTTTTATATTTCAATATTTAAAAATGTAATTAATATGTATAAAAATAAATAAACGGATTAATATATGAATTTAATTGATAAATTTAAGTTAATATAATTTATAGGCTAATTAACAATTTCTCATATGAAGAAGGCATAAAGACATCTCGCGATGAAAGTTTTAAGTATGAATGTGGATGGGTATAAGAGTAGAGGAAGACCAAAGAAACGATGGATGGACTGTGTGAGGATGATATGGCACGAAAGGAGGTGTCTGCTGAGACGACGAGTAATAGAGATGTATGGAAGAAGACATGCTGGCTGACCCCAAATAAAGTTTAGATTCGGGAAAGTTACAATCTATACTAGTATTACATGTACATCTGTATCTGTACAGATAAATAAAATTGGAGTATCTGTTTGTCATATTAAAATAACCGCTTTTTACTAAGTGAATAAAAACTTTAATAGTTTTTATTTGAGTGACGTAAATTATTTAATATTTAAAAGGGGCTCCCATACAAGAAACGTGTTTTTTTGTTTAATGGTACGGAACCCTTCGTGTGTATTATTCGTATTATTCATTTTGTAAGTATGAACGGACAGACAGACGGACGGACAGACAGCGAAGTCTTAGTACTATTACTAAGACTTCGCTGTGAAAATCTTAATGCGGTTCACGGAATACATCTACTTACCAAGTTTCAACAGTATAGTTCTTATAGTTTCGAAAAAAAGTGGCTGTGCGTGACAGACAGACAAGACGAATCCATAAGGGTTCCGTTTTTAGCCATTTGGCTACGGAACCCTAAAAAATGTAGAGTAAAAGTTAATATACTGCAACTTACGTCCTTCATTATCGTCATCATCATCTTCATCCCCCTCGTTGAGTATCTCCAGCTTGCCGAGGATATACTTCTGTGCGTCACTCACTTCATCAGCACCATCTAGCGAAGGCAGGTTCAGGTACTCGCTTACTTCTGGTGTGGGGTCGGATTTTGACTGGAAAGGAATAGGATTTTATTATGTTACGCCTCTTTCGACAAATCTGATCATAGTCAGGGTTGACTGATAGAAAATGAGACATTGAGACACGGAAAAAGAAACCAAACCACTGCGGGAGTGCCGATAGAAATGATTTTTTTATTCAAGATTTGGGGATTATTTTTAGAAAAAATATTTTGTCAAGTCTTTTACTTATACATTTGACTATATACTGTATTTTTTTGGGCTTGTAATATGTAGCAATACGCTAACTCTGCAACGAAAAAGAGGTCGTTTAACGGTGTCGCGAGTTCAATTGTTTTTCCCCATCTCAAAAATACCCAACGCGCTTAAAGAAGTTTTCACTTCAAAAACTTTACACAAGTCAAAATAACCGTACAAATGCGAACTTAAAGGACTTCACGGGAGCGTTGACTTGACATTAAAATAAAATGATATATTATTAACCGGGTGCAATGTTATTCTTAAAAACCTTCCTCTTGAATCACTCTCTATTGCTGACAACTGCATTAAAATTCGTTGCGTAGTTTAAAAATCTAAGCGTACAGACAGCGGGAGCGACTTCGTTTTATACTATGGAAAGATATTCTTCTAATATTCGGAGTGAATGTGGCAATACTTGGAGGAGGTCTATGTTTAGCAGTGGACGTCTTTCGGCTGAAATGATGATGACAACCATAACAATTAAATTAAAATAAAAATAATACATAACATAACGTCACACCTGTAACCCCTAGAAGGTTTGCCAGAGGTAATTTCACATTTCGCCAGCTATGTTTAACTCACATGTGATGGGAGCGAGTCTATTGTCATCAACCGCACGAAAACCGACACCGTGGCTGTTTTACACACATCAACGCTTTCTAGGCATATTTTGTTTTTAAACTTGAAAAATACTGGCCGGTTTTAAAATCTTTTGAAGAAAATTTATTTTGTAAACCTTTATGGATGATTTCAAATTTGAATTTGAAAAAGTAAATTAAAAACAAAATATTTGCGCGGTATAACTTAAGGTAGCACAAGTCGCGGGCTCGAACTCACTGTTGGGCGTGGCCAAAAAGCACGCTGTCTCACCTGGCATCGTGCCCGATAGTGAGATGCAAGATAATTCATAGTATAGGCGCACGAAAAAATACGAAAAGGCCTTTGGAAAATCGAGTTTTATGAAAAAACCACTGCATAAATCAATTACAAACAAAATTTATTAAATTTTTCGATAATTTTGCTTTGTCGGTATTGACTTTGTTTTGGAAATTTGACATTTCTTTTATTAATAATTTACGCCCAAAGTTGCTTTAAAATTGCAATAAAAACGAATCTTTGCTAGCTCGTAACTTTTAAATGGCTTTTTATTTTAGTATTCTGTTTCCGCACAGACAAAATTAATAATGAGACAAAACGATATCATGTTTAACTTTGGATGTACAGTGTCAAACAGTGGAGTAATACCCTCCCGAAATTTCTATGGAAAAAATGTCGACTAGTGTCACCTTAAGATTACAATTCACCACCCTTGAAAAACACATTCAAGGTTGGTTTACCATTATTTCATTTACGTCTTTCTTTAAATAAAATTTTATTTACGCATAAAAAAATATTTTGGTTTTATTCTGAAGTCTAATGGAATAAAATACATGTTGTATGTTATCTATAACAAATTTTGAGGCATCTTCATCATCATTTCAGCCGAAAGACGTCCACTGCTGGCCATATAAATAAAATAAATTTTCAGTAAATTGAGAAAATTTTATATATCCCTAGAGAGGGTGTTGTGATGTGTGTATTACTTAAGTAATTGATGTCTAGGTTACCTGGAGTCCTTCAACTTGTAGCACCATGTTCCCGTCGGCCGAAGACACAGGAACCACAGACAAACAATCTGAAAGTAAACAATACAATATGAAATTTTATTATGGTGTAAAAAGACCCTTAACGAAGCTGAAAGGCACTTGTTCTTCTAGTCATAGTGATATGTTTGTTGTTCCCCATCATAACTAGGAACCTTCTAGTTGCGGAGATATTGAAGGTCAAAGTCCCCACCAAGGTCGGATCTACCGTTGTGGGCACGATGGGCATGCCCACAACCCTAATTGAGGACGATAGTCTGCCAGGGCTGCGGGACTGTTCGAAAGAGATACCGCGGCCCTGGAACACAAAGGGCAAGGAAGGAACATGGATGGGTTTTAGTCAGTACAAGTCTGACACTCCCTTCCGCGAGAAGTCATTTGATGATTTCCCATGCGTAAAAAAAAAAAAAAAGGGCTTAATAGCAGCAGCTACGAAGTCTGGATTTGTGCCCGGTTGATGGCAATAGACTCGCCCCCTATTACATGGGACTTTAAAACATAACTGGCGAAATGTAGGTGTACTATTAGGTACACTTTTGCGTAACCCTTCGAGGATTACAGGCGTGATGTTATGTTTAAAACATAACATCACGACTGACTAAAATGAAACGACATTGAAATTATTTTAAAAAGTACCATGCGATAATTTGATGATAAACAGATACACACATACACACCTTCCTAAATATAAGTTGAATTTCTTTTGTACACTCCAACATTATAATTGTTTTTTGGTTTTAGAAGAGCGTGGTCTCTTAGCACAGCTATTTTTCATACTTAGAAGGAAGGCCTCCTATGCAGAATTATATATTATGTATTGTGGAAGTTTGTAAAGTTAAGTGATATATATATTTTTTTTCATCCATACTTATACTTACTTCTACTTTCATCCTACTAATATTATAAATGCGAAAGTTTGTGAGGATGTATAAAACACTGAGTACAAACTACTGAATGGATTTTGATAAAACTTTACAATAATATAGCTTATACATCAGAATAACACGTAGGCTATAATTTATAAAGATATAGTGTGAATTATCTATACTAATATTATAAAGCGGTAAAATTTGTTTGTAAGTTTGTATGTAGGAGGTAATATCCGGAACTGATGATCCAATTTATACAAAAAAAATATTTTTATGGTCACAAGGATTTCATAGAGATAAGATTTTATAGTTTTTTTTAGCCCTTTAAAGTTTGTCGATCGGTTAAATAGTTTCGAAGATAATATAAAATTAATAAATCGCAAAATGCCATCCAACATTCACGAACCGCATTAGAACATACCTTGGTCAGTTGTTATAAGATTACGGCACTGATAATATGGAAAGAATGTACCGAGTTTTTTTTTTTTTACGCATGGGAAATCATCAAATGACTTCTCGCGGAAGGGAGTGTCAGACTTGTACTGACTAAAAACCATCCATGTTCCTTCCTTGCCCTTTTTGTTCCAGGGCCGCGGTATCTCTTTCGAACAGCCCGCAGCCCTGGCAGGCATCGGCCCTCGCGGGCCCCTCCCTATTTGCTGACATCTCTTTGAGGCGCGCGTGGAACACGAACGCGTCGTCAACACGGCCTGTCGTCAAAAGACGGACGGACGGCAAGCTAGCCCATTACTCACCGTCCACTGCTATTAAGCCCTTAAGCTGCATTTTAGCTTTTTTTACATCTAAATATATAAAAGCGAAAGGTCACTCACTCATCACGAAATATCGAAAACCACTTGACATACAAAGATGAAATTTGGTAAGAAGGTAGTTTATAGTTAGTAGACGTCTGCTAAGAAAGGGTTATGCGACAGAGCCGGAGGTCTAAGGGCTCTCGCAATATTGTATGAAAGTCCTTCATTTTTTGAGCTACAAACTTGAAATTTGGCAGGGAGGTAGCAGCCACGCGGACGAAGTCGAGGGCAACAGCTAGTTGACTATAAGTCAGGCGATAAATATTTGTTTATACCTTGTATAGATAGATATCTACATACCTTCATCAATCTCCATAGGATGATCTTCATTCCTCTCATCCCCCTTTTCAAACTCATCATTATTTTCATCCAATTTCCTCAAAATAGCTCCAGAAAGAAAATCTTTAGGCAAAGAGTTCACATTGAAACTCAAAATTGAATTCTTCGGGCTCATAGAGTTCATATTACTCTGTGTCGTTACCAAACTATCTAGGTCATCTTTCAAAGCATTTGTCAATGAAGTGAGGATTGAATTTGAGTCCAATATTGGTTTTTCTATTGGTTTACTGGTTGAAGTTTTTATCGTCTGTGTGAGGACTGATGATCCGACAGTTACTTTTAGGTTTAATGTTGAGGCTGTGGTCGGCTGAAACAGTAAAATATATAATAATTAGTATATTTAAGGTTGACTGCCAATATATTGAAGGGGATTTGATTGTTATCATGCATTCTTATACTCTTGTAGCGCGTTTATATAAAAATCGAGGATAATTATTTACCCAATAATATTTTTTCTTATTTTGTTACGCCAAAAAAAGTCAAAAAGTCAAAAAAAAAGTAAAAAAGTGTAGCTAAATAAATAATGCTTATAAATAGACAAAACTTTACCTTGATTTGTGGGAAAATCAAATTAGATTTGGAAAATGGTGCTAACTTCCCTACTTTGAGTAATAAATCCGGTGGTATTGGCTGTAACTTTGATGCTGGCAACACCAGCTTCTTCCCCAGTATTGGTTTGGGTTTTGGCGGTGCACAAACCTTCTTCTCATAGTTCTCATAGTCTAAATTATGATTAGGTAACGATTGTTTGAATTGTTCTAGTAATTCCGTTTTTATTGTTTGTAATCTGAAAACAGACATAATATTAATTTATTGTTTAACAATTCAAATTAAACGGGCAAGCATGGCCAGAAATCGCGCAGAACAGAGAAGTTTGGAGGGAGAAAGGGGAGGTCTTTGCGCAGCAGTGCGACACAATGTAGGCGATCAAAAAAAAGGAAATTACATATGTGTAAGTAACCCAGTCCCACTGTGTCCAAGAACTGGGAAAAGAAATCTGGGTCATCCGGTGGCGAGTTGGGCAGACAATATAGTTGCAATCAGGGGAAAATTTTGGACACAGAAACATAGAGATTGGCACAAGAGAGGCCTATACCCCGCAGTGGGTGAATTCAGGCTGTGGATGATGATATGTAACTTAAGATGCTAGTTTGGACTGCCTCGTTGGTCTAGTGGTTGCAAGCGTGACTGATGAGCATGAGGTCCTGGGTCCCAGGCTTGTTAAAATGTTATTGGGTTTTTCTATCAGGAGTTTCACGGAGTCTGGATTTGTGCCGGTTGATGGCATTAGGCTTGCCACTCTATTAAATGTGACTTAAACATAACTGGCCAATTGTGGGCGTACTATTATGTCTAAATCTTTCTAACCCTTCGGGGATTACGGGCGTGATGTTATCGTGTATGCAAACACTACTAGTTTTGCAAACTAGACAGGATTTGATTCTTGTACAAGAGTTTGGTAAGAGAAAACAAAAATTGGCTAAGCGGGTCTCAAACCACACACTATCAATCAACCAACTCAGTGTAAAGCAGTCCACTGCTGGACTTAGGCCTATCCTGCCCACAACAACCTATCCTCGGCTTTTCACATCCAGTATGTCCCAACTACCTATGTACCAGACAATGTTGACTATGTTGATAAACCATGCAGATTTCTTTAAGAGGCAGCTCAAGCTTACCTGATAGGTGCGCCTGTACAGGTAAACCCGTCAGGTACACCCTAGAGTGTATGGCTACCTGAAGGATATCAGTCCATCTAGCTGGGGGGCATTTGATACACATTTCTATATGACAAAAAAACTTTCTACGAAAAAAAACCGACTTCCAAAAAAACACCAAAAAAAAAACTAAAATAACTTTTTTTAAATTACTTTCGGAAGTCGGTGACTTTGTTTGTTTCATTGTCATTTTCTGTCACCGACTTCCGAAAGTAATTTAAAAAAAGTTATTTTAGTGTTTTTTTTGAAAATCGGTTTTTTTTCGCAGAAAGTTTTTTATTTTACCCTTTTTAGTTGTAAACTTTTTAGCATACCACACAAATTCTAATCATGAATTATTTTTTATATTGTAACCAGAACTTTAAAGAAGTACTCGTCAAGACGAATCAAACGAGTCCAAACTCGATGGGGTTGTCGTTTTATAGCGGAGTTCTTAAGGCGACTTTACAGCGCCATCACCAGACCCTGGATACTATCTAAAGACAAACTACTCATTAAGACGAATCAAACGAGCCCAAACTCGATGCGGTTACGTCGTTTTATCACGGAGATCCTATGGCCACCTTCAAGCTCCATCATCAGACCCTGGATACTATCTAAAGACAAACAACTTATTTAGACGAATCAAACGAGCCCAAACTTGATGCGGTTACGTCGTTTTATCATGGAGATCCTATGGCCACCTTCCAGCTTCATCATCAGACCCTGGATACCATCTAGAGACAAAGTACTCGTCAAGACGAATCATACGAGCCCAAACTCGATGGGGTTATGTCGTTTCATAACGGAGTTCATAAGGCCGCCGTCCAGCTCCATCATCAGATCAGCTCCATGTCATCGATATATTGTACTATCACGCGATATACATAAGCGTACCAATTTTTAATTCAATCGAAAATCAGGAAGTGTGTCAAATTAAACATGCAAGACTTCAGGCGTCGTCGCGTGATATAGCAATTAACGTGAAAACATACCAAATTACTGAACCGATTTCAATGAAATTTCTATGGGACCAATCGGGAAGTATATCCTTTTACATAAAAGAAGAATTTTTGAAATTGGTTAAGAATCGACGGAGATGAGGTAACAAACACAAAAAAAAAAACATACAACCGCATTGAGAACCTCCTCCTCTTGAAGAAAGTCGGTTAAAAATAAAGTATTTATTGATTACAATGCAGTTTAAACTCACCTCACTTGAATGCTATCATACTCAGAGCATGTTTTGAAGCATTTCTTACATAATATATTGGTATGTACTTTATTTTCTACCACCGGTTTGCCTACAATTTCACTCACCACCTCAGATACTTTCTTGCCAGATTGTAACGTATTCTGAAAACATAGAAAATAAATCAGTTATTAACTAGATCCATTTTTTAATGCTTTGTTGCGTGGGGTCTTTGGGGCTTGATTGCTAAGTTGGGCAATGTGCAATTGAGTTTTTCCTCTTGGATTAAATGCGGGTTCAACTTGGCCACTTGTGATCCAATTTGGCTAGATGGGGTATAATCGACCCATCTCAGACACAATGTGAATGTGGAGCCCCAACTCAAGATATGCCACACCTTCTCCCCTGCCCGTCGCGCACAAGTAGGTAATTGCTACTTGCTAACTGGTCAGACAAAATCTGGGTCATCGATTCGAGAAGAAGAATAGATGATATTTTTTTTTGTATATAATTTAATTTGAATAATAATTTTAATATAAGTTTTAATATAAGTATTCAATATAAGTATCAAGAAAATAAAAAAAAAAATAAAAAAAATTTTAATGCCTTGACATTTGAATTAGATCTTATTACATTGTACCTATGTTTCATCACAAATCATTTTAATTTGAAAACAAGAAAGCAGCTCAAAGACTGTCCCTGGGTTCAGTGCAATAAGTTCACCCATTATGAGATTAGGCCACTTAGATAACAATATGGAGGTACTAAGCCATCAGTGAAATACACCCAAGAAAAAATCGCCGCTCCCTAATCATAATATTCACAAATTATTATATTAGCAGGTTTTTTTTAAATATAAGATGCAAGTACTTACTTGCTCTCCAAACAGGCTTGAAGCATTTCTAAGTGAGAGGCCAGCCCTGTTGTTACAGATAAAACAACACTGGTTCATGCTGGAAATATAACAAAATTCAACATTAAAATATTGTAATGTATGAAGTAAAAATATTGGGTGACTAAAATATCTGATCTAAATAATGTGCTTTGCCACCTCAAGATCCGACATTTTCATACTATTTTTTTTTTTTAATTTCATAGAAAGTAAAAAAAACAGGCATCACATTCATAAAAATTTAACGACAGGTTCATACATCAAAAACTTAACCAACTGAGTAGGTACTTGTTGGTGTAATGATTTCTATTCTATTTGTACAATGAGAATAACAAAAACATGAACACACACACTTAAAAGTCTTAAATTAGATGTGTGACCGTCAGACTGCCAAGTCATAGGTCTCGAGTTCGAACCCAAGACGTGCACTTTTGATTTTTCGGATTCCAGATGTATTGTTTAATTATCACTTGCTTCGGTGAAGGAAAACATTGAGAGGAAACCAGCATAACCGAGAGATATTTCTTGATGGCATGTAAAGCCAAGTCAGAGGTCCGTAAAAACATAAAAACTCTAGGCACTAACTGCACGATGAAGATCTTAAATTCAACAGCGACAGCCTAAACCGCTGGATCTAGCTAACAACATAACATTGACAACAGCTTTATGACACAGCAAAATAGGTATAAACATGTTTCTTTGTTCTTTGTGAAAATTATACTCGCACACATAATTTATAATTCTTCAGTAGCATTCTAGAGTCTGGACTTGTGCCCAGTTGATGGCTACGTGCTTGCCCCCTATTTCATGTGACTTATTCTGGCGAAATATGGGTGTTCTATAGTTAGGCCCCTGCCCTGCCTAAACCTTCGGAAAAAACAGGTGTGATGTTATATTTTTTTATTATTAACACCACTTTATACATGACATGACTGATAGCGGCAGAAGGTATGTGTTTTGCTTCATTGAACTTTTAATTGAAAATCCTGAGTTCTCCAAGAAGGATTGGTTCCTAAGACGACCCACTGACCGTTAATTCTTCTCTGATTGAATTAGTTAGCTGAAATAACATGAATAGTGATCGAAAAACACTGTTTGGTTTTTATAACGTAATAAGGTGTATCTATTCATACACGAAATCTCTTAGGGGGTCATTGTACTCAACATTACGAAAAACTTTCACTTTGGGACAAAACCTGAAATCGCAAAAAAAAACAGCTGATGGCTACAGTTAAGTTCGCCTAACTCGTCAAAATGTAGGCAACAGCTGATTTATTTTGCGATTTCATCCTAAAATGTTTGTATGCCATACGTAAAATGGCAAAACATGTACCTAGCTATCGTCTCATTTATGTATAAGACATGTTTTGTATACATTCACGCATGTTTTACAAAATAAACAACTTTATCTTGTCAATTAAAGAAAACTCGAGAAAATCATATGGTTTGATCTTTTCAATAAATAGAACACTTCTTGATCTATAATCATGCATAATCCCTCTTATGTAATTCCATTGACCTAAAAATGCAAATTCTTCTGATATCAACAACATTTATCAATGTTTACATCGTTATCAGTCGCCGATAATTTCAAAATAACTACCACCATACACGAAAAACATTCAAGTTTAGTCGCAGAAAAAACGTCTCCTTCGGTATTTCTCATAAAATGGCAGCCATTTTGCTACTCCAGTTAACAAAGATTCATAATTATGCCGAAAAATCACGTTATAATCCACTAAATTCCACTTACCTGACCAATTTTTCCAATAATCTTCGGGTCTAATATTAGTTTTTGAAGGTTTTCACACAGTTTCATAAATAATGTTGTCAGCAATGGATGAACCGCAAGCAGCCACCATTACGTTTTTAATAATTTTGGTTCTATTTGTCACCGGTAGAAGGCGTTTTGCAACTGTTTCCGGTGTGTTTGTTCTCTACTACTTTTTTTGACTCGACTATCGCTGTAAATAAAAATATTTGTTTAGTAAAAAAAAAAAACAAAAAACCTTTTATTTCATTGTTATTATGGCATCAGTTTATAATTTAGTCCTGGACCTATCCAATTCAACTGATTAAAATCCATTCTATCAAGTCAACAAGTCAGTGGCCCATGGGCGGTATAAAATCCAGGTTAGGCACTAACCAGTTAACCACACGAAAAAAAAATCTTAACAAAATTACGATTGATCTAATGCCAGATTGCAAAACTATGTAAGTTCTGTTGTCACTTTCATCTGTTGGCTTTCATCAATTGTTGTTATAATATCAGGCAAAAGTCACATGCATACGCCACTCGCATTGTCTCATCAACACTTTTCTACAGAGTTATTCGTATTCACAAAGAAGAAGAGAGAATTTTGTTAGTGCGTAGTTTAAATTCCAGCGGACTCACATCATCGATGAAAATTTCAACTGTCTAGCTATCACGATTTATGAGATACAGCCTGGTGACATACAGACGGACGGACAGACAGTGAAGTGTTAGTAATAGGGTCCCGTTTTTACCCTTTGGGTACGGAACTTTAAAAAAATAAAGGGTGTAAACAGACTCTTCACGAAGCCGTCAACCAAGCATTATGTACAGACGCCAGCACATCAAGCTACTACAATCTGTCAGATTTCTTTAATAGATTTTCGACTTTATTGCTAAAAAATTAGGTTCAAGGTTGATTGGGATAATCTGACAGTTTCGGGTAGCTTGACCTGCTGGCGTCTGTACATACATCAAACTAAGTAACTTTACGCAAAAATTAGTGCTGGGAAACAACTCTTTTTTTGGGCTGAAAAATCACGTTTTACAGTAGGACTCAATGTAACGCACTCAAAACATTTTGATGATGAATGGATTGAATAGTAAGAGGGTCCTGGAGGTGTTTAAAGTAAAAATCTTCCATTAAAAACATGTATTTAAAAAAAACTTGGGAAAAAGTTGGAACTTTGACCCCCAATATCTCCGTAACTAGAAGGTTCCCAGATATGGTCTAAAACAAAAAAATGATCGAAATGACGGCGAGAACAAGTGCCTTTACGCTTCGTTAAGAGTCTGTTTACACCCTTTATTTTTTTAAAGTTCCGTACCCAAAGGGTAAAAACGGGACCCTATTACTAACACTTCACTGTCTGTCACCAGGCTGTATCTCATAAACCGTGATAGCTAGACAGTTGAAATTTTCATCGATGATGTGAGTCCTACTCGCACTTGGCCAGTTTTTTTTAATTTAATGTTTCGCTATCACTGAGGTTTTTTCTAGGCCAGCTTCGACTAAAAAATGTTGGATGGCGCTGTATATGACTAAGTGTAAAAATTAAATTATTACGGTGTCCGGTCGCAGCCAAATCAAGTTTTTACGTTCAGCAGATTTTATAGAATTATACTTGACTCGATGTCGAAAAAATTGATTGGCTGTATAGAGCTGGCGCTGGCGTTCATTGCCGTTCAAAAGTGTATCTTCCTAGCTTCATCTTTCTTCGTTCGAATTGTGTTTTTGTTGCATTGCAACTTACTTTTTTCATTTTGGCAATAATTTCTATAAAATACAACCTAGCACCGAATATTTGGACACCAAAATCCGATTTGGCTACGACTGGACACCGATATAATTTAATTTTTCACTCTGTAATGTGCGCCATCTATCGTTTTTTAGTTTAAGCTGGCCTAGGAAAAACCTCCTTAGATTGAAAATTATAATGGCAACACACGTGACAAGATATTTGCATTTTTTGTCCGTTGGCGACTTGGCGCTACAATAAATGTTGAGTATGAGCGGCAAGTTTCAAAATGTTTACTAACTCTGGCAAGTTTCGATCACTACATATTAAAAATTAAAGATCCCCGCCGCGCCGTATGTTCGTGTCTCAGGAACTACTGCACGGATTTGTATAAGGTTTTAACCAATAGCAAGAAGGATAACTGGCAAGGCTGGCAAGGACAGATTGTAGTAGCTTGATGCGCTGGCATCTGTACGACCACCCTAATGTTACTAAAGCCATTTAAGGTGGTTGCGTCAGGGTAGCCCGCGAAATTCAAAATTTCTTACGTTTTTTGCAATTTGCAGATCAGTGTTAGGTTGTACTGAATTATGAAAATATATGCGGCACTTATAACAAAACACATTTTTTGTCTGTCTTTCTGTCTGTTTGTTCCAGCTAATCTCCAAAACGGCTGTACCGATTTTATCGGGACTTATACTTATAAGCAGATAGCTGATGTTATAAGGTCTAATATAGGCTACTTTTATTTTAGAATTAGTATTAGGGTTCCGTGCAAAAAATTAAAACCCTTGAAATTGGTAACAAAGCCTGATTAAAAATGGAAGTAATATTTTTTTTTTATACGAAGGTTGCGGGCTACATCTATTTTAAATAAGATAGATTCATGCTTGCAAATCTTGCAAATATCATAACATGTATCTAATTTCTGTATTACTGAAATCTAATATACCTAAAATACGACGTTAGTGATGGGAATGTGAATTCTATCGAAGGATTGAAGTGTAATGATTCTTTTCTTTTTCCACATGGGGATGGAACCCGGGTCACCAATGTGTCAGTAGTCCTTGTTAAACCCCATCATCCATCATTCCTGCCCATATCTCAATTTATTTGGGGTCGGTGCAGCTTTTCATCTTTTTCCATACTCCTCTATTAGCTGTCATCTCATCAGACACCTCCTTGCTAGCTATATCATACTTCACACAATCCATCCATGGGGTCGACGGCAGGGTGAAAGGGGGTGCACTTGTGCCCCCCTGTCGGGAAAGGAAATATATGTATAGAAAACATTTAGTTTTTTTTTTTAAAGTTGCTGTGTCAATAATAACTTGAGGCGTCTAAGTTACTGTCCAAATTTATTCATCACCTTGTCAATGATTGAAGTGTCCTCCTCCACTCGTTTCCTGTAAACACAGGGTGCTTACGCCTCGTTTCTCCCATCGTCAAGGCCGTAGGCAGGGGGAGACCCGGAGGGTGCGAAATTCGGGCAACTATAGAGAAACCAATCTATCTAAGGAGGAAAACAAAAACTTTCGAGCTCGCTCGTATAAAATACCTAATTTATTTGAGAATACCCTATATTATTTGAGCTCGCTTCGCTCGCTCAGATATCTTATATCTTTTGGGTTCGTAAAGTTTCTAAAAAAAAAAAGACGTGGCACTCGGAGACTGCCGCGGTAAAGCTATTGCATAGCATTTTTTATCAACTTATGTAATTATGATTATTTATTCACTTTCGTAGTGTCAGATATTCACAAGCCGCTGGAGCTAGGAGGTTAGGTTGGCTAGGTTGGTTGGGTTGGTTGGGTTTAGGTTTCCTATACAACCTAACCTCCTAGCTCCAGCGGTAGATTAAAAATAATAATCTAGGCTTGTCAATATCTGAAACTAAGCTAACGCGTTAGGTTATTTTCGTTGCGGAATTTCTGGATTCGGTCTCCACGCTCAAGGCCCGCGATAGAAGCTATGCAATAGCTTAAAAAAATAAAATTCAATCTATTTATTTTCAAAAACTTTCACATTAATTATACATAAAAAGAATAATGCTCAATCTTTTCTGCTGAATCCTATTTTTTTTTATTTGATAGGCTTTTCTGAATAAATCGTTAAAGTTACTCCATGTAAGAAATCTAACCAATCAGAGGTGGAGTGCAAATAATTGCGAGTTGCTTTCATGGAACTGAACATGTATCCCCCTGGAAATAATCCTGCTGCCGCCCCATGAGTCCATCCATCGTTTCTTTGGTCTCTCTCTCCTAGTACGACTAGATTTTTAAATAAATAAAGAACACAATATTTTAATCAAAAACATTATTTATTGTTTTCTATACAATTTTACAACTTCTTGCGTCTCGAGTGCAGCTCTCTATAATAATAATAATTAATCTTTGATAATTCTATAAATGTACAATAAAAACTAATGTTTTTGTTTTGAGATTAAAATAAGATACTTACTATTTACATATCAACATATTTTTTTCGCCATACTTTAAAATATTTTATACATTAATTAATAATTTCTTTTAATTATAATAATTTTTGTGTTGTGCAAAATTTTGAAATGCATTTTTTATGACATTTGAAGAATGTGTTACTAGTATACTGCATCAGTTATGTATTTACGAATCCTACCTTTCAGAACCTTTATACAATTTCGGACCAACGCGTGTGTATACTATTTACAAGTCACCAGAGTACCTAAAGATGAATTCCCCTTTTTAATTAACATTAAGCATCACTTAATTATTATGTATAATTTCAACATGAATGACGTAACCCAGATTTTGTAACTACATTTTGATAGAAAAGAGCGTCCATGGAGTTTCTTGCCATTCTTTTCCATAGAGATCTACGCTTTGGAATGGGCAACTGCAGTACTTTTACATCCTTGTGACTGGGACTGTAGCTTGTACTTTTTGTTTTTGACATTCAAAAGGGCCTGTAATGGTTTCATGGAAATAAATGCTTTAAGTTTGAGTTCACCTAAATGAATGTCTATGTAAAAGCGTCGTTCGATTTTTAAATTTTCAGTTTCGAACTGACAGTATTGGAAATCCAAAAGCGTGCTTTTATTCTGGTGTCAGTTAGTTTTGGATAAAGGAATCTGCCCAATACACCGTATCATACAATAACCGTGCTAGGAACGTAAGCACAGTAAAAAATATGACTCTGACTACTATTCCCACTAGAACGTATCAACAGCGTATAGGGTTTTTCAAATGTAAGTTTTTGGGAAAACGTGCTATTTAGTACTTCAGGTTCAGGTACAACATTGTTTTTTCTTCAATAAATTAAATAACTGTTGATGGCGGATGTTTTCCATATTCCTCAGATAATTCAAAATCAAAATCAAAATATTTTATTTCACATAGGCCCAGATAGGCACTTATAAAACGTCGACAAAAAAGGTGCACGGTTCGGTTGGTTGTTTCCTATGGAGAAGAACCGGCAAGAAACTCCATGGTCCATCCAACTAAAAACTGATGCAGTATTAGAATGTAACATTATACGTGTCGCGTAAGCTAAGTATGTAGAATTGAAGACTGTGTCAAAATTGTGTGATAGTTAGCATTTTCACCTGAGTTCCATATTTTCGTAAAAGTGAAATTGAGCAATTTCATATTATTGACAGCATAATGCTAATAAATAATAATGACAACATTAATGACATTGACAAGGTAGAAAATAGGGTAGTAAATAAAAAAAAAACTCCCCAATTTTTTGAAGTAGAGCCTGTGGGATTTTACTTCAAAATATATTTTTTAGATTTAATTGACAAGAGTTCATAGAGAAAAAGCTCGTTTAATAATAGAAATGATATATAAAAGTCTTGTTTTTTAAGAAAAATAAAAAGCTGAAATAAATGACAATAGTTTTTGACAGACATGTAGGTAGGTAAGTAGGATGTACAGTCATCAACACAAGTTTTACAAACCAATATTTAAGAAAAAAATCACTAGAAACTATTTTTTGTAACAGCGTTCAAGAACATTGTCAGTGCCAATATTTTATAGCAATTACAACACTGCCTGCTCTTGAACGCAGTTTAGGTATACTGATCGCTTTTAGTTTTCTAAAGACGAATGGCCTTAACCGGTTTCAAAACTTGTGTTGCCATGTTTGCTGCAGTGGTAGTGTTTGAAATGAAAGAATTTGTTGTGTTGACATGTATTTTAATGTTTATCATGTAACTACAAGACCTAATTCCAATAAAATGTAGGCTAAAAACGAAAAGAATAATACAATATTCACTATGTGCCACCGTGCTGTTTCTCGTGTTCTGTTAAAGCATCGTTTAGCGAAATTACGCGAATAGACATTAAAACTGACCAGAGACAAATTTATCTTTTTGAATAATTTAATTTAGTTTTTTCATAGTCAATTTTAGTGTCTACAACGTGTGTAATTTGATTTTAGCGTTCATCTGAGTAGAATAGTGTCATTTCGTCAGTAATACAACAACAAATGTAATAAATTGACAATGTAAAAAAACATCTTTTTTTTTAAATATATTTTCTCTGTACATTCAACACAAAGAGGTAAGCTATCACGACATCAAGGTCCTAATACTAGAACATTTAGTTTTTTTCCATTCGAAAATATTCCTAGAGAAAAAGATATGCATCTATTTACCTGATAACATTTATTTACTTCAGCTATATTTAGGACTAGTTGAAGGCTGGCTATAAGACTGTTTATGTAATTTGACGTTAGTGGTTCACTAAGAAGGTTTGCAAAGTAATTTATGGAAAGAAGACTAAGTTTTTTTTTCTATTCATAAACAGTAATATAGACGAGCTACCACAAGGTCACACCATACAAACATCTATCCCTAGACACAAAAACAAAAAAAAAGATTTTTTTTTCAAACAGCGCGATTGTGGTGTCTCCAATATCATCAACTGACCTTATTTTTCTAAATCCTTGTGCAAGGCTTATTACTCAAATTTTAAGTCGAATCATCGCTATATTTTTTAAGAAAATTTTTAGAAAACTTTACTGTTTTATTTTTTTCCACTAATCGAATATAATTGACATTGCAATGACACTTACTACTAACCTAAAGAGTGCTAAACTATTTCTTACATTTAGATAGTTTTGGTTCTTAAAACATTAAAAAAATGGTGGATAGATCGCCACTACGAACTAAACTGGTGCAAACTTAAGAAACAAGCACTTAAGCGTGGTCTAATAAAAACCAAAAATAAAACAATTTTTTCTATAATATACCTCAGTTTCTTTATTTCTTGTACATTTCACAACTGTCACGTTTTACAAAACAACCAAGTTTTTTTTTTAAGATAAATTACAAATACGCGCGGACATTTTTTCCTTGTCCGTTTTCGCGCGCACAAGAATAGGGAACAAGAAAGAAAACTAAGTACTTTTTCAACATTACTCACAAACTAATATCATTTTTTTTACTAAAAATCCTCACTAAAACGGGAAACAGTGCTATCTTCATTACTCGTCACAATTATGTCTATGTCCGTTTTCTGAGGATGAAAACAGCACTGGTAAAATAATAAGTAACTAAAATCTAATTAATCAAATAAAATGGGAATATTACTTAATCGATACCTAAACCGCTAAGTCCACAATCGAAATGCAGACGCATTCAACAGAGCATAGCTCCACTCCAAACAAAAAAAGAAAAAGAAAAAACATGGAAATGTAATAATGTGTAATAATATGAAAAAAAAACATGTTACTGTGTCTAAAATTATATTAAAACAACTAACTGTTAATGTCTTTATAAGAGTGATCTAAATCACAAATTGTAAAAATAAGGAATTATTTAAAAAACATTGCCGTCACGAGAAATTCGCCCGCCTCCCGATTTGAGTGGTAACTTTGTCGAATTTGGGTTTTTTTTGTGAAAGTGGGTGAATTTTTCGTGTTTTTTTTTGTAACGGCAATCCCCCTTAGTCCCCCCATCGCACTCGTAGTGGTGTGCCTGTGTAAGTGTGTGCCATCCGTCTTGATATGTGTGTGTGTGTGCTCCACCTCATCGCCGTTAGCTAGAAGCAAATAGTTTTTAGTGAGTAATGAATGTATTGAAGTTGCAGTTCTGACCGAAAAAGATTTTGGGGAGTTTTTTTTTCAATTTAGGGGAGTTTTACGAACGTACAGAGTCTGGGGTAAATATGACACAAAGAGTTCAAGAGAAAGTATGACTTTATAAAGCATTTTTTGAGACAAAATCTCGATG
The DNA here is from genome assembly GCA_950005105.1 of Lycophotia porphyrea. Lineage (NCBI taxonomy): Eukaryota > Metazoa > Arthropoda > Insecta > Lepidoptera > Noctuidae > Lycophotia > Lycophotia porphyrea. The sequence goes on from OX465409.1 coordinate 2,011,440, forward strand.
TGACGTTTAAAGGACCGGGTATAAAATATGTTCAGTAGTAAAATATTTAGTAAAACTCAATTTAATGGAAAACTGTTTTTTTTTTTCAAATACCTAATGTCTTTTAAGGCCAAACTGTGAGATGTCAAGTACCTAACCGAATGTTTTGTCAATAAATGAGTAGAAAAAGGATATAAAAATGATAAAAAAATATTAGAAGAATTAAGAGAAAAAAAAACTGAAAATTGAGCAAAAACTGTGACCAAGTGAAAAAGACATGTAGTATTATGTGTTTTTTATACATTTTTCTCTAATTTTATTATTTGTCACTGTGATATGTAATTTCGAAGCATATTATACACATACGGACGTACGCTAGACGTAACTTAAAAAGAAATTGACATTTCCGATCGGACAAGCGATTGTACAATCGGGCACAACAGGTTTAATCTTACAATAATATTTTATTTTTATTCTACAATTCTAAATCAGCGTATTTTAAGTACAAATCTATTATTATTAAGCTTAAAAGCATTGTGTTGTCACACAAAAAATATAAGGTGTTGTGCACGAGTGTACATGAGATGTACACTTATACATATCTACATGTATACATATATATATAGCTGTTTATAAATTGACATAGCACATATTACGCTTTTTTTATCCACATAAGATATGTCATTCCTCTCAATACATACATTTATAAACTATTTTACTACTTGTCAGCGCGAGATTTAAATGCAGGCTTCAAAAAAGGGTAACAAACTTGTTTTTTTTTAGTAAATTTCATACTAATGCTTGTACCTGCTCTGCTTATTCCTCGAGAAAAGCCATTTTTACTGTTTCTTTTTTAAATAAATTTGATAGTATTATGGCGACTAAAAGTAAATTCGACGGCACTTAACCATTTTTTATGCATTTCATTGATATTTTCAACCCGAATACTGGTTTCAAATACTATTTACAAATATTTTATGTTAAGACAAAATAAACCAAAATATATTCAAGTCCAGTTCAGCATCAGGATAAGCAGAGCATTTAGATTAACGAGTACCAAAATGATTTTATAATTGACGTTTTCATTAAAATAAACCAAAAACAGTCAAAACTAAATCTCGCGCAAACAATTGAAAATGGAAATAAACTAATAAAATTTCTTAAACATTTAACACTGCCTTTTTATATCCACTCATTTATTATTATCATATTTTTTTTTATTGAACATGACACTTGAGTACCTGATTGTACTTTTATAACAACTAAACTGCTGGACTAATTTTGGAGATTTTTTTTTTTGTGAAAAAACACGGAATATATATTTTGAAAATAACTAACAATGATTGCTTAAATACTCTTTTAAAATTATTTAGAATATTAGTGCCAGCTAGTGGACAAAAGACAATTTTTCCCCAATATTATGTCCAGCAGTGGACCGATGCAAAGTATGTTTAACAGCACTCATATGTACATACAACAGTATTTTCTATACATATGTTTTATATATTTAAGTTCTAACTTTCTCAATAGACTTTGGCTTAATTTTTGGCTTAGATAAAGTCAAGGAACGAAAGCAGGTGTTATTAAGAACAAAAAAGGTTTTGGTTTTTAGAAAAATGTCAAATTTTTGTCATAGATTTTTTCACTAAGTAGAAAGTTTAGTTTCTTTAGAAAATCTTTAAAATTATCTTTTAGGAAATTATGTGTACAATCTTTTACTATAAGAATAGAGAATATTTTATCATCAAAATAATTTGCAGGTCGAAATATAGCAACTTTTCGGACTAGAAAATCAGCCATAGAAATAATTAAATCAATATGATAATTCATTAAAAATAAGGTTGTTTAAATAAAGCTTTTGATTAAATATAATTGTGGAAAGATACAAAAAAAAAAAAAACATAATTCGTTTAAGCCACTTTTAGAGAGTTTAAATATCATTGGCTTGATCTTATATTTTCAGTGAAATTTGTTTGCTATATTTTAACCCATTAAGACTGTATATAAGATGACATCTCTATATTTTTGCTCAATTTTTTTTTTTACGAAATCCAGTATAGCGTTTAAAAGTTGTGTGTTCCGACACATAAAATATATAATTTTTAAGCCTGAAAGACATGCACGATCTTTGCATGACATTCTGAAATGAAAACTGTCTTGGATTATAGTTTTCCATTCATAGTAATCTATAAAACAAAACATTCATTACGGCTGTTATCCAGACTTGGCTTGCAGTACCGAGGGGGTCAATTTTTGTAAGAGGTAAGCCGGACTATATATCTTTAATGTGATTATATTATTTGTCTATAGAATACTGACCGTGCCATTTTTCAAAGGGAAGCCGGTAGGAATCGAGTTCTATGGAACCTTCGCCACTGTTGGCTTTTCATTAGGTAATCGATCCATGTAAAATACTGGTCCCATCGGTTTTCGGTTAGACTGGAAGCAGACTCCGACATAGATGGGAAAAGGTTTCGCAGACGAAGATCATCAACATCTGCCTAGCCTTTTTCCAACTATGTTGGGGTCGGTTTCCAGTCTAACCGGATGCTGCTGAATACCTACTGGTATTCAGCAGCATCCGGTTAGACTGACTTTTAACATGGAGCGACTGCCTGTCTGACCTCGAAAACCCAGTTAGTACTGGGTAATACGATACCCCTTGGTAAGACTGGTTGTCAGACTTTTTGGGCCACTGACTACCTAACGACTGTCAAAGATCTACAAATAACAGCCGGGACCAACGGCTTAACGTGCTTTCCAAGGCACGGAGGAAACTCGGTATGTAATGGGTGGTCACACATCCACAGACCAACCTAGGCAAGCACGGCTTAACCTAAAGATCTACCCGAGCGGCTGTTATTATTTAGCCACGAGCTCCTTGATAGAAGATAATCACGTTTATAATAAATGCAATTTTATTATTCAATGACCTTGAGTTAATTTTTAAAACATTGTAAATTTCACCTGTCAGAACACACATTAATTTAAGACACAAGCAAATATAGAGATGATCAATATTAAAATCTATGGTCCCTACTATCGAATTACGAGAAACATTGATATTTCGATAGGAAATTATTTTTAAATAACCTCTCAAAACCGGGTCAGTCTGAAACATTATGCGATAGAATTTTGACTAGAACAAGAGGGTCAAAATAAGCATATTTAGGAGCCTAATTTTTTACTAGGCCGATATTCTACTCACAAAAAATAATTAAATTTAGAACAAAAAATACCAAAAACAAAAAACAAAAATGGCAGGATATCGTGAGATTGAGAATCAACATTGACTATAATATTTGTCTCTAACTACTTTGTGCAGACAAATACTTCGGCATAAACTACGAATAACCGAAAAACTTAACATAAATTTTTCCACGCTGGTAACACTTAATCTTTGGCTTGCCAACAACGAAAACTAATGCACAATATGACAACTCCAGGGTTGCCAATTAAATATATCAATCCGATACAACATTGGTCCGTCACCTTTAAAAAAAAATGTACATGTCTTTTTAAACACTTTGATATTATTCTTTTCTATACATTAGTGAATTTATTTCTTACTAGTAGTCATGTTCGGCCATTCCATTGTTTTGGCCTTGTCTCTGGTTGTTCTGATCCTGGTTTTGATTTTGACTCTTGTTAGGGTTCTGGCCCTTTCCCTGTCCGATTTGTCGCGATGATGAGAAGCAGAGCTTCATTACGAACGGGAATTTTGCACCTGAAAACGTTTAAACAAAAATGTCAAACAAGGTATGTCTTGATTTTTTTTCTAGTGAACAGGCCTTCAACTCATCTAATAAAACACAATCTACAATATTAGCAAAGGGTTTGCCAAGGGGCTTGTTAAAGCCATGTAGTGTGGTGAGCCTGAAGAAGAGCACCAAGTTAGAATCGAATTAAATACAAAAACTTTCTGCGAAAAAAAACCGACTTCCAAAATAACACAAAAAAAAAAAAAACTTTTTTTACATTACTTTCGGAAGTCGGTGACTTTGTTTGTTTCATTGTAATTTTTGTCACCGACTTCCGAAAGTAATGTAAAAAAAGTTATTTTAGTTTTTTTTTGTGTTATTTTGGAAGACAATATACATTGATAATTAAAAACTATTAAACTAAAATAGATAAACTAACAACAAACTATACTATTTTGGAAGTCGGTTTTTTTTCGCAGAAAGTTTTTTATTTTACCCTTTTTAGTTATAGACTTTTTAGCATACCGCACAAATTCTAATCATGAATTAATTTTTATATTGTAACCAGAACTTTAAGGAAGTACTCGTCAAGACGAATCAAACGAGTCCAAACTCGATGGGGTTGTCGTTTTATAGCGGAGTTCTTAAGGCGACCTTACAGCTCCATCACCAGACCCTGGATACTATCTAAAGACAAACTACTCATTAAGACGAATCAAACGAGCCCAAACTCGATGCGGTTACGTCGTTTTATCACGGAGATCCTATGGCCACCTTCAAGCTCCATCATCAGACCCTGGATACTATCTAAAGACAAACAACTTATTTAGACGAATCAAACTTAGCCCTAACTCGATGCGTTTATGTCGTTTTATCACGCAGATCCTATGGCCACCTTACAGCTCCATCATCAGACCAGACAGAGATACCATCTATAGACAAACTACTCATTTAGACGAATCAAACGAGCCCAAACATGATGCGGTTACGTCGTTTTATCATGGAGATCCTATGGCCACCTTCCAGCTTCATCATCAGACCCTGGATATCATCTAGAGACAAAGTACTCGTCATAACGAATCATACGAGCCCAAACTCGATGGGGTTATGCCGTTTCATAACGGAGTTCCTAAGGCCGCTGTCCAGCTCCATCATCAGATCAGCTCCATGTCATCGATATATTGTACTATCACGCGATATACATAAGCGTGCAAATTTTTAATTCAATCGGAAATCAGGAAGTGTGTCAAATTAAACACGCAAAACTTCAGGCGTCGTCGCGTGATATAGCAATTAACGGGAAAACATACCAAATTACTGAACCGATTTTGATGAAATTTCTATGGGACCAATCGGGAATTATATCCTTTCACATAAAAGAAGAATTTTTGAAATCGGTTAAGAAACGACGGAGATATGAGGTAACAAACACAAAAAAAAAAAAAAACATACAACCGAATTGAGAACCTCCTCCTTTTTGAAGAAAGTCGGTTAAAAACGTTGTGAAAACACTTGTTTTATAGTAAAAATAACTCAGGAAAGAAAAAAAACGAAACGAAATGAATATTATGTTTATTCAAAATGAATTAAACAGGTAATAGGACTAATACGAGAGGTAAACAGGTATACGGGTAGATAAATTGGGAATAGGATAGATCAACGGAGAATAGGGAAACAAAACAGGGAATAGGGTAGCTAATCTGGGAATAGGGTAAGTTCACAGGTATAAGCTTAGGTAAACTGGGAATAGGGTAACAAAACAGGGAATTGGGTAAGTGTACACAGGGAATAGGGCAAGTTTACAGGTATAAGGTTAGGGTATAGTGGTAATAGGGTAAGTTCACAGGTATTAGGCTAAACTGGGAATAGGGTAGGAAAACAGGGACAAGGGTAGTAAAACAGAGAAAAGGTGTCTATTATCCCAAATAATTCGGAATTAGATTGGTATATTTACCTGGATGTTGTATGGTCGCGTGGTTGCACGCCATTATCGCCATCACGGACTGGGAAATGTTCTGGAACTCCATAAGGCCTGATGATGATCTGAAATATGAGCCGAACGGTTACATTTTAGATTTAACACATTGTAAATGGATTTTTTGCAAATCATAAGAATATTACTTCATATTTTTAAATAGAGAGATCTTAAATTGAATAGGTATTGGTGATACCCATTCAAGTTAAGTTACCAATGTCAAAAACAGGTTGTCATCGTTTCAGAGTCAAACAAAAGTAAGGATGTTAAAGGGTTAAAACAAGATCAATACATGCCTGAAATCTACAAATCCCATTAAAATAGATGGACAAATTTTAACACAGCGTTCAGTACGTCTAACCAAACATATCCAAGCAAAAAAAAAACACTCATTAAAGTGATTTTATTTTGACCTCAAATAATAAATTGCTGGCATTTTTGGTGTACTTTCGTTAGCTGCTTATTTTTCTTGTAAGTTATCTAATATGTTTTTCTTATTTTTTTTTTACCATTGTCCTTATTTTGGTGGTCTGAATGATTTCTAAAAGTTTGTCCATCTATTTTAATGGGACCTTATATATTGTTACTTGTAGCGGTCATAAGTTGGTACTAAAAGTGCAACAGTGCCATCTATGACTCAAATGAAATAAAGCTCTCCGCGAGTTAAGAACACAGAAAAACCCGAGAAAATTGTTGGGCAGCAGCCCACCAGACATAATAACCGTCTGGTCGGAGGATTCTTCATTTTTTATAGAGGATCAAGAACTTGACAACCTTATTTTTTTTTCGGGTGGGAAATCATCAAATGACGTATCCAGCTCCGGGCAGAGCGGAAGGGAGTGTCAGACTTGTACTGACTAAAACCCATCCATGTTCCTTCCTTGCCCTTTGTGTTCCAGGGCCGCGGTATTTGTTTCGAACAGCCCGCAGCGGAACTTGACACCCTGTGCTTCATAAACCCCTTCCTATTTTTGACAAGTTATGTGCGTGTGTATAAGTGACTGCTTTGTCGGTCTAGTGGTCGCAAGCGCGACTGCTGAGCATGAGGTCCTGGGTTCGATTCCCGGGTCGGGCAAAGTGCTATTGGGTTTTTCCATCAGGAATTTCAATTTTTTCAATAGCAGCTACGGAGTCTGGATTTGTGCCCGGTTGATGGCAATAGACTCGCCCCCTATTACATGGGACTTAAAAGCATAACCGGCGAAATGTGGGTGTACTATTAGGTACACTTCTGCCTAACCCTTCGGGGATTACAGGCGTGATGTTATGTTATGTATTTATTATTATATTTTATTCTTGGAAATGTTCTATACTATTGCACCTACTGTTTTGTCTCTGCATCACCCTAAGGTAGACTGGTAGAAAATGCCCAAGGCAGGCAAGTAAGTCCACCTTTGTACATTATGTGCATATAGTTTTAATAAATAAATAAGAAGAATAGCACATGTCTTTACCTCTCACTCTTGAGCGGGAACTTGGAGATGGTGTGAGGGGGGGTGACGCCGTAGTCCTTGAACACCTGCAGCAGCTGCTCGTCCGACACGTCGGGCGGCGTGTTGAAGAAGTGCAGCACCTGGAACATTTTAGTACATAATGAATGCACATTCCTTATTTATTTTGAAGCCAGCTCAGTAAAGCAGAATTGGAGATATGAAGATATACTTAGGGGAGAACCCGTTCGGCTTAGTTCGAATACTATTGGAGATAATTGTCATTTTATGGTTGATTACTATGCACTTAAGTGTAAGCAAACAGATTTAAATTAAAAAATATATATTCCATGCATTGGTTTTTTTTTTCAAAGTTGTATACCGCGCATATCTTCAAAAAAATATAAAATTTCAAATTACTCGAAAGTGGTTGACATTTGCACAGGGGTCATAGAGGGTCATTTGGTTGCAAATGAAGTCCTACCTACCTACATCCCTTTAACGGATTGCCGTCATATTACCAATAACCCTGTATAAAAGAATTGCTCGATTAAAGTATTAGATTATTATTTGCCATATCGATGCAAATTTTCTTGACTAACAGCGCCACTTAGAACTGCACACTTAAAGGTCACACTATAAATGAAAAAACAAAACATTCTTCACTTTCCAATATCATTTCATCATCTGCCTATCCTTGTCCCAACTATGTTGGGGTCGGCCTCCAGTCTAACCGGATGCAGCTGAATACCTACATGAAGTGACTGCCTGTCTGACCTCCACAACCCAGTTAGTACTGGGTAATACGAAACCCCTTGGTAAGACTGGTTGTCAAAAATCTACAAATGACAGCGGGTTTAACGTGCTTTCCGAGGCACAGAAGAATCTCGGTATGTAATGGGTGGTCACCCATCCACAGACCAACCCAGGCAAGCACGGCTTAACCTAAAGATCAAGCCGAGCGGCTGATATTATTTAGCCACGAGCTCCTCTTTCTCAATATCATTTATTACTGATCAAATTTCACATAACCATGGATCTTTAGCTCTTTCTAGTAACAATATGGAAATATTTGTAATATTTCACTTAGATACACATCACATAATAATGTATAAATATATTTGCATGCCCTAAAAAGGCAAAATATGGTTTGTGCCTAAACCACCAATTATAACAACTGGTAACACCTGTATTTTATGCAAATAAATGATTCTTATTCTTATTCAAATGTAGATCCTTACCTTAGAAGGCGGCTGTATCCTGTTCTTGTGTATGGAGGCAGGTGTCAAGAACCTGTTGTTCTTGTTGCCGACGTAGTCTTTGAACGAGGGACTCTTGTCTGGCAGCGGATACGGGTTCATCACCTCTGATAGGTACGCTTGTTTTGAGAAACTGGAAAATTGACAACAAACTTTACACCTTCTAATCGCCGAAGGGTTATGTAGAGGTCCACCTAATAGATACACCTACAATTCGCCAGTTATGTTTAAATCCCTTGTAATAGGGGGGCGAGCTTATTGTCGTCAACCGGGCACAAATCCAGACTCAGTGGTTGCTATTTAATAATGAAATTCCAGATAGAAAAAACCAATAACACTTTGCCGAACCTGGGAATTGAACCCAGTACCTCATGACCACTAGCCCAACGAGACCGTACGTCAAAGTTTCCTACATAAATAAGACAATCTCCCAAAAGGCTTGCCCTTCACCATTATTCTTCTTAGCGTGTCGATGGCAATCTATATTGTGTCGGCCCAGAACTGAGCTACTAGTTTGGCGCTTTCGGTAGCATCCATCAGTTCCTGTAGTGAACAAGTGACCGGACACGATATGAGTGCCCCATCGTTTGTGGAACAGCACCACATTTACACTCCAGGGCAGTGTCATCAATGAATCTCCACCTGAGCAGGTTTTCCTTGCTGCGTCCAATCTGAGTCCAGTTCACCATTTCTTAGTATTTTAGCCGGAGACAAGGGGCGGAACAAACTCGCCAGCAACACCATCTCTGTCAGTTAGACTAGATACTCTTCTAGCTTTATTATTTTTTATACTTATCGGATCCGGTCATTGATATGGACTTAAAATGAATCGCAGTAAGCTAGTAGTAACATCACACGACCCACTTACCCACACCACAGCGTGCTTCTACAGAACCCTGATTTATTCAGCTAGGGGCGAAAACAATATTCAAAGTCTGATCACGGCCGAGTTGTGACCTCTTGGAACTGTACCCGATTCATTATGTCCCGTGTTATTGTGTTAAGTTGTAATCTCAAGTCCTTTGTTAGTTTTGCTAGAAACATCGCACCCAGTGTGTTTTCATAGCACGAAACCCATCGTCTGCCCACATAATGCGTGAGCCTAACGGAATAAAATCTGACATTCCCGACATGATTATCCATATTATAATGATCGGAACAGAGAAGCCGGTAGCGAATTCCACAGAGTTGCGGTTCGCACAATAAATTACTTACTTATTATTATTATTACTTTATAAATTATAAGTTACTTAGATTAAAACAAAGCACACAATTAGACCTCTGGGGTCTGTCTTAGCATGCCATAACCTGATATTTGATCAACGCACTATTAACAGTTAAGTATGTTGTATTGTAATCGAGTTGATGTAATATTCTTTCAGCTTACGCTTTATGTTTTTTCTGTTCATTGAGTTTCTAATGACTACAGGTATATGGTTAAGTAAATTAGGTATTGTGAAAGAAGCGGTACGCCTGCTATAAAAGTTATTTTTGCGTGGCACTTGAAGTAATTTTGATTTGACTTGTCGTGTATTCACGTCGTATTTAACTGGGATCTGAATATCACTGCTATCAACATGTTCTATGAGGAACAGATACTCAGCAAATGAAGCCAGTATATCAAGCCGGTAGCGGTACAATACGGTAACTCGATAGAGTTGCCGAGAATCGGCTCCAAATGCGATAGTGTCCATCGTCAGCAGTGAACTGCTTGAAACTGATGATCAACAGACTAATATAAAGTAGAAATTGTGATTTGCCTACTCCTCCGCTACTTTTCTGATTAATTTTGTTGCGGGATCCAAGACAGTTTTAAATTGTTTCACGGGACTTCGTCGAGCTTAATTTTCCTGGCGTTTTTCTGGTGGTAGCCACTGTTGATTCAGGAGTGAGTTACAGTGGTTTGTGAATAGTATGGCGGGCTTTTCCCAGTAAAAAAAGACTAATATAAAGGATATACTCACGCCAGTGTCAAGGTGTAGTCTCCAACGGTAACGTTGTTCAAGTTCTGCACACATCTCTCCACCGATACGCCGTCACCCATCTGAACCATTGCCGTGCCTTCTTTTGTCTTCAGGAATTTTATCTGGAATTACAGCATCAATAATATATTACTGGAAGGGGTTGGCAGGTTTTTGTATAGTATACCCATTTCATCAGTCATCAGATAAGTCCCTTGAAATAGCGACCCTAACTACACTAATATCATATAGAAGAAAGATATGTGTATATTTGTAACGAATAACCTCAAAAACTAGTGGACCAATACCGCGTTTTTATTTGTAAACTAGCTATATACTTCCCATTTTGAATCGGATTTTGTTTAATTTTTTTTGCACAGAACCCTATTTTTTTTTTAAGTTATCCTGCTCTGTCCCACTGCTGGGCAAAGGCCTCCCCCATGGGTTTCCAACCCTGTTTACAATTAGCCCTCTCCGACCAATCCGTTAAGAATGAGTATAAGTATGTTATTAGAACCCTAATTATATTTCTAAAATAAAAAGTTAGCCTAAGTTACACCTTACAACATCAGCTCTCTCTGCCAGTAAAAGTTCCGTCAAAATCGGCCTAGACGTTCCGGAACAAACAGACAGACAGACAAAATTTTAACATAACGTTTTGTTGTTATTAGTAGCTTTCATATGCATTCAGTAAAAATCTGTTATTTTATAATTACAAACAGACACTTCAATTTTATTTATTTATATTATATATGTATAGACGAGCTATAGTATCTTTTAGTTTTAGTCAAGTATATGATACTTACTCTAACAACGTTGCCGTACAGACAGCACAAGTTGAACAGTCGGTCCGCGTTCACAGTCTGAGGGTCCAGCCCGTACACCATCATCACGGCTCCTTGCTGCGGGGGACCGCCCTGCGGCAGCAGGGGATACTTTAGTGGCATCAGAAGATATAGGGGAATCAAATAGTACAAGAGAGTTCTGATTTATACGTAGAAGCAGTTCATTTAAATTTAGAAGTAGTTCATTCAAATAAGGAAGTTAATTTAAATGTTCATAGGTAGTACGTAATAAGTTTGTTTTTAAACATAGGATAGGTTACATACTAGTATAGTCGTAATAGATTGTATAGTATTCTAATTAGAAATGTTATTTAAATATTTTGTAATTGACACTCAAAGAATAAGATTTAAACATACAGGGGAAACCAAAATATCTCCTGTATATTACTATACCTTGACTCCTAATGGGGTTATAATTACCTGGTTCTGTGGGGGCATGTTGGGGTGATGCATGGGCGGGGGTGGGACGAACCCCTCGCCGCCGTAGCCTTCAGGTCCGTACCCGCGGCCGTCACGCTGAAAAGAAGATTATAATCATCACCACCTGATAAGCCTTTTCCAAACTACGTTAAAGTCGGCTGCCAGTCTAACTGGATGGGAGCAGAATAACTTAACAGCACGCCTGTAATCCCCGTAGGGTCAGGCAGAGGTGTACCTAATAGTACACCCACATTTCGCCAGTTATGTTTAAGTCCCAAGTAATAGGGGGCTAGCGTATTGCCATCAACCGGGCACAAATCCAGACTCCGTGGCTGCTACTGAGAAATTCCTGATGGAAAAACCCAATAGCATTGAGCTGAATACTAGTATTTTATTTAGATTATCATCATCAGACATCATCATTAGGATCAACTGACCTCTACAACGTATTTGTGAACCGCGCGGTAACTCTGAATAAGATTGGTTGTCAAACTTTCGGGTTTCTACCTGGCCATAATGTAAAATATCTACGAATGACAACTAGGAACAACAGTTTAACGTGTTTTCCGAGCCACGGAGGGGTATTTATGTGCTGAATGGTCACCCATCCATAGGCTAACATTCGCAAGCGAGTCGACCCGCGCCCTGACTCCATGTAAACTAGTTGTATAATTATGATAAATCTGTCAAAACACACAATTAAGAAACATCTGGAAATTAGTGAAGTAAGGACCCTGTAGAATCCAATCCAGACGAAAAGATGAAAGGCCAAAGAAAAGATGGATGGATTGTGTGAGGAATGATATGAAAGAGAAAGGAGTAAATGATTCCCTGACGTTTGACAGGGGAGAATGGAAGAAGAAAACGTGTTGCACCGACCCCGAGTAGAATGGGACAAGGGCAGAAAGATGATGAGAGTAAGCAGACCAGCGAAGCAGTTTAAGTCATGTTTTCACAAAGATTTTTTGATAGTCTCACTTTTTCACCTTTCGCAGCGAAAATATGAAGAATCTACATAAAGCCGCGTTGACACGATCAGAGTATGCCGAGTGGACTCTGACGCAACTCGTAAAGTGGCAACCCATCCGAGTGCGTGATCTATGCGTCATGTTCGTGAACGGGCGCTGTCAGTTAAGATTGGGACTGGTCATCTCTAAGCTGCCACGGTTTATTTTAAGTACTTACTTTGTTTTGAACCGAGTCCACTCGGTTCGAGCATACTCTGATCGTGTCAACGCCGCTTAATTCTCGTTCCGCAAATAAATTTAATTTTTTATCACCATCAATTAAGGAAATGGAAATGGGCCTTTTGACGCCAATAAAATGATTCACGTTCAATAACGATATCAATTAATACGAAGCAATACCATTTCGATATTAATTACTTTCAATTTGCCTTCGTATCGTAATGATTATCAAATTATTCAATTTCATCGCAAAGGAAAACGTGAGTGAGTGAGACAGATTGCTAAACCGTCCTCCTCTTAAGCTTAAGATAATTAAGAAAATTATAGATTGACAGTTAAAAGGGGAGAAACGAGGAAGAAAACGTGTTGTTGCGTCCACCCCAAGTTAAGTGCGACAAAGGCAGAAATTATGATCATAATATTTCTGCCTTTGATAATGACATGACCAACAACACACAATGACAATGACATGACCTAATGGAAGTCGCAGGAATCAGCTAGATGCTAGAAGAACAGGACCAGACGAATTGGCAAGGTGTAATTTCACGAAGCCGTCAACCAAAAATTCCGTACATCAAACTAAAAGTATATCTACGCAAAAATGATTGCTAGGAAATGACTTTTTGTTTTGGTTGCAAAATCACGATTTACGATAGGACTCAAACCATTGCGCTGATAAATGCATTTAATAGTAAAGAGCTATTTAAACTAAAGTTACAATAAAATTTGTATGTTTTATTAAACTTGTGAAAAAGTTGAAACTTTGACCTCCAATTTCTCCGTAACTAGAGGGTTCTCAAAAAAAATTGCCATGACCGGTACAACAAGTGTCTTTTGGCTTCGTTAAAGGTCTTTTTACACCTATTATAGCCAATGTCCAACACAAATGATATAATAAAGTTGGTAACATGGTAATACACTAGATGATGAGAATTACCGGATGATGTGGAGGTGGTGGGCCGTGTCGATCTTTCATCATCCCCGGTGGCGGGGGCCCGCCGCTGCCGTAGTCCATATCTGCGGAAATCAAAATAAAAACGGGTTAATATGCTAATTGCTACATGAGGAAGACATTGTGTACACAACATTTGTGTATGTTCTAACTTCCCTATGCCAGAGGAATAGATGAGCCATGATTCACATCGGCCATTTAATCATTTTAATCATTCTAGGATCTTTGCGGGTAAACCAGAATTTGCTCGAGCATCGATCCCTTTGCGTGTGAAACTTTTTAATCAATAAATTTATCATGTTCTGGTGAATCTTCAACTTCATCATAGATTTTGTTCACTGTTGTGTTGTCATCATTCACATTAACAAATATCTTCGACTCATCGTCCAAGTCTGTGTATGCTCAGTTTGAAGAATCACCAGGAGTTTTATCTATCCTGTATTGATATCATGACAGGTTGTGTTCTTGACTTTGCTGAACACTGTAATTACAGACAAATTGTTAATAGGCATTTTCAACCGCAATTTCTCCTTGTTCGATCATTGAAGTGACAGCGCTAGGGTAGCCCGCGAAATTCAAATTTACTTACAGTTTTTGCAATTTAATAACTATTTCGTGAAAAAGTAATTCAATGGGTCTAAATGAACTAAAGAGGGTTGTATTGATGAGTGAGTTGAAATGATTGCTAGTTGGGAAAGCATACTACAGTATTACAGAATTTTTAAATGATAAATTGTAATATACTGGCCTGTTATAATTTTGACATTTTATAATTTTGACATTCTATAATTTTGATATTTTATAATTTTGACATTTTATAATTTTGACATGTTATAATTTTGACATTTTATAATTTTGACATTTTATTACATTATTAGAAACGTCAATTTAATTCGAATTTGTAATTTATTGTTTAAATTTAATCATTAGAGTGTGACAGTTTAATTATGTTTTAATCTTTATTTAAATTAAATACCTTCGAATTTTTATTACCAACATATTTAAAAATAAATAAATAAATAAATAATTTAATTAGGACCAAACATTTTGTACATTTTATGCACCCACCAAACTGCGTAACAGTTTGTCGGCGGGATTTGTATGCCCCAAAGGCCGAACATGATGAAGCTTTTTTTTTGAACAACTTGCATGCTTTGTATGTATACACGCATGTTTTCACAAATAAATGTCTTGTCTTATCTTGTCTTGTCTAGTGGTACGCACGCGAATCATCTTTACATCAACATACAACCTGACACTGACCTGCAAATTGCAAAAAACGTAAGAAAATTTGAATTTCGCGGGGTACCCTGACGCAACTGCCTTAAGGTGGAAAAGGTAAAAAATGAGTCGCGCCAGTAACACGTATGTAGTTACAGAATCACAATCATGAAAATCATCAATATTAACCCTGTAAGTCCATTTAATCCTATTGAATGACTTTTTCATGAAATATTCATTGAATAGGATCACATGAAATTAGAGGGTTATATTGATGTTTTTCATGATTGTAATTCTGTAACTACATACGCGTTACTGGCGCGACTCATTTTTTATCAGCGTACAACCTGACACTGACCTGCAAATTGCAAAAAACGTAAGAACATTTGAATTTCGCGGGCTACCGTGACGCAACCGCCTTAAGGATCGAACAAGGAGAAATTGCAATTGAAAAAAAACCTATTAACAATTTGTCGTCACGCTTACGATCTGTTATTAGCCCAACGAGGCAGTTCGTGAGGAAATGTAAATTTAAGTATTTATCTGTCTTAAAACTAAGAAGGAACACGAATCTTCTTCACAAGAGTGCGATCAAGATGCTGTGCCATTCTGATGTAAAACACACTGTGCCACCAACATGCAGGGTAGGTTCCAAATGAAAGTCGGGTGTAAGAGAAAAATGTATTTTATTGTATAGATGTTTGACAATATTTAAATGTATCGTAAAAGCTATGTATGTAAGTACTTTGTGCTAATGTCTATGCTTTTACGTAGCTAAGAAATATACATGTAATTATCTTGGGAGGTAAAATACTACAGGTATTTTTGCAAGCAAAGACTTTTTGCAATATTCTGCCGTTTTTGCCAGATATTGTATGAAAATTTTGTAAGAAAACTAGTTTGCGTGAATGTGAAAGATAAAAAATAAGTTTTTCAATCAAAATCATAGCTACGCAAAAGTTATTAACGAAGAATTATATAGTTAAATATTATTAAATAATGTCATATTAAGAGTAGCTGTATAAAATGTAGATTATCTTAAGATGTATATGTATGTAAAACTTAAATGTATACTTAATATTATTGATATGATAAATATATTAAAAGTTAGAGCTGTCAAATTTTGTATTTCAGAGTGAATTCTTATTTTAAATATTTCAGAAATTGTGATTGTTCCAGAACATTCTCTAGTACAGTGTCGCTGTTACACTTTTGTGAACACAGAAATATATTATTGGGAGTAACAACATTCGTACTAACACAACAATTTAGTAGCTAACAAAAAATAGACTTGCTTGAAGATATATTTTAAGACGGCTTCAAATTACACACAAGATACATGATGGCAAATATCTAAGGATTTAATAGGAAAAGTCACACCTACGTTTTTATAATTATCTTCAAATAAGTCTGTTAATTAATTGAAAGTTCCGTACACGAAGATTCGTACGTTCATTCAACATGCGGGACGAAACCTCCGTATACCGAAATTAGCACTAAACATCATGCGGTCATCTATAATGGACGACATAACGTCTAAGTCACATTCGTGTAAGTTCAACAGGAAAGTTAGCTTGTTTTATACATCCAAACGGGTTTTAGGTCCAATCAGGTTCTATACACACCGTTCTGCGTGTGTTCGCAGGAATGCTGGCTATGTTGGCTGCAAGAGTCCTCGCTGCATGATCTGGTGGTAGGCGGAGCTGGGGTCGAAGCATCTGTCGATGAGCCGGGATATCAATCCAAGTCTTTGGTGCTTTTGTCCGAGTGTGTTTTTAATGTGTGTAGTCCTTGAGACATTTAAGAAGAGTTGTCGTTTAATGTTATGTTTTTTTTTCTTGGTAAGTCTGAAGTTGGTATGGTATCACGCGGTCTTGTCAAAATCAATCACATTGTCGTCAGGTATAGTTGTTTTGACAACAAAGTTAACACCAAATAAATGGTATTTCTGCTTGTCTTTATTGAGTTTTGTTGCAAAACAAGTACGTAAATTTTTTAAAATTTCACCGCCAGTCTCCATACACTGAAAATGTTTTTAAACTCCACATTAATGTATTTTATATTTCACGTTAACCCCGTTAACGGATATCAATAAACATTTTAAGGGGTGCCATTACGACCGTAATTGTTTAAAAGCGTTCGGTTTACTC
The DNA here is from genome assembly GCA_950005105.1 of Lycophotia porphyrea. NCBI lineage: Eukaryota > Metazoa > Arthropoda > Insecta > Lepidoptera > Noctuidae > Lycophotia > Lycophotia porphyrea. Next base: position 2,028,520 of record OX465409.1, read on the forward strand.
GTGGTTGACTCATATAACCGAAGTGTAATTTAATAATATGTATTTTAATGTTTTCGCTCATGTCAATATGGTGTTTACTGTTGATGGTGTGGTTATGAATGAGATTGTGTCGTGTTATTTTCGAAATATATGAATAATCTTCCTTATTTCTATAAAACAATAAATATGGCATTTATTGGTCGTTTTCCTGTCTTATCTTTTAAAAAAAAAAACCTCTATTTTTTTGCCAACTGCATCATCATAATTATAATTGAAATATTTCATCGATTTATCCACCCCCTTAGAGGGTGATCCCGTGACCACTAGATGTACAGCAGTACCTTACTATAGGCAAAACCAATTGGAATTAGAAAGTCAGTCATGGTGGCTTTGGCAGATATCAGGTTACAGAGATGTGCTAAATAGCTACTAAGTTACGTAATACTACAAAGCGTGATTTTTTGAAGTGAAAACCTCTTTAGCGGCGTTGTACACTTTTTGGGATGGGTAAAAACTGTTAAACTTGCGTCAGATCGTCAGATTAATCAGATCGGCGTGTGCGTGTGCGTGTAGTTTAAGCTAGATGGCGTTGTTTCAAGTTTTCACTTCTGCCGGCTCTCCCGGAGTGCAACCAGTTATTTTTTTTTATATTACATAAGGGCTAGTGAGATGATTCACCTCCTTCACTGCCAGACACTTTCTGTGGTCGAAAACCCATGCCAGACACCTTTAAAGTATGTTAAAATGTTAGTGAACTTACGTCATTATATAAAATAACTTGTAACTCTGGATCTTGGTCCACTTAGACATGGATATATTAGCAATTTATTTTTCACGGAAGGGTATGTCTCCAGCGTAACTCGTTTTCTTCTTCAGGGCCGATGGGCCAGAGTCATCACTCAGTGGGTGCCAGAAGACGAGCATCGTGGCCGAGGGAGGCCTAGAAAACGCTGGTGTGACGACTTAGAGGCGTTTGTGAAAAATTGACTTGAGAGAACCGCATGTAGAGGAGAGTGGAAGGATATGGGGGAGGCCTTTGACCAGCAGTGAGACAATGTAGGCTAATTTAAAAAAAAAGTTGTTTTCTTTACAGTAGCGGAAGCAAGAGGCTATTTTAATGAGCTGTATTAAAATGAGCTGTATTAAAGCGACATTAACTTCCCAAAATATCGCAAGAGCTGTTATATTTTATATGGCATTTTTTCGAGATACGCTTATTTGCATAAATTTCGGCTGCCGTGGCTAAAAATATTTTTTAAATAATTTTTAAAAGCGACATCATAAAATGTTTATTTTGGACATGGGCTCTACATAAAATAATATGAAATATTTCAGTCGAGAGAATAATAAAATGCTATGGAAACGGAATGTTTTTGCAGGGTTAATATTTTCCAGTTCCAGCTGCGAATAAAGCTTGTGACGCATCTATGTATTATACAAAATAATGATAGTTCAGTGATAATAATTCAATTCAATTCATAAAAGTATGCAATTTTTCATCAATGTTTACTTATGTAAAATTATCGTCCGTAGACCGACTTTCCAGACAACCATTTATTTTTATAAATGACATGATCCGACTTTAAAACTCTATAGACATAATTATGAAAAAGGGGTTGAAATTAGATAACCTCTCAACCCCTTGCAACCACTCTTATATTTAATTCAAGTGACAACCAGCATGTCTTCCATTCTTCTCTATTACTCGTCATCTCAGCAGTCACCTCTTTTATAACCAAATCTAGCCCTCCATACTAATATTAAAAATAAAAATAAAATATTATAAAAATACAATTTTTACCGTTTTTGCAACATTTTTCAATGATGCTCCTCTCCTATTTGTCGTAGCGTGATGTTATATAGTCTATAGCCTTCCTCGATAAATGGGCTATCTAACTCTAAAAGATTTTTTCAATTCGAACTAGTACTTTCTGAGATTAGCGCGTTCCATCAAAAAATCTCTTCAGCTTTATAATATTAATAATATTATAATATAGATGAAAAAGTAACTCCCTCAGTCCATCTGTTACTTTTTTGCATTGTAACGGCTGAATAGATTTCGGCAAAAGGGCATTCCATGACCAGGGTTAGACCACAGGATACTTTTTATCCCCTTAGAACCTTCCTATGGGAGAATTTACGACCTTCACGCGAGTGAAGCCGTGGACAAAATCTAGTACGATATAAATGTTTACCATCACTGGGGGATCAAAAAAGGAGCGAGAGCGTTGTACCCATACATTTTTAAACGGCACACAAGCAGGTGTGAACGAAGAATGTTGCATCCATCTCCAAGTTTAGTAGGGTTGTGTTAAATGAGGATCCCAGAAGGGTCAACGTAGACAGAGCAACAGTGCTCGAGCATGGTCAAGTTGTCAAGTTTTGAGTTAGTTTACTGGCCTACATGGTGTCCCACTGTTGGCCAAAAGCCCTTTCTCCTTCTATACCTCTCTATCCGGAGCGATCTCTGACCATGTTAGCCCCGCAAATATATAAATTCCAATTAAATTAGCTGTCATATTTGACCTACAGGTTGATTAGTAAAAAAAGCCTTGTGGCTTGAAGTCCGACGAAACGCAAAGGATGTGTAATGATACTTTTGGGGGAATGACCGCAGGTTTTATCATTACTAAATTTGACTTTTACTATTAAATTTGACGCTGTAAGAGTTTCCATAACGATGAAAAATGCTCGGGCATTTCATTGCCCTGTCTCCGCTGATCCTAAATGAAACAACGGTAACTGTCAGTCTATTTGTCAGTGAAACAATAAAATGAGATACGGAAATGAATTTTTCATTAGAACTGAGATTTATTTTTGTTTGTTTGTTTTCTTTTGGAATCTGTATTCTTGAATGTAGAAGTCATATATCGGAATAATGAGGAATATTTTTTTTTGCCTTTTCGATTTTGTTTTGATGTGAAACATCTATATGCGCGCCTCAGCAGTAAAACTGACTCGTATGCTGTGGATAAAATCAACGACCAGTGGCCCACATTAGCCCTGGGTCGAAACAACTGGAAGTCATGGGGAGAGGCCTTTGCCCAGCAGTGGGATGATAAAGGCTAACAGTATCAGTACGCTGTGACGGAAGATGACTTGACGCTGTCATGTCGTGATGCCTCCTCTGTGCCACGTAAAATCACCCCTTTCCCATGAGAATAAATTTTGTTTTGGAACAATTGTTGAATCTACATATTTCAATTTCGAAACTTCCACGCTACTCAATTAGTGATGCATTTAGGTCGTTATATGATCGATAGATATCGATAAAATATAATACTTTAATGTACCAAATATTTATTCTCCAACTCTGACAGCAGGTTGCCCACACTAACCACACGAAAAAAAAAGAAATAATGTAATCTTAATAAAATTCTAACACCTTCAAAATGCCATTACCTTCTTTCCTTCACATTATCCAAACTATACAAGTACCTACGTGGCTCAAAGCACATACGCAAGAAAATCATTGAGGGCACGCTACGAGCGGGGCTGGGACTTTATGAATTATTTAGAGCTAGCCACACCGGTGTACGTCAGTCCATGCCAGGGTTGCCACGTATCCATTTTGAGTGTGCATTTTGTAGTTGTATGGGACTGCTTTGTTGCTTCCATTTGTTATTTATTTACTATAGTTTATGCCCGCGGTGATGCCTGCGTGGAGTTCGATAATTATCCAACGGAATCATACTATCGGGATAAAAAGTATCATATGTATCTTGTGTATGTGTGTGTATGTATCATAATTGCTTTTGCAATTCCCATTAAAAAATTTGGTTTACTGTAAGAAAACCCAATTCTGGGTTAAGCTCGCCATTGTACATAAGTTATACCATTGCAATTTGTATGTATATTTTTTAATTTGTGTGCAATAAAGAATAAGAAGAAGAGATATGTGTTAATCCAGGTTATAAACTATCTGTGTTCCAAATTTCATCCAAATCCGTTCAGTAGTTTTTGCGTGAAAGAGTAACAAACATCCATACATCACTAACAAACTTTCGCGTTTATCATATTATTATAAGTAAGGATTTATCTTTAATACAGGTAGATAAACCATAAAGTTAGTATTCCTTAACCTATGTTCGTATAATTGACTAAAACACTCAATAAAATAACAACAATAAGAACGCTAAACTTTAAGTTATAATACTTAATTCCACCACCTTCTGGAGACCTCTGGCAACAGTACATGCACCACGGACAGCTGGTTTCCCATTAGGTGGCTTTCAGTCTTGCTAGCCACAATACTCAGAAGATATTTAACTGATTTCTAAATAGACGATTAAGACATTATTCGCAAAATGTTTTTTTGTTTTACCATCTGGAATTTCTTAGAAGAGGCCTGGACTCTGGTTTATGGCATTAGGACACACTAGACACCTACTATAGGAACACTTTTATAGCATTAGGATACACTTATTTGCATCACCTTTACGGAGATTACAGGCTTAAATGGTGAACGATGGTTTCTAACATACTAACTGGAGTTCATCTGTTTGATAGTTCTATTAGTTCGATATTTTGATACATTGCGTTTTGAACACCCAGAAGAACCATTGCACGTTTATTTTAAGGCATTCCATTATTTGCCTAGCCTTTTCCCAAATATGTTAGGCATCCAGTCTAACCGGATGCAGCAGAATACCAGGATTTTACATGGAGGGACCGCCTATTTGACCTCCATTTTTAGGCATCTATAAAATTATATTGTTATAATAAAACAGAAATACTGTCAAAACAGCTGTGTCTGATAAGAGCATTAGATAATGCATTTTATTATTAGAAACCACACAACACACAGCCCAGTTAGCATAGAATCTAATTTCCACCAAAATGCACGGTATATTTTCATGTTTAACAGTTACAGTCAACGGTATTGCCAGCAACACTGCGGCATTTAAATTTTATCGTCTTGCAACCCTGGGCGTTATTGCAATTCCCGCCGGTAGGGAGCGTATCTCCCATTCCGCCGCCGGATTTCAACGGGGACGGTCGCCTTTCACTCTCTCGCTTTTAAATGACTATGTTTCTTTTTTATCTACCCTCGTTTTAAGGTATTCTAGTTTAGTGTTTTTTTACTGGTTTCTTTTGTGGAAAGGTGAAAATTGAGTTTTAGTAGATGTTTCAATTTGTTTAAGGTATAAGAATTTTTGCTGTATTTCGAGATTGAATAAGTGATGAAATAAAGATATTTACCTATCGACATTGATGTACTAGACCTACAAGACTAGTCGTATTAGGTAAGTTGTATGAGAGGAGCATTTTGTGAAAAGCAACCAAATAGTAGATCATACCATTATGAGATTCTTTCATAATATTCAATACTACTGACACATTTAAACCTTACCTACCGTATCAAAATCTCAACCACCGATAGAACCATTCAATTCTTTTTTAATCTCGCAACACAACGTACGGTTTTGAATTAAATTTCCTAGTCGAGGTCGGGATCCAGCCCCATTTGTGAATCGTTTAAAACAAATTTGGCTTTTATTCCAAACGCCTCATTTGGCTACATGTGATCCGCCATCTTTTATGCATGAAATTTTTCAATTCTGTGCAATATGTCATGTTTTGCAACGAGTTTTATCTTATATCGTGACACTTAAGAGAATTTTTAGGAATTCATCCGTCTTTATGTTAGGGATTAAATATGTATGAGTATTTTTCGACGTTTTATATTGTTTGCATTTTTCAGAAGGTAACATAACATAACATCACGCCTGTAATCCCCCAAGGCTTAGGCAGAGGTGTACCCATTATAGTATACCCATATTTCGCCAGTTATGTTTAAGTCCCATGTAATAGGGGGCGAGCCTATTGCCAATAATCGGACTCAAATACAGACTTCGAGGCTGCTACTGAGAAATTCCTGATGGAAAAACCCAAGAACTCTTTGCCCGACCTGGGACTCGAACCCCTCGGACCTCGTGCGGTTTTCAGGAGGTGTTTTTAGGGTTACGTAGCCAAATGGCAAAAAACGGAACCCTTATGGATTCGTCATGTCTGTCTGTCTGTCCGTCCGTATGCCACTTTTTTCCGAAACTATAAGAACTATACTGTTGAAACTTGGCAAGTAGATGTATTCTGTAAACCGCATTTTCACACAAAAATAGAAAAAAAAAACAATACATTTTGGGGGTTCCCCATACTTAGAACTGAAACTCAATTTTTTTTTCATCATACCCTTACGTATCTATGGATAGGTCTTCAAAAAAGATATTGAGGTTTCTAATATCAATTTTTTCTAAACTGAATAGTTTGCGCGAGAGACACTTCCAAAGTGGTAAAATGTGTGTCCCCCCCTCCTGTAACTTCTAAAATAAGAGAATGATAAGACTAAAAAAATATATGATGTATATTACCATGCAAACTTTCACCGAAAATTGTTTTGAACGAGATCTAGTTAGTAGTTTTTTTTAATACGTCATAAATCGCAAGTCGGTCTAATGTTGTATTGATATTGGTACGGAACCCTTCGTGCGCGAGTCCAACTCGCACTTAGCCAGTTTTTTTAATAATGTGACAAGTTTAAATTTCATCTATGGTTTAGAAATTTATTGCTGTTTCAAAAGCCACTGTATTGTCTCGTAAGCTAGATACCTAAATATCTCCTTATAAATAGAGTGAATAAAAAAAGACACCTCTAACATAAAGATTGTTAAACCTTTCAATATTTTCGTAAGCAATAAATTCCCAGGTAAGGTCCAGTACAAAAATGATAATCACAATGACGGAAAAATGAAGTGACTCTCGGCTTCGTTCAATATTTTCGTAAGCAATAAATTTCCGGGTAAGGTCCAGTACAAAAATGATAATCACAATGACGGAAAAATGAAGTGACTCTCGGCTTCGTTCAATATTTTCGTAAGCAATAAATTTCCAGGTAAGGTCCAGTACAAAAATAATAATTACAATGACGGAAAAATGAAGTGACTCTCGGCTTCGTTCAATATTTTCGTAAGCAATAAATTTCCGGGTAAGGTCCAGTACAAAAATAATAATTACAATGACGGAAAAATGAAGTGACTCTCGGCTTCGTTCAATATTTTCGTAAGCAATAAATTTCCGGGAAAGGTCCAGTACAAAAATAATAATTACAATGACGGAAAAATGAAGTGACTCTCGGCTTCGTTCAATATTTTCGTAAGCAATAAATTTCCGGGTAAAGTCCAGTACAAAAATAATAATTACAATGACGGAAAAATGAAGTGACTCTCGGCTTTGTTACACGTAGTGTACACCCGTTATAATAGCGTGTTAAAAACACATAAAATCAGTCGAAATATCACTGAAGAATATTCGAGCCAAATATTTTAAACGCTCCAACACCAAAAAGATGAATACATTAAGATACGAATACGTATGCAAAACTCGTGGATTTTACAAATTTTAGCACTTTTGTACCATGTGAATGTTCACAGATATTTCGTGTACATATTTTCATGCATTTTTTGCGACACTCTGTTTGGTTTTGTACTTATAAATTTTTACTGGAGTTGGTATTGTGGAAAAGAAGATACAAATGTTGGTACAATGGTAAATATTTTCTTGCTGATTCGGGGATTTCAGAACGTAATTACTGTCTGCCTGTCATTCATACATTGAGAAGGCATTGATCGCTACGCTAGCGTCATGTCTAACCTAACCAAGCGCGGATCTACCGTTGCGGGCACGATGGGCATGCCCACAACCCTAATTGAGGTCAATAGTCTGATGTTCTACACAAATAGTGTTACAAATCTGAGGAAAGCTGCTAAAATTTTCTAGCTCGCTCCTGAATTCTAAAGTCTGTCAATTATTCTGGAAATCTAACATAACAGAGGCGGGTGCAAAAAAATATCGAGCATGTTATTAATTCCTTCCTGTAAAATTCATCATTAAAACTACCACTCCACGAAGATGTTTCCCTTTTTATGTTTCGACGGTTTTTTGCCGATTTTACGGCTGTGATCACAACCTATTTTGAGGGCTGGATCCGCACCTGAACCTAACAAACAAATGTGTTGCTTGGGAGTTTGTTCTGGCACTTCTACTTCCCAGCCAAAACACTAGGAAGTGTCGAAGAGCGGGCATTTTAGGAGACTGTCTCTTGTAAACTTTGGCGTTCAAAACGTGCTGTAGATCAGCAAAATTAGATTTTTGAATGCGCGTTTGCGATCGCATAATTGGTATGTATTCAATGAATACCAAGATATTCAAATCCTTTGATCTTAAAAAATGCGTGTGTCAGATATTTTTTTTCATAGATATTATGAGAGCAGCGGTGGCCCAGTGGTAGCGACCCCGACTTACGAACAGTAAGTCGTGGGTTCGAACCCAAGCAGGCGCATTACTTTGTGTAATTTATTTCATCACCACTGCTCTCAACAACGGTGAAGGAAAACATCGTGAGGAAACCGGCATGTCCTAGAAACAAAAATTCGAAGACATGTGACATCTACCATGCCGCACTGGGCCCGCGTGGTGGATTATAGCCCATTCCCTCTCATAGAGAGGAGGCCTGTGTCCCAGCAGTGGGAACATTAAAAGGCTGATGATGATGATGTTGATATTATGAAGAATTTTGTTAAAAGTTTGTAATTTACATTCGGTTTTGACGGCCGTACCCGAGCAAGTTGTGTCAACTATATCAGAATCAACCCGTTCAAAGTTGAGCATTTGAACGAACCTGAGGCGAATTAGAAGCTTTAAACTCTGAGTAAGCCGGGAGCATCAACGGGTTCGGACACTTTCTGAGCAATAGGATTACTGAACGTAGATATTTGGGAGAGAGGACCGGCTATACTTGAAGCGTAAGCGGTAGAATATTTTTGGAACCATACAAAAGTCCAATGAAATGTGCGGAGAATTGTCATTTCAAGAGCGGTTTTCGCTGAATTGAAGCAGACGATACAATGGCGGACTCGTAACCATGCCAAGCACGATTAGGCTAAGGAAAAACGCGTTGAATTAGCTCCATTGTGCTCTTGTGTTGTGATCAGTGCAACTGCTCGCACGGAATCGCGCTACGTTTTATCCGTGCCTACAAATTTGTCCCTCCTTCACTTTGCTTTCTATCACCTCTTGTAGCAGTATTACTTAAAGAGGGTGAATTCTGAAAGTAGACAACGTCACAAATAGCTGTTAAATACAGGGTGTTTGGCAGAACACTGAACATACGAAAATGGTGGATAGGTGGGGTCATCTGCTAAGCCCTAATTTATTTGGCCCTGGCCCCATGGATATTAAAAAATGTTTTTTGCTTCCTTCTAGTTTCACCAATTTCGTAACTTTAAAGTGTATTTTTTTATTAAAAATGCGTAAAACAGGCAACATTTTATTTTTTTAACTTTAATGTTGGCAGATTCTTCTAAAACTGTTGCGTTATTCAGATGTTAGCTAGAAAAAAAAGTATGAGTCCCCAAAGTTACAGAAAGATGTAAAAAATACTTAAATCTTAATTTCAACTCTCATTAAAAAAAAAAAAAAACAAAAAATGATTGAGGAGTTCCAATTCTAGCAAAACATTCCTAGTGTGTGACTTTTCTAATGGTACGTAATTAGCTTTTATACAACAAAAAAATTTAAGAGTTTTTATCAAGTAGGAAATTTTTGACGAAACTCTACCTTTACAGAAAGTGAAATGTTTTGCGAAATTTAATACTGCAAGGTTGGTAAAAATTAAATACAACAAAATATTGCCTGTTTTACCCATTTTTAATAAAAATTACACTTTAAAGTTAAGAAAGTGGTGAAACTAGAAGAAAGCAAAAAATATATTTTTTTTACAATATCCAGGGGGCCAGGGCCAAATAAATTAGGGCTGAGTAAGTAGCAGATGACCTCACCTATCCACCATTTTCGTATGTTGAACGTTCTGCCAAACACCCTGTATATCGCTGTTGTGATATGTTTTTAATATTATAGCGATATTCCATTTTAATTCAGTAATATTGATTAAATCATCAAACTAGCGAAATAATTGACAGCTATATGCAACGTTGCCAACTTTCATAGCGCACACTCTTAATGTCACTTCAGAGTGAGAGAGATGGCGCTATACCTATACAGCACATCTAGCTCCATTTCTTTCCTACTCTAAAGTAAGATTAACACAATAGTGCTTTATGAGATCATGGTGGGCCACCTGCTTTAAACGTGTATGTAAATATCGTTTTGCTTTCGTTTCTCTGCAACGCTTTCAGTGTGACCTGTCCTAACCCGCTGGATTAGAACTATGTTTGATAGCTCAATGTTCAGGATTCAATGTGCGATGTTTGACGACAAAATGGCGCATGCAAGGGATGGAGGGATCTCCGCGGTCAAGGTTATTCTGCAACGAGATTCAAGCGGTCAGCATAACTAAACCGGGTTTAAAAGCTATCAGTGTCATCATTTTTGTGGATTATTGCCGCTAACTGCTCTTGTACGCGATTTAGATGTACTGATCGCGATTCATTGGTGTAAGTTGGGATTCTTAACAATATCGTGTTACGCAGTAATTGGGTTTTCGAAGTTGGATTGGCAGTCGCTCCAAGTAATACAAGGAGTATTTTATAAGAACTTCATGTACCTACCATATTTGATGCAATAAATGAAATTGAAATTGAAATTTAAACGAATCCTTCACGAAGCCGTCAACCAAGCATTATTTACATCAAACTAGATAACTCTACGCAAAAATTATTGCTGACTTTTTCATGAAATATTCATTGAATAGGGTTACATGAACTTAGAGGGTTATATTGATGATTTTCATGATTATAATTCTGTAATTACACTACTGACACTGACCTGCAAATTGCAAAAAACGTAAGAAAATTTGAATTTCGCGGACTATCCGTACGCCTCCACCATAATGAATGACACGAGTATCTAACTCCTAGTTATGTTTTACGAGTTACCTTCCAGATAATTTCATTTTGCAATTTATCCTTCAAAGAAACTTCGTGCAAGGTTCGCTTCCCAGCGCGCCGAGCGGCCCTGAATTTGTCAATATTGATATTACTAGCTGCGATTTATTTATTGGTTTCAGACTTTTAGATAAAGTTCTTTTGACTGAAGACCAATCTATAAATGAGCATGTACTCATCATCATTATCATTCTCCTGCCTTTATACCAATTTATTTGGGGTCTTCTTCTTACATAATTCTTTATTATTGGTCATCTCAGCAGTTACCTCCTTTCTAGCCATATCATCCTTCACACAGTCCATCCATCGTTTCATTACTCTTCCTCTACTGTAAAAGCCATCCACATTAGCTTAGCATGTACAGTCAACAAAACAGATAGGTATGCAGGGTCGAAATATATAATTGTTTTTTTCTTAAAAACCGATCGATGTTTTCGAATGCAATTAAAATTAAATGAAGAAAAATAATCAATTGGTTAAATTAATTCTTTCATTTGAAGATGTGCAACAGTTTCTAAAAAAACTATATCTTTCGACCCTGCATACCTATCTGTTTTGTTGACTGTACATACTATGTGCGCAAATAGGCAGGTTGTGAGTAAGATTGGTTTCAAGTGTCAGAAAATGTTTTCTTTTTGTTAGCCTGTTAACTGTGCTACTCTGCCGGGACCCAAAAGCATTCTTTTCAAATTTGAAATATTATAACATTTGGCAGGCCACGTCGCACGGATGCACCCGGAGAGGTGGGCAAAGATCGTCGCTCACTGGACGCCTGAGGATGGACATCGATGACGAGGTCGACCTCGGCGAAGGTGGTGTGATCATGTTCGCGGGGCAACCGTGGTTAGAAATTTCAGAAAGCAGGGAGGTTTGGGTGGCCTTTGCACAGCGGTGGGACACAACAAAGGCTACGAAAAAACAACTTTTGATTTAATCAAAAAGCTGCGCAACTTAAATGGGACTGGGCGGGACATATCTGTCGCATGCCGAACGAACTGTGGGCCCGTAAAGCTCAGGATTGGTGCCCTGAAACAGTGACACGGGGTTGCGGCAGACCACGTAAGAGATGGCGGGACGAACTGGAAGAAGAAGTAGCACAGAATCGCGACCGTTGGAAGGAATGAAGGGAGGCCTTTGCCCAGCAGTGGGATAATATGGGCTAGCTATAATATAATATATATATAATTAATCAACATAACCCTTTTCAGACAGCATAACACCACCAAAACTAACATCTATTTGAAACTACCCCGTTCATTTCCCAGAACATTCTGGAAACTGTGACAATCTAGTCAGAAGTTAGACGATTTGCCAAACTTTCCAGTACTTTTCGCAGCTCAGCTGAACTCGGTTCTGGTAAATAGTTAGAAAACTTGCGGTTCGTGCGGTTTTTGGGACATGTTAATATGAGAAAGTGAAATATGTTTCGTCATATATGTTCTATAATAAAATTCTTTAGAAACTACAAGTAGTTTAGTCTTTATCAATAGAAACTATTTTAACTATTTGTCTAAAATTTTTTTTGAGTTTTTTTGTCATATCAAACTGGCACAACCATTCCTAAATAATTTTGAATAAAAACGCACTGACTGATTTTCAAAGCTTAGCTCTGTGTCTAGAGATACAATTACAACAGTAAAATATTTAGGTGCCACTTATGTTACTGAAAATAGATTAAAATTTTAAATTTGGAATAAATAAGTAGTAGATTTAAAACACAAGTGAAAAAAGGGAATTTAATTCGAGGAACTCAGTTGAATCCCGAGAGCAGCGAAGCTTTTTAGAGTAGAATCCCGAGCGTAGCAAGGGATTCTAGATTAGAATCCTAGAAATTAGAATTAAGTACCAAGTTTTTTTTATCACGATTTGTGTACTCTACTCTTTACCATTGACTTCTAGAAAATAAATAGTAATAAAGTATTTATATTTATAATCGGTAATAAGAGAACAAAGGATTACAGTGAAATTAGAACAGTTTCCAAATTGAATCTTATGTTCTTGTCAACACATTTTTGTACATAATTCACATAATTCGTGCTTGTTCCAAAACCAAAATGTTTTTATTCACTCAGTGACTAAAAACAGTTTTTTCACTATTAACTATGAATCAAATGTCTTTTTTCGCGTAGCAATGGTAAAATGCAATTTTTCTTTACGAATATGTTCCCCATTGACATTGTCACAATAACACGGATAATATTTATTCCTCTCAAGTCCAAGTATAATTAAAACTTGCTTTTACAAAATTGAAAATTATTAGGTACGGTTGCCCTGAGAACTTTTATATGAGTAGGGATCTAAAAGCTGTCGATAGGAAACTATCGGAGATAATTTCGGCAGTCCGTCGTTTGGAAAGCTCTTGATTATGACTACGGTTGAGTTCGAAACTAGTTCGACATTCCCGAAACTTGTAGATTGTGTCTGGAGCTCAGTTGCAAAAGAACCAGTATAAGATGGCCTCTCATTCTATTGAGAGTCTGTGCCAGGGCAGCCCAATGTTACCAGTGTTAGAAGGAGGCATGTTTCGAGGACACAGAAATGGCCATGTGTATGAAAAAATGTGAGTAAAATGTCAAGAAAAGACCTACCAAGTGGTTTGAAATGTGGTGTAATTTTTTTTTTCAAAGAAATATTTGTTGTTAGTTCCTAGTGATAGAGCATTTTTTGGTCCACAATTCAACGCATTACCACGAACACGCATTTAACATTGTTGGATTTCTTATACATACCCAGAAGTAAACATCTTCCACGAGTATAAATAATGTTTTTTAAATAAAATTTTGGTCAGATTTATCAACAGTATACTTACCTTTCTACCTACCACCATCTATGACAAAAATGCCAACACAAAAATTTGCACCGACCAAAAAATTGTCAGTCCCGTCCCGTAAAAATTGTCAGTACTACCATATACAAAATACTTCTTTGATCCATGGCAAAGACATTTAAATATACTTACAGTTACAAAAGACGGGAATACGTGAAAAAATTCCTAAACTACTAGCAAGAACCAACTGTGCGGCTGTCAGTTCAACAGGCAACATTTCTCCAGATAGCCCTCTCTATATATCTCTTCAAATCTCTTTGCTCCGTCGGTATGTTGGTAAATTTTACTTACTGTAAGGCTGTGGCCTCCCACCGGTGTACTGTGGAGACTGTAGGAGGGGCGCGCTTCTCTGTACCGGCGGCACGTCATCCGACACTGAGAACAACGGAGAAATAGCCATAAATATATGTTACCATTAAAATACTGTAGCGGGGACAGGATGCGAGCACAGGATCGGTCAGAGCAGGGAGTCGGTGTCAGACTAAAAGCTGTATATTTTCTTCAAGGATTTTCTCTATCGAAAACTGACTTTTTTGTGGCATAAGGGTACTGAGCAAGCGAATGCAATGCTAGGTTTCAAGACAAATGCTCGGCTTTTGAGAAACTACCACCAATATTGGCAAAAAACGCCTTTAAATTGAGCTCTGAAGCTTATTTCTTAAGACTTAGGATATATGGGTTATGCTGCATTATATTGATCAAGGGCTAGACACTATTCTAGTTCCCTTATAACACCATATTATCGGGCCCCAGAATAACAGCAGAAGTAAAAAAAAAAATTAAGAGACAACCACTAACTACAAAATATTACTTTGAACAAATGAATACAGCTTTTAGTCGGATAACGACGAAAAAATAAAAATAATAATAATTGACATACTGGTTTTAGGTGAATCTTGCTACACTGGCGTCCGCATACTTTTGAAAAGGCTAGGCTGTTTCTGATACTGGGTGTTTTTACAAAGGAAATTTACTTAAACCTGATTTCTTCTTAGCGTGTCGAAGCCATCTGATCTGTATCACTCCAGAAGTTAGCAACTACTTTAGGTTTTTCAGTAGCTTCCAAAAGTCTTCCTTAATGTGCAGGCTTTAAGGTATACAGTACATAATCTTATATATCTTTTTTTGGAGAACAGTTGCAATTCTTTTGAATTCTAGGTTAGGTTCGTCATCGAAGTCTGAACTAGAACACATAGACCTGATTGCTAAATCACTCTCAAAATGGCCGCCTTAGGGTCAATTCACACCGAATAAAAAATTCGCGAGCAATTTACTGACTGCCTATCTTCAATGCAGCTTGTAAATTGCCCGAAGATTTTTCTGTTCAGTCTATACTGAGCCTTAGAAGACAATGATTAGTAAAGATTTCAAAATGAAAACTGTCGTCTCTATTTATTAAATAATGTGACATCTTAAGGTGGACGCGTAAGGTAGCCCGCGAAATTAAAATTTTCTTACGCAATTTGCAGGTCAGTCTCAGGTTGTATGTTGGTGAAAAATGAGTCGCGCCAGTAACACGTGTGTAGTTACAGAATCACAATCATGAAAATCATCAATTTGACCCTCTAAGTTCGTTTAACCATGACCACTTTGCATGACATATTCATTAAATAGGGTTACATGAACTTAGAGGGTTATATTAATGATTTTCATCATATGTGTTACTGGCGCGACCCATTTTTCGTCAACATACGACCTGACACTGACCTGCAAATTGCAAAAAACGTAAGAAAATTTGAATTTTGCGGGCTACCCGTACGCTTCCACCTTAAGCATTAAATCAGATACCTACTCGAAAGACCTTTCTTTTTTACGGATGTGAAATCATCAAATGACGTATCCAGCTCCGGGCAGAGCGGAAGGGAGTGTCAGACTTGTACTGACTAAAACCCATCCATGTTCCTTCCTTGCCCTTTGTGTTCCAGGGCCGCGGTTTCTTTTAGTTAAGACTTTAAAATAAAAGCATTTTAAAAATAAGAATTTAAAAGCTCTATGTGGGTAACGATAATGAAATGTGAACTTTTATGTTCTTTTGATATTTTAACTAATACTGAAATTATTTTCTTTTACAATTGTCAGCTTTAGAAATTGCTTACCTATACAGTTGTTGAATAATTAATGAATATCTGATTATGCATGAAAATGAAATGTAAGGAATCAAATAAGAACTTTATTTATTTGTGTTACGGATTAAAACTGTGTGAAAACTGATCCGATTTCCTATTTAAAAGCAAATTTATGTCAGCATTAAAGGTTTTCAATATTACGATACTGAATTCGGATACTCAAAAACGTTTCGGAAACAACCCTTGTGTAGTTTCAACAGCATTTTGCATTTAAAACTAAAGCTACACATTGAAAGCTTTTAGTTTTTTTAATAAAATAACTTGATCACGTCTAAAACTTACTTTAAATATCTTATATTTAAATGAACCTGGATTTAATGGCATAAGATTAAATATAACTTAGATAACACATAAATTACAAAGATTAAATATAACTTAGATAACACATAAATTACAAAGATTAAATATAACTTAGATAACACATAAATTACAAAGATTAAATATAACTTAGATAACACATAAATTACAAAGAATTAAAGGAGTATAAGGGTGTAAACAGACTCTTAACGAAGCCGAAAGGCACTTGTTCTCCCAGTCATTGCGATCATTTTTTGTTCTAGACCATACTTGGGAACCTTCTAGTTACGGAGATATCGGGGGTCGAAGTTCCAACTTTTTCACAAGTTTTTTTTGAAATACTTGTTTTTAATGTATTTTTTTTACTTAAGACACCTTCACGACCACCATACCATTCAATCCATCCATCAGCACAATGTTTTGAATGCGTTATATTGAGTACTACCGTGAAACGTGATTTTTCACCCCAAAAAAAAGTCGTTTCCCAGCAATATTTTTTGCGGAAAGTTACTTAATTTGATGTACAGAATGCTTGCTTAACGGCTTCGTGAAGAGTCTGTTTACACCCCGTATGATGCCGTGACGTCTGACAAGAATGGAAGCCGACCCCAAGTAGAATGGGACAAGTGCAGGAAGATAATGATGATCAATGTATGTGCATTCATAAATAGCTAAATAGCACATGCAGCCATGCAAGTAACAAACGTGTAAACGAACCCTTCGCGAAGCCGTCAACCAAGCATTATGTCCATCAAACCTACATCATGGCGATACATCAAGCTATACAAAACCAGTATGAGCGGATCTCTCATTGTACAGGAAATCTATACAAATCGAGACCAGGTTATACTGGAAATGTATAGCTTGATGTATCGCCATGTTTACTGTTACACATTACTGCACTGTCGAGGGACAGGTTGGAAGAGGGACGCGCGAAGACGAGAAGTTTTGCTGAAGAAGGTACGCCTGTACCAGTAGTGAAGGGTCAATTTTTGTAAGAGGTAACCCGGAGTACATGTCTTTCATGAGATTATATTATTTGTCTATAGAATACTGACTGTGCCATTTTTCAAAGGGAAGTCGGTAGGAATCGAGTCGTATGGAACCTTCGCCACTGCTATACCCAAAAGTGGGTGATGCCGGGGCTCAAATAATGATGGGTGACTGTTACAAACTAAAACTCACATAAGATCTCATGCTCAACTCCGATATCCACTCTTAAACCACCAGGTGACATCCAAACGTATTGAGACAACTTCAAAATCGGTATATAGGGTCGTTCGTAGTACACCGATGGGGCGGGAACTGCCCGTCCGAGAGACCGTCGATACATCAGGTCCGGAGCTAGCAAAGTGGTCGTAATAACTAATTCAATCGGCTGGCAATCAATACTGTCTATGTTTGGATGTGGCCTTCGTGGTGGAGTAACAGATGAGGTGGCAGAAGGTGAAATGTCTTGGGGAAAGTTCGGTGAAATGTCTTGGGGAAAGTTCGGTGAAATGTCTTGGAGAAAGTTCGGTGAAATGTCTTGGAGAAAGTTCGGTGAAAGAACTTTTACATGCCTTTCAGTTTTCAACAAGGAAAGGGAATTTTCTATTTCACTATGTTTTAAGGTTAATAAAAAAAGAAAGTACCCGATTGCGTTAAAAACAAGGACAAGTAGGAGATGTGAAATAATTACGTGCCTCAAACTTCATTGGTATATTATAATAATTCAAAATGGGACAGCTAATTGATTTAATGAGAAAACCAGCAGAATTGACTTAATGGGAAAACCATGCTGTTTGATGGCAGAAATAAGTACCTATGACTTTATTAAAAATGTCTTCGAGAATTTTGTTTAAAACTTCTAAAATGGTGACACTTCTGCATTTGCCTGAGCTGTGTCATTAAAAACTAGTGTTCCATGCATCGCGTTCATGCATATTATAGTGTAAGTTAACTACCACGTGTCTGTCCTGTCAGTCTGTAGACGGAAGCATTGATTTCTTGAATTCAGTTTAATGTCAAGCGAAATGTCAGTGTGTACATCTTTACCTAACCCTACGGGGATTTCAGGCCTCATGTTATGTTTAATTTCAAGGTAGGATAGACAATTGGACAGCAATGTATTTTTTAAAAGGTTAACAGATCCGTTATGTATATTTTCATTAAAGGCGCAAACCCACCGCGGCGCACGCTGTGCACGGCTACGCGGCGCATTTTAGCTGCGTGGATTCATTTGTTTGACAACGTAGGTCTACGTTTCCACTGCACACACGTCCACAACTATGTACATATGTAGCGTGCGTGGCCCACCGGTTATAATTCGTGTATAGCGTGTACCGCGTGCTCAGCGTGCATGTCGTTGACAGCGTTGAGCTATGTGAGAGCCTTATTCGAGCAAGCCACGCACGAAATAATGACGTCAATTGATGCAAAGCGTGTCCGTGGTTTGCAGTGGACCAATCACATACATTTTCTTGTAAAGCGAAGGTTAACACACATGCGTAGCCTATCCGTGTGCCGCGGTGGGTATGTGCCTAACTCCTTAAAACTTCACTTTTAGTAGAAGCCTTACATTTTCGCCCGTATGCTAGCATGCCTCGTGACCACCTCGTTGGTTTAGTGGTCGCAATTGCGACTGCTGACAATGAGGTCCTGGGTTCTAATCCCACGTCAGGCAAAATGTTATTGGGCTTTTCCATCAGGAATTTCTCAGTAGCAGTCACGTAATCTGGATTTTTGCTCGTTGATGGCAATAGGCTCGCTGCCTATTACATGGGACTTAACTGGCGAAATGTGGGAGTACTAATTGAAAACAATAATAAATTAAACATAAATATCGAAAACTTGAATGTGCTAGCCACCCTCTTCGGATAATCCAGTTCTGTATAGTGACGTTTGCTTTTGCCAACAGAGGTGTAAAAACATATGCTGCAACAGCAATTATTTCCACTATAAAAAATGCAAGCTATTGCAGACAATCAACGTAAATCGAAGCACCGATTCTTTAAGCTGTTTGTATAACTTGTAATAACACCTTTGTTGAATTATTTACACGGTAATTTAGCTGAGCGCTTGGAGCTGGTCTGTTAGGCTGTGGTCGCACTGGTAAGGCATACGACGCGACGATGCATGACAAAAAAAACTGGCCAAGTGCGAGTCGGACTCGCGCACGAAGGGTTCCGAACCATTATCTACACAACATTAGACAAAAACGGCAAAAAATCACGTTTACTGCCCCTTAATTTTTTTTTTTTTTTTTTTTTTTTAAAGTGAAAATACAACTAAATATTCAGTGAATATTTCAAGCATCTGCCTGTCGCCGTTATTAATATCGAGATAAAAACGGCAAAAAAACACGTTTGTTGTATGGAGCCCCCCTTAAATATGTATTTAATTCTGTTTTTAGTATTTGTTGTTATAGCGGCAACAGAAATACATAATCTATGAAAAAAACCTATTACGGTTCATGAGATACAGCCTGGTGACAGACGGACAGACAGACAGACGGACGGATAGCGGAGTCTTTGTAATAGAGTCACACTTTAGGTACGGAACCCTAAAAAACGCAAGTCGCTCATAAATGTTGCGGACAACGCCAATATGCAGGAGGCATTAAGGAGATGTGCAATTTCCAATCATCTTTCCATTGCAGCCGAAGCCTAAGAAGAGAGAAGAAATAATTTTTAGCAAGCAATAGGCCAACGTCACGTAGATAATACGTTAAAAAAAAATGAAGGGGACATTTCTAAATAAGAAAATTATTTTAGAACAATACTCCGTTATGAATTTTAATTTAAAACTAACACGATTCATAAATCTCGCCCGAAATATTGTTTTAAATCAATATTCATTTTTCAAAACTAAGCCACAAAAAATAAATAAAAAAATCTAAAGCTAAGACTCACCGTGGTAATGGGAAGTGTCCGCAGTCGCCCATCGACAACCCACACCAATGCCTTCCCTGCACATATAAAAGACGAACACACTCTTTATTTCTTTCTCAAAAAACTCAACAAAACGTTATCTATGGTCACCACGCGTAGCGTTAACGGTGCATGCCAATTTTATTACAGAAAAAAAAGCTACAAAAAAAAATAAACATAAAAAATAATAGATTTTTTTTCGAAAGTTTGTATATCGTGGTTGAGACAAATGTGTCTGTGTCTTTTGATTTTTCTGTCTGTTTGTTCGGTGATCAAAACGATATACAACATGTAAAATTTAAATAAACCATATTTTTTTTAGAGTGTGTTTGTCATTAGTCTTTATATGTGCATGAAAGATATTATTAATAAAATAACATTAATATCAAAAGCTGAGGTAGTACAGTCGAAGTTGGAAGCTGACCGCTAATCGCTGCGACTCTAGGTCGCGCCATTTTCGCGTTCGCGCATTCGCGACCTCGCGGCTCTGTCAAACAGGTAATTTAAGTCGCTCATGTTAGATAAAAAAGTTTAATAGCAGATTGGTACTTAACATGTATCTAAATGGATAGTCTGAAAGCTGAAAGAGGTAGCTGAAAAGATTAAGAAGTGTGATGAAAACTAATCTGCAATTAACTTTTAAAATTATTAGAAAAATCGCGGTTAAAAAAAACATCATGCTGATTTTTGTTTTTCTCCTACCCGCGATATGTAGCGGTCAACTTAGAATTTTCGGAGAGTGTACTTATGTATGTTAGCAGTATATAAAACGGTATAGTAGATGCAGAAGAAATATTTTGTATAACTCAACAAATTGTTATTTTAAGCATTTGATGTTGGATTTAGGCTTTTATATGTTCAAGTAAATATGCTTTGCATATATTAACTTACGAGAACTATTTAGCTTGTATAACATACTTGGATGTTTAACAATCAGTCATAGGACAAAATAATTGAGCCAACACAACGCATATCCATGGAGGTCTGTCCAAACCCCTTTTTTTGCGATTTCGTAAGCATTTCGTGTCAAAGTTTCATACATTTCTATTCATTCATTCATGTTAGAGTTTTGACATTTTTATATCATAATTCATAATTATGCGTTTATTTAGTAGCATAACATGTAAAATAATCATATTCGACAAAACATGTCATTTAAACTTTAAATTATCAATGCGAATCCACTTTCGCATTCTTGCAGTCTAGTTCTCGCAGTAATGAAAAGATGGCGGTCCTTTCTGAAATGTCTTGAAAAACCACTGAAACTGTGACTCTAATAATGTTAATGTGAGCAGTACGTACCAAGTTTGCTGAAGCCCATGTTTCTGTATTTCATGACCTGTAGAATATCAGCATGTGTTTCCGTGTAACATCGTAGGAACTTTATCAGAAAATTTTCTCACTTATAAAGAGGAGGCCTGTGTCCCAGCCGTGGGAACATTAGTTGCTGATTCATCATCATCTGTCTAGCCTATTCCTATGTTGGATTCAGCTTCCAGTCTAACCAGATGCAGCTTAATACCAGTATTTTACATGGAGCCATTTATCAGCCTGGCTGATTATAATAAAAAAAAAAAATTCAAGAAAAAAAATGGCCGTCGTTTTTTCAGATAAAATTCCACGATTTGTTTTGAGTATTGATGTCTTGTTGTGTTCCTATTTATCTGGGAAATGTTATAACTACTAAACCATTCATACGTGCAAAAAGCAAAAAAAAAAACATTATATTAGCGTTTTCTATTTACAATGCGCATTTCCGTTTAAAAATTACACAAGCTAATAAACAAAATTATAGAATAAATCAATTGAACTAAAGTTTAAGCCCGGCCGATTATTTTTACGAAAAACATACGAAATAGAAAAACTTTCACCGCCTTTTTTTTCCGGATGGGAAATCATCAAATGACTTCTCCCGATCTGGGCAGAGCGGAAGGGAGTGTCAGACTTGTACTGACTAAAACCCATCCATGTTCCTTCCTTGCCCTTTGTGTTCCAGGGCCGCGGGATCTCTTTCATTCCCGCAGCCCTGGCAGGAATATGATACCCCTTGATATTACATATTTACCTACTTGACATTCCTATAATTACAATCCCAAAAAATCCTCAACATATGTCCATTTTATTTACGGATACGAATTCGTTTTAACCCTAAGAGGTAACAAGAGCTCTCAACCCGTCAAACGCTGGGGCTATTTCCTACCCCACTCGAGTTAACGCCGGGCTATTTGTTGCCTAACCCTTCATGTTCTATCAATCGGTTTCGGTTGAGATAACATTGTAGTGAGGTCAGTTAGATCTGAGTTAATTTATATTCAAGCGCTATGTTTGGGGGAGCGTTAGAGCGGAATATCGGATTATGTAAGAGAAACCTAATGTTTCAGTGAAAACGTATATTTTATCAATTTTTCAGTTTAACTCTCTTGTGTTTATGCAAAATTTTGTGCGCCAGTAACGCGTATGTAGTCACAAAATTATAATCGTGAAAATCATCAATACAACCCTCTAAGTTCATGTAATCCTATTCAATGAATATTTCATGAAAAAGTCACTCAATAGGATTAAATGGACTTACAGGTTATATTGATGATTTTCATGATTGTGATTCTGTAACTACATACGTGTTACTGGCGCGACTCATTTTTCATCAACATACAACCTGACAATGACCTGCAAATTGAAAAAAACGTACAAAAAAAAAAAAATCGCGGGCTACCCTGACGCAACCACCTTAACTGTCTCATTTCATGCATCTGTCAAAAATCACAGAACTCGTTATTTGAAAATAAAAACGGTAGTTATTATAAACATATTATAACAGAAATATCCGATATCAGCAAGATTGGTTTTCCTACGGACGGATAGCTATAATATCAGTTTCTGAATACGACACCCCATTTTTTGCTGTCTCCACTTTTGACCCCATTTTATCGCCAATATACCGTAAGTGTAACTTGACGCTTGGTACAGTGATGTACGACGAATATAACCAGAACAGATTGGCAAAAAAATATAAATAACGTGAAGAAAGTCGGTAGTGTTAGCAAAATATCAAGTTATTGTATACAAAGCTGCTTCGTTCGACTAGTGATCACAATCGCGACTACCGAACATTCCGGGTTCTGGTTAAGGGTTCCATACCATCGTAGTTAGGGAGCCCCCTTAAATTTTTATTATTTTTTTATTATTTAATAATAATTCTACCATCTGATCCCAAACTAGACAGAGCCTGTACTATGGCAACCAGACAGCTGATAACCATACTTAGATATTTTTAAATACATACATACATATTATAGATAAATTACACACCCAGATACAGAACAAATAATCGTACTCATCGCACAAAGATTTGTCCTGTGTGGGAATCGAACCACGACCTCCGTCCTAGCAGTCAGGGTCACTAACCACTAGACCAACAGGTCATCAGGTAGGTATTTGATGTAATAGTGGAAACAGAAATATACATTCTGTGAAAATTTTAACTATATGGCGTATCACCATCATAAGATAGAGTCCGCTGATAGACAGCCGGACGGAAGGACGGACAACGGGGGCTCGGTAATACGGTTCCGTTAGAATACCCTTTGGGTATGGAACCCTAAAAAGAAAAGATCATTCAACGACCCTTTTTTTTTTTTTTTACGGATGGGAAATCATCAAATGACTTCTCCCGCTCTGGGCAGAGCGGAAGGGAGTGTCAGACTTGTACTGACTAAAACCCATCCATGTTCCTTCCTTGCCCTTTGCGTTCCAGGGCCGCGGTATCTCTTTCGAACAGCCCGCAGCCCATCGAACGACCCTTCCAACTGAGTTTAAACCTTAAAAAGGCCGGAAATATAACACAGGGGATTACTTTAAGTAGGGGAATACCTCAAATACTCACCCCAAGTGAGGTGTACTTGTCACCAGGGTATCAGGGTTCTATCGCCGTATACAGGGTGTAAACAGACTCTTCACGAAGCCGTCAACCAAGCATTATGTACATCAAACTTAGTAACTTTAAGCGAAAATTGCTGGGAAACGACTTTTTTTGTTGGGCTGAAAAATCACGTTTTACAGTAAGACTTAATGTAACGCACTCAAAGCATTGTGCTAAAGGATGGATTGAATGGTAAGAGGGTCCTGGAGGTCTTTAAAGTAAAAATCATAGATTAAAAATATGTATTTAAAAAAAAAAACTTGTGAAAAAGTTGGAACTTTAACCCCCAATATCTCCGTAACTAGAAGGTTCCCAGGTATGGTCTAGAACAAAAAAAATGATCGCAGTGACAGGGAAAACAAGTACCTTTCGGCTTCGTTAAGAGTCTGTTTACACCCTTTAGTATGTCGGATATAACTTGATTCATGGTGACATAAAACTATTTTTCACGATTTTGTTCCTATACTTCAAATCAAGAAGTTTAGGCTATTTAAAAAACGCTTTCTAAGTTTACCTATACACAAATGCCCGATCTAAGGAACAAATATTTAGTTTTCTTGTTCAACAGAGCATTATACAAGCTGAATATCACGCCCCCACACTAGGATTCCCTGTGTCGTGCAGACTACTCTCGGATTACTACGAAATATAATTTATTTAATAGATTTTCAACTTTACTTATATAGTATTAGGTTCAAGGTTGATTGGGAAAATTTGACAGTTTCGGGTAGTTGTATGTGTTATAGCCTTCGCAAGTTCTAAAGCTGTAATGAATTATCTTATTCTTCCGAAAATTTGGCGTGCTGCACAGTGGAACGAATGTATGGGAGCGGTTGGACGTAGACATGTCCGAAAAATAAGAGTAAAATTATAACAAACTAATGATGCCATCTTATTCGATTACTTAATGCCTTCATAAATTGTGGTGATGAATTTCTTCATAACTCCCATATTTCGGGAGTAATTTGAGAAAATGTGAAATTTTACTATGAAAATGAGTGTATCGAGCTCTCTCCCTCCTGATTCCGGGCTTGTTTCAAGTACCGGTCTCTAATATCGTAATGCTATTACTAAGAGCTATATTTAATACTAAGACACATAGTGCGCCAAATGTGCACTTTCTGGGATAAAAGGAAATGAAAATTTAAAAAAAAAAACGTTTTTTCCCCATTTGTATTTACTTTAAACCGCAGACAGACTTATTAAGAGGTCTATAAATATATTATATATATACAGAAATATATATTAACAAAAATATTCACAAGAACTGATGAGAGTAGGTATGACTTTTAAGTAAGTTGATAATAAATTACCTAGTTTCATTAAAAGTACAATAAATAATTAAGATGTAAGCTCTAATTTACTAAGTTACACATTTTAAAACAATAACATCATTTAATTATCTTCGTCATCATCATCATCATCAATTAATTCAAATTCAGAATCGATGTCCGCTAAATCATTTATGTTAACAAATTCGATATCACTTTTCTCAGAATCCGTAAGCTCATAAAATTCCTTAAAAGAAGATTTTTTTACAAACTTATTTCCTTTTGGACGGATACTTGTAACAAGTGGATCAGAAGACAGTAAAAGATTGTGCATAATATCTTCATTGCATGAGATACTGCTATGCTTTCGAGAATGCCCCTCTCTATATTTTCTAAAATCTTTATTTCTAGCCTCAGATGCCTCTTCGGATAGAAAACCAATGGGCACAATTGACATGTTCTGAACTATGTCTGGCCCATGCATTAAAATTTTATGAAGTGAAGAAGGCATATAATACCATGGGTATAACTCCACGTAAAGCTTAGCAGTATCAAAGCAGAACTCTCGGAATTTAGTTACGTTGATCTTCTCTCCTGATGAAATACACTGCAAGATCACACAAATTTTTCTTAAAAGCATAGCATCTATTCCGGTCAGTTCAGCAGATTTAGTGTAGTTTTCAAAAAATCTCCTTGCCGAGTTGCCATTGTTGGTGGATCCACTGCCTTGTTTCACAACATCGAGAAGTAAGCCCGTTTCTCTTCTTACAGCCTCTTGAACTCTTTTCTTCCTGTCATCAACTTGCCTTTTTGCTATATCACCCCTTACTTGCCATGATTTTATGTCTAATTTGTAGGAAATGTGTAATAAGCATTCCATTGAGCGAATCCAAGCGTGAAGGGTGCTTAAGCTATATTTATACATGTCCTCGTTTGCGTGTTTATCTTTGATTGTTAAATATTGCAAGGTAATTAGTTATTGTGATAATTAGTAAATGATGCATGCTAAATTAGTGTATTAAGAGCCATTTAGTAATTAAATAATAGCAATGTTCTTATCAGTAATCATTAGTGCATCAGTTTTATATGTAAACCTTAAGTCCCTAATTATATATCCTAATTAGCTTATATCTTCTCTAATTGGCTGCTCAGAAATGTTATTGTAATAAGGTAAACCTTTAGAAAAACGGTTTTAATCAACAAAATAAACAAAAAATAAAAAAATTGTGTTATAAAATAAACATCACTCTTTATCCCAGAAAGTGCACATTTGGCGCACTATGTGTCTTAGTATTAAATATAGCTCTTAGTATTAGCATTATGATATTAGAGACCGCTACTTGAAACAAGCCCGGAATCAGGAGGGAGAGAGCTCGATACACTCATTTTCATAGTAAAATTTCACATTTTCTCAAATTACTCCCGAAATATGGGAGTTATGAAGAAATTCATCACCACAAGTTATGAAGGCATTAAGTAATCGAATAAGATGGCATCATTAGTTTGGCATAATTTTACTCTTTTTTTTCGGACATGTCTACGTCCAACCGCTCCCATACATTCGTTCCACTGTGTGCTGGTTGAAACTAGCCATCGAACATAGGGCTCTTCCATGACTGTTTTCGTAGGTACTGAATAATAATTCGTTTATGAGAACAAGCCAAGTCAGAGCTGAGGCTTCAATAATCTTAAGTTATAAGAATACTCGTATATGATATTTCAAGTTGTTATAAATACAATTCAGGACTGACCGTTGAACATGACACCCATTTAGACCTCACTTCTTTTGTCGTTGAAGTCAACAACCAAGGTTTTATGATTTATTTTTCGTTCGTCCTAAAGTTTAGTCCCAAATTCCTAAAAATTCTTAGTGCGACCCATATCACTATTAAAGTCCTATCATAATATTGAACTTGGCTCTCATTTCACATTTATGTTTTTGATGGGATACTTAATGAATTAATCCACACTGTTTTCACTAAGAGATATTTCTTGACGGCATGTACAGCCTATTCAGAGGCCCATGGGCGGCATAAAAACTCTGACACCAGGTTAGGCACAAACCAAACGATAAAGCAGAAACTAGAACATTGGCGACGGATATAGATACAGAAGAAAGACCTTTACAAATATCTACTATAAGATACCGAAGTCACTTCAATTTCACATAACATCATCATCATCTGCCTAGCCTTTTCCCAACTATGTTGGGGTCGGCTTCCAGTCTAACCGGATGCAGCTGAATACCAGTATTTTACATGGAGCGACTGCCTATCTGACCTCCAACACCCAGTTAATACTAGGTAATACGGTACCTCTTGATAAGACTGGTTGTCAGACTTTTTGGGCCACTGACTACCTATAACGACTGTCAAAGATGTACAAATAACAGCCGGGACCAACGGCTTAACGTGCTTTCCGAGACACGGATGAAACTCGGTATGTAATGGGTGGTCACCCAACCACAGACCAACCTAGGCAAGCACAGCTTAACCTAAAGATCGGCCCGAGCGGCTTATATTATTTAGCTACGAGCACCACCTTCAATTTCACATAACATTACCACATAAATGACAAAACCTTCTCACAATAAACCCCAAGGCATTCTCAACCCCGAAAGGTCCTAAGAAAACAATAATTCTCTACAGTTAACCCTTAAAAAGTGACGAAGGGTCGAGTTGCTACATCGTCGCATGGGGTTGACCTCAAATAAATAATACCATTAGGAAATGAGGTAACGCACCCCAGGGATCGCTCGTAATGAATATAAATTGAGTGTCTTATCGGACTCGCTTTGAAGTAGAGAAAGCTATGCGGTTTTTTAAAATAAAACTGGGGATTTTTTACTTATATTTTGTTGAACTAGCTATCGCGGTTTCGCCCGCTTGGGCAATTGTGCCACAGGATCATATTACAGGGATAAAAAGTATCCAATGTATTAATCCAGGTTAAAAACTATCTGTTGTGCTAAATTTCATCCAAATCCGTGCAGTAGTTTTTACGTGAAATAGTAAGAAACATCCATCCATCCTCACGAACTTTTAGCATTTACAATACACTAGCTGATGCCCACGGCTTCGCCCGCGTGTTATATACTAAAACCTTCCTTGAGAACTACTCTATCCATTGGTGAAAACAGCATGAAAATCGGTGCAGTAGTTTTTGAGTTTATCGCGAACATACAGACAGACGCGGCGGAGGACTTTGTTTTATAATATATAGTGATGATAGTGATATTAGTAAGACGTAAAGCGGGATCTATGGATATCTTCAGAGTCAATTTTTGTATTAAAAGACTTGTCTAATCCTTTCGTTTTGCGTTTAAAAGCTAGCATCCTATTCTTATTCTTATTCTTTATTGATAAATAGCTCATGTACTTACAAAGGCGAGCTTAACCCATTCAGTGCCCAGAACCCAGCATATGAGTCGAACAATAATTTGTTTGTTCGCACAATCCGTATCCGTAGCTATGGACTCGCTAGTCGGGTTCTGGGCATGAATACAAGTCACCTATAACGACGACTCGGATTCGGGTTGTGGGCACGCGAACGAAATTCACGAAGTTTTCGCGAAATACTGGGCAGTGAATGGGTTAACCCAAAATTGGGTTCCCTATTGGAGCATCATTGATTTGCTTGGAATAATAACATAACACCACGCCAGTAATCCCAGACGGGTTAGGCAGAGGTGTACTTAATAGTACGCTCACATTTCGCGAGTTATGTTTAAGTCCCATGTAATAAGGGGCGAGCCTAATCAACCGGGCGCAAACCCGGAAACTCTCGGATGTTTGGAATAATGACAACCTTTAGATATTCTCTGCCTTACCCTTTGGGAAATCCTGGCACGCTGTTTTGGTGTACCTACGTACGAGCATAGCCGGGAACATATACAAATGTTTCTCGTGACCCCTATACGTTCCCTATTGAATATGCTTATGCAAGGATTGGAGGCAGTACAATTGGCCAGGATTCGATTCCTGTCCGTAGGGAAATCAAGCTTTTGCAGCATTGTGTTAGGTCTACAATTGAATGTTGTGTTAGTTTCCTGGTGACCGCCTTTGGAAATTACTAGATAAATCAAGGTTCTGAATTCATAAGCCATGATACTGGAAATATTTCTTCCCAACTGTTAGTCCGAAAATCAATGGCACGATGTTTTAAAAAAGTAAGAGTCAATGCAGCTGATATTGAAATAATAATGTAATACGCGCGTTAGATAATTTATCAACACTACCCCACCTATATGTTTATTTGCTACGTTAGTAAGATAGCTTTAGATAGCTTTTAAGTGTTTTAACATCCGGGAAAACCTATTGAGGTTTTTGTGATGTTTCTGTTTTGTTTTGTTCTCTAATAAACAAAAAATAAAAAAAAATACCTATTTGCATAAAAACAAGCACTATTTCCATTCATGACAAGTAGTGCGCTCCATCCCCATCGGTATACCTACGAACATCCATACAAACTCAACAATCACTACCTATTTATATAAGGGGTTGAACCCCATAAGGGGTTGAACTTGGTGCTCTTTCGTTTGTACCTTAACAAGTATTCTTAACAAGCAGTTGCAAACGTAGGGTAGTTTTAAAAAAAATCTGCATAGTCAAGCAAGTCGCAAATGCTTATTATGCTTTTCAGTATCTTAAACGCGCTTAAGGGGCCGGCGGACGATGAATTGTCCATACAAACGTAATACCAAAATCATTTTCAGTTTAAGCATATTTCGACCTTATTATGCTGTTATTCGGAACAAGACAGTGTTTAACTAGGTTTTTATTTCTTTTGCAAAATATTTACCTAAAACGAATTGTAAACAAATTGAATTTCTCACATTTTCACAGTATAAATAAGCTGTTTTCATCTCATCTGTTCTATATTAAAAACGGTAATAATTTTTATTTTGTTTATTTCGGAACATGACTTATATTGTTAAGTTACACAATACAAAAAAAATAAATTGGAAAAGCATTGAGTTTTCATTCATCATTTTTGGTATTACGACACACATTCAAATTAATCACAAATGTTCAGCGGTGATATAAATGAACGATAATTATAGAATAGTAGCTAGGTAAACATTATCCACACATGTTCTTGCGCGGCTGTTTCCTTTGCTTCGAATTGCAATTCCGCGCGGCCTCCGCAGGGCTCTTAACCTATTCTCATAAAAAAATCTTCAATATAGGCCTACACAGTAAAAACCCTTATCTCTATATCTCACAACCAGGAAAAACCATGTTGATTTATTTTTGTTAACTTTTCATTCAAAGTGTTCGCGCAAAAAAACGCGTAGATTCAAGGCGTTGTTTCATTATAAGTTTTAATAAGGCTGCCTTGCTTCATTATTGAAGTGTTGTTTTCGTATTTTTAAAGATGGCCGCTGATGGGCTTTATTTAAATTATGAAACAGCAGCTGTTTGCATGAAACTTCAAACGATTTAACCCTTTTTTTAATGAGGAAGAAGAAGTTAAAATATAGGTAAAAGTTGGACGAATTTTAGGTTAAGAGGATTTACAACGCAGTTAAAAATGAAGAGTTTAAGAGTAAAGTTGATTGATGAAGGGGGATTTGCAACCTAATATTATAAATAAGAGATCAATCTGTAATTCTATTATATATTCCCGTCTTTAAACTGAACAAATGTAATTGATATTTGACTTGAGAGTTAAATAGTATAAGTAAGTCGCCGTGGGATAATTTCTGAGCTCCACGCGGGTAAAACCGTGGTCAAAAGACAGTTGTAAAAAAGTACGTGTTAAAAGCGATCGGATATGACTATTTAGGTATATCACCGACGAAACTTGCCAAGGACCTCCGAAAAAAATATATTTAAAAGATGCTTTTATAAACAAGAATAATAATGAGTGAATCCCATTTTTCAACGTTTTCAATCACCAACATATAGTCCGACTTCTTTAATTTAACAAATGAGAGGTCCCACGCTGGGCGCCAATAACGCTTTGCCAATTTCCTACCACCATTATTTACAGAAATATTTAATTTTAATTAAAAGGGAGCGCTCTCTTTCTGTTATTCTTCACACGTATGTGTTAATTATCATGCTTGTGAGGAAACAATTCCGGTCTGGTTCCTTTATTCTCTGATTCTTGTTCGTTTGTAGTTAAAGGGTAATCGGATATTTTATTTTTAAGCACTAGCGAGGTTTTTTTTTATTTCACTTCTGATAGACCAAACGCAACCTTATCTTAAAAATAATAAAGATCGCTGGAATGTTAAAATTGATGTGAGATCACAGGTAAAATACATATAAAAGGACTTTAGTTGAGTTCGTATTTCGTTGAAATTGCAGCAGTGGGAAAAGATCTCAATATTTGGTTTGAATTTTTCGAAATTTTGGAGTTTCCTTTCAGAAAATTCAAAACAGATTTTGATTGGTGTTTTACGAATGACTGTCGATCACGGAAACGTATAATAATCACATTACGCCCATTCCTATATTGCATTACCTACAGTAATATTTTACAAAGGGTTCGTTCACAAGGAAATTCCGTTTCACAACAAAACTACCCTCCACCATCCAATATTCTACAACTACCTACCTTGCTTAACATTACACCTTCTATTTTGGAATTCTCCACCTCTTCGGGAAGGCTATTAATTAATTAAAGTCTATTTACAGAACAAATCTCGAGTGTCGATGTCGGTACAAAACAACAGAGAAGGGTTTCGCCATATAATTGAATAAAATATTGAGGATAGTGGAAGTCAATATCGACCTCGGACGGTTGCGCTATGAATACTAACGAAGTGGACCTGCGGGCGGGAAGGATGGTTAGCATATTGAGCGACGATACGATACCGGGTTACGCACAGAACGAACTTTAGAAAGAGACACGCGTATGAGAGACAGAGACGACGCTCTACAAAACCTATAGATATGCAACTTTCTGAAATAGCTCATGGAATTTAGAAATAAAAGCCAGTCGAGCGTTCTCAACAGGTAAGTTGGGTGTCCTTGGTTGTAAGATGATAAGGCTAGCAAAAGGGGTAAATAATGGGTAAGGGTGGAGGATAATTAACACCATCATCATCATATCAGCCCGGAATCACCCACTGCTGGGTATAGGCCTCCCCTTTTTCCTGCCACACTTCCCGGTTCTGTGCGTCCCTCATCCAGGTATTACCCGCGACTTTGAATAAATAAACACCAATTAGTGCTAATGTAAATATTTCGTATTTCCCAGTAGTAACTGGGTTGTGGAGGTCAGATAGGCAGTCGCTCCATGTAAAATACTGGTATTCAGCTGCATCCAGTTAGACTGGAAGCCGACCCCAACATAGTTGGGAAAAGGCTAGGCAGATGATGATAGTGCTAATGTAAATATAGTCCCAAAAATGTAGTGAGCAATCCGTCAATGCCAGTGCCATCCTATAAATCTGACTTGGTAAGCAATTTTCGCTATTAAAGTTTAAACATTTTTTAGTCACGCCTATAAAGATATATATCTGATTTATTCGTTTGTGAGTTTGACATTTGATTTAAGAAAAAGAAATTCCTCCATTACTAATTAAAGAAAATGCGTAAAATCGAAGGAAACTTGGCACAAACATGAATTGATTTATCTAGATATTGTGTAGAGCAGAAAGGATATGCTGGCGTTTGTCCAGTTACATTTAAGACAAAGAACATTAAAATAGTTTCAAAATAAAGAAATCAACTGAAATGAACTCTCTTATCTCTAGGGTTTTGGTTCAAAAAGAGGCAGCGGGGTATTTTCTGTAGACGCACCAAGATGGCTGGAAGAAGGTGTTGCAAGAAAAGAGTACCTGCCTTGTCCAGGATTTAGGGGAGGCATGTACCCAACAGTGGGACAGTAGACACTATACTAAAATTATTCAGTTTTGTTACCACATAGACTAGTTTATTTTGGTTATTAAAAGTGATTTTGAGTGATCTTCCTGATTGAAATAAATGGTTTGATTATGACTTTTAAGCTAGAGTTAAAGCAAATACCCTATTTTTGTCGGAAGAACTACACGGCAGTGTGTATCGCAGTATTAGAGCCTGTATCGCGTACATGGAAAAATGTTTTATCCGCAACCATTTAGCTCTTACTACATGCATTTTCAGAGGAAACTTATGTAATGGCATAAACTGTAACACAAGTATGGATCATTACTAGAAATTATGTCTGGGTTGTTTTCCCCGATAACTGATTCTCAGAGCAAGACATTGATTAATGTAACATGTTTGCCTTCTTACAGTTTTATCATATACTAGCTGATGCCCGCGGCTTCGCCCGCGTGGATGTCGGTTATCGCGACCAAAAGTAATCATGAAATTTTGATCCCGTTCCCGTAACAAAAACTTGACAAATTATATACTAAAACCTTCCTCGAGAACCACTCTATCCATTGGTGAAAACAGCATAATACAAATCGGTGCAGTAGTTTTTGAGTTTATCGCGAACAGACAGACAGACGCGGCGGAGGATTTGTTTTTATAATTTGTAGTGATGATTGTGAAGTGATAGTGAAACTCTGGTGTAACTTTATTTTACCTTGCAAACTTGGTGATGATAATCATATCATCAATTAGGGGTCATAGTAAACAAAGTCAAGTAAATCATCCGAGTATTACAGTCCCATGTTTCGTCCCTTTCACAAACTTTGAACCGACTAGTTTTGGCTTAACTCACAAAGATATTGTGAATTTCTAGTAGAGAAGAGGAAAATATAGTAAAAATAAACATTTTTAAAACAAGCTTTTAAATATCGGTGTGACGGTATTTTTTTTCGTATTCTTTTGAACGAAGTCACCTAGCTAGCCATACATTGTCATTCAAACTAAACGTATTTGCAAAATCGAGCTCAATCGGTTAGGGAAAACTGTTTTAAAATTCAGCTGTAAGCTTAGACCTAAACCAATAAACATACAAACATTGCAAGTCAAATAAAAGCTTGTAAACAAGCACCCCAAACTACCGAAATAACTTACATACATAAACTCACGCCTTTTTCTCATGGGGGTAGGCAGAAACCACAGAACGCCACCTGCTACGATCCTTACATACTCCTTTTGCCTCGTCCACGTTCATACATCTGGTCATACACGCACGCCGGTTGCGAGTACTACGCACCTGACCTTTCTGAAGAACCTCACCAATGAGGTCAGCGTATGTTCTTCAAGGGCGTCCCCTCCCGGCGTTGCCACTCACATCTGCCTTGTAACCTTTTGTTAGTCGCCTTTCACTCATCCTCTCCACATGACCAAACCATCTAAGCATACTTTTTTCAATTTTTGTCACTACATCTTCTTTTAAGCAGCAACGTTTCCGTATAACCTCATTTTTCACTTTATCATTCAGAGTTACACCACACATGCTTCGCAAGGAACGCAATTTGAAATAACATCCTTAAATTATACACCAGCAAAGGCTACTGTAATCCTAGCCCTTTTCTCTAAGTTAAAATCGGCTCCCAGTCTTACCAGATGCTCCTAAAAGTCAGTATCTTACCAAAACTGTGCGTACTGCCTACGAATTACTTGCTTTTCGGGAGTTACAAGGCGGTTACATGGTAAAAGATTTAGGGTATTACTCCAATTTCAGCTTATTTGGTTTTGTTAATATTTTCGCCCTATATAGAACAAGTTATTTATTAAAAAGAGTATAAGGAACATGCCGCTATGTTACTTTTGACTACCCACATGTGAAAAAGGCGTCGAGTTTATGTAAGTAAGTATTACATTATTGAGGTGTAAAAAATATTAGAGAATGGGATACGATTGCAGGAAGAAAATACTTACTTGTAGTGCAAAAGAAAAATATATTTTTAGACTGATGTTACTTTGGTTGCTAGGACACATCAAGCAGTAGACAAGATGTATTTTATATTAAACTTAAAGGTTTGCAACCTCTAACAAAAAAGACCCTAAACGAAGCCGGAGGCACTTTTTTTCCAGCTTTTTTTTTTTTTTACGGGTGGGAAATCATCAAATGACTTCCCCCGCTCTGGGCAGAGCGGAAGGGAGTGTCAGACTTGTACTGACTAAAACCCATCCACGTTCCTTCCGTGCCCTTTGTGTTCCAGGGCCGCGGTATCTCTTTCGAACAGCCCGCAGCCCTGGCAGGCATCGGCCCTTGCGCTTTTTTGCACTGAAAACTTGTTTAGGCGCGTTGGGCATTTTTGAGATGGGGAAAAACAATTAAACTTGTGACACTGTTAAATGACCTCTTTTTTTCGTTGCAGAGTTAGCCGTATTACTACATATTACAAGCCAAAAAAAAATACAGTGTATAGTCAAATGTACATATAAGTAAAAGGCTTATGCAAAAATATTTCCTAAAAATATTTTTTTGTTCTAGACCATTCCTGGGAACCTTCTAGTTACGGAGATATTGGAAGTCAAAGTTACAAAATTTTCGCAAATGTGTGTCAGTGCAAGTCTTCGAACTTTTGGTACTAAGAAATATGATGTTTCGTATGATGTTTTTCTTCATCATTTGGTATAGTAGTGATGAAATTAGCGTGAGTCCGCACGGCGACCATCAAACTACACATAGGTAAGGATCTCTCATGTATAAAAAACGAGGTCATGTTATACTGGAAATGTATAGCGTGATGTGTCGCCATATGTACGCATGTGAATAAGAATATCTGTAATTTTTAACTTAACTGGTACATGTTAGATTAGAAAGAATCTGGCACAAAATACTGCATATGACCCAGATACCACGCACGCCATTACATAAAAAACAAAATGGCAGTTCCGAGTCGTCCTCGTGTATTTCCTAATTAACTAGCAGTTATTTTGTAGTTCTAAAGAAAAATAGCTAATTTGAACTACAAAGTTAGACGGAAATGTTAATAAAATAGTTTACTAGTTATAACGACACTTTATTAACCAAAGACTAATCATCTGCCTAGCCTTTTCCCGACTATGTTGGGGTCGGCTTCCAGTCTACCAGTATTTTACATGGAGCGACTGCCTATCTGACCTCCACAACGTGTCCACAACCCAGTTAGTACTGGGTTATACGATACCCCTTGGTAAGACTGGTTGTCAGACTTTTTGGGCCACTGACTACCTAACGACTGTCGAAGATCTACAAATGACAGCCGAGTCCAACGGATAACGTGCTTTCCGAGGCACGGAGGAAACTCAGTATGTAATGGGTGGTCATCCATCCACAGACCAACCTAAGCAAGCACAGCTTAACCTGAAGATCGACCCGAGCGGCTGTTATCATTTAGCCACGAGCTTCTCCAACCACAGACAGCGTTGGTCAAATGTTTTTGAGTTTTTGCATCAGGAATTTCTCAGTGGGAGTTGATGGCAATAGGCTCGCCTCCTATTAAATTGGACTTGAATATACCTTACCTTACCTTTGCCCCCTCTCTCATAGAGAGGAGGCCTGTGTCCCAGCAGTGGGAACTTTATAGGCTGATTATGCTATACCTTACGAAACTGGGTGAACTATTAGGTACACCTTCGGGGGTTATAGGCGAAACCTTAATGGTTCTGTATCTAACAGCTAATAGCTCTCAATGGCACCGCGTCACGTCAGGCAATTTCCGTGGTCACCCGACCCACCTTCCTACCACGTGTAGTAACGTGTATAAGATCTCTTTGAATTGGAACCTATTCATTAAATGTCTGTAGTTGGTAGGTAGTATAATGATCGAATGAATGAACGGTTTGCCTTTGAAGTTTGTTCATTCATTAGTGAATATTTCATTGGTGTTCTATGGCGGGAATACGGCGCCAATTATGAAGAGCATATTTTCTCGGTATTTTTCTAAAATTAAAAGCAGAATAAATCTACTGCTATTTGACGCAAGCCTTAGACTTATTAACCGACTTCTAAAAAAAAGAAGATTATTTTGCACTAGATTTTACCGTGACTTCATCAGCGATCTAGCATATAATATGGTCTATGGTCTTTCCGTAATTTACCTTATTTACCGTAATTTTACACCCCAAACAAGTCGTTTCCCAGCAATATTTTTTTGCGTAGAGATACTTAGTTTAATACACAGAATGCTTGGTTGACAGCTTCGTGAAGTGTCTGTTTACACCTTGTATCAATGTGAATTTATTTTCGCATTTGAGTTGAATAAATTCGAACCTTATTATCCTCTAAAATAGACATTCAAGTCCCCAAAAACCTTTAACCAACCACCCACCAAGAAACATAACCAAAGCAAAGAAACTCAAACCAATCGTGAAGTCCTTGGAATAATTCCAAGATGGCGTCCGAAATACACACGGTTTATCTCACCATGTTTAAAGGTTTATCTAGACTAGATATGTGAATTACTGCTTATAAGTCTTGCTTGTTTGTAGAGAGGAAATTTCTAGAAGATAAGCTGCAAATTCGTTTTAAATTCGCAGCAAAAAGTTTTACTGAAACTTTGGAACAAATACGACGTGGCAGATAGAAGTGTTTTACTTAAAAAAAGAAGAGGTTGGAAGTTGCTTTGACTCAGAAATCTGAAAAACAAAGACAAACTAAATCGAGGGGATCAATTTTTATTATTTTTTTTTTATCTAAAGAAAGTCGAACGATTTTCTTTAGATCGTAAGGAATTTGGTATTAGGTATTAGACGCTCAAGAGTCAGAATTTTTTTCAGCAGAATAAGCATACTGTAAATGACGTCATTAGAAAAAGACGGGCCGGTTTTATGATGGCAACCAGAGGGACATTCTATCAGCTTTAATGATGATTGAACAGTTAGAAGTGTGTTGATTGACACAATTTATGTAAAAGTTTACTTCAATCCAGGTTGAGAGTGGTTGTAGAAGTACGAAACGCTTTGAAAGCGATTGCCACTTTTCTAGGAAATAACGCCTGTAATCCCCGAAGGATTAGGCATAGGTGTACCTACAAAGTCACACCCACAAAGTCCCAGGTAAAAGGGGGTGAGTCTCGCCATCAACCCAATAACAATTTGCCCTACCCGGGAATCGAAAGCAGGGCCTCATGCTCAGCAGTCGCGATTGTGACCACTAGACCAATGAGGCAGTCTGGGTACAAAAGCACTTCGTTCTCACAAGTGATTTTTTTCTGATTGCGTTTTTTCTGAGAAAGGTCTAAGTCCTGTGTTGACGAAAATATTAAATTTGTTTTGCTTATCTAGTCTTAAACTTGCGAAAAGTGGTTTAAAACAATTTAAATATTCAACGCAGCGCATAAATTCTGTTAACTACCCACTCGTAATTAATCATTTCAGAGTACCTACAGTATTACTTCCTTCTAAAAGAAGAGAGGGAATTTTAATAAAGCTTAATTAATGAGCGCATGGCTCTTATCTTAACAATTATTTTCTTGCGAAGTGGGACTTGAAGAATCTTCTTTACACATCATAAAATTGTGAATGAGTCTTTCAGCAAATGTGGACCCAGAATTTTGTGACCTACATTTTGCTTTTGTTTGTTCTTGAGATGCATTTGTCTGAGATGAAGACCAATGTGGCCATCCATTACGTGGCGAGTTCCTTATGTGTCTTGGAAAGCACGTTAAGCCCCAGATGCCATTCGTATATCTTCGACAGTCGTTACGGGTAGGGAATCTTGGTATGGACATGTAATGAGGAAGGATGAAACGCACTTTACAAATAAAAGTGATAATGTTGATGGTTGGAGAGGGAGAGGAAGGCCAAAGAAAAGATGGATGGATTGTGTGAGGAATGATGTGAAAGAAACAGGAGTAAATGATGCCGCGACGTCTGACAAGGGAGAATGGGAGAAGAAAACATGTTGCACCGGCCCCAAGTAGAATGGGACAAGGGCAGGAAGATAATGAACAGTCGTTACGTATACTTACAACCCCGAAAATCTGAAGAGCAGTCTTATGAATAGACGGTTCCCAGTTACTGGCTGTGAAGGTCACCTATAGTATTCAGCTGTATCCGGTTGGACTGGAAGCCGACCCAGCACAGTTGATAAATGGCGAAGTAGACGAGATTGTGTGGCCTTTAATAACATAAAGCGCAAAAACGTTTTTAAGCTGCCCTCCACCCTAAAGATTAATAAAAGGTTCAAGAAACCTCTAGCATTATCGGCCGAAGCTATTCAAGGAAAAGATTTTGAAAAACGAAGGAAACGAAGATACCAGGAAGTATTGAATACTTCTTCCGGACTTAGCAAATACGACAATACTGCCAAACGTACCATTACATCTTCATATAGATTATATTGCTTATGAATACTAATATCCAATATATCGTTGAACAGATATGTTCTGGCTCGTTGTTTCTTGTAACAAGGCAATCGGAAGTATGTTATATGAAGAATAAGAATAATGTTTGAAGACACAATATATCAAATAACAAAACGAACCGTGGCAAATCAAAAGATTCAGAAATGGCTTTCATGTCCCTAGAATGAAATAATCGTTAACAACCTAAGGAAAAAAGATAAGTATTCTAAGCGATGTAGCCACCAAAGAAACATCAGCAAGAGAAAAACAACGTACACACTTGATTAACCTCACACAAGACAATTGTCCTGTTGCTTCACTTCAGGAACTGATAGATACTACCGAAAGCGCCAAACTAGTAGCTCAGTTCTGGGCCACACAATATAGATTGCCATCGACACGCTAAGAAGAAGACAATTTAAAGCCCAACCGTTGCGCCGACACCACTCGTCTAAGACAGAAACATAATCCAGTTATAACATCTTCAGCCCAAAAATATTTCCTAGGTCAGACCGTAGGTAGACTCATATCTAGAACACTTGGCAAGCAGCCTTGTTTACCGAACATCGCAACATGGGATGCACGATCAAAATATTTGTTTGGCACTCAGTATTGCCCGGATTTATTGTGCTATTATATATTTGTACAGTAAATAGTTTGAGAATTTGGAAGCTGAAATGCGTTAAAGGTTTAATAAATAGTACCTGAATGATCGAGCTTTGCTCGGTAACACGGATAAAATGACGTTTCCTAAAAATTAAACCTAGCTAGATCGATTTATCGCCCCCGAAACCCCCTGCATACTAAATTTCATTAGAATCGTTGGAGCCGTTTCCGAGT
Source organism: Lycophotia porphyrea (assembly GCA_950005105.1). Classification (NCBI taxonomy): domain Eukaryota; kingdom Metazoa; phylum Arthropoda; class Insecta; order Lepidoptera; family Noctuidae; genus Lycophotia; species Lycophotia porphyrea. The sequence goes on from OX465409.1 coordinate 2,068,761, forward strand.
ATTATATATACAAGAATTGCTCGTTTAAAGGTATTAGATGGGTTAGAGATGCTACTACATGGCAGGTGGAGTAAAGCTGTGACTGAGTGGGGGCCAAGGACTGGAAAGAAAAGTGTTCGTCGTCCGGCGGCGAGATGGGCAGACGACATTGTTGCCATCACGGGAATATAATTTATGAGGCTGGCACAAAAACGTGAAGCTTGGCCCAAGCAAAGAGAGGACTATACCCAGCAGTGGGTGAGGTCGGGCTGTGGATGATGGATGATGATGCTACTATAACTTTGATTAGCATAATCAGCCTATAATGTACCCACAGCTGGGACCCCGGGCTCCTCTCGGTGAGAGTTGGTGTTGGTGGTAGTCAGCAATATTTAAATGTTTTGTCCTAGTTCATGTCGGTTTTCCAACGATGTTATCCTTCACCTTTTAAAAACCAAACACAAACACCTTGATTCCTAGAGCTCAATTTATTGAAAGCTGTTTATTTTGGAATAATTATTATGACTTAGCCATGGATTTGGTCTCCCAAAACAAACCAGCCAAAATGGCTCAAGTTGTTTCATAACGCAACTGGGGTCAATCTTAAAAAGCTTTTAACATAAAAAATACTAGTTTAAACTTACAATAAAGAATATTCACTCCTAATTATAAATTCCTTCGAGCAAAAATAATGAAAGAAAGCTGCAAGTTATAATTCAAGTAGAATTGCATGCAGCTTTTTAAACGTTGAAGCATTCTAGTTATTTTATCTTTGCTTGAAAAGTTACAGTTTTTTAAGTCACTTTAGTCTAGGAGGGTAGTTTGTGATTTTTACGGTTTAAAAGTCCGACACAGCCATATCTGTTTTGAGTTCTCGACGGGAGATGATAACTACTTTTATATAGGAAGCTTGTGTCAATTAGCCTAAAAGCTTCATTGGAACCTTCCTCCATCGGTAAGTAATTACGAATATTACAGCTTCCCTTGTAATCTGCTTTATCTTATTAATCCATTAATTATTATCATTAGACCTTTCAGGATACACCCTTATAATTGTTGCGTATCAGAAACAATTAATGATAGTTATATGTAAGTGTCTCTTCTGATTAACAATGAGAAATACATAAGTTAATCAAATATTTATTTTTGTTGTTCGAGATACTCGCATTAAAATAAATTGAAGGTGTGCTTATATTACAACTAATTTATATTTTTTTTGTTATAAAAACGAATGTGAATTAGAAATAGTCATCCAACTTATGAAGTCCCACGTTGGGCGCCAAACTAACGTCCATCGAATAACAAAAGTCATCTACATTCAATAGCTTCTTGAAAAGAAGCTACCATTAACAGACTACAATTATATACCTAATGGAACGAATGCTCTAACGACCCGTGAGGGAAATGACGAATCGAATCCCATTTAATAGAGAGAGAGACTTATAATACCAATGGAAGAACACAGAAAAATAACCATTGTTTACTTTAAAACTATTACTATGAGTAAAACAAATAGGAAAACGAACCAAAAATAGCAATGCAATCTGTAATAAACGCAAAATTTTTAGTCCCAGTTGGGCGCCAAGAGTCTGAGCTAAAAAATCTCATACATTAGATTTGTTGGAGCGAGGGTAGTTCCCGCAAACTAGTGATACATATAACAGTGTATTACTATAAAATAAATAGGTACAGAAGGTTGTCACACACGCTTTACGTACTGCAAGTGCAGTCTGTTCTGTATTCGTCTGTGTGCGTGCGCTTGTTTTCACTCGTTGTAAGAAGCCGAACTTCTGTAACATCTTTCTCCTGCACTTATCACAATGTATTTGAAGTCGGTGCAGCATCTTCTTCTTCCATATTCTTCGTCATCCCTCTAATCACCCCCTTTCTAGCCATACCATTTTCCCTACTCTTAAAGTCATCCAAATAATCAAAACTTTCCTCACGACATTTTTCTGACTTCCCCGCACCCCGACTTCTTTACCTATTTATTTATTTTGTGGTATTACTGAAATGACTGGTCTAACGACCCGCGAGGGCTTCCTACATCCGCCGTGCGTCGAGCCAAGCCCGACTTAGGGGATCTGCACACTGAGATTAAGAATAGCGGTTTTATTTTACTTATTTCTTGTGTGTAATGTGAAGGTGCATTAGGGAATTGGGTTTAAAAGTCACTGTTAGATACATCTTGTGAAGCTAAAGGTAGATCTTTGAAGTTTTCTTTCTAGTGATAAAGAATTTATAGTAATCCAGGCTGGTGGATTGTTTTAGTGCTGTTATCATCATATTCCTGAGCTTATCCCATTCTACTCGGGGTCGGCGCAACACGTTTTCTTCTTTTATTCTCCGCTGACGTCACGGCATCATTTAATCCTTTCTCTTTCACATCATTCCTCTCATAATTCATCCATCTTTTCATTGGCATCCCTCTTCCTCTCTATCCATCGACATTCATGTCCATCACTCGTTTAGCGCTGTTACTGTTGCGCTAAACGCAAATCTAGAGCTTTTTAAGCTCTAGATTTGCGAGAAGAAGAGAAGCCAAGTCTTCTGACACCATTTGTTGACCAATGAAATCCATGTTCCTTCCTTGCCCTTTGTGTTCCAGGGCCGCGGTATCTCTTTCGATCAGTCCCGCAGCCCTGGCCGGCATCGGCCCTTGCGGGCCCCTCCCTGTTTGCTGACATCTCTTTGAGGCCCGCGTGGAACACGAACGCGCCGTCTACATAGCCTGTCGTTAAAAGACGGACGGACCGCGAGCTAACCCATTACAGCCCGTTCACAGGTCCGCGTCTACGGTGGCCGGAAGCCACTACGTGACCCCCGATGCCCGGGGCGTCTCCCGTGGCGGCTGGGACGAGAGGTTCTCTCCCTCTCGCGCTCCGCCACCTCCTTCGCTATCATGACTACTTCGCAGAAGGAGGTGACGGCGTCCCATTCCCTCTCGCTCCGGACCAAGGATTGAACTAGGGCCGGACGCGATAGGTCGCCGCCGCCGATCGCCGCTACGAGGACACGGCGGTGCTCCGCCCAAGCAGGGCGACCTCCACTGTGTAACCTAACCCGTGTTTCTGTACCATCTCAAACCAACAGTTTCTACAAAGTTGTGCGACTTTAAAACGAAGCCAGGTATATTGCCTTCAAGTGAATTTTATTGCATCAAAAATAACTTTTCATTCCCCGTAATATAAAATCTTCTTTAGTGAAGTAGAATTTCTTTTGATAAACTTTTCGTTTGATACCGAAATTGCTAAAGTTGTCGTTTTAATAGGAGTGCATTAAAACTTGGGGTTTTTAAAAAGCTTTAGCAATTGATGAATTTGCTTTTTGATGGTCTTAATTTGAGATCGTATTGATTTAATGGCGCTGTTTGTGTTTGTAAGATCAATTTTGAAGTAAAAAAAATCTGCAACTTTCTCACGAAAGACGTTTTATGTAAAGATAATATTCAAATAAGGTAACCAAAAAAAAAATACTATAATATGCATCATAATTCCATAATACACAATAAAAAGAAAATAATCCGCTAATACCTTGTCATCATACAAATACGATTGTCTTATTTTATTTCCTAATTGATGTTATTGTATTTTGCTTCGAGTATCTCAAGTGTTTATCTGTGGAAACTTGAAAATGGCCTCCAAATTCGTATTGTTTAGTGTAAGTCTCCCGAATAAAATAGATTAAATAAAATACTGGCACAATATTCTCCCACTACCCTCATCACTACAGCGAGACTTGATAAATACAATTCAATATCTCCATATACGTCGCTATCGATAGTAGAAAAGCTAGTAATAAAATCAGTGCACACGGAGTTCCTAACACAATTCTGTCATCTGTGCAACTACTTAACAAGATTACTTTTGAACGGAGAAACGAACTTATGTGGGAATTAGATGTAGATCTTCTGTAGGGAGTATAAAGGGTGTAAACAGACTCTTAACGAAGCCGAAAGGCACTTGTTCTCCCCGTCATTGCGATCATTTTTTTGTTCTAGACCATACCTGGGAACCTTCTAGTTACGGAGATATTGGGGGTCAAAGTTCCATCTTTTTCACAAGTTTTTTTTAAATACATGTTTTTAATGTTAGATTTTTACTTTAAATACCTCCAGGACCTCCTTACTATTCAACCCATCCATAAGCACAATGTTTTGAGTGCGTTTCATTGAGTCGTACTGTAAAACGTGATTTTTCAGCCGAAAAAAAAAAGTTTTTTCCCAGCACTAATTTTTGCGTAAAGTTACTTAGTTTGATGTACATAATGCTTGGTTGACGGTTTCGTGAAGAGTCTGTTTACACCCTGTATAAGGTCTTCTTGTAATGCTGTCGTTATTTCGTTAAGTGGGAAATGGTCGAAGAATGCAAGTGAATTGGATTGATTTTACTTTGTCACTAGCTGTTTTGTTTCCCACGGACCTTCGTTCGCGTGAAATTATTATAAAAATATATTACTACCTTATTTGAATCGGATTTTTTGCTGTGATTGGCGGACAAAGTTAGCTGATATCAATGTAGAAGTAATCCTATAGTTTAAGTTTCTTTGAAGATAACTATGAGGAAAGGTAAGCTTAACTAATATTATAAATGCGAAACTAAGTTTCTTTGTTGGTTTGATATCTTTTCACGCTTTCAACCACTAAACCGATCATTCTGAATGCTGCATATACGTTGTCAGGTGTACAGAAACGGACATAGGTTACCTTTTATCCCGAAAAAAATACTGTTCCCGAGGGACACAACTATAACGCTCTTATGATAATAAATGTCGTCAAGTGTCTTGAACCATGATTGAATTATATAATTGTAGAAACTTTAGTAGGGTGTTAAGAGTTTCATTATCAAATTCTAAATCAACGCAAGCGTAGCAGCGGGCAAAAGCTAGTCTGAAATATGACCAACTCCAATTCTCCAATGAATCCAATCACCAGCAAAAAAACATGCCCAATCCGTTCCACATTCCATCCATTCAAAAATTCCATTAATCAATGTGGAAAAAAATACGATTACCATACTCCGAAGGGAACCAGCAGTCCAGTAAGTGATTTAAATTTTACGTCGACTGAAAATTTATGCAAAATGCATCAACATTTGGCACTCACCGCTGAGATTTTTAGGGTTCCGCGTACTAGAGAAGAGTTAAAAGCCTCCTGTTTTATGTATTAGGATGAAAGTTTTCAATGGTTTGATTGAAAAAGTTGGCGGTTGAATGAATTTCATTTTCAGCTCGAATTAAAATGATATTAAGGTGTACAAACCTAGAGCTTTTTCAATTGAATGCATTTTAGTTTAAAGATTTGGTTAAAATATTACGACACCAAAGCCAGTTTTCGGCTATTGTTGAAAAGTCGGATAGACCTTATTTGTGGTTCTCAGAGAAATACGAACATGACAATAATATAATGCACTTTCTTTGGACGTTAAATTTTCTATGTGCGACCAAATAGGGATGTTTTCTGAGTAAAAATAATAATAATTCTATCGAAAAAAACTGGATACGTATTTTTTGTTTTATCCAAATCAATAAAAAATAACGAAGATAAAACGCATCAAAGTTCATAAGCGGGGGCTTGTGACGTCAGTTTCCGCTAAAAGTGTACCGGATTGTGACGTCACACGAGTTTTCGACGCTCTGCATCGTCCTCATTTTTAGTTTACGAGAAAAAAAAACGCCGTGTCCAATATTTTTTGGAAATCTATCTGACGGACTAATTAGATTTTTCTGGTCAACTACCCCATTCTTATTTTTATGATGTGATGTCATCATCGCCATCAATCTCTATCCTAATTTATTTAGGGTCTTTTCATGAAGTTCATGTAATGTGATTACAAAAAAAAACATAGGCTATGATCATTTTACCACAAGCACATCAATTAAACCAATAATATTAAGTACTTAATAGACACCCAACTACTTCTTCCAACCCACAACTCGACCTAAAGAACTCATTTCTTAATTACAGTTTCATCTTAATATTCCCCTTTTGCACTCAAAGCATTATAGCCATTACCTCCCTAGCTATTAAGTTTTGAGTCCATCCGAATGATTAATAGCAAAAACTGCGAGTATTTGTGAACGATTTTCTGCATTACAAAAGCCATGATTAATTAACTTGTTTTCAAGAGTTTTGTGAAAGAATTCAAGTCTTGCTTTAGTGAGATAGTTATTGTTAGAGATTTTGAAGACAATTATCGATATTTTTCTGGTAATAAGGCAAATAGATCTATTATATTTTTTTGGTGACAAATTTAACAGTGGAAAGAAGTGTAAGGAATTGGGAGAGGCCTTTGCCCAGTAGTGGGACACTCAAACAGGCTAACAAAAGAAAAAAGAACTGTAATACTTTTCTAATAATTTGGTAAAAGGCGCCTTCTGCCTTATGGGCAAAAGCTCCTGCTGAGCATTAGGTTCTGGGTTCCATTTCCAGGTCGGGCACAGTATAATTGGGATTTTCCTTAAGAAATTTTCCAGTCGCAGCCCGACTCAGTATCTGTGCGCGGTTGATGGCAATAGGTTCGCGCCTATTACATGGGACTTAAACATAACTGGCAAAATGTGGGTGTACTATAGGTATGTACCGAGCACAAAAAACGAATAAGAAAGACGGTAGACGGATTTTTCTGTTCATAAACAGCCACCCGCAATAACTTCAGTTTATCTGTGATCATGATGCTTGCAACAGCGCCGAAATATCATCGTCAGCCTTTTAATGTTCCCACTGCTGGGACACAGGCCTCCTCTCTATGAGAGGGAATGGGCTATAATCCACCACGCGGGCCCAGTGCGGATTGGTAGATGTCACATGTCTTCGAATTATTGGTTCTAGGACATGCCGGTTTCCTCACGATGTTTTCCTTCACCGTTTTTGAGAGCAGTGGTGATGAAATAAATTACACAAAGTAATGCGCCGGCCTGGGTTCGAACCCACGACTTACTGTTCGTAAGTCGGGGTCGCTACCACTGGGCCACCGCTGCTCTCAGTCGGGGTCGCTACCACTGGGCCACCGCTGCTCTGCCGAAATATCGGGAACTCAAAATAAATTGTAAATATCCCGTTTTCAGTGTTAACGATGGTGTGGTGTGACCGTCGGAATGCCAACTCATAGGTTGAGTTCGAACCCAAGACACGCACCTCTGATTTTTCGGATTTATGTGCGTATTGTATAATTATAACTTGCTTCGGTGAAGGAAAACATCGTGAGTAAACCAGCATGCCTGAGAGATATTTCTCGACGGCATGTAAAGTCAAGCATTAAAACTCTGACATCAGGTTAGGCACTAACCACAAGATAAAGAAAGAAGTGTTTACGATAATTTTAGTAAGTACTCTAATTTTTTCAACAGCAAAAAGAACAAAATTAAAATATTTACCCACTCTGCTAATCTGAATAATCAGCTCAACGCCGCCAGCCTTTCTCTACTTAGCAACCGACTAAACCTCCCATCCTCACGTTTCTAAAGATAATACATGCACATAATAATATGTTGCAGAAGACCAACTCATTCAAGAAAGGAATCTATTTCCTTCATCTGAAATCTGCATATCCTGTGCTTTAAAATAGCCTTCATGATTGGTAACCAGAATCAGAAATCATTTATTTGTCATGAATGTGGGTAAAAATAAGATGTAAAGATTGTAATAGCAATTCCAACACACTTTACCTTATGGCATGCAAAAGTAAAACCATATTTATATCTATTCAAATAAACAAACACACAAACAAGCAAAAAAAAAACATAAAAAGTACAGTTTCAAAGATCTACAGCCTTCCTACATAAACTAAACATCAACAACAACAATATTTATTCCATATTTTACATATAATTGATTAAATTGATTATTTTGCCTACTCTAATAATAACATTATAAAATTTGAAATAAAATATAATAAATTAATTTAACATTATAAACACTTGTCATTCAAAAAATCGAAGAATAGTAACATTTTTCAATTAGCTTACTAATAGAAAAATGTTACTATTCTTCGATTTTTTTCGATGTTTAGCCTCTTTTAAAATATACTTAGAGATTCTTCTTGTAGGCATGAGGTATTTTTGTTATAGATAACTGGCCCCATTGATAGTAACACTTAAATGTACCTCCCCGCCTACTATCCTACCACCTTGCTAACTGCCTATTATGCAATTTTTATACAGTTCGTGTCGATCCTCGATTCATGTAGTTATTCATTTAATTTATTTATTATCATCACAAAATCCACAGCTGTTTGAAATTTTATCACACAATTTATAAACTGATCTTACAGCCAATTACGGATTTAAAATTTAATAGCCATACAATATATACAATAGTTATAATCTTTGTTTCAAGTAGTGTGAGTTGTTGAGAAGTCTACTGAATATCTATATAACTTGCAAATTCGCTCAGCCTTTTATATGCTTAAAAATCTTCTCTTTGATAACGAGGCAATTTTAGAAAGTTAAGTTCAGCAAAGGGTGTTTTTCGGGTTTCATAATGATGCAGGGTATTGTGGCCATTAGCTTTAAGGAATCCCATGGTTTCCATGGAGGCGAGAAGCACAGGATCCCACGATGTGGCGACGGTGACACTTTAGGAGACCTATTTGTCCTAGTGGAGTCTTTCGGCTGATACTATGTTTTTCTTTTGCTTTTAACACACTTTTATTAGCTTAAACTGTCCTCCTCAAGTCATGTTCCTCATTACTGAGGGTCGTGATCCTCCCTTGAAAAACCAAAACAGCTTAAACTGTAACTATGTAAAAAATCTTCGAAGTAAAATTTGACCCACTTTCCGGTTTCCGATTGAGTTGAAATTTTGCATACATGTTTAGTATCGATGACAATAAATTGTTAGATAACTGAAGTAATTCTGTCTCTAATATGGCGAACTACTAAAGATGGCGAACTAGTTATCCTTATCCTTACTAATAATATTATAAACGCGAAAGTTTGTATGTATGGATGTTTGTTCCTCTTTCATGCAAAAATGCTGAACGGGTTTGGACGAAATTTGGAACACAGATACTTAATAACCTGGATTAACACATAGGATACTTTTTCCCGATAGTATGTTCCCGTGGGACAAATATCTAACTTCACGCTGGCGACGCCGCGGGCATAAGCTAGTTTTTTTTAATTCCCATGATACCTAGATCAAATGAAAGGGTTTGCCGAGAAGAATACGAGAAATTATATGACATCACTTAAAGCGTGTTTTTCAGTTTTTTTAAAACTATAATATTATTTTATCTACTATTTATTTAACTTACAGTTCTGTTTTTAACGTCATATTTCAATAAACAGTGTTCCTTCTGAATCAATATTTAATGGGACCTGTGTCGTGAGCCAGAGGTCGCTGCGGGCGACTTTCACTAAACGACGCGGCGATCGCAATTTCCTTAGACACGCTCCTCCTTGTTAAGAAAGGAAATTCATTGTTGGATACGTTACGATACGCTTCTCCCGCTCTGGGCAGAGCGGAAGGGAGTGTCAGACTTGTACTGACTAAAACCCATCCATTCCTTAGTTGCCCGTGGTGTTCCAGGGCCGCGGTATCTCTTTCGAACAGTCCCGCAACCCTGGCAGGCATCGGCCCTTGCGGGCCCCTCCCTGACGTTATTACTCATTTATTTGTACAAAGGTTTAAATAGGAAGGAAGAAAAGAATTGGTGCTGAACTGGGACCGATGGAAAGAAGCCTTTGAGCAGCAGTAGATGCTGATTTATTCAACTGATGCTATGATTTTTTACAGTTCAATAAATATCAATCTCTTCTATGTCCCTATGTTTTCCTTTTTGATTATACATAATCTGTATAAGCACTAGAACCTTTACAAAATGCTCAAAATTGCCTATTTAGATCGCGTGTCAACAGAGGCCTAGAGTATCAATTTGTTTTTTTTTGTTCTAGACTGTCTTTACCTTCGAACCTTATAGTTACGGGTATAGTCACATCAGCCCAAATTTTGAGCACCTTTCATTGAGCGCTATCGTGATTCAGAAAAAAGGCATTTCCCAGCAACAATTTTGCCCAGAATTACTTATTTTGTTTTACAGAATCCTTGGTTGACGGCTTCGTGAAAAGATACGACATGTTACAAATTAAAAAAACCATCTGAAACTCATCAATGTGCTATTCTGCACTCATCCAGTTACTCTACATTCAGAATATCTTCTATCGACAGAATATAAATCAACCATTACCAATATTATTGATAACTATTACTAAACTAATGCAATTCCAACCACCGCATTTGATTTCCGCTAGTTCCTGCATTAATGATCTATTCGCTATCAAGTGTTAACGAGGTAAGCAGAGACCATGAATCGATGTAAGACCATTTAATTAGATGTCCCACTTGCAAGGACAGGTAATTGTCTATTGGCTTTCGTGTTAATTTGGTGTCTCATATTAACGATGAGATGTCGTTAACTTTGACAGTTAATGAGAACTTCTGTTAATTTCGAATTCATATAAGTACCTAATAGGTAAAGTTTCTCAAGTCCCTGTTACCTGTTATTCCTATATTAACTTAAATTAATGTCTTCACTGGGTCTAAGAAGTTGATTTCAGAATAAACAGTATTATTGAAAAAGTCGTGAAAATGTTTGAATTTGCTGCGCAAACTGTTTGTTTCAAAACCACATTTATTTGTTTACGTGTTTGAAAACTAAATCGTGAACACAGTACATGTAAGTGGAGTACACGGTTAAGTACAATAGGCTTATAACAACAAACTGAGCGATTATTAGCTATACAATATGTTAAAAAATACCTTGTCCGATCCAAAACGGGCATATAGGTATACCGTATACCATGTCATTGCAAAATATTCATGAAAGTAAAAATATGAATGATTTTTAAAATGAATGACTTGTCCTAAATTACCACCGTTTCCCTAAATTCAAACAAACTTTTAAAACGTGACAGCACTATCTTCGGCATAAGTATGTTCCATCGTCAATTGTTTTTTATGACGTCACTACCCCGAGAAGCGACCGCTCGCGCTCGTGTGTTGCCATAGAAGTTTATTTTAGTACATTTTCACAAAAGGATTACTATAAAATTTAATCTCGATACCTAATAATACCCTCACGGATTGTACATTTTTTTAAACAAATTGTATAGCCACTTTTACACAAATGACTTTCTTTACTCTAAAATCTTCACTTATTTCGTATTCTCATATAAAATGCAACCGTTCCCCTCAATTTAACCTTTACCATCTGTCGACAAACCCTTTCCCTCCATTTCCAAACTGTCAAATCACCATAAGAAATTAAAAAAAGAAAACCCCGAAACGTCAAATTTAAATTAAGAACGCAACAACGGACCAAGCTGCCGCTCTTTGTAATAAAAAAACCAACTTTTAATTCAAACTTTAGAATTTAAAAATGGCGTTTTGCTATTCGAGACGGTTACTTGTTGTTACTCAGAACTGGCGGTAACCGGATAAATCCGGTTCTTTTGCATATGAAAAGGCGCCTTTTAGACGTGCTAACCGCCCTTTGTGAGTTTCAAGTTGGTTTCCTTTAATATTTAAATGAAACAGAGTCCCGTTTTAATGGAGAAATTGATTTTATGGTTGAGTAATGATTTAGGTCGTGAATTGAAATTAATGGGTTCTTAAAAACTTGGTTCTGGAGTGGTTCAAGCTCTAGCGGTTTTAGACACTGTGACAATGTCAAGAACTTGTTCTTGCCACTTTTGAGTCATTCAAATTGCAATTGCTGAAAGTTGGTGAAGATAAAGATATTGTTTGCTCAAATTAGTAACTTTATGTTTAAAATAATTAATAAACAATATCTGTTCAATTTAAAAGCGTGTAGTGTAACGATTGATCATAAAACATTGACATCAATTGTTCATGCAACAAAAAGCTTCCATACCTTAAAAAATCTTACATAACTAACCTAAAAGCACACTCATTATTATCTACTATGAAAAATATTACAATGGACGCAAAATTTTTACCCAATAGAAAAATGTATTACCTAGGTAGGTAATCAATTAGGTAGATACACCGTCTACACACGAGTTAAGATCTCATTCAAAATAATGAATGACCTACAGCAGCTTTAGTTAACATAGATAAAGTTGCCAGTGAGCCCCCAAACTAGACATCATCTGCCTGGCCTTTTCCCAATTATGTTGGAGTCGGCTTCCAGTTAACTGGATGCAGCTGAATACCAGTATTTTACATGGAGCGACTGCCTATCTGACCTCCACAACCCAGTTAGTACTGGGTAATAAGATACCCTTTGGTAAAGCTGGTTGTCAGACTTTCGGACCACTGACTACCTGTAACGACTGTCAAAGATCTACAAATGTCAGCCGGGACCAACGGCTTAACGTGCTTTCCGAGACACGGAGAAAACACGGTATGTAATAGGTGGCAAGCACGGCGTAACCTAAAGATCTACCTATATTTAGCCACGAGCCCCCAAACTAGACAATTAGGTTAAAAAAAATCACGTATACACTAACAGATCAGCATTTTCTTCCCTTTCTATCACTTAGAATTGCAACTCATTAAATTGAGAAGTCTAACCGCACCTCAAAAAGCTTTAAATGCGAATAAATGCGTTTGCTTTCGACCGGACTTCTCACTCCATCAAATGACGCCTTTACGCGACAAAATGAGTTAGAGCAACTCGAAAACGCTGATTCGTGTGTGCTAATGTGATTTCACCTAGGCTGTGTTTTAACCAGAGATGAGCGAAGATGCATAGCAAAAGATGTGTGTCAAACTCACCAATAATATCGCTTCTTTTTCACAGCTTGTACTATTCCAGCTATGTGATTGGTTAGTTCCACACTCATCCCTCGCTACGTATCCTCCATCATCTCTGATGAAACGGAACCTTAGTCTATACCTTTTTTTTTCGGATGGGACAACATCAAATAACTTCTCCCGCTCTGGGCGGAGCAGAAGGGAGTGTCAGACTTGTACTGACTAAAACCCATCCATGTTCCTTCCTTGCCCTTTGTCTTCAAGGGCCGCGATATCTCTTTCGAACAGTCCCGCAGCCCTGGCAGGCATCGGCCCTTGCGGGCCCCTCCCTGTTTGCTGACATCTCTTTGAGGCGTGCGTGGAACACGAACGCGTCGTCTACACGGCTTGTCGTCAAAAGACGGACGGACGGCGAGCTAGCCCATTACACACCGTCTACAGATCCGCGTTTACGGTGGCTTGTAGCTTGGAGCTCGCTTTTGAAAACATATGCATCGATGAAATGCATGGACGCGAGAATGCGTGCCTGTCTGCAATACGTCACCATACACTTCCATAGCTCATCTTTAGTACCCAGACTAATGCACTGAGCTTTTGGCAAAAGACCTAGACCTACTTATAGTGAGATTTAGATGTAATGCGATGTAAAGAAAATGATAATGTATGTTTATTGTAGTATTTTTGGCTGTAGATTCAGTGTTCGTAGTGACGACATGCCTATCGAGTTTTTGCGTTGAAAGACACGGGTAGTGTGTCCTTATTGCCATTTTTTTTCTCAACTAGTTGAAGTATGGACTAGTCTATGAAATAGACAGAGAGAAATATGGTAAAAGAGTAAACGAACAAACATTTCGAAACAGGTGTATCCTTAACGAAGCCGAAAGGCACCTGTTCTCCCCGTCGTTGCGGTTTTTGCATTGAGAAACACGCGAGGTGTCTGACAACGCTTTAGAGTTGCTATTAGCACGATAGGCATGTTTTCTGGTAAATATTTAAGTCCTTTCATTTAATAAGCCGAAAACAATGTTGATGTTTTCATTTTGTTTCGGATTTATTTTGCGTCTAGCAGTGAGATGATAGTCATTCATGTTTCAATTGTATTTTCTTGTTGTGGACAATTTGTTTAGTTTGTGTCAAAATTTTCTTTTGCGAAAAATTTTAGTTAAAGCTTAAGGATAAAATACGACAGACATATATAAATACAATTCACACTATTTAACCCAATTACTTCAGTTTTATTTTCTTAAATGAGTAACCCAACAATGTGTGTCAAGTGTCAATATTAATGTAGGTACTGATTAAAAGAAGAGATTCTGGAATCATTGTAAATTGATAACAAAACAACAATAAAGTAGGTACTTACGTGTGTAATCCCAGCTATCTTGGTCATTTTTGAACACGTTCAATCTCTCGGGCTGTAAACAAATAAAAGCCATTATAAATATATTTAATTATTTATTTAAACTTCATGTACCGACGCCAGCAGGTCAACCTAACCGAAACTGTCAGATTTTTCCAAGCAACCATTAACCTAAATGCTTTAGAGATAAAGTTGAAAATCTATTAAAGAAATTTGACAGAATGTAGCTTGAAGTGCTGGCGTCTGTACAATAGAGTACATAGGCGGACTTAATGCGACAAGGCATTCTCTACGAGTCAACCTTTGGGCTAAATAGGAAAACTTAACGGTTACAAATATCTCGATCTGGCTCGCGAGGTTGTCGACATGTGGGACATGTGAACAGCAGTCATTGTGCCGATAGTCGTGTCGGCCAATGGCTTAATAGCCAATAGCGTCGGCTAACATCTGAGGAGGCTCTCGCTTGGCAGCTTGATTCAGAAAGCAGTACTTCTGGACACGGCCCGTGTAGTATTTTTATTACCAAAACTTATATAAAAATAAAAAAAAATAAAAACATAGAAATAGTAGAAAACAAGGAATCGGAGACAAGGTCAGAGTTACCGGCGGCGGTGGTCAGGGCTCTTGAGAGAGGAACCTCCGCGCTGTGTCCAGAAGTACTAGTTTATGAATCAAGCCCTTGATCCAGCTGCCAAGCGAGAGCCTCCTCAGATGTTGGCCGAGGCTATTGGCTATTAAGCCATTGGCTGACACGACTATCGGCACAATTACAGCTGTACTCACATCCCACAGGTCAACAACCTCGCGACTCGCGAGCCAGATTTAGATACTTGAACTACTAATCTTTTTCTGCTTTCGCGAGGTTCTCGCCATGCGGGACTGTTATAATTTTTTTTTTTTATAATTTTATTTGAATTAGCATTGCCATTTAATTTTTTTTTTTTTTTAATAATTTTATTTGAATTAGGCTTGGTGCAAAAATGCTTCGCATATTATTTTGATACCTAACTAGTTAGACTGCCTTGGTGGTCTAGCTTTGGCAAACGAGAGATTCGGAGTTCGGCCCTAAGGTCGGGCTAAACGATGATTTGTTAAGGTTAAGATATTTGAACAGGGTATTTTTTTTTGTTTTATCATGTACATAGATATCGATTCGTCTATCGTCGATCTATATCGTCTGTTGAGTTTTGCCAGCTATTTTAATTTCACCTTGTATTACAGGAGAAAAAACTTCGGTTTATAGACGAATCAGTCACCAAAAAACACCTTCGATTAAAGACCTGCAAACGTTTTTATCCTTTTACACGGAACCCTAAGCCAAGCATCCATACAAAACAAATTGTAGGGTAGTTTTGTATCACGATGCAAGCTATTTCAATATATCGCGTCTTGTGGCGTTTACTGGCACCAACCCTTTTTTGTTTGGGGCTATTGAGTTAGCGGGTTTACATAGGCGAGGGCGAGAGCGGGGAATGACATAATATAAGTTGTACTTTCAGTGTTAAAAAGCCGCTTTCTCTCAGCCGGAGTAGAAGCAGCATCTATCGAACTAGACACTAGATAAGCTAATGAGGCTAACTTTACTTGGTGAAAACTGTGAAATCCAACGCAGTTGAAAAAAAGGTTGACATTAATTTACGAACGCTAGTTGGCTGTAAGCTGTATTAAATGTAAGCGCAGTAAATACCTACGTATTTGGTAAAATCACTTCAGGTGCCATAAATAAATAATATGTTGGTCTCTTAAGCAATGACGGTTTTGCTAGTTTTGACGCTTTTGCCCGCGGCTTCGCTCGCGTTAACAATATAATTCAATCATGATTCGAAAGACACGTGGCGCCATATATTATCATAGGAACGATATTGTTAATAATAATAAATAAACTGTCAGTACAGCAGTCATTGTGCCGAAAGTCGTGTCAGCCAATGGCTGAATAGCCAGTACCCTCGACCAACATCTAAGGAGGCTCTATTTTGGCAGCTGGATCAAGGGCTTGATTCAGAAAGCAGTACTTCTGGACACGGCGCGTATTGTTAGGAGGTTCCCCTCGCCACCGGTAGCTCGGACTCTGTTCCCAATGCTGGTGGGCTACTATTTTATATTTTTAAATATTTATTTATATATTTTTTGTAAGTAAAATATTTAAAAATGTAATTAATAAGGTATAAAAATGAATAAATAAATAAATACACAAACCTACTTTCGCATTTGTAATATTATAATTAGGATTAGGATAGGAAAGCATAGTTGGAAAATATTTCATGTTCTGTCTTCATCTTTCATAGAAGCAAAAGAATGAACCTATTAGTAGCACGTTTGATTCTGTCACTCGCTCACTCTATGGCCCAATACTGATAACTTGCCAGAAACTATAGAAATGGTTGGCCGGCTACGCACAGGATTCAGAACATCTTTTATTGTTTCATGTTTCACATAGCGCGGTTGGCGACGCAATGCGAATCTGTGGTTTATAGTCAAAAGACTATCATCAATACATGGAATCCTAACCAATATTATAAATGCGAAAGTAAGTTTGATACCCTTTCACGCCTAAATCACTGACCCGATCATCCTGACATTTTAGATATAAGCTGTGAGGTGTACAGAAACGGACATGGGATACCTTTCATTCCGAAAAAAAAGTACTGTTCCCGAGGAAAACAACAATAACGTTCTTATGATAATAGATGGCGCCACGTGTCTTACGAATCATGATTGAATATTATTATTATATAAACTTTAGTAGTGAGTTTAATTGTTAAATTCTAAATTAACGCGAGCGAAACTGCGGGCAAAAGCTAGTAAACTATAAGTTAGTTGGTTGTTATTTAAAGATATTTAATTACAGTGCCACGACTGTGTGGTTCTTTCTTCAAAAGACCATCTCAGACACTTATCTGCATGGTCCTCATGTGAGTTGACCAAGATTAAGTATGTCTGAACTTTTAAACAGACAATGACCTTTGAGTTTGATTCGGCTAGTCAGGTACGAAACACGGGTCCCATCTAGTTTAAAAATAATGACGAAAACCTATTTGCATAATAAACATAATTCAATCATTTAGTACTCAACTAGCGACCCGCCCCGGCTTTGCACGGATGCAATGTAGATACTATATACATAATTATATACCTTCCTCTTGAATCACTCTATCTATTGCTGAAACTGCATTAAAATCCGTTGCGTAGTTTAAAAGTTGTAAGCGTACTTACAAACAACGCGAGTGACTCTGTTTTATACTATGTAAAGATTATGTTTGACAACATAGTCTCCATGAACATCATCTGCCTAAACCTTTTCCCAACTATGCTGTGGTCGGTTTCAGTTTTAACCGGATACAGTTGATTACCAGCATTATACATGGACCGACTGTCTGGCTTTAGGACCTAGTTCCTGAGTAAATTTATTGCTAGATTTAGTCTTGTTAGATTATGAGAGTAAGGGAAGACAACATAACAACAACATATACATACATTTATTATCTACTTTGGCCCATAGATAGTTACCTTACAGACTAACAATATCATCATCATCATCAGCCTATAATGTTCCCACTGCTGGAACGACAATATACATATGATATAATACTAATACAAAAAAAGCACACCACACACACACACACAGAAGAGACACACACACACACACACACACAGAAGAGACAGCGCACCTGTGATTGCGGACACACTTATGCGCAACAATATTTCCTACGTCGATGGTTAGTCTCCGCTGAATTAGGTTTCCATGACAGAAAACGTTGACGAAAGATGAGGATATTCTTAAATTCATCATCTGCCTGCCTTTTCCCAACTATGTTGGGGTCGGCTTCCAGTCTAATCGACTGCAACTGAATACCAGTATTTTACATGGAGCGACTGCCTATATGACCTCCACAACCCAGTTAGTACTGGGTAATACGATACCCTTTGGTAAGACTGATTGTCAGATTTTCGGGACGAGGATATTCTTTGATCATTTAATGGCCCTTCTCTTCAACTGGAATTCGTCTGGTAAGCGATAGACGAGGTCTAAGCTTGAGCGCACAAGTAAATCCTCATCATTCAACCAACGCAGCTCCAAGACATCGCATCCAAGATATCCTTCCTACCAAGTAAAAAATAAAACAAAAACGACTATTCTTCCAGCCCATGTCTATCCCATCCCTGCGTGCATCCGATTGCCCTTACAAAGGCTGAGACAATCCAGCGCTTACCGCGAGGGGTACTTTGCACTCCAGCGCTTGAGGGGAAAATGGCTTGCCTCGTACTATAAGTATCGCTTTACAGTGGATCTTTGTTGTGATGTTTTCGCTTTATGGTAAAGGAAGATGTAAGATTTTTGAGTATTCTACAGTTTATGAATTTTACTTCAGCCTCGATTTTTTTCAAGGTTTTGTTCTATTAAGGAATCTTTTATTAGTAACCCTAATCAAGTTTTTCTTAATTCTCTAATTTATCAAGGTCATTTTTTTAATGTTATTATATTTCGCTATTCAGCACATCCGATATTATTGTTAGTTTTTTATAATAATATTTATTTTTGTTAATTTGCAAAAAACCGAACTGTTTCTATGCCGCTGAATTTGTTGTTAAGTTTTCTTTTTTGTAATTAAAGCTTCTAGGTTATTATGAAAATTAAATTATAACATTAACTTTCATCAAAAATTATTAACATTGCATCACTTCACTACATAGACAGACGCGGCGGAGGACTTTGTTTTATAATAATAAAACAAAGTCCTCCGCCGCGTCTGTCTGTCTGTTCGCGATAGACTCAAAAACTACAGCACCGATGTTTATGCTGTTTTTCACCAATGGATATAGTGGTTCTCGAGTAAGGTTTTAGTACCTATATAATTTGTCAAGTTTTTGTTGCGGAAACGGGATCAAAAATTTCATGATTACTTTTGGTCGCGATATCCGAAATCCACGCGGGCGAAGCCGCGGGCATCAGCTAGTTTTTCATAAGGTAAAATTATTCTTATTCAAAACCACAAGAAAAGAAAATCTACTCGATGCTCCAGCAAATCTCTTTTTAATACTAACTTCGTCTTCTAACAGTGGTTTTATTTTCGCAATTTACACACAAAAGTTAAAACAGTACAAGTTTTTAGTTATTTTAACTGTTTTAAGTCGCAAAGTCACAGACGCCTGAAAAACGACTGAAAGCTGAAAATAAGTTATTCGTATGCAGGGGTCGGCAACATTTTTCGAGTTCATTTAGAATTTTAACGTTTAACTCTAGTACCATTTGTGTAACGAAAGAAAAATGACGAAAATTTTTAGAAGGTTCCGTATATAACATTTTCTTTTTTACGGTTGATTTTTTTTACTAATTTTATAACTATTTTGATGGTTAGTTATAATAATACTTTTGGTCAATCCTCAACAAATTCTAACTTAACCTTTAGTATATATATTTTTAATCGGAATATTTTTTTATTAGCTCACAAAAAGACAAAAAAAAAACAGACAAAAATACAGTTATTTAAGCAATGACTGTATTTTTTCGGACACCGTCTTTTTGTGAGCCTTATTAAAGTTGAAAGTTAATTATAACCTTGTTTGTTACTTTTATGAATTCGTAATAACCAACAGATGAAGCCGGTTTGGATTAACTTATTATGAAAAGAATCAGGGAATTTCAAATATTTGTAAATTCCGTTTCCGTACAAGTCCGTTTTATTCTGCAATTAAACCTGGTTTTCTAGATACTTTTAGTATGCCTTATTGAAATATCATATGCTTTTGACATTTTGTAACCATGTAGTTTTCAAGCTTGCACTGTTAGTTAGATCATTTCAAATGTCTTTAAAACCTTTTTATATTCATTATGTATCCATTACGAACGAGTTCTCTATGTTATGAACAGGGATTTATATAAACTGCAATGAAATAAAAATGCCATATTAGTATTACTTAAAATGACAATTATGAAAGATATAGGGTTGCCTAGTGTGGGACAAATGTAAAAACCTATGCATTCTTTTCGGCAATAAAAAAAAACAACATAAACCTCAATGAATTACGGAACCCTACAAAAAGCTCCCCGACAAGCTTACGTGTCCGTAGACCGAAGCGAACTGACACTTTTTTTTATTTCAACTTAATCGGATGTTAAATAGTCGAGTTTTTTCGTACTACCCGCTTTTCATGTTTTAAATGTTATCCGTTTATAGCTTTTTACTTTATGTGCGAGCTAAATTTTAAGCTGTATTAAATGTAAGCGCAGTAAATTAAACTTGTATAGAGTAGATGTTTATGTATCTTGTGTTTTTGAAGTGAAAACTTATTTAGCATCGTTGTGATTTGAAAGTCGATGAAACGAAAAAGCGTCAATAAAAAGAAACAGATACATAAATTCATAAGATCTAACGTGGGGGAAAATGAGATAGGAAGCATTATACAGTGTTTATCTTGAAGCCAAAATTTTTGAAGGTTTCACTTCTACTACGTGTGAATTGCTCGTGTTTTTTTCTCAGTACATTTTCTGTGTTGTTTTGCATGTAATATTTTAATAATATGGCGAACGTTAATTCTACCCACAATTTTTTTATAACGTGTCACCTGATCCCCTATGGGGGTTATAAAGGCAATTGAGTGTTTTTAGCAGCCATTATAGCCTCATGTCCGCAAGGAAGTATTGTCAGAGGAGTAAGCCGGGATAAAAATATTTGCTAGACAGTAAGAGTTAGTGTTAGTTAGTAGAGTTAGTTAGTGCCTTGCCTGGTGTCAGAGTTTTTATGCCGCCTTGGGCCTCTGACTTGGTTTTACATGCATACAATATCCTACTTCGGAAAGCATAGAAATCCCGTAAAAAAAAACGATTTATTACAACAAAAGGTTATTTTCTAAGCTATAGTACTCCATTATGAATAAAAATTACAAAACATATTTTGACCCCCACTTGACTTACAACGTTAATCCGTATAGGTTATATTACACCCCCTAAAATATGCCATTAAGTATCCCAGATGAGGGGTGTCGCAATAATAGAACGTTTAGCGCCCATTGTGAACCCTATTGTATAGTGTACGGAACCAGGATCGATTGTAAGGGCTGTCACGAGCCAAGAAAGTTTTATTGTGATTTTTTTTCGTTGTATTTTGAAAGGTGTTGAGTCGCCATGTTTAAAATCTTTTATCAAAATAGTCTTGTCACGGTTGTGTAATGTTGTCTATTGAATTTTTGTAAAGATATTTCAGTATTAGCGTTACCTTAGTCAAGGATTAATGAGAATCTTGTGATCTTCTTCTTCCTTAATTTCATTGAAATGGCATGTTGGGTGCACCATGCACCTTTTTTTTTTAACGCACGGGAAGACATCAAATGACTTCTCCCGCTCCGGGCAGAGCGGAAGGGAGTGTCAGACTTGTACTGACTAAAACCCATCCATGTTCCTTCCTTGCCCTTTGTGTTCCAGGGCCGCGGTATCTCTTTCGAACAGCCCGCAGCCCTGGCAGACATCGGCCCTTGCGGGCCCCTCCCTATTTGCCGACATCTCTTTGAGGCGCGCGTGGAACACGAACGCGCCGTCAACACGGCCTGTCGTCAAAAGACGGACGGACGGCGAGCTAGCCCATAACTCACCGTCCACAGGTCCGCGTCTACGGTGGCCGGAAGCCACCACGTGACCCCCGACGCCCGAGGCGTGCACCATGCACCTTTGAATCAAATTTTTAGATCCATTGAGATGGTAGGTAGTTTAATATATTTTTGACCCCGCCAGAACATTACCCGGCCGCGTCTTTTGACAGGGATCTTTGATAGTCTGTCTTTTAGAAAATGGATTAATTTTAAATGCGTACTGAATTAATATCAGTACTTTTTTGCAAATGCCTGGCTGTTTGTCAAGACTCGTCACTGTTGTCAGCCCGATTTGTTTGGCAGCCCTATCACCGCACAGATCTGGCTTCTTACACCGTCCACTTGAGAACACGAGTGCTTTTAGCGACTTGTTACAACAGGTTACATGTCACGGAAGCTGTAGACTTTGCTTAAAGCAGGCCATACACGCTAGGGTGTACCTGACAGGTTTTCCTGTACAGTTGAACTGAACACGTAAACCAGAGCGTGTATGTTGCAAAACTGTGCAGGCTCCGGGTACATACGCGCTCCGGTTTACCTGTACAGTTCAACTGTACAGGCGAACCTGTCAGGTACACCCCAGTGTGTATGGCTGCCTTTATGTTGTGATTTAAATGATAAAAATGTAGTACATACTGAGATGACGAGTAATAAGAGAAGTATAGAAGAAGAAAACATGCTGCGCCGACCCCTAAATTGGCACAAGGTCAAGAGAATGATGATAGATCATAGAGTGCTCAGCCTGATTGCTGAACAGGAACCGTCAAAGACCAACAAATAATCTGGCGTAAAGGAACTCAAAATCAGAGTTCATTTATTCAGTTAGGCTGAAAGTCAGCACTTTTTGTAAGACTAGATTACATACTCGTAAGACAGTGCCCGGAACCGTCACTTTCTGATGTTTGTTCTGGGGAGAAAAACTGGCGGAATAAATTCCCCACATCTGACCGTCAGAAAAAAACTTAAAACTCACATATCCCATTTCAACTTAAAAACCGTAACCAATACAAAACTCTTAACTCTGTATCGAATACAAATCCAATTTTAAATGAAAATACCAAATTTAACGGAAAATTTCGATACTTGCGATCCCGACACACGTCCAAATAGTGCGACGGTTGTCAAGCAAATAGCTCGCATTCGGAATTCGAATTGGAACAACTTTTTTTTTTATTGGATCGCCGGCGCTTGTCGGTAAACTGCGGAGATCTTCATTTTTCTGAATTGCTAAATAGGACTGTTGTGTGGTCCAACGCGATACCGTTCGAATTTCGAGTGAAATCCGTTTTAGGCTACAAGAGCTTTTCCATTCCAGGTCTCAAAATGTTGCGTTGCTATGACGCGAAAAATCGAAGTAATGCAAGATAAGAAGAAGAAGGACTTTTTCAGAGATTTGATGTACCAGCAATTTTATAAGACAGTTATATTAGTAGAACTATTCGCACCTTGAAAACAAAAATGGCGTTTTACAAAAATTGACATTTTTCAGTATGACCATTTTAAGTTTTTGACGCAGCATTTTGGTCAATATCTTAGCAAATAACTGTAAGGAAAGAATGCAATTAATTTAATTTATCAGTTTGTCTATTTTCTTGACTTTCAACGAAGCTAGATGTCGATGTAACTCAATATAATGCCACTTTTGTTTTCAAGGTGCGTATTGGTTACGAATTGGTTTATTTCTCATAAACGACTTTTATACTGTGAAACTGATTTATGACCGTCACATCACAATGTAGGTCCAGTTGAAAACCAGCGTCAAGCACTAGTTTCGGCATTTTGCTGAACTGGGCCTATTTGCCACATAATAACTATCTTTTTCTTTCTATACGTATAAGGTTTATAAGTTATTTTTAAATGTTGTCTGGACTTGTGGCATGTGCCAAAAACCTATTTTTTTTTATTTCTGTGTAACGACATTGGTAAATCTCAAAATCAACACTAACAGTCAAATTACTAACATCCAAAAAATACCATCATCATCTGTCAACAAACAACCCTAAAAACCTGACAAACTCACCCCCTAACTAAACAACCATCACAAAATCAATTGTAACTCACCCCTAACATAATTACTGTTACAACCATTGTCAAGACCGAACCGGAATACGAACACAATGAATGTAAAAATACTAAAAACTTCATCATATCCTTGCTTTCCTATGGAGAATGGAAATCCAATAAAAAGATGAGGGTATTTCGAACAATGCTGTCAAATGAAGCAACCGTGGGGTGGAGTTACCATGAAGATATAGATTCTGGGGATATTCCTGACAGTTCTGATTTGTGATTGACGTGAAATAAAAGGAAAACTAAAAATAACCGTCGCGGTCTTTTATACGAACGAAAGTATAATTAAATAGTGGGTAGAATTAACGTTCGCCATATTATTAAAACTAGCGACTCGCCCCGTCTTCGCACGGGTACAATGTAATATAAAACTACCTCTTGAATCACTCCAGCTATTAAAAAAACCCGCATCAAAATCCGTTGCGAAGTTTTAAATATCTACATAGGGGCATACATAGGGATAGACAACGGGAAGCGACTTTGTTTCATACTATGTAATGATATTACATACAAAACAAAATAGGAAATGTAACGAGAAAAAAAAAACTGTGGTTTATTTCTGAGGAATCAATTATATTTCTTTCTTTCTTTCACTGGTTACGAATGAATCCCCTAGAAGTTTCCTAATTCAAAAGATAATATCTATATCTGCTTAATGCCTTTAAAACAAGAACAATTGATTTGAGAGACAACAACACGATTTTCAAACTTGATAAATAAGAGGTATGTCCGTTTTCTATAAAAACCCCTAAAAGTTTGGTCACTTCAACAACCCTGTCATACCATTCCACCGCTACACAGACACGGGACGTTACAGCGGCCATGCTTTTTATTACGCGCGCAAAATTCTCGCTCGCTCGCCGAGAAAAGGGGCGAATAAGCAAAATTTGCAGGAACACCGTTACTTTTGTACGTCGTTCCTGCTTCGGACAGTTAGTTTCGATTGGTTTTGATTGTAATAGGAGTCAAGTTAATGTTTTAAAGCTTTTTACGAAATTTTAAATCATGTCGAGTGCTTTTTGAACCCACAGTACCATACAGTATGACTTTTTGGTTTTAGAAAACCATATGTTTAGTAACATACATATGATTTATATATTTTCATTAAAAAACCCAATAATGCAATTAAAAAGTTAATTCACGTTCTAAACTGAATTAATAATGCAAATATTATAAATACATTAAATAACACGACTATTACAAAAGGGGTGAAATTAAGACCCCCCTAAAATTCACCCCCTTTCAAAAGCCAAACCAAACCAACCACAATCATTGTCACTTAAAAACGTCTTTAGGGTGGGCGTACCAAAAACTCGTCATACCTTTAAGTGGTGGTAACTTAACACTAGTGTAAACGTTTTGTTCGTGAGAGCTCACTTAGCGCCCCCTGGCGGATAGAGTTACTGACCGATGGACGAGGATTGTGTAGCCACCTCTATTATGTCTAGACGTGCGTGAAGGTGTCTTCGAGAATTTTATGAGAGGTTCGTCGATACGGTTTTGATATTGCGATTACTTTTTGTTGTATCATGTGATTGTTGAAAGACACTTTAATTAGGTTTAAAAGATTATGTTAGAAGTAAATTCACGTCCGTAGTGATTGAGGATCGAACTCACTGCCTGTCGTTTGCCATTCACAACTTCATTTTTATGCCATTTCGTTTCCACCTCTTCATAAACCACTTTAAAAATGGAAAACTTGCATGCAATTTCTAAAACGCTAATAGTTAACTGTTGCGATTAGTTGACTGAAGTTTGAAAACAAATTGAAGGCCCATTTCACCATTAAAACCGAACGCGATGAACGCATCTTTACTACGGTGTCAAAATTGTTACGGAATATTGACTGTGAATAACTCTTGAACGCGATTTATATGATTGTGTATTTGTGCTTATAAGTTCATTTCAGTTTCATGGGTGCAATTTGCCTTAATCAAACAGCAGCAAGCAACAACATATTTCTTTAATAAAAGTAAGTTTGACTCACCTTTGCGAACTCTATTTTGAGTGTGCAGCATCCGGAGTATATGTCACAGCCGTGTAGCGCTTCTTTAGCTCTCGTTGCCGATTCTACACTTTCAAATTTGTGACCAGGAGTTAAGGAAATAGTTTGTATGGAAATACATATTACATTATAAACCATCATAGGAAATGTATGTAAATTAAATCAATATACATACATTAAATAACATAATTATTGTCAAATTATACTTAGGTAGAGGACAGTAATTGGGGCATCTTCCCTTCGAGTGTATGTCCGAATCGCCAGACATAATTACCAATTTCAAATTGTTTACGCTACTGGATAACTTTAAAGGCAAAACGAATAATTTATTTTATTTTAATACATTTATTTTGTTTAAACCAGCATCAATCATCAAAATGCTTGGAAAAGAAAATTAAACGACATTGGATATAAACCACCAAAACATGAAGACACAACAGTAATTGTGGTCATGAAACGTGCGAGTGTTTATATATATAGTACGGCATTTCTAAAGAACCATACGTAAGTCTCATGCTGTTTCACTCCCTCGTTTTAAGACCGCAACTGCTGCAAAAATTAGGAATTCATAAATCGTCCAGCAAATGACCAGCGGGTCAATTTAGCAGACGCTGTTTGTATTGTGAATTGTTACTTTGTGACCATTTTACGAATTGTAACGTAATTCTTATTATTATGATTCTGCTAAATTGGACATGTTAGGCTCCCAGATACTTATTAAGTCTATGCTATACAAATAAAAGTTTTTTTTTATGTCTCTTGTTCTGAGAGCCATTGGACTTCTACCTACCCCATTCAAAGATAAAAGTTAGACGATACTAAAATCGGATTACGTTCCTCATAATGTTATTGAACGATTAAGTCGCGGAGACATCGGTATTATTCAAATATCTTCAGAACGAAAGCCATTTCATGTAATAAAGATAACGGTGGGAGCTTTGTGATGGGCGGAAGCGGGACAAATCGTTTTTCTTTATATGCGACTGTCTTTTGGGGGACTGAGATGCTTGTGGAATGAACAGGTAAGCCATTTTTTCAAATAAGAGATGTCATTTTTTTTTGCCATTTACTCATTTTAATCAAGTATTACAACGCTCCCTGACGCTCTGCCACTTTTCAACCTTATTACTTAGGTCGTAAAAAATACATTTGCGGTACGAAAAGAATAGTATTTTTTTTCAATCAATCCAATTGAGTGATCAAAAAGTAAATGATGTAGCTCCGATACATGTGACGTAAAACTGACTTATAGCTTAAAGGACGAGACATAAGTTACCATTAAAACATATTAATTGCTCTTATTCAAAATTCCATTCCAACACCATATTAATAGGCTTCAAATCCATTTAAACATGGGCCATTACCACTAAACGCTAACCAAGGCTTACTGTAATAAATCAATTTATTGGATGGCCACAGCGTTGCCTAATTAACCTTGTTTGCGGAGGAAACTTAATTATTGAAACCTAGTTAAATCTAAATATGTAAAGTGAAGGGAAGATCGTATGACTACATAACATTATACTGAGGGTTATTTTGATATATAGCGGTGAAAAGTTGAGGATGTTTGTAAAATTGAGGTGGATTTTTTTCCTCTAATACCCTGACTAATTATGAGCTATATATCAGACTTTAATAAGGACAGGATCCGTCGAAGATGTTGGCCAGCAGTCGGCCACATCTTTGCCTTTATTTACCTTTTTTTTTTAAATAGTCTAGTATTTTGGTGGGTAAAGGCCTCCCCCATTTCATATCCTTCCAGGTACTTTGACTAGTACTCATGTACTGCGCCACCTCGAACCAGCCTTTGTGATGCGCATTCGATGATAGAGGAGGAAAATATTTTGTACTTTTGACAAACGTAGGGGTGATTTTGTCATGTTGAAACTTTTGTATCTCAGGAAATAATGTGGTGATATCATAAAAGCCTTGTCCACGGAAATCACCACGCTAGGCAAGGAATGGCTCATGTAAATCCCACAGTAGGATGGACATCCTATGACATTGATTCATTACTTATGCTTTAGTCTTTTTGTTTAATGTTTTAAAATCGCTACCGCTCATTACTAAGTCCACTACCTGGAATCACAGACGTCGCTACTTATATTCCAATTTGGGTGAAAACTTCGAACTCATTTGAATAAAAGTCCCTTTGGAAAAAATATGCAGAAACTGTAATTAAACAAAGATTTTATTACTAATACTACTTTGTGGATCCGTTGTTCGAATTTAAGATTAGGGAGATTTATATCTGTAAAGTATTTTTTGTTAGGCTATTTGCTTTTTGGAATAATTTAATTTATGATTTAGAGTTCAAGTAGCTACTAGTATTAGCTTCATAAACTCTGAATAATTATTCCATTTTAAGTTGAAGAAAAAAGAGTCGTTACCACTTTTGGCTATGATTGCGTTGAACACGCAATCATAGCACATAAAAGTGATAATTTTGGCATTTTTCTAAAATAAAAGTCTTCTTCATAAGAAAAAATCTCTCACACATTTCAATCATTTGAAGGCGGGTAAAAAAACTATAAAATGTTGTGAAAAATATTGTCCTGCATTCTTAAATCCATCAAACACCAAAAAAATCCTACTAAATTTTATTATTGCTGGCTATTAAAAACTTATACCCGCGTAGGTCGCTGTTCCACCGGCCTTGTGTCAACTAATAATATTCCTTGTTTTACACTATTGCGTAACATTGATTTACAAATGTTACACGGGTTTTTTTGTAGCTTTTGAATAAAAACATAACTCGGTGATCAACAAAAGTGGTAATTTTGACAATGTCCCAGTTCTAGCAATCATACAACCTTCATTTAATACCATTGAATGACTTTTTCTTGAAATATTCATCATCATCATTGTCAGCCTATAAAGTTCCCCCTGCTGGGACACAGGCCTCTCTATGAGAGGAACGCGAGCCCAGTGCGGTTTGATAGATGTCACATGTCTTCGAATTTTTGGTTCTAAGACATGCCAGTTTCCTCACGATGTTTTCTTTCAGTGGTGATGAAATAAATTACACAAAGTAATGCACCTGCCTGGGTTCGAACCCACGACTTACTGCTCGTAAGTCGGGACCGCCACCATTGGGCCACCACTGCTCTCAAATATTCATACAATAGGATGAATGAACTCAGAGGGTTGTTTTAATGATTTCAATGATTATAATTCAGTAAATACAAGCGTGTTACAGTCGCGAATCATATTTTGTTCAGCATACAGTCTGACACTGACCTGCAAATTTAAAAAAAAAACATGAGAAAATATTCAAAAATCTATCACACACAGCAGAAACAATCATTCGTACCACATTTTATTAAAGCGAACTATTAAAAACGCAATTTTATAGTTAACTTCCATCCGCGTAGCTCGACGTGTCAACTAATAATATTCGTTGTACATATTACACTAATGCGTAACATGGCTTTACAAATGTAACAACACGTTATTAGTGCTTACATGTGTCATTAATCAAACGCTAACGAACCTGTGTTTCATAAATCAAACGTGGTTTACAACCTCGGTGGCACTTGTAACTGAAAATACATGGTTTTTTTTAATGTAGTTGCTTGTTCTACGAATCTACAGTCGGAGACATTAATTGTTTTGCGGATTTACTCGCTACGGCAATTTAGTGTTGCATTGATAATAATCGTTGTGATTTTTTGTCTATTTTAAGTTGACAGGTTATTTGCTGAGATACCGTGTTCCCGGACTGGCCTACATAACATTTCACATTCTGTATTGGAAAGACAATAAATGTCGAGAAATCTGGTAGCACATTGCTCTTTCATAATAAACATCCTACAACACTAACTAAAAGAAATTCCTTTAGTCGACTTAGCAACATTTTTAAGCTATTGAATAGCTTCTATCGCGGGCCTTGAGCGTGGAAACCGAATCCAGAAATACCGTAACGAAAATAACCGTAACGTAACTTTCGTAACGTAACGTAACGAAAATAACCTAACACCTAGTGCCTAACACGTAGTGTCAGATATTGACAACCTAACATCCTAGCTCCAGCAGTAGATTAAAAATAATAACCTAGGCGTGTCAATATCTGACACTACGAAAGTGAATAAATAATTATAATTACATAAGTTTTCCGCGGCAGTCTCCGAGTGCCACACGTCTTTTTTTTTTGTAGTTTAACGTAATATAACAACATACCTAATACCTATGGTCCTGCAAGAACGAAATATGTCGTAGCCGTAGAAAAAAACTTGAAACAACACCATCTAGCTTAAACTACACGCACACTCGCGCAAGCGCCCTGCGCCGCCGATTCAATCTGACGATCTGACGCGAGTTTAACAGTTTTTATCTTTCCCAAAAAGTACACAAAGCCGCTAAAGAAGTTTTCACTTCAAAAATTGAACAACATTTAAAATACTTTACAGTTTTATTATAATCGTTACATGACTGTGTGATATGCGCCCAGTCAGTAGCCCACGTGTTTCCAATAACTCAAACAAATATTTTTTCTGAATCGTAACAATTTAAGTCGTAAATCATATAGATCTTCCATTTATTTATATTTTTAAAGATATTCATGCCATTTATTTTGCGAATGTCCAACATTAATAGAACCTGCTAGCAACTCACAACGACCATTTTATTAGTAGAGAAATGACAATATTCTCGAATTAGACGTTCTCGCTACAGGAAAAAAATCTCCCTACTCAAATTACAAAAGAAAAGTACTAGCTAGTCATTGCACTAGAACACAACGAAAAATGATATGTCGTGTGAAATGACGCATAAAATAACTGTCAAATATTAAGACATTTGCCACCTGTCAAGTCTTTGAAACTCAACCCGTTGCGCTAACAAAGGCACTCAGGCGCATCACAGAAGAATATTTTTCACATTAAAATATTTCTGAAAACCAGACATTAGTCACACTTTTATTAGATATCTTGAAACGTTGATATTTTTGAATTATTTTCGGCGATCGACCGTTCTATTGGCATTGTATGATTTCATCTGTTTTATGAGGTTTTTAATAATATATCATCGAGTAGTTTATTAATCGGTCTGTACTTTTCATATTTCAAAGCACATGTCTATGTTAAAACATAGAAGGAACAAGTATTAATCACAGCGTATCATCATCCTTTCAGCCAAAAGACGTCCACTGCTGGAAATAGGCCTCCCCCAAGTGTCGCCATATTGGCCGGTCCCATGCGACTCGCATCCAGCGGATCCCCGCAACCTTCACCAGGTCATCAGTCCACCTAGTGGGAGGCCTTCCAACGCAAACGTCTACCGCGGTCGCCATTCCAGAACTTTTCGGCCCCATGGGCCATCCGTTCTGCGAGAATTCTTCGGACTACGACGATAACCTTGGTTCTCTTGCGGATGTCATAATTTCTGATTTGATCACGCAAGGAAACTCCAAGCATAGCCCTCTCCATTGCCCTTTGGGTGACTTTAAGCCTTCTGATGAGGCCCATTGCGAGCGACCA
Organism: Lycophotia porphyrea; assembly: GCA_950005105.1. NCBI lineage: Eukaryota > Metazoa > Arthropoda > Insecta > Lepidoptera > Noctuidae > Lycophotia > Lycophotia porphyrea. The sequence continues at coordinate 2,099,954 of OX465409.1, forward strand.
CGTTTTCGCAGCGTATGCTCGCAACTAATTCAGATTGTTCTGTCTAGGTTTTCCCACCTGGTCTTGCCGGCTTTTAGAAGTACGGCGTTGTAGATCATCATTCCCGTCACTCATTCTAACGTAAAGTGCTGCATGGATCTTTTGGCGCGTGGTTATAGTCGGAACTAACGCCGCCATTTTGTTTTTCTTCATCGCCCTCCCGACAGTGTCATTCACCACCAAAAGATCCATGTCGCACTTTATAGAGATGGGTCGTACTAGGCAAATCTTGGACTAGGTGCACCTAGTCCAAGTCCGTACAAATACTCGATCCAAATACCTGTTCCACCTAGTCCACCTAGTCCATGAAATACGCATACTTTATAGTGATGCTTAGTCTTTGCGTAACAACGATACGTGTAGTACGTACGTACGCAGTAATGAATTGTAATCTTCCCTTCATACTTTACACAGGCTTAGGACTGTCAACGTATAGATTTATCTACATTGAAGATTGTTAGCGTATTTAAATGATTTCAATTCATTTTTCAGAGTACTTAATATGTTTTGTTTTCCTTTTTTTTTTGAATCATGTAATTTACAATAATTTCTTTTTGTTTTGTTTTTTTTTTAAATCACGTAACTATATACAATCATTGCTTTTGTTTTTTTTTTAAATCACATAATTATTTACAATCATTGTTATACACTATATACAATAATTGCTTTTTGTTGTTTTTTTTTTAAATGACAACTATATACAATCATTGCTTTTGTTTTTGTTTAAATCGCATACCTATTTACAATCATTAAAAATAGATCTAAGTTCTTTAACAATATATTAAAACTTCGTTACGAAAACCGATCACTAAAATAAGTCCGATAGAAGTTAGCGACGTCGAGTAGGTATCATACGTCAATCGAGATCACATTCGCACGAGTCCGTACTTGATACTCGACTGCATCATATAGTCTTCATTCGCATCGAGTATTGTCAAAGTATCTATTCTACTTATTCTATAAAGTCTGCCTAGTGCCTAGTCCCGACTAGTCTCGATCTCGAGTATTGACAGACAAGGATGGAAAGACTGCGGAATAGTGTAGTTAAAAAAGGACAGAATATATTCTTCCACAACACGGTGCGCGTCGCGTAACTTTTATGCCATTGAGATATGGTTCAAATTCATACGACTGGCACACGTATGATCTATGTAAATACGAGTGCGCATCGCGTTACTTTTATGCCTTTTGAATTAAGGTTCAAATTCAAGTGACTGACTCACGAATGATTTTGGCAAACACTGCGTAGGCACAGTGAGACTAGGTGGATCAAGTATTTTAAAAGTTAGAATAGGTGCAGCCTAGTCTCGTTAAATACCTAATCCCTGGATCTGTTCTAGTATATACGCTTCATCTCTAGCACTTTACTTGCAACAGTTTTCCTAAAGCTGTCATACTAACTAATGTCTTTAGAAAGATATTACCATATTATTCGTATTTTTTTCAACTATCTACGTAAGTTAAGAAAGTATACTTAAAGCCCTTCCTTTCTTTTTCGGATGGGAAATCATGAAATGACTCCTCCCGCTCTGGGCGGAGTGGAAGGGAGTGTCAGACTTGTACCGACTAAAACCCATCCATGTTCCTTCCTTGCCCTTTGAGTTCCAGGGCCGCGGTATCTCTTTCGAACAGTACCGCAGCATATACTTAAAGCCCTCATTTAGCATCAAGAAGTTAATTGCTAATTAAAACACCATATTTTTACCACATAATGTGCCATTAAATGTCATGTCCGTATATTAAATAAGTAATTACAGTATGTCGTAAATGTTACATGTTATAATATTAATAAAATGTTATTAATGATCACGAGTTAATTATATAAATAAGATTGAGTTGTAATTAAGATTGACTTACTAATTACTTAATCAGTTTATCGGTCAGTTTATATAATAATATATTGCTTCGTTGGTCTAGTGTTCTTACGTGCACCAGCATCAGGCCGGATGGTTGAGTATGAGGTCTTGGATTCGATTTCCAGGTTGGGCACAGCATTAGTGGGTTTTTTTCATTAGGAGTCTGGATTTGTGCCCGGTTGATGGCAATAAGTTCACCCCCTATTACATAGGACTTAAATAAAACTACTTAGCGAAGTACTCTGGGAAATACAGGAGTGATATTATGTTACATTTCTGATGGAAATTACTAAAATTACTTATTTTCTATTGCAGTGAACCACACAAAGTAACCACAAATAAATTATAATATAAAACACGTTACAGTTTTCTTCTTTGAGTCGTAAAACTTCCTGAACTAAACACGTAAAGATTTTTATTAGTTAAACATCTTTGAATGTTTGTTTAGCTTTCAGTTGTAATGTCAGAAACTGTTGAGCTGTGTTTAATGAAGCTCTGAGAATGATTGAGCTGTCAAATAGAACATGTAAGTAGCTAGGTTACTATACTACTGAGTACTTAGGGTGTAATTTAGTGGTTCGAGACACCGATAAGCAAGGCATTCATAACATAACATCGCGCTGACTAAGGGCTGCGGGACTGTTCGAAAGAGATACCGCGGCCCTGGAACACAAAGGGCAAGGAAGGAACATAGATGGGTTTTAGTCAGTACAAGTCTGACACTCCCTTCCGCTCTGCCCAGAGCGGGAGAAGCCATTTGATGATTTCCTATCCAAACAAAAAAAAAAGTGTACCTCATTAAAGTACTACCACATTGCAAGGTCAGTCGTGCATTTAAGGCCAAATGGTAACCATACATGACCAATTTACTTTATTGTGTGTGAATGTTATGGCCTTTAAATAGATAGGGTATACGGTGGCCGGACCGATGACTTGAATCAAATCATTAAAACTAAGCACGCTCATCGTTCGTGTTTGTGCATACATTCAGATAAATCTCTCCATGTATGGTAACCGTTACACGTTCTAAAGTCAGCCTCATCATAATTATTTTCCAGTCTAACCAGATGCAGCTGAACACCAGTATTTTTACATGGACCGCCTATCTTACCTCCACAACCCAGTTAGTAGTGGTAAATACGATACCTTTTGGTAAGACTTTCGGCTTTTGGTAAGATTTTCGGCTTTTGGTAAGACTTTCGGCTTTTGAATACTCTACTACGACTACTACTCCACTAAAGACCTAAAAATGACAGCCGGAACCAATGGTTTAACGTGCTTTCTGATGCTCAGAGGAAACTCGGTATGCAATGATGGTCACCCATCCTCGAAACAACCTCGGCAGGCACGGCTTAACGTTGAATATCGACCCGTGCGGCTGTTGTTATGACGATTTAATTTGGTAAGACTGGTTGTCAGCCTTTCGGGCCACCTGTAACGACTCTCAAAGATCTACAAATGACAGCCTGCACCAACGGCTTAACGTGCTTTCCACGGATCAACCTATGGCAAGCAAAACCTATTTTTTTTTTACGGATGGGAAATCACCAAGTGGAGTGTCAGACTTGTACTGACTAAAACCCATCCATGTTCCTTCCTTGCCCTTTGTGTTCCAGGGCCGCGGTATCTCTTTCGAACAGCCCGCAGCCCTGGCAGGTGGCAAGGCTTAACCTGGAAATCGACCCGAGCGACTGTTATTATTTAGCCACGAGCTCCTCTCAATTGTAATGGTCAAGTGAATATCAACATGAATTGTTAGCAAGTTCTAATTCGTCATTCTTGGCAGTTCTTAAAAAACAGCAATAACGTCGAGTGTCAACTTACTTACTAACTGGCCGAATAAAGAGTTACCTATTCTATGTCTAGCTAACCGACAACACAAATAGCCTTACTCATCATCCTCCTACAGCGACCCACAGCTGGACATGATCCTCTTTAATCGCACACCACTTAACTCGTTCTCAGCAACTCTCATCCAGTTGCTACCAGCCGCTCTGTGAAGATCGTCGCTCCACCGAGCCTGACTGGCATCCCACCTTACGTTTGCCGATTCGTGATCTCCACCCAAGAACACGTCTACCCCGAAGGTCGTTGGTTTTACGGTTAATATGGCCGGCCCATTGCCACTTCAGCTTACTTATTCTGTCAATAACTCTGGTTCTCTTAATGGAGATTTTAAATTGAGTTGCATTTGATAATTTCACCGGTAAGTACCATACACACTCATAGTAAATATACGCAAAACGTTTTTCTCCATACTTTCATTTGAATAACCATAATAATAAAATCGTGAAGTATTGCGACAACTAAGCGAGTACCGAGGCGGAATATATCCCGACTATGTGTTTATTTATGTGAAGTTTTACGGTTTTCAGAATGGGAGCAACGTGGCGCATCTCAAGATTGAGGGCGAGGTGTCTGTGAGAGCGGGAAGCGGACCGTCAGCGTTTTAGGAAAATAATATAATTATTGTTTAAGTTATTTCATGTCATTGACACGTTAGTAGGATTACGGTAAGTAAAGTTAGCTATAATTCTGAATTTTATAAAGCATCATAATTATTGAAGATAATTAGTATAAACTTATTTTATCGGAAATAAAAGACGTTTCAAAAAGAGCGCTCATCTACCGTTATGGTGGATTCGACTCGATGGTAAGTCGATTCTTTCGAGCCTTTTCTTAACTATGATGGACTCGGCTTCCAGTCAACCAGATGCAGTCTCATAAAGTGACTATCAACTAATATTTTCTATAAATTAAAATTGGTTCTGTCATTGAAATGTCTATTTGAAACTATATTTAGCGTAGCATGTAAATCCGATTAGGTATCGATTTCTCCGACTGTACAGTCACTTATATGTAAACACTTAACAACTTATAGAAGTGTTTTTCTCCAAATGTTCTGATTGAAATGTCATGTTGTTACGAACATAGTATTCTGGAACTTATATTTTTATGAAAAAGATCCTGTCTCCAAGTTACAATCGATATTTCTCGCGAAAATTGCTTTTTTTTTAGGAAAATATTTGTGTGTATGTTTTTAGGAAAGTACTTAAACATAAAATCGAGAGTCGGACAGTATGTTCAACGCTCCGCCTATGGTTCCGCTATTAGTAAGACCTCGAGCAAGGTAAAGAAAAACAAACGAATCTTATTTTAATGTGTTCGCTCCATTTAACCGCAGAGATTGAATATAAACACGTTATTTTATATTGTATGTAATTTGTACAAACCACAGGCATTTAGGTTTTTATTTATAATGATGACTTCGAACTATGTTTTGATTGAATAGTTATATTCCACCTTATATTATTATTTTGTCAACTAATTGATGAAGGTTTCACCGATCAAATTTTACATAAATCCATGAACATAACATCACGCCTGTAATCCCGGAAGGGTTAAGCAGTGGCGTATCTAAGAGTAGACCCCCATTTCGCCAGTTATGCTTTTTAAGGGATGTAATAGGAGGCGAGCCTATTGCCATCAACTGGGCACAAATCCAGAATCCATTGCTACAGAGAAATTCCTAATGGAAAAACCCAATAACACTTTGCCCGGCCCGGGAATCGAACCCAGGACCTCATGCTCAGCAGTCGCGCTTGCTACCACTAGACTAACGTCTTTTTTTCTTGTTTTAATTTTAAATGACCCCTCCCGCTCTGGGCGGAGCGGAAGGGATTTTCAGACTTGTACTGACTAAAACCTATCCATGTTCCTTCCTTGCCCTTTGTGTTCCAGGGCCGCGGTATCTCTTTCGAACAGTCCCGCAGCCCCGTTTCTTACATACTCCTTGTACCTCATCCAGGTTCATACATCTGGTCATACACGCACGCCGGTTACGAATACTACGTACTTAACTTTTCTGAAGAACATGACTAATAAAGTTATTACTAATTAAACTCTAAAGAATTTTTGTGATTGATTGATGCTGGTTTTTATCGTATCGTTTTGTTGATGATTCTCACTCGAAACAAAAAAAAATAGTGCGTGGAGTCCCTCCGCGCGGAAGAAGTGAAACTTCGTAATGTGACGCATTCACTCTCGCTCTGTCTCTTTCTATTCCCCCTCCCCAGGAGCGTTGAACGTTTAACGCAACAGTGCTTTTATACTCCCTCCATGGTAGCGTTAAACTCTAACGCAACCTTGTTAGAAGTCGCATTAGAAGTTTCACTTCAATATTACATTGCTAAAAAAGAGTTGATCCTGAATCTAATTTCCAGTATTCAGTTGGTCAAATATTCCCGAAGAGTAATAGATTTCTAGCCAAAGGTACTATGTTAACGTACTGACGCCAGCACATCAAGCTACTAAAATCTGTCTTTCTTTAATAGATTTTCAACTTAATTGCTAACGCATTAGGTTCAAGTTTGATTGGGAAAATTGACAGTTTCGGGTAGCTTAATGTGTTGGCATCTGTACAACATCCAAATATCTTTTCTTGTTCGTCGTGTCGTTGAGCTCCTTGGGTTATAAGTCGAGCTACACGATCACTGACAAATGCTTGCACTGACTGGACAGGTCCACTCAAATGTGTGTGGTTCCTTTTTTCAAAAGACCATCTCAGACACTAATCCGTATGGTCCTCATATGACTTGATCAATGTCTGGACTTTAAAAGAGACTATGACCTCTGAGTTTTGTTTCGGCTGTTTCTTCTCAGATTAGTCAGGTACGAAACACCGGCCCCATCTAGTTTCAAAACGTAACACGATGTGACGTGTTAAAGTGTTTTTTTAAATCAATTTTTATAAATAAATACAGGATGTAAGTGTAACTAAAAGACTCTTCACGAAGCCGTCAACCAAGCTTTATGTAATCATACTAAGTAACTTTACGCAATTTTTTTTACTGGGTAGCGACTTTTTTTTTTGGGATGATTTCACGGTGGGACTCAATGAAACACATCCAACAAATCGTGCTGATGGATGAATTGAATAGTTACGAGGGTGGTGAAGGTGTCTTAAGTAAAACAAATACATTTAAAACATGTAGTTAAAAAAACTTGTGAAAAAGTTGAAAAACTTTGACCCGAATATCTCCGTAACTAGAAGGTTCTCAGGTATAGTGTAGACCAAAAAAATGGTTGCAATGACGGGGAGAACAAGTCTTAGTGCCTTTTGGCTTCGTTAAGAGTCTTTTTACACACTTTATGAATCATGATAATAATTTATGAGTTAACACTATTATTGACTACTATTGTAAAGGATATTCAACCATGGCTTGGACTCCGTTTTTCTTAAACACGACGATCCTCTGTACTTGTCCGTGTGGTGTGCTGATTGTGTGTATAACGTCCTGAAACAAACAGACAAAAAAACGTTAGCATATTAATCGTTATAACAGACAAATTATACCTAATACTTCGCCCGCGACTTCGTCCGCAAAAATTGTGGTAGCTCGGCTAATATGCATGATATAAATCGACACCTTAGAGCAGTGGTTCTTAACCGTTGGTCCGCGGACCACTGGTGGTCCCTGGAAGCTTCCCAAGTGGTGCGGTGAGCCATCCTAATAAATAAGATAGATGATAACGAGTCAACACAACGCAACCCGAGCACTGCGCGAATCGAGGTGAATGTTAAAAAGAGTGTTCTCCAATCCTAAGTTTTCTCATTTGAGCTTTTCTGTATCGAAAAAGAAAGACCTTGCATACATTGTCAAACGACAGTTTTCTTTAAGTAATTCCCAATTCACTTGCTTTTTTTATTAGTGTTATACTCATTGGTTACACTTTGTCCTGTATCCATACCAATAAACCAACTGGGTGGTCCATTGCGAGACAGATATTTTGTCAAATGGTCCCCATGACAAAAAGTTTAAGAACCACTGCCTTAGAGTGAAAACCTCGTAAGTGTGGAAGAAGTAACTTTTCAGGAGGAAGAAAAAACTGCGTGCTGTAAAGTTTAGTACGGCGTCTTTTATGTTTTTATTAATTTGCATATTAATTAATAAAAAACGCGGTACAAAAATGTTATTATATTTTCATAAAATGAAATAAATTACATAAAATGTGTAATGCGTTTGCCTGGTTTCGAACCGGCGACCTATCAATCGTAAGTCGGGGCCTTCACCACTGGACCACCACTGGTCTCACTTATATTTAAGTACATGCTTGTTATTATTTTGCCGAAGTTTGAAAAGGTAACTTAGTGCCCACGGTATAGGAAAGGAATTTGTTTAAAAATTGTTTAACACTATCACTCCTTGATTTTACAACTACAAGAAACGGGAACCATTATTATTAGGGGATAAATATAATGACCACCAAAAATAACTTTGTGGCCACTAACATCTATCACCTAAAATATCAATTGATCACCAAATTTAGTAAATGAGCACCAAATTTTAATGACCACCTCATTAAAATTTGGTGCTCATTTACTAAATTTGGTGACAAACTAGTTTTGCCTAGGCCGACTTGGGGCACCTCGACACGGATAGATTAGGTTAGAAGAATTACGTGGTTATTTTTTTTATAAACCATTCAGAAGTAGGAGCCCCGAGCGGGCTCCGTCGACCGGGTCTCCCTCGACTCAAATGCAAGAGCATAACAGTTCAATTTCTGGTAGTCATTAACTATTTTTGGTTCTAATTTCACGCTAAAATGGGGATCTAATTTTGGTGATCATTTACTATTTTTGGCAATCAAAAGTATTTTTTTTGCCGTTACATTTCACTAAATCTGGTGGTTGGTTAAACATAAGCCTAATTATAATACACCAATAAACACTTTAAAATCGAGGCCAATAATAAAACATTAGCAATTTAGTCGTAAATTCCCGTCAATGGCGTCGAGTAATAAAATTAATAATATTGATTTAATGTTTAGACAACACTGAGTAATGAATTTAATTTACAACTTCTTGATTGCTACGTCTAATGAAAGTAATAAAATGAAATGTCAGTCTATTCTAACGCTTGCGCAGGATATTGAGCGTGACTATTGTTTATTGTGCCCGTCTGTATATGTCAGGCATGAGAATTAGATTATACATACATAAACTCACGCCCTTTTCCCATGGGGGTAGGCAGAAACCACAGAACGCCACCTGCTACGATCTTTACATACTCCTTTTGCCTCGTCCACGTTCATACATCTCGTCGGTCAGATGTATTGCTGGGAAACGTTTTTTGGTGTGAAAAATCACGTTTTACCGTAGGACTCAATGTAACGCACTCAGAACATTGTGCCGATGGATGGATTGAATAGTACGGGGGAGGTATTTAAATATCTTACATTAAAAACATGTATTTAAAAAAAAAATGTGAAAGAGTTGGAACTTTCAACCTTGCCATTTCCCAACTATGTTTGGGACGGTTTCCAGTCTAACCTGATGCAGCTGAATATCAGTATTTTACATGGAGCGACTGCCTATCTGACCTCCACAACCCAGTTAGTGCTAGGTAATACTATGCCATTTGGTAAGACTGGTTGTAAGACTTTCGGCCCACTGACTACCTGTACCGACTGTCAAAGGTAGGTACTGCTACGTACATTAATCGTGACTACACTTATCGAAAGAGAAAATAACATTATCAAACAAGCAAACAAAAAAAAAGAAAACAAATAAATTTATTTCCCAACGACAACAAGAAAAAAAAACGTTTAAACTATCTAGCAGAACCAATATAAAACCTATCACCACTTTACAATGCACGGCAGTGTACATACAGTGGGGGCGCAATATCGTTACCCACTTGTTGAAATTGAAATCGTCGTACACTGGCGGCCGTAATAACATTTTGCATTTGACATTAGACGACGGTAGTTTTAATAAAAAATATTCGTTGCCGGTTCTTGTTGATATTGCTAGGGTTTCTTTATATCCATTTTTACCCTATATGGCAAAACCAAAAGGAAGGATTGTGGTTTTAGTAGTTTATGTGTGTTTGCAATAAATTACGTAGGTGTTGCACCGTAGCTCCTAAGCCACTGAGCCGATTTTGATGATTGAGGGTGCGATCAATTTTTTTCGGTTATTGTAAAACTCGTCATTGACAAATATGTCACGTACTTGATAGGTATAGATACTTACGTGTGATATATGAAAAATTAATCAAACCAATTAGTATGTCTTATTACCACTTTATTTATTTATTTAAAAAAATACAATATTCTTATCTTAAATCCGTTTTAACGGTATGGCTGTGGAAATCCAATTTGGCTTATTTATTTTTCTTTAGTACCTTTTTAGCCACAAACGTGGATATTTAGTACAGAAACGAGCACAAACAATAAGTAAAAACGAATGGTGAAATAATATAAAATGTAATGCAATGTATGAACTGCTTATATTCGCGTGCAATCGTAAAACTTGATTGAGAGAAAGGAAATTTCTGTTTTGTTCGCAACGAGAATGGTATTGCAAAATGCAGAGTACCCGTCTCTTATTACACATGTACATAAAACACACCTATTCGAATCATATGAGCGCCTAGTACTTTTTACCCAACTGCAGTATTCGGTAGATTTTACTGATGATTTATCATCGTAACTGTACTTTGGGAGTCGAGAGGAAACTAAAACTTGGTTAGAAAATAAAATCCACTCTTGACCCTCAAGGGTCGAGTATGTCTATTTAGGGGTCCAGTGGACACATAAATTTTGGGGGTCAGGGGTCGAGAGTGGACTAAACGGATATAACACTGAAATATAATTGGTTTACAGTTATTACTTGTTATTATTATACAGGTATCAGCGATTACCAAGATAAAGAAGTAAAAATATTTGCGACTGACATGAGATACCGTAAAGTCTAATGTAAATCCGATTCAATGACGTTGCAGAAATACGAAACGATTTAAAATCGTTTCTTTTTCTCACTAAACTAGCTGTTTCCCGCGACACGCAAAATACTTTTTTCCCCGTTTTTGCATCATGTTTCATTGATGCTCCACTCCTATTGGGCTATCCAATATTAATAGAATTTTTCAATTCGAACCAGTAGTTCCTGAGAGTAGCGCGTTCAACCAAATAAACTATTCAGCTTTATAAAATTAAGTAAAGATAGCCTTTGTCTGGTGTGGAGCGATGATGCGGTCTAGGATGGAGCACGCTTGCCTAGAAGAAACCGATTTACTCGAACTTTGAAGAGATCCAGGTATAATGATCGGGAGACAGAGAAGCTGGCAATTAATTCCATTGACTGGCAGTTACCACTTATCTAAGCCCTAAGATTTCCATTCCACATAGTTTTATTTTCATGGCGGTTAATTTCAGCAGTGATTGCTCTCAGTAGAACCTGTGTGTAAAAGACACCTTAACAAACTTGCCATCTTAGGAATCTCTTACCGTGTAATGAAACAGCTGCATGGTCTACTGTTCTTATAACATAAGTAATTCATCATTATCATCAGCCTATAGCATTCCACTGCTGGACATAGGCCTCCTCAATCGCACGCCACTCAACTCGATTCTAATTACAACATAATTATTGTGAAAAAATATTAAGGTAAAATGTTAAATGTTTAGTTGAAATGAGGACATCCATCCGCAAGAGAACCAAGATTACCGACGTAGCCCGAAGAATTGCCAAACTTAAGTGGCAGTGGGCAGGGCACATTACTCGCAGAACGGATGGCCGATGGGGCCGTAAAGTTCTGGAGTGGCGACCGCGAACCGAAAGACGTTGCGTTGGAAGGCCTCCCACTAGGTGGACCGATGACCTGGTGTAGGTTGCGGGGATCCGCTGGATGCGAGTGGCACGGGACCGGTCAATGTGGCGACACTTGGGGAAGGCCTATGTCCAGCAGTGAACGTCTTTCGGCTGAAATGATGGTGATGATTAAGTTAAAAATTTTAGCTCACATTTAAAATAAAGATCATAATTTTATGGTGTGCCAATAATTTCGGCCGAAACAACATCGGTAACCTTTCTAAACTATTGACTTGCCGAAATTCAATCATCCCTGTTGATTTGAGAGAAAAAAACGGAGAGCTTTTAAAATATTTGCTGATACAAAATAAATTATGTTATCAATTGGGTTCTGGAGAGAGGTTGAGCGATCGGTGAGATCTCAAATAAGTAAATTAAATATTATCGAAGAGCATTTGAATAATTTCGTCGGTCTCTTTCAAAGTAAAATTGCGACATTGAATGGCCATTTCTCTTTGTGTTCTAAAATTTGACCGAAGTAACATACAGGTACAAAAAAGTTTTTAAAAAAATTGGTCAAGTGCGAGTCGGACTCGCGCACGAAGGGTTCCGTACCATTATCTACGCCGTTATTAATATCAAGCAAAAAAAACAGCAAAAAATCACGTTTGTTGTATGGGAACCCCCTTAAATATTTATTTTATTCTGTTTTTAGTATTTGTTGTTACAGCTGCAACAGAAACACATCATCTGTGAAAATTTCAACTGACTAGTTATCACGGTTCAGAGTCGGGTTTGGGTACGGAACCCGAAAAAAGTCTTATCTTCGACGCCTGCACCATCAGATCAAAAGAACACGAGTCGTGAGTCAGTTTAACTGTTAGGATAGTGAAAATTGCTTCCTAATGAAATACTAGATTCTGGGTTAAGCTCGCCATTGTACATAAACTATTTGTCATAATTTTGTGTGTATTTCTCTTTTTATGGTGTGCAATAAAGAATAAGAATAAGTATACTAACATTTCCCCAGGTGTTCGCCCGCTACCACTAAATAACTACCTTACAAAAACTCTACACATACAGACATAATATCTACCCTCCAAAGAATAACATATATACCTAACAAAGCTTATTGTAATAATTAATTTTCGCGCCTCGACTCGGGGGTTTAATAATTAAAACCCACGACGGGATGCCCCGAACGTATTTTTTAGCCTGGCAAGTATTAATTTTTAATTCGCTATCACAGAAATATTTATGGGAATTCCGAAGAATTAAAACGCTTTTCGGGAATTCGGATTTTTTACACGTTTTAGGGGCCAGTAAAAATATTTTTAGTAGGAGCTACGTGGTTGATTGGAATGTTATTAGACACTTGTGAAGAATTTATTTTATTAGGTAACGTTTTCTCTCTCTAAGGTTTTCTTTTAGCCAATAAAATTAAATGTGTATTTGCATAAATGAAAAATACTCTTAAGGTAGCACAAGTTGCGGGCTCGAACTCATTGGTGGGCGTGGCCAAAAAGCACGCTGTCTCACCTGGCTTCGTGCCTGACAGTGAGATGCACGATAATTCATAGTAAAAGGCGCGTAAAAAATACGAAAAGGCCTTTGGAAATTCAAGTTTTATGAAAAAACCACTGCATAAATCAATTACAAATATATATTTTTAATTTTTCGACAAATATGCTTTAATTTGTTTTGAAAATTTGACACTTCTTTTATTACTAATTAACGTCCAAATTTGCGTTAAAATTGGCAATAAAAATGAATCTTTCGTATGGCTTTTTATTTCACTATTCTGTTTCCGCGCAGACAAAATTAATAATGAGACAAAACGATATCATGTTTAACTTTGGATGTACAGTCAACAACCCTCCCAAAATTTCTATGGAATAAAATGTCGACAAGTGTCCTTAAGTGAACGCCACTTATCAAGTCAAGACGACGCGCTTAATACGTTGAAGAAAAAGGTCCGATTAGCGAAACTTCCAATTGGCAAAACATACCTATTCGTAAAAATTCCGATTCACCAAACGTCAAAAAATATAATTTTCACCCCATTAAATCAGTTTATTCTCTCATCTTATGAGCACACAATATTCATATTCATTCATATATTTATTTTACATTCCATATTGTAAACAATGTGTTACATAGGGCTTAACGCTAGGTACATAAATATGGACCCTGTAAGGGCACAGCAAAGTAGGAGAGAGGAAGAGGGCTTTAATTAGTTAATTAGTTTACAAAAGAAACATCATAATTTAAATTTAAATTAAATTAAAATTTGTCATTTAGACATTCATTAATAGTATAATAGCATTTATATGTATAATAAAAATTGTTGTAGTTTATTAATAAATGAACAAAATTTTTCATTAAAATCAATAACTTCTCCATCCATACTATTAACAACTAAACAGTTCCTACAAGCCAGTCTTAATTAACTACAGGTTAAACTAAACTATACGTTAGTAAACTCGCTGTCAATTACACAAAGCATCGGGAATGAACCCCCACCTTTGAGGATAGCTACCTAACTCAGAACTCGACGACTGTTGGTTAACTGTTTGGCTAACTGACACCCGCTCGGGAGTCGAACTCAATACTTTGGTGATCTTGTCTAATTCGTTGTTCAAGTTGCTTAGGATGGACTTCTTCCAATTATGTCATACATAAACATCACGCCTGGAAACCTAACTAACTGGCTAACCCTTAGAGGATATCAGGCGTGATGTTAGGTAGAAGTGTACTTGTACACTAACATTTAGCCAGTTATGTTTAAGTCCCATGTAATAGAGGGCGAGCCTATTGCCATCGACCGGGTACAAATCGAGACTCCGTGGCTGCTACTGAGAAAATTCTGATGGAAAAACCCAATAACACTTAGCCCTACCTCATACCCAGGACTTCATGCTCAGCAGTATTGATGACTTGACTAACAACGCATAAATGCTGTGTTTTCTTTTTCTTGCAAATCAAATCACTTTCAAGGTTACAACGCCAGCAAATCGTAGCGGTAAGTATCTTTTCCTACGGGTATTTGCACACGTTGGTTTACAAAATCAATATATTTAATGCATATTTGCTTTTGAGCTCATGTGGGTGCATGAAAAACGAGCCGACGTCGAAGAGACGTGCCGCCATACTTTTTTTCAGGTGGCTAGCAAGCTGGTAGGAACACCAGGAATAGAAAACTATGGAAGATGTTAAAAGTTGTAAATGATAAAACTTTTGTAATCAAAGATTCTTCGCTCATTTTTCTTCTTAAGAAACTACGGTTTTCTAAGTTTTCTTTATTTTTTTTCCTTCAAAGTATCCGCCTTTTGGTTTGATGTAAATAAATAAATGATAAGATATTATAAGGCAGTTAAACAAGTTATAATAATTTTATTGTAATACAAAACCTTCATTAGTATTTTTTTTGCATCCCAGCGTTTTAAAGGTGAACGCAGATCTGGCCGCATCTGTCTTTTCCCAACTACATACAGGGTGTACACAAACTCTTCACGAAGCCGTCAACCAAGCATTCTGTACATAAAACTAAATAAATTTACGCAAAAATTATTGCTGGGATTTTTTTTTGGGTGAAAAATCACGTTTTACGGTAGGACTCAATGTAACGCATTCAAAATGTTGTGCTGATGGATGGATTGAATAGTACAGGGGTCGTGAAAAAAATACATTAAAAACATGTAATTTAAAAAAAAAAAACTAAAAAAGTTGGAACTCTGACCCCCCCTATATCTCCGTAACTAGAATGTTTCCAGGTAAGGCCTAAAACAAAAAAAATATCGCAATGACGGGGAGAGCAAGTAGCTTTCGGCTTCGTTAAGAGTCTTTTTACACCCTTATGTGAGAGCTAAGTTGAAGTGGGACTGGACTGGCCACGTCTGCCGCATGCCCAATGAACTGTGGGCCAAAATAACCACTTTCTGGAGCCCTGACATAGCCAGAAGGCGTCGCGGCAGACCTCGTAGAAGATGGCGGGACGAGCTGGATAAAACCAACGACCAGTGGCCCACATTAGCCTTGGATCGAAGCAACTGGAAGTCATGGGGAGAGGCCTTTGCCCAGCAGTGGGATGACGTAGGCTAACAGTATCAGTATGTGAGAGAGAGTTAGTTTAAAACACTAAATAAAACTTACTTTTACTTTGAGCTGAATAAAACATACATCATAATAACGTTATCCTTTAGTTCTCAATCTCACGGTCGCCCTACACATCTAAAGCAGTATTGACGTAGTGTTAGGAGGGGAGATGATTCCATTTCACTAAGGGATACTGCAGAGCTCGCACTATCCTATAGGTTTTTGATAGCCAGACTTTTAAATAAGAGGAGTTTAGCGAATTGGTGTCCCTAGTTTTATAACCAGACTGAAATATAAGAGAAATGGAAAACAGTAGTCTAAACGGTTGATCATTATTGAATAGCTTGCAAGTGGTGTGACGGTCGGACTACTAAGTACCAAGTCAGAGGGTTCGAGTTCAAACTTAGACACGCACCTCTGATTTTTCAGATTCATGTGCGTATTGTATAATTATCACTAAGCAAGTGATGAATCCAATCACCTCAATAATATCCATCGTTCAAAGATTTCCATATCGACCACTATGTTGGATGTTTGTCTCTCCACACTGTGCTTCGTTCGTGCTGATTTATAATATTAGTAAGATAAGAAGTAAGATGGAAAACCCAGTACTTAGGTATATACTCAGTCTCACTCATGCTAACTAAATATATGACTAGCTTATGCCTGCGGCTTTGGCCGCGTTGAGTTCGATAATTGTCCCACGGGATTATACTATTGGACTAAAAGATATCCCGTAATATATAGCTTATGAAACTCACAAATAATGTGGCTTTCTTTTGGTAAAATAATTTTCAAAATCGGTTCAGTAGATTCAGAGATTACCCCCTACAATCTCACAAACTTAACCTCTTTATAATCTTAATACATATATATATATATATATATAATATATATATTCATTAAGATTATAAAGAGGTAAAGTTAAAAATATATATATAAGCAATATATAATAAATAAATAAAATATATATAATATAATATATTCTTAAAAAATATAAATAAATATATATATAATATATTCCTTTATTAATCAAAACATACAGTTACAAAATTTAGAAGACGTAAAACGTACCACACAAACCATCGTGGGTTTAACAGTGGTATGCCAGACACGGCAACTCGGTGCCACAAAATTATTTATAGACAAGACAAGACTATATTTACAACTGTAGAAAAGTACAAAAGTATAGGGATTATAGGTACTAAAAATACACTTCCTGGACTGTACCACATCCTAGAAGTATCTCTTTAGTATCTTCGAGCATTTTTTTTCATCTATTCCATCGCAGATTTCCGGCGGTAAGTCGTTCATAAAAGAGGGTGGCATGCATTCCCACGTCCTTACTCCATATAAATTACGCGTCACGTTGTTTGTCAGCGATGGACTCCTAAAATACTGAACCGATTTTAATCAAATTTGAACACCGTGTATAGTTTGATCCAACTTGAAAGATAGGATAGCTTACATCTCAATTTATAGTCGCAATATTATTTAATTGCATTATGTGATGCAGACGAAGTTCCGCGGGTCAGGTAGTATTAGTATAGATTAACTTTACTTAGAATCTGTCCAATTATCTTGAAGTCTTGTGATTGTGACGCCAAAGGATATTTTTTCACATTATCAAGCTACCCCAAAATCACTTCAAA
The DNA here is from genome assembly GCA_950005105.1 of Lycophotia porphyrea. Lineage (NCBI taxonomy): Eukaryota > Metazoa > Arthropoda > Insecta > Lepidoptera > Noctuidae > Lycophotia > Lycophotia porphyrea. Next base: position 2,117,194 of record OX465409.1, read on the forward strand.
TGCTTTAAAATACTTATGTACTAGTTAAAGAAAATCGGAGGAGAGCCATCACTTGGCTGAGTTTGAAAATACCAAATATTGAGATCAAAGAATATACAGTGGAGCTTGCGTACGACTTGTTGTACCGACAGCAGAAAAAACCAGATTAGCAAAAAATATTTCTTAGAAATCGTAGCGATTAAGTTTTTTTTTATAACTAGCTTTTGCCCGCGGCTTTGCTCGCGTTAATTGACCATCAATTCGGGATGTACTCTGCTTGTAATAATATAATTCATCATGATTCGAAATACACGTGGCGCCATCTATTTTCATAAGAGTTATTGTTGCTTTCCTCGGGAACAGAACTTATTTTCGGGATGAAAAGATTGAAAAGTACCCCATGTCTGTTTCTGTACACCTGACAACATTACAGACTCGTCCAACAATATGATGCTTTAAGACACAAAATAGAATAACATAAATTAAGTGAAAATACACCCAGTAATAATATCAAAAGCTATATTGGTTAAACATGACAATGTTTATAGATGCACACCTTTTTCAATTATGAGTGTTTTTTGAACCAATCTCGGCAGTTTTGCCCGAATATTTTTTCTTTTATTATAATATTATAAACGCGTTTAAGTGCTTGAAAAAGAAAATAGGGTAGTACAAGGTTACTTCCTAATGTTATTTTTCAACAACATAGAATAGTCTCGCCAGAAAAAGTAAAGTTGAAAAACATTATTTTACGTCGCTATGTCTGTATCCATTCAGGTTGGTTGTCAAACATAACATTCTTAATAATAACATTTTCGAGACAAAAAATGTGTATCAAAATAATAGCGACCAAAACGATTAAAATTATAATCCAGTTACATATCACATACAAAGCAATCCTTTCAGCATCACAATTTAAAATAATACTTTTGTTTAAAAAACCACTGAAACTCGTTATACACTGTCAAAGGAAAACAAAAAAAAACAGATATTCATGTTTTTATTTAAAAAAAAAAGTTGTATAAAGCTACATTTTTGCATATTACCCTCTTCACTCATCATCATCATCAGCCTATAATGTTCCCACTGCTGGGACACAGGCCTTCTCTCTATGAGAAGGAATGGGCTATAATCCACCACGCGGGCCCAGTGCGGATTGGTAGATGTCACATGTCTTCGATTTTTTTTGGTTCTAGGACATGCCGGTTTCCTCACGGTGTTCCTTCAACGTTTTTGAGAGCAGTGGTGATGAAATCAATTACACAAAGTAATGCGCCTGCCTGGGTTCGAACACACGACTTACTGCTTGTAAGTCGGGGTCGCTACCTCTGGTCCACTGTTGCTCTCTCCCCTATTACCCTCTTCACTATTTCGACTGAAAAACCACACGATCAATGTAACAATTTGACACTGACAGCGCCTTTATTTCGTTGCAGTATGGTCGGTTTTTGTGATTCAAATGTTACTAGTACAGTAGAACTTTTTTTTTTTTTTACGGATGGGAATTCATCAAATGACTTCTCCCGCTCTGGGCAGAGCGGAAGGGAGTGTCAGACTTGTACTGACTAAAACCCATCCATGTTCCTTCCTTGCCCTTTGTGTTCCAGGGCCGCGGTATCTCTTTCGAACAGCCCGCAGCCCGGTTGGTAGCACTTAAGTTAATTTGCTGTCGGTACACAGACTCCACAGGTTAGCTGCGGCTGTGCCAAATTGATTCACTTGTATGAAACTAAGTTTTTTCGGAGTTTTTATTTTTTGTATGGCACCGCAATATGATTGTGGGAGTGTTTGTTTTATTGGAGTTTCTTAATTGTATTTTGTTTATATATTTTACTTGTTTAATGATAACTGAAAAAAATATGGTGCTAGTAAAATTTTACGGCTACTCTTTTCTTGGCGGTTTTAAAATCTGAAGGGTTTATGCAAAACGTAAAGCCGCAATTTCAATGAATTTTGCACAAAACTTGCTTAAGAATTTCGTCTACGTCGACGGAATATGTCCTCTTTTGTATTTCAATATAAATAATTTGTCACGAAATCACAGTTAATACACACATAAACTATAGATTGAGCAGGCACCATAACACAAACAAAAACTGTTACCCACAACACGCATTTTACAGAAAAAAAACATTCGAATTACACACAGAACCCATTTCCGTATCAATTAATTAAATTTTTAAAAGTCCATTTCTACCCCTAAACCGACAGGGCTGCTCGAGGGGGTTGTTACTAATTGATGTGCTGTTCACTCCGGCCACTGGTAGCTTCAAATACACGGAAAACGCAAATTCGCGATGTTTTAAGGTATTTGAGCATTGTGTGCTGAATTTTAAACACAAAATATTTTGCACTTTACGTCTCCTCTTCGAGTCTGTTCGAGTCTTCAAACAAGTGACGTAAAAAGATGGGCGTTTACCCACTTTCAAGTAATTCTCTCAGTATTCATTACCTGCCAATCTGAACAGGAGCCTTTCCCGTCAAATAATATCCCGCTCATGAAAATCATCCAACTATATAAGTTTAGAATGCTGTCCACAACCCACTGTTGCACGGTACGATAGTAATGAGACAAAATGGCGTTACGCGGCTAAAAGCTGATAGGCGCGCGCGCGTGAATTTCATGCGGCTGTTGTGTTATTGTGATAAAAGTGAAACATCATCTGCCAAGCCTTTTCCCAACAATGTTGGGGTCGGCTTCTAGTCTAACCGGATGCAGCTGAATACCAGTATTTTACATGGAGTGACTGCCTATTTGACCTCCATAACCCAGTTAGTACTGGGTAATACGATACCCCTTGGTTAGATTAGTTGTCAGACTTTTTTTTTTGGGCCACTGACTACCTAACGACTGTCAAAGATCTTCAAATGACAGCCGGGACCAACGGCTTAACGTGCTTTCCGAGGCACGGAGGAAACTCGGTATGTAATGGGTGGTCCCCAAACCCATCCACAGATCAACCTAGGCAAGCACGGCTTAACCTAAAGATCGACCCGAGCGGCTGTTATTATTTAGCCACGAGCTCCTCAATTGTGATAAAAATGAAACACAATTAAAAAAAAATGTTTCTTTGAGAAAGTTGTTTGTAACCATGAGTACAATCACGCGTATAGGTATCGGTCCCTAATTACCAGTCACCCTATATAATTTTTCAGTTTTTGTTGCCGGAACGGGATCATAATTTCATGATTACGTTTGGTCGCGATAACCGACATCGCGAGCGAAGCCGCGGGCATCAGCTACTTTTATATTTCTATTCCATCTTATCGCCATTTGTAGAGGCTTTAAGAATCCGTTCTAAAGTCCTGACAACCCTGGTGTTCAGCCAGTAGCCGTTCAGCTGTCATGTCATAATGGGGTAAAATACGTTATTGATGTGTTAATAATTCCCATGTCTTTGTCTTTTTTTCTGTTCGTAATAGGAATTAGGGTCACGGATGATGTATGAGGGTCAATTGTTTTTTTTACCCTTTGTTCGAACATTTATTTCAATTGTGCTTTTTTGAAAGACATGCGGACCGTATTATAGCCCAGCTCGGTCCAATGAAACTGGCTCAGGTGTCTGTATATTGGTATTAGGAAGCTAGGAAGTAAAGTGGGGACTAACGACATTGGTAAAAAAAAAATTTGTGCCAATGGATCGACTTGAGTGGCAAAATATATCAAAACCGAGACAGAACAAATATCAAGTTGTGAATAATTAAATTAAAATTATTAACGTCGATTCTGAGTTAGATTTGAGCGCACTTACAATACAACCAACTTCGATTTAACAAAGCTCAGTGTTCTTGCCGAGAGCAACTAAAATGTATAATATTTTTATGCAAAAAATGTTTTTAATAAAAAATATAACTTGGAGTAGAATAAAAGATAAATTTTCATCGAAAATCAAAAAAATGTATTAAATTTGATATATCACGCACATATCAATCAATAAAATAAAAATTCTTGAAAGAATAATTATAAAAAAATAACCTGATGTCATAAATTAATAACGAACTAAATATACCCTTAAAAAAAGGCAAAGAAAAATTCTCATACATTTTTCACGTCGACGAACACGAACGCGAAACAGTACCACAACAGAACATGTTAATAATTAAAACATAAATTAGGACTCCCGCTTAAATGCCAAGCGATGACCCTAACATTAGGGGTGGTAATGCGCAGTAATCAAGTTTCATGTTACTTTTACCGCCAATGTAAGGGTAGGTAAAGGAGGTGGTACAAATGAGCTAATTTGTGGCCAATTTTTTATTTATTTCGGCGAACCTGAAATTGCAAAAGAGGGTTTGAAATTAAAGCAAATTCAACGCTTCTCTTACTTGTTCTGTGAGCCAGATAAGCATAGTATTCACCAACATCTTCCTGCCCTTGTGCCGCTTTTTTTTTACTAGCCTGCTCTGTCCCACTCCTGGGCAAAGGCCTCCCCCCACTCCTTCTACCTCTCGTGAACCCGTCCGTCCTCCTTCCAGTTCGAACGGAACTTATCCAGTTCGTCTCGCCATCTCCTTCGTGGCCTGCCGCGAGCCCGCCTTACTGGCACTGTGTCAGGGCCCCAGTTTCCTGCTATTTTGGCCCACAGTTTGTGCCGCATTATCAACGTATAATGAACCCGCTGCTGGCACACACTAAACTCAGACCTTCCCTCTATGAGATGGAAAAGATTGCAATCCACGATTTATTCTTCGTTCGTCCTAAAGTTTTGTCCCACATTTCAAAAAGTTTTTTTAGTTTGTCCCATATCACTATTGAAGTTCTGGTTCGTCCCAAATTTCAAGTACTTTAAAGGTCTATAAAAAAAACTAATGTACTTATTAAATCGTCTTTTTGGCGACCAAAAGTTCTACGTCGCTGGCCCAGTGCGGCTTGGTAGATGTCACATGTCTTCGTTTTTTTATTTTGTTTCTAAGACATGTCGGTTTCTCTTTACCGTTTCGAGAGCACGTTTTGATTGTGAAACTCCAAAAATGTCTAAAAAAGAACTGTAAACTTAGTAAAAAAATATTGGTACACGTGGCGACACATATATTTTCTGTATAACATGGCCTCGCTTTATAGATTGCTTGTATAGATTTCCCCTACAATGAGAGATACGTATAAACTGGTTTTGTATAGCATGAACGGTCGTATTGCGCAGTCAGCAAAAAAAAATCGCTAAAAAAATTCTAATCTAAGAACATAAATACCTTCTCTTATCTTATATAAAGGAAGGTAACATTCCCTAGGATATCTTTAAGGTATTTCTTAAATTAACTAAGATATATTTTGGGTAATCTGTGATCTTACTCAAGATAATGACGCCATTTTCTACCTTTGAAGTGGGTTTTATGTCATCTTTTAACCTTACATTTATCTATGTTCTGGCATTAAGAAATATAACAGGGTTTTATAAGGTAAAAGATATTTATTTTGTTACTGTCAAACATAGCTACATGCATTGAAAACTGAATTTTTGCAAAAATCAAATCGAAAATAATTGTATTTTCAGAAATGTTTGCTAATCATAATTTAAAATATGTGTCTTTTACATGTGTAGGTAATCATCATCAATCAAATCAAAATATTGAAAAAAAACCTTTTAAGTTGAACAACGTATCATACGACGTAAGTTTTAAGTGGATAGCGAGACCGAACTTACTGCTTAAATTGAATGTTACTGTACACAGTAGAACTCGACTAGAGTAGAACGAGTTCTACTCTAGATGTACACTCGAAAACAAAACACAAGATGCACTGAGGCACACATTATCCCATTCCTTCGCAATCAGAGAACAATTTCAGCATCGGTGGTAGCTTATGAATATTTCACACATTTTCGTGAGGCCGGCCAGTTTCGTTCTCACTATACCATTGTTTCATTTCGTCGAGATTAAAAAATTCACGCACTACGTCCGCCCCGCGCCCGTAGCCCAATAAAGTGTGATAAATAAATAAAATGTTGCGTTTAAATATTTTGTTGGTGATTGTACTTTTCGTGAGAATTGGAGTGGCTATTAGATTACTTTTGAGTAGTTTTTGGGTCTGACTCTTGAGATTATTCTTATAGGATTCTAGTTACGATGGAAGCGCCAGGGTAGCCCGCGAAATTAAAATTTTCTTAGGTTTTTTGCAATGGGGCTATCGTTTTCAATCTCACCAGATAGCGCCACTGTCGAGTAAGGTCCTGTCATCAATTCTATTTTATACTTTAAAGTACAAATAACTTCATAAAAAGTTTATTTCAATACTTATATCAACATAGTGTAAACTTTAGATACATTTAAAAATAATTTTACTTCCAAGTACTAACAAATAAGATCCTAAGTTTCTACTTAAAATCTTCAAGTCATAATTAATCAGGAATGGCTCAATCTAGACCAGAATCATGAATATTAGTTAAAATACGTGATAAAAAAGCACGCAACGCGCGAAAACTCTATGACATCTGACATTTCGGAAGACCTTACTCTACACGAACGCCTCTAGCGGCGAATTCATGCACGATAGCCCCCATTGGCAGGTAAATGAATGTAGATGGCTATAAGAGTAGAGGAAGACCAAAGAAACGATGGATGGACTGTGTGAAGGATGATATGGCTAGAAAGGAGGTGACTGTCGAGATGACGAGTAATAGAGAAGTATGGAAGAAGAAGACATGCTGCGCCGACCTCAAATACATTGGTATAAGGGAAGTAGAATGATAATAATGTAGAGACGGCAATATTTATAATAAATCTCCCTTTAACTTTATTTTAAGTCTTGCAAGCCTTGCATGAGATTCACTTCTTATCAAAAGGAAGATATTCTCCGAACCTGACATTTTTCTCTACAATATTCACAATTTTGTCTCTCACTACTCTCGATCCCCCCTGAGTACCTACGGATCTCTGCATATTTCTGAAAGACGTCTAATGTACCGGCAAATTGTGTCTATTATATGATATGATGCTGAAACTACTCTACCTCAATCTCGAATAATTTGAGTTGTATATAGAGAGGGTAACTTAATAGAAAGCAACAAGGTTTTATTATTTTTTAAGTGGTTTAAGTTTTTCCTCGTCCAACGTTTCTGAAATAAAATAAAAACATGTTTACAATTCACACGTGGTAGAAGTGAAACTTCCAAAAATTTTGGCTTCAAGATAAACACTGTATAATTATGCTTCCTATCTCATTTTCTCCCACGTTAAAATCTTATGAATTTATGTGCCTGTCTCTTTTTACTGTTGCTTTTTCGTTTCATCGACTTTCAAATCACGATGCTAAAGAAGTTTTCACTTGATTGTTTTGAATTTCTTAATATCATTGCACTGGGTTCAAAAAAGGAAAAATTAGAAACAATGACATTATTCATTCTAGCGCACTACTCGAATCCCCCGAGGGCAGGCTAAGTGAACTACGCTCAGCATGTTTCGAATGTGAAAACCAGTTTAACAACAAGGTTTAATAATTTTGAAGTGAAAACTTCTTTAGCATCGTTGATTTGGAAGTCGATGAAACGAAAAAGCGACAATAAAAAGAGACATTCACAGAAATTCATAAGATTTAACGTGGGAGAAAATGAGACAGGAAGCATTATACAGTGTTTATCTTGAAGCCAAAATTTTTCACTTCTACCACGTGTGAATTGCACACATTTTTTATAAGAAATAAGTCTTTCTTCGTCCCAAACCGTTTGCACCTTTTAAAAGTCTCGGAACTCTTTATTTAATTACACTTGCCTTATAAAAGGAAGAGTTAGTAAGAAACAATCACATTTTTCATTCTAGTGAACTACTGTGATCCCTCGAGGGTTGGATAAGAAAGCTACGCTCCGCATGTTTCTAAATGAAAAGTAATGTACCGGTAAATTGTGTCTATTTCATGATATGATGATGAAACTGCTCTACCTGGGACGAAACTAATTTGGGACGAATATGTGACGGGTAGAAGGCGGCAGTTACTGTGAGATGGAGAGCAGTTTTCTTACGAAGACAAAGATAGAGCACGCTTATGTAAAATAAGTCTTGTGTACAGGCAAACTGTCACTGTGAACTGTCAGTTTGGACAGCAGCGCGACTGCTGAGCATGAGGTCCCGGGTTCGATTCCCAGGTCGGGCAGAGTTATTGGGTTTTCCATCAGGAATTTCTCAGTAGGAGCCACAGTTCGGATTAGTGCCCGGTTAATGGCAACAGGCTCGCCCCCTATTACATGGGACTAAAACAGAACTGGCGAAAAGTGGGTGTACTATTAGGTTATACACTTCTGCTTAACCCTTTGTGGATTACAGGCGTGATGTTATGTTATGTTATTTAATAAATCTGAACTGGCTGGATTGCCTTAGTAGATTTGCTTGCGGTTTAATTTATTTTCCTGGGATTATATAAGTAAAACTGAAATTAATTATATTTTTACTCCCACAGTATAACAATTAGAAAATTGCTGGTATGCCCTTTAAAAGGAGTAGCCCTATTCTAACCAGTAGGCGGAATAAGGCTGCCAATGAACATTATTAGGTTAGCAACATCGATTCTAAGCGGTTATTGGGCAACACTGAACATACATAATACATACTAGGTTATGCCCGTGGCGTCGATAATTGTCCCACAGGAACATACTATCGGGATTAAAAGTATCCTATGTGTTAATCCAGGTTATAAAATATCTTTGTTCCATATTTCATCCAAATCCGTTCAGTACTTTTTGCATGAAAGAGTAACAAACATCACATACATACAAACTTTCGCGTTTATAATATTAAATATAGTAAGGATTTAATTGTTATTGAAAAATCCTTGAAAATGAGTTCAATTATGACAATCGTGTATTACTGTCGTGCTAATAGCGTTGTACGATTGCGTAAAAGCAATTATTTTAATTTTGCCCTTACCTAAAAGTCGTTACCAGTAAACTGGCTCAATTTTAAACCAGAAACGTGACAATTAGTTTCATTCGTGTAATGGCAAAACTTCCAATAAACGTGACATTATTACAAGAAAAAAAAATTATACATTTCGTGTACCATTTTAATAAAAAATATTCTTCATTGTAACAGTTGGTATGCTACTCTGAAAAAAAATCTTGTAAACCCATATTTCAAAAGGAAGACGGACATTAAGGAATTCAGGCTTATAACGTCTATTACAGCTTATGACTACTTAACATTTAAGAAGAGGACCCATTTATCTTTCTTACAAAAAATCCTTCAACACGGTAACAAAAAAAAATATTACAAAAATTCTTGCACCACCAAACAGTTTTACAGTTCAAGGAATACGACTCGAAGTCGTGTGCCACGACTACATTTGAGTTGGTAATCGTAAATCACAATCGGCTGAAGCAACAGCTAGCTTTGCAAACGTCAAAACATAGGTCACAGATGTGTAAATCAAAAGATTCCTCGAAATGTTACAATTTTAACTGCTACACTTCCCTAATACCAGTCTACACCTTATCTTCACGTAATTAAGACCTATTTTCAAACAATTTGAGAGTTTAAAATGACGTTTAAAGTTTGTCATTGCACCATCTGTTGACAGGGTAATTATGAAATGCGTTTACGAAGCAAGTGTTGCGTGGATTAGAGTGACATAATACTACACGTGTTTTTGTCGCGTGCCGTGTCTGTTTGAATCTTTGTGTTCTCATTTGTTGTGATTAGAGGGCGCGGGTGTGGTTTTAATTTGTGTAAAACTATTTCGGAATGTGGTATTTACATATTGAAGGGTGTTTTTTGCTTGCTACTCGTTTTTAGAGGGTACGGATAATTAATTTCGGTACACTTTTGTCGATGACTGCCTATTTGGTTTAGTATTCTTAATCGCTACTGTAGGGGTTGAGGTCCTGGGTTTAATTCCAAAGTCGAGCAAAATTTTATTTGGTTTTTTAACCAGGAATTTCTAAGCAGTAACCCAGAATTTAGATGTATGCCAGGTTGCTGTTAACAGGGTCGTACCCTACATGGGACTTAACCATTACTGGCTTAAATATGAGTGTACTATTAGGTACTCCTCTATACAAATAAAATAGGCATAATGTCAAATTTAAATTTTTAACTTATCCTACTTAATCCTAACTTCCTAACTATAATATTATATTAATATTATAAATACGAAAGTAAGTTTGTTTGTTACCTTTTCACGCTTAAACCACTGCACCGATCATCCTGAAACTTTGCATCTACGTTGTCAGGTGTACAGAAACGGACATAGGGTACTTTTCATTCCGAAAATAAGTACTGTTCTCGAGAAAAACAACAATAACGCTCTTATGATAATAGATGGCGCCACGTGTCTTTCGAATCATGATTGAATTATGATAATTCCAAACAGAGTACAATCAGAATTGAATGTCAAATTCTAAATAAATGCGAGCGAAGCTGCGGGCGTAAGCTAGTAAGACATATTTTTCAACTACAATCAGCAAAACTGCCAGCCAACTTCACAGTTAAGCAAATGCAACGAAGTCATTATCTGTCTTCTTACACAACGTCATTTGCAGCATTCCACCAATTGAGAGCGCATAATTAGTCCAGGACCTGTCTCTTGGACTAAAATGAATTACTTCAAACTGAATTGTTGAGAAAACCCTGACAGAACTGTAGTTGTCTCTCTCGTTGGTTTTATTTAGAACTTCGCTTGTGTTTGTTAGGTTTAACTATGGAAGAAAGATGGTTTGAAATTCTTAGTATCCTCCTAGTTCCATTAAACGGGCATCATTCCAAATAGCTTTGCGTGTCGATAGACTCAAATAATACCCGCCCAGTATATTACCACCTGCACAGCTCTGTCATTGGCTTCATTTAAATCCTGGAAGGTGCAGGTGGTTGTGCAGGATGGGCAAGAAAGGAGGTGGGGCATATCCTGCAGAGGGGCTCCACACTGTCATTGTCTTTAGGACCGGTCGATGATACCCCATTTGACCAGATTATTTCTTCAGCGACCAACCTGGGCCCGCAGACGGTTAAGAGATTTCCAGATTGGCCACACATTTCAAATAGTAAATATAATTTAGCTGGGAATTTTTTTAGGACCCTACTGACTCAGCCGACTAGGGAACTAGGTAAACCTAGGATCCTCAAGGGAACATCGGTGTGGAGTTGCGGTGCGGTTTAGTCAGTACGCAAAATACGCGCTTGGAGGTGGAGTTGTGGACACCAGCCCACAATACAATAGTCAAAACGAGTCTAACAGACCCCTTCGATCTCCACAGGGCGGACGACATTCATTGAAGATTTCCACAGCGAGAAAAAAAGCCGCTTGAATAAATTCCTAGCAGTTCAAATATTATATTAAATTAATGAAAAAAAAAACTCGTCGTCTTGACAAGCTCCTCCATTTTACCGTCAGTTAAAAATCGAATAAAGCCAAAATCGAGTAAACTCAATAATTAATAAAAACTGGCCGTACCACGAAAAAAACGCGAAAATCACGTTTGTTGTACGGAAGCCCACTAAAATATTTATTTTATATTGTTTTTAGTATTTGTTGTTATAGCGGCCACAGAAATACATCATCTGTGAGAATTTCAACTGTGTAGACATTCCCGTTTTTACCCTTTGGGTACGGAACCCTAAAAATCAAAGTTAATAACCTAAAGACTAAAACCTCTTAATCAAGGTCCTGATTCGGACACAAACAACCTACATCATTCAAAAAACAAACCTTACTATACAAGACAAGGTCTGAAATCTCTTAAATCAAGCTTAAGGGTTGGTTCCGAAACAATATCAAATCGCAATCCAGACCCTTTAGAGTTTTGTCTCAATGCCAAGTGCTGTTAACGACAGCTCTTAAATCGTCGAAGGGCGTCGGAGCCAAGTTCCAAAGTTACAGATTACTGTACCCCCTTAATCCTTCATTATAACCCCTTGATTTCAAAATAAAAAGGGATGTTTTATGAAAATTAGAAAATTATGCAGGTCCGATTCGTTTTGGAGTCTCTTTGGGGGATCGAATTTGGAATTAGATGATTAGGCAGGAAAACATATTGGTTATAAGCGTTTTGCATTCTCCTGTCCCTATACCAGTTTATTTGATGTCGGTTTCTTATTGCCAGATTTTGATGGCGCAAGCTGGGTGGATGGTTCTGGTGGTCGCCACGATGGCTTCCGGCTTTCAGGAGTTACAGTGTTTTGGGAATTGCGAGGCCGGTTTGGGACTACCCAAAAAAAACTGGAGTGGAGTGAAACGAAGGTAGGACGCCCTCATGCATTGCATGGGGACCTATCTTAGCAGGTTGGCTGGTTGTAACTGGATGAGAGTAGTCGAGGATCGAGCAAGTTAGCTTTTGATATCCAGCTTAAATTGAGAACTGACCAGAACTTAAACTGAAACCTTATTTCAAGGTTTATGATTCAGCGAGAAAATTATGAACAAACACCAAGAATAAATTTCACGAAATCGTACGATGAACGGCCAAAGACGTCTTAAAGACGAGTCATACAAACGGAATCGTCAATTCCCTTGCGGTCCCAACATATTGAATACGTAGACTTCCGGGAACGTCCGGACTCGTCCGACTATAAACGATAAAACCCGAACTGTAATAAAAATCCTGTGGCTCCCGAAATCGTCCACCATTTAGTATTTGATGGCCGGTTGGATATAATAAAGATGTGCATGAAATTTTAAATTTCCAGTAGGACTCTATTCAGAATTCATCCCTTATTATTCAGAGCCGTTTTGAGAAAAATTATTTGGGTATCGTCGAATACATGAGAAATAGAGAAAATGATCCGTAAATATTTGGTACCTATATAAGCAAAAAAATACTAAACTTGGCAGCAGTTTTTATTAACTTTTATTGCCACTTTTTTTTGTTGCATTTAATACCTGATCTGGATGATTGATGAAAACTGCTTAAATATCGAGTTCATAGCCAAAAACTCCAAAAGGTGTTTGGAAATATTTTTCTTAGTTTCAGTTAAACATAAACCTCTACTGGTGTACTTTTCACTGCAAAAAATACTTCAATATTCTAGAATGCTCTGCAACCAAATCCTCTATTACTCATAGCGTTTCCACTTTAAACGGTTATATTGGTTTTATACGTTTTAAACTGCTGTAAACGTTATTTAGAGGAAAATGCTATAATCCTGTACCTGCTGTTACTAACTGCCATAAGGATTAAACGCTTCTAGTTTTTTATTTATTTTATTTCTAGCTGTATGCCTAAGCTTCATTTGACTCATATTGATCCGTTCAACGGGGGTATGTTTTGTATGTTTTGTTTTAGTTATTGCTGCATGTTTTTTATTATTGACTGTCACTTTAATTTTTTTACTAATAATCGTTTATTCATGTTTCTTTACATAACTATTTTTTTTTAATATTTTTACATATTTAAAAAAAAACGTTTAATAATATAAAAAATAGTAGCCCATCGGTATCGGTAACAGGGTCCAAGCTACCGGCGGTCAGGGCTCCAGAGAGAGGAACCACCTAACAATACGAGCCGTGTCTAGGAGTACCGCTTTCTGAATCATGCCCTTGATCCAGCTACCTAACGAGAGCCTCCTCAGGTGTTGGTCGAGGCTCTTGGCAATTAAGCCACTAATATTATTAATTCTGATGTATGTAATGTATCAAAGACAATTTAAATTGTTCCTGATAAATAAATAAAAACATACCACCCACACCATCTGTCGTCAAACGACCATGAACACACAAAGTGACATAATAACTTCTAGTCAACACATAAAACCTCATGCTTTGTCTATGGTATGGAACATAAACTAGTGTGGAACTAAGGCTTGTGTTGTGGAAGCCACATCCGAAGTCCGGAGTCCGCACTCGTTTCCCGACAAACTTGCTTAGTGGAAAGTAATAGTTTGCAAGGTTATATGGCTGTATTAGTAAGCTAACAAAGTTCTAGACCATACCTGGGAACCTTTTAGTTACGGAGATATTGGGGGTCAAAGTGTCACCTTTAGCACAAGTTTTTTTTTAATACATATTTTTAATGTATTTTTTACTTAAGACACCTCCACAAGCCCCGTACTATTCAATCCATCCATTAGCACAATGTTTCGAATGCGTTACACTGAGTGCTACCGTAAAACGTGGTTTTTCACCTCAAAAAAAAAAGTTGTTTCTCAGCAATAATTTTTGCGTAGTTATTTAGTTTGATGTACAGAATGCTTGGTTGACGGCTTCGTGAAGAGTCTGTTTACACCCTGGATTATAATAATAACACATGCATAAGTCATGCTACTTTATATTAACAACAAACTGTGGTGTTGACACTTCTAGTATATCAGAAGCCGGGGCCGCGTCCGGCCACACTTCCCCTCAAACGTACACATTGGAAAATTACAGTTTGTGCCTGTGGTTACGACACGAAGGCTGTTGTTTAACTAGAATAGGTCTTGTTAAGTTTTAAAGCCTTCATATTTTAGCAGATGGTTTTACTTTCAACTTAGATATTTTGGGTTAGTGAGTGTACCTAAGTAAACTTTTAGAAATCACCTTTTTTATAAATTTTCACCGAAAATTACAGACGGTACACGGACGGGACAGTAAGGTTTCTTAATTAAAACTGTTCATCAAAGATATCATAGACACAAACAATACACCTTTTTGTTTGGGGACAGACAAACTATGGAAGATACGGTCCTTTTTTTCGGATGGGAAGTCCACAAATGACTTCTCCTCCCGCTCTGGGCAGAGCGGAAGGGATTGTCAGACTTGTACTGACTAAAACCCATCCATGTTCCTTCCTTGCCCTTTGTGTTCCAGGGCCGCGGTATCTCTTTCTAACAGCCCGCAGCCCTGGCAGGCATCGGCCCTTGCGGGCCCCTCCCTGTTTGCTGACATCTCTTTGAGGCGCACGTGGAACACGAACGCGCCGTCACCAGCTACGATCCTTACATACTTCTTTTGCCTCGTTCACGTTCATACATCTGGTCATACACGCACGCCCGCCGGTTGCGAGTATTACGCGCCTGACTTTTCTGAAGAACACCATCTAAGGTTTCTACTGATATGTGTCTTGAAAACATCTTCTGTTAATTGCTACATTCATCCACCTCAAAATTACTAAATCTACTTTTCAAGTCAATTTAGTCCAAGAGAGCTTTAAATATTATCAAGTTTGATTTTAATCATTCCCTATACTCATCACCATCTGCCTAGCCTTTAACCAAATATGTTAGGGTCGGCTTCGTCGTCTAACCGGATGCAGCATGATTTTAGTATTATACATGGAGCGACTGCCTAAATGACCTCTACATCCCAGTTAGTACTGGGTAAAACAAAAGTAGAATATACCTATACGTCGTCGACTAGATATGTTACATGCGGAGTTCCCCAAGGAAGTGTCCTCGGGCCCTTGCTATTCATTGTATACATAAATGATTTACCAAAATGTAATAAACATCAAACCGTTCTTTTTGCAGATGATAGCACTGTCATAGTCCCATGTGAAAACATACATACTTTCGAAAATGATATTAATGGTTCCCTTCAATCCATAATAAACTGGTTAGAAATAAATAAATTGAAAGTAAACTTAGAAAAAACCAAAATAATGTTATTTTATCAGCGAAAAAATCAAGTGCAACTTAATATTACTTACGATAATAAAAGGATCGCTGAAACTAATACTGCTACTTTTCTAGGATTACATTTAGACAATCACCTATCATGGAAATCCCATATTGAAACCGTTGCCAAAAAGTTAAATCAATATGCATATGCCCTATACAATTTATCAAAAATGGTAAATGAGTCTGCCGTTCTAGTAGCGTACAATGCATATGTAGTTTCTACCAGGGACCGAAAACCTTTATGAATTACGGTACAGGTATCGAAGAATTTTGGTTACCTCTACGGTTAGGGTAACCGCTATCTGGGAAGAAACATGTTACCTTTATTTAAGTTACCGTTTTAATACCGGTTACCTAAAAATGACCTTGATTACGAGAAAGAAACAGAATATCGCAATGCCGGCAATTTGTTGGCATTAGAAAATACATTAGCAGGGAGACCGTCATGCGTGCTGTACCTACCAGTACTGTTTACGTGTTTTTAGTGCGCCTTTTTGCGGAGTAGGTATTTGAGTTGAAGTAAAAAAAAGGAAATGAACAAAGGTAAGTAAGATAATATTAAGTACCTACCTACATTGTAAATTGGTAAAATACCATTTGTTTATCTTTTTCCCTCATCATAGAAATTAACTCGGTAGTTTGTTTATTTAACTTGCGGACAAACTTACACGCCCTTTTTTGTATTAGAGGGCACTACTCGTAAACAAAGCCCATAAAATTTTTGCTTGCAATTTTTTCGAGCGCGTTACCCACCTACACTTTTTTAAGTACCTATATTAAAACACTGTCATGAAGTGTTCGACCATTTCATGAAATGGTTGTATCATGCTGTGGTCAGCAGTCAGCACAGGCACCCTAATTGTTTTGTTGTGCATCATAGCGGCGGTATAAAACGTAAATCAAACAAAGTAGGGTGACCACGCAAAAATGTCGATGGACTTTTATTAGATTTCGACCAACTTGGAAGTAGCATACGCTCCTCTCGCCCGCGGGTGGTCACACCTCTAACGTAACCCATTTGGTCGGGGTGCCACAAGGGGCGTGATTTTTTTTTTTAAACTTATTTTAGTAAGTGTTATGTTGCATAATTGCATTTCACGGCGCCACCATGCTGACAGCATTGTTTTTACTGTCGACAGAGCCAACTTCAGCTGTCGACAGAGGCAACTGCAGCTGCCGCCATTGGTCGGCGTTTGCTGTCGACGTGTCATCGCCAAACGCCGACCAATGGCGGCAGCTGCAGTTGCCTCTGTCGACAGCAGAAGTTCGCTCTGTCAACAGCAAAGTGCTAACAAAAGCAAAGCGACATCAACGCCTCTACCGGCGAAAAATCTAACTATTTTACGATAATTATGATCACGAATGCTTATCACATCATGAAGTATCGTGCGTCTAAAACCACATCACGAGCGTTCGATGTTCTATTTCATGAAATGGTCGAACACCTATAAAATGATCAATTCTAAGATCTGGCCACGACAGATGCACAATTAGGTATTGTTAGCCACGCTCTGTGTCCTGTTTGACTACCTTCACTTGCCCGAAAGCATAAATTGCAACAAAAAAAACCTGTTAGCCACAGTAATGACGACATATTGTAGTGATAAACAGATTTAGACGTAGGTTTCACATTATCGCACATTATTTGATAAGTAAAATCTTCGCCCAGATATTTTATTTCACCTAAATACTAAAGAAAAAATATACATTTAAGTACTTACCTTTATAACTTTATTGCAATTTTCTATATCACATCTAGAGGTATTTGTTTCCCTTTGGTAGGTAAAATATGCATAAACATGATTTTTTCGCTTTCGTCCCATTTCTAAGTATAATAATAATGTTATTTACTCTAAACATATTGACGAAAATTCTGTTATGTCTGCTTCTCAAAATGGATGTAGGAACGGGTCCCGCGGTACTAAGGAGCTACTCCTCATTGATATGGCCATTAGTCAACAGGTTCGCCGTTCACGAAAGGATCTGTCGACATGTTGGATAGACTATAAGAAGGCCTATGACTCGGTGCCACATACATGGCTCATGAGGGTGCTAGAGTTGTATAAAGTTGATGCAACTCTGCGCACCTTCCTGATATCATGTATGGGGCAATGGAGGACAGTTCTTCGCTATCCAGGATGTCGGCAAATCCAGAGGAATAGCGAACCGATAAATATAGAGCGAGGAATATTTCAGGGCGATAGTTTGAGTCCGCTTTGGTTCTGCTTGGCCTTGAATCCTCTAAGCACACTGCTGGAGGATTCAGGGCTAGGCTATCGGTTGAAGAGAGGTGGTCAAGTTATATCTCACCTCCTTTACATGGATGACCTGAAACTCTTTGCCCCCAACGATTTGCAACTGATGGAGCTACTGAAGGTAACTGAAACTTTCAGTAGTGCCATCAGGATGGAATTTGGTGTGGACAAATGTGCGGTCATGCATGTAAAGCGAGGGGAGATTGTGGAATCTGTGGGAACCAAGCTCACGGATTCCATAAATCTTAGATCCCTCTCAGCAACCGAAACCTATAAGTATTTGGGTATGTCAGAAGCGCTGGGCATCAATGTTGCTGACATGAAGCAATCGTTGAAGGAGCGCTTCTTTGGCCGCCTGAAAAAAGTATTTAATAGTCTTTTGTCAGGCGGAAATAAGGTGCGTGCCTTCAACGGTTGGGTCATGCCGGTTTTGATGTACTCTTTTGGCATACTCAAATGGACTCAAACAGAACTAGACGCCTTGGATGTGAAGGTCCGCAAATTGTTGACGGCATTTCGAATGCATCACCCACGTTCTTCGGTTATGAGACTGTATATCCCGCGGAAGTGTGGGGGTCGAGGCTTTTTAAATGCTAAGACTCTTCACAATCGCGAGATATGCAGTCTCAGGGAATATTTCCTAGAAGCCGACGTGGGGATGCATCGAGATGTGGTCGCGGTGGACAAGGACCTCACCCCGCTCTCCTTGGCTAAAGAGAACTGGCGCAAACCTGTAGTACTTGACACTAACGACCGCAGGGGAGTATGGCAGAGTAAGGAGCTTCACGGACGCTTTTTCCGGGCACTGCATGGGCCCGATGTAGACCTATCAGCGTCCGTAGCCTGGCTACGTTCCGGGGACCTCTTTGGAGAAACCGAAGGTTTTGTCTGTGCAATTATGGATGAAGTTATGATGACGAATAACTACCGGAGATTTATTGTGAAGGACGGCACGGTTGACATATGTCGGGCATGCCACCGTCCAGGCGAATCAATCCGTCACATTATCTCCGGGTGTTCTCGTCTGGCTAACGGAGAGTACTTGCATAGACACAACCTTGTAGCCAGGATTATCCATCAGCAACTTGCTCTAAAATACAGCCTTGTGGAATCGGAAGTGCCGTACTATAGGTATGTGCCCGATCCAGTTCTCGATAATGGCAATATCACACTGTACTGGGATCGATCCATCATCACTGACAGGACTATTGTAGCCAATAAGCCTGATATAGTGGTGGTGGATCGATCAGAGCGGCGCGCAATGATTGTTGACATTACGGTCCCGCATGACGAGAACCTCGTGAAAGCCGAGAAAGATAAACAAATCAAGTATCTTGACTTAGCTCGCGAGGTTGTCGACATGTGGGATGTGGACTCAGCGATCATTGTGCCGGTAGTCGTATCAGCCCATGGCTTAATTGCCAAGAGCCTCGACCAACACCTGAGGAGGCTCTCGTTAGGCAGCTGGATCAAGGGCTTGATTCAGAAAGCGGTACTCCTGGACACGGCTCGTATTGTTAGGAGGTTCCTCTCTCTGGAGCCCTGACCGCCGGTAGCTTGGACCCTATTCCCGATACCGGTGGGCTACTATTTTTTATATTTTTAAATGTTTTTGTATATTGTAATTTTTGTTAGTAAAATATTTAAAAATGTAAATAATAAGGATAAAAATGAATAAAGGAATAATATGTTATTTATATCTATAATTTACCAAGCCAACAAAATAATCCAACACGAGACACGACCAACACTCGCTAGCAAGCAAACTGAGAGACACGTCGCGGTCGCCGCGCCCTGCCACGTGCCAGCCAGGGCTGTCATTGGTCGTCGTTAGCCGACGCGCGCGCGGGTAGACTCGACTCTTTGACACACACAGGCGATGCGCGCCCTTTGACTAATGCCGACGACGGCACGTGTACATAAGATAGAGGTAATTTTTATTTCGGTAACCGGTATTAATACAAGTTGTATTCAGTATTTAAGAATTAAGGTAACCTTTGAAAATACCTGTAAAAAAAATAAAGGTTGTAACCGAAAAATACCGGTATTGATCGTACCGGTTTCGGTCCCTGGTTTCTACACTACGGTTCGGCATTATGTACTGGGGAAATTCCACTGATAGACTCGTCGCTTTCAAAGCGCAAAAAAAATGCCTTAGATCAATTTTTAAATTAAAATCAACTGACAGCTGCCTACCATATTTTAGAAAATTTAATTTACTTACCATGCCTTGCTTATATATTTATGAGATAGCTTTGTTCGTAAAAACTAATTCGGAAACATTCAAAGCTGTAAAATCTAAACGCCGTAATATGGACATTTGCTCCTACTCACACAAGACTGCCCTTTATCAAAAAAGCATTGTAGGTATGGCACCCAAGATATACAATAAAATACCCAGGTGCATCAGAGAAAAAAAATGAGTTAAATGAATTTAAAAAAACGCTGCTGAAATTCCTGACACAGAAGGCATATTACTCAGTACAAGAATACCTAACCGATGATAATTTAAATAAATATTCAAATAAAGTGTAGATAAATATGTGCCTTAACAATATTTAACAATATTAATAATATTAGTAATATTTTAACATTTTCGACTTAATAATAATGTAATTATGTGCATGTAAATCATTTAATATTGTGATACTTATTCTTTAATTTAGTTGTAAGGACATTATATATAATTAATATTTGTATGCCGCTATCGGCTAGACATGGCGAACTTATATTTTATTATGTACACCTTGTATGTTACCTATGCTCTACAAATAAACATTTGATTTGATTTGATTTGATTTGTAATACGATATTCCTTGGTAAGACTAGTTGTCGCATTTTCGCGCCACTGACTACCTGTAACGTCTGGTGGTCACCCATCCACGGGTCAACCTTGGCAAGAGCGGCTTAACCTGAAGATCGACCCCGAGCGGCTGTTATTATTTAACCACGAGCTCATTCCCTATACTCCATCATCTACCTAACTTTCACCAACACATATGGGTCAGCTTCCCAATTTCCAAACACCTAAGCATGTAAAACTGTCGAAGCCAAACCACCGGTTCTCAATCTTCCTGTTAAATTACTTACGGTTTCTCAAAGTTGCAAGTAAAGTGTCTAGGATGATGTATCGCTGGAAGCAAAATATTAATCTGTTGGTAACTTGGCCCCGGGGAAAGTGAGAGGATAATGTAAGTTTAAGTAAGCTTTATGAAGGTTTTTACTTGACTTTTAAAGTTAAATCAGGTAGTTAGTCTTAGTTAATAACTATCACATTATGGAACATTTCTTTTTCGGTTTCTGTTAATCATTTTTTTTTTTCAGTTATTATACTGGGTAATCAGTAAAGAAATGATGATATATGGTTAAGATCAAAAAGAGAGATGTCGACGAGGAGTCGTATAAACATTGATTCTGCTATCAACACAAGGTTTAACATATTATGAATAAAACACTCGAGTGTTTTTTTTCTCTATTTCCAGTATTTTAAGAAAATCCAAGAATACTCTGCACTCCCCTTAAAACACGTAACAAATTAACAATATAATCTAACAATTTCCTGAACGACGAAACGACGCAAAACACTGCAAGGGGAGTTCCCCTTGCAGTGTTTTATCCCGTTAAATTAATTTTTGCTTACTTTTATAATCATATTTTGATCAAAATACATCCTGATAGTGACCTGCAATTTATAGAAAAAAACCGGGTTGCACTCCGGGAGTGCCGGCAGAAACTTGAAACAACGCCATCTAACCTAAACTACACGCACACACGCGCAAGCGCCCTGTGCCGCCGATTCGATCGATGACGATCTGGCGATCTGACGCGAGTTTAACAGTTTTTACACATCCCAAAAAGTGCACAATGCCGCTAAAGAAGTTTTCATTTCAAAAAACGTTAGAAAATTTTAATTTCACCAGCTACAATATGTCGCTTTTGCCTTAAGTTATTTTTGTAAGCAAATATTACCACCTCGGATCTTGAGGGATGATTCTGCAGGCCTCAGATAAAAAAAAATGCTATGAAATCTCATATTAGTTGTGTGATTGGATGACAAAATCGTAACAAAAGATCCATACATTGATAATTATGATGATCTCGTAGCCACTGGACCTAGGTTCAGAAAGAAACAGCCTTGCTACCTTCATCATCATCATCATCAGCCTACAACAGCCCACCGCTAGACATAGGCCTCTTCAATCGCACGCGAGTCGCGACTCAACTCCATTCTTGGCATCTCTCATCCAGTTGCTACCAGCTATCCTGCTACCTTCTTGAAGACTTGCAAATATTTTACAATAAGAAAAAAATTACAAAATTTTGTAAATATTTATTTTTATCACAATATAAACTATTTTTGTGTCTTATAGTTAAATAGTAACGTCTCTGGGTTTCTTTTCGAGACTAACTTAGACCTTCTGCGCTTTCAAAACGCAACGTTATATACCAACTTAAGAATCTCAAGATGCTGGCTAACGTCTCAAGTTTGGATGGTCCTTCCAAACTTCTGCGCGGATGACCATTTAAATGAGAGCGGTGTTGAAAATTTATGATTGACCTACTTTTTAGGGTAGCTACGTTTCTGTTACTGTAGTAATTGTCTTGGAATTGTTATAGGGAACGCCATCTGGGAGTTTCGGGGGTGGATAAAAGAGAATTTCTTAAACTTTTTGCATATTTTCTTTACTTATGTAGAATATGAAATGGTATTGAAGATGGCCATGCAAAAATATACGCACACTAGATATTCAGGGGGGCTTATGGCTAAATAATACCAGCCCCATGGGTTTTTCTTTAAGATTAAGGACAGATGGGTTACCATTTATTACAGACCGAGACTCCTCGTTCTTCGAAAAACACATGTGGCTGTTAATCCCGGCTGTCATTCGAAGATCTTTGTCTTTTTGTCAGTCTTTATAAGTCAGCAGCGCAAAAGTTTTTTCAACAGTGTTATCAAGGAGTATTGTGATATCCAGTTACGTCAAGAGCAATCGTTTCATGTAAAATACTGGTATTCAGCTGCATCCAGTTAGACTAGAAACCAAACCCAATTTGTTGGCAAAAAATCTAGGCAGATGATGACTGTATCATTACCGCTTGCTGACTGACTACCAACTGTCACCACAGCATGGGCTATTTATCCGAGAAACGTATAAGTCTATGCCAGTGTTCAAGCTACAAATTGATACTTACAAAGCAAGACTTTAAACCTCCGCCAAAAAGTAACAAAACCAGAAACATTAACCACTTATTTATACCAGTTACAAACTTTATAAAGTTAACATTTGAACTGCACTGGTGACCCACACGGTAAATGAGGCGTGCAGTCTAGACTTAGGACTATTTTAGCTGCAATCGATACTGGCAGACTATCCAGGCTATAATAGGTTTTATGAAAGCTAGGGTATGGGGAGGTCAGGTATTCTTGTTTTTCATAAAGTCTTCTTTATCTATACAAAAATTAGAAATATGAAAATGAGTGTCAAACAGCTGGACGGATTTTCGTAGTAAAAAGCACATAGTTAGACCATAACCTGACGGTTGGTAAGACTTATCTTACCAACCGTCAGGTTACCCTAAGGGATACTATTTAATTTTATTTCAATAGTACATTCCGTTGAGTCTGTAAGTGACGTCGGTGACTAAAAAGTTGTGTGGTAATCGGTTGTCTTGGTATGAGCATGTGATGCGAAGGACGGCACGGAGGAAACTCGGTATGTAATGGGTGGTCACCCATCCACAGATCAACCTAGGCAAGCACGGCTTAACCTAAAGATCGACCCGAGCGGCTGTTATTATGTATTTAGCCACGAGCTCCTCAACTCAGCTACAGTCCTATAAACACATATTATTACAAGCATAAAGAAATAATTCCCTCGAAATAATTAAAAATCTATTTATGAACCAACAAAACTTGAAACACAACTTTAATCGCAATCAAAAACCGTGAAGTAAAAGCTCTGCCTACATAACAAAAACATCATAAAATACATGGAAAAGTGTCACCATTAAAGTGTAATCATTTTAAAGCGTAAAGAAAAAACGTAAAAAATTAAAAATACACGGAATTAGTAGAATTCCGCGCGAGACTGCGTGTCCAAACGTTTGAAGTTGACATTATGAGAACTTGTATGTGTGTGTGCCACGAGGGCTGCCAGAGCAACAATAAAAAAAACGTACACTTTTTATAAAACATAACGAAATAATAATAATAAAAGTTATTCAAAAATATGACGTTTACAGAACGTTTTGAACAACTGACGTTGAACGTTTTTTGTAACTGATGTATGTACTATTAGGTACACCTCTGCCAATCTCTCTCTTCGGTGATTACAGGTGTGATGTTATTGGGAGATTTCGACTTTATAATTTTGCCATGTCTGTCTGTCCGGTTGTCACACTGCCATTTTACTGTGAGACTATAATTACGGCACCATATCTTTAAAGATAAATTGGAAATTGATTCTTTCGACCAGCAAACGTTCATCGCGACTACGGAACACTTCCTTGTGAACTGTTATACGAAACTATCCGAATCTATCCGAAACTTGTGAAACGGATATGGTTACGGTTACGGATATATTTTTATTTCGGATATCCGATAGTTTCGGTTACGGTTACGGAGCTCCATAACATCCCTAATTCTTACCACTATTACTACTCATGACTATAGTTTGTGGTAATGTGCCTACAAATTATTATAGGACATAAAACAGGAGGTAGACATTACGTAGCCATTAATACTCGCTATAAAAGGATATCAAACGCATTTCACACGCAGACTACCGTATTTTATGGTCAATCAACATGAATATTTGAGGAAACCATACTTTGAACGCGGATTGAATACCTTTGAAGTCTTTGTGATCGTCTCGTCATGAAAGTAAAAAAAGATTGTGCAAAAAAAAAAAACATTTTTAAAAACATTTGAGGAATCTAAGGCCGAGATATAGAAAAGTTACTCAGCACGATTTGGACAGGGATAATTCTTACCGTTGTTGAACAGCTGTCAAACTAAAAGTGTAACCATACGTGCAGAACATGTTTAGGCTAAAACACATCTTTTTTAAATCGTGGTATAATAATTGAAATTGACAGAGGAATTCATAAGGTCAAATTTAATCTGTCAAATTTTAGAAGAACCACCACTTGCAGCTAAGAATACAATTTGGTAGGTGTTTTGAACCGTTGTCATGACGACTCCTGTCTATCTGAGTTGAGAAATTGACTCCAAACAGATCTTGGAATATTAATTATTTAATTCCAGAACAATTAAAGCCGTTGGTTCCAGCTGTCATTTGTAGATCTTTGACAGTCGTTACGTAGTCAGTGGCCCAAAAAGTCTGAAAACCAGTCTTACCGAGGGGTATCGTATTACCCAGTACTAACTGGGTTGTGGAGGTCAGACAGGCAGTCGCTCCATGTAAAATACTGGTATTCAGCTGCATCCGGTTAGACTGGAAGCCGACTCCAACATAGTTGGGAAAAGGCTAGGCAGATGATGAATTCCAGAACAATTAAAAAATTTGGTACCGTATTTAAAATCTGTACAAAAAATGGACGAGACATTTCCCTGGCAACCCCGATGACTCACAGCCCGCGAGCCCGCCTGACGCGTGCGACAGCTCACAACGCCTCGCGACAAATGACACATGTTCAACTATTTCTGTCGCATCATCGTTCGGCTATTTCCGTCACTAGTCGACTGTTGACGGACAGCGATGCGTAGACGCATCCTATTTTAGTACCGTTTCCATTGCAATAAATACTTGCGCTGTGTATTTTGGCAGGTCTGACGGTTGCAATTTGTCATTTTGTGGTTTTATTTATATTTTCTCTCGTATATTTGTGAGAGAGTTGTTAGTTTTTAAGCAGGAAGTTAAAAGGTCGAATAGTGGTGACAGACGATTGTTATTTTCGCTGTCAATACTCACGATACGAACCGGTAAAGCTTTATTTACGAATAACAGCTTTTCATACTTTGGGTAACAGGATACATACCTGAAAAAAGAGAGAAAAATTATTAATACAAATATTCTTAAAGCAAATCTCATTATGACTAAAGCATATTTTACTGCATAGAAACGGTTTCTTATAAAGTACGAAATTCGCAAACGCACTTCAACTTTTCCAGGACATTTATGTCAATCCACTTAAACCAAAATCTTCAACACAAAATTCATCTTCCACTCGATTTCTCTAAAACTTAATCACATTCACGTCGTTTCATTGTAGGCAAAAAAGTAGACAGACTGAAGCGGTCTAAGCTGCGATCTATTCCAGTCTCAGTGAGGATTAACCTGGCGTTTAGCTACGATACGAAGAAAACAATATGGGAAAAAAAGACGGTAGGTAAGGCTGTCAAGCTCGTAAGCCGGAAGAGTGGGGGAAATGCATCGCTTTTGTTTTTATTTTTAGGACTGAAGTCGTACGGAGCGGACGTGTGGGAGGTATAGAGGATTTACGACAGTAAAATAAGTAGCGTCACCTGTTACGTCGAGAATTACGTTTTGTTTATTTATTTAGGATTATAGCGGCGGTTTTTATAGGGATATTTTATGTTTTATAACTTAATTATACTAGAGCATTGGTTGAATTAACTATGCATTTGAAACTTATGTTTAAAGAAGCAATTTCGGTGCAGAAACGTACAGATGATAAAATTAATCCAGCTGTTGGGAATTTGGGATGTTTCGTGGGTAATGTTGGTATAAAGAATACTAAATACATAAAACATCTTCGTCTTTGCTGCTGCGCAGAAGAGTTTAAACAGTCCTTTCACCGATCTTTTCAGAAAACAGCCAAGTAACTTTCGCAAAAAAGTACTAGAAAACTTCCCCCAACTGACTCGAGTCGCCTCAAAAACCCAGACTTAAAACTTTCATCCCTTAAAAGGCAGCGTGCCTAGGAACAAGGCTTTAAATTTGCAAACACATCCGACCTTCAGGCTGTCCCTACATTTGGGGTTGAATTTTTGATACCACCCTCCAGATAGGACTTAGGAGGGGGACGGAGGGGTGCAGTAAGTACTTTTGTACCCGTGGATAAGAAGAAGTGAATACAACAAAGAGATTTCGTTAAGGTTTGGTTAGTTAGAGATTTGGGACTCGGCATTTGTTTTGGTGTGACTCTTATGGAACAGATATAAAAAAAATGTAAATGCCTGTGGTAGACCATTCCTGCAGATCTATTAAGAGGATTACGAATTGAAAAACAACAACCGTTTGCTAAACTAAATTCAAAATAATGAACCTCCATTTTTTCGTCGATTGACTACCAAGTGTACTTACGTAAAATTTTAAGTTTTACATAATTGTAGCATTGTTTTTAACCCGTAGGCGACATTGTGGAACACTAACTTCAAAATTCTCGTACCTACGTCTGGGCTATAATTTCACCATCGCTTCTTTTGCAATAACACAACTTAGGTTCAATAAAAAAATCCGGACATGATTTCGGATCTACCCATTACGCCCGATTTAGGAATATTGTAAAAATATGCTTTTTCTGGATAATGCTTATTTCTAAAACTTCCTCCTTTAAGTCCTCTCCTATTTCCTTATAAGGTAGTAATTACTATCTTGAATGTTGATAATAATTAATTAAAATTTCTCGTTACATCTCGTTTCTAAAACCTTTTAGCATGATTACAAGTGTGCCAGATAGAAACTTAATGTAGGTGAGAATTTCATTTCTGCTTGATTTTATGTTTGACTAACGGATGTCTGCGACTTTCGTCCCGCGTGTCATTGTTATGAAATATGACTTCCCTGTTTGAATCGGATTTTGTTAACAATTTCATGAGTTTTATTTTTGTTTGCACGGAACCCTTATCCCTTTTTCTAAAATAAAAGCCTTAGTTACTATTATAACATCAGCTATATGCCATTAAAAGTCCCGTAAAAATCGGTCCAGCCGTTTCGGAGATTAGCCTGATTAAACAGACACGACAATTTTTATTTATTGGTATATATTACATATAATATACATACATACTTCTAGTTACCGTAATTTCCGTACTTTTTTACAGTATTCGCCATCAGTCTGTTCAGTGTTTCAAGAACAAAGGAATATTTGATTAATTTTGATAAATCTTAAGACGATTTTGCGAAAAGAACGAGGCTTATTATACTACACATGGCAATCATTTCTTTGGCTCTTCAGAAAAAAAAAACACAACAATGCAGGAAGAGAAAGAAGTTCTAAAATAACTTATACCCAAGAAAGATACTTCATCATATGCCTAGCCTTTTCCGAACTATGTTGGGGCTGGCTTCCAGTCTAACCGGAATGTAGCTGAATACCAGTATTTCATAAAGAGCTACCGTCTCACAAAAAAAAATATTGGCTGTCTGTAAAGTTGGTTTACGGACGATAGTTTAACGTCGTAAAATCGAGTGGAAGAGAGATAGATGCGGCGCAAGTGTACATTGATCGTAACGGGACAATGAGCGTAACAGGACAACGAGCGTAACGGGACACGTTTTCGTGCATGCATCCGCCGCTCATCGATTTATTAGACGTTGTCACGTCAAAAGAGTCTCCCTAATTGATAAACCTAAAGAAACCACGCAAACCATCTAAAACTCCCCATAAATCTCTCTATTCAAACGGGACACGTGTAGAACTAGTAAAAACTACTATAAACAGACAAACACGAGTAGTTTCTGTCAGTAGTTAATTCGGAGACTCGGAGCTACATAATAAAACGCACTCGCAATCTCGTACGGAACCACGCGCTGGTGTTAGGGGACGTCCCTAGAGGGGTAGGGTGGGGTGCCACTGATAGCAGGCTGAGACGAGAACTATAAACAACCAATGTTGGATCTATAAATTATGCATTAGATTTTCTTAAATGCAAAAGCACCCCGCCCCGGCTGACATTTGTAGATCTTTGTCAGTCGTTACAAGTAGTCAGTGGCCCGAAAGTCTGACAACCAGTGTTTCCAAAGGGTATCGTATTACCCAGTACAAACTGGGTTGTGGAAGTCAGATACAAAGTCGCTCCATGTAAACTACTGGAATTACTACTTACTTACTTACTGGTAGCCGATCCTAACATAGTTGGGAAAATGCTAAGCAGACAATGATTTTCTCAAATGTTTGAGAATTATGTAGGTTGAAGACCAGGTCTTACCGGTGCCTTGTTATAACCATCATCATCATCTTCCTGCCCTAATCCCATCCCATTTGGGGTCGGCGCAACACGTATTCTTCTTCCATTCTCCCCTGTCAGACGTCACGGCATCATTGACTCCTTTCTCTTTCATATCAGTCTTCACACAAGCCATCCATCTTTTCTTTGGGCTGCCTCTCCCTCTCCACCCGTCAACATTCATGTTTATCACTCTTTTAGTCATATGCGATTCATCCCTCCTCATTACATGTCCATACCAAGAAAAACGACTTCCTTCCAATTTTACCTTGTTATAACCAGAGCTTTAATATAGAAACGAATTTAAAATGGCGGAGCTAATCATGCTCTCGCAGTGACACATAATACGTCACCATATGGGTATGTTAAGCTTCTTTTCCTTGGCTACCATTTTTAAATCGTATCTTTAATGGCGCATGTTATTACTAAATATAAGTAATATGTCGTATTCTACTCTGAGGATATCTTGACAAGAGGCTTGCTGGTGATAATCCTACTCTACGTCTTCATTTTTGTTTTTGAGCAATATGCCAATTCAATGGCCGCTAATTTTAAGACTTCATCAATCAAAAAAAAAATCGTGTAATCGTATGCTCTAAAACAGTTAGTGATTAAATAATGGACTTACACCAACAATATAACCGGTAACGGCTCTGCGTAAATACATAATCAATTTACATCTAATTCCGTAGCTACAGCTGCCAGTCAAACCGTCAAACAGGAGCTAGCCAAACAACAGCCCTTTTAATTTATTTACTACAAACCCTTGCAATTTATTCGCTTTGCATAAAGTATAACCTATCGGGGTTGTGGTCTGAAGCTCTTCAGGGTAACGGTATGTTGTTAGTCGATTCGGTTTCCAGTTCATTAAAATTTTATGTGACTAGAATGTTGGGATTTTGTGGTAAAAGTGGTGGTGAAAATTTAGTTAGGTAATAAGAGCTGATAAAGTCGTCACTCAGTGGGTGCCAGAAGACGGGAGTCCTCGCCGAGGTAGGCCTAGGAAACGCTGGCGTGACGACTTAGAGGAGTTTGTGTAAGATTGGCCTGAGCAAACCGCATGTAGAGATGAGTGGAAGGCTATAGGGGAGGCCTTTGTCCAGCAGTGGGACAATATAGGCTAAATAAAAAAATATATAAAAAAATTAGAGCTTTCTGCTCATTTTCACTAACAATAAGCAACACTAGAAGACGTCTTAATGATTCTTCGTCTTCAACCTTTGGACACCGAATGCTGAGTGTAGGTTTCTTCCAAATATCTCCACTTTTGGCGGTTAAGTGTCATGGTTATCCTGTTTCTTCCAGCCACATTAATCAGATCGTCTGTCCACCTAGTCGTTTTGGCTTCCCACATTTCTCATTCACGTCTGTGGTCTCCACTCCAGCACATTCTCCCCTCACCTTCCATCCAGTCTCCGGCAATGGCGTGCCCACTTCCACTTTCTTTTAGTCTGTAAGTCTCCTTCGTCTCCATATTACCCGGTCGTAGAAGGAGGTGCCCAACATGGCTCGTTCCATAGCTCTCTGAGTGACTTACTCTTAATGAATGCCTAAATGCAAAAATTATTGCAACATTGCACTTTTGTCACTTGCTCTAAAACCATAATTGTAGCGACACACTCAGGTTGGATCTGCGGGCGACGTAGTCAAGGAGCTTTTTGGTTGAGCTGATTGAGAATCATGCCAACCTTCTTCTTCTTAGCGTGTCTATGGCAATCCATATTGTGTCGGCCCAGAACTGAGCTACTAGTTTGGCGCTGGCGGTAGCGTCCATCAGTTCCTGTAGTGAACATACAACATGACACGCAGGACACGATATTAAGTGCCCCATCCTGACTCAAAATTCTAAATTGCACAAGTACAGTTATTTGCGAGATTTTATCACGCTCACCGCCACCGGTAAATACTTAGCCCACCAGACACACGACCCGACTGGTCGGACGATACTCTTTATCCAAAGGAGAATTATCATCATCATTCTCCTGTCCTTTTCTCAATGTATCTGGGATCAGCAGAGCATGTGTTCTTCCATACTTTCCGATAGAGACTGAGAAATTTTCTTAACATGTAAACTCGCTAACACTAGCACCCAACCCGCCCCATCTTAACAATACCATAGCCCCGGCATTAATGTTTGATGAGAGCGCCAGATCTTTAAGTCACGTGATTAATTCCAGACTCAAGTTATGCGTGAACAAGGGCGTGTTTAAAATGTTGTATCGATTGAAATATGTTGATTAAGTTTAATTTTGGACATATGTTCGCGGAATTGAAAGTATAACCACCTAATTTTCACAAATTTGCACCTAATTTGAATAGAGGAAGAAACGTTGTATTTTTCAGAGTACCTACATTTAGGGTACAAAACATTTCAGGGGGACACTACCCTTAGTTTTTCAAGCTAGGATAGCAAGCTAGTGTTAGTAAGCTAGTAAGTCTGACTTCGTGTATACAGAACTAGCTTCTATTGTAGGCTAGTAAGTTCTGTATACACTAAGCCAGACTTCCTAGCTTACTAACACTAGCTTGCTATCCTCGCTTGAAAAACTAGCATCGTGTATCCCGGGCATTAGTTCCTGTCGGTAGTCAATCACACCCTACACAACAGTAAAACAAAGCAAGATTCAGATTTATTATCTCACGCAACGCCTCATCGGCGCGGCAAGCCTGCTAAATATTAATAGAGTCATAAATACGGAATAGATCTACACTAGACAACTAAAATAAATAATATATGATGTACAGACGCCAGCAGGTCAAGCTACCCGAAACTCACAGATTTTCCCAATCAACCTTCGACCTAAAGCTTTGACATTAAAGTCGAAAATCTATTAAAGAAATCTGACAGATTGTAGTAGCTTGATGTGCTGGCGTCTGTACAAGTCGGGGAGTGAAAAGGTTACACACCTCTGGTTCACACTGAGGAAGATACTTTATTAAGGGGCCGGCGGACGATGAATTGTCCATACAAACGTAATACGAAAATCATTTTCAGTTTAAGCATATTTCGGCCTTATTATGCTGTTATTCGGAACAAGACTGTTTACCTAAGTTAAATTTTTTTTTTTTGCAAAATATTGACCTAAAACGAATTGCAAGCAAATTGAATTTCTCACATTTGTACAGTATAAATAAGATGTTTTCATCTTATCTGTTCTATATTATATTAAGAACGGTAATATTTTTAATTTTGTTTATTTAAACATGACAGAAACACACATGACTTATATTGTAAAGATACACAATATAAAAAAAAATAGATTTTTCATTCATCATTTTTGGTATTACGGCACACATTCAAATGAATCACAAATGTTCAGCGGTGATATGAATGATCGATAATTATAAAATAATAGCTAGGTAAACACTATTCATGCTCCCGCGCGGCTTCGCAATGCGCCGTGCTATTGGATTTTTCCATCAGGAATTTCTCAATAGCAGCTACGGAGTCTGGATTTGTGCCCGGTTGATGGCAATAGGCTCGCCCCCTATTACATGGTACTTAAAAAAAAACATAACTGGCGAAATGTGGGTGTACTATTAGGTACACTTCTGCGTAAGCCTTCGGGGATTACAGGCGTAATGTTATGTTATGTAGCTTTGTATGTAGGGGGTAATCTTCGGAACAACTGATCCAATTTTAAAAATGTTTCCACTAACGGGAAACTACATTATCCCCGAGTGTCATATCGGCTATATTTATAACGTTCCCGTGGGTTAATTTCAGTACATAACGGGGGCAAAACCGCGAGCAAAAGGCAATATACTATGATAACATGAAATTGCAATCAATACAGTAGAAAAAAATTACTTCAAAATTAACCGATTAAATTAGATCAGCCGAAAATAAAATTGATTTTAATCCAGGTAGTACGATCCCGTGGGACATTACCGAACTCCACGCAGGCGAAGCCGCGGGCATAAGCTTATATTAGTATAAATTGGAACCCATATTATAAATTTGCAATCGTCGTTCCACGAGAAAAATCTTTTGTTTTTTACCCGACTGCCAAGGAAGAGTTATTTTTAGGGTTCCGTACCCGAAGGGTAAAAACGGGACCCTATTACTAAGCCTTCGTTGTATGTCCGTCCGTCTGTCTGTCACCAGGCTGTAACTGTGATAGCTAGATAGTTGAAATTTCACAGATGATGTATTTCTATTGCCGCTATAACAACAAATATTAAAAATATTATCATCATCTGCCTAGCCTTTTCCCAACTACGTTGGGGTCGGCTTCCAGTCTAACCGGATGCAGTTGAATACCAGTATTTTACATGGAGCGACTGCCTATCTGACCTCCACAACCCAGTTAGTACTGGGTAATACGATACCCCTTGGTTAGACTGGTTGTCAGACTTTTCTGGGCCACTGACTACCAAACGACTGTCAAAGATCTTCAAATGACAGCCGGGACCAACGGCTTAACGTGCTTTCCGAGGCACGGAGGAAACTCGGTATGTAATGGGTGGTCACCCATCCACAGACCAACCTAGACAAGCACGGCTTAACCTAAAGATCGACCCGAGCGGCTGTTATTATTTAGCCACGAGCTCCTCCGAAATATTAAAAATATTAATTATTTAATATTTAAAGGGGGCTCCCATACAAGAAACGTATTTTTTTCGGTTTATGGTACGGAACCCTTCGCACTTGGCAAGTTTTTTGCTTTTGTTTGGTCATTCATTGTTACTTGTGACTGTACTGTACACATGTTACTTGGTTCGTAGTTCACAACAAAAGAACACCTACTAAATATTTGCGGGCACATAAATACTGTATAGAGGGTGTTACAAATAGCTCATGCTGTATTATTCGCTAGGCTGTAGCTGCGGCCGGCTAACGAATCGGAATAAAGCATCCTTTTCTATTATTTAGAGATAATCCGCGGTCTGGAGGAATGAGGATGTTTAGTGGGGACGATACGATTTCGATACGATGTGCGTAATTAAAAAAAAGAGCTGTTCAAAAATAAAAATTGGTTGTCTGTAAGTTGATTTACGGACGATAGTTTAACGTGACAACGTCATATGCGTACAATGAGTGTAACAGGACAACATCGATTTATTAGACGTTGTCACGACAAAAACAACGGGTTGCACTCCGGGGGTGAAAATGAGCAAGTGAAATTTGAAACAACGCGATCTAGCTTAAACTACACGCAAACTTGCGCAAGCGCCCTGCGCCGCCGATTCAATTTGACGCGAGTTTAACAGGTTTTACCCATCCCAAAAAGAAGTTTACGCCGCTAAAGAAGTTTTCACTTCAAAAAAACAAATCTGCTATTTCCTACAAAAGTGCAATACTTACCCGGTCAAAACGTATAGAACAGCTGTTTAAAAAAAAATACCGATGTTATATTTCTATGTAGGGGGTTCAGAATGATGTACTGAATAAATATGTGGTAATTGTTTGTGTGTCGATGCCCCCTTCCACCCTGTATGTACCCACTGATCAATCGTTCACAAGTTTATGTCAACTGTCGTCGATCCGTTACGTCATAATTTTTGCCCTAATAATCCCGAAGTATAACAGGTTTAGGTACTGTTTCTCCTTTCTTTCTTGTTTTAGTAGAATTCTTCATCTATATCAGACAACATATTTATTTTATGAGAACCAGTGCACCAAGTCGTACACTATAAAAAGTCCATTCAAACCACACCACTGAACAAATTATTATTAAACACACAATACACACTTTTCTCGGGCGAGGTCGGTCGTTAAATAAATTAGCCCCCAGTACCCCACCCTAGGGTAGCTACCGGCACACCGGTGGGTGCTTTTGCATTTTTTACTACTAAACATGTTTGAGAAGGACGTGTACAAAAGAATTCATGTGTAAAACGGTTTATGAAGTCGACACCAGACACGCGTCTGAAACATTGAAAACAAGCAAAATTGGAAGCGACTTCAGTTAGTGTGTTGTGAACGCTTGAAGACTTTGTGTAGGGTTCGCATACACTTCGTATAGTCTAGATTTATATATCCAAGTATATATCCCAATACATAGTGTATCATATGTCGGTCCAGCCCATTGAACCGCGTGCCCATTAGCAGACATTATCGTGTAATATATTACGGCACGACATAAAGGGCCCGCCGACAATAGGACTGAGGAGTATCCTCGAACAATCAGTCCAGGATCCATTGATCAAGATTGTAATTAATTTCGTATTTTTTTGAGAATTGTTAGAAGACTGAGAGTTTTGATGATTGCCCAGTAATTGGGTACCGCAGTTGGGAACGTAGGCGCTTTCAAGGGGGGTACCCACAGCGTGAAGCTGACCGTGGTTATTAGTAATCGTTGCTTGTAGGCCCTCACAATAATAAATGCTTAGGAATTTGCTTTGGCTAACTTAGAATGGAAATTGCCATGACAAAGCTTTTTGGTATATTATGAACACAGAACCCTTGTCATTGCCAAAGAGTTTCCTGTACCCAGTATTTGGGTTCTAGAGTCGTCCCATGTAATATACTGGAAGCTGACCCTAATTTAGTTGGGAAAAGGTGGGCAGATGATGATGAAAAGTTGATTATCTTCATATTTCTGGGATTGGGTGGGTCAGCCGTATGTACGATGACCGCTAAGCAAAAGTCTCCACACGATAGGTCCCGGAAGACGGACGGCGCCGCCGAGGCCGGCCCAGAAAGAGATGGAGCGACGATCTCGACGCGTGCCGCGAGGGCTGGTCCGAGGAGGCGCGGGAAAAGAGCTCATGGACGGAATTGGGGGAGGCCTATGCCCAGCAGTGGGACAGTACAGGCTAACACCAAAAAATAAACTAATATCCCTCGCCACGGCTCGAAAGCATACTAATAGGGGCAGCCAATTTTGAGCAGCATCCCGTTCAAGATTAACCACAGTATGTCAGATGGATGGATTGTGTGAAGACTGATATGAAAGAGAAAGGAGTAAATGATGCCGTGACGTCTGACAGGGAGAATGGAAGAAAACGTGTTGCGCCGACCCCAAATAGAACGGGATAAGGGCAGGAAGATGATGATGATGGCCAGAGCTTGAATTAAAACCTACGTAGGTACTAAATAAAACTGAAAGTTCAATGAGATGAACTAATAATGGTACCGCCTGTGATTGACACCAGGAAACGGGTTCGTTTTGCTACTGATTGATTGTTGGCACGAGGTACTAGGCGTTTGTCTCAGGCATCCAATGAACGCAATCAGTTTGGATGCGGTGCAAGTTATAGGAGATAGCGGGTGAGATTTTTTTAATTTTCTTTTATTTTTTTTCGTGTCGACGTTACTCTACAAGTTCTGTGACTGCATATTGTACTGTCTAGTCCCAGAAAGTGATCATGTTTGTTTGACGTTTGACACGTGAGAGACATTTTTAGGCTGTATTCAAAGGAAGAGCGGGATATAGGAGTGACGTGTAGAAAATAAGGAGTTAAATTAAGGTGTATAAATGTAGGAGTTTCTAAACGTTAAAGCAGCGATTTTATATTCATTTTTAATGATATTTTTTTAAATGAAAGGAGTTATTACGAAAACAGTAAAATTTTTTTTTTACTGTTTTCGTTTTTAGTGATAAGGGCCGAATGATAAATGATAGGCGGCCCATGGCCCGGATAGTCCTATAATGTTGATCACTAGCTGCAAGACAGAACGATGTGCATGATTATTTAACTCCGAATAAAATATCGCTAGGGGCATATCACGTAAATCCTTCATGCACTACAGACTGGCCACGCACACTCACCTAGCCACTTCTTTTTTTGACTGCTTCCATTATTTCAAGTATAGAAAAGCTTGTGGCCCATAACTTACACCACACATACCAACGGACTGTTTCTCGTCGTTGTCAAAAATAGCGGTTGGTTTAATTGTGGACTATTTTCGTGCAAGCTCGTTTGATACGCACTCGATACGCATATCGAACGCTCTCACTTTTATCGACGCAAGGTTTACTGCCGGCTTTCTGTTTTATTATTGTGGTTATAGATTTTTTTTGAAGATGTGTTTGTAGCGGGACGAGCTGGACAAAGCCACGAGCTGTGGTCCACTTCAGTCCTGGATCGAAAAAACTGGAAGTCATGGGGAGAGGACTTTGCCCAACGCATGCTAATAGCATGTGTTTGTAGATCCATCAGTAGTTTTATTTGTATAATCATGTAACTAACAATCAAAGTCTAAAACGATGGTTAGTGATCATCTGCGTTACCCGAAGCATCGCAATAAGTTGTGATTTTAGTACTTACCAAAACTGAAATATCTCCATTAATTACAAGGTATAAACAGACCTTTCACGAAGCCGTCAACCAAGCATTCAAAAAATATTGCTGGGTAACGGCTTATTTTTGGGAGTGAAAAATCACGGTTTACGGTAGGACTCAATGTAACGCACTCAAAACTTAGTGCTGATGGATGCATTGAATAGTAAGCGGGTCATGGAGGTATTTAAAGTAACGTTGTAATTTTAAAAACTTGTATAAAAGAGAAAAAGAAACTTGTGGAAAAAGTTGGAACTTTGGCCTTCAATATTTCTGCCTAGATCACAATGACGAGGAAACAACTGTCTTTCGGCTTCGTGAAGGGTCTCTTTACATCCTTTGTATCGGTACCCTCTGGGTCAAAACAAATCCTTCAGAATATCTGATCTGCATTTTCTAGCCGTAGATAAACAATTTATTTATTTAACATTCGACATTCAAAGACCCATACTATATTCAAGAACGGAGCGTCTAGCTCAGAACTTTACAAATTGTATGCAATAAACTAATTTGTGCAAAATACACGGTTATTTATTTATTTTCCTGGTACAAGTAACAGCTGTTACGTTTTCAATACACACTAGCTTAAAAATGCCACAACACAATTTGTCGCTTCGACTTTATAACGAACAGCAGTACAAAATATTTCTCTTTATTTCTTTCTTCTCCACAATACGTGCTGGCTGACGACAAATATAAATGTCTTTTTAAACGTACGCTTCTACAATTCGTGCACAGATTAAAACAGAAGGCTTGTTCGATATATCAAGCGAAAACGCACGCACACATAGACAAGCTACACGGACAGCGAGTGCAATTCTATGTGTGTGACCGCTGGGCATCGCTCATTCATCTGCTTAACTTTTTGCCAACAACATAATTTTGTTAGGATCGGCTTCCAGTCTAACCGGATGCAGCTGAATACCAGTGTTTTACATGGAGAGACTGTGGACTCCGCGATTCCCCTTTGGTAAAACTGGTTGTCAGACTTTTTGGCCAAACTTGTAACGATTGCCAAAAATCTATAAATGATAGCCGAGACCCACGGCTTAACGTGCTTTCCGAGGTACGGGGGAAACTCTGTATGTTTTCACCCATCCACGGACCGACTTTAGCAAGCACTGCTTAACCTTGATGATCGACTCGTGCGGCTGTTGTTACTAACCACGACTCTTTTTGTATAAAGTTGTACTTCTGTGTTATTCTTTGGTTCGCGGGTTGATTTACCGAGGACGCGAGAAGACACGGATTAGTTTTTTGTTATTACAAGATTTTCGTTGTCATGTCTGTTCTTAATTATGTTATTTTTGGAAGTGTGAGTGTGGTCAGGATTAGAATGTTGTGTCAACGTGTGATGCCGTGGGTTAGGTCCGATGTCGGAGCGTTCGAAGGTTAAATTATTTTTGCACTGTATTGGCTGGGATTATATAAAAGTATAAACATGATGTTTTACAATGTCCACTTTTCTTTACAGATAATTGCGAAGTATTTGCGCAGTTTGTACAATTTTTTGATAGATTTAAGTTTTTAATACTCTATTTGTACGCTGCGTGTTTACATGTCGCCAATGCTAAAAGCTTTTTACAAGAAATATCAAGGTAAATGTTAAAAGAAATGTAATCAACTAACCGTAGCCAACACAACCACATTTGCTTGCACATACCAGGGTATAGCTCACGATAGTCTTATTCAAGTGTTTTCTCTCAATCTTCTGTTAATGTTCACAATAAAGCTAAGCCCGTGGAGATTTTATTTAAAAATTCAGAGATACTAGAAAACTTCCAGAGCAGTAAAATGATACTAAAACCCGACCTAACAGTGCATATCACAACACACGAACTTGTCAGAAGCCAGGCGAGCGGCGTGACATTAGCGAACGCCTCTTGTGAGATCAATACGGTGCGAGTCATAGGCGGAGACGGGACGAGTTGAACCTACACGGTGGAATTTTAAAAAGTACCGGGGTATCACAACGTTTATTGAGGCCCAAAATATCTAGGCAAAGTTACCTCTTTTATGCCACCGGCGACGTTGTCAAACTGGCGGAGTTTTGGGCAAACAAAGTATAAAATACTGTCGTACTAGCGCCACGGAGGAGACAACGATGACAATATGTTGGACACTGTTAGTCGTACAGGCTCAGTGAGGAGCGGCGAAGAACAGGCGTCTTGTACTTTTTGATGAACATGGAGTGTAGTTGGAATAAATAAGCTTTTGATTTCGATTTGTTTTTGAGTTACCAGGTGAGTTCTGGTGAGGTTTCTTTCTCTCACTGGCTAAAATGGAGGCTTTTTCAAACTGCTTTGTTCTGCTGAAGTCGCTGTAAATCTGCCATTTTTTTTTCGGAAGTGAAATCATCAAATGACTTCTCCCGCTCTGGGCTGAGCGGAAGGGAGTGTCAGACTTGTACTGACTAAATCCCATCCATGTTCCTTCCTTGTCCTTTGTGTTCCAGGGCCGCGGTATTTCTTTCGAACAATCCTGCAGCCCGCCGTCAATCTGCCTCCCGTAGCGTTGTCTTTCAAGTCAATGCAAGTGTTCCTGTCATTTAACGTTACTGCGCAGTTCATCATAAAAGGATGATAATCGCTATCGCCCATAACTTACACCAGCTCAACCATAAGCTGCACGTTTATTGTGCTTCTAGACAGGGTTCGGATGGGATTTCAAGATTCACGCCGCATCGCATCCTTTTATAAAAACATACAGTGCGCACTAGAGTCACGCTGCATCGCCTTCGCTTCTAAAGCTGCGCTTACACGGGCAATTTCTGAGGAATTTATTGCCCGGAGACAAATCTAAAAGGTTTATTTGTGCACACAAGGTAGGATAAGGTTGAAATCGTGGGTATATTTATGTTAATAAAAAATATTAGTACAAAATAATTTATGAATTCAAAAAAAAAAAATGAAATAAACTTAATATTGCCTCACTTGAAAGGCCTTTTTCCCAAGCAGAGAAACCATGAACATCAGCGGATT
The DNA here is from genome assembly GCA_950005105.1 of Lycophotia porphyrea. NCBI lineage: Eukaryota > Metazoa > Arthropoda > Insecta > Lepidoptera > Noctuidae > Lycophotia > Lycophotia porphyrea. Next base: position 2,157,303 of record OX465409.1, read on the forward strand.
GGAACCTCTTTTTATTTTTATTTTTCGGATGAGATATCATCAAATGTCTTCTCCCGCTCTGAGCAGAGCGGAAGGGAGTGTCAGACTTGTACTGACTAAAACCCATCCATTTTCCTTCCTTGCCCTTTGTGTTCCAGAAACGCGGTATCTCTTTCGAACAGTCCCGCAGCCCAGCGGATTGGAACCTCAGACTTATTTTAATAATGATTAAGTACAAGTTTCCTTAACTGTCGTCTTGTTTGAGCAATTTAAGTTGCTCGTGTAAACGAACCATAAAATAGTACACAGTTACTAAAGTATATCTGCACTAGTGTTCAAATATGAACAGTAGTCTCCTTTGAGGATTGTTATCCTGACGTAGTATCTGTTAAGTTATAATTTTATTTCTTTGTGAAATAAAATAGAATAGAAGTTAGACGCATCTAACTTCACAAAGATGATTATATGAAGTTTTTGCTAAGATTGAATTTTTTATTGCTATTTTAATTGAAATAAGCTTGTTTCAGTTGCAGTTTTCTGGTTGCTGTTTTTTTTATACACTACTTTTGACAAGAAATTTGTGAACATGTTACTCAATGACTCGGTTATGGAAATCCGATCAGGGCAGAGTCATTCCATGTGGAATGCTGGAATTCAGCTGCATTCGATTAGATTGAATCCAGATGATAAACAATATATATGTATATCCGTTGCTATGATAGAAAGTAAAAGTGAAGTCGAAAGCTACTGTGGAAAGTGATTGTTATTGTCTAAGTGGTAAAATTCAATTCAAGTCAATCACAAAGCATCTTTAGCCTATAACTTTCTCACAGCTGGGACAGCGAGTGAGCCGTAATCCACTGCGTGTATTCAGCACGGGTTGGTAGCAATCACACAGCTACGTTTAATTACACACAATTTATTTCTGTTTATGCCTTAAAAATAGACAGCAAATTACCTCCAACAGAATAAAATGGCAAACCGCAATCTTGAAAACGCAAAATAATACGCAAATAAAAATGATCGTAATCGTAACGTATCATTAACCTGAAATACAGCGTATCATTACAGTCGGATTAATTCAAGCGTTTTATTCCACGGAGTAGTAATTAATGGAGTGCTTAAACTATTTCACAATCGAATGTTGTGGATTATCAGGAGTATTAGAAGTTGAATATTTGTCAAACTCAAGCATTCGTGAAGGACAAGTAGAGTTTGACAAGTTCTAAACTTTAAATTCTCAGTACGGAAACCGGGGATTTTAATAGTAATTTTGACAAGTTCGAACGTGACAAGTTATACGCATAGTCAAGCTTCGTCAGTGTGCTGACAGGGGCCTAACTGTCAAAATCTCAAAGCTAAATGTCTCCTTATAATCCTTTACTAAACAAAAACATTATTTTAATCCACACTACCACGCTTGTCATTTACATGAGTGACCGCAGAGTAAATTGTTATGAACAAAAAGTAGTTACCACATAGTATTACCGCATTTCAGTTGCATTTTTTCATCACAATTATCCCTCCATTGATTCTTACTCAGTGTTTTCATCCAACATATCGTAAAAGCAATTGAGTCGTATTGGCAACTTTCCGAATACGCGGCCAAAGTGATAATTTGTCGTTTTGTTCCATATAAATTACATTTTACAAAGGCTCCTGAGTGTACAACTGCAGTAGTAGTAAAGTTTGTGTATCTTGTTTGAAAGCTGTTGCAAAAATTAATGAAAAGTTTTGTGTAATTGTGTTTTCTTTTTTTAAAGTTCCTATTTTTTGAGTTGCATTGCATTGTGTGGTGGTGTTAGAAATTATATTAATCAATCATACAACCATACAATCAGCATTATCTTACAATCATATATTTTTGTGATCGTATTTGCATCCTAATTACTTTAACGTTCTTGTGTTTTTGCAGCAATCTTTAATGTATTATGACGGCAAAGCTAAAATCGTAAAAATCTAATTAAGAGCACATTTTGACATAACAGACATGAAGAATTCATGTGGCGCATTGCCATAGCTTCAAATGAATACGTCAAATGCGGAAACACAGATCTTCTGCTCTCTGTCTGCACGTACTTTTTATTCCCTCAAAAACTGCACCAAGATATATTTTTATCCACATAATGATTGAAAGCAATCGCTCTCAACATTAACGGCAGTCAATCGAACTGATTGATTGAGTACTATCAATCACAATTGAGCTGTGCAAGCGATTTTGAACGAACTATTGAACAATTTTGTGGGAACTAGCGTAAAAAGTCGTGTCACTCATTCGTACAGTGCGAGACGAGTCGACGCTTTGTGACAAGTGAGTGAAATGTTTTAGGACTAAGCTGTCTCTTTGTCTTGACTTAATGACTGCCCAGTTTCTGAGGTCCATAGACAAATTCTCTGTAATTTGACTATTACAGAGATATTTGGAAGAGATAGGAAGTGGAAGGCCTTTGCCCTTCACTGGCACAGGGTTGCAATATGAATAATACTAAATCATGTACAGTATGTACATACGACTGTTGATAGAAACAGTTGTATGGACTGTGTAGATATGATTGACAGAAACGGGGTAGCCCATAAAACACAAATTTTCTTATGTTTTTGCAATTTGCAGGTCACTGTCAAGCTGTATGTTAAAAAAAATATGATTCGCAACCGTAACACATACGTAATTATAGAATGATAATCATTAAAATGATCAATACAACCCTCTAAGTTCATTTAATCATATTGAATGACTATTTCATGAAAAGGTCATTCAAAAACGTAATAAATTCCCGTAAAAAAACACAATTAGTGGCCACAAATTTTCCAAAAATTATAAAACCATTCTCAAATCTGCTGAAATCACCGAAAATATTGAAAAAAAATCATCTTCAATAAATTGCCAATCAATTCTTACTCATTACCATACCTAATAAGGCTATTTCAGATAAAATATTCCGTAACAGAAATCTAATAAATCAGGAAAGAATTATTAGAATATTAGGAACGTAGCGTTCGGAATCAGAGTGATAAATACGTTTTAATATTCTGAATATATTAGCACCATCGGTGAGAAAATTAGATTGCGAACATTTTTAAAGAAAATAAAATAGGTAAAGACGGTGGTTCTCAAAGTAGGGCTATCATTTCGGAAATAAAGAATGGATTTCGTTTGATAATGTAATTGAGGTAGATTTATTTACTACTGTCAATGATTTCACTAAAAAGCCCGCTGCACTTTAGAGGTCACCACATATCACTCAGCTAAGGTGACTCCAAACACAACAACGACATTGTTTCACACATTCTATCTCCAAAACACTAACAGCACCTTTTCATACACACGGCCATTTTAACATCAAATTGGTGACAATAAATATTAAATGGCGGCGCGAGCTACGCCATGGGGGACAAGTATGACGTCATCTGGGGGCCGTGCGTTGCAAACTTCAGAACCACTGGGAATACGATGTTATGATTAGCAGGGAAGGAGGCCAGGTGTCGGTTTTTGGTAACACTGTTTGTCCGACTTTTGGGCCACTGGCTACCTGTAACCACTGTAGAGTAAGAAGATCTATAAAAAGGCAGCCACGATTAACGGCTTTCCCAGACACGGAGGAAACCAGGTTTACAGGATGGATACGGTCAACGGGGCAGAAACGGGAACTACCTTAACCGTTGCAGCTACACGAAAATGGTCGTAGGAGAGTATCCATAATTTTTATAGATCTGACCTGTCTTCCTTCCCTGCTAATCATAACATCGTACTCCCAGTGGTTCTGAAGTTTGCAACGCACGGCCCCCAGATGACATCATGCTTGTCCCCCATGACGTAGCTTGCGCCGCCATTTAATATTTATATAATACCAAACTTACCGGAACGGCAAAAATAAAAAAAAATCGTGACTTCCTTACGGAAGAATTTTTTTTGGGCCATTTTCTGCTTAGGCTACCAGGGTTAAAATTAATCCCTCTAGAGTACGTGGGAAATAGACACATTTTTATGACGTTTCATATTTCTGGACAAAAGATATAATTATTCCGAGCTAATTCAGAGAGCTATTTGCCTCTATTCTATACTCTATATATGTACATTTTGACACACAGACAGGCTGACATCCAGTCTATTAGCTTAACTGATTGAGAGCTGCATTAATAAACGATCCGTCCGTATTATGAGACAAGAACATTCAAATAGGACTTTGATTTAAACTATAATCTAGAACGCAGGCTATTTGTGGGTTTCCATTTGAAGCTGGAAGATGAAATATTTTTAGCTGTGACTGCTTTATAGTTTCTAGAGGAGCTCATGGCCGAATAATAACAGCCACTCAGGTAGGTCTTAAAATTGAATGGTAGCGGTGCTTGCCCAAGTTGGTCCGTCGATGGGTGACCACCCATTACATACGTGCCACGTAAAGCCGTTGGTCCTGGATGTAATTTGTTGATCCTTGACAGTCGTTACAGGTAGTCACTTAGTCAGTGTCTCGAAAGTCTGACAACCACTCTTACCGAGGGGTATCGTATTACCCAGTACTAACTGGGTTGTGGAGATCAAATAGGCAGAGTGGCTTGATTGGAAGCTAACCCAAGATGATGACGCTGCTTTATAGTTTATAAGATCGTATATTGCGAGGTTCTGGGGTGTCGAGTATTAGTGTCCGCGTAGCAGAAGGTAGATCTGCATAAGGGAAGGTAGGTGGGTCTCCTAAGAGGTAGACCAATTACCATAAGAACGTAACGGGTAACCGCTGGATACAAGGACCGAACCAGTCAAAGTGGTGATTCTTATGGAAGACCTGTGTCAAGCAGTGGACGTGCTTCGCCTAAAAATATGGTCACGGTACAGACTTTTTCGTCTTCTGTTCATGTCACAATTACTCAAGCACAAGCAAGTTTTACGGTTTCGTAAAACCAGCGCAGAAAGTTGCGGATGCGCCAGATACTTACTGAATATATATGTCAGTTTCCGAGTGGACATGGCTGACCTGGAAGTGTTTAAAAGACTCCAGACACGGTTTGGCCGAAGCAAACAAAACCTGTTCAGGAGGAGATTTATAGATTACTCTGCCCTGGAGTTTAAATTTGGTGTTGTTCCACGGAAGATGGGACACTTGATATCGTGTCCTGAATGTCCTGTTGTTTGCACATTACAGGTGCTGATGGACTCTGCTGAAAGTGCGAAACTCGTCGCCAAATTCCCGGGCCGACTGCATTTAGATTGTCATCGACACACTAAGAAATAGAATAGACCGGTGTCCACAGCAGATCCACGATGTGTCCGTATTAATTTTACTAATCCTTTATACGCCTTTTTTTTTCTCGCATGGGTAATCATCAAATGACCATCCATGTTCCTTCCTTGCCCTTTGTGTTCCAGGGCCGCGGTATCTCTTTCGAACAGTCCCGCAGCCCTCCTTTATACGCCCTATGTTTGCTTGCTCTCTCCCATCATTCTTCAGGTAAAAAATCTCCCCAATTTCTTCAAAAAATCCCTTGTTACCAATTTCTACAAATTTTTCCTTTAAAAATCGGCACGTCATCGCAAAATGCCTTATAGCTTCACGCAAGTCATGTTAGGGGATCCCTTGACCTCTCTACACGTTATGTTAGTATCGCAGAATGTGATTCTTTATTGGTAGGATTTGCTTCGTCATTTCTTACGTGTAGGAGGTATGGATCAAGAGGCTATACTTTTCGAGGAATGGTATGTGTGAGCGGCAAATTGGGCGTGAATTTACAAAACTTGATTTGGTTTATGAAAACTGGCTTTTGCCCACAGTTTCGCTCGCGTGAAAGATGGAAATTACCAGGAACAATTACAGATTCAACTACAGGAACGTACTACCGACATAAAAGTCCTATGTAAATCCGTTCAGCCGATAAGGCGTGGACCAGGCAGACAGAATCTCTTCTTAGCGTGTCGATGGCAATCTATATTGTGTCGGCCCAGAACTGAGCTACTAGTTTGGCACAGTCGGTAGCGTTCATCAGTTCTTTAATGAACAAACAACAGGACACGCAGGACACGATTTTAAGTGCCCCATTGTTTGTGGAACAGCACACCATTTACACTACAGGGCAGAGTCATTAATGATGGGCAGACGGAGTTACTTTTGCATTTATAAAACTTGGTTTCCACCAGAGCGGAGCGGTGTGAGCCAACCACAGGCGAACAAAAATTTGATTCAACCATGTGATTGGTCGATTTCCACAATTCTATTCGCTTCTCACATCTCCGCTTATTTTCAATAGGAAAACTTGTAGAAATCTAAGATTTGCAAAATATTTTTTTTTTAAACTGTGACATGAATGTGAATGAGAGTGTCTGAATGTGTGGGACATGAATTTCGGAAATTCGCGGGAACTACCCAATTGTGCACGTCATCGAACCTAATTGCCGCGTTGATGTTCGATTCTTAGGTTTGTGAAAACTATTATTGGGTTTTTCCTTCAGGCATTTCTCAGTAGTAGCCACGACGTCTGGTTTTTCGGGTGATGGCATTAGGGTGGCCCACTATAAGTTGGGACTTAATCATAGTTGGCGAATTGTGAGTGTACTATTAAGTACATCTCTCCCTTACCCTTTGGGGCTTACAGGCGTGATGTTATGGTACGTCATAGAACCATCTAGAGGAGAGTTTGTACCCACGGAATCCAGATTGTAAACTTAATCTGACCCATATAATGGAACATAAACCTAATCGATATGGAACGAAAATCTTGCGCTATCTGCCAATAAATGTACGCTATAATGAGCATTATAACTATCACAATAAAGATAATTTTATTATGACACAGTCGTAAAAATATTGCCATGTTGAGAAAATTGAATCGCGATCTGATATTATGGAGGCGATAAAAATTTATACGTTTTAGTATGTGTAGATTCTAGACTGTTTAACTGTTTTAGATTCTTTCTTTATCGTGTGGCTAATGCCTAATCTGGTGTCAGTTTTTTATGCCGCCCATGGGCCTCTGACTTGGCTTTACATGCCGTCAGCAAAAATCTCTCAGGCATGCTGATTTCCCCACGATGTTTTCCTTCACCGATGCAAGTGCAATACGCACATGAATCCGACAAATCAGAGGTTCGTTTCTTGGGTTCGAACTTGAGACCTATGACTTGGCAGTCTGACGTTCACACCACTAGACTATCACTGCTTCTAGTAATTACATTACAAATTGTGTTTGAGAAACAAACGTTTTACACGTTTGTTTCTCAAATACAATTTTTAATTTTGGAACAATTGGAACTTCGACCTTCAATGTCTCAGTAACTAGAAGGTTCCCAGTTAGTAACCAACCAATTAGAAAGTTTCCAGAACAAAAAAATCACAATGGCGGGCAGAACACGTGCCCTTTGGCTTCGTTAAGGGTCTACACACGCCCTTAATATTTTATATTTGTGAAATACTTTTTCAGTTTATTTTGTTTGAACTAACTAAGGAGCTTGTGGCTAAATAATAACAGCCGCACGGGTCGATATTCAACGTTAAGCCGTGCCTGCCGAGGTTGGTTCGTGGATGGGTGACCATCAATAAACATGTGCTTATCACATACACGTGCATACCGAGTTTCCTTCGTGCCTCGGAAAGCACTTTAAGCCATTGCTTCCGGCTGTCATTTGTAGTTATTTCCCAGTCGTTCCGAGTAGTCAAAAGCCAAAAGTCTTACCAAGAGGTATCGTATTACCACTTACCAGTACTAACTGGGTTGTGGAGGTCATATAGGCAGTCGCTTCATGTAAAATACTTGTACTCAGCTGCATCTGGTTAGACTGGAAGCCGACCCCAACATAGTTTGGGAGAAGGCTAGGCAGATGATGATGCCAATAACTTACTAATGAGTTTACCAGATTTCCTTTTCAAAAAAAGTGTAAACAAAGTATAAAACTGCTACGATGAAGGTAAACGACGGTATTAACAAAAAAGTTTTTAATAAAAATCGTAGATTTCGTGAATGTTGAAGGCAGATGTGATTAATTATCTGTTTTTGAAGGGAAAGGGGATGATCACCCCTCGTGAGATACTAAGAAATCATCTTTAAAAGTGACTGAGTTTTTAATAAAGAATTTCATAGGTCATTATTTATGCAATTATCTGTAAGTACCTAAGTTTGCTTTGTTTCGAGTTACCCAAATGAGGTAGCCTATTTTTTATTGTAAAATAAAAAGAAAAAAAAAAGTTTAAACAATAGTATCCCTAAATGCATCATCCAGACTTCGATTTTCAAAAAAAAAATCTTGGGTTTTTCCATTAATTTCTAAGTAACAACCGGGAAACAGATTTTGGCCCGATTGATGGCAATCGGCTCAGCCTTCTATTTACTGGGTAATTTGGTGCTTTATGATGGTACACCTCGGTCTAAAACTTAGCGAGAAAAACAGCCAGACCTCATGAAAAGTGCGGCCAGAACACCACAGAGCATTCGACATCACTCGTTGTAATCTATACAATAAAACTAGTGGACAGTTCATAGACCACGGAATCGGTAGTGTCTAGAAATGGCAGACTATACATAGGTAAAGCAAAGTTTTTTACTTAGGGTTAGAAACTACAGATCACCATCTGCTACGATAGAATAGCAGCAGAAGACAGCAGTACATGAGCCTTCTAGTTTGTGGTGCCGAAAATGCCACTTTTGCCACAGACCACCTTTAAAGCCATCAGCTTTTAAACGTCATTTGCATCGAAGTGGGCGTGAACGTGTCACTGCCTGCTTCGTTTGTATGTCTCTCTCTATCAGCAATCGCTGAAGGGGTGCTTTACAAATTTTGCTTGATAAACAATTCGGCCCGTAGCAATTACTTCCGTGGTTATTAATTATTTTGAGCTCCCGATATTTCAATCGGGTTTTTTTTTCGTCTATTTTTTTTGAGATCGTTCATTTATAATGTCTATCTATTCATACACGAAATCTCTTAAGGGGTCATTGTACTCATCATTAAGAACAATTTTCACTATGGGACCAAACCTGAAATCGCAAAAAAAAAAATCAGCTGTTGCCTACATTTATGTTCGTTTATCTCGTCAAAATAGTGAAAGTTGTTCCTAATGATGAGTACAATGAATGACCCCTTCAAAGATTTCGTGTATGAATACATAGACCTTACATATTTTAAATGTTGCCACCTGCTTGTGTCTTTTAATGCCGTTTTGTACTGTAGTACCAATACCACGCACCGCGTCCGTACTCTGTGGGACATTTCCTGTTTCTACTAGTCACACAATGCTATGTTAGGTCTTAGTTTAATAACACATATAAGTCCCGAGTCCAGTCGAGTGCAGTTATGGCAGAAAATAAAGGAGGTTGTAAAAGATCTTGATATAATATTGTCATTTAATAGGTATTAGTGAGAAAACTACACAAATGTCTTTGACAAAGCTTCAAATGTCTTTGACAAAGCTTTTGATGGAGATAGTGGTCAATTTGTACTGAGTTGAGTTTTAAATAGAATGACTTTTTTGAGTGGGGTAATTTACTTGAAGTAAGTAAGTTTGGATTGTTTGAGCACTGGTGGCCTGATGGTAACGGCTTTATAGTGGATGCAAAGCTATTGCTTAGGTTGGTGTCGGTTCCCAGGTCGGATAAAGTGTTATTGAGTTTTTTAGTACCAACGCGGAGTCTGGATTTGTGCCCGTTTATATCAATTTGATCGCCCCTGTTAACGGGATTTAAACATATCTGGCGGAATGTGCTAACGTGCTATATCAACTCTGCCTGACCATTCGAAGATTGCAGGCATCACGTCACGTTATAACATATTATAACAATTGATAAAGAGCTGGTATACTAATGCTAACACCTCCGCATACTCAATACATGAAAGATACAGGCGATATTAAAATTGTTAACGAAAACTTTAGACAAACTAAAACTCCAGGCTTTGTTTATTAATCGAGCCAATAAACTAAGCTCCCTGCGGCAGGATGCAACCGCCACTGTAGGTACTATCATCTGATATTACACCAGTACAGTGACCAGGCTAACAGGAGTTTCTGGAAAAAAAAATCCATTTTATGGGTTTTTTCTTTGTGAATTCGTGGACAGTGTTGTGTGTTACATGTGTATAGTAACATAAATATGGAATAGATTGGGTATAATGCTATCAAAGTATTGTTCTAATTTAAGAACCTCGACTTAAGCTTGGCATATAACTGTTTTTTGTTCTAAAAAAAAAAAAAAAAAAACTGGTTTCTTTTGTTTGAGAGCCGATATGGTGGAAGTTGTTTGTTTTAATAAGACTGGACTCCATTTGAAGCAGTACCAGTCTGAGGCTCATCATCAGTCCAAATCAGGTTGGGAATCAGCTCCCAATTCATAAGCTCCTAGAATATAAGAGCTTTTTCCGAAATGTGTTTGGTTCGACTCCCAGTCTAATCGTATGCATGCTGATGAGTCCCAGTATTTTACATGAAGCGACTGCCTATCTGACCTCCACAGCCCAGATACCCCTTGGTAAGACTGCTTGGCAAAACTTTGGGCATCTGAATATCGGTAATGACTGTGTGTGTCTGACCTCCACAACCCAGTTAGTACTGGGTAATACGATACCCCTTGGTAAGACTGGTTGCCAGACTTTTTGGGCCACTGACTACGCAACGATTGTCAAAAATCTACAAATAACAGTCGGAATCAACGGCTTAACGTGCTTTCCCATCCACAGATCAACCTAGGCAAGCACAGCTTAACCTAAAGATCGACCCGAGCGGCTGTTAGTCTTAGCCACGAGCTCCCCCTATAATTTGTAAACCCTCTCAACTCATGGTATCCATAGAAATCGGGTTAGATAAGACCGCACACTAAACTTGGTGGCGTTGTACCATTTGTTTTAATTTGGTCATCGACGGCACACGGTGTCGGCGCTTCAAACTGGACTTTACGGTACCGGGCTGATACTAGGTATTCTAGTTTTATATGTAGACAATTGAGATGGCAAAAGTAACAATATAAAATAATGGATTTAGTCCCAGACGGTTAGGCCCCGTTCACGCGGCGGTGATCAGTACGAAATTAAACAGTAAAAACTGGCCAAGTGCGAGACGGACTCGCGCACGAAGGGTTCCGTACCATTATAAAAATCACGTTTGTTAAATGGGAGCCCACCTTAATTTATTTTAATTTAATTATTTAAAGTGAATATTATAACTAAATGTTCTGTGTTTATTCCAAGCGTCTACCAGTTGCCGTTATTAAAATCGAGCAAAAAAATCACGTGTGTTGTATGGGGGCCCCTCATAAATATTTATTTTATTCTGTTTTTAGTATTTGTTGTTATAGCGCCAACAGAAATCAATTAACATCATCTGTGAAAACTGCAACCGTCTAGCTATCACAGTTCTTGAGATACAGTCTGGTGACAGAGGAGTCTTAGTAATAGAGTCCCGTTTTTACCCTTTGGGTACGGAACCCTAAAATTGGGATCACACATCAATAGCCCATCTTAATGGTTAAAAACGGGTTAAAAATGTTCAAAACCCACAATTTTCGCCAATCATTTTGAGTCAAATGCAAAAAGGCCTAATGCCATCAACCGAGCACAAATCTAAACTTCAAGCTGCTACTGAGAAAATCCTGATGGAAAAGCCCATTAACACTTTGCCGGACCCGGGAACCACAACGAAGGACATCATGCACAGCAGTTCCATTTGCGACCACTAAACCAGCGAGGCAGCTGCCATAAATATAAACACATTATACCCAGTTCAGAGTGACCGCAACCCGTTCAAATTAGGAAGGGTCCTTGTCTTGGGCAGCAACAATGAAATACAATGCGGGTACGCTGTCCATTCCAATTTGGTAGCATTGGAAATTGTGGCGGAGGTGCTGTGCATCTTGGCTCTTGGCTTCCTTTATACTGAATGCTATGGTCAATTTAAGACGGAGTAAACTGTAAACGACTTTGAGGAGCTCGTGGCTAAATAATAATAGCCGCTCGGGTCGACTTACAGGTTAAGCCCCGCTTGCCTGGGTCGGTCCGTTGATGGGTGACTACCCATTACATACTGAGTTTCCTTCGTGCATCGGCAACACGTTAAGATGTTGGTCCCGGCTGTCAATTGTGGCCCAAAAGTTTGACAACCAGGTTTTACATTTTTCACAATTTTGGCGTCATTAATTCCCAGAATTTGATCCTGAATAGTAACGTTATCGAACGGTGTAATAATACAGTATGTGTGTTTTTTTTTCAAAAACCAACGGGTTCTATTAATGGCTAGAAATATTATTTTTTTATAAATCCAATGATGCAGATTTAGTTTGCCTTAAAATGGATGACTCAAGACTCCTTTAAGTATTTTTCTAATGAAGAGTGTTAAATAATTCCACGACTACCCTTTTTTTTTCGGATGGGAAATCATCAAATGACTTCTTCTGCTCTGGGCAGAGCGGAAGGGAGTGTCAGTCTTGTACTGACTAGAACCCATCCATACCGCCCAGCCGCGGTATCTCTTTCGAACAGTCCCGCAGCCCTGGCAGGCATCGGCCCTTGATGACTACCCTCAAATAATTCTAAAATGTGCAACTAAACAAATGCACAAACATCTCTTGTATTGCTGGAGTGACGACTCCAAACTTGAATCAAGTAAAATAAACTACTTTAACTAAGTTAGATCTACTATCTTACATAGGGTCTGGTTGCAGTATAAGCGGGAGCGGATTAAACATTGCTAGTAGTATTTGCTGGTGATATTATAAATGCGAAAGTTTGGATGGATGGATGGATGTTTGACTCAATCACGCCGGGACAGCTGAACAGATCTGGTTGAAATTTGTCTGGAATAGCACATAGTATACTTTTTTTTCTCAAACTTACACATCAAAATTTCCACGCGAACGAAGTCACGAGCAATAGCTAGTTAGAACTATAAATAACAAATCTGCTTGGTTGCTGGTGGATGTCATGTTTTGACATTGGGGTACCCGGTAATTGGATTCTAAGACGTGCAAAAACCACTGCAAGAGTTAATATGTAGGAACATCCAGAATTACTTAGCAAACGATCAGAATTCAGTCCAGAAATACTAATAAATATAAATAGAATTTAGCTAAACGAAACCAGTTCGAGACAAAATCAAAAAACTTTTCCGTCAATTTCCTCAAAGAAACCCACTGCATCTTTACTAATTTCACACTACTAATTATATCCTAAAATATTAATAAATTAATTCCCGCCAAAGCACAATATGACCCCTGCCTTACACCACTATCCGACACCAGCTAAACATCGCAAAACAATGGAAAAAGAGCTCTATTGTGCACGAAATAAGATCCAACACGACTGCATCAGATATGCACCAAGATAACAGGGTGATGTAAATTTAATTAGAAACTTAAGACACTACAGATAGAGTGTCTTATCTGTTTTCTGAAACGGGTGGGTCTAGTTGTTCGTTACGGGGAAATTGCTTTCATGAAAATTTCATACGGAGTTCTTGTATTGGGGAGCGTCGTGTTGTAATGGGAGGAGGGGATTTAGGTTAACTGTAGTGCATTTGTTTTCAAGGAGACAGCATCAGCCTTTCTTTGGAAAAGTAGTTTGTAGTCGACTTTTAACTCGTTATTGTTTAAATATCACATTTCACATTTTTATACTGTATGCTCACCATAATTATCACAACATTTAAAGTGTAATTTCTCAAGAATTTATGTTAATGTTAGGAATTGTATATATATTTTGTTTAATTTATATTTATGTTTTACTTAGGATTATTTTTCAATTTTGTTTTAATTAGAATTTACGTCAGGTTAATCATTTTAATTTATTCTTTTATGTTCCAATATCCTACTGAAATTTTGTTTTAACATTCTTTGAGATTTGCTCTACCAAATGTCAGAAGTAGTGATTGTGACATAATATTAAATCAAGTGAAACTAGAATTTGTCGATAAAACTGTTTTCTTGGGAATCACGCTTGACTCAAGGCTACAATGGGGTCCCCATTTAACATCTCTTGCAGGACGGCTGAGTTCGGCAGCATGCTGTTAGAAAAATCCGTCAATTTACTGATGTAGATACCGCGAGGCTAGTGTATTTTAGTTATTTTCATAGTATTATGACATACGGTATTTTACTATGGGGACGGGCTGCAGACATCGAGTCTATATTTATTCTGCAGAAAAGAGCCATCAGAGCCATTTATGATCTACGTAGACGCGATTCTCTAAGGGAACTGTTTAAAGAAATTAACATCATGACAGTACCTTGTCAATACATTTATGAAAACATCATGTACGTTAGAAAAAATCTGCATTTATTTAGTAAAAGACACCACTATAACACCACACACACCACAGACACCACTATAAGACTAGAAATAGGGACCAACTAGTTCAGGCAGGTTTCAGGCTAGCTAAAGTAGACTCATCTTTCATGAGGTACTGTTTAAAATGTTACAATAAAATACCTCCCCACATTCTACAACTGAATGAGACGAAATTTAAATCTTGTATAAAACGCACACTATGTAGGCAAGCATATTATAAGTTGGGAGATTACATTGATGATAAAAATGCTTGGCTCAATGCTGGTCCTGCTCCACAACCATAGGAGCAAATTAATTGATTACCATAATAAATATTGTGGAAGCTGCAGAAGATTGTAAAAATATCCTTGCATTGTATAGATTCCTTCTTTTAGTATTATATAATTGCATAATTGTGACTAATTTATTAGCCTACCACCTTTATACGAGTAACATTATGGTATGCAATAAAGAATTGAGAACTCAAAATTGGGCATAATAATCATATAGTAGGTAGGATTACCTCGTTAGACGAGTGGTCGCAAGCGCAACTGTTGAGTATGAGGTCCTGGGTTCGATTCCCAGGTCGAGCAACGTGTCATTGGGTTTTCCATCAGCAATTTCTTAGAGTCTGGATTTGTGCCCGTTTAATGGAAATAAGCTCACCCTCTATTTCATGAGACTTAAACATAACTGGCGAAATATGGGTGTACTATTAGGTGTACCTCTGCATAACCCTTCGGGGATTAGAGGTGTGATTTTATGTTATAATCTTATAGCAAAATAACTACGTGCAAGATTATTTTTCTAAATCAACATATCTCGAAGTATGTAATCCTGGAATACAGTTAGTATGAGTTTTATGGAAGATGTTATTCGTACGTTTAGGACACTTAAAGTTAGCACAAATACTTAACAAAAAAGATGAAAACCGTTATTTTTAGGTTCCCAAAACTACCCCCAAAGGTGGAGGGGTGATAAACAAGTAAGATATTAGGGTACAAAAAATTCTGATTATAAAATCAGTAACTGAAATACGTAATAAGCTATCTCTATGCTATATTCTACTCACAACCGAAGATTTTCATAAAACAGCATTAAACTTACCTGAAAATGTAAAAAAAAAACATTAGTTAGGCAAAGATAAAAACTAAAGAATGTGGGTACACAACAATTAAGCAACATAGTAGCTCTGATTTCAAATTCGAAGAAAGGAATAAGGCTATAAAAGAGTAAGAAAAAGAAATGCTGATTCAATTTTTATTCAGATACCTACATTAATTTAAATGCATGTGGGTAGTTGGAAAACGAAGCTAATCCGAGAGGGAGCGTCTGGATGTGAGTTATCGCGTGTGCTTCATATAATACTTGAGATTATCTTTTTAATATCTTTGTCACACATACATATATGTAGATGTATGTATGAAATGAAGGGAAAAGATACCCAACTTAGGCAAGCGTGGCTTAACATAAAGATCGATGCGAGCGGCTGTTACTTTTTAGCCACGAGCTCTTCAGACGATTCGTCAAACATTTTTAAGATATATTCGAAAAATCTTAATTGACTCACTCGAAAAATTAATCTCGAAAATTCCGGTAGAACTAAATTCAGAAACTATACCGCATATTAGAATTAAAGATTCTACTTTTTCAAAACTACCCTCCAAAATATTTCACCGGAATAAATAAATTCACTTTTAGAGGATCAAAAGTAGCTGTACCCGACCAATATCCATCAAAAGAAATAGGAAATAAACAATCAGTGCTACTAGCATAGCCCTCATGCAAAATAGAATGTGGGTAGTCCACTAATCGGATTTAAAGTCTCCGAGAGAACGTCCGTCCATCCTCTCACATGTATTATGTATGGTAAACCTTGTTGGGGTAGGAAGCATTCTTTTTACTTTTATTTTCATAGGTTTAACATATGGCCTGGTTTTTATACTAGCCGCTTAAAAATGTGGTGCAACTTTTTAGTATATTATAAAGGCAAGTGTACTGAATGGTTTTTTTTGACAATTGTTAAGGGTAGCCCGAGATTCTGGCAAGTAGCTAATATCGTGTAAGGGTTGTGAAGATCCTGCCAGGGCTGCGGGACTGTTCGAAAGAGGTACCGCGGCCCTGGAACACAAAGGGCAAGGAAGGAACATGGATGGGTTTTAGTCAGTACAAGTTTGACACTCCCTTCCGCGGGAAAAGTCATTTGATGATTTCCAATCCGAAAAAAAAAACGAGTTGTGAAGATCACATAGGCTACTTCATGCAAAATTTTGATATTTTATTCTGGAAGCCGACCTCGACATAATTGGGAAAAGCCTAAGCAGTATGACAATGTTAGTACTTTAAGCAAAAATTTAAATGTTAAAAAGAGTATTTGAAAAAAAAAAAGGTTCTTAATGCAGCTTGGTGTTCTTTTAACCCAGGGGAAAGAAACTTAGCCACTAACTTGATTTTAGAAAAAAAGTATGGACGTAGAACCAGAGAACAGTTTGCCATGAACAAAGCAATCACGCACCCGAACTAACTGCTTTCTTAGCAAGACTAACTTCAGACAATCCCAGGAATGTTGCCTGAGCAAAGAAGATTACAGTTGCTAAGACAGATTCATCCACAGATTCAACAGCGAGAGCATTCCTAACCTAAATATAAGTGGCACAGAAAGTGGGTAGTCGAACTTGCTGTAAATTGAATTTAAATCCGCGCGCTATCTGGCCATGTTTTATGTATATCCGTTTGCGTTGTTTTAACTGGGAATCTCTGGTTTAGTAAAGCATTTTCAGTAACATTATTGTATAATGTGAAAGCGTGTTTGTGAATGTGTTTTAAGAGTTCGTTTATGGAGATAAAGCTTAAATCAGAACGTTTAAACCAAATACATAGTGGAAATAACTTGCTCCGAAAGTAGGCTCTGTTAAATTTCGATTGTATCCTTAAAGAACTTTGATTCATCAAATTCCTTGTACCGCTCTTTCCACAAAAATGACACAAGTTTAAAAAGAAAGAAAAAGTATTTATTTGAATAAGACATACATTAAACTAAGTTGGTCCTGTGCGAGGTTAAATGGCCGTTACATTTAAAAAATAACATGTAGGTAAAGTTGAGTGACACAACAGCAAACAATCGATATCGGTTGCATCGGAAGCTTTGTTTTAATCGGATCTGGAGCTTCCTATCTTGTGTCGGCATTGTTTCTGATACCGAATCCTGTTGCACTTAGGATTTCCTCGTTTCCTTTGGGGTATTTGCTACAGGTTTTCAATGTCATATGTGTTTTGTGTACTAATGATTTATTTTTAATCTAAGAATTTATTTTTACTCTTTGTAAAACAGAAGAGGCTGTACGATTTAAATGATCAGCCATATATTGAGATTCAGTCGTTGAGGTTAGCTATAAAGCGTTTCTGTCAAAAAATATCTATTAGGTATAAATAGCTGCTTTGCTTGCTAATCATGTCTAAACGTGCGAACCATTTATTTAAATAAAACAAAGAAGCACCAATTAAACAGCCAATTATAAAGATTATAGCGTTATTTTGTTATTACAATTTCTATTCCCACCAAACCTACGTGTCGGTCCCGCGTTGGGCGCCAATTAATCTTGCGTGTTGCAATAATTAAACGTCAAACCGGTACGAATCGACATAAAATAGATTCTCTATTTGATGGCTTTCCCGATTCTATTATACACGGTTGATTTAACAGAGCTCGTATTCCGTAAAATACTAAGCTTGTTTCGGCTTTTGTGATTAGTTAGGGTATAAATAGAAACGCGTAGAACTACCGAAATACTAGTCGGCAACTAATTAATCGAATTAAAGGAATTGGACAAAATAGATCACATATTCCATTGAATAGTATGTCTGCCTTATTTTCACGTTAGGTGGTAGACGAAATATTATAATCAGATAAAATTTCCAAAAATTAGAGACTATGACAAATTAATAAACATACTTGACTTCAGTGAAGCAAAGAAAACCCGCCGTCTTGAAGTTATCTTTCTGAAGTATATCGAATCAAAACCATACCTAACGTTCTACTGTATTTTTTCTAACAATTTAAAGTTCTTCTAATATCTACAACGTGTAACGGAAAGAGTATATATAGCCGAAAAGGGGTCACACAACTCGTTATTCTGAACAACTTTTGTTCTACGACTTTGGAAAATTCGCGAAAAAATAATTTGCTTCTCCATACAAACTTTGTTGGTCACGTGACTTTTTAGTATGGGGAGTAGATTTTTTTTTCACGAATTTCTGAAAGTCGTAGAACAAAAGTGGTTCAGAATGAAGAGTTGTGTGACCCCCTATCGGCTATATATACCCTTTCCGTTACACGTTGTATAATAAAAGCCTATGACACACTCATCTCTCACAGATCAAACAGCGTCAAATTGAAACAAACAAAAAAAGTACTACCCGCCATTTTGTCGGTCCCGCACTGGGCGCCAATTCATCTTACCCTCTGCAATAATTAAATGTCAAACCGGCACGCATCGACGAGCAAATTGTTTCGCCTTCACAACTGCACGTTGGCTTTTGACATCGTTTTTCCTATATTAATTACCTGCCACATTTTATTATTGAGTATGAAAACTATGCTCCTTTATAAGGTTTTCCGTTAATTAACTTTTAATTTATTGGTTTACGATACGGATGTGGTGCGTCGACACTTTTGGAGATTGCTGTTTTTAAAGTTTTACGGATGGGTTGTAAAATGTTTCATAATGTTATTATTTTGGTATCAATATCTCTGTGGTAACTTTTTTTAGAGGTAAACTAAAACAAATCATAGTGAAAAAGAAAGCCTAATCAGAAAGTGTGTCGCGTCGGCATTATTTCTTAATTCGAACTTAATCGAGTGACTTTTACCCGAACATTTATTTACATATTTTTACGGCCTGCGTTGCCGAATCTTGCCGACTTGAAAAAGTGTGCAGCAACCTTAAGGTTCAACGATGAGTTTATGTTAATAACGGAAGAATTTTAAAAAAATAGAACTGTAGCAGTTCTATTAGAGTTATAACAAATGTGGGTAGTGCAGCAAGTTTTCGTAAATGTATTCCTGCAATCGAATGAGTGTAAATCGAGCAGATTACCGCACGTGGAGTTTCAGGTTTTATTATGGATAACTACGAGTATTTATCTTATTTATAGACTACTAAGAACTGCTGGGCTTTGAGAATTACATGCATCCTGGAATCGCTAAAACGCAGTGATAGTCTGAAAATCAATACACGAACTTTAAAGTTAGTTTTCTTGCAAGCTACATGCATTTTTAAAAGATTAAAACTTAGTTCTGTCAATGAGCATACACGCAAAAAAACAACTTAAAAACGAAAGATTCTGTCGGCAGCTCATCCGGCGGAGAAACGTTTGTCGGAGTTAAGTTTCAGAATCGTAGGAAACGGCAGTTCGATTTTTTTAATTACCTACCGATGAAAAATTTCTATGTGGAGCGGTTCAGAATGACGTACTGAATACGTGGTAATCGTTTGTGCGTCGCTGTATCTTTCACCCTTTGTTTTTTTACGGATGGGAAATCATCAAATGACTTCTCCCGCTCTGGGCAGAGCGGAAGGGAGCGTGAGACTTGTACTGACTAAAACCCATCTATGTTCCTTCCTTGCCCTTTGTGTTCCAGGGCCGCGGTATCTCTTTCGAACAGCCCGCAGCCCTGGCAGGATCTGTATCTTTCACTCTGTACTATATAATTTTCTGTTCTTTTATAATAAGCTTGTGGCTGTAGCCGACTTCACAGAAGTCTGCTAAAAACAAAGCAGTAACACTATTAGCATCTTTTCTCTTAGTGAGATTTACAAATTCATGTTTACTGCCCTTTTTTTTTACGGATGGGAAATCATCAAATGACTTCTCCCGCTCCGGGCAGAGCGGAAGGGAGTGTCAGACTTGTACTGACTAAAACCCATTCATGTTCCTTCCTTGCCCATTGTGTTCCAGGGCCGCGGTATCTCTTTCGAACAGTCCCGCAGCCCTGGCAGGCATGTTTACTGCCCTCAATTGATAAATCGGCACATGTCACATCAAAATGTCCAACCATACAATGCTTCCTTTGCACAACAAACCGTCGCGACGTTATTTAGAATGCATTAGGGTTAATGCATGCGCTATCGGATGGCGATGCATTATGCTCACGAGGGATATCCGGGTATAGATCATTTTGAATATCTTCGGAATACATTACCGGTGGTTTGGTTACTTAGTTTAATTTGAAGATAGTTTTAATGGGTATACTAGCTTATGCCCGCGGCTTTGCCCGCGTGGAGTTAGTTAGTCCCAGGGGATCGTATCACCGGGATAAAAGTATCTCATGTGTTAATCCAGTCTATAAACTATCTGTGTGCCAAATTTCATCAAAATCTGGTCAGTAGTTTTCAACCATCCATGCTCACAAACTTTCGAATTTATTATTAAGTAGGATCTTTCTGCCTTACGCCAGATAGGATTCCAATGGCTCAAAATGATGAACTTCATTACAAACTGACATCCTGTATTTAACTCCCTTGGGGCTTGATTCATCATAAATCCTTCCTCAGTGCTTGCACTTGTTGTTATTACAGATGTAGAAGTATAGGCTGCGTGTTGACAGGCCCCTTTTCAGGGTATGGTAGCAACCTAGTGACGAACACCAATCCATGTACCAACCAGAGGCACCTAATGATAAGTGGTCACCGTCGTTAATGGACATCTGCAATATCTAGTCATAAATATTCATTGCCCTCTGCCCGGCACGGCAGAGGCTGAGAGGCATTAGACTTTATTATATTTTGGGGTCGGCCCTTCTCGTCATTCTTCGTCAGTCGTGTTTATACTGAGACAATAAGACATCTAAAAGCTCTGCCGTAGCTACAACAGATTATATTCTATCTATCTATGTACGTAATCACTCAGTCACTGCGCCAACAGTTCCCTCAATTAGCTATGAATAATATCCGGCAGTAAACTCAGCCTTTGAAAACTGTTTCACAATAAATTACCAATATGTCAGCCCTTTCATACATAAATAACTCGGAGCACGACAATCCATTTGAGCGTCACAAATTCTAACATGTTTTATGAAAAGTATAAAATATCAAACGTTTATATTTACAATCAGAAAACCGTTACTGTCAGTCAGTACTGATGGGCACATCAAACGGTTAATGAAAGTCTGAAACAGAATTTGCTTGACATTAGCATTAGTGTTTATGAGAACCTTTGGCTAAGATTGGATCGCGTAAATACATGACACATTACTGAGGTGACAACACATTTCTACGACGAATCTGCTTTAGCAGAATATGTCGATGATGGACCATCAACTCTTGCCAGCTAATAACATTTTTGGCAGCGAATCTTCTCTGATTACTGTCTCATTGATCTAGGGGGTAAAAGAACCTACTAAGGTCCTGGTTCCGTTCAGGGTTTCAAGAAACTTTGTTAGTTATTATTTTTGAGAACGCTCAGTAGCATCCCTGAGTATCGGTTTGTATCCGATTAATAGGCTCACCCTCTTTTACATGGTAAAATGTGTACTTTACTAGGTGTTCTGATTACATTTTGGCTCTTACATGGAACTTCAACATAACTGGCGAATGCAGGTGGGTACTAAACACTTCTGCTAACTCGTTCGGAAGTGATATATTGTCATGTATTTAGTGGATCTCCAGGAAAACTTCAAAATACTTTTTCAATGGTTTATATTAAGAATTAAATGAACACCTTATACTATGCGTCTTTTTTATTTCGTATTACTCGCCATCTTGCTTTTTTTCTTCACCTTTCACTCGTTCGATCAATCATTCGTTCAGAAACATGCTTGCTATGATTGGATCGTATTTCGCGACAGAATATTTTTGGCAAGCCATTGAATTGATTGAGGTTTTAAATCAACATATTTTGGCACCGTGTGTTTGTTTAAATGTCATGTGTTAAAAAACACGTTTTTTATGTTAACAGGAGCCTATGTTATAAATCATTTGGTGTTAGAATGATTTTTTTTGGAAAATGAAGCTTTTTTCTATTGTTATATTTAAATCTCGTGTATGATAGAGGGTAGCCTATTGCCATCAATCGGGCATAAATCTGAACCCTGGGCTCATATTGAAAACCTCTTGGTGCGAAAACCCAAAGACACATTGCTCGACACGGGAATCGAACCCAGACTCAGCTGTAGCGCTTGCACCCTTTTGAGTAATTAGGTGCTCGTGTACACATGATGACCATGATGATTTTAATCAGAAGCAAACTCAACACTGAAGTAGAGTACCCACCTATAGTTAATGTTATCTGCCTTCGTCGAATCCCAAAGAGGTGAAATGAAAAACTACTGATTCATCTAAGTTCTTATTTTGACAATCAAGCGGTCTGACTGTCAATTGGCACCATAATTTCAAACTACCCACATCAATGTTCGACAACCCTGACCAGTAACAACGTTTGTGTGCATTTTGCATTAGCGTCACGTCACACGTCACGTCAAACGTTGACGTTAAACTGTATGTCAATTCAGGGTATGATGGACAATTGGCGGCCATTTTGATGATAATGTTACTGAGTTTGAGTTATTTCCATTAGGAATTGTTCAGTAGCAGACAGGATTCTGTATTTGAGACCGGTTGATGGCAATAGACTCGCCCCATATTAATGGGACTCAAAGGACAATGTAGTATACTATCATTACACTCTTGCCCAACCTTTTGGGATTACTGGCGTTATGTTATAAGTTGCGGGTTATAGTTTTTTATGATGTTTAAGGAGTTTCAATGAAAGAGAGGAGACTGTCTTATTCATTTTATGTAAGTGTGCGATCCTAAGTTTAACTATTGAGTCGAAATATGCATAATATAAAAATGGTTTTACGTTTTAATGTGTCGTTCTTCTTTATTATTTAAAAAATTTATAAGCATGTAGAACCGGTTTAAAACTAGGGGAGTATTGCAAAAGTTACCATTTTCGGGTATTCCAGTCGTTTTCAGGCACTTATACCACCAAATTTTGCAGTATGAAACAGAAAAAGTAAGTATGTTCAGGCATTCAAGGCACCGTTTTCAGGCAACAAAAAAGAACCTAACAAAATAAACGTTCGAACTTCGAAAAATACCGTTAAACCAAAGCCTTTGTTACATCGCACACACGCAACCAAGCTACACGATTGGCCGTCGGTAATCCAATAGGGTGTCCCGATTTGAATTTCGATCGGATTCGTGTTCTAAATTTAAATCTCGTTCGGATCACGTACGGTACGTGAGGGCGCAACCGACTTTCTGGTGTAAGTTTGCGGGTACTTGTTTGTTTGCTCTGTTTTCCGGAGGGTAGGTAGAGATTTCATCTAAAACAATGTTTTGGATGAAACTTGTTGCTGAATTTGGGCCTCAGTCTCACCGCCGCCGCCGGTAATAGCGGAACGCGACTAGAGCTAAACTATAATTTAGTGGTCGACTAGCGAGAAAAGGGCAGTGTGAGCGACGACGACGAACGATTACTCATTAGAATTGGTGTTTACTTACGGTTTGTAGATCAGGGGTTCGAACCCAGATAGGTGCAATACTTTGTGTAGTTTATTACATCACCACTGATCTCAAAATAGTGAAAAAAGACAACGTGGGGAAACCGGCATGTGCTAGAACCAAAAAATTCAAAGACATGTGACATTCATTTACTGGCTCTGGGCCTGAGTGGTAGCCTACAGACCATTCACTGTCTAGAGAGGTCTGTGTCCCAGCAGTGGGAACATTAGAATCATATTATGTTCAGTGAGTGCGAAACGATGACCAGTGTGTACCAACCAAAAGTCTCAAAGCGAGTGTTCTGCTCGCCAAGCGAGCGTCACTGACCGATACTGTATGATAGCTCTTGTTGCTGCGACAAACGAGTACTCGCCGGTGGTGTGAATACTACTAGCGATTATGAATACATAATATAACGCTTATAATTCCCAAAGGTTAAGGAAGAGATCTACCTAATAGTACACTCACATTTAGCCAGCTATGTTTAAGTCCCTTGTAACCATTTACATGGGAGCAAGCCTGAAGCTAATTATGAAATTCCACATTCCTATAACAGTTTGCTCAACCTGGGAATTGAACCCAAGACGCGCTTGCGACCCAGTCTTAATACATGAATATCTTTTACTTACTCCAAACCTTCAATCTATTATACACTAGCTTTTGGCCGCGGCTTCGCTCGCGTTCTTTTAGAATTTGACAATCAATTCGGGTTGTACTCTGCTTGTAATTAAATCCCGGATTTCTTAGGAGCATTATAACGTTATTATTGTTTTCTTCGGGAACATTAGTTTTTTTCGGGATAAAAGTTATCCTATGTCCGTTTCTGTACATATGACAACGTATATGCAAAATTTTAGGATGATCGGTTCAGTGGTTTAGGCGTGAAAAGGTAACAAACAAACTTACTTTCGCATTTAGAATATTAAATTTAATAATTTAATTTAAAATATTATTCTTAAGCGAGAAAACCGCTTTCTCTTGACCAGCGGGACGGGTTCCTTAACCAAGCCAAGAATTAAACAAAGCGGTTATCAAGATGGCCCAAGTCAGTGTCACGTTTTGCGATATTAAACCAGTAATAACATTAAAGTTTGTGGGTCTAAGCCCTTGTTGGCGCAGCTGTCAAAATTATATTTATAGTTCCGCCAATTATTAATGGTACCATAAAGTTTTATAGGAGTTTGTGCGGAAATTGTAAAATCTAAAGTACCTAAAGATGAATTGATTTATTTCCTTCTGGAATTTCTCAGTAGAAGCCTAAAGTTTGGATTTGAGCCCAGTTGATGGCAATAAGCTCATCCCATTACATCATCATCATCTGCCTAGCCTTTTCCCAACTATGTTGGGGTCGGCTTCCAGTCTAACCGGATGCAGCTGAATACCAGTATTTTACATGGAGCGACTGCCTATCTGACCTCCACAACCCAATTACTACTGGGAAATACGATACCCCTTGGTAAGACTGGTTGTCAGACTTTTTGGGCCACTGACTACTTTAACGACTGTCAAAGATCTTCAAATGACAGCCGGGACCAACGGCTTAACGTGCTTTCCGAGGCACGGAGGAAACTCGGTATGTAATGGGTGGTCACCCATCCACAGACCAACCTAGGCAAGCACGGCTTAACCTAAAGATCGACCCGAGCGGCTGTTATAGTTTAGCCACGAGCTCCTCCCATTACGTGGGATCTAAACATACTGGTGGAATGTGGGTGTACTATAAGATACAGATGACGGCACGGTTGGTTAAGCGATTAGGTGCAGTGCTGTCTGTCATGGGTTCGATTCCCGCACGTAACCAATATTTGTACGATCTTCAGTTAATTGTTTCGGGTTTGGCTGTTTGTCTATGTGAGTTTAAATGTTTGTAAATACACCCACGGTACAAGAGAAATACCTTGAACGAGCCAAATTTCGTTTTCATTAAAAAAACCTCTGCCTAACCCTTCGGGAAACCAGGTTTATGTTAAATGAAATAATCGAACTGTCATTTCATTACATATCTAAAGGGTGTAAACTCTTAACGAAGCCATAAGGCACTTGTTCTCCCCGTCATTGCGATCATTTTTTTGTTCGAGACCATATCTGGGAACCTTCTAGTTACGGAGATATTGGGGGCCAAGTTCTAACTTTTTCACAAGTTTTTTTTGAAATACATGTTTCTTTTTTGTATTTTTGTAATTAAGACACATTCACGACCCGTAATATTCAATCCACCCATCAACACAATGTTTTGAATGCATTATATTGAGTCCTGCCGTAAAACATGATTTTTCATCCCAAAAGAAAAATTCGTTTCCCAGCAATAATTTTTGCGTAAAGTTACTTAGTTTGATGTACATAGTGCTTGGTTAACGGTTCCGTGAAGACCCTGTTTACACCCTGTATAACATGGTCATCATTAGCACGTCAAATGTTTGTGTGTTTTCAAACAAGTTAAGCTAAAACCACCCAAGACAAATTACTTATTTCTTCAGTAAAAACAATCCATCAAAATCCATTCCCCACTCATTCCATTCATTCTAAAATTCAAATAAACCGTATTTACCACACTGCCTAACTGGAAGTCAGTGTATTACTCGGCTTTAAACAACTTAACGTGGACTTAAAAGTTCGCGTTGACCGCGTCGGCTGCCAACTTTAGCCGAATGAACGAAAACGGTTCAAAACTTTTCGGAACATTTGAATTAACTTTTTAAAATTAAGATAATGGGTTGTTGGAAAAGGTTGTAATGTTAATTTGAAGTTGGTAGTGTTGATAAATAGTCGGTTTAGTTTGCTGCTCTAGGTTTAGATCGTGTTGTCATAATTTGATTATTCAGTTACCAAAGTAAGGGAAGCGCTGCCAGTTCTCGCCAAACAACACTTATTATGCAGCTCGACTTTTGTTAATAAAATCTCTAGAACCCTTTTTTTTAGGATGGGAAATCATCAAATGTCTTCTCCCGCTCTGGGCGGAGCGGAAGGGAGTGTCAGACTTGTACTGACTAAAACCCATCCATGTTCCTTCCGTGCCCTTTGTGTTCCAGGGCCGCGGTATCTCTTTCGAACAGTCCCGCAGCCCTAGCAGGCATCGGCTCCTGCGGGCTCCTCCTTGTTGCTGACATATCTCTAGAACCCTTGCAGTACATCCCTGAAGCCATAAATACACATGCGTATAAGCGTCTGCTTAGCTTGCAAATCATTGTGAGTTTGTGATAGTCACCAATCAGAAGTCCTTCTAGTACATTCCCATCGAAACTATTTGGATACTTTTGTTGAAGATGATCTGCCTAGCCTTTTTCCCAACTACGTTGGGGTTAGCCCCTTTTGCTGAAGTTACTAACACAGATATTGCTTATATATGATATCGCTTGCTAATAGTTGATAGTTGCCTAAAAAGTTGAATACAGTCAACATCATCATCATTTCCGCCAAAAGACGTCCACTGCTGGACATAGGCTTCCCCCCAGTGTCGCCACATTGACCGGTCCCGTGCGACTCGCATCAAGCGGATCTCCGCAACCTTCACCAGGTTACAGTCACCATAATAAAATCTTATCAAACCTCCCATTTTTTACAACCAAACAATTCCGGTTTCAGAACTGTCCTTGCCACAAACGAACTAGGGTAGCAATATTTAACTTTCAGTAAGTAGCTTTAATCCGTAGCACTTAACGGATCGATTTAATCCTGTTTACTTAACTGGTATTCTGTTGCAGTTGACCGATACTTTAGGTTTTCGGTAACGCGAGTTGATCCGGTTTGGGATACTACAGAAACTTCCTGAAAAACATTGCTTTTAACCGAGTACAAAGATTTCCTAGAAGTTCGTTTGAAAATGTTTTTTATTTTTTGATAAACTAGCTGACCCGACAGACGTTGTCCTGTCAAACTATGAAAATTGAATTCGTATTACCTACCTACCTACTACATTTTCTTTTATACAAACGTTGCCCTGACAATAAGGAACACATAAAAATCATCCAATTTAGTGCAATCGTTCGAAAGTTATGCGCGTACATACATTTCGGCGATTCATTTTTATATATATAGATAGGCTTGCGTTTGACCTCAACTTGCCTGATATGAAGCGATAACGCGGCCTAGGATGGAGCATGCTTGTCTAGAAGAAACCGATTCACTCGAACTTTGAAGAGACCGAGATTATAACGATCAGAAAACAGAGATTCTGGCAGTGAATTACACAGATTTGCGGTTGAATGAAAGTCGTGGATTTGAGAACCTAGGTATACTACACACCACTCCATACCTGATATCGACCCCAACTTAGTTGTAGATCAAAGATTTGAAGGCATCCAGGCACAAAACGGTGAAGGAAATCATCGTGAGGAAACCGGCATGTCCTAGAACCAGTAATTCGAAGATATGTGACATCTACCAACCCGCACTGGGCTCGCGTGATGGATTACGATCAACAACCGCTCACAGAGAGTAGTCCCATGTTCAAGCCGTAGATTATTCCTGTTAAGTTGTCTCATCCTAACAATGTATGGCGCCATAGATATTTTTTTTGCTAGTCTACATGGTGTCCCACTGCTGGGCAAAGGCCTCCCCTTTCTCCTTCCATACTTCTCTATTCTGTGCGATCTCCAGCCATGTTAGTCCAACAAACACAATCAGATCGTCACGCCACCTTCATATACGTGACAAGCAAGCTCGTGCCCTGTACGCCCAACGACACAAATATGTGACAAAATAGGACGTGAAATTGTGGCTTGGCGTGAAGGGCACGGGCGTGTGTTTATGCTCTGGCGTTCAAAAGATTCAACTAATCTATCGACTGACACCTGAACTTTTTCCTCCAAACTTGGCACAAAGCAAATCCCTAAAGCCCGTCATTTCGCTTACAAACCTAGGTAAGTCGCAACAGGTACACTATCGTGCCAAGACAATTCCATCAGTCTGCGACTCTGGGTGCCAAAAGACGAGAGCCTGCCAAATGCACGGAGTAACTAATTATTACGTCATGTATCGTTTGGTAGGTGTTATTGTTAGAACTATGTGGATGTTAAAAGATAAAGAGCCATACATAAACTCACACCTTTTTCCCATGGGTGGTAGGCAAGAAACATAACACCACCTGCTACGATCCTGTTTTTTTTTTTTCGGATGGTAATTCATCAAATGACTACTCCCGCTCTTGGCAGAACTGAAGGGAGTGTCAGACTTGTACTGAATAAACCCATCCATGTTCCTTCCTTGTCCTTTGTGTTCCAGGGCCGCGGTATCTCTTTCGAACAGTCCCACAGCCCTTGCAGGCTGCCCGCTACGATCCTTACATACTCTTTTTACCACGTCAACGTTCAAACATCTGGAGGAAACTCGGTATGTAATTAGTGGTCAACCATCCACGGACTAACCTAGGCAAGCACAGCTAAACCTGAAGATGGACCCTAGCGGCTGTTAATATAAAGCCACGACCCTTTTTTTCTCTCCCTGTCTTATCCATTTCACCAACACAACAAAGTTCACTTCGAACTAATCAATAAAAGCCAACTCTCCTCTCAGTTCAACCCTTCCACTGCTCAAGTCCCACGATCCGTGACGACAGTCGCACTATTCGAAATATCCATCCGGTGGAAGGACGGACAGAAAGTTTTACTAGTCGCGAAGTTTCAGTAACTATTATAGCTTCAGTTTCTATTTAGTTTTACTTTGGGATAATGTAGGTAAATAGCGTGACTGGGAAATATTTTTTTATTTTTATATCTGCTCCTATTTTTGGTCTTTTGTCACTTAACTCTTTTGATAATGTAGGTAAATAGCGTGACTGGGAAATATTTTTTATTTTTATATCTGCTCCTATTTTTGGTCTTTTGTCACTTAACTCTTTTGATAATGTAGGTAAATAGCGTGACTGGGAAATATTTTTTATTTTTATATCTGCTCCTATTTTTGGTTTTTTGACACTTAACTCTTTTTCTAAGGGGTGGAAAGCTTCTATTTTTGAATCGACTTACAAAAAGTGAAGTGTAAAACACTTTCTCAATGTTGTCACAGTCTTAAAAGATTGGCATGCTGCTTCGTATTCATTTTTTATCTACGGTCGATGCTATTTATTATACTACCATCGTATAGTGCTTATTGCTTTAGTAGTAAAGAACCTTTATTTATTAGGAATCGCTGGTTTTCCCTACCTTTCTGTATGGAGTGGAAACGTGGATAATCTTGGCCCGAGAAAGGCAAAGGATTGATGCATTCGAGATGTGGTGTTGGAGACGAATGCTGAGAATGCCTTGGACGGCGAAACGCACCAATGCATGATCCTGACCCAGCTTAGAATAAAAACTCGCCTACCTTATGCTGACAACGTATTCTTTCGTACTTCGGCCATACAATGCGCAGAGGCGACGAAAATTTGGAGAAACTGATTGTGGTTGGGAACACCGAAGGCAAAAGATCGCGCGGTCGTTCACCATCAAGATGGACCGACCAAATTAAAGACTCGTCAAGACACGGTTCTACACTGTTGTAAGAGACGCGCTGGACAGAAACCGGTGGAGGCAGATCTTACGCTCCAGATGCAACTCCAATGCTTACCACGATCCTCAGACATGAGGGACCGATCCCAGAGAGATTAGGAATCTCTAACGATTAGCAAAATGATTTTTACAGATTTACGATTCGGACGAACAATCAATCGCTGAACTCTATACACTTCCTCAATAGCCGTAACGTTACCACTATAGTCTCGTGATCCGTGTCTTCATGAGCTCTATACCACCAAATAGTTATCTACAGAAGATCTGCTCCGTACAACGAGAGTAAACAGGCACAAGCACACATAGAAGCGTACGTACAGTGAACTCCAACAAATGCCGTTTGCGAGTGCGCTTGCACTTGCTGTATGTGACGAGGGTCTATGTGTGCAAAGAGATCTCATACAACTGCCAGGCACGAGTGCGTTTGCACTAGCTGTACGTGAAGCGTGTCTATGTATGTGTGCGTTTCGCTCATTGTGTGGAGCTGGCTTTCTGTGTCTATCTATCATGTGTCCATGCCATCCCGAATGAAACATGGACCGAAACTTGTGGGCTAGCTCAAAGTTTTAGTTACACTTCACGGAGTTTCAGCGTGTCAAGTGGCTACAGTTTGGATACAGTTTGATTTGAGGATTACTGAGGCTCAGAGAAAAATCCGTATGATGCCAAGCCAAAAGGTCTAGTTTTGAGATCGTAAAGTAAACATCCATAAATCAGCCTGTCTTGTTGTTTGCAAATCACAATAGCTGATGGACGCTACTGAAACTGTGAAACTCGTCGCCAAATTTTGGCTGACTTAAGTTAAAATGTTATCGACGCACTAAAGCATAGTAGCAGATTCATCTTGTCTCTGGAAAGTATACATACGAGAAGAATTCACAGGCTTCCCCTCTATAAGAAGGAGTGAGCTATGATTCACCACATGGGTCCATCACACAAGTCATCGATTTTTGGTGCTAGGACATCCCAGTTTCCTCACAGTATTTTCTTGACCGTGTTGTGAGCAGCATAATATAACATCACGTATGTAATCCCGAAGGGTTCGGCAGAGTTGTACCCATTAGTACACCCACATTTCGTCAGTTATGTTTTATTCTCATGTAAAAGGGGGCGAGTCTATTTCCAGTAACCGAGCACAAATCTAGCCCCAGTGGCTGCTACTGAGAAATTCCTGATGGAAAAACCTCACTAACAATTTGAGAGCAGCAATGATGAAATAAATTACACAGAGTAACACGTGTGCCTGGTTTCGAACCCATGACCTTCCAACATCGGGGTCGTTCCCACTGAGCCACCAACTACTAGACTGCCTAGAGAGCGCCAAACAAACGCTTAGCATCATCACTCTTGAAAGCTATTTAAATCCTCTCCAACATTAATATTTGACTATCCCATTACATAAACATGGTATCCGTTTAATTAAAAGCAACATTGCAGCAGTAACAGGTAGTTAGCTGTCCACGGCACTTTAATGAACATAGTTGTGCTATTTATGTGGTCATAAAGGCTATAATGGCGTACAATATACAATGATGACCTGGATGACGGGGAATCGGAGATAGACTACCCTGTGTTGTATGTGCAAGATTTATAGGGTACATAAAATCTTTAACACAAATAACCAAAGGCAGAAACTGCGGTACATCAATCTCGTCAATACATATCCAGTATAATACAGGGTGTAAACAGTCTCTTAAAGAAGCCGTCAACCAAGCATTATGAACATCAAACTAAGTAACTTTACGCAAAAATTATTGCTGAAAAACGACTTTTTTTTGGGCTGAAAATCACGTTTTACAGTAGGACTCAATTTAACGCACTCAAAACAACGTGCTGATGGATGGATTGAACAGTAAGGAGGTCCTGGAGGTGTTTAAAGTAAAAATCTTACATTAATACATGTATTTAAAAAAAAAACTTATGAAAAAGTTGGAATTTTGACCCCCAATATCTCCTTAACTAGAAGGTTTTCAGGTATGGTCTAGAACAAAAAAAGAACGCAATGACGGGGAGAAAGTGCCTTTCGGCTTCGTTAAGTCTGTTTACACGCTTTATGTCTTCGCTTTGTATACATTTCCAATCAGGGGCGTGCCGTCCATAAAGGCAATTAGGCCTAGCCTACCCTACCAATAACGCCAAATGCATTTATTACAACTACGTAATAAAATAACACAAAATATTAAAAAATAAGTTAAAACTCCTGTTAAATACTTATAGCAACTTGTCGCGCCCGTGTGAACGCACCGTACCTACGTAATATACGTTACTACACCGCTCCGTTTGTATTTTTAGGCTCGAAGATTGAGGGCCTAGTAGTCATTCATAAGTTTACGCACACTGATGCATGTTTTCGTGTGTATAAACGGCACACATGCATAGATAATGGCCGTCGTCTCCTGCGACTGGAGACGGCTTGTGATTGGCCGAATGGCTGCCCCACAAAAGTCAAGACGTAAGGTCAAGGTAGCCCGCGAAATTCAAATTTTCTTACGTTTTTTGTAATTTTCAGGTCATTGATGATTTTCATTATTGTATTTCTGTAACTACATACGTTTTACTGGCGCGACTTGTTTTTCATCAACGTACAACCTGAAACTGACCTGTAAATTACAAAAAACGTGAGAAAATTTGAATTTCGCGGACTACCCTAACGCAACCAGCTTAATGAATGAAACTCTCAGTATTATCCGGCAAAATTTTATTAACCGCTTTTGTAAAAGATCACGGTATAAAAATGATGCAATTTAATTTGGTAGTGTTGTTTATATCGAAATTAGACATTATTTTTGCTAAAGAAGCCATATTGTTTCATGTGACAAGCAGTTTATATCGCAATCTTGAATGTTTTGCTTTTTCTAACTTAATAAGTTATAAGTAATTCGTTTTGAAACGTATAGGTGCTGTAAATATTAGTTGTTGTGTTTATTATTTGTTTATTTACGTAAAAATGGTGTTCTGTTGTGAAGTTTGCGCTGATAATGTGTGTTTGTTAGAAGTTAAAAGCAGTAAGTTTGGGCAATTACATTATAATGATAAAGTTCTAGTTGTACCTAAAGGTAGATGTGTACCCGAATTACGAGATTTAACTCAAAAATATAATAATTCATCTCGTACTCGTCATCTCAATCCTGAAAATTATGCAACATTTAGCTGGCTGTGTGGCTGTGTACACACGAATAAATTGTTTTGGTTTCCGTGCATTTTGTTTAATACTTCCAGTAAGTGGAGTGAGGGATTCATTGATTTACATAATTTTCATTCCTCGGCAAAAAAGCATGACCTATCAGAAAAACATTTAGAGGCTTGCTTAAAGTTAAATACATTTGGTAAATCACGTATTGAAACTAGTATTAACAGCCAGTTAAGATTAGATATAGAAAGGCATAATTCTAAAGTAGAGTAGAGCGACCTGCGACACTGTGATGATGCGCGATTTTCTTTTTTTTGTTTTTTTTTGGGGTGTCAGTATGCGTGGCCTACCCTCCGTGGAGGACCACTGCACGCCACTGTTTCCAATACAATAAGAGATCCATTTATACTGGTTTTGTATAGCTCGATTGGTTGCCGTATGTGCAACAGTCTTTTTCTTCGTTAGCCCAAAACTTGACCGTTTTAATGACATTATCTGTAACAGCATTAATTTCATTTTGGCTGCATGTTTAAGGTACCTAACTTACCCTCAAATTATATTCACCGAAATCTTCGTTGAGGAAAATCTCCAGTAAAAATTAAACTCAGCACTTACCTGTAACAAAAACAAAACATAAATTAGGAACCAAAAACTACAACACAACCGCAATTTCAAAACTACCCGACAAATAAAAAAACAACACAATCCCATGACAAATTACCCTATCACACAAAACCTTTCTATTCACTGCACTCCCATTGGTCATCCATCAATTCATACGCGTTCTAAATTCAAAACAAAAAGGCGGTATGCGCGCCACCTAGCGGCAGGAAATTGCAACATCGATCTGTCACCGACACTCAATGGACCCGTGATGAATTGCTGCCGATGTACGTCGTAGAGGAAATGTATTGCATTGTGTCGTGGGGTGAGCAGCGGACGTGCTATTGTAGGTGCTGTTGAGGTATCGAGCGTATTAGGAAAGGTTCTATCTAGACCTCTTGCTGTTGAATGATTTGGAAAGTACTGTTAGGCGCATTACCAAATCACAACAAAGTGAGACACGGGATTCTAACTTGCTTCTCGCGTTGACCAAAAAAGAATCGTTCGACTACTTCACCAATAAGCTGGTCTACCATTGGTCCATACTAATTTTATAAACGCGAAATTAACTCGATCTGTCTTGCATCTTTTCAGTCCACAACGGCTGAACGAGTTCCGACCTTCTCGCTGACGCAACCGTGGAATTTTACTAGTATTTATAAAACTTCATCATCATCATCATCAGCCTATAATGTTCCCACAGCTGGGACTCAGGCCTCCTCTCTATGTATTTATAAAACTTATATTAATTAATTAAATGAGAACCGAGAGTGTGCGATTAAATCATCCGTCTCTTGCCCTTTGTTCCAATTCATATGGGGTTTGCGCAGCATGTTTTCTTCTTACATACTTCTGTATACTCGTCATCTCATCAGACACCTCTTTTCGTGCCATACCATCCTCACACAGTCCATCCATCGTTTCTTTGGTCTTCCTCTACTCTTATACCCATCCACAGTCATACTCAAAACTTTCCTCACGACGTGTGTGCTATTCTTCTTCTTCATTGTGTCGATGATTTCCCTTTTTTTTATTAAATTAGTTTTGACCAGTACTCTGCCACCTCGACGGCGTTGGTACTGGCCTCGGGCAGGTCCCTTTAAAGTGCACGAGGAACCACACATAGTGCAGGACAGACAGGAGGTGAGTCATTGTTTGCGCTGAGGTACCGCAGTCACACATGGCTATTAAATACTACTAATAAATAAATATTTAAAAAAAACGCATAAAAAAGTAGTTAACCAGCCAATAAATCTTATTCCAGTTCTATTCCAACAACAATTGAAGTTACGAAACTAAATCACGCTCCAAGCAGATTCAAAAGATTCTTCTAGAAACTACTAGAACAACGAAAGCTTCTCCTATCCGTTACAAGTTGGAGACTAGTTAGCTAAAAATTGAGCTCACCAACACAGTCACGTCCGAAGTTTGTAGTAGGTGCCCAAAATGTACAATCACACTATCTATTCTGTTAGGTTGGGTTTAGACTATCTGAGCTTAGTGCAAGTTGGGTTTAGACTATCTGAGCTTTGTGCTCTTCCGTTGTTAAGGCTCCTACACACAATGCCGGCGGCAGTGCCGCCGGGTTTTTGCCGAGCGGCCATGCCGCTGGCATATGCAAGCCACATATGCCGTATAAAATAAACAAGAAATATAGGAAACATGCCATGCCCGCGGCTCGTGTGTGCGGCAAGCCGCCCGGCTCGAATACCCGGCATTGTGTGTAAGGAGCCTTTAGGTAAATTTTAAAGACTTTTTGAAGATAAACGCTGTCCACAAACGATACAAACAAGACGTGTCGGAAGGTGAGATCATAGATACCTAAGGGTGACCTCCAACTGAACATATTTTTTATAGGACCAACATCGTATTCTCCTGTACTGATCCCAATTTATTTGAGGTCGGCGCAGCGTGTTCACTTGTTCCATACTTCTCTATACCTCTTTTCTACCCATATCATCCTTCACACACACACATCCATCGTTTCTTTGGTATGTTTCACGTCAACATTCACACTCAAAACTTACGTCACGACGTTTTCTTCATTTCTCCGCACCATATGCCCATACCAAGACAACCGACTACCATACAACTTCTCAGGTATAGTCGCCGCTTTCAGATTTCCTCTTACGTGCTCATTTCTTACTCTATCCGTTTCTGTAACACCACAGATCCCCCTTTGCATTCTCATCTCAGCTAGATGCGATTGCCTTTCATTTATTTCTTTTGTGGCGTAACATTCTGATCCATACAATTGTAATTGCGAAAACACAATTACCTGACCCATACAAAATTGTAATAAATACTCGACCAAAATGACACTGCCAGTTGATTAATACATGGCATGTAGTGTCATGAAAAAACATTTTATGAAAAGTTTTTGCAACGTTTAGGTGACCAAATTATCACCCTTTATTCCAATCACAATTGAAATTTCAGCTTCGTTCAATTTCTTCTATCTAAACGCGCCTTTAAAAACCCCCAACTCTTCCATTAACAAAATTAAAACAACATTTTAAAAGATTTCTCGCCGAACAAATATCTTGGTAACATGTGCGATGAAATATTGGAGTATTCTGTCAGAATATGTTACTCAAGATATATCGTATGAACGTTTCAAACCCTGCTGCGTTGTATTGAAATTTTATAAAATGTAAAATGAGGAACACGGACTGGTTTTCAAAGCAGAATTCTATTTGGATTATTATTTGGGTGATGTTTCATATTTCAGATATTATTAAACTTTATCTGAAAGCTGAGAGATGAGGTTCCCTCATCGTTCTCCTGTGTAAAACTTGTCCATCCATTCTGCATCATACTAAGCTTATAAATGCAAAAGTAACCATTGTCTCTCTGTTAACTTTTCACGCTTTAATAGCTGGACGGATTTCGATAAAATCTGGCACACGGGTAGAACATGACTTGGATTGGGAATTTGGATACTTTTTATCGAGTTAGTACGTCCCCGTGTAAATACAAGCGAAGCCACGGGATAAAGATAGATAAGTAATTTTTTTGGCCTGGTAAAATCATTGCGCTAGTAGCAAGGGCGACAGCGAGGCATATCAAATGGGTACCCCCTAACGAACAGATATCTTTTTACCATCCACATAGCAAATTTGTACCCAACTCTTGCCATCAGAAAGCAAATGAAACTAAAATTCTAAAACTTACTGATAACGAAATCAAAGTTACACCTCGCACAGATTCCGCCAATCACCGCAAAAAAACTCTAATCACTTTGTAAAGCACTTACCACATTAATTATACGACCACAATATATAATTAAGCCGGCAAATCGCGTGTGACTCGTAAATTATCCGCCGGCCGTACATTAGCCGGCCGTCCGTCTATCCGGTACGGAAACACCGTGACGCGCGACAAACGCATAAATTTCGCGCGGTATGAACACGCACTTAGGTTTGGTGTATAATGACGTCATTATAAGGGTGAATTTTTTTTAATATTTAATGGGGGAATTTGTTTGCATGGGTTATTAAACCCCACTCTCACTTTTGCTGGAAACACTCTCATCATCAAATAATCATACTGTCTCTTGAAAGGTAACTACAAAAGTTCTTGAAAGTTTGGTAAAAGTAGGACTGTAGGATGTTTGAAAGCGAAGTTTCAATATAAGGAGGAATAAGATTTCTTTAAGTAAAAGAGGCTATGTCCTCAAGCAAATTTCAGCAGGTGGTGATGGCAACTTGGACCGGAGTCGATGGAGGCAGGTTATCCGTTTAATGGGGTCCAGTGACCACGATCCTCAGTAATCAGGGACCGATTGAAGAAGAAGATTTCCTTATTTGATACCTACTTACACGACCTACCACTGGGTCCTGGTTGGAGAGGCAGTCGCTCCAAGTGAAATACTGGTTTTCAGCTGCTAGACTAGAAGCCGATTCTAACATGGTTGAAAAAAGTCTCGGTGATTTTTAACTCGATGCATTAAATTTTCGATATTTGTCACTAGTAATATTATACCTATTAATCCAGCTGGCATATCAAAGAAATCAATGTACTATCAAAACGTATAAGCAAAGCTGTAAACACAAACCTGTCATGTTTAAGAGCAAAAACAAAACGCGCTCGTCAGCCATGACTGTGCGTCCACGACCACAACTCCATTGATGCGGTGCAAACGCATTTACAGATGCAATCACACAAACAGAACACGGTCGTTAGCAATTCGACACACCGCAATTGTGACCACTGACCAACTACATTACAAAATTATTTACGACAAAACCAAAACTGGATTCAACAGTTTTTTAGTGTTGCCCAAAATCAGTCTTGGTCTTGCGCAAATGCAAGAAAAACACCAAGACTACAAGCCCAAGACCGATTTTGGGCTTTAAACTCGCTAAATCTTTACATTACGTGCTTTGTATGCGCTTTTATATTTACAGAAGAAAGTAATTACAGACTGGCGGGAACTGCTAAAGGGACAAATCGGTCTTGGTCTTGTTCTTGTATTTTTGCAAAACCAAGACCGAGACCAAGACCGATTTTGGGCAACACTAATTTAAGTTGAACTAGCACAGAAAAATGGTTACTCTGTAAAGAAGTCTTTGCCCTGAAATGAGACAGTAAGAGGAAAATCTGATGAAGAGATATGAAACCTCTCAGGGCCAATAGTTTATGACAAACCAATAAATTTTTGACTTTTCCATCGCCGTAATCGCTCAATGTAATCAATGGAAGATCCCATGTAGTATTTTTAGCGAACATCAAAATCCCTTACATATCGACAACCACCAAAATAATTCGAAAGGGTGTAAAAAGACCCTTAACGAAGCTGAAAGGCACTTGTTCTCCCCGTCATTGTGATCATTTTTTTGTTCTAGACCGTACCTGGAAACTTTCTAGTTACGGAGATACTGGGGGTCAAAGTTCCAACTTTTTCACAAGTTTTTTTTTTAAATAAATGTTTTTAATGTATTTTTTTTTACTTAAGACATCTTCACGTCCTCCGTACTATTCAATCCATCTATCAGCATAATGTTTTAAATGCGTTAGATTCAGTCCTACCGTAAAACGTGATTTTTTACCCCAGAAAAAAAAGTCGTTTGCCAGCAATCATTTTTGCGTAAAGTTACTTAGTTTGATGTATATAATGCTTATAGGTTACAAACCCACTCGTTCCAGAAAAATACAGAACCATCCAGCTATAACAGACCCACTTACCACCTATATATTCTGCTCACAAACAATTAGCAATTAATTCCCCGCACATTTTTAATCCCTCTGCGGCAGATAAAATCTAATAAATTATCAACGGATACGAGAGTGCGCCCTTATCCTGCACCCCATATGCTTACAGGGAAGATTTATTGCTGCACTAATCTATGTTACACAGGTTTATGGAAAATGTATGTAATTTTGCTGTTCATTTAAAAGGTTTATTTTATCAGAGCAACCCCTAAGTGTATAAAAGATAGAGCATGTTGGTTTAAATAGGTTTTGTGATTGGTTAACCAACTATAATCCAGTCACTTCATTTAAAAAAGAAATTATTATTTTTGGAAGTGAAAACTTCTTTTAGCACACATTTTTTCGTAGGTAGTAAATTAGGCTGATCCATCACGCTCTGAGGTGAAAGGCTTGATGGGGGAATTCGGGACCGCCGAGTGTACCCGAGCGAGAAAGATACAGACAGCTGTTTTCACTTCTGCCGTGCGGTCTTAAGCACATACTCTATTTTTTTTATTTGGCCTGTACTGTCCCACTGCTGGGTAAAGGCCTTCCCAATTCCTTCCATGTGCTCTTTTCCCGTGCCTCCTCGGGCCAGCCCTCGCAGTACGCGTCCAAATCGTCTCGGCACCTTTTTCTGGGCCAGCCTCGGCGGCGCCGTCCGTCTTCCGGCAACCATTGTGTGGAGACTTTTGCCCAGCGGTCATCGTGCATACGGCTGACGTGACCCACCCAATTCCATTTTAGCTTAGCAGCCTCTTTGCCAACGTCCACTATGCCCGTTTTGAAACGCCGTTGTTTCGAACCCTGTCTTGTCTTTTGACACCCAGAATGCTGCGTTCCATTGCCCTTCTGAGACTCGGTGAGTGACCAGGTCTGAGCACCGTAGGTTAGGACGGGCAGAATGCACATGTCGATGAGCTTGCGCTTCATGGAGATCGGAAGATCACTCTTCATAAGCGTCTTCATGGACCAGTAGCTCTTCCAGGCATTTTCGACTCAGCGGTCGATTTCTCTTTCTTGCCTATTTTCGAAAGATACTACAAATAAACAATTATATTTTATTACATTTTCTCATAGAATTATACGAAAAATCAATGACTTTGACACTTGAACAATCTGGCTATTTGTAAATCACAGATCCTGGAAAAGCTTTGTTGTGCCAACATAATAATTATGAGAAAACCATGTCTATAATTATGTTTTTAATTCAATAAATCCCTTTTTACAACGCTAATATCCACATCCATACATCGCCAAAGCTCAACAATTCCACAAAGACGTACATAATCCTCTTTTGGCCAAAACCCTCCTCTTACTGAGAACCTCTTATCATGAATAGTTTGTTAATTGCCTCTCATATCATGTTCACAATAGACCACTAATTGGCCCTCATTTCTAAGTATTCACAAGTTTTCACAACAGGTAGGTAGGTATTTTCTTGACTGAATAAAATACTGTCTGCTTGAACAGAAGTTGTTGGCGCCCAATTTTCAAATCTATTGCTAGGAATAGTAGGTTTTTTTTTAAACTAGTCATAGACTGAAGACAGGAATCTATACCCAATTATTAATAATAAGCTCCATTTAATTACATAAGGCCTCCTTGTATCCTTATACTTGTACGGTTAAATAAACAGTATAACGTTCTCGAAAAGAGGAGCTCGTGGCTAAATAATAACAGCCGCTCGAGTCGATCTTTAGGTTAAGCCGTGCTTGCCTAGGTTGGTCTGTGGATGGGTGACCGCCCATTACATACCGAGTTTCCTTCGTGCCTCGGAAAGCATGTTAAGCCGTTGGTCCCGACTATCATTTACAGATCTTTGACAGTCGTTAGGTAGTCAGTGACCCTATTACTAAGACTCCGCTGTCCGTCTGTCTGTCTATCTTTTACCAGGCTGTATCTCATGAACCGTGCTAGCTAGATGTACGACGTTGCCGCTATAACAACAAATAATAAAAATATAAATTATTTAATAATTAAAGGGAGCTCCCATACAAGAAACGTGTTTTTTTGGGTTTATGGTACGGAACCCTTCGTGCGCGAGTCCGACTCGCACTTGGCCGGTTTTTCTATTTTCACCTGAACAGAGCTCGGTCGCCCAGGTACTCACGATGTAAATCTTTTGTTGCTTAAGTGCCATCACACAAGTCAATTGTTGACAATCAAGGAAATCAGAAATCTTAAGACCTTACTCAGTTGCAGCCTCTCGATGAAATCTTACCAAAATGTATTCAATCGTTTACCCAACAAAACTCTTTAACTCACACACTTCTATCAATTTGAACCACTGACCTCATTTAACCACCCCTTCTATTACCCCCCTAAAGAGTCCTTGGTACCTAAAAGTGACTAAAAGTGGTGTTGCTTGAGGTATCAAAGAGTGTGCAAAAACGTGCTCCGAGCGAAACGAGACCCAAATGTTTTGCAACGAGTGTCTCAGTGTCGCCAGCTTTTGTTTAAAGAAATGTCGGACGGAGGAGATGATGGTTTAAAATTAAAAATGTAGTGGGGTTCTCAAGGTTTTGTGTAAATAAACATGGTCAAGGAAAGTGTTTTCATTTGGTAACCATGTTTATTTTTATTTTTAGGAGACACTTTACAGTCAATGCCCAAAATTTTTTTAGCGCAAACAACTAAGCGCAACTAAATTATTCCTCGAAGCGCAACCATTTGAACAATTTGAATTTCTGTGCGCAACTAATGGTTGCGCTTCGAGGAATAATTTAGTTGCGCTTAGTTGGTTGCATTCAAAAATAGTTGCGCTTTGAGGAATACCCCAATGCTCTGTGTTCGTTACAAAAGGATTGCTGCGTGAGTTAATAGTTGCAACACTTCAAGATTCTACTTCCTTAGCTTGAAGAATTTCTCTTTGAGCACCGTTTTCAAGAGCACCAAAGTTAGCACCAAGCTAAAGTATTGATGGGTGTTCAAATGGGAATACTAAAATACGGAAAACGACTTTTGCTTTGTATGTCAATGAATAATTTTTGTCCAACCTACTTATCTTTGACTTGAATATTATGACTTTGATAGTTTGTATTTTTGGTACACCACCACACATAAACGACTCGAGACATTTGGATAAATTGAAACTCATGAAGACAATGTCTTTGAATAAAACACAGACTTTTATTTAAATAATGAAGTAGTATCCCTATAATAAGAGTCAAACCACTGGCAATTCCAAATTAAAAACACACGTCAAGAAATTTATCAGTAAACATTAACTAAACTACCTTCGTTTCTAGTATTTATCTAATCAAGTCGAGAAGTCTTGAAATACGAACGACAAATGA
This sequence comes from Lycophotia porphyrea, assembly GCA_950005105.1. Classification (NCBI taxonomy): domain Eukaryota; kingdom Metazoa; phylum Arthropoda; class Insecta; order Lepidoptera; family Noctuidae; genus Lycophotia; species Lycophotia porphyrea. Next base: position 2,199,725 of record OX465409.1, read on the forward strand.
AATACATTGGGTATAAACAAAAGGAATTGTAATTGATTCTATCAGCTCTTTGAACCCTTTCACGTTTCCATCAGCACTTAACTTGGAGGGTTTAAGTGGGGGAGATTTTACATCGATTCTGACTTAAATATTTCATTTTGTAAGGGAATAACAATTGGGTCTGATATCAGGTCAAGTGCTCAAGTCCCTAATTTTGGACTAAAGAATATTAAAAGGGTAAAGGTTAAAGCTGAATAAAACTTTGAATCTACCTGAAACTTACACCCGTATCTAAAAACCGTCAAAGTGATTACTTGAGTAAAAATAATTACTTAAGTTACGGTTTTTATTCTGTGGTTTAGTACTTGCTTGAAGTTAGAACTGTCAAAAGTGAGAATAATTCGCTTTGCTTTCTTTGACGGTACTTACTTTGTTCAAATTCTTGTCTATTGCATAGAGATGGTTGTATAAGTAATAACTTAAACTAAAATAATCCCCGGGTTTAACATCTTTATCAATTCTTCCTATCTGTGGTCAAGTTTAAGGAATTGCTTGAGTTTAAGTATTTACTTGCAAACATTTTTATGCAATGGACAATTTAAACGAAGTCAGAACCGTCAAAGAAAGCAACGCTAACACCCGTATTCATAGTCAAGTAAAAGTAATAACTTGAGTTTAAGTTATTACATATGCAAACATTTTAATGCTACAGGCAAGAATTCTAGCTTTTGCCAGTTCTAACTTCAAGCAATTACTAAACTACAGAATAAAAATCGTATCTTTAATAACGACTTCTACCCAAATAATCACTCCGACTTGTTTGTAGATACGCGTGTTAGAAGTCAAACTTTTGACAGTTCCAAGTTCAAGCAATTACTAAACTACAGAATAAAAGTTGCATCATAAATTATACTTTTACATAAGTAGTCTCTTTGACTTGTTTATAGAAACGTGTGTTAGTAATCGTGCATGCAGATCGAGTCTGAATTGAAGCACATACCTGAAATCTTTTTCATGTCATTATCAGTTTTTAAAAAAGCAAGAGGACTGTCCCAACCTCCATTTTTTTGTTGTCACCCCGCCCTCTTTTGATCTCAGAAGCGCTAAATCGTAGCCGCTTCCCATGTTTGCCGGGGAACCTCAGCGAAAGAGCTGAATGTGGAAGATTTTAGTTTGTTTAGCCAACAGCTGAATGAAGCGGTGATTTTGAAGCATTCAAGCGGCTTAACGGGCAGAATAGAAGTTTGTGTAAGCGGTTCATGGTTTCAGGATTTGAAGACGCTGTGAAGTTTGATTCGTGAAGGTTAATTCTGGTACAAATGGAATATTATTTTTGACATTTACGAAAATTTAAAACTATTTGAATATGTTCTACATATTTAAATAGTTACGCACGGCAACTTATCAAGCTATACAAAGCCAGTTTATGCAGATTTCACATTGTATTGGAAATGTATACAAAGCGAGGCCATGTTATAATGGAAATGTATAGCTTCATGTGTCGCAATGTGTAATTGTGTACTGGCGAGTTCACTGACAGTTTGCCACTTTTTAACCTTATGCTCTAAGTAATAAGGTTGCAAAGAGGTCGACCCTCGGTGCACTCGGTAGTACCTACAGGTATTGACTTTTGATTCGGGCTTATTAATATTTAAGTCCAAATTAATAGGAGGCGATTCTATTCGTTGCGTTGGGCTCCCACTAGATGGACCGATGATCTGGTGAAGATTGCGGGGATCCGCTGGAAGCGAGTCGCACGGGACCGGTCAATGCGGAGACACTTGGGGGAGGTCTATGTCCAGCAGTGGACGTCTTTTAGCTGAAATGATGATGATGATTCTATTGCCATTAACTGGGCACATATCCATAGCTGCTACTGAGGAATTCCAAAAAGATTTTGCCTTACCTGGTAATCGCACCAAGGACCTCTTGCTCAGTTATAGTTCTTACGATCACGAGACCACATATTCGATTGAATTACTCAGATATTTGACTAAGTCACAATTAATAATTCGAGAATTTTAAAAACGTTTAATCTTGTGCCTAATCTGATGAACCCGATTGACCCAACAACAAAGAAATAATTTATGTAACAATTCACCTGAATACCAACAATTCATAATTGCCATAATATCATAATTTATACGAAAACTTTAATCCATGGGCGCTTAGAATCTAAATCACCCAGAAATATTCCCATTAACGTTTTGGAAGTCAACGAAACAATTATATCAGGAATTTTAAAGGCGGTACAGTCATGAGCACCGAGGAACTTGTAAGACTGGTATATTTTGCACTCATAGAGTCCAGACTTAAATACAGCATAAAGTTCTGGGGCAACAGCTATCACTACAATATTAATGCTGCTTTCGTTATGCAGAAAAGAGCCTTGCGAACCATGCTTCGCATCAAACAAACTGAGTCTTGTAGAGATCATTTTAAGAAACTGCACATTTTAACAGTGCCTCTATATACTCGCCCTGCTTAGTAATTTTATTAAAAATATCCATAAGTATGAGACAGAAGAACATAGACTTATTAGAATAAAAACGCGAAGAAAGGATCTACCTAATTTCATACAGCCAAGCTTAATGTCGTTAAACATGCCTCAAGAGTGCAATCAGTAAATATGTACAATAAATTACCTGTACAATTTAAAAACTCTATGAATCCAAATGAATTCAAGAGGAAATTAAAGTCATTGTTATTGAAGAAATGTTATTACAGCATAGAAGAGTTTCTCAAAGATAAAAGAGTTTGACCTTATATGTAATTATATTTTAATGACTTTAAGTAATATATAAATCCAACATTCTATCATGACATTACATCTTAATGAATTTTATTGACATATTTACATTCTTTGACTTGAATTTACATTGATTTTGAATTAGTATTAAGTTAATTTATTATAGTTATTAATGATTTTGGGACCAATGTGAAATGTTATGTTTGTTTTTCTCCTAGTTTTATAGACATTATTTAATTTTTGTGTTACATTCATTGTGAAAACCACTGTTCGACACAAATGTACATTTGTTGAGAATAAATAAATAAAAATAGACTGATTTCTCGTGCTGTATTGATTGCAATCATCATATTAATAACTAGCTGACCCGCGCAACTTCGTCTGCGATGTGTCTGTGTGTGTGTAAGAGAGAGACATTTTTCATGAATGCTCTGCTCCTGCAGGTCGTAGCGTGATGTTATATAGCCTTCCCCTATAAATGAGCTATCCAACACTAAAAGATTTTTTCAATTCGAACCAGTAGTTCCTGAGATTAGCGCGTTCAACCAAACAAACAAACTCTTCAGCTTTATAATATTGTATAAGTATAGATATAGATATTTTAATGTTAATTACGTAATAGTAGTGATAGTCTAGTGGTGTGACCGTCGGACTGCCAAGTCATAGGTCTCGAGTTCGAACCCAAAATATCTCCTATGATTTTTCAGATTCATGTGCGTATTGTATAATTATCAGTTGCTGTGGTGAAGGAAAACATCGTGAGGAAAGCAGCATGCCTGAGAGATATTTCACAACGGCATGTAAAGCAAAGTCAGAGGCCCATGGGCGACATAAAAACTCTGCCACCGGGTAAGGCACTAATCTCACGATAAAGAAGAATTATGTTGTTACGAAAATAGTGTTTAGGAATACCCATAAACAATGAAATAGATCTGTCTTGGTATGGACATGTGATGAGGAGAGATAAAATGCACGAGACTAAAAGAGTGATGAATAGAAATGGAGATAGAGAAGGAGAAGAAGGCCAAAGATACATGGATTGCGTGAGGACTTAAATGAAAGTAAAGAGTAAATTGAAAGCGTGACGGCTGGCGGGGGGAAATTAGAGAAAAAAAACGTTTTGGGCCACCCCCCAGCCTCATGCTACCATGCTCTTCCTGCAATATTACCTATATTAAAATTATTATGAAATGAGTCTTTATCTCAAAATTACAAATGTTGTTCCACGCGAAAATCGCTTTTGAATTTCCGTAAGAGTAAACATATTTTGTGCCCTAACTGTACAAGTGAAACCTTCTTGACCTACCCTTAATAAATATCAAACAAATATAAATTACTGACTCGACTGTAATTAGTTGTAAAACGTACTCAAATTCCTTCTATTGTTGGGTCCCGTATAAATCAGTAGTCGCTAGTGTTGGGACATGTCGACTAATAAAGTATAAATAGTAGGTTTGTGGCTATTTTTGGAAGATTTATGTAGCATTGGATTTTCAATCAAGCCTCTTGATATTATAAATGATTAACTTTCGCCCGCGTAGATTTCGGAAATTATCCCATGAGAACGTATTGTAGGGATAAAAAATATTCTATGTCCTAAACTAGGTCATGGTCCTGGGTCCAACTATGTAAGTGTCCTTCATCGAAATCCGTTCAGCCGGCAAAATGTTAAAAAGAAAAAGATAGTTTGGCATTATTAAAAAGAAGAAAGATAAAATATGTATTCGTCGCAAGAACACGACGTTCATACAAAATGACAAAATTACAATGAACATACAACAATGAACAATATTACGTTCAAAAGGACGGAACAAGAAAAAAAGTTAATAGCTTACACGTCGTCATTGCGACGAGCAGTTATCACTTATCACTCAGCATGGACAGTATGGTTGCGGGACTGCTCGAAAGAGATACCGCGGCCCTGGAACACAAAGGGCAAGGAAGGAACATGGATGGGTTTTAGTCAGGACAAGTCTGACACTCGCTTCCGCTCAGCCCAGAGCGGGAGAAGTCATTTGATGATTTCCCTTCCGTAAAAAAAAAAAAGCATGGACTGTATTACCTACTGAACTTAAAATACCGATGTACTGTATATATAAAATATGAAACTACTATGACCATGACGAACTACTTCACATACATAACATCACGCCTGTAATCCGCGAAGGGTAGGGCAGAGGTGTACCTAATAGTACACCCAAATTTCGCCAGTTATGTTTTAAGTCCCATGTAACTGGGGGCGAGCCTATTGCCATCAACCGGGCACCAATCCAGACTCCGTGACTGCTACTAAGAAATTCCTGATAGAAAAACGCAATAACACTTTGCCCGACCTGGCAATCGAACCCAGAACCTCATGCTCAGCAGTCGCGCTCGCGACCACTTGACCAACGAGGCAGTCAAGAATTACTTCATTCAGAATGTTCATCATCGCGATGTACGGTACTGCGAATGTTTGCTATAATGAATTGAGATATTAGTTCCCTAATAGCATATACAACTGACCCATATTTACACAAGCACTATAAAAGTTGGTTATACTCACATGTTCAGTCCCCACACGTCCTAGCCACAAGTGGATTTTACTAGCCTTAACAGCGAGATTTTTAGTACGGCTACGCTTGGCATTCTGCTCAGCAATACGAGATTACGAGCTTGAAGATAACTGAGAGACTCCCTTAACTTTGTTTATGTCATTTCTTGGTGGAATAATAATGGAAATGAGAGATAAAGAACCTAGGTTGTAAATAAACATTTCTTTGCATTTATGTGTGTACATAACATCACGGCTGTAATTCCCGAAGGGTTAGGCAGAGGTAACAATAATAGTAGGTACATCCATATTTATGTTATGTTTCAGTCCCATGTAATAGGGGGTGAGCCTATTCCCATAAAACGGACACAGATACAGTCTCCGTGGACTCCTAGTTATGTCGATTTTAAGCCTAGAAGTTAAGGACACCTTTCATAATACCTTTTTTTTTTGGATGGGAAATCATCAAATTACCTATTTTTTCAGATCTAGGCAGAGCGGAAGGGAGTGTCAGACTTGTACTGACTAAAACCCATCCATGTTCCTTCCTTGCTCTTTGTGTTCCAGGGCCGCGGTATCTATTTCGAACAGTCCCGCAGCCCTGGTAACTGGCCCTGGTTTTACTTATTTAGTTTTTGTTCTCACTTACATGAATTTTAAATTAGTAATAAATTTATTTAGATCGGAACAGCATATCGTAATCTTCCATACTTGTCTACTAGCCGTAATTTCAATCCCTCTTTCACACACTTCATACCGAACAATATAGTGAATACGGAACAGATAGAATATTTTTTAACTTCGATAAAGACTTTTAAAAGAAGCCTATTGAACAAAACTTCAGATTGAAGACAAGTAGAAGGAAAAAGTAAGTTACAAACAGAATCTATCCATCAATCAATCCCTCCGTGATCCTAGATTCCTAGCCTTGTTTCAAATTTTCCGAAGTCGGCTTACAGAATCAGATGTTGTATGTCAGTTATAGGCATATGAGTATGTCCCACCGATATTATAAAAACTTTTCGTATTTGTATACGGGTTGGCAGGGACACCGACGCGAAAACAGTTACCACGTGTTCACTCAATAGTTCTGAGCCCCCTTACATGGAAATTTTTCATCGGTTATTAAAAAAATTGCTGTTTCCCACAAAAGTGCAATACCTGCACGGTCAAAATGTATGGAACAGCTGATTTTTTTAAGAATAACCATTGAAAAATTTCTAAATCGTGACTCAATTCTAAGCCGACACAATTTACACATAAGAAGTAAAAGAATTTCTAAAACCTAAGTTTTTAACTAACTTCTTATACGTTCCAGAAAGAAAAGACAAAGCTAATTTGTACCCAGACATCGTGTTAGCCTACTTAGCCTGGCTTTTAGACTAAGTGCTGTTGGTGTAAGGTTTTAAGTAAATCATTTAAAAATACTTATTTCAGGCCTCAATAACTAAGTGTTACCTAACAAACTTCTGAAAATTTAGACATCAAAAATCAATTTTTTAAGATCTATATGAGCGGTACATTTTTGAATCCAATGTAATCGAGTATCGCATCAGTACGAACCATTAAAAGTCAAAATTGAATTTATAACATTATTTAACGAAAAGTAATAACAATAAACATGAATAACAAAATTAACAAGTTTTGTCACCCGAGTTTGCATACAAATTGCCAAGTTTAATTTATTTGTGAACTTTCTCGCAAATAATAATGTTTTAAACGAATTAACATGGGGACTGGGTGTTAAGAAAACTGTTATTAGATAAATTACCATTTGACCTACTTTTTGGTTTGGAGGTAGAAGAGTATTAGCGCTGCTTCAGATATTGAGAAAAAGGAAGTACCCGTGGCTTTATTTGAGAGATATATTGGATTGGATATTTTAGCGTGTAAAAAAACCGGCCAAATATGAGGCGGACTCGCACATGACGGGTTCCGTGCCGAGTTGAGACCTCTTGGAACTGTACCCGATTCATTGTGTCCCGAGTTATTGTGTTAAGTTGTAATCTCAAGTAATTCGTTGGTTTTGCTAGAAACAGTGTTTTGTACCAAGTGTGTTTTCATAGCACGAAACCCATCGTCTGCCCACATAATGCTCGAGCCTAACGGAATAAATCCAGACATTCCTGACGTATATTATTTGTTCTTATAGTGGCAACAGAAATACACACTCTGTGATAATTTAAACAGGACCTATTACGTATCATAAGATACAGCTCGCTGACAGACAGACGGACGGACGGACAGCGGAGGCTTAGTAATAGGGTCCCGTTGGTTACCCTTCGGATACGGAACCCTAAAAAGAAGAGTTGCAGTTCGTAAAACTTGTCTTCTTTTTTGTGATACTAAAAAGAAAGTGAAAAACTAAACCCAACTAAGCCAAATTACAGGACATAGATATCCATTTTTCTTTCGGTTTTATTATAACTGGGGCACTCCTCAACGTCTTTAAATGTCATAACTCATACTGATATGTGTACTAAGAATTTTTTTGAGTGTGTGAATTTTTTTGAATAAAATAGGTACTGCGCGATTTTGAAATAACAAATTCACCTGAAAACTAAAGCACTAAGCACCTCCTCATATTGAAACAAAACGTATACAAAAAAAAAGGTTACACTCCGGGAGTGCCGGCAGAAGTGAAAATCTGAAACAACGCCATCTAGCTTAGATATCAGAAATTCCAATAGCTTTCTGCAAGAACGAAATATATCGCTGCCGTAGAAAAAAAATTGAAACAACGCCATCTAGCTTAAACTACACGCACACTCGCGCCAATTCGACCTAACGAGAGTTTAACAGTTTTTACTCATCCCAAAAAGTGCACAAAGCCGCTAAAGAAGTTTTCACTTAAAAAAAAAACAATATCCAAGTCGAATTTAGTCGACTAATCGAACGCTAATCCCTACCCTACCGGGTATAAAATTAAGTGCCTCCAGAGCAACAACTCAAAACAATTAATACCTAATAGGGGTAATATTAAATAATCGTGTCGTTTGTCCCGACTGAAATCTGTAGGAACTGGGGTATTTTTGGATAGAAGAATGTGCCCGAGTTAATAAATCGATTTAGTGAGGTTTTGGGGAGACTGAAAATGAATTGATTATGTTGAAGAATTTGTAGTTAAAAGATTGCTGAAAGGTGGATGGACTGTGTGAAGGATGGTATGGCTAGAAAGAAGGTGACTGCTAAGATGACGAGTAATATAGAAGTATGAAAGAAGAAGACATGCTGCGCCGACCCCAAACAAATTGGGATAAGGGCAGGAAGGTGATGATGACGAGATTGCTTAAATCCTAGGTGTTCTTTCACTTTCTTAGTCGATCTTCTCCATAGGAATGTTGGTATGTTTTAAAGCAATTCGGTAACTTTCTAACTATAACCCACCTTCCTACGCTTGAGAGCATGGATCCCGGCGCTGAACTGAACGTTGAATAAAAAGCGCCCCTGTAATCATAAGTTAACTGAAGGAATCTTTGGTGCGGCTGCGGGACTGTTCGAAAGAGATACCGCGGCCCTTGTACGCAAAGGGCAAGGAAGGAACATGGATGGGTTTTAGCCAGTACAAGTCAGACACTCCCTTCTGCTCCGCCCAGAGCGGGAGGGGTCATTTGATGATTTCCCATCATACAAAAAAAGCAATCTTTGGTGTTTAAATGCAAAACAAATAGGCAAGAACACAAAGCACAATTAAACTGCTTTTATTTTAATATTATAAGAGGCAAGTCATTAAGTCAGGAAATAGCCCTCCCAAAATTTGCGTTACAATTACAAGCATCAGAAATTACAGTCCCACAGTTAAGTCTCAAAAGAAAAAAGGTTTTAACTTTCGACAATGGAACTTAACCGGCAACTCTTTGTACCTACTCGTAAGTATGCGCGGGAAAATGAGAGAAGCACAAAATGGCGGGCAGTCGCGTAATTCCGTCGTTCGCTTGATGAATTTTGATTATGAGCACGTACTTGCAGATCGTGGGGGAAATACTGAAAAGACTCAGGCGGGTTTCATTCGTTCAGGTCGGCACAACCGAGAGGCAGAATCGAATAGGTTCGGAAAGAAGCCGAAGGTAGATTCCGAACGGTGTTTTCCGATCGAAACAGCCCGAATGAAACCGAATATGTGTAGTAGTAGCTTCGACTGACAACAAAAACGTTCAACAAATGATGCAGAATCGAATCGATGTGCCGACTGAACTAGAGGGTACCGCTCCTTTTTTTTTCGGATTGGAAATCATCAAATGACTACTCCCGCTCTGGGCGGAACGGAAGGGACTGTCAGACTTGTACTGACTAAAACCCATCCATGTTCTTTCCTTGCCCTTAGTGTTCTAGGGCCGCGGTACCTCTTTCGAACAGTCCCGCAGCCGAGGGTAACGCTCCTTACGTTTTGCATCGGTTTTACTCGGATAGGTAGGGAACTGCCTTTCGAATTTGGCGATATGAACTTTAAGGAGGAAATTATACCTATCTTTTCCTCCATAAAGTTTTTGTATTAATTAAGAAGTTGGCTCGGGTTGATGTTCAGGTTAAGCCGCGCGCACCTACATATCGAGTTTCCTCCGTGTCTCGGAAAGCACGTTAAGGCGTTGGTGTCGGCTGTCAATTGTAGATAACGTAGTCAGTGGCCCTAAAGTGAGTCCTTGGGTTGTGGAGGTCAGATAGGGAGACGCTCCATGTAAATTGCTGTTATTCAGCTGCATATGGTTAGGCTGGAAGTCGACCCCAACATAGTTAAGAAAAGGCTAGGCAGCTGATGATATTTCGTTGATTAAGCATGAGTTTTTCAACTTTCCAAACAAAACGCTAAGTCAATTACTCAATAGTGACTGCCTCGTTGGTCTAGTGGTCCCCGACTCCCGGGTTTGGGCAAGTGTTATTGGGTTTTTCCATCAGGAATTACTCAGTGGCAGCTACGGAGTTTGATTTTATGCCCGGTTGATGGGTGTACTATTAGGTACGCCTCTGCCTAACCCTTTGGGGATTACAGGCGTGATGATTATGTTTTATATGTTAAAGTCAACTAACCGTCTTATGTATAGTTCTTAGGAACTGAAACAAACTAGTCGTGTAATGGGAATTGTTTCTTTATTTCTCATGAGGACTAATTTCTTCCACTTGAAAACAATTGATTTACGTCAGCGTCAACACAATGGAAACAATCAGAAATAACTTTAAACTTACTATTTAAAAACTTCAGATTGACATTGACAGTGTGTTAAAAAAGAAATATAAGCTGTTATATTACAGTCGCTTGTTTTACAAACATAATTGAAGATAAAGCTGAGTAATTAATGAAGCCAATTAACATAATTGCAGCAGCTGTGACAGTCAAAATGGCGACTGTTTTTTAATTTCCGCTTCCCAAAATATTTTTTTCACTTTTCGCTTGCGTAATTTCGCAAAAATGTTGTTAGTGTTATTCTTCTTATATTTTTGCGTTATTTTAGTAGGTAAGTGGCGGAAATGGCTCATGTCCACTTTAATATCTATTATCACTTCAAGTGCGCCTGCCGGCTGTCAGTCAAAATTTGACAAGACCCGTGTGCTTGTAATTTCAGTGATCATAGTTTTTAGGGTTCCGTACCCCAAGGGTAAAAACGGGACCCTATTACTAAGACTCCGCTGTCCGTCTGTCTGTCTGTCACCAGGCTGTATCTCATGAACCGTGATTCAACTGTCTAGCTATTACGGTCATGAGGTACAGCCTGGTGACAGACAGCCACAAACGTGTTTTTTTTTCGGTTTATGGTACAAAACCCTTCGTGCGCGAGTCCAACTCGCACTTGGCCAGTTTTTTTTTAAATCGGTACATATCTACTTACCTGATTTTTGTGGTACAAATAGTCATGCTGTTCATGTTTGGAATCCATTTTGACAAAGAGCTGTTTTGTTTTATTAATTGATAGAGCATTGATTACGCAACAATAAAATTGGCAGCTAAAGTTGTCGATGCCTGCCAGGGCTGCGGGACTGTTCGAAAGAGATACCGCGGCCCTGGAACACAAAGAGCAAGGAAGGAACATCCAGAACCAAGGAACAGCCTAAAGCGGGAGGTGCCATTTGATGATATACTATGCTAAAAAAAAAAAGTTGTCCTTAAGTATGTTTATTCAAATTACGTCATTCTTTGACGACTACATCATGAAATGGCTATATTCATGCAATCTGACAAACTACTAACATAGTCAATCTCCTGCCCTGATCCCAATTTATTTGAGGTCGGCGCAGCGTGTCTACTTCCATACTTCTCTATTACTCGTCATCTCATCAGACACCTCCATTCTAGCCATATCATCCTTCACACAGTCCACGCATCGTTTCTTTGGTCTTCCTCTACTCCTATACCCATCCACACTCATACTCAAAACTTTCCTCAGGACATTTTCCAAAGTACCAATTTATACCTGTGTTGTGCAGTCTTCCATACGATGTATCATAAAGAAAATGCAAAGACTAATAAAACAAAACAAAACTAACCAACACACACAACCTGAATTTTCATAAAGAGTGTAAACAGACTCTTAACGAAGCCGAAAGGCACTCATTCTCCCCGTCATTGCGATCATTTTTTTGTTCAAGACCATACCTGGGAACCTTCTTGTTACGGAGATATTGGGGGTCAAAGTTCCAACTTTTACACAAGTTTTTTTTTTTAATACATGTTTTTGATGTAAGATTTTTACTTCAAACCCCTCCAGGACCTACTTACTATTCAATCCATCCATCAGCACAATGTTTTGAGTGCGTTACATTGAGTCCTACTGCAAAACGTGATATATCAGCCCAAAAAAAAAGTCGTTTCCCAGCAATAATTTTTGCGTAAAGTTACTTAGTTTGATGTACAGAATGCTTGGTTGACGTTTTCGTGAAGAGTCTGTTTACAGAGTTTACACCCTGTAGTTGCACAAAATTAGACTGTAACTAGGAAACATTAAAACCTGGCTCGCCTCTAATGGCTGAATTTAGGCTACACATCGGCTTCGCCCAGCCAAGGAGCAAGTGCAAACGTCGCGGTTTCTGGCCGCAAGAGGCCGGATGTGATTCGGGAATGTCGGTTGCAGTTTTGTTATGTTGGTAGTAGTCTTTTGTTAGGTAAATGTTTAGATGGGATGATGTTATTATTCTAGGCTGGCGTTTTTATAAGTGGTAGTTGATGGGACAATTTTCTCAGAAAACTAAATTCATTCACCAATCACCCTCTCCACAGAATTATCTATTATATGGGATAAAAAAGGTTCTAGGTATTACTGGTTAATATGGTTATAAAGTACCTGTGTGCAAATTCAATTCCGTTCGGTCTTTTTTGCGTGAAAGAGTAACAAACATCTATACATACATACATCCATCCTAACAAACTATTGCATTTAGTATACTTGTAATTTTATACCGTAAGATAACACTTTAAACACTGATTACGGAGATAGGTACTTAAAACACTGATTACGGAGATAGGTACTTTTTACCAGTCAACCTTATACCATAGTGGCTGTGATACAGCTGATATTTACTTGTATAGTCTGTGCAAATCATCATCATCATTTCAGCCGAAAGACGTCCACTGCTGGACATAGGCCTCCCCCAATTGGCACACATTGACCGGTCCCGCACGACTCGCATCCAGTCTGTGCATATATAACAGAATAATTATCGATATTTCCTTTGAAAATGCCAAGTGGATAAAGTTTTGAAACATTCCGTCTTCATCCCGAGCGTTTCCCAAATATTACAAAATTAACGTAACGTGTTTTCGCCAGCCATTCCCAAAGCTACATTTATCATTATTCTAGTTTAGATCAAAATACACTAATCATATTTGTTACTGCATTGCTCCACTACAATTTTCCATACCCCTAAACCCCAAAGCAATTACAGTAAAAACAAAACTACCCGTCAATTCTGGCAATAAATTCCCGATCGGTTTAGTTTAGAGAGTATGACGTCACAACACGCGCTCAGCAGTACTATGCTGATTTATTACTGGGCGACTGTTTGTGGTAGATAAAATATTGTGACTGGTTGTGTGTTATAGAGTATCGTTTTAGACGGCTTTCAAAAACATACTAATTTAAAAAGAAATTCTTGCCAATTTAAATTATGTCTATTTTTGCTGGATTGAAATATTTAATTAGTTGGACGTCATTAAGTAAATTATTTTTATTATTTATTTATTTAAAAAAAACGTTGCCCCACACTAGGAATTTATCCGGTATCGTGGGTGCGTTTACAAATATTTAAACTCACATACACAAACAGCCATACCCGAAACAACTACCAGTAGGCCATACAAATATTTGTTCCGTAGGGGAATCGAACCCGCGACACGCAGCGCAGCAGTCGATAGCTCAGCCACTTCGCCAACTGCGCTGTCGTTATTGCACAAGAATAGGGTTGGGTACTTATATCTTTTTTTTAATGGGAAAGTCCTCATAAATACCCGGTTGAGGCAAGCGGAGGGTTTTGTCAGTTTCTAACCGAATAAAAACACACTGTTCTTACTACTACCACGTGTCGGGGGCCCAGGAGATACAAGTATATTCGCGCGCACCCCCAATCATCACGTAATTTGCGATTCTAAAAATATATGGAAACCTTAATCTAAGTGTTCAAGTTTTCCTACACTTGTACCTAATAATGATTAAGTTAATTTAATCATGGGACCGTCAGTCCAGTTAGAGCATTCATTTGAACCATTCGCTATGGATTATCCAACAAAGGTATTGTAGATTTTCAACCCGTTACCACATTAAAGAATTGGATATTCTTATATTAACTCAGAATAAACGTATCCTCTCTTCTACCTGTTGGTGTCGTAAGGTGTATCATCTTCTGCGGGACTGTTCGAAAGAGGTACCGCGGCCCTGGAACACAAAGGGCAAGGAAGGAACATGGATGGGTTTTAATCAGTACAAGTCTGACACTTCCTTCCGCTCAGCCCAGAGCGGGAGAAGACATTTGACGATTTCCCATCCGAAAAAAAAAGACTTTTGGCACTCGGAGACTGCCGCGGTAAAGCTATTGCATAGCATTTTTTATCAACTTATGTAATTATAATGATTTATTCACTTTCGTAGTGTCAGAGCTCCAGCTCCAGCAGTAGATTATAATTAATAACCTAGGCTTGTCAATATCTGACATTACGTGTTAGGCACTAGGTGTTAGGTTATTTTCGTTACGTTACGTTACGAAAGTAACGTTACGGTTATTTTTCGTCTTTTGATCAAATAGCAGACAGATGTTGATAGTTTTCCTAGTAACGGAAATTGCGCTAACATCACTACGGATAAGTACGGGACACGTCAATGAAACAAGGCTACTCAACGCAGACTGTTTATTGGCTCTTTAGTTAATGATACCCACATACATAACACTTTTCCCTCTCAAATCTGCAAAAGTCGTTTATTAATTTGCACGAAAGAAAATCCCAACACATTTCGAACTTTGGACATCGGCACGAAATTTAACTTTTATGATTATTGTACTGACTCCAAACGAACTATAAAGTACAAAGTCTAAAACAAAGAAATAGCCTAATTACAGTATCAAAACATAACCAAATTAAATAGCAAATACTTGCCATATTATATTCATAAGGGAAAAGATGTATTATCTTAAATCTTGGGTTAAAAAAATCTGCTGAACCAAACCTAACGATCACGAAGATAGAAGAAGGCCCGAATCATAATGGCTTGCAGTCTGTTCTATTGACGAGTTGAAGGACGATCCTAAGTTATTATTGGGGACCAAATAAAACATCAATAATTTAATCTAAGATCAGGGATCAAAATCACCTTCCGAAACTGACCTCTCTTAAGAAAAAAGTAGTTGAGATATTAGTCTAGCTTTATCGCACTGTTTGTTACTGAGATTCCAGTTACTTGCCAATCATAGGTCTTATTATAATACAAACTTCATAGTACGGCCCGCCTGTACAGAAGAGGAATAAAGAAGTTAATCAATTTAAAGCAACTATGAACAATTTATGCAAATAGGTTTTTACATACACCTTTACACGTCAATTTTTTTTAAAAAAAGATGGGGCCGCGGCCGGTGTTTCGTACCTGACTACTCTGAGAAGAAACAGCCGAAACAAACTCAGAGGTAATAGTCTCTTTTAAAGTCCAGATATAATCTTAAACTCACATGAGGACAATGCAGATTAGTGTCTGAGATGGTCTTTTGAAGAAAGAACCACATAGATTTGGGTGGACCTGTCCAATCAGTGCAAGCACTTGTCAGTGATCGTGTAGCTCGACTTAAAACTCAAGGAGCTCAATTTACAAGCTCAAATTACACCCGCATCGTGAATAAGCAGTATTATTTATTTGAAAACGGTCTGTCATAACTACGTTGCCGCCAGGTTACAAAGACACATGGTCCAACAGAAAATGGAAACAGATTTAACCATCACTAATCCTTACTTCCTTATTTAATATAATATCATAAATGCGAAAGTAAGTTTGTTTGTTTGTTACTTTTTCACGCCTGAACCATTGAACCGATCATCCTGAAATTATGTAGGTATATACATTGGTAGATGGATACTTTTCATGGATACGAAAGGTATATATCCCGAAAAAAAGGTACTGTTCCCGAAGAAAACAACAATAACGTTATAATTCTCATAGATGGCGCCACGTGTCTTTTGAATCCAGTATTGAATTACAAGCAGAGAATTGCCGCATTGATTTTCAAATTCTTAATGAACGCGAGCGAAGCCGCGGGCAAAAGCTAGTCAACACTAAAATCACCAAAATTCAAAGACAAACCCGAATCAAAAACACCAGTCATCGATCTACAGGTTCTATAAATCCTGTATTTGGATAATTCGCAAAAAGACAAACACGATGAATAGCAAACTCCTGTGTTATTAACTCTATCGAGATGGAGGACGTGGCTACGTCACTAACATGGATTCTGAGCTCAGGTGTTGTCTAATGGAACTGTGGTTGTCAAAGTTTTCAATAATGCCAAATTTGGGAAAATATTATTAGTAGATAATATTGTTGGATTCTGAGCTCAGGTGTTGTCTAATAGAACTGTGGTTGTCAAAGTTTTCAATGATACCAAATTTGGGAATATATTATTAGTAGATAATATTGTTGGATTCTGAGCTCAGGTGTTGTCTAATAGAACTGTGGTTGTCAAAGTTTTCAATGATTCCAAGTATGGAAAAATATTACTAGAAGATAATATTGTTGGATTCTGAGTTCAGGTGTTGTCTAATGGAACTGTGGTTGTCAAAGTTTTCAATGATTCCAAGTATGGAAAAATATTACTAGAAGATAATATTGTTAGATTCTGAGCTCAGGTGTTGTCTAATGGAACTGTGGTTGTCAAAGTTTTCAATAATGCCAAATTTGGGAACATATTATTAGTAGATAATATTGTTGGATTCTGAGCTCAGGTGTTGTCTAATAGAACTGTGGTTGTCAAAGTTTTCAATAATGCCAAATTTGGGAAAATATTATTAGTAGATAATATTGTTGGATTCTGAGTTCAGGTGTTGTCTAATGGAACTGTGGTTGTCAAAGTTTTCAATGATTCCAAGTATGGAAAAATATTACTAGAAGATAATATTGTTGGATTCTGAGCTCAGGTGTTGTCTAATGGAACTGTGGTTGTCAAAGTTTTCAATAATGCCAAGTATGGGAAAATATTATTATCAGATAATATTGTGTCGTTACCTTTTTCACCAAAAGGTATGCGAAGTATGGATAAATTGAATTTATCCGTACACTAGCTGTTATTTATTTCCGCAAGAAATTATTATAAATGCCCCGCTCCTATTGGTCGTAGCGTAATGTTAGCCTATAGCCTTTGCCGATAAATGGGCTATCCAACAATAAAATATTTTTTCAATTCGAACCAGGAGTTCCTGAGATTAGCGCGTTCAACCAAACCAACTCTTCATCTTTATAATATTATAAGCATAGATGGTACAAGATCCTCTAGTTTTGCTAGCTAAGTAATGAAGGCAAAACCAGTATTTTGAGATGTTTAGTTTCTAATTTCGATCCTGCCCCAATGGCGTAGATAACTCACACTGTCTTACAATATTGTGATTGTATAAATCCGAAAGATTTTGAAGGGAATTCCGATACCCATTGCTCCGTATGTTTCAAAAATTTCGTCTACTATAAAACGTAAATAACGCCATGACTATTCATAAAACCGAAAGACATTGCAATAAGGCTGTTGATTAACATTGGGTATTTTACCTAACAGCAATGACATACCCTTGGATGTTCCGCCACAAACTTTTCAACGCTCCATCGGGGAAGTACTACCATTCAACAATGGATCCTACATTATTACCAGCTGTTATTTCACATGCAGTTTTACGCATTTCAGTGTATTTAGCCCTAGGTTTCCAGAACTTTCCTGAACTCGTGTCCATTCCCGAAAGTTGGAAAACACTAACTATTTGGGTACTGTGGAAAGCTTTAAATAGTGTAGAAGTGAGTTTTAGACAGGGTAATGGTATTTTAAAACAGTGCATTTTAGGAAAATCTAAAAATGTATTTGAAATAACAGAAAACCTCAAACTTTTTTTATAAAAAGAAAATCTTAAAAAAAAGAAACCTCTGTCTGCTCTTCGCCTTACTATTAATTTTTCAAAATTTCGGAGTTGGTCATATAGTCAAAATTGTTCAAAAAGGAGTTATTATTTAAATGCGTAGTTTTTTTGAAGTGAAACTTCGACATTTTTTAAAAATCGTCACGTTTTTCGGTTACGCGCCATGTTGCTTTTTTTGACGTAAAGAATATAATGTATCATTATTGATGAAATACAACAATAGCAATGATATTATAATAAGAACAATGATAAAATAAATTACTCATTAATTGTATGCATATCTATAATAATAAAATAGCTTAAATTTAATACGGAAAAAAATGTTTTTCTTAAGGCTTAAGCCTTATCTACCCCATTTTCGTGAAGTTGCAAATAGTAGAAAAATGATATGTCGTAAAGAAGTTTCACTACTTACCTGTGTACTCTAGTACACACACATTTTTTTTTCTCTATACGAGAAGTGACCTTTGCCCTAAACTGGCGGGAATAAAAGGAGGACGATATAGAATACCGTTTCAAAATGGTTAAATTGAAAGGATGTAAAGTGGGTAACTAATAAACGTATTTATGAGTTAATTTTAATATTTTATGACGCATTGCAAATTAAAGACCCGAATTTTCTCACCTATTACGTAACAGTCCTGTATATTGAAATGAAATTAAGTATGCAGATTTTCTGAATCCTTTATTAAAATGTTAATTTCCCTGGGTTTCAGCCTTTTGCATTTCAATTGAACAGTGTTCACGAATCGAATCAATCGGAAAAAAAAAATATGTAAAAACTTATTCTAATGAGAAATTCCATGAATACACCTAACACCACACGCCTGTAATTCTTTGTCATGTGTACCCACAGTTCAAAAGTTATGTTTTCCTCATAGAAAAATACTTTGCCCGACCTGGGAATCGAACTTTAGACCACACGCTCAGTAGCAAATTCCGTGAGTAATAAAATTAAATAATGCATAAAATCTTCCTTGAATATGATGACTCGGTGAAACATAACTAAAAAAAACTTGTATAAAAAATCTGTTGAAGAATAATAAAAAAACTTTGAGAACTCGAATCTATATCAACAGCAGAAACCAGTTTGCTGATATTTGAAGCCTGAGCGACTCACGACGTCAGTCACACAACGGACACCATCACAAACGCTACCGCGGCATGGATTTTA
Organism: Lycophotia porphyrea; assembly: GCA_950005105.1. Classification (NCBI taxonomy): domain Eukaryota; kingdom Metazoa; phylum Arthropoda; class Insecta; order Lepidoptera; family Noctuidae; genus Lycophotia; species Lycophotia porphyrea. The sequence continues at coordinate 2,218,737 of OX465409.1, forward strand.
CCGGCAAAGTCGCTATCGTAACCGGCGCCAGTTCCGGCATTGGCGCTGCTACTGCTAAATTATTTTCACAACATGGAGCCACACTTGCACTCGTCGGACGAAATGAAACAAGATTACACGCTGTTGCAAGTGAATGTGAAGCTGCTAAAGGAATACGACCCTTGTGTCTCCTCTACGACTTAACAATCGACGGAAATTGCGATGAAGTCGTCAGAAAAACAGTGCAGACGTTCAAACGGTTAGATATACTTGTGAATTGTGCTGGAAAAGCAAGTGTGACATCGCTCTTTGATACAACTATGGATGCTTTCGATGATCTAGTGGCTCTAAATCTTCGCGTGCCTTATAAATTGACTCAGTTGTGTACTCCACATTTAAGAAGAACTAAAGGGAATATTGTGAATGTTTTTGGTGCTCCTGGTAGAGTGCGGCCTGGTTTCTTACATTGGTCGATGGTCAGAGATGCGTTGCAGAGATTTACGAAGGCTGGTGCTTTAGAATTGGTAGTCGAAGGTATAAGAATGAATGCTGTTCGTCCAGGATTGACCAGAACTAATATATTGTCGAATTTGAATGTGCTAGAAGATGATATGCCTCACGCTTATGAGAAGCTTGCCCAAACAGTACCTAATAATGTGATAATAGAACCTGAAGAGATAGCTAGAATGATTGTTTTTGTTGCTAGTGATGCTAGCCCTAATCTAAACGGTGCTAATTTGGTGGTTGATGGAGCGGCGTCTGGCAGTGTTTAGTGACTAAGTGGCAAACATGACGAAGTGACAAATACAAGAATAAATATTTTTAATCAGATGCCTCTCTAAGTGACATATTTCTTAAGTGTATAAGTAATATAATTTGGTAGGTGGAAATTATTAAAGTTACGATTAATAAAGCAGTGGTATAATATGATGTAAATAACATTGGATTTAATCTAAAATCACAAATGTTACAAATCGGTAAGCAACCAAATGATATTATAATAAAACTTAATGGAGTAAAAATTGATGTTTTATTTAATTGGCGTCCCTTCAAATTGGTAATTGTTTACTGACATTGGCATCAAAATAGCTGATTTTGTACACAATGCTTGAATTGTTTGGGATGTGAACGATTAATAACAAAATATACTTGAAATACCTCAACTGCGTTGTCATTTTTGGCTGGATAACAAAAACTACTAACGATTCAACCCATTTAACCCGACTTCAGAAAAGGAAGAGAGGTTCTTAATTCGTCGGAATCTTTGTATTTTTTTATGATTACAAATTCATATCAAGTGGAAAAGTTAATTTTAAATAATAAAGATTTTAAATCACAACATATTTAAACCAATATTATGTAAGAGCGTACCTATGCATATGATAGTGAACCAAAACATGTATAAAAATAGATCTCAAACAGGTTAAGAGAGTTAAAGTATCTCTGAATGAGGAAAACCTGTACAATAATAATACTGTGATCACGGAAACTAGTTCTGACGTAACGATCGACCATAGGAGTAATACAGAAGGTCGCAAACGGGCGCACGCACACACAGACGTGTACGTACGGCGATCTCAAAGAAATGCGCTTGCACTCACTTTGCGTGAAGCGTATCTATGTATGCGTGCGTTTTCGCTCGCTGTATGGAGATGACCTTCTGTACCGTTATGACTGTAAAGTTGATTTACTGCAACGCAACAACGCAAATGATTTACTGTACTTGTGTATGGTGTAGTTATTCCATTTATTTCATTCATAAACATGTGTTTTTTTTTATAGTCGCGTTATGTTTTGGTGTTTAGGAAATTATTGTTGAAGGTTAAACTAACATGGGATCGCTCAATACCACACTTGAACTTGAATTTGGTGATGCCATCATTTGTATAATACAAATTAGATACAGTTGTAGGTAGCTAACATCTCCAATTTTGTATTTTCTTGACAACCATAGAAAAAGGCATACAAATCAAAACTTAGTCAACTAAATTATACTAGATACTTATTAGTATTTTGGGAGGCGCTTTGTAAACGGGGTTTCCGGTTTATCTTCCCGAAGAAACTTTATTTAAATTTAAAAATAGTTTGTATACAATTATCGCCTACATAACTTATCTTGAACTTATAAAGATCTGGTAAAACTGGCCTCAAAATTCACACAAGTGTCAATGTCAATAATAAAAATTAACCTAGACCTTAATCACTGTTTAATCCTTCCTACATCCAACATGAAAGCACCTACTCTCTCAAACAATACCAGGCCTATATTTACTTGTAAAAACAACAAAAATGCCCACGTGTGCCACTGATGAAAACTTCAGTATTGTTTGTGAGCCCCACTGTTCGCGGTCGCGTACTTTCAGCTATTTTCAGGCAAAAAATCTTGGCCTTCACAAAATGTTGAAATCATACCTCACGTTTTGTATGATTCGAAATGGGGGCTTTCAATTTTCTTGCATGAAAAGGTCATGGAAAGGTTAGAGTGTATTTACAGACTAGATTTGGGGTAGTGTGTAAAGATTTGGAGGTGAAATCCGTAGCATTGATAAAGTAATCAACATAGGTACCTACATAAAAAGAAAATTTTCTTTGACTATGATGGATAGCTTTGAGTAAATGGGATGATTAATAGGCATGTATCTTCCCTGTATGAAGCCTTTGCACTGGGACAGTAATAATCTGATATAATTCTTGTATGAACCAATCGAAGATCTTACCAGGTAAGGTACGATATTGCAAAGAAAATGTAAGTATTTTAAAGGTCATGAATACAAATTATGAGGGAAAAATATTAATGCAAGAGCACGACTTCATTCATGTGTTTAGTTTAGATAAAACGATTTAACAGAATTATTATCAAACAAAATCACATGATCACACATATACACAAAGATAACAAATATAAAAATTACATAAACACTTATCAAGGTAAAATACATACAATGTAACAACTCGGCCACAAGTAAACAAAGTGAGACAGCAATAGACTGATAAACACTGATAATGTTATCAGTATTTATCCATCCACCGTCATATACAGACGCGTACTCTATAATCAATAAGTACAAAACGCGATAAAAATAACAAACCACCAATTCACGAAAGGAATCCTTATACTGCAAGAAAATATAAAACACTTGAAGATAAAGCAACCGAAATGGATACCATAGACTTAACAGGAAAAGTGGCAATAGTAACAGGAGCCAGCTCTGGTATAGGAGCAGCAACAGCCATAGCATTTGCCGGATTTGGAGCTAGACTAACTCTCGTCGGAAGAGACGAAGTGAGATTGCTAGAAACAGTCAACAAATGCGTGGCGGTGAGTAATGTAATGCCTTTATTCATACCACTAGATCTAACCCATGAAGGAGCTTGCGAAGCAGTAGTGAACAAGACAGTGGAAACATATGAAAGAATAGACGTACTAGTGAACAGTGCCGGCAAAATGGCGATATCATTTCTGTCTGATGAGACTATGGAGAAATTAGACGACCTAATGAATGTGAATTTTCGAGTGCCGTACCATCTTTCGCAATTAGTGTTACCGTATTTGGTGAAAACAAAAGGGAACATAATAAATATAGGATCATCGATGTCAAGGCGGTCAACACCAGGGATGTTGGCGTACACCGTATCAAAAGCTGCTCTACAAATGTTCTCAAGGCAAGCAGCAGTTGAATTAGCCCCTAAAGGAGTAAGAATCAACTGTATCAACCCTGGACCTTCCAAGACGAATATTCTGGCCAAAGTAATCGTACAAAATCCTGAGTGGAGAGATCAAATTCATGGTAATACTCAAGAATCAGCGTTCGATGGAAAGATGTTGGATCCTAAAGAAGTTGCGTTGTTAATTTGTTTGACGGCTAGTGATATTTTCCCTAGTTTAAATGGTTCGGATATTTTATTCGATGGTGCTGCTTGTAATGCGTGATTTAAGTGTAAAAAAGTGATGCAATATATAACAGTGACTAATATATGACAGTGACTTCGGAAATTGGTAGTTTGTTACTCAGTATGATTATTTTTGTTATTAAGGTCATAGATAAAGAATGAGTCAAAGTTGTACTTGTCGAGTTTTTTTATTATTTCTGATTAAATTAATCAAGTAATGTTTGTTCATCTAAAGAATATTAAGTTCTTTCACGAACGTTTTTTGCTTCCTCGCTAATAACATTGTATCGGATACTACGCAAACGTTAAATATTAGCAGAGACCGTATTCTGAACTGTTTACAGCAAATATTTATCAACAACCAATAGATCAGGTTTGAAAAATCTAATCTCTTTGAGCTTTAATAGAATTATCCCAGTATTTATATTCAATAAAAGCCATAGTTCTATTACAGTCTGTCTTCATAACTCCCGATTTTATTATACACAAAGTAGAATTTATTCACGAAATAGAATTGATCGCTATTTCGAAGGGGATAGAGACTATAATCTTATGTTAATGTGACAGATTAGAAGCTCCCTACTTTGTAGGCAAGGCCAGTAGTTTCAACTAAATTATATTCCTTAATTTACTTCTTATAATTTAGTTTGAATTACGATGATAGTGTTTTCGTTCGTAACGTTGGAGCAGATATAACTAAAGGTATGTTTAATTTAGTTCACAAAATTATGGAAGTTGACTATGAAGTCTAATTTGGTAATAAATAGGTTATCAAGAACGTGGATGGTCGGATTTTTTACTGATAAACCAACGTTGATTGAGCTGATATTAAATTCAGTTATTTAAATATCTACTACCATCATCTGCTTTAGACTTGTCCTAACTATGTTGGGGTCGGCTTCCAGTGTCACCGGAATCAGTTCTGTATCAGTATTTTGAATGGAGCGACTGCCTATCTGACCTCCACACTACAACCCAATAACTGAGTAATAAGGTGTCCCATCCAATGTTTAATTTATTCACTGATCTGTTGATCACTGAACGTTGACTTCGAGATAAACTTATATTTATTTGAAGAATTTGTAATCCAATTTAATTAATTTATTTTTAGATTAACAGCAAGCGTATTTAAATAGATACGAAGGTTGCATAATTAATTAATGATACTAATTTAAATATAAGCCGTCGACCTCGTGAAGGTCATGAGAATCCATTGGATGCTAGCAGCAGAGGATTATTATGTTACTGTACTGCTGATAACTCTGATAGGGGAAGGTATTCAGTCTGGGTAATGAATTGAGCTGATTGAGACACGACGATCAATCGCTGATTCAGTCATATCATCGTTCAAATAATTAGGACAGTTGTAAACTTGCGACTGATAACGGCCAATTAAAGTGGTTAGCAAATTGGATTATTCATGAAGTTCCCAACTTTTCTTCTAGACCATACTTGGAACCTTCTACTTCCGGAAATTTTGGAGTCAAAGTTCCAACATTTTTACAAGTTTTTTTTTTTAAATACATGTTTTTAATGTATTTTTTTTACTTAAGACACCTTCACGACCCCCGAACTATTCATTCTATCCATTAGCACAAAGTTTTGAATGCGTTACATTGAGTCCTACCGTGAAATGTGATTATTCACCCCAAAAAAAAAATCTTTTCCCAGTAATAATTTTTGCGGAAAGTTACTTAGTTTGATGTTCATAATGCTTGGTTGACGGCTTCGTGAAGAGTCTGTTTACACCGTGTACATACTCTCCAGGGTTCGGAATGGTGTACTGAATATGTGGTAAGCGTTTGTGCGTCGATATCCTTTCCACCCTGTATAACGCCAGGACTCAAAGAACTAGAAGTCTTGAGGGAAAGTCTATGTCCAGCAGTGGGAAGAGACAAAGTAACAATACAGTACTTCACAAATGCATCCACAAACTTCTCATTCAAACTCAAAGACTAAATCTTTGCTAAAATCATCAAGAGCACAGTAATGTACCAGCCACACAGACAAAGACATAAGTATACATAACAAGTCAGAATTAACGCTGCGGTAACATATCTGTGTGTCAGAACGTATCGGCGGGACTGCTGTGAATGCAGCGTCAGGATGAGACGCTATGATTTACAGCGACGACGCTCCTCTCGGAGGGAAGGAGGGCAAAGGAAGATATAGCAGAAGGTAAGGACAGACTCGTCTTCAGGAATGTAAGTACATTTATCACTTCGAAAGTATCTGTTAAAATAAAATGTTTAATAAGAGCTGTAGAATTATTGTAGAGCGGTGGTCAGAGGACTTGAGGACCTCGTGGCTAAATAATAACAGCCGCTCGGGTCGATGTTTAGGTTAAGCCGTGCTTGCCTAGGTTGTTCTCTGGATGGGTAACCACCCATTACATACCGAGTTTCCTCCGTGCCTCGGAAAGCACGTTAAGCCGTTGGTCCCGGCTGTCATTTGAAGATCTTTGATAGTCGTTAGGTAGTCAGAGGCCCAAAAAAGTCTGACAACCAGTATAACCAAGGGGTATTACCCAATCAATACTAACTAGGTTGTGGAGGTCAGATAGGCAGTCGCTCCATGTAAAATACTGGTATTCAACTGCATCCGGAAAACAGGAAGCCGACCCCTAAATAGTTGTGAAAAGGCTAGGCAGATGATGGTGATCAGAAGACTTCAGCTCCAAGCAGTGGGTATATTGACATGACTAATGAATACAGTGACTTGTTAATATAAATAAACAAACCTAAGTTAACCAACTTTTTATCCATAGAGGCAGGTAGAACACTAGACCACACACCTTACTGAAGAACACCACTATGATTATAGAGTATGTCCTTCTAGGTAGCCTCTACGGACATCACGCCTATAATCACCGAAGGGTTAGGCAGAGGTGTACCTAATAGTACACCCACATTTCGTTAGTTATATTATAGTACCATGTAATTGGGGGCGAGCCTATTGCCAATAAGCGGGTAAAAAACCGGGTAAATCCAAACTCCGTGGCTGTTACTGAGAAAATCCTGATGGAAACACCCAATAACACTTCACTCGAACTGGGAATCGAACCCAAGACCTCGTGCTCAGCAATCGCGCTTGCAACAGCTAGACCAAAAAGGTAGTCTCACAAAACAAATGACATATTAAACCTTCTGCCAAACAGCCTTATCAGAAAGCTCAGGAGAGTCCAACTTGCATATTTCCTTACCTGTAACAAAGAGATACAGCGTTATTTTCATAAAAACTCCATTTATCAAGCGAGATGTAAGCGCTCGTAAAAATATACTGTAATTTAATAACTGCTGAAGTTTTCATCGTTTCGTTTTTGTTAAATGAATTTGTGCTTATGATTTTTTGTACGTATTAGTTTAGTTTTAGAGCAATGACCTTTATAATATGATGACGGGTGTTTAAAATATATTTATGGATCCATGATCTGAAATAAATAAATTATTAAATTAAAAAAGGTCCTCAAGCTGTTGACATAAGGAAACCCAGGAAAACCTAACCGGCCTTTCTTTTTTTGAGAAAATCCTTAAATTGCGGACGCGGTACCAAATAATAGGCTCAGACAGATTATACACTGCAATATCTGTCAAATGTCCTCGTCCGATCCGCAATTTGTAAGTAACGGTTCCACCAAACTTAAATTATTTCGCAACTAGCTGTGCCCGCGACTTCGTCCGCGTGGATTTAATCTTTCTCAGCCTGTTATTGTAAAACGCAACATGATTTTATCGGTTCGTAAGTGTGACATTATTTACACCATTGTTTTGGAGTTTGTTGATTAGGCAGGTTATAGACTTGATTCAAACTTAAAGTATTTATTTCAAACTAGCTGTTGCCCGCGATCTTCGTTCGCGTGAAAATATTATTAAATAATCCCCATTATTATCACCACTTCCCTATTTGAATCGAATTTTGTTACCAATTTCAAAGGTTTTATTTTCTTTGGACGGAACCCTAATTATTCACTTAAAATAAAAGTAGCCTTAGTTACTCCTTGTTACATCAGCTATCTGCCAGTGAAAGTCCCGTCAAAATCGGTCCAGCCATTTCAGAGATTAGCCGGAACAAACAGACAGACAGGCAGAAAAATTGTAAAAAATGTTGTTTTGTGGTATATGTACCGTGTCCGAAATGTTGTTTTGTGGTATATCCATATGAACTTAGTAAAAAGCAATTATTTTAAAATTACAAACAGACACTCCAATTTTATTAATCTGTATAGATGTATAGATATAGATGTTACTTTTACACGGTTTTAATCATATATTCATGACCATCATGAACGATCTGTGGCTTTGGTAAGTGAGACATGAAACTTAGACATTTTAATTGGAAACAACTAAAATGTACATCCAACAAAAAAAAACACTAATCAGCCTATCAAAATCTGGCACAAGTCACAAGCTCAAGCGAGCTCTCTTCATAATGACACGCATCATCACAATCAGAATAATGTACGTCCGCAACGATCGTCCAACTCGACACATGTGGAGACAATGTGATTAAATAAAGCTAAATGTTTTGATTTGGTGTGTGGCCTATGGCATGAGCAGAAGCGATTTGAGTTAAAATAAGTGAAAATAAAGGTGTCAGCCGTTATACGATGCGGGCCTAAAAATGATTAGGAAGTGTTTGGTTCTAAAACAAGCTGTTTAATATTCTGATATTTTATTACTAAAAAGTCTGCTGACCAAAGTGGGAAGACGTAACTCCGACCTAGTAAAGTGCTACCTCGATGGATCAGCGGCAGTGAGTGGGTGTTGGGCTGTGCTCCACTTCTTATCCTGCCCGCCTGAGGCTTACAGCCAAAGCGACCTCTGTGCTGCCACGGATGAAGCCTTGAAAGTGGCGAAATGTTTGGCCAATAAATGTCGTGCCAGTGACACGCAGTAGAAGAAGACTAAAAATATAGCCGTGCTAAGTTTATGAATTCATATCATGTTTTCCAACAACTTCGTTTCTAGAATATATTAAAAGAATAATCTTGAACCCAATTAAGAAACACATTCTTCATAGCTATAAATTCATGAACTGACAAAAACAGGTTAGGTCAAATTTACTCATTCAAAAAAAAAAAACTATAGCTAAGGAAATAGTCCATTTTATCTATCAACAACATAGAAAATGAATTATGAGGCTCGAACATCCTAATTACAATCAACAATTATCACATTCAAGTATATCTTTCACTTTCTCGCTCCAAATACTAGTTTGGCAGTGGACGGAACATTATATCAGTGACGGAACATTATAATCAAAATAATGTGGCACAGACAATGTAATTAAACATAACAATGCGCCTATATATTGTGGTGGGTGACATACGAGTATGCGTGGTTAATACGAAGAGAGAATAGTGACTTATAGGTATGTTTAAAATGAACCAGAAAGATTCTAAATCTGTAAAAAATAACATTGGAAGATTTGTTGAAAAAAAAAACCCAACCACTCCGGAAGTACCGACTAAAGCGAAAACTTTTTTTTTTCACTATTCTGGATTTTTTTTAGAAAATATTTTTGCATAAGTCTTTTACTTATACTGCCGTCATAAGGAAAAAGGGCACAAATGACATTTTTTTCGAAATTGAGTTAAAAATTCTGGCAGAATTGCTTTTTTTCTGATTCCGAATTTGTATGTAACTAAATTTCGGAACAAATGTTAGTTGTGCCCTTTTTCCTTATGAAGGCATTATACATTTGACTATACACTGTATTTTTTGGACTTCTAATATGTAGCAATACGGCTAACTCTGCAACGAAAAAAAGAAATACTTCTTTTGGCGCGTTAGGGAAAAATGATGAGAGTAATTTTTACGATGCGCGCGTACACCGACAACAAAAACCTACATCGTGAAGTTAGCTAGTCAACATACACCCTGAAGTTAGCTTAGTGTCAGATATTGACAAGCCTAGGTTTTTTTTATTTTTAATCTACTGCTGGAGCTAGGAGGCTAGGTTGTATAGGTAATTACCTATACAACCTAACCTCCTAGCTCCAGCGGTAGATTGAGATAAGGCGACAGATATTTTTTTTTAAAAGAAGTATAACTTCTAAAACACGTGTACATAAGTACACACACACTTTTATTTTTTTCAAGATTCTGGAGTATTTTTAGAAAATATTTTTGCACAAGCCATTATACATTTGTATTTTTTTGGCTTGTTATATTTAGCAATACGGCTAACTCTGCAACGAAAAAGAGGTCGTTTAACGGTGTCGCGAGTTCAATTGTTTTTACCCATCTCAAAAATGCCCAACGCGCCTTAATAAGTTTTCACAAAAAATGTTTCAAAGACTGAATAATGTGAGATTATTCATACGAAAGCAAAAAAAATAATAGTTCTGCACCTATTATTTTTGTCAACCAACATCTCGCTAAGAATTTGTACATTCAACATCTATCAGAAATAACATTTTTACTAAAACTTTGGGATTTTTTTCTTTCACGATAAATTTTACGAACTAACATCAGTTTTTTCAACAGGCCTACATTTCATTTTTCCCTTGTCAAAATTGCTCATTGTTATCGTCAAAGCGCTCACCACTTACCCCGCTCTCGCCCATCCCTCACCCCAAACACCACTCGAAGACTAACATTCCGCTCCACTTAGTTTGGCACACTCTAAATATCGCCACTAAATAAAACCACCGCCATTGTCTCGTCACATGCCAACTGATCACAGCACTTTCATATCCTGTACTTTGATTTATCAGACTATACAGAGTGGGAGTGATATTGACAAATGATTACCACGTTTTCAGTACATCATTCTGAACACAGAAATTTAAAAATAAAAAAAAAGTTTTAAGTACATTTTGACTGTGTAGTTAATGCACTTTTGTCAGAACCGTTTGTGTTTTCATCACTAATGAAAAAGTAAAGAGGATCTTAAAAAGTTTGAAAACAATTTCGATCAAAATTTTAAGGCCTGTCATCAAAAGAAGATAAATTTAACACCTCCTTTAATTTACACTTCGGGCCACATTAACGGCCCATTTCATAAATGAATTAAACGACTTCCGCGAACCAATCATAAACGCTGTTCTAATTAACAATTATTACTGCAATAATCTATTTCATTATTATCATAGTAATAATGCCTGTAATTATTACACAACAGAGACTATAAATTCGAAATTTAGACTAGCGACATCTAGTTATAAATAGTTGAAACTAAAATAGCCGTTCGACGTTCGAAACAAAAGACGCGTATACTGGCGATGGCGGTCGTTTATCGAGAATTTAGTGCATCACACAAATCATAGCTCGGAGATTTTGGTGTAATATAAATTATTTTTATACAAAATCATCTTGGGAATTCTTGTTTGATATTTTATTAAATCTTCAGCTGTGACGTGTTGGATTTGAATTATGGCTAGAAAAGATTTGTAGTTGACGATGGAAGAATTTTGGCACCTAACGTCCCTGTGTAAACAGAACTTTTTAAATAATTTACGACTAAGGCACATTGCTTTTAAGCTATGCAACGAACTTTGATGCACCATTCACTATAATTTAGGGGTTTTATTTATTACAAAAGGTTGTAACAGCAGCAACAGTTCTATAATCCGCACCAAACATTTGCTAGTGCTGGGAAAAATGATGTCTTTGCGCTGTGTCACATAACCAACTAAGGTTTTTTTTTTGTGATAGCATCTGTAACGTCGACCTATGAGGTTGGCTTCTGCTTAATCGGACTATCTTGTGGGTGCCTTGAGAGTAAAACCAGGGGCATAAACCTGGGCTGCCGGCTGTTCGAAAGAGATACCGCGGCCCTGGAACACAAAGGGCAAGGAAGGAACATGGATGGGTTTTAGTCAGTACAAGTCTGACACTCCCTTCCGCTTTACCCAGAGCGGGAGAAGTCATTTGACGATTTCCCATCCGTAAAAAAAAAGGGGCATAAACCTTTATAAACTAAGCGACAGTGCGCTAAAGGCACTCCTCCCTGTGGGGTACGAGCCACGGCTTAGGGCGTCGCTAACAAAGGGACAGGCTGGGTCTGAGCGAGATTATTAATTTAGGGGCTGATTTAAAACTACTGGCTCAGCATCACGGACTGTCTCGGGCAGGGATCGGGGAAACCATTCGTGCTATTTCAGGCCATTTTATAAGCAGCATCAATAATAACTAATAATGATATTGTAATAGGTTTTGCTTGCCATACAACTGGCATTAAGATATGAGATTAAAGTGAATTTTGCAACCGTCAATGATAAATTATATTTATTAATACTTTAATCAAACGGCTGCATAAACAGATTCGGAATTTATCAGAAATAAAGCTTGGTTTAATCCTGCATGCTTATGTTATCAATGAAAGTGACATTTTTATCGCGTAGCTGTAGAGTTCTGATCTCCATGTGAAGACCTGCTGGTTCGATTCTTACAACGACACAGATTTAATTAATGTCCACATATCCATTATATTTATTTACCTATTCTGTAAGACTGGGTTGAAGCTTATTTAGCAGCACGGAATCGCATTTTTCAGTAGCACGCTCTTTGTCTCGCTCTAGCAAATGACGGTTCTGAGGGACAGAACAGGATAGGACAGGATAGGTCTTCGATAGGAGCATGGAAAAAGCGATTCCGTACCGTTACATGAGGCGCAACCTTAAAAACAAAATAAACCAGAAAGTATATGCATTTCTAGTACCAGGAAATAGAACTACGTATAATGTTATGACATAACACTCAAAGGATAAGACGGACATGTATCTCATATCACAGTTACGAATAAATAACATAAAAAATGAAAAAACGAAGGAAAGAAACTCCCTCCACATAACATTTAAAATATTCACGAAATCGAACCCAGAAACGTTGTTTCAATACAACGTCCAAGTTAAAACGTAATACTAGAAATGACAAAGCGAAAAATTTAAGATTTTTTCATAAAAGAGACAAAACTGTGAAACCTTTACAGAAGTTTAATGGAGCTTCCCCTTTTATTCCGCCGTCGCTGCGTTGGAAGACTTTTTAAAGAAAAAAAAAAGTGTTTCTTTGGAGATGTCAAGGTGAAAAGTATTTGAAATGCTATGAAAGAGACGCTCATTAGTTAAGTTTCGTTACAAATAATGTTGTTTTGTTGTAGATTCTCCATTTTGATATCATTTATTATTATTATAATTAGCTCATATGGTCTCACTGCTGGGCAAAGGCACGATACTACACGCTACTTCTTTCCAATTCTCAAGGAAGTCATCCAGTTCTTCCCGCCATCTCCTTCGCGGTCTGCCGCTACCCCGGGTCACTGTTTCAGGGCACCAATCTTGAATCCTCAATCCTGAGCTTTAAAGGGCCACAGCTGGTTCGGCATGCAACCGGCTTGTCTTGCCCAGTCCCATTTAAGTTGGCATAATTTATTTCAACAAACTAAGGTGGAATGTCAACGTAGTCAGAAGAGTGTTTTGAAGAATGTTGTGTAATTGTGTTAACAGTAATCGTGATTTTTTTTTATTTTAGGTAAACCTAGAATCTTATGTGAATTTTCTACAAAACTCTATATAAATTGCGATAAAAGTAAATAAATTGAAAATAATAAAATTATTTTCAAAATAACATTTGTAGTACCATAACAAACAAGAAAATTCAGACAAAGACTAAACCGAGATACTGTGAAAATCTGTTTAGCAGCCAAAAACCGACCATTGATAAGTACACAACCGAGTGAAATGGCGAAGACTTAATCGAGAGCGAATCCTGGCACAATGCCGGAACATAGCTAAATTATTTCAATGCTGAACATCATTTCACCCCGAATCATTTCATCTGCAATAAATTCGCAACTAAAAAACGATTCGCTCGTTCATCGGCGAACAGTGCAATTTCAACATTAAATAATTTGCGAGTTATGTGACATTTTCATAGTGAGCAAATAATTCTTCACTGATTTGTATACTGCCGGGAATCTTCGATTAATGCTTGGCTGCAGATTAATTACCAATATACGTGAAATTAATAGTGGGTAAATTATTCTGCACAGACTTGTATGTTGCAATTTCCAAAAAACAATATGCATGAAATTATGGTGTGCTAATAATTCTGCAATCATTTGTATAGTGCAGTATACAGGGTGTAAACAGACTCTTCACGAAGCCGTCAACCAAGCATTATGTACATCAAACTAAGTAAACTTACGCAAAAATTAGTGCTGGGAAACGACTTTTTTTTGGGCAAAAAATCACGTTTTACAGTTTGACTCAATGTAACGCACTCAAAGCCTTGTGCTGATGGATGGTTTGAATAGTAAGGGGTCCTGGAGATGTTTAAAGTAAAAATGTTACATTAAAAACATTTATTTAAAAAAAAAACTTGTGATAAAGTTGGAACTTTGACCCCCAATATCTCCGTAACTAGAACGTTCCCAGGTATGGTCTAGAGCAGAAAATGATCGCAATGACGGGGAGAAAAAGTGCCTTTCGGCTTCGTCAAGAGTCTGTTTACACCCTTTACAGTCATAGTTTCTATTACGGGAACTCTAGTTACGAAATAGAATGTACAGTATATTATGTATTTATAAGTCTTCATCAAACTTTCTCCGAGAGTTGGCAGAAAGCCAGAAAATAAGCGAGCATTAGTTCCAAACAGAATTGGTGTTTGATTGAGCGATTCAGTCAATCTGGAAGTTTTACTATTTCTCATTTGGGAAAGCAAAGATGTAAAACTACTGAAGCATACCAGAAACGACAGAAGACGTAATATATTATTCTCCTTGGCTTATCAAGCCATCAATCCAATGACTACAAATATATACTTTACTAGAGTTAATGTCTCAGTAAAAGAAACCTTTGGATCTAATTCTAAATCACAACTCTTGGAGCTGGGAGACGCTCGTGGATTAATAATAAGAGCCACTCGGCCGATCTTGAAGATTAAGCAACGCTTGCCGAGGTCAGTCCATAAGTAGGTAACTGTCCTTAACATACCGAGAGTCCTCCGTGCCTCGGATAGCACGCTGTTGTTGGTGCTGGCTATCGTTCGTAGATCTTTGACAGTAGTTACGAGATGTTTAACCTAATGTCTGGGTTATTAATGTTAGATAGGCAGTCGCACCATATTAATAAATTCACCTTTAAAGGAACCGACTGTCATGGTGTGCGACTAAACGCGTGATGAATATACAGGGCGTAAACAGAAGCCGACAACCAAGCATTCTGTACATCAAACTAAGTAACGCAAAAATTATTGCTGAGAAACTTTTTTGGGGTGAAAAATCACATTTTACGGTAAGACTCAATGTAACGCATTCAAACATTGTGCTGATGGATGGATTGAATAGTACGGGGGTCGTGAAGGTGGCTGAAGTAAAAAAAATAATTAAAAACATGCATTTAAAAAAAACTTGTGAAAAAGTTAGAACTTTGAACCCCAATTTCTCCGTAACTAGAAGGTTCCCAGGGATGGTCTAGCAGAAAAAAATGATCGCAATGACGGGGAGAACAAATGCTTTTCGGCTTCGTTAAGAGTCTTTTTACATCCTTTATAAATGTTGATGGATGGAGAGGGAGGGGAAGAAAGAAAATGGAATAAATGATAGCGTGACGGTGAAAACGGAGAATGGAAAAAAAAACCTCTCGACATGGGACAAGAGCAGGAAGATGATAGCTCACCTGCATCCGGTCAGACTAGAAGTTAACCCCACATTAGTCGGGGTCAGGTAGATGAAGACCTCTGCCTACCACTTCAGGAAACCGGCGTGATGTCATACACACATAGTAACAACAGAACGTCAGCCATAAAACAAAACATTAAAACATATTATGTCGCTTTTCAACATGTTTTCAAACATTTCCACGCAACTAAAACAAACTACAAACTACACTGAACCGTTAATTTAAAAATGAACTAAAAGTGAAACAGAGTTATCTGTCTTGTTCACCGTAATTACATAGATTATAGAGCTGTCAAATGATAATACCGGTGGAATGGGTATTAACGAAGTTAATTTATTATCGCAAGATAAACAAGACACGTTCAACGAATGAATTTTGAGCGAATTTGTTCACACCAAGTTGAATAAAAAAGTGCATTTTGTTAGGAATTTCTAAAGTGAAACTGGTTTATACTGATTTTATGATAAGACTAGCTGTTGCCGGCGACCTCCGTTCGCGTGAAATTATTATTAGAAAATCCCCTTTATTATAAGCACTTCCCTATTTGAATCGAATTTTATTACCAATTTCAAGGGTTTTTTTTTTGCTTTGCACGGAACCCTAATTATTTATCTAAAATAAAAGTAGCCTAAGTACTCCTTGTTATTTCAGCTATTTGCCAGTAAAATCGGTCCAGCCATTTCAGAGATTAGCCGGAACAAACAGACAGACAGACAGACAAAAATTGTAAAAAATGTTGTTTTGGTATATGTACCGTGTATACTCGTACATCCATATGCACTTAGTAAAAAACCGTTATTTTAATATTACAAACAGACACTCCAATTCTATTTATCTGTA
The DNA here is from genome assembly GCA_950005105.1 of Lycophotia porphyrea. Classification (NCBI taxonomy): domain Eukaryota; kingdom Metazoa; phylum Arthropoda; class Insecta; order Lepidoptera; family Noctuidae; genus Lycophotia; species Lycophotia porphyrea. The sequence goes on from OX465409.1 coordinate 2,235,070, forward strand.
CAGCTGATGTACAGATGTCATCAATTGCTCCGTTGGTGTAGTGGTCGCTAGTGCGACTCCTGAGCCTCGAGTGTTCGATTCCCAGGCTGAACAAAGTGTTATAGGGTTTTTAATTAGATAGATGGTTTGTAGTCTTAGTGTAATAAAACTGCCTGGTTGGTCGAGTGCTCGCAAGCGCGACTGCTGAGCATGAGGTCCTGGGTTCGATTCCCAGGTCGAGCAAAGTGTTATTGGGTTTTTCCATCAGCAATTTCTTAGTAGCAGCCAATGTGACTGGATTTGTGCCCGGTTGCTGACTTTCTCGGCTAAGTGCCGTCCTTTATAAACTACCCCTCCCGCTACAACATTGACGGTTAGGCAGTTTCACCATTGCAAGGGGTGGGGAGGTGGAGGTGAGATAGGCAGTCCAACCATATAAAATACTGGTTTCAGCTGCACCTGGTTAGACTAGAAGCAGGATCCTAACATGATTATAATGATGGTAATGATCTATATGAATTAGATATATGTGCATTTCTTTTGTTTTCTTTCTTGTCTTTGGAAACCCAGAAAAGTAAAAGAAAGGTGCTCATCGTGTGTTGCAAATTCTCTTAAAGGTATAGTTATTATATTTCAAGCTCACTATCACAGGCACGATAGTGAAAGTACTCTTCACGATGTACAGTCGGAAATAAAGGTCGATTGCACATTAAAAGGTGTAAACAGACTCTTAACGAAGCCGAAAGGCACTTCTTTTCCCTGTCATTGCGATCATTTTTTTGTTTTAGACCATACCTGGGAACCTTCTAGTTACGGAAATACTGGGGGTCAAACTTCCAACTTTTTCACAAGATTTTTTTTTAAATACATGTTTTTAATGTATGATTTTTACTTTAAACACCTCCAGGACCCCCTTACTATTCAATCCATCCATCAGCACAATGTTTTGAATGCGTTACACTGAGTCCAACTGTAAAACGTGATTTTTCAGCCCAAAAAAAAAGTCGTTTCCCAGCACTAATTATTGCGTAAAGTTACTTAGTTTGATGTACATAATGCTTGGTTGACGGCTTCGTGAAGAGTCTGTTTACACCCTGTATACAGCTTAAAAAGAAAGGCTAGCGACGTTGATCCTACACAAAAGAATTTCCCTGGAAAATAAAACAAGAGGATTTAGATCAGATAGTAAAAAAATATTTGTTCTAGTTTTATATTACGCGGAGAAAACAACTCAAGCGTTTGCTCTTAATGTTAACGATTGCTACTGGTCTAAGGTATGTCAGAAGACCGCAGCAGCGAGTCAATTATATTCGCCTCCGGAAAACCACCTACTGGGTGTGACCCTTCACGAAGCGGTCAACCTAACAACCTATACATAAAGGTAAATTTGCGACTTTTTTTTTCAGTGTGAACCAATACGTTTTGCCGGAGGGCTCTATGTAACTCTCTTAAAACATTGTGCTAATAAATTCATTGTATAGTATAGGGTTCACGGAGGTATCTAAAGCAAAGTTATAACATTTAAAATTACTAGAAGTTTCCCAGGTACGGTCCAGAACAAAACTAAAACCGCAATGGCGGGGAGAACACGTGTCTCTAGGCTTCGTTATGGATCCTTTTACACTCTCTATATTCTACTCAGTTTTACACTTTCTAAAACAGTTCATAGTTGTGACAACATACTTGGAAAAAGGCTGATTATGTTTATTAACGGAGCTGACTGCCAAGGGTGCAAGCATACTAAATTTTTAAGCATCGTTACTAATTTAATGCACCCATTTTGTACTTTACAACGGTCCAGTCGGTACTTAGTAAATGTAATCAAATTGTGTTATGCAATTTTGTTTGTTGACTGTACAGAGCAGCTGAGTGAAAAGACACTTTCTAACGTAGGTTAAGGACACTACTAGTGATGTTTAATGCTATTGTATACGACGTCATTACGAGTCCAAGTGAGAGCATATAAGTGTGCTAAAAAGAAAATCACAAGTAACATTAAGAGATTAGCGTATGCTTTGATCCTTACTTTAATAGCCAGTAGCCTCGACCAACTTATAAGGAGGCTCTCACTTGGCAGCTGGATCAAGGGCTACATTCAGAAAGCAGTACTTCTGGACACGGCCCGTATTGTCAGGAGGTTCCTCTCTCAAGAGCCCTGACCACCGGTAGCTCGGACCCTGTTCCCAATGCTGGTGGGCTACTATTTTTTATATTTTTAACTATTTTTTTTTTATATTATGTGTAAAAATAAATGAAGGAAATATAAATATTATAAACGCGAAAGTTTGTATGGATGTTTGTTACTCTTTCACGCAAAAATTACTGAACGGATTTGGATTAAAATTGTAACACAGATAGTTTATAACCTGGATTAACACATAGGATACTTTTTATCCCGATAGTATATTCCCGTGGGACAATTATCGATGGACATTTATATGTATCACTCTTTTAATCACATGCGATTCGATTCTGTTATGTTTAAGATCCATGATATTGATATAATGATGGTAATAGGGAGCCTATTTCCATCAACCAGGCATTGAACCAGGCTCCGTGGAATAGTTTAGACTGTTTACTTACCTAAAAACTGCGAGATTACCGACTACATATAAATGCATGTTCAACTCTACAAAAACTAGTTTAAAAAACTTTCAATTAGCTTTAGCCTAGTCATACGTGGTCCTACAGTAGAATTACATAAAAATCCAATTTGAAATAAAGGTCACAGTTGCAGGCTAGCAGTATCACGATCCAATTGGCACGATAGTGTATTGAAAACTATATTTTTTTATTCCACTATCGCGCCAATCTGATACGCGTGAACGTTAAAGTTAATTTCCGCGGCACGTCCTCAGGCCCGCGTGTCGATCACTGAATGACGGGCGCGAGCTAGCGCGTCCGGAAATTTAAACTTTTCGCCGACTACCCGCGCGATTTAACTTTTTTATTTTTCCATATCGATGTGTTCAATCTGTTTCATTCAATTTATAGAGTTCCATTCTGTGCCGTTTAATTTTATTTTCGACGTATGCATTTTGTGATAACGGAAAATATTGAATAGCCAAGTACATAATTGACCTACATTGTTCCCACTGCTGGGACATAAGGGCCCAGTACGGTTGTACCTATTTCATTCTGCATAGTCTGACACTTGTAATATCTTCAAAAATAGACACAAAACCTATTTGGAGGTCACAATAGTACTACATACAATATCGACGAAGAATTTATAACACAAGATTATCGTACTACGCAGTACAAACCTATTACTGTAATAACAACGAAATAACAATAAGACACTAACAGTAAATACAAGATAGGCTAGCTGTAGTAAATAAGGATTAGTTAGCAATAAATACTAGGTTTTCATTGGCATCAGATAAAATTAAACGTTGCAGAAACATAGCAAAGGTATAATTATTTTGGTTTCACTGATATTATTGTCTTTGTGAAAGAAAGTACACGACGCTTAATCAGAAACGGTGTAAAGGTGAAAGTATTCGCAGGAGGGGACGCCCTTAAAGAACATAACAACACGCCTGTAATCCCCGAAGGGTTAGATAGTAGCTGTACCTGATAGTACACCCAAATTTCGCCAGTTATGTTTAAGTCCGATGTAGTAGGGGCGAGCCTATTGCCTTCAAACGGACACAAATCCAGACTCCTAGAGGAACATAATCTGACTTTATTGGTAATGTGCTTCAGTTGCGTAGCAGTCGCAACACCCGCAACTGACAACCATGTATGTCCAGATGTATGAACGTGAATAAGACTACGTCAGGATCTTAGCAGGTGAGACATTCTTAACCATCTAACCCTTAGGGAGAAAAACGTGAGTTTATTGTGGTTATACTAAATTAAATACCAATAAACATCAAGAATTTACTATAAATGATACCCTTACTAATTTCCGAAAACAATTCCGATCAATAAATGCTACTAACAGAAATATACTGAAAACTACTCACTAACACAACCTCACATAAATAGTCAACAGCAGTTTCCCTTAATTGGCTGAAAATCAGAAATAACAAAACCAATTCGACCGCAAAACCGACAACACGAATGTCAATGCCATTAATACAATAAAACCAACAACCTAATTAATCAGTATTAAAAAACTAATGAAAAAAAAATATAAACAAAAAAAAAAGACGGGACGGAATGTTTAGATTTTACAAAGCGATACAATCGTTACTAATAAATTACACGAACTATTAGTAACAGAATATTTTTAACTAGCTGAAGAACCAGATTAACCTGACCCCCGAAATCGTCACGGTTCAAAGACTAAAGTACCGTTTACAACTAAATGTACATCGTCCGAAGTGTCTTAACAAAGTGGTATCCCGTTCTTGGCTTCAGTCCAACTCTGCTGGCAAGCTTTAGCGATTGTACACGCTTGCCATTGAATATTACACCGTATGATGGATGTGATTGGGTTGTAAACCGAGCCGTGTCTGACAGACCGCTGAAGTTATTGGGGTTTGATAGGTTAGCCAGGCTAAAGATGTTGTAAACGATTTTGGAACGATAGTAAAACGGTTCGAGGATGAGTAATTATAGTGAAATGTTAAGCAATTGCTAAGAAATTGAGATCTGTTCCCAGTCGCTTAGAGTAATCAGCTTATATTATTCCTTCTGTTAGAATACAGGCCTCCACTGTGTGAGGAGCTGAAGTTAATCCTATACTTATTGGTCTATCGAATTTAACTCTGATTTCGTTTTTATGCTTTCTAATTTTTGCATGTAATTGGAGAGGTCTGCAGGCTGATGATCATGATTGTTTATTTAGTCGAAAGAGACAATTTTGGAAAGTAAAATATGAAATTGCTATGTTACCCTAATGCAGACTTATCGACTACTGTTGGATTAAGATTGCAGCAGCTGATATTGAATCAACGTCCGCGCTGGACTATCATCGCTTGATGATTATTGATAATCAGAATACATTACATAACCTTATCCCCTCCATCTTCAACTTTATCATAATTATCCTGAAACAGGATATGAAGCAAAATGGGTCTCAATATATTAGACGAACACAACTAAATAAACAGACAAAACAATTTAATATATCTCAGAACAAAATTTATAGCTTCCAGATATTGGAAGCTCGGTAAACTAAAATTAACGACTATTGCGACCACTAATAGGCAAAACGTGCATAAAAACAAAAACTACAATGTCGCTTTAATTGAAGCTGTTAATAAATTCGAAGAAACTGATTTAGAGGAATAAGATATTGCCTGTGGCTTAGACATTAACATGCACCACAAACTTGAATCTGAAACCACATACAGGGTGTAAACAGACCCTTCACGAAGCCGTCAACCAAGCATTATGTACATCAAACTAAGTAACTTTACACAAAAATTAGTGCTGGGAAACGGATTTTTTTTTGGGATGAAAAATCACGTTTTACAGTAGGACTCAATGTAACGCACTCAAAGCATTGTGCTGATGGATGGATTAAATAGTAAGGGGGTCCTGGAGGTGTTTAAAGTAACTTACTTTAAAAACATTTATTTAAAAAAATACTTTTGAAAAAGTTGGAACTTTGACCCCTAATATCTTCGTATCTAGAAGGTTCCCAGGTATGGTCTAGAGCAAAAAAATGATCGCAATGACGGGGAGAACAAGTGCCTTTCGGCTTCGTTAAGAGTCTGTTTACACCCTTTATTTTATTTCTAACGTGGTTCTATAACAAATATCAAGGAATATTTTCTTTTAAGGTAAATTCGGTAAGTCGGCCTTTGACAAATATCTCAGCAGATGACATGGTCGAAAATAGTATAAGCTTAAGTATTTCAATCAAGACCATTGCCAGCTTTCGTGAAAATTAAGAGTCATGCAAAAAACTCAGATTGGTTGGTGTAGTGAAATCTTTTTCACCTATTAAAACTCTGATTTAAGCGATATGTTATCCAGATTAAAGTCAAGATCCTAGGAGTAGGTACAACGGGTGCAAACAAATCTAGAAATCTAGCTCGCGGATCAAAATCAATCAATCAATAATAAGTATAGCTCACTGCAGTAGTCAGATAACAGAAGGCCATATGTCTAATCTATCCTACGTGTATTTATTCCGCTACACCTTGATGATATAGTTTCGCCAATTTGATTGGGAATGGATCAAAAACAATATTAGCAGATTAAAATAAGAAAGCAGTGTAAAACAAAATCGAACAAAATGCAAATTTCAAGTCTAAATAACTACCACATTTTGGCCACACATATTTTCATCCATATTAAAAAATGCTTAGCACACTTCGAACTGATGAAACGCCGAGAGCATATCCAAGTAAGAGAATCTCGTTAAATTCTCGTCAACCAGCATAGCTCTGTCGTTTAAATAGTACCTAACATTGACTTGGTGGAAAGTTTTCCTACAATATGAATGGCGATAACTATAGGAAATGATTGATTATGAATATTTTGGCACTTCATGTGACGCAACAGATGGTTGTAAAAAGTTTTATAGATAGATGATATCAATACATCATAGTCCTCATCGTTCGGATATCCATTCGTTTTCTATATCAGTTTTGGCATAACTCGCCTGCAGCTCTTCAATAGTATTTTAGTACTGAATCTTTGAATTTACAAACTTCTCTGCATAATCGGCTATTTTAGCAATTTGTCTCTTGCAATATTTAGTGACCTGATTAATGCCCATTACACTCTCGAATAGAAGACCGTTACTATAAATCCCTTTAAGTTAATCCCTTCTTCTTCTTTTCGAGACGATGAACTCAGATTGTATTAGACCAGTATGTAGCCACCTGCACAGCTCTAACATTTGTTTCCATTAAATCTTTTATTATATAGCTAATCCCTAAGTCACCTTTGAAGATTCCCGCAAGTTGAATAGGGCTTGTTTTTCCTATTTACAGCTTTCAAAGATACGGCTTCCTTTCAATCCTTAAGACCAAAAGGGGCGATTTTATCAAACGATTTAATACTCTTAATTCCTTTTCCATATTCCCGAACCTCTTTATTCAATCTTGTGCATCTCTCAAAGACTGTGGTTTTCTCAAGTTGATTAAAAGTTTAAACTTAAGAGAAAAGGGCAGCTCATCCAAAGTTTTACTTATTTGATTGCGAAGAGCTATTTCGTTAATAAGAGCGGGCGTGGTAGTCGAAGATTGATGAAGCTAACTTGTGGCGGATTTTTTCTGGCTTGAACTAGGAAATACGAATGTGAGAATTCATTATGTTTTAGAATATTTTGAGCAGATTTTAAAGCTTTTTAGGTTACCTAAAGGAAAAAAAAACGGAACCCTTGTAGAAACTTTGTTATCCGTCTCTTTTTTTACAGCATCTTAATATACCTGGGTATTTTTAAAAGGAAATCTCAGTTTGCGTTTCAAGTTTGATAATATGATTGGAATAAAGATCAAAACAATCTCCGGCATTCTATCTCAGAAGGCTGAGATTAGGTCGAGATCTTATAAGAAAAACTCGGATGTAATCAATTTCCTTTAATACGTAATTAGTTGTTCTTCTTACACGCTAGAATCTAATTCGGAGTCGGCTTAGTATTTGGCTGCGAGTTTGGCACTTTAAGTAGCGTCTGTTACGAGTAAACAACAGGACACGCAGGACTCGATATTAGGTGTTCCATCGTTTGTGGTCAAGAATAAGTTATTAAAGTTATGACTTCATTTATTCGAGAAACTTTTATCAGAGCACTAATAAAGTATTACAGTTAAAAAACACGCAAATTAAATTTTATTATAAATTATTCTTAATATGATGATGTCAGCTAAATAATTGCAGACAAAATTGTTATTAAATAAACAAACTGTTGGAAACACGTAACTTTTCTTTCACAGATTTCAGAGCAGTTGTGGTCAAATAATTCACACATATTAAAGTGTCCACTTGGGTTCGAACCTAAGATGTAAAACTGATCGCGGCCATTTCCACAACGATCTTCGAAAAAGATCCCTATCACAAGAAAAACCCATAACATTTTCAAACTACAATCATAACTAAAGCGCCCAGCGAACACAGACATGATCTGGTCAATCTCGACACTAGCCAGACCGCTAATCCAGTAATCGCATCAGATGCGGCTCTCGATAAGGTAATATAATCTGCGTGTATAATCGTGCTACTGTCTGTCAAAATGTCAGTCGAGCGCTGCATATCAATGATGTTGGTCAGCATGTGGAATATTGGGGCGAGTTTTGTTGTTTTTTCGGGTTCGATGCGTATAGAAGATACTTACCATTTTCAAGAGTTTATATGCAATGTGTAAATTAATAGTGATCGTAAGCGCTACTGCTGATTGTGAGGTTGTAGGTTTAATTCCCAGGTTGGGCAAAGTATTATTTGGTTTTAGTATAAGGAATTTCTCAGTATATGGAACGGAGTCTGAATTTGGCATGACATTAGGCTCCTCTCTATTACATATACCCAACGTAACTGACGAAATATGGGTGTACATTATGTACTATTTCGGGGATTACAGGTGTGTTTTTGAGTTCTATTGCATAATGGCTGAGTTCTCATAAAAATAAGTTGCTTTCAGACACTTGTTTCGTTATGCTAATGCCAATTTTATATTAAGTCTAATATCAGCACACTATTTTAATCAGCTAGATAAACATGGGGAGATACGTTTTCATGGTACGAGTAGTGATAAGAAATATACTAATATCAGCATGACAATTACATTTTGATATTAAAACCACAAAGTGAAAAGTTAAAGCTGTAAAATTCCAATGCGACTAATCCTAGTGTGAGTAGTGGAGCTTTCTCCATAATATGATCAAGACTGTTAAAAGAAAATCTCTTGATCAATTTACGTTATTTTTCAAGCTACCACGAGACTTTAAAGTGTTTGTCAAAAGGTTAATGAATAAAAGATTCCACTCACAAAAAATCCGAATAGTTTATGACTCTTTTAATAAGAATATAAAAGAAACAACAAACAACGCTAATAAATAAAATACCTTAAGCATTAATCACGGGCTCACTCACAATATTTATATTGAAATCATTTCATTGCTTTGTTTTCTCAGTCCAAACAAAAACGAATTCAGTTAATATCCATCTCAGGTCACTATGTCTTAGAACCTATTCACTTCCACACAATCCAAATTGACCTTCACACGATCACATAAACGAAGATGCTGCTGCAGTCAGCCCAATATCTGAACCATTCAGATTTGGACACACTTCACTTGCAAGAAAGACTACCATTTTAGCAACCTCCTCAGGATCCAAGATCTTTATCTGATTCGACAGACGATCATAAGCGGAATTCATCTCATCTTCTCCCATTGCCAAATTCTTCAAAATATTTGTTCTTGTTAATCCCGGCTGAACAGCATTCACTCTTACTCCTTCAGATGCTAGTTCCACAGCTGCAGTTCTAGTAAATCTTTCTAACCCAGCTTTTGTTACTGCATAAGGTAAAAATCCATGTATGACTTTTGTGTACCTTGTCGCGTGTAAATTCACTATATTCCCTTTGGTCTTAACAAGATACGGTAACGCTAAATACGTTAGTTTGTACGGTACACGAAGGTTGATATCTATCATTTCATCAAATGTGTCTATACTGTCATCGAATAGAGATCCCATAAGCATTTTACCAGCACAATTCACTAGTACATCAATTCTTTGGTATTGAGCAACTGTTTTGGTGATCACTGTAGCACAGCCTCCATTGGCAGTTAGGTCTAATCTGAGACTTAACGGTGTGAGTCCATTGGCTTCCTGACACTTATGTGCAGTGATTTTGAGTCTTTGCTCATCTCTGCCTATTAGAGCGAGTTTGGCTCCGTGTTTTGCGAAGAGAATGGCTGATGCAGCTCCAATTCCTGAACTAGCTCCCGTCACTATCACCACTTTATTTGTAAAATCCATTTTGAGTACTTATAAAAGGTCTGGAAACTCTTGTTTTAGTAGGATTATTGTAGTTGGATTACTGTTATTGTCTCTTCCGTCACGTTATTTCGCCAAAGTTCGATTTCAGTCTTTTGTTGTTGTATTTTCTTCGTCAACTAACTCTTCAATTTTTATTTAAATTTTTAAATATTTCTGGAGTGTTTAATACCGCGGTCAGTATGATACTGTGGCTGAAACACTCCGCTTGCGAGAGGCCGCGATAACACAATCTCAGTCTGCACTATATTCGACTTGTCAACATTCGGGTGGTGATAACAAGCGTAATAACAGCGATATGTAATATTTATCATTGTAATTATCGTAAGGTTAGACTCTTGATAACGTAACGATGAGGTAATAGAAATAAATAGTAACAGTGATATAATGAATGGCGCCTAAGCTAGATTGGAAAATGTATTTTAATTGTTCCTTTGTGTAAAAGAAGGCTTATTGCCCGTAGAGGCTGGTGATTGGCAGTGTAAGTGTGGAACCATTAGATATGCCGCATCTTCTGTCCTGCCCACCGGGCAAAAGTACATAGGTAAGTTTTCATGTAAGCTAAACACACAAACAGCAGAGCTGTCCAGGTCTCTACATACTGGTTGGACAGAAATTAAGTAATCGACATGAGAAGAACACAGCCTAGAGTTACAAAGGCTTAGGCTTGATGATGGATAAACAAAAAATAAATCAAAAAGTCTAATAAAAGATTTAATATACGGTGTAGGTGAAAATAATCTCTCAAAATTTCAAAATACCCTAATCTCGCTCACACTCGTTATCCAACCACAACAAAGCAACTCAAAATTCTCTATCTACCCGCACGCAATTCGGCGCGCCATTCACGAGTCCCGTCAGTCTAAGCACGGCCTTCAAACTGGTCGGACGTGCCGTGCATACGTACGGGATATATTACCAACGAGCGATTAGTGTGCGTCGAATCATGCATTAAGAGTATTGTTGGAGAAGGGGATTATTTGTGCTTTGGGAAATAGGATGAAGCTATTTGTAAGTAAGTTCTTTTAAAAAGACATGTAGCTTGTAAAAGCATCAATGGCTACTTTAAAGCTAAGCTGTTAACTAGCTAATGTAAGTGCATTGTTGACAGCGAAAATGTCTTATATTGGACTGCAAAACTTCTGGCAAACTGCCATGTTAAATTGGTAATGACGACAAAAGTATTTTAGAGTCTTTAAAATAATAAATACAACAACAAAACTGTAGATGTTTTCAGAATTGTTTTCTATGTAAAAAAATATTAAGTATAAACTTATTTATTTAAACTTCATGTAAAGTATTGATGCATTGATGGATTATGATATCAAGACATTCTGTACCAATTAACCTGTGGGGGTTAAGCTAAGGTTTTCTGTTTAAAACTCGACGAAAGCGGCTCTAATAACTGTTGTTTTTTGCTGCACCATACTCTAATAAAAAAAGTGAGATCTTCTCCTCTAAACACTGTCAAATTCAGACCTCTTATGTCGCTAAGCATCACACAATTCGTTCACTTGCGTGCATTATCATACCTTGAGCACACACTCGGCCTGAAGTGTACGCTGTACGCCGGATTTGTACGTAATACGAGGGAGTTTATCTCCCTCCATTAGTCGAATTGAACTGGGCACTTTTGTTTGCAACGCAGTGTACCAGTCGGATTGTTGCGATGCATCGCGGAAGGGGCTGTGGTATAAGGTGTGAGAGGAAGCGATTTTTGTAGATAAGTACAGATGATGAGTATTTGTTAGCTAACTGGTAAATTTCTATTAAAAAAACGGCATTTAAATAAGAAAACTAAAAGCAGTTCCTTAACCATTTTTACAGAGACATTTTTCTTGGAGAAAAGAAAGGAATACTTTTGAAAAATCTCAAACTCAAATATAAGGTGTTGAAAATTAAAAGAGAAATATAATATTTTTAATTGACACGACGTCTAGAGTGGTTTTAGATTTTTCTTCGCTCTGTCCCGGCGAATAACCCATCACTTATCTGTCACTGTTTCTATAGCTTAACTTATTCCTGCCTTTGTTCCATTCTACTTGGGGTCGGCACAATACGTTTTCTTCTTCCATTCTCCCCTGTCAGACGTCACGGCATCATTTATCCCTTTCTCTTTCATATCATTCCTCGCACTATCCACCCATCTCTGCTTTGGCCTTCCTCTCCATTTCCATCCATCAACATTCATGTCCCTCACTATTTTAGTCACATGCGTTTCATTCCTCCTCATTACATATCCAAACCAAGACCAACAACTTCCTTTCAGTTTTTCGGTAACAGGCGCCACTTTCAAACTTCCTCTAATATACTCATTCCTTCTTTTTCACAGTAACAATATTCAAAGCTCAATCCATTAGTGAAGTTAATGAAACCCCGCTACCGCTTATAACTCGCGCCCTATTTAGTAACATGTCTGCAAATAGAATACACAATGCAATCTGATTAATAACCAAGAACTATAATAATAATAAATGATTAAGTACATACGTTTTAGATAACGCACCGTTTGAAGAGCTAGATTTGATTGATTTTGATAATTATGTTTTGATTAAACTTGGTTTGGAATGGCCAGTTTTTGTTTGTTCAAGAGTTATGTATCATATAAAACGCAGCTGAAAATGTTCTTCCCTATACTCAATAGGGAAGAACATTTTCAGCTGCGTGATTGACGGCCAGAAAGTATTGTTTTTGATCTGAAAGTGCCAGAGACGTTTAATTACAAATATTTATAAATCAGCAATTCGGAAAATTTCAGACAGCGGCGCGCGGCGGGGCAAACACATTTTACCGATTCTGAAACGTCTTTCTAAAGTTTGAGCGAGAACGAACGTCGCATGGAATTAAATTGTAATAGTGAAAAGTGGAAAATACAGGCAACAGTAAACTAAATCCGAGATTGCACAAAACTTTTACTTATTCCTGATTCCCACTACACAAGAAGTTGGAACTTATTACATCGTTCTAGACAATTAACGCCCTAATAAACTAACTACGCGTATATTACCACTAAGGACTTGGACTTCTGCCCACCCCTAAAAACAAAAACATTCGACAAGAGGCAACAACTAAGTACCCAAGTAAACAGTATTGCAGAAATAATAAAAAGAAATAAGGAAACGGAATTTATATGAGACTAGAGGGGCGACTGATGTTCTGTCGACGACTGAGGGGCTAGGGGTGTGCCTGCGATAAAAATAGGGAAAATATTATCTTATTTCCATCGACTGCCAGTTCGACTGTTAAGTAGGCGGCATTTATTGGTAAGGCTTCGGTCGGTATGTAAGCGAGCGGAGGCGAGAGTGAATGTTGATTGATACATACAAACACACACACATACATTCATACATTGTACACTTAGTTCGCAATAAACGTTTTGACTTTGACTTTGAAATATTGCATTTTAGGAAGTTTTTGTCCACATTTCGCTCGTATCAACAACTCAAAATCTTGCTCCTAAACTGATAAATGAAATCCAGTATCGTCGATTTCATTTGACAAAAAACTGAAATAATGGTATGAATCAAATCAATTGAAAATTGGATCCATTAAGCAATTAGAATAAATTGGAAAATGACGCTGGTTTTAAACACATAAATATTATTTGACAACTCAAATAAGTTCGCAACTTTACAGCTTTATAGATAAATCCTGTTGTCAAGCCTCCCATTACTCGCTTACTGAAGCCTTATGCCTCCTTAAAGAGATGAACTCTTAGAAATGTTGCTTGATTTGGGAAGCTGTTTGGAATACAGAAGGAAAACATTGATGAATAAAATAAGGAAAATATTTGAAATAACTTTCAAGTTAAATAGCTCGAATATAAACTAATCTATCGAACGAAGTGTTTTATGCATAGTGCATGTTTACGTGATCAGGATTATTAACACTTTGATATTTGTAAGAACGAAAGCCTAGCCTTTTCTCAACTGTCTTGGGCTTCCAGACTAACCGGATACAGCTGAATAGTAGCATTTTACATAGAGCGGCTGCCTATCTGGCCTCCACAACACAGTTAGTATTGAGTAATACGACACCCCTTAGTAAGATTGGCTACCAGACTTATGGGCCACTGACTACCTGTAACGACTGTCAAAGATTCTACAAAACCGGGAACAACGGCTAAGCGTGCTTTCTGAGCCACGGAAAATCGGTATCTAATGGATGGTCACCCATCTACGGAACAACCTAGACAAGCGCTGCTTAACCTTAAAGATCGACTTGTGCAGCTGTTATTATTTAGCCTAGGACGAAATAAGAAAGAAACAATCTTTTACCGTCATAATAACACTCGCATATAACATGCTTTTCTAACTTTATCTTCTTTAAAACGCTTTCGTTGGTTTGCTACGAAAATGTCCTAAATAACTTTGGTCCTACCAACCGGATACAACCAGATAGGTACCTCGTGTATTGAAAATCAGACGCTGAATAAAAATCAAATCACTTACTAAGTATACCTTAGGACTTTCTTCTCAAATTACTGTATAGCATAGACAGCACTTACCTGAAACAAAATAAACAATTTTTTAAACTTTTTGGAGGAAATTCATGTAAAATTAGATTAGCATTTGTTTTTTTTTTTTAAACGTTGCCCCACACTAGGAATTTCTCCAGTATCGTGGGTGCGTTTACAAACATTTAAACCAGGGTTCGAAAAAATCCGATATTTATTATAAATATCAAAATATCGGATTTTTATGATATATATCCGATATATATCAAGTTTGATATATATCAATTTTGTATGAAAGCCATATTATTATTGGGGACAATATAGGCTTATAAACATAATAATAATTTATGAATACCATTTGCTTATGTGTTACATTAAAATGTTTTTAATGTTTTATTTATTTAGGCACTTAAAATCGGACAAATGAAACCAAGACATAAAATTTTCTTTTAGGTAAGGCAAAATCAACAAAAAAACATAAAATCTCATATATAATAAAATCAACTCTAAAACATAAAATCTTTTCTCATAAATTCTAATTAGTCAATCGGATATATATCAAGTTTGATATATATCGTCGAACCTTGTTTGATATATATCGGATATATGTATATCTTGATATATATCCATTGATATATATCCTCGAACCCTGATTTAAACTCACATAGACAAACAGCCAGACCCAGAACAACTATTTGTAGGCCGTACAAATATTTGTTCCGAGCGGGAATCGAACCCGCGACACGCAGCGCAGCAGTCGAACACTCAGCCACTGCGCCAACCGCGTCGTCAAATGCGCGCGTCGTATTTGACTGGAGGCGGACCCCAACATATCTGGGAAAGGGCTAGGCAGACGGTGACGAAGACTGTTAATTAATAAAGTGCTTACGGAACTGATGGTTGCTACCGAAAGCGCCAAACTAGTAGCTCAGTTCTGGGCCGACACAATATAGATTGCCATCGACACGCTAAGAAGAAGAAGAACGGATTTCATTGCTTTTTGTATAAAAGGATTTTTCACAAACCCGTTTCACCAAGGATTCTATACATGAAATTAAGTAACTCTACGCAAAAATGGATGCTGGGAAACGACTTTTTTTTTCGGGGTTAAAAATCCAGTTTCACTCAAAACATTTTGCTAATGGGTGCATTGAATAGTACAGTGGCCATGGAGGTGTTTTAAGAATTAATTATTAAACATATTTAAAAAACTTGAGAAATAATCTAGAACTTTGACCTCCAATATCTCCCTTAACTAGAAGGTTCCCAGGTAAGGTTCAGAAGAATAAAATTATCGCAATGGCGGAGAGAGCAAGTGCCTTTCAGCTTCATGATAGGTCTTTTTATACTCATTAAAAAGTTCTTAAGACATTCTTCTCCAAACTCAATCCCGCGGGACTATTAAACGCACAGTTGAACTCTACTCAAGCGTTAGTTGCGAACAGCACCGGAATCACTAATGTTATTACTAAACGTCTATAGCAGTTAACAGCTTTTAGCTCTAGAGAGTGCTTAACTATTCAAATAGGGCTTTTAGAGGAGCTAAGTTGGTTATAATAGGCCAATAATATCTCTTGTTACTGTTAATTATTCTTGGGCCTTAATTAGTAGAAAGAAATAGGCATTTATACACCACACTTGTCCATAATTACAGATGTAGAAAATAGGGTTATATTTTCTTACTAGCTGATGAGTGACCTTCGTCCACGTGAAATTATCATAAAAATAATACTTCCCTATTTTTAAAATCCTCGAAATTGTTTAAAAATCAGAGGATCAGGAAAGTTATATTTTTATAAAAGTGTATCCATAAACCAGTATCAACGCATCCTATGAAAAGCTAAGTTAATTTCGCAACTTAACAAGCACTTTTCACTCCAGTAAACCGAGTACTAAGCAATGATTTTTCATCGCTGCGACTCAGACGATAAGGTAGGGGAAATTAATATCTTTCCGTCAAGGGTTGCTAGTCTTGTTTGTACAGGTTATGTAAAGCCAGAGATTGTTTTAAGTTGCCTAGTCATATTGCGCTTGGTGTCAGCTTAAATGTTTCTTGATGAGACAAAGAATACGCATACATTCTGATCTGCGAGACAGTCTATTAGTGCTACTTAAGATTCATTCAAGAGTCGTGAGATTTGCCAAGTCCAACGGGAGTGTTTTATCTTCAAACTTTGGCCGAACAGAACATGGATGGATGAATTAATCCTCTAGAATAACAGTAATCTTCTTATATTTCTATTTGCCAGCGTGGTGAAAACATTAGCTAATCGACGGAAGTCGATTGCCCAGGGTGAGGCGAACGTATCCAAGGGTAGTAGAGTACGTCGTTCGGGGAGGCTCCTTTCATGTGTGTATCCACAGACAATACACCACCTTCCATCTTGTGCTGCATGCCCTGACACCTGCGCTCTTGACGAGCTTATGACTGCATCAGCGAGCGCAGTTCACATAGCTGAATTTTGGGCCAAATATACATCTACACTAATATTGTAAAGAGGTAAAATTTGTTTGTAAGTTTGTATGTAGGGGGTCATCTCCGGAACTGAAGCTCCAATTTAAAAAATTCTTTCACTGGTAGAAAGCTACATTATTCGTGAGTGCTATAGGCTATAAATTATATTGATAGCATGCAGATTAGCCGAGATATCACAATTTTTGCGGACGAAGTCGCGGGCGAAGTGCTAGTTTGTTATAAAATCCATTGCTCATATTGGAGGTTAAAGTTCCAACTTTTTCACGAGATTTTTATAAGGCTATAACTTTACTTTAGACTCCATAACCCGTTTACTGTGCAATGCATCCATCAGCACGATATTTTGAGTCCGTTACATTGAGTTTTACTGTAAAACGTGATTTTTTACCAGAAAAAACAGTCGTTTTCTAGCAAAAATATTTATGTACAGAATGCTTGGTTGGTGGCTTCATGAAGGTCCGTTTTTACACATTGTATATGTTTAAATCCACTGCTGGAGAGCAGCGGTGGCCCAGTGGTAGCGACCCCGACTTACGAACAGTAAGCCGTGGGTTCGAACCCAAGCAAGCCCATTACTTTGTGTGATAGCTCGGCTAATATCCGAGCTATCACAATTATTGTCGGGCCAGGCGGAAAAAAATACCTCTTAAAAGAGAGTTATTTGCATGCGCTGCCTAAACCGTTAAATATAATTAAAAACAATGAAGGGCAATCTGGTCCGTTTTAAATAGTTCTACAAAAAAGTCCGACACCATATTTCTATCTTTTATATTTTAGCAGATAGGTATAGTATCTTTACTGTATTAAAAAAGTATTTTTCGACATACTTACATTTAAACGATTTTTTAAGCAACAAAATATTAAACTTTATACAAAAAAATATTTTTATGATCACAAGGATATCATAGAGATAAGATTTGCCCTTTACAGTTTGTCGATCGGTTAAATAGTTTCGAAGATAATATAAAATTAATAAATCGCAAAATGCCATCCAACATTCACGAACCGCATTAGAACATCATACCTTGGTCAGTTGTTATAAGATTACGTCACTGATAATATGGGAAGAATGTACCATGACTCAAGCTCATTTTGAAGCAGTGGATCGAACACTTAAGGACTTGAGAAACTCAGTCGCTGACGTGGGTGGTGTAACTTTTATGTTTGCTGGTGACTTTCGGCAGGCACTTTCCGTCGTCACAAAAGGGACAGGTGCGGACATCATTAAGGCATCTCTAAAATCATCGCCCCTATGGAGTATAAATTAAATTTTAATTTACGTACTAACATGAGAGCCCATCTTTTCGGAAATATGGTTAACGATTTTCCACAATAGCTGCTCAAAGTTGGAGACGGGTCTTTTTCTTCTCCAACCTTGGACGCTACCGCGGCGGAAATCGTTATAAAAGAGTGTCTGGGTAGGATAGTTCACAGCTTGCAGCAACTAGATAGAATATAATAGATGCAGTATATCCTGACCTTGAATATTTACTAGATAGAGATATTCATTGGCTTTGTTCAAGGGCTATCGTCTCACCTAAGAACGATACAATCAACATCACGCCTGTAATCCCCGAAGGGTTAGGCAGAGGTGTAACTAATAGTACACCTATATTTTTTCAGTTATGCTAAGTTCCATGTTATGGAGGGTGAATCTTTTGCCATCAACCGGGTACAAATTCAGATTCCGTGGCTGCTACTGAGAAATTCCTGATGGAAAAACCCAATGACAACCCGGGAATCGAACCCAAGACCTCACGCTCAGCAGTCGTGCTTTCGACCACTAGACCAACGAGGTAGCCAAAAACATCAATAAACTAATTTTACAAAAAGTTCCCGGTTAAAACCTACAAGTCCATTGATACAGTGTGTAATATCGATGATGCAGTCCACTGTCCGCAAGAATTTTGGAAAATTTGGAATCTCCATTTATCCATCTGGCCTGCCATCTTACGAACTGCTATTGAAAATCGGAACGCCTATCGTGCTTTTAAGAAATTTAAGCCTTCCTAACAAGTGCAATGGCAACGACTATTCTCATCGGACCAGGAGCTGGCCAGTTGGCGCAGATCACGAAATTCCAATGATTTCTACGGACCTACCAATATACATAGTGCAAGCAATTCCAATTTCCCATAAAACATCATTTGCTCTGTTTACTATTAACAAGTCCCAGTGACAAACATTCTCTTTGGTTGGCATTTACCTAAGAAAAGAACATTTTACCCATGGGCAGTTATATGGGCGGTTTATCACGAATTGGATCACCCGCAAATCAGATTATTTTCTTACCGGAAAATGAAACAACCTAAAAAATTCTAAACAGAGAAGTTTTAATTTAAATACCTATTTAATTTCATTAGGTGCCTACCAGACTTACATTTTATGAATTTCTTTCACCAATAGCTACAATATCGATTAATACTTATGGGCTGTATTTTCGAAATCCACGCGGAGTCGCGGGCGAAGTGCTAGTATTTAATAATTTGCCATCGACACGCTAAGAAGAAGTAATCTTCTGTCAGATAATAATATCTAACTGACCACGAGTGTCCATCTGTCAATCCTGGTGATTTTTGCCTTTTTTTTTCCAGATGGGAAATCGCTCTGGGCAGAGCGGAAGGTAGTGTCAGACTTGTACCGACTAAAACCCATCCATATTCCTTCCTTGCCCTACGTGTTCCAGGGCCGCGGTAGCTCTTTCGAACAGTCCCGCAGCCCTGGTGATTTTTGCCTTTGGACTATTCATTTAAGAAAGTTTAGTATACACATGGTCGGCAGAGTACGGAGAATCGTTACCGTAAGGTAGACTTCAATCAGTTTCAAGCTGAGGAAAGCCGATTCGGTGCACATTTACAAGGCAAAATGACTGTGTAGGTTATCACCACGCTTAGTAAACAGATTACTGACTGCAATATGTACCTAGTTGGTAAAAAGTGATCCAAACATACATTATATTGCATCACTTTATTTTATAACAATCATTGTAATCTAACTCAAAGGATTAAAAAGCCTAGCTTATCAGTCTTAATTACTATCAATGCTTAACAGGATTAATAATGAGTCACAAAGAATTTAAACCTATTTTTGAAATCCAGATTGTTTTAAAAAATACTGCACTAAAGCAAATTTAGATATTAATATCAAAAGTATTTTCTGCCACACAGTTTTCATTTAACAGTTTTAGTTTGCATTAACCGAAAAGTTCATATTGGTCAATGAAAAATGCAAGGACGACATATCGAGCCACAGAAGAGTCAACGACTCAATAACCAATCTAAACGTTTCGCCCGATACGATACCGCACGGTACACTATTGGTTCCGTACGTAATACCGATTGCAATGGAAGGACCGTCCCGCCAATAAGGGTCGGTACACACCGGCAGAAAAACTTAATTAAGGAAAAGTTATTTTTGCTCCTTTTTTAGATATTTCTCTGTTCAAAATTCTCGTTATGGATAACTATTAAGTTAATTTGGCATTTTTGCTCGAAGAAAAGTAAGATTTAAAAATCTACTAAGACTAATTAATTTCTCAAAAATTAAACCAGAATGATTTTTGTTGGTAAAAGGAGTATGTAAGGATCGTAGCAGGTGGCGTTCTGTGGTTTCTGCCTACCCCCATGTAAAAAGGACGTGAGTTTATGTAGGTATGTATGATTTTTGATTTTGCTTTTTTTTTTGTCTCCGTTGGCTGTCTTTTATCTCCTTTATCTGTACCGTACTACCGAGTGCACCGAGGGTCGAGTACTTTTTAACCTTTATTATTCATATTCATATTCATATTCATTTTATTGCGTACCATAATGTTACAAAAGGTGTTATAATAGGCTTACAGCTAAGAACAGTATTATGGACCCTGTTAGGGCACAGCAATATATAATATTTAAATTAAATTGTAATTAGTTAATGAAATCATAGAAATTATTTTTACTTATAATTTACAAATTGAGGGGTTATGATTAACATACTAATACAATTTCACGAAAAAATAGATTACTCAGGACATAGGGGTGTACAATGGCAGACCGTCAGTAAACAAGTACCTGTAATGGTTTAATAAAATTATGCAAATACTGCGACAAAACATGTCTTACAGGCTCTCAATAAGCGTAATTAATCAAAATCACCACCCAAAACGGTAAACGAACTAAACGTTTTAACCGATACGGCAAGGTCTACACTATCGGATCCGTACGTTACAGCGGTTGCAGTGAAAGGACCGTCCCGCCAATAAGGCTTGATGCACACCGGCACAAAAACTTAATTAACAGAAAGTAATTTTTGCCGAGTGTATTTTCGGGGTGGAGTGCGATGTTTTTTTGTTTTAGTTCGCTCGCCTGTGCAAATTGTAAACGGGATTAATGGAAGCAATTAGTTTTGACGTTTAATTTGAAAACGTTTACCTAACAACAGTACTGTTGTTTTTCGAAAATTCAAGGATAAGATAGCGTAGGTATAATTAAGCCAAATTAGCTCTTTTTAAATCTTTCGCGATCTTAAAACTAGGGATTAAAGCATTAAGATTTCTGTAATGGCACTTGTATATTTGAATAGTTTCAGTGCTTTCAAATTATGCACAGGTGTGCCTAATAGTACACCTAATAGTGCCTAATAGTACGTTTATGTTTAAGTCCCGTGTGTAATAACCACAAAGATTATTATTATCACTGTAAAACCAAATACCTTTTTTATACAATGTTATCTGACCCATATTTCGACAACCCACTAATAAATTACAACTATTAAAAACACGTCCATCACACCACAGAGCACACAACATAACCATCATCACCACCACCCTCATAACTTATATTCCCACATCACATATCCCCAACAAACTGACATTTCCCCTCCACCTAACCGACCAGACTCCACTTATCTCGACAGTCGGTGTGCCCCCACCCTATTTATCCGGTTCTAACCGTTTCTAACCGCTTCGAACCGCTCCGGAGCGGTTCGGGCCGGAATTGAACGGCTTAATTTACCGCCACTAGTTCGGCACGGCTGATTAACGGCTCCCTTCTAGGAGGATAGCAGGATGAATATTGATGACATGCTGCGACCGGGGAGAGGAGGGAGGGGGGGGGGGGGTGGAAGTGTTTAGATAGAGTATGTTTTTGGATTGATTATTATGAGGATTAAGATATTGGGGTGGATGTGGTACTGTCTATATTGTGTGTGGGAGAATTTATGGGAAAATAACGACTTTGGTCAAGTAATCATTAATTTACCAAGAAAAGTACCCACTAGCATCAGTGTTGTGCCAGTATAAGATGAATATGGCTATCACAGATGAATAGGGTCCTTCAAAATAGGACAATTGAGTAGTAAAATGATAAATTACTTACCAACTGTAATCATAGTGAAGAATAGGCTTTTCTGTACTTATCTATGACATTAAGAAGAGAGCAGAAAGAGAAAACTACTTAGATATCAACCAGTCTATGGAAGCACACAGTGACACATCAAGGTATACATTTCAAGTACAACATGGCCTCGCTTTGTATACATTTCCCGTGCAATGAGAGATCTTGGCTGGTTGTCGTGCGTACCTACATCGAGATAAGTGTATTTTCCCTGTTTATAAGTATACAGTCCTCCTGACCGTTTGCGGTCACAGCGGCCAATATTAGCGGAGTTTAGCCATCGGCGCGGGAGATATTATAGTGCAGGCGTGTGCGCAGGCACAGGTGCACTATTTGTTCCTTTTACTCTCATTGTCCGATGGGAAGGCAATCCGACACGACCGCCAGGACCAACGGCTTAACTTTATTTCCGAGGCACGGGGGTATCATCACGCCAACTTCCAAACTCCGGGCTATCGAGTGGAAAAACCCAATAGCACTTTTTGCCCGACCCGGGAATCGAACTCAAAACCCCACGCTCAGCAATCACGCTTGCGACCACAAGACCAACGGGGCAGTCAGTTTGTAAGTAGCAAGCAACGGAATCAAATGCTTTAGTCCCAGTTTTATCCAAAAATATACATAGTCTGATGTAATGCTTTCTCCAATCCCGTATACTCTATCTGACAAGACTGCTTTTTCTATCATTATGGTCACTGATGGTTGACCAATTTGCAACCTTATTACGTAGGACATAAGAGTGAAAAGTGGTAGACTGTCAGTGCACTCGGTAGTACGTACAGTGCTAACCTAATCAAACACCTCACCAAAAAAACCGCAAACTGCATACTATCAGTGTCATCAACTAAAATTACTGCTACCTTACATCATAACAAGAGTTCTTTGAACAAAGTTAATAGAAAAGAAATGAATATCTAATCAGCATAATCACGCACAATTCACTTCCGTGTAATGTAACACCTTGAACACAATTCAACTTTAATGACATTAAAATAAGACCTATATTTCCTTGCAGAAATTTTAAGTAGATAGAGGTTTTGTGCAAAGAAAACTGTGCGGTGGTGATGGAGTTTATGTTGAAGGTGTTAAGGTTGATATTGGCTTGGAATGGGGTGGAGGTATGTTTGCTAGGTGCAATGAAACTCGGGAAGACGTGCGGTGAAAGTTTTCGCGCTGACTGTCGGAAAAACCGTGTGTTTGACGTGTGGTTCAAGTCATGAGCAAATTATTTAGCAATTTTTTTGATACTTCTACTTTTAAAACGAACGGTCACCAATGGGTGACAATTCATTACACATCAAGATTCAAATGTGCCTCTGAAAGCACATTAAACTGTTGGTCCCGGCTGTCATTTGAAACTCTTTGTCTTTCGTTAGTCAGGTTAGGTATCGGTTTACCCAGTAACTTAACTCAGCCCATATCTTACCTACACATACGTCCCATCTGCGTCCTTTGCCCAAGTATGTTTACTTCCAGTCTAACCGTATGCCTATCACCGATTTTCAGACATTCCAGCTCACAAATCTTCAACTGCCTGCCCTTATCCCATGACACTTGGGGTCGGTACAACAAGTATTCTTCCATTTTCACATATCAGCAGTTTTTCAAAAATTTAATTAAACGTCATCTATTCAATCGCTTTCGCTCGCAACTTGGGGCCACAACTCTTACTTAACGATCGAACGCGTGTGAATCCAGTTTTTTTTGTAAAATATTACGCGATCCTATTGTAGCAAAAACGATACAAGTAAAGATGTCTATTACCTCTATTATTTATTGCCGTAATAAGAGAAAACCCGCAGGTAATTCTGACAAGATATTGTTGTTCGATATCAAAGAAATACTTTCTATCTTTACGTAGTTATTGTTTGTTGCAGTTATGCTGTGAAATTTGACAAACCGTGAAATGTCTAGGTGCTACTATGATAAGTATTTTTGCATTTATTTTTATTTTAGGCGATCGATATTTAAACACGTGATTTTACTCATAATTATGAAAAAAAAAAATTAATATGGGAATCACACTGGAATCGCGAAAAGAAAAAATTGCTGTTCACTTTTTTTCGAAGAAGCCCAATTACGTGTCACCCAATATTTGAATATCTCGCGAATGTCATTGCCAGAGCAGTCTATAACATAACCGAACTTTATCTAATACTGGATGTGCCATATCAACGACGCAGCGTAAATAGTTATTTTTTTACTAAAAAAAAAAAGGTTAGAAGTACCTCAATTGAAACCGCCCTACACGCTCAAACGACGTCATGTTCTCCCCCAGTAACACGGCACAGAGAACCGGACACGAAGCGAAAACACCTTTCTAAGCCCCCCAGAGACGCGCCAATAAATTTCTGGTCATGTCAGCAAAAAAAAAAACATCGGTCAGGTGCCAAACCGCACTCGAAAGGTTCCGTACCATCATACAATATTTAACATGATGTATTCAAAAAACGATGGAAAAAAACAGGTTCCTACAAGAAACGCGTTTGCTCTTATATAGAAAATAGTAAGTAACACAAACTCTGTAAAAATTTAAAGTTTCTACCTATCACAGTTTCAAAAATAAAAAAAAGACAGCCCTGTAACAAACGGACGGACAAACAGCAGATTCTTAGTAATAGGATCCCGTTGCCGTTGGCACCCTTTGTGTACGGAACTCTAAAAAGACAAAACGTTAAAAACCGCTTCTACCACAGTGAGCTTCACAAAACGCCTGAAGCCCTGCCCATAACCACAAAGGGCAAAGAGTATTTTTTTAATTACTCCGTGCACAAACAATTGTTTGTGAAGTTGAGCGGGAGGGGACGTAAACAGAGGCTCATTTCCTCTCTCATGGGGAGGAAACGAGGTAAAAATGGCCCTCCCTGACATTAATGAGGCGTTATTAAGTACTGGAAAACGGAAATAAGTCTAGGGTTGGAAGTGAATCGTATTTATCGGTCGATTGTGCAATGCAGCTTTTGTAATGCGGATTTGCATAATTTAATATTTTTTTAAGAACGACCCATGCTCGGAGTTTCTTTAAAGGATGAAATCCGATATTATTTTTTTAAATAAGAACCACAGAGTACGCAAGCTGTTAAAGGACTCATGGTGACTGATGGAGGGAACGATTCCTAGAGTGGAGACCGCGTACACCCATGGCAAGATTGATTGACGACCTTAGAAAGGGGTTGAGACAGACCAGGTAAGGGAGGCAGCGGACAGTACAGCATTAAAGGCTGGTGTGGCGCAGCTAGAGGGCGGCCTATTGTGGACGTTGCTTTAATTCGAGTGGAGGTAAAATCAGTCGTCAGCAATCTAACGGACAGAAAATCGATGACTGTACTTGGGCACCTTCAAAATCAAGGAGATAACCAACCAATCTTAACATAAGCATATTATTGATATACTCATAAAAGAGACGGAAACGCACCGCAACCAATAATAACCTTTTAAAAGATACATAACAAAGAATCAACATTCGAAAAAATTTTACATCTCCCAAACCGCACTGAGGTCGCGTGGTGGATTATAGTCCACTAGTTCTCAGAGAGAGGAGGCTTGTACCCACTAGCATGGAACATTGTAGGCTTCTTATGCTAAGGATCAACACTCCAAATCCAATTGTTTAAGAACGCTAAACATTCCGACATTATACCAATAAAGAGAATTCCTGCGAAACAAAAACCTAGTATTTGTCCTTGTAGCAGGCGAAACGCTCTGAATATTGATACGGAGAAACACGTATTTTGGAGATGTCGCATTTAAGGTCATTCGCTTTGAGATTCGGCATTTTGAGGAAAACGATGGCATTTAAATCTGAGACCCTTATTAAATACCATTTGAAGATGTTTCGGGTCAAGTTGCGACCCAGCATTTAGGTACACTTATTCGGGCCCATTTACCCAAAAACAACCAACATCCGAAGTAAGTATCGAATTCTCATATTTGATATAGTCACCGTTTAGACTAGTTAACGCAAATAAACTCTATTACTGAACTTAGCAGTTTAAAATAATATTCTCAATGAAGTAATTCGTCATAGCAAACTTTAGGAGGTCCGTACATCGCGATGATGACCATTCCCAGTTAAGTAATTCGTTATAGCGTACCTTCTGACTCAAGTAAGTCGTATTTTAAACTTTATGAATACGGTTACACTGTCAGATTTTGAATATGATTGTTTTTGGCACTATTGTATTGTATAACGGGCTGGTGTCCGCAACTCCACGTGCAAGCGCGTATTTTGCGTAGTTTTTGGCACTAACCTTTATTTATTGTAAGACTAGCTGACCCGACAGACGTTGTCCTGTCAACTATGAATATTGGTTTCGAATTACTACCTACCTACTACCTACCTACTACCTACCTACTGCCTACCTACTGCCTACCTACTGCCTACCTACTGCCTACCTACTGCCTACCTACTGCCTACCTACTGCCTACCTACTGCCTACCTACTGCCTACCTACTGCCTACCTACTGCCTACCTACTGCCTACCTACTGCCTACCTACTGCCTACCTACTGCCTACCTACTGCCTACCTACTGCCTACCTACTGCCTACCTACTGCCTACCTACTGCCTACCTACTGCCTACCTACTGCCTACCTACTGCCTACCTACTGCCTACCTACTGCCTACCTACTGCCTACCTACTGCCTACCTACTGCCTACCTACTGCCTATCTACTGCCTACCTACTGCCTACCTACTGCCTACCTACTGCCTACCTACTGCCTACCTACTGCCTACCTACTGCCTACCTACTGCCTACCTACTGCCTACCTACTGCCTACCTACTGCCTACCTACTGCCTACCTACTGCCTACCTACTGCCTACCTACTGCCTACCTACTGCCTACCTACTGCCTACCTACTGCCTACCTACTGCCTACCTACTGCCTACCTACTGCCTACCTACTGCCTACCTACTAAAAGAATTGGCCCAATTGGTCCAGGCGTTGTTGAGTTATGCGCTTACCAACACATTTTGCGATTCATTTTTATATTATAGATTGTGCACTGGATCATTAAATGGGACCCACAATAGGAAAAGCCTTACACAAGTTAAACTCTGGTGTTAAAAGAAATTTAACTTAACCTACACGTTACCCGCTACGCACTTTGCGATGTGTGAAAGAAAACCACTCCTATATAAAAATACAAAACATAAAATCATATTAGGATCCTAGCTCCACTTTTCCCAAGTACATGTCCTGTTTAGACATGATTGATTAGCTGGAGGCACTCAATCTTTCTCTACTACCGAAGTTTCGGATATATCTTATTATGAACTTTTTTCGTCGAACTAAAACGAATTTGGTGTGGAGAGTCCAATTAGAAAGAGGCTACTGAAAAGTATATTTTGTGAGTTTTAGACATAGAGAAGAAAGTTACCTGCTTTCATAGCTTTTAGCTCTTCGAAATCACATGTCTTGGAGGAAACTGCAATTTGAAACGACATCATCATTTTGGCCGAAACATTTCAAAAATAAACGATCGATCTAGGAGATCAAAAAATCGAAAAAAAATATTGTCTTTCCACGCTGCTCCTCAAAGATTGCCACAAAAAATCTGAATATAGGAGTATATCATTATAATCAGGAAAGTAAGGCGCAGTACTCGCAACTGGTGTCTGATCAAATACACTTTATATGGACGCAGACGAAGCAGAAGGAGTATGTTAGAACCGTAGGCATTCTGTAGCTTCTACTTACCAAGTTACCACTCTAGCAGAGGCGTGAGTTTATGCATGTATAAATATCAGCTCAATCTCTCAGTTACAACACCTAGTTACAACAATTAATATAAACCTTCTTATAGACAGCCGATAATTTTCAATAACACGATTAAATAAAAATCTGTCTCACAATACCAACTCGCCAACACAAAGCAAGCTGTCATCATAAATATGTAGTAGAATTAATATCTCCAGCCCAGTAAGCGAGAGGAAAAATCTATTTTGCGATGTCAAAGGGGAACTTCTACCCCCAATCATTATCTCTCAAAGTTACCCCCGCGAAGCCCCAAGAGAAACCGGGAAAAACCGGATATTTCTGGTTCTCACTGGTTGGTAGAAAAAAGGGAACGGTGTACGGCAATAATATAATATATTTCTAATGCTAAAAGGTAATATTAAATGTGGAATATTGAGTGGTTGACAATATATTGTTATTGCAATGAAATCGTGTATCTGTCGTACCGTACGTATATATTTTGATTTGGAACGGAATCGGGATACAGGTAAATATCTGTCTTTTATATTGAACGAAAATAGATTTCATCTAAAAGACAAGTACTCTTTATATGATGTCATTCAATATATTTATTTATTAGGAATTCATACTAATATGTATATCATAATAATATTGTAATACCAAATGATTTGAAAAGAGTAACCATGGGAGTTTCTTGCCAGTTAATTTCCATAGGAAACGACCAACCCGCATCGTGCACCTCTTTGTCGACGTTTTATAAGTGCCCATCTGGGCCTATGTGAAATAAAATATTTTGATTTTGAATATTTAAAATGCGTAAGTAACCGAGTCTGTCTGTGTGCATTTTCACGCTTTAACGGTTAAACGGTTTTTGATTAAAATTACCACACGGATAGACCTGGGATTGGTCGGATACTTTTATGATAATTACTAAACTACACCTGAGTGACGGCGCGCGCAAAAACTAGTCAAAAATGAAATTGTTCATAGCAAAAAAAACAACTATAAACCCTACCCAATATTTCAATATTGTAATCAGAATACTGAAAGGTAAAATAAAAGCCTCGTAATAAATTATTTCCGAATTGTAGGTAGTTTTTTGCTACCGTGGTCCGGTGTTTTATTTTTCCCCGGGGATCCGCGTCGCCGAAGTGGCTAGATGTTAACCGAAATGTCCAGTATTGATATATTGTCTACTACTCGCTAGTTTGTTTGTATTGTGTTGTACTTTCAATACTGCCATTTAACTTTGTGATTCTCAAATTGCTTTGGCATTGCATGCTATCATTATGTGTTTATACTTTTCCCAATATGTTGGGGTCGGCTTTCTGTGTAACCGGATTTAGCTGAATACTAGTATTTACGTGGAAAGACTGACTGTCTGACCTCCACAACCCACTTACACGATAAAAGAAATCCGACAGCCTAAAAATATACTAATGACATCTGGGACCAACTGGGATTAAAGACCTTTCCGAGGCAAAAGAAAACACTAAGCAATAAAATAAATTCCAACAAAACTTACAGTCTCACACATATTTGCTGACGGGGTAACAACCCCCTTACACCCCGGGGTAACGGCCGGAACTAGACGTTAAGCGAAACGTCCGATGTTGATTTATTGTCTGCGACTTGCGTATTGCGTTTATATTCTGTTTCACAGCACCTGGCATGCTCCCCGTCCATTTCTATTGGAATTTTGTATGAATTCCTATTTCCTTTTTCAGTGTGTGGAAAATTTCAAATGGGAGTTTGGCATAAATGCGGCGTTGGGTTTCACCTTCCTGGATGCAAATTGCCGTATGTAGATTGTGATTGCATCAGTTTGGTGCCTTTTTTTAAACAAAAATGTTTGAAACTGTTTACTTATGTTTTTTTTTCGGGCTCCGCTGATACTATTTTTTTTTGTTTTCTATTTCATTTTGCGTGTGCAATAAAGTTTATTGAATTGTATTGCATAATTATTATAATGTAATCTTAGTGTAAGGGTAAGGATCGTAAACAGGGAGGGGCCCGCAAGGGCCGAAGCCTGCCAGGGCTGCGGGACTGTTCGAAAGAGATACCGCGGCCCTGGAACACAAAGGGCAAGGAAGGAACATGGATGGGTTTTAGTCTGTACAAGTCTGACACTCCCTTCCGCTCTGCCCAGAGCGGGAGAAGTCATTTGATTACCCATCCGAAAAAAAGTCTGCCTACTCCCATGTCAAGTCGTGACTTTATGAATGTAGTATACATACATACATAAACTCACGCCCTTTTCCCATGGGGGTAGGCAGAAACCACAGAACGCCACCTGCTACGATCCTTACATAGTATACCTTCGAAGATAAAGACCTCAAAAGTCAATCAATAATTACAGATCATATTACATTACAAAATCTTCACTACAAAAAAAAAAAAAGGTAAGGATCGTAGCTGATGGCGCTCTGTAGATTTTGCCCAAACGGGAAAAAGGCAAAAAAATATGTATGTACTTGTACATTTTTGTTATTTTGAAGATAGTTAAGTAAGAGTGCCATCTAGTGTACTTTTATTCATACCGGGTGTAAACGGACTCTTCATGAAGCCGTCAACCAAGCATTCTGTACATCAAACTAAGTAACTTTACGTAATTGCTGGGAAACGACTATGTTTTTGGAGTGAAAAATCACGTTTTACGGCAGGAGTCAATGTAACGCACTCAAACCATTGTGTTGATGGATGGATTGAATAGTATGAGGGTCGTGCAGATGTCTCCACTAAAAGAAATAGATTAAAAACATGAATTAAAACTTAGAACTTTGATCCCCAACATCTCCGTAACCAGAAAGTGCTCAGGTATGGTCCAGAACAAAAAAATGATCACGGGGAGAACAAGTGCTTTTCAGCTTCGTTAAGAGTCTTTATACTCCCTTTCGAATTATGTTGGTGGTTGTCGATATGTAAGGGATTTTGAGGTTCGCTAAAAATTCTACATGGGATCTTTACTTGCGTGTCATGAAGGCGACAAAGGTTCAACTCAGATAGCAAAATGATCACAATGACGGGGAGAACAAGTGCCTTTCAGCTTCGTTAAGAGTCTTTTTACACCCTTTATATCTATCTGTATTTAACTTGGGTAACCAATATCCAGTAATAAAAACATACAAACATGAAAAACACACACTATATGATAGTTTGTTTCTCCTTATTTAGAGAGCTTTATGTCGCCCTATGATATCAGGTCTTGCTTTTAAAACACATAGTTTTACTTACAAAAGCAACCGATTTTACGCATTACTGTGTTATAGGCTTAATTGATTGTTTCAGATCATTCATCATAATTAAACTTACTTTCAAAAACAAGATTAACTACGCTAACGATAATCACAGTAAAATTCAGTTAAGTTCTTCAATTTACGCGAACGAGTTATAAATCTTCGACAGTGTTGCGTTCTACAGCAAAATTTAACTTTTATAGTTAATTTTATTTGATTTACAAACTGCATACTTCGTGTATTACCTAACGAGATGTTGTAAATTTGCAGAATAGATTTTTACGAGTAGCTGTAGTATGTTATTTGCAATACGAATAATATATATGTTTTTATTAGTAGTTGGTACTCGTATGTCTCGGAAGACTATTAGCTAAGTTGCAACAAGTTCTTGCCGTACGTTAGTGAATTTAATTAGTTAAATCTGTCCGGAGTTTATAAATGTAATGATAGTAGATTAGTCACTCTAATATTTTGTCGTTTGTAGATTAACTAATAATTATTTTGACAGTTACTTTTCAATCGCAGTATTGACAGAATTTAATTCTTAATTATATTTTTTTTTGACTGCCTCGTTGGTCTAGTGGTTGTAATCGCAACACCAGCTGAGTATGAGGGCCTAGGCTCGATTCCCAGGTTGGCCAAATTGTTATTGGATTTTTAATCAGGAATTTCTCAGTAACAGCCACGGAGTCTGGATTTGCGCCCGGTTGAAGGCTCGCCCCCTATTACATGGAACTTAAACATAACTGGCGAAATGTGGGTGTACTATTAGGTAGACCTCTGCTTAACCCTTCGGGGATTTCAGGCGTGATGTTATGTTATATGATGACTTGTTGTCTTCAAAACAATTAGGTGTGTAGTACTCGTAACCGGCGGGCATGAAAATGAGTATGAAGAGTCGTAGCAATCCTGCCAGGGCTGCGGGACTGTTCGAAAGAGATACCGTGGCCCTGGAACACAAAGGGCAAGGAAGGAACATGGATGGGTTTTAGTCAGGACAAGTCTGACCATACCGTCCGCTCCGACAAGAGCGGGAGGAGTCATTTGATGATTATCCATCTTAAAAAAAAAAAAAAAAAAAGGGATCGTCGCAAAGATATCGTTCTGTAAAGTCTGCCTACTCCCATGAGGCAAAGTCGTGAGTTTATGAATGTACGAAGATTGCCCTCAACAGCCAATAATTAAAGATCATATTACATTACAAAGTCTTTCCTACAAGCGCTAAACCAAGTACACATAACCAACTAATCTCAGTAACAGCAACCAAAGTTCCCATTAAACAGTTACGCCCGAGGGAATGAAGGATTTAACTTGGTAATGGGAACAGTTAAGTGAAATGCACGTTAGATTTACAGTTAATTTCGTCTGCCACCTCTGTGGTTACGGATTTAGAAACCGTCATCTTGATGAGCAGAGCCATGAAGCTAAGTATTTCACCCTATACTGTTCAAGGAACTCTTGGCTAAGTAATAACTGACGCTCGGGTCGATCTTTAGGTTAAGCCGTACTTGCCTAGGTTGGTCTGTGGATGTGTGACCACCCATTACATACAGAGTTTCCTCCGTGCCTCGGAAAGCACGTTAAGCCGTTGGTTCCGGCTGTCATTTGTAGATCTTTGACAGTCGTTACAGGTAGTCAGTGGCCGAAAAAGTCTGACAACTAGTCTTATCGTATTACCCAGTACTAACTGGGTTGTGGAGGTCAGATAGGAAGTCCCTCCATGTAAAATACTGGTATTTAGCTGCATCTGGTAAAACTGGAAGCCGACCCCAACCTAATTGGGAAAAGGCTAGGCAGATGATGACTGTTCAAACTGCTGCGAGACTGGCCTCCTCTCTCTTTGAGAGGGAATGGACATCTCCAAAACCGCTGTGCCGATGACCGGGCTTTCACTGGCAGATATCTGATGCTATAAGGAGTAACTTAGGTTAACTTTTTTGTTAGAAATAAAAAAGGCTGTCTGTAAAGTCGGTTTACGGACGATAATTTTACGTGATAACGTCATATGAAAACATTGGTGAAAAATTGCATACTTTATGAATGGGCTATCGCGCATGAATTCGCCGCTAGAGGCGTTCGTGCCGAGTAAGGTCTTCCGAAATGTCAGATGTCATAGAGTTTTCGCGCGTTGCGTGCTTTTTTATCACGTATTTTAACTAATATTCATGATTCTGATCTAGATTGAGCCATTCCTGATTAATTATGACTTGAAGATTTTTAGTAGCAACTTAGGATTTTATTTGTTAGTACTTGGAAGTAGAATGATTTTTAAATGTTTCTTACTTGTTAATGTTAGGGAGAATATTTGTAAATATGTATCTGAAGTTTACACTATGTCGATATACGAAATGAAATAAACTTTTTATGAAGTTATTTGTACTTTAAAGTATAAAATACAATTAATGACAGGACCTTACTCGAGAGTGGCGCCATCTGGTGAGCTTAAAAACGATAGCCCTCATTGAATTATTATCACTTTTTTGTATAATTAATAGATGAGTCCCAAGCCAAACGCTTAGGCCGATCGCGCCTCTCTATCGCCTGTTCCACGCTCTTGCTTGCACGCTCGGCTCAGGCGGAACGTTTCACTTTTTCGTGCGTGCAGCCGGCGTTTATCGATTTATAAGACGTTATCACGTCAAAAAAGTCGTGTAAGTAAACCATTTTATATTATTAAATTCCACGTGGATGGAGATCGCGGGTAACAGTTAGTATTATAACAAATATTGACAGCGTAGCTACTAGCCTAACAATATATTAAGCTTGTACACGTAACGCTACCACTGACTTAACTATTCACCTCAAACCAACCCTCGAAGGTATACAGGCGAGATATTATTTGTTTAAGACATCAAATATTAGAGAGTATACGTTCGAGAATGTTAGCAAACCAATGAATGTTTAGACGAAGGCTTACTTTACTTATGTTGCGATAACATTTACTGCAGCTGGACTGCTATTTGGTGCAGACGTGGTTTGCATAACAAATGATTCGCTTTGAATAGAATGTCTAATTCTACAACGTGTTTTGCAACGAATATTATTGCTATAAGTGCCTTAATGGTCGTTTTTAGTTTGACGTATCCAGGAATCTTAATCACATAATGACAGCTGGATCAATGCAATGTATCCATCGTCACGACATTAACATAACACACAATTTATTTAGAGCTATTTACTTTGGGTGGTCCTCTCATTAATTCGCCTTTAGTTAAGTTACTAACAATAGTGTTTAAGTGCAAACCTGTTACTAACAATTTATGGATCTCTTAGTTGTCCGAAATAAAATGATTTTATTTATTTATTAATTTATAATCATCGCCTGCCTAGCTGTTGGGGTCTGCTTTCAGACTAACCGGATGCAGCTGCATATCGGTGGTTTACGTAAATCAATTGTTTATCTGACCGCCACAAACCCGTTATTACCATACACATGATCATCATCATCCACAGCTTGAATCCACCCACTGCTGGGTGTAGGCCTCTGTTGTGCCTATCTTCACGTTCCTGTGCCGGGCCTCATCCAGATTTTTCTTTGATGGCAACTATATCGTCATACACACAATCATCATCATCATTTCAGCCGAAAGACGTACACTGCTGAAAATAGACCTCCCTTAAAAGGGGTATTTCACCACCCTTGGCAGGCGGGTTGGCGATCGCATTACAGTTGTTGCAAAGGTACAAAGAACGCGGCTGCCCATTCTCTGGTAAGTCCCTTAGTCGCCTCTTAAGACACCCACGGGAAGATATGGGATGGTGCTATTCTTTACACACACATAATACCAGCAGATAATTGGTACAAACCAAGGTATAACAATAAGGTTCACTTAAATAGCAAACCACATCTAAGAAGCAAGAAAACAAAACATATTTAACCATAAAGAAAACAGAACTAATAACAAAAACATATACTTTCTTTAATATATGTTTCACAAACAACACAATAAGATCTGAACAACAAATAATCTTAAACTCTCAGCTCAGCCGCAAAAACGAAACGACGGATATAGGTATTCCGCAAAATGTCCAATATTACTTTAGTGACTGCCACATACGCTTGTTTATCGTTTTACATCTTGACGGGCCCTTGGTTTTTAGAGCCTATAATATTCTATGGGCCATTCAAAGTCCCCGAAGAGCTTAAGAAGATTTTTAAGCTTTATATACTTCGGTAAGATGTCTTTTTTACACTGATTTGAAATTGTGAGAAACAATTGAAGCAGCTTGAGGTCCTGGGTTCGATTTCCAGGTCGAGCAAAGTGTTATTAGGTTTTTTTACTAAGAATTTTTTAGTTACGACCGGAGTCCCAGCTGATCGTTATTTTTCTCCCCGTGGCGGGAGCTGGTAATTTGTGCGCCTACTGCCTCCCTTGGATGTCATAGCCATTTCTCGGGCACCCCTCTCCGGAATCCAACCCTGATTCCCCGTTACCCGTGACAATCATGGTAGTCGCGGAAACTACCATCGAAAGTTGATAAGGCAGACATTTGAAGGATGCGTCGCCGGTACTAGATCATGCGATCGGCAAAAGTTATCCAGGGCTGCGGGACTGTTCGAAAGAGATACCGCGGCCCTGGAACACAAAGGGTAAGGAAGGAGGTTTTAGTCAGTACAAATCTGACACTCCCTTCCACTCTGCCCAGAGCGGGAGAAGTCATTTGATGATTACCCATCCGAAAAAAGGGTCATCAAAATTAACGATTACGGACGCGAGGCCGATCACTGTTCAAATTCAAAGTTCTGATATTAGCCCTAGAATTACTACAGTTATGCAAGTATCTTAGTAAGATCTAAGGAATCGGTAAAAGAAAGCGGTATCGCCCTAATCGTATTGCCTTATGGAATGAGACATGCATGGCTTAATCTTTGAGAGAAGCAGATACACGAGACTAAAACATTTCTGGAGAAATGTGGTGTATCTATTTATAAAGACATACTTCTGCGTAACCCTTCGAAAGTTCCTAAAAATAATATAAAATTATTCATTATATTATTTTTAGGAACGATTGGAGTTTTAAAGCTAGTTAAACCCAGTGTCAACACTGTGTACTGTGTACAATAACTGATATTTATCCGAGCTGTTGATTTAGTTATCCAATTTTATAGTTTGTATGTCATTTGTATTGGATAGAATTGAAACAAATCCTGAATTGGTTCAGTATTTTTGCTGGATTTTATTCAACTGAATTGGTGAACGCGTTGAGTTCGATAATTGTCCCACGGGAACATAGTATCGGGATAAAAAGTCTGTGTTCCACATTTCATCCAAATCCGTTCAGTAGTTTTTGCGTGAAAGAGTAACATACATCCATACCAAACTTTCACGTTTATAATGTTAAAGTTTCTTGCCGGCTCTCCTCCATAGGAAACAACCAACCGAACCGTGCACCTTTTTATCGACGTTTTATAAGGGCCCATCTGGGCCTATGTGAAATAAAATATTTTGATTTTGAAAGTAAGGATTTCACATTCATAACCTCACGCCGGTAATTCCCGAAGGGTTAAGCATCGTCGTCTGCCCACACATAATGCTCCAGCCTAACGGAATAAATCCTCACACTACTGTAACAACACAGTTACACCATTATTTTTTTATTCACCGTTCCACATGAACGCTAGAACAACGTCGCGCACAGGTGACGTCGCACGAATGACGTCACACCAGATGGGTTGAACTGGACATACACTGTCAAATCAAATCAAATCAAATCAAATCTTTATTTGTGAACATAAGTACAAAAAGATGTTATTTATACATTTTAGCTGATCTGTATGTTCGGCCAATAATCGGCATACAAATATAATATTAGTAAGCAGGTTATTTTTACTATCATAATGAGTAAAGTCTAGGATAAAAGAAATGAAGCAATTGAAAAATGTCATGAGCCGCATAAAATAAAGTAATTGAATTATATTATTAATTATTAAGAATGTCAAGAAAATTAAAATTTAGTCATAATTTGTCATTTAAATAGTCTTCAATCGAGTAATACGTCTTTTCAACTAAAAACAGGAACAACTTTTTTTTTAAATGGCTGACATTTTCCTCACTTCTGATACATTTTGGCAATTTATTGTATAATTTTGGAGCCATTACGAAAATACTGTTTTTGTATAAAGCAGTTTTAGATCCAACAGTTTGTAGCCGGTCAGCTCGACGCTGACTACCTACTCGGTCAAATTTATACATATTATTTTTGACGAACATAGATGTCTGGTATATGTACAATGAGGGCACTGTTAAAATTTTCATACTTTTAAAATATTGTTTACAGCTGTCAGTGGTTTGCAGGTTACAAATCGCTCTAATACACCTTTTCTGACACTTAAACACCATATCTTTACCCGAGGCGTTTCCCCAAAACATAATGCCATATCTTAATGTTGAGGCTACTAGACCATGATATGCAGTTAGTACGGTGTTTTGATTGGCCGTTTTACTTAGCATACGCAGCGCATGAGAAAATTGGTTTACTTTACTACATACTTTGTCAATCTGGGTATTCCATTTTAATGTGCTTTCAATATTTAATCCCAGAAATTTTGTCACATTCGTCTCATCAATCCTTTTATCATTATATCTTATATCTAAATTTAAATTTTGATTTACTGTTTGTTGAAATTTCATTATTACTGTCTTATCTAAATTTATTACCAAATTATTATTCTCTAGCCAATTTATAACTGATTTTATGTTAGAGTTAATGTCTGATTCTAATGTATCTAATTGGTCACTGTTGAAGAGTAGAGTGCTGTCATCTGCAAACATTGTCATGGGATAGGTTGATGCTTTTGGGAAGTCATTTATATATATAATAAATAGGAGAGGTCCAAGTATGCTACCTTGTGGAACTCCATACATCACTGTTCTCGGGCTAGATTTAAATGTTGTTTCATGTTTTTTACATATTCTATTAATAACTGTTATTTGCTGTCTATCTTGTAGGTATGATTTAATTAAATTTGATATGTTTCCTCTAATCCCGTATGCGTCAAGTTTATTAATTAATATTCTATGGTCTACGCGGTCAAAGGCTTTCGACATGTCCATATATAGAGCCAGAGCCGGTTTTCTTTTATCTACTCTGTTGCTAACGAGTTTTAAAAAATCATAGATTGCCATGTCAATGGACTTATTTTTCCGGAAGCCCTTTTGGCTATCGACAAATAATTTATTTTTCTCAAAATATGAATTGATTTGATTGTATATTACTCTTTCAAATATTTTTGACAAAATAGGTATCAGTGCTATAGGTCTATAGGAAGACATGTTGCCTTTATTATCTTTTTTGAAAAGCGGTTTTATGATACTAATTTTTAATTCTTTTGGAAAAACACCATGCAAGATGCACATATTGATCAGGTGACTAAGGACTGGTGCAATTATTATAGATACTGTTTTAATTATTTTTGTGCTAATACCGTCATATCCAGTGCTGGGAGTATTCTTTAAAGACATAATAATTTTATGAATATCTTGTGGTATTGTAGGTTTCATAAACATGGACGAATTTATTGTATTTATTGGTAATTTATTATTATTATTTGAACTATTAATTGATTTGACTTGATCCGCAAAATAATTGTTAAAAGCCTCTGCTATATCAAGAGGGTTGGTAAGTATTTTATCATTTGCTTTAATTCTCATTGTGGATTGATTTGGTAAATTATGTTTGTTTTTATTTATGACTTTCCATGTTGCCTTACATCGATTCTTAGCCGAGTGAATGTAACGGTTATTGTGGGCTCTCTGCGTGAGATTGACAATTTTTTTAAGCCGGTTAGACAACGCTTTGAAGTTTGTTTTATTATGTTCAGTCGGTGATAACCTGTATTTCCATAACAAATCTCTTTTTTTCTTGCTACATAATCTAATACCGCGACTAATCCAGTTTGGTTTTACTTTCGTCGATATTTTTATTTTAATGTTAGGAAAACATAAGTCATATAGCAATTTAAACCAGTCATAGAACAATTTGAATGCTTTTTCAGGGTCTGTTTCCTCATAAACATCAGAAAATGACAGTTGTTTTAAATAGTTTGCGAATTTTTCTAAATTTTCTTTTGAGTAGTCCCGTTTTGTACAGTGCCAGTAGTCTAAAAGGCACGTTTGTTTAACTGGACATCGTAAAAATTGTGCTGTGTGATCGGATACAGCTAGTTCCAAAACTTCTCCTTTTGCTCCTCGCACATTGTGGATTATATTATCAATGCAGGTCCCACTGCTTAATCTAGTTGGAACGTTTACGGCAAATTTAAGATTATAACCCATTATTAAGTGCTTGAATTGCTGCGAACTTGTGGTATCTTTTAGCAAATCAATATTGTAGTCACCGCACAGAAGCACTTTTTTATTTGAGTGAATGGATAAAGAATTTAAAAGACTGTCTAATTTATTAAAAAATATTTCATGTTTGCTTTTTACTTCGGTACTGTATTGGAATGGATGATGAAATATACTTTGTTGTTTATGGTGAAGTGAAACATTTAAGGTTGATGATATACACACAATTCAGGTGCACCCTGCTTTCTTATATTTTATCACGGTATGAGTTGTTTAATAAAGTAAATCACAGCTGTTTTTAGACAGCTGTATAAAATGGTTATAACATGGCCACTTGGCGCAGGGTGTCAATTTGATGAACCATAAATTTCCCTGACTTTGCTTAGATATTGTCGACGATTTTTAAACCCCATAGAATGTTTCATTGATAATTTTAAACAAATCGGCTGTTCCATATAAAAGTAAGTAAAGAATAGGAAAATACAGGGCGGAAAGGTACACTCGACGCTAAAAGGGTACCACGTATTCAGTAACATATTATGTTATTCAGTACATAGTATTTTGACCGCGTAGGTACCGCAAGAGCATCTCAGACATTAATCTGCATGGTCCTCATTTGATTTAACCAATGTCTGGATTTTAAAAAACACAGTGACCTCTCACTTTGTTTGGGCTGTTTCTTCTCAGAGTAGTCAGGTACGAAACACCAGCCCCATCTAGCTTTAAAAAATAACATGAAGTGACGTGTAAAAGTGTTTTGTAAAACCAATTCACAGTAATAAATATGATTTATGCAGTTTTGTACAAAACAGCTGTTTTTTTTTGTAATTGCCGACGAAAACTTTCCATGTCGAGGAGTTCCATGTAAACGTTTGTTCGTCGGTGTACCCTGTACCTTCCACCCTGTACAAAACAACTGTTCTGAATCCGAATCATCTGTTTTTTTCTGTCATCCGTAAACAACTTAGCGCTATCTCTAAACCCAGTGATACATATTTTCTTATCGAGAGCGTACAAATCTCACGGCTCAACGCATCTTCGTTTACAATGTGGAATCATGATTGCGAATGTTTACATCCTTCAAGAAATATTATGTTGATATACACGAGTAAGCTTTGAAGTTATAATAATGTTTATTTAAATGTATAGGGAAAAAGGATATTTGTGTCAAGTTGAAAGGTAACACGCAAAGGTAAACCTACCCATCCGGCAGCGTAGAGCATTGAGGGCTTTGACAACCCTGTTTTCTCTTCTTCACAAACCCACTTCTCCTTCTTATCTGACTTCCCATTTTCAATATTTATGCTCTGCGCATAGCAAGAATATTCGTTCTTCCAATAACTGTCTTTTACGATGTCCTTCTCACCGCTCTGGTTTTATAAAATCTTCTTTCTTAGTCCAGGCGATCTTCCTTTGGAATGCGCTCCCTCAGAGTATCAGGACGGTGACCAGTCGGTTCACTTTCAAAGTAAAAGCTCGAGAGCATATTCATAAGAAGTTGGCAGATTCGTCTCAGAATTAAGTTGTTTTAGTTTTTTTTTCCCATCTTAACTTTATACATTTTGTTATATGTATTTATTATTATTATATGTTTATAAATATTTTCTAGTCTCTTTTTCTGTTTTTGCACCTACTGTGTATTGTCTCTGCATCACACTAAGGTAGACTGGTAGAAAATGCCCAAGGCATTAAGTCCGCCTTTGTACAGTTTTACTTGTGCATAAAGTTTTAATAAATAAATAAAATAAATAAACCTAGGAAAGTCAGATACGCGCGTACGGTTCCGTACCATAGCATTTAGTAAATGTTATTCTTAAAAATAATGTTAAATGACAAAACAGAAAATAACAAATAAGGTGTATTTTTTCTTCCCTCAGAAAATTGGATTACAACGTCAAAACCATACAAAATCGATTTGTGTGAGCTCTTTGCAATATTCAAGAAGTATAAAAAAGTTTGATTAAGGCTTAGAGAAATTACAGCTCCCAATTAAAATTATTATTTCTAGCCATTATTTAATTTTGTAGATGGCATGCAAATCAATCAAAAGTTCAACAAACCTCACTAAAATTAAAAAAAAAATAACTCAACACATAAAATAGGTGATAGGCACGTGGCAGCACCGTCGCGTGACAAGATATGATCAGTTGCGTCCCGTCAGCCCCGGAGTGCGGACGTCTCGTTAGCATAATTGTTTATCGTCGTTTGTTGGATGTCAAATATCTTGCGATGTTTTATTGTTACTATCGTTTTGTTGTTGCGTTCGAATTTGCAGGATATTATTTTAAAACAACATTACGCTTGTTTCAAACATCGTGAGGAAACCGACATGTCCTAGAACCAAAAATTCCTAGATATGTGACATCTACCAACCCGTACTGGGCCAGCGTGGTGGATTATAACCCATTCCCACTCATAAAGGAGGTCTGTGTCGCAGCAGTGGGATCAGTATATGCTGATTATGCTCATATTCATTACGCTTGTTGATCCCGAAGGGTTTGTCAGAAGTGTGCCTTTAGTTTGTAATGGGGGCGAGCCAATTCATCAACCAGGTACAGATTCAAATACTGAGCTACTTCTAAAAATTCCTGACGGAAGAAAACTGCACCCTCATGCTCAGTAAAAGCTCTTGCTACAAAAAGAACAACAAGGCAATCAGCTTGCTTTTAAAATATGACCAAAAAGATGTACGCAAAACAGAACCCTAAACATAATAAACAACATCAAAATATACGACTGTATCAAAATAACCCACATCCACATAGGTGACTACCGAGTGCACCGAGGGTCGATCACTTTCAACCTTATTACTTACGGTATAAGGTTGAGAAGGAGCAAACTGTCGATAGTACCTACATTAACAATATTAACCCAGTTCCACTACACCTGCACTCCGACGCATACCGTTGACGTGATATAATAAGCTTGTGACGTCATGAGATAACGTTTACGACTGACCCACAGAACTATTCCCCTAAATTGTATTTATATCGTAACTACCACATACCGGGTATAAACCCAAGCAGGGACTGTACTTTCGGTAATTTATAGTTGGTCTAGTGGTTAAAAGTGCTATCGCTTGGAACGATCACGAGGCTTTGGGTTCAGTTCCCATGTCAGGCAAAGGTTTTTGGGTTTCATATCAGAAATTTCTCAGTATCAACACGGAGTATGGAGTGCCCGATTGATGGCAATAGGCTCGCCTCCAACGACATAGGACTTAAACATCTGAAGCAGAGATGTAGTTGTAACCTTTGCCTAATACTTTGGTAAAAACCGGCGTGATATGGGCACATACATTTAATACATAATAAGAAGTCATTTGTGGTAGGTCCACATGCTCTAGAGCATTTATTTAAGTGCCGCTTAGGGTTTGAGAAACCTAGCTTAAGTACTTTAATTCAT
Source organism: Lycophotia porphyrea (assembly GCA_950005105.1). Lineage (NCBI taxonomy): Eukaryota > Metazoa > Arthropoda > Insecta > Lepidoptera > Noctuidae > Lycophotia > Lycophotia porphyrea. The sequence continues at coordinate 2,277,883 of OX465409.1, forward strand.
AGATGGTAAGATCACTTTCCGTTGCGTCTGTGATTTACACACATACATAACATCACGCCTGTAATCCCCGAAAGAGTTAAGCTGAGGTGTGCCTAATAGGAAACCCACATTTCGCCCGTTTAAGTCCCATGTAATAGGGGGCGAGCCCATTGCTATCAACCGGTCGCAAATCCAGACTCTGTTGCTGCTACAGCGAACTTCCTAATAGTAAAACCCAATAACACTTTGCCCGACCTGGGAAACGAACCCAGGACCTCGTGCTCAGCAGTCGCGCATCCGACTACTATACCAACGCGGTAGTCTATGATTTAATCATCTGAAATAATCCAAGAAAACACCAACAAAATAAACACTATATAGATCACATTCGAAGCGTAATATTTATAACCGAAGCCAACCATAAATCATATTTTCGGACAGGAATCGAATACACACCTTTCATCTCCAACAAACATGTAATACATATTTTGACATCCAAACACGACATATTTTTAATACCCCACATATCGACATAATAACACGGGGTCAGAGCTACCCCTACGAGATTCTGAAGGGTTGATTGCGTGCGATGGGTTCCGTATGATGTCATGTGGAAATATATTCTTATTAGGGTTCCTTATTATCATTCAGGGTACGTTGTCGCTCTGATTATGTGAGGAAGGGATGTATGTCATGGATTGTGAGTTTTAGCGTGATCTAACTGGCCTAATCTTAGTTGATATTTAGGAAGATAGAATTTGTTTCAAAGGAATTCCTCAATTCTAGAAGACTAGCAACAGCGAGTTGCAGAATAATGGATATGCTTACGTTTGACTAATCTTACTTTTCAACAATAAGCACAGCAGTGGATTTCATCATCATCAGCCTATAATGTTCCCACTGCTGGGACACAGGCCTCCTCTCTTATGAGAGGGAATGGAATCCACCACTCGGGCCCAGTGCGGATTGGTAGATGGCACATGTCTTCGAATTTTTGTTTCAAGGACATGCCGGTTTCCTCACGATGTTTTTTTTCCTTCACCGTTTTTGAGAGCAGTGGTGATGAAATAAATTACACAAAGTAATGAAAAAATCTATCTTTATTAGTTTGACATTTTATATATATATATTTTTTTGCTCTATTTTTATATACACGTTGACATTATTTCGATTCAGTTGACATTATTTACTTTTTCAAGTATGTTATTTTTTTTTTACCTTATTTTTTTTTTGACATTATTTAGTGTTTTATGTCGTATTATTTTATTACTGTAAATATGACGATTATGTGGGTCACATACTTATTTTTTTAATACGATTTAGTTTAGTTTCACTATTGTCTGGCAGTTTCAGTACTTAATGCGTCCTACCCAAATGTGCTTTCTTTGGTATTGATCGTCGTGTCGTTGACTAATGCTTGCACTGACTGGACAGGTCGTCTCAAATCTGTGTGGTTATTTCTTCAAAAGACCATCTCAGACATTAATCTGCATGGTCCTCATATGACTTAACCCATGTCTGGACTTTAAAAGAGACTGTGACCTCTGAGTTTGTTTCGGCTGTTTCTTCTCAGAGTAGTCAGGTAAGAAACACCGGCCCCACCTAGTTTTAAAAAAACATGACGTGTAAAAGTGTTTGAAAAACCTATTTGCAAAAATAAACATCATTTATCATTTATCAATGCGCCTGCCTGAGTTCGAACCCACGACTTACTATTCGTAAGTCGGGGTCGCTACCTATGGGCCACCGCTGCTCTCCAGGAGTGGATTTAAACATATACAATGTGTAAAAACGGACCTTCATGAAGCCATCAACCAAGCATTCTGTACATAAAAATTTTTGCTAGAAAACGACTGTTTTTTCTGGTAAAAAAACACGTTTTACAGTAAAACTCAATGTAACGGACTCAAAATATCGTGCTGATGGATGCATTGAACAGTAAACGGGTTATGGAGTCTAAAGTAAAGTTATAGCCTTATAAAAATCTCGTGAAAAAGTTGGAACTTTAACCTCCAATATGAGCGATGGATTTTATAACACGGGCGGACGAAGTCGCGGGCGAAGTGCTAGTTGCACTTCGCCCGCGACTTCGTCCGCAAAAATTGTGATATCTCGGCTAATTTGCATGATACAACTATCATTTATAACCTACAGCACTCATGAATAATGTAGCTTTCTACCAGTGAAAGAATTTTTAGAATTGGATCATTACTTCCGGAGATTACCTCCTACATACAAACTTACAAACAAACAAATTTTACCTCTATATAATATGAGTATAGATAGGACATCAAACAAAATAGGCATTTATTCAACTCTCTATTCATTTAAAATAGACAATGCTGGTTCTTCAAGCTAAATTCGTATAAACTAATCCAATAATAAAACTTTTTATTACAAAATTTTATTTCTAAATACTTCACGCACCAATAAAACTCTTTCCAGAGTACCGAAATAAACTCATTACGAGAATATTTAAAGCCGAAATAAAATGTCAAATATGTATAAATAAATATGGAGTTGCTAAAAATATTTTTTCTTGTGTATTGTAAGCTTCTGAACATTTTTTCACGCTGAAATAGGTCGCTTTTAACTAAAGTTATGAAAGAAAAATGGATTGGGTTATTTTTCTTTGCTATGTGGGTTTAATTGGTTATATGAATGTTAATTATATTTTAATTGGGGTACTACATAATAAGAATGATATTGACTTAGCTTAGCTGGTTATTGCCAGCGGTTTCACTCGTATTCTAGTTAGATAGATATTATAATCCTGGTACACCTAGCTACCAGGTACTACCCTAATACCGAAAATACCAGGATTTTAACACTAACGGAATCGTCGACACGACGTTGAAGAAGAATACCGGGATTAAAAGTCTGCCTTATTTTAATCCATTTCATAATATGTTCCTGATGTTTATTCATTGCAGGAACTGATGGACGCTACTGAAGGGCTGCGGGACTGTTCGAAAGAGATACCGCGAACCTGGAACACAAAGGGCAAGGAAGGAACATGGATGGGTTTTAGTCAGTACAAGTCTGACACTGCTTTCCGCTCCGCCCAGAGAGGGAGAAGTCATTTGATGATTTCCCATCCGAAAAAAAAGGTGCTGATGGACTCTACTGAACTACTGGCTCAGTTCTGGGCCGACACAATTTAAATTGCCATAGACACGCTAAAAACATAGTAAAGATAGGTATATTATGTCTTGCGAATTTTATCCAAATCCATTCAGCCATTCAAGTGATGACCAACCAACATAGTTCACCTTTACAATATTAGTAGCGATTAACAAAATAAATCAATTTTCATCAAATGTTATGTTATGTTTTGTTTTTAAAATAACTCAATGCCCAATGAGGCGTGACACGAATAACGATCAAATATATTTACTTTTACGTAGCTTTGTCCAATAATTTGTGTTTATTTATTAGGTATTTTGTAAGTAAAAGGAATTCTTAGAATTTAATGGGGCTATTTTGGTTTTATTAGATTGTAAATACAGGTTGAAGAATGAATGGTTCAGTAAAAGTTTGTTAGGATAATTAAAAAGACCTAAGTTTCAATTTAGTACTTAGATATAAATATAATTGCCACATTTTCGTCATATTCTTGTCAGATATTAAAAAGGAATTTCAGTCAAACATTTTTTCTGTTCTTTTACTAAATAAAATCCTCTTTATTAGAAACTTTAATATAGTAAACAATAGCTGATATTCGAAACATTTATGTCAGTAGCTACAATTCTTTATCAATAAGAAAATAGAAATTCGCTCCGTTATTTCATATTTCACAATTCACAGCAATGTTCAATATTTCTGACAGCTCCTACAATACATATATTTTATTTACAAATCTACAAAGAAATATCTTGCGAAAGATCGGGACAGGTATCAAATTGATCAATGCTATCCGAAGTTATACAGTAGGGTGTCAATAGTAGCAGTTTTTTTTAGGATAGTCCTGTTTAATCGTTGTTTTCCGACCAAGTTTTTTAGCAATAAATTAAACCAACCGTGAAGTTTTTCCATATTAGTTTTCGACACCTCCGTAGTCACAATAGATATGTATGTAGATACCGGCTTATAATGCGACTAATTTCCAGAATACTATAATTTTTCCTGTAGTGTGTCACTTTATTGTTGAAGGCAGTTCGACATACCGTAACTGAAACGCACTGTAGACACGACTGACTGGTCCAACAAATCCTGGCAAGGCCGCCTGTCTAACAGCCAATGTGGCAGCTGCCACACTGATGGCGGCTAGAAGCGAGTGAAACTAGCAATAAAAATCAGTTGGCGAATAGCTAGGATGTACTACGGATAGTTTTTCGCCAGGCTTTGAACGAGGATGTGAGTGCAACAAGCGAGTGATCATGCCCAGTTACTTGGTGGTACACGAGTCTTTTATTGAGTGTTCTATTCGTCACGACGCAGACCGAGGTTTATCCTGGATAGCTTTTGTGACTGAGACAAAACAGTGGAGATTATGTTTTCGGTAGTAGTGTGAGTAACGATAACTATTAATATTTATTTGCTCTTTTACTGACACGGGACCGACAAATGTTTTGTACAGTCCAATAAAAAATATTAGATGGTAGCGAAACGTGGAACTGCATATTTCCTACCTGTCAATGCTACGTTTTCTGTCAAATTCAGCGATGTCATTGGCTTGTCACTGGTCAGGGTTGCCAGAAAGTCGCCAACAACATCCTCATCTTTCCATACCCTATATTGCCAAACTGTATGTTTCTTGAGCGAGAAAATAGTCGATAGCATATCGTTTCTTCGTCGGCGGCAGGACAGGTGCCTATTGAGAGTGGATACCAAGCATTGGGTACAGTTCGTTATCTCTGTTCCGAAATTCAGAACAAACATGTAACGATCGGGTTTATCTACCAACTTCATCGATATGAAATATTATGTTGCTTCACGTTTTCATTAAAACCTTTTAAGTTTTGTATCTTGACTGTTGCGTTGCGGAAGGGATAGGACTTCACGTTCATTACAAGCAAAACATACGTAGATAGCTTAGTTGCTGATTAACACATATGTAACATACAGTATCAATAACCCAGACAGAGCCTGCGTGATGGATTATTGTCCACTCCTTTTCACGGAGACTGGCTTGTGTACCAGGCTTGTGGGCCAGCAGTGGGCGCATTCGCTACATCACTCTTGAGATGGTAACCAAAATGTGGAATCTGTCAGAAACATGCCAAAACACCTATCATCAATTAACAACAAAACAGCTGATCTTGGCACTTCCCCGCATAACCCCAAACATTTTCCTTACACCATGCCCGTAACAAACAAAAAGGACACGTTACTATCAATATCCAGAACATCAAAGACCGTCATCCCCGTGACCTACTATCAGTATCACAGTGAAGTATTAACATACAGTATTTCAACTAGGAACAAATTGTCGGAATCGGCTCACACACGTTTTCACGATTATCTTAAGCCTCGTTAGTCTAATGGCCGGAAGCATGTCTGCTGAGCATGACGTTCGATTCTTGCGTTGGGCAAAATGTTATTGGGTTTTTTCATAAGGAATTTCTCCGGATTTGTGTCCGGTTTATGGCAATAGGCGCGCCCGCTATTACATGGGACTTAAAACTTAAGTGGCGAAATGTGGGTTTACAATTAGGTACACCTCTACTACTTAACCTTTCGGGGGTTATAGGCGTGATGATAAAACATTCTTAAGGTAACGGGTTACCTCAGCAGAGATAGCCTAGGGGCCGTCGGACCGCCAAGTCATAGGTCTCGAGTTCGAACCACACGCACCTCTGATTTTTCGGATTAATGTGATTATTGCATAAGTATCACTTTCTTCGATGAAGGAAAACATCGTGAGGAAATCAGCGTGCCCGAGAGATAATTCACGACTGCTTGTAAAGCCAAGTGTAGATGCCTATAAGCGGCATAAAAACTCTCACCAGGTTAGGCACTAACCACACGAAAAATAAAGAAGAACAGGTAACTCGTAAGTCGAGACTATCGCACCGAGACCAGCGGTTACGTTTTATGTGTGTTGTGTGCAACATAACGAAGAGTTTAGTCGATTCCCCCATTTGATTCCACAAAAAAGGACGTAGTTGGTCTACTGCTATCATTGTACTGTGCCCGAATCCTATTTGGCGATCCATCTGCCCTCTGTACTCCGAAGCGATTCATCCCAAATATATAGCTCAAAACTAAACATCACGCACGAAGCCTCGTTCACATTGAATAATACAACAGACGCACGTGTCAACCCCTATGGAACTAGAGCGAGTCACTTGACAATAAAATGTAGTTTATATTCAAAAGGTTTTCCTATGATTTTTGCAGCGTTATGGCTTTGAAACTGAAATAAAATGGGCTATTGGTTTGTAAATAAATGTTGCAGTCGGTACGAACTGGGAAAAACATGAAATTAAATAAATTCATCTGATGTATTTTCTCGACTTAAAGAATATTAAAAGCCCAAACGCTTCGTTAAAACATTTTGAAAGAAGAATACACATACTATTAAATTTTCAAAGCCATAGCAATGGATCATATCTGCTGCTATAGGATAAAATGCATAAATCCATTTGCTTGCTTTGCCTAGCATGATGGAAGCAATTACGGATAATTCAATTAGACTATTTTTAAACCCACTCCAAACTTAATTAATGTCAAACCACTATCCAACCAACTCGCTCCTATAACTATCATAATATCTGTCTACCTACGCTAAACGATCAACTTATTTAGCCAGGCCGTAATTAAAACTTGGTGCAACTATTTATTAAATGATAAAATACGCGAGCGTCCGGGCAGGATCCCGGGCTATCCCGGGACGGTCCCGGTGTACGGGATGCCGGGATACATCTCAATTAATGAGCCCTGCCGGACTCACTATCGATGTAACCGCTAAACGTGGGCTGCAAAGTTTTGAACGGAAAATGTGATTTTTGAATTTTTTTTAGTTAGGCTCCGATTCTTTTGATCCGCCTTTTAGCTCATTTTCCTTTACTTATATGATGAGATGGTATGCGCTGATTAATACGAATAAAGTTTTGATATCTACAAGACCAAGTTAGATTTAAGTATGATCTTATTAGGTTTTACCAGAGAAAATTGCACGCGGTTGGGTGAAACTAAATGATCCTTTGATTTTCTGTTCATCTATATATTAAGAAACTATAGGTAGTTCGTTAAGATTTCACCAAAACTTACCGAATAAAACCTTAAAATAACAACTACCTAGACAAATATAAAACAAAAATTCTTTTACAACTTAATAAAAATCAGGAAAGTCCTACAACATATAATTGTGCGGACCCGCTGGCATGGCCACCGGTGTCCACACAATTATAGTAGGTACACACATTACCTTAATTAATAACTGTGGTACACTAAAACTGACAACTTCACGCTACCATCAATAAGTAATGGGGGTAAACTGATACTGGAGGGAGTTTTCGATAACGCAGGAATATTTCGTGTAAGTTAGACGCTGATTACACTGCGTTAAAGTTGCAATTTCGAATTTTATAACAGTTTTACAGTAGTTTCACATCAGGAATTTCTCAGTAGCAGCCACGTAGGCTGGATTTGAGCCTGATTGATGTCAATAGGCTAGCCCCCTATTACATGCGACTTGAACGTTACTGGCGAAATGTGGGTGTACCTGCCTAATCCTTCGGGGATTACAGGCGTGATTTTATGTATGTATGTAATTTCACAGTAAACATGACTTGACACCGATTTTCCTCAAAGGCATAGACAGAGGCATGCAGAATAGGTACAATACGCTTTTATTTCGTCAGTTTAGTTGTGGTCCCAAGTAATAGGGGGTGATCCTATTGCTATTAACCGGGTACAATTACAAACTTTTTAATTCTACATATATTTTTTTTCCCTACCCACGTTCAACAGTCCATCCCAGTGGCGTGCCTTGGGGCCAAAAATACGGCCCATACTGCCCACAGGGCAAGCGGGCTGTTCAGACTCCCTAACATCATGAGTAGTAGGTGATAGGAGCAAGCCTAGTATTTATGCTTGTATGAAAGTACCACCACTGGTCCATCAGTATCAAAACCAGACTTTCCACATTGCTTTTGTGAAGAAACCAACGAGGTAGTCCGAAAAACTCTAAAAATTCATTACAATTACCGAAAAACAAAATGTAATTTACACCCACTTAGCAAGCATCACCTGTCACATCATCATCATCTGCCTAGCCTTTTCCCAACTATGTTGGGGTCGGCTTCCAGTCTAACCGGATGCAGCTGAATACCAGTATTTTACATGGAGCGACTGCCTATCTGACCTCCACAACCCAGTTACTACTGGGAAATACGATACCCCTTGGTAAGACTGGTTGTCAGACTTTTTGGGCCACTGACTACTTTAACGACTGTCAAAGATCTTCAAATGACAGCCGGGACCAACGGCTTAACGTGCTTTCCGAGGCACGGAGGAAACTCGGTATGTAATGGGTGGTCACCCATCCACAGACCAACCTAGGCAAGCACGGCTTAACCTAAAGATCGACCCGAGCGGCTGTTATTGTTTAGCCACGAGCTCCTACACACACAATCACATATAATTACATTATTAATTTCACTACTTTTAATACTATTCAAATTGCACCAACACCAGGGTAATACCGTGGGGTGTACGAATGACGTCGCCTGTCAAGTCCGTTACCCCTACATAGGCTTAAAACGCGGCGTTCCAAAGGCTTTATATCCCAAAGGATTTCTTTTAATATGGCAGTCGAATTAGGTTTATTTAATTTTGGATGCGGAGTTCGTTATACAGGATGTTTGGTGCATCGTTTGCTAAATTGGACGGGCTGAGAGGAGAGGTCGTTTCCTGTCTATTCCGCCCCAATAGCACATCCTTGGCCCCACAAATATTTATACTTATTTTTTTTAAATATTTATTTTGAAAAGTCAGTGGATAACGTGATGCCTAATATAAAGAAACTTTTAAATGCTATTTATTGAAAATAATTTAAAAAAAAAATATTAAAGAATTTTTTAAATGCTATTTATTGTTATCGTTTTTGGTATTTTTATGATTTTATGTATTTTTTTGATCTTGTATGTTTTTGTTCTGCATGTTTTATATGATTGCATGTCACTTTAAAATGTATTCATGTATCAAACAGAATATAAATTGTTCATGAAAAATAAATAATAAATAAATAAAAGAAACGACAACGCGGCAGGCCTGAAGAAGATGGTGGGATAAGCTAGACTCTTTCTTAAAGGATTGGCCTACAATCGCATTCGATCGCGAAAAGTGGAAGGAGGAAAGGGAGGCGTTTGCGCTGAAGTGGGTCAACACAGGCTCATAATAAAAATAATTGAAAAATCGCAAAATTCGGTTTTGAATACTGTACTGAATACGTGGTCATCGTTTGTGTGTCGATGGCCTTTTCAACTTGTATACAGGGTGTAAACGAAATCTTCACGAAGCCGTCAACCAAGCATTATGTTCATCAAAAGTAACTTTACGCAAAAATTATTGCTGGGAAACGACATTTTTTTTGCGGTGAAAAATCACGTTTTACTGAAGGACTTAATGTAACGCTTTAAAAACATTGTGCTGATGGATGGATTAGTACGGGGGTCGTGAAGGTGTCTTAAATAAAAAAAATACATTTAAAATATGTATTTAAAAAAAAAAACTTGTGAATATGTTGGAACTTTGACTCCCGATATCTCCGTAACTAGAAGGTTCCAGGTATGATCTTGAAGAAAACAATGATCGTAATGACGGGGAGAACCAACCTTTCGGTTTCATTAAGAGTATTTTTACATCCTTCAGATGCACTATATGCCAAATAATTTGACAGACACGGTTAGTCCGTCGTACGTCAAAAGAAAAACCAATAGCGCAGTTTTATTTAGTCATTCATTAAAATGTCGTAAACTGTCAAAAGTAAACTCGTTTATTATACCAGCAAAAAATAAGCAACAGGTATTGTATACGTATGGTCGTAATTGAAAACAAATTAAAAACATGTTTCAATTTATAACTATTACACCAAAACCCTTATCAATCGTTCAAAAAAACAATCTACAAAAATAATTAGGTATACGTCAGAATTTGTTAAGTTCCTACCTAATCTCGTTAGGTAAAATGGTGGTCCCATAAACCGGGCGTAAAGTGTAACGTAGTGGAGATTATAGCTAGCCGATTGACGAAAGCTGAATAACAATTGGCTCAGCCGTTACGAATTTTAATTCTGAATTTCTTTTTGGTTTCAAATATTTTCGGCAAGGCTGTTCGTGATTATAATAGGAATTTAATGTTATAAATTTAATTATTGCTACAGATACAGAGTAAGGTAATTAAAATTGTTTATTTGTATAAAAAAAAACTTAGGTAGGTACATAATTGGAACAGAGGTAGCGATTGACAGAGGCCAATGGAAGAAAAAACCGGCCAAGTGCGAGTCGGACTCGCGCACGAAGGGTTCCGTATCAATATCTATAAAAACGGCAAAAAAAAGTCATGTCTGTTGTATGGGACCCCCCCTTAAATTATTTATTTTTAAAGTGAATGTACAACGAAATAGTCTGTATACAGCGTATACCTTCTACCGTTATTAATATCGAGCAAAAAGCGGCAAAAAAAACACGTTTGTTGTATGGGAGTCTCCCTTAAATATTTATTTTATTCTGTGTATTTGTTGTTATAGCGGCAACAGAAATACATCATCTGTGAAAATTTTCACTGTCTAGCTATCACGGTTCATGAGATACAGCCTGGTGCAGGCGGACAGACAGACAGCGGGGTCTTAGTAATAGGGTCCCATTTTACCCTTTGGGTAAGGAACCCTAAAAAGCGTGTTGCGCCGACCCCAAGCATCATGGGACAACGGCAGGAAGATAATGATGATGACATAATTGGAATAAGGGCTAGAAAATGAAGAGCGCAAGTATGCACTGTTCTTTTTTAAAATGGCGAAGAAATTTGAAGAAGCGTGGTGGGCTTACAGCACCGCAAAGCACGACCTCTCACAGAGGACACCTGATAACGACCTAAGACCTACGACTAAGTCAGGCATTTTCTCTGATAACCGGTTATAATCCAGTACACCTTTCAACCAATTACCAAGCTAACACCCCACCTACAGTTCAAATGAGCCCCTAATCCCTGTAACACCGCCAAAACTTCCAACGCAAAACACTACCGTAACTATGACGTCATCACTGACATAGTGACGTCGCGCGCCTATTTGCATGTAAATTAATGCCTACACTGCGTTAATGAAACTGTAACACTTGTTCGTCAAGTTTCCGAGATTAACTCAAGATTTAGTTTGGTGTATTGGCTGAGTTGATTAAATTGTTGGCTTGGTTTATAAGCCTTCTTTTAGTACTAGATTTAAATTTTGTGATTTTAAAAGCTAATCTCACTACAGGATGGTTATTAGAAGGCACATGTTCATTAGGAGACATAATTATCACATCTGCTTAAGGTGGTTGCGTCAGCGTTGCAAAGCCCTGATGGTAACGTAAGTCCGGGCTGGTTGCGTCAGGGTAGCCCACGAAATTCAAATTTACTTACGTTTTTTGTAAGTTCATGTAACCCTATTCAATGAATATTTCATGAAAAAGTCATTCAATAGGGTTAAATGGACTTACAAGGTTATAATGATGATTTCCATGATTGTGATTCTGAAACTACATACGTGTTACTGGCGCGACTCATTTTTCATCAACATACAACCTGACAATGACCTGCAAATTACAAAAGACGTACGAAAATTTGAATTTAGCGGGCCTACCCTGACGCAACCACCTTAAGTACCTTTTCCCAATTATTTAAGCATCAACTTCCAGTCTAATGCAATGCATCTAAACACGACGTGTCTTATGTGGAGAATGGCTACCTATCTGATCTTTACAATCCAATAACTGGGTAAATACTCCCTAGAACGACTGCTTGCGTGACTTTTGGGATTCTGGCCACCCATAACCACTGACAGATAGCTACAAATGACAGCCGTAACCAAAGATCCAACGCGAATCCCGTCAGAGAATCGTCTAGTCAGGTTAGGGATAAAAATACAGGGTGTAAAAAGAATCTTCACGAAGGCATCAACCAAGCATTATTTACATCAAACTAAGTAACTTTACGCAAAAATTAGTGCATATTTTTGGGCTGAAAAATCACGTTTTACAGTAGGACTCAATGTTACGCACTCAAAACATTGTGCTGATGGATGGATTTAGCAAGGGGGTCATAGAGGTGTCTAAAGTAAAAAAAATACATTAAAAACATGTATTTAAAAAAAAATACTGAAAAAGTTGGAACTTTGACCCCCAATATATCCGTAACTAGAAGTTTCCAAAGTATAGTATAGAAAAAATGATCGCAATGACAGGAAGAACAAGTGCCTTTCGGCTTTGTTAAAAGTCTGTTTACACCCTTTATACATCCAATTAACGATCTCGGCAAGCGTTACTAAGCCCTGAAGTTACGTGAGTCCGTATTACTTACCCACGAGCGTAATTACGTTTTCTAAGACATCAACAAATAGCAAATACAATTCAAGTCAAAAAAAACTACACACCAACAATTATGATTAAAACAAAACACAATAATCCCTCGGGCCGGCTCATTAAAAGCCAGATATATTATCTAAATGAACACCTTCCGTCTTCCCCTCTGTTATTTTTTTCAGTCACCCAATTTCTTGTCTTGTTAATTGTTAGAGATGGCCCGATAACCCTAATGCGACGATTTGACGCTACGTTCTTTTTTGTCCGAACTTTTTTGTTGTAATTCAGTTAGTTATGGTAATATAATTTAGTTTTAGTAGTTGTTAACTTAAATGTCATTTTTGTTAAAAGTAACGTAGTTGTAACTGCTTTCTTTACTTATAGTTTTTTTTACATACTAACCGTTGAATCTTCTTATCAACCTCATGGAAACAAAAGTTGGTACATACCTGAAACAAAAATAAATAAAATTAGTTACTTATAGCTTAAATGTTAATACTAGTAAGTAAATGTTTAAATGACCGCTATATCAACATCACATCTTAAAGAAATTAATGCAGTTCTTTATAAGTTCATTCACGGAACATAATCTTGATCAGATTGACACATAACGTCAATTTGCAGTGTTATAGCCATTTCATACGATGCCTAAAAAGTACAGAAGTAATTTGAATATACGTGGGTTCAATTTAACTTGGTAGTCAATTTGATAAACAAATAATTTCACAGGTTGATTCATTTAATAATACACTGGTGGACGAAAAAATTAGGCCACCTATCAAGTCGGCTGTCGTGACTATATTTAAAGATAATGACTTTAAGAATACGTTTTTTTGTTAATTGTTCGTTGATTTATTAATATAAATAACATACTTTTAAGTAGAACAACTCTTTGTAATTTTTTTTTTATTAAAATAGAATCTAAAACTACCTGAACTTTTCAATAAAAATAAATACCCGTGATGCTGGGAGGGGGGAGAAAGGGTAGCCTAAATCCTCACGACATACCACCAAGGGGGAAGAGTGCTATAAAATGATGACGATTGATGAAGTTTTCTATTTTCAAAGAAGGAGGGTATCTAGACTTCCACTAAAAATTTCAAAGAAGGAGGGTATCTAGACTTCCACTAAAAATCAAGACCTACCTTACAAAATAATCACAGTTATAAACTCTTATTTGAGTAATTTCACTTCTGACCTTTTCGACCATTGTTTGCTAGCCGGGTTACATAAAACGCCGCATCTTATTGATACTGCGGCGCGGACTAAACCTAAGTAAACATCGGGATTAGATAATCTGTTTTTCTTTATATAAGGTTTAGGTTTAAGCGTGAAGGCCATGAATTTGGGTTGAAAAGTGAGGTCGTAACTAGAATTAAGACTAGCCGGAAAGTAAGGGTCTAAATAGAATCTAAACAACCATTTCTCGTGGGTTTCGTAAGAGGGTTGTAGAGGGTAGAATGTCTTATGGGGCAAAGCGGCATTCATTCGGCTGCATTATACTTTAGCAAGTTTTTCCAAAAAAAAAAACAAATGTAATACCTATAACCTATAATCGATGATGATTACAAGACTGAAAATTTAAATACGAAAAAATCTACTTACTGTGAGAAAGGCCAAAGCGCTACGCTGCGGGTTTGCTACGGCGTAGCGATTATGCTACAAGGCTTCGCTACGGTTGCGCTGCTACGCTTCGCGTAACTCAACGCTTTCAGCCTTCATTCAACATTAAACCTACTTCATCCCTGAGTGATTGGAATGATTGTTTAGTGTCAAACAGGGGTATCTAGATCTTGAAAATATTTCCCAAGGCTTATCTTTTCAAAGAAACCCGTCGATTTGGAAAACGGGGGATTTAATAAAAAAAAAGCAGAGGGGGTTTCTTCCTGACCTGGCCCATTTCCTGTCTAAAGAATCCCTACACAGGGGCGTGCCGTCCATACAGGCAATTAGGCCTAGCCTACCCTTACTAACAACGCCAAATGCATTTATTATAACTACGTAATAAAATAACACAAAATATTAAAAAATAAGTTAAAACTCCTGTTAAATACTTATAGCAACTTGTCGCGCCCGTGTGACGTCACGCGCGGTGCTCCAAGCGTGCCTGTAGGCAAGAAGTCGCACGACCTAAATTTCATTCATAAGTTTACGCACACTGATGCATATTTTCGTGTGTATAAACGGTACACATATATATATTATGGATGTTACTCCTGCAACAGGAGCTGTGTTGTTATTGGCTAGCTAGATTGTGAATGAATCAGGGTTCCCAATTTGTGAAGATTTCCCCAAATTACGAGGAATTCGAGAAACAGACTACACACAAACACGATAGTTTCCTTAATTACTAATAGAGACAATAAAAAAACAGGTTGGTATTGTCTAATTTATACCTTCCAAAAAATGATAAATTGTAAGGAATAGCAAAAGCCCTTTATTAAACAGAAACTACAATCATGAATTTTATTTTCCGCTTTGTTTTTTGGGGAGTTAAAAAAATAAATATTGGCAACCCTGTGCTGTCTGTCACTTTTATTGACAAATTAGAAATTAAACTTTTCTTAGAGAAGGATTTATGTAACAAACAAATTATTGGTTTGGATTCTTACGAGTATATGTTACTAAGTTATAACACTCGCAATGTCTGATGTGTGTGAACAGATGGTAATAATTATCTGTTGATCGCGATTCGCGCCAAATTGAACCGATTTGTTGTGTTATTTGTTTATTTACTTAAAAATAGTGTTCTGTTGTGAAGTTTGCGCTGATAATGACTGTTTGTTAGAAGTTAAAAGCAGTAAGTTTACGTAATTATCATATAAATGATAAGATAATTTAAGCAAGTTGTGTCTAAAGGTAGATGTTTACCCAAATTATGAGAATTAACCTAAAAATATGTATACCCATTTGTTTTTGGGTATCGGTATGCACGGCCTACCCTACGTGGAGAACCACTGCACGCCACTACCTACACCTGCACAATCGACGATTTAAAAACACTACAGACGCCGCGATTTACGTGGCAAGCTACATAGCTTCATTTTCTCGTGAAAAGTAGCACCTTCAGATATAATATTCCACGTAAGGAGGCCGCGATATATTCTCGTACAAACAGCAAAGTCAAAGCAACTTCAATGTGCACACATGACCGCGAGCGAGCTGGGACAGAGGGTGAGGTCACACTGTTAGCGCAGCGGATGATTTTCTCATAGGATTTCACAGGATCTACGAAACCCTACGGGCGTTTACTCTTTATGACTGGGTCTTTGGTTAAAATCGATTAACTAGACAATGACAACTAGCGTCCTTTAGTACCTTCTCCCTCTGCATTAGTTTACCACCTCAACGTAACCCAGACTCATATATTAAATTCATACATTTAGCACGTCACTTAAAATAATGAGAATAAGGTTTAATTTTGACGGCACGGCTGGCGCAGTGACTGAGCGATTGACTACTGCGCTTCTCGCACTGAACAAATATTTGTATGACCTACAGGTAGTTGTTCCGGGTATGGCTGTTTGTGTATGTAAGTGAGATACAGAAGAAATTCTTAGTGTGCAAATTAAAAAAAAACGGGTTGCACTCCGGGAATAAAAACTTGAAACAACGCCATCTAGCTTAAATATTTGAAATTTCAATAGCTTTCTGCAAGAACGAAAGATGTCAATGCCATAGAAAAAAACTTGAAACAACGCCATCTAGCTTACATCTAGCGCGCAAGTGCCCTGCGCCGCCGATTCAATCTGAGGATGTGACGCGAGTTTGACAGTTTTTACCTATCCCAAAAAGTACACAACGCCGCAAAATTTTTCACTTCAAAAAAACATCATCATCATAAATATTCTTAACCCGACTTCACCACTGCTGCGTATAGGCCTCTCTTTGTTTATGCCAATCTCTACATTCTAGTGCTATCCTTATCCAGGTTTTACTCGCGATGGCAATAATGACGTTTGTCCACATCACCGCTAGACGTGAAATAAAACCTAAACTGTTAGTCTCCCGGTGCAACTAGAACCCAACCCCATCCATTTACGCGGTCTCAAAAGCGGTCGGCCCAGCTAAGATTGAGCCTCCAAGACACTGCCTTCAGCTATGAATCCAAATGAAACGCTTGACCAAACCTTGGAACGACCGACCAACGTTTGTTCAAAGTTTTCTGCAATGTTGGCTTTAGTTTCCAACAGTTTGGCCGCAGTTAGATCTGTGGTTTGATTGACTAAGTTGGACGTTTGTGAATTGATTTGATCTTGATGTAGTTTTAGATTTGCGTGATTGGTTTTTAATGACGACTATTTAAAACGTAAGAATACGGGACATCTTTTTGCATAACTGTTTTATTTTTACATGAATGAAACGCTAGTGATTTCATGATTATTAGATTTAAATTATCATTCAAATGAGACCAATTTATTTAAGCTTTTAGCGGCTAAAAACAAGAGATGCCAATTTTTTTATTTATCTGCTTAAAAGCAGCATTTGTAGTGTATTTTTTTTGTATTTTCGTCACGATACCATTTTCAAAATGATTTTTAATTTCCCAAAAGAAAATTTATTAGTCTCCTATTAAATTTTCACAATTAACACTATAAATTCTAAAGTAACTCTGTCTGCTATCTTTTCACACCTTGACAGCTGAACTTGACTTTGATTCAATTGGGCGCACGGGTAATACAAGCTGCATTACATTCCGAGGAAATATTATGCGGCCTAAACGCGGGCGAAGCTGCGGTCAAAACTAGTAGTAGTTAATGCAGTTGTGATAGTCCCCTTCTGATACCGTTGTCCCCTTCTGATATCGTTGTCCCCTTCTGATATCGTTACCCTCTTTTCCCACCTCTGATCTCCTAACAGCCACTAGTTCATCAGTAACGTAATTTCCCCATCGAACGAATGCAAGTTCAAGGCGAAGACTGAAAGCTTTAGATTTATGAGCACATTAACCTAGTTTATTGCGCTGACTGTTACAGCGTTATGGTGTGAGTTGACGAGATCTTAAAAACTAGTGTACTGCACTATACTTGTAATGGTTTCTTTAAGATGCTTTGTGTTAACGTTTTCTGAAGTGAAAACATTAATTTAGATACATATCCTGCAGAATCAAAGGTAGATCTGAGCAGTACTTTGACTTAACGAAGTTAAATAAGGTTTTACGAATATTAACCCTATTTTAGAATTATATTGCTAAGAGAGCGTAAGTGGAAAACAGTTTCAGGCTAAAACGAATCTGCAATGCCTACTTTGATTGAAAAAATTATATCCAGTTTGTGAAATTTTCCTCTGAACACACAAAGTAAAAAAGTATGCATCCGAGTTTTAACTCAAAATTGTAGACCAAAATAAACTGAAAAGCAAAATCAGTTCTAAACTCTACAATTAATAGCTCAAGCCATAACGATACAATCGTATTTACAAAATAAACGCAAACTCAACCGCATAATTTTAAATCGGAATACTAAACTCTAACATAAAACCGTGGAATAGTCCATTGCGACATCTATTATTCCACTTTCATTACAAAGTACCTACTATTCCAAAATTACAGTTGTCATAATAAATCCAAATAACTGTTCAGTAAAAACAATAGTTACTTAAAAAAACACTTGAAAACAAAGATTTATTTCAGTACTCGTAATAATCATCAAAGTCCAAGTTTTATAGAAAACCATAAATGCTGCCACATATTGTTAAAAAAACACGGCTTTCCCTTTAATCCAAAAAGAAATTAACATAATTTATTTCTAGACGAATTCCCTGATCCGAACACAAAAGAGGCTATTAAAAGGCTAATTTCGGAACGCATTCATAAACGTCGTCGGTTACGGTGAACGTTCTAAATTCAAATTAAAACGCGCGGTAATTTTCATTCGACGCTCAACTTTGACAGTGTAAACACGTCTGTTCAACAAATATGGAAGTTTTAAATGTTGGAAAATTAATTTGATACAGTCAGAGCAAGTTGGGTCGGATTTTGTATGAGTATACGCGTGTCTGTTTGTCTTTGGAGATTTAATTGGTTGTTAAAGGAATGATGTCGACCGCTTAGGTTTTAATGATGAGGCCTAAAATATAATTGTCGATTGATTTACTCCACATAATTACTGTTAGTTTCAACCCTTGTTGACGCCTGCCTAACAAACGTTATATTTAGTTTTTATTACATTTTAATGTCTCCTCTGGTATATATCAACAAGTAACAGCAATAAAAGGTCGTGAGCGAACATAAATAACATCTAAAGATTCAATAAGTCAATAGGATCTCCGTTGTGAAAGTCACAAATCTTCTGAATTGGATTGGCTGTGGAAATAATAAAAATCGAGGAGTTTCGAGTCCTGTTTTTTTCCCTGTTCAGTAGCTTCATCATTGCTAAGATACCACCTAAGGGAAGAGTGAGACAGCCCCGACATAAGTACTATTTGTAATTAAACTGAGACAGCCCCAGTAGGGGCTGTCTCAGTTTATGTACTGACGCAATGTTTTGAGATAAAAAAAATTGTATCATCGGTTATAAGGTGTTTTTTTTTGTATTCAATCTGAGCCAAACGGAGTACCTTGTTGGCTGTATGGTCTTCTTCTTAGCATGTCGATGACAATTTAAATTGAATCGGGCCAAAATTTCGACGAGTTTGGCACTTTCATTATGCTCATTTGCAGCTCCTGTGATGCGCACGCAACAGAACAGCCAGTACACGATTACAAGTGTCCAACAGTGTCCAAATATGTGTGTTTGTGGGGCAACACCATATTTACTCTCTAGGACAGAGTATTCTATGAATCTCCACCTTGTTCTATAGTTGTCTCAAGGTTTCGATTTCTAGGCCAGGCAGTGTTTTTGATTCTGACAGAAAATTTCCAGAAGCAATTCGTAGTTTGAAGCAGATTCCGAAAAATGCCACTCACCACCACGGTGCAACTATATGAGCAAAACTACATACACTTCGGCAGGTGTGATGCTATCGAAAGTCGGACGTCGCCGGGGACCGGGCGGTGCGCCTCAAGTGGACCTGGGCAGGACATCTGGCTAGACGCGGAGATGGCCAATGGAGCAAGGTTTTGACCGAGTGGTGGCCAAGGTTAGGCCAAAAAAAACCAGGGCTACCACCAAAATCGCAAGAAACACCTGGATAAGAGACCCACAGAACCGGGAAGTGTGGCAGAAACGGGGGGACCAATACCCAGCAGTGGATGATTCCGGGCTGTTATGATGATAAGGGACTACTCACACTTATTCAGCTCCGTTCGCGTTTCGCGGAGCGATTTTGGTCACACTTATACAGTTCTGCTTCTATCAGATCGTAAGAAAACGCGGCAGAACAGCGCTGAACTTTATCTATAGCACTCGCATGATAATAACACAATAATAACACATTTGTCCTCATTTTATACTTGTTTGCCGCGAAAGCTGAATAGTCGCGGAAAGCTGAACGGATGCGTACGCGTCTCCATACAAAATCGGTGTTGTCTATGGGCATAAGCTGAATAGAGCTGAATAAGTGTGAGTAGTCCCTTATGAATAAGACAAAGTTCCCACTTGAATAACAAACAAAGGACAATCACTACATATCAATAACCTAATAGACTAAAACCATTCTACTATAACTAAGAGACCTTAGTATCCCCCCATCCACCCAGAAACCTCCTACGTCATAAAAGTGTACCCACTTAACCGTTTACACTCCATCCTGTATGAAAGGGCCCATTAAATTATAAAGGGCCTACTTTATCATAACACATACGAAATTTTAAACTCAACGACTTTTACAGACTACCGCCAAATGTGGAGATAAATATTGTTGAGTTTTGTGGGTGCTAGAGTTAATGTGGGATGTTTTATTAATATCAACATTACGCTATTATTTCCCGACGGGTTTGGCAGAAGAGTACTATAGTACACCCACATTTCGCCGATAATGTTCCAGTTTTATCTGATAGGGGCAAGCCCATTGCCATCAACGAAATATGAAATATAAATGTAATTTATTTATGTGTGTCTAATGTAATTGTGTAATTTTTGTTAATTATTGTGTTTAAATTCAGATACAAATTACTTGTTAATGAAAAAAAAAAAAAAAAAAAAAACGGCATCAACCAGGCACAATCACAAGGTCGGGGCTGCTACTTGACAATAACTATTTGAAAAACCCAATATAGTCTATTTCAGAGTAGAATTTGAGAACCTTTTGCCGTGTAAGCTAATGTAATAGAAAAGAACAACTCCACACACACGCACGAATCGGTCTTCAAAGTTAAGCCGCGCTTGTCTAGGTTGGTCCGTGGATGGATGACCATCTATTACATGACCACTTTCCTGCGTGCCTCGGAAAGCACGCTAAGCCGTCGGTCTCGGCTGTCGTTTGTAGGTCTTCGACAGTCAGATGCCCGTAAATGTAGTCTTACCAAGGGGTATCGTATACTTATCCCAGTACTAACTGGGTTGTAGAGGTCAGACAGGCAGTGGCTCCATGTAAAATACTGGTATTCAGCTGCACCCGGTTAGACTGCAAGCCGACACCAATATAATTTGGAAAAAGGCTAGGCCGGTGATGATGATGAAAGATTTTCTGATTGATTTTCTTATTCTCAGCGTCAAACTAGTGGCCCAAAACTGCGCCACTAATTTGGCGCCTTCAATGACGTCCATCAGTTGCTGATAATGAACAAACAACATGGCACGCTGGACACGATATTGTGCCCCACCGTTTCTATCCAATCGTACTGCAAGTATCCCATTTCATTAAAAACCGACAGTTTCCTCCGTCCGTATCCCACATAAAGGGTGTGGTTAAAAGCGCTCCTTTCGCACGCAAGTCGGACGCGGGTTAATATTTCACACCGTGTCACCCTCTCCTTGTATTCAACAAGTTAACGATATTAATGCGTTTTATACAAGTTGGAATTGGTGTTTTTTTCTTGTTCAAATTGTCGAGAAAAGGGAATTTGTTTTGGTACTGTTTAGTCGGAAGTTTGGTTCTGTGACGACGGATATTAATAGCATCGTTCTGTATCATCAATTTGCATTCTAAGATGGTGAATATTTCTGGGTGAATATTTCCATGGGTAAAAGATTTGAGTTTGTGTATGTACTACCGAGTGCACCGAGGGTCGACCACTTTTCAACCTTATCTCATAAACAACCCTGACTGACTTCAAACGTCTACATGTTAATCTGTCGCGGAGAAGGAGTATGTATAATTATGTGATTAAACTAACTTACCTTAAGTGACGTTCCATCATAATTATACGAAGCTCCTTCTCCGAGACAGAGTCTCCCAACCCGTCCCTACTGTAGTTTTTAATAAAATATAATAAAAAAATAATAATTTGTATTTTTCAAGTGTCAAGAAAAATGAATTAGTTTGTTTGGTTACAAACCAATTGACTTTGTTTTTTTTTTTTGATTGATTTTCACCTAATTCCTACTTTTGTTTACTAAAAGTATCAACTTAATCATGCTCTAATGTAATTATTAAGATCGGAATATTACCCCACATTAAATTGCAAAAGGTTACAGTCTTTTTTTAAGTACCTACAGACATCACATCTTCATTTTATTTGTGACCTACTAAGAACAAAATGTTTATTAAAACTCCTCTTGTACAGTAAACCAGCTTACCACATCCAAAGCATCTTACAAGAAAGTTAAACAGAAAATCCAATTTGTAATCTCCGAGTGATAATTTAGTAAAAAATCCGACGTCAGTCCCCAGAGTATATTATGATGGCGGCGGATATTTTTTCTCATTTTTTACGTGATGCCAACACTTAGCTATACTGACGGTGTGAATACAGGAGAATTACATGATATACCAGCCTATGATTGATTTGTTTAACAGAAACGCTGAGTGAAAAGCAGATTTAAATCATTAGATGCGCTGTTACCAACGAAAAAGTAAGTTTAGGTCAGAACAGTGAGCTCGCATGACAAATACGACAAATGTCAAATGTCAGTTTCAGATAAGTGATCTGTTTTTGACTCGGATGAGCGAATATAACAGTGAAAGCTTAGGTAGAAAGTAAGTTACGTCAAATATGTTTGTCTCTGTACGTGAGATTTAACGTTATTCCGGAAAAATGGCATTGGCATTAGCAGAGCCGAGTTGATCTTATTCGGTTCAATTAGTCGATCAGGCAGTGCGATGATTTTGTTAATTGTCTTTTGACTCATATTTATTTTATCACACAATAAAGAAGAGAAAAATACCACACAACATAACCATGAGTACATTGCATTACAATGGTCATATTTTAAGACAAGTTTAAAATAGTCGGCGATGTAAGGTACTGCAAGTATTAAAGATCATACTTGCGTTAGTCTCAGACCAAATAAAAAACCAAGACATAGCACAGCGAACAATTCAGTCAAGCATGCGCAAAACCACGCCTCGCTCTGTGCATACACGCTCACACGCACACATTTACATCAAACTACAATTAAACTACGCTCAAAAACTAAACTCACAGTGCACACATGTTTACGAAACCGGCTTCACGTCACTGTTGACAGTGCTGTGTCTTAGTTTTTTATTTGGTCTGAGGCGTTACTATAATAAATACTCCGAATACGATTCCTGATTTTTTTTTCTTCAAATATAACATAACATCACGCCTGTAATCCCCGTAGGGTTAGACAGAGGTGTACCTAATAGTACACCCACATTTCGCCAGTTATGTTTAAGTCCCATGTAATAGGGGGCGAGCCTATTGCCATCAAACGGGCACAATTCCAGACTCCGTGGCTGCTACTGAGAAATTCCTAATGGAAAAACCAGATAGCACTTTGCTCGACCTGGGAATCGAACCCAGGACCTCATTGCTCAGCAGTCGCGCTTGCGACCACTTGACCAACGAGGCAGTCAAGTCAAGTTCTTCAAATATATATTTTGTATTCTCAATATTGTGCTACCTATTGCTGTAATTTTCTTCTTACATATTCGACAAACCAAACTCAATAGCTACCTGCCTACGTGATTGTTTCAATCCGATAAAAGTATGAATTTTGTTTAACCCTCAAATGCAAGCGGTGCTTATTTCGAACAAATCAGTTCATTCGAGCACTCGATGGGAATTGTCAATTCCCATAGCAGACGTTACCCGTTCGGATTGGGAAAGAGTTGAGAAGTACATGCTGTTTTTATTTTGTTTCTTAGGTGAGAAGGTTTGGTTGTAAGGAAATCGTGTTTGCAAAGCGTTTTTTTTGTGCATTTATTTTTGGTATCTGTTTGTTTCTCTACAACCGTTCAGGAAAATGTGCGGAAACGCTTTGTATGCTCGAAGTATTATTTATAAGACTAAATACAATAATAAATGGACTTTAGTAAAGTTACACACTACTGAAAAAACGAGCGTGAACGTGTTTTTTCGCTTTTAAATAAGATAATAATCTTTTACAAATGATTCAATAATTATTTCTAGAATAATTCAAGATAGCAGACGTATATCGCCCTGCAATTATAATGAAGCCCCAAACTGAACTATTCACCGAATCATTTCTTTTTTTTTATCACAATATATTTCCAAGTTAAAATAGACCAAATAACCCCCATCAAAACGTAACAAAAACCATATTTTACCTTCCAAAAACGAACAGGTGACATTTCCCACTCGGCTCAAAACTAAAAACATAATAAACAAAAGACAATCATCAATCATACCGCGAGAACGCGCGACGCAATATAAAAAAAAAACTAAAACAGGCGTAGACAAATGCCGGTGCTACAAGAGTTTATCCCTATACCGACTGAAAGAGGACGGGGTCAAACAACTGAATAATTCAGAACGAATATAAGTTCAACAAGTCTGCAGGATAGGGTTATGTTGGCTGTGGACCGATTTATCGATGTTTTGTTAAGAATTTATTATCGTCAAAATGGTTCCGATCGTTTCGGAGATTAGCCGGAACAAAAAAAAAAGTATTTTTTTTATGGACCGATCTTGACTAGACTTTTACTGGAAGATAGCTGATGTTATAAGGTCTAACATAGGCTACTTTTATTTTAGAAAAATAATTAAGGTTCCGTGCTAAAAAATTAAAAAATCTTGAAATTGAACAAAATCCGATTCAAAAAGGGGGGGTAAGTAATATTTTTTTACAATAATTACACGCGAACGAAGGTCGCAGGTAACAGCTAGTCCTAGTATAAACAAGGTACTATATAAATTCAATCTAGTAGTTTCGGTATTGAATAAAAACCAATACCTGAAGCTTTCAATACAAACGAATATTCTAGAATAATGTTTTATGTATACGATTATAGATTTGCTCATGAAATTCAAACTATTAGGCTAATTGGAGTATTGGTAGCATGATAGTATTTAATTTTACATTATTTCTTGGTATTCGATTGTCAAAGGGCAAAATTATTTTCATAAACGTTACGTATGTTTAATCGTAAATAAGAGTCTGAATCAGTTTATATGTTAAGTTTTAAAAGAAAACGTTTTTCAATTATTACAGCTTAAAAATAAAATATGTTTGCTCCCTAGCATTCTGTATTGCCAACCTTAAGAACTGATAAGAAACGATCTTATGTAATTTTACAGGTAAGTACCATGATAGAATCTCGTCTGCCCAGCTATTTTCTGCTGTAGCCGGCTTTCAGTATAACCGGATGCAGCTGAATACCAGTATTTTACATGGAACGACTGCCTATTTGACCTACACAACCCAGTTAATCATAGATAACAATTATACGATATCCCTTGTAAAACTGGTTGTCAGACTTTCAGTCCACTGACCACTTGTAACGACTATCAAAGATCAACAAATGAGAGTCGGGATCAACGACTTAACGTGCTTTCCGGGACAAGGAGGAAATTCGGTATATAATAAATGGTCACCCATCCAAGAACTAACCTTGGCAAGCGCTGCTTAGCCTTGAAGATCGACCCGTGCGGTGTTATTATTTAACCAAGCTCCCTCCTCTTTGCTGATAGAATTAACTAAAGAAAAATGGAGTGGGCAAAACATTAGACGCTGCTAATACATTAAACAACATACATATTTAAAAGAATATAAAAATATCAGTTATTTCTCATCAGCGTACGTAATTATTATGAAAGCTTTGCGCAAAAGCACTTACCTGTTGCAATGATTTTTAATTTTACTGAGGAAAAACACAGAAATACACGTCCGTCAGATTTATACATTAATTTATTTTATAGAAACACTTAACCACATTACCTGCTAAATTAAAATATTACTAAAACAAAGAGAAAACGTACATACATTACGTGGCAAAATATCAAAATGAAATAACAGCCGTGTTCTATAATTATGTTTATTTGCTTTTCGAGCCTCGAAGGGAACTCGGTATTTAATGGATGGTCACCTATGCACCAGGCCCAGTGGCGGCCCCGACTTACGAGCAGTCTTGGGTTCGTACCCAGGCAGGCGCATTCCTTAGTTTAATTTATTAGTTTTAAAGCGGTGATGGAAACCTTCGTGAGGAAACCGGCATGTCCTAGAACTAAAAATTCGAAGACATGTGATATCTACCAATCCGCACTGGGCCTGCGTGGTGGATTATAGCCCATTCCCTCTCATAGAGGGGAGACCTGTGTCCCAGCAGGAGGAACATTATAAGCTGATCACGCACCTATCCAGAGACTGACCTCGGAAAGCGTTGCTTAACCTTGTACATCTGTCCGAGTGACTGTTACTTCCCGGACACTGAAAAAAAAAATAAGTAAAAAAAAAGTGTGTGTGTACTTATTACGCACGTAAGAAGTTATACTTCTTTGGCGTATAAAACTAAAATGTTGAGTAGCTAACTTCAGGGTGTCGGTTTTTCGTGACGCGCCAAAAGAAGTATAACTTCAAAAAAAATCCTATCTTGCCACTGAATCCCTACAAAATTTACAAAATCGATACGTCCCATCCCTATTCTGACACACCTCACTAAAACACAATGTTCGGTACATCAGCATAGTTTTACAAGCAAAAGTGACGAATACATAACGCATGATGTGGAATTTATTGGTGGCCATGTTTCCTTCTTGTCACAAATACGAATGTGTGCTGAAAATGTATGAGACCTTGGAGATCGCTGAATTTTGATGTGAGTTTGTTTGTAGCTGCTTGTACTAACGAGTTCACTGAAGGGCTTATGTCCTAAGTAATAAGATTGAATAGTGGTCGACCCTCGGTGCACTCGGTAGTACCTACAAAATGATTTGTTCGTCTTTTAATATCTATTGGGGTAATCAAACAGGCGGCCGACCTGACCGTGATAAGTGGCTGTCGTTACCAAAGTGTTTCGGTTTTCTGCAACAACTTTTAGCAGAATAGACATAAATTTTCCGATGGCTTGTGTTCAACCCAACACAATTTTTCATACCGATTACCACTGGTAGATATGAGGAGCTCGTGGCTAAAAAAATAACAGCCGCTCGGGTCGATCTTTAGTTTGGGCTGCTGAAAGTACGTTAAGCCATTGGTCTCGGCTGTCATTTGTTACAGCTAGTCAGTGGCCCGAAAGCCACCAGTCTTACTAAGGGGTATGTATTACACTGTGTTAACTGGGTTGTGTAGGCCAGATAGGCAGGCGCTCCATGTAAAACTACTGGTTATCAGCTGCACACGGTGTGACTGGAAGCTGACCCCAACATAGTTGAAAAAAAGGCAGGCAGATGATATGATAGAAATTCACTTCATCTAAGCTCTCTGGATAACGTTTCCTTTCATACAACTAAGTGTAAATTTTATAATTATTATAGAGGAAACTGAAAATCACTTCAGTTTTAAGTTCGGTAAGTTCACAGGTGTTCTTAAAGTTTCCACTTTAGATACAATCTGCTGTAGTGGCGATAGGGACCTACTTTTACTTCTCATCATTTATTTTATAAAGTGTTAACTTTATAACTTTCGCAAAGTGATTTGCGTTATTTTGCGCTAAGTTAAGCTTTTAACACTGATTAAATTGCTTTATCTATCTTAATAAGTAAGTATATTATTAAAATTAGTTTAGTTAAGTAGTTCGATAAGGTGAAAGATTTATTTATTTAATTTTGCATTATATAAAAAAGGCAAAAGGTACTTCTTTATATAGGTACTTCAAGAGTAGCGTGGTGGCGTTCTGTGGTTTCTGCCTACCTCCGTGGAAAAAGGCGTGAGATAGCCATAATATAAATTAAATACTTTTTTAATAATGATAACTCGGCGAAACGACTGTAGGATGCAGATATATACAACTGTGTCACAGTCTCACTGTACCTCAAAAGCTGCAGTCAAAGCGACCTCTACGCTGCCTCTGAGGCAACCGGTAACTACTTAAATGACGAGTAGGTAATAGAATATGGACACCAACAAAACTAAGATAACGGTAGAAGAATGATTCATCACAATCCTTTATCATTAACTAACGGACGTCACGCGGTTTCACCCGCGTAGTTCCCGTTCCCGTGGGAGTAAGGGGATATGTTACTCGCTGATAATGTAGCTATCCATTGCTGAAAGAATTTTTCAAATCGATCCAGTAGTTTTTAAGTTTATTCGTTACATACGAAAATACAAATCTTTCCTCTTTATAATACTAGCTGACCCGACAGACGTTGTCCTGTCAACTATGAATATTAAATTTGAATTGACCTACTACCTACTTACTACATACATACCTACTTGCTACCTACCTTCTACCTATCTACTACCTACCTAATTTCTGAATCCATACCATCCAGGGTGCCACCCAAACGCATACAAAAAAATTCATTCAAATCGGTCCAGCCGTTTAGGAGGAGTTCAGTGACATACACACGTACAGTAGAATTATATATGTAAAGAAGATATATAGATTAAATAGTATAGAAGTATAGATATAGATTATCAGGTGATCCTGATAATCTATATCTATACTTCCTCATCATCAAAAGAGTTTCAACAAATATACACCTGGAGTACGATACCTCGTTTGTTCTTCACAGGAACTGATGGACGCTACTAACAACAAATAACTCGAAGCCCAGTTCTAGGGCAACTCAATTTCGATTGACATCCACATAGAAAGAAGAAGATCTTGAGTATGCCACTTCAAAATCCTAAAAACACAAGCTTCCTCTTCAATGAACGGTTATATAAAAGCCGCCCCGCATTCTCCGCCGCTTGCAGTTCCCAACTTGTTAGGAGCATCTCAAACTTGTCCCAACTTTAAAGATTTAGAACTTAGACCGGCCTGCACTTGACTGTGCAGCCTCTGGATCGTTATGTACTGATATTATATGCAGTTTTATTCAAGAGTAAGTATCCGTTGGTCCCGGCTCATTCCTCTAGGCCTTACTCCGGCTCTTACTCCGATCATTCCTAGATCTTTGACAGTCATTACGGGTCCATAGATGCCTGAAAGTCTCATCATCTGCCTAGCCTTTTCTTAACTATGTTGGGGTCGGCCTCCAGTCAAACCAGATGGAGCTGAATACCAGTATTTTACATGGAAGGACAGCCTATCTGAACTCCACAACCCAGTAAGAGATGCCCGAAAATCTATTGCAAGTAAATAGAAAGTAATTTGTAGATCTTTGACAGTTGTTTCAGAAGTCCGAAAATCTAATAACCATTCTTACCAAGGGATGACGTGTTAGAGAGTCTTACTAGATGCAGACGGAATCGTCTGCATCTAGTAAGACTGCCTGTGAGCAGACCCTAGCATAGTGGGGAAAAGGCTAGCCTAGCAAATTGTTTAAGATTTGTGATGATTTGAGAGTAAATTATGAATTTTGACATACCGGGTGTTTTTGAACGTTGTTTAAAAAACTGGTACATACCTGCAACAAAAAAGAGATCAAATTAAGCTGTGAAAACGAAACAGAACACACAAGGATAGTAGACAGAATCGTGTATAGCATAAGCAGAATCAGCTCATAACGTTGCTACATAACGGACAGAATCCTTAAGTTAAGAGGAAATGCGGTAGGTATTTGAAGAAACCATCGCTGTCGCTCTGCGAGCGCGATTTCGACATTGGTGCGATAAGGACCACTACAGTAAAGTCATTATTCGAGGATTGGCTCTCGACTATTTCCTCCTCCAATATTCGAACAATTTAAAATATATTTCATAAACCGAATAAAAAAGATATATACACCCGTGACCCTATATTTTTCGTTTTTCATTAACAGTTTTCAAAATGTACACTGGGCCTCTGTTGACAGGCGATTTTAATAGCCAATTTGAGCATTTTGTAAAGGTTCTAGTGCTTAACAGATTATGTATCATCAAAAAGGAAAACATAGCTCTGCCCAGAGCGGGAGAAGTCATTTGATGATTTTCCATCCGTAAAAAAAAAAAAAAAGGGGTATAGAATAGGTTGATATTTATTTAACTGTAAAAAATCATAAAGTCATAAACCAGAAAGAAAACAGGCGAGAGCGTTTGTATGGAGAAAAGACCACTCGTATTTCGTCTTAAGCTGGCACAGTGCGAGTTGGAAGATGTCACATTTTGGGACTTTTGGCTTAAGACATCGGTACCGATTTCAGTCTTACCAAGGGGTATCGTATTACCCAGTACTAACTGGATCATGGAGGTTAGATAGGCAGCCACTCCATGTAAAATACTGGTATTCACCTGCATCCGGTTAGACTGGAAGGCGACCCAAGGTTAGGCAGATGAGGATGACATAGGTATCGATTTCCCACGGCTACAATAAGGTAGAAAGCTACCGCCGTAACAAATAGGTCAACAAGAAAGTGTATTTATCTATGAGTCGACAGTAAATTAAATTAGGTACCTTTTAAAGTACTACGAAGGCATATTAATGTCCCACCTAAGCCTTACTCTACTACCGTCCCACTTAAGTCCTTAGTAAAGTATCAAACGGTACCAATGATCACTTGGTACCATGTCAGTCACGTAACGCTATTTCTTATTGAGTTTACAGATCACAGGATACATTTGGAATGTTTAAACGTTCATTTACATCGGCTTTTAGGCGGGCTAAGTTAAATTGACGTTGTGTTTAAATATGTCTATAGGTTTTTAGAGTAAAGTCGATTGCAGTATTTGTACGGAATAAAATATCTTATACCTTTAAACGAGCAATTCTTGTATATATGTACCTATATACAGGGTGTCCAGTAAATAGCACGACATATTGCAGAGGGTGATAGCTTGGGTCAATACCTATCAAAACAACACAATATATGTTCAGCAAAACTTACGGATTTACAGTTTTACAAAATTTTCTTAAATATCGAAAAATTATTCTTCTTATGTTATTCTTCTTCAGTTCGTGCGCAGGGTGGCTGGACTGGATATGGCTTGTCTACTACAACTAAAGCTTTAGCTGACAAATCAACTGACCTATTTCTTAAAAGAAACATCATGAGTAAGATTTTCTTTTCAGTCACCCAATGTTAGGAACAATGCTCAAAAATCTCTCTGTGATAAACTGATAAAAACGACGCACCATAATTATTACCATCGCAACTATCATCATCATCATTAGCCCCTTATCCCGATATTGCGGTCAGCACAGCATGTCTTCTTCTTCGATACTTCTCTATTACTCGTCATCTCAGCAGTCACCTCCTTTCTAGCCATATCATTTTTCACACAGTCCATTCATCGTTTCTTTGGTCTTTCTCTACTCTTAAAGCCATCTACATTCATACTCGTGCACCTCACCTCAACTAAATCCCATTAAAAACATATCACCGCGTTATCCTCCAGCATATAGGTGACTATGTCACAAGGTCACTAATACTCATATACCCGCGCTTCGGAAGTAAATCTTCAAGTAATTAAACATCAACCTCTACTCTGTATTACCGCGAGATCTGGAAGCCATTTGTGATTTTGCATCTTCGATATACTACGTTACGGATTAGTTTTAATTAGACAGTGTGTAGATGTAAGATGATCACGTAACATACTTGGGAATGCGTAACAGGCATCAGGCTGTAATTTGCAGATCTTTGACAGTCGTTACAGTGGCCCGAAAGTCTGACAACCAGTCATACCAAGGGGTATCGTATTGTCCAGTACTAATTGGGTTGTGGTGGTCAAATAAGCAGTCGCTCCATGAAAAATTCTGGTATTCCGGTTAGACTGGAAGCCGACCCCCACATAATAGTCATCAGGGTCCAGATTTCCCATAGCAGCGCGAGATTTTTAGGGTACTTTAAGGATCACCATCCAATAAAACGCAGTTTCCCGCGGTCATTTGTATATCTTTGACAGACGCCACGGTGAGTCAGAAGCCTGAAGTCTGACAACCAAAATCATACAACAAGAAGTATCGTATTACATACTAGTATTCAGCTGCATCTGGTTAGACTGGAAGCCGACCTATACATTAGAAAAAAAGACGGGTTGCACTCCGGGAGTGCCGACAGAAGTGAAAACTTGAAACAACGCCATCTAGTGACATCTTTCGTTCTTGCAGAAAGCTATTGATATTTCTGATATTAAATATCAAAAGGAAAGAAAGAAAAAAAAGAATGAAAGATGTCACTGCCGTAGAAAAAAACATGAAAAAACGCCATCTAGCTTAAACTACACGCACACTCGCGCAAGCGCCCTGCGCTGCGCCGATTCGATCTGATGATCTGACGCGAGTTTAACAGTTTTTATCCATCCCAAAAAGTGCACAAAATCGATAAAGAAGTTTTCACATAAAAAAAAAAAAAACTAGGCGAAACCACATGTAAAAACTACTGTATAGCAAAATATTGCTACGTCCACCGCACTGTGGGTGCGGTGGACGTAGCAATATTTTTTTACTGCTGACACAACAAAATAATTCAAAAATTAACATCATAAAAATACCGCTGACGAAACACCTCACATTCATTCACACGTAACAACAACTATCTGGCGTGAACGTGACGTCGACGCGACGTGAACGTGACGGCCACGACACGTGTAAGCGTGACACGTGACTCCTGACCCGTGAGAAGGGTCGCTAGTGAAGGGATGATGTGGCGAGGACACGGGATTTAGGGAGGGCAAGTGTTGCTGTTTCACTGTTAGTGGGAGTTTATTTTAGTGGCAGTGTGGATAGTTGTGTTTGAATAAGATAGTGAAAGATCTAGTTTTAAATATTTTTTTGGATTTTTTTTTCGTTGGTCTAGTGGTCGCAAGCACAACTGCTGAGTATGAGGTCCCGGGTTCGATTCTAGGATCGATCGTGGTAGTCATTTGCCTGATGTTATTTTCCACTATTAACAGCATACCTTCCTCTTTATAATGAAATAAACATCCGAACATTTATATTAAAAAATGGCATTTTTCTTTGAATATCAAAATAACACCCGAAAACCCGTTATAACGGCGAAATGTGGGGGTACCAATCGATACACCTCTGCCTAACCATTCGGGGACTACAGGCGTGATGTTATATTATGGAAGGCAGTAAATCTGGTTTTTTGAACAATGTAAAAGAGATCCATGGTTGATGAGACATGATTAACCCGTTAAGATGATGCTAAGCTGCTGACATTAGGTACTAGTAACATACTATATGGCACGCAGTCGTAAACAGTGATTCTTAACAACAAAAAAAACCCAACAATAATGTTTGTTCCTTCAAAAACATTTCAAAGACTTATAGAGCGGAAATTGGGATTATTTTCATACAAAACTTTTGATCCCGAACACTTTCGATTTTAACACACGAAAGCTACCTGAAAAGGGATGTACCGTATGGTGTCGGACGTAAAGGGTAACACCATCCCACATCTTCCCGTGGGTCTCGTAAGAGAGACTAAGAGGCTTACCAGAGACTGGGCAGTAGCGTTCTGTGTGCCTTTGTAACAACCGTATTGCGATCGCCAACCCACCTGCCAAACGTGGCGATTATGGTAAAACCCCCCTCTGGGGGAGGCCTATGTACAGCAGTGGACGACTTTCGGTTGAAATGATGATGATGATGAAGCGGACGTATGACACTAGACAGAACGACTTCTTACTAAGTAGTAACAAGTATTGGATTACGATTTTTACCCGACTGCCAATGTTTTTCGCGCGTATCTTGTATGTATGCATGTAATATTCTTTATTACCTCATATCTTCTAAACCACTGCACGGATTTATTTGATTAACATATCGTTAGATTCGTCTTGGTAACCCAAGTGTTCTTAGATAACGTTCTTAGGTGACGCGAAAAAAAACCAACATGACGACAGTGAGATGCTATAATTTAAAGTATTTTTTTTTTTTTTTTTGTATACTGGGTATCAAATTAAGGAGCTCATCATATGATCATCTATAATAACTAAAAAGGGTAAAAAAAAAAAAACTCAACTGCGTATAAAATAACTATTAATAACTGAAAAAAAAAAAATAAGTTAAGTCTAGAAGTGTAAAAAGCAATATAATTTAAACTGCAACAGTCGGGACCCATTAAATAATCTAGACTGAAATCATTCTATCTATTATTAATAGTTATTTTTTACGCAGTCGGCTTTTTTATTTTTTTAATTATCTTCGTCTTGTTCCGTCTATTGCTCGTAAATGTTCGGATGTCTTTGGTTCAATGTTACTTCATTTACGGAAAAAATGGATAGAAAACGCAAGTCTTTTTACACCCTGTATTCACAAAGTCATAGCCAAACATGGACTTTTTCATTGGCTGTCAAAAGACAAAAATGCCATTAATCACCACCATTAGCAAACAGCGGTCATCACAGTACAATTTTAACAAGACATTGGTGCCGATTTCCTTCTTTACAAACTAAATCAAATTCAAGTTCAGTGTGTCTTTTTCTTTCTATTTCATTAAGAAAAGGGCAGAAGATACATTTAAGTTTAATCCTGTCAAATTAACCAGCGCCTGACAGAAGTTTAGACGTGATTAAAAAGTTGACTACCAAAATTACATCAAATTACGTCAGGTGCTGACTAATTAGAAACTAACATTTATCTTCTTTCCTTTATATAATGAAATAGAAAGAAAACGACGCACTGAACTTAAATTTGGTTTAGTTTGTAAACAAGGGAATCGGCACCATTACATACTTAAAGACTAACTAAATAACAGTGCCACAAAAGTTACCCGAAAAAGGCTAGACAGAGACAAACTGTCCCCTGCTAGGTTCATAAATATGTACACGAAATGGCCCAGCATTCACTGCCAAACTTCCACTGTGGCTATTTTAATGAGGGGTGACTTGCCCCTGACGTGAAACAAACGAACTGGAGAAGGTTTACTTTGGTCAAAGCAGACTAACTTATATTAATAAGTGTATGTTAATCTGCGTTAATCATTTCGTTATCAGTACGTATTCGTGGTTAAATAATAACAGCCGCAAGGGTCGATCTAGGTTAAGCCGTGTTTGCTAAGGTCATTACGTGGATACGTGGATGGGTTGACCATCCATAACATATCGAGTTTCTTTTAGCAACTATTTGGGGACTTTTCCAACTACTTTAAGGGTCGGCTTCCAGTCTAACCGGATGCAGTTGAATACCAGTATTTTACATAGAACGACTGCCAATCTGACCTCCACACCCGAGCTAGATTATACGATACCCCTTGGTAAGACTGGTAGTCAGACTTTCGGGCCACTGACTACCTGTAACAACTGTACAAGATCTACAAATGACAGCCGGGACCAACGGCTTAACGTGCTTTCCGAGGCACGGAGGAAACTCGGTATATAATGGGTGGTCACCCATCCCCGAACCAATCTAGCTAAGCGCCGCTTAACCTGAAGTTCGACCAGGGCGGCTGTTATTATTTAACCAGGCAATCCTCATCTCCTTTTAGCATCTCTATTAACAACTTGAAGCTTTGTGTGGGCCTTCTGTATCAGCTTTGTAGCGAGAGATCCCTTACTCCAGGTGTACGTCGCAGTTGTATTGTGTCCCCGAGTTTAAACAAGATGTTATGAAAAGGTAACGAAGGTAAATATCACGTAATCTTGTTTGACAATATGAATATGTATTCAAAATTGGGGTTCGTATCGAGTTTTTTTTTTTTGAAGTATCTCTTTGTTGGTAGCTAAATCCCCCGGACATAAAAATAAGGGTTAAACACCCTTATCTATACTATTCTTCTATATTTGTATTTTTGTATGTAACGAATAAACTTAAAAACTACTGGACCGATTTGAAAAAATATTTCAGCAATGAATATCATTATCAGTGAGTAACATAGGCTATATTTTATCCCCGTACTCCGACGGGAACGGGATCCAGGCGGGTGAAACCGCGTGACGTCCGCTAGTTTTTTATATTTGTCTATGAAGCCTTTGCAAGTCTGTGCCTCTTCCTTACCCATAAATATAATAATATATCTGTCATCAACCATCATATTTGTTACAATTAGTAAGATATAGTTCAACTGGATCTGATGAGGTGGGCAAGTAGGCAGTGCCTACCTGTAATGAACGCGCCTGGCAACAACCACACAACAACCTCACTATAACGAAAATAATATCAGTGAAATTTTGACATTACATAATTACGCCTGTACAACAGGCAGAGGTGTAATTAATAGGACACTTACATTTCGCCAGTTTTGTTTAAATCCGGGCAACTATTCAGACTCCGAAGCTGCTACTGAGAAATTCCTGACGGAATCATACTTTGTCTGGCCCGAGAATCGAACCCAGGACCTCATGCTCAGCAGTCACGCTTGCGACCACTAGACCAACGAGGCAGTAAAGCCAAAAATCAATCGTGAGAGGGCTGTAACTATATAAATATCACCATTCAACCCTCTTTTATCAAGTAGATAATATAATTGAACACTACCCTAAAAAACTTATCTAACCCAACAAGAACCACGAGTCTATAATAAAGTATACGAAACAGTTTAACCGACTTTATTACGTACAAAGATTTCAATCATGCTCCAGTGTAAACTACGGCGCGTGACTTTTCAGCGAACGACTGTAGTTTATTGGAAATCTTTATTATATCAATATGTTTTATGTGACGGGTGTTTATAATGAAATAAGATTGAAGAGCCATTGGAGATTAGTATAGCGATGTTATCCTACTATACAGGGTGTTTGGCGCATGGACCGACACAATTTTTCCAGGGATTTGGGAGGTCATTAGCTAGGTTTTACCCATACACCCTTTGTCCCAAATGTCACGGTTGATACATATGATTTAAAAAAAAATATGAAAAGAATGCCCAAAATGTTTCCTTCAATTCGAAATAACTTTTTTGTGCATTTTGGGCATTTTTCATTTTTTTTTTATCGTCAAGTGTCGGTCCATGCGCCAAACACCCTGTATAATAATATTATAAATGCGAAAGGTTGTGAGGACGGATGCATGGATGTATATATCTGCTGGTCCTGCTCCACAAGCATAGGGGCAAACTAATTTATTACCATGTGAAGTTATTGTGGAAGCTGCAGAAGATTGTAATAATATCTTTGCATTGTATAAATTCAATCTCTTAGTATTATATAATTGCATAGCACATGTGTGAGTACTATGTACTGTAAAGCTACCATTTACATTTAGTTATCTTTCATTGACTTGAATTTGCCCTGGTGGCTGAGAGAATGTCATGCTCACTCAAATGTCTCGCTGATGGTGGCGGGTGTGTCGGGTCATTTAGCTCCCTTCAATATGGTTGAGCTGAATGGGTCTGATCCATGCGTCATGTTCGTGAACGGGCGCTGTCAGTTGGGACTGGTCATCTCTAGGCTGCCATGGTTTATTTTAACTACTTACTTTGTTTTTAAATTGTTGATATAATGTTTTACTCTGGACGCTCTTAACGTGCACGTATTTCTACATCGTTCTCACATATGTTTAATCTCAACATGAATGATGTAACCAAGATTTTGTACAATATTTTGATTGAAAAGAGTGTCCATGGAGTTTCTTGCCCATTCTTCTCCATAGAGATCTACGCTTTGGAATGGGCAACTACAGTACTTTCACAAGTTATTATGCCTTGTGTCTGTGACTGTAGCTTAGCCTTATTTGTTTTTCTGACATTCAAAAGTGCCTGTAATGGTCTAATTGAAATAAATGCTTTTGAGTTTGAGTTTGAGTTTGAGTATGTTTGTTACTCTTTCACGCAAAAACTACAGATCGGATTCGAATGAAATTTGGCACACAGATAGTTTATAACCTGGATTAGAACATAGGCCACAGGTTTTTATGTATTTATATAGCACACTCCACGCGGGCAAAGCCGCTAACATAAGCTAGTTATTTACTAAATGAAATCCAGAAAGTACATTAAAATAGTTAAATACTAAGAACTGTTATGTTAGCTGTTTTAAGTATTTGCGGTATCTTATTTGATGGATGGAGAGGGAGAAGAAGGCCTGAGAAGAGATGGATGGATTGTGTGAGGAATGATATGAAAGAGAAAGGAGTAAATGATGCCGTGACGTACAGGGGAGAATGGAAGAAGAAAACGTGTGGCGCTGACGTCAAGTGGAATGGGACAAGGGCAGGAAGATGATGATTTGCTGTATCTTATTTCTTTAATGATATTTATTTCAGGGCTGCAGTTTCAGTGGGTTAGTAAGGCCTGACATAAAAGCACATAACGTATATATAATCAAGGAAATGAAACGTATAACAAACACATGACTGAGTATGTCTTTTTTAACAATCAATTCTAGCTATGTCTAGTTTTGATATCTTAAATATATTTTTATACTCCCAGTTTGCTGATTAACGAACTTGGTCAAATCACCCAGCTAAACCGACCCCATAAGTAAATACAACCACCAAAAACTTGACAACAGGATTTCAAAAACCAGTCCTTTGACAAAGTCATCAACAGTTACCAACATGAAAAACGGCAAAATTAAACGAACCAACTTTCGTATTTATTTCCATCTTTTTCCCCCAAAAAGTGCCAAAAACCGCATTCATAAAGGGTGAGGCTGTAAAAAATTCAACAAAAGCACACCCTGTTTACTTGGACAGGGGAGGAGGTTTGGCTAACGTCATAATTTAAAAAAATAACAGGTTACGGTGAAATTATGCTGTATTTTTGTTTTAGAAAACTCTGGCAGGGCTTTTCGCTGGTGATTATTTATGTACTGGCCGTAATAGAAATGTTAAAGCTTTGAAGGTAGCCAACAACGTAAAACTGAGAAAGAGAATCACGAACATGATGATATACTTTGATTCAGGGCACCGTCTTAATCTTTTCAGTAAGTAAATGGTTCGCTAAAAATTGTCTGATGGAACTGACATCCAGTAACATGCTGTCAAAATAAAGAAGAAAAGAATTAGATATCAGTAATTCCCCCAGCCAGCAAAGGCATCGAGCGGAAGAACAGCAACAGCACTACCCTGCACCGCACAGCAGTTACCACCCTTCTGAATCAATATCTCATATAGGTATGAGCATTGCAGCTAGATAGCGCATTAACCACATATAACACCAATAAACCAAAACTTTACCCCATAAAAACTAAGCATAAGGAACCCATTGCAACTAAGAGCCCTAAGGATTCGCTTACACGAGCAACTAAAATTACACAATGCTTGACAACTGTGGCGAACTATGGATTCACCGCGGAAATGATTGCTATACAAATGTTGTAGAACATGGGAGAGACAATTCACAGCAGTGGACGTTTTTCGGCTGAAATGATGATGATGATGATGGACGTCTTTGACTGCCTGAGGAATATGACATTGGGCAATACGGAGCATCATATAAAACTTAATTATCCCTAGCCTCCAGAAAGTGAATCATTTATACTCAGCCAATCACTGTCCACAGCCTGTCCGGATACAGGCTTCTCCGAAGCCGTGCCACACCATTCTGTCCGCCGCCTTACGTACTCAGTCTTTCCCAGCCGCTTTTGTAGTGTCGTCAGTTTATCATGCTGAGGAGCATCACGCTACGCTTCCTGACAGGTGTCTCCAGCAACTGTTGCCGGCAATTTGTTGAAAAAGTTGCCCGTCTAAGCCCATCTCACACGTGGTGCTATTCGCTAACATTACCACCAAACCGTGGACCCCTAACGGCGGAACAATACTTCCAACATATGACGTCATATGTGAGGTAGTTCAAATGTGAGGGTAGTGAAATATTTTTATGACCCGCACGTGGGCGAAGCGTGAAGGGACTTTTTTATTTACTGGCTAAGTTGTAAAGAGTGATTCGTTTCTAAACTTCCGCATTTTTGGAGGTATGAAGTCACGCATCAGTGAATCTGCTGTTGAATTAAATATTTCCATTATTGACAAAAATAATCTTCGGTGATCGTTTGTTTTGTCAAAAGTTGCAATAATGGGCATCTTTTAGCTAAAATGATGACATAATTATGATTAAAAATAGTTCAGCTCATTTGGGAATCACCAAACAACCAGGAAAGTTTTGAGTATGAATTTGGAGTAGAGGAAGACCAAAGAAACGATGGATGGACTGTGTGAAGGATGATATGGCAAGAATGGAGGTGTGAAAGAGCTTTATGTCCATGCGATAATGTGACACGGATCCCAAGCGCGTCGTCCGAACCCAAATGACGAGAATGACGTCTTAAAAGATAAATGTACTCCTTCAGCGACAGTCTCTTCCTTAAGCTTTATGTATTACCAGCGTGTGCCCGCGGTAACTGTCCTACGAATCATACTACCGAGATAAAAAGTATCCTTTATGTTAATCCAGGTTATAACCTTTCTGTGTATCAAATTGCATCCAAATCCGTTCAGTAGTTTTCGCGTACAAGAGTAACAAACATCCATCCATACATTTATAATATTAAGGAGGAAGTAAGATATTTATCTATTTTATTTAAGATACCAGATAAAATCTCCCAGCTTCCACTTAAAACACCGATGGAAGGAGATTTGATACTCTTAACGTCTGCGATCAGACATCAATCGAGTCTCGATGTTTGTTAAGTAGATTCGTATCTACCCTCCTTTTAATAATGCGCTGAGCATCATTTATTATCTGTCTTTAAGAAGTATGTGTGCGATTTATATACTTTTAACTGTGATGGGAATGGCAATATTGAGGAAGATTGAATTTCGCTTTTTATTTTAGGAAATGAAAATCTGGATTTGGGTAAAAAAAGTTATTTGGATTTGAAAGCAAATTTAAAAGTAACGGTTGTGCAATTTTTTTCTTTCGTGTTGGTGAAATTTTTTCAACTACCTTCAAAGGTTGTAAAAATTTTAGAGTGCAGAATACTAGCAACAGATGCCTAGATTTAAAAATCAATATGCGGACTCGAACAATACTGCTGGAGATAATGATACAAGTAATTCTGGTAAAGTCTAAACAAAAGCTGCAATACTTTCCCAGTAAATCACAATATATGTAGCTTCCTTATTTGTCCTCGCCTATCAGCTACCAAAATCAAATTTACACACATTTCCCGGGATTTAGAAGAAACCGCCGAAAAGCTCAGAGATATCTTCGCGCAACGTATCAGAGCACGAAACCGATTCCATAAAAATATTTACCGACAAAAAATAAATGGGAACGAGTCGAACAAACCAATCTTTGACTCGTAACCTCGGATGTGTGGAGGACATCAATCTAGGGAATTAAGGATGCCACTTACAGACAGATCTGGCTAAATCTTTCGACAGACGCGACTGAATCTTTCGACGGATCTAGCTGGATTTTTCTCGCATTTCTGAGAACGGCTTAACCTGTCTACAGTATCTAGCATACCACCATCTGAATCAACAGTTACCTTCAAAGAACTTTTGTGTACTAAACTTCATGCTTCTAAATTCTGTAGTTTATGCTGCGCGTTGTCTATTAGTGAATGAATTTAAAATTATATCAAGTAGATGGTAATTTTATACTGGGCCAACTCTTTTACAAGGAACTCCATCACAATTAGTAGTGATAATATCAGCTATAATCATGCTGCTACCAAATGTGTTCCAGCTAGGATTAAGCCATTTTCTCAATTCTCAAAATGTAAACAAGGTGGAAGGGAAACCGACGCTACAACGGTTACCACGTATAAAGGGTGTAAACAGACTCTTAACGAAGCCGAAAGTCTTGTTCTCCCTGTCATTGCGATCATTTTTTTGTTCTAGACCATACCTGGGAACCTTCTGGTTACGGAGATATTGGTGGTCCAACTTTTTCACAACTTTTTTTTTAAATACGCGTTTTTGATGTAAAATTTTTACTTTAAACACCTCCACGGCCCCCTTACTATTCATTCCATCCATCAGAACAATGTTTTGAGTGCGTTACATTGAGTCCTGCCGTAAAACGTGATTTTTCAGCCCAATAAAAAAAGTTGTTTCCCGGCACTAATTTTTGCGTAAAGTTACTTAGTTTGATGTACATAATGCTTGGTTGACGGCTTCGTGAAGAGTCTGTTTACACCCTGTATAGTACATCATTCTGAACACCCCTCATAAAAATTTTTCATCGGTAATTTAATAAAAAAAACATCAGCTGTTGATTATTAGTGTAGGTTTTGCAATTTTGTAGAAAACAGCTTTTTGTTTTTTTAATAACCAACGAAAAATTGACGAGTATACTTAAACTAATCATCATTATGAATATGCTCCCATTATTTTATCTATCCTACCTTTTAAATCATATCATTCTACGTATAGTCTGCTAACTTCTATAGTCGAATTTTCGTTTTATACCCCAGTTTTATACGTTACTTAAGTATCTAGTTTTGGTATATGATCCAGTTTACGACGCTGCTTCTATTATATTTTCAAGTTAAGAGCTGGCAATCTGCTATTGCGATCTTTAAGTTCAAGATATTGCAGGATGTAAAATTCATATGGAACGTTATATTTTAATATCCCAAGCTACGAGACTCCTAATTGAATAAATATTATATTTCGTTTTGAATTATTTAGTTGTTTTCAGTTTGCGTATGACTACATTTATGGGCGCTATTGGAGCCAAAATGTTATGATTTTATAAATATTTAAGTTCGATTCAGTTATCTTCATTATCAACATCGTGGAATCCCCCACAACTAGAAAAACCCACCGCTAGATAGACTTCTTTCGTGTCTGCGATAGCAGTATGGTGCATGATATGGTGCAACTCATCATTTTCTTGCTCTTGTCCCATGTTACCCGAGTTCATCCAGTCTTCCCTACCAACCTTCACACCATCGTTGACTGCCTTTTCTTGCATATCATACCTTGCAGTATGTTTAATTTCTAAAATCAAATGATTCTGATCGAACCTACTTACGTTATCAATAAATTCATGAGTAGTACTGGTTATAACTTTACTAATGGCAGATCTGAAATTTTTATACACTTGTAGTCCTTTCTCAAGTCTTGAAGGCCTTTCTGATTTTTTATCTTCTGGAGTCGGATTATTGCCCGCTTGATGGCAACAAGCTCGCCTGCTTTTACACGGGACTTACAATATAACTGACGAAATGTAATAATACTACACTTACCCTAACCCTTCGAGAAAATACAGGCGTGACTTTAAGTGTAATCTCCATAAGTCAGTCCCTCATTCAAAAATCGACACCATCTTTAAAACCCAAATCAATCCGGCTGCCATCCCTGAGCTCGTCACGTTCGCTGTTTGGTTAACGACGATTGAAATCTACCCTACATTTAATAAGCTGTGGTCCTGAGGAGCGAATCTGTTCATGTACAGTCACGGGTACACATATGTTTACACTTATCAATATTTTAAAGCAATTTTATCGGGAAATGTAGAATCAAACTTTGGAACCTCATCGTCGTCATAATGATTGGCGGCGTTGTTCTTCTTACTGCTGATTATAGGCATACTCCCTTTTGTGCCAATCTTTCCAGGTCTTGCTAATATACCCGCGATCATCTAAATCTCATCCATCCATCTGGATGTTGGTCTGCTGATACTTGTTCTACCGGTTCTGGGTAACCATCGAAATCTTACCCATTGGTGTAACAAGACCGTTAACGAAGCCAAAAGGCCCCGTCATTGCGAGCATTTTTTTTGTTTTAGACCATACCTACGGATATATTGGGGTTAAAGTTCCAAGTTTTTTAGTTTTTTTTTTTAATACGTGTTTTTAATGCAAAAAAAAATACTTTAAACACCTTCGCGACCACCGTACTATTCAATCAAATCAGCACACTGTTTTAAATGCGTTACATTGAGTCCTACTGTAAAACGTGATTTTTCACCGCAAAAAAAATGTTTCCCAGCAATAATTTTTGCATATGAAGTTACTTAGTTTGATGTACATAATGCTTGGTTGATGGCTTCGTGAAGGGTTCGTCTACACTCTGTATTAGTGCTCGGGACTGTACACATGCTGTCTCGCTCACACGGTCCTCAAATGTGACTTGTTGCCATCGATCGTTTCGGCATTCGGCAGGAACTTTTTTCAGGATGTAATGAGATTGTGTTAATGTGAAGGTTGTTTATTTGAAAGGACGAGTTCGGGAAGTATGAGGTTTGATCTGGTAATGTGTTTGAGGATAGGGATTTGAAGCCTCGAAGAGATAAATAACTTCTCTTTAGGTGTAGATGAGCGTCAGTTAGTACTATTTTCCTTTTACGTTATGAAAGTACAAAATAATTCATGAAACAATATTTATAAACATGAACTACTATGAAACATTATGAACTGTTTACGACAAACGATGAATTAAGAAGCACCAAAGAATAGTAGAAAGGCTGGCAAGACAAACCTCTTAAGCACCTAACTAGGTTACAAAATGAAGGCCAGGACAGACAAGATCAACCCAGAAGTCTCTGAAGCACTAAAATAACCAACAGAACTGGAAACCATGGAAACAAAATAAAACAAGAAGAACATAATATAGTTTAAAGAAACTTCGCTTTACCTTCTCTTGAGGGAAACTTCAAGCCTTACTGAGATTAATTACGGTGCCACGTGCAGTCAGAATGTTCAAAGGTCAGTATGGAACGTAAAATTAATAAGTACAGAAAGTCAAATCCATAGAACGACTGAAAACGCACGCAC
Source organism: Lycophotia porphyrea (assembly GCA_950005105.1). Classification (NCBI taxonomy): domain Eukaryota; kingdom Metazoa; phylum Arthropoda; class Insecta; order Lepidoptera; family Noctuidae; genus Lycophotia; species Lycophotia porphyrea. The sequence goes on from OX465409.1 coordinate 2,322,197, forward strand.
ACAGACAATTAGACATGCATGTGAGTCTAATACTAGACACCCACTATTTGGTGAACCAATTTAAATTCATTTTTTCATTTATTTGCATACAACAGAATACAGACAGACAGGTTTAATAGGGTCTTGGTGACCCAGAAGGATAACAACAGCAGGTAGATCTGTGTCGCAAACTATGTATTTTCCACCCCATATCCAACCCTCTGTGTCCCCCAAAACATCCATCCAAAGAGACTTCTGGGCTGACACCAACGACGCCAAAGTGGTAAAGCAAAATTAAAAATCACCCATAATTATGAAGAAGAGGAAAGACGAAGAGTGACCGGCATATGTCTGAGATCTCCGGTTCTTACGCGTCTTTGCATGCGTGAGCCTGTTTTCGTTTGCTCTATGAAGTTAACCTTCTGGTAAGTATCATTCTATGGTAGAACCTAGCTCGCAGAAATAAGTTATTTCTCTGAAGTTAGCTAAAAATAACTTGCTCATTGCAGCTGTATTGTTAGTTAAGAAATAATATACTGATCCTATGGGCTTTGTTAGTGAGATAATTGCAAGAGAATGTAGAAGAAGCCTTTTGAGATACGTTGCAGTGTAATAAGACAAGTGTAAAGATTTCATTACTGTAGATGCTCTGAAACGGTGGAAGAAACCACGGTAACCGACCGAATGTTCTAGAATCATAGCCATGTGGCATCCACCACGACGTTATGTATGACGGCCCACTTAAAAAAATACTGTCAGCCATGATAAAAAAGCCAATAACTCAGTAACACAAAGATAAAAGGAAATTGCCTCAAAGGCGGGATCCAACCAAAGCCACTACGACACATACAATTCCTAGAAACAGCAAACATAGGAACGGAACAGGAAATCCTAGCTCCAGTTCACAAGACTTAATCCAACTGAACGTGTTCAAACAATTCTCAAATTACCCGACATTGAACATCGGAAATACCCTGCGTTCGCTCATGACACATCCATTTATTATAGAATCGGCTCACTTTCGCCGCGACCGCCAGAGCGTGCGGACGCGTCGAAGCGTTGCATCATACACGCACGCGATTTCCTGATTAAAAAACAATCAGACGTAACTGGTAATGATTTTGAATCGGAAAAGATTGCATGTCGGGGGTTTGGGTGTACGGAAATGTAGGAAATAGTTTAACAAGTTGTTAGTGGGTTTGAATTATGTCGTGTGAAGCATGTTAGTGGTGAACTAAGTTGAAGTAGAGGCATGTTTCTCTCATTATAAGTTTGTTAATATGCACGCTTTGCTCAGCACTTTATTGTACGTTGCCGCCGGCACAATCACGCCTGTAATTCCCGAAGGGTTAGGCAGACGGTCAATAAGGTAAACGAAATGAACATAGAGAGATAGAGAGCTAAAAAAGTCAAAAATAACTTTAATTTTCCGAAAGTAAAGTATAACCTCTTTCTTTTTTAGAAGTCGGTTAAAAAGTTTGTGGTAAAGCGACGGTGAAGAATTTAATATCACGTCCTGCGTGTCCTGTAGTTTGTTCATTACAGGAACTAATGGATGCTACTGAAGGCGTGAAACTCGTGGCTCAGTTCTGAGCCGACAGAATTTAGATTGCCATCGACACGCGATGAAGAAAATGTGAATGTTTCACCAGTAGGAACACAGTTGGTTATTAATCATGATCAGGAAAGTGCAGTTGCTAATGTCTTAGAACATCTTCTGGCAAAGAGACTGTCCTATGACGAATACATAATCAGTTACTTTGAAGTAAAAGGAATTAAGAAACGTGTTTCATGTATTTACATACCCATATTCTAAGAACTTCTTTGGATGTAAATAAAACCTGCTACGTACCTGTAACAAACATAAGGTAAAACATTAATTTAATTTCCCTAAAAGACGAAAAGACGAAAAGAGATCTAGAGAAGGAAGACAAGATATTTGATATATCATAGCATAACATCAAATCTTCAATCCCCGAAGGGTTAGGCAGAGGTCTACCTAACAAGTACACCATCATTCAACCAGTGATGTTTAAGTCCCGCGCGAGTAATAGGGTCGAGCCTATTGCCATCAACCGGGCACAAATCAAGACTCTAGGCCGCTACTGAGTAATAATATTGATATTTGAAATATAACGGTATAAAACTACGTGCAATAATAATAACATTACATAACGTTGCAGCTGTATTTCCCAAAAAATGTAAGCAAAGGTGTACCTAATAGGAACACTCCATATTTCGCTTGTAATTATAAGTTTAGATGTAATAGGGGGCGATCCTGTTGCCATCAACCGGGCACAATACCAGACTCCAGGCTGCTACTGAGTAATTACTTATCGAAAAACCCAATAACACTGCCCGAATTGGGAAACGACCCCAGGACCTCATGCTGAGCAGTAGCTATTGCGACTAATAAAAATAAAAAGAAACAAATATAAAATTTTGATATGTAACGGTAAAACCACGTTAAATAATAATTAACACTTACGTTTTCCTATTAAATAAATAAATGTAAATAACAAAACCGCGTAATTAATCATTTACGGTGACTCTGCTAATCAAAATACTAATTTAATTTAACCGAACATTATTACCGGCTACCACTAAAATAATTGGAAACCGCAAAACGACGCTGAAGTTATACACAGATTTTTATAAATTAATCATGTTTGGCATAGAAACTGTATTAAAGTAATGAATTTTATACATAAATGCTGCCTAAATTGTTATATGGTTGGAACGAAGAAAACCTTGATGATAATTATTATTATTTACTAAAATTGCTATTTGTATACAGAAATACATATAAACAGACAAGAATAAAGGAACAGAAAAAAACGTACACACGGCGGTACTTCAAGCTTTACATTTCCAGTATAACGTGGCCTCGCTTTGTATATATTTTCTATACAATGAGCTATCCGCATCAACTGTTTTTGTATAGCTTGATCAGCCGTCGTGCGTACAACATAAATATTTCTGAAACTAACTCAAATTCAGTTCAAAATGTTTTATTTCACATGAACTCATCTCGTATTGTGTCACGTTACATGGGTGCACGGTTTGAATGGGTCGAAAGCGAAACTCCATGTTTTTTTAATAGATTTTTTTTAAATCTTTAAACACGCTTGCGTTTGGCGGCAACTCGCCTAATGTGGAGCGACTATGTGGCCTAAGGTGGAGCACAATTGCCTAATGTGCGTTTTTTAATCCCTGAGACTAAATTGACATTACGATAGTTGCCAGCTTTTTGCAATTCTTAAATAGTGATGTACCACTACCGTATATTGCCGTTAATAAAATCAAGTAGTATCGTTTTTTTATAAGTTATCTTGAACAAAAGGTGCAGGTAGTTATTTAAAACGAAATAATACAAAAGTAATAAGGTTTAGATGTATATAATGTGAACATACATTTTTATTATTATTATTATTATTATTTATTTGCTTCAGACACAATGATCCATAATTTAGTTAGTAAATACACTTAAAAATAATGTTAGTATGAAATCAAATAATCAGAGACAAATACACACCACACAATACTATTATAACTAAGTTGTACACAAAAATTAAATTTAAATTAAATTAATACATTAAATTTTCGTCAAATAAAATAATTATGCATTGTATAATGTCCGCAATAAAATTTAAAATAAAATGATTTACTTTCAATAGGTACATAATCAATCATTAATTATAGAATAAAAATACGTTATCATAATCAACATTAAAAATTAATAAACCAATATTCAATTATAAAACTTTTAAATTCTGTGGTGCTTTTACCATATTCACCTGCCCCAGGCACGATACACCGGTGCATGTAAAACCTGCCAGTGCTGCATGAAAGGTCCATCCAACCTGTTGGCGACAACAGCAAGAAGACTGTTGCTGCTGCCCCGCACTCTACTCACTATCGAGGTCGCCCTCTTGCGCATGCTGGCATAAAAACAGTCAATGCGGACGCCTGTGAACATTCCCGATGCGCTGCAGAAGCGAGGCAGCCGCAGCAGCGCCCTTAGCGCATTATTATATTGAACGCGGAGAGCGCTGTAGGATTTCTGCAAATATGACACCCAAAGACTACCCGTATAAAAAGATGTGCAGTAGGCTCGGAACAAGGTGATCTTCACCTCCTTGGAGCTACGAGCAAACCTCCGGGCAATCATATTCGCCCTCACCGACAACGCCCTCCTTTCTCGCTCAATATCAGCGTCGTCCGTCAGGTCGGACGTCACAATATGGCCCAGATACTTAAAAGTATGTACCCGCTCCAAGGGCACCCCACATAGTCTTACTGGAGGAACCTCCGCCGGACACTTAGAACCCGCACTGAAAACCATAAGCTCGCTCTTTTTGACATTATATTTTAGGCCATGCATATGAGCGTACGTTTCGCAAATGCTTAATAGCTCTCTGAGTCCCCCTATTGACGCGCTCAGCAGCACCATATCATCAGCGTAGCTGATGTTGTTAAAGCAAACATCATCAACATAGCATCCAACATGGCGGCTGCTGAGCTCGGCAACAAGTCCATCGATATACAGATTGAAGAGCGTAGGTGAGCTCAATCCCCCCTGCCTCACCCCGCACTCCAACCTGTACGAGTCCGACAGAGCTCCCGACCATTTGACATTATTAACCTGGTTCCCGTACCAGTGCTGGAAGATTTTAACAACTTCAGGCGGAACCTGCCTATCGAGCAACTTTTTCCACAGCACTTTGTACGAAACCAGGTCAAACGCCCTGGACAGATCGAGGAAGCAGGCGTAAACAGGCGTGCTCCGATCCGTGTAATATCTGACAGCATGCTTTAGGCTCAGTATAGCAGTATCTGTGGACAGTTTGGGCCTGAACCCAAACTGGTTATCGTGCAAAGTTATTGTATTGTTTAACTGAGCATTAAGGATGCTGTCAAATACCTTCGCGATGATTGTCGCTAATGAGATCGGTCTGTATTTGGTTTTATCTGAAATATCACCCGTTTTATTTTTAACAATTGGTACTACGACCGTCCTCATCATCTCTTCCGGCAAGTACGAATGGCGAAGGCAGAACGTGAACAGCATTGCCAAAACACGTGGCAGGTGGGGACCTGCATGCTGTAGGTGCTCGATGCTGAGTCCGTCATGTCCTGGAGACTTACCCCTGGTCATACACCCTATAGTCTTAGCTATGTCCGCAGCTGAGAACTTAACTCTTGGTTCCAGGACAGTGAACTGTGACTCAGCATCGACCACCTCAGAGGGTGGAATACTGCTTGGCTCGACACAAAACTGGGATTTAAAAACATTGGCAATATCCCTTTCATCAGACACACCATCGACGCTCACCGGTAAACCAGGCCTAAGGTTGTGTTTTTTTGTAGACTTCCAGAAGTCCCGAAACTCTTTTCTAGCGTGCAACTCGGCTAGGATGTCCATCTGGATTTGGTCTTGGTGATTTTGGCACCACCTTAATTTGGATTTAAAGATCCTTCGAGTATCACACATCTCCTCATAAATCACGCCTGACGTAGGTTTGCCACAATTAAGCCACTCATTGAACCTAAGCCTAGCGTACGAGTGAGCCCCGCTGACGTGCTTATTCCAACCCACCACGCGCTTCGGCCTCCCACCAACGACTCGTGTCTCCCTGCTAACAATAGCGGCTTCCCTTAGAGCGGATACCACATCCCGATACATGCAGTCAATTATTAGATTGTGGTCCGAATCACTACACATGCGATCACAACAATTGGACAATACGCGAGGAAAGTCAACATTACGTAATCGCCGATGACATTCTTGCCTGTAGGTGTAGATAGCATCCGAGGTCTTTTCTCCCCACACAACTAAGTTGTCGTAGGACTTACTCAGCTTTGCTTTCAGTCTAATTATATTAAGATCGCATTCGATCAACAATGGGTAGTGATCCGACCACATAACATCATACATAACACTAACATTACGAACAGTTTTCAGAGACGATTCTGTACAGAGACAATGCTCAAGCCATCGCCTAGCCCCATTACAGTCACTGACATACGTGTATGTGTTCGACGTCAGTCCCAGCCTATCTACATCAACGCATGAAAAGTGATTATCACTACAGTAATTTAACAAGTCCGTAAAAAATAGTCCATGCGGATGTGCGTTAAAGTCACCAAGACAATAAACCGCCTCCACATCACTACCGTCCACGATCGCACTTATCAGTCCTAAGCAATGTGAGAATTCCGGCAGGTTACTCACTGCATCCGTGGGCATGTACACACTTAACACAATGAAAGGCCTTTCACTCGTATCAATACGTATCGCACACACTCTCGGGTTATCACTCGGAACGACCGACACATTACTGAACGCACTTTTTCGCCATAGCAGAGCCACCCCACCATAGGGTCGCCCACGCAGCATGCCAGCAGACGTGTCAACGGCCGACGACCCCGTGCTGCTGAAGTCATCATGGATGGTGCTCAGGAACGGCAGCTCCTCCGGCAGCAGCCAGCACTCCTGAAGCGCTATTATGTCGCACGTTGCACAAAGTTCACGAACGCCCTCAACAGAACGCTTAACACTCTTACAATTAAAGCTGGCAAATCGTAACAAACTATTATCAGTCATTGTTATTGTTTACAGAGCCGACTTTAAGCGAGTACTCGTCCTTACGTCTTTCACTATAATGCACAAAACGTCTGAATATTATATCTTGCGGCCAGATGTTCTCATCCAAAAATATAGGTACTTTGGATTCAGGTATATAAAACTTGTACGCATCATAGTCAACCTTTTTTCGTAGGGACAGTTTTTCTAATTTAACCACCTCGCGGGTTTTTATTTCGATGTGACTTATGATGTCAGCTGTGTGTGAATCTTTATGCACATTCGTGATAAACATCGGTACTTTCTTTTCTGCAGCTTTAAAGCACCCTACTGTGTCCTTAGCAACCCCCGCTTTCCCAGCGTAACGGTACTTTTGCTTTGGTTTACGACGCGTTGCAACGATCCATCCATCATTCTCCTTTCTAGGCAAAACATCACCGCAATGTAGCACTTGTTTACAATCTAAGATAATTTGCTGCGACTGTGACGTAACACCCACAGCTGTTTGTACGGGCGACGGCGAGCGAGCGCGCACCTTAGAACCGGTTCTCGACGGCGACACTGATAACGGACGCTTCTTCTCAACATACCCTCCCCTTTGAATAAGTGGACTTTGTTTATCGGCAATATGTACCGAGAGTTTTGTGCCACTTTCTTGATTCCTCGGACTTTGCATTGCATTTTTGGAAGCCTCCATACTTCTGTATGACGAGTTACCAACAGAGAGGTCTCCGTTGCCACCCCCTCGTTTCAAATTCACACACTGTTCGCTCCGTGCATGCTCGATCAGCGATCCAAACTTGAGGTCATATTGAAGATCCATCTTGAGTTTCTCAAATTGATCTACCGTCACACTTGTTGACTTCAGTTCTCGCACTTCATCCTTGAGTAAGGTGAGATCCTTTAGCAACTTAGTCACATCCAGGTGATCAAATGTGACTGGGGGTAGATTCTCAAGGTGCCGCGCAACGAAAATCGGTATCACGTCAGGGTCAGTAGACTTGAACAGGCCAATTATATCTGCTAAGTCACGGTGTTCCTTGCCCTTTTGCTTACGCTTGATATTCCTTTTGTTAGTCGGAACAGATTCAAAAAGTAACGTTTTTGAATTTTTAATTTCATCGTTGAATTAATACAGGTATTCATTAATCATGCATGCATGTCATTTTACTAAACTATTAACGTATTTAAAAAAAAATGCCGTTTTGTAAGAGAAAAGGGTTTATATATCCGTTTGGGGACATTATTTATAAGTTTGACATTAGCATGTGTCAATTTAGTCTCAGGGTTTAAAAAACAGAGTTTAGAAGAAACCGATTCACTCGACCTTTGAAGAGATCGAGATTATAATGATTGGGAAACAGAGAAGCCGTCAGTGATATCCACAGACTGGCGGTTCCGTGGGGATCCAACCATACAACGGTGCGATCCGGTTTTTACATATGCAAAAATTTCAGACAAAAAAATAAGGTTTGATTTTGTGTTACGGTTATGAACATATAACATCAAGATAACAATAAAAGTTGCCAACAACGACTAGTATTACAAAAACAACCAAAAAAAAAAGTAAATACATACCGTACACCAGCATAACAGACAAAACTATCCATTTCAATCCGCGCCGCTTCCCGTTAATATTCCTTTATAAGGCACAGAGTACATTATACAGTTTATTTTAAAACTAGGTCGCCTCTGAATGTCTGATAGGCTACTACGAGTATGTTTTATTGTAACACTGCTGCGGTTTATAGGCTGTGGGTACCAAAATGGGGAAAGTATTTTTTATTGTATTGCTAGGGTATTTCGGCTTGTTACTGTTACACTGAAGGGTGAGGGCTCTCATTTTAATGAATTAACTCCGTATAAGAGGTAAAAATGAGTTAGCTAGGGAAACTCCATAGACGTGGTTTCATATTTATTAAATACATAAGACCATTTTTTTTTTCTAACTTTGAATAAGAAAAAGTGCCCAATTAAGACTTTATCACTACTCTTCCTAAATATGGCTGCCCACAATGTAAAATAAAATTTGCTAGCGAAACTCTGGAGACAACATTGTTTACTGGATGTAACAATTACAAGACCAAGCATTATGTACAGACGCCAGCACATCAAGCTACTACAATCTGTCAGATTTATTTGCTAGGTTTTCAACTTTATCTGTATGACATTAAGTTCAAGTTTGGTTGGGAAAATCTGACAGATTCGGGTAGGTTGACGTGCTGGCGTCTGTACATCAAACTAAGTATATTTACGCAAAAATTATTGCTGGGAGACGACATTTTTTTTGGGATGAGAAATCACGTTTTACGGTAGGACTCAATGTGACCCACTCAAAACATTGTGCTTATGGGTGGATTGAAAAGTACGCGGGTCGTGAAGGTTTAAAGTAAAATCTTACATTACAAACAAGTATTTAAAAAAATACTTGTGAAAAAGTTGGGAACTTTGACCGCCAATATCTCCGTAACTGGTAGGTTCCCAGGTATGGTCTAGAACTCTAGAACAAAAGATGATTGCAATGAGGGGATGAATAAGTGCCTTTTGGCTTCATTAAGGGTCTTGTTACACCCTTTATTATGAACCATAAATACCATTAACAAAGGTATTGCTCCGTGTTACATGCTATCAATACAAGCTCGATAAGTCTCCGCAGGTGTCGACGTCGACAAATGGTTTCTAAGGGGAAATGTCACCAGGGAGGGGCCCGCAAGGGCCGATGCCTGCCAGGGCTGCGGGACTGTTCGAAAGAGATTCCGCGGCCCTGGAACACAAAGAGCCAGAAAGGAACATGGATGGGTTTTAGTCAGTACAAGTCTGACACTCCCTTCCGCTCTGCCCAGAGCGGGAGAAGTCATTTGATGAATTCCCATCCGTAAAAAAAAAGGGGAATGTCAGTGAGTGGGTGGTAGCATCCTGCCAATGAGAGAACCTTTCCGAGCATGTAAAGGGCAAATAAACTAACGAAGTACGCTCGAAGTGACTAATTAATTGACTTATCAAGCGGGCCTGCGGGGCGGATATTTTTACAAATAATTAAAACTTGTTGAAAATCATAATAAAAGCAATGAAACCTATAGCTGAAGGTGTACGTGCTCCTGTGTTGAGGTTTTTCGTCCGTCTGGTAATCATTTAGGGAGGTATTCCCTATTGGTTACTGTAATTTTGAAAAATTCGGTAAATAATATTGATCGTTCCAGGGCCATAGTCATAGGTCTTGGCAACCAGCCCACTTTGGTCACCTAAACGAACAATATCTTAATTTCCATCGCCTGCAAGTCTTACACCAACCGAGAGTTGTCCTTGGGTGTACAGGGATAATCAAAAGGCCTAGAGTATGTCTTCAAAAGACCCCAGATATGTCAAAAACTAGTTAATTTTTTTTCGACTAATTTCTCCTTTATAAAATATTGTGCGCATGTACCTGTTGCAAGTATTTCAGTCAAAGATTAAATAAAAAGTCCGTTTTACACACAGCGACGATCGTGCTTGGTTATCTGTCATAACTTCAACACTTTTATTATCTACGATGTAATTTCAGCGCTCAAGATGCTGCAAAATGGCGCATTTTATTACATTTTTAACGAAGCAATACATATTCGGAGCTTGACAAATTAGAATGAATCTTCTTAGCGTGGTATTTATGTGTGGTTGGTTTTTCATGTTAGGATGTCCCATTTAATAACTTTTGAATGGCACAAATACATCCGAAAGTCGAAAAAAAACTGCTGATTCACACAGTATGATAATGGAGAGTAAAGTACGTACCATGGACAAATAGAGATTCAAAGCAATGGATGTACAGCATCATTAAAATTCAGTTGTATACTAACTTCCTTTCCGTCCGAACATTGCTCGAGAGCAGACGTGTTTTAGGTTGATCCCAATAATTTGCGAAGTCTTAAAATTTAAATCTCAATTTATTTTAATAATTATTTGTGTCGTGATTGGAGCCCTAATATCTTGAGGACTGGAGACAGAGCAGTCGATTCCGACGTCATTCTCTCTGGGACCTCTCTGGACGCCACAGGAACAAATGTAAACGCCCACCAACTACCAGGGATATATAAACGCCACGGATACGGATTACTTCGCACCGAAACCACAACTAACGTGAGTGAGCAAGATAGATTTTAAGTTGTTTTTTCGATTCGTACACTGGGAAAAGTACCAGGGCTACAGAAACAAGAGAAACTAATAACGACTGCATAAGTATCCACTTTTACAACATATTTGACAGCGTCTTCGTGGCTCGATTGCTAAGCGCTATTGTCGTAACTACGTGAGTCCGAGTTCGAATCCCGCAATCGGATATTCTTTTTGTAAATTATTTTTCACTCATTTTTCTTTCTTGGCAAATAACATTATGCCAAGAAACCGTTCACCACCCCCGCCATCACCATCAGTGCGTTATGATTCAGAACCTGAGCTACCCACAAAACCGCTAGAGGAAGAGGAATCAAGTGCAATAGTACGGAAGCGGAAATTTGACCGGGTGGATGATATTAACGTCTTTATGGCGCAAATGAGAGACCTCTTCTCGAATTTTGAAAAGCAACAAAATGAAAAGTATGCATCACTCCAGGCAACTGTGGCTGAAATTAAAGTGCTTAACGCGGCCTTAAAAGAGTCTGCTGACTTTGTCTCAAAAAAATACGATGATCTAATGTTAGAATTCAATAAGTTATCAGCTGAGCGTACCGATAACCTTGCACATATCCAGGTCCTAGAAGAAAAGGTTGAGAGCCTTGTAAGATATCAAAAGGCCACTTGTTTGGAACTCAGGAATATACCACCTACACCACATGAAACCAAAGAAAATCTAACAAAAATCGTTATCGAAACAGGCAAAGCTCTTAACGTTCCAATAAATATTTCTGACATTCGAGATGTTTATCGCTTAAAGACAAAGTCGGAATTAAATAAACCAATTTTAATTAACCTTACAACAACAATTATGAGAGAAAAGATAATTCAATCCTTGAAATCCTACAATAGAACAAACCAAGATAGTAAATTTTCTACCGTAAACCTGCAATTAGGAGGTCCTGCGAAACCAATTTATATATCCGAAAGTCTAACCTTTAAGGCAAAACGCCTACATTACCTCGCTCGAGATTTTTCGAAAACTTATAGCTTTAAATTTTGTTGGATTGCGAATGGAAAGATATTAATTCGCAAAAAAGAGGGTGCCACAGCATATACCATAAATAGTGAGCTAGACTTGAAGAATATAAATAAAGAAGATTGACTATTCTTAAGTTATATCTTAAGTTATTATTATTTTTTAATTACGAGATTCCGTTTGAAAAATGCATGCTTACTTTTTAATTTTCATTTTAATATCAAACAATGTATGTCATTACTAAAATGCTTACTTGGTTATTCACACATTTCAACACCCGTAACCACACAAACACTTTTAACCAATACACATTACATTCACTCGGTGAAATTTTTCATTCAAACTTCTAAGTATATATGTTTACACCTTAATCCCTACCTAACCGAAAATAATATCAAAAACTACATTGAACCACATCAGACAGAATTGCGACCATACAAAAACATAAATGGCCAAACAATACACCACCAAGAGAACCTACCTAAACTCTTGAACCCCGCATTAGTGTCCTACCATTATTTAATCATCTAAGTGGACAACATACGTGATATAAACGACCATATTGATCAATTGTCAGTGTCTACCTCATTATGCTGTGATCCTGAAGAATGTTCCTCCTATATTAGTGACCCTGCTAAGCATTTTAAGATCATTACCCAAAATATTCGGTCAGTAAACGCAAACTTTGATTCTTTTCTGACACTTCTATGTAGAATCAACCTTGAGTGTGACGTTATTGTACTGACGGAGTGTTGGCTGAGATCTAACAGTGCCGTTCCATCGATCGAAAACTACTCACACTACTTCTCTACTCAAATTAAAAACCAGAATGATGGAGTCATCTTGTATGTCAAAAATGCCGACAGCTACTCTGTCGTGGAACCAGATATTATGGACGCAAGTTGCCTCGTATTGACGTTCGGCACAGAAAAAGCCTTTATATGCATTTACCGGTCACCATCTAAATTGGACATTAGTAACTTCTTACAATCTTTAAATTCTCTTTTAATTGAACTCTCGTCATATAAAAATATAGTTATTCTAGGAGATGTAAACCTTGACATCAGCAGCACTCCAAGCCCTAATCGTATTTCCGACTATCTCAACTTGATAGCTTTTCATGGTCTTCTTCCTGCCCACACTTACCCTACTCGTGAGACCGCTTGTCTGGACCATGTCATGCTCAAAACGAACTTATTAGCACTCACAGTAGTGATTGGCTCTTGTGTGACAGACCATAACCCAGTCTTGCTTTGCCTCAGACAAAGTAAACAGTTTAACACTAGTGTCAAAACCATTTCAAGAGTTAATTACATCTCTTTGGACTCTGAAATGAATAACATGGATTTCCAACCGATCTATGAGTATGGAGATGCTGATCAGGCCACAAATTATTTTATTAACACTATTGTCAATATTATACGCTCTCACACGGCTATAGTTAGACTCCCTAATCATAAACGCTTACTTAAACCATGGATGACTCCTGGCATGCTTCGCTGCACGCGTAACAGAGATGCAATGCATAAAAAAGTGAAGCTATCACCAGACAATCTTATACTGAAAATAACGTATAAGAGATATAGGAATTACTGTACTAAAATTATTAAACGTCTTCGAAGGGAGTACGACAGGGCAGAGTTGAGTGAGGCTGCCAATGATAACAAAAAGGTTTGGAAAATTATAAAGAGGGTCACACACACGGAAGTTCCAAAAAATCCCACTACTGATTTACTTGTTTCCTCTGCTTCTCCCCAACAGTCGGTGGACTCCGTTAATGAGTTTTTTGTCGATATAGGCAGAAACCTTGCGAGCGTTTTCACTGACAATACTGCTATCCGAAGCCCACCGCATGTCACTATAGGCACACCTATGCCACTACACTCTTTTGTTATGGTCGACGTTGATGAAAATGAAGTTGAAACGCTGCTCATGTCTCTAAAAACTGATGCTGCTATTGGATGGGACGGTGTCTCTACTAAGTTTCTAAAACGTTATAAAAAGATCCTTGTCCCCCCAATGACGTACTTATTCAATCTCTGTCTCAGCACCGGCGTGTTCCCCTTGTACTTTAAAAAAGCCATTGTGCATCCTATACATAAGGGTGGAAATAGAAATTGTGTTAACAATTACCGTCCCATTGCTGTCCTACCTTCAATATCTAAAATCCTAGAACGCATTATAAACAAGAGACTTATTAAATACCTTGAGGGAAAAAACCTTTTATCTCCTAATCAATTTGGGTTCCGACGTAATAGGTCCACGAATGATGCTGTTCTAAACTTAACGGGTCACATTGTCAAAAACATTGATGCAAAAAAGAAGGTAGTGTCAATTTTCTTAGATCTAAAAAAAGCTTTCGACACAGTTTCTATTCCCAAACTAGTGTTGAAACTCGAGGAACTGGGAATACGAGGCCTTCCACTTCAAATACTTGTTGACTACCTAAGCAATAGAACTCAGTGCGTAAAAATTTATGATTACCTGAGTAGGGAGCTTCCGGTCACTTTTGGGGTTCCACAGGGAAGTGTAGTTGGTCCCACACTTTTTTTGGTGTACGTAAATCAGCTATGTAATCTGCTTCTCCAAAATGGAAAGATCTCGGCCTTTGCTGATGACACTGCACTCACTTTCATTGGCGATTCCTGGGACGAAGTTTTTGCCGCGGCGCAGAGAGGACTAGATCAAGTTCTAAATTGGCTTAATGAGAGCCAACTTACCCTCAAAACGGATAAAACAAAAATAATCTGCTTTACCCTACGCCAGTCTACACAGCCGCCGAACTCATACACCCTAATTGCTCACTCAACCGTTTGCCCAGGCCCCGCAGCTTGCTCTTGCCCTAAACTCGCCCGTACCCCCACAGTCAAATACCTCGGGGTGACTCTTGATGCCAATCTGAGCTTCACAGCCCACATAGATCTGCTGACAGCAAGGGTTATAAAACTAATATTCGTATTCAAAACTCTTCGTCATGTGGCAGAGGCACGGATTGTCAAAAGAGTCTACTTTGCTCTCTGTCAATCACTCCTATCATATTGTGTTTCTGCCTGGGGTGGTGCTCCTAAGACCTCAATGCTGAAATTGGAGAGGGCCCAAAGAGCCGTGTTAAAGGTGAGCACTTTTCGCACGATACTTTTCCCAACAGAAGATTTATATAAACAATGCAAAGTACTTTCTGTCAGACAACTCTTTATTCTTAATACAGTCCTATTACAACACAAATATACCCCTTATGTAACCATCACTAAAAGACGTAAAGATATTGTTTGTCAGCACTACAGATATAAATACTCATCCACAAAACGATTTCTTTGTTTCCAAGGGCCACAATTATATAATAAACTCAATAGGCGATTGAAACTTTACTCTCTTTCGACCTCGACGGTCAAGAAATCTGTAACAAACTTTCTTCTTACAAATAACTACCTGGATACAGAACGCTTGCTTTTCTCTGATTATAACCCACCCTAAACCCCTCCATCGAGAACATAACAAACATTCTGCACCGACAGAACACACACGCATCACCACTGCATACACACACTCTCACACACACACACACACACACACACAAACACATACACACACGAATAATCCAAATGTCAAATAAATAAAATAATAAATAAATTCAGAATTCTTCAATTATGGCTTTTTGTTAACTTTAGTTTTAAAACACTTGCTCTGCCTGCAATTATTTTGTGTAACTGAAATATGTATGGGCTTGAACCACTGCCCTTAATACAAGTTATTTCATAACTTAGTAAGGGTGCTGGTTGCAACACCTTCCTCCCTTTGTTAACTAGCATTAAGTCAAGTGCACTTATAGATATACTATTTAATGTTAACATTGTTATTGATTAAATAAAAAATTAATATTAATATTAACTATTCTCAGCATCCATACTAATGTTAACTTTTCACTACTGAAATAATATGGAAAAAAAATTAACAGAAGGTAGACCTGGTCAACAGGATACTTTTTTCTGGTAGTTCGTCTACGACCCGCCCGCTATAACATTGTAAAGTGTCATCATGTCATCGTCCATTCTGCTCCATCTCGTTTGGCATACAGGTAAACAGTGACCTGGGTCACACGGCACACCTGACTCTTTGTCCCGGTATTACGTTACCGTGGCCCCTCATTTTCGACATTTATACTTACGAGCGAAGCCGTGAAGCCGCCAAAATCAAGCCCAGTCGTCTAAATACAACCTACGTACACCACGTTCCATTTTTTTTCTTTTTACTCCACCTGTGACAGCTAAAATAAAAACTCCCGCTATAACGTTGTAACGCAGTGATCTGTCACTGCCTTATTGTACTCCGTGGTATGATTAAGCGTGATTTTAGCGCTCCCAAGACGCGCGTTGCGTTCTGAAGCGCCATTTTATTATTTTGTATAAAAGTAATTTATTTCATTTTGTTAATGAAAATTAGTATTAACTGTCTGTAATTTTATGTGGTGAATGGAATTTAGATGATGAAGTTTTACAATTATATTAGGCTTGTAACTGTCCCACTGGGCAAAAGCCTTTTATTATTCAGACGAGCATTGGACATTGCATTGTCTTGTCAAGTCGCGAGTGCGCTTGCACTCGCTGTACTGTGAAGCGTGTGAATTTATTTAGGAGTTGACATTTTGGATCTACCTTGCTATTCTGTGGTGGATGTCGGACAAAATAAACAGGAAGGTACTGCAATCGATTGCAGGACTGGTACCGAAACACTCAAGTGGACAGCATACAGTTTCGGAAGGAAGTGTTGTGAGGATTTTTGATGAATTTCTTACTATTTTGTCCGAACAGATTAACCAAAGAGTATCGTGTTACTCAGGAACTAAGCTCAAATAGGCAGACGTTTCATGTAACCTACTGGTATTGAACTGCTTCCGATAAGATTGTCTCTGAGGGGTGTTTAAGATGTGCTACAGGACTGTTCGAACGAGATACCGCAGCCCTGGAACACAAAGGGCAAGGAAGGAACATGGATGGGTTTTAGTCAGTACAAGTCTGACACTCCCTTCCGCTCTGCCCAGAGCGGGAGAAGTCATTTGATGATTTCCCATCCGAATAAAAAAAGGGGTGTTAAAGATCACAAACCAGATGGTAGTGGATGACTTATGTATGACAGAGGGCAGCATCTGGATGGGCCTCACACCTACCAGGGAAGAATAGGACATAAGGGAGAATCACATAACATTGGATGGAACAATACTGATAACTGTAAATGATCACGACGAATAGACAAACATGACATATCTCACATCTATTTAAACTACAAACTAGTGCACACAAGAGTTATTTTCCACAAGGAAGGAAGCAATAATTTCGGATTGAGATCTCAAACGTTTATTTAGTGAAGTCATATAAATTTATAACGGACTGCTATTGAAATACTATGGGAGAACAGAATGATTTATCGTCGGTCTTGATTTAGGACGAGCGAATAACATTTAGCGCCGCTGTTGCATAATTCAGTACATTGTAGTGGTAAGGAATTTGGTAAGACTGGAAACTTGGGGTAGGTTCGCGGTTCAATCTCATATAACAAACCGCGAACCTACCCCAGGTTCGCGGTTTGTTATATGAGATTTTATAACGTAATGACTGGCCATGTCCTGTCCTGGCCTGTCCTGTCCAAGACTGTAGCCTTGAGACAGCTATTAGACGGGGTCGCAGCAGACTGAGAAGAAGGTGGCAAGACGTCATGGATGGCTTCCTCGCAAATTGGCGAGAAGAAGCACATCATCGTGAGAAGTGGAAGAAATGGATGGAGGCCTGCTCAGGAAGGGGACAGTACGAGATAACTTAAAAAAAAAATGACTGCCTCGTTGGCCTAGTGGCCGCTAACGCGACTGCTGAGCATAAGGTCCTGAGTTAGATTCCCAGGTCGGCCCAAAGTGTTATTGGGTTTTTCCATTAGGAATTTCTCAGTTGCAGCTACGGAGTTTGGATTTGTACTCGGTTGATGGCAATAGGCTCGCCCCTTGTTACATGGGACTTAAACATAACTGGCTAATTGTGGGTGTACTTTTAGTTACACCTCTGCCTAACCGTTCGAGGATTACAGGCGTGATGTTATGTTAGTTTATTATCCTCGGCCTATGCTTAAAGAAATTCAAAAAGAGTAGAAGTTTCCTAGAGGTACCTTTTTCTCTGAGCTATACTCAGAGAAAAAGGCACCTCCAGGAAACCCAAGTCTCTTTTTCTACTTTTCTTTCTTTTTTTTTAAATTCGTATCTTTACTTAAAAATTACATCACACACTACAGGAATATCTGTTTGTTTTAATCAAACACACACTCAATAATAAGTATAGTATGAAAAAATGTTTCATACTACCTAAAATGTCGCATTTCATTTCGTATGCGAATGTACTCGAAGAGGTCCTGTAGCCCGTTTCAATGCATTGAATTAAATAACAACGTTTTGATCATCTGTTTCACGAATACTGCCGAAGTAATCCCGAAGCTGAAGGTACAATCGACCTCACAATTGTTTCACTTTTGACGCTATTAAATAAAAATCTCACTAAGGTACTGGCACACAGACAAATAGTTCAGAAGTCGCTTTTGAATAGTTATATAAAACTACAGTGACGACTTAACCTATTCTACATAACAGAAACAATCAAATTCCTTGCTACTAATTAGTCCTAATTAACAGCAAATGTCACTAAATTAACCACTAAAGCCAAAGCATGTCGTATTATAGTAATGTAATTATTTAAGTTACTAATCAGTAAATCTGTTGTCTGTTCTCATGTTTGATCTCGATGACAGTCATATTTAAATTGTAATAAGCATAATCAGCCTATAATGTTCCCACTTCTAGGACAAGAGCCTTTTCTCCTTTCACGCCTGAGGTTCACCATTTCTTGTCCGAATATCTTTCTTTCCTTATAGGAAACTAGCGGATGTCCCACGGTTTACCCGCATAGTTCCCGTTCCCGTGGGTACGGGGATAAAATAAAGCCTATATTACTTGCTAATAATGTAGCTATCCATTGCTGAAAGAATTTTTAAATAGGTCCATTAGTTTTTAAGTTTATTAGTTACATACAAAAATACAAATCTTTCCTCTTTATAATATTATATATAGTTATAAAGATAGTATAGATGGTGACTGAATCTAGCTTATTTATATAATCAAGTACTTGAGTAAGCGAGCTCTGCTCAGGTGAAAACGGAGAAAACCAATTTTCCCAGATATGAGACCTAGCTAGATCGATTTTTCGCCGTCGTTAAATCCTATGTTGCAACTTTCATCGAAATCGTTAAAGCCGTTTCCGAAAAACGTGATTAGACATGAATATATATATATAGAACATATATATTTATATACAAATATATATATATATATATACAAATTTGAGGTTTGAGATAACTTTATTCTCATAAGAATACAGAATTCACTTACATGAGAATATTAAAACTATTACATATTATGTCAATACTGTTGAGACTTTTACAAAAACTAGATAACAATTATTACATATATTTTGTGGGTAGATGAAAAAATATTATACAGATATCTCAATATTCGCTTGATACACGGGCTCAAAACATCGACACAAATGTAAACAAGTCTCCGTTCTACAATGATAAGCACTAGCTGGATGTGACTTGAAATTATTGTAGGGAATGTGATTTTTTAATGATGTGCTGTTTGAGTAGTTTTTTAAAGGTGGTTATGGATTAGGATTCTGTGATGTATTTCGGTAATTTATTATATAGTTTGGATCCTTCATGCATGATACTTTTTCTTCCGTAGTTTGTGCGTGGTGGGTATAGCTGCAGTAGGTCTTGTTCACGTCTCAATTTCATTTTGTGTTTTTTGTTTCTTTTCGTGAAGGTGATGTTTGAGTGTATACTTTTAATTAGTATTTTTCGTATCAATATGCAAATATTGACTAATTAATAGTATAGGATATCATTAACCACAGCCGGATTTCACCCAAAGCTTAGTAGAAGCGTCTCTTTGCTCGTGTCAATCCACGGTTCTATCCCAGTATAGTCTGATTAAATTAAGCAAAAACATAAGGCAAATAGGTTTTCAGAAATCAGGATAATAAATACTGTCGCTTCGTCGCTTTTTTGATAATATCCTAAGCAGTTTATACGAAAATTTGAAGAGAACCAATCCCGATATTTTCCTCATATGTTCCTTAAATCTGCGACACAGGGATAAACGCAGAATCATGTACTTATCCAGTTCCTTTTATCCCCTTATCTTCATAATATAAAGTATAACGTGTTGGCCACAAACTTCACGCTTAAGCGACACGCGTTTTGCGACTTCAGAAAATACGAATACAAGAAATTATTTGAAGCTACCTGTAAAGGTAAAGCGAGCAGAGTGGAGAGAGGATCGGACTGCGGACATTGAACATTGACAGATCATCATCTGCCTAGTTTTAGCCCATTATTTTAGGGTCGGCTGCCAGTCTAACCGGCTGCAGCTGAATACCAGCACTTTAGATGATGCGTGAGAGCAGCGGTGACCCAGTGGTAACGACCCCGACTTACGAACAGTAAGTCGTGGGTTCGAACCCAGGCAGGCGCATGCATTACTTTGTGCATTACTGCTCTCAAAAACGGTGAAGGAAAACATCGTGAGGAAACCGGCATGTCCTAGAACCAAAAATGCGTGGTGGATTATAGCCCATTCCCTCTCATAGAGAGGAGGCCTGTGTCCCAGCAGTGGAAGATTATAGGCTGATGATGATGAGATGGAGCGACTGCCTATCTGACCTCCAGAACCAGTACTCGGAAATACGATACCCCTTTGTAAGACCGGTTATCGGACGTTCGGGCCATTGGCTATCTGTAAAGATTGTCAAAGATCTACTAATGACAGCCAGGACCAATGACTTAACGTGCTTTCCGAGATTCGTAGTGACGGAAGAAACTCGGTATGTAATGGATGGTCACGGTCACCATCTACGGACCAATCTTAGCAAGCGCTAGTTAACCTTGAAGATAGACCCGTGCGGCTGTACTATTTGAACATTGACACCTTTCCAAGAATTGAGACGCGACGGAACTCACGCAACGGAAACAATTGACACACGCGGGGCTCTTGATGCTAGTCGCAGTCGCATGAAAGTCGCATCGCCTGGGGTCTTAAACGCAGCGTAAAATCCATCCCGAACTCCCTCTCTAACGTATTATAAGACGGCACCTTCAAAGACTAACAATTTCACAGTTATTAGCTCCGTATCACACTCGTCCGTTACGGTGAGTTTAAAAATAGTACCGATATGAAAAATGGAGTTCTATTTTGTGTGCAAACGATTTCTGTGAAGTGTGAGTGGGCTTGAACGTATTTTCCGTTACTGGATATTTTGATTCTTCTTTTTTTTCGTCGTCACACTCTTGGCAGAGTGGTCATGGACGTCACATCAGGGGTGGTGGTAACCTTCTGCGAAGCAGTCATGCTAGCGGAAAAGGTGGCGGAACATGAGAGGAAGAGAACCTCACGTCCCAGCCGCCGCAGGAGACGCCCCGGGCGTCGGGGGTCACGCGGTGGCGTCCGCCGCCGTCCGTCCGTCTTATGACGACAGGCCGTGTTGACGGCGCGTTCATGTTCCACGCGCGCCTCAAAGAAATGTCAGCAAACAGGGAGGGGCGCGCAAGGGCCGATGCCTGCCAGGGCTGCGGGACTGTTCGAAAGAAATACCGCGGCCCTGGAACACAAAGGGCAAGGAAGGAACATGGATAGGTTTTAGTCAGTACAAGTCTGACACTCTCTTCCGCTCCGCCCAGAGCGGGAGGGGGTCACAACCCGTCGCCATTCCTCCCGTACTGTGTACTACTTCTTGTACATCCGTGGAGTGACTTAGTCGGTCCAACGCATTGGTTACCTGCCGCGCGCTCTTGTACCTTCAACCTTTCCCTGTACTAAAGTAGCTCCACAGATGTGTCTTCTTGACGCGTGATATGCCCGTATATATTTTGATTAAGACTGTATTAATACGGATAGGTTTTCAATGAAAATGCGTTTCAGATATTTCTAGATGTTTAGATATGTTCTTGGTCGATCAGTTAGATATGCAACTAATGAAAGTCATGCATACTATGGTCCGCCGTGAAGGTCTACATGGGCACACACAATAGGAGTATAAAAGGCTTAAGCAAAACAGTCATTCAACAAGCGATAACAATGATGGAAAAAACAAAATCTAGTGGATTGACATAAACTACCGAAAACCTTATGTAATCTATATAAGGTTTGCATTGACAACGATTTATCTAGGCTATCTGTTTGGGAGTCTGAAATTTTCCAGCTTACTGCACCCTACAGTCTGTATTTCATCATCATCGTCATCAGCCTATATAATGTTCCCACTGCTGGGACACAGGCCTCCTCTTTAAGAGAGAGAACAGTCTGTATTTGTGTCCGGTTAGTTACAATTAGGCCGACAACGTATTCTTTCGTACTTCGGCCACATAATGATCAGAGGCGACGTGAAAAAAAAACTTATTGTGGTTGGGATTACTGAAGGCAAAAGATGGCGCGCTCGTTCACCAACATGATGGACCGACTAAATTAAAGACTCGTCGTACAAATTCTACACGGTTTTAAGAGACGCGCTGGACAGAAACCGGGGGAGGCTGATCATCCGCTTCAGATGCAACTCTAATGCTGACCACGACCTCAGACATGAGGGACCGATCTGAGAGAGAGAGAATTAAAATTAGCTAACACCCAATGTTGTTGTTCGAGGTTTCTATTTTCCTAAAAATAAAAATCTCGTTCTCCATAATAACGTATTTAATTTAGCTTTTATGGTGTATGATGCGGAAAATAAGTTGTTGTTCTCAAGAGGCCTGCGATGGATCCAATTGTTTTCTTTTGTAAATTACTGAAGAAAAATGGCGAAAAATTATGTTCATTTTAAGATGAGGGTTTTCGCAGAAAATATGAAGTAGGAGGCCGCAAATAGAAAATATTGATAAGCAACGCAAAACACTTTCTTTTCAAAGGAACTGTAAATCTATTCAGTATTAGTTTTCTCCAAGCTTTTGCTTAGTCAATCGTTTTCTTTATTTTTCTTGTTTTATCCAAATATTCTATCTCTAGAATATTCGAATACTGTCGCAACTAAACCAAACCAAGCTATAATTAACCAGTTTCGCATAACAACATCCGACGCCCTCGCATGACACATGTCAAATTTGACACTTGACAGCTGTCAAAATTGACAAGCCGCACCGGACCTCGGTGGTATTTTTGGGAGCAATTGTTTTAAAATGCTTTGAGAATGTATTTCTAAAAGCATTAGATGGAATAGCTACATCCTCTTGGATTCTTAGAAAGTTTTGATTCATTGTTTCGTGAGGAAAATGTGTCTGGAAGTTTTGGTGGTGACACATTTAAACACGTGAAATAAGAATAATATTTGTCATATTTCCATTCTTCCGCGTTCAGTTTTAGACAGTTGCAAGCCGAGATAATACAACTAATATTTTTCCCTCTTGCTTATGGATTTGTCAACTGTTTATGCTGTTTATTTTAATTTCTTGGTAAAAGTATTCTCTACTAGTCTATCACAGCGTGATGAAAATAACAAGGTTGTAAAAAACGAAAAACTGTCAAAATTCATGTTGCTGTAATTACTTTTTTCTGATGATTGTCATTTGATATTAAGTAAAAGCTAGCCCACTTGTAATAAGGACTGCATCGTAGCGGCGATACCCTTTTTTTTTCGGATGAGAAATCATCAAAATACTTCGCCCGCTCTGGGCAGAGCGGAAGGGAGTGTCAGACTCGTACTGACTAAAACCCATTCATGTTCCTTTCTTGCCCTTTGTGTTCCAGGGCCGCGGTATCTCTTTCGAACAGTCCCGTAGCCTTGGCAGGCATCGGCCCCTACGGGCCCTTACATCACTTTTGCTACCAGATTCCGATTCGAGGTGATGCTATTTCGACGCATTTCCGTATGAAGTTTCAAAGCAATCACTAACAGCTCGACTTGATGCGATGGTAATCCCTTGCAGTGCATTTCTCTAAAAGATACAGATGATCTTCCCCAAGTTCCAAGCAATCATTTCTAATTACAATCACAAACTTACGCCAAGTAATCAGAACCCTCTATTCAAACTCCAGAAACCAATTACAAATTTAAATCGTGATTCTGAACGTATTCTTCCAATTTGCCTGCAAAGATACACTTGGTGCGGACCAATAGATCGATGAAAAGGTAAATTATTCCAACTTCGTATCTCCAATCAGACATAAACTTTGAACAGGCAAGTTTTAACAAGCTACCGTTATCTGAAGGTGTAAGGGACTGTTCCTACTGTGTAGTAGTTATGACAGTTTTTTACTGGTTATTTGTCAGTAGCGCCTGAAGTTAGAGAGTTGACGGTGTAATGATTAATCCGTTGGTTCTACGCCTGATCTCTTTTTGATCGTGTCAGATTTTAGTCGGACTATGAGCGCGAGTCGACGCACAGACTCCTCTTGCGCCAATGGTTAGCCTCCATGGAAATTCGACGCCATGCCCGAAATTCCGTTAGGAAGACTAATATTTAATTATTATGACAGTTAAATACTACGCGCTGTCATACATGCTTACCTACCAACAATAAGAGGCCCCACCGATGAGTTTCTATCCCTCTTTTTACAAGCCTCATAAAATGCCAGCTTTATCAGTAATGTCTCTGTGTCTTCTGATCAGATAAATACAAAGCATTGCAAGCAATTTAATGAAATTCAGGAATTTCAGCATCTTCTAAGTTAGTCTCCAAAATACTAGGACACCATAAAACACTAACACACTAGACAAACACTAAACTTTGTATCTGATCAGCACATAAACATAACATCACGCCTGTAATCCCCGTAGGGTTAGGCAGAGGTGTACCTAATAGTACACCCACATTTCGCCAGTTATGTTTTAAGTCCCATGTAATAGGGGGCGAGCCTATTGCCATCAACAGGGCACAAATCCAGACTCCGTGGCTGCTACTGAGAAATTCCTGATGGAAAAACCCAATAACACTTGGCCCGACCTGGGAATCGAACAGGACCTCAGGATCTGATCAGATAGGTATATTAAGCAAAATTTACATGAAATTCTGGAATTTCAGCATCTCCTAAGTTAATCTCGAAAATACTAGGACAGCATAAAACTAAACAAGTCTAATTTTAGCCCCGAACAGAAACATAATACTAACAAAATTAAAGTGTTCTAACCATTCGGACGGGAGGCACGCCCATATAATTTATCGGTAGCTTGTAATTAAAATATCGCGAGGCGCGGCGCGGCGGGTATTTAAAATTAAACACCCTGTAAGTAACCGGGGGGTGGGACACACGGGAGCTATGGTTGCTAAACAATGTTTTCTAGGTTGTACGATATTTATTAAATAGTGTCTAAAGTTATGAGGTAGGAGTAAGCATCGAATTCGTTGTTAATAAGTGAAGGTCAAATTGGATGCGGAGATTGCAGGACATGATGTTGGGACGCTGTTTGAGAAAGGCCTATGTCCGATAGTAGATTATGATAGGCTGAGTTGATTAATCGGACCCAGGTTGGACGCAGCAAGGAAAACCTGCTCAGGTGGAAATTCATTATTGAAGACTCTGCCCTGGAGTGTTAATTTGGTGCTGTTTCACAAACGATGAGGCAATTAATATCGTGTCCTGTTACTTGTTCACTACAGGAACTGATGGACGCTACCGAAAGCGCTAAACTAGTAGCTCAGCTCTGGGCCGACACAATATAGATTGCCATCGACACGCTTAGAAGAAGAAGTTGATTAATTGGACATGTTAACGTGTGCCCCGACAACTCGGGTTTTTAATACTAAAATACATTTCCCTTAAAAAGCTTAAATCCAGAATGAAGTGATCTGATAGACTGTGCCTGACATATCTCACAGAATAAACAAATTGAATATTATATATTCTCTTCAAAGTTCGTCTGAATCGGTTTCTTCTAGGCAAGCGAGCTCCGAGGACATCCGCAAGGGAACCAAGGTTACCGCCGTAGCCGGAAGAATTGCCAAATTTAAGTGGCAGTGGGCAGGGCACATTTATTTATTTAAACTTCATGTACAAGAATGGTACATAGGCGGACTTAACACACACACACACACACATTGCTCGCAGAACGGATGGCAGATGGGGCCGTAAAGTTCTGGAGTGGCGACCGCGAATCGGAAGACGTTGCGTTGGAAGGCCTCCCACTAGGTGGACCGATGACCTGCTGAAGGTTGCGGGAATCCGCTGGATGCGAGTCGCACGGGACCGGTCAATGTGGCGACACTTGGGGGAGGCCTATGTCCAGCAGTGGACGTCTTTCGGCTGAAATGATGATGATGATGATGAAGCGTGCTCCACCCTAGGCCGCAGCCAAACGAAAGTCTATTTAGAACTTATATAATAAAAAACAGAACAGAGAACAGAGAATAGACACTTCGATATACTACCACGCTCACTGCAGATAGACCACTTTTAAACCTTATTACTCAAGGCATAAGGGTGAAAGTGGCAGTGTCGGTGAGCGTAGCAGTACCTGCGCAGACATTTCTGCAACCGTAAACCTCTCGAGTCATCATAATCATCATCAGCCTATAATGTTCCTACTGCTGGGACACAGGCCTCCTCTCTATGAGAGGCAACCTCTCGAGTGGACCGTAGCAGTTTGTTCTACATCATCTGCCTAGCCTTTTCCCAATGGCTATCGCGCATGAATTCGCCGCTAGAGGCGTTCGTGTAGAATAAGGTCTTCCGAAATGTCAGATGTCATAGTTTTCGCGCGTTGCGTGCTTTTTTATCACGTATTATAACTAATATTCATAATTCTGTTCGAGATTGAGCCATTCCTGATTAATTATGACTTGAAGATTTTAAGTAGCAATTTAGGATCTTATTTGTTAGTACTTGGAGGTAGAATGATTTTAAAATGTTTCATGCTTGTTAATCTTAGTGAGAATATTTGTAAATATGTATCTGAAGTTTACACTATGTTGATATACGAAATGAAATAAACTTTTTATGTAGTTATTTGCACTTTAAAGTATAAAATAGAATTAATGACAGGACCTTACTCGACAGTGGCGCGCTTCTGGTGAGCTTAAAAACGATAGACGTGATCTTGCTTCTCAGGCCTAGGTAAAACGGGCTGTGGGACTGTTCGAAAGAGATACCGCGGGCCTGGAACACAAAGGGCAAGGAAGGAACATGGATGGGTTTTAGTCAGTACAAGTCTGACACTCCCATGCGCCCAGAGCGAGAGAAGTCATTTGATGAGTTACCATCCGAAAAAAAAAAGCGTACGTAAAACAAAGTACTATTGAAAACACAAGCTTTCTAAAACAAACATCCTGTAAGTATAGTCATGTCTAGTGCGAGTTTCTCTCGCACACTCGCACGCAACTCGCACGATGCGAAAACTTTAGCGTTTTATTAGTTCGTCCTTAACATACTTCACAGACTTCCGTGATGTATAAGCTCAACATATTTCATATTAAAACTTGAAGCAATTTGTTGTGTATCTTTCATAAAGTAAATGGATACCGAATAGGTATACGACACCTATTCTTGGACATTTATTTCGTTTTGTTTTGTCTCGCATGAGAGTTTTAATATTCATTCATTGTAATGCAATAGATTATATTTATTTATTTATTTACAATAAGCACAACAACAGTATTGTAACTTACAATCAAAATAAAATAACATCTAAAATCAGCATTTCAGTAACCATGCAAATAAAAATGATATGGCTCACATCAAAAGTTTAATTTTATTATTTACTTACATAGTTATTACGGCTAGAAAAACCTTGGCTAGCAATGCTTGCAGATGAAATACAATTTGGAGACTTACCTGAAACAAAATAAACAAATCATTAATACAACTTGTTCAGTAAAATTTGAAGTGTGGAATGTTTTCACCCTTTAGCCAACTACAACGGGGAAAGGGAAGTGTGGGAATGATCTTTAATGAGGGATTAAAGATAGTTTACGATAAGATAGATACGCTCAGTGTGACTGCGATACTCTTGACCAGACCATAAGTACGCACAACAACCAATCAAGCATACAAAACCAGTTTATGCGGATCTCTCATTTCAATGGTGACTATTCAAAGCTAGGCCATGTAATACTGGAAAGGTATAGCTTGATGTGTCACTGTGTGTACAATTGCTCGAGTGTCCAAAGCGCCCTTACACCTGCCACCTTAGAGGACATAAAAACACTGACGCCGCAATTAGTGTGGCCACCTAATGGTAAGGTGAGCCAAAGAAGGACATGCACTGTCTTTATCGATGAGTATCTTTATCGGTATATTTATCGTAGGACTCGCAACAGGCGTGCGTGTATGACCAGATGTATGAACGTGAGCGAAGCCAAGAAAAGGGCGGAAAAGATAAAGATCGTAGTAGCTAGTATCTCTTTCGAACAGTCCCGCAGCCCAAGATCGTAGTAGCTGGTGTTCTATATTTTAAGCTTACCCTTAAGAGAAAAAACTGTGAGTTTATGTATGTACCCTTGACCCTCAAGGGTCGAGAATGAACTATAGTTAGGGGTCCAGTGGATACATTATTTTTTGGGGGTCGAGGGACCGAGAGTGGACTAAACGTACAAAAGAAGAACAAGCTAACTACAATAATTTCCAAAAAGAGGGTACTTGGACAATTTAACTACACGCTAAAATCTCGAACTACCGCCCATCTCATCTCTATCGACGGGCGTATATTTCATACTTACGTGTGCCGAGTTAATGGGTCTCCGTAATAGCTTGTAAACGATTAATCTTTATTATGCCATTATTTATGCCCACTATCGAGTGTTACGATCTAATTGGATGTGTGCTTTCAATGTAGAGCTTACAAGTCATCAAACCTAACTTAGTAACTTGATCTGCTGACATCAAAGATGGCGAGAACAGACTTAATGCGAATCTTGATGCTGTATGTTTTAACATCTCATGAAGACTTCTAGCAGAACTGTTATCAAATGTAATTGCAGTTACTTAAGGTTAGCGAAACTGAGTTCAAGTCTTGCAGTAAATTATTCTTGAATAGGTCTCAACTATGCCGTCCTCATAGTATCAACATTGGTCTCTGAAATAGAGCTTTTGCTGTAGTTTACCGCTCTATTGTTTAAAAAATTTGGATCCTCATACAAACGGTATGTCTTTTCTCTTCTTGACTCAAAACATTAAAACAATCAAGTCTTTTAATCAATCCAATATTATGTACCGAACAATACATTACACAAAAAATTGCAACATTCAACTTTTCAAGGACCTTCTTACATTTCAAACTTCGTCATTCCCTAAGCTGCTTTTCTTTTCCTTTTATGCTATTAAATTGTGTCTGTGAAGAGGATCCAAGACCACCTCATCATTAAACAGGTATGTATCGTCAGGTGAGTGTCTGGTACCCCCCCTACCCCCTACCTACCCCTACTTGCCTACAGGCATGTGATAACGATGAACGTTGTTAGGAATTTCTACTTGCGAATGTGCGGGGCTATGGGAATGGCGGGTCGAAAGGAAAATTAAATGTGGCTGAGATTTTTAGAAATAATTTTTGTTATGCCTTTAAATATGAGGACTGCTGAATGTAAATAATGGATCAAAATATTATTTCGTGGAAGGTATAGAATAACTTTTAACATCACAAGGAATCATCGTGAGGAAACCAGCATGCCTGAGAGATATTTCTTGACGACATGTAAAGCCAAGTCAGAGGCCCATGGGCAACATAAAAACTCTGACACCAGGTTAGGCACTAACCACACGATATAGAGAGAAAGAAAGAACATCACAAGAGCTACTGTGATACCTGATATGAGATCCGAGAGTGTGATGCTTACACAAGCTTATTATGCTTACAATAGCTTAAACAACATTCAGTGGCTACGAATCAAGTTCATAATTACAATACCGATATTTGTATATTATGTATATTCAATATAAATGGAACTAAAAAAACTGGAGATTATAATTATAGAGGAAGACTTGCTACAGACAACAAACAAATTAATTGAATGAGGACAGAAGGAAGATGGTGTCAAACTATTACTTTTTTTAAATTCCACGTCAAAACAGTGGTAAAAACAAGATACAAAATCGCTAATCTCGTGGCCATCAATCAAAAATCCTGTGTACAGGGACGAGACTTCCCGCTAATGGTAATGATACTCCATAGTAGCGTTACTGGCGTTATTAAACACAAAGTTGGGCTGCACACTACATAATTATAATATCATACGAGTTTATGCTGCGATTTATGTGTTAACTTTCCACATATATACCTATAACATACGTTTTTGTTTGATATCGCTTTGATTAATTGATGAGGAGGGATAGTCACTTCATTGTATATTATACAATGTTCCAGGTCATGGACTAGCGATATTCTTGGTATTTATAACAACTATTCTAGTACATAAATTTGATGATTTGAAAAAAAAAATGTGGAGTTCAGTTTTATTTTTTGTAGTTTAATTTTTCTTTTTATTTACGAAAATGTGAACCCATTATTTCGTAATGTAAATGATAGACAATATTGTTTCCCTCCGAATAAGCCTATTTTTATCAGTTACTAGGTCAGATCATAGGTATAATTGGTAACCAAGAGGTAATGATTACGCAGTAATCAATGGTCTAGGAACTAGATAGACAAAAAAACATTGGACTGCCCACAGCAGAAGATAATTGATTTCAACGTTAACACAATGTTGACAAAATAGTTTTCACTTAGTTCAATAAACAACATTGTGTACACCCCACCTGCTAGCTCGGCGTTAGAGCTTCCTAAATTATACTCGTCCAATTCGTTTAAGTAAACTAGACTTTAAAACAAGAACACAATTTCGTAGAAGACAACAAAATAAACACAATTTTAAAAGAAAGAAAGCTAAGTATACTTCAAATAGAAGAATAATGTTTTCTCTTACCCTAGGCGTCATCTGAACGTATTGCATAAATATATTGCACTGCAAAATTTTAACTAAAGACTTAACTAACACGACAATGTAAACATACTAATACCCAGTGGACTTGCGGAGTATTTGTTATTTGTACAAATAAAACCAAGTTATTTTGTCCATATTTACGTAAACGTAGCTACAATGTTATTAGTCGAAAAGTCTTAGTTATTCGCAGCGTTGTCGCTAACTAATTGCTTTCTTATTATTTCCTTGATAATGGTTTTGTTGTGGTCCAAGTTATAAGCTTACAGCGGTTTATACTAGGTTTATTTTAGTTATAATTAGCTGAGATTAGCAAAAAATATAGTTAGGAAATCGACGTGTCTCAGAACTAAACATTTGAAGACATGTGACATCCACCATTCTGCACTGGGCCCGTGTGGTGAACCACGCTCCACTCTCATAGGCTGGTCTTTATCCCAGCTGTGGGAACGTTATAGGCCGATTACGCTGAAATAAATTACCTGGTAAGACTTCACAAACGTTATGGATATCAATATCTAACGTTGATAAAACATATTTCAAATCTCACAATTGTAAGCTGTTCACGGGGTCAACGGTAGATTTTATACCAGCTATTTAGTTATCAGACATTGTATAAACCTTCTCGCACTCCACAAAAGTGTGTGTGCCGTTTGTGCACCCACATGTCACTGCGTTTTCTTTAAGATGTAGTAGTACCCTTTGAACAATATTCTGTGAACCGCTTAAGTGATTTTACGTATATTGTAGGTGTGAAACGAATGTTTATAAAACTCTTGAGTGGTCCATATTCATCTAGACTTTTAGAGAAATATAATTATGAAAAAAATCTTTGTACAAAAACACAAGTGAATCTCGATGTTCACTGAAAACAATATTAATTTAATAAAAGTAAATTTTAGCATGATAAAATATAATGCTTAAATGGAATACATTTACACGACTAGACTGAAACAGATTAATTAAACCTGAACGATACTGAACAGAAACGAATATCAACAAATCCAATTTTATAAAACCGCAGAACCATTCAAGTATATCACCAAAACACTAGTTATTTGTTTTAAAGTCATAATTATATCCAATAACTCGTACTGGACGGCTAATTGTGGAACCAATGGCACCACTAGTGAATATTGAAATGCATTCTCATTGGTTAATTGCTTGACATTATCTCTAATGTCAGTTGAATTCGGTTTTCGTCCGTATGCAGTATGATAGATGAAAACGTAAATGTAATTCATAAACCACGTGATGATTTAAATGTACAATTTAAAATGAATACCCAACGGTATTAATTTTAAATGTACCTAGAATATAATAGATAATGGTAGTGAAATTGTGTTCAGATCCTATGGTTAAATAAAAATAACTCATAAGGTTTCTAATACACTTATATGCGCACTAGACAATCCCGCAGACAAGCACACTATTTCAAATCACTGCAACTTCTGAACACCAGAATCAACAGTTGCGATCAACACAATGAAGCACGACAAAGTCCCGGAGAACCCGTTTAACAGTCTTGGATCCCGTAAAGAAATTAATGAGAAAAGAGTAGTGGAGGAGAAAAGAATAGACACACCACTTTCAAGCGATGAATTCTTACAAGCCTATGCTGCAACACAATTGTTTTGCTGTTCGTGATCCCATCGCAATCACTACAATCGATAGATCTACTCGTATATTCCATAATACCTGGCAAGCCGCACGACAAAGCTTAGGCTCGTCCCATGGACAGGCGGCCACAGGCTTTAGTATAGCCGGTTGTAGCAATCAATTTGAGAGTGGATTACTAAAGGGTACAATGTCTGTCAAACCGCTGTCGCTGTATCATTCGTCGTTTGCGTTTTGTTGTAGTTGTGGTAATAATAGTATAACACCAACTTAAGTCACAACTTAACAAACGACAGAATATATATTTAGTAAATAGAAGCGAAGATGTTTAAAGAAAGACAACGAGGTACACAAAATAGTGAATACAACCGTTTATTCTAACTTGGAACAAAATATCAATCACAGAAACTAACCTAAACCACCGCAAATCATAAAGAATTCAATCAACAAGTAATTGTTTACAAAAATAGCGAGTAAGTACACAAAATATGGAATTATGAATCTTGCAGCCCTTTGAACGATTTTCCCAACAAAAGTCTCTCGAGACCAGTGACAATTCGAAATTGCCACTCTTTGCCATAAAACATAACTAACATGTGCTACGTAAAACCTCATTTCTTCCTAACAATATATATATATATATTAATTATGATTATACACCCATGCAACAACAACGTCGTATTATTAGACTTCACAAAGCAGCCACAGGTTAAGTAAAACTGAAACGTTCAAGCGGATTATTATCTAATCGCACCCGATTTGTCCTCGCTGTCGCTTCCGTTCTTAACTTGAACCCTTTTTCTCTTTTTACGATAAGCCACAGCGATTCCACGTGCATCCATAACAAAAGGTTTAATGAAAACTACACAACTTAGCTTAGCTCGAGCACATTGACATCATCTCTTATAACTTTTTTTTAGGATCCGCCCGCTTCTACTCCTAACTTGCACCTTCTCGTTACAAGAAGCCACAGCGATTCCTCGTCCGTTAATACGGGCAAGTTTAATGAAACGCATTTCTTTGTTGTCACGTTGCCGCGTTATTTTTCTTCTTATACAATTTACAGTTCAGATAAACAAATTAGGTAGCAGGATTAATGTTTTTAGAAGGGTTCGGAGTGGTAATCAAGGAGACGAAGTGCTGTAATTGCTTTATTGGATGGCTTTGGATGCTTTTTGGTGTATTTTAGAGTTGGTAGTGGAATTAGTGACTTTGTCATCTATTCAGAGTTTAAACTACACTACAGGGATTATGTCAAGGTTGCGGGACCGTTCGAAAGAGATACCGCGGCCCTGGAACACAAAGGGCAAGGAAGGAACATGGATGGGTTTTAGTCAGTACAAGTCTGACACTTCCTTCCGCTTTGCCCAGAGCGGGAGAAGTCATTTGATGATTCCCCATCCGAAAAAAAAGGGATTATGTCAAAAAAACGTGTGCAAATCTGATGATTAAAGTTATTTTTTTTCTAATGTACTATAAGTTAAAGGATTCTTGATCGACAGATAAACAATAACATGGACTCCTTGATTTATAAGAAGTCCCAAATACCTCTTTTTCAAATGAGTTCATTTGTACTACTTTAGATTATAATCCACGTTTTAATACATAAACAGTTTAATCACACACCCCAATTACAAAGGGTGTTCCCGTTTAGTAGCAATTAACTATCTGAATAAACGCAGCTTAGCAGTGAGTTATGTGCGAATTGTGAACACGCTGTATTTATAACGGTAATGCAGTTTATTAATCTATTGGATGCGATCGTTTTAATAGGATTATTGGTTGATTTATCAGTGGCTAAAGCGATTTTTGTTACTGTGGAAACTGTAAGGTACTACCGAGTCCACCGAGGGTCGACAACTTTCAACCTTATTACTTAGGGCATAAGGGTGGAAAGCGGCAGACTGTCAGTGAACTCATTAGTTCAAAGTAAATAGAATGATAATTGCTTGGATAGTTATGTTAATTATAACAAAAAACGTGTAAAATAGTCTTAGAAGATTTAATAACTGAAATAAACATAAATTCATTCGTTAATTTAATCAGACTAGGCTAGAAGTTGGAGCAGTGAAGACTTAACTATGATCTTTGTACAATAACTTGACACAGTCAATTAGAATTACAGTTTTACGTGAAACTCCATACATTTTTTTTTATTTTTTTTATACAAGATGGGCCTGCTCTTGACCTCGATCCTTCCTGATAGTGGTGGTATATACCCATTTGCCACAACAATTCGTGTTAAGCAGTTATTCAAGGACGATGCGTCAAAATGTCTCCCCAACCCTTACATCGACCAACAGATTTAAAATGTACCTCAGTCAAAACAGCTTAGTAAGGTGATCATTTTTTATTACGGCGACAACTCTCAAAAGAGTGGGGTTTCCGAGAAAAATCATGTTTTAATACTAACATTTTGGTACAAAATAACTGTTTATAAGCCATACTTTTTGATTTTCAAATTATTTTTTACATTTATTTCTGTGCACATTAATTACACTTTTTAATATTTTTATAATTTTGTAATTTAAATAATATCTAATACAAAATACCAATACAAAATTAAAATTACAATTATTGTAGGAAATCGAACTGTAGGAAGCTGCGCACAAATAATTTCAATTGTGTGGTCCAAGAGGTTAGGAAGTTATATTGCTCCATAGAATTACGAGTATAATTGATCATAAAATTAATATAACATAACAGCCAATATAGTTATTTTAATAACATTTTTGTATCGAATATGAAAAAATTAATAAGCGATTTTTTAATTTTATGTTATTTTTAAACCCCATGGATTTTGAAGTTAAAATTGGTTGCTAGTCTTTTTATAGATCCTCATGACCCTACTAAGACATACGAAAGATCTGTTGGAGGGGGGACGGGTCTCATACAAACTTGGTCATCATCCTTTGCAACGGTTTTATGATAGTAAAATTCTATTGTAGTTGATTTAATTTTGAGAAGATCACAACCACTATCATTTACTATGCCTTGCTTTTCTATTATTTCTTATATACTATGCTATAAAATATCTACGTCAATCTGCAGAAAAAATAATAGTATAATATAACTCAGTCACTATCTCAATTAAAAAAAAAATAGGAAAAAATCTAGGTGAGTTGTCGTAAAACAAACAGAAAATTGTAAAGAAACGTAAAAAGGAACGAAGACGATTTAAAACAAATAAAATGTAAACTGTCACATAAAAAAGAGTGCAGAAAAATGTCGAGAAAAATTAAAACTGCATAAAACTTTAAACGGCCGACGGTCGTTAATAGAAACGTACTAAATTTTATGACATCCGATTGTATTATCTTTAACAACTATATTAAAAAAGTGTCTGCTTTTTTTACGACTTTTTTTAAGTGTTAACCTACTAAATGAGATTTTTTTTTTCACCGACTTACCTAAGTGCGTACTTGTGAAAAATATTTTTTATGATAGTATTAAATGTTTATATTGATTTTAAGCTGAAAGACATACAGTGGAGCTCACACTAGTTTTATTTATGGTTTATAGTATAAGCCATTTAGAAAAACATAAAAAGAAACAGCTTATGTACAATACATACAAATTGTTTTAATAAACACTAGCTGTAGCCCGCGACCTTCATTCGTGTGAAATTATTATAAAAAAAATATAACTTCCCTTTTTGAATC
This sequence comes from Lycophotia porphyrea, assembly GCA_950005105.1. Lineage (NCBI taxonomy): Eukaryota > Metazoa > Arthropoda > Insecta > Lepidoptera > Noctuidae > Lycophotia > Lycophotia porphyrea. The sequence goes on from OX465409.1 coordinate 2,358,108, forward strand.
GGATTTTGTTCCCAATTTCAAGGGTTTTAATTTTTTTGCACGGAATCCAAATCATTTTTCTAAAATATAAGTAGCCTATGTTAGACCATATAACATCAGCTATCTGCCAGTAAAACTGCCATCAAAATCGGTCCAGCCGTTTCGGAGATTAGCCGGAACAAACAGACAGACAAAAATGGAAAAAAATGTGTTTTTGTTATAAGTGCCGCATATATTTTCATATATGCATTCAGAAAACGCTGTCATCTTGATATTCCAAACAGACACTTCTATTTTATTTATTTGTATAGATATCGTTTTGTATCATTATCATTCACACACAGTGATGATAAAACGCAATGAAATATGAAAGAGTCTCATTTTTTACTTTTTTCCTAAAGTTCGTATAACCTGAAATGAATACTTATAACTACAGGCTAATATCCACAAGCCATATTAACCTCCTAATCGAATATTACCTCGCTAATTTCCTAATAACACATATTGCTTGTATCGATACTACTTAAGTACTTACTAACGAGAATTAGTGGAACGGCAATGTGCTATAAAATGTTACGTTCACTGCTTACGGATTTCCGACACTACTCCATGTCATTTATAGTTTCCTAGTACGCATGACGGCTGATCAAGCTATACAAAACCAGTTTACGGATCTCTCATTATACAGAAAATATGTACAAATCGAGGCCACGTTATACTGGAAATGTAAAGCTTGATGTGCCGCCGTGGGGTCCATATTGGCTCACCTAAAGTTCTGTACCCGAAATTGTTCTTCCTAATGATTTGTAATCCGAATGATCACTCTTCCTAAAATTTTTCATCCTAAAGTTTTCATTCATACTATTTGTAGTGCTACCGGCGATGTTCAGATTACTCATGTTTCCGAAAAATGTAATTACAAAATACAAATACAAAAATATTTATTTTATCTCAAACCATTGTGTCTTACATAAACTGAGACAGCCCCAGTAAGTTACAAATAGTACTTGTGTCGGGGCTGTCTCGCTCTTCCCTTAGGTGGTAATTAATAATATCATTAATTTAAATAAATTTAAACTCCTACTGTTTTTTATCATAACGCTTTTATCCCTAATCATAATTACCAAAATATTTTAACTCATACTCAGAAAGTTTAATTTTCGCGACCAATTTCGAGGTAGCGTAGTTGGTCACAGTTCTAACCTAACCTATGGATATCTTTGCAGGTACACACCGCTATACATAAAATTAAAGAAGACGCTTTAATTAATAAATACAAAATTGAAATGTGTATATTAAAAACATGTATTTAACTACTTGTACCATGGTACTATTGTCCATATATGTTATACATGTTATGTGAAAATAAAGTTACGCAAATTTAATGTATATAATTAAATAATAGTGTAACAGATGGTTATGTTGAGGAGGAGCTCGTGGCTAAACAATGACAGCCGCTCGGGTCGATCTTTAGGTTAAGCCGTGCTTGCCTAGGTTGGTCTGTGGATGGGTGACCACCCATTACATACCGAGTTTCCTCCGTGCCTCGGAAAGCACGTTAAGCCGTTGGTCCCGGCTGTCATTTGAAGGTCTTTGACAGTCGTTAAAGTAGTGGCCCAAAAAGTCTGACAACCAGTCTTACCAAGGGGTATCGTATTTCCCAGTAGTAACTGGGTTGTGGAGGTCAGATAGGCAGTCGCTCCATGTAAAATATTGGTATTCAGCTGCATCCGGTTAGACTGGAAGCCGACCCCAACATAGTTGGGAAAAGGCTAGGCAGATGATGATGAGATGGTTATGTTGAAAAAATATAGGAAAACGAATAAAAGTATAATAGATGTTTATTGCTACTGACATTATGAAGTTGAATGCTTCGGAATTATGAACATTAGATACGTACTTAGGAATTGTGATTGTTAGGATGAAAAATGTTAGGAAGAACATTTTCGGATTTCCAATTATCGGAGTTGAAAATTTAGGTGAACTTTGGCGCACCCGCCGCCGTGTATACTATTGGATGGTAGGACGTAATTATTTAATTAATTATGCGTTATACGTGTTAATATTAGGGCAGGGGGTAACTTGGCTTTTACTGAATAAAAAGTTTTTTTTTTGTTATGTCATGTAGGTTAAGTTTCAAATGTTTTATTTCCTGAAGTTGAATAAAGAACGTATTATTTCCTGTAATGTAAGTATTGACGTATCATTTGTAGAACACTACGCTTGGACGTTGACCCCCGTATTCAGCTGAATTATTATAGTTTATTTTCTTTAAATTACTTCACACAAAATGTTGAGAAAATTTGGCCTATTTGGCTGGAATATTAGGACAATGTAACCTGTCATATGCTGATTTAAAGGATATTTGGTCGGAATGTTGAATAGTGGCCAGATAGAGCGATAGGTAATCATTTTTATGTTGAATTTAGAAAGATGATTTGTTTGAGTTATACTGTTAAAAAAAGTGTGTGTGTACTTATTACGCACGTAAGAAGTTATACTTCTTTGGCGTATAAAACTAAAATGTTGACTAGCTAACTTCAGGGTGTCGCTTTTTCGTGATGGTGTGCGCGCGCATCGTAAAAATTTACACTTATCATTTTTCCCTAACGCGCCAAAAGAAGTATAACTTCAAAAATATTTTAAAAATATTGTATACTAATTGGCCGACGTAAGCGACACAGGGGTAGTTTATCGCACCCTAGGAATGAATAAATAGCCAATAATATAAGCGTCAGTCACTTGCCGCCGTAGGGAACCAACGTGTATATTGTTTCTAGGTAGAACTTACATGTGTAGGCAAACCGCCAGCAATTTGTATTATTACTGATGTTATTACAGTTGTTACTTCTATAATAACACGATCGGGACTGTTATTTATTATTATTGTTTATTAGAATTGTTATTTTTGTCAGAAATATGAGAAAATATGAATTGACTAGACATTGGAGTATTCAGGTTAAGAACTGAAATAATAAGCTGAAAGTTATATGGAAGTATGTTTTCTTTATATTTTATTAAAAGTTATTTTTATACATTTTGTAAGTACATTTTACACATTTTACCAATAATTAAAAAAAAAATATATCACTTTTGTTACCCCGAAGTTAAGAGATGTACGCACTACGGCCAATCAAGCTACGAAAACCAGTTTATACGGATCTCTTATTGTATACGGATGTAGATTCAAAATGTACAGCTTCATGTGCGCCGTGTGTACCTATAGTCACCCTTATAACGCCAGTAATGTTTAAGTCCCATGTAATAGGGGGCAAGCCTATTGCCATCAACCGGTCACAAATCCAGACAAATGAAATCCTTGACAGGAAATGCAAATAAAATACCAAAGCCGAAAGCAACAGTATATTTAAAACTCTAGACACAAAGCAAAAAACCAACTATCACGTAATACCAATAAAGTCGAGTTCAAATTCACAAAACACTAACTTTATCAGACAGTGAATAACGTTCAGAAAACGTGCCTCAATTCCGAATAAAAACATAAAACACAAACTAACAGAATTGCCTGAAGTATTTCTGCGTTTATCTAGTGAAACGAACGATGCTCTTAAAATCTATTAGCCGGAAAAAATTAAGGGGAAAAAGGAAAAGTTACGCAAAGAAATATACTTTTGAAAGATCATAGCCTTTTGTAAAGGGCAGTTAAAGGAATCAAGCGATTTTTTATGAAATACTAGATTTTTCCCGCGGCGTCGCCCGCGTGGAGTTCGATAAATGTCCCACGGGAACATACTATCAGGATAAAAAGTATCCTATGTGTATCCAGGTTTTCCATTCAAATCCGTCCAGTAGTTTCGGAGCCTATTCGGTACAAACAAACAAAAAAATCATTCCTCTTTATAATACTGGTATCGATGGTATAGATAAAAAATAATAAGTAGAAGTAATAAGTAAGGAAGGATTGAATCTGCTGATCGAAATGCATAAGATTTGCTCTACCGAATGTCAAAAGTATAGTTAGTGACATAGTATTGAATCAAGATAAACTAGAATTCGTCGAAGATACTGTTTTTCTGGGGATCACGCTCGACTCAAGGCTACAATGGGGTCCGCATATAACATCTCTTGCAGGACGCCTGAGTTCAGCAGCATATGCTGTTAGAAAAATCCGTCAATTTACTGATGTAGATACCGCGAGGCTAGTCTATTTTAGTTATTTTCATAGTATTATGTCATACGGTATTTTACTATGGGGACGGGCTGCAGACATCGAGTCTATATTTATTCTGCAGAAAAGAGCTATCAGAGCCTTATATGATCTACGTAGGCGTGATTCTCTAAGAGAACTGTTCAAAGAAATTAACATCATGACAGTACCTTGTCAATACATCTATGAAAACATCATGTACGTTAGGAAAAATCTGCATTTATTTAGTAAAAGAGGTGACAGGCACCACTATAGTACCAGAAACAGGGACCAACTAGTACAGCCAGGTTTTAGGCTAGCTAAAGTAGACTCGTCTTTTATGGGGTACTGTTTAAAATGTTACAATAAAATACCTCCCCACATTCTAAAACTAAATGAGACGAAATTTAAATCTTGTATAAAACGCACACTATGTAGGCAAGCATATTATAAGTTGGGGGATTATTACATTGATGATAAAAATGCTTGGCTCAATGCTGGTCCTGCTCCACAACCATAGGGGCAAACTAATTGATTACCATGTGAAGTTATTGTGGAAGCTGCAGAAGATTGTAATAATATCTTTGCATTGTATAGACTCAATATCTTAGTATTATATAATTGCATAGCACATGTGTGAGTACTATGTACTGTAAAGCTACCATTTACATTTGGTTATCTTTCATTGACTTGAATTTACCCTGGTGGGTGAGAGAATGTCATACTCACTAAAATGTCTCGCTGATGGTGGCGGGTGTGTCGGGTCATTTAGCTTCCTTCAATATGGTTGAGCTGAATGGGGCTGATTCATGCGTCATGCTCGTGAATGGGCGCTGTCGGTTGGGACTGGTCATCTCAAAGCTGCCACGGTTTAATTTAACTACTTACTTTGTTTTTAAATTGTTGATATAATATTTTACTCTGGACGCTCTTAACGTGCACGTATTTCTACATCGTTCTCACATATATGTATAATCTCAATATGAATGATGTAACCAAGATTTTGTAACAATATTTTGATTGAAAAGAGTGTCCATGGAGTTTCTTGCCCATTCTTCTCCATAGAGATCTACACTTTGGAATGGGCAACTACAGTACTTTCACAAGTTATTATGCCTTGTGTCTGTGACTGTAGCTTAGCCTAATTTGTTTTTCTGACATTCAAAAGTGCCTGTAATGGTCTAATTGAAATAAATGCTTTTGAGTTTGAGTTTGATTTCAATTTTCTTTTTCTGCAATTGAAATAAAACGATATGTTTTTATGTAGGCGTTACAATAAGTAAACAACTGGGGTACCTCAAAAAACATTTTACAACGTTTTTCAGGCTTTCACAAGTTTCAGAAAATCGGTACCTGTTTCTATTATTGGATTGATCAGATTCCAGGTTTCAGAGGTCGCAACTTAACGCTGTTTATGATTTTCCTAGTCCGTTCTGATTTTTCCCGGTAATAAAAAACGGGACTATCCCATTTTGCTCCATTAAAAAAAAGAGAACACCCCTAACTATGGTCTATGAACTATAGTCCCACGGGAATATGGATTTTAATATTCGAAAAATATGTACAAAAAGAAAAATTGAACTTAGTGACCATAGAACTCATACCAAAAAAATAACCATCAGATTCTTGTAGCAAAAACTAACCCAGGCAGAAAATGTCGACCCCAGATAACGATAATCGAAACAAGTAAACACGCCAAAACATTATCTTTTCTTTTACTTTACCCAAGAAATAACAGTGTCCTTCTACTGGACCCACGTCGTCGCACAAATGGCTTTAAGTACGTAATTACAACCACCCGTGTTTCTATGGGGCACAAATTGGACTTCTGAATGAATCCCGTAGTACTAAATGTATTAGCAAGGTGTTTCGTCGACTGTGCAATGCTCTACCTCTGGTCCAGTAAGAGGTAACGTATTTAGGGACTCTGGTTCACGTTGGGGTTTGTTGGAGTAGTAAATTCGATTATGAGTGACACACTGAGAGCTGGAGTAGTCAAATGTTTTAGAATTTAACTTAATATAACACCTATAACCCCCGCAGAGTTAGGCAAAGGTGTTCCTAATAGTACACCCATATTTTACGGTACTCCCTTTCTTCTCCTAAAATTGTTTGTCCGAAAATCATTATTCATAACACGTTTGCTATAAACTTCAATAACCATAATGTTCAAAATCCCGAAATTTTGTTTAACATAATTATCTTTAGTTCTAAAAGTATTCTGTCATAATATCAAGTACTATAATGATTGAATCTCCTAATTTTACATGACATAAAGTCATATGTCCCAAGTATTGTGTTAAATAATGTGTTTTATTCCGAATGTTCATTTAAAATATTTTTTTAGTTCTAAAACATTTGCTAAAAATTAGGTTTAAGTGACAGAAACGAACCGCTGTAAATCCGAGTCCACGTAGTCTTGTCTGCCCTACCCCTAAAACCCGCGTAGAGGCGGAGGGGCGAGGCGGCCCGCTAGCTGAGGAGCAGGTGGTTTTAACACTCGCCGCCGCGGCTGAGGCAAGCCGAAGCTGCGGTGGTGAGCGTTAAACCCATCTGCGACGGTAAACTTGCGTGGGACCGCCGGAGCCCCGCAGCGCCGGAGCCGTGACAGAAACCATGCCTGCTGCATGTTGCATGCTTGCTTGCATGATGCTGCATGCTGCGTGCTTGCTTGCATGCTTGCTTACAAAAACCACATGTTCACAATCAACTGCTTTATTGAGTACATGTATAATATATTGAATGTATGATTAGAAAATATAATGCCAAATCAGATATTTTTTAATTATAACAAAAGCTTTGTTATACAATTTTTTTCTAAGAATATTATCATAAATAAACATTATGTAATTTGAATTTAGGACTTATAACTTTTATTGAAAACGGTTTTATATCTTTTGTATATTATTGATTGTAATATTTATGACAAACGGATTTAGGACATATTATATTTAGGGATTTCAATTTTATGACATGTGATATTAAGTTCGGGTAAGTTATCATTCGGACAAATGATGATTAGGACAAAAAAGTTATGGCACTTTAAATTATGGATAAAAAAGTTAGGTGACACAATAGAGAACGATATTTTACAGTTATGTTTAAGTGCCATGTAATAGGGCGAGCCTATTGCCTTCAACCGAGCATAAATCCAGACTCCGTGGTTGATACTTAATAATGAAGTTCCTGAAAAAAACCCACTAACACTTTGCCCTATCCGGGATTCAAAGCCAGGACCTCATGTTCAGCAGTCGCGTTTGCGACCACTAGACCAACGAGGTTGTGTTTTAGAATTTGTGAGCATTTAAACATCGTTTGACTTTGTTTAAACATAAGCATGTTTTTGTTAAGTATACTATAGTAAGGAAACTTGTACCGTTACTAAGACTAGGCGATTTCTAAATGCATGTCTGAAAATCAACTTGATAATCTTCAGCTTTCGGCGCTCAGCTGGGGTTTAAGGCACAAATTGTTGGTGAATAGGAGCATTTGAAGTAGTATAAGCTCAGACCAAATAAAAAACCAAGACATAGCACTGCGAACAATTCAGTCAAGCATGCGCAAAACCACGCCTCGCTCTGTGCATACACGCTCACACGCACACATTTACATCAAACTACAATTAAACTATGCTCACAGTGCATGTTTACAAAACCGGCTTCACGTCACTGTTGACAGTGCTGTGTCTTGCGTTTTTTATTTGGTCTGAGAGTATGAGATAGAATGCCCCATAAGCTAGGTGGAGCGACTATCTTATTAGGGTAGCTGGTATCATCCGGTTAACCATCGAAAAGAACCGCGTACAATTTGGTAAGCCAGCAGTAGACTGCTGAGAAAACAGAGAGAAGAACTGATGATACGATGCAGAACAGCAAGCAAAAAGCTGTTAAGCACTAGAAAGAAGGTAGGTACAAAATAATAGAAAATCAAGTACACAAACACATCGTGGCTGTCTTCGAACCTCATGTATTTTCAGTGCCAATAAGAACATTCTTCAGATAATGCAAGTCTCTAGTAGGTACACAAGATCAAACCGTGTACATATCAGAACGTGCCTGTAGGTATGTAGTATACAGGTGCAAGGTGCAGCCGATCTCGATTATCCCAGGTCGCCGTGCTTAACTGTCGTATGCCTTGACGCTCACTGCCGCCGCAGTGGTGCTCAAACTTGAGCGTAACGGTGTAATATTATTATCTATATCACTAATTTAACAATGCAACATTTGAATGTGAGAAGCGTGTCTACTGAACTCTTTTCGAGGGGTCCTGGGCAGGATGTCCGAGTCAAGTGTTTTTTTTTTTGGGATTCACACTGTATGGATAATGAGACAAACAGTCGCCTGTAGGTTAAATTTCTACCTTGTTACAGAGTACACTACTTTCGCAATAAGATCATTGTGCCAGTCACATGAAACGTCAAGAATTGATAACATAAAACGGTTAAAAAAAATAGACCACACGACTGAAGCAAAACTTAAAAAAACAATCGTCTGTCAAACTAAAAAACGTAACTCTGTCTCTTTCTATCTTCACTAACTTATATCTCCCTCTCAACTTCCGTTTGTCTCATAACGTTACACATTCACCAGCTTAGTCGCAAGTCAAGCGTGCGTTAAGAAGTTTTATTTCAAAAAGTTGGCGAGCCGATTGCCAATAAACTAGCCAATCATTAAATTTAAAACGCTTCTCACACAAACAAACTATCCCATTACACAACAAAGTAAAACAAATAATTATCGTTAACTTATACATACGCTACGTAACGGAAGCTAGTTTAACTTTAACTTAACTTTACAGTACAAAGTTAATTTTATAACGCCGAGTCGAAGTGGAGCGAACCTTAACATAATGTCACTTAACTGACTCACTGAACCAATTTTAGGAGTTGCAAGTTTGTATGTGATCATTTTGTATGTTAATTTGATAAGTTATTGTGTGGTTAAACTGAATTTGCACTTAGCATAGCATAGCTTGCATAGTAGCAGTAAGCTGGCTACGTTTGACGAAAAAGAAAAATGGAGAAATTGAGGAGTTTGACGGCACGACGGTGTCGCGGATTCGATCCCCGCACGGAACAAAATTTTGCATTGCCTATAGATAGTTGTTCTGGGTCTGGCTGTTTGTGTATGTGAGTTTAAATGTTTGAAAACGCACCCACGATACAGGAGAAATTCTAGCGTGGGGCAACGTTTTAAAAAAAAAAAAACATTAAACATAAAACCAACAAAAAATTTACACACAATTACTCAAAGAAATATTGCAAACCATATTTTTCTTTATGTTATAGTCCCGTTGAAGACTACGCTTCGGCAAACTTTGTGTAAGACATCGCAAGCTGAGGCAGCGTAATTAAAGCTCCTTATGAAAAAAATTTGGCTGGGCAAGTTCCTTCTAGTACCGTACGTTTCAATCGCTCAGCAGAGCTGCTTTCAACACGGCGGCGTTGGAAAACATTGTGAAGAAACCGATTCTAGAACCAAAAATTCGAAGATATGTAGACATCCACCAATCAGCACTGGGCCCGCGTTGTGGACTGGATGGTCCACACATAGACGAGGACTATGTCTTAGTGGGTATACTAAATCCTCGTAGTTATCATAAAAAACATAAGTAAATATTTTCTTATATCATAAATTACAATAATGACCCAATCTTCCTCAATATTTGAGCTCCACTGACAACTGCTATCTAGTCCGTATAATCCGGTATTGTGTGATCGTCTCAATATACATAATAGGCGTCTGTCCCGTCTAGATACACCGCAGCGTGTCCATACTAATTTATAGTCGTAATACCGTTATTGGTTACATCTTCACAGCATTACTGGACTGAGGGTTTGTAGAACTTTAAGAAGATACTGTATCTTGGGTAGAACATTAATTTCTTTTTTGCCCGTAGTTGTGTTTGTAAGTAGCGATAGTTTTGAAGATTTTAAGTTTAATATATTATGTGCTCGTTTAACAGTTAGATTGCATAATCCCAGTATTGGGTAAAGGTTCTTCCCATAACTTCTAGATCTTACGGTCTAGGGCTTGGACCATTGATCGGTTTCGTCCTCTATTTTCTACGAAAAATTCTACTGTCTGGGTGAGTGTAGTACCTACTTTTTGAAGACCAACACCAAGACTGACAATATTAAGGGAACTTTTCTGCGCATCATTAGTACCACGTGTAGACACTTTCTAAACTGTCTTGCTAATCTTCGTCCTATAGCAGCCAGTCAATACAAAAAAAAAAGGATATTATACTAATTGAAAAATAAGCATCAAAATACCCAATACAATACTTTGACAAACCTTCCATTCCTGCTTATCTCTTAACTCACAACAAACCATTGTGCGCACATAACAGTCTCTGTCGGCACAGATAGTACACATGCGCCGCACTAATTATAACAGAGAGGACATTATTAGTGACGACGTAGTCGAACGCTAGCACCTGTTGATGTTACAGATTAAGTTGATGTCATCGTGGTGATGTCGACGTTTAACGATCATGATAAGATCTCTAGCGTCTTTAGTGCTGCATGGATGTTTTGTAGCTCGATTGTCATTGTCAGCGTATTGGTAAGATTCTTTGATATAGTCTGTGGGAATTGTATTGAAAAAAGAAAAGTTTGGAAGGTGTGTTCCGATTATGGCCAGGCCCATACGATCCTTCATCCTAGACAAGTACAACAATAAAGGACCTCGTGCACTATGCAACCATGACTTTTGGTCGAAACCAGGAAGAAACTTTAGTAGCACGACCGGGCGTCCGACTAGTTTTGTTCAAGATAGTATGCCCGTCATGGGACAAGTGGTCGTGGTCGCATAGTACGCAAGGTCCCTAAATGTTCTTATCACTATTTGTTTACCGTGTGATTTTTGCAGCCGAATATCAAAGTATTTTGTTCGGAGACGAAGCTGCTGTATTGCCTTGCAAATCATTAAAAATATCTTCAATATCACAACCACATACTTTATCTAATTTAACTTTAGTCCTTTGTGTTGGACAGACAGACCCGTCATACTCAATACCACAACATCACCGCACCTTGTATCTCGTTATTTTTATTTGAAGTATGTCACGGTATTACTATACTTCTTTAACCAATGTTATTTGTCTGTTACTAAAAATGTTTTTCTTTTTGTATATTGGCACCTTAATTTTATATTCATGTAATTTGTATTCTTTAATTGTGCTTCTGTGTGTTGTGGTATGTCTTGTGTGTACTGAATACATGGTTTATCTATCTATCTGATATCTAGAAGTCTAATTGAAAGTTTTACCTAACTATCGGCGACACCTCAATGTTAAAATTCATCTCTCGGTTCAGAACCGAAAGATGAAAACTCAACAATATGATTTTGTCTAGGTATTCATGGAGGTGTTGTCTAGTGTCTAGTGAAAACGGACATGAGACCCGGGTCCTCATTATAACTAGGGTCACAAGATTATAGTGTTTTCGGGTCTCCGCTCATTAACAGGGATGGTATCATCCCTTCTAGTTATTGTTGTTCTAATTGAGCATAAAAACTAGTATTGTTTAGGTACTTATGTTTTACTAAACCCACGCCCTTTTCCTTTGGGGCTAGGCAGAAACTATAGAGCTCCACCTGCTACGTTCCTGACATACTCCTTTCGCTTAATTTACGTTCATACATCTGGTCATACACAAAAGAAAGTCGAGATTTTTACATTTTCAAGAAATTTCTTGTATTTTTGTAGTCCTTTAAAAATATTTTTTCGCCCCATATGACATGACCTTAATTAAACAGGGCTTGGGAAATATGGGCACCTTTGACGTCCTTTAGTAATCCTAACGAGATGTTGATCATAATATATAATATATATATCTTTATAATTTATCTTTATTCATATAAATCTTAGCTTAACAGATATAAGAAGTAAACTGCCGTGACCCATATAAGTTAACAGTCTCGCGCGTTGATAAGGTTTCTCTTAAACCTGTAAGACTTCCAGATTTGTATATGCTTACTAATTTGAAGTCGGTGCTCGCGACCAAGCAACAGCCAACTATCATCAAGGTTAAGCATCAATTGCAGAGGTCGGTCCTTGGATAACTGATCACCGCATTCCTTGAAAAGCATGATAAGCCGTTGGTCTGTCATTCGTAGATCGTTGACAGTCGATACGTTAGGTCAGACCTGAAATTCTAACATCCAGATTTACCAAGTGGTACCGTTTGACCAGTAACTGGATTTTAGAAGTCAGGGAAGCAATCGCTCCACGTAAAGTACTGGAATTAACTTAAATCTGGTAGGACAGGAAGCCAACCCCAATATAAGTGGAAAAAGACCGATGGCTGATGATGAACTTTGTACAGATTCGTGTTAAAGTTGTATTTTTAAAAACGTAGGAGTATATTATATTTAAGACTGTAAGTTCGTATTATTTTACCTTTGAATATACCACAGAACATGCACACAACATAATTGAAAACAAATATTGCCACGGTCAGATTCAAAAACAGCAGTTCCTGGCATCTTTTTGGCAAAATTCAACAATGTCTTTTTCTGCTTTTACGATACAAAATAACACGACTGGTTACCTAAAACCAATCAACAATCACTAACTTTCAGTATAAAAAAGCTTCAAATCCCTAGTGAATGTCATGTGTAAAACAATATTTACACACGTTCAAACCCCTAGAGGTTCCTTCCACGTTTATTTGAAAAATAAATACATAAAAATTCATTGAAACTCTCGCACCATAATGAGATAACTTCACAACTATGTATGATAACTAAGTGAATTAGCTGAGGGGGTGAAATGGGGTGAACTAAGGGGGCGAAATGGGGGTGAAACGACATAAAGTTTCGCTATCACCGTATCGCGGTAATAGAGTCAGATTATGGTAATAGTTTGGTATTAATGTTTGGTTACGCTTATGGTGGCTGATTCTGTGTTGGTATTGTCTGAAATTGACCACTCTTATAGTTACTATTAGGAACTTTTAACACCAAGAGAAGGACAAATGTACACTGACCTTATTGGTAACATTCTTATGTCAGGTGCATAGTAGGTACTCGCTACCGGCGTGCGTGTATGACCAGGGGGTCTAAAAGGGCCGCTTTCGTTTTCGTGGACGTCACGCGGTTTCCGCGTAGTTCCGGTTCCCGTGAGAGTACGGGGATAAAATATAGCCTATGTTAGTCGCTGATAATGTAGCTATCTATTGCTGAAAGAATTTTTCAAATCAGTCCAGTAGTTTTTAAGTTTATTCGTTACATACAAAAATACAAATCTTTCCTGTTTATAATATTAGAATAGACTAGCTGTTACCCAAAGTAATCATGAAATTTTGATCCCGTTCCCGCAACCCACGGGAAATATCATTATATTTTAGCCAATGTATACAAAAACTTGACAAATTATATACTAAAACCTTCCTCGAGAACCACTCTATCCATTGCTGAAAACAGCATGAAAATCGGTGCATAGTTTTTGAGTTTATCGCAAACAGACAGAAAGACGCGGCGGAGGACTATGTTTTATAATATGTAGTGATTACTATGGATTAACTGCGTCTATGGCAATTTTAGCGTGATTCATATTATTATACAATAATTATGATTCTACTAAAGCGGCCATTTTATACCCCCATATGTATGAACGTGGACGAAGCAAAAATATTAATGTTAGAATCGTAGAATATGGCGTTGTGTAGTTTTTGTTGGGTCCCATGGAAAAGGCGTGAGTTCTTGTATATAGAGTGACTGGTAATTAGTGACCGATACTTAAACACGTGATTGTACTCATGATAACAAACAACTTTCACAAAGAAACATTTTTTTATACATATCTTTTTCAAATCGGGGCTTGCGAGCCGTACGCGTGCTCTGTTATACGGTAATCACTGTTCTTACCCACTGTTGCACGGTACGCTAGTAATGAGACAAAACGGTATCACGCAGCTAACAGGTCATAGGTCACAGCTGATAGGTCACAGGCGCGCGCGTTTGAATTTAATACGGCTGTTGTGTTATTGTGATAAAAGTGTGTATAAAAAAAAACTTTCTTTGGGAAAGTTGTTTGTTATCATGAGTACAATCACGTGTTTAAGTATCGGTCACTAATTACCAGTCACCCTATATATGTATGAAGTAACTTTTGTTCAAGACAAACTATTTACCAACGTAAAATAAACTATAAAAGCAATTTCACTCAAATCTTAAACCGAAAACGGACAAAATTTCGGGCAATATTTTAACATAGTCGTTCGTAGGCGTAGACAGGTTGTAACTGTCACTTTTCAGGTCTAGACATATTTTCTCAGTACCTAAAAAATTCAATAAGAAGATCCAAGCTTGTCATCCCAATTCAGGTGATTTCAAAAGAAAATGTTCGATAACCGACAGGGGGTGAAATCCGGAGAGGGGGTGAAATGGGTACAGGTGCTTTTTATATTGTTGTAAAAGTAAAGAATATCTGCCAATCGTCTGGCCAATCAGAATTCGTGAGAATCAAGACGTAATGGAACTTAGTAGAAATGAAATTGAGTACGGAGAAAGTTTTAATAGAAAACTCAAAAATTGGAATCGAATCCAAAACCTCATATTCATTCACATGTAAGAGGCAGGCTATTCATCAGAAAACGTAATGTCCGTAAGTAGGTATACACCTTTACGTATAATCCTGAAATTCAAAACCCACACACATGGAATAAATTATAAGAAAATTAGCTAATGCCCGCGGCTCCGCTCGCGTGGAGTTCGGCGATTGTCCCGTGGGGTCTTAATATAGAGATAAAAAGTATCCAGGTTATCAACTAGATGTGTGCCAAATTTCGTCCAAATCCGTTGAGTAGTTTTTGCGTCAAAGAGTAAGAAACATACATCCGTCCTCACAAACTTTCGCACAAAACAACATATTTTTAGAAGTCGTTTCTGTGTATACAAAGTACTGTTTCCATCATAAGATAAAAATGGCTCCAACAAACGGAGACAGATTTCAAATGACAGCTCAACTCTAGGGTGAAAGACCCAACTATCGTCCGAAAATAATATTTTCTCACAATTTGTCATCGCTCTGTCCAGAATGACTTTAATCAAATTAAGTTGTTTTTATTCCGTTTTATTTTCGTGCTTTTAGAGTGATGATTTATGTTTTGAAAGGAAATAAGAAGAAGTCGATTGACGAGTGTATTTTTAGACAATGGAAACTACAGTTATTTTACACATGCGAAATTGAGTTTCTCTGTCTGCCTCGTCGCTCATTTGGTTCAATTTACAGTAAAAACTACGGTTCAACCAATTTTAGATGAACGAAAATTGGCCTAAACTGTGATTTAATGTTTGTCTGTTGGAATATGACTATGTAATTGTCTTTAATAAGAGCAATCCTTTCTATCATTGAAATAAATAAGGAGGACGATTTATAGCACCAAAAATTATCCACAACGTTGAAAACTTTGGTTAGATTATGAACATTAAATGTTTATAACAACTACGCAGCAATTACACTTTAAGGCCAGGCCTGCCAGGGCTGTGGGACTGTTCGAAAGAGATACCGCGGCCCTGAAACGCAAAGGGCAAGGAAGGAACATGGATGGGTTTTAGTCAGTACAAGTCTGACACTCCCTTCCGCTCTGTCCAGAGCGGGAGAAGTCATTTGACGAAAGTCCCATCCGAAAAAAAAGGGCTATGAAGAACAGGTTGTAAAGTTCTTCATCTCCTATAGATAATAAGGATCGTCCGACGAGACGGGTGTTGTGTCTGGTGGGTTACTGCCCGACAGGTGTGGTTGGGTTTTTCTTATAGTCTATTTTGATAGTGCGATTCAGAATGTGATATTAGTTCTGCATTTGTGTTGCTGTAGTACTTTTTGTTTAGTGCCGCAACAACACTGTTAGTCATACCTTTCAATCAGTGCACTACCAAAGAACTCTCTTCGCAGATCAAACTACACGTGTATGAATGAGAACACTATCTTCCCATACAAACAGTTTTTTCAAAAGCATTTATTTCAATTAGACCATTAGAGGCACTTTTGAATGTCAGAAAAACAAATAAGGCAAAGCTAAACTCACAGAGACAAGGCATAATAACTTGTGAAAGTACTGTAGTTGCCCACTCCAAAGTGTAGATCTCTATGGAGAAGTATGGGCAAGAAACTAGTATGAATAACACACGCGATTACTCAAAGCCTTAGTTGGATAAGTAACCGGACGTTGTCCGCGATAAATCGCCATCACTTCACGTCGATGGCGCTGTCTGATATCCCAGGATTCTCGACGGACATTATTTTTGGAGGTTTTAAATCTCTATAAAGATGATCCAGTAAAAAATACTGTTTTTCTTGAGTATTATGAGGACTGAAATCAGTAGGGTTCGTGACTATTCTTTCAATCATCCATGGACCGAATGACTCAATATCCTTTTATAAAAAAAAAAAATACAACGATACATTATTGCTCAAAAGAGAGTTTTCTGCCGTATTCTTTGAGTATACTAGTGTTCAATTTAACTATCAGAAGTGTGAGAATATTATACAAAATGGAAGGAACACAAAAAAAAACATCAGCTGTTACATAAATACATATCGGCCGTTTTTTTAGTAATCGACTAAAAATTTATCATTTTATCCTTAACACGGTTTAAATGAAAAAAAAATTAACACATAAAGTGCTAATTCCTAAACGAGGTCCACATGTAAAAATAATTACAGCAACGCCCCCACATCAGAAAAATAAGCACCCGCATCTTCAATATTAGTCCGTATAAAAATAAACAGCTTTCCAAAGACGGTGATTATAGGCACGTTACCTCCCAAATGTTCTTCGCGATTAAGGGGACGATGTGCCGCGGAGGAAGTTTCACGAAATTACCGCCAAGTCGTGTGATTAAACCCTCCAATACTTGACAAGTTAACTTGGTATTAACTACATATGACGATGCTTATACCTATATATTTTAAGTTTTAATTTTGATTTTTTTATATCTGTATGCATATGCTAATCAACCTAAGTTATTTTTCTTGCGCTAGCAGAACATGTTTTTCCATTATTATTATTTTTTTAACTTTGTGTAGTGTCTGGGTCACCAAGATACAGGCTATGCCTAGTTTGGGACCCGCTGGTAATTACGTCAGTATTCTTTTGCAAGCGAATAAATAAATAAATTTGAAATTTGAATATTACAAATTAACTCATGACAACTTAAGGGTTGACTATAATAATAACTGCCGTTATTACAGATTGATTGAGGGTTGATTTTTTAAGTAAAGCAAGACTTGCCGAGGTTATTCCGAGGATGGGTGACCGTTCATCTCATAAGCCGTTGATTTGGCTGTCATTCGTAAATCTTTGACAATCGTCACGGGAAGTCATAAGCTCGAAAGTCTGACAACCAGTATTACCAAGGGGTATTGGGAAACCCAGTTGCAGGATTGTGGAGGTACTCCATGTAAAATACTATTATTCAGCTGCAACTGGTTAGACAAGAAACCGACCCCAACAAAGTTAGAAAGAAAAAGTATTTATTAGTACGCACAAGACAAAACAAATAAAAATATAATAAATAAAGAAGTACAGCAGTCATTGTGCCGATTGTCGTGTCAGCCAATGGCTTAATAGCCAGTAGCCTCGAACAACATCTGAGGGCCTCCTCACTCGCTTAGCAGGTGGATCAAGGTCTTAATTCAGAAAGCAGTACTCCTGGACACGGCGCCTATTGTTAGGAGGTTCCTCTCTCAAGAGCCCTGACCACCGGCAGCTCGGACCCTGTTCCCGATGCTGGTGGGTTACTTTTTTATATTTTTTTATAATAGAATACTGAAAAATGTAAGTAATGAATATGTGAAAAAATAAATAAAGAAAAAAATAAACAAACAAAATTGATCCTGTACGTGGTTAAAAGAATCCTATCTTAGCATGGTGCTGTCACATTAAATAAAAAGTGTGTGTACTTATTACGCACGTAAGAAGTTATACTTCATAATAAAACTAAAATGTTGACTAGCTAACTTCAGGGTGTCGGTTTTTCGTGACGGCATGCGCGCGCATCGTAAAAATTTACTCTCAACATTTTTCCCTAACGCGCCAAAAGAAGTATAACTTCAAAAAGGTCACAACGCTTGATATTCTGATAGGGCCCAAATTGATGCCAAGTTGTGAAAAGGCTTGGCAGCTGATGATGAGGTAATCTCAAAAGCTCAAGTTACCTAATGTTATCGCAACATTCTACTATGAACGACCTTTCATAACCCATTTGCTCTTCGAACTACGAATGTCTACGTATCCATAAAATCATCGCAACCACAAAATGCCTCCCATCATAATCTCATTATCGATAGTCGAGACATCAAAGTATGAACATAATATTATAAGTCTCGCTTACTACAAGCTCCAACAGATACGTCACAAGTCGGAAGTCCGGAGTCCCGGGATAAGCACACAGAGATAGTGTTGCAACACGACTTCATCCCGGGAAAGTTTTATTTTTAAGTTGAACTTTAAAGTTGACTTGGAAATTCAAAGTGGGTGTCAGAAGTTTTGTTATTGTTACTGTTTGTGTGAGTGCGTGATAGCTGATACAGAATAAATTCCTATTTCTACCAACGGGTCACAATGTATCAAAATACTTTTGCTTGAACTGAAAAATCATGCCTGTTTTGAAAATTGTACAGTGACTGTAGCTTTGACTCGAACTTTGTCGACGCTTAAAACATGGTATTACAAAAGTCGCTCCGATGTGTACTACAACCATCATCCATAAATTAATCGCATCAAGGCACCATATAGCAGAATCTGCCAAAACCATAGTATGAAAACATCACTTAAGCAAATAGCATTGTAAATTTTGTTAAGTGGCTATTCAGAAGTCTTAACAATGAAGTGCTAAAATCAAAGCAATTTATTAATACACCCCTTTATACACACTAACCCAATTTCAGACATAAACTTAAACAACACAAAAGTGTATCTGTGTTACCCCCACCGATAAATCCCGTTCCCAAAATCCCTTGGTTTTATCCCGGGGTGCCATCCCGTCACTAGTAAAGTATCGAATCTCAGCTTACGTTAAGTACAAGCGTGCTTAATATTTAAGATGTCTGCTTATCTTTACAGCCGTGTTATCGAGAACTCCTTTTGGCTATAAAATGGATATTTTCCGTAATGTGCTTTAGTTGAAAGCTATCTTACTTGTGAATATTTTGGGAGATTTTCAGGTGAACATGCGCCTTTGTAGTGGTTTTCAGCTTTTCTGAAATATTACCAATTTTCCCTTTCAATTTAGATTGGAGCTTTCATAACATAACATCGCAACTATAATCCTTGGAGGGGATTACTACCCTCGGTACAAATCTAGACCCTAGACCGAGATATTCTTGATAGAAACACTTAACAACGCTTTGCTCGACGCAGGTATCGTACCCAACAGTCAACTAAATTGCATCTATTAGGAAATATGTCTGTTGCAGAAGTTTTGTGGATCGTGTGTATTTGTCATACATTTTATTTCTATCCTTTTACTAAGAAATAAATTGTAAATTACCATTAATTCTGTCAGTAATTTCAATTGATTCATATAGTAAGTTAACATAACATCATGCCTTCTAATCTTTCTAGTCCCATCCCATGTAATAAAGGACGAGCCGATTGCCATCAACTGGGCACAAATGCAGACTCCGTGACTGCTACTGAGAAATTCCTGATGGAAAAACCCAATAACACTTTGCCCGACCCGAGAACCGAATCTCTTACTCGGCAACAATTAAGGGTCTTCTCCGAACACGATTTATGAGGTGAAACCCTATTTTGAACAGGACAAGGCAGAATGCATAAACCAAACAAACATGGTTTACAAACAAACATGGTTTTATTCCCCACCCTCACTAAACAATCAAATCTATTTAAAACGGACCCCAACAATTCATTCAGAAAAAAAAAGAATCTCATCAGTCAAATGCATTCGTACTACTAAACGTTTTCGATCGTAACTCGAATGAGAGATGGCGAGATGAGTGACTATGGTCGACTAGATACAATGAATTACTGAGTATGAAGTAAACGGATTAACAACGTGCAAAAAGGCGTATCTCTTTTGTGGAGGATTTTAAATGTATGGAAACGTAGCTCTGTTTGCAACCTACAAATCGGTAGATATGAAAAACCTTAGACAAACGTTTTTATACCTGTTTTACCCAAACTGGGTTGTAGAAGGCAGATTAACATGTAGCGACTGCCTATTTGACCTCCACAGCCCAGTTAGTGCTGAGTAATACGAAAGTCGACCAGTCTTACCAAGACTGGTTGTCAAACTTTTTGGCCACTGACTACCTGTAACGATTGTCAAAGACCTACAAATGATAGCCGGGACCAAACGGCTTAGCTTGCTTTCCGAGGCACGGAGGAAACTTGTCATAAAAATAAATAAAATATGCACTCCATTCACTAATAACTCCGTGAACGGAAACAATGAACCACAACGGTCCGCAATGGATCGCAACAAAAGGCGATAAACAGCGGGACGTTTGATTACTTAACACTACCACTGGAACGGAAAACGATACTGTTCCGTATTTACACAGAGTATTTAAAGTTGTCTTGGAAGTTTTTCGACGTAATTTTATGATGCAGTCTAGTTTGGTGAGACGTGTGGCAAGTATTATGAATATGAACGAAGCATAAGGAGTATATAAGGCTCTTGGAGAAGCATACGCGTAAATATGTATGATAACCTACACACATGTAGACAAAAGCTTGCCTGCTTACCTAATTCAAATTCAAAATCTTTAATTCGAGCGGAGGCTCATATAGGGTTTAGTAACATAATGCTTAAAAACTAAATGTTAGTTAACAACACGATACGGTGACACATGTAACTGACAGCAGTGGACCACATAAGTCACACAGTCCACTCTGCCAGCCACCATTTCTAATACTAAATCATCAGGTCCCTGGGTCGAACTACCCGATTGCATTTCACACAAGCGTGTGATGTTGCTACTGTTGCCGTCAAAAGTTATTTGTTTCAGTTTCTATAGGTACATTTATGTGCTCTTAAAATATAAAATTAAAAACCACGAAGGACATGTTGGGTCGAACTTTATAGGTTCCGTCTGAACTGGAAGGAGGACAAGCGGGTCCGCGACAATTGGAAAGAGTGGAGGACTTTGCTCAGGAGTAGGACAGAGCAGGCTAGGAAAAAAAAATAATTATAGCTGTTTGAAAATCTATCCAAAATGTTATACATGTAATGACTTAAAATTACAATCAATCCGAGTAGGCGAAAATCACGTTAAAATAACCTTAAAATAAAAATATAGTACAATATTAATATAAAACAAGCACAGACAACAAAACCTATAAATATCCGGTAAAATACGTAGAAAATCACATCAATTGCAATTTTCCTCGATTCAATCTATAGAAAAACTACCGTCCGGTAAAAAACCAGCAAAGCAAGCAAATTGATAGAAAACACGGCAGAAACGCTGTGAAAGCTGATAAAATTCATAGAGTACGGCTTTACATGAACAAAATCTGTTTCAAAAACTCGTTTGTATAATAAACATTTTGTATTTTTTGGGACTCCGCACACAGCGGTCAGTTATAATTTTTGGAGTTTAAAATTCAGGAATTTTCGCCACGTATTTGTAGGAATCCGTTTTTCAGACAAACTATCAATATTAACCAATTAATATATTTTCGAATCGCTTGCCAAGTGATTTGATTTGATGTTATTGTTGTTTTGGTCAACCAATCACAGAAGCACGACAATTACTTACAGTAGATTTACTGGTCAGATTCTGATTGGAATTGGAACTTGGTAAATAAATAAGGGAAGCCATGTTTCAGCCAGTTGCAAAACATACAGAGACCCGTCGAAGGCCGCTGTAAGACCTGGCATTGTCAAAATCGTCACCGTTTACTTGACCATTACTACTATTTAATAATTACTACTATTACTAAATAATCTTTAACTTTCTGTAGCCAATAATAATATATGTGACGATAATAATTATAATAGATTTAAAATATTATTTGTTTTTAAATTTTTTAATTATACTTTTTAGTATTTGTTGTTATATTATTATAGCGGCAACAGAAATACATCATCTGTGAAAATTTCAACTGTCTAGGTATCACGGTTCATGAGATACAGCCTAGTGACAGACAGCCAGACAGATGGATAGTAGAGTCTTAGTAATAGGGTCCCGTTTTTACCCTTTGAGTACAGAACTCTAAAAATTGGGATAAGGGCAAGAAAAAGAGTGATTTTGTTAACTTCACCCCAATTTCAAGACTTGCCACGCACTTGACGGATTTGTGACAAAAAAACATGAAAAGTCTTTTAATCTTTGAACGAGTGAATAACACAAAAGATAAAGATCAGAACAAACGGCCCGGGGATAATTTCGGTTCTTTCATTACGTTATGTTTTTACAAGTTTATTTCAAAAATTAAGTGTTGTTTAGAAAACATGGCGGCTCTTGCGTTTGGCAGTTATTGTTTTACAACGGACTTATTACTTTAAATTCTGTGGGAGTTGGCGTATGTTTCGTGTATTTTCTTTTTCTTTTGAAATTCGATTTTGGTGGACTTCGTTGCGTCGTCGATGTTCCGAGAAAGTTGGATAACTTTTGAAGCTTATTGAGTGTGGGTTTTTCTTGCAATTTGAAGATCAAAATCATATAGGCAGAGGTGATCCGTGTGAGGTGGCCCGTGTGGGCAATAAATTAATCGGATGTCGAACTTATTTTACGGTACTTCTTCTATACTAATAATATTATAAAGAGGAAAGATTTGTATTTTTGTACGTAAAGAATAAACTAAAAACTACTGGACCGATTTGAAAAATTCTTTAAGCAATGGATAGCTACATTATCAGCGAGTAACATAGGCTATATTTTATCCCCGTACTCCCACGGGAACGGGTACTACGCGGGTGAAACCGCGTGACGTCCGCTAGTATTATTTATAAACACAATTGTGTTTGCTGATATCAGGCGATACCAACAACCGATATTTAACTCTCATCGTAAATCCGTTGAAACTCAACATGGCGCTTTTATGTAAGTATTGAATTTGGTGCTTTTGGTGTTAGTGAATACAGTCATATAACATCACGCCTGAAATCCCCGAAGGGTTAGGCAGAGGTGTACCGAATCATACACCCACATTTCGCCAGTTATGTTTAAGTCCCATGTGGTGACGAGCCTATTGCCTTCAACTGGGCGTCTAGACTCGGTGGCTACTGAGAAACTCCTGATGGAAAAACCCAATATCACTTTGCTTGACCTGGGAATCGAACCCAGGACCTCATGCTCTGCAGTCGCGCTTGCGACCACTAGACAAACGAGACAGTGAATACAGGCATTATTTAAGAGGAAATGCGGGTGGTCTTTTTTCCATACAAACGCTCTCGCCTGTTTTCTTTCTGGTTTATGACTTTAAAGCTATGATTTTTTACAGTTAAATACATATCAATCTCTTCTATGTCCCTTCTTTTTCCTTTTTGATGATACATAATCTGTATAATCATTAGAACCAATACAAAATGCTCAAACCTATTTAGATCGCCTGTCAACAGAAGCCTAGTGTACAAATTTTACAACTATTCATGAAAAACGAAAAACATAGGGACACAGTATTATATCCTTCTTATTCAGTTTATGAAATATCTTTTAAATTGGTACAATATTGGAGGAGGAAATAGTCGAGAGCCAAAGCTCGAATTATGACTGTTTATTATATGGCTGTCCTTATCTCACCAATGTCGAAATCACGCTCGCAAAGCGATAACAATAGTTTCTTCAAATACCTACCGTGTTTCCTCCTAATATTTCCTCAACCCATAGGTAACTAAGACTTCACACTTACAAGTACACAGTAAATAATAGATCGCGTCACAGGTGCATTTACCTAAAGTAGACAAACAGTCTGGCTACTGGTCTGTTAGCCATGCTAATATTTGTCTGGATGCGGTAAGTGAGCTCCCAACACAGGACAAACTGTTACTGGATTTAACTTTATTACTTTAAACAACCCATTTAGAGTATACAGGCAATAGCTATTTTAATAATAAAGCATTTTTTTTTTCGGATGGGAAATCATCAAATGACTTCTCCAGAGAGGAGGTGAGTGTCAGACTTGTGCTGATTAAAACCCATCCATGTTCCTTCCTTGCCCTTTGTGTTCCAGGGCCGCGGTATCTCTTTCGAACAGTCTCGCAGCCCTGGCTTAATAATCAAGCCTTAACTTTGTAATGCATTAGCCCCAATTTCTTATTTTACTATTATTATAAATGCGAAAGTTTAGATGGATGGATTTGTAACTCAATCACGCCAGAACAGCTGAACGGATCTGGATGAAATTTGGCACAGAGTTAGATTGTAGTCTGAAACAGCACACAGACTATTCATTTTCGTCTTTATGATTTGTAAGTTTGATGAAATATAAAATACACGCCGACAAAGTCACAGGCAACACAGCTTACTTAAATCATAGAGCCTTGACACTAAGTATTCTACTACAAATAGCATTTACACAGCTTGAAGCCAGCTATAATAAACACACTGTGAAGTGCACAATAGCTCAGCTGGCCCACATTGTCACATTGTCACATTGCACAGTAATCGATGCTGAATGAACGCATTTGTCCACGACTGCGGCCCTTTGTCCAATAGCCACTGTAATGTGTTGTGTGCAACATTGTGTACAGTTGGAACAATGTTGCAGGAGAAGAATAAGGATTTATTTGGTTGGTTTTATTTTAAAGACCGTACAGAGTAATGTCTAATTTAGTTTTAAAATGGCCGCCGTACCTTTCGCCGTCCTTCGGAAATCCTGGTCGTAACAGTCGAGTATCTGATTACCCGTTAACTAAACAGCAAGAAATATATCCGTCGGATCTGGTCATTGGTATGGACTTAAAATGAATCGCAGTACGCCTGTGGTGGCGTCACATGACCTACTTACCCACACCACAGCGTGTTTCTACAGAGCGCTGATGTTTTCAGTCCGGGGCGAGAACGACAGTCAGTGTCTGATCGTGGCCGAGTTGAGACCTCTTGGAACTGTACCCGATTCATTGTGTCCCGTGTTATTGTGCTAAGTTCTAATCTCAAGTACTTTGTTAGTTTTGCTAGAAACAGTGTATGGCACCCAGTGTGTTTTCATAGCACGAAACCCATCGTCTACCCACATAATGCTCGAACCTAACGGAATAAAACCTGACATTCCCGACACATCTATATCGATTTCTTACCCTTTCAAACTTTCATTCAAAAGCCAAGTTCACCAAAGGACGTTTAAAGATTGATATTAAACGACAAAAAGTCCACTTCCCTTCTCAGTCCGTGCGAATGGCAATTCGACATGAAAATGGATAAAAGTTTCGTACAACTTGTGGCCCGCTCCATCGAGAGGAAATCTCATAAAAATAACACAATCATGTTAACAAACTCTTTCATCCCAGTGCTAGTGTATTTCCAACTTTTTTATTCGGTTCCTTTATAACAAAACGGGGGATTTCAGTCACCAATTGTTGGTAAATGGGAATTTTTGCATAAGCTTTTTGAGGAATCGGTTCTTAAATGCAATCTTCTTCTTCTGAATGGTTTTGTCAAAATAGTCGGGCCCGATAGAAGGCCAGGTTAATCGTGGTGTCGGCGCGTTTCTTTTGTCCGCTAAGGTGCAAATGTAGGGTGTAAATAAAAATTGGTTGCCTGTAAAGTCGGTATACGGGCGAAAGTTTTACGTGACAACGACTTTGAGTGGTAAAATAATTTTAATGTGAATATTCATTCGTATAGTAGGAAGAAGGATGAAATAATAGTAACAATTTAAAACATTTATTTATACAAAGAATTATACAATAACAACACACAGCGCAATTTTGGCGCCAATTCACCATCAAGTAACCTCACTTTTACAAATCACTCGCACATAAAATATAACCAAATACCAATAAAACGATCACTTTTTATGTCTGTCTCTCTCGCTCTTAGGCGGGCTAACCATGCCCGAGTGGAAGGGACGCGTGCCTCTCACTCGCTCTCATTGTGAGCGCATAACGTGAGCGGAGCGTAACGCAGTTTCTTGAAGTGTCACCCGGCAAACCAATTTATAAGACGTTGTCACGTCAAAATGATTGTGGTTGGTAGGTAAATTTAACACCAAACGTTTTCTATAATTCTCGGCAAAGCGACAACGACGCATCAATAATTGTTATATAATTTTTAGACATCGATTCTGATGACGTCTTCGGAGTTTCACTAGCTAATTTAATTTAACCCAGTATAGAAAGCAACTAGTAACGGATGGTAAAATAAAGGAATCCGTCACATCCTTCTATGACCTAAAATATCAACTTTGAATCCGGTTGTGAAGACCTTGCGAATGTGACGCTTTATACGGTACTGATCCTGACATGTTTAAGTTTTTACTTTTAGCTTTTAAGTTTCGTTTCTTGAGTGTGGTTGTAAGAGCTGAATAAGTTTTGTAGCGTTAATAACGCTTGTTTTTACATATTTTGAGAAACTAGTTTTGTTAATACGAGTATTTATTTTTGTTTTAATCTCTATGATCGTATTAAGAGGAGGTTACTGAAACAATCTCCATTTTAGAGCTAAATAGAAGCTCGATTATATCGTTGCAGATTAGATATTTATAAAAGAAGATAAGATAAATGTACTAAAAACCAAAAAATAATAAAATAGATACAGTCGTGGGAATTATAAACATATGCATAGACTAGACTAAAATAAAACCGTGGGGCACGTGCCCCACGGTTTTATTTTAGTTTTTTTAGTACATTTATCTTAAACATTGCAATGTATGTTTAACATAAAACCGTTTAACTTAAAAAGTTTTTTTACCTATTTTTATTTTCTAGTTTTTAGTTTTTATTTCGCATTCTGTTTAATTCATTTAGTGCTTTATTATTGCAAGGTTTCTTGCCCGTTAGTTTATTGTAGTCCAACTCCTCTATACGGCGGCCATCTTAGATTTCAATTTTGCATAGTAAATTGTATTCTACTTGTTGAGACCTTTCATTTGATACCCATGTTGATGGGATTGATAAAACCTAAGTTATCCGCCATTTTGTAGAGGCCGCCATCTTGGATTTTAATTTTATATAGTACATTGTATTATACTGGTTGAGCACTTTCATTTGATACCCATATTGATGGGATCGATAAAACCTACGTTATCCGCCATTTTGTAGCGGCCGCCATCTTGTATTTCAATTTTTTATAGTATATTGTATTCTGCTTGTTGAGCCCTTTCATTTGATACCCATATTGATGGGATTGATAAAACCTACGTTATCCGCCATTTTGTAGCGGCCGCCATCTTGGATTTCAATTTTTTATAGTATATTGTATTCTGCTTGTTGAGCCCTTTCATTTGGTACCCATATTGATGGGATTAATAAAACATAAATTATCCGCCATTTTGTAGCGGCGGCCATCTTGAATTTATAATGATAATGAATAAACATAATTGTATTGTCACCAAAATCCAAAGTGTATACAAAATTTCAGATTAATCGGTTGACAGGAAGAGGGTGAAATTTGAATTACTAAATTTGACCCAAGAATAAATAAAACAAACGGGGTGAGCTAAATAAAACCGTTTAATAAAAAAAAACATTTACTCACACGGAATAAGAAGTACACAAAACAAACATGTAAAACGAACGATTAGTGTGGGTTCATTAAAGAAGCCAAAAAATGCGTTTATTTAGAAGCCAACGCTACATACGATGAAACCTACTAACTGCAAAAACCAACTGATGGTAACTAACATAAGAAAGAGAAAAAAAAAACTCTTTTTCCCCGAAGTCAAGAAGCAACAATAAAGCAAGAACACGTAATAGAAACATCAGTAGTAAAACAAACTCACTTATTAAACACTGTACAAGCTAATAAAATGTGGGGCAACATTTCATACAAGTTGTGCCTTCTGTCGCTAAGTTTTATTGCAGGAACTATTGTACCACACGGTGATAGTTTGATGGCTGTTCTCAAACTTTGATGGACAGAGATTTCAGAGATGGACTTTCGTGTATTAAGGTTTTTTATTTAGTGAGACGAAGTTTGAACGTGGGTTTAAAATTATCCAATTTTACTTTTCCAATTTTTATATAAAGTTTCAAATAAATCTCCCCTTGCTCTTGTGGTCGCAAGTGCTTTTGCTGAGCATGAGGACCTGGGTTCAATTACTAGGTCGACTAAAGTGTTATTGGGTTTTTCCACCACATCTCATCCACAAGATTTAGGCATGGTTAATGGCAATAAGCTCGTCCCCTATCACAGTTCATACTTAACTTGTGAAATGTGGGTGTACATTTGTACAATTAGGTAATCCTCTGCCTAATCCTGGCGTGATGTTATGTACGTTTTCAGAAAATGGTCGCTATTAGTTTGACAGTTGTTCTCAAACTTTGATGGACAGAGAATGGCCCTAGATTTGATAGATGGACTTGGTTATATTTTTAGGGTTATATTGAGCTAAAGAATGAGGAGGAATGAGGAGCTCGTGGCTTAATAATAACAGCCGCTCGGGTCGATCTTTAGGTTAAGCCGTGCTTGGCTAGGTTGGTCTGTGGATGGGTGACCACCCATTACATACCGAATTTCCTCCGTGCCTCGGAAAGCACGTAAAGCCGTTGGACCCGGTTGTCATTTGTTGATCTTTGACAGTCGTTAGGTAGTCAGTGGCCCAAAAAGTCTGACAACCAGTCTTACCAAGGGGTATCGTATCACCCAGTACTAACTGGGTTGTGGAGGTCAGAGAGGCAGTCGCTCCATGTAAAATACTGGTATTCAGCTGCATCCAATTAGACTGGAAGCCGACCCCAACGTAGTTGGGAAAAGGCTAGGCAGATGATGATTAAGGTAAAGAATGACGAAGTGAGTCGAAGTTTGAACGGACCTTGTGTTGGAATCGAGTACGTTTCAAATTTATTATTTATTTATATCTATATTGTCCCACTGCTGGGCAAAGGCCTCCCTCCATTCCTTCCAACGGTCGCGATTCTGTGCTACTTCTTTCCAATTCTCAAGGAAGTATGAAGTTTCAGAGTTTATGTTTTGTACCGGTAACGAATGTAGGAGAAAAATACCCAGGCTTTTAAAAGAGTTTGAAAGGTTTTTATTTTTAGAAAATCGATTGTTCATGTAAGTAAACAAACGCATTGATTAAATTCACGCTTTCAGAGATTTTAATAAATCCATAGACTCTGATCACAGGACTTGAACGGTCAGGATCTATAAACATTACTTACTTAGCCCTTAGGCGAAACTAGAAAAAAGAGGTGATGTCTAAGCCACAATAAAAAGTGTGTGTGTACGTATTACGCACGTAAGTAAGTTATACTTCTTTGGCGTATAAATCTAAAATGTTGACTAGCTAACTTCAGGTTGTCGGTTTTTCGTGACGGTGTGCGCGCGCATCGTAAAAATTTACTGTCATCATTGTTCCCTAACGCGCCAAAAGAAGTATAACTTCAAAAAGTGCTAAGAACGTTCCAAGATGTCGGTTAAGTCCTCGTACGGCGCAATAGGATATAGTTTTAATTAAAAGGATACCCAAAAGAGAATAAAAGAATAACAAAAAAGTAACATTCAGATAACAGTCACGTTGAAAGACTATCATTGTTACATAATAATATAATAGTAACCATATTTTCAAACGTTGGCACGGCAATGATACGACTGTCGACATTATCATAAAATAGTGGGTAGCAAGTTATTTTATTTTGTCCTAGGATCTACGGTATTCTTGTTCTGAATTTCAGTGGTATAAGTATTTTTAGCATACTCAGAAATAAAATGGCTGCAAGTTTAAGTTGAAACATTACCTACTAAACGGTGCCGTAAAGGAAAAGAAAAAATTGCAATCATATCATCTTCTCGTAGTTTTTACAGAAATTCAGGTAGCCTTCAAAGCTTAGCTTGAAAAACAAGCTCATTCATTAACTTAGGTTTACTTAAGTTATCGATGTTATTCTACTAATTAGTACTTTCTTACAAATGGTATCATCATCATCATCATCATTTCAGCCAATAGACGTCCACTGCTGGACATAGGCCTCCCCCAAGTGTCGCCACATTGACCGGTCCCGTGCGACTCGCATCCAGCGGATCCCTGCAACCTTCATCAGGTCATCGGTCCACCTAGTGGGAGGCCTTCCAACGCAACGTCTTCCGGTTCGCGGTCGCCACTCCAGAACTTTACGGCCCCATCGGCCATCCGTTCTGCGAGCAATGTGCCCTGCCCACTGCCACTTAAGTTTGGCAATTCTTCGGGCTACGTCGGTAACCTTGGTTCTCTTGCGGATGTCCTCACAAATGGTATGCATAGTGGCAATGGTCCTAAAGGCTAGGTGCATGCATTAAAAGACATTGAAGAGAACTCGAGAAATTCTCAAAATTCTTATCTCTACAAAATTACCCAATTTCTATTAGACAACCGCAGAATTAAAGCAAGCTTAATAACATTACTAAGTGACATTCATGAATAAAGAGATTACATTTTATGTGTATCAAAAGATCCTTAGATAGTACGCAGACATCTTAAAACACTCCCTCGAGTATACTGTATCCCCCAAAATGTCCTCTAGGTGGGTCGTTAGATAAATATCAAGATTAGAAAGCTTATAAAAAGGACGATTCTGACGCTCCATGTAACATGGAGACCTTACCTTAGGAAATAAGAACCGCTGAAAATATTGTAATGGTGTGTGCACATCTGCGAATGAGCCCATTGTGTACGATAAAATCATGATGGGAGAAAAAAGAGGTCAAAAAGTTGCAAAATCATCATCATCATCATCATCAGCCTATAATGTTCCCACTGCTGGGACACAGGCCTCCTCTCTATGAGAGGGGAATGGGCTATAATCCACCACGCGGGCCCAGTGCGGATTGGTAGATGTCACATGTCTTCGAATTTTGGTTCTAGGACATGCCGGTTTCCTCGCGATGTTTTCCTTCACCGGTTTTGAAAAAGTTGCACAATATTTGTTAATTCCTCTGGAAATGTCCGCTCGGGCGAAAAACCTCAACGAGTCGTCAACTCCTGAGGATGCCCCCGTTGAGGGTCGATACACAAATTTTTCGTTTTTCTTGCATGTGCATATTTTTAATTCATGCATCCTGCTTACAAGCCTGGATCTTCTTTGCGGAACTACCACTAAATATTTTGCAAAACATTAAATGTCATTGATTTCCGCTGAGTAACGCCTGATTCATTGATGTCAATAAGTGACAAACATTTAGTAAATTCTTTCTGTCTAGAGCATTACGATGGAATCAGCTTCGCCACAAATCAAACAACGAAGTGGCTGAATCATTTACACCATGACAAAATCTTATCGATATAACATTTAAACAAAATAACACGGCAGAATCTATATCTATACTAATATTATAAAGAGGAAGGATTTGTATTTTTGTATGTAACGAATAAACTTAAAAACTACTGAACCGATTTGAAAAATTCTTTCAGCAAGGGATAGCTACATTATCAGCGAGTAACATAGGCTATATTGTATCCCCGTACTCCCACGGGAACGGGAACTACGCGGGTGAAACTGTGTGACGTCCGCTAGTAACAGATAATCGTACAAATGTCTTCCTGGAGAGATTTCTGGCACTATTTCTCTTTTATGACTTGAACACTGGAGAGTGGGTGGGATGAAACTGTCTTTTTCCATCAAAAAGTGCTGGTTATCAATCTCACAAGCCTATTGCAGTTTGTTAATAGACATAGGCTAAGCTGGCAGCTGTGCCACTATATCCTGTTCTAGACTAGTAAAATATTGCACACACGTTTAGTTTGAATGTCAATGCATGGTTATCTAAGTGACGTCGTTCTAAATCCAAAATGGCGGAGTCCCAAAGATGGCGGACTTAGTTATTTTTATGCCTTGCCATGATATGGGTACCAATTAAATTGATTTGCTGAGAAAAATACGAAAAAAATGAGGCCACACCTAGATATATTTAAAAACGTGTTTGTAAAAATGTTTTTTTTTTACTTTAAGCTTGTTTATTTGAACAATCACTGACTGCATGAAATATTCTTTAAAAAAAAACAAGTTTAATAAACCCATGGATGCGACCATACCTAAAAAAAAATCATAAAATATAATAATACATTTCCTCAAAACAACCACAACTAAAATATAGCGAAAAACAATCTCCCACTGTATTCATGACAAAAACATAGCTTAGGAAATAAAACAGCGGGTGAAACAAATTCTTTCAAGCGTAGTTTAATATGAAAGAACTTTGAATTATATTGAGAAAAGTTAGTCTTGTGTGTACGGAGTATTCCTGTACATTGTGTAGGTATTAGAAAACAAAATACCATCTTTAAATTTCGTAAAAGAAGGTTTAGAAATACTTATAGAAAGTTACTTGGTATTTGGAATCTACGTGAAACTTTATAGACGTGACGAGTATTGATATTATTCTTTGTTGATAGTAGTGATAGTCCAGTGGTGTTACCAATGAACTGACAAGTCATAGGTTCCGAGTTCGATCCCAAGACACAGATTCATGATCATAATCACTTATTAATATATATAATAATATATTATCGATGAAGGGAAACATCGTGAGGAAACCAGCATGCTTGAGAGCTATTTCTCGACGGCATGTAAAGCCAAGTCAGAGGCCCATGAGTGGCATAAAAACTCTGACACCAGGTTAGGGACAAACCACACAATAAAGAGTGATTGTTGAATGTTGGTCTTACCCAACTACCTACACACAGTACAATTACACTGTAGTTCAGTTCAGCTCATACTCCTGAAATTCTGTTAATTTCACATTTTGTATTATATATTATTTGAAAGATGCTTCCTTGAAGCATAACAATAAAACTTAACGATATACAATTCAGCTTCCTTTTAGGAGTGAGGAACAAAAGTATAATGATAATTATTATTGAAGAGTTTCTGAGAAAGGAATCTTTTGTTTTAATAGACGTAGAAACAATGAGATTATAATTAAGGTAACACTGAATAATGCTTTTGATATGATAAAGGATTATGAATTCAAGTCATTAAGCAGTTAATACAATGACGCTTATAACTCGATTTTTGGGGTTGCTAGATGGCAAAAAGTACTTTAAAGGACTTCCTATCAGACAAATCACTACTCCAATACAGCCTCCCTCAGTCATGATGCGTTCAATAGCCCTCTGATGTGTACCTACTTGTGTTTATTTTTCTCTTTATTATAATTATTTGAAATTTTAATAATTTAACAATTTGTAATGATTATGTATTTTTAATGTACCTATTTAATTTAATTTCTATGTAATTAACTATTGTATGCCCTATAGGCGGGACATAGTTGCTCACAATTTTATTATTTAAGACCTGTATTCTGTACCTATGATCCAATAAATATAATATAAATATGAATATGACAATATGAAAAAGAGCCCTTATAGATTCGTTATGTCCGTCCACATAATATTACAGTCATTCTAATCGGATACAGTTGGTACACACAAAAGTGAAGTGAAATTACGAATTAAAGAAAAAATAGGGGTGACCCATATACCTATGTAACTTAAAGTTGAAAAAAAAAAACTTTCTACATAATGTAATGTGTAAAAAGACTCTTAACGAAGCCGAAAGGCACTTATTCTCCCCGTCATTGCGATCATTTTTTTTGTTCTACACCATACCTGGGAACCTTCTAGTTACGAAGATATTGGGGGTCAAAGTTCCAAATTTTTCACAAGATTTTTTTTGGGAACTAATTTTTTGAACTGTTATTTAAACATTCGAGAGGTTATTATGACCAGTTGAAAAAAATAATAGGCAGTTATTTTTTAATCGAGCGTTAATAAATTTCTGCGACAGTAAAACATAAACAGTAATAAAAAAAACAATTGGCCGGTTATTTCGTCTTACAATGTCAATACTAAAAATACGTGAGCAAACTAACAAATAAATGGCCAGTAAAAATGATGGAATGAGCAGTAAAAATGATGCAATGGGCAGTTAGATTATTATTCTTATTATGATATGCATTTCGTTATATTATTTCATAAAAGGTGTATTGGACATTAAACGCTGATAATTTTTCTATTTAATTTGATTTAGTTGTTATATTTCTGCCCCCGCATAGGGGATGTTTACCGCAACGCATGGGTAATCAGAAATTAACCCAAAAAATATCTTAAAAGTCTTGCTAGCTGGCGTGAGGAGCGTAGGCCAAAGATTAAAATGATAAAGAATTAATAATTAATATCCATCAGCAACTTGCTCTAAAATACAGCCTTGTGAAATCGGAAGTGCCGTACTATAGGTATGTGCCCGATCCAGTTCTCAATAATGGCAATATCACACTGTACTGGGATCGATCCGTCATCACTGACAGGACTATTGTAGCCAATAAGCCTGATATAGTGGTGGTGGATCGATCAGAGCGGCGCGCAATGATTGTTGACATTACGGTCCCGCATGACGAGAACCTCGTGAAAGCCGGGAAAGATAAGCAAATCAAGTATCTTGACTTAGCTCACGAGGTTGTCGACATGTAGGATGTGGACTCAGCGATCATTGTGCCGGTAGTCGTATCAGCCCATGGCTTAATTGCCAAGAGCCTCGATCAAGGGCTTGATTCAGAAAGCGGTACTCCTGGACACGGCTCGTAGTGTTAGGAGGTTCCTCTCTCTGGAGCCCTGACCGCCGGTAGCTTGGACCCTATTCCCGATACCGGTGGGCTACTATTTTTTATATTTTTAAATGTTTTTTTGTTTTATATTTAAATATTTGAAAATGTAAAAAATATGTATATAAAACTTAATAAATTACTTTATTAGGTTAAACTAACTATATACATTGATAATTAAAAACTATTAAACTAAAATAGATATATAAATAAATAAAGGAAATTTTTTTTTTTTTTAATTATTTATAATTTTTTTTTTTTTAATTTTTTATGTACAGTCAACAAAACAGATAAGTATGCATGGTGGTTAGATATAGTTTTAGTTTTTTTAGAAACTGTTGCACATCTTCAAATGAAATTTGAATGAATTTAACCAATTGATTATTTTTCTTCATTTAATTTAATTTTCATTCGAAAACATCGATCGGTTTTTAAGAAAAAAAAAAACAATTATATCTTTCGACCCTGCATACCTATCTGTTTTGTTGACTGTACAGAATGCTTGGTTTGACGGCTTCGTGAAGAGTCCGAGCTCCTAATGAAAGATATCGAGGTTCCTCAAACACTTTTTTTCCTAAGTTAATGGTTGATTAGATATTCCCTTCTAAACCGTCAAAATTTTGCCCCCCCCCCCCCCCCTCTAATTTGTAACGTAAGAGGAGAACAATTCTGAAAAAGTATAGGTTTGTAAAACGTAAAAAGAACTTTCAACACAAATTGGTTTGAATAAGATTTGATATTGAGCTTTTGAGATATGGGAATTTTCGTGAAACTA
Organism: Lycophotia porphyrea; assembly: GCA_950005105.1. NCBI lineage: Eukaryota > Metazoa > Arthropoda > Insecta > Lepidoptera > Noctuidae > Lycophotia > Lycophotia porphyrea. The sequence continues at coordinate 2,393,666 of OX465409.1, forward strand.
CAGCAGTAATGTTGCTTTATACACAAACACACACAACAAATATTTGAACTTAAAAGCTACACCAAGATTGTCAATCAAAATGTGTATCACTATGGCTTTTAAAATGTGTTTACCATCAATCGCGCCTTAGCGATGGAGCAATATAGCTCAATCGATTTGTTCACTCGTTCGCGGGGCTAAATAGCTAATGTGAATGGCCCTATTTACATAAACAGGCGTATGTACATAACCGTAAGTGTATTGCTTAATTGTGCGACTAAAGTTGTCTATGCAAAACATTTTGACGCCTTATTTACACTTCTTTTTAGAGAAGATTTTATTAAACTACTACATTTAAAATGTGAAAAGCAATGATTTGGCTATAGAGTCTATTGGTACCTGTCTGTGAACTGACCATTAAACTAAATAAACATAAAGGGTGTAAACAGACTCTTAACGAAGCCGAAAGGCACTTGTTCTCCCCGTCATTGCGATCATTTTTTTGTTCTAGACCATACCTGGGAAACTTCTAGTTACAGAGATATTGGGGGTCAAAGTTCCAACTTTTTCACAAGTTTTTTTTTTAATACATGTTTTTAATGTATGATTTTTACTTTAAACACCTCCAGGACCCCCTTACTATTCAATCCATCCATCAGCACAATGTTTTGAGTGAGTTACATTGCGTCCTACTGGAAAACGTGATTTATCAGCCCGAAAAAAAAGTCGTTTCCCAGCTCTAATTTTTGCGTAAAGTTACTTGGTTTGATGTACATAATGCTTGGTTGACGGCTTCGTGAAGAGTCTGTTTACACCCTGTATACTTTAGCGGAGTCAATAGACACGGCTGATGTGTGTAGCGTTCTTGCGCTAGGCAAGAAAAAACAACGGGTTGCACTCCGGGAGTGCCGGCAGAAGTGAAGACTTGAAACAACGTCATCTAAAAGTGCACAATGCCGCTAAAGAAATTTTCACTTCAATAAACTCGAATTACAACGACAGTAGCCTTTACTTCATTTATTCATCATCATCATCATCAGCCTTATAATGTTCCCACTGCTGGGACTCAGGCCTCCTCTCTTATGAGAGGGAATGGGCTATAATCCACCACGCGGGCCCAGTGCGGATTGGTAGATGTCACATGTCTTCGAATTTTTGGTTCTAGGACATGCCGGTTTCCTCACGATGTTTTCCTTCACCGTTTTTGAGAGCAGTGGTGATGAAATAAATTACACAAAGTAATGCGCCTGTCTGGGTTCGAACCCTCGACTTACTGTTCGTAAGTCGGGGTCGCTACCACTGGGCCACCGCTGCTCTTCATTTATTATTGATTTTGTTTTATCTATCAAAAAGTAGGTCAGTTAGACTGAAAGTCTAAGCTAGTGCCCTGTTCGGATCCGCAGAACTCTAAGGTAAATAATGCAATCGCCTAAACGCAAATTCCTGCGTCTAAACGAGCCTTACCTACACACCTATCTCCCGTATCTACATTACAGGAGTAATTAATCCATATTTCAAAAATAAAGCCTAAAAAATCCACCCTCAGAAATATAAGATCCCCATCAAAACATCCCTTAATCCACGAGCGAGCATCGAACCCACGATCGATTAGTACTCAGCGCCACTGAGTAGATAATACAGAAGGTCGGTGTCACAACGGTGGAAATTTGGACGGACATATTTACGTGTATTGTTGAATTTTTGGCACTATTCCAAACATTGCTAATTCAACAGCATGCTTAATATGCCTTATGGCTATTAAATTTTCGACCATCGGCCATACAATGAGCTAAACGGGCGCAAGCACACAGACGCGTAAGTACACACAAACAAAGAAATGACAGTCGCGAGGGCAATCACAGTCTCTCTGATAGTCTCTGCGACAGATAAATATTTTTTTCTTTCTTTCTTTCAACGTGAAGCGGGTCTATGTTTGCGTGGAGATATCAAACAACTGCCGCCGCGAGCTAGCTTTCACTGCGTGCATTTCGCTCGTCGTATAGACCCAGGAAGCTAGACAGCCAGTCCTGCTAAGCCTTAGATTTATAGAGAATTAGCTGACCCCCTGAGATTCTAAGGGGTATCGTGCTACCCAGTAATTGGGTAAATTAGGCAGGTGCCCCATGTAAAAATTTAATATTGCTAAACATAAAAGAAAAAACTAGGCAGACGATGACATATAAAGTGGGCCTTCTGTACATTTCTATTTATGCCGTAGCTGTCTTCATAACTTCAACCCGTGACAAATTGTCAACAGCAGTAATGTATGGGGGATGTTTTACCATAATATTGTAATTATGGGAAGTGCGTGCTGTTCGAGATTGATGGGGTTCAGAAGACGATGGTATATGGAGAAAATTATATGCTATTTTTGAATAATTTCCCGTGATTTCCAAAACCATAAATAATATTCAATTTAAACTACTATCAACTATAACGGAGCATGTTTATACTTTATAGCGAGATTGCTCTAGACGGAGTCGATGTATGGTCTAGGCACCTTGAGATTTGACATCAGACCATACCTAGATACCCCATCTCGATTTTTTTCCTCTTTACAGCTACGTCTGCAATCATACCTCATAAATTCTGTGTTTGTCTAGCAAAACCACACGCGATTTTTTTTACAAAAACAGCATTTTATCGTCATCCCAATTGCCCAACTCGACAGACGACAACTAAATTGTTCACCTACCCTAAAGTTACAGAGAAAAACTGTAAAATAAAGTTTTCGAAATGGGATGTAGCGTTGCTGAGTCAGCGTAGTAAATAAATGTACAGGATGTTTTGTAGGATTAAGTCAATGTATGTGTGCGTTGTACTCGAATAGGAAATATTTTGACAAACAAGAAAATAACTTTCTGAATAACCAGACTATTAGAAAATTCAAATGAGGAGCTTTTAGTAGATAAACATTCAAATTAGAATTAATGACTTTTGATGAATCACATCTTTATAAGTAATTATTAAGCTTACCAGACAGGAGGCTTACAGCAAGATGTTTACAACGATTTGGCACACCTTATTGAAGCTCCAAAACTATTATCAGATATCTCGAATATACTAGGTACAATAGACCAGGTGCAGAGAAGATCCAAGTTCAAAAAAGACAGATCCTTTGACCTCCCTCCATCGCCCCACAACACCCTATACACAAACCAAACACACGAAAATCACAACCCTCTCGCCCCCCGCTTTTAGCATACGAGGGGTCAAAAGTGCCAAAGTTCAAAAACTATCCCATTCCATTGCTATACGGTGTAATGGCGCAGAGAATCGCCTGGCAACGCAACAGGTCGCAACGTTTTGCTGCGTACCATTGAGGCTCAAATTAGTGTACAGTATTGTTTGTTGTGTTGTAGTAATGGGCCTTTTGTGCCTGTAGCAGAGAGAGGGTTGGGTAGAAATACTGTTGGGAAGCTAGGGGGTTATTTTGACTTGAGAATGTTTGATTGGCGAGATTCTTGAATTTAGTCTAAAAGATTAATTTTGGGAATTCTTGCAGGAATAGTAAGAGAGTGGTGTTAAGTGTTCGTTAGATATTCACTGTCTTCGAGACAACTACGAGAAGTATTTGCGATATTTTTTTTTACCTTACGAATGCTTTAAATGTCCCGTGAATATTCGTCTTTTGATTCTAGCCCTACGTCCGACTTTATAAATTAATGCTACGAGTATGGTTAGTCAAGCTTGATATAAGTATTGAAATATTAATAGATAAGCATACTAACTCCTTGGATCACACCTTTGATCCCGCTCATCGTGTCCAAAACTTCATCATCATCATTTTTGAACCAGGTAGTTCCGATAGTCGAAGCTAGTCTTCTATATTAAAAACAAACGGGTTGCACTCCGGGAGTGCCGGCAGAAGTGAAAACTTGAAACAACGACGTCTAGCTTAAATATCAGAAATTCCAATAGCTTTCTGCAAGAAAGATGTCGCTGCCGTAGAAAAAAACTTGAAACAACACCATCTAGGTTAAACTACACGCACACTCGCGTAAGCGCACTGTGCCGCCGATTTGATCTGACGATCTGACGCAATTTTAACAGTTTATACCCATCCCAAAAAGTGCACAACGCCGCTAAATAAGTTTTTACTTCAAAAAAAAAAAACTCTTTCCATGTTTCTGGAAACACTTCAAACACCTAGATATCTATCGTCTAACAATTCTACTAACAATTGTATGTAACGACTAGAACTTGCTCAGGATCCATAAAAACTGTAACTACTTTAACTTTGGTGGCACTATGAAAGTGTAGAGCACGGTCCATAGATTTCTGAGGGTCGTTTTATATAAGGATGGGCGTGGATACTTGGGTAAGCGATTTTTGAATGGTGTCATGGTGCCAAAGTATTTTTGAAGTTATACCTCTTTTGGCGAGTTAGGGAAAAATTAAGAGAGTATTTATTTTACGATGCGCGCGCACACCGTCACGAAAAACCGACACCGTGAAGTTAGCTAGTTTTACTTACGTTTTGGTTAATAAAATGTAGATTTTATCATACGTTCTCTCCAGGTAACTGAATGGTCATTACCTGGAGGTTAAGCATTCCTAGACCTCTGTAATTTGTATTATTAAGATTTTCTATTTATTCTTGTGTTCTCCCAACGTTTGTTTACTTTCGTAGTGTCAGATATTGACAAGCCTAGTTTTTACCGATAGGTAGAACGACAAGGAAAACGAGAGGAAACCCAAAGAAAAAATGGATGGATTGTGTGAAGCCTGTTTCATGTCAGGCTGGAATGGCGAATGGAGTAAATGATGCCGTGACGTCTGACAGGGAAGAATGGAAGAAGAAAACGTGTTGCGCCGACCCCAAATAGAATGGGATAAGGGCAGGTCGATGATGATGATGATGAGGTAGAACGACAAGGATAAAGAGTTTGTAAAAAAACATGTGAAATTTCGCGAAAATTACAAAAACAAACTCATGTTTTTTTTTATTAATCTTAAAGACGTGCACCCTATACGTTTTCCCATGGACAAAAACGTCGAGCAAATGCAAAAAAAACATCATCAGCCTAACCTATTGCGTACTTACAGCTGGGACACAGTCCTACTTACTGTGTGAGGAAGTGGTTTTTCTAAAGATGGTTTTTCCACCGCTTTGAAATCAGTGGTGATAAAATATTTTACGCGCCTGGATAGTTCAAGCGCCACTCGTTACTAGTGACGTAAAAAACCGTGCAAAAAAGACTTATCATACCGACGGTTAAGAACCAATAGTGTCTATCTCAGTTTTTTACGTCTTTCACTTTTTAATGCAGGTAGATTTAAAGTTTAATTTGGCTTGGCCTACTGAGGCACTAATCTCAAAATTCACAAAATTGTTGTACTTATTGAATGCACCTCGTACAACAATTTTGTGAATTTTGAGATTAGTGCCTCAGTAGGCCAAGCCAAATTAAACTTTAAATCTACCTGCATTAAAAAGTGAAAGACGTAAAAAACTGAGATAGACACTATTGGTTCTTAACCGTCGATACGTTAATTTAGCACTGTCTTAGCAACTACCTCTAAAGAAAATCACAAAAGATCAAAAACCAACTTCCCCTTGAAAGTACCAGAAAAACTTCCCCTTCAGTATATAAACCTCCTTATATATCCAGTTATCAGCTTGACGTATGGTTCCAGACTTCACTTGTTTCAATTTTATAGCCTCGCGACTCAAAATTGAGGATTTCAGATAAGAAAGTACTCGTACGAACGGCGCAAACTTGGCTGTTTCAGAGAGATAGATTGCTGTGTGTTTATATTGTAATGCTGAAAATGTCTTGTAAGGTTTCTTGAATGTTTATAAATTGTGTTAAAATTAAGAGGGAATTCAACTTTCTTTAACTATGTAACAGTAAGAATTTGTGTCATATCGCACAATTGATTATTTTGTTTTGTAAACCATTGGTTTCGGTTGAACAAGTTCACTATAATATATTTGAAAATTTCTTATTTCCATCTTCGGGCCTTTTGCATTCCAGGCAAGAAACTGATGCCAGGGCTGCGGGACTGTTCGAAAGAGATACCGCGGCCCTGGAACACAAAGGGCAAGAAAGGAACATGGATGGGTTTTAGTCAGTACAAGTCTGACACTCCCTTCCGCTCTGCCCAGAGCGGGAAAAGTCATTTGATAATTTCCCATCCGGAAAAAAAAGGCTAGAAACGAAGGTGTTTCTTACAAGTCATCGACTAAAAAATACGCATAATACATTTTTTACCTCCATTTTAATTGCATTTTAGTCGTCCCTGAGTAATATTAATAAAAAAGCTACTGCGTGTGCTTGTCTATAAAAATCTTCTCAAAATCTTCGTAAACACAAACATAACTCTCTGTAAACTAATCCCACACATCAGTCCAAACTGAAAGTTTAACTTTCTCAAGTTTCATAGAGCGTGTAATTTTGAAATACGTGGCCAACTTAAAATTGTTCCAGCATAATATGCTTGTACGTCTGCTGAGCTCCTTTGTGCTGATAGCGTGAAGTTGTGTGTATGGGGGCAGAGTTGTGGCTTTTGTTTTGAGAGAGATGCAGGGAAAGATAATATTAAACCGTATTTATATCGTGGGTGAGTAAGGAAGTTACACGGTGAGATTATAGCAAGGCTTTCATCTTTATTGGCGATAGCACTTGGCCCGCGACTTAATCCGCAAAAATTGCGATAGGTTGGCTAATATGCATACTAAAAATATAAATAATAGCCTAAAGCACCCACGAATAATGTAACTTTCTGCCAGTGAAAGAATTTTTACGATTGGATCATTAGTTCTGGAGATTACCCCCTGCATACAAACTTGCAAACCTAAAAACAAATTTTCTCTTTATAATATTAGTATAGAAAAATAGATAAGCTGCTATGTTTGAAGTAGGCTTCTAGTCTAACCAGATGCAGCTTAATTTCACTATTTTAGATGGACTAACTGCCTATCCTCCACAACCCAGTTACTCGGGAATACGATACTCCTGCGCAAGCAGGAACCGCCCCTTTTATCGCGAAAAAGGAGGAAATGTTATCGTATCCGTGAATGGCAGGGAGATTGATGATCATTACCAGATGAGGACGTTATTACTGCCCATTTACTTGGCAAAACCCCATAATGACGTTTTTAATTACCCAAGAGAGGTAACCGTTCATCATCTGCCTATCATTTTCCCTGGGGTCAGTTTCCAGTATAACTGGATGCAGATGAGTACCAGAAGAGAGACAGAGAGAAGACCAAGAGAGGTAACCGTTCTAGTCACATAATTTAAACACACGATCCAACAACAAAGAGTAAACAAAGAAATCGTATTAAAACTTCAGCAGCATTCCTCCTCTACAATACTACATCAGGTGGCCAACACAAAGACTCACACAATTGTAATACAGTTTTAATAGCCACCAACAATATGAAAACTTGCAAACATTCAAACTCAAATGAAACTTGCGGATTGCTTCTGTTAGGGGTGGCGAGGGTAGATTAAAAATGTTTATGTAGAATTTTAGAACTTAGCTGATTACTATGGCTAAGAAAGCAAACTAAAAAAAACTTTATCTGATTACGGGATCAATGACTGCTGGTAGTAAGTATCGTCACCAATACACGTCTCAGGAGTTTCACTAAATACTTTAATTTGACCTGGACTCGGTTACTGACTGACTCAATTAAAAATAACTTAACGGCTTGTAATAGGGTAACTACTGAGATGAGCGCTATGGAAGAAGAAAGCTCATCATTATCTGTCCAGCCTTTTCCCAATTATGTTGGGGTCGGCTTTTAGTCTAACCGAGAGTAGCTGATTTCCAGTACGTTACATGGAGTGCCTATCAGACTTCCAGAACCCAGTAAGTACTGGATAGTAAGATATCGTTTGGTAAGACTGATTGTCACGTTTGGTGAGTCTGGTTGTCAGACTTTCAAACCACTACAAATGACAGCCGGGACCAGCAGAACGGAAGACACGCTACGACTTCAAATAAATTGGAACAGGAGGATGATGGTTCACTATGAGCAGACCAAGATGAGACCAGCGGCGAGAGGGGCAGACGACATTGTTGCCATCGCGGGAATATCCTGGATGTGGTTGCCACAAGATCGTGGAGCTTAGCACAAGCAAAGAGAAGCTATACCCAGCAGTGGATGAAGTCGGGCTGTGGATGATAATAACCAAGATATTTAAACAGCTAAGTAAAATACCCAACACGCCCGCTGTTTTCTATTTAATTTGATCGGTTTGAAAGTAAGCGTCATTAGCTAAGGCGATCAGATCGGAATTACCAAGTTTATAGTGGATCAGACAGGAATCAAAACATAATAATAACCAACAGGAGATCAGATCACTCGCTTCATCAAATAACAGAATTCAGACAAAACCCTATCAAAGCTATCTTTACGGAATCGGAATCGCCGAACTTTTCCGATCGTGTACGATTAAGAAATGTTTAATTTCGAGTATCTCGGTACAATTTCTTCTTTGGAGATATTTTGTTTTTCTTGTTAAAATACGAGATGTTTTAATTGGTTTCAGATTGAGGTGAAATTGGATATTGATCGTAAAGGTTAAGTCTAGAGTTCAAACACGGATTTATTGATACGTACAAATATTTGAAGAGTAAAATCGTGTTGGCATGTGTTAAATAAACGGCTGGAATTTTTACAAAAAAAGAGGATGTTAAGTCTTTTAAGAAGCTTGACTTTAAATTCTCACGATCTAAGAAAAAGCTTCTTGCGACGGTAACTGCAAAAAAGAAGATAGATATAGGTTGTTTAGAGCCCACCTCAAGACACGCGGCGTCGCGACGACAGCGAAAGACACATCTCTCCATCTAATAACCCATAACGCACTCGGCTACTTCGTCGTGCTGATGATTTCCCTTTTTTAACCGACTTTCTTCAAAAAGGAGGAGGTTCTCAATTCGGTTGTATGTTTTTTTTTTTTTTTTTTTTGTGTTTGTTATCTCAGATCTCCGTCGTTTCTTAACCGATTTCAAAAATTCTTTTTTTATGTGAAAGGATTTACTTCCCGATTAGTCCCATAGAAATTTCATCAAAATCGGTTCAGTAATTTGGTATGTTTTCACGTTAATTGCTATATCACGCGACAACGCCTGAAGTCTTGCATGTTTAATTTGACACACTTCCTGATTTCCGATTGAATTAAAAATTTGCACGCTTATGTATATCGGGTGATAGTACAATATATCGATGACATGGAGCTGATCTGATAATGGACTTGAAGGTGGCCATAGGATCTCCGTGATAAAACGACGTAACCGCATCGAGTTTGGGCTCGTTTGATTCGTCTTAATGAGTAGTTTGTCTTTAGATAGTATCCAGGGTCTGATGATGGAGCTGTAAGGTCGCCTTAAGAACTCCGCTATAAAACGACAACCCCATCGAGTTTGGACTCGTTTGAATCGTCTTGACGATTACTTCCTTAAAATTCTGGTTACAATATAAAAATTAATTCATGATTAGAATTTGTGTGGTATGCTAAAAAGTCTACAACTAAAAAGGGTAAAATAAAAAACTTTCTGCGAAAAAAAACCAACTTCCAAAAAACCACTAAAAACTAAAATAACTTTTTTTTAAATTACTTTCGGAAGTCGGTGACAAAAAATGACAATGAAACAAACAAAGTCACCGACATCCGAAAGTAATTTAAAAAAAGGTTATTTTAGTTTTTTTTTGTGGTTTTTTGGAAGTCGGTTTTTTTTTAAATTAAATTAGTTTTGACCAGTACTCAGCCACCTCGACGGCGTTGGTACTGGCCTCGGACAGGTACCGGCTGAACTCTAGATAGAGAGCATAACGCTTTTAGTAACTTTTTGTTAATTCTTTATTTTTTATCGTGCTTATTAGTGATCCACGTCGGGGTCACCAATTTGGAGGTCTGAAGAACAGGGTGTAAAGTTCTTCATCCCCCATAGAAAAGGGAGGATTCTCCAACCAGGCGGATTTTATGTCTGGTTGGGCTACTGCCCTACAGTTGTTGTCGGGTTCTTCCATGTACTCTTAAGTCGCGGATAACTTTGCTTGCGCGATTTAGGATTTGATGTTTAGTTCATCCGCTGTGTCATAGATGGCGCTGTAGTACCTTTTTGCTCTATGTTGCTGTAGTACTTTTTGTAGTGCCGTTACAAACCTGAGATTTCTACTACTTTTTTTATTTAATTCGTGGGAACTTGTTATTAGCTCTGTGTTACATATACAAATGTTATCTTTCTGTTATAACTGTTAGTTCTCCTGATTATAAATAAATAAAAAATCAGCAGGTAACGCCCGCGGCGCAAAATTTTCGCAACGTTCTGTTGCAGCTCTTTCTAACTCAATTTCAAGGTCTACTTCTAATATATAAATAATTATAGACTAGTAAAGAACTGACGTCTTTTGGCTGAAATGATGATGATGATGAAGAGCTGATCTGTGTACTTACCACAGTGATAGGATAGGCCGGGTTGATGATGGTGTAGAGCAGAATGTGGTTGGGTCGAGCGGGCGGCTCGCGTTTGCGACGCGGCTCGCCCGTCATGTAGTTGTTGCCATTACTCTGGAAATAAAGACAAATATTATGTTAGACAAATATGTTTATTAAAACATTAAATTTACACACGAAAATCTACTTTTCACTAAAAGGCTCACACATCAATCTCGCTAAGGCGAGAAAATACAACAATAAAGTCAGGTGGCTTAAAGATATAATTCCCTTCCCGACGATAGTCTAATGTCTTACATCACCATATATAGTTGTGTTAATACCAGATCCAAAAAAATATACCATTTTCAACAATTGTTGATACCATATCCAATCATTGTTAATACCATACCCAATCATTGTTAGTACCATATCCAATCTTAGTATCTCCTCGTGTCGTATCTACTACAAACCGTGATCTTAGCATCACCCGTCTGTGCTTGCTAAGCGCTACTAATGATTTACACCCGCATGACGGGCAGCCATTTAATTGCACTACACGTCCGCTCTATGATCTATGCCCCGACGATAGTCTAATGTCGGCGTATTTGTGAACTCATTACCGGTTGGAAATAGACGGAGTTATGTGTTCGTAATCCGCTATTTGTATAGCTGTCAGTGGTGATTGTTGTGTGTGATTTGAAAAAAGGTCCATTCTCTATTTGAGATCCCTCTCTTTTTCTTCCCTCTCTCCCCTAATCCGATGGGTTGGAAGACAGTTTGACTTGATACAGACAACGTACTCAAACACGTTGTCTGTATCATTGGGAATTTGTTTAAAAATACGATTTCGTTCAATGGTTAAGTTTAATAATAATTTGATTCTTTTTTCAAGTCAAACTGTCTTCCAACCCATCGGATTAGGGGAGAGAGGGAAGAAAAAGAGAGGGATCTCAAATAGAGAATGGACCTTTTTTTGTTCTCGGGGGGGGGGGGGTAACCTTCAAAAGACGATCGGTCTTTGGGGATAAGACCGGGGATTGTGGGATTTTTACCGCACTAAAACGGTGGTCACAATCATCACGTGAGAGGCGGCACCATTTCCTCTTAAAAGACCTGTCCAGCCCCCACTGTACAACGTCTGTTAAAGCACATCCCTGGGGAAATAGAAAATGTACCTGTACCTGCACACACTTATGCATTAAAATATCTTCTGTGTACTAGCATAGTCTCTGCGCCACCGCAACTGACATTCAGTCGGAAGAAGAATCATCCTTAGAATCTTTAAAGACAACATTAAATGTGCTAAATTCTGTCCTATCTTGCATCATCATTGCCACATTTAAAATATTAAGGACTTCTATCCCTTGATTCAATGTAAATTCCAGTACGGCAAAAATACGTTTACCTGCGAACAAAAAACGAGCTTATTTACTCTTGTTAGAAAACGATTACCAGAACCTACACGCAAGCAAACGAATTCAGTGTTCGCCAGCTCCAGCTACGACTATCGATCACAAAACTGACGCTTCAAAGCTAACAGCAGTGCCATCTAAATGCCAGTACATCTCCTAACCCTTGGTATATCACAGGAGTGACAAGACACACGACTAATAAACCCAACTGAGGGGAACCGGTCATTCGGAGCGCGAAAACGATGGATTTATTACCTGTGTTCATTATGATTTACGTTCAAACACCTTCGTTATATAGAATTTGTGTCATACGGGTCATAAACAGCGAAATACTAGTTTTGAGAGTATCAAGTAGATGGATAATCAGCTGTCTTCTTCTATCGTGTGGTTAGTGCCTATCCTGGTGTCAGAGTTTTTATGCCGCCCATGGGCCTCTGACTTGGATTTAAATGTCGTCGAGAAATATCTCTCCGGCATGCTGTTTTCCTTTACCGAAGCAAGTGATAATTATAAAACACGCACATGAATCCGAAAAATCGAAGGTTCGTGTCTGGAGCTCCAACACGAGACCTTTGCCTAGTGGTATGACAGACTTGGTAGTCCGAAGAGGCACTAGGCACTCAGCTGTTTGGACACTGGGCTACTCTCTGTGCTGGGTTGAAGCCGTTATCCACCGCGCGTGCCCAGCGCAGGTTGGTGGATGTCACAATGACTTAGGGTCTAGGTTTCTTCACATTTTTTTCTTTCAACATTAGAGACCAGCGATGATAAAATAATTCTGTGTCCTAAAACCAAAAAAAAATATGGAATTTATGGACTCGTATTGGGCTCACCCGAGGGATTTCATGGATCACTCCTTCTCAGAGAAAGAGGTCAGTGTCCCAACAGTGGTAAAATCTGAGGCTTATTACTATGTTTGTTTTCAAAACTACTCAAAAGTAAACAAGTGGGTATCTTCCCAGAATCTCAACCCTTCCTCAACTGCCGTATCTCTGAAGGAAAACAAAATGGCGCTTCTCTCGCTATTAATTGCTACAAACAACTTACTGTTACGCTAAACAAACGTAATAACGCTCTGTATGAATATTCATCATCGCGGCCCGACTGCGAAGGGTTAAGTGGGGGGTTGAAACATGAACTTTAGCGGGTAGTTGACAAATTGGTTGATTTTGTTCTAGATTTATGATGTTTACTGAATTTATTGGGATGCCGACTATAATAGTTAATTTTACAGGTAGGAGCAAATTCAAACCGTTTATTTAGGTATAAGGAATGTAAAACAGGAGGAGTGATATGCAAAATGGCGGCAGTGTGAGTGCAGACATGTGGCGAAATTAAAATTAACTAATGAAACCACAAAAACGCGAAGAAAACGAAAAAATCAGTAATTATTCTTTAATTATGATCTCTATCAGTTTACAATTGAAAAACTCATTTCAAATTAAATATTCATCTTCCTGCCCTTGTCCCACATTACTTGGCGTAGGCGCAACTCGTTTTTCTTCCATTCTCCTCTGTCAACCGTCACGCTATCATTTACTCCTTTATCTTTCATATCATTCCTCACACAATCCATCCATCGTTTCTTTGGTCTTCCTACGCATTAGGTTTCATATAACTCGATTCCTACCGGCTTCCCTTTGAAAAATGGCACAGTCAGTATTCTATAGACAAATAATATGATCACATTAAAGATATATACTCCGGGTTACCTCTTACAAAAATTGGCCGTTCGCTGCTGAAACAAGCCTAAGCTAACGACACAGTTTATCTAAACGTTTCCATGAAGTCCACATACAATATGTACTAACTACATACTATTACATCGCTATCTCTCATCTCCGAGGACCAGCTCACAAGCTTAAATCCCCGATACGATCAGTAGGTAAAACACAGTCGCCGATGTAATTTAGTTAAAGCCCTAATTTCACAGTAGCGCTCAGAATCCGAAGTGGGATCCCACGTATTAAGTTCGAATCGAAAATAGATTAGATAATAGTGTGTGTTTGAAGTTGGTACGGTGTTTGAATGTAAATAAAAACTAAAGTTTTGGATAAACGTTTTATAACTAAACCCTATAAGGTCGAAGCGTACAGGTAGCCCGTGAAATTCAAATTTTCTTACGTTTTTTGCAATTTGTAGGTGAATGTTAGGTTGTATATGAAAATGACAAAATAGAATAATATTTTAATTTAGCTGTCGAAACTTCAAAAGCATAGTTGGGATCTATGTTATTTTCTAAAATAATATTTTTCTAAGTTACTCCTGATAACATTAGCAATCTGCCAGTAATCGTCCGGTCAAAATCGGTCCAGCCGTTTCGGAGATTAGTCGGAACAAACATTCAGAATGTTTTTTTTTTGTTATAAGTGCCGTAAGTTTAGTGTTTAGGTATTTGCATTTAGTAAAAGTCTGTTTTTTCGAAATTACAAACAGACACTTCAATTTCATTTATTTGCATAGATTTAAGAAAACCTTTTTTTCTAAACTTTTAAAGAAAGATTTCAGAATGCCAATGCTTTGCCGCAACAGGTATTAATAAGATGGGTCTTGAAATTATTTGTTCAGAAGTTTATCTTACTATTGATTAACAATATAGGTTAATCAGTAGTAAGATAAACTTTTGAACAAATAATTTCAAGACCCCTAAAAGTTGACACATAATCCCCCTCAACAGTCAAACTAACCAAATGGCCGACCAGCTAAAAGACCATCAATCTAAGAGAAATAACGAAATGATACAATTTCTGGCTATGAATAATGCATGCGATTATTTTACGGAGCACAATATTATGAACAGTTTCGGTAAACGGCATTAAAACGGATCACTTGTTATTTATGATAAACGGTAGCTGCTTAGGGTCCGAATATTAAATCCGGGATTTGAGACTTCACCCCCGTTTTATTCATGGGGGTACTAAAGAAAAATTATTGAATTATGATTGAGAAAAGAAGTGACAGGTATGATTGATTTGATATTTATTGAATGGATTGATTGATTAGCAGGAAAAATTGATTCTTAAGCATGATATTGGGTAGCAAACAAACGGAGTCTACCTGATGGTTACTGAACACCACTAAGTGCATCATCGTCTTCCTGCTCTGGTGTGTGTGTTTTTATCTTCCATTTACACCTTTTCCTTTCATATCATTCCTCACATAATCCATTCAATTCCTTGGTCTTCCTCTCTCTCCATCCATCAACATTTATATTCATCACTCTTCCAGTCACATGCGATTCGTCCCTCTTCATCACATGTCCATACTAAGACAGTCGATTCCCTTTCAACATTTCTGTAACTGGCGCAAGTTTCAAACTTCCTCTGCTATTCTCATTCCTTACTTTATCAATTCTTGTCACTCCACACATCCACCTCAACATTCTCATCTCAGCTTCATGCAATCATTCATGAACGCGGGTTCACCGGAAAACTTTGCGTTGGAAGGCTAGGTGGACCTGGTGAAAGTTGCGGGGATCCGCTGGATGCGAGACGCACGGGACCTGTCAATATGGCGACTTGGGGGAGGTCTATGTCCAGCAGTGAATCTCATTCAGCCGTCACAAAATCCATCCAGACATCCAGCTTTATCTCTAGGTGGACAAGTATCTACACAGCCTTTGGTAGTCCAAAGGCTGTGTAGATACGTGTCCACTTAGAGATAAAGCTGAAGTGTCTCATGCCATCGTGTTGTGTCCCAAATACTTTAACTAATAAAACAGGAACGCTGTTTGGCGGCAGAAATATTTGCGAAGATAACATATGCATGGGAGAGGAAGACCAAAGAAAGTATGGATGGATTGTGTGAGGAATGATATGAAGGAAATTGGTGTCAGAGGAGAGTGGAAGTTGCCCCGACCCCAAGTAACTTGGGACAAGGGCCGAAAGATGATGATGGTTCGACATACAAGAAGAGTTTTAGAGCTTCGCTATAACTTCAAGATTTTACCCCTTTTTATCGCAATCAGGCATACAGAGGAAAAACGACCTCTTTCTTTGATATAATTCCATATATTTTTCTCGAAAGAAATGGCAAAAATTAAATGGGAATGGCATGTGTGGTGTAACTCTGAATGATAAAGTGAGGAATGAGGTTATACGGAAACGTTGCGGTTTAAAAGATGTAGTGACAATTGAAAAGAGTATGCTTAGAAAATTGGTGAAGTTCTTCAGAAAGGTCAGGTGAGTAGTACTCTCAACCGGCGTGCGTGTATGACCAGATGTATGAACGTGGACGAGGCAAAAGGAGTATGTAACGATCGTAGCAGGTGGCGTTCTGTGGTTTCTGCCTACCCCCATGGGAAAAGGGCGTGAGTTTATGTATGAATATAAGTTCAAAAAATTAATTGATAAGTCAATCAAAGTATTGGATTAACTCATGTTTGCACTAAGTAAATAACAAAAGCCCCGCGGCAAGCTGTCTATTTATACCTCTTAATATCCGTCTATACTTACCTGCCATAGAAAACGTACCTATTTATACCAGTCAATAAATATGAATTTCAAAAGGGATCCTAAACCAATAATATGGTTATAGCTTTGTTGTCAAAGTCAACAAGTCGCAAATAGAAAGGTTCATAGAATTTTGAATTTAAATCGCCCTCTGTTTAGGACACAGAAATTGGTCCTAAACTATTCAAAGTCCCGCAAAACTTTGCCATGACAAGCGTTTCTTAGTTCCTTATTTGAATTTCCCGCTTCGATGGCGTTCGCCGCCAATTTTACAATACGGTGCTTACGTTGAAGGAAATTCAACCTTCTGTTAATTCATTTTAAGATGACTTCTCCCATGATATCACCGACGTTTTTACAGCTATACTATTTTACTTAAAAATCCACAGTATCATGTATGCAATAAGGTTTGATTTCAAATGTATGTTCGCATTTAAACAACTATCATCTGCTAGGGAATTTTCTGCTTTACGCCCCTCTATAGGAGGTTTAATTTTGATATTTTCATTCTGAATAAATCTCAGCCTGTTGAAGGGATTACATGATGGAATATTAAGTGCGTTTCCAGTTTAATTTGAATTTAATTTAAGCGTTAATATTTTGTATGTATTTTATGACTGCTGGCAACCCAGTGCAGTACATGAAGACTTTATGCGAGGATTTGCAAATGTATCAGAATATTGAAATGTAGCCAGGATGAAGACATTTTAATGGTTTTTGTTGAGCATTTATGTTGTGTGGTACGAAATATGACGTGGGATTAAGTTTGAGATAACATTTTCTGTACTCACTGTCAGTGTAATTACAAGGATAGAATTTATAGAAGATTTGTTTTAAAAACAACGTTTTTGAAATGTTTTCATTAGAACTTCAAAACATCATGAATCGCACAGTGGGTACCAGATGACCTCATTATCATAATCTGCCGAGGGATTGTCCCAACTATGTTGGGATCCGCTTCCAATCTAACCAGATGCAGCTGACAACCAGTATTTCACATGGATCGACTGCCCATCCGACCACCATAACCCAGTTAGTACTGGGTAATACGATACCACTTGGTAAGACTGGTTGTCCCATTTTCAGGCCACCCGACTTCCTGTAACGACTGTCAAATTTCTACAAATGACAGCCGGGACCAAGGGCCTAACGTGATTTCCGGAGGAAACTCTGTATGTAATGAGTGGTCGCCCATCCACAGACCGACCTAGGCAAGCGCAACTTAACCTGAAGATTGATGCGAGCGGCTGTTATTATTTAGCCACGTGCTCCTCTCACTACGGATCCCACAATGCTAGACATTGTAGCATAATCAAAATCAGCCCCGAACGTTCCTACTTGTGGCACATAAGCCTCCTTTATGTGAGAGAGAACACTGTAGGCATTTGATTAATTGCCACCACGTCACAGGAACAAGACAACAAAGACACATCACACGTCCAAACATTTGTTCTACATACAATATTAATCAAAAACCCGATCGCTCTATTTAACCCCCAAAAAAATAAAAAATAAAGACAATGTACCACCCGCAATAACACACACTCATTAATTACAGTTCTGACAGGCCATTTTCACAAAAAAAAAAACGTAAATAAATATAAAAGCCTGGAAAAAAACCCCATTGTCATTTTATACAGTCGTACAAATTATCACAAACGAACCGTTAATTTAACACTGAGGGGTTGAAATCATATGACACCTCACCCCCTTTCACCCCCCAGTCTGTACATTGTGCGTGATGAATTGAGGGTAGTACAGTCG
Source organism: Lycophotia porphyrea (assembly GCA_950005105.1). Lineage (NCBI taxonomy): Eukaryota > Metazoa > Arthropoda > Insecta > Lepidoptera > Noctuidae > Lycophotia > Lycophotia porphyrea. The sequence continues at coordinate 2,411,669 of OX465409.1, forward strand.
GCGAGAAAAAATAAGGATAATAACAGAAGTTTCTAAACGAGCCGAATAACTACTAATGAAATACCTCAATAGGATAAAAGTCTAGCTAGAATGGCAGTGTCTAGCTACGTTCATTCTGTAATACTACTTGTGCCATTGTGATAAAGTTTTATTTTCCTGTCTATTTTGACCTGTCGGCTCGTTTTCATATTTTTGACGACGACTGTACAACAAAATTACCGGTTGTTTGTTAAAAAGTGGCCACTGCGGGTTGAAAACACAGTTGTAGACGGAAATTTAATAAAGCTTTGTTTATTTAGCATACATAATACGGTCGGTTTATGACGTACACACATATTTACCCCTTTTTCCCAAGAGGATAGGTATATACTATAGAAAGCAACGTGACACCATACCTACAGACTCCTTTTGTTTCGTCCACGTTCATACACGCCGGTTGTGAGTACGACACACCTGACCTTTTTAATTAATATCTTCAATTATTTCAACAAATTTATTAGGTTAAACTAACTATATACATTAATAATTAAAAACTATTAAACTAAAATAAATAAGCTAACAACAAACTATAAAAGGGCATCGAAAAAGTCCTCCTCAACGCTGCGCGCTGTCAGCTGGTAATGTGCCCAAGAAACTGGCGGCGTTGCCACGTTGTATGGCAACACTTAGCCTCTGGCCAAAGTAAAAGCCAGCCCTTGGGTCACGGGAAGCGTCAACTAGGCGTTTCGAAATTTCCTTAAATAAGGTCATTGTTGGTTATTCAAGGGTTTCCAGTTATCCGTCACATCGTATTTCTGAGCCGGAAAACGAACGTCAAAACTCTTTAATTTATTGCGAAAATAAATAAATTGAATCCAAAATTGCGACACGACAGTTTCACACATGTGTTTAATTCTAAATCTTAATTAAGTCGAGTTTAACGCACTGTCGGAGTCGTACAAAGAAAATGCGACGCGTGCAGGACCGTCAAAGAAAATACTAAAATATAGACAAATTAATTTGGTTGGGTAGAATAAAACCCTAAAACGACGCTGGTGCAGTGTTTTATGTGGTCATTTAGTGGATCCCAACCACAAAAATTCTATCGACGGCAATAAAGAAGAGAGGTAAAAAATACGAGGGTTCGTCTTAACGCTTTACCAAAGAGAAATGGAAAAAGAACGTAAGGTTTTGAATGCCCATTTGACTAGAAGACTCACAGTTCAAACTATCCTATTAAATCAGGGATGGACATGACTGTATGCTCTCAAAAATTACATGAGTTTGAACACCCGCGAGCAGGCCATTGCAATAATATGGTTATAGCTTTGTTGTCAAAGTCAACAAGTCGCAAATAGAAAGGTTCATAGAATTTTGAAATTAAATCGCCCTTTGTATAGGACACAGAAATTGGTCCTAAACTATTCAAAGTCCCGCAAAACTTTGCCATGACGAGCGTTTCTTAGTTCCTTATTTGAATTTCCCGCTTCGATGGCGTTCGCCGCCAATTTGCTTACGTTGAAGGAAATTCAACCTTCTGTTAATTCATTTTAAGATGACTTCTCCCATGATATCACCGACGTTTTTACAGCTATACTACTTTACTTAAAAATCCACAGTATCATGTATCCTATGAAATCAGGGATGGACATGACTGTATGCTCTCAAAAATTACATGAGTTTGAACACCCGCGAGCAGGCCATTGCACTTTCAGGTTCTTGGATTTGAAAGCATTCAATCAAGTCAAACTTTCAATTACACCGTTGCTGACACTTTTGAAGGTTAAAACAAAAGGATGAAGTTGCAGTCCCCGTCACTAGGCATAATAAGTTCTGAAAGTACTGTAGTTGCCCATTCCAAAGGGTAGATATCTATGGAGAAAAATGGGCAAGAAACTACATAGCTTGAATAGCAAGCTTAGCAATTCAATGTCCATCCTCACTAATCATAAAACGAAACCCATCAAAAATCTGACAGCCTCATTTCAACAGCCTAACCAACATTATAGTAAGCATCTTAAGCAACACTGAAGTTACAAAGGCTTACTTGAGACAAATATGAAATTTTCAAGCACTTGCTGCGACAAGTACACAAGAAATTACTTTAAAAGTACCCACGACTCGTTTGCTCACAATGCCATAGGGAAATGTGTTGACGGGTTGGGTTTATTGTTGCTCGAGAGTTTTTAATTATAAGGGGGGTAAAATTTGGATAGGAAGAGTTTTAGGGGGTGAAAATATCGGTTGGTTGTAGCAGTAGGTGTTAAAGGGTTGCGCTCGTTATAAATTGAAAGTTGTTTTGTTATAAATTGGTCGATCATTAGTCGAGGATTTAGAAGCTGGAAAAGCTTTTTTTTTTTTTATTTATTAAAAAAGGCATCAAATCCCTATACAACGTGTAACGGAAAGGAAAACGGAAATACGTGAAAAAAAATACAAACAGCTGTAGGAGTAAAATCTACAAATAAATATTAATTTAATACTAACTACAAGGCTATATAAAATATAAAAATACTATAAATGTTGGCAACATTGCATTTGAAGCGCCATCTGTGGACGAAAAAGAAACTGACATCAACGGAAGCAGTTTCTAATTACTGAGGTTCCTGCAGTGGTTCCTGACTCGAGGCTTTATAACGGCGAAGCACAAGAGGAGCGGTCTCTTGAACCTTCAGATTTTGGATAGTTCATACATATTCTCGTAGTCGCTATCATTGATTGTATTTTATTGCATTTAATTGATTTTGTAAAAATAAATAGTTTACCAGTTGACTGCCTCATTTTCTCTCGGTTGAATTTATTTAAAGTAATATTAGTATTTAACTTAACATAAATATGTATTAAAATTCAGGTGCGTAGTTCTGACAAATTTTTAGCAGACGTTTAACTTGGAAGAAACAATGTAGGCGTATAACAATCAAAGCACGTGTTGCTATGTACCTAATTTCTACCTACCCACAGTTATATTTTAAATTCTGAATAAGCTTGCGTTTGGCCGCAACTCCCTGATCTGCAGCTATGACGCGGGCTAAGGTGGAGTGCGCTTGCCTAGAAGAAACCGATTTACTTGAACTTAGAGGAGATCCAGATAGGAAAAAGTAGCGACCGTCGCCATTAAAACTACAACTACAAAAGTCAGAAACACTGCAAAAAAATATCATCTCTCTCCCCGCCATAATTTGTAACACAAAATAATTAAAATCCGTGTATTTTCAAAGGTACACGTGAACAAATTGGAAGGATGAGTTTCAACCGGGTAACCGGGTAACCCGCCCCGCGGCCTCGCGGTGAATATGTTACAAGTCGCTTCATTTTTCGTATTTTTGTTATAAACTCGAGTTTTAAGGTTGGCTGTTGAGAGTTAATTAATTTATATGCTTTGTTTTTACATGGATACGAAATAAGTGTTTATTTTGAGAGTATTTACTATTGAGAGATATCGTGGAACCAGTAACTCAAACTCAAAGCATTTATTTCAATTAGACCATTACAGACACTTTTGAATGTCAGAAAAACAGAGAAGGCTAAGCTACAGTCACAGACACAAGGCATAATAAATTGTAAAAGTACTGTAGTTGCCCATTCCAAAGAGTAGATCTCTATGGAGAAGAATGGGTAACAGAGTTGTGGAGGTCAGATAGGCAGCCACCAGCCGCTCCATATAACACACTGGTAACCAGATGTATCTAATTAGACTGGAAGCCTCCTTACCATGCTTGGGAAAAGAGTTAAGAGACAATGATATGAGATTCAAGTACTGACGGAAAATTGCGTTACTCCTGGACACGGCTCGTATTGTTAGGAGCTTCCTCTCTCTGGAGCTCTGTCCACCGGCAGCTTGGACCCTGTTCCCGATACCGGTGGGCTACTATTTTTTATATTTTTAAATGTATATAATAAATTAGAAATATGAATAAAGGAACCTAAACTACTAAATTACGACGTCGACGACTACGACGGCGCAGTTGGCGCAGTGGCTGAGTAATCGACTGATGCGCTGCGTGTCGCGGGTTCGATTCCCGCACGGAACAAATATTTGTATGGCCTACAAGCAGTTGTTTCGGGTCTGGCTGTTTGTGTTAGTGAGTTTAAATGTTTGTAAACGCACCCGCGATACAGGAGAAATTCCTAGTGTGGGTAACCTCTTAAAAAAAAAAATACTTCCCATAAATCGGATTTTGTTGATAATTTCAGTTCCAGCTAATTTCCAAAACGGCTAGAGCGATTTTGAGGGGACTTTTATTGGCAGTTAGTTGATGAAGAAGTAAGGCTACTTTTACTATACAAAAAAGATTATGGTTCCGTGCAAAAAAAATGAAAATCCTTGGAAATTAATATTTTTATAATAATTTCACGCGAATGTCGCGTGCAACAGTAAGTAGTTAATAAAAAACGCCACGGTATAAACAAAACAATAAAATCGGCCGTTATTGATTGAGTAATAGGTCTCAACCTCAAACCCACAGTAACTGCTCTTCTCACCATTAAACCAATCAATTAAATCACAATTTCATAACAAACAACTGAAAATAAAAACAATAACAACATTAATCTAAATTAATCTACAGCTCACAGAGCTGTTTAGGGAAATCCGAATTTTGCCGCCTGAACTTCAGTAATTAAAAAAAAAAAAGTGTCAAGTTTTGATGAAACTTGACAGATCAGTGAGTGCTACCTGCCACAAAACATAATATCAGCCGCGTGATTCACTTAGGAGTATAGGATCATAATCAAGAATGCTTTGAATTTTTTTTACGTGTACTTTCCATCCCATCAGGATGGAAAGTACACGTAAATTGAATTTTGTATTTTATCCAGATTGAACATCAATTGCTAGGCCAGTAGTTAAATACATAAAAATAAAGGGTTGTGGAGGTCAGATAGGCAATCGCTCTATAAAAGGCGTAAAAAGACTCTTAACGTAACGAAAGGCACTTGTTTTCCTCGTCATTCTTCTGTCAAAACATGACCAATTCAGTCCCTAACTTTAAGATGGGAAGAGGATACAGCTTTATTCTTCTTTCATAATCAATTCATTACATTTCAAATCAATTCTTTAGGTGATCTTTTGTTTACCGTATGATCATGTCACCAATGTTCATCAGTAGACGTCCTTCGGCTAAAATGATAATAATGATGATAATCATGTATTCTGCAAAAGGTTTTCTCTAATATTGAAGATGTATTCATAGATACGTGTTAATTAATTACCCGAAGAAGCAACACAATTCCCGTAACAGTATAATTGAATATCATTTCTGTCATGTACGCGTGAAATGAATTAGCTAATCAGCAACCTAGACAAAGTCGATCGTACAATCGCGGAACGAAAAGGTTAGGCAAGTTTTGAATAAAATGTAGGTAAACTTTTGGTTGTCCATCAAATGATGCTCATTCTAATTCCGACAAATAGGTACCATAATTATGTCAACTCAACAATCAAGAATGTCACCGTTGACAAACAAACGAGTAAATGAACATCACAAGATCTGAGCGGATAAATAAATTGTAAGTAAACGACGAGTTTATTAGGCCATATCAAAACATAAACAGTGCAAATTGACAGCTGTCAAAAATGAAAATGAAAAGTGACAGTTGGTCACTTCTACGCTAATAAAAATGGTCTTCCTACAGTTTATTTTTGGTCTTACAAATAGAAAGGGGTTTCGTCATTTGCTTAAAGTTAAATAGTGTCAGTTACTGTCCAAAGTTAAATCGTAATAAACGTCCGCTTAAATTTAAGCAACTTATCTGAATAAACCTCCAAATGTTTCATTAAAGAAATTCGTAACAAGTCACACAACACTATACTAACAAGATCATTATACACATTCATTCGATCAACGAGAAACCACACATACTAAGAAACCGCGTGTTTATTATGTCCACCATTTGACTTTTCCGAACTCGTGCGATAAGTGTGTCGTTTCAACAGTCAGAAATCTCCTCGTCGACAAATTAATGGTAGAACGAACAACGCGATACAGCTTCCAAATGGCGATAGCAATTTGTTAAACAGAAGAGACACGATAAACACCCACCAAAGAACATTCAGAGAAAATGGAAGGAAAAATAAACACATTTTGACAGCTGTCAATAAATAGTGGGAATAACAAAAAATATTGAAACAGTAAACTAGTGGTTGACTCAAATGATTTATAGTCATTTACCTAGAATCTTCACACCTGTAATATTCTAATTTATACAAATAAAAGCAATAAGTATGTCAACAGAGAGATCAAGGATGCCTCTGTCGACAAATTAACGACAAGTCGGCCGATAGCTTGCAAGTAGAGGAGACCATTTACAGATTGAGAGACTGACTGACAGAGGTACACACGGCTACACCTCAAGCTAAAGATTTCCAGTAAAACATGGCCTCGTTTTGTAAAGGTTTCCCATACAATGAGAGATCTGCATAAACTGGTTTTGTATAGCTTGATCTTCGTGCGTACTCACTTTTCACGGATATAAAAGGGGAAATGCTAGATCTAATTAGTCAACTCATTTACAGTTACTAAATACTTACACCCGTATCTACGAGTATAAACAGGTCAAAGTGATTCCTTGAGTAATTATTTAATATACGATTCACTTTATTAATTGCTTCAAGTTAGAACTTTCAAAAGTTAAAATTCAATTTAGATAGCTTTGCTTTCTTTGACGGTTCTTATTTCGTTTGAAAACTTGACTATTGCATAAAAATGTTCGCTTTTAAGTAATTGCTCAAGTCTTGACTTAAGATACGCGTGTTGCAGTTTTGACAGCTGTCAAAAAATAGTTTGGGTTATCTCCTTAAAACAAAAATACTGCTGACAAAATAATTTATTTGTGTATTTATTTAAAACCGATAAGTATGTCAACTAAACGATCAAGGATGTTTCTGCCGACAAATTAACGACAAACCGTACACGATCGACATAGTTTCCAACTGGCTTAAACAATTTAAAGTGGATACTAATTTGATACAAATAGGGACGGAAACATGAAATAAATAGGGTAAGATACCTTTGTTAGAATTCTTTGTCTTTAATAATTCAAATGTAGTTTTCAAAGAACTTGAAACACATTTATTAAATACTTAGATAAAAAAGTAACAGTGCTAACCCGATAGTAGAAAATGCCCTCGGCATTAAGTCCGCCTCTGTGCATTTGTGTGCTTGATAAAATGTATGTTTTGACAGCTGTCAAAATGTCAAGAGTAAAAAAAGAATCACAATAAATTAGGGGTGCTACATGTTAGAGTCGGCCTAATTCAGCATGTGACGGGCGGTAAAATTGAATATACGTTTTGCCGCCCTGCCAGTAGTTGTCATACAAGCAAACCATGTATTTACGTTACAAATCATCACGCCTGTAATCCCCGTACGAAAACAGTTGTAATTCTAGTGTAAGAAAGAGACAGAGCTCTAAAAGTCGTCTAGCGCCATTTCTTTCCCACACTGGAATGACAACTGCTTTAAGACGTCATGGTAGGGCACCTGGTCCTAAAACAAACTTTTACATACATATAACTAACATAATATAACATCACGCCTATAAACCCCGTAGGGTTAGGCAGAGGTGTACCTAATAGTACACCCACATTTCGCCAGTTATATTTAAGTTCCATATAATAGTGCGGCCTATTGCCATCAACCGGGCACAAATGTAGACTCCGTGGCTGCTACTGAGAAATTCCTTATGGAAAAACTCAATAACATTTTGCCCGACTCGGGAATCGAACCCAGGACCTCACGCACATCAGCTGCGCTTGCGACCACTAGACCGACGAGGCAGTCTGTGTATTTATTTAAATGCAATAAGTATGTCACCTGATCGACCAAGGATGTATCCGTCGACAAATTATCGGCGTAACGTCACAAATCGACATGGTTTCCAACTGGTGCAAACGATTTGTAAATTATTGGTTATGGATGTAAGTCGCATTCGAGTTTGCCGAATTTTAGTGCGGTTGGTCGGATGTTTTTCAAGAGGTAAGTGCTTGCATATTATTGTAATTTCGCCGTGAAATGAGACTAGATTAGTGTGGTATAAATATGCGTTTTTTTTTTCATATCTTTCTCACATTATGACGCAGTTGAGAAAAGGACCCGTTTTTTTTTCTATTTCAGCTTTATCGCGTAGAATAAACAGGCGATACCTATATGCACACTTAAATAAAACACTTGGGTTTTCAACACTTCCAAAACAACAAAGTTCTTGCTAACGGCCATTAGTTTAGCCAGGAAACTGCACAATACTTTTAAGAAAACTCAATATGTTTGTTAATACTAGACAACCCTAATTACGAGAAACGTACTAATAAAATAAATAATAAAGACGCAAATGAGTTTAAGTGTGAATAAAATTAATGTAATATCAATAAATAATGTTTATTTACAAAATAATATTTTATCTGTTGCAAGAAACGCACGCAAGGATTACTAGGATTAATTGATGATATGTCAGACATTTGTTTCGTCGATCACTAATCTAAAACATAAAAACTTAACGTTCAAAAGTAACATTACGGTTTGCATTAACCTCTTAAGAAATTGACGACAATTTGTGAATAAAGCCCTAAAAGCTTTCAACAACAAGAAACTAAAAACACGAATTCAGCACAGTATGAACAAATCGAGTTAGTGTGTCCATAATAATATAAAAATGTTAGACTCAAGACGGATTACAAGGTCCGGGCCGAGTAGGGTCACCACAACATCCCCACAAAACCGGACAGAGTTATTTTTAAAGGCGTCTTAAAATTTTCCGGGGATTTGCCGGCGGGGATATTCTTTTGTATCCGGACATTCCGCATTATGTCCAGTTGACGCACCTGGGTATGGAGGTAAATCCCTGAGGTTTTTCCATGTCTTCCTTTTGTGTTTTTCATTCTAAAGTAGGTTAATATTTGAGCGTTGTTTCGAGTAATTTAGTTGTACATTGTTGACATTTGCCATGTTTTGAGGTCGTGTTGTGTTTAGGTTGGGGTATTAACCTGATTGCAGCCCGGTTTTGAAAGTATATTGTTCTGGAATAATCCCTCAGAGGCATATTATGTTTGTGTGTTGGTACGTTTCGTTGAAGGTTATATCTTTTTAGCACTATAAGTTTGTGACTAAGAAAGGGAATATCAAAATTCCGTGGTGCCTTAAATTTTGATTGCCTCTCAAGGGAAATATGGTGAAGTTATACAAAAACCAAGATTGTAAACATATACGAGGGAATAAATATCTCGTATGGGTAACAACCAACATAAAGTTTTACGTCTTTTTTATTCATACTTTGCATTATTTTGAAGAACAAAGAAAATTGCAATTATGGCTACTGAAAATGGGACGGAAATATTATGTCGTGCTTTCTTTTATGCGTTCGTTATTATAAGTAGCTTTGACAGTGACAATTATTATTATTATTAAATCATTTATTTTCAGACAACATGGCCCATATTACAAACAATTGCTTAAAACTATGTTAGTAAACACGATTATTAAAAACAATGAAAATGTTTTTCACAAAAGTAATCTATGATATTTCATGTACAGAATAGTGCACGGCTGTTCCAAGTAGTAAGTTAAAGGTAGACTTCAACAACGTTGTGAAAGATTTTGCCCAAGGCATTAAGTCCGCCTTTGTACAGTTTTTTTTTACTTGTGCATAAAGTTTTAATAAATAAATTTTGCAGTCCTGTTTTTGTTTTCCTTACCGTACATTGAACATTCAATGAGCCTTACTGGCTGTAGCAAATCTTTGCCAGGTTTTTCGTTCAGTCTGATACATAGAAATATTCATCCAGTTTTATTTCTTTCTTCTTCCCACGGTTTCCAAATTAATGTAGAAGACAAAGATTATTCCACGTGAATTTACTACCGGGGCTCAAAAAAATTGTCCTAACTAAGTCAATAGGCTGAGTGCCACATTTTCTTCTTAATACGTTAAAACTTTAAGATGCGGCAAGGTAACAGACAGATATAAACAAACGGACAGATATATAAACGGATAGACAGACAGATCTACACAGTGGCGGATCTATCATACAACCCGAAAAGCCCGGCTTGCCTTACAATCAACTCAACAAATAAAAAAAATACATTCTTACGAAAATAAAAATGTATGTCAAACAATAATAATATCAAAATCTGCGCCAAACGCAACGTGATGCGATGCGACGTTGCAAGGTTTCCACACAACTTTATCAATCTAGAAATTATTTTAAATTCGCGCGCATCAAACGCGACGTTGTCAAAATTTTCTGATATCTCCGATACCGGCCGACTCTGGCTCGCTCTAACACTATACAAAAGAAGAGTTGTGCCTACGGCCTACGGCCAGTGACCCAGTGCGCTTTCTCTTTCACACCCATTGGCTTGTAATTTGGCTTCTCTGATCTTTCATTTTCTCTAGCAAAATGTTTCTGTTTTTGATAACAATAATAGGCACGAAATTTGAATTTCGTATTGAATTAAAAGCAGGGTTTTTTATGAATGTGTGAGTGTAAGTCAGTGTAAGTTTGAGAGTGAATTGTTTGTGAATGCGCGGAAAGCTGCGCATGGCGCGAATTTTGATAGAAACAAACAAATTAGTTCATATTTGTTTTGAGCGGTTACTGGTGCATTTCTTTTTTGTGTTTTAGTTTATTTAATTTCTTGTGATTTAAAGTTTTGTGATTCGTTTTTGCTATGTTAACGCTGTTTAGTAGTGATTATAGGTTCTTAACACTAAAATGAATTCTAAAACTAAAATGCACTAAAATGAATTCTAATACCTAGTCTCTTATTATCTGTTTGTACCTAAAAGTAAAATTTGCACGCCACAATTGGCAGAATGTGATGATACCATTTACTAATTTTAAGACCATTATGTACCATATTCTGACAAATAAATGATTATGATTATGATTTTGATTAAAACGGATGCAAGTTCCTTCTGAAGGATTAAAGTGTGTGAAATCGGTGCTGGGCAAGGTAAATGATTTGAGTTTTTTTAATTGGGCTTTGCCTCCATTTCATTGCGGGCACGCCACTGGATCTACATACAGGACTGCCTCGTTGGTCTAGTGGTCGCAATCGCGACTGTTTTTTTATCAGGAATTTCTCAGTAGCAGCCACGGAGACTGGATTTGTGCCCGGTTGATGGCAATAGGCTCGCCCCCGTTACAAGGGACTTACAAATAACTGGTGAATTGTGGAATGAAATGTTATGATTATCTACAGACAGACATATTTACTTTGGAATTTATACATGAAATGAGTACAGATTTCCTCGACAATCCAATCCCATGGTCACACTACAGTAGTTCATTTAGTATTTCGCATGTATCCCTTGGGGGATGCTCACTTGGAAACTCTTGTCGACTTGACCCTCGCCTCCCCTGTGCCCTTATTGTATTTTGACCCTTTCATTGGTTCAATTCGGTTTTGAATTATTTCCTGAGGACAAGTTTTATTAAATTCCTTTTTATATGGAGCATGTTTGATGACTTGTTTGGAAGTTTATATTATTAGTGTTCAATTCGTAACTCATATTTATTTATAAAATACCGGTGAGCGAGTGTTCCTCATTCCTTTTCTCCTAAAAGGCTCGACCGATTTTAATGTCTTTTTGATCACCTGGATGGCATTTAGATACAGTTAGACCCGCTGTTGTCGCAGAACAGGACCCCGTTGGTATACTGTTAGAAATATTTTGTCTTTACTGTAAAGATACTTTTGGCAAGGCAACTCTGGTCAATGAAAAGACGACTCCCACTGGTGACATCCCTACCCAGTGAAGGTTATATGAAGGATAATACTAAGATCAGTAGTACACCTCCTTACCGGATTCGTCAGTTAACATTATACGATGGTAACTATGTGTGTCTGCCTGTTATCTTCATACGCCTTAACAGTTTTTGATGAAATGCACATAAGTAGACCATTAAAAGGATGGGTAATGAAGATATTAGGTTCCCGTGAGATAATTTAAGTGGAAAGTCAAGAATGTTAATACTAAACATAATCTAGTCAAGTCAATCCACGCCATACTACCGTTTTTTTCCGCTCTGGGCACGGAAGGCAGTGTCAGACTTGTACTGACTAAAACCCATCCATGTTCCTTCCTTGCCCTTTGCGTCCCAGTGCCGCGATATCTCTTTCGAAAAGTTCCGCAGTCCATACGCCTTATTACCGGCAACATTACAGCAGTAAACTCATTGATACGAAAACGTATCGGCTTCACACAAACGTCCATTGTAGCCAACAGAAGCCTGCAACGGCTGAACGGGTTCATAATAAGCACCTAACATAATCGGTGAGAACAATGGACGTCACGTGTACAGACGGGGAGAGAATGATTTGATGAACAAAGCGTTCAAAATTATCTGAATTGAAATAGAAGGACCGTCACTTCACTAAGACATCGATTATGAAAGAAAAATGGTTGTCTGTAAGTCGGTTTACGGACGATAATTCTACGTGATAACGTCATAAGAAATGATGATGATGAAAAATTGCATACTTTTATGAATTGGATTGAATTATTATCACTGAATTATCATTATTTTGTATAGTACATAGATGCGTCACAAGCCGAATGCTAAGGCCGATCGGGCCCTCTCTATCGCTTGTTCCGCGCTCTCGCTTGCACGCTCGGCTCAGGAGGAACGTGACACTTTTTCGTGCGTGCAGCCGGTGTTCATCGATTTATAAGACGTTATCACGTCAAAAAATGTACAGACACCAGCACATCAAGCTACCCGAAACTGTCAAATTTTCCCAATCAATTTTGAAACTTATATTTTAGTGATAAAGATGAAAATCTATTAAAGAAATTTGACAGATTGTAGAAGCTGAATGTGCTGGTATCTGTACAATAGCACTTTTGAACGCTGTATGTAAGCCCTGGTTCATAAACTCGGAATTAGATGACTCCAAATTAATTCGTGTAAAATCTTCTGGATTATTTTTTTTACTGAAGAAATACTAAAAATTTCACAACACAAGTCACTAGAAATAATTTAATTATGAGTAGTTCAGAAATTCAACTCATTAAGAACCGTCTATTCGTCGTTTATATTTTTGACTGACTGTACCTACCGTTTCTTATGTACGCTGTTGTTTTGACGACCCTAATGTGGCTAGGGTCGGCAAATAGGGTAACAATAGAGAATTTTAACGTCGGGGGTAATTTAATAGAGCTGTTGTGGAGCCTTGACCGCAGTTGATGAGGGAATTGTATTCATTCATATCTCTCTATTCAGATGGTTGTTTTTGTTTGAGTGAGGCTGTGGTCTACCTTTGGGCGGTCGCAATATGAAAAGGTGTATTGTTTAGGACTTTGGAATTGTAAATAAAATAAAGATGGTATTGTTTTCCTTCAAAAATTCACAGGAAAGGAACACCGACGATTTTAAACACCCCAAAAATGTTTCATCGTTAATTAAAAAAAAATTGTAAGCCATCACGGGACGCCTGGCAGATGTGAAACATTGAAATTACGAGTACTTTGTACAAGTAATATGCATAAAAGAACAGGGGGCTTAAAATGGTAACATTGGCAGAATCATATTAGGATAATAATATGAATCACATTTCAATTCCTAAAATGGCCACAAATTGACAATTCATAATATTAACTGCGTTCAATTCATATAACGTAATTCATCTGTCAGACACTGGTTTGACAGTATTGTATGGAGAATCGTAAAATGGTCCACTTATTATGAATTGATTTGCTGTCAATAAGCAGATTCATAAAAAGATTGTCAAGAGCAAAATCTCACAATTCATTTTACAGATTTTGTAAAGAAATATTGAAATAATGATATATTTTGGACTTTACGAAATGGAAAAAGGTAAAAAAAAAATTGGGACAAGAATATAACATCTGCAAAAAGAGGTTACAACAAAAAAAAGAGTCCAATAATTTATTGAATTTAAACGAAAAAAGTAAGGTTACCTACTTTATTTTCGTGTAAAATACGCAACATAATTGGCGAATAAAGGATATCTATCGATTTAAAAAATTGTACATGGGTTTAACTTTAACAGACATTTTCAAAGTCTGACAACCAATCTTACCAAGGGGTATCATACAACCCAGTACTAACTGGGTCATGGAGGTCAGATAGGCAGTCGCTCCATGTAAAATACTGGTATTCAGCTGCATCCGGTTAGACTGCAAGCCAACCCCAACATAGTTGGGAAAAGGCTAGGGAGATGAGGACTAATTTAAATGTCAAAAATCAAATCACATTTTTAAGTCTATGTACTGTTTAAAAGTAAATGTATAAAACATGTAATGAAAATCATATGTACTTAAGCATCTTTATTTGCATAAAATGTGAAGGAAAAGGATGTTACAGTTATTTCAGTGCAGAACACATTCCGTCATACTCATCAATCTTTTCTCAATGGCATGAAAATTACAAATTACAATACATCATATATAATACATACATAGGTACAAAAAATATATAGGATAGGTCAACTACTTTCATTATAATATGGTACTCCTAAATATTAAAATTCTGTGTACGGGTAATTCTACGAGTTCACACATGTTTAAGTTATTTCTATTTTGAAAGAGTTTCATTTTACACATAACAGGTTTGGATAATGCAAAAATGTAATCCTCTTCTATTCCTTTTAGTTAAAAGGTTCTGTGATTTGATGACAGGTTGACAAGATTCAAACCTTTGTATATTGAATATTTTGGATTTTTTTACACACAAGCATTTCTTTTGTGCCATTTTAGCTCGTAATAGCTCTGCTGTGTAGGTATCCCCTTCAATTATAATATGGTAATATCGAATATTGGAACACAACCAATACACGCATTGGTATTGAAAAATTCTGACCAATATTGCACACACTACACTATTTCACTCGGTTTGATTTTCTGCTTGTTCTTCGTCATTCCTTAGTCCCAGCCCCTGAGAGGTCTTCTGTGGTGTGAACAGCTCGCTACATGCTGCCTTCAATAGTTTTGGTATGGTTCGACACATCACACGAAATCAGCGTGAAAATGGAAAATCCCTTGAATTTGCTTATTTCTATATCCTGACGGAATAACAAGAGAATTTTTCAAGCAGCTCCTTTATGATTTTCAGCCATCTCTTCAAACACAACGACCTTACGGCCTTTTTGTCGAATTCCAGTATCATTTAGTAGCTACATATACGTGAATGTAGAAGTATATCCAGTGGGGTCGCAGCTTTAGCCAGAAATAGGTTAGCAGAGGTACTGTACGCCTAGTTATCAATAAATACTGCTTGAGAAAATACCATTGAAAACAAAAATACAACAAAACTATTGGTTTCCAATAACAACAAATAGACAAGACCAATTGACAGTTGACATGACGTCTTGACATCTCCATCAAGGATAGACATCTATGCGCATGTTGCCAGGCTAAAAAGTCAATCTTTATTATTTCAAATTCCCTTTCTAAGACCTTATTTGCAGTGTTTTAACTGTGCCATATTTGTCTTTTATTGAAATAGTGTTTAAATCACTGGAATGCTTCCAATAAAATGAATTGAATTAATAAAATCTGGAGAGAAAAAATAACCGGTAAAAATACGGTCTTTTATTTTTCACGTGGCAACATTTACAACAAATCTGATTCTGGATATGAAATGAATTGAGTATGATTCAGCTACCATGTGTCACCATTTTACGAAAATTAGCAGAATTGCTAATGATCTGCTGGGAATTCAGAAAATGAATTACTTTTAGAGGAATTGCTAAAAGTGGCCATTTTAGATCCCCAGTACAGTGTATATACCATCGCATAGCGTGGCGACGTCGCCACGGCATGCCGATTACAAAAAACAGACGTTCCAAAAATGTTGACCGTATAGGTATTGCACTTTTGTAGGAATCAGATGTTTTTTTTAAATAACTGATGAAAAATGTGTCTCGGGGTGGTGACGTGGTCAGAATGATGTTCTGAACAACTACTGTTTGTGAGTCGGTTTCTCTTCCAACGAGTATTATTTTTTAAGTTTGTCATGTCATAGATTTCGCACTGCGTGTACACAAACATAAAACCACGTTTTTTTTTTCCTAGGTGTAGGCAGAACTTTCAGAACGCCACCTACTAATTACCTACGTCCATGTTCATGTATTAGGGCATTTATAAGCTAAATTAAAACATGTAAGAAATAACTGCTGAGTAACAAAACTACTTAGATCTAAAAAACATAATTACTAGGAAAACTTTAACAATCTTGCATACCGTAATTTCATATCAAAATAAATTAAACAATGGAGTTTTAAATCAATTTCACGGCTAGTTAATTTTCACATTTCTAACTAACGTGATATTAATTGAACACAATTGCATAATTTTGACCTACCTACCTATAATGAGAATTCCAATTAAGTAGTTTCAAAACACATGACTAGCCTAATTACAGTATTAAACTGTTCACTACTATATCTTTCAGCTTGAATGAAGAAGCATAATACGTAACTGAATTTTATTAATACAAAAGTGAATCATTCATTCAATCGTTCATGTTTGCGTTTTTCTATCGATAGGAAAAAAAACTGATTCAAAAAGAAAAAGACGAAAAAGGTGGGCTCTTAGGAACGTGGGTACGAGTCTAGAGTCCAGACCCACTTATCCAAATGAAGATCAGTTGTATATTATTAATTTAATTGAATACTAACAAAAGGCTAAGTGATTCAACTACTAACATTATATGGATTGTTATCTGAAGTAAAATATTTGAATTTGAAAAAAAAACCGGTTTCACAAACGTGTCCCTGAAATACTCCATACTCTAAATCTACCCAAGAAAATGATGAAAAGCCCTGCAAAGGGTAATGTTATTTATTGTTTTACGGATACTTTCTTCGCAACGGATTAAAATGATCGATGTGAATTTATAATATTATTATAATTTATTTTGACGGCACGGTTGGCGCAGTGGCTGAGCGATTGACTGCTGCGCTGCGTGTCGCGGGTTCGATCCCCGCACGGAACAAATATTTGTATGGCCTAAAGATAGTTGTTCCGGGTCTGGCTGTTTGTGTATGTGAGTTTAAATGTTTGTAAACGCACCCACGATACAGGAGAAATTCCTAGTGTGGGGCAACGTTAAAAAAAAGAAAATCATTAAAGCAACAAAAAATTTACACAATTACTCAAACAAATATTGCAAACCATATTTTTCTTTGTTATAGTCCATAAAAACATAAACACGATTTTTCAGTTTGTTCTCGACTGGGAAGAGACAAAGGTTGCCAAGTTTTTACTACTTGTATTAACACACGAGGGGACATGTTTCGATATAAATGAATAATTAATGATTATTGCAGATGGCTGGAGGCCTTAATTTCGAGGCATCCACAGAAAAGCCCGGTTAAGCAGTCGACAACCTCCCTAGGTTGAACTGCGAGATGCCCTTCATAAAAAAAAAAAAAAAAAATATTGCAGATGACTTTTACAGTTCCACCACAGACTACCTA
The DNA here is from genome assembly GCA_950005105.1 of Lycophotia porphyrea. NCBI lineage: Eukaryota > Metazoa > Arthropoda > Insecta > Lepidoptera > Noctuidae > Lycophotia > Lycophotia porphyrea. The sequence continues at coordinate 2,429,086 of OX465409.1, forward strand.
CGCTGCTGGCGTGAGGGTTTCCGTATTAGAAGATATTGTGCCATATGCTTTTAGCCTTTTCGAATTACGAAACTTATGAAGTGAAAACTTCTTTAGGCGTGTTGGGCATTTTTGAGATGGGGAAAAACAATTGAACTCGCGACACCGTTAAACGACCTCTTTTTCGTTGCAGAGTTAGCCGTATTACAAGCCCAAAAAAATACAATGTATAGTCAAATGTATAAGTAAAAGGCTTATGTAAAAATATTTTCTAAAAATAATCTAGAATCTTGAAAAAAAAAGTTCTCTCTTCTGTCGCCACTCCCGGAGTGGTTGTTTTACAATCCATATTTTAGCATTTTGTAAGTAATAGCTGAGAGTGTTTCTCTCTCTTTTTCGATCAGTTGGTTGGCAAAGGAGAATCGGCAGAAATGTATGAAAGCTGGTTTAATAACCAATGTGGTTATTATTGGACATGTAGACCATTATGTCCGGTTCTCCTTTTGGTAATGTTCTGAATTTTTATCAGCAATAACACAGCATTTAAACCACTACAAAATAACAATACTAAACACAATCACAACATTACATGACACCTGTAATTCCTGAAGGGTTAGGCAGAGGTGCACATTTTGTAGTATGTTTAAGCCCCATGTAACAGCAAGCGAGCCTATTACCAACAACCGGGCACAAATCTACCATGGCAGCTATTGAGAATTTCCTGATGAAAAAACCCAATAACACTTTGCCCGATTTGGGAATCAAAACGAGGTCCTCATGCTCAGCAGTTGCGCTTGCGACAACTAGACCAACAAGGCAGTCACAACACACATCTAGTCTGGAAATCCAAGCCAACCCTGCAACAAAAGCTAGCTAGCTACACACTCAATACGTTCATTACACCTGAACAAATGTCAAAAGACGACAATTTCTCGCCAGCCAATATCTGTCCGTATAAAACATCAAATAATGTTTCTCTTGTAAGATATAGTGTACGGTGAGCGAGGAGATATACAGTTCAAAATAAATTGTTGGTGAAAAATGTGTATTTGTAGTTGAGTTGTATGGGGTATAAGTAAGTGTAATTTAGTAGTTTCTTGTTAGTAATGTTTGGTGGTGTTGCATTGTATTGTTTTATTTTGTCTGTAATTGTAGACTGGCTACTGCACTGGGTGTTGCGGGTTCGATTACCGCTCGAGACAAATATTTTTATGACCTACAGATAGTTGTTCCGGGTCTGGCTGTTTGAGCCATTATCATCATTTTAGCCGAAAGTGTCCACTGCAGGACATAGGCCTCCCCCAAAGGGGGTTTTTGCTTGGCAGGCGGGTTGGCGATCGCAGGACGATTGTTACAAAGGCACAGAGAACGCTGCTGTCCATTCTCTGGTAAGTCCCTTAGTCGCCTCTTACGACACCCACGGGAAGATATGGGATATATGGCTGTTTGTGTGTGTGAGTTTAAATGTTTTTCAAACGCATCCACGATACAGGAAAAGTTCCTAGTGTGAGGCAAAGTTTTTTCTTAATCCAATTATACAACGGACAACTTTGAAAGGTCGTTAGTGGAGATCTCTTACACTTCTCTCACGAGAAATTTAAATACCTACAAAGCACACACATGATCTCCTTTCTTTTTCCTACGGGGATAGGCATAAACGAGAACTTTGTCTGATTATAAATTAAAGTTAGGTCATCTGTTTAGTTAAGATAACAATACTCAACCACATCATCTGCCTAGCCTTTTCCCAACAATGTTGGGGTCGGCTTCCTGCCTAACCGGATGCAGCTGAATACCAGTATTTTATATGGAGCGAGTGCCTATCTGACCTCCACAACCCAGTTAATACTGGGTAATACGATACCCCTTGGTAAGACTGGTTGTCTGATTTTTTGGGCCACTGACTCTGTAAGTGTCAAAGATCTATTAATGACAGCCGGGACCAACGGCTTAACGTGTTTTCCGAGACACGGAGGAAACTCAGTATGTAATGAGTGGTCACCCATCCACAGACCAACCTAAGGTAAGCACGGCTTAACTTAAAGATCGACCCGAGCGGCTGTTATTGCTTACCCACGAGCTCCTTAACAAGACTCCCCCCTATCGTGTCTATTAAAGGTATTGAAAATGTAAGTTAATTGCGCAACAAAAATGGCAACAGAAAAACGTTTGGTCGCCCTGTACTATCTTAAAAACAAAAAAAAAAACTCTATTAACTATCTCATCAAGCTTCCAATAAGAAAACGAAGAGTTCCATCATCCACAAAATAATTTGGGCAAAATTTTAATGATCCCTATAATGGAGGTAACGATGTGATTCGACACGAAGCCACTGAGTTAGGGGCAGATTCCATTGTCATGTAGTTTTTTTCTCATTCAAAATCAAAGCATTTTTTTTCAAGAAGGCCAGTTACAGGCACTTTTGAATTGTCGAAACAAAGACAACAATGAAATGAAGCTACAGTCCCAGTCACAAGGTATAATAACTGTGAAAATGATCCCTTCTATTCCGACGACCAGTAGCGAAGGTTCCGTACAACTCGATTCCTACCGGCTTCCCATTCATCACATGACAGATATGTACGCCGGTTTACCTCTTAAAAAAATTTACCCTTCGCTACTACTGACGATTAACCAACAGAGTAACTGAGGAGATAAATTAAGTTTCCTTCACGAATATTGCCTCCTCTTCAGAGATTCTCTATGTGTAATACAAGGTCCTGTATATAGACTGAAATGCACTGAAGCTGTCGATGTGACTGAGTTCTAGTTGAAAATAATTAAATTAACATCAAGTCGGAATCATTGTCATGACGAAGAAGAATTATCTTTTTTTAATGGGTGTCGATGGAAATAATAAAAGAAGAATTTTTAAAATCGGTTAAGAATCGACGGAGATATGAGGTAACAAACACAAAAAAAAAAAAAAAAACATACAACCGAATTGAGAACCTCCTCCTTTTTGAAGAAAGTCGGTTAAAAAGAAAGATGAGACATCACAGTATTAAATACGCACGGATGACAGTTAATTGTAACATGCTATTGTGTTAACCGCTCCATACAAATACACAGACCACGACACTTATGTCAGTACGACGACTATTTTGTAGTCACAGTGAGAACTGACTTTTAGGCGTGGAGAGGTTGGAAAAAAAGTAAGAAAACAAACGGCCATTATTCTTTTTCATCCGTTCTAGGGTTGAATACGAAAACGCGAAGAGAAAATACTGTTTCATTAGTTCGCAATGTTGATTTGGAAACTAAAGTCACGTCATTAACTCTGAAAATGGGATATTACAATGTTTTTCTCGTTTTCAGTATTAATTATGTTAGTGATCATGTCTGTTTTAAAACTTATATGGAGTCACGTCTCTGACAGTCGTATTGGTAGTCTTGAGATCTGAGGGGTTACCATGACGTCTTAAAACAGTTGTAATTCAAGTGTGGGAAAGAGACAGAGCTGTACAGGTCGTCTAGCGCTATCTCTTTCCCACACTGGAATGACAACTGCTTTGAGACGTCATAGTAGGCCACCTGTAAGGGGATAATGAGCTAATACTTCATCTTCTTTTACGTCAGCACCAGGTTTAAGGCGATAGCTCAGTATGATGAAATGATTAGACAATCAGTAGGGTTGGCAGAGGTACATATCTGCCAAAGAGCACTCGAACGAACTAAATTCAAATATTTTATTTCAGATACCAGAATCCATATAATGTTAGTAGTAGAATAACTTAGCCTAATGTTAGTATTAAATTAAATCAATAACTGGGTCTGGACTCTTACCCACCTTCGCAAGAGGGGAGAATCCCACCGGTTTGAACTACATATAATCATTCCGAATCCCAGTTTAACTTGGACCCCGTAACTTGGTTGTATAGCTCGGATTGGTGTCACTCCATGTAATATAGGTGGTATTCAGCTAGATCTGATTAAACTAGAAGCTGACCCCAACATAGTTATACACCTACCACTGTTTGTCTCTGCATCACCCAAAGGTTGACTGGTAGAAAATGCCTATGGCATTAAGTCCGTTCAAATTCTTTATGATAACTATTTATTTTTAAATATAAATATTTTTGGTCATATGAATATTTTTTTCCATAAGAAACCTTGATTGGACACCAGCTTGGCATGGTTGAACTGTTTTTACTAAAATTAAGAAAACCCTTTACTTCGTCACGACGAGTCACACTTGACCATAACCTCTTAGCCTAGCCTACACTACATTGTTTCAGACTTTGAGCACAATAAGTCCACTTAGTCGGCAATTTGTTCACAGCCCGCCTTTGAACGAATTTTTCTTAACCTTCACTTTGAAACGAGTATTTTTTTCAGGCGCGATGGTTTGAAGTCTCACTAAAAGCATTTTATGAAGTAAATTGAGTAAAACTTAGTTAATGTTTGAATGGTTTTTTAATTTAAATACTTGACTGTGCGTGTTGTACTAGCTGTTGCCTGCGGCTTTGCCCACGTGGAACTCGGAAATAATCGCATAGAAAGTAATTAATTGGCATTAAGTAAAGCATCCTTTTTTTTAATATACATATACAACGTGTAACGTTAAATGCGCAAAACCTGAAAATAGTTTGATCAGAATAACGAACATAATCAATTGAACCACTTTTTAATATAGGTCACATTTTTCAAAAAATCTTCATTGAAAATATTGCCCTGTCTATTTATTAATAGCGGCCCAGTGATATACCTACCTACCGACTCTTCCCTCGACAGAGCGTCGTCGCAGACGCATGAAACTATCAGAATTGCCAGTAAAACTAAAACAACACATAAAAACTTAATTTTTTTTTTCTCAGAATTAGGTCAATTGAATTAAAAAACATTTGGGGTGTCTGAGGTTTTGCACATTTAACGTTACACGTTGTATAGCCATGTTTATACATAATGTATATTGAAGTTAAAGTAGGTATTTGGGTTAAATACTAAAACTCTAAGCGTCATAGTATCCAATGTCTTAACGCATGTCAAAGTACTACCACGCTCACTGATGGTGGACCAATTATCAACCTTATTACTCAGGACATAAGGGTGAAAGATTCGTCGAGGCTTTAAGGCGAGAAAAGGTCAGTCAGACAGACCGTAAGGCAAACCGATTTATTTTCGTATTTCTCACATAAGTATGGATTTATCTATAAAGGGTGTAAACAGACTCTTAACGAAGCCGAAAGGCACTTGTTCTCCCCGTCATTGCGGTATTTTTTTTGTTCTAGACCATACCTGGGAAACCTTCGGGTTACGGAGATATTGGGAGTCAAAGTTCCAACTTTTTCACCAGTTTTTTTTTTTAATACATGTTTTTAATGTATGATTTTTACTTTAAACATCTCCAGAACCCCCTTACTATTCAATCCATCCATCAGCACAATGTTTTGAGTGCGTTACATTGAGTCCTACTGTAAAACGTGATTTTTCAGCTCAAAAAAAAAGTTATTTCCCAGCACTAATTTTTGCGTAAAGTTACTTAGTTTGATGTACATAATGCTTGGTTGACGGCTTCGTGAAGAGTCTGTTTACACACGCTCAAATTATATTATTTACGAGTATTTATTAAAACTTTATGCACAAGTAAAACTGTACAAAGGCGGACTTAATGCCTTGGGCATTTTCTACCAGTCTATCTTAGTGTGATGCAGAGACAATACACAGTAGGGGCAAAAACAGAAAAAGAGACTAGAAAATATGTATAAACATATAATAATAATAAATACATACATAAAACAAAATAAAAAAGTTAAGATAGGAAAAAAAAAAACTACAACAACTTAATTCTGAGACGAATCTGCCAACTTCTTATGAATATGCTCTCGAGCTTTTATTTTGAAAGTGAACCGACTGGTCACCGTCCTGATACTCTGAGGGAGCGCATTCCAAAGAAAGACCGCCTGGAAAAAGAAAAAAGATTTTATAACACCAGAGCGGTGAGAAGGACATCGTAAAAGACAGTTATTGGAGGGACGAAGATTCTTGATATTAGGGGTTTACAAGGTAAAATCGACTGCTCCTACTTTTGAAGTTGGTTAAAATGTAGCCTATGTTACCCGAGCCATAATAACAATCGATTGACACCTTACTCATAAAAAATCGGATGAATAGTTTCGGCGCTACGGATGACCATACGTTAATACAAACAAACATACATACATAAACTGCTAAAATCTTAACCCTTCCTTTTGGTTTCGCCGCACATAAAATAACGCCTGTAAACCCCGAAGGGTTGGGCAAAAGTGTACCTAATAGTACGCCCACATTTCGCCAGTTATGTTTTAAGTCCCATGTAATAGGGGGCGAGCCAATTGCCATCAGCCGGGCACAAATCCAGACTCCGCGGCTGCCACTGAGAAATACCTGATGGAAAAACCCAATAACATTTTGTCCGACCTGGGAATCGAACCCAGAACCTCATGCTCAGCAGTCGCGCTCGCGAGCACTAGACCAACGATGCTTCGCCGTAGTAGGGTAAAAAGGTAGCACAGGCCAACAAAATAAAATCTACAAAGCCGTTCTAACTCACCTTTTTACACATAATTTCCACCGTTACCACAACATTACCCACAAATGCAACCTACCCACCTACCAACCCACTCATCCATGAACACAAGCGCGCGTAAAGATAGAGCCAACATCTATTTAGTTGCAATCTGTATTAACCCTGTATTGACAACGACCCCTCCTGATTGCGGATAAGAAAAAAGGGCGGCGGAAGAGGGTTGTCAGGGTTAAAGTTTTCATCCAATGCATATATTGTGTACATAGCTTTAAGTTTATGGCGATGGATGGGCCAGATTTAGGTTTAAAGAAATTTATTTCTCAAAAAGAATATACATAGTTCACTTAAATATGAAAAACTTGACAAAATAAATAGGGTTATCATTTGACAGATGTGAGAAGTGATTTACTATTGTTAGTGGACTAAATACATTTCTTTCGGTAACTTGTTATAAAGCTGCGCTCCCCCTAACTGAATAGTTCTTCTGTACAAAGTTTTATCTGAAAGCTGTTCTAAAGGGTGTAAACAGACTCTGAACGAAGCCAAAAGGCACTTGTTCTCCTCGTCATTGCGATTTTTTTTTTGTTCTAGACCATACCTGGGAACCTACTAGTTTCGGAGATATTGGGGGTTAAAGTTCCAACTTGGTCACATTTTTTTTAAATACATGTTTTTAATGTAAGATTTTTACTTTAAACACCTCCAGGTACCCCCCCTTACTATTCAATCCTTCTATCAGCACAATGTTTTGAGTGCCTTACATTGAGTCCTACTGTAAAACCAAAAAAAAGTCGATATATATAATGCTTGGTTGACGGCTTCGTGAAGAGTCTGTTTACACTCTGTATACTACCCCTATGCCTAGCTTAGTAGTAATTCTATGTGTTTTTTTTATCATGCTCAGCTGCCCCAGATTTGACGCAATTAATTTCGAACTTGACACGCCGAGATTCTTACTTGTCTCCACAAGGCTGGCACTAGTTTACGTCTCGTCATGAATAACATCAAACTAGCCACGACCAGTTTCGGACTAATCACAACTAGTTCCAAACTAGTCACAACTAGTTCCAAACTAGCCACAACTAGCTGCGGGCTGGTTACGACTAGATTGGGACTAGTTACAATTAGTTTAATTAGGCCAGTTCATTATCACCTTCCTGCCGGCATTAGTTAGCCAAAAAAAATTGTAAAAATACAATAGTATAAACACAAAAAAATAAAATAAATAAAAAAAAAAGTAAAATTCCCTACCCGCAAACATATTTACATCTTTTACCCCATAATTCGCTATATCTGCATGTATATTTCCACCACACGAACGGGTGTCACCGATTTATTCCTATTTACTGCTCCGGGCAATTTATTGCTCTTGTTGCGAGCATTATCTTCGTCTTACTTTTACGCACTTTTTGCTGAGTGGGAAAATCTTTGCATTTATGCTTGGAGGGAGGGAAGTTGGTGACAGCCGGTTGTCAATTCACACTATTCTTGTAATACTAAGTAAGTTACTGTGTTCCGCCACAGGAAGGTTTATATTTTAACAATTGTCGGCAAGAATATTTTGCCAGTGCGGATACGCACGCACGCGACGGTGTTGGTCGGTGACGGAACGAAATTTTTTTCCTGATACGTTCATGGTATGGAACGGTGTAGTGGGCAGAATCTTTTACACTTGGCTAATTGCTAAACACATGAAATTATAATAATTTCCTTGCTTGCGACATCGCCATGATCATGGGTAGCCTGTTTCATCTACTGCAGAGTACAGGCGTTCTCCTCTTTATACCACGATTGGTTTGTGTTTGTTACATAAAGACTATTTAACAGTTTAAGTTCATTTAATCCCATTGAATGACTATTTCATGAAATATTCATTGAATAGGGTTACATGAACTTAGAGGATTGTATTGATGATTTTCATGATTGTAATTCTGTAACTACACACGTGTTACTAACGCGACTCATTTTTCATCAACATACGACCTGACACTGACCTGCAAATTGCAAAAAAACGTAAGAAAATTTGAATTTAGCGGGCTACCCGTACGCTTCCACCTTAACCAAGAGAATCAATAGGTTTTCATCTATTGATCCGCAAAATTCACACAGCATTCTTTCAATCACATCGCTTGCATGTCAAAACAAAGCGCACATACATGCAGTTGTTTTGAAACAATTGTACTCCACATAAAAACCGACCAATCAGAGAACAGTTCACACCTGGTCTTCGCTCTGTAAAAGAGTGAACCCATTAGGGTTGTCACGGTTTTTTTGTGATATTTATTACGTTTGTTGATGTATTCTTTTTACCGTGTTTATAGAGTAAAGTGCACTGTGTTTAAAGAGAGAGGTGTATGAGACCAAGTAGTGTCTGTGGGCCTTTACGCGAAATGTGGTTGACGACGTAGATGCTAAATCACTTTAATTTGTGTTATTATTTATTTCACCACCAGTGCTCTGAAAACTGTGAAGGAAAACATCGTGGTATTCGATAAACAAAAAATCAAAGTTTCTCCTACCGTCGAACTGGGCTCGGATTCCTATGCTTCTTCTAGAGGGGGCCTGTCTTGGCAGTGGAAGCGTTAAAGGCTGATACTGACGTCTACTCAATTTTAAGATTTCCTATGAATTTCGCGGTCTAAAAACAGAAAATATTACTTGTTCCAGCGCAAATTTCTCCATAACCATAAGGTATCTGTTATTTTCTAAAATGCACAGTTATATATCACCTATTTATCGAATAAGTGTACGAATTTTAATTTTGATAACCACTCAACATAAATTAGGTTATGTCATTAGGAAACCGACACTTAGTGACAAAAGCATTAAAAAATAAAATTGTCAGTATACTAGGATTGTGATTATTTCTGCGTGTACACTAAATAGCTTGTTTCGACCTAGTGCACCGAGGGTCGACCACTTTTCAACCTTATTACTTAGGACATAAGGGTCAAAAGTGGCAGACCGTTTTATCAGTGCTTACAGCTTTGGAGATAGCCAAATCGACTTCTTCAAACGCAAGTGTTTCAGAAAGAATTACTTATTTACTGCAACTCTTGTGTATCACATCCGAGATTTATTTATCATTTGACTACCGTATCCTATAAAATAGATCATGAACAGCAACTGGCAGCCCTGTCAGCCATTATCAGCGTCGTCAAAATGGCGCCGCAACTTTATTATATCGTTTTAATTAACGCACGAGTGCGGGAATAAGTGTGACGCAATTCAGTTGATAATGTTGCTGTGCATATTTGTATTTTGTCGATAAGAGTTTGGGAGAGACGATTTTTTGTTACAATAGTGTTACATTTCTGTGTTCCCCATATGAACGAAAGACAATCAGTTTGTTTGGAATGTTCCAAACAAACTGATTGTCTTTCGTTCATATAGTGGAGGAGCCCGCAAGAGCCGAAGCCTGCCAGGGCTCCGGGACTGTTCGAAAGAGATATCGCGGCCCTGGAATACAAAGGTCAAGGAAGGAACATGGATGGGTTTTAGTCAGTACAAGTCTGACACTCTCTCCGCTCTGCCCAGAGCGGGAGAAGTCATTTGATGATTTCCCATCCGAAAAAAAAACAAAGAGGATAAAATATAAACCGAAAAAATCACCAACTCTTCCAGCTAAGAACCGGTAGACCCTAATTGGTTGGTTACAGTAATAGCTTGTTATGATGATTTTAAAGCATTGAGAGACGCTGGAAGTCTCATGCCTTTACAAAAGACTTAAGTCGACATGGTCATCAAAGATCATTAAAAAAAAAACCCGTTATATAAAATAAACGAATATTTTATTTTTACCAAATAAAATCCATATAGGTGACGCTCCATCCTACCGTACTATGAATACATAACAGCTCATACATTTATTCACGACTTTACGCATTAATGTTCAATTCTTGAATCCCCGAAGGCTGCTCCAATAAAATTCAAGCTTGGTAGAAATTATTTACTGTTGAAATATAACGTAAAATGTTATGAAGAAACTGTTGATTCTATCGAATGAAAATGAATGCCTTTTGTGCTACGCCGTAGCTCCATCGGTGCTACGACGTAGCAGCGTCGTAGATGATAACCGATCCGCTACGCTTCACGTCAACTCACAAAACTTAACTAGGCAAGGAGTTATACATTTTGTATGAAAATTCGTGTAACATAACTTTACGCCTGTATTCACGGAACGGGTAGACAGAGGTGCAAAAACAAGATTTTTTTGAAAGGCTCATGTTATCAGCATCGTCATAATTCATTCCTGTTGGAGAAATATCCATTCACACTTTCATTTTCTTGAAATTCAAACAAAAAAATAAAATTTCAATTTCCATCTCTCCATACAAAATTCACGGAAACGGTTCACAAACTCACAAAAATATCAAGCTCACTCGAATCCATCAAAACCATTAGTCCCGAAAACAAACATCGCTTTCAAACCACAATTGAGTTAAAAACGCCAAACTATATTGTTCTTAAGCCGAAAAGTAAAACCGGTTTAAGCCGATTACGTCTGGTCGGAACCCCTTTTTCCGGACAAAATGACATTACGAGCGTATTGTGGACGTTTCAAATGCCACACGCGCGTCAATCATTGCAGTTTGTACCTTAGAACAAATGACATAAGAGTCATATAAAGTGCGATCATGAATTGAAAAGAACTATAAGGCTCTGTTCACGGCCTCTGGCGATGTGATGTACACGCGTGGTAAGGGTGAAACACATTACTGTGTCGTGTTGTGTCGCGTTTGAAGCATATCATTTTCATCCATTTAGTATGGTTACACATTATTACAGTGTGTTGTGTTGCAACGCGAATGTGTTTCTAATTCTAAGCATATTAAATGTATGAAACCTTTGAAGCCATTATGCTTTTGACACAACACGTCACAGTAGTGTGTTTTTTCTTTAAGGCCAGGACTCCACCGAAGCGTAGACGAGACAAGAAAAGAAGAAATGTGTTGTAAACCACCAATAAAATTTCGTCATTCACACTTCTCTTCTCGACTTAGCTTTAGTGGAAACGGTTGATCAGAGAGGAGAGAAGATGTGCCATATTTGTTCAGGCCAGTCTCCACACTCAGTAGCAGCGGAGACGACAAGAGACGAGAACGGTGTGTAGTGGAGCCTGTTTACACATCTCTGCTCCGGTCTAGCCAGTACGCTTCTTCGCACAGCTTCGGTGGATACACCCTAGCTCCTAAATATCTCCTCTCCTGTTCGCATCGCACAACTGTCTTTGGCGGAGTCCGAGCGTAAGTCATTTGTTTCATTCGCGCAAGTACCGTCACTTCGAAAGCCACATCGCGCTGACACCTGGCATGCTCAACATAACTTCTTTCATTTGTCACCGCAGTGGCTGTCAAGAGTCTCAAATCGCGCGTCGCTTGAGCGCGTATATCGTGGCCAAGTCATAACTAGAATGTTGTTACTGCGGTTTCGCTAGCTATAATTTGATTTTAAATTCACGTATGACCAAAAGGCTAGATTGTCCCCATTAAGTGTGGTTTTATCCGTGGTGGAAACTATTTGGGTTTATAAAGCTTAATTATGCCGGGGGTACTCTCAGTAATTTGATAGTGGTTATGATTTTAATTGTGTGCGCATTTTGTGCGAGGTTAATTGACAGCTTTTATGAAGTGTTATTATGGTTAATTAGCGCAATTGAAAATGGTTTATTGATTGTGTTTTTGAATTAAGTATGTCATTTTCGACGATTTAATTGGAAAATGTGAAGTGCTGATGTTGAAATGAACGGACAAAAACGCTTACGCGTGGAAAACGATTCGTGATTTTTTTTTTTTTTTGTCATGATTTCGAATAATTAAACATTGTTCTTAGACAGTCCTTTAGTAAGATAACTATATCGATGCGATCACATTAGAAAAGCTTCCTCTCACCAACTATTTTACAGGGCCCGATAGGGTCTACACAGAACTGATTACATTTTAAGTTACAAACAAATAGATATCGTATGTTATAAAATATTGAGAAAAGGAATCATGACAGTTACCAAGATACTTGTGTGTAAACACACAAAATACAATAAAAACATTGACAGCGTCTTTAACATTTCGTACACAGTTTTTTCTCAGAAAAATCTTGAAACAGTCCAAAATAGTTCCTAACTTCAAACTAACCTACAAAAATTCATAACACCATTCATAAATAACAGTTTCAAAACTACCCCCCAAACAACAAAAAACTAAACTTTAGTTAAATAAACACGGGCCTTCTTTCCGGGCATTCCTCAAGGGACACGGCGCGAAGATAACATAAATGTAAGGGAAAAATGTTGGAATTTAATATATTCAAGGATGACAACCCTATGGTGTAGTGTGGATCGCGTGTGCGTTCGAACCTTTACTTGCTGATAACACGATGTAAGGGGTTATGTTTGGTATTTTTATATGTGACGATTTTAAGCCTGCTGCCTGTCTGTAGCTGCAGCTCGTTTCTCTATACCCAATATTGAGTGTTCCATAGGGTATCCTAACTTTCGGCCACCGTAGACGCGGACTTGTGGACGGTGAGTAATGGGCTAGCTCGCCGTCCGTCCGTCTTTTGACGACAGGCCGAGTTGACGGCGCGTTCGTGTTCCACGCGCGCTTTAAAGAGATGTCAGCAAACAGGGAGGGTCAGGACAGCCAGGGCTGCGGGCTGTTCGGAAGAGATACCGCGGCCCTGGAACACAAAGGGCAAGGAAGGAACATGGATGGGTTTTAGTCAGTACAAGTCTGACACTCCCTTCCGCTCTGCCCAGAGCGGGAGAAGTCATTTCATGATTTCCCATCCATAAAAAAAGGGGTTATGTTTTGGTATTTTTATATGTGACGATTCTATAAGCATGCCTCACTGCCTCGATGGTCGCAAGCGCGACTGCTGAGCATGAGGTCCTGAGTTCGATTTCCTGGTTGGTCAAAGTGCTATTGGGTTTTTCCATCAAGAATTTCTCAGTAGCACCCCGGTTGATGGCAATAAGCTCGCCCATTACATGGCACTTAAACATAACTGGCATAACCCTACGCGAATGACAAGCACGATGCTATGTTATATGAGTCTATAAACGTTTGGTCCATGATTGGGCAAAAATCTAGGGCTAATGACAGAAATGTTAAAGTTTATGATTGCAAACGACTGGTTTCTACGTAACTATGTGCCGGCCGACTGGTTACGTTTTCGTCAAATCAGTCAGATCGCTGTCAAATTGTCATTGGATTACCGCTGTTTCGCGGCAGTGATCGCTTTGGGAAGAGCACCTCCTAACTGACAGCCGTGATAACATTTAGAAGTAGTTTATTTGTACTTGTTTATAACAAAACGGCACTGAAGTGTATACTTCGAAGACACAAACAGCGATGGAGTCGAGTGCGCCATCCTTGACGGAGACACAAAGCCTTGTCTGCGTGGAATGACACTTGAGTGCGGTAATCCTTTCTCTTTTAAAAGCTTTATTATGTCGTCAAGTTGCAATGGGAACAGCGCCTTACAACACCTGAAGATATCATTGATTGTCCATAAAACCTGGATGTTCTAGCTTTGTACCATATCGTATCGTGATCGTTACGTCTCATATAAGGATCATCACGTTATCGTTTATTTCAGGGTTGAAGACCGCGGTCCCAATAAAACGTTTACCGAAGATTTTCATCTTCAAACTTTACTGTCAGTTTTTATTGAACTCTTCTAAGTTATTTAGATAAGATACGTCTGGGAATTTGGTGAAGTCAGATTAGTCTACGTAGTGATAAAATGAAGTATATGAATGGTATACAGACTTAACTTATACTGTCACATACGGGATATCTTCTGTGATTGTTTATTATTATGAGCCCCCATATTTCGACACTGTAGCAAGCGCCATAATCGCGAGATGACTGAAAAATGCGAGTGGATGGAAAAAAAAGTGAGACCCGTAAGTGACAGTTTAAGTTTAGTTTTAAACCGTGAAAGCTTATAAAACAGTGTTTGTTATACAGACGTTGGAGATATCAAGTAAAGTCCAGAATAGTAATGTAAATTGATTTCACTCATGGCTACGAATGCCATGATACAAATATTCCCAGCTAATTATTTCAGTGTTTTTACATGGCATGAATTTTAATAAAGAGTAATTACAAACGTGTTGGTACTTCAGAAGGGCATCTTGCACGAATACTTTTATTGGAATTATCAATAATGTTTTTGACCAATGTATGCCAAAATGTCTTTAGAAGACACATTTTTCCGAAAAGTTTGCATGAAGGCTTAAAGCCTTCATGCAAACTTTTATAGGCAATTTTATAGGCGAAAAGCATTGATAGGCAGAAAAATGTTTTTTTTTTTTTATATTTATATTGACAAAGCTGCAATTGACCGTCTTCTTTATCGTGTGGTTAGTGCCTAACCTAGTGTTATACTTTTTATACCGCCCTTGGGCCTCTGACTTGGCTTTACATGCCGTCAAGAATTATCTCTCAGGCATGCTGGTTTCCGTACGATGTTTGCATTCACCGAAGCTAGTGATAATTATACATTATGAATCTGAAAAATCAGAGGTGCATGTCTTGGGTTCGAACTTGAGACCTATGACTTGGCAGTCCAAGGATCACACCACTAGACACCTCGGGCGTCGGGGGTCACATGGTGACTTCCGGCCACCGTAGACGCGGACCTGTGGACGGTGAGTAATGGGCTAGCTCACCGTCCGTCCGTCTTTTGACGACAGGCTGTGTTGACGGCACGTTCATGTTCCACGCGCGCCTCAAAGAGATGTCAGCAAACAGGGAGGGGTCCACAAGGGCCGATGCCTGCCAGGGTTGCGGCACTGTTCGAAAGAGATACCGCGGCCCTGGAATACAAAGGGCAAGGAAGGACCATGGATGGGTTTTAGCAGCAAACAATTTCCCTGATAATGGTCATGATAAGCCTTCCAGAAAGCCAAAGACAGTTATCTCGCAAACTACAAGCATATAGGCCCAAAACATGCTAACTGCCATTCCCAAATAACCGTAACTTTACCCAAGTAAATACCATTTCCTTGTTAATACGGTTTTCGATTACGACCCTCATTACCGTTATCTTGTGTCTCAAGATTGTGATTAAACGTTTTTGAACGGTTACGATGTTTAGAAGAGACGGTTATTAGTATGATGTTTGTATGGGATGTAGTTTACGGGTGTGTGAATGAGGAATATAAAATTATCATTTTGCTGGTGGTGATTTGAAAGTGTTTGGTTATGGTTGTATTACGAGGTTAAGATGGGTGGTAATGGCAATTTTAATATGACGGTCGTATTGTAAAGTAAGTTAGTCGTTTTCGGATGGGGAATCATCAAATCCTCGCTCTGGGCGGAGCGGAAGGGAGATTCAGACTTGTACTAAGTAAAACCCACCCAACTCTTTCGAAGAGTTCCGCAGCCCTGGCAGGCACCGGCCCTTGCTGGCCCCTCCCTGTTTGCTGACATCTCTTTCGAGGCGCGAGTGGAACACGAACGCGCCGTCAACAAGGCCTGTCGTCAAAAGACGAACTTCCCTCCGTTTTGAATGTATGGTATTGACATAAGACACTGCAAAGCTAATAACCATCTTGTTGAAAGTCGTTGTAGAAATAAGAAACACTTTCAAAGTGATTTTCACTTGTCCATATCAACAGCTAAGGTGCGGTTAAACCGGACGGACTCGTCTGCGGATCGAACTATTAACAACAGACTTGGACAGATAATGTACTGTGTAATATTTGTCAAAGTCCTGTGTCCGTAGCCAGTCCGCACGGTTTCACTTCATCTTTAGAAAATCGCATCTTTTTCAGATTTAGTTTACATTTACAAGGTTTACGACAGTCTGACCTGAAGAAAGATCTGCCGATATCTTGCAATTTTCACATGTCACACCTGAGAAAACACACAAAGGGAGAAACGGACAACACTTTAGTCGATATCCAAAGAATTCCTTCCGTTTAACAAGCACAAGGTTGCACAAAATGGATCTGTGCCGGTTGGTAGACGCGTAACTCAATCGTGTTATAGTGAAGATGGCGTCAGAAGGACCAGTAAGTAAAAAAAAAGCAAAGGAATTGCTTTTGTGATATATTTTATTTGTTTTTAGGGATCCGTACCCCAAAAAGTAAAAAAAGCACTTATTAGATCACTCTCTTGTCCGTCTGTCCGTCCGTGTGTCACGACCGATTTTCTCAGGAACGGGTGGATCTAGCAAGTTGAAATTTATACCTGATACTGAGGTCTATAGTGCCTATTAGGTGTAAATCAAGGTCCTGAGTCAACACGATAAAAAGATATATATATATATAGATAAATAAAATTATACTTATAGGCTTTAGAAAAGTGGACAGGAGTGTCTTCCATTGGCATCATCATCTGCCTAGCCTTTTCCCAATATATGGGAGTCGATACAAGTCTAACCGGATGCAGCTGAATACCAGTTTACATGGAGCAGTCGCCCCATGTAAAATATTAGGCAGGCAGTCGCCTATCTGACCTCCACCGCCCAATTAGTATTAAGCGAAACGAAACCCCTTGGAAAGACTGGTTGTCAGACTTTCGGGGCACTAACGACTGTCATCCATTCTACTAGTAACAAAACTCCGTGATCCACAATTCAGGCATTTTCTACTTGAGCATTGATTGTCTTTGCAGCACACGAAGGAACACACATGCAATTCTGACTATGGATTTTTATAACCTGTTGACTAACTTGGACTACACTTCTGTTATTTGCAGCAAAGTTTTTAAATTTTAAGGTAAAGTGAACCTTCTGCCTCCACACCACAGTCCATTATATCGGGATAGCTGATACAGCTTGTGCCGAACGAGTTTCTTTCAGCGAACAAAAAAATGAGATAATCTGATAGACCGTTTTGGTCGCCTTTGTGGGCTATTTTATGTGGCTGTTCAAAAATGATGAGCTCTTTGTCATCATGACTTGTATTGTATAACATATTCCTCGCACTCTGGCCGCGCTTAATGATCTCTTGGATTTCAATCCAGCAGACGATCTGTTTGCGGATGGATGGACAAAGATTTTTTTGGTATGTCAGAAGTACTGTGAGAGGAATTTATGAAAGTGTCAAATTTGCTTTACTTTGTTATTTTGTATGTTTTAATGTGTTATAATTATCTCTTTTATTTTTATAATTTTAGTTACTGTAATTGGTTAATAATGCAACCCTTGTAATTAAATCAATAAATATAATAACATAACGGGCTGGTATCTGCAAGTCCTCGTCCAAAGCGCGTTTTTGCGTACGGAAGATAATCATAATTTACTATTATTTGAAGGGAACAAGAATTCTTTATGGCGCTGCGCAAACGTAGACACTTTTGTGTCTTGTGTCGGATACAAGCTACCAATGAATATTTGATTTGAACCAGTATGAAATCAGTCACTCCCTGCGCAGACGTTAACATTTTTTCTGTGTCCAGTTGCTTCCACTTTACACATACTCGTTGACGATCAAAAAGTGTTCGGTGTCTGTAACTCGAAACTAAAAGTTGTCAGTTGAAGACATAAGCAACCATTAACAACTTTCCTTACAATTGTACTGAGCTACCACGGTAACCAGTGACCAGGAGTAGCAACCGGCGACTGTGTCCGATCGCCGCTACAGGACACAGCAGCTACGGTTTCCTGTAATGGTGTGCCGTGTCGGTAACAAAAAGTGTCTGCGTTTGCGCAGCTTTAGGGTACTCTTTCACCGGAGCATTCGCTTGTAAAATGACAATCTAAGATAGTCACATAACGCGAAAATCGGACGGCCGATGGGGCAAACAGATACTGTAGTGGAGACCACGCATTGGATAGCGCAGCGAGGGACGGTCACCTGCCAGATGGACTGACGACCTTGTAAAAAATGCTGGGAGTCGCTGGATGCAGGTGGCATTGGACTGGAGACGTTGGAAATCGATTGGGGAGGCCTATGTTCAGCAGTGAACAGCAAAGGGCTGAAATGATGATGATGATGATGAAGATTCGTTCGCTCGCACCTTACGTAGAAATGAAAATGACAAAGACTAACTAGAATTATCAAACACTTATAAAACGTCTACTTTAATATATAGAGAGATTTAACTTCAACCAAAACCAAATAACCGTAATTCACTCAAAAACACACATTTCCTCTAAACATCTTCTGAGAAACTCGAAAATTTACGAGCCAGTTAAATTATCAAAATAACTAAAGTAACGAGGTTGTAAATAATGTGATAATATCGTAACTACAGTGACAACGAACGTTTAATTCGCGACAATTGTCATATTATATCACCGTAATGGTCCCGGCTGTTAAGGGATGAATAGGGCAGGTTTACAGTGCGAGCTGCCGTGGAATTATTTCGCGGTTTCGTTAAGTGTGTCAAATTTCTAACACCCCTCTTTTTGAATCGGGGATTAAAACAAACAGTCGATATTATTAGTTGACGTTAGGATGATCTTTCAATGAACCCAGCGAATTTTATAAAAGCGAATGTGTCTATTTGTTGTAATGTTTTTACGGCTAAACTCAACTCAAAATCAGTCAATTTTAATAAAGATGAAAATTGAAGTTGGACCTGACTAAAGACCTCTTAATTAATGGGATGAGAAAATTAGGAACATACGAGAAAGCAGAAACAGTTTGCATTTCGCTAAATTATCATTTACTTTACAAACAACACACCATAAGGTCCTGGGTTCGATTCCTAGGACGGGCAAAGTGTTATTGGGTTTTTCTCGGTAACAGCCACGTAGTGTCCGTTGTGTCCGGTTGATGACAAAAGACTCACCCCCTATTTGAGACTTAAACATAACTGGCGAAATGTGGGTATACTATTAGATGCACCTCTGCCTAACCTTTCGGGGACTACAGGCGTGATGGTATGTTATGTTACAACAATTCAATAATACCAGAACAAAAAAAAACACTTCAGTACACACCTTAACACAACCCAATTCATGCAATCCCCAGGCGATGTCAAAATAATATCCCAGAGGAATAATGTCAGGTAAAATATCGATGAACGCGATTTTGTTGATACAACCACTTAGGGGTGAATTTCACAAAGCCACGTTAAAAAGCTGTCAGTTTCGTAAATGCTGTGGGATATTGAAACCGACAGGTCCTGAACGCCGGTTAGATGGTGATAGCCGCGTTTAGTTTCAGTTAAAATGAAATCTACTTTTAATGGTCTTTTCAGACCCCCAATGCCAGAAAGAGGGCACTATGTTCACACATCATCTTCCTGTCCTTGTCCTATGTTTCTTTCTTGGTCAGGCTATCATTAACTCCTTTTCATTCATATCATTCCTCACACAATCCATTAATCTTTTCTTTGTCTTCCTCTCCCTCTCAATCCATCCACATTTATATTCATTACTCTTTTATTCATATGCGAATCATCACTCCTATGTTCACTATCACACCGAATTCAGCATTGATTCCTCACAAACATACGCCCAGAAATACCAAAACACTAAATACTGACCACACAACCGTCCTTAATTGTAACCAATCCGTTTCAATCCTAAACAATGATCGCAATACCCGTAATTCGTGACGATCCGTTTGTAATGTAAACGGACCTTAATCATAGCAATAGCTTCAGTCCTGTTTTGAGATAAGGTTCAGCGTAGACAGAGCGGCAGAATGATCGAGCGTTTTCATTATTGTCAAGTTTTGAGTGCAAATATTATGTACAACTACGCTCAAGCACCAGTGGTTGCTCGTCTTAAGAGTTGCAGGTCGTAGCATCCAACCAAGGGACTTTTATTTTGTGTAATTTATTTTGTTTTTTTTTTCTCAAAACGGTGAAGGAAACCATCATGTCCTAGAATGAAAAGTCGATGAAATGTGTCATCTACCAATCTACACTGGCCCCGCGTGGTTACACTAGGGCATGTCGCCGCTGACTGACTTAATTTGCTTAAACACACACACAGCTAAAACACATGCTACAAGGAATCATTTCATGCCCAGTCATTGTGAACTTTATTTCTGACGTGATATCATTCGTTTTGAGTATGACTGTGGATGGGTATAAGAGTAGAGGAAGACCAAAGAAACGATGGATGGACTGTGTGAAGGATGATATGGCTAGAAAGGAGGTGACTGCCGAGATGACGAGTAATAGAGAAGTATGGAAGAAGAAGCCATGCTGCGCCGACCCCAAATGAATTGGGATAAGGGCAAGAGAATGATGATGATATGGTTCGTAATCAATTAATCAATGAAAATTGGCTGATTATGGTTTTGCTATGCTCAAAGACAAGCCACAGGGAATCATCTCATGCCCGTTATTGTGAACTTTATTTCAGTTGTATTATGATTGATTATCAAACAATCATTAAAAAACTGCTCGAGCAGTTTTAAGCTCTATGTGAGTAAACCCTTAGTCCTTTAAAAGGATATTATGGATTATTTTAAGGTAAACTGTTGGAGCTTTAACTCTCATTGTTAAACAGGTAAGGTAGTTAGTTAAGATAATATTTATTTATCACCTGCCTGAAGATAAAGTAGGTAGTTTTAGCTGGAGGGTAGTTGGAAATTTGTGTATTTAGGTTTTTAGGGTTGATTTGGGAAGCAGTTTTGTTTAGC
The DNA here is from genome assembly GCA_950005105.1 of Lycophotia porphyrea. Lineage (NCBI taxonomy): Eukaryota > Metazoa > Arthropoda > Insecta > Lepidoptera > Noctuidae > Lycophotia > Lycophotia porphyrea. Next base: position 2,450,130 of record OX465409.1, read on the forward strand.
TTTTAAAACGTGACTGCTTTATTTTATATCTCGATAGTGGGTAGTTCTGTGATATCACCTCAGTACATCAAATTCTGTTTATTATCTCGGGATATCATACTTAATTCAGCAAATTTAGTTTCAGTTATTTCGGGCAACGACTGCAAAATCAGAAAATCTTTAGGTATATACTTCCATGTGGAAGAGAATGATGGAAATCATAATCAAATTTTCACATAATTAGTACTAAAAAGAAAATTATAACAAACGCAAATTTTATTCAGGAGGAGAGCAGCGGTGGCCCAGTGGTAGCGACCCCGACTTACGAACAGTAACTCGTGGGTTCGAACTCAGGCAGGCGCATTATAATAATATAATTAATTATACTTAATTTATTTCATCACCACTGCTCTCAAAAACGGTGAAGGAAAACATCGTGAGGAAACCGGCATGTCCTAGAACCAAAATTCGAAGACATGTGACATCTACCAATCCGCACTGGGCCCGCGTGGTGGATTTATAGCCCATTCCCTCTCATAGAGAGGAGGCCTGTGTCCCAGCAGTGGGAACATTATAGGCTGATGATGATGATGATGATGAAATTTTAATCACTACTAACACTGCGCCCGCGACTTCGTCTGCGAAAAGTGTGATAGCTCGACTAACATGTATGATATAAAATTAATTCATAGCTTGTAGTTGTAGCACTCACGAATATGTAGTTTTTTATCAGTGAAAAAATGTTTAGAATTGGATCATTATTTCCGGAGATTACCCTCTACGTACAAACTTACAAACAAATTTTACCTCTATATAATATTATAGTATAGATTTTCAACGTGTTTATAAGATTACATTACATTATCCGTGCTGTTGTACTTCCACTACAATCCTTTCCACGAAAAACCCGTCGACCTCAACGAAAAATATTAAAATGGGACATCAAAGGATAAAAAAATAATCCGAATAGTATCCGAACTAAAAGCATTTCGTTATTACGAAAAAGAAAAACCTTTCTTACCAGTACTATTCCACTTCAGTAGGTACTTTCCACAGCCATACTCACTATTCTTAAAAAAAAAATACCGCCATTTTCTTTTCTTTAATGAAGTCAGTACTTACCTGAAAAAGAAAAACAAAAGAAATTAGGAAAATTCTAGAACAAAGAACATTTATTTTGATAGCATTTTTACGCCAAAGTGTCTGGAAATATTTTTGAGGCAAAACGTTGCCCTTTTAGGGTGTCATAAGTTATATTTTTTATATTGTTTGGTCACGAAAGCACTTATGGAGGCCGACGCTCCTTTGTCATTTTTTGCGAAGTGAAAACTTCTTTAGCATCGTTTTGATTTGAAAGTCGATGAAACGAAAAAACGACAGTAAAGGACAAATAAATTCATAAAATTTAACGTGGGAGAAATTGAGATAGGAAGCATTATACAGTGTTTATCTTGAAGCCAACATTTTTGAAGGTTTCACTTCTACCACGTGTGAATTGCACACATGGTTTTTTGTATTATCATTATAAAGAACTGTTTATAAGTACAGCTTTGTCAAGACAAAAGATGGTTCAAATTCTAGATCGTGTGGAGCGTATCCTTACTTCCATATTATGCTTACTAATATTATCCTTTCCATATTACTTTACTATAATATTATAAAATGCGAAAGTAAGTTTGTTTGTTTGGGACCTTTTCACGCCTAAACCACCGAACCGATCAGAACATACTCAAACGTCAGGTATACAGAAACGGACACAGGGTACCTTACGACCAGTGATTATGCTAATTCCTTGTTTTTTGGAGAATAGTTTTTTGCACCAAATGATTTGAAAAGAGTAACCATGGAGTTTCTTGCCGGTTCTTCTCCATAGGAAACAACCAACCGAACCGTGCACCTTTTTGTCGACGTTTTATAAGTGCCCATCTGGGCCTATGTGAAATAAAATATTTTGATTTTGATTTGCACTACAATAGTATAACTTCCCATAATCCAATTGGTGGTACTTACGATATACCTATGCTAAATTATACGCAAGTATACTCAACAGTAGCGAAGGGTCAATTATTGTAAGAGGTAAGTCGGAGTACATATCTTTAATGTGTTTCTATTATTTGTTTATAGAATACTGACTGTGCCCTTTTTTAAAGGGAAAACGGTAGAAATCAAGTTGTATGGAACCTTCGCCACTGATACTCAGTCGATTTTCGTATCTCGGAAAGCACGTCAAGCCGTTGGTCCCGGCTGTCATTTATAGATCTTTGACAGTCGTTACAGCAGTGGCCCGAAAGTCTGACAGCCAGTCTTACCAAAGGGTATCGTATTACCCTGTACTAACTGGGTTGTGGAGATCACATAGGTATTCGCTCCATATAAAATACTGGTGTTCAGCTGGATCCGGTTTGCCTGGAAGCCGACCCCAACTTAGTTGGAAAAAGTGACAATATTCAGTCGATATCTACTCTGCTCTAATGTTTCAGTCAAAACCAAATCTGGCAAACGAAGAAGAAACAAATAACCTGGTGGGTTACTATTACGTCTTATAAAGAGAAGGCCTGTAAAGCTGTCTCTCTCCCACACTGGAATTACAACTGCTATAAGACGCCATGGTAGGGCACCAAGTCCTAAAAGAAATTTTTACATACATATAACTAAATAACACGTTATTATACCTTGCTGACCACAAGCGAGTGACTCAGCCTTAAACAAATTCCACAATATCATCTCTACGACTCGCCCACTTAAACATAACTACTAACTCCAGCCACATCTGTCCTGGAGCCAGTCTACACAAGCCAGTCCCTGCGAAGTTAATAAGCAACAAAACGGTAACATAGTTCAAACATAACGACACCGAGGTTTGGGACTCGCTTAATTAAACGAACCTTTCGTGTATAGAGAGGCTAGAAGTGACTGTAGTTGTGGAGATACATATACAGGGTATTTGGCGCATGGACCGACACAATTTTTCCAGGGATTTGGGAGGTCATTAGCTAGGTTCTACCCATACACAAAAAACAAAATAAAAATAAAAAACAAACAAAAAAGTTATTTCGAATTAAAGGAAACATTAAAGGAAACATATGTAACCAACCCTGACATTTGGGACAAAGGGTGTATGGGTAAAACCTAGCTTATGAGCTCCCAAATCCCTGGAAAAAATGTGTCGGTTCATGCGCCAAACACCCTGTATACATACATAAACGCACGCCTTTTTTCCATGGGGCGGGTAGAAACTTCCGAACGCCTTATACTTCGTCCACTTTCATACACCTGGTCATACACGTACTCTGAATGTATAGATTATTGATAAAATGATTGAACAGATAATACCCCTAAATGGATATGAGGGTGCTCTAAGATGTCTGACGGTCAAGTCATCTCCCACGTTAAACTCAACTTCGAGAAAGAAAACGACATCAGAAGGCACTTTTTTTGGTTTATATTACACACAAGTTATCAATTAAATTACTAATATTTATGCTAACTTTGTTCAATGTGCATTCAATATACTGCAGTTCAGAAGAGTCCCGTTTGATGGAACTTTAAAAATTTGGGAGACTAAACCACGTTCAAGGGGAAACGGAAAATTCAAGGGGGTAGGCAGAAACTTAAGATCGCCGCCTGCTACGATCCTTACATACTCCATCCTCACGTCCACTTTCATACATCTGATCATACACGCCGCGTTTCGAGTACTACACATCTGACCATTCTGATGAACTTCACCAAAGATTTTCTAACGTGTTTGCCCACATCGTGAAAATCTAAAATTCGCCTTTGTAGCGTAACTTTGGAGGGGCAAATGCTCAGTCTGACTGCTATGAAAGTTTAAAGATGTTCAAATAAATCCTGCACTTCCATTAACACTAAATCCGTGTAAATAGTTGGGGCAGGTCCGCAATTTGCACCAACTACAAAAGGGTTATGTGACATAGAAGCCGGGCGTACTGTGTCAATTTGGTACGAGAAGTGCTCCAGGGCTTGGTGATATTGGGGTCGGTTAGTTATAGTCACAGTTAAATTATGGAGAGTATGCAATGGTAATAAAGAAGATAGATACTGTGTTAAGATATTGCCGTAATAAAAAAAACTGGCCAAGTGCGAGTCGGATTCGCGCACGTAGGTTTCCGTGCCATAAACCGAATAAAACACTTTTCTTGTATGGGAGCCCCCTTTAGTTATTATCCATTTTTGTTATAGCGGCCACAGAAATACATAATCTGCGAAAATTTTATTGCTAGCTATAATAGTTATTGAGATACAGCCAGGACGGACAGCGGAGTCTCAGTAAGAGGGCCCCGTTTTACCCTTTGGGTAAGGAACCCTAAAAATACTGAAGGTCTACTGCACTGTAGGACATGGGTCAAGATTAAATGGAGTTAAAGTTAAGATAGTTATCAAAAAGACTGGTGGTGTGCATCAAGTGCGTCTACGTAAATCGCAATAATACATTTTGAGGCTTTAAATTTGCCCTGAGGCTAGAACTGTGGCTCCAAAACGCCTATTACCCAAATACTACAAACAACCGAATTAAAAAAAAAAACAAAAAACTCCAACAGATCTATGTCAATTTATTTTAACAAACAAGCCAGCATCACAAAAATAGCACCATTCAACTCCATTTGTAATAGTGTAGTACAAACCGCCAAGACGACTGGATAATACTAATAAATATATCAGAAAAGTACTCGTCGGCCATTACTATTTGACTAAAAATAAATATCTAAGTGTTAGGCCACGGTTATAGTGGTCAGAACGGTAGCGGGAGCGGTTTGGTGACCAGAGTGACGTGTTGTAGCGGACTGCAGTATCTTTTTTTTCGCAGGGTTAAACCATTGACGATCGCTAGCTAGTCAAAAAGTTATTTTTACTCTGACAGCAGCAAACCAACAGCAACCTTACATAACATAACATCACGCCTGTAATCCCCGAAGGATAAGGCAGATGTATACCTAATAGTACACCCACATTTCGCCAGTTATGTTTAAGTCCTAAGTAATAGGGGGCGCGCCTGTTGGAACCAACCGGACACAAATCCAGACTCCGTGGCTACTACTGAGAAATTCCTGATCGAAAAACCCAATTATAATTTGTACGACCCAGGAATCGAACCCAAGACCTCATGCTCAGCAACCTTATTGTAACAAGAATAACGATTTCAGTGATTCTGACAGAAATGTCAGTAACAGCAACCAATAACAACCTTATTGCACCAAACACAATCAACACCGTGATTTTAACAGTGATGCAAAAACAATTTCATAACCAACAGTCAAAATCACAGTGATCTTTATTGCTGCAGGAGGTAAAATCATTAAAATTATGTGGACGGATCTGAAGATTCCTTTTTTCCGACGCTCAAGGCACCCGCCATTCATTTTACTATGGACACAAATATCGATTCCAAATGTCCGATATATCGCGTCCGCTTAAGCTCCCGCTCAATCTCCTCCTTGTAAACGAGGCCTTACAATGAATAAAGAGTCGGGTCGTGGCCTGGTAATGGGTTTCTGTAACACGGTGAGTCCTTTGTTTTGTTAGTTTTTTGTCAACGTCAACATTAGGTTTTTGAGGCGTACTTTAGATTTATTCTTCGTTCGTCCTAAAGTTTTGTCCCACATTACAAGTTCTATAAAGGTACAGTCAATAAAAAATACTAACGTACTTATTTAATCGTCTTTTTGGTATAAGGATGTAAGCGTTTTTCGTCTTATGAACTGTTTTGCAAAAGCATGATTTCTTTTTGAAAATGCCTAATTTGATGGTGAGATACACTAATAATCGTAGCATGAGCTTTAAGGTTCCGTGTCAACTAGTCCACACTTATCCCCGGGCAGCGAGTGCACGTATCCTTGAAGTAGTTCATCTACTTACTGATAATTTGGTGGTTTTATTCTAAACCCTAAACTAGTGTTTCTAGTGAACACCACAGATAGATTACTTATTTGTTATTTGATTCGATTGAGGTCAGATAGGCAGCTTCACGCAAAATACTGGTATTCAGCTGCGTCCGATTAAGCTGGAAGCCGACCCCAGCATACTTAGTTGGAAAAAGGCTTGGTAGATGATTGTGTAGGTTGGTTTCTTCCTTATTTATAGTCAGTTCAGTTTTGTATGGTCTCTGTCAACGTTGCCTGTAAGATAAAATAAACAAAAATGTTTTTAGAATAAGTTAGGTCATCAAGTCCTCATTTCACTTATCTTTCTTTTGCCGACAGGGTCCACGATTGTTTCATTTTGAAAAAATGTTTACCACCTAAGTAAGCCTACATTGTGGAATGCAATAAAGAATTGAGTATTGAAGATAAATCAGTTTCCTATTTTTTCAAGCACACTCATTTAAATTGTTCAATCAAAATAAATAGTAGCAATATAGACCTAAAATTGTTAATTATTTTGATTAGTATTATCTTTTATTTATTGCTCAATATCAAATATCAGATTGATAATCTGCTGATATGATAGAATTTCGTATAAATTCGATATCATGATTTTGAAGATTTCCACCTCATTAATTAATTCTTAGAACTGATAATATCATTCTGACAATTACTACTTACGACTTAGGTTTTAGTTTTATTAATTTTTCGTTCTAATACCTTATTCTCTTCGAAACAGTTGACCCATACGTGCGCATATCTCTGCTATCGCGACCTCAATCAGGCGGGATGATGAAAGGGCGCTCTAATTAGGGACCCTGTTCACTGCCGCTGCAATTAATGGCCACGGCCGAGGTGTATAGAAAGATTTCTTTATCATTGAGAATAAGATGGGCTTGATAACGGAGTAGGAAACCACATTGTAAAAGACAAATATTTTTAGTAGGTTGACCGTGGAGGACGCACCCTATAGGATCCTACGCACCCTATAGGACCTATAGGATCTAGTTTTTGACGTTTTATAAGTGCCTATTGAAGTTTATGTAAAATAAAAACTGGCCAAGTGCGAGTTGGACTCGCGCACTAAGGGTTCCGTACAACATTAGACAAAAAAGGCAAAAAAATCTCGTGTGTTGTATGGGAGCCCCCCTTAAATATTTATTTTATTTTTATTTAACTATTTATTTTTAAAGGAAATATATAACTAATAATTTTAAAAAAAATGTGAATGTTTCAAGCGTCTACCTGTCGCCGTTATTAATATCGAGCAAAAATCGGCAAAAAATCACGTTTGTTGTATGGGAAATATTTATTTTATTCTGTTTTGAGTATTGTGTTCTGAGTTTGTTGTTGGAGCGGCAAAAGAAATACATCATCTGTGAAAATTATCTCTCTATCACGGTTCATGACATAAAGCCTGGTGACAGACGGGCAGGCAGACGGAGGGACTGACAGAGGAGTCTTAGTAATAGGGTCTCGTTTCACCCTTTGGGTACGGAACCCTAAAAAGTGTTTTGTGATTTGAATGACATAGAATTATGGTTGTCCAAGTTATAGTTTCTTTCTGTCACGTCCAAGCGCGGTTGGTGAGTTATCAGGCCCAATAATTTTTCAAGTAGGAAGTTTTTTAGGTAGGTACATATATGATTCCCTGCGTCGAAGTGGCCGTGCTCAAGAACACCTTGCACCTTGAGAAGTGGTAATGGCTTGTGAAGCGATTTGTAAACACACTTTGTTAACTTATGTCAATGCAATACATTCTCACCAGATATCTGAGCACCAGATGCAGCTAAAGCAGTATTTTACATGGAACCAATGCCTATAATCTAGCCTCCATAACCACGGTGTTTACAGTTTTAATTTACAATTTCTTCACAACCAATAATTTCACTAGCCTTATACATAACGTAATCTAACTAACTATTCGGATATATCCAGTATACACGCAAGTCCTACGAAAGCGACCCGTTTAGCAGGACGTAAAACAAATTGCCCCATATGACGTCACGGGGCCTAACTCAGCTGGGAATAGTGTCAATTATTTCAAATGCGGTGGGCGGCGCTTTTAATTTAAAACTTTAATTAAACATCTTTCGGGTTTACAATTGAAATATGCATGCAATGGTATGTATTGCAATTGAAGTTTAAACTTTGTTACTGTTCTGTTGGAGTTATCTTTGAATCAAAGTATGAGGACGAAGTCCACACACTTCCTTCCATCGTTCGATCTTTGTGGTGGTGTCCTGTAGTTTCTGTTTACTCCCATGGGAAGGCGTGTATTTGTGTATCTTCGTAAAACGTCCATTACTTACATACAATTTAAATTTACGTAATTATGTATGTCCATATTTCATCTGTAAAATAAATTTTGTTAAGGCGCTCCCCCACCTCCCTATTCGCAGTATCCTACGCTCCCTATGCAAAGTAATAGTTCAGTTTCACTTGTTTCTCTACAAAGTCGCATCTTGGATTGTTAAGGTGCATACCCACCGCGGCGCACGGAGAGGCTACGCACGTGTGTTACGGCCTGGCCACAGTTTCGGGCGCGGCGGTGCGGTGCGCGGTGCGTCAAGAGGCGCGGCGGGTGGCGTGATTTGCGGTGGTATGTCACAGCTCGACTAGTTGCGATTGCGACTGCGGCGGCGCCAGCGGTGGACGTATTTAGAGAACGGCTTTACTATTAAAATGGCCCTATCAAATGAGGCACGGTATTGCCGGCATTGAAACAAGTGCGTTCTTAGCTCAAGATATCATTCAATCGCGCCGCAGTCCGCGTCGCCGGTAGCTGTGGCATACTTCATAAGTTGTCTACCATTTGTTATCGCCGCTCACCGCTTGCCGCGCCTCACGCCGCACCGCAATCCGCGCCGCTCTTGGCTGTGGCCAAGAGGTTAAGCTTCGCTTTCCACTGCAAACCACGGACACGCTATGCATCAATTGACGTCATTAGTACATACGTGGCTTGCTCGAAGAAGGCGCTCACATAGACGCTGTCAACGCCATGCACACTGTGCATGCGGTACACGCTATACACGAATATTAAGCCACGACTATGTGCGCCACGCTGCTACAGTTGTACATAGTTGTGGGTGTGTAGTGTGTACTACATTGGAAACGTAGACCCACGTTGTCAAACAAATGAATCCACGAGCTAAAATGTGCCGTGTGCCCGTGCACAGCATGCACCACGATGGGTTTGCGCCTTTACATCACAGGCGAATGCTCCCGGTGAGGATCATCACGCCGAAGGGTGAGGCCGATGCGCACGTACATCACACCTGTACACATCAACAACATCTCCCTGTAATCCACGATGTGTGACACAGATGTGTACTTAGAGTACCTACACTCACATTTCGTTAGTTATGTCTCATGTAATGACCCACTATTACATGAAACTAGAAAACTAGGAGCACGTGTAAGTGCGGTATTTAAGACAATTATTCAGGGTATAACAAGACCTTTCACGAAGTCGTTAACCAAGCATTCTGTACATCAAACTAAGTAACTACGCAAAAATTATTGCTCGGAAACGACTTTTTGTTTGGAGTGAAATATCACGTTTTACGGTAGGACTCGATGTAATACACTCAAAATATTTGTGCTGATTGATGGATTGAATAGTACGGGGTTCGTGGAGGTTTTAAAAGTAAAAATCTAACATTAAAAATATGTATTAAAAAAAAAAAACTTAAACAGTTGGTACTTTGACCCCCAATATCTCCGTAACTAGAAGATTCTCAGATATGGTCTAGAACAAAAAAATGATCGCAATGACGGGGAGAACCAGTGCCTTTCGGCTTCGTAAAGGGTCTTGTATACCCTTCATGCATAGCCATTAAACTGAAGTTACAACGGTCCCGGTCACGGCCAACCCTATTATTGTTTGAAGTAAGTTTACTACGGTACTAAATTTACCAAGGTATTATTACTTTGTCGGCATAACTCGTTAATTTGCTATTCCATCCAATGGGTTCTTGAGCATATGAAACCTCCCCTTAAGACGATTATGTTATGTAAAGTGGAAGATAACAACAGTATCCGCGTGTTTGCAAGCTATAAGAAGCTAAAATCACCAACGGGTGTCAGGCCAGACAACCATCACACACGCTGATCATCTGTCACTAGGTCACTGGCCACCTATGCCTGGCCTCCAAAAGAGGCCTCTGAGTTTTTTTCAGTGTTCTTCTCAGAATAGAAGTCATCATCATCTGCCTAGCCTTTTCCCAACTATGTTGGGGTCGTGCCAGTCTAACCGGATGCAGCTGAACACCAGTATTTTACATGGAGCGTCAGAATAGAAGTAAGACAGGAAAAATCGACTTCATTTAGTCTAAAAAATATATATTAACGTGCAAAAGTATAATAAACGACTTATACCCGGTTCGTCACCAAATTTTTTTCCATACAAGAAGTCCCGGTTGGTGATCATAAAATTTTGTGGGTTTTTGTGCCTGATAATGATGATGAATGATCATTGCAAGTTCTCCACAATCACATCCAGTGGCTCACCAATTACAGTCAGCTCTAACCTCCCGTTCTTCAATCCTTTTTTTTCGGATGGAAAATCATTAAATGACCGCTCCCGCTCTGGGTGGAGCGGAAGGGAGTGTCAGACTTGTACTGACTAAAACCCATCCATGTTCCTTCCTTGCCCTTTGCGTTCCAGGACCGCGGTATCTCTTTCGAACAGTCCTGCATCCCGGCAGGCATCGGCCTTTGCGGATCCCTCTTTGTTTACTGACATCTCAAGCATCGTAGAACACGAAGGCGCCGTCGACACGGCCTGTCGTCATAAGACGGACGGACGGCGGGCTAGTCCATTTTTTTTCTCTCTCTCCACCGTCTACAGGTCGGTTCTTCCCTCTTAACCCTTAACCTTATTCGCATTCCAGTATCATCATCTATCGAACACTAAAATATCACTGCAAAATTCACTAGCACATACCACACGTTCCCCAACCAAGGTAGTCGTTACGTGCAATTACCGAACACTGCGTAGGTTTACGTTTCGTTATCAGGCAAATTGCCAGGTGGCGTAGTTTGTGAATCAGTTAGATACACGTTATTGGAGCATTTTGGTTAAAATGAACGAGTTATGTATGACGAGGGATTTTGGGCTAAAATTGTGCCTGGCTACTGTTATTTTCTAAAAACTGACCTGCTCCGATCCTCATATACTCCGTTCCTTCTTTAATCGCTCTAGTTTCCTAGCACCAAACTCAATAATATAATAATGTTGAGTATCTGCAAGAAGAGTAATGGCAATTGACAGTGGAAGTTTCTTCAGAAGATAAAATGTTCTAAGAAAGTCTTTATCATCATTCACAGCTTCCTTTCTCGAACTACTAGAGAGTATGTGTTTCCTTAAAACTCAAAGCATTTATTTTAATTAGACCATTACAGGCAATTTGAATGTCAGAAAAATAAAAAAAAGCCAAGCTACAGTCACAAGGCATAATACTGTGAAAGTACTGTACTTGCCCATTCCAAAGCGTAGACCTCTATGGAGAAGAATGAGCAAGAAACTCCACTTCTACACTTCCTTCTGATAATGCAATTCTTCCCTCTTTTCGCGGCAATTATGACCCCAGGACAGTGTTATATTATCGCTCTAAAATTATTTACTACTAAGGCAACCATCCTAACCTGTGCACAAACATACACCCCCATAACCACACCACATGTACCATATAACCATAAATCCCCACAAACAAGGACATCCCTGTTCTCCTAGTACTCCGATGTGAATGCAATCATGCTATATTAAATTCTTGAACGTTATCCAACGTTATGAGTGCATGTTATACAAAAGGATCATACGATATGAGCCTTCGAGAATGGTTTGTTAGAATTGTGGCCTAGTTTTTAACGGGAATAGTTAGAGGGATTAGAATTGACCTGGATTTGTTAGAGGAATTTAATTTATTTTGAAATCTTGTGTCGTTAATATGGTCTTCATAGTAGATCCATAATTTGGTTACAAGTTTGGTTTGACTTTCAGTGACGTCAGTTCCTGTACCGAGCAAACAAAATAACATGATACTGAGAACTCCATCGTTTGTGGAACAGGACTACTTTTGCAATCCAGGTAAAAGTCATCTATCAGTGGCACCTGAGCAGGTTTGACTTGGGTCCGAAGTCTATTTAGAGACTTATAGGTCAGCCAAGGTATCTCATCCACAAGTAGGAGATTTTCGGCAAGCGGAACCTATGATTGCATATTTGATAGTTTCTTGTTTCTGAATTATACCATCAAAAATGACCATGCCAGCAGATATGGTTTGCCTGTAGCAGTCTACAAGACAAAATTATACTCCAAAGATGCGCTACAACCATTTGCCATCCTTCGGATCCTCAAAAGCAACAAAATACTAAATAAAAAGAGGCAAACCTATAAGAATGCTATACTTAGATGGCTGTAAAAATACCTACAAACATACACTTTTCGAAATCACTTTACAGTCTTCTCCGAAAGTTGTTTATTTACGTAAACGTGAGTCTAACGTCGATATAAAGTTACAACTTTCAAGTTAGAATCTCTAAAAGTAGCTTTTCGACTGAACTTTACTATTAAGTAAGGGTTGCTCAAGTTTAAGTTAGGCACTAAGCGAGGATGAAGTTATAATTGAAGTTTTTGGTGACGGCAGAGCTTAGGATGTGTGATGTGGGTGGTTAGGTTATAATGTAGGAAATGAGGTTCTGAATGATCTTGAATACTTGCTGTTGAATTAAATTAAATTCAAAATGAAGGATACTTACGATGCTTTATTTTGGCAAAGTTTTGTTTTTAGTATTGCGATCACAGTATTTTATTTATAGAAAATAGCACTGACAGACGGACAAACAGCCGTTGCCTGTCATGAAATATTTACTTCTTTGGAGTCGGTTAAAAGGAGAGCTGTCACAAGAGGTGTTCTTAGTTGTATTTCAACAATGAACTACACAGAATTAGAAATAATAATTCCAACATGATAATGATCTTATGAGACATTGCTTATAAGTTCATAACCTTGTTGGAATTGACGGACTCTGCTCAGGTGACAGTCCCAAAATGGTTTCTTAGTAAGACAACACATTTTATATCCCGTCACATAAGATATTTTTCGACGAAAAGCAAAAACAATCAAAACTAAATTTGAAAATATAAAATTAAACGCCCAATATTTATTTACGCATATTTCAAGCGGCTCGTTAAGGAATCAATTGATGGGGATACTCTTAGGCTTCAAGGACCCTCCCCATTTCCGAAGTCAGATATTTGAGAGTACTTCATAAAGGAACGTATTGTTCAGTTTCGATACGCAGCTTAATATGCTTGAGTTGTCTGAATAAGGGGTTATGGGTTGTGAAAGAATAAAATGTTAAAGGGTTTAATAAAATTGCTACTTGAAAAGCCTCCCTGTTGCTTGATAGCAACCTTGCCGGTAGAGTCAAAGACTGTTGTTACGGTTGTGGGAACTTCGTAAAGACAGGACACAGCAATCGGAAGACTAATTCACATAATTTAATGACGCGCCGATGAAGTTGTATTGCAGTTGCAGTTAAGTTCAAGGTTGAGTGATAAACGGTAATCTTGTAATCTTTGAATTGCGCGTAAGCTGCGCGTGAACTGCACGTCAACTGTACGACAACCAAACTCTACCAAACTTACTTAATATGACGTGGCCACATGAGAGAAAAGAACTCACTAAATAATCGAATAAAATCGATTACATTGCAATGATTAGACGATATTATCATTCCTAAGCTGATATTTTGAGACGTCAAACGAAAACTAGAATACCGATCATGTAGCGTTCCGAAGAACACACCAAATATTTTGCGCTCGCGTGACGCGAACTTGACGCGAGCGTGTCTGACTGCGGTAGAGAATACGAAAAGCGTTGTTTTGATCGAAACTTAACTGCAACTGCACTGCAACAGCCTTTCTTTAGTTACCTGAATTAGCCCACATATCTTCCATTTCTACTAGGTCCCAACCGATATTCAACAGTTTCTAGTTAGGACCAGAGAATAACTGGTATAGTACTTACTTTGTGGATTCCAATAAAAAAAGCTATAACACATTGAACATTATTTAAAGTTTTCTAATGTTTTGTCTATAGCGGTCTACCACTATACGGGGTGTAAACAGACTCTTCACGAAGCCGTCAACCAAGCATTATGTACATCAAACTAAGTAACTTTACGCAAAAATTTGTGCTGGGAAAAGACTTTTTTTTTTGGGCTGAAAAATCACGTTTTACAGTAGGACTCAATGTAACGCACTCAAAACATTGTGCTGATGGATGGATTGAATAGTAAGAGGGTCCTGGGGGTGTTTAAAAATCTTACATTAAAAACATGTATTTAAAAAAAAACTTGTCAAAAAGTTGGAACTTTGACCTCCAATATCTCCGTAACTAGAAGGTTCCCAGGTATGGTCTAGAACAAAAAAATGATCGCAATGACGAGGAGAAAAAGTGCCTTGCGGCTTCGTTAAGAGTCTGTTTACACCCTTTATAGCTCTTTATTTGACTATGGAGTAGCCAGATGCTATAAAATGCCACTACGAAAATCGTCACCAATTACCGAGTTTAACTCGATAATTATGTTGAATGCAGATGGGTATAAGGGTAGAGGAAACCCAAAGAGACGATGGATGGACTGTGTGAAGGATGATATGGCATAGAAGGAGGTGTCTGATGAGATGACGAGTAACAGTAGTATGGAAGAAGAAGACATACTGCGCCGACCCCAAATAAATTGGGATCGTAAATATTACATATATCATAATCATATTGGGATGGAATCTTATATTAACTCAAAAACCAAATGATTATTTGAATATAAAACCTTTATCAGCATACAATTCATCATTTGTCCAGAAACAATATAACACCCGTTCATTTATTTACACATTTTACACAAAAAGGCTTGACTAACGAATTAACTCACAATACGATGTGTAATTAATCCAATTTAACTGAAATCGCAATAAGTTGTAGCATTTTAAACTCTGTGCATAATAATTATACATTACATTTTCAGTATTTTGTGGATTTTTCAGTGAAATGAACAATGAAAATCATGTAAAGACTTTTTGTTTAAATATTTGGTCAATTTATTTTGCCCTAGTGGTATTTTGTGAAAGTTTTCAAAAGGTCCGATTTAACGAACATGCTTAATGCAATTTTAATGCGTCGTGTTTTACTTAAAAGCTTTTCAAACATACTTAAAACCTTAATACATGAAATATAGTCTGACAACCAGTCAAACCATTTGTCATTACTGTCATTAGTCATTGCCTAGGTTGGCATTACTGTCATTAGTCATTGCCTAGGTTGGTTAGGTAGTTAGTGGCCAAAATAAGTCTGACAATCAGTCTTACCAAAGGATTTTAAGTATTTCACAGTACTAACTGGGTTCTGGAGCTCAAATAGGCAGTCGCTCCATGTAAAATACTAGTATTCAGCTGCATCCGGTTAGACTGGAAGCCGACCCCAACATAGTTGGGAAAAGGCTAGGCACATATGAACCAGACAAACCATGTGATATTGTGTTGCAGTCATCATCTTCCTGCCCTTGTCCCATGTGACTTGGGGTTGGCTTCACACGTTGCTTTCATCCATTCTCCCTGGTCCATCGTCACGCTATCATTTTCTCCTTTTTCTTTCATATCATTCCTGACATAATACACCCATCTTTTCTTTAGTCTTCCTCGCTCCAGTAGTTCCAGTCGCTTCATGAAAATAACTTGTGTTCAACTACACCCGGCCGACCGACGACCTTGTCAAAACTGCAGGGAGTCGCTGGATGCAGGTGGCATTGGACCGGACACGCTCGAAATCGATTGGGGAGGCCTATGTTCAGCAGTGGACAGCAACGGGCTGATACGATGATGATGATGAACTGCATCCGGGACAGCAAGCCGAACCTAGTATACAAGATAGAAGAGCCATGGCCATTGACGCAGAAACAGTTCTATGTGTTCGGGATTACGTACTCAATATGTGGTAACCGGTGGTTGTCCCTTCCATGCTGTATAATTGGGAAAAGGCTAGGCAGATGATGTAGAACAAACTAAAATTTGTTTTGTTTGATTATGGTCTGCTTAGTATCATTACATAATTGTATGTATAAATGTCTGTATTAGATAGGTACGTACTTATGTTGTTCATTTTAATGTGCCCTCCTAATGTAAAAAATGATTTTAAATTTGCATGCTATAATTATGGCGGAATGTGTCACATCCTGTATATACCACATTTTATGCGAATAAATATACTTACTTACAAAAATGAATTCAGAATCACGACGCCTCCAGCAATTACAAAATACTTTGATTTTCGCACGAATTAACAAAAACAATCGCCTATCAACGCTACAAAGAATATATATTTATTCTCTCATTCAACAACGCTTTAGTTAAAAAATATACTGAACGTCACTCAGCGGGTTTCTGTAGAGGAAATAAAAAAAACACACAGATTTATTTCATCGGATTGCTATTATTTTTAACCAATCATTCGTGTGGGTTCCCAGGATAGTTCTGTTATATATTTCAACTGGTTGTCATATTATATTTATAAGTGTACTCGGTGTTTAACAAATAGACTTTCAACACTTGCGTAGGTAGTACGGCTTAACACGCGTGAATGGTAAATATTTTAAAATTTGCAACGTCTTAATCATTGGATATTGTTTTTTGTAAAAACATTTATTGAGAGGATAGCATAATTAACCTATAACGGAGTTCCCACTCCCAGCAGTGGGAACCTTTTTTTGATTCTTATTGGACCCGTGTGGTTGTTTATGGCCTCCTCACAGAAGACCAGGGCAGGTGGATTTCACATGTCCGCCAATTTCTGGTTCTGGGTCATGCCAGTTTCCTTACCATGTTTTCATTCACTGTTTGGAGAGCAGTGGTGACGAAATAAATTACACTAAGTGCATGTCTAGGTTAGAACCTAAGCGCTACCGAAGCTAATTCTTAAATCGGCGCGGGTACCAGTGTAATGGGGGCTATCGCGCATGAATTCGCCGCTAGAGGCGTTCGTGTAGAGTAAGGTCTTCCGAAATGTCAGATGTCATAGAGTATCCGCGCGTTGCCTGCTTTTTTATCACGTATTTTAACTAATATTCATAATTCTGGTCTAGATTGAGTCATTCCTGGTTAATTATGACTTGAAGATTTTAAGTAGCAATTTAGGATCTTATTTGTTAGTACTTGGAGGTAGAATGATTTTTAAATGAAGTTTACACTATGTTCATATACGAAATGAAATAAACTTTCTATTAACTTATTTGTACTTTATAGTATAAAATAGAATTAATGACAGGACCTTACTCGACAGTGGCGCCATCTGGTGAGCTTAAAAACGGTAGCCCCCATTGGTTGCATCAGAATATCAGTATTTCACATGGAGCGACTGCCCATTATTATTTAGCCACGATACAAAATTGTCATTGCTGAAGATATGGGGATATACCTACAGTTAAAGTCCCCTTCGGCGAAAATCAAACATAAAGTTACATAATAGTCGCTACAAAATTGTTTATAGAACACATTCCGAATGCTTACACGTAACTAATTGGTGTTTAGTTAAACAATACAGTTTCCGAGTATTTTGTGCCAAACGAACAAACATAGACGAGATGTTTACTGGAAGCTGTAATCTTATTAGGGGGTATCGGATGACAATAGACGCTTTTAATTAACAGTGTACTGCGAATTATTAATTTGTTGTATCAGTTTACTTTAGAATATTGTTTTATAAGCAAGACTGGATGTTTGGTGTGAAATAGCAGTCGGTTCGGGAAAGTAGAATTTTTTTTTAAGTGAAAACGTCGTTAGCATCGATGAAACGAAAAAGCGACAATAAAAAGAGACAGACATAATTATATTCATATGATTTAACGTGGGAGAAAATGAGATAGGAAGCATTATACAGTGTTTATCTTGAAGCCAACATTTTTGAAGATTTCACTTCTACCAGGTGTGAATGGCTTATGCCCGGTTCGTTACTGTCCCGGTTTGTCATCAAAAAACAAAAAATCACGATTCACAACTGTTTCAACAATTTTTGTTTTTGTAGTACCGCTTCGTCGTCGATGCTAAAGTATCATCAAATGAACCAACTATACAATTCATTTTTACCCGACTGCCAAGGAAGGGTTATGTTTTTATTAGAAGGTAGGTGAGGAAAATTTTCACAAGTTTTGTAAACGGGTGAACATATAAAAAGTACTAGGCTGGCATAAATTCAAGGTGGTATAATAACAGTTATGGATCTTTTTTACTAACTGAGTTGTGTGAATTGCACACTGCATGTTTTTTTTTTTAGTTTTTTAGCTTTTTTGTCATAAAACAAATGTATAATTTTATTAGGGGAGGACACTGGCTCCTGCAAAACAGTTTCAACTATCGCAAGAGTCAGAGAACCCAATAAACGGGTACAATGTTTTTCTGTCAATAAATATATTTGTCGGAATTGTCGGTTCAGGCAATGACAGCTCACTACCGAAGCAGTTCCAGAATCAGAGGCCCTAGCACGAGTGTACGATGTAAACGTAACGTAAATACGTCGATTTTTTAATCGAAAATACATTACAAAGATAAATATAAATTTAAAAAAATCATACGTTTGAATAAACAACACTGAATTTATGCTGACCTAGTACTTTTGGTCGCTAAAAAGACGATTAAATAAGTTGTACATTCGTTTTTTTTATTGACTGTACCTTTATAGAACTTGTAATTCGGGACGAAGCAGGACTTCAAAAGTGATATGGGACAAACTAAGAGTTTATTGGAATGTGGGACAAAACTATAGGACGAACAAAGAATTAATCAGGAATGCGACCACAAATACCGTGACACGAAATTTATACATAATTATATATAAAAGATAATCCTAATCCTTGTAATATTTCAAAGAGTGATTATACCAAACCAATTAATTATCAATTAGATATTTGCCATACAACGTGGCAACGCCGCCAGTCTCTTGGGCACATTACCAGCTGCCAGCGTTGAGGAGGAGTTTTTCGATGCCCTTTTATAGTTTGTTGTTAGTTTATTTATTTTAGTTTAATAGTTTTTAATTATTAATGTATATAGTTAGTTTAACCAAATTAATAAATTAATATCTAATAGATATTATAAAGGTCAAGGTAACAAATGACAAAGACTACACGAATAATAAATTAATAATTGTATATAGTTATTTAGTATTAGCAATACTTCTCTACATAATTTATTACTCGCACTCTGATAAGATTTTATCTCCGAATTAGTTCTATGTTATCATAGGTATCGTTGGATAAAAATTGATTTCGGTGGTTATTATCTGTCATTTTTTGACCAGAGGTATGAACGTGGATGAGGCAAAAGGAGTATGTAAGGATCGTAGCAGGTGGCGTTCTGTGGTTTCTGCCTACCTCCATGGGAAAAGGGCGTGAGTTTATATATGTATGTATGTATTTTCGGTCAATACAGCTGAGTGATAGGTATTATAGGTATAACCGGCCTAGCCTTTTCCCAACTATGTTGGAGTCGGCTTCCAGTCTAACCGGATGCAGCTGAATACCAGTATATTATGTATGTACAGACGCTAGCACATCAAGCTACTACAATCTGCAAATTTCTTGAATAGTAATATATTTTTAACTTTATCGCCAAAGCATTAACTTCAAGGTTGATTGGGAAAGTTTGACAGTTTCGGGTAGCTTGATGTGCTGGCCTGTACCATTGTGTGCCAGTAAGTATTTCTACAAACAAAATCTTTTTATTCCAGACTACTTAAAAGTCGATGCAATATTATTTATACACCAAAAGCGAAGGTCAATTTGTAAGAGGTAAGCCGGAGTATAAATCTTTAATGTGATTATATTATTTGTCTATAGAATACTGACTGTGCCATTTTTCAAAGGGAAGCCGGTAGGAATCGAATTCTATGGAACCTTCGCCACTGGTACAGGCGCCAGCAGGTCAAGCTACCCGAAACTATCAGGATTTCCCAACCAACTGTGAACCTAAAGCTTTAGAGATAAAGTTGCAAATCTATTAAAGAAATTTGCCAGATTTTAGTAGATTGATGTGTTGGCGTCTGTACATGTTGTACAATTAAACATGGACGACTGCCTATCTAACCTCCACAACACTCTTGGGTAGGACTGGTTGTCTGACTTTCGTAGTTGTGACTACCCGTAGCGACTGTCAGATTGTTTTATAAGTTAAACTAACACCTTATACTCTCTAATGAATTCTCATGCATAAAAGCAACTACTCATCCCAATGGCAAAGCTCCTAACGTGGTTAGGTAGTAAACAAGCTGACGCGAATGGCCTACATGAAGTAGGTAACGTGGTGCTGTACATACCTGCAACACCAAAGGGACTTACCAAAAACATTAACTAAACTGAAAATGTCGATGAAAACTAATTTAACTAGTAGCAAAAGCAGTGCTTGCAAAACGTCGGTTTCGAGCAAAAAGTGATTACATATCACAATCTACTTACACGAATACTATTAAGAGGTAAAGTGTGTAGAATGTTATTTTTGAAAAGCTCAAACAATTAAAAAAATGATTTATGTTAAAACAAGAAACTTCAAACGGGAGAACTCGCGGGTTTTTTTTTTTCGGATGGGAAATCATCAAATGACTTCTCCCGCTCTGGGCAGAGCGGAAGGGAGTGTCAGACTTGTACTGACTAAAACCATGTTCCTTCCTTGCCCTTTGTGTTCCAGGGCCGCGGTATCTCTTTCGAACAGCCCGCAGCCCAATGAAGTTTCCCTTATTATTTGAAGTTTTATTTTCTTTATACGTAGAAAATAAACGTGATTTGATGCCGTTTTTGATAAAACCAGAAAACCGTTAAAATTTCGAGTACGAGGGCAGCATAACCTTTAAACGAGAACACAACAGCACAACTTAGCTTATAAAATAGGAAGATATTCTTCGGGACTTTATTAAAGTTTTTCATAAATTCAGCGGCAGTATGTTCCCAACGCGGTTATGTCATAACTAGGACGTCATCTTGTACGACACAACATCATTAGAGCTGAACGGGTTGCTTGTAACATGTGTTTCTATTTCCATGGTACTTAAAATTGTATACAATTTTTGTTAAGAACTTTCACGAAGAGCTGAAGTAGTACTTTTTTTTAAGACGCTGATAATATTATCATATTTAAGACGAATTTAAAACGTTAAACACTCTTCAACACCATCAAGCCATCTTCTTCTTCTTAGCGTGTCGATGGCAAATTTCCATTTAATATATAAGGTCCCATTAAAATAGATGGACAAACTTTTAGTCATGATTCAGCCCACCAAAATAAGGACAATGGTAAAAAAAAAAAAGAAAAACACATTAGATAACTTACAAGAAAAAAAATCAGCTAACGAAAATACACAAAAAATTATAGCCATTATTTTAGGTCAAAATAAAATCACTTTAATCAGTGTATTTTTTGCTTGGATATCATTGGTTAGACATACTGAACGTTGTGTTAAAATTTGCCCATCTATTTTAATGGGACCTTATATTTGGCCCAAAGTTCAGCTACGAGAACTCCGCTCGCTGATGCAGTCATAAGATCGTCAAGTGCGCAGGTGTCAGGGCATGCAGCGCAAGATGGAATGTGGGCCATAGTCTGTGGAGGCTTCAGATCCGAGTCGTCCATAGACCCACATTTGTATAGATTGTCTTTGCTATGGCTGACTTGAGTTCAGAGTCAATTTAGAGATTTCCAAGTCGGCCACGGCAAAGCATGCCACAGTGGAAGGTTTTCAGACGGCTCGTTGAAGCCGACAGAGGGTTTAAGCAGTTCCTATCATAGATCTGATCTTGCTGTGGAGGCGCTGTTATTAGCTGGACTAGCTGGGATAACACACCCAAAAAAGCTTTTACGACTTTTCAGCCTCTGGGGCATTGCGACGTAACTGTGTATTAGGAGGCGACAATCAAGCCATCATTAGTTAGAATACTTGAAAAGGAAAACCTAATACAACATTGGTTGTTTAATCACCATGTCTGGAGAATAAAGTCGACACTTTAACACCAAAGACCAAAAAAAAAAAGAGCAAAACTATAATTGCCAAACGTGACTTGGAATGGGTCCAATAAACCTTTTCTTTTTGCTCACTCTTCAAAGAAAATACGTTCCGTACATATCAATAAGTCACAATAGGAAAACAACGAAAGGCCCAAACCAAGGCTAGGCAACAAAACACCTATTTACCTCACAAAATTGACCGCAAAAAACGAATGGTACCTCGAAAGGTACCCTTTGAGGCAGTTAGGGTCACGTCTCATTCGGCCTAGTCCTAAGTAAATATAGACACAATAGGTAAGACATTCTTTAAAAGGGACCCTTAGTCCATGAAACTGACTGTTTGTTCTCCTTTGAGACGCTAAGGTTTAGCACAAACGGAGAATGTTATTTAGTGTGACAATGAATAGAGGAAATTGTGCTTTAGTGGGTAGGTGTTAGCGCCGATCCTAGATTTTGGATAAGATAATGATGACGTATACATCTTCATATTCATCATCTGCCTAGCCTTTTCCCAAACTATGTTGGGGTCGGCTTCCAGTGTAACCGGATGCAGTTAAGTACCAGTATTTTACGTGAAGCGACTTCCTATCTGACCTCCACAACCCCGTAACTGGGTGATACGATACTTCTTGGTAAGGCTGGATGTCAGACTTTCGACTTCTAACTACTCGGAACGACGGACACATCTTCATCTGCCTAGTTTTTTCCAACTAACCTTACAGTCTAACCGGTTACAGCTGATTACTACAATTTTCCATTGAAGGACTGCCTATCCGACCTTCACAAACCACTTCATATGTGACTCTGATACTGAGGAGTATCGTACTCCTCAGTAACACTGGTTATCAGAACTTCAGAAGCCAGTCATTGTACGGGTTGTCAGATGCCTGAGAGTCTGATAACCCGTTACAATTCTACGAAGAACAGTCAGGATCAACGGCTTAACAGAGGAGGTAATCCTTCCTGTCAAATGGATATAAGTAACTAATTCCATCCCTCAAAATTTATTACGTTGGTGGTAGGCGCTATATCTACGTATAACGTCGCTTTTGTATAACAAATTTTCGTATGATGACGAACCGGGACTTCTTGTATGGAAAAAATTTGGTGACGAAGCAGGACAGTGACGAAACGGGCATAAGTCTCTATAAATACTTATCTTTGCGAAGTTAAAACCTTCTTGTGTAACACTCTCGCAATTCTAATACCTTTGAGCATGATCATTGAATGTCAATACACCTTTCATCAAAGGCGTTGATACGGACGGAGTATTTGCGACCAGGATTAGTAAATATACGGGTCCCTTGGAACGAACGGACAGTCAAAGCGATAGCACTAAACAGATACAGACAGAAGGCCCATACAACATGTCAGCAAACAGGGAGGGGCCCGCAACGGCCGATGCCTGCCAGGGCTGCGGGACTGTTCGAAAGAGATACCGCGGCCCTGGAACTCAAGAGGCAAGAAAGGAACATGGATGGGTTTTAGTCAGTACAAGTCTAACATTCGATCTCTTACGCTCCGCCCAGGGGAGGGGTCATTTGATGATCCCATCCTCAAAAATAAAAAAGGCCCATACAACGGAGGAAAACTGATGCACCCAGAGAGAGAGTACGTATCTTTGTCCTGACCGAATTTTGGTCATGACGGTTGATCTAAGCCGAGTCTAGCCATCGATGCAGAAGATAGGTTTTAGGGTATAAGTATGTGCGAAGACACAGTTCCACTCCCTCTTCTCCATAGTCCGATAGGACGGCAATCCGACACGAACGTTGAGAGTTTAGGCACAAAACCATTAATTCTGGGCTTTTTGAGGCACGGGAGGATCACAGCTTCTAAATTCCGGGCTAATAATGAGAAAACCCAATGGCATCCGACCTAGGAACCGTACCTTAAAAATTTCAGTAGTCTTGCTTCCAAACACGACACAAACGGAGCAGTCAGGGGGCAGGACACACGTAGGTACGTTGATAAATCTGGACGGGAAGCGCTGTCCAGATTTGGTTAATGTGACCTTTCAGTTTTATTCTAATTTTCTTACTGTCCCTTTCTGTATACGTCCGTTTCCTTATTTCTTTTAAAATAGATGTAAATTCGTGGACAATAGTGTGGGTTATGCGTTTGTTTACTATTATACCTAAGCTAAATATCCAATATTGTAACTTGTAACGTATATTGTTTTTTGTCCCAAATAAATAAAATAATAAAAATAAATAAAATCATGAACAAATAAATAAAAACATGCGCTCGTTGTAAAGACCCGACCTTCTGCTGATCCCATTTAATGACGCTGGCAAGAATATTCTGCAATTAGGGCTGCGAACTTGTGGTCAATGACAAGATTTGAAAACTTTGTAATGAGGATGCGAGGAAGAAGTCTTTGAGATCTTGTAGGATATTAATAAAGTTTGTGGCGGTGAAGTCCTACGGCTGCGTGCAGGATAACTTAGTACAAGATTTTGCGAACCATTTTATGACGATGTATTGGAATGCTCACATGTTTAACTTTTGCATTTGGTGAATTGATCATAGTTTGGCCGTGATGGTATAGGACATTTTTGTGTGAAACAGTAGATTTTTAAAGTGAAAACTTCTTTAGCGGCGTTGGGAACTCTGTTGAACTCGCGTCAGATCGTCAGATCGAAGGGCGCTTGCGCGAATGTGCGTGTAGTTTAAGCTAGATGGCGTTATTTCAAGTTTTCATTTCTGAAATTATTTCAGAAATCAATTATCACTTAGCAACTGTAATCATTTCCGTAATCGTTTCAAAACCATATTTCATGCAAATAAATGATGTTATCTTATAGAACTTATGAGTTTCAACCTTATGTTGCACAGTTACTCCGCAGTTACGGTGATTTCCATTGACTTACCTGTAACAAACAATTGAAACAATAAATAACAGTGGTATTCAACACGCATAAAACAATAGGTAATGTCATGGCAGAAATTAAGAAAAAAGCTGAATTTACATACATACATACATAAACACACGCCTCTTTCCCATGGGGGAGGCAGAAATTACAGAACGCCACCTGCTGGGTCCTTACGTACACCTTTCGCATCATACATGCACGCCGTTTGCGAGTTTGACAGTGCAATTTTTAGTTAAGTAAAAATTTACGTTTGCCAACTGAACTGTACGTAACTTTCTATTATCCTTTCACCGAAATAATACAGATTCAAAGTAAACAAAAAAGCCTTTAAAAGCTCAGGACGCTAAGTAACAATAAGGTAGTCAAGAAGAACAAAAAGGACAATGAAGGAAGCTCTGAAAATAGGCTGACAAGGTCGAAAATTTTGAAAGAAATATCTGCAAATTGGAATTTGTGCTTTATTATTTGGATCGTTATCATTATTCAGGAAGATGACGTCTTTTATTCAGGTTTCAAGATGCCTTGGAAGGACAATTACGTACTTCCTCACGAAAGTATCAGTCGGAATTATACGAAAATAGTGTGCTAAAAGTAAGTAGTAGTGAGACAATCAGTCTGCACCAAGATGATGATGGTGATGATGAATCAGTTAATGAAGTTATAGAGGTATGCGGAACAGGCGGAACAGGGAGATAAAACAAGGAAGATAATGGAGTAGGAATGACTTCAAGCAGAGTTATATTCATAGCATCAGCAGAAATACGTTCACACATCAACGAACGAATCGTACCGGCGGCGCTCCTACAGCGGGAGCATTCACCAGTAATCAGAATATACCAATCCAAGATTCGATTTTGTACTGAAACAAGTGATAGTTACAAATTGCAGGTGAAGGAGCGTCTATAATTAATACAAATAAGCCGTGGCAACCAAGAGATGACCAGTCACAACTGACAGCGCCCGTTCACGAACATGACGCATGTATCAGCACCATTCAAGTCAACCATTGTGAAGGGAACTAAATATAATAAAATCTATACAAAGGTAAGAAAATATTGTAAAATACTATAATTAAACAAGTGATACAAATATTGTTATCAGTGCTGTAACTATTCTGAGCGAAAGATGTACAAATGATTTGAAAACTATTCCAATGTTTCGATTCCCAAATCTAAAGAGTATAAATACAGTCAGTCACCCATTCGAACACTTATCCTCGACACCTCAAACCAATATCGTCTCCAGTTCAATAATCACGATGGGTCGAGTTAAGCGGATTGCTGGCGAACTATAATACCATTAGCCTTCAGGTGAATTATACTGGTTATTCTCCGGGTATAATCCTATAATCGGTTCTTATGACACCCGGCGAGGTTCTGTAGATCAAGTTCTGAGCTTCGAGATGATCTAGGAGTGAAATGTACAGACGCTACAAGCTACTACAGTCTGCCAAATTTCTTTAATAGATTTTCAACTTCATCGCTATAGCATTAGGTTCATGGTTAATTGGGAACATTTGACAGTTTCGGGTAGCTTAATGTCTTTATCTAATAGGATCCACTTAATAAACACCTTCAATTCACTGGCATAAAAAGCACGGGGTCTTGTAAGAATGTTGGGTTCCAGAATGATGTTCCATTCTCACATTTATGTATAATCTCAACATGAATGATGTAACCAAGATTTTGTAACAATATTTTGAAAAAACGTGAAAAGAGTGTCCATGGAGTTTCTTGCCCATTCTTCTTCATAGAGATCAACGGTTCGGAATGGGCAACTACAATACTTTCTCAAGTTGTTATGCCTTGTGTCTGTGACTGTAGCTTAGCCTTCTTTGTTTTTCTGACATTCAAAAGTGCCTGTAATGGTCTAATTGAAATAAATGTTTTGAGTTTTAGTTAGTTGTTGTACTGAATAAGTGTTACCGTTTGAATTGACGCCAGGAGGTCAACCTACCTGAAACTGTCAGATTTTCCCAACTAACCTTGGACCTAATGCTTTAGAGATAAAGTTGAAAATCTATTAAAGACATTTGATAGATTGTAGTAGCGTGATGTGCTGGCGTCTGTACGTCGGTGTCCCTTCCACGGTCCACCCCGTGTAGAGAGAAATGAAACCTTAGGTTTCCAACATTGTAAAAACCTAGTTTTTAGGATTCCATACCCAAAGGATAAAAACGGGACCCTATTACTAAGACTCCACTGTCCGTCTGTCTATCTGGCTGTCTGTCACCAGGATTGTATCTCTTGAACCGTGATGGCTAGACATTTGAAATTTTCATAGATGATGTATTTTTATTGCCGCTATAACAACAAATAAAATAAAATAAATATTTAAGGGGGTATACAACAATCGTGATTTTTGCCGTTCTTTTTTTGCTCGATATTAATAACGGCGACAGGTAGACGCTTGAAATATTCACAGAATATTTAGTTGTATATTCACTTTAAAAATAAATATTTAAGGGGGGTATAATGGTACGGATCCCTTCGTGCCAGTCCGACTCGCACTTGGCCAGTTTTACTGTTGTCACAACATTCTCAGACCAATAGTATCCCCTAGGGTTTTGAATAAGAAATTAAAATGAAATTCGCGAGTCTCAAGCACTAATGAGAGTCTAAGAGGCTCTTCGAGGGTAGATTTTTAATTGTAATGTTTATTAATATCAATGAAGTACATTTGTCCTTCCATTTGCATATTTTAGGATCTCAAAGTACGGGAGATGATAATGGGAATTGAAATGAGGCTGGATTATAGATTCTTCTTTTGTTTTTTTTTTAATGTTTAAATGGTGCAAACGCCAGCAATTATAATATACGTACATAAAATGATTTATTCTTCGTTCGGCCCACTGAGTTTTGTCCCTCATGTCGAAATCCTGGTTCGTCCCAAACAATATGCTTCCTTCGTCCCAAATATTATTTTAATTAGGTATTTTATTCCCGCTTCGTTAAGTCACAGGTCATGATCGTCATCTTCCTGCCCTTATCCTTTTTTGGGACCCTTATCCTTCTATTACTTGGGGTCGGCTCAACACGTTTTTTTTCTTCCATTTTCCTCTGCCAACCGTCAAGCATTTAATCCAAGCAATCAAAGCAAGCAAGGCAAGTATTTATTCCTTTATATTTCATATCATTCCTCACACAATCTATCCATCGTACATTAAGTCACACGTAAGTTGTAACACTTAGACAATAAACTGGCCTAGCGTAGTACCAACTTTCATAAGAATAAGGGTTGGACTCATCTATCAGCTCAGAACCGGAGCGGGTGTGTGCACTGTTTCTCACTGTAACAAATGCCGGTTCTGAGCGAAGAAAAGGATAAGAGTATGAAAAAATGCGATTCTGTGCTGATAGATGTAGTTAAACCCTAAAATGCCTGTCTTTCTTACAGTCATCTTGTTACCTGACGTGCGGTGCCAGTATAATATATAATATTGGGGCTTTTTTTTCGGATGGGAAATCATCAAATGACTTCTCCCGCTCTGGGCAGAGCGGAAGAGTGTGTCAGACTTGTACTGACTAAAACCCATCCATGTTCCTTCCTTGCTCTTTGTGTTCCAGGGCCGCGGTATTTTTCGAACAGCCCGCAGCCCTGGCAGGCATCGGCCCTTGCGGGCGCCTCCCTGTTTACTGACATCTCTTTGAGGCGCGCGTGGAACACGAACGCGCCGTCTACACGGCTTGTCGTCAAAAGACGGACGGACGGCGAGCTAGCCCATTACTTCACAGGTCCGCGTCTACGGTGGCCGGAAGCCACCACGTGACCCCGACGCCCGAGGCGTCTCCCGCGGCGGCTGGGACGAGAGGTTCCTCGCCTACCTACTTACCTTTTAATAAAAACATAGCCTTTCCGTGGCAGTCGGGTAAAAATGAATTGTATAGTTTGTTCATTTGATGATACTTTAGCATCGATGACGAATCGGTTCTACAAAAACAAAAATAGTTGAAACAGTTGTGATCTTTTGTTTTTTGATGACAAACCGGGGACAGTGACAAGCCGGCCATAATTCCATCCATCCTCCACAATTACATGCAACCATAAAGCTTGCCTCCAAATCACTACATAGACGTTACATGCACATAAACAAACACATAATCAAGACATACATAACGTCCACAAGAATTACTATCCATCCCCAGAGAGTGAAAAGGTTGTTTTATTTATGCACGAGGGTAGGGTTGCGACTGTTCTGAAAATGTGTAAAAAGACACGTATTTTGATACCTATTTGAATAGTGTTGTCATATCTTAAACAAACAAAATATGAAATTGATTTTTTTTGCTACATAAATTCTTAAAAGAATATTACATCAAATACAGTCGCGACCTTTTCCGCCTTATCAGTTATAATCATTTTCGCTTAAATCATACGAGGCGCCCCGCCCAGCTAAAGAGTGCTTCGCGCGCGTGAGTGCAAGCAAAACTGAGCTTAGTGCTGATCAGGCGGGAGTGTCCTCGATTGTACTTCTACACTAAATCTTAATTATTAACGTGATGAACTAAATCAGGTAATACTGCAATTAAAAACCGGCGTCATCGCCGAGAGGCCTAGAAAACGCTGGCGTGACGACTTAGAGGCGTTTGTGAGAGATTGACCGAAAGAACCGAACAGAGAGAAAAGTGGAAGGTTAAGGAGGAAACGTTTGTCCAACAGTGGGCTAGAATAGGTTAATTAAAAAAAAAAAACTTAAATAGGTGTATTAACTAGTACACATACAGACGTTTATGTAAACTTAAAGTAATGAAATGATCAACGACTTTATACCCACCATTTTTGACGTCTAATCGTCTCTCAACTTTAAACCGCGTTTATGAATTTACTCGTTAAACTACGTCTTAAAACCCTGCATAAATAAACAACTCTTACTGAACCGACAAACTTAACTGCTGCAAGCCACATCACAAGGGGAACTGTCAAACTAAAACGTCATAAAACTGATCTATGTTTATCAAAAGCTCAGGAGCTGTCAAAACAAAATACAGACATCAAAAACTGACGAGAGCGTCAGTCTGTTCGTTTATTATTACGATGCTGAATAAATAAATAATGACTGACTGTATCGTTGGCTTAGCGGTCGCACGCGCTACTGCGAAGCATGAGGTTTCGATTCCCAGGTCAAGAAAAATGATGCCGATTCTTCTCTATGAGGAATTTCTCAGCACCAGACAGGGGCCTGGACTTGCTAGGCTCGCCCAAAAGTACATGAGCCTTTATCAATACTAGCGAAATAAAGGGTGTAAACAGACTCTTAACGAAGCCGAAAGGCACTTGTTCTCCCCGTCATTGCGATATTGTTTTTGTTCTGGATCATACCTGGGAACCTTCTAGTTACGGAGATATTGAGGGTCAAAGTTCCAATTTTTTCACAAGTTTTTTTCTTAAATACATGTTATCATTGTAAGATTTTTACTTTAAATACTTCCAGGACACGACCCCCTTACTATTCAATGCATCCATCAGCACAATGTTTGAGTGCGTTACATCGAGTCCTACTGTGAAACGTGATTTTTCAGCCCAAAAAAAAAGTCGTTTCCCAGCACAAATTTTTGCGTAAAGTTACTTAGTTCGATGTACATAATGCTTGGTTGACGGCTTCGTGAAGAATCTGTTTACACCCTGTATGTTTGTAGATATAGATACACCTCTGCATAACCTTTCAGGGATTGCAGGCGTGATGAATAAATAAAAACGACCGAGGCAGCCCTGACGCATAGCACGTCTCGATTTATAAGTATTCTGATATCTCCCATTCTCCCATGCTGCTCACAAAGATTCAATGATACAGTGCTAAATAAAACTAGCTGGACGTGACTGGAGTGCTCAAACTACTGAAATACTGAGAAAATATGAGATAAATTCATTTTACGTAGGAGCAGAATAACTTGACGTAAATGAGCACCTTTTTAGCAATAAATATTTAAGGAATACTTTTCTACGTGTATCCTGCATAGCTATTAGACCACCTATTAAAGCAGTGCCTACCAGTTGCGAAGGTTCCATTCAACTCAATTCCTATCGGCTTCCCTTTCAAAAATGGCGCAGTCATTATTCTATAGACAAATAATATAATCACATGAAAGACATGTACTCCGGCTAACCTCTTACAAAAATTGACGCTTCGCTACTGGTGCCTACTAACTACATTGTGTTCCATCCTGGGCAATTAGTTTTGACACAAATCTGGCTTCTTTGTCTTCTTATCCAGGGCCGGTACGAGTTACGACGACGACATCACTCATGCCTCTAGGATAAGTTTGGCAGATCCTTTCAGTGCCAAAGTCAAAACGAACGGGTATTTGAATATAGTTTTTATGGTTCCCTACCCTAAGGGTAAAAACGGGACCCTGTTACTAAGAGTCCACTGTCCGTCTGTCTATCTGGCTGTCTGTCACAGATGAATTATTTCTGTTACCGCTAGAACAACAAATACTAAAAACAGAATAAAATAAATATTATAACAAACGTGATTTTTTTTTGCCGTTTTTTGCTCGATATTATTAACGGCAACAGGTAGACGCTTGAAATATATACATAACATTTTGTTGTATATTCACTTTAAAAATAAATAATAATGTTGTAATAGGGTACGGAACCCTTCGTGCGCGAGTCCGACTCGAACTTGGCCAGTTTATAGTATCAGACTGTGTCGGAGTGATTGAAATCATTAAAAAAAATGATGCAAAACTGAGCGTTTAACGTTTGCCATAATTTATTATATTTTTCTTTTGTTGCAAGACAATATCGAGGTTATAAATGCGAAAAGATATTGTCAATGAGACAATATGAAAAAAAATACTGAACGAAGCAAAGATTTTAATAAAGTCGTTGGATCTAGTTTAAATAAATGGTTATTATGCTGCAGCTACGATAAGTGAAATCGTTTGAAAGAGCCGTAACTTTCAAAGGATTTTATGTTATTCGCAATATTGTGTTTATTTAAGATTTCATTTAGACTTTTACAATAAGCTATAATGCGTTAAAAGATGTCTTGAAAAAATCTATTTAAAACTTTGACTTGAGCGATTCGCCCCGGCTTTTTTAAACGTTTTCCATTGAATAACAAAATTTTCATTCATACAAGTTTCCCGAGAGTTCATTTGTGAACGATGTTTAATAAAAGGGGTAGGCTCCTTGAAGGATACAGAAGACTAACGACCAGCCCTTGCTTCGCCTAATTTTTACGAAGTGTACACGGTCTTACAAACAGACGCGACTTTTAATTTACAATAATTAAAGTTAAAGAAGATGCGACATTACCATATTTGTCTTAAAAATCTGCATCTGGTTAGTTTTCTTTCGCCACCAGCGCCGAATAAAATATCTTTTATGAAGGACTGTCATTTCGCCATTTAAAAATGCTGATTGCCTTTTTTAAGGCGGGTGCGTCAGGGTAGCCCACGAAATTCAAATTTACTTACGTTTTTTGCAATTTGCAGGTCATTGTCAGGTTGTATGTTGATGAAAAATGTGTCGCGCCAGTAAAATGTGACTTTTTCATGAAATATTCATTGAATAGGATTACATGAACTTAGAGGGTTGTATTGATGATTTTCACAATTGTAATTCTGTAACTACATACGCGTTACTGGCGACACGTTTACACCTTAAGCACTGCTCTTTACGATGGCTGTGAACTTTAGTGGGTCGATTAACATTTATGGAATTTTTTGAAACTGTTCTTAAAATGGTTGGTGAGCTCAGGGTCAGTTGATGGTACCAGTCAGCAGCAAAGTGAAAACAAATTTCTCACCACCTTGAACCTAATGCTTTATAGCGTTAAGTTGAAAATCTATTAAAGAAATTTGACAGATTTTAGTAGCTTGTCTTGTGTGCCACCAAACTTTCTTCCTGTTCAAAGCTTCTGCGGCCATAATTCGTGGTCGTAGTCAGGTAGTGCGCAACGTGCTTTAAGCGTGGGCCACACCGCTGGGGGGCGGGCGAGCGAGGTAGACGAGGCATCGTTCTTGAGACCGCGACCTATCGAAAGAGCCGAACGAAGTATGAAAAGGGCCCCGTACGCCTCGCTCGCCCACCCGCCAGCGTGCGGTGTGGCCTGCGCTTGATTGTTCTGCCGAACTTCCGACCACACTAGCGCGTTTCAGCAATAGTTTTACTAATAACAGTAGAACTCGAAACAGATTGTAAGTAATAAGGGGTTGTGTTCGTAATTGTTATAAATTAACCGTTAATGGGGTTTGAGAACCATTAACAATACTAATATGTGTGATCAAGGCATATTTGGAAAACGATTAATTATACCTACTGAAAGGAAACAATGTTTAACCGATACACATAAAAGTTTTGTTTCGAATAACAAGGTACCACAGGTTTGCTCGATTTTTAACGATTGAAAGTGTAATAAAGAAATACAGTAAATCAAGTAAAGTACCTTTAATATATATAGGTCGGATCCGGTCACTGGTATGGACTTAAAATGAATCGAAGTACGCCTGTGGTGAGATCACACGACCTACTTACCCCACTACAGCGTGCTTTACAGAGCCTTGATGTTTTCAGTTCGACGCTTGGACGAAAGTCACTCTCTGATCGCGGCCGAGTTGAGACCTCTTGGAACTGTACCCGATTCATTGTGTCCCATGTTATTGTTATCTCAAGCAATTCGTTAGTTTTGCTAGAAGCAGTGTTTTCGCACCCGCTGTGTTTTCCTAGCACGAAACCCATCGTCTGCCCACATAATGCTCGAGCCTAACGGAATAAATCCTGGCATTCCCGACATATACGTATAGCAATGTACATAATTACTTAACCTTTTACCAAACCAATACCGTCAAAACAAACACACAAAGCTAAAACCACAAATAATTTCATTCAATCCATCCAAATCAAACTCACCCAACAGAGCAATGTGAAATGATAAAACGTGAACAGTGCAAATAAACATAGAGTAATAAAATAGATTAGAGCCGACTATACTTGGCACAGAGTAGTGACACGTTAAAAAAAATATTTGCGTAATTTACTATACGTTTTATAGCGAATTTATGCCAAATTATCGCTAGTCGACGTCTATGGTTTTATGTGAGACTTTTTAAAGAAAATTACGAGTGGTTTTTACGCACTCTAAATAACAAAGTATGATTCCAACACTCAAACACTCAATAAAAAATTTTTTTTAGCGACATTATAAGGTAAAACTTGCACTACCATGGTTAAAATTCACCAACCACGTTCATAATCTTTCACACTGTTAGTTAGTTAAATTTATGTGACATCATCTAATAGTTACAACTTTTACGACATACAAACAAATTCGGTCACTCGTATTTATTTTAATTACACCTCTGTTTACGTTTTAATACGTCTCATTCTACACACAACGATACCCAAAGTTTGGCCAGCGTATTGTAAAATAAGATTTGTAAATATTTTAAATGGAATATAACATTCTAGTCAATACTAATATAATAAAATAAATTCTTAAGCAACTTTATTTGTTTGTTTTTTTATTTACGCCTTAAAGGATTTTAATGACTTTGGTGATGATTACAGACATCCACAGAAGTGAAGTATTATAAAGCCGAATTTAATCATGCAACAACATCATCCACTAGTAATAACATTAAATATTTTGGACAGACAGACAGACAGACAGACGGACGGACAGCGGAGTCTTAGTAATAGGGTCCTGTTTTACCCTTTGGGTACGGAATCCCAAAATTATCATCGGCCTATTGGAATATCGAGGGCCTAGAAACGACTTTAATTTGGGCACAATATTAGTACGGATTTTGGGACATTTAAAACGGATTTCAAGGACAAGACTATTATGAACGGATACCGATTTTTTCTTTTGTTACAAAATGAAAGTATACTTCTTTCTTAATGAATTGAAAAAAAACCGTCGACATATTATTATTACTTACTTTATTGGGAAAATGATAATAAAATAAATAAAGTGATAATGGATAGACTGTATAAAGAATGATATGGTAAGAAAATGAGGTGTCTGATGAGATGACGAGTAATAGAGAAGTATGGAAGAAGAAGACATGCTGCGCCGATATCTATGACCGACCCCAAATAAATAGGGATAAGAGAATGGGGATAGTGGGAAAATGATAAAAAAAATGTTGTCTGTAAAATCGGTTTACAGACGATAATTTTACGTGATAACGTCATTAAAAAACATTGATGAAAAATTACCTAATTTAATTAATTGAATTATTATCACTGAATTATCATTGTTTTGTATACCTAATACATAGATGTGTCACAAGCCGAACGCTCAGGCCGGTCGTGCCTCTTTATCGCTTGTTCCGCGCTCTCGCTTGCACACCTCGGCTCAGGCGGAACGTGACACTTTTTCGTGCGTACAGCCGGCGTTCATTCGATTTATAAGACGTCATCACGTCAAAAATAATGCGTCGAGCTTTTTATAGGAAATGTATCAGCATCGTTCATCATAATTCTCTAGCTCTTATCCCAATTAATTTGGGGTCGGCCGCAGCATGTCTTCTTCCATGTATTAGCAACGTTATTAATTATATTTAATCTTTTAAAAGTATGAAACCATTGTTTGCATAGCAGACATCATTTTTATACTTAGGTGTAAAATTACACTGTGATCATATAATTTATACTATAAATTACAAGAACCAGAAATAAACTTACATTTCTTGGAAAACCCCGTGGTTCCCGCTAAAAATATCATGAAATTAAATAAGACATCTCGAATGTCTACCAAAACTACTAAAAATAAACGGTGTGAGAAAACATAAATAAACACGAATAAAATAAAAGGCAATTTATCAAACAGTAAATTGGTCTAGTAAATTATCTAATAATTTGTCTTACTAAGTGGGTGATATAAATGAAGAAATACTACTTCTATCTTTACAATTCATAAATCGATGGTTACGTAGACTTAATCATAGATTTTTGCAACGGATCAGTTTGGCCTACCATAACGTCAAAAAGCAAATGTCATTCTAGTGTGGGAAAGAGATGGCGCTACACAGCCTGTATAGCTCTGTATTGTTCTCACACTGGAATTCCAACTGCTTTAAGACGTTATAGTAACCCCCAGGAAGCTGGGCTTAAACGTCCCATACCTATACTATTATTGTTAGCCTGCGTCATCCCACTGCTGGGCAAAAGCCTCACGACATCAGTTCTGCTAGGGCTAATGTGGACCAATGAGCGTTGGGTTTGCTCAGCTAGGCTAATGAGGTCTGTCACGACGCCTTTTATCTGTCATGCCTCCAAATCGTGGTTATTTGGGTACCTTTACGAGGTCAAGTTTAATTCACTAGCGTAACTTCGCAATCCTGACACTGACAGGTATTGATATCTAGACAATATCGGTAGGTATTGATATCTGGAATATAAAAAAGGATTAGCCCATGAGTGTAAATATGGTGATGGGTTATGGACACTCAATATCGTCCCCTGCGTGTCCTGATGAATGCATTTCACAGGAACTGATAGACACAACTGATGGTAGGCATCTCGCAGCCAAATTCTGGCCCGACTCAATTTAAATTACTATGAAAAGTGAAAATAATAATTGTAAAAATCTTCCGTCGTTAAATTAGTATCGGTAGTAAAAACTAGCACTAGTTTGTTTGTTTCACACTATAAATCACACAGGCAATGGCCTCATGATTCATCATCACGCTTACTCACGGAGTGGGTGTAACAGAGAAGCTATTCTTTATTCCCGTTGTAGTGCAATAAAACATTTTATTTCTCACAAAGTCGAAACAAACGGGATTATGGTTTTCGAAGACAAAACATTGGATTTTATGTGATTTATTGTTTAATGCAATTGTATTCAGAATAGTAATGAAATCAAACTATGTAGCTATTTCAATGCAAAGCAAAGCAAAGCATTGTCTATTTTGATCGACCGTGATGTATTTTAACCACATCAAATCTTACGATTATTTATGTTTAGCTATATCGTTGGTCAAATAATTGCAAGCGCTATTGCTGAACATAAGCTCCTGGTTTCGATATCTTGGTGGTCGGGCTTTGATGAGGCTCTTATGACAAGTAAACAGAATTAGTGAACCATTTTATTTAAGTACAGATAAATTAAGGACAATACTGTTCATTATATTCTGTAACAATAGGTACTGCGACACCTAAACCAACAAATAAAACGATGTACTCAGCTGTTAAAAAATGCATTAAAGACCTTTCACATATAAAGTTATGTCAGTAATACCTATGTAAATATTATTGAGTTCCTTTCAAAGTTGAAAACATACCTAAGAATTGTTTGATCTAACTTTAATCAGATGTTAGAAAAATAACTAAAGAATTTGTCAGAGTCCAAAATCCACGGGCTGCGGGACTGTTCAAAAGAGATTCAAAAGAGAAAAAAAAAAAGAGTCCAAGTCAGAAAAGATTATTTATAATAAGGGTATCTACTACCAAAACAGGATTCTTCTTACGATTTGAACATTTTTCCAGAAAAACATTTCAGGGACTGTACCACCGTCAGCCTCTTAAAGCAGTAATCTTTCGACTTCAGAGATGGAGCTGCACTGACTTATGCAGGGAGATCCCGTGATCGCCAGACCTACGTCATTTTATCAAAGCTGAAACTTTTTCTGGAAAGGAGGTAAGGTACTTCCTTACTATAGGTAAAAATAATTAAAAGATATAGTCTGTCGTGGTGGCTTTGGCAGATATCGGGTCACAAAGGTGTGCTAAATAGCTGTTAGATTACGTCATACTATAAAGTGTATTTTTTTTATATTTATTACATAATTTTGGTCGTACATATTCAACTCCTCCATTGCCAGCAACTTTGTGTGGTGGAAAACCCCCGCCAGACACCTTTAATGAATAATTAAGTCTTTCTTTATCGTGTGGTTAGTGCCTAACCTAGTGTCAGAGATTTCATGCCGCCCATGGGCCTCTGACTTGTAAGTGAACTCCTAAGACATCATTTACCTCAAAGATTTTTTTTTTCGGGAACAGTTAAACATACCGCGCTAGTAAAAGTTGTACAGTTTTGATGGTCTGAATCACCACCTAAAAGGTTTTGCGCATATTCAGTTACAGTATGTTTATATATACGGACGATTCATCATCATCATCATCAGCCTATAATGTTCCCACTGCTGGGACACAGGCCTCCTCTCTATGAGAGGGAATGGGTTATAATACATCACGCGGGCCCAGTGCGGATTGGTAGATGTCACATGTCTTCGAATTTTTGGTTCTAGGACATGCCGGTTTCCTAACGATGTATTCCTTCACCGTTTTTTAAAGCAGTGGTGATGAAATAAATAACACAAAGTAATGCGCCTGCCTGGGTTCGAACCCACGACTTACTGCTCGTAAGTCAGAGTCGCTACCACTGGGCCACCGCTGCTCTCAACGGACGATTACCACTATCTATCTAATCAATCAGCACGGCTTATTGCAGTGCCAAGGTAAAGAACAAGGGGACAACTTTATTATTCCAAGTTCTGCCCAACTGGTCTTCCGCATCCGATCTGTCCATGCTACCTTTATTTGTGGTAATCGGTTTATCTAGCGGGACCCATGAAGTGATTATCAGGCCATTTCCCAAGCGATAACATAAAAATAAACTTATATCCAATAGTATAGTGCAAACAGCAGTCGTTTGGCCGAAATCCAATTTATTTTCTAGTGATGGGGATCATAAAAAGTGTCAGGACTGCCTCTGGGGACACG
This sequence comes from Lycophotia porphyrea, assembly GCA_950005105.1. Classification (NCBI taxonomy): domain Eukaryota; kingdom Metazoa; phylum Arthropoda; class Insecta; order Lepidoptera; family Noctuidae; genus Lycophotia; species Lycophotia porphyrea. Next base: position 2,488,592 of record OX465409.1, read on the forward strand.
TAAAGTTGCGGGGCACAATGTGACCCATCGAATCGTTAAATATAGTATCAAGTTTATTATATGTGCCCTAATTTTGGGGAATTCTGGGAATTATTGTGATATTTGGTGTCCTTCAAATTGGGTCAGGTATTTGCGATTATGACTATGGATGCAATGTTTTATAATTTTATTCGATGGAAAACAAGATGGTAGTTCACCTGATAATCAGTAGTCATAGTCACCTTAAGAAATTTGAAACACCTAAAGCTTTAGACGAGCGTTTCCCAGACAGTCCTGGAATTTCTCATGTGCGACGGCACCTGCACCCATACCATTTAAACCGGAACATTGCACCGCTTGGCGGCAAAAAACATAGAAAAGTAGAACTATTCCAGACTTTGTTCCACATACATAAAAAAACTCAAGTATCTTGCCGATACGCATAATTAGAAACTACAGTCCGCCACCTGCAACGTTCCTCACAAACTCCTTTTGCTACGACACCATCCTGACCGTTCCGTTTCGCACCGTTCGGTTCTGTTCCGTTCCGTTCCGCACCGTTCCGTTCTGTTCCGTTCTGTGTATTACTTACCCGAACCTTTATGAAGAACCGGATGCAGCTGAATACCAGTATTTTACATGGAACGACTGCCTACCACGGCGGAAACTCGGTAATGGGTGGTCACCCATCTACAGATCAACCTAGGCAAGCGCGGTTTAACCTAAAGATTCACCACGAGCTTCTCACTCATCCTTCTACTACTTACTGCCAAAACGTTATCATTCAAAAAGGCTATATTAAACACAGACGTGCCATCTTCTAATTCTATCCATCGACAGTTTCCCGCCTAACTTCGGAAACTATTTGGACAATAAGCCAAGTTTAAATTTAGCAGAGCCTTAAACGCCGAAGTTGTAAATTAAGAAATAAAGTAAAGTCTGCCGCCAGGAGGCGCGCGAATCGCTAATTAAATTAGTTAACAAACTTTAAGTTAAACAAACAATGGTTTGGTCAATTTATATTTTTAGGCAAGATTAGGAGTACGGGTTTTTGTTTGGATCTTATCTTGGTATGGTTTGGGAGTTGGGACAGATTTAGGGCTTGTTTTTATAACAAACAGTTTTGTTTAAAAGCGATGGTGAAAAACTTATTTCTAAAGCTCTCCAATGCCCAAACAGCTTGTTTCGACAACCATGTACATATGGGTATTGTGCAGAAATAGCATTGGTGATCTAATCAAATTTTGGAGCCAATTTAAACATGTCCTAGAACCGAATTCTGGAAGACGTGTGACATCCACCAACTCTTACTGGGCCCGTGTATTGGCGTACGGCCCGCTCCTCTCACAGAGGAGAGGCGTGTTTGCTTATGAATATCCGTGCGTAAATATAATCTGTCGAGTAGGTCACGGAAATAATCTCATCATCATCATCTGCCTGTCTTTTACCAAATATGTTGGAGTCGGCTTCCAGTCTAACCGGACGCAGCGGAATACCAGTATTTTACATGATGCGACTACCTATCTGACCTCCACAACCCAGTTAGTACTAGGTAATATGATACTCCTTGGTAAGAGTGGTTGTCAGACTTTTAGGGCCACTGACTACCTGTACCGTCTATCAAAGATCTACAAATGACAGCCGGGACGAACTGCTTAACGTGCTTTCAGAGGCACGGAGGAAACTCTGTATGTAATGGGCGCTGCTTAACCTGAAGATCAACCCGAGCGGCTGTTTTTAGACACGAGCTCCTCGGTAAGGAAATTCTCCGTCTCACATTTACGACTAGAGAGAATACTCGAAAATGCTGAACTATTTCTCAAACGAGTTATTGTGTATATTATTTAGCGCCTGGTTACCGGTATTTCACTGAAGATGTATAGAAGTTTTGAATTTCGATCACCAGAAGTGTCAGTTATTTCTATCTTCTATGTTCTTTTTTCAAAAAACAAGAGTGAATCATTGCGTATTGGATTCGAGCAGAAGAATTCACTCCTCCACACTTTGTTCGAATGCGTCGAGGCAGCAACGTCAATAATTCTTTGGTATCGCCATTTTTATAGTATCAGATGTTTGATAAAAGAAAAAGCATTAGGAAAATTATTTAATGCAAGTTTGAAAGACAGATTAAGTAACCATGTCGCTGCCACGACAGTATTTTAAATTTCTTTGTGCTATACTTTTGGTACTTACTTCCACAGCGTCGCTGTCGTATCGGTGGCTGCGGGGGTCACTTCGTCTGCATATTTTAGGGCACAGAGAGCAGGATAGGAAGTGACACATAAGTCATCATCTCATCTGCCTAGCCTTTTCCCAACTTTGTTGGGTTCAGCTTCCGGCCCAACCAGATGCGGCTGAATACCAGTATTTTACATAGAGCGACTGCCTATCTGACCTCCACAACCCAGTTAGTACTAGGTAATACGATACCCTTTGGTAAGATTATTTAACTGGACATAGTTAAGTAATGGTGACTCTTAAGTACGAAAAATATTAGAATTATTTTAATTCAACCCAAAGCATTTACTTCAATTCAACTTATAAATATTTTTTTAATTAATTATGATATTGTAGTCCATGTGTCAACAGAAGGCATTAATAAAGAATTCATAACACAAACTACACATGAGGACAGAAAAACAGAACACAACTAATTAACACGTGCATCTCTAGAAAATAAAAGAAAAAGTATCCGATGCTTACAAGCCACGTATCTAGGCCAACTAAACCGGATATAAGGGACATATGATCACAATACCCGGCACTTTATTCTGCACGGAAGTGCACGGCGACTCAGGACGTTCAGGACTGATATATTCAATTATGTATGGTAATGTTGAGTTACTGGTTTAGATAGGAGTCTTCAAGGCTTGAGTAAATAGTGTTAGCTCTAAGTTAGTGTGTATTATCGTCTGGACATAATAGTATATTTTATCATCACGTGAAATATTGATAGATAAGGTATACTTTATTGCACAGCAACATTTGCATGATAGAGCCGAGAAATTAATAGGCTATCTTTGAGAAGTTTTCTCTCTTTAAGTGGTTTTGTTGCTAGCCCCGTACGATGTGATGAAAATCAACGTTCCTGAACAGCACGTTGTTAGCTTTTGGCCTTTTTTGAAAACTGAAAGTGACCTACCCGAAGGGCTCCTGTCTAATTTTTTATAGTATTACTAGCTGATACCCGCGGCTTCGCCCGCGTGGATGTCGGTTATAGCGACCAAAAGTAATCATGAAATTTTGATCCCGTTTCCGCAACGAAAACTTGACAAATGATATACTAAAACCTTCCTCGAGAACCACTCTATCCATTGGTGAAAACAGCATAAAAATCGCTGCAGTAGTTTTTGAGTTTATCGCGAACAGACAGACAGACGCGGCGGAGGACTTTGTTTTATAATAAGTAGTGAAGTGATAGTTTCAGCGTTCTCTTATCCCGCCCTACCGACTCAGCTATTAAGTTTTCATGATGAATAAGCTTTCTGAAAAACCCTATGTGCGGGAGCACCATTACATCAGCTCTTTTACAATATGGGTCGTCAATCCAGTTCCGGATCTACGATTTTTTGGAACCGGGGCAGAAACTTGATAGAGGCGCCCCTCTCTTTAGCGTTTGAGATAAACTACTTAAAAAACTCACAAATACATATATGTATAATGGTTGGCATTTTTAGTCAAGTGGATTGAATATAAAAAGATTTTTTTTAATAGCTAAATGACCTCAATTTCAGTAAAAAAGACGTCAATTATTGACACAGCAAATCTCAAATCGGTATCTCGATCCCACAAGTTCACTAGCGGTGTGGGCCTGTCTTACAAGTCGCGAGGAGCCAACCAGGCTTCCGTATGCTAGGCGCTTTATTATGATTTTAGCGCCCCCTAAAACTGCCGCCCGGAGCGGGTCCTTGATTTGCTCCTCCAATCTTTACGAGATGGCTCATGCATGCAACAAGCGTGTTAGAAGACGAGACGAGCTCGATAGCTAGTATTACATTTATCAGGCCTGTGTCCAGCTGGACTGTAAGGACTGATGAGGACCTACTTACACGGAAAAAAGCAATAAAGAAATACACATAAACAGATCCGCTTTAAGCTTTCCTCCACCACGCTTGAAAAAAATAACAGGGACGCTGCTGCATTAATCTAAAATGTTCGACATAAAGCCGTGTATCGCTACAACATAACCCGGTTATCTGAACTTGCACGTGTGTACTTTACTTTGCAAGCAAGTGTACACCCTTTATAATACCTTCGACGTAGGGATGTTACTCGTCTCACTTTGTACAGACGCCAGCACATCAAGCTACCACAATCTGTCAAATTTCTTTGATAGATTTACAACTATATCTTTACAGCATTAGGTTCAAGATTAGTTGGGAGAATCTGACAGTTTCGGGTAGGTTGACCTGCTGGCGTCTGTACTGTATTGCATTTAGCTGGTTCGTGGCTGTCATTTGTAGATCTTCGACAATCTTTACGGATATTCAGAACTTCGAAAGTCTGACAACCTGTCTTATCATGGGTATCGTTTTACCCAGTAACTGTATTGGAAAACTGCGTTGGTCAGATTGGCAGACGCTCTATGTAACACACTGATATACAGCTGTATCCGGTTAGACTGAAAGCTGACAATAACAGGCTAACACGAGAGACGATGATACATTTGATTGTGGAAGACAGTGAAAGCAGGATATTGAGTAATTTAAGCTTTTGAATTCTTCTTTTATCAATGAGAATATAAAAACGAAACCCATTATCGCAACAATAAAAATAAACACCAAGTGCTTGGTTCCAGACCCACTTACGAGTATCTTATTCCCAGCTATAAAAAGAGGTACAGACAGCTACAAACCCATACTTTACCAAGCAAGTGAAAGCACGTGCCGATCTAGGGTTGCCACTAAGAAAAAACGTTTGACTTTTAAACCGGTTATAAATGATGTCCGTTCGATAAACGTGACTGGACGTCTGGCCTTTTTGCATTTGATCGTAAACGTTCGAAGTTTAAATTGAATTTTAGAGAAAATTTCATTCCGGTTTTCATCCTTTGCGCTGCCACCGTTTTCCTATCCTAAGCATAAATAAAATTATAGGTAAATAAAGGATGTGGAAAGTGCATTACTGGGTCCACCAGTGGGCTACATTATCTTTAACACTGGAAACGTATGTTTTCAGTTCCCGATATTTCGGCGCTGTGACTTAAAACCAACAGTAAATATGGTATATATCCTCTTTTATGAGTTAAAATGGTCGCAGGAAGGAAAACCTGCTCAGGTGATGATTCATTAATGACTCTGCCTTGGAGTGCAATTGTAGTGCTGTTCCACAAACAATAGAGCACTTGCTATCGTGTTCTGCGTGTCCTGTTGTTTGCTCACTACAGGAACTGATGGACGCTACCGAGAGTGCCAAACTATTCGCTCCGTTCTGGGTCGACAGTTCGATACTATTTAGATTGCCATCGACACGCTAAAAAGTGTTTATGATATTAGCTACTAGTACTGCTACATAAGTTTTATTGTAATTGCTGTTAAGACAACCACGTTTTAATCCTACATAGATTTTGATCAAATTTAGCACACAAATACACTGTGCAGTTTTCCTACAATGCATGTGCAACGCCCAGTTTAAGTAGCCTAGTGGTCGCGAGCGCGACTGCTGAGCATGAGGTCCTGGGTTCGATTACCAGGTCGGGCAGTGTTATTTGATTTTTCCATCAGGAATTTCTCAGTCGCAGCCACGGAGTCTGGAGTTGTGCCCCGTTGATGGCAATAGGTTCACCCCCTATTACATGGGACTTAAAACATAACTGGCGAAATGTGGGTGTACTATTAGGTACACCTCTGCCCAACCCTTCGGGGATTACAGGCGTGATGTTATGTTATGAATTTCCGTAATTAAAGAATTATTTGAGATTGTAATGATATGAAAATAAACTATGTTATTGGTTGTATAGAGAAGACAATGGGTTACATCATGATGTTTGTCACGAAATGTCAATCAAATTACTCTATAGTAATTTATAATGATTGCACTTCAATCTCATGATTTCTATATATGAATGATTTAAAGAGGCAATTATTTGAAGTAACCAGATATATTATGAATCCTATTCTCTAAATAACATAAGTGTCAAATTCCATTTCATCAGACAACGAGAATCAATGAAAGTTCAGTTTAACAGGTGAGGACCAATTTATGAATTCGCTGTCATAAATACTGTACTTTACTTGTGCCTAGAGATTCGACCATTTTCAGATATAAAAAACCTGTAAAAAATGATTCCTGTAATTAAAAACCCCGGTACACACAAAAATAAAACCGTTGTCCTTTTTCAAACGCTATACACATTCGATTGTTTTTTCTACCTACTTCCATTTTGAAAACACAACCGTTTTTTGTTTTTATTCAAACTTTGAAACAGTTTTTCGGGCAAAAAAGCCCTTGCGAGAGTGTGGGCATTCTGTATTGCCCATCCCTGTGGGCAATTTTAAATCTTTGCAACGGGCAATACTTCACGGCTAGGAATTTAATATCGCTTCATGTTTTTCGTATGTTGGTGAGCAAGAGGTCCTTTTTTTTTCGGATGGGAAATCATCAAATGACTCCTCCCGGTCTGGGCGGAGCGGAAGGGAGTGTCAGATTTGTACTGACTAAAACCCATCCATGTTCCTTCCTTGCCCTTTGCGTTCTAGGGCCGCGGTATCTCTTTCGAACAGTCCCGCAGCCCTGGCAGGGAGCAAGAGGTCCTTGGTTCGATTTCTAGGCCGGGCAAAGTGTTATTTGGTTTTGCAATATCACTTGCGTCAGAATCGACACCAAGAGTTTATTTTTTATGTTTTTCCATCAGCTATTCCTCAGTAGCAGCCACAGTCTGAATTCTTGCTCGGTCGATGGCAATAGACCGCCCTCTATTAAAAAAAAAAACTGGCCAAGTGCCAGTCGGAATCGCGCACGAAGGATTCCGTACCATTATCTATACAACATTAGCCAAATCGACAAAATATCACGTTGTTGTTGTTTTAAGCGGCAACAGAAATACATCATCTGTGAAAATTTCAACTGTCTGGTTATCACGGTTCATGAGGTACAGCCTGGTGACTGACGGACAGACAGCGGAGTCTTAGTAATAGGGTCCCGTTTTACCCTTAGGGTACGGAACCCTAAAAAGTTGCCTTTATTTTACTCTGACCTTCTTAATACATCCTCGTTCGCCCTCTATTACAAGTGACTTAAACATAACTGGCTAAATGTGAGTATAGATAGTACTCTGCCGTCATAAGGAAAAAGGGCATAACTACATTTTTTTCAGAAATTGTGTTATATACATATCCGTAATCAGAAAAAAAGGCAATTCTGCCAGATTTTTTAACTCAATTTCGAAAAAAATGTTAGTTGTGCCCTTTTTCCTTATGACGGCAGTACTATTAGGCACATTTCTGCCTAGCGCTTCGGCTTCAGCCGTGATGGTACGTGATTTAGAAGGCAGTTTCATCGCGTATCGGATGACATATCGTACGTGTTCCGTTCAGTACGAAGGCTGATGTTCAACGAGGTTTCGTGTCCTTTGTTCTGTTATGAGGACATTTATTTATCGCTTTGTTGAGAAGATTTAGCGTGAAATGGAGGAAGTTGATAGACTTAGTTAACTGTCAACGTTTACATTGTTCGCTGGATTTTTAACTTTTGCGACTTTTCAGGGGTTTAGGAGTAAAATCTTTTTTTATTTTTTGAATCTAGTAAAAAAAAAAAAGTAAATTGCTTTACTTTCGCCGAAAACCATGAATTGATGTTACATAGACATTTATTCCTCGACGATTTTAGGTACCTCAGAGCTGACAACAGCAATAACTCTTAAAAAAAATCGCGTTGCCGACCTTCTAATACTTCACACGCAATTTCATTCCATTTAATCTATTTCCTTCAATAAAGAAGAGAAAAACAAATAACCACAATTCCCCTTCACACCACTATTACCTCTTATCAAGCCCACGCACACTGTGCAAACAGTACACAGGCCGCAGACAAAAATAGCTTTTGTAAAAAAACAACACCCCTTATCTTAACCTTCCGTTAGGCAACGTATCTAATAAGAGATCGGTAAATTGACGTTTGCTGTGTGAGAAGACTGAGGGATTATGTGGTCAAGTTGTGGAGGGTTTGCCGTATGTCATTAGTCCCCAGAATTTGATCCTTATTAGCGATACTATTGAGTGGAGTAATAATAGGTTAACTGGTACAGTGTGTGTTTTTTTTTCTGAAATCAATGGGTTAGATTCCTGGCTAGGAATATTGATTTTTTGAAAATCGAATGATGCAGTTTTAGTTTTCATCAAAATCGGGCTCGAAACTAAATTGAGAATTATTCGCTATTCCTCATGCTTTCGGATTTGGCCATCCACACCTACTTTAAAAATTCTTCCTGTATAAAATCATCATCATCATCAGCCTATAATGTTCCCACTGCTGGGACACAGGCCTCCTCTCTAAGAGAGGGAATGGGCTATAATCCACCACGCGGGCCCAGTGCGGATTGGTAGATGTCACATGTCTTCGAATTTTTGGTTCTAGGACATGCCGGTTTCCTTACGATGTTTTCCTTCACCGTTTTTGAGAGCAGTGGTGATGAAATAAATTACACAAAGTAATGCGCCTGCCTGGGTTCGAACCCACGACTACTGTTCGTAAGTTGGGGTCGCTGTATAAAATAACAAGAGAAATATACGTCATTCGTTTTAGGAGGTATGTATGTTTGCAGAAGTTTGATTGAACGGATGTATCGCTCGCTCAACATACAACATTAAAATCGATCGTCAACTAGCTCTCGTTAAAATTCAGTCGTAAACCAATGAAGGGTTAATAAATAAACATCGATACTTGTCGGTACCGATCGTTGTATCGTAAAATCATGAATTTGTAATACTGGTAAGTGAAAATAATTTGTAAAGGTTTAATGTTTAAAGACTTGAATACAAGTGTTGATCTCGTAATACAAGAACGAGAATTATCTTATTCAATCTGAAACACATCAATATGATAAAATAGTGATGTTCTAGTCACACTTAAATAGTAAAATCTGTACAGTATAATTTCAAAACGATAAAAACACACTTGGAAGTAATGAGAAACCATAAAATTAAAGTAACAACATTACATATTACAAAACGGATTGCTTCAAAAAAACCAGTAAACGAACGATTAAAATTAAAACTTTTATGTGTCGTAAAACCGCTGAGACGCAGTATACAGCGTGTTCTAGTTTAGAATGTGTACGAAATTTAAAATCGTACCGGTATTAAGAATTTTATATCTGGACTGGGTACGTACCGATTTAATGCTACTGTAAACTAATATTTGTGACCGAGTTTATAGCATCACTTAACATCAAAATATATATTTTAAGGATAATCGATTATATAATCTATACATACAAAATTCAAAGTCCTGACTGACTGATTGATATATCAACGCACAATCCAAACCGCTGGTTCTAAAAACATGAAATTTGGCGGGACTATTCTTTTTGAAGAGTAAGTAGGTATCCACTAAGAAAGGGTTTTTCGAAATTCCACCAGGGTCAATTGCCTCGAAAATTGGTGTACACACTCTTCAATTAAAATGATGAGACACATGTATGATAGTTTTTCAAAATCATCCCCCAACAGAGTCAAATAGGGCTTCGAAACCCACGTATTTTCAGTGCTGCACAGGGCGTGAGGGGCGAATTTTTTTTTTATCCACCGGTATAAAAAATCTATGTGGGGCCAACCGTTACCACGTATTATGAATACTTAATATGTAATAATCGTTTTCGCGTCGGTGTCCCCTGTATATCTTACATAAACTATAATAATTATGCGAAAATTTAGATGGATAGATGTTTGTTACTCAATCACGCCAGAACGGCTGAACAGATCTGGATGTAACTTGGCACAGAGATAGATTATAGTTTGGTATATACTGACACATTGATTACTTATTATACCTGAAGTAAGATCCCGTGGGCAATTCCCGAACTCCACGCGGGTGAAGCCGCGGCCATAAGTTAGTGATGCAATTGTAGTAGCAGCTATGCATCTCTCTCGTATTACGTACTCCTAACATCACGCCTGTAATCCCCGTAGGGTTAGGCAGAGGTGTACCTAATAGTACACCCACATTTCACCAGTTATGTTTAAGTCCCATGTAATAGGGAGCGAGCCTCTTGCCATCAGCCGGGCACAAATCCAGACTCCGTGGCTGCTACTGAGAAATTCCTAATGTAAAAACCCAATAGCACTTTGCCCGACCTGGGAATCGAACCCAGGCCCTCATGCTCAGCAGTCGCGCTTGTGACCACTCGTCCAACGAGGCAGTCAAACTACGTACGTACGTAAAACTAGGTATTACGTACTATTTACTCTATTATCGTGATGGAAACGAGAACTGATAATAAAAAAGTATGTTGATTTATTCAATGTTACTTACAAACACTAAGACATATTTCAACAAAAAGCCTTTCATAATCGCCTTAAAAAAAAAAATCTTCTCAACAACAGCTTTATCCAATCAATTAAAAGTTCGAGAACTTGCAAACAGGCGTTTTACGATACTTAGAAAATATAATTAAATAAGTCACTGAACAACTGTTCCTAAGAATATTTTAATACAAAAGTATAACAACTATACGCTATTAAAGGTAATTAATTTGAAGTTTAGTACAAGATAATATTTAATTAGATTCCTGTAAGATTAAATAACAAAGTGGAGACTTGAGTAATACTTCGATGTTTGCGATTAAAACTGTAAAAAACTCGAGGTTTCTCTTTCCTTTATTTTTAGGGTTCCGTACCCAAAGGGTAAAAACGGGACCCTATTACTAAGACTTCGCTGTCTGTCCGTCCGTCTATCTGTCACCAGGCTTTATCTCATGAACCGTGGCAGTTAGACAGTTGAAATTTTAACAGATGATGTATTTCTCTTGCCGTTATAACAACAAAAAATAAAAATATTATTTTTTTTATATTTAAAGGGGGCTCCCATACAGGAAACGTGTTTTTTTTTCGGTTTATGGTACGGAACCCTTCGTGCGCGAGTCTGGCTCGCACTTGGCCAGTTTTTTTTGTATTTCATCTGAGACGTTTCAAACAAATTTATCGAAAAATCACATAGGGTTTTCTTCTGGCCCTAGAACTAATACAGCATAATAATTTCAAGAGCTAAGCCGAAGCATACAATAAAAACTGGCCAAGTGCGAGTCGGACTCGCGCACGAAGGGTTCCGTACCATTTAACCCCCTTAATTTTTTTTTTTTTTTTTTTTAAAGTGAATATACAACTTCATATTCTGTGAATATTTCAAGTATCTACCTGTCGCCGTTATTAATATCGAGCAAAAACGAACAACAAATTCACGTTTTTTGTACTGTTTTTTGTATTTGTTGTTATA